>OU452309.1:8970809-13796619 GCA_911728475.2 Pterostichus madidus | reverse complement strand
GAACAACAACGTGCCGATTGTCATCGAGACCTGGTGCTTCACCGACTACTATTACCACTGAGTATAACGTTTACTTTCAAAGAACAGGTAAGAAATTTTATTTTAAGTGTCCAAAGACATGTAGAGAGATTTTAGGGAAGATAACTCTCTTGAAGACATTTTAGGATATTTTCAGATAAAAATTATTTGGACAGATGTCAAAATTTCGATAGCATGTCGTTAAATTTTAAGTGATCTTCAAAGAGATAGATAAATAAAAATAGTGAAAAAAACGTAAGATTAAATCAGCGCAAATGTAGTAATTACTTTTTTAACTATTTTTACTTTTAATTCGTTTTCAGTTCTTACGTAGAGTGTTTAACTGCAATTGTGTGGAATTCACTTTCAAACACAAGCGCAGGGCGGCTCTCCCTTCCTTTTTGTTTCATTTTGAGTTACTGCATTGTGTGGACTTTTCTTTCATCTTTTCTAATCTTTGTACATTCGTTGTTAGGAGTAAGCGTGAGTAAATTGAGATGTTTTATGCATATGCTATGTATGTCGAAGAAAGAAGATGTATGATAAGAGAATAGGAGTGATTGGATAGATGTGATTGAAAGTTTGTTGTGTGATAAATGATTTCAAGTGTAAGAAATGAATAAGTTTATATGGAGTGATCTATGAATGTGGTTAAAGTGAGGGTGGTGTGTTTGGATGAGAATGTTTGACGAGGACTGATTATTAGATGAACGTAATAAGTGAATATATTATGACTGATTTTAGGGTTCGTGCTACCCCATTTGATGGGATATAGCGTGATGATATGTATGTATGTATGCAAGATTTTTGTTATCTTGAGAACTATAAGAGTACAGGGTTGGTTAAATTATCAAAGAAATAACATTTTGCAAATCTATTATAAAACTATTAACACTTTTTTCGACCAGTGGTTCTTCAAATATGAGTCACAAATTTCTTTATTTTAAATGATAACATATATTTTTCTGTATGGAAGAGAATTTTATTCTGAATTCAACGAATACAAAGTTCATTACCCTCACATTACGAAATTTTTGAGGAAAATGCATATTACATTGACATTAATTTAATCAGTATGCTGTGAAAGAATGAAATGGATAAATCATAATATTTGTGTTTGTTTGAATAATTATGAAATGTGAATACGATTATTTTGTGATAAAATAAATAAATAACTCTTGATATTCATTTGTTTCTAAAATGACCTGTTACACATGCTGTTTGAAACGTCGGAGTTATTTATAAACATCTTGTACAATTGTAGTTTTCTGTACTTACAGCACTCCTGTTAAAGTAAAAACAACCCCTCAATATTATACGTGACATGTTGTAGCGCTTGAGTGCGTTTCAGTTGAGATGGCTTGGTCATGTGCAATGTATGTCGAATGTAAGATTGGTGAAATTGAGGAATGTGGATGGTGTGCTAGGATAGGAATGTTTGCAGGATGAAACTTATTAATATTTCAAGGATTCTTGTGCACTATCACCGAAGTCAATGACGTCTCCTGCTGTTCAAAATATATCTGGATATTTATGTTTTAAGTTGATATTTACAGTTTTCATTTTTTTCAAGTATTTCTTTTTAAAATTATTTTGAATATGGTTAAAAAGGAAATATAGATATGTGTAAAAAAGGTAGACACCCGGTATATGAGTGGTTTTTAGGCATGTTAAATGTTTAATGTAAATACTTTAGGTATAAAGACTACTAAATACTAATTTCCACTTCATAATTTTATAAGAAATTTGTTAAATTAAGTACTTATCCTATATAAAAATGAGAAAAGACATTATGAATAATTTTTTTGCAGTTGGTTTCAATATATAGGTTTATTTTGATAACACGCAGCCTTGACACATCTGAGTCTTACGTAAAAGCCATTTAAATTAATTATCAATAATTGGCCTCAATAATTCTCTTGAACGATGAAATATTCTTTTATGTTGAGTATTTTTGATATGATAAATATTTATTTAAGGTTTTAAAAAGTAAATGTTAATTATAGATACGCTATAATATGTTCTAAAACAAATAGTACATATATTACAAATTTATTCTACATATTTTTATAACAAACATTAGCAATAATAAAATTATTATTTATGATATCAAAAGTAAAATTATAAATATTGTATTTGCAGTGTATATTTCTATTCTTGTATCGTTCAAGGTAACATTTATAAATTTTAGTTAGAATTCTTTCACAATTAGTGAGTAATTAAACCAGTCGAAACCTGCAAACACGTAACATCGCTCGGGCTAGCATTGTCTATCTCTCTCTAGCACATTGTAATCAATGAAACGGTTGCGCAAGCCTCAACACTTGCCACGAAATCTTTGTTGTGTATAGACGTAGAATCGCGCTGCGTACTTTTGCATTCCTAATACTTATCCTCCGAACACGCTAGTGCCTTCACGTGGGGGCCCAACATACTTTCTAACTTTCTACATACATTAGGCAAGTTTGAATTAGCGTACGCAGGCGGGTGGGGCGAGACCCTCGCGAGCAAGGTCGTAGTTTGGTTCCGGTCGCCCAGCTAGAGAGTATTCTGCCGTTGACTGCGGGGGCGGCGTCGCCAAATCCCCCCGTTAGGGTGTGTCCATGGTATCCTGGAGAGTCCTAGAGGCTTCGCTTCCCCCGAGCACTGCGAATACTTTCCCTACGACCCGGGTAGGTTCAGTAGGCGGAAACCGAAAGGTCGTGCTCACGGAATATGGGCAGCGTTATTGTGAAAAGGGCAAGCAACACTTCCGGTTGCTTTGTCGTAGATTCATTGCGCCTAATTAGTTATTCGTACACAAAAACTTAGGTAGGGAAAAGGCAAGAAAAGAAGTGAAGAAAGAACAAAGAAATCAACATTGAAGACAACGTGAAGACCAAGAAATGTATAAATGGGATGTTATGGGATGAGTGGAACGTGTGGTATGAATGGTGTATGCTGCAAGCTGCATGCTGATTTATCATAACTTTGTCTATTGTTCTATTTTACTGCATTTTGTTCTGAGTTTCTGTTTCAGGTTCAACAATCATCAAATGTCTTTATGTATGTTTTTTCTAATGTTTCCAGCTATTCTATGTTACTAATACATTGTTTTTATGTTTCTAGGGACATGACGAGACCTACAAGCATCTCCTGCGGCCTCAGCATCATCCTGGAGCAGCTGGTGTTCTAACCAGCGTCACCGAAGCTGCCGCCATCATCCTGGACCAACTGGTGTTCTAACCAGCGTCATCGAAGCTGCCGTCATCATCCTGGAGCAGCTGGTCTTCTAACCAGCGTCAGCAGAGTCTATATCATCGTGGACAACATCACCTGAGTCAACATATCTTCAACTATGTCAGAAGTTGACTGCAGTATCAGCAGTCATCGCAGAATGTCATCCGCAGCTCGCAGCAACAATGTAAGAACATTATTATTTTTAATTGGGTTGTATTTAACTGAGCATCAAAATATTAAAGTTTGTCAGCTTGTTTATAAATTTATATAGTTAATATTTTGTGTAGCAAAGCAAAAATAAGTATTCGGCACAATATATAGAGTGTAAAATAAATAAGGAATATTTAAATTAATCTCCTGATATAATCTTTTAATCTAAATAATTAAAACAAAGACGTCTCGAAACGTTTTTTAAATTATTTAGATTAAATGATTATTTCAGGAGATAATTTTAATATTCTTTACTTATTTTAAATCATGTATTGCTTGCCATTTTATTTTTCTGAAAAGCTTATTTACTTTTCTTGGCTTTCAACAAATACTTTTAAAAATTGTTTCATATTTTTTTGTGTTCCGTTATTATTTTTGGTATTCGTTTAATTATTTCTGGTAACAGTAATTTATTATTATTGATAAAATTATTTCGGTGCTCATTTAAATTATTCCCTTTTTATAGTTTCTTATATTACTAGCAGAGTAAAACAGTTTTTACTGATGAAAGGCGGAATTTACTCTTTGAGGCAGTAAAAACAGTTACTTTGCTTGTATTTTACAATATTTTATTTGTTCCTCATAAGTAAACAAAATTAAAAATAATAATTAAATCCTGTCAGTTGTGTTAAAAATTGTATTAAATTATTTTATTTATTATAACTAACTTGTAAAGTAAATAAATATAAATATATCATCATGCCTTTTACCCATTACTGAGTGTGGCACTCTGCCCTAGCAGATCTTAGTAAGTGATATATTTATGCATGTACCAGCCGTCAAATCGCGGCCCCAAAGATGTTAGTGGAGAAGAAGGCACAAAGGGTAATTTTAAATAAATAAAATAAATATATAATTCGCCTTCTACCTATTATTGGGTGTGGCAGCACACTGCCTTCCTAGATCTTGATATGTGATATATTTATGGGCGTACAAGCCGCCGAATCAAAGCCCTTTAAATATGTTAGTAAACGAGAAGTCACAGGGATAATTTTAAATAAATATATCATCATGCCTTTTACCCATTACTGGGTGTGGCACTCTGTCGTATTTATTTATTTATATTTTAAATTACCCTTGCGGCTTTGCTCTTCACTATCATCTTTGAGAGCTTTGATTCGACGGCTGGTACGCACATAAATATATCACTTATCAAGATCTGCGATGGCAGAGTACTGCCACACCCAATAATAGGTAAAAGGCGTTATTTTTATATTTATTTAAAATTGAAAGTTGAGCTGTAAAATAATCAGTTTGAATAAATAATGTTTACAAATGAGTAATAAATAAAATTATTTAGTATTATAATTATAATGATGATATTATTTGTATTGATTACTAATAAGAGTAAAATAGTTTTTACTATTGAAAGGAGGAATTTACTCTTTGAGGCAGTAAAAACAGTTACTTTGCGTGTATTATACAATATTTTATTTGTTTCTCATTAGGAAGCAAAAAAATCCTGTCTGTTGTGTCAAAAATTGTTTTAAATTATTTGGAAGTATAACTAACTTGTAAAGTAAATAAATATATCATCACGCATTTTACCCATTACTGGGTGTAGCACTCTGCCTTATTTACGATATTAATTTATATTTTCAATTACCCTTGTGACTTCTCCGTAACTAACATCTTCTACTTATAAATATTTGCGACGGCAGAGTGTTGCCACATCCAATAATGGATAAAAGGTGTTATAATATATTTATATTTATTTAAAATTGACAGCTGAACTGTTTTAATAAATAATTTTTACAAATGAGTAATAAATAAAATAATCTAGTTTTATATTTGTAATGATGATGATATTATTTGTGCATATTAGTAATGATTTGTTTCTTTATTTGCAGACGCAGTTGTTTGTAGCCGCGAAGAAGCCAGTCTCCTGCCAAGAGTTTTCGCCAGAGGTTTTTCTCTTGGTGCTGACAGCGAATGCTGGGGAGATGGGATCAGCGACTTGCCTCTGAATATCATCCAGGTCACTCTTCCAGGCTTTATACCAACTTTAAATAAACATTGTATTAACTAAATAAATAAAACAATTGCAATAAATATTATATTCAGGAATAAATAAAACAATTGCAATAAACATTGTATTTACATATAAATAAAACAATTGCAATTATCATTATATTCACAAATAAATAAAATAATTGCAATAAATATTGTTTTTATAAATAAATAAAACAATTGCAATAAACATTGTATTCACAAATAAATAAAATAATTTCAATGAAAATTGTATTGATAAATAAATAAAACAATTGCAATAAACATTGTATTAATATATAAATACAATAATTGCAATAAACATTGTATTGATAAATAAATAATACAATTGCAATAAATATTGTACTCAGAAATAAACAATATAATTGCAATAAACATTGTATTCACATATAAATAAAATGATTGTAATTTAATATTATACTCAGAAATATACAATGTAATTGCAATGAACATTGTTTTCACATGTAAATAAAACAATTGTAATAAATATTGTACTCAGATATATACAATATAATTGCAATAAACATTGTATTCACATATAAATAAAATGATTGTAATTTAATATGTTAAAAACAATAATAAATATGTTTTAAATTGATAATTTACAATAACTCTCTTTAAAACATATTTATTCTTTAAGAATGAAAAATATTGTAATAAGTTGTTTGCGAAAACATACATCTTATTACAATATATCTTATTCTTAAAGAATAAATATGTGTGAAAGATAGTTGTTGTAAATTATCAATTTGAAACATATCTTTTTATTGTTAAAACAAATAAATTGTACTTGTAATAATAATTTAAATATAAAATATTACTATAAATAAATTGTACTTGTAATAATAATTTAAATATAAAATATTAGTATATGTTGTATACAACTTTGAAATAATAATAAATAATTTTTAAATTACATGTCTTTATTTTGTTTAGAAATATAATATCCTACAGTATAAATTCGTCCCAAGTTAAAAAAATTTCGAATGAAGTTTAAATTCGGTGTTGAATTTTTAGTTCAAATATTGAACCAGAGATGGCGCCACTAGTATCGTTGCATTCCTGAAATTCCATTCGCATTCCTAAAATTCCATTCGCATTCCGGAAGCCTCACAATCTATCCATCTTGGATTTGCCGCCCACGGCTTCACAGTCTAACACCCAGAAATTCCGGGGTGTTAGACTGTGTAGCGGTCGGCGGATTTTCAAGATGGATAGAATGTGAGGTTTCCGGAATGCGAATGGAATTTCAGAAATTTTAGGAATGCGAATGGAATTTCTGGAATGCATGAAATTCGCATTCCTAAAATTTCTGAAATTCCATTCGCATTCCGGAAACCTCACATTCTATCCATCTTGAAAATCCGCCGACCGCTACACAGTCTAACACCCCGGAATTTCTGGGTGTTAGACTGTGAAGCCGTGGGCGGCAAATCCAAGATGGATAGATTGTGAGGCTTCCGGAATGCGAATGGAATTTTAGGAATGCGAATGGAATTTCAGGAATGCAACGATACTAGTGGCGCCATCTCTGGTTCAATATTTGAACTAAAAATTCAACACCGAATTTAAACTTCATTCGAAATTTTTTTAACTTGGGACGAATTTATACTGTAGGATATTATATTTCTAAACAAAATAAAGACATGTAATTTAAAAATTATTTATTATTATTTCAAAGTTGTATACAACATATACTAATATTTTATATTTAAATTATTATTACAAGTACAATTTATTTATAGTAATATTTTATATTTAAATTATTATTACAAGTACAATTTATTTGTTTTAACAATAAAAAGATATGTTTCAAATTGATAATTTACAACAACTATCTTTCACACATATTTATTCTTTAAGAATAAGATATATTGTAATAAGATGTATGTTTTCGCAAACAACTTATTACAATATTTTTCATTCTTAAAGAATAAATATGTTTTAAAGAGAGTTATTGTAAATTATCAATTTAAAACATATTTATTATTGTTTTTAACATATTAAATTACAATCATTTTATTTATATGTGAATACAATGTTTATTGCAATTATATTGTATATATCTGAGTACAATATTTATTACAATTGTTTTATTTACATGTGAAAACAATGTTCATTGCAATTACATTGTATATTTCTGAGTATAATATTAAATTACAATCATTTTATTTATATGTGAATACAATGTTTATTGCAATTATATTGTTTATTTCTGAGTACAATATTTATTGCAATTGTATTATTTATTTATCAATACAATGTTTATTGCAATTATTGTATTTATATATTAATACAATGTTTATTGCAATTGTTTTATTTATTTATCAATACAATTTTCATTGAAATTATTTTATTTATTTGTGAATACAATGTTTATTGCAATTGTTTTATTTATTTATAAAAACAATATTTATTGCAATTATTTTATTTATTTGTGAATATAATGATAATTGCAATTGTTTTATTTATATGTAAATACAATGTTTATTGCAATTGTTTTATTTATTCCTGAATATAATATTTATTGCAATTGTTTTATTTATTTAGTTAATACAATGTTTATTTAAAGTTGGTATAAAGCCTGGAAGAGTGACCTGGATGATATTCAGAGGCAAGTCGCTGATCCCATCTCCCCAGCATTCGCTGTCAGCACCAAGAGAAAAACCTCTGGCGAAAACTCTTGGCAGGAGACTGGCTTCTTCGCGGCTACAAACAACTGCGTCTGCAAATAAAGAAACAAATCATTACTAATATGCACAAATAATATCATCATCATTACAAATATAAAACTAGATTATTTTATTTATTACTCATTTGTAAAAATTATTTATTAAAACAGTTCAGCTGTCAATTTTAAATAAATATAAATATATTATAACACCTTTTATCCATTATTGGATGTGGCAACACTCTGCCGTCGCAAATATTTATAAGTAGAAGATGTTAGTTACGGAGAAGTCACAAGGGTAATTGAAAATATAAATTAATATCGTAAATAAGGCAGAGTGCTACACCCAGTAATGGGTAAAATGCGTGATGATATATTTATTTACTTTACAAGTTAGTTATACTTCCAAATAATTTAAAACAATTTTTGACACAACAGACAGGATTTTTTTGCTTCCTAATGAGAAACAAATAAAATATTGTATAATACACGCAAAGTAACTGTTTTTACTGCCTCAAAGAGTAAATTCCTCCTTTCAATAGTAAAAACTATTTTACTCTTATTAGTAATCAATACAAATAATATCATCATTATAATTATAATACTAAATAATTTTATTTATTACTCATTTGTAAACATTATTTATTCAAACTGATTATTTTACAGCTCAACTTTCAATTTTAAATAAATATAAAAATAACGCCTTTTACCTATTATTGGGTGTGGCAGTACTCTGCCATCGCAGATCTTGATAAGTGATATATTTATGTGCGTACCAGCCGTCGAATCAAAGCTCTCAAAGATGATAGTGAAGAGCAAAGCCGCAAGGGTAATTTAAAATATAAATAAATAAATACGACAGAGTGCCACACCCAGTAATGGGTAAAAGGCATGATGATATATTTATTTAAAATTATCCCTGTGACTTCTCGTTTACTAACATATTTAAAGGGCTTTGATTCGGCGGCTTGTACGCCCATAAATATATCACATATCAAGATCTAGGAAGGCAGTGTGCTGCCACACCCAATAATAGGTAGAAGGCGAATTATATATTTATTTTATTTATTTAAAATTACCCTTTGTGCCTTCTTCTCCACTAACATCTTTGGGGCCGCGATTTGACGGCTGGTACATGCATAAATATATCACTTACTAAGATCTGCTAGGGCAGAGTGCCACACTCAGTAATGGGTAAAAGGCATGATGATATATTTATATTTATTTACTTTACAAGTTAGTTATAATAAATAAAATAATTTAATACAATTTTTAACACAACTGACAGGATTTAATTATTATTTTTAATTTTGTTTACTTATGAGGAACAAATAAAATATTGTAAAATACAAGCAAAGTAACTGTTTTTACTGCCTCAAAGAGTAAATTCCGCCTTTCATCAGTAAAAACTGTTTTACTCTGCTAGTAATATAAGAAACTATAAAAAGGGAATAATTTAAATGAGCACCGAAATAATTTTATCAATAATAATAAATTACTGTTACCAGAAATAATTAAACGAATACCAAAAATAATAACGGAACACAAAAAAATATGAAACAATTTTTAAAAGTATTTGTTGAAAGCCAAGAAAAGTAAATAAGCTTTTCAGAAAAATAAAATGGCAAGCAATACATGATTTAAAATAAGTAAAGAATATTAAAATTATCTCCTGAAATAATCATTTAATCTAAATAATTTAAAAAACGTTTCGAGACGTCTTTGTTTTAATTATTTAGATTAAAAGATTATATCAGGAGATTAATTTAAATATTCCTTATTTATTTTACACTCTATATATTGTGCCGAATACTTATTTTTGCTTTGCTACACAAAATATTAACTATATAAATTTATAAACAAGCTGACAAACTTTAATATTTTGATGCTCAGTTAAATACAACCCAATTAAAAATAATAATGTTCTTACATTGTTGCTGCGAGCTGCGGATGACATTCTGCGATGACTGCTGATACTGCAGTCAACTTCTGACATAGTTGAAGATATGTTGACTCAGGTGATGTTGTCCACGATGATATAGACTCTGCTGACGCTGGTTAGAAGACCAGCTGCTCCAGGATGATGACGGCAGCTTCGATGACGCTGGTTAGAACACCAGTTGGTCCAGGATGATGGCGGCAGCTTCGGTGACGCTGGTTAGAACACCAGCTGCTCCAGGATGATGCTGAGGCCGCAGGAGATGCTTGTAGGTCTCGTCATGTCCCTAGAAACATAAAAACAATGTATTAGTAACATAGAATAGCTGGAAACATTAGAAAAAACATACATAAAGACATTTGATGATTGTTGAACCTGAAACAGAAACTCAGAACAAAATGCAGTAAAATAGAACAATAGACAAAGTTATGATAAATCAGCATGCAGCTTGCAGCATACACCATTCATACCACACGTTCCACTCATCCCATAACATCCCATTTATACATTTCTTGGTCTTCACGTTGTCTTCAATGTTGATTTCTTTGTTCTTTCTTCACTTCTTTTCTTGCCTTTTCCCTACCTAAGTTTTTGTGTACGAATAACTAATTAGGCGCAATGAATCTACGACAAAGCAACCGGAAGTGTTGCTTGCCCTTTTCACAATAACGCTGCCCATATTCCGTGAGCACGACCTTTCGGTTTCCGCCTACTGAACCTACCCGGGTCGTAGGGAAAGTATTCGCAGTGCTCGGGGGAAGCGAAGCCTCTAGGACTCTCCAGGATACCATGGACACATCCTAACGGGGGGATTTGGCGACGCCGCCCCCGCAGTCAACGGCAGAATACTCTCTAGCTGGGCGACCGGAACCAAACTACGACCTTGCTCGCGAGGGTCTCGCCCCACCCGCCTGCGTACGCTAATTCAAACTTGCCTAATGTATGTAGAAAGTTAGAAAGTATGTTGGGCCCCCACGTGAAGGCACTAGCGTGTTCGGAGGATAAGTATTAGGAATGCAAAAGTACGCAGCGCGATTCTACGTCTATACACAACAAAGATTTCGTGGCAAGTGTTGAGGCTTGCGCAACCGTTTCATTGATTACAATGTGCTAGAGAGAGATAGACAATGCTAGCCCGAGCGATGTTACGTGTTTGCAGGTTTCGACTGGTTTAATTACTCACTAATTGTGAAAGAATTCTAACTAAAATTTATAAATGTTACCTTGAACGATACAAGAATAGAAATATACACTGCAAATACAATATTTATAATTTTACTTTTGATATCATAAATAATAATTTTATTATTGCTAATGTTTGTTATAAAAATATGTAGAATAAATTTGTAATATATGTACTATTTGTTTTAGAACATATTATAGCGTATCTATAATTAACATTTACTTTTTAAAACCTTAAATAAATATTTATCATATCAAAAATACTCAACATAAAAGAATATTTCATCGTTCAAGAGAATTATTGAGGCCAATTATTGATAATTAATTTAAATGGCTTTTACGTAAGACTCAGATGTGTCAAGGCTGCGTGTTATCAAAATAAACCTATATATTGAAACCAACTGCAAAAAAATTATTCATAATGTCTTTTCTCATTTTTATATAGGATAAGTACTTAATTTAACAAATTTCTTATAAAATTATGAAGTGGAAATTAGTATTTAGTAGTCTTTATACCTAAAGTATTTACATTAAACATTTAACATGCCTAAAAACCACTCATATACCGGGTGTCTACCTTTTTTACACATATCTATATTTCCTTTTTAACCATATTCAAAATAATTTTAAAAAGAAATACTTGAAAAAAATGAAAACTGTAAATATCAACTTAAAACATAAATATCCAGATATATTTTGAACAGCAGGAGACGTCATTGACTTCGGTGATAGTGCACAAGAATCCTTGAAATATTAATAAGTTTCATCCTGCAAACATTCCTATCCTAGCACACCATCCACATTCCTCAATTTCACCAATCTTACATTCGACATACATTGCACATGACCAAGCCATCTCAACTGAAACGCACTCAAGCGCTACAACATGTCACGTATAATATTGAGGGGTTGTTTTTACTTTAACAGGAGTGCTGTAAGTACAGAAAACTACAATTGTACAAGATGTTTATAAATAACTCCGACGTTTCAAACAGCATGTGTAACAGGTCATTTTAGAAACAAATGAATATCAAGAGTTATTTATTTATTTTATCACAAAATAATCGTATTCACATTTCATAATTATTCAAACAAACACAAATATTATGATTTATCCATTTCATTCTTTCACAGCATACTGATTAAATTAATGTCAATGTAATATGCATTTTCCTCAAAAATTTCGTAATGTGAGGGTAATGAACTTTGTATTCGTTGAATTCAGAATAAAATTCTCTTCCATACAGAAAAATATATGTTATCATTTAAAATAAAGAAATTTGTGACTCATATTTGAAGAACCACTGGTCGAAAAAAGTGTTAATAGTTTTATAATAGATTTGCAAAATGTTATTTCTTTGATAATTTAACCAACCCTGTACTCTTATAGTTCTCAAGATAACAAAAATCTTGCATACATACATACATATCATCACGCTATATCCCATCAAATGGGGTAGCACGAACCCTAAAATCAGTCATAATATATTCACTTATTACGTTCATCTAATAATCAGTCCTCGTCAAACATTCTCATCCAAACACACCACCCTCACTTTAACCACATTCATAGATCACTCCATATAAACTTATTCATTTCTTACACTTGAAATCATTTATCACACAACAAACTTTCAATCACATCTATCCAATCACTCCTATTCTCTTATCATACATCTTCTTTCTTCGACATACATAGCATATGCATAAAACATCTCAATTTACTCACGCTTACTCCTAACAACGAATGTACAAAGATTAGAAAAGATGAAAGAAAAGTCCACACAATGCAGTAACTCAAAATGAAACAAAAAGGAAGGGAGAGCCGCCCTGCGCTTGTGTTTGAAAGTGAATTCCACACAATTGCAGTTAAACACTCTACGTAAGAACTGAAAACGAATTAAAAGTAAAAATAGTTAAAAAAGTAATTACTACATTTGCGCTGATTTAATCTTACGTTTTTTTTCACTATTTTTATTTATCTATCTCTTTGAAGATCACTTAAAATTTAACGACATGCTATCGAAATTTTGACATCTGTCCAAATAATTTTTATCTGAAAATATCCTAAAATGTCTTCAAGAGAGTTATCTTCCCTAAAATCTCTCTACATGTCTTTGGACACTTAAAATAAAATTTCTTACCTGTTCTTTGAAAGTAAACGTTATACTCAGTGGTAATAGTAGTCGGTGAAGCACCAGGTCTCGATGACAATCGGCACGTTGTTGTTCTTCATGTTTCGGATGCAGCCGTCGTCCGCGAAGGTTTTGTCCACGTTCTTTGATTTCAAGCCTGGAATTGAGAATATTTATTAATTTTAATTTACTATACCACATGACAGACAGTATTTATTTATTTGTTACTTTGTTCAACAGGACCCCAATACCAATTACAGTAACTTCTTCTTAGTGGGATCCAAACCACTCAGTTACAGTTGTAATTTTTTAATAAAAGTGTATGTCAGCGAGATTTCAACTTGCGAATTATTACTTGAATCAATATAATTTTTTTTAAACAACTACAATAGCTTATTATGTATACAACAGGAAATTAATTTGAATGACAGTTCAATTGAATTCCAGCTTTATACGATAACGGTAAAAAAAAAATTAACATTTTACTGTGAATGTCTTTAAAATCGTTGTAAATATCCGTTTGCACCAATTAAACTTAAATTTTATAGTTGACATAAACTGACAATATCGCATCAAATATTTTACAGTAATGTAAACTTCTTCAAAAGACATTTTACTTTAATTTGTTTTTATTTATTCAAGTCAGACATAAATTTTAAGTTTCGTTGACGCAAACCGATTCCCACGCCAATACAAGGAACTAACATTCCAGCCAATTAGTGCAGGAATGTAAACAGTATTGATTTTTTAAAATTCCATTCTGAACTTGATTACTGTTGCCATCTATCAAAATATATAAAATTCTGAGAAATACTTGTAATATTTTATTTTTTTAGGATTGTATAATTTTTTATTGACATCACCAAAGTGAATTCTATTTTCAGAACTGAATTTGTTTGGGATGTTAGTATATATTTCTACCTGTTTTTTAAGGTAAACCCATATTCAGTGGTAGTAGTCCATTCCTATAAGTAGATTCTCCGTCGGACAGTCAGGTCTCCGTTCGTTCAACAGCAGCTGGATGTACATTCGTCTTACACCTTCAGCTCTCTGTCTCAACAGCGCGTCTCTACCGATAAAGTCTGTGCCCTCGTCGAAATTGCTTAACCAGGAGCGGGAATGGTTATCGTGCATGTTGATGAAAATTCGTGGAGAGCGAACTAAAAGAAAAGAGCAAACACTAGATACTTAAAACCATACAATTTAAGTGGCAGTATATAGCAAACTTTCTCCAAAATATAAAATTCGAAGTAAAGACAAACGGCTGTATCTCAAAAGGAAAACTACAGAAAAACGGGGAAATTCCGAGTATAATTCTATTTCTAATAGCAATAAGTGAAATTACTAAACAAATGCTTATTTGGTGACGATCTAGTTATATATTACAGCTAAAAAAAAAAATAAACAATAATACAAGAAGCAATCGACAGTTTAGAAGACATACAGAATAGTTATTTATTTACATTATAAGTGCTGTAGGTAATATTTTACACATATCTAACGCACACATAATTTGGCCGACATACCTATTTATTTTACTTGTTAACATTAAATTATCGTAATTATTAGCAAATTGCTTCGAATCATCTTGACGTTTGTTCTGTCAGCCATCTTACTATCTTACAAGAACCCACCACCACCTTGCACAATCTAGGTGCGTCCCATTTACCACAATAGGGTAGGTGTGTTTATTTTAGGTAATTTTTAACAAACAAAAATCATATATTTATTTCTCCACGACTTTATTGAATGATAAATAGAGGTAGCTATCGTTTTTGTAGCCACTTTTTATTATTACAAAAGCTACAAAAAAAATAAAAATTGAGTCAAAACTCAAAGTATCGCAACTACCGTAAACGTCAATGATATGTGATTGTTTTATTTATACTTCAGAGGGTCAAAAATAGGTTTTTGTACTTGCTTCATTAAAAATAAGGTTTACATTACCCTGGAAACCGATAGAAAGTTTGATTTTGCGCACCAGTGCGCAAAGTAATTGAAAAAAACTCATTTTTTTATGGTTCTATATTTTAACTATTAAAACGCTAATTATACAAATATTTTAAGGAATTTATAAAATAAGTAGAGGCATTAGCTTATAACGCCATCAATTAGACATTTTTACAAACATTACGAGAAAAAATAAGCAATTTGTTTTCAAATAACAAACAATTCATGGAATAATTAACTGTCAATATAAATTCACGCTTCAAATTTAATAAATTTCCTTGTTGTCGATTATATATTTTTTGCTCGATACAAAAAGCATTGTACAAAACTAGTGCGCGAAGACGTCATTTGTACCATTCGCGCAAATTAAAGCACGAGCGAAGTGCAAAGTATGTCTGCACACTTGTTATATAAATAGCTATTACATTATCATAGACAAAAACAAACTCCATCCACTTTTGTAAAATTAGGAAATATCACCTACATCCCATATTAAAAATTAACAATAGCATAACATACAAAGACAAAATAAAGTTCTTATTAGTAAACGTTTGGCAATAAACTAAACTGGAGAACGCATATATAAAAAAATCTCAAAAAGAATGATCTCAAAGATTGATATAATAAAACCATCAGCCATACCAAGTGGATAACTTATAAAAATACAATTCTCAAAGTCTACTATGCTCTAATAAGATCCAAAATATCGTATATTCCATAGCTAGAAAACATTTGAGACCATTTAAAACACAGCACTTAGAACGAGCCCTATTAAAAGTATACTAATTGAAGCTAAACAGGATCCTCTTTCATACAGAAGAAAACTAAACTATACGAGTCCTGCGACACATTAGTTTATCCGAATCTTATTTTTTCGATTGTTGTTTTATTTTGAAATTTTATTTCTCGTGTAGTACGCAAGAGAATGAAATGAAATTTTAATGAGACATACTAATATGTTGTTAATAAACAGTTAAAATTTTAAATCAATCGATACATACATCTTGGAATGACAGCCACTGAAAGACGAAATGAACATTGAACAATTATGTACTATCTAAAACTTTATAGTTTTATCCAAAAACTGTATAATAATAATATTTGTTTTAAGTAATAATTTTGTTTTCATCCGTAAAACTGCCTGCAAGATAATCATAATAGTCCATTTGGGTTTGTAAAAAAAAAAAAAAAACAATTGCCAGTAATACAATTTGTGTCTAAAGTATATTTAATGTTAAATTTTGGTTGTATTTATTTCGGATTTTTAAAATAACCTGTTAGATTACTTTTATTTAATTGGCACGTTTTAACCCAGAACAGTTCCAGAACTAATCCTACTGCCCCAACTATTTTAGTGGATTCGCGGATTGAACCCTTTTCTATATCTTTCTAATCAACTTGTGTTTCTTGTTATCTGTTTTGAATTGGTGGCAACGCAGTTTGTATTTAAGCAGATGTCACTTAGAACGTGCATTCAGGTTTTAAATTTATAGCAAATTTTTACAACTGACATTAAGCCCCTGGCACATATAGCGTCAAAACTCCGAGTCTACCAGACTCGGAGTTTTGACTGCCAAAAATAGAAACGCCTCTATTTTCAGCAGTCACGACTGCCGAAAACCAACTTCATTATGATGCTGGTTTTTTCCATATCTTCCTTTGTTGTTTGACGTATGAATTATTATTGTTTATGTTTTTGTTTGATTTTTGTACATTTTTATAGTTAAATTCATTTACTTTATACATAGTTAGAAACTTTTAAGTTTTCATATTTCATTTATAATTCAAGTCATCTTTTTAAATTTATTTTTTTGTTTTATATATCCTAATTTATAGTTTTTATATTTCTTAATAATCGACAAACATTTTAAATAATATATTTAAGTTTTTATATTTCATTTATAGTTCATGTAATTTTTATTTAATTTAATTTTTTTCTTTTATATTTCGTAGTTTATAGTTTTTATATTTCTTAATAGTCGATAAATATTTTAAATAATACAAATTAACAAATAACACGTTAAAATTAACAAATATTTATTTCTGACTGTCAGAAACACCGACTCTATATGTGACACCCGTTTTGGACGTGACTCTCAGTTTTTCAGCAGTTTGTAGCAGACTCGGAGTCTTGACGCTATATGTGCCAGGGGCTTAAGACTCATCATTTATTTGGAAGTAACAAGAGTTAGTTTTAGATTAGTTCAGGATTGTACCCAAAGTCCCCAAACAAATACGGCCTTAGTTGAAAATTAATTGCAGAATTTAGTAAATGTAAGATTCCTATTTTTAGTATTAATGAAATTTTTTTTGAAAAAAGACTTCAAAGCCAAATAATCTGATTCTGGGCTCGTATAACTAAACTGGCTAAAAACTCAACTAATTTAACCTATGATAATATATTTCAACCCCAAACCACCATAAAAAGCGACAACAAACTTCAACAAAAATTATTAATCAATATGCAAGCCCATATAATTATCCTACAACAAAAAACAATTCATAAACACCCTCCATGGCTAAACACACAACTCACCTACATACTAGACTTCATAAGGTACCCTAAATATGAAACCCCAACTGACTACCAAAAACTACTCAAAGTCAACCAAGAAACTTATCCACAAGCACACTAAACTTACAATAAGGGCTCCAGACATCGAAAACACAAAGCAAACATTTCGTCTACCAGAACACACACAACCGAGATGTAAGCAATGAAAAGGCCACTGAATATAAACAAAAAAACATTTTATCTTCAATCAGTGTCATTCATAGTATCATCTACTCCAAAAACAGTGAAATCCAACCAATTCAAGAAAACATACAAAGAGCCACAATAGACCACAATAAAGAAATATCCATTCTCTGGATCTCGTCACATAAACGCATCAACAAGCTAATGAAGCTTCAAAAAGCACCACCATACTGGAAATAACAATAAGCACGCCAGTACTAACTGAAGATCTAAAAATCATAGTAATATGAAGAATGGGAAATGCAGTGGAACAACAGAACCAACAAATATCTGGATATACGAATACTTACTTGAATTAGTATGCTGTGAATAATCTTTTGATTTGTCCTGGAGTAGTGACATTGTTAGTATCTGAACTGACTTCTCCAACTTTGTTGACGTTAGCTACCGACTGCTACTCGAATTTATGTTCTGATACTGTAACAAATAAATACCATACATTAAAAATAATTATTCTGCTTTATTGAATGGTCTCTATACGCAAAATTATTCATTATTTACAAGACATAATGTCTACCATATTACAAACAACCATGAAACACGTGAAATTGGCCTGCTTTATTGACTTTAAATACATACTATGTTTATTTCATTATTATTAAAATTATTTTAATAAATTAAACAGATTTCTTTTATGCATACCACTCGTCTTCAATCTTTGTGTCCATCAACACAATCAGAGCAAAACCAAAGAAAATCAAGTGAACACAACATACAAAAACTGCAAAATCACGTGAAAACTTAACTATTACCAATCCACAAGTGTTGCCAATCTGGATAAAAATAAATTAATTTCAGTTTACAATAAAAGCTGTTTTCTTTCGGTAAGCGATCCAATCTGATCGGATTGAACAAATCCGATTACATGACGTCACAAGTGAATAAAATCGTGATTCAAAAGAATTAATCGTTATATGATTGCAATCCATACAAATTTGACATTTATCTACCTTAACCTTAATTCAGTACCAAAATTAATTTAGAAAATTTATTATTTATAAAAATATAATATAATATATTCTAATTGATTTAAACTAATAATATTTTATTGTAGGATGAAATAACAAGAAAATATTTATCTATTTAGTATTATTAATATAAATAAAGTACACTGCTCCTGTTTTGTATATTCCATCGTGTTTATATTTCTATTTATTTCAATATTAAACACGAAATTATTAGTGAATGGCAAATTGATAAACCACATGATAGCAATCCGATCGACGTGATCGCTGTTTTGAAGCGATTCAGAAAATCTGATTGCAAACAAGAATATTGTGGTGGAGGTGTGTGATCGAAAACCGAAAGGACGTGTGCGATCACTTTTGGATTGCTCAATCCGATTCAATCGGATTTTTTCTGACCGAACAATAAAGTTTTTATTTTAAATATCAACAAATTAAATGGGGTAGGTACACAGTGGTATAGAGTTGGAGTTGAGAATCCTGGTTCAATTCCCACAATCGACAATTGTCACCACATTAAAATGACCCCTAAGGCTTTATCTACGCAAACATCTTTGGGGGCCGTGATTTGACGGCTGGTAACCGCAATTCACGCGCATAAATATATCACTTACCGATATCTGCTTCGGCAGAGTGCCACACCCAGTAATGGGTAAAAGGCGTGATGATATATTTATTTATTTATTTTAACAAATTAAATGCATCTACCTACATTGCAAATAAGCAGAAAAAGAGTTAATTTTTTTGAAAAATTTATTTTAATTTAATATATTTTAATTAAAAAATTATCTCAAAACATAATCTTTTCCCCCACAGTTAAAAGTACACAAAAAGGTAAGAATCTCTCCAGTTGGCAGCATTGTAGTCCAATCAATAAAAAAAAGTTCCTAGATTACTAAAGTACTGCGATTTGACACCGTTTCGGTTCAAAATTTAAGTGCCAAATTTAAAATTAATATATTCTGGCCAAATTTAAAATTAATATATTCTGGCTCCAACACAGACTTCATGCATTGCGAATGTAAAATAAAACTTCCTACCTGTTCCTTGAAGGTAAACCCATACTCAGTGGTAGTAGTAGTCGGTGACGTACCAAGTCTCGATGACAATCGAATCGTTGTTGTTCTTCATGTCTCGGATGCAGCCATCGTCCGCGAAAATATTGTCCACATTCTTTGATTTCATGCCTGGAATTGGCAATATTTATTAATTTCAATTTACTATACAACATGACAGACATTTATTTATTTGTTACTTTGTGCAATAGGACCTTAACACCAATTACAGTAACTTCTTCTTAGTGGAATTCAAACCACTCAGTTACAGTTGTAATTTTTTAATACAAATTGATGTCAGCGAGATTTCAACTCGCGAATTTTTGCTTGAAACAATATTATTTTTTAAAACAACTACAACAGTTTATTTCATTATTTATTTGCTCTGCTATACGACAGGAAATTAATTTAAATGACAGTATAGTGGAGATTCAGCTTTATATTGAAACATTAAAAAATAACAAAATTATTACATTTTACTGTTCATGTCTTTAAAATCGTTGTTAATATCCGTTTGCACCAATGAAACTTAAATTTTAAGTTTGACATAAACTGATAATATCGCATAAAATATTTGACATAATGTAAAGTTCTTCATTAGTAATTTTACTTTGGTTTGTTTTTATTTATTTAAGTGAGACATAAATTTTAAGTTTCGTTGATGCAAACGATTCATTCCTAAGCGATTAGTGCAGGAATGTAACAAGTAGTGATTTTCTAAAATTTCATTCTGAACTTGATTACTGCTGCCATCTATCAAAATATATGATATTTTAGGAACTATTATCTTAGAATACTTTTTTTTTAAAGATTGTATAATTTTTTTATCCACAACTCATATATATTAAAGACATAATTACACTGATTTCAGTTTAATTATATGGCGCATAAAACGCTAGTGTTTTATATTTCATAAAACACTGTAAACAGCTTGTTACTTCGCAACCACTTCATGATATACCGTATTTTTGACTTAGTTTATTGAAATCAGTTCAGATAAATTCGAAACATGACTAAATGAACTGAATTAAGCAAACTGGTGCACTTATTGGGGTAAATAACTTCAAATTAAATATTAATCTGTAATTCTACTACTACAAATAAAGTCAGTGAAGTAATCCAGCGATATAAATAAGTGATCTTGTTCAGTAAATGTAAAGTTAGATTTGATCCAAATGGCAAATGGAATACGCCTTACATATAACTGAATCAACGTTAAACGTTACGACCACACTTCTTCGATACCTATAATTATGAGTTGTAGATAAAATTTTGTATTACACTTGTGTTTTATTGGTATATAAAACACTTAAGAATATGAAAATAACCTAATAAAACACTTTTATATTAAATAACTATTATTAGCATCACTGAGTGAATTATATTTTCAGAACTGAATTTGGGATGCTAATATATATTTTTACCTGTTTTTTTAAGGTAAATCCATATCCAGCGGTTGTAGTCCATTCCTATAAATAGGTTCTCTGCCCCGCATTCAGGCCGGCGTTTTATTGAATTGTAGTTAATGTACATTCGTCTTACACTTTCAGCTGTCTGTTTCAACAGCGCGTCTCTTCCGATAAAGTCTGCGACCTTGGCAAAATTGGAATAACTGCATTCTAGTAAAATGATCACCATGCATGTCGTACTTAAAGTCCGCGAAGATGAGCTCTGAGTATACGTGAAGATCGAACTACAAGAGAAAAGTAAACACTATACGGCGTGTTTCATAATTTCGGGTACATACGTTAAGGGTATACCTATGTTGTATAATCTTTACGTTAAACTTATTAATGAAATACAATATCTATTATAAACAACTGCTAATAATTGAATTGTGTAAAGAGTAAATTAATGTAATTTTATTCTATTCGTAGTAGGTCAATAATAATTATTATAAATCCAAATTGAATGTGATACTTATTTTTACAATCAATATTTTTGAAACATAATTAACTGTAAATTGGTTTCATTAAAAATAATTAAATTTTGTTTGTTTATTTTACTAGTATTATGTACTTTAAGTTATTGATTATCTACTTGTATTGTTTGTTTTTAATAGGTAGGCGAATCCAGTGCAGAACTAAAAAAACACTGTAGGAAAACTAACCTTGATTTTTCTAATGATAAAAAAAATATTTTTGATTTGTAATCAGCGTACCAAACATATTCGCTAGGTGCAGAGTCATGGTGGGGACAACTCTCAGACTAACCATACCTTAGACAAAGTCTGTCGTATTCAAGTCAATGCAGTGTTATGAAGTAGAGAGAGTTAAAGTAAGTTGTGGGTGAGACGGGTGCGCGGCAAGGAGCGAGTATCCTTTGATGTTATGCGAGTTGCAAACATTTGTATAGTTATTCTTATATTCAATTACTTACTGTTTATACATGAAAGTAAAGGTTAGTTTTTGACATATTAAGTGTTTTGTATACGTACTTTTGTGTTTAAATAAATAAAATGCTCGTGTCTAATAACTGTCATCAACAAAAATGCAACCCGCATAACACCAAGGGATACTAGCTGTTTGCCGCGCACCCGTCTCACCCACAACTTACTTTAACTCTTTTTACTTCACAACAAACGCCATTGTTCTTCGTCTAAGGTATGGTTAGTCTGAGGGACAACTAAATCGACTGCAGCGATCGCGGTGGACAAAATAAGCATAAAATCATTCTCACGTTGTTGTGACCGCGACTGTCGAATATAGGATTTTAACATGTAATTTCGTAATTTTCTGCTTCACTAATTGTTTTAAACAAAAAAGCTTCAAATAAAAGTTTTAGGGCATAAAATTCTTCATCTAAACCATTAAACAAAATTAATTTTACGTGCTGTGTAACGACACAAATTAGATTTAAAAATGACGAAAATTGTTTCAAAACTATTGATGGCCTTGGAATTGAAACAAAATTAATCAAATGTTTGACGTTTATGTAAGTGTCAATTGATAGACATTTTGTTGGAAATTAACTGTCTGAGAGACGACATGGGAGACATTTTCAAAAAATGACTAATTTATAGAAAATTTAGTGACTTTTAAGAAAATTACTGTCTTTGAGACGATTTGGGAGATATTTTGGAAAAAATGACTATTTTCAATATAATTTGGGAGACATTTTAGGAAAACTACTGCGTTAGATGAGATTTGAGAGATGTTTTGTTAGTAAATGACTGTCTTAAAGACGATTTGAGAGACATTTTGTTGAAAATTAACTATCTTAGAGATGATTTAAGAGACATTTTGGAAAAATGATTATATTAAAGAAAATTTTGAGATATTTTTTTGGAAATTTACTGCCTTAGAGACGATTTGGAAGACATTTTGGCAAAATAACTGTATTAAAGACAATTTGGGAGACATTTTGAAAAAAAATATTATTTTTAGAGATAATTTAGGAGACATTTTATTAATAAATGAACATCAAAACAAACAAAAATTACACGCTGTTTTCAAGTTTTCTTGAAATTGGCTACTTCACGTAACTGCCCAAGACCTATTCTCAAAACTTTGCTTTCCATATGACAGGTATTTATTTCTGCAAAAAATCAAACATCTGAATTATTTATTATTATTATTCATCATTCATTGATAATCTCTTTTACCCTTATAAAAAATAACTAACCAGTTGCGAAATAAGAAATACAAAAATAAGAAAAATATATCATTTTAATCCATTTCTTTAGAATTTTACAATATCACTTGATATGTAAACTTAAATAATACATTTTGTAATATTTTCAGTTCTTAAAAACTGAAATTGTACACATTTTAATCATTTTAAATCTGGTTTTTATCAAAATTAGGCAAAATCTTGTATGAATCAACGGTTATAGAGCATGATTTAATGTGGCCGTCAGATGTCCTTGTCGTCGCGCACCCAGTCAATACTCTTAACGTATGTACCCGAAGTTATGAAACACCTTATATACTTAAAAGCCATACAATATAAGCGTCAATATATAACAAACTTTTTCCAAGATAGAAAAGTCAAAGTAAAGACAAACGGCTATATCTCAATCTAATTATAATAGCGATAAATGAAATCACTAAAGACATCCCTACTTGCTGACGATTTGGTTATATATTACAGCGGTAAAAAACAACAACACAAAAACAATAATAGTAGCGTTCGATTTGCACCAAATCTCAGTTAATCTCACCCTCAGACTAACCATACCTTAGACAAAGTCTGTCGTATTCAACTCAATGCAGTGTTATGAAGTAGAGAGAGTTAAAGTAAGTTGTGGGTGAGACGGGTACGCGGCAAGGAGCGAGTATCCTTTGATGTTATGCGAGTTGCAAACATTTGTATAGTTATTCTTATATTCAATTACTTACTGTTTATACATCAAAGTAAAGGTTAGTTTTTGACATATTAAGTGTTTTGTATACGTACTTTTGTGTTTAAATAAATAAAATGCTCGTGTCTAATAACTGTCATCAACAAAAATGCAACCCGCATAACACCAAGGGATACTAGCTCTTTGCCGCGCACCCGTCTCACCAACAACTTACTTTAACTCTTTTTACTTCACAACAAACGCCGTTGTTCTCCGTCTAAGGTATGGTTAGTCTGAGACTCAGACTAACCATACCGTAGTCTGAGACTCAGACTAACCATACCGTAGACGGAGAACAACGGCGTTTGTTGTGAAGTAAAAAGAGTTAAAGTAAGTTGTTGGTGAGACGGGTGCGCGGCAAAGAGCTAGTATCCCTTGGTGTTATGCGGGTTGCATTTCTGTTGATGACAGTTATCAGACGCGAGCATTTTATTTATTTAAACACAAAAGTACGTATACAAAACACTTAATATGTCAAAAACTAACCTTTACTTTGATGTATAAACAGTAAGTAATTGAATATAAGAATAACTATACAAATGTTTGCAACTCGCATAACATCAAAGGATACTCGCTCCTTGCCCCGCGCACCCGCCTCACCAACAACTTACTTTAACTCTCTCTACTTCATAACACTGCATTGACTTGAATACGACAGACTTTGTCTAAGGTATGGTTAGTCTGAGGTCTGAGATCTCACCTCACCTCAGTTTGACAGCTTTTTTGTGCTGTTCTATTTGCACTGACATAAATGAGATCAAGTGAGACACTCAGCTCCCCCCTTGCCGATGCTGCACTACCTATTTCACTGGTGCGTACTGAGATTTTCTATTCAGTTAAGAGTGGGGGTAGAATTCGTTATGTTTTGTTTGTAGTTTGAATATTTTGAAGATATTTAATAATTTTTTAAAATTGTATATGTTATTATAAATCATGTCTCACAGCTTACTTCCAACAAAATCATCAAGCAAATCATGTATTGTCCGCGAAATGATACTACAACGTTCTTCACGTAATCGACTCAGTTCAGACCTGTCAAAACCCGTTCGATTTGTGATCGAAAAAATATCATCTCATTTCAGAGAATCTCAACTCAGTTGAAATGAACTGAGGTGAGATTGTTTGCAAATCGAACGCTACAAGAAGCAATCGATAGACTGAACAAAAGAATAGTTATTTACATTATAAGTGTAGTAGGTAGTATTTTACAAACACCTAACGCACACATAATTTAATCAACATACCTATTTCTTTTGCTTGTTAACATTAAATCATCATAGTCATTAAGCGACCTGCTTCAAATCATTTTTACGTTTGCTATGTTCTGTGCTGTCAGCCATGTTGCTTTTGAACAATGAAATATTTAGGTGCGTTCCATTTTCCATTTACCACGATACATAGGTGTGTTCATTTTACTTATTTTTAAACAACAAAAATAATTTATTTATTTCTCCCAGGACTTTATTGAATGATAAATTTCGGTAGCTACCATTTTTGTAGGGGGGCATTTCTTATTAATATAGAACAACATTTTTATGGCTGCTATAAATTTAAAAAAATCAAGTAACTTTACCGCACCGCGATGTGGAAAAATAGACATTGAAACTACCGTAGACGATATGTGATTGTTATGTTTACATTTCAGAAGCAGAAGGAAAATATTAGATTTCATTTGTTGCTTGTACTAGTTATTTATGTATTAACAGTGAAAACAGATGTTCCTGGCCCATGGTATGATTATTAGAACGAGGCGCAAAGCACCGAGGGCTAGTAACATGCTCAGTGCCAGAAATGCTAATTTTTACCCGTGGTAAATACAATATTTTATGCACAACAAAATAATATTTAATTATATGTTCAAAAGATTAAAACATTCACCAACAAAAGTTAAATTTTAATCATTGTTTAAATAAATAAAAGTAAATCGAATATATGACAGCAATGTCAATTATTCCATTTGACATGTAATTTCGATTTGCTTTTATTTATTTAAACAATGATTAAAATTTAACTTTTGTTGGTGAAACCGAGCATGACTATCTAGATAGCAAATATATGGATTAAAATATGTATATAGGTTAAATGTCAAATTGAAATTTTGTAAAATCAAGTATTCACAATAAACAAAAATTATCCATAATAAATATTTTTTATGGCCCTAGGGCCAAAAAGAAGTGTTTAAGCCCGCTTTTTAGGGTTAAAATACATGAATTTCGGCCCAGTAGTGCATAAACGTTATTTGGATTACTGACAATCGAAACTTTAATAATTTTGCACTAGATTCATTCAAAAAACCTTAAATATTACTTTAAACACAACAGCATTCAAAGCATAGCTACCTATAAATTGATTTCCTATATTAAATCTATACATTACATTCGGTAGAATTTCGATAAAATAAAAACTGTCAGTTTTTGTACTTTGTAATTTAAAAAATAAATTAAACAAAATGTTAATTTAAAATTGACTTTCGAAACTGATATATAATTCATCAACACCTGTAGATGAAATATTTGGAATACTGTTGCCTTTATTTAATTATAAAATAAATTAGTTTTCAGCACATTTATTACAAAAACGAAAGTTATAATTACAATGCTGAATAATATAAAGATACCAATTAACGGTAAGATTTTTGGTAGCGGGCGTGAGCTCCCGGACCACCAAACTTCTTGGGTTCGCAGCGTCTGGGATCGGCTACCAGCAATGTTCTGTCATATTGGATGAGTATGTCCTTAATTTCTTTCTTCGAGGCTTCATCTACATCTGTAGACATAAAAGAGATATTAATAAATTGCAAATACCATTTGAATATATATTGTAAATAAATATATTCAGAAAGAGCCTCTAGTAAATGAATCAGCAAAACTTTTCAGATAACTAGAAATCATCATAAAAAACACATTTAAAATAAAATAAATAGTCTACATAACCACATAATTATGAAATGTGTTCCAATATTTACTTACATTTCTGGTAGTAGGACACCAAAGCTTTGGAAATAGCCTGTCTGATAGCATAAATCTGTGATACATGTCCACCTCCATTTACACGAACTCTGATGTCAACACCGGTAAATCTGTCCTATAAAACAAAGAAACCAAAAATATATCACAATATTTATTATTTTATTAAAGTAATAACATACCTTTCCCAACAACAAGATAGGTTCTTGTAATTTATCTTGCAACATGCGGGGTTCAATCATTTCCAAAGGTCTTCCATTTACTCTTAGATTTCCACGACCACGTTTGCAATAAGCAACAGCAGTAGCAGATTTCTAAAATTACAAATATAATGTATAAGAAAAATATAATAACCAAAAAACACGTGTATACATAAACTTCAAGAACTTGTATTCACCTTTCTGCCAAAAACCTGCACGGAATGGATGGGTTCTCTTTTTTGTTTCTAAAAAATTAAATGATTATATTAATTTCCATATATAATACTTAATAAATAATATAATAATTATCACAACATACTTTCTGCATCTTGGCGTGTTGAACTGATCTACACAAAAGAGGAAGTAATGGCTGCTCTTGTCCGTACCGTAAAACTACAGTAGTCAAAATATCTTGGTTAATTGATATTATTGATTTTTTTAAAATATTTTATGTAATACATAATATTGTATTATAAAAGAATATTTTTTAATTGTTCTATATTTGCTAAAAAATAATCACTATGTAATAATAATGTAGTCTTTACAAAAACCGGAAATGTCGAAATTTCGCAAAATTTAAATTTGTATAGTATATATCTCGATTATTAATTTTAGTTATCAAAATGTTAAACTAATGGGAAGTAGACTTGTTTCTGACAAAACGACATAATAACCATAATATCGAAAACTACTATATTCTAAACCCCAAAATATCAATTTTCGAGTGATTCAACTTTAAAGTTTTCTAAACTCAATTTTAGTTTAATTTACGCAAAAATAAATTCTTATGAAGAAATGAGCTCATCTTATAAATTTATCTATAGTTTTAGTGCAGTAATTTGTATCACTTAATTTATAGATAAAATAAATTTTTCATTATTTACAATATACTTCTTATATTTTGTATTTGTCTAAAAAATTATTATTATTCAAATTATTTTCTACACAAAATAAGAAAAATATACGCCTTCGTCCTGTATATTTAAAATGAACAGTTGGGTAGATACTTGAATTGTTTCATATAATTTTCGTTACATGTAGCTCATAACTCAACAGAAAACACATTTCCAAACAGATTATAACATAATCGCCTAAATAATTATTCTGAAAAGATTTTAACGATATTTTTACATTAAAAACTATTTAAACATACTAAATAAAATAATAAAACTATACTTGAAAATTTACAAGCAAAATATAATAAATATTTTTATTTTTATTATCTCCAAATAACGGTTAATTCGTAATATTTACAAACCTATTTTGTAATTTTAAATAAAGTTTTATGAATGATTAGTGATCTTCATAATTATTTTTATAAATTATTTATTAAATATAACACACTAGAACATAAAAATATATTATTATATATAATAACAATTTAATATATCTATAAATCTATCCCAATATATTAAATGCAAGTCATTTTGTCATAAGATTTGTAAAATCACTTAAGTATTAAATTTGGGCTCAAATCACTGCAATAATCATTTAATGGAGTTATTACTATTTGCATTTTTAAAGTATTTTTATTCTCGCCAATTAAATAATGATTGGTATCATCACAACTTTCTTTGCTCGTTATCTGTGGGTTTACATCTTTAAATGGAATGACATCATCTATATTTAATAATCTCTCCTCATTATTAAACGTATGAATACGCTCTACAACGTTGACTACATGCGGAATACCTGACTTTTCTCCAAACACTAAAATGCTTATCTATAACAGAATATAATAAATAATTTTTGACTTTATAAGAGTTATATTAAATATGAATTATACTTTCACCCGGTGTGTTGTAGAATCTTTATCTTTGCAAGTGACTGATAATCTTACTGTTGGAATAACATATTCAGGCACTTCTACTGTTCCTTGCCAAACGATTAAATAAAATTTTTTGAACCACACTCCTTTTGGGTACAAATCTACATCCCAGTCGCATATGTAATCACCTAATACAAAACAATTTAATTACCATATTACAAACAGAATATTTATAAAAATAACGAAACATAGTAATAAAGTTATAAATAAAACCAAACATGGTTGTATCCGCATTTTAAACTCATCAATTACATGAAAATAACGTAATATTAAAAATAAATAAATATGTTTGTCATCCTAAATGGAGGGAACTATGAGTGGAACTCTGTGGTTGAAGAGAGAGTGGTGTGTTAGGATTGATTATTTGATGAATGTAATGAGTGAATATTTTGTGAATGAATCTGGGGTTCGTGCTACCCCCATTTGATGGAGTATAAAGTGATGTATGTACCTAAAATCGAAATCTGCAAAAAAATATTTAATTGAAATCTGTTTCGTGATTGAAGCATATTTGATCTTTGAAAATTACATGTAGTTTTTAAATTATTGGAACAGAAAATATCGAATTTTTAACTATGTAAACTAAGTACTTATACACACAGTAACTAATAAAATAAAAAATGAATCATAAAACTTAATTAATTATTTATAGTTTAAAGATACTTTTATGTTCATATAAAAATTAATCAATATAAAGACAAATGTACTCACCTTTGTATTCTGCTAAATTTATATGACTTGAAAATATTAATCCACGTGGTTCCCAACAAGGTAATAGGGTATAATTATCTATTACTATGGTCGAGCAGAATTCATCAGCTGTATAAAGACGAGGTGTAAATAATAGTCGGCCATTTTCTTCGTGGCAAATTTCTTGTATTCTCTCCTCTTGTCCAGAATGATAGATCATTCCTATTGCCATTCGTTCAACAAAAAATTCTTTGTATTTATTTATAAGTGGAGATAATAGTAATTTCGCTAACTGTCCAGGAGACATCATAGGGAACCGAATATTAATCATCACTTTTTCAGTGAGAGACTGCATTCGATCATTAACATTTGGCTCACTATCATCTTCTTGTTTTAGAATTTCTAACTGATGATCCAACCATTTTACCGTGCAACTAAATAAATAAATATATATAAAATTATTCAACTAATCTGAAGAATAATAATATTACCTGTATAATATCATTTCGTTTTCTACAACTAAATCATTCTGTTGCAATAAAGAAATAAAGACATCAGAATCAAAATTCCCAAAGTCATCGGTACTTGATATGGATTCAAAATTCCATTTTACAAATTTTTGGCAATTCTACAATAATAATTATTATAATGACATAAATAAAGAATTAAAAAAGTACAGTAACTTACATTAGATACCGAAGAATGACCGCAGGCAAGCGTATATTGTAACCAGGATATTAACTGATTGTGAGCAGCTGCACTAGCAATATTTGAACACATGTACGTGATACACATGTTTGTAAGATTCTTAAAATATATTTATAATAAATTAACAACATTGATCAAAATGTGTTGCGCATATGATGTTACAAATATAAGGGCCAGTATTATCAACTTCATTTATTTCATAAATCTAGTTTTAAAAAGAAAACAGCTAATCACTTACAGCCAAAATTTAAACTGTAGTTAACGATAAATACGCATTTAAAAGTTTGATAATTTCAGTTATAAAATAACTACTTAATAAACTACTCCATAAGCAAAAGAATTCCTTGACTCTCATGTAGTCCCACATCAACATATTTCTTTAAAAACTCAATAAAGTTATATTCAACCACTTTATAGCAAATTCCGTAAATATATCTAAATATAAAGAGTTACATACCTTAACATTATATTTATCAGCTAAAGCTAAGACTGGTAAAACATTTTCGTGATTCAGAGTAATTTGTCCCGAATAAAAATATCCTAAGAATAAGGAAAAGACTGTTGTACATTGTTGCGGTTCTTGTAAAATGATTCGACTTTCATTCCATTCCGTCCATTCAGGTTTCATTAGCATTACCTATACATAAAGAAACAAATAAATGCTTTACAAATTATGTAATACTATTCTTGTTATTAACTTTACTTGGAAAACATCGCTTGAAGCACATAATATAAGCCGATGTGCAGGAAACTCTTTGCCATCGATTACAAAAGTTACATCTGTCATTAACTGCTCAGAATGTAACTGTTTAAGTCGTTGTAGAATTATACTTGAATCATCAACCTAAAATAAATATGAATTGTCAATAACTTTTATAAATTATTCAGCACAGAGTTGTAAATTTTTGTTAATTCTTACTTTCAATTCATGGATATTAGCACCGCTGATAATATTTTCTTCTTTAAATTTAGTTTTTTTAGGTGAAGACGTTGAATCATTAGATCTGCTTGAACGAAACATTCTACAACACATTTTTTAATATTTATAATTTCTTCACTTTTTAAAGAGGTTCAAACGTACCTTCCTACACTTTTAAACATATTTATTGTGTTTTATGCCGATATATAAAAAAAATCATTTTTTGACATTGAAATATTATGTTTAACAAATTTATTAAATTAATAAAGCAAGTATACAACACTAATGACACAAATTCAATACACTATTTTTAACAAACTTATATTTTGTTTTGACATCTGACAGCAAGGATGACCAACGCAACATGCAAAGATAATATATATACCTGCAACATGCAAACAGCAAAGCCAACTATAGAGAAGAAAATAATATTCACTCAAAATTTAAACAAGAAAAAAGATACGTGGCTCTCCTTTTGCGCGAAAGTAAAATATGTATATAGTCCTGGGGCAGCCGCACCTACGAAAGAATATATTCAATTATTCATCATAATTATTATTCTTTTGTCATGCTACAGAGTGATCAAAAGGAATTGTTACAGTTGGCAATAAAAAAAACTACTTGAAATTGGTAAGCCTGATACATAAATTTAAATTTGAGTACATTTATTATTACATTTATTTCTAAAGTATTTCTATTACTTAAAAAGTCAAAATTCTATTAGCTGTCAGACTCCTGCCATAACCTATTTTTATTTATTAGAAATGTCAAAAAGCATTTCCGCCTTTATCTGACGTTGTGCCAACTGTGGAATAAAAAGATCTCTGGAATTGTATTGCCAACTATAACAATTCCTTTTGATCACCCTGTATTTTTATAAATGGAAAGAATTACACGCTGTCTTATTTCATAAATTCAAATAAACTGCCTTCTTTTAGCTTTAAAACGCGTATTGAAAACTACTTTATCTACAACTGTTTAACAGGAATTTAAACTTTTAGATCGTAATTTGCGGAAAATAATAGATAAACGTCAAACTCTAGTGGCGTTACTAGCCGCAATCTGATTGGTTCAATATTCAATACTTTTTATTATTCTTGTTTTGAACATTAAACTATTTTACTTAAAATATCTATCTACAAACTTACATTTCATGAATATATTATATATTGGTTGTAGACAAAATATATTTTAATTATTTTATGAAACTTTTATTATCGTACATAAATATAGAATTATCATTTAAAATAACAATAAAATACACATGCGTATGTTTATAATATAACATACTTTATTAAAATTCTATTTTATACGAACATTTTACAATGTATTGCATTTACATTTATTTAAAATTAATATTTAAATTTACATATCACACACTGGCCTTTACTCCAATCTTTTTGACTGATATTATGAATAAGTTTATGTAAAAAAGTCAATATTTATCTTAATTGCTAAGTTAATTATATTGAAAAGCAGAATAAAAAATATTATAATTGAAAATATATAAAAAAAATACATTTTCTATGACCGATTTTAATTTGCAAGCGTCATTGTAATTACTCATTAACAAAAAATATTGTTATCCTTACTTCATTCGCAGATATAAATCATCTATTTGATCAACTGCGTCTTTTTCACCATACGAAGCTAACAATTTTCTAACATCGAAAACACTGATTCCAGTTACCTGTAATAATAATAAAATAAATACTTTGAGAATACTAATTAACAAAATAAGCACATACGTTTGCATAATTCAGAAGTCTCTGGGTAGATATTTTCATTATCGATGTTGCAATCGAATCAAAATCTAATGCTTTGGCCAATTTCTTCAGTGTCTCGGAATTATCCAAAATTTTACTGAGTAATCCAATGCATTCCTCGGTAAATTCAGTTTCTTTCAAAATACTGACATTATTTTCAACCTCCATGGGAGATGGAGAACCGGGTTCAGATTTGATAGTCAATACCTGAAATTTTCATTTGAAAAATAGAATTTTTATCTTTACTTTTTGAAACTTTAAAGATCAAAATAATATTATTACCTCACTTTCTGAACTACTTTCTTCATCTTCTTCCGGTTCACTTTTGATCATCAATGAATCGAAACCTTTCTCTTTAACCTGTCAACAAATATTTTGTAACAATTTCAGTATACAGAATGTTCAATTTATGTATGCCACCATTGCCAGCTCGAGAAATATAAGAGTTGCAAGGTTGGTTAAATTAGCAAAGGAATACCATTTGGGCAAGTCTATTGCAAAACTATTAACAAAATTTATTATACAACACGGCTATTAATTCGCCTTACAATAATGGCAAGTTTTCTCTTTTTTATTGTTTTATGTCAAAATAGGAAATAATAAAAACTATCGAATATTAATATTACATACATAATTACTGATAAGATGCAGGATTTGTTCCGAAGTTTCTCCTTCAATAGACAGAAGTTTAGCCATATGTACTGGCGTTGTTTTAGAATAATTTTCGGCGTCTAATCGGGCAGTTGTTTTTTCTAATAAGAATCTAACAATATCTATGCTTTTATCTTCAACAGCCATATGTAGAGCTGTATTTCCGTTTGAAGCATGTTTAGCATTTACATTAGCTTTTGCTTCAACCAAAATTTGTACGGATTTTAAATTATTCTTCAACACAGCTAAATGTAATGGTGTAAATCCATCTATATAAAAAAAAAATATCTATCAAAAAAGTCGTATCATAATGCTGTAGTATCCCACTATATATAGGTAGCACGAACACACATAAGATATCTTTCGATACCAATGTTATATAATGCACATTCATAATTCCTTTCACATCTATTTTTTTCCGCTCGGAATTATAACATAACATCAAATGGGGTAACACGAATGCTGGAAACATTCTCTACATTTAAACATTCATCCCGCATTCAATCTTTGTCAAACATTCCTATCTTGACACCACACTTTAACTTCACACACATTCATAATTCTTCTCATACAAGCTCATTTATTCCTCACACTCTAAATCTTTCATTTACGTAACAAACATTCAATCTTATTTCAACCATTTATTCCTAGGTTTTGAGTTACCATGGATATACTAGTGATAAAATAAACAAAAACCATTGAAACGGCTGTTATTCTCTAGAATAACAGCCCTCTCTATGGTTTTCATTTACTTGCTCGAGAATAATTGTTTTTGTTTATTTCATCATTTATTTAACTATGGCAACTAAAATCCATTTCCGGTAAAATAAGTGAAATTGCATTTATTCAACATGGTTTTTCTCAATATTTTTCAAATACAGTATTAATATTTTTGGACATGTTTGTATAGAGACAAAAATACTCTTTCGAATAGGATCAAAAAAATTATAGTATGCCTTAAAAAAATACCGTTCCCTTCACTGTGAAAAAATGGCTATTGATAAAAAATATCATCACGCCTTTTACCCATTACTGGGTGTGGCACTCTGCCGTAGATCTCGGTAAAGAATATATTTATACGTGTGTTACCAGCCTTTAAATCACATTCTCCAAAGATATTAGTGGTGGGCGATAATTTTAATTATAAATAAATAACGTAATTGATTTGTTGATATCTTTCATCATCAACAGATCGATTACTTATGATTTATTTCTGGTAATCTATATAATTATATTTGCAAAATAATATGAGAATTTTCATAAAAAGAAGGTACTGATTATATATTGATGAACTTAATTAATAATAAAAAGAATATTGACTTACCGTAATTTTCTGCGTCGATTTCACTAACATCAATCAACATTTTATATTCACTTAAATCTAAATTATCATAAATTGCTAGATGCAAAGGAGTATTGCCCTTATCATCGACAATATTACAATCTGCGCCAACAGGTAATAACAAATCAACCACTGTAGGGTTATTCATTTTCACAGCTAAATGCAAAGCGGTCTCTGCATAATTATTCTGAACATCTGCTATTTTTAGATGCTTCATTTTACTTAACAATACCAAAATGTACTGCAAATGTTGATATTGTTCACATAATATGGATGTGTGTAGGGCACTATTAAAAATTAATTCAGTATTAGTTTTTAATTTATATGGATGTTTACAGTTTACTTACTTGTTACCATCTGTTGTTAATAAACTGTTAAACAAGTTATTAACTAGTCGTTCTATTGCTTCTGGGGCTGGTGGAGGATTTTCTTTTAAACGTGCTTGTAAAGCGCTTACTACCTTTTTAGCCACTCGACTACTCTCTGGGTCGGATAGTTTTACTGATGAACAACTATAATGAAATACAAGGTAAATTTTTGTCGAAATCACAAGAATCGTAAGAGATATAAAGTTAATTAAATTACCAATGTTGCGTCATAATACGAGGCGATTTTAATAGTATGTTGTGTTTCCAAAATAATAGGAAAAAAGGTAGATTTAAAATTAAAATAATACATGATTTTGAAGCGTAACCAAACATGTAAATATTCTGTCTGTGGCACATTTTAAAAGAAATTAAGATTTTTTTAGCAAACCAATACTTTAAAATATGCATGTAAATATCGTATACAGGCTGTTTCATCGAAATGAAACTCCTAGATTTATTTTTAAACTATTGGTCTTAGCAAAAAAAAGTTATTTAAATGAAATGTTCATGCTGTCCCCATTGTGAAAAAATGACTACCGATAAAAATATTTAATCTTGCCAAAATATCCGCAATCCTAAATCCTCGAAACTTCTTTTTTAATTATTTAGATTAAATGATTATTTTGGGATCTAATATAAATATTCCTTACTTATGTTACCCCTTGTATAATAATAATGATGCTACTAAATATTCTTACCTTCGTTCTGAAGCAGGCCCATCAGTAGTTAAAGTTGGATCCAAATTAACAAATTCATCACTGACTTTTCGGAATAAGTTATCCATCTCTTCCGAATTAACATTCTCAATTTGGTTAAAAAAATTTGGATCTAGCGGAGCAAAAGAATCAGGGAATGATATAGATGTGCTTAGTGACAAATTATTGATGGTAGTGGGTAGTTCATTGCTGGACAAAGATTCGCTATAACGACTCCGTTTGCGGCCCACTTTTTCTGTTGGCTTGTATTTAAAAACGCGTGCTTCGCTCCTAGCGCCATCGGAGGGTCGCTCGAGTTGTATACAAACTTCTACTGTTGTTTCAATAGTCTGATCTCTGTATGGAGGCGCTCTACAAAGTATAAACTCTTTTTAATCACTATACACAAATTAATACTTCTAATGTCTGACCTGAAGCTACTGAAGACAATTATTTAATAAGTATAAATGCCAATTAAGGATTATTTTTATTTATTTTTTTTATCAAATGTGCCTATATTATTTTAAATTTTACTCGGATAATTAATTTTAAATTTAATTTTAATAATATACTTACTTAAATACAATAGCATACTGATGATGCACATCAATGTGCGAAAATTTTCCATAATCGGACCAAATTTCATTATCATCGTCATCGCACTCAAAAAAACGTACTTTTATGTTATCTAAAGAATAGATAAATTAAGAAATTGCTTTATTGAAGTAATATAAGAATCTTACTTTTTGTGACTTTTTCAACAAGAATAAAAATTTCTTGACCCCCAATACAACTTGTAGTTGTATGATCCATACGAACAATTTTTAGTTCTCCGGTCAAAGCACTCTCTAAAACATAACAAATATATTTTTTAGAGACTCTTCAAAAAATTTTAGTATTTTTAATATTCCTAAATACGTACTTAAATTATTGATACCGTGGGAGTACATTGGATGGCACAGAGGAATTAAAATATTTCTCTCAACTCGAAATGCTTCAAATTTTAACCGAACAGTATTTAAATTTATTGTCTTACTTAAAGCTTCCGCTTGTCGATCAATCTGTAATAAAATTTATAGATTAATTAAATACACAGGATATATAAAACAATGTCCACGTTATTGTAATCTCGATCTCGTATCCAAATAATATGATGGGAGAAATAAACAAGTATACATTATATAACTTGTACCACGTACATAAAAAGTTAAAAACCTTTTGGCGCGAATTAAGAAATTATATATATTGTATGCAATAAAATAGTATTTTTAGTATCATATTAAAGATAAATATGTCACTTTATATTTGTCAGCCTAAAAATTTAATTTCACTTTACATTTCTAAGAATTATAGTTTATTTGCGAATCAATCCGCGTTATAATTAAATTTTCCCGCGGCATATTAAGGTTAAGTTCACTTTTATCAAAAGTGAAACTGTGATAGAAAAAGAAGAAGTCATAAAATGTAAGTGATTCATAAGCGCAATTCTCATTTTTTCAACATTTTTTTGCAAATCTTCGATGGTCTTTGATGAATCATGGGTTCTTAGAAGAAATGAAGAACGTTAATTTTAAATATACGAGCAATTTGTTGTATTTGTGCATTTCACGTATGTAGAAATATCAAATTCTGTTTGCATATACGTATTTTAATGACAAAAAAAACTCTTTTTAACTTTGCATAAATAACAGATTACAGTCTAAAATATTGATACAAATTTATAATAACAATTTTGCTTATTATAATTTTCAATAATATATGTGAACGTATGAACGTGATGAATTAACAAATTCTCGAAGATAAGCTATCACTGGAATACTGCTAATTATAATTATGAATCTTATTTCAAACGAAGGTGCTGGAGCAGTAGCGTATTCAGGGGGAGAGTTAAAGGTGCTGACTGCAGTACCCTTCTTTTACAAAAATAGTATTCTTAGTTGTCTTGTTTTAATTAATTATAAATTAAAAATATTGTTATTCACAGAAAAGATTTAAAATTACAAAAAAATTCTAATAATTCTAATATTTCTTCAGCAAAACCCTAAATACACCTTTGGTATTGAAATATAGTTGCGTTGTAAATACATAAAAATAAATACGACTAAATAAAAATACACTTACTTCAGCTTCTTGGAGTTGTGTCAATTTACCGAAGAAATGGTTTCGTGCTAATTCTTCGCGCACCAATCTGGACTTCTTTTTAGCAAGTTCTGATTTTAAATATTTTTTTGCCGTATGGATAATACCCATTCCTTGAAATCTAGAAACATATGTAATTCCAAATTATTAAAATAATAATGGCAAGTAAAAAATTTAAATACGATTCATCTGTATACAGTTTAAATTTTAACAATTTTGCATGAATAATTCGTTCTGGATTATGAAAAACTATATTTAAAAATAAATAACTTCTTACACTGCGGTATATCCTCTTTCGGGCGAAACTTCGAAGTCATGAGGGTCATCTTTTTCACCATTTCCTGCTTTAATAACAAGTCGATGTGCATGAGGATCATCTGATTTTATCTGTACCAATGAACATCTAATAATTGCTGGACCATCATAATTATGTAGCTAAGAAATGTAAACATATTTATTGTGATATTACAAAACAAAAATAATAATAATTGCCTTACATGCACTGTAGGATATGTATTTTTACGAATTTTATCAGAATTGACCCCTGTTAAACTACCATGAGTCCCAACCATTTCTGATTTATAACGAAATCGAAATTTTTCTACTGGTTCTTCCATTATTTGTAGATATGCCAAACCTATAACTGTAATAAAATATATATATATAAGAAAATATGAAAAAGCACATACACAAAATATGAGTGCTGTTCAGAATGTTCTAGGAATATCTTGTTTACGTTTACTTTGTTTTAAACCTTGACTAAGAATTAATTTTGGAGATTGTTTATAATTATGCATTTTTTAAGCAAAAATATACCTATTATAGTTGATCCAGTATTTATTTGATCAAATGACTTTTATATATAAACACTAATAGATGCTATTATGAAAATTTTCCAATTGCTATTAATTTCACGCAAATATATTTTCTTCACAGTTTAAAAAATATATTTAAAAATTGCTTGCTACAAGGAAAATAATTGGCTAAATACAATTCAATGTACTCGGCATTAGCCCGATTATTTGTTTAGCCGTATTCACATCTCGAAATTTGGGGAAGTACATTTTCTTACCGCAATGAAATAAAAATTACAGTAAATATGTGGTTAAACAATAAACTTTTTAGTATGTAGATGTATCATCACGAAATTGTGTATGTTCTGTAATTGGGATTACATTTCCTGTTGTACAGAGTGGCCTAAATAAATAAATAAATTGTATAACAACCTTCTAACACTTGAGATAGATCTAAATTTAGAAAATTATTATAGATTTTTAAACGTAAACCTGTAATCTTAACTGCGAGATGTAGAATAGGATAATATATACTATTCCAAATTATTGATTGCGGTATACAATTTACGTATTATTTCGCAGAACTAAGTAATGACGATGTAATAATAATAAATAAAATACATAGGCGGTAATTCGAGATTTGTTTCTGGGTGTACTAAAAGTGTTATTATTTTTTGTTACTTTTTACATGTTGTGTCTTTTTGACACCCAAAAACCGAGCTAATAGAAAACAGCAGTTTTACTTACCGTCATCAACAAGCATTAGATTTGTAGCATTGTAGAAATGCGATGGTGACATCGAAGTTGATGACATTGGCGAATTCATTTTCAAATCCGATGAGTCCACTGAGCTGGCAGCGGGGCTCAGGGTACCCAAGAAACTCATGGTATCCGTTTTTCTCTCTGAAATAATTACACACATTTAATCAAATTATTTAGAATTTTCTTTAATCACCTTACCATCGAGATATTGCTCTTTATTATCTAAATTATTCATAATCATCGTACGTTCAACTAAATTAAACATAACTGATAACAAAATAAGAAACTGCCTAACCTACTAATTCACGAAATTCTTATAACATTAATTTGAGTAAAATAATTGCCAAAATATAATACACAAGATTGGCATTCACATGCACTTCTTCAAATTAACTTACCCACAACAATAAACTAATTTTTCGAATGTTGTATCAGTCTCGCAAGTAATCCCCTTTGCCGCACTACACTTCTTGTCCACACTTTTCGGTTCTTCCCCGGATACGTCATGTGTTTATGAATGTCACGAATGGAGTGGGGGACTTACGGGGATTTTTGCAAATATACGACGTAATAAGTGCCCCAGCGTGCAATCAAAGTTTACATTAATATGATAACAATAAAAACTATAGTAGATAGCAGATATATAGCTGATTATATAAATAATGAATTGTATGAAATTTTGGCGCCAATATTTGTTATGTAATGATCTAAATTAATACAACATAATGTGGTATGAAGTCGGCCTGTGGATCCTGAGGTCCCTGGTTCGATTCCCACAGGCGACAAATTTTCATAATTTGAAAAAGCTATCCCTGTGGCTCCTCCACCACTAACATGTTTGGGGGCCGTGATTTGAAGACTGCTTTAGCAGAGTGCCACACCCAGTAATGGGTAGAAGGCGTGATGATATATTTATATTTATTTTTAAAGTACAAATATAAACAATATATAGTTTTAGGATTTACCTAAATTTTTAAATGATTATGTTTATAAAATTTTCCGTTTTTAGTCTATTTTACTCACGTTGTCATGATAAGGAGATGAAACACAGCTTTATTGAAATATAATTTAATAATTATCAAAATTATATATATTTATATCGCCGGTCGGATATACCCTTCAAAAAATTATAAACAAAATCACATGCACCCCAAATCATTTACACATGTCTCGTCATCCCTCACCAATTACAACATTTTTCAAATGGCGTCACTCAGACGAATATTTTAAAATATATAACATTTTTACAATAATAATTACAGAATTCATAATTATTTTTAAAATATTGGTATACAATGATATTTAAATTAGGATTTTTACATTTAAAATGCCTTTCTAAACGAAATATATAAATTTTGTTTTTATATTACTTCGAAATTTGAACCAACATCCGTTCTGATATCCGACCCCGCCTACATTAGATTTTATGTAGCGTAAACATTTCTATAAAGTAGAATTTGATTGTATATGTTTTTAAACTTGTATATTTAACAGCTGCAAATAAAAATTACGGATCGGATATTTCAGCCAATCTCCGGATCGAATTTCATCCAAACTTCGGATTGAATGTTTTATCCGAACTTCAAATCGGATGTTTTATCTGACTTTAGAATCGCATAATTTATCCGAACTTTGGATTGAGAGAATTGACAGCTGAAGCATGTATCTTTTAACAGTCCAATTCTCAAAATCATAACCTAATCCTAAATTTTGGATTAATCAAATCTAAACTAAACCTTATTCTCAAAAAAGTTTAAATTAACTAATCTTGTTTCCATTTGGTTTTCGGAAAGTGATTTCGATTAACTTTTTTAAAATTGTACTAGCATAAGATTAGCTAATCCAAAATTCAGGACTAGCCATAACTTTTTTGAGAATCGAGCTATATACTTAAAATTGTTTTATTTTACTGTTTTAAGATAAAAAAAAAATACAAATATCTTTCAATTATTTATTATTATTATTTTACATGCTTAAGAAAAGATACCTACTTATTTAAGAATTATACAAAATTTATAATTAGTCACTTACTTAAAAATTAATCTGTATTACTTCAATTTCTCTTGCAAGTCTATCAATTAAACCGTTGCTATTTGAGTTAGCAGCGAAATATTCTTGAGGAGTGACATTTTTGATTCCTCCAAAGAAGTCAAGAACAAACACTTGTTCAATGTTCAGCTTGGCGATGAAGAACCCGTGATCTGCAGCAATGAGTAAATAATTATTAATCATACTAGGAAGTTAATTAAATCATAAGTGAAAATGTCGCCATAATGCCAAGAGATAACATAACCAATGGATAAGAATATATCTACATTAAATTATGACGTAACTATTAATTTAAAATATTTTACAATAATAATGTATTTTGTCTTAATTTAGTATCGTATCACCTTTTAGTTTATTATAAAAATATGTATTTAAAAATTTACGAATATTATAAACAAAGTTTATAAAACAATAAGGTTTGTCAGTTCAAAAAATCAAATAAATTACCTGTGGGCCAAGAGCTCATTGCAGGATGTTTAGCATAGAGAGCATTCCTTGCGAAAGTTTCTTCAGTACTGCCTTTTTGCACCTAAATTGGAACACAGTTTACATATGAAATATATATATATAAATTTAAAGTACTGAATAATCCATTTTTAAAATAGAACAAATTTTAACATTTGTACTATGATATCGATGAAATATTTTTTTTACTGTTTACTTATCTTTTATTTTTTAATTGAAAAAATCATTTAAGTAATTTGTTTTCCTACCTTTTCAACGCTTCCAGTCAACATAATTCTAGCGCATCGTGGGTCCTGTGGATCGTAAGTTTTGGACTTGCAGTAGTCTCCTTGTGCCAAAGACATAAAAAGTGTGCAACGGTTGTCGTGCTGAAAACAATAACAAAATTTAATCTACACTTAAACTTGTTTACTAATTTGAAAATATCTGTAATTAGAAATATACGCATTATAGCTACATGTAGGAAACTATGATGTTCAAATTGGCAAAAACAATTGTACTAATATTTAACAAAATATTTGAATGTACGTCAATTAGATACAGTTGCATCGTTTTTACTTAAATATTAAGGTTTACAATGAAAAAATATAGAATTAAATATTAAATTGCAATATTTAGTAATTATCTGGCCATAAGAGGAAGTTATTTTTATACTATATAAAAGTGTTTTTGTATTCATTAAATAAAGCTCATTTATTATTCTCATTTTTGTACCACAAAAATTAACAATATATATAATTATAGTTTTGCTAACAATACCAACATATCTGGAGATTGTAATTAGATGCACTTCCTGTGCAAAAATTATATCATTTATCGAAATCTGCTAAAAAACTGCTAGATAATGAGTAATAACAGATCTAAGTAATTATTTTATTTCGAATTAATATAGAAAAATTTTACTATGCCTGTCTTTTTCAATAACTGAATTAAAACATAGTAATTATTTTTTACGACCGCCATCGTGACGTAAACATATACATTTAGCTCACTGTGCTGTTGCTAAGAACAACAGGATTAAAATACGCTTTTTCTCCCGCTGTCAATAACGACGGGAGAAAAAGTATTCATCATTCTTTATTAATATCAATTTTAATACTTTATTCATAAAAATAAGTATTCGTTCGAAATACAGAGGTCTTGGATAAAATAGTATATTGTACTTTACACTTCGGAAAAAAAATATATGCGCTTCTCTCCCTTAGTATATAATATACTATTTTTTGAAATAAGAATGGCTAGGATAAAACACATTAATTATAATACTTACATTTAAATCGTTCATGGAAACATCCATGTCAGTCATTAACATGTAAGGTACTCCAGTTCCATTGGATTCGGGTCCGTCAGCAATAGACTTTAAACCAACGAAAGGATATCCTTTGATTGAATCGGTAACAGAAATTGTACCAACCGATGCCCAATCTGTTAAATAATAGACAACACTGTAGAAACATTATAACAATTTTAGATAAATGTAAATTAATACATCTTTTGATGAGGTGTATTACATCAATATTAATTATAATCATAATCTCATATTAATAATTATTTTTAAATTGTATGCATTATTAATAATGCACTGAAGTAGAATTAAAATTAAGAGAATATTATAGGATTGTTTTTATATTTAATCAAGACGATTTCGAATTTCTTAGTTCACATTTGAAAGTGAATATACATTATTTAAAAATAACACATAAATGTATAAAATGGATTTTTAAAATAATTTCAGATTATTATTATTTTGTATAAAAATAACAAATACAATTTAATATTCAACGTTTCATGTACTTTTTCATACCAAACTATAAAATTAATTTTACTAGTTAGGATCAAAATGTTGACTGCCATTAATTAAGCAAAATGTAAAAAAAATCTAATTTGAAAACACCTTTATAGTTTGTAAATGTTGATTGAAATTAAAGATATTATTACAAGCAGTCTTTCTTCCATGAATAGCACAATTGCTTCATCCCACAATTAATAGTTCACAAGTTCAAACCTCATTGACTTTAAATCACATGCAAAAAAATACGAGTACTATCTAATCAAATAGATATGCTTAAAAAATATGAAAATTTTTAAATATTAGCCTAGGCCGAAATTTTGAGTTAATTAAATTTTGTTTTTGTTTATAAATCAATTTAGATAACTATAGATCAAAATTAGTTGGTACTTTGTAACGACTACGGACAAAAACCCATAAAGATAAATAATAAATTAGTAAGTCACATTACTGGTTCTTACACAAATCTTGCGAAAAATAGAAGATATATCACATACCTGAATTATGAGCAATGTATCTAGCCATCAGTGCCTCATTATGTGGGGGAGGGGGTCCATTTCTCAACAGATTTCCTGCGAATAAGTTCTTTGCGGTTGCGTCTTGAACAGCGACAACAACGAAGAAAACAGCGAAAACGAACATTTTCTGAGAAAACATGGCTAACCTTGACATGAAATTTAATTCAGTGAACTTGGGTTTATGTTTACGTATGTTTATTTACTTGCTTCACGTACGTAAATTTAAAAATAAATTGCAAATATGAATATTGCATCGTCATTCTTAAATTTGTTTTGCTAATGATATTTAAGGAGCATTAAGTAAATAGAACAAATTAAATTTAACAGTTTATCTAATAAAGATCTGTTAAAAATACTTTGTTTTTAAATTCTAGTTCATCAAACACATACAATTTTATTTGTTTCAAAGATGTATTATTTTCTGGCCAATTTATTTATGGCTTTTCAGCTAATTTATAATTTAAAAACATAATAATTACTTAAATAATTACAAATAGCTCAATATTTAAATATTTGAAATAAATAAAAATTTGCAATTTATATAATTCAAAGATTTTTTTTTGTATAATCAAATAATAAAACGTTGCAATGGAAATAAATCAAAATAAAACCGCAGCAACTTACCTTTGTTTTAATGCTTGAATCACAAACGAATGCGTTATTAACTCAATTACTCTAAATGAAAAACAAAAATAAATCGTATTTTGTATCTCACATGAGACTGCGCAATACAAACGATAGCAACTGTCTGAATTTAGTCACACAGAACTGATTTTATTTATACTAAAATTCCCAAGTGATTTTTGTACTTAGTCATGATAAATTTTTATATCAAATACGTAAACAAAATCACATAGGCGAATAACACTTTTTTCTACTAATCCTGCTAATTAAAATCTGAAAAAGATTAAAATCAATTTTTATACAATAAAATTATCTTTATTATGATATAGCCACTAATATTTTTTTTTTGTTTTCTGTTACAGCGGCGATACAACAAATAATTTTAGATACAGTAGATTATTTTTAACAATTATTCAGTACAACTGTACCTAGCACACTGATTTATGAGATCTCTTAAAGCACATTTTAACAGATATTCTACAAGAATTCTTGCACATTCAAGTATACGATGATTTATCTTATTTAATGGACTTACTTCTTTTGAATAAACTGATTATTTAGTTATTTATTTTTCAAAATATGCTCTAATTTGAAATTAAAATTAAATAGAAATTTTATTTCATATATTTAGTAAATAAAATCATTATTGTCTTATTTCTGAATGTAAATTACTCATAAAAACCCAAAGGGGATGAAAAATTACTAATTTGATAATAAATAACAATACTGCGATTTGTGTGAAAATTAATAACAATAATTTCTACAGACCTGTGACATTAAAATAATTTTAATATGGTATTTACTGATAGCGTACCTAATGTTATATTTTCGATTTTTGTAACTCTCTTAACATTTTTTCTTCTATCGTACATTGAACAATGTATTGCACTAAATATTTATACGTATGATTATTAACTATTATAATCAAAATTACAGTATGCATAATTTATTTATTTATTAGTGTAAAGCAGATAGATTTAAGTTAGAAACTAGAATGAAATGTTATTTTGTTAAATTTACATATAGAATATTCAAAAGAAGATGTAGAATTGAATTTTATATTATTTTTCTCTTGTAAAATTATTTCTATAATAATTTTGGAATCGATGTCTGACAACTACTAATAATTGTCTTTTATTATAATTTATTTCCATTTATTACGGCAGTTATTAACATCAGGTATTGAAATTTTGCGAAACAATGGGTCAAAAATTATTTCAAAATTGTGTACGACAAGGTACATTTCTTATTCAAAAATAAGTTCATAGCGCGTCAAAGGTGTTTGAACGAAAATATTTCATATAAAAAAAGAACAATTATAACAATATTAGAAAAAATAATATAGTAAGAAATAATAAATATTTTATATTATTTAAATTTACTTTGAATGTTTGAATAACAAAATAATCAGTTTTCAGTTCAGTTCAGTACATGTCCTAATTTTCACTATGCTGCAGTTAAAAAAATTAGATCTTAGATTAATAAATTTAAAATCTTAATTGTTTGTGCGATTTCTTTATCGATAAGTAGATATTAATCAACAAATAATGTAATAAAAAGTGATCCATCATAAAAATTCAATACATTTTTTTTTGCACGTAAAATTTTTGCCCACTTCAAAATTCTTACAATTCTTTAAAAACAATTTTCAAGTGCTGTTTTCGTTTCTAGTTTTTATCGAAATAATAATTACCAAATACAGATCACAGATAACAATACTTTTATTGTTATCCACTTATGTTTTATTTTATACATTTTAATTCACATAATAGTATTCGTTTCGGACGTGAGCGATAAAATCAATGATTTCATAATCCTCGTTTTTATCGAAAAACGTGAATACCCGTACGTTTCCAGTTACAAATACCTGGATTAAAGTTCTTAATAATTATTCTTCGCAAAATAACTCAACATGTTTCAACATGATAATATCAAACAGTCTCTCATATATCCAGGTATAGTAACTACTATATTACAGACATATTTTCTAGGCATGTACATTATTTCAAAAAAGTATTTCTATATTAAGTCAACATATTTTATTATAAAATCCGGTATTTTAAATTCAAAATTTGGTGTAAAGTAAAATAGAATTTTTATTCATTATAAAAATATTTTCTGTTGGCAAATTTTTACACATTAATTCTTCAAATAAAAATACGGCGAATTAAACATCTACGTACAAGTCTTGTTTTATTTTTTAAAATTGTTATTTGTTGCATTAGGACTAAAAATAGTATTTTTAGTCCGATTGAAACATATTATTTTTTTAAATAACTTATTTAGAAACAAATTGACAAATTTATTATTTTCAACCATAACAACTGTAGTAAAAAATAATGACTTATTTATGGTAATGTAAACATTCCTGAAATAGCGTTCTTTTCTTATTGAAAAAGTTGAAATAGTAGTGTTATTCAAGTGGGTTAAAAAATAAAAATTAGTAAGCACATTTGGGCAACAGACAATTTTATATGTTCGGACCTCAGAATACGCTACCAAAAATTATTTATTATGTAACTGAAATTTGTATATAGGATTTTTCATGTTACTTATTAAAAATATTGTTATTATAAAGAAAAACTTTACAATAAATATAAAAAAGGAACAAGTATTGCACAATAGAATTAAATACATAAATCGTAGCGTATGGTTTGCATAAAGTTTTATCATTGTTGCTTTTTATCACAATTTTATTATTAAAAAAATGGATAGACGAAAATAGTAGATAATTTTTGTTGTAATCTTTATGAATTAAAAGGTAATAAACTTTAATCTATCTGATGCCTAATTGTTTGATTTTTTCTTGGATCAAGATAACTTGAATATTATGGAAAATGCCGTCAGCATATATTTAGATCTAATAACAGACTGTATTGTAAGTTGTAATTTTCAAATAAACAAGCGTTTAGTTAAAACACTCTTTTGAAATATTGCACATAAATATACCTACTATATAATATTTACATGCAACAAGCATCTTTGTTTTAATTGATAAAATATTTCAAGATGCTAGGCACCCTCTATTTTTATAAACACTTCGAATATTTGTCTATTAATTTTCGTACAACTAACAAGATACTTTCCCTTGTTTTCTAAATTCAACAGAAATTTACAAATAAAATATTTTACTTGAAAACATAAAAAAAAACATTATTCCACGAGTTTAATATTATAAAACTAAAAAAAAATCACACGTTTAACAATAATTTTTTTTAGCAAAGTGTACCGTATTATTTTGGACATAAATTATAATAAATATAATCACTTGTAAGGTACCTATAAACAGTTACTAATATTATTAATACAATATATAAAAATGTTCTCACAAATAAATTGATTTTTTTTTTTAGTTTTTTGTAAAAGTTCCATTATACGCAAAAGTAGTTTGCTAAAGTTAGAAAATATACATTTTAATATAAGAAGAACGTGTAAGCAACAAAAATGTGAAAATATATATATTTTTTGAGAACGTATAATCAATTGAAGTATAATTCTCCAACATTCTGGAGAAAATAAAAATGATCTGAATATAGGTACTTTTACGAATTAACATCACATTTATTTTTAAATTGCTGTGCTTACTTGCTTAGTTTCATATTGCACAACTATATAATAAAATCCAACTTAATATTTGTAGTGGTTACAAATTAACTCTAATATACTGCACATTGCAATGTCATGTTAATGAAAATACTAAAACACGTAGAACTTAGCATGAAAATTGTAATGTTGTTAATAGTAATTTATTGTACTGGCGTGGAATGTAATATATTAGTCACTCAAGAAAAGTAGCCACGATGCCCGTTCCTTTCGTTACTAATATGTATATCACATTCCACACCAGTACAATACAACGTTTTATCCAAAACCTCTCTTGAAACTTCTTAAATCGTTTTTATATGCTCGTTCATTGTTTGAAACTGACAAGACATTTGGTATGTCATAAATAAAATATAGAAATTACAAAGTATCCATGAAATGGTTGTTATGGTACTATGACTTTTCCATTATTATCTCATTGAATGACTAATGATGGACATTAATTATTTCAAATAACTATAGTAATAAGCTTCATATAGCTGTATTCCATTTGCCACTTGATTCGCTTAATCAGTTCAGATAAATTCGACACATGACTAAATGAACTGAATTAAGCAAACTGATGCACATTTTTGGGTGAATTACTTCAAAGTAAATTAGAATCTATAATTCTAGTACTAGAAATAAAGTCGGCGAAGTAATCTAGCGAAATAAATAAATGATCTGGATCAGTAAATGTAAGTTAGATCTGATCCAAATGGCAAATAGAATACGCCTAATGAGTTGGTGTTGGATAAATAAATTTTACACTTTAACAAACAAAACAAAATCTAATATTATTAGTTCTTCTTTTTTTAAGTAAATACTTAGTATTAATGAAATCAAATACAGAGAATAAAATTGAATAATTTCAGGATTTGAACCTAACCTTTTAAACTCCAATCAAATACTCTGCTACAGAACTATATCGTTCAATTAATTCAAATCGGATGTCATTCTAATTTTTAAACTCTATTTCTCAAATTGCGGAGTTGTCCGAATTTTTATCTGTATAATAAAATTTGAAAACTATCATTCTTAGTTAAGATTGAGAGCTGATAATTATTATTAAAATTAATTATTATAATAAAAAGGAAATACATGTTTCCGTTTTTAAGAATACTTTATAATTTTATCTGTAAGTCAATTTCTATTTAAGAATCAATTAAGTGTAATTTTCATAAAATTAACCCATGTTTCTTTTGTAATAATAACATAGCAATGTGAAGCAGTTTAACACATATTTATGAAAGATTTGTTACCATTTATAGTAGCACACAGCTACAATCATTATGGCATCATGATTAGAAAATACAATACAATTAACATAAAGTTATTAACAACATTAATTTAAACATGTATAAAACATTTATTACATCATACGTAAAATAAAAATTAATAAATAAAGGTATGTATGATATACATATGTATTAATTACTGTAAAATTGTATAGGTAAAGATTGGTAGGTAATAGTCGCTAATGAGTGAATTGGGCAATTCTGAAACGAAAAAATATTATATTACATAAATTTAAATATGAGTGACTACAAAATGATTATATGTAAATGAATACTTACAATAAATGTGTTTTTCTTTTGAAATTAATAGTAATTTAAATTCAATTTCTCAAGCTAACAAACAGTAGCTTGAGGAGGACAAAATTCTAAATTCAGATCATAAAAGAACTACACTTGTATGTAGGTATGTGTACTTATAGAAAAGCATTAGCGAATTCAGCAGGGTAGCATTGCACAAACAAAACGCTATTAACCATAAGAGGTGGTATTGTCCATTTAAAGCATACTTAAAATTATATTTTGTTGGTGCAAATGACTGTGAATTAAGTTTAATTTTAATCGTATAATGTAATAACTTACTTGAATATACAGTGCCTTTTGTTTATACATAAATATCCTCAGGGTTCGATGAAAAATGAAGAAAATGGGATTCGATGGCTTGATGCAGACAGTTTTGAACGCGAAAACAACACGTTATTTATCAATGTAGCGTACATTACGACAATGAAGACCTATCAAAAGTTCACATCACATTTTTCAAACAGAAAAAATTAACGCTGTAATAATATCAAAACACGCAAATAAAATAGTATACCCTGGCATAGTGCTAAAAGATATCACATAGCACGATAGGGACCTTGCATTTTTAAATATTGAATAACAAGTGACGGACCGCCTCCGACTATTTCCGGCGGTATTTGCGTCAATGGACAATTTTCAATACTCATAATTTGTAAATTCGAACACAGGGCTAGTTCGAACGGCAGGTTTATCAATTGCGGATTATCATTTATGTACAGCGATTCCAAATTTTCAAGGGTTCCTATTTCTTCGGGTAAGTAAGTCAAATTATTCTCGCCTACGCTCAAATATACCAAATTTGTCAGGTGGCCAATTGCGCGTGGTAGTGTTGTCAATTGGTTTGATTGTAGCACCAATTTTTGTAAATCACGTAGAAAACCGATTTCACTCGGCAACTGTTCAATTTTATTTTCTTCCAGATCGAGTACTCTTAGTTTTCTTAAATTTGCTATGCTTGCAGGAATACGCCGCAAAAGATTATTGGACAAAATGAGCATTTCCACACTTTGTAAACATTGGATGTCATCTGGAATTTTAGTTAGCTGATTTGTTCCAAGATTAAGCTCAACCATGTTGCACCATGTCCCAACATCTAATGGCAAAGATGTCAACTGATTTTCTTTCATGTTTAACTTTGTTAAATTCTTTGCACGAGAAAATATTCCATATGGAATTTTATCAATTTGATTGTGTTCCAGATTTATGGAATCTACATTTGTGAATTGTGCAGGGCCACCAGACGGATATGATGTGAAATTATTTCGTGATAATGTGATACTAGTAAGTTCTGATAGACTTGCTAATAAACCTTCTGGTAACTGATTAATCGCATTTCCTTCTAAATTGAAATCGTCCATATTCTTACAATTACTTAACGATTTAGGAACTGAAGTCAGACGGTTATATCTCAAACCTAATCGTGTTAGTTGTTGCAGATTACCAATTGACTCGGGTATATCCAATAACTCGTTATGTTGTAAATCTAATGTGGATAAGTTGATACAACGACCCAAATCTTCCGGTAGATGTTCCAGATGATTGTGTGAAACGTCGAATGTTATAAGGTTTACTAGTTTGCCTATACTTACTGGAAGTTCTTTAATTTTATTCTCTCTTAAACTTAACATAGTTAAAGCAGTTAAATGTTTGATTTCATCTCCAACTATACGTATTCTGTTAAATCTTAAAAATAACGTTGTTAAAGATGTGAGTTTATAAACTACATCTGGAATATCATTTAGTTTATTATGTCTCAAATCGAGTACTCGAATTGATTTCAAATTCATCAATGAGTCTGGTAAACTAGTTAGAGCATTCTCACTCAGAGCTAGTGTTAATAGATTGGTGCAGCAACCAATTTCTGATGGAAGAGCTGTTAATTTATTTCCATATAAGTACAATTCTGACAGATGCGTTAGGTCTCGTAAAGTAGGAGGTAAATTTGTAATATTTGACTTACTAAGATCTAAACGTTTTATCCCCTCCTCTTTACATCTCAAAAATTCTTTTGTAACATCCAAATCAGCTTGGATAGGTCGGTTTTTCTTCACAGTTGGCTTTGGTTTATTTGATTCAGGATGTTTCACTGTTACCATTTTGGGCCTGGTGCCTTCATTAGTGCTTAGTGAACCAGCTGATAATTTTTTCTCCTTTAAATGATCTTTATCACGCATATTTAAAGGGGCGACTGGTTCTGCTGCTTCTGGCATATCTGTTCCGATCAAATTTGATGTGCTTCCAGAAGATACCTGACTCATCCCGAGTAAAGATTATATTTACTTAACAATCAATTATACACTGAACCTTCGAAAAGGGATTCATTAATTCACATACTAGATATTTCACAAAGAAAAGTCAACATTTTATTTCACTTTGAAGTACTGTTTAATTTTTTTTCTTGTCAACGTACTTTTACCAGTTCTGTCACCGTGAATATATTAATGCGGTTTAAGATACGTAATTTATGATTTAACAATAGACATGTTCAGGTATACACTATTTGATTATCTTTTTAAAGATCATAAATAATACACAAACGTCACAAAACCAATTTCTCACACACATACATTCAAAACACAAAGTGCATGCAACAGTGTTTCGCCGCACCCCGCAAATAGGGGCGGTGTCATCACAGACAACTAGACGCTGTATTTTCAACTTGTTTGGTTGGTCAAACTACAGTTTCATCGTTCCATCTCATTCGTTATCACAACTTGATTCGTCAGAAGACATCTTGAAATTTAACATGTTGCCAACCAATTTAGGTTTTTTACAAGATTATTTAATTTAAATCAGCAATTGCGTAATTCATAATTATTAATAAAATTATATTTTGCAAATATAACTACAAGTTAATATTTGTTATAATTTTATTAAAATTACTGTTCTTTAACCTCACAAAATTAAAATCCAAAGTTAGTTTTTCAATTTAAAGAATATCGAATCGATTTTATAGCGAATTCCGATTTGCCAATGTTTATATCCAAATGAAATAATATTCTGACAAGCTACTAGATTAAAAACAAATTAATTTCTTTGCATAACAAATCACAGAAATTGTTTTAATTATCCGTATGTTGTATCATATTACAATCGGAATTAGCTGTATTTAAATATATTTTGCACAAAATGATAATGAAAATATGTACAATATTTTGTGTAATATAATAACATCATACACAGCGTTGTATAATCTAAAATATTCCAAGAATTATACCTAAATTTAACACTACTGAAAACTGAAACTAGATTCTCCTTGTGGTGGACCCAACTGCGAGGGGTCTTCGATGGGAGGATGAACTGGTTGGAACTGTTCTGCAGATAATCGGGTGAAAAGAATGCCAACTCCTTCAATCAAAGCTAAGAGCATGCCACCTATAAAGGCGCTGACAGCCATCGCAGGCACTCCATTTCTAGCAGCAAGGATGCCACCGGTAGCGGCACCACTAATAATTGAGTTCCAGGGATCTTCCTTTTTCCGTACTTGAATTAATGCACAATCTATTGTTGAAAACATACCACCCCATACAGCGAAGTTTCCAGCTATAATTGGCGACCTTTGTTTTATTGCTGATAAACTACCAATCTATAAATTATAAACTAGAATAAAAATTATTCAAACGTTTAAATTCAGGTTACGTACAAGACGTCTATTTATTCCAGAAGGAGCATTACGGAAACCTTTTATGCTTTGAAATACAGCACCACCAATCAAGCCCATTGTAAATGCACCACCGCAATCATCAACAATTCTCCAAGGACAGGGTTCTCTCGTATATTCTTCCATTTTTCTGGAAAAATATTTGTCAAAATATTATTACTGTCAACTTCAATTACAAAAATATTTTTTAATGCAATGATTACGAATAATGTTATAAATACTTACGGTTATAGTTTATAACAACTAAGATTTGCAAACTTTGTTATTTATTCAATGTAAAATTTAACAATTCAGCATGTAAAAATTACGAAACATGGAGAGACTTAACCTCAAACTTCGTAAAGAATAAATTTCAAAACGTCGATAAATGAGAACTCTATCTTATCGTAACATAGAATCTAATTTGAATTTATTTTAGAATTCTACAAATAATACTTAAATAATTTGTATGTTTATAAATTAATTCTAGAATTATTAAGTATATATAAATTGTTATAATGTATTTAAGAAACTAAATGTAAATCAAACTTGGAAATAAATTCTAAAAATACATTTTTGTACTCATTTTCACTGTTTTATAAATAACTCTTTCTTTTCCTACAACTATTCAAGAACAACGTACGTAGAAAAAGGTAAAAGTGTTTTAGTTCATAATTAATTATTTAAAATATAATTTAACTTACATATAATACGTAGAAAACTATACAATAACTTTTCTTTTATCTAAAGCCCGTTTTACATTCAGCAACATTTACAGCAACATGTTGCGCAACTAGTTGCGCAACACGAATTGCCAAATGTAAAACTGCAGTTGCGTGCAACATTTGTTCCTGAACTAGTTGCGCAACTTGTTGCAGAAATTAGAACATGTTCTATTTTTGTTGCGGGCAACTCGCAACTTTCCCCCAGATATAGTATTTTTTGGTTACTTTTTGTTTTGCCAATGTAAATCTTGTAAGTTGGTTAACCTAGTTTTACATGTGTCATAATAGCGTTTTGTTTTCTTTGTTTTTTGCAATCCATTCTTGTTCTCTAAATCAAACGATGAACATATGATTATAAAAATTTGAGGTTACAAAGCAACATGAACATATCTAATAACTCTTAACTGTCACGGACTACCAACTTTCCTGAGATTTATGTTGGTATAATACTTAAAAAAACTAGTAAAGTTGCGGAAATATGTTGCTAAATGTAATACAAGAAAACTGAACACCAGCAACATGTTGCGCAACATCAAGTTGCTGAACTAGTTGCGCAACATGTTGCTGTAAATGTTGCTGAATGTAAAACGGGCTTAAAATAGAAAAATTGAAAATGTCCGAACAGAAAAATGTTAATGCGCAGGTAGTAAATGAACCACCTAAAAAAGAAGAAATTGAAAATAAAGTATAAATACATATTTACAAAATCACATAATTTAGTACATATTTAAATTAATATTTGTTTACAGGCAGTAAATATTTCCGAGCTGAAAAATGAAGATCCTAAAGCGGAGGAAATAGTAACTGAACAACCTAAAAAAGAAGAAATTGAAAATAAAGTAAATAAAAATTTATAAAAATCACTTAATTAATTTAATAGTACCATTAATATTTGTTTACAGAAAGATGAACTAAAGATATCCGAGCAGAAAAATGTAGAAATTAATGCGCAGGAAGTAATTGAACCAACCAAAAAAGAAGTTGAAAATAGATCACATAATTAAGTAATAATATTAATATTTGTTTACAGGAAAATAAAGTAAATATTTCCGAGCAGAAAAATGAAGAAGATAAAATGCAGGAAGTAACCGAACCACCCAAAAAAGAAGAAATTGAAAATAAAGTATATAAAAATCTTCGAAAAATCACATAATCTAGTAATATCATGAATATTTATTTACAGGAAGATAAACTAAAGATCTCCGAGGAGAAAAATGAAGTTAAAGTGCAGGAAATAGTTCCTAAATCACCTAAACAAGATGAAGTTGGAAATAAAGTATATAAAAAGTTACAAATGCACATAATAAAGTCATAATGTCATGTCTATTTACAGAAAGAATCCTCGAATACAAGTAATGATGTTCAAACGTTGTTACAAGAAAAGGATCTCGAGTTAGTTCTACTTCAATTTCAAAATAATGAAATGAATGAAAAATTAAATAAGTTAGAACGTGATCTAGAGGTAAGTAATATTTTCTTTTCGTTCTTTTATTTTCAGTGTTACAAAGTTTTTTAATATATTAGGTACGTACAGAAGAACGCGAAAATTACAAAAATAAAATTGATGGCCTAGAAAGCGAAATAGCAGAACTAAAAAAACAACAACCAAACATACTAACACCCGTTCAACAAAATGAAATTGAAAAAATTAAGAAAAGATCTGAAGATATGTTAACTAAAGCAAAGGGTATCATTTTTGAAAAAACAAAAATCTGTAAAAATCAAGAATTACAAATTGAAGCCTTAGGTCAGCAGGTCTCATCATTGAAAGATGTTTTGGCCATCACAAAAGATCTTTTGGAAATTCGCAACATGGAAGTAAAACATCTGCAAGAGAAAATGGAATGCATGGATGTCAAAATAGGTGCTGAAAGACACAGACAGGATTTATTGCACAAGAAAATGGAAGCTATTTCTGAAATGAATGCTACTTTAAAGGAAGAATATGCGAAACAGTTGGTCTTATTTCAGGAAATGCGGAATAAATATGAAAATGATAATTAATATAATTATTTCAAGATGACATTACTAATTCTGTTCTTGAAAGTGCATATTTAGGTATTGTTTTATCTTACCAATAAACAGTTTGTGGTACCATTAATATTAATTAAGGACTGTTTCTGTTTTAACTAATAACTTTGTTATTTCTTATATTTCAAGAATAGAAAACAACAATAAAAATTTATTCCGATTTTTTCTAAAATGTTATTTATAATTATATATAAATTGTTATAATGATATAATTTCTGTGTATAAATCTAATAAACAGAAAAAATAGTATTGAAATATTTTATTGGAAAATAAGTAAATATAATTTGTAAAATTACAAACCGAATATGAAAATACAAGAAAGTATTCATAAATTAGAAAATCTTATAAATTATCTTTAGATTCAAATCCAAAATTCAAGAACATACATATAAGAAATATTTGAAGAATAGAGTAATTTATAATTTCATGTCAAAAATTTATTTATAGATATTTATATGATATATTACAAACTTTTAACGCGTAGTACTTTTTTATAAACAAGAAACGAATTTATAAAAATATTCATTAAAGTAATATTTATGAATATTTTTTTATCATATAAATAAATTGCAGCAAAATCTTTTCGAATTTCATTGAAATTTAGCAATAAATGTTTACCTATATTCTGAAGGAAAATGAAATATAGATAGTGAAATCTACTGAAATTTGTAACTTTAGGTTGTTCCCATATTCTGTAAATTAAAATTTTCTCTCATCATAAAATTACTATATGTACACATTTTTATTATTATTGCACTGGTATTTTCAATTCTTTACAAGTAGCTAACTTCCAAGGAAAGAATGTATAAAAATTAGTATTTTATTTAGAAATTTCTTAAATAATTACTATATTAGCCTAAATAGTTAATAATTTCCTATTACGAAAATTATATGAATAGTTTTACATAACAAAGATTTTTAAAATATTTAATATTTGGACCAATATATTATTGTGATGTTTGGTCACAATAATAATGATTAAATATCTGTACATATTTTATAACAAGTAATGAAATCCTCGCTTGGAAGTTAAAAAGGTTATGTCGCAATTTTCTAAATACATTTCATTCACACGTCCAATATTCGCTTTATATGTAAATTTACTATCAATTATTTATATTTTTAAATAATTAAGAATAAATTTTGACATATTTTAATTCTATAATTTGTTACAGAATTATTTCGAAATATATTTCTTTGTCACTTTACAGATCAGAGAATAAATCATATTTTTTAATAAAAATTATGTTGCTTCTTTACAAGCAAAATTTGATAATTAAATATTCTAAACAAATACTGGTAACAATTGAGACACATTTCGATATAATTCGTATATTCTTATACTCCAACACGACTTAATTTAAACAACCCTTGTCACAAGTACGTTTCACAAGAACATGAATGAAAATATTTCAACGAACGCACAATGTACATATATTACACTTTTTAGAAGAAAAAGATATTTGTACGTTTCACTATTTTATTAATCAAATTAGAATCGTAATCATGATCATACTAATGGCAGTGATGGAAATTACCAACCTGTTAGACTGAGAGCTTAACGTTAATAATCTTTCAAATTCTTAAGGGTTAAAGTTATGTTATTTTATTTTTGTAATATTGAAATATTATTAAAATATCAAAAAAAAATAAGCTTAAGAGACAATCTATTTAATTTATATATGTATATTCATAATAAAAATCTCTTTAAGTTCATATAAATAAATAAATTAAAAATTGAAAATCTATTTCGTTAGTTTAGTAAATCGTAAAATAAATTTAGAAATATTTGAAACGAGTTTTTATGTAAGAAAGTGATCTGATTATATATTTCTATAAAGAACATAACTATATTTTAAATTACTATCAAATGTAGAATATTATACCGAATATTGTGTTATTATGCTTTAACCCTCTGAAGATGTTAATTACTTTTAATAATGTTTAATTTTGGTTTTTTTTTAATATTTTAAGTCAATACATACTTGATTTTTAATAATAAAATAGTTGGAAAGATTAGAAGAAAAAAAACATAGCATAATACTAAAAATAATACTGTTTTTAAATGATAAAGTGCAAAATAACCGCGATAGAACTTATTTAAGTCAGATATTATTGATTTTAGACTATAATCCATTCTAAGCAGGATATGTTTAACAATCTGTAATTGTTGACAACAAAAAAATAATGTATAACTCACAACTTTCATACCAACACTTCCATTTTATTTCCCTTGCGTAGAACTCGTATCTGTCCTGGTTGGACCTCAGGCAAGCTCATGCACTTAAAAGTGAAAATCACAGTTTGCTGGCCGAAGTTTGCATCGAATCTGACAACAAAATGTCTACAATAAAATTCAAGCCAAACTCATGTATTTGGAATAATAAATATTTGAATTTTGAATCGTTTACAACTTGCGAATGCTATCAAATAAAATTGTCAAATAATATGACGAAATATTATGTAATTATATTGCATGCCTTTGAATTAAAAATGATGTGATTATTTGAAAAATAACTTACTCTGTACTTATATTAACTTCCGGAGCCTTCCCAACAGCGTTCTGCACGACAAGAAACAGTTTGGTGACTATTTCAATGACGTGTCCTGTTTGAAACACAAAGTCACCTTTCTTCTTGCTAAGATCACTCTGAAATAAACAGCCAGTTGGTTGTGGTGTGGCTGATCCGCTATCACACTCCAACATGTTCGCGATAGGACACTGAAAGTCCATAAATACTTATTTTAAGTTCCATTTACATCAATCCGAATCTTATCTACGAAATTTAATATAGCTTGTAATATTAACGAAATTTAATTGAAACATTATTTATAGCCTACGTCTCATGTAGCAATTTATTTAAATTAGCAACAGCCATTACACGCGAATTTAAATATTATACTTTTTTTGGATATTACACTTTTAGACAAGTTTAGTATTAAAAAAGAAATAAAACTTACAGCTCGGACGTGAAACACTGCAACATCATCCAGATATGGACTCAACGACATTCGATATATCTCTGTAGCAGGAACACGATATTTTACCTGAAGAGTTCGTTGGTCAAGAATCAACATAGATCTCGTTGAAACGACCAATAATATAGGCACAAACTAAACAAATAATATCAAGTAAATTAAAATATCATTTGTTAATTATTATAGTAAATTACCTTTCCGCTAGATCTCGTTATTTTGTTTATAATATCTGCGAACACTACATACTGGTCGTTCGTTTCAGTGCAGATTTTCTTCCACTGGATATTTTGTCGCAGGCGAACATAATCACCAAGAAATGGATGCGATACGCTATAAATATTACATAATAATACTTTTCTCAACATCAATTATTTCAATTTATATTTGTTAACAAAACAATTATGAAACAAAAAATTTAAATTTTATATTATTATTTGATTATTTTAAAATAAAGTCTGTTATTGTGTGCATAATAACTATAGCTAATTAATATTTTTATTCAGTACCAGAATTAATTTTAAAATTCATATAAATACCAACCTCCTAGGATAAGACGCTTTTCTGTCTTTAAAAATAATGCTTGCTGTAACTTTTTCCCTCATACGATTTCTGGCAGTTTGATCAAATTTCTGTCGATATTTACGGCACTGAAAATATGAAATATATCATATAACGTAATAAAGGGCAGTTTTAGTATCTTACCCTCCATCTATGGTGTATCCTGCGTAGCAATATACTAGTTTCTAATAATTTTGGGGGACAATTAGGCCATTCTCTGCAAATAGGAGAATCGTAATCGGGCGGCAGCATTAGTGGTAGGCGGAGCAAAAACTGTCTTCTCTGTAAAAGAGTTAGTGCATCGTTAAGAGTGTAGCAGTAACTATTGTTATTATAACTACTAACCTTCCACTGAATATAATGTCTTTGGATAATTCTGACAGCCCAAATCATTTGCTTTTTATTCTTTAAAATTTTATAATCTCTTCGCGCCTATAAAAAATCATACCACAATATTAAATTAAAATTAAAAATATGTACATAGAACATTAAACATACTCGCCAACATCTCCAAATCGTAGCGATGGTAATTTGACTTTTCCTAAGAAGTAAATATCTCCTACGAAGATAATATCTTCGCCAAACTTTTTGTATTAAAGTTGCTAACATTTCTACTCGAGCACGTCGAAAATCTTCCAGCTCAAATACCTGAAAAAGTTAAATTAACATCCATCAAGTACATAAGTTGGAGTAGTTTAAAAAATAAAATAAATATATCATCACGTCTTTTACCCATTACTGGGTGTGCCATTCTGCCTTAGCAGATCTCAGTGATATATTTATGCGCGTGAAGTGCGGTTACCAGCCGTCAAATCACGTCCCCTAATTATGCTAGGGGAGGGAAAGCCACAGGGGTAATTTTAATGTAGTGAAAATTGTTAGTCGGCTGTGGATAACGAATCCGAGTTCTCAAATACACAGTCCGACTCAATTTATAAGTCACTGTAGTCGCTGTAAAATTGTATTCATGTATTTAAATGTTGTATTTACTAACCGTTCTTGGACTTCGAACAAACAGTTTTGTTCTACCGAATATAAATTCCGCACTAGGTATGGGAAGTGACCTGACAAGGTACGACACACCTTCAAATGGAGACCCCCGCCAATGCGGCCAGGTGTGTAGCGATAACATTTTATACCGATTCAAAAATTGAGAATATGTTAATTTATAACAAAATCCTAATCTCCATACTTGCACAGTCTCCATCAAACTACAAGACAATAAACATGTATCAGAATAAATCTCAATAATTTAGATGAAATTATTACCTTAGGTATCGTATTTGATGTTGTACAAGTGCCATTTCAAATATTCTTGGCTGTTTGAGTTCATTTGGCTTAATGCAACGAACATAATGCGCTTGACGACCTGATAATGTTTTGACAAGTGTGTTTATGGATACTTTCAGTTGTTGAGTGGACGATATCGGTCGTTTTATGTTACATCTTTTAGGATTACCTTCAGGAAAAAAGCAAGGAAATGGATGCCGACAAAAAAACATAACACGAGATAGTTCTCGATGAAGTATATCGTGATTTTTTTCTACGAAACCATCGGCGTTGTATGTAACTGGACCAGCGTAATGACGGATTCTGAAAAGATCATATTCTTAGAAATTGGATTAGTTTTAAATTTTAAATAGATTTACAATGGGGATTCTACGATTTTTACAAATAAAAGAACACTGAAAAGTATCTAATAAACAAGAAATGAGAGAATGCTTTGGTTACGGAATGAGACAGTAATAGTGACAAAGAACACTAACGTTGCAGAGTGAAATTGGTGTAGTGACAAGTGATTCATTATTGATAAGTAATACATATTTCCTGAAACGCTATACAAATGAAACTCCTATTATTAGTTCTACAGAATGTTATTTTCAAACACTCTTGCATTTATTTTATTTGATATATTATACTACTCGTACACGTAATATGAATTTAAAAAAAACTTACTGAAAACTGTTGGGCGGTAATGTAGGATCAGCAGCCTGACAATGTGAATGTCCGGCCCAACACTGTTCAACACGTGTTAAGAAGGCAGCGTCACACTGCACATGTGGTTCATCCAATAATGATAGAATTCCATGGCTTTCCTACAATTAGTTCACAATTTATACCCTTAATAACATACACTGTTTTTGAAATAGGAATACTGAATAAAAGTCCCTTGTTCGGAAACTTGAGATATTGAAATATTCTCTAAACAAATTAGAGTCTTACCTGTTCAATTAAATCGCATACTACATTATTATTGAAAAATTCGACTCTATTCCACTCAATGCCTTCTTTGATATACTCTTCTTGTTCATCTTTTAACGTAACTTGAATAACAGTTTGATGAATTTTTTCATTACAATAATTTATAGCTAACTGTTCAAAACCATTTCGTTCAAACATTTCAAATCCGTACATATCGAGAACGCCAAGAACTTTACGTCTACCATGATGTTTCGCCTATAAGAGTTCATAATATAGATATATTTCTTTCATTATATCTATTATTTTATAATTACTTTTGTGGAATCATTGATTCTGTTTATAAGCCAAGTAAACAGACGGCTGTATAGTGTTTTACATAATGAATTCCTTATTCTGCTGGCTTCAGATGCATTCAGATCAGCAATGATAACGTCATCTATATTTCGACTTGTTAATGCCCGATATAGCCATTTTTGGTCTACACCGAGTAACTCGCATATATCATATAACTCTAAAATAATGTATACCATTATATTTTTACTATTGTAATCATTCTGACAAAAAATAGAAGAATTAAACAAAATATTAAACAAGTGAAGAATTAAAGAAAAAAGACTTTTCATTTAAAATAAAAAACTGCAATGTAAACTAAGTGGGAAAATGCTCAGACAGAAAAAAAAAACTACGTGTTCATATCTCAGTGTTGTCCGAATTTTTCCCTCGAAATTAATAATTGATTTACCTGCAGATTAATTATTTAAATGATCTAAGTACAGTAAAGATTCTCAACGCAACTTTTATTAAACAATATATTTGAAAAAAACAGCCATTTGAACTTGGTTGTATATATTTTAATATTATTAAGGAAATATGAAGTTATTAAAAACAAACAGAAATTGATTGAAAATAAATCACAAATATTAATAACTTTAATCATACTATACGAAATTCCTAGATTCTTGCCGAGATTCCGGGTTGAAATATTGATGTAATTTGATTTCATAAATTTGATTTATTCGAATCTTACACACATAAATCACTTACTTAAAAATACGATTAAAAGTAAAAACTTTAATTTAAGAAGCATCTTTAAAATATTCCCTTTTTAAATTTAGTGTAATTAATGAGTATTAATTGCAGGAAACTATTCGGAGCCGCACGGAATAAATCAGTCTTTATAATAAAAAGATATAGGTAAATAATATTACCGTAATCATTACTGATAGCGCTTCCTTCTGTGCCATCAATATTGTTGGATGGCACGAACTTAATATTCCCAAGTTTCAAAACAACTGCAATTACTTTAAATACATCAATGATTTCATCATTTGAAAATCCTAGTACTTCCAGTGCTGTCTATAATATAAATAACAAAATATTAATTCAATTTTAAAGGGGTATCTCTAACATAATTACTTACTCTTGTGTATAAAAAATGGGTCTTATCATCAGTTTCCTGTGTGTGCAGTACTTGTGTTGTTGAAGTACTGTTGTTGTGTAGAAACGCGTAGTTGTCTACGTTTCGCTGTAGTTTTAAGCATTCTGCAATTTATATATAAATAATTTTCTTCTTTTTTGTAATATAATTTGCAGATAACTAAAATGGGTTAATCACTAGCAGTATTTTTTAAATACCATCTTTAACTTGATGAAAATGGTTGTTAAATGAATCGAGTTAAAATAAATCTATTTCATAAATTTAAAAGATAGTAATGGAGTGTTAGTGTCTGACCCATTTTATTAATCTTTATATCTGATTTACATACTTAATAAATGAATATCTGCACCAGTCAATAACTGATAGAATATATGAAAATTTCTGTCGCCCGGTGATAAATTTGTAACCCTGGACTAAAAAGATAAACACTATTTTATATTTCCTAAAAACAACACTATCTAATTTGTAAAAATTCTTGTATGAAAATATGATTAGGCAATTTTAAACAAAATATAATTTAAAAATTAATGTTTTACTTACTTTTTCCAGTAAAACTTAGCAGTAAAGAAAATTTAATTAATTAGGAATGCAAAAGTTCTTTAATATATTTTTTAAAAACTTACAATGTGTTAGATGTCCACCTATAGGATCTCCTTTATAATCGAACTCAATATCAATGAATTTTCCCTGAAAAATTTAAAATATATAATTAATTTTTTATTGTATTATATTAATACATACGAATCTCGAGGCATTATCGTTCCGAACAGTTCTAGCATTTCCAAAAGCTTCCAAAAGTGCACCGGCTTGCACTAATCGATCTTTTATTAATTTTACACGAGCTGAATCCCCAGATACCAGAACTATAAATTGTAAAACGATACGAACAGCTTCGGTTTTGCCAGCACCACTTTCTCCTAGAACGTAAGATATAAATTACATTACTACATGATGACAAAAGATGTTAATGAAAAATTACCTGAAACAATAACGCATTGGTCTTCATTTCTGTCATTCAACCACCTGTATGCAGTTCCAGCAATAGCATATCTGTAAACAAACATTTAACATCAAAAATTACTTTTATTAGTAACAATGCTTTTTCGATGAGAAAATACTTTTTAAAAATGTAAAGAATACAATTCTACATTTATAACGAACATTATCTGTGTTAAATATGAATAGATACTATTATAAATAAAATACTAACATGTGTGGAGGAAGTTGAAAAGGTCCTCTTGTTTTATAGGCATGTACCAAATCAGTAGAATAGAGTATCAATTTTTTATATGGATTTACAGACAACAGCACATTTCCAATGTATGTATAGATATGGTCCCTCTTAAATCTCTGGTGAAGATTAGCTATGAAACTTTCCTCAGAAAGTGGTTCTAGTAGTACTGAATCCCACGCTCCAACCTCTTGTTCGAGACTCAGCATTGCTGCCACGCCGCCACCCCAAAACACTCGGCCGCCCCCGCGGCATTTAGTACTCACAAAGTTCTGCACTAAAACAAATAGTATATTTGTAATGAAATCAGTTCATCTTCGTCGTAGACTGTCTTGTAATTTATGTTCTTAAAATGTGTACAAATTTCAATCTTGTTGGTATTATTTGGGCTGCAGAAATAACAATGGTTAAATTGATTATTACAATACAAACTGAATTTTTCTTTGCAGACAATGTAAACATTTAAAAACTTCTACAGTGGGGTACAAATTACAGATATATTTGAAGCTAAAAGAGTTAAAATTAAATTACATAAGTATTATAAGATAATTTGAGTAATCCAATAGGAATAACATAAATTAATGTTTTTTTTTTACCTTTTGCTTATTAATATCATTATCGTTTCATGTAAAACCATTTTTATCTTGTAAAAAGAAATCTATTTCAGTTTATATCAAAGATTTTTCAAGAACATTATCTTCGTTTTGTCTTTTCACTTACACAAATGAGTATCTACAAATGACAACTTAAACATTTACATGAAGTTTGCGATAACCATATGTCTGTATACAACTTCATTTGACAATGTGTCATAATTTTTATTAAAAACAAAAAATAACTAGTTTGATGGTATACTGGAAGTGAAAAATAATGTTAATGGTGACGAAGTATTAATTTAATTTTTAATTATTAAAACTCATATATCTACAGATTAAAAAAAGTTCTATAAGTAGCTAAACAAATTAGAATATTATTATCAATTATTATAAAATTTATTTGCAATAATTTACCATATTAACTAATTTATTATTTTACCAGAATGTACATTTTCAAAATAAAAACATATGACTGGTTAATACGCTTGGACCAATAAAAATTAACCATTTTTATTTTTTGGTAACATGCATGAGAGTGAGATTGGTTGCTTGCTTCTATCGTACTTTTAGCAGCTCGAATTTGAGCCGTTTGAACCTGTGAAAGATCGTGAACAATAAAATTAGTTTTTTAGCATTTCCGTCAACTGAAAATTAAATGATAATAGTGAAAATATATAAATAAGTTTTACAGTTTAATTACAATGGCTTCAGCTGCAAACGAAGAAAAACCTTCATTAATTATATTGGGCGGTAAATATAATTTTACATTATCTTTTACCACACCCAATGATAACATATCAAACAATAACTTTTCTATAAATTAAAATTCTATTAATAAATTGCTCGCATTATAGCAATTATAACCTCATTTTTTTTTACTGTCACAATGACAGTTTTTATTTCTAAAATCTCATGTGCCCGTAAAATGATTTAAAATTTCTTATGACAGAAATTTCAAATAATATTTATCATTATAGGATGCGGATTCATTGGAAGAAACCTAATAGCTTATTTAATTTCTAATAATTTAGTAAGTGCAATACGAGTGATTGACAAAGTTCCTCCACAAGTAGCGTGGCTTAATGAAGCACATAAATCATATATTAACCATTCTCTTGTGGAATTCAAAAGTGCAAATCTCATTAATTTAGGTAAATCAATTATTAATCTCTGTGTGAAGGCCCACATGATAGTTTTACACATATTTTCAGATTCTTGTGAAAAGGCATTTTTACCTAATGAAAACTGTTCAGCATGGGACTACGTTATTAATTGTGCATGTGAAACTAAATCTGGACAAACTGATCCAGTGTATCAAGAAGGAATATTGAATCTCAGCATTAATTGTGCGAAAGAAGCTGTGAAACATAAAATCAAACATTATGTAGAAATTTCGTCTGGGTTTATGTATTCTTCGGATAAAGTAATATAATAGTATAATGTTTTATTAAGGATGAATTCAATTTATAATTGTAATTAATGCATAAGTATTTTTAATATAAATTAATTTGAAAGTAACTAATTAATTCGTCATTTCAATGTGAACTATAAATTTCATTCACGGTCTATATATTACTATACGACTACCGTTTCTAAAAGAAATGTCCATAATTTGTATATTACAACATTTGAATAATTTGCTTCAGGTTGCCCATAAAGAAACTAGTACTATAGAACCATGGACTTATGTTTCCAAGTGGAAAAGTCGTGTAGAAATAGAATTAAAAAATATTCCTGGTTTAAGGTACACTATTTTGAGGCCAGCAACAGTATATGGCCTTGGTGATAGAAATGGATTAAGTAAATTTTATTTCTTAAAACTTAGTGCAATTAATAAAATAACTATTTGTAGCACCTCGTTTGATTATTGGTGCAGTCTACAAGCAATTAGGCGAAACTATGAAACTTCTGTGGAATGCTGATTTAAAACTGAATACTGTACATGTTGAAGATCTTAGCAGAGCTATTTGGTATGTTTGTGGACGTGAAGATACTTTAAATGAAGTATACAATGTAGTAGACGACGGAAATACCACACAAGGTGTCGTCACCGACATTGTCTCTGACTTGTTTAATATTAATCATGACTACTGGGGAAATACGTTGTCTAATATTGTCAAGGTAATATTTTGCGGTTATTTTAGCGCAATTATCACGAATTATTACTTCCTGCACTTCATATATATTTATCCATAGCAACTTAAAAAAATTATAATTTATTTTTGTAATATATAAAATTTTATTTTAGTCAAAATATATATTACTTCTAATTTAATATTCAACGGAAAATCTGAGTCCACTTGCAGTTAAAAATAAATAAATATAAAGCGGTAGATAAAATAAAAATAAGGATTAAAGTCTAGCAATTTTATTCATTTTCGAATCGTAACATATCAATAAAATTTGAGGCCTGATACTCAGAAATGTTATTCTTACTCAGTAGTGCAGAACATATTGTTGCTTAAAATATTGATTGTTTAATTTATAATGTTTATATTATAGGCTGATTTGTCAAATGCGGTTGATGAAGTAAATGACAAGCATCTTGGCCCTTGGGCAGAAGCTTGTAGAAAGGATGGAATCGATAATACTCCTTTAAGTCCTTATATGAATGAAGAACTTCTTTATAATAAACATTTGTACTTAGATGGTGATAAATTAAAGTCAATTGGTTTTACTGTTTCTATTCCAAAGGTTACTAAAGAAAGTCTTGCAAATGTAAGTACTTGTATTTATAAAATGACTATTCAGTCTTTCATTAATCGGTTGAAATGTTGAAATGTGATTGAACTTAATAATACTTTTTACCATTTCCAGATTATTCAGGACTATGTACTTATGAAGGTGTTTCCTCACTCTTTGGCTCCATAAAACCTTGTGATAGAATTTTGAACTTTTTGGTGCTAAATTAAGTCGTTCAGGGTGCCTATATTTTTATACCTAAGTGTTTTGAAATTGCTCAAAATTTTAAGATTGTCACTAGTTTTTGACTACATTATTATCAATTTAGATATTTTTATGTAATGTTCTTATTTACATATAGTGCGTTATTGTTAGCTTTAATGTAAAGTGATGAATTTAAAATTGTGGTTACAGACTTAATTCTTAATTAGATGTTACGCGACATGATGAATAGTTATAAATGAAAATTATACACACCATGAAGGCACTACTGTTAAAATAATATACACATATATTTAAGAACATATTTTTACAAGAGTTTACTGTTTTTATGTTACAATATTCATCATGTAGTTTAACAAAGCTTTGAGTTATTCAAATGTAGCTTATCATTTTGATGTAATATTTTCAGTATATTTTTACACTGAACAAACAAAATTTATCCTAAAATATGTTGAATTTAAGAATTATTCTATTTTCAAACATTTTTCAGCTAAATTCTAAATCTTATTTTAATTCAAAATTGAAAAATCCAAACCACATTTCGAGAACCAAATTGTAATAGATTTAAAATAAGGTTTATTTAAACTTTTTTGGAAATATACCGTAGCTTAATTTGACTAATTCAAAATTCAGAATTAGCTGAAATATTTTTTGAAAAAAATAAAATGCTGTCAATTACTAATGAAGTATTTATATACAATATACTACATGTAATTAGAATAGTTTTTTTGTAAACTAAATTCGGAATTACTATATTTTTACAATCGTTACTTTGCAAAATATTTGAAATAAATTAAATTCAACTGCAATGACTAAGGGCTTAGATTTTGTTTGAACTATACTTTCAGTTATAAATTTAAATTTTTAATTCATACTTAATTTTTTTAATTAAATTTTAAGTTCAAAATGCATTAAAAAACCTAGATCTGATGCATATTACAGATAATTCGTTTAACTTTACATAGTCGGACACAAATACTTCTATTTAATTATTATTTTCATTAAAATATTTACTACTACGTACTACATCACATATATTTGTATATTTTTATGCATTAAATTATAAATCAGGAATTTATTTTTGATCTAATGTTATAATACTCCGTTAAATTTATTTGTTCTGATTAAAAAAAAAAACTTATGTTAAGAAATGGAATTTCTTTATAATTATTTTGTAATTTACATTCCATTAATAAGTAATATTGTCAATGATTAATAATACATTATAAATGAGCTTTATTTTTTCTATATATAAGAGAATGTTATCTATTATGAAATGTTTTATTGGGAAATTTGCAAGAATATTTAGTTAGTATTAGTGCCAATACACATTTGAAATTATTATTTTAGCCTTGGTACTTTCTAGTGCCATAAAAGTGATGATAAATGCTTCATTGTAATATGTGATTTTTACGTACAATTTGAAGTACGATAAATAATATTAAATATTTCTTTAAGGTTTGTTCTTATAATAATTTACTGGTTTGAAGAAATATTGTTATGTACTTAATGTTTACGAAATATGGTTTTTTGTGCCAATAAATAATTTTTATATTTCACACATGTTTTATTTTAGTAATTAAATTAATATAAATTTTCAGTTCTCGCATTAATAGTATTCTACGGCTTAATATTACTATGTATTAAAAAAGAACATACATAATATTATTATTTTTATTTGTATTTATATACTTATGGTTTCCATAATCGAACAAGGCCGTCTTCACTATAAGAACATAGCAAATTTTGATGTGGATGATGAGATAGACCAATTACATCTTTTTCGTGAATCTAAAACAATTAATCGCAAATGTTGGAATTTAATATTTAGTTTATTATGGTTCTAGTTTATACTGACCTCGGAAAAAAATTAACATAAAAAACGAAAAAAATATGTTATAATACAAATGTATTTATAAAATTTAAAATGGGATAATCGAATTTGATGAAACAGGTAACTTATCTTTATCTAATTGCAGGCCGTTGTTAAAAGTACAATAACTGTTGTAATTAATAGATATAAAAAATACGACTATTTTATTTTCTTGTCTATAATTATATACAGAAAAACTCAAATTAGGTCATTTGGTATCCGAAGCAGGATTTAGCAATTTTAAGTTTTTCAGAAAATGATTTTATAACCAATAGTAATAAACACAAATTTGAGAATAGACCAATATAAGTAGTGGTTAAAGTAAAAAACGGGTTATCCGATATACCACTGAAATCGGATTTGTGTATAATTTAATATGAAAACATGTGTTTTCTTACAAAAAAATATGAAATGTATTTTATGTGCAAGATATATTGAATTAAAATTACTTACATTTAATGTACGTTCCAATTTACCAGAGTTTGTTGAAAAGCAGTACAATACTAAATCTTCACCCACACAATAAATCCAATCACCGCGAGGTGAAACAGTGGCACAAACAAAGTCACCACCTTCTCGTTTACCACTTGAAAATGAACGAACAATCTACAATAACAAAATATCATTATAATTTTATATTTCATTTTTAAATATTTATTTACCTGTCCTTGCATATTCATAATTACAACGGTATTGCTACGGTTGCATACAACAAAATGATCTGGATTTTTAGCCATACTATGTATACTGTTTACGGCAATGTCTGCTGCGCCAAGAGATTTAAAAGTATTGCTACATTCAGTCGTCTTAATACTCCATATTTTCACAGTACCATCAGAAGAAGCGCTTTAAAATAATATAGTAGTCAAATAATTGATTATAGGGAAAGAAATAATTTACCTTATTATGTTATGACCGTCCTGAGTGTATATTACTTCGTTTACAAATGAAGTATGGCCACGAAATTCTTTTAAAGTTTTTCCAGATTTCAATCCGTTTATTCTAAAATAAAAATTAAATAGGACATTACTAAATACAAACAAACAAACAAAAACATAATTAACAAAGTTGTTTAATTCTTTCCAATGATTAAATCACTCAATTTTAGGAAACTGAACTTAAAATTTAAATGGCTGCAGTATTTTGAGAATTTTTTCTTATCTCTTATAAATAATATGAGAAAATAATTATACCTAATTGTATAATCAAATGACGCACTCAATATTTGACTGTTATCTCTTGAAAATTGTAGACAGGTAATTCCTTTTGAATGGGCTTTTTCAAATTTTCTTAAACACTGCCCTGTGCTAATACGCCACACTTTTATTTTACCGTCTTGCGAACCTGATGATAACATTTCACTATCTCGAGAAAAAGTTAGACATAAAACTGCTTGCTCCATCATCATGAAATTGTCCTGCAAAAATACACAAGAAAAAAGATAAATTATAATCTCAAATATAGAAAATTTTTCTTATAATTACGAATAACTAAAAATAGTTTTCTCCTTACCTGCGCTTGATACTTTAAATCTTTTCGAACTTTTCCAGTAGTAAAATTCCACACTTCAATAAAACCATCAACGCTACCAGTAATTAGATACTGGCCATCTGGAGAAAATCTAGCGCATTCTACATGAGATTTTTGACCAAATTTAATTTGTTTTGACATCTGCGTCGGATATTGTTCGTCTTCTTGATCTCTTATAGCTGCTTTACCACGGAACAAATCAATAGTTGTACCTACAAGGAAACAAATTAACTATAGAAATTTAATAAATAATATTACTCTCTATAATCTCTTTCATTAGGATAATTAAAAATTACATCGGTACAGCCCATTTAAAATGCTAATCCTGCATATTATATTATTAAGCTGAATAATATTATTAAAAATGTTTTAATAAACCAGACTTGAATCCAGTTACCATTTAGTATTTAATAGGGATGTTGATTTTATTCAGATATTCGAATATTTAGATATTTACATAACAGATATTCGGTTTTGGCTATCTGGATAGTTCAATACCGTTAACCGCATTTTCATATCTTGTTTAGTTTTTAAGATATAGCCTCCAGAAAAGATCAATTTTCCAAAAAAAATACCTCATCATATTTTCGACTTGCCCGAAGCCATATCTCCAAAACTAAACAAGACATGAATTTCTCGTGCTTGACTTGAAAACAAATTTTCAGCATTTTTTATTTTTCTAAAAGTTTCCACCAAAATTTTCTCAGCAGTAACAATATCACAAAAACTAGAAGACATATACACTTGGGGATTTTACGATTGGACTCGGCAGGTCAAGATACATACGTATGTAGATTTTCGTTATAATATTCCTACGAAGAAGAATATCAGAGCAAAAAGTCTGAAAATAGCCTAAAATCGAAAAAAAATGCAATATTGCTAAAAATTTACTTATAAGTCAATTCGGTCACTAAGAATTCAATGCCGTTAACCGCATTTTCATATCTTGTTTAGTTTTTAAGATATATCCTCTGGAAAAGTTAAATTTCAAATCCGAATAATTTTTGAATATGCGAATATGGAAACTAACAAATACTCGAACTATTCGGATACGTAGAAGACTAACGAATATCCGAACTATTCGGATACACGAATATGGAAACTAACGAATATTCGAAACATCCCTAGTATTCAGAATATGGTTTAGATATTTTTTTTAATATCAAGTTAGAATAGGATTAGTAAATTCAACATTTAGGATGTTTAATGTTTTTGGAAAATTTATTTCATTTCTGTTCCTGTAAAAGTTATTGTAGAAGAAATCGCACCGACCTGTGGATCTGAGAACACGAGTTCAATTCTCACAACCAACAAACGATTTTCACTACTTTTGAGGCGTGATTCGACGGCTGGTAACCATTTTACGCGCATAAATATATCATTTACTGAAATCTGCAGTAGTGGATAAAAGGCGTGATGATATATTTTTTTTTAGACAAAACATCACAGGAAAATTGTAATCCGAAAACTTTGTTGTTTGAAAGATATCAAAATTTATTTTTGAAGAATTTATACGACGCAGAGAAATAAAATAATTTTTTATCTAACGTTTCAAATTTGAATAATATAAAATAATAGTAAAATAAATATTTTTACCTGGGGGTAGTAAACCCTGATGTTGTTGCCACTTCAATGCTTGACCTAACAACGCTAATAATCTTGATGATGGAACAACAGATACTTCTCCAGAGAGGGCATGCGCAATAGCAGCCCGTCTTTTCTCCTTGCTGCTGCCATCAGGATACGCTTCTCTGGGATCGAAATATGATCTTGCAAGTAAATTCTCTAAAATATCATATTTTGATAATTACTAATGCTCAAACTAAAAAGCGAACATAAATATTTACCTAAATGAATATATCTTTCGGGTTCATGCTGTTTCATCATAATCATTGGATCCGTTTGTCTTAACAGAGATCTTGCTGCTCCTAACTCCCTCAATTCTATAAGTTCGAGTACTACCTAAATGGACAAAAAATAACTGTGTAATTTAATTTGCTACCTTAAATTTTTAGTATTTGTTGTTTATTACAAAGATACGAACTATATAACAACTCTATAATGACCATGGCATTAGGATTCATAACACCCATTCAAAATCTTCACAGTTGACATTCGAGATACCGTAGACTTCTATGTATTATCATCTACCTAAAGCTGTTGGTGCATACATTACTATAATTTACCTGTTCATAGAGATCTATTAATTTTTTATCCGGCAACTTCAAAGACTGTATGGATTTGAGTACAGTGTCCCAATGGCCATTATTTATGTCTGCAACAAATCCATCAACACTGTCTACTGTATTTAGAGAAACTCCTGTTTCTTCCTACAAACAAAAGTTGCATATTCGTATTGAGCTAAGTATTAATATGAAATAGTATAATTGATATAACCTGTAACGTTTGCAGTGTTTTGATTAAATTAGATTCCTTTAAATATTGTTGAATTAGACGTACAACACTAAAAACAGAATGTTGTGTTTACAATTCAACGAAAAGTAATAAATGTAATATTCTTACTCAGCTGATTCAATTTCTATTGACATTTTGCTGTTAGACTGCAGATATCACTTACAGATAACACTGAAATGCAGTGAAAATACAATAATTAAAAAGTATTTTTCTGTTAAACAAGGCACAAAATACAAATCTAACCTAAATATTAATATTTGTCATGAGTATAGTTGTATGATACAACCTGATACAAACCCTATAAAATGATAAGCCACTCTAAATTTAAAAATAATAATTTGAATGTTTAATAATAGATTTCAATGTAATTAAATGTAATTAACAAAAATAATATATCATTGTTAACTTTTTATTATCTAATTTCTGTAAAATTATCTTGTTTTTGCAAAAAATCAGTATTTTTCAGTTGAACACACTTGTACATTTGAGTGTACTATAGTGATATTTTTGCTTCCAATGTTCTTAGCAGGTGAATTTAGTTAAATGTCACTGTCAAAACGTGAAGTGTCAAAATCATTTTTCGTTTATGAGCAGACTTTTATTTATAAATTATTTTATTGAAATATAACATGATAATATAGTCATATTTATATATAAATTTAAATATATTTTTCTATCACAATGTTTGACGGATTAAATGACGACGATGATGCTTTTTTTACACCTGTTCCAAGGTATGTGTAATTTTAATAATGCAGTAATTATTTATAAATTTATTATATTACAGTTCAAATTTGGCTTCCTTATTTGGTGTAACTGTTACGCAGGCAAATGTACATTCTGCTAATACTTCTTTAACATATACAGCACCTAAACAACCATCCAATAAATCTGATGAGACAGTCAAAAATTTGTCACAAAATAAACATCAAAGTTCTGTTATTTTATTTAAAGAAGTCCATGCGTTTAAATTGTGAGTATTTAATTTACGCCTTTGTGTCTTGTGATTCATATCTACTTTTTACAATTATACAGAATTGAAAAAAATTATTTAAATCAAGGAAAATGTGGCCTAGCACTCATAGGGAACGATAATGTACATGCTTATCAATTGTTATTGTATAAACAAAAGAATGATATCATTAGTACTACGAAAGTTTCTATTCACTTTCAATTTATAATACAAAAAGATAATTATGCTTCTTACTGTGATGAACAAAAACAAAATTGGACTATACATTTTAATTCGGAAACAGAATTAAATGAATTTGTTTCTACACTGGAATCTCGCGGTGGGAAAATTATACAAATAAATGATAGTGAAACAAATGAAATTAGTCAGTCTCCTAGTTCAAAGTTAATTCTAACTAAAGATAAAGAATCACCCAAGCAAATAGACAGTGACAATCAATCAGACACGTCGAATAGCAATGTAAAAGCAAATATATTATCTCGAATGGCTAAAATGGGCCAGAAATTGCTACCAAATACTAGTATTTCAGATGGAACTGACTCTGATACGGAAAGAGAGAAATCATTGCACAATAAAAATAGAAAAACTAAACGTGGAACTACAGCAACTACTTCTCCTACATTGAGTACAAGTAATGCATCGGAAATTGCAAGAAAACCAGTAAATATATCTCCTACTCGAACTAATGCTGTATCCGTGCAAGGTCCATCTTATTTACAACCAATTACCCAGCAGTACGCAATCATAAATGGCCAAACTGTTCCTGTTGTACAGTCGCAGATTACTTCAATGCCTGGCGAAAAAAATTCAATATGCCATTCCGTTCTTCCAGTTGAAAATGTTTCTTCTCCAATTATGTACACGCAGTATATTCCTCCAGCATATGATCAACTTCAAATGTATTTTACTGAAAATAGAACACATAATAGTGAAGTAAGAATGAATATATTACGAATGACTAATAAAATGGAAGAAGTTTTAGATAGAGTACAAAAAATAGACACATGTTTTGGAAAAGATACAAATATTGAAAGTAAAGATAATACATTAAAAGAAGAAAATGAAAACTTGAAATCAATTATTAAAAAATTAGAAAGTGATATTAAAACTAATAAAGAAATAGAACATAAACGAAATAAAGAACTCATAGAAAAAGAACGAATACTTCTTAATGAAAATGATGAACTGAAGAAAGAAATACAACTATATATAACAAATGAGAACGAATATAAAGAGAGGATTAAACTACTAGAATTTAAAATCAAAGAATATGAAGAAACGTCAATAGATGAAACTACAGAAGCTGACGGCGATAAATTGGTAGACACAAAAAATGAAAAAATTGAAGAAACTATAAAGAAAATCATGAACGGTCTTTACCGTGAAATAAGTGACCAAGTTCAAGACGACGCTATTCAGGGAAAGGATGTTAAAAGAATATTGGCGCAAAAAATAGTTGATAACACGTACAGTATAATTTCTGCTGTAAGTGAATTGAGTTTATCAAAATAAAAAATGTAAATAATTAAAATGTTATAAAAATAAATGTGTACATTATAATAGTGCTTTTATATAGTCTATTTTATTAAATATAATCAAATATTTTGGAAATAATTGCTGTATTTGTCTTATTAAATATTACGTAAAATAATGTTAATATGTTGCTGTCAATAATTAAACTAACATATTTAAAATACAACGAAATAAAACTGAAATAATCCATAAAGGAGAAGTGCGATTTAATTTAACAATATTACCAAATTTTATTATTAGGTTCAATTTTTATAATTTAGAAATTCTAGGTGAAATATTTTGTCACATTATAGCGTATAGTAAATTACAAATGATTAAAGAATGGGAATGGTTGAAATTACATCAGTAAAAAATACGTGAATTAGATGATATCTAAAGTCCCTTGAACTAGAACTGTCGATAAGTTATAACTAAAACTGTATCATGCACAGCACAGATAGAGTAAGTTCAAAACGTTACAGTAAATATTATGCACCAGTTACAATCATAACTTCTGTACTTATTATTTCATAACAATCTTATTTTTATGCATTATAGCTTTTCATTTTTAAATAATACCATCATTTGTATGGAATGATAAATAAATTAATAATAATTACATACTTCCCAACAAAATTAGAATTTCTATAAAAATTCAGTTCTTGTGATGAAATTACAAATTTTGTACATTTTATTTTATATACATATTTAGAAATGAAAAGCCCACAGCAAACATTTTACCGTACAACAGTTATGCCCACATCTCACACTTATTATTGGTTCAGGTGTAAGTGCCTTCTTCGCAAAGGATAACATACAGACAAATTCATTTGTAGCAACAAGACACACGTTTGAACACAAGAGTGATTAGGAGCGCGGGACAAGATGCAAATTGTGATCCTTTTATTCAGGTTGCAAATGTCACGACGATTAACGAAGTTAGGTCAACGATCTTTAAGTACAGTAAAACTAAATTATACTTGATCCATTCATTATCTATCATTTTAAATATTCCAATACTATAGCACTTTGCTAAAGACTCCCTTTGTGTGAATCCGTGTACCATTGTACAAAATCTTTTAATGAATTTCATCATTGCTCTCGTAAATATGTCCATTACAACTGAACTAAACAGATAGGTGAACCCTCCGTCCAATTACATAGATGCAAAACGACTGGTTATTAACCAGTAATACGTTTCTGGTTAAAGAGAAAATATCCAAATAGCAGTATTAACAACTAAGTTTTATTTTGAAAATTCAGTTGTAACAGATAAAGGTATTTTTTATAATTTATTTTCTTATGTCATTTTGTTTCTATTTACTTTTTATCTTTAAATATATAGTATAATACATGTGCTTTCCAAATTCCATTGTTTTCTAGAGATATAATAAATTAATCAGTAATAAAATTCCAACCTTTATAACTTACACAGCGGGTTGCTACAGCTACATGCAGTTCATTTAATTTTTTTTTATAAATTATAATACACTACACACTGACAGTCCAAAACGAAAACCACTTCCATATTATTATGTTCAGGCCACTACCACTGAGAATACATTTATGAAATGGTGTTGAATCAAGCACTGTTACTAACTAGCATAAGAAGATCTATACAAGAGAAAAAGGATATACTTGAAACCGCCTTGGCGCTCTATACACGTATAAGCTTTTTGCGATTTGAATTTTTTTTTAAATACATATTTAAATGCACTTAAAATGTCTTGAAACCATGAAGGAGAGAACGTTTCACTTGCGAAATAAACAGTACATCACAACAGAATTACTAAACACTTTTCTATTCTTTGTTGACGATCGTCTCTTCCTTGTTCACGGTATCCTTTCCGAGTTCCGAGTTCTGATTGGCTACTCCGGTTCCGCCAGCCGAAACGCTGACCTTACTCACAGCGATTGACGAGTTGCTGACATTGATCGCTGACGAGGGACCGTTCTCGTTCAATTTCGAATCTTCAGGTTTGTCGGATTGGGACGTTGAGATGCCACCACCTACCACAACAAATAACATCAGTAAATAGATTTAACACCAAGAGAGAATCATGCTTCGCATGCAGATAACATACTGAGTTCACACTACCTTGTCCTCCGTAATACTGTCTTTGCGGGCCGCGGGAATTTTGGTTATGGGTGGGACGGTGACGATTAGATACATTGCCTGTGCTTTGCATAGCACTATTCAATGACGGTTGAAAATTTACCGGTCGCTGAATTGGTGCCGGATATCTAGTTGGCTGCTATGAAATTAAAAAATAATTAAATACATGATATATATATATATATATATATATATATATATATATATATATATATATATATATATATATATATATTTCGTATTAATTTAAATTAAAATATTTTGGTAGATAGTAATTAATGTACTTCTAGAATGCAAGTATTTCGGGAACAAAATTTTACTATGTTAAGAAATAAACTCAAAAGTAATAAATTAATGACTTACTATTTGGGCTGATTGTTGATTGTTTACAGATTGATAAGCCGAAACGTACTTGTGCTGTGTCGGGCTAGACTGTGGAGGAGGTTGTTTGCAATTTTGTCGCGATTTTGGGGATGGTATTTGTGGTGCTGAAAAAAACAATTTTTAATACTCTCAGTTCAGCGTTCTTCTATTAAATGAAAAATAAAACTATTAATAAAATACTTATATAACATGAAGCTTTACATTTATTAAAGACGTCTATACAAATAAAATATCTTACAAGTGAGGCAAATACAAAGATTATATACGAAATTAAAACATTAGACAAGTTTAGAACTGCGTGTTGTTTCAATAATACATTTTAAATAACAATACAAGTACAAAGCATTTAATCTTGTTAATTCGATTATACATTACTGTTTAATTTTAAATAGAACACGCAAAAAATAATTATTTAAAAAAAAATGAAAATTTTTGTTATTAAAAAAATACTAACAGCGAATAATTAAACTACGTTACGATAAAGAATAAATAAAAATATAAGATGTAACAGAACATATTTTTACAGCATATAAAAATGAAAGAAGCATGCTTACTACTTGACAAATTACAAAGTTAAAATATTTTCCATAGAGGCCAACCCAAATCACCCGACGAAAGAAATCTGAATCCACACTAGTTAAGCCACAATGAAAACGAGATTTTATTTACCAGAATTGAAGACGGAAGCAAGCACATCTTGCTGATTGGCGCCCGGAGATTTCAGCTGCTGGGATCGAGAACTCTGATCACTCATGTGCTGGGTACCAACGCCTTTCAAGTAGTTTGGGTTCGGAAGGCTCGGCGAACGGAACTGTTGCTGAGCAGTCAGCGCTGCAGCGGCCGCCATCTGCATGGGCGACGACAGGAACTGCGAGCCAAAACTCTGCAGACCGGCGGCGTTCGCGTGAGATTGATTGTGTGTACCAAACACATTGCCTTGAAGACCAAAACTAGTTTGATGTTGATGAAGTGGAGCTGATTGGATTGTAGAGTTGCCTGGTTGTTGATAAAAACCAGTCTGAGCACCTAGAAATTACGAACAATTATGTAAATCAAGATGTTCTGTATTGTAATATTGCTTTATATAAATTATCATCACCCAATTCTGGGTGTGGTAGCTGTGTAATTGCGGATCTCGATAGAATTTTTTACAGTAAAATGCGTTTACCAGCCATCAAATCACGGCACCCCCAGATGTTAGCGGAGGGTGAGCCACAGGGGAGATTTTTCAGCGCTGAAATAATTTTGGATACAGTGATAGGCTGGAGTGAAAATCAAAAATAATAGTATACAAGAAAAAGGAAATGTTTTGGGGAATGTCTTTCTGTATGAATTTTTAAATGGATTCAAAACATGACTAATTAAATCATTTATGATTACAAAATGATTATTCTAAGCATAATCCGAATTATATGAATTGGTTTAAAAAACAAAACTATAAAAAGCAAACCGATTAGCGAATTGATTAAAGTAACTATTCTAACCTGCAGATCCAGAATAATAGGAAGATGAAGGCTGCAATCCTGGAACTACACTATTTTGTACTGGTCCTGTCGGGCCTCGTTGAAGGACGCCTGTACCAGATAAATAATTGGCCTGCATATTCGGATCATACGGGATGTAGAGTTGTTGACCTTGCTGTGATTGTTGCTGGTAGGCTTGACCCACGGCTCCAGCTTTTGTCCCTACAGAAATCGTACCACCAAACATTATCACACACTCGATTAACAGGATTAAATTATTTTAATATGTTATATTGAAACGCCTTACCTATAGCACTGATTTGTTGAGAAGACGGTTTCACAGTTGCTGACATCAGTGAATGGGAGTTTGAAGTGGATGAAATAAGAACAGTACTGGGATTGTTTGTAAGTTGTTGGGATTGACCAAAAGGTCCTGTTGCAGTCTAAAATGAAAATAAAATGTGAATAATACGTTTTGTTAGATTATTAGTGTTACATTACCATTCGATACTGGGAAGAAAGACTTTGATAAATATCCGGTGGCTGTGCGCTTGGCGGAGGGTGGGGCGGTGCAGTCTGTAAGTACATGGACTGAGCACTGTATGGACTGGATGCTGTTTGCCCGAGACCGTACGGGTTCGGATATTGAGAGAATTGTGAACGACCCTGCGAGTTCAACACCTGAGACTGGTCGATTTGGAACGGACCATACAAACCGCCCTGAGTTGGCATCTGTTGCGTGGAGTTGAACAGAACTGTTGGTGGAGAAGGGATTGCTGACATGCTGCCGTATTGTGCGCTGCCACCAAGACTGGGCTGTTTACAGAAAGTTGAAAATAATATAATTTTTTTCCATAAATATTTTGTGAATTAATAGTTAAGCTTGTATTTGATAAAACCATTCTTTACAGATAAAATATAAATGTTATTACCTGATAGTTCATGTGCTGATTGCTGGTATACTGTTGTGGGGGCTGACCCAGGCCAACGCTGGCACCCAACATCTGCTGCATGGGCGGCGGACTCAGCGGATGACCGATGAGGTTCTGGCCAACCATGGCAGACTGTTGACTAGCGCCCGTGGCTCCGGGGTGCTGCTGCGAAGAGGCGTGATGCGTGCTGACCGAGTGCACTGCTTGACCACTGCCAGCTAGCTGCTGAGTTGGCTTCACCTGCAAAACGGAATCCTGTACAGCTCACTGATGGAGCAATATGTCTGCCCAAATAATACATATAAAACTGAAGTCTCACTAACAGTCATTTATGATGGTTGGGAAAAAAATAAGCTGAACTACTTACTGTATGAAATGTGGAAAAAATATTTTCAGTTAATTAGTCATAAATGATGGAAGTAGTAACGCTTTTATTTTTTCCAGTCATCAGTCGATAGAGACTGATAGTGAGACATCGGTTTTAAATAATGATAAAAAAAATATAATTTAATATTATCATAATAATATATTTAGTAAACATAATTCATTTTTTTAATATGTATACAACGGAATGATGTATTTATATTTTTATTGAACTAATGTTTTATGATTGTTATTTAAAAAGAATAATAACGAAATAAAATGTAATTTTACAAACCTTGCAAACATTTGTAGTATTATTTGATGTACAGGACTGACTTGGAGACGGACTATAACCTTCATGGTTGTCATCTGGTGTGTCGGTTCCTTTGCTAAACGCATTCGAGTGGTCTAGAGTATTTGGATCTGGACCAAATGTAGTTGAAAAAGTTCCACTGCTACTTGTTACACTATCTTCCTGGCCAACTGTATGTTCCAAAACGGTGGGCATCGTTTCCCACACCTACAAATAAATTAAAAATAAGCAATTACTTTACAAATATATATCGAATGCTACAATATTTAATCAGTTAGTAATTGAAATTACGATAATGGTTAACTGTATGAAGTTATTATTTTAAAAATGGCTATCAAAATAATTGTATTAATTTAAAACGATAGTGATATGCAATATAATTATTAAACTTTAAATTATATAGTATAGTCAATTTTATAATAATTTGTAATATTTACCTTTTTGACGGACTGAATTTTCAAGTTGAGTTCGGCGGTAGAAGGAGAAATCGTAGTACTTTGTGCACTAGTGATTGCATGCATCGACCGTGGTAATCCCAAGCTCTTACTTCCTTTATCTTCAGTCAACTGCGATAGATCAGAATCGAATGTAAAATCTAACTTCATATCAGCATTATCTTCAGCCTTATTGAAAGACAACGGCATTTGAATAGGATCTGGCTTAGATTCATTTTTATTCAAGATATCTGCAATTGGTTTATTAAAGCCAGAAATAACTGACGACTCAACTTCGTTTTCTTCCAGTTTATTACTTCTTGGTTTATCTGGTCTGGATTGAGTCTTCATATGAGATGAAAATTTAGATTTTACAGCTAAATCTGATGGAACCGGTGCTGATTTATAATTAGTGTTCTCGAAAATTATTGTATTCACTGGTGGGGTAGTACCATCCAAGACAGCTTTGTCTTGTCCAACACTTGCTTTTCCCACAACTTTATCGTTACTGGGGCTGCTTCTCTGACTTGAAGTAGAAGACTGCTGAGCTTGTTCAAGATCGGTACAATTTTCTACTCCCATTGTAAGTAAAACGTCTTGTTCAACATTGTTCCTCAACTGAGATGTAATGGGTTTGTCCCAGGCATTCACAACAGGCACTGGGGCCGGGGCGGAACTATCTTTCATTGTGTACATGGTAACAGATTGATTGATCTTATTCATTTCGTTTACATCGCAAATACCTTGCTGCATTTGAGCTTTCTGTAAGCGATTGTTCTCGCGCTGTTTGGCTAAACGAGGGGGCAGTTTATTTTGACGAGGTCTTTCAAATGACATTTTATTATTTCCAGGGTTCATCATATTCGGTGGGTTTACAGGAGTTCCTAGAAGTGGTGGTATGTTCGCGATTTGTTGAGGAGTTAGTTGGCTGGCGGGACTTGTTCCCTTTGGTTTATCTCGTCCTCTTGCTGGGTCTTTTTCTGATTTACTGCTTGAACGTAATGCAACTTTTTCTTCGCCCTTTTGACGCTCTTTAACATTCTTCTTACTTCTCACTTCCTGGAATCCATCGGCATCAAAATGAGTAATATTTTTATCATCTGAATTTCCTAATTCATCTTGATTGCTTTCGTTATATTCTATCCGCTCATTTTTTATTTCTTTGTTTAATAATTTTGCATCTGTAGCATTGGAATCGTTTTTAATTTCATCTTTGATTGCCATTGAATCCTTGTTTGATGTTTTTTGTGTACATGTCTGACCAGACCTCAAGTTAGAACTAGAATTTTGTCTAGGTCCAGGATGCTGATCGCTTCTTCCGGAGAACGTACCGCTACTTCTTTTTTCCCCGGAATTTCGGTTTGCTGAACTAGTGGATCGATTTAATACAGAGTTAGAACCACTAACATGATTGCTCTGACGTGGCATCCCACTCTGTGAAAATGAATTTTGATTACTTCTGCCAATTGACCTTTTTCTACCAGATTTACGTTCATTTTCTGTGTCGGAATTCTCAGATGTGGTCTCCCAGCATTCTTCTCCAGCATCAGAACTGTGAGGTTTTTGTTTCAATTTTTGTCTTCTTGAACCAGAATGAGCTCTACCTTTACTACCATCTCTTTTATCAATATCACTCTTACGTTGCGATCGTAACTGATTATCATTCTTTGATTGATTTCGAGAACTTCCAATTATGCCAGCTGATAAAGCTTGTTGCTGATTCAACTTTGTTTTTTCGTCTGAACTAATTACTTCTCCTCCAATTTCATCACCGGACATTTTCTTATCTTTATCTTCCTGCTGACTTCCGAATGGACTTTTTGATGGCGGAATACCATACCCATCGATTCGTTTGGATGTAACAGATCTTGAGCCTCTAAATCCCCCCCTTCCATGTCTTGATGGTTCACCTCTTGGTACAAAGTTTTCCCTATTGTTTCGTGAAGATTGTTCATACGTACGTTTATCATACTTAGAACGATCGGATGATTTATCTTGTTTCAAGTCCTTGTTCTTTTCTTCTTTTTCTGATTTTTTCGAGGGATTCGGACTTCTCTGGGACTGTCCGTGGCGCACTGAACGGTCTTCTTTGCCACTTTCAGTGGAAACGGAAATCTCGTCACCTGATAATTCAGAGTCCGACGCATGCCAATCTCGAGAGCGATGAGTTCCTGAACGTTGTGGGGCACGGCTAGAGCTAGTACGAGGTTCGTTGGAACGTTTAGACCACGCACTACCATGATACACAGCATAACCACCTCCCCATTGACCGCTGCGGTGATTACGTGAGGAATCTGATCTCATACGAGATGAACCGCCCTGATGTTTATCATCTTTATCTTTTCCAATATCCACGGAGTCCTTGTCAGACTTTTTCACATCATTTTTAGAATCAGATTTGTGTAACGAATCACCGCTCGATGACTTCTTATTGCCCTTTTCCAAAGCTTCCATAAATTTGGAATTTTCAGAAGATGAAATTGTAGAGGAAGTTGTATCTGTCCAAGCTTTTGGACTTGTAACAGAATCACCCCGTTCCATAATAGAATCTTTCTTTCTTATTGCCCATGCATCATCAGTTTTCTTTTCCATACTTTTATCATCAGACTTTTTATCAGTTTTATTGTCAGTAACCGATGAACGTTTAAGTTGTGTTAAGTGACGTTTTTCATTTTTGAGATCATCAGCTTCAATTTTTTCTTTGGTGATCGGGCCAGGAACTTGACGACGTTCTTCACGATAAGCATCCTTTTTCTTGTCTTCTGTGAATGATGGTTCAAAGGGAGAGTCAGCCCAGTTACCTGTATAGTCAGAATCACGTGCTGATTCCTTAGAAATTCGAGAATCTCGACTGTCAGGTCGCTGAGACACTTCTTCACGATGTCTATCTTGCGGTCGTTCTTCCCAACCATCTTTTGGATATTTATCACGATGCCACTCACCTGAAATTTTAATAACTAATGAAAACATACATGTTAAAAAAACTTACTTTAAATCATCTGTAAATAATAAACTCGATACGTACCAGTGTCTTGCCTATTCATTTCATGTTCATCAAACGGATCTTGTTGAACAGCAGATCTTTTAATTTCTTCTTTCCGGTCATCAAAATGTCTTTCTTTATCTTTCTCCCATTTATCATCATCTCTTTCTCTTTTGAATTCATATTCTTGACTATTTTCTCGTTTGTAATTACGATAATCATCATAATATCGACCTTCACTACTAGAAATTTTTCTTCCAGCATCAGGGTATGCACGATCACGATCAGATCCAGCATGTCGGCCGGTATCATCGGGAGTGTGTCGATCACCACGGCGCATATCTCGACGATCATCATCCCGTTCGCGTTCAAAGCTAGATTCAGTCTCGGAGCGATTTTTAGAGCGAGGAGGACCAGAAATGTTTTTTCCTGGGAAATTGGAGTTGGTTTGCACCCAACGAGGATCGTATTGCTGTGCGAAAGACATGCCGGGCGCAGGGGCAGCAGACTGTTGAGGTTGGGGGCTACTGGAGTTGCCGCTACTACCACCGCTGCCACGATGGTACGATCCACTGACACCTTGGCGCTCAGCTTGTTGCTTTTGGAAACGAGGTGGTAAATTGGACTGGAAATGACGGGAGAACGGCCCATCACGATCACGGATTTCACGGTCACGACAGTCACGTTCACGGGATATTTCGCGATCATTACCTCGGGAATTTTTGTTCATGAAATTACGACCTTCTATTTGGGTCATCTGTCTGAAGTCGGGTTCTCTGTAAAATGATGACAAGATTAGTTAGTTATAATTTCTGTCTATAAAATAAAGTGTTACATATTAACGAAATTGAAAATAATTTTATACCTATGAGACTGAGGATGTGATTTATTTTCTACACTTTCATTCGGAGTGCGCGACCTCTCTCGACTATCACGAGAATCCCGTGTGTCTCTATCTCTTTCCCATTCTGGAACTGGAATTGGTACTGGAGTTATCGGTTGTGGAGGTACAGCTGACGGGTTTATAGTACCTTGTCCTTCTTCAATCTCTTTTACGTCTCCTCCTTTCTTTTCCTTAATTTTTTCTTCTAATTTTTGTAGCTTTTTTGCTGCTGCCTAAACAATAATTAAATATATATATATACATATTTTAATAATACATTTATAGAGCAATAATATTACATAGAATATTATTTTATTGTACCTGTTTAGATTCCATGAATCTCTTTTCTTCTTCTTCTTTGCGAAGTTTAGCGCGTTCGACAGCAATTGCGACTTCCTCTGAATGTTGTCTACGTCGCTGATTCCATACCTCCTCATCTTCAATAGCGCGAGCCCCTTGAACGCCACGGCCAGTTTGCGGTGTGGCGGGCTGTGAGTTTCCACCGCCGCTGCGGTTCGAGCCCCAGCCACGTACAGGCGCAACTCCACCACTACTCGCTCCGTTACTGCGAGCTTCACCTGCTGGTACAGCTGAAGCGTTAATTTCCATACGTTCTTGTTCTTTTTTCTGCTGTATTGCTTCTTTTCTATGCTCACGTTCGCGTTCTGGAGGTCCTTCGTCATCACTGAACGCTAGTTTTTGACTAAAATATAATAATAACATATACAATAAATTTTTAATAATAGTTATAACATATTAATGAACTATTGTGCAACTGGTTTATTATTAAACTTAGTTCGACATTGCTATCTTTTAAATCTATATTATGTCTTACGAGAATGTTAAATTAGAAAATAATTACCGTATTGATTTTGTTTTAAAATTAATTCATAAGTAAAATAAAAATGATGTAAAAAAATATATATTTTTTTCTTAAACAATGAATAAAGTCCTACTTTTTAATAGTAATTTATATCTGCAGGAAAGTACATAATATATGTATAACACAGGCAAATTTAACTAATTACGTATTGATGACTAACGTGGTAATAATGACTCACTTGTAATCAATGTCGTCGTGGCTTGCCCAGCCAACATCTCTGGTCATATCATCCATACGATTCAAGTCTTCTTCCTTAATAATGGGTCTGGGTGTAACTTCATCTACTTCAGTTTGCGGCTGGTTGGCAGGCGCACGTCCTGCCGGACCTCTCATTTCGCCAGGAGGAAACTGGCCAGCCGGTGGAACTGTGCCAGGTGCCGGAAAACGACCACGGCCAGTCAATGGGTTAGTCATTGCTGAGAAATTCGACACGCCATGTCCGTTGGCAGGGAAATTACCTCTGAACATAAAAGGCGGTACAACGCCACGAAACTGCTGCATCATTTGGTGTGTAGCGACAGCAGGAATGTTCGGCGTGGTGCCAGGAGTCGGGCCTGCCGGGCCCAAGAGCTGCGGTGGGCCCGCCAGCTGGCCCGAGCTGCCCTTGGCCGCCGACTGTCCCTGCTCTGCGGCAGCAGACGCTCTTGAGCCACCTTGGATCCATGAACCTTCTGTCTGCGGACGCAAACTTGGTCCCGGACCGTACTGCACGTCGGTACCGCCGCGTTGTGCCGCCCCGGCTCCACCCGCGCCCGTTGTGTCGCCGGCCAGACTTGGGAATTCGTGTTGAAATTGTGGACTCTGGTACGGTGGTGGATGTTGGCCTAGTATGTCGGCGCCGCTCATCACTGCACTCCACGACTTGTCGGAGCCGGCGGCAGGCTGTGCAGCCGGTGCTGGGCATGGTTGAGATGGAATTGCAGCTGACTGGTGTTGCGGTGGCTGTTGCAAGTGTTGCGACGCTGCCTGTTGCTGTTTGTTGGGTGAGGGTGCAGGCTGTATAATTGGAGCTTGGTGTGACACAGTTACCGACGGCGGTGCACTGGCTGTAGAAGAAACTGAACTTGTCGAGGTGGCTGTTGAAGGCGCCGTTGACGATGACGTTGTACTGTCTTGTTTGCCCCATCCTGGACCGCCTGAAGGTACTAATGAAACTGCTGCGTCGCTACCACTATGCTCGGACTTTAGTGATGGTAGATTGGCTGGTGGTCTACGTGCACTAGGCACTTTGCCCAGACTTTGCATTCCATGTTTACGAGGAAGTGTATTTTTTTGTTGATGTGGTTCTAAGGATTCGCCCTAATAAAGCATTTTGAAAATATAATAATACATATAGTCATAAGCCATAATTTGTAACATTACATTAAAGGTTAAAAATGGTTTTAAGTTAAACTAACAATATCGAATCAACTTTTTTAATATAACAAATAAAGAATATAATATACTATTAGACGTAGTTTATTTCTTGTTCATATACAGTATGAATCACGATAAATTATCAAAACAAAAGTAAATAAATTAAGTAAAGGTGTCAATTGTAAAAAAAAATTATTTCTGTTAACTATTATTAAAATTATGAAAACAAGTAATTTATTACATTTGTAAATAGTTAATACAGGAAAAATATAAATAAGAACAAAATTTTATTAAATCATTATTATTATTATATTTTGGCTTGCTGTGAAAAGTACGTCTTATTTTGTTATTTTTAATCCTAAATTAACAAAAACAATCTCATATGTAATGACTCATTGTTTGTAGAAGATATCAAATTAAAGAAATATATTTTCACAAATAATGGTGAAACAAAACAAAACTGTTTGTATTCAAATGTCAAAATTTCGTACTATTTTGGTTGACAGAACATATTGGAACATATCAATAAACAAAATTCAACAGCATTTAGAGCAATCTTTAAATAGTTGAAATGTGAGTATAATTAAGCTATTAAGGTAAAATTTTAATACTCAAAAATATTTTACTCACCCTGCTAACTCTATATAAACTATTAATATCCAACGACTGATATTTCGATTTTCCTTTCTCCCCCTTGGAGGCCAGCCCTGGCAAAGTATTCATGCTGTCTGCACGCAACCATTTAGATCCTCAAGTCCCAGCGAACGAACCCTATTGCTAAAACAATTTGTATTATTTTAATAAGGTTTAATTTATCTAAAATCTTTTCACACGTCTTAGATATAATTCATAGTTGTTAATTGAATAAGAATATAACATTTTAATAGTTATAAGAAAAACAGAAAATAAATAAATTTAGCATAACGGTAATAAGCAAGTTCCAAATTGAAACATTTATTACAAATGACAAATAAATAAAATCAACAATATACATGAAGACAATTCGTTTCTTGTTTTTTTTTTTTCTAAAATTATAAAACCTAAACAGAGAGCAAGATGCAAGATCAAACAATGATAATGATGTCAACCAATATAAACAAAGACAACTTTTCCTGAGCATTAAAATTATAGTTGTACAAGATGATTTTAAGCAAACTACATATATTTATCAATCAAATATTACTAAATGTATGAATAAAACTAATTTAAATGCAATCTTATTGAAAGATGAACTACGTAAGCAGATATAAACGAACCCAACCCCAGCTAAGATGTTAATGCTATAAGAAAGGTAGTAATGAAAGTATACATTTTAGGATATTTCCTATTTCTAAATATATAAAATAAACTTGAAAGCTATACCTCATATGGAACACAATATATAATTGTCCTAAGTCCTAACGGTAAACTATGAAACTGTCGTCCATCAGAACGAAAACAGTTTGAACAAATGCAATCATCTAAGTATAAAACTAAAAAAATAAAAATTTACCTTGGTCCGTCCAAATGGGTAAACAATAAACAATTGGAAAATAATCCCACTGCACTTAAATTAGGACGGATGATCACAGATTTTATTTAATTTTCCACTATCCAATCTATTACACTTAAGTCAAGATGGCGTTCGCCGACTAGGGACAGTTTTCTTTTCGATCAATATATGACGTCATCATTCCCGCTAAAATTAATGTACATAGTGACATCTAGTTCAAATGTACTGTATTACTATTATAAAAAAATCTAAACTAAAAATATTTTAATAAATTCCCACCAATAAATTATATAGAAATAGTATTTTATTCATTATGAGAAAAAAAAATTCATTTTTAATATAATAATAATAGCATTTCTTCGCAAGCATTTTATAGATTTATGTACATTTTAAAAAGTAAAATGTAAAAGGTATAAAAATATACATATTCTTTTAATATCAGTGTATATTTAAAAACGGACAATATAAAGTGAGTTATTACAAAGATTAGAAAAAAAATACATTTTAAGTAGTCATAAAATATCTTTTTTGCAAAAAATTATACATGAGTTTATAACATATTAAATAAATATTATTACTAATATAAAGGTTTCATTATAATAAATATTTTCCTTTATTAAGCAACAATTGTTGCGTTTCGAACTGCTCGTGTTTGTTGTTCTTTACGACATTCTTCAACCTGGTTTTGCAGTTGCTGTTTCAGGACTAAAATTTCTCTTGTACGCTGGTATACTGGGTCCTAAAACCAAGCAAATAATAAATACTAAAGTTCAAATTATAAATGGTCTATCAAACCTGAATTCTCATGCTAGGGTTCCATCTGCAATAGTATGCTTTCCATAATTTAATATGTCGAATGCTCGCAACAGGAACAAGAACTTGCTGTTGATTTGCTGGTGACCAATATAATGCATTTCGATAGTGATCTGTTTGATTATTAATATAAGACCACAGTGAGACAGTCTTTGTTTTCAGACCTACAGGGAAAAAATATATTTTTTAGTAACAATTTAAAAAATATTTTCTGTAAAAATATAACAAATATTTTAATTTGACGACGCAAATTCTTAAATCGCGACTAATTGTTAATGAATTCAATATTTTTTTCAAAATTAAAATATTTTAAAAATGCGTACCCTCTAAAGTTCTTTCTCGGTCACTATTGCACAAGAATGTTCCAAATCGGCAAGAATACAAATGATCCAAAATGGTGATCAAAAAGTAATCATTAAATTCGAATGCATTCGGGAATTGAGATGTAATCTGCCAAACACAATCAATAAATTGTAAAAATACAGGTGACCTGTCTGCATCTGAATGATGATCATCTCCATGACCAATACGCTGAAATAAATAAAAATAACCAAGTAATTGTCATCAGAACAACAAACATACAATTAAGTACCTGTTGAAATTTATGTCCGAATGATAACCATTCTTTCTCAATGAGAACCTGAAATCCTCTGATTGTACGATAGTACGGATCCAACATAAGCATAGACAAAGCAGTCAGCTGAGCAGTTCTATCCCAGCCATCAGAACAATGTACAAGAACAGATGTTTTGTGATTCTCCACTTTGTCAACAATTCTGACAGCACCGGCCAGGATGCACTTAATGTGTTTTAACCAAAATGTGGACTCGAGGCCTGATAACCATCTAGATTCTTCAATATTAGGGAAACAGAGTTCTTTTAATTTACGCAATGATTCGCGCATGACATGGATGTTATGAATATCTAGAAATATTAACTCTGCGTTCTGATAAGCATCTTCTGACTCATATCCACCGCCTTTTGCTTTATTTGCGATGGCGTTAGCGCTGGGTCTAGCGTCCATGATAAACATTTTGTGTGACTGGGCGTTTGCATCCATTATTAACTGGATATATCGTTCATCTTCTCGACATCGCTTGCCGCTCACCTATATTTTGTTCATAATTATTTATATTGCTGCACAACACGAAAATGCCTCCCATTACAATGTGGGAAATCTACAGTTTATATTTAAAGTAGATTCCGATAAATGGATAAATTAGAATAAAATTATATGAAATACAAATTACTATTATTATTTTTTATTTTACAGGACATATTGCAGAATACCAATTTAAAAATATTATTATAAGGAGTATTTTCAAAAATATTGAATCTACTTTTATTTATTGAATATACTCACTCCAACAAGGGGTTGTGAACATCTAGTGATCGTAGCTTGAGATTCAGGATGAATCCAGCTGAGCACTGGTATACGTCCTCGACTTCTAAAATTCGCTACAGCTTTAATCTCCTCATCAGTTGCTTGTGCTGGAATTGCCAGCACTTGTGGATAACTATCACAAACTTCATAATTCTCATTAATTTTTGTTATCCGCCACATATCATTATTTACGCCCTGAAACATTATTGTTAGATAAAGACAAACAAAAATAAATAACATTATTTTAAAGAACGTAAAATAAAGAAGCAACAACTAAATACATAGTATTATATATTGATTAGATTTTGAGTATGCTTTTAATTTTAGATTAAATACCAGTAAAAAAAAAAGTTAAAAATTGTCCTCTACCATTCGTTTCAATTCCGCTAATGGTTCATGAATATTCCACCCATTTTCTGGAAACATTTCAGTATATTCAAAAGCAAATAACTGCAATTTATGTGATAATGGAAATGCATATTGTTGTAATTTTTCAAACACATTTCTTCTAGAATGATTTTCTTGTTTATGTGCAAAACGTAAATTACGCATATCTTTGCAAAAAACTTCTATACCATAAGCATTTTCGCCTCTGGAAGATGCTCCACCTACTTTTTCTATTCGTGACACCTACAAAATATTGATATAATGATATCATGTTCATCATAAATTACTGAAAGCTATAAGTTCGAATTTCAACAGAAGGAATCGGAATACAAAATAACTTACTACACCAAGAGGCACATCAACAACATACGGAGTCTCTCGATCCATTGACCGAAAATATAATTTATAAGTAGTTACGCTTAATACTCCGCGTGCTGGACCACTGTAAGGACATAAATACGTTACTTCTCTAGCAACACCTTGTACTTTTTCACCAGGTAGTAGAGGTGGATCATCAGGACGAGCAGTTGCACCTTGCTCCGACAAAGCAGCCTTATAAAACACAAACATAAATTTAGATATTGTACAGAATAAATTAATTTTCGACAAATTTTACATACTTTATTTACTTTGTGCTTTTCAAGTGCTGATATAACATTTTCTGTAGATGTTGAACTTGAGGAACAATAACTCTTGCTTGGGGATATCTTACCCCAACTGACCTGTTAGAATGACTGTTTCATAACAAACAATTTCTTATAAATGACGTTCAATAAAACTTACAGATTCCTGGCCATGTTTTGAGTTTAAAGAACTGGATTTTGAGTCAGAATTCAATGAATCCAGACTAACTATTTTATTATAATTATTTATATCGGAATTAAGTATTTCTGAACTTCCTGTCTTATCCATTTTAATTACTTACAGCTCATTCCTCTTTCTTCTTTCAGTATCAGATCTGTCAAATGACATAAATGGTAGGAGTGGTCAAATGTAAATCTCCAATCGCCCACAATTTATGCCGTTTCTGATATTTACAGCTTGCCAAAGTAAAAAGACACTTATAAATCATGTAAAAATATGGAATTTCGGTAGTAATTCCTTGTAGATTTTGTATTTTAAATTATTTTAATATAATAAATTTTTCATAATATTTATATTGAATAATTATGTGCTTGAAATATATATGAAAAAAGGAAAATTTTGTACTAAAATTGACATTTCTTCTAAACCCTGCCCTGTTCGTGGCTCATTGACGGATTTTCTTGGCTAGTGAAGCAGTAATGTGTAAGATTTTAGCAAAATAACATTGTTAAATAAAAAAATATAACTTTGCATTATTGTAGTATGGCTGTTGTTTTAAGAAGGTTAACAAATAATTATTTCATAGCTCGTAACCTCACTTATAAGAGTAGAACTATTATGACCTCATCTGCAAGAGCTGAGAAAGTAGTCGAAGAATTAAAAAGTAATCCTTATTTTGATAAATATGCGGGAAAAATTGCATCTCTGCAACAGACTTCACCTGAAGAATTTTTATCCAGGGTAGAAGCGAATGAAAAGGCAAAAAGTAAACCAAAATTCGGAGGATTAAAAGAAAGGTATAAAATGATTAAGGCAATTTCATAGTTAATAATTATTATTTATTCTAGACAATATACTCCGTTACTTAAACCTAAAGATAGCTTAACAACGAAACAAGATGTAAAAGAAAAAAGTTTAAATGATATAATGAAGTTGGATTTAATAAAAGATAAAACCGCTGAAGAAATAAAACTTATTTGGGGAGAATATCATTTACAAAAAGACGTAATTGCTGCCATAATTCCATCAAAAGTATATGACATATTACTATCTCGAAGTGGAAAGTATCCCACATTTATATTTCCACTCCCAAGGAGTGAAGGCTATGAATTTATAATGAGTCAGTTTTTGAGAAACACTGTTCATTTCACACCATTGATTTGTTATCAGGTTAGACATTTATTTTATGTAAATGAATAAATTATTTACTATTTTTCTGGTTTTTAAGGTTCATAAGGAAAATGCTCCTGAATGTTTAACAATCACACATTATACTGAGTTTAAAGACGATAAAAATATAGTTCTAATGCGTGGAGAATTTGATAAAAATGTGATAGATGCAAAGGAAGCTCAGTGTTTAGCGAATCAGTTACAGTTGTATTATGGCCAAGACTGTGACAAGAAATTGAATCTTCTTGATTCATTCATAAATAAGCCAGACAGTTTTAAGCATATGGATTTAATTTCCGAGCTAGAAAATTTGTCTTTGTAAAAATTAGTAAATAAAGAGATATATTGTTGTGTTATATTATTTTGAATATTTATTTGTTATTTTGTTCATTGATTCTTCTTCATATGGGTCAAATAGTTTACAAAACCAGCTATTATTTCGTAAACACATACAGACAAAAATAATAATTGTTGATATTACTGTAACAAAGATGATCTCAATATGACATACATTTTATCTAGAAAACTTGTCCTAAAATATAAATGAGACTTGATAAATTGAATAATTGTTATGAAATTATCGATGCATTCATTAACTATACTAATTGCAAAAGTAAAAATGCAATTGTTACTTTCATATTCTAATCTGTCTCATTATTACTTTAGTGTGACACTTGTTTTCTTTTTATTTGTTTAGTATCATTACATACTTACCAATAAAAGTAGGTAATGTAACAACAAGTAAATAAAATACTGCAGACGATACAGTAACTTCTACTTGCATTTGGATTAGATTCTGTTTGGAATATATAGGAAAAGTTAATTGTTAGGTTTCTTCTGTAGTTTATTCACAAGTTGCTATTTTATTAGAAAAAAAAAAACAAGCCACAAACAAGTTCTAATTTTGATATTATGTAAAACAAAAATAAATATTTAATATTGTGTCATTTCCATTGATACCTATGATGCCTGCATTCTTTTATATTTAATAATTTTACTTTTCATATAAGATATAAAAATATTTATTTTTAAAATATTCTATAATACAAAAAAGTTAACCTATTTATCATAAAATGCTAGTAATACGGCCCTGTCTTAATACGTCAGTTTACAGATAATGAAATCAACTAATATCATAAAAAGAGGCTTAAAAGTAAAAGTAAACTGTTCATAGAATTTACTTTTCAGTGTGCAGTTGTTTAAAGAAGGCGGTGATATGGCAGATAGAACTGAGAAAATTGGTATTGTTGGCAGGTATTGATATCTATAATTTATAATAATTACTTAACGCCATTGAACGAAATTAATATTGAACTTTATAATAACATTTTAAGAAATTGTAACTTACTGTTTTGTTTACAAAAATACAATATCTAGTTGGAAAAGAATTGTGTTACTTGGCAAAGGGATTAGACATATAAATGTGTTATATAATTTTTACTGCAGGTTACTCCAAGATCAAGCGAAGTAAACATGAATAAATTAATCATTAAAAAAAGCGAATTATACAAATTGAAAATAACCTTCAAAATATTCCTTGAAATAAATCATTACAGGAAAATTTTTAAATAAAATATAAATATTATTTATATATTTTGCAATGTTTTATAAATATTATTATTTAACAGTATATTAGAAAAATATAAATATGTTAAATATCTGATTCAATTAATTAATATTTTTGAAGTTAAATGTAATATATTTGTTCTCTAAAAATTAATAAACTTTAAAAACTACATTGTTAATATTAGTACATTTTTAGTATGAAAATTTTGTAAATTGTAGAATTTTCTATTAAATAAATAATAATTTATGATATTGTTTATTCATTGATTCAAAAAGTCAGGTGACTAAACTAATCAGCCAGTATAACAGTGATATATTATTGTAAATATTTAAGAAACGTTTTTAGTTCATTATCACACTATAAATATATTTTTTAAATGATTAAGCACGCATTTGCTGTTGGTTTTCTTTTATAATAAATACATTTAGGCAATTTTAATTCGAGTTTTCGTCCATTATTTATAATAATGTACACTCGTATCGCATATTTGACAAATATTTTATAATTTAAGATATTTACTTTAAGAATTTTTATTCACTAAAGAAAGTACTTTTTAAAATTTAGAAAATTATAAATTAAATAGGTATCTTATGTAATGCATCATGCGATAACTTTATTTCGATAAACAAATATTTGTATCCTGTGATTATTTTTTCATAATATATGTTATGTACGTAGTGATCCTTATCACAATTTCATTATTGAGTGTTTTCTTTTAAAATTTAAAAAGTCATTAAGTTTTATTGATACAAGAATATATTTGAACTGGTTGAAATTTTAATTATTTTTGTAGTTATATCTATGATATAATTAACTTAAAAATGTATTTAGTTACAAAAGTATATTGTTATCTTAATTTAATAGTATGTCAATTATTTTTCATCACTAGGATCGTACATCGATATCTATTTAATTTATTCGTACAGTCGTAGCTATAAGAATTTAATTTATTCAATGTTATTTCATTGTAACAGTTCAACAAGGGTCAGCTAATTTTGATCTTTTGTTATGATTATTCGAATTTTGAATTTGAAGATATGTCCAAGTCAGAGCTGTCTTTAGATTTTATGTGGCCCTGAGCACTATTTGGGGCGTATTTCACAAGTAAAAATATCATTTACTGAGATCTGCTACGGTTTTATAACTTTTTACTAAATAAAATCAGAGCAATATTTAAAAAAAAAAGTACGATGCCATGGAAGACCAATGACTACGAAAATATTAATATGTATCTATATTTATTATTAACATAAATACTTTTTCAATATATAAATTCATGCGTTTAGTATTTAAATTTATATTTAAAATTGGAACAAATATTTAATTACTACTAATTCCACTAATTTTATTCTTAATAATCCAATTTATGTAAATTATAATTCATTTTATCATAATTCTATTAAATATCAAATATTTTGTACAATAATTCTAAAATAAATAAATATATCATCACGCCTTTTACCCATTGCTGGGTGTGGCACTCTGTCGTAGCAGATCTCGATAGGCGATATATTTATGTGCATGAAGGGCGGTTACCAGTAGTCAAATCACTCTCTCCAAAGATGGGGAGTCATAGGGATAATTTTAATGTGGTGAAAATTGTTTGTCGGCTATGGAAATCGAACCGAGGTTCTCAAACCCACAGGCCGGCTCGATACAACTGAACCACCTACCTCATAATAATTATAAAGTGTTTTAATCTTCACTTCTGACTTCTGATATCCAATCAGTAGCATAAGTTCTTGTCTAGACAAGGTATAATTTTAATTTTCTCTTTTTTCGCGCATTATTAAAATCATCGCATCATTCATTATTTTTCCTCTCAGTCACATGGTGTGATACGATAAATGATTTTAAAAATATAAATAAAAAACTTCTGTTTTTTAGTGGCCTGATTGGTAGATCATGGGCTATGCTGTTTGCTGGAGTCGGTTACAAAGTAACAATATTTGACATTGATACAAAGCAAGTAGCAACTGCATTAGAAGATATTCAGCAACAATTGAAAACTTTGGAAAGTACAGGTTTATTGCGTGGTACACTTAATGCTGATGAGCAATATTTGTGTATCAAAGGTAAAATATTCAGAATGAAATTTAAATATTTTAATTATATAGACATTTTTTGTTTTATTTCCAGGCTCATCTGATTTAGCTGAAGCCGTAAAAGATGCAATTTTCGTGCAAGAATGTGTACCCGAAAACTTGGAGCTTAAAAAGAAAGTATTCAAAGGAATGGATTCGGCGGCTGGTCCAAATACAATTCTTTCTAGTTCTACATCAACGTTTATGCCGTCTTTATTCACCGAAGGATTGAAAAATAAGTAAGAAAACTTATAGATCAGGAATCGGAAATTTCTAGTTCTAATATTTGAAAGACGTATTTCACTTTAATTTATAGTAGCAGTAATGAATATGTTTATTTTCAGGAAGAACGTGATTGTGTGCCACCCAGTGAATCCTCCGTATTATGTTCCATTAGGTTAGTAAAGTTAGAGTTCTTGTTATTATTAATCTACCTTACCTTTTGCGCGAGTACTTCTACTAATATTTTCTATTAGTTGAAATAGTTCCTGCACCATGGACTGACCCAGAAATGGCCAAGAAAACACGCGCACTTATGGAAGAAATTGGACAAGCACCAGTGTCCTTGTCGAGGGAAATTGAAGGATTTGCTTTGAACAGAATCCAGTGAGTATTACAATAAAATTCGTTAGAATCTGCTCTATTCTGCTTTGGGTTTTTTGTACTTATATTGAATCATTTATAGATATGCCATTCTAAATGAAACATGGCGTTTAGTTAAAGATGGCATCTTAGATGTTAAGGATATAGATAAAGTTATGTCAGAAGGTTTAGGACCACGATATGCCTTTATGGGGCCATTGGAAACTGCCCATTTGAATGCAGAAGGTAATTTTTATACGTTTTCCTTTTTTATTAAGTAAACTTGGAAATATAAAAATTTATTAAGTAGTATTTTCTGTTGAGTTTTCCTAGTTTAAAATTGTACTTGTTTAGGTATGGTTAGTTATTGTGAGAGGTACAGCAAGACAATCTATGATGTCAGTATGACAATGGGACCCACACCGAAATTCGAAGGTCCACAAGTACAGGACATAGCACGTCAGCTGGAAGCCATGGTTCCACTTCCTGAACTTCCGGATCGTCGTGCTTGGAGAGATATGTGTCTGACTAAACTAAGTCAGCTTAAGAAGGAAGTCAAGAAGAATTAGTTTTGTCATTAAATTGCCATTCCATTACATAGATTTTGTATTATCTTATAATAAATATATTAACTAAACATTTTACTATTTTAATTAATTTCAAGTTAGAATTCTACAACCTAATTCTACCCAAATAAGATCAAATGTGTGACTCGATAATAATAATTTATTAATTTGAATAAGGAACCTAATTTTATTTAAATAAATAATTTTCTTTTTGGTTCATTAATAGATTTTATAGAAGTTTTGTGGATATAAGAAAAAAATATTAGTCAATTAACAATTTTATTCAGTGCTTCAAATTTATTTTTCTGATTATAAAGTTTAAAGTTACATATAATTAGGAATCATGATTATTTTAATTACCCCTTGTTACGTTATGGTATTCGAACTGGAAAATTCAGAATCGAATCCCACTCAAACTGTGACACTGTGGCTCGGTGAGTTCGGGGCCTGACTGTAATTGGGATTAAATTATTGTTGTAGAGAACAGCATAAATAAATAAATTTACATTAGAATTATTTTTATTATTGTCGTATATGTTATTAATATATAATTGCAGTATATCCGACTACATGATTGTAGATATATTATTGTGTTATTTATTTTTTTGCAGTATACATTTCAAGAATAAATAAAATATCATGTTTAAACTGTAAAAAAAGTATATACGTCATAATTCCTAATTCGCGGTATGACAAAATATGTAACTATTTTATATTCAGATAATAAAATCAAACAATAAGGTCATTATGGAGTTCATTTAAAATAATAAAATAGTTATACACGAAATATAATTAAAATAAACAACATGTGTATAAAATTATTTTGAAATTTTAGATAATTTCGGCGGATGGATGTCTCCTAAATTATCTAGTAGTTTGGCGGCGTAGGATTTTAAAGGAATGAGACCATCAGCTGTAGCTACGTGCAGGTTAGCTGCGCATACTCGGCGGTTTATGTGCGGGTTGTGCAGTTCGGCCACTTGAGTGGACGACGCAGTCGACGAGTCGCCCGTCGACCCCAGCAACCCTTTCCAGTACTCGTTCCCCGGCAAAGCGTTGCCGTCCCAGGCGTATGACACCACCAGGAGCTTGCCTGCACACAGAATGAGCTTAGCTGGTCTAATTTAATAATACTCATATGTCATATATAAAAAATAAATAAATATATCATCACGCCTATTACCCATTACTGGGTATGACACTCTGCCGAAGCAGATTTCGGTAAGTAATATATTTATGCGCGTGAAGTGCGGTTACCAGCCGTCAAATCACGGCCCCCAAAGATGTTAGTGGTGGAGGAGCCACAGGGATAATTTTAATGTAGTGTAAATGTTTGTCGACTGTGAGAATCCAGCCAGGGTTCTCAGGATCCACATGCCGACTCGATACCACGAACTACCTACCCCATATATATAATATATAAAGTATTTAAATGAATAAACTAATTTTGTATGTAATTTTTTTTACTATAAATGATTATTTTGTATTTAAAATGTCAATTTAATTAAAAATTCGAGACTAAAGATTTTCGAAACAATAATGTATATATATATATATATATATATATATATATATATATATATATATATATATATATATATATATATATATATTACTCCAGTTGGCTGGTATCCCTCTTCCCCACCTTAGTTAGGCGGCACAATATCATTGATACAGCTGATATTGAGGTTCCAACAACTCTGTATTTATTTGAAAATGTATAAGTATTTATTAAGAAAAATTACTATCACATTAAAAATAAGTGTAAAATATTCGTCCCCAACAAACTTTAACGTATCAACGTACATTTTTATAGAAATATAAGATTTTTTTTTAAATATGAGTCATAGTAAAATTAAATTATATATTGTGAATATGATAATATATAAAATTATGATACCTGGTTCTATTTTCGTGTACGGTTCTCGTTTAGAAACATGTATAGTGATTCCTTTTTTGGGATGATCTGTAATTTTAACTAGATGACCTTCTTTATATTCTATGTTAGTTATTCCATCTCCAAAATAAGAGAAGTCAACATCAGAGACATTACTTAGTTTGCTTCCTAAAATGCTGCAAATAATAAAAAAATAGGGATGTAGATATATAAAAGATTATTTTTAAATATTATATAAATCTCAGTAATGATAAGATCTGTGTTGTGTACCCATACATACTTACATATCACACTATATCCCTTTAAGTGGAGTGGAGTAACACAAACCTTTAAAATATTAATCAGATTCATCTCACAATCAATCTTCGACAAACATTCGTATCCTTACATTCTCGAAATCTTTCGTTCATACAGCAAACCTTCAATCATACCTTTGTAAGGATATAACAGATATTACTTTTTTTTGACAAGTTACACAATATACTATTATCTTACAGTACTGGTTTTTTTATGTACATTATACAATCGTTTTTAGTGACTAAAATAATTTTCAATCAATTTAGTTTGAACCTTTTTCTAACTTTAGAAGAACCACTACTATAAGATAAAGCATTGTATATTACATGTGAGTAAAATATTATATGTGCGTGAGAATGATATCAATCATATCACTCACGTATTATAACTTATTTCATTCACTTATAATATAAACTATTATTTAAATGTATAATTGTCTACATATAATTATTATATATTATCTACCTATTATTATAAAATTAGATGTTAAATTACAAAAAAAAGTAATAATAGTAATTAATAATAATTTACTTTACCTGAGTCTTTTCATAAAAGTCGCTACAAAAACATCTTTTTGATGGTCTGATGCCTTCCATACACCAAGCCCAATGCCTACAAGGTGCACATATGCACTCTTATTTACTTCTTTGGCTCTAAAATTTGCTTCTAAAAGTAGAGTATCAAACGACAATGCCAATCTTTTCGCATATACTACATTATCAAATAGTTTCTGCTCATCTAGTTTCTTAAACCGACCATATCTGCCGCTTCCTAATTTTTGACAGGCCTCCTTAAATGTGAAGCAAGGTTCTTCGTAAAAATCAGCAAAGACAGTATGTAAAGAATTGCTTTTATCTCCGTAACCATTTTCGGAAGTGTTTTGGGTTGGTGTAATTACCATTTCTTGGTATTCCATGGCATTAATGCGTTTTAATCGTGCACCGATTAAGCCTATTATAATTCCTTCTGCTTCTAAAGAATCTCGAGAGTTTGCAGTAACACCTAAAAAATTATATACGTTAATCTTATTTTTACTTTTTGGGTTGAACTTAATTAAGAATAAAACTCTAAGATATGTTCCCGGAATAATCGGTAGTAAATTTTATTTGCATTTGTCCATTACTGGGTATGGCACTCTCTCGAAGCAGATCACGGTGATATATTTTTGAGCGTAATGCGCGATTACCATTCGTAAAATCACGACTCTAAAAGATGTTAGTGGTGGAGACGCCTAGGGGTAATTTTAATGTGAAAATAAATGCTGCTCCTTATTTTTGTAAGTTAAGTGTATATGGGGCGGAACCATTGCGACATAAACTATTTGTGTAAAACAAGCTCTTTTCCAATTAAAATTGCAATAAATGTTATGATAATTGTTAACAATAATTTCCTGAAATGAAATCGACTACAATTCTTTTGTCTAATACCAGATTTTATTTTTAATTTATGTTATTTTATACGAAGAAACGACAAAAAATTGTGAACAAAAATGAAAAAAGTGGTATTAGACAAAGTTGTAGAATAACATTTTGTTGTTTCAAAAATCGTAAATTTCAAGTTAATTTTAATAGGAAAACTAAACAATGTTTTTCGGTATTTGGAAGACTAGTAGTCAATCGCATTAATTAAATCCGGTACCAACGTAAACGTGACGGTTCAAGTCAGTTGCCTGCGAGAAGTTTAGTGTCATCTTGTAGTGTGAGAATATGACAATGTTTGTGTGTTGTGAGAGACTTTCATGTGTTTTAAATGCTGGCCATGGTGATGAATAATTTTAAGGTAAGATGTTTATGTTTTCCTTATGTGTGCTTGCATTGCAAGATATTTTTCTACGAAAACCGCATTTATCTTATGAAGGCAACTCCACTGTAATGTATTAGATTTTGAAATGCCCAATACTGGATTGCACATTTCACATTACATTACTCATGTGGGTCTATGCGTTCCCTCAGCATTAATATTTGAAGTCTAGGAACCTAACATATTTTCTAGACCGGTATTCACAATAGTACCCGAAGTTATCTATGCTATATTATGTCAAAATATTACTAATGGAGAGATATGTTTTTGGTGTATAACAGAATAATTTTCATATTCTAAAACCAAATTTAATTTAATTCCTAAAATAATAAACTATGAAATATTTTCTACTCTTGGAGTTTGTATGTACAATTTCAGTAACGGATATAAAAATAACACATTACATATAAATTTTGGGACGGTAATTGAATAGGAATTCAACTCAATCGAAATTAATTTGTGATTACGTACAAATTAAGAATGAACTAAATTTTTATTTCCAAATAACAGTACTTATTGAATACTGTTTATTAGCAATTTTCTTTTATTTATGTTTGCATTTTCATTTATAAAATAGGTACATATTTTTGTGGAAATTTTGCAAAATATAAACAGCAAATTGATAATACTTTATGTTGAACTTCCATTATCTTGTTATTGAAAAATTACAATTAATTAAAAATTATAACATAACGTTTCTATTGCTAGGATCTGCTATCGTCGTCAGGTGAACTAATACAGAATTAGTATCATGACGATAGCATGCCATTAAAAAAAAATCCGTCCCCTTCACTGTCAAAAAATAACTTTTGATAAAAAATATCTAATCTCGCCAAAACATCCGCAATCATAAACCCTCGAAATGTTTTTTTTTTTAATTACTTAGATTAAATGATTATTTCAGGAGATAATATCAATATTCCTTACTTATTTTACACGCTGTATATAATTTTATTGGTTACTTTTTAACTGCCCATTTAAAATTAATAAAAATTAAATACACGTCTGTTTAGAGTTTAAAGAATATTAAATTTTGAAATAAATAAATGATACAAATTCTTACGAACGTGAAGTAACAAGAAAATTAACTGTAGGACTTAAATGTTTCTGGTTTAAAATGCCCGGTAAATTTTCAAAATAAAATGTTTAGGCTTAAATCTTCAACCATGTATATTATTATTTTCTTAATGGAAATAAATAAATTAATGACTTACCCTTATTTTTTCTAGTGCCATTGTTGATAAAATAACTGTAAGATGAAACAGATAAAAAGACAGATAATTTAATTTCATCGTAACTTATACAATTTTTTAGGACAAGTGGCGTTTTCTCGTAATTTTTGCCAATTGTATCCCATTTTCCAGCACCTTTGCTATTATTTATTAAAATATATGAATCATATTTTCCCATAAACATAACAGCTCTATTAGTTAGCAATCTATCAACAAAAGCAACTACTGACATATTTTTGTATAATTCTTTTTCAATATTACTTCCATGTTTTCGTTTGAAAAGCAAAAATTTTGTGTATAAGTACAATGCAGATTCATGAATTAATGGATATGCAGAATCAACATTCCGTTGTAAAGTTTCTTTTTTAACAGAGGAAAGTAAAGTTTTACAACGAGCAGTTTCAATTGGAAATTTTATTGGAAATTTGTTACTCAGCCGAACTAAATTATCTATGCTTGAACTTTCTTCTGGACTTCCGGTGCCATCTAGTAGTAAGTCGATGAATTCTTTATCCCAATTCGGTGAGTTTGTCGGCCAGTCAGGAATTTGTATTTCGCACATTGTTTATGTTAGATTAACCTCAGATTATTTTACAGCACACAGCAACTGTGAAATACAAATTGTATAAATATTAACTACTCGTGTTAAATATAAAATGTTCACTAATAATTGTTTATTTATAAATATAAACATTAATTATTAAAAAATTAAAGTTATTATTATTACTTCTAAAATATTGATTGGAATACAGTTTATATACATATACAAAATATTTACAACAATAAAAATATAGAAAATTCACCTGTTCACTGATGTGAATAACTGTAAATTGTTGTGAAATGTTACGATATTTATTGTTTTCAATTCATTTTTGGCGCATGCGCATTTTTGTATTCAAATTATAAATGTTGCCAACTGTATAATTTTAAATACTTTAATAATTATATTTGATTATTTTAATATTTCAGAATTTTATTAGCAATTCTGTCATATACGAGCCCAACTCCAGAATAGTTCGGCCGGTATAAATTTCAAACTTTATGCTTTACAAAAATGTAAAAATATACCTACTAAAAAATGTTTTATTCTTACAACAAAACTATATCTACGGTATTATATGAATCTTTAGTTGTCTATTACTGAAAAGATATTTTAAATAATACAAACGTTTACAAAATTATCATCAAATACGTATTACGACAACAGATTCATAAAAGTTCGGCCAACAAAAAATGTATGTCTTAGAAGTGATTTATTTGCGTGTTTTAAATTAAATAGTTGTTAAAACAAAACACAAATGGAAAACAAAACACAAATGAAAAAAATCAATACAAAATTGTCATTGCCGTTTGCCGATGTTATTTTTTTTTCAAATAAAATGGCTCGTTGTAAAGTTTTGAGCAGAGATTTACGGTGGTCTATAATAAATGCTCATAAAAATGGTATTTCTGCAAGAAAAATATCTATTTCTCATTCTATTGCAAGATCTATGGTACAAAATATTAAAAACTTATATAAAAAAAATTGGTGGAATATCTGAAAGTTTAAAAAATGGCCGTTCTTCAGCCATTTCCTGTGCTGATCTACGAGATTTAAGAAGAAATTTGACAGTAAATCGTCGAGCGAACGCTCGATATATTAAAACTTTGTGGCGGGAAATGATAGGTAAACAACCACAAGTCTCTGCTTTGATTAATTCCCAGAAATTTGGGTTAATTGTATTGTCTTTGTTCAAATTTTCAAAATACTTATCATCTTTTGAGATAGGTTTTGGAACCTCAATAATTTTTTCTGTTCTTCAGTCCATGTTACAGGTTCTGTTAGCCATTCGGAGATATCGCACATTTTGCACAATATTTAAATAAAATTTTAGCTTCGGAATTATTTAATGAATGAGAATAATAACTTTAATATAACTGAGATAAGTTGATTAAAATTACAGAATGATAGTTCAATCTAGTACTATTTATACATGATAACATGATAAGTGTTGCCACTACTAGGATAATAGTTTCCACTTGAAACTGTAAATAAAGTTAGTAATTGTTAGTTTCATGATACAGTATTTAATAAAAATAATTTTAGGTAATCGTTGCATCTTTCATTACCTATTTAGGGGTGAGTCAGCTCTGCTTTTGCAGACTTTGGTAGACGCAGCTTTTTTATTGTGAGTCTGATTATATTTACAGATTTTACTGGAGGATATGTCACTAATATATATATTAGTAACATAACTTTTAGGACACAATTAATCGCCAAACGGTAGTGGTTCCAATCTTTCTGTACATCCATTCCTCCTTTTTCATAAAAAAAAATGGTGCTCCCCTCATCTTTAGTAACTGCATAAATACTTTTATTTTATTTTATTTTTTTTATTGGACAACAAAATACCATATTTTGTATCGATATTGTTCTTGTACATCAAAAAAATATTTATTTATTATAAAGTAATAATATTTTTATTAAATTTCACATATCTTACAATACAAAAATACAAATAATATAACACATGTTTAATACAACAAGACACCAACTTGACTATTTTTGTATGTTTGTATTAAAAAAATATATTTTGATAAACGCAGTGCGCCTTCATTGGAATAATATTGCGCCCCTTAGGGGGAGAGGCTCAGGATGAAAAACTCTGAACAAAGGCCAGCAACTATAATTAATAATGAAATAACAATATTTTATTTTAGTAATGTGTAATAATGTTCTTATTTATTTTAATTGTCATATAATTAATGTACGCAAGTTAGCTATTTTATTTTATGTTGCGATTTTTAATTGATATTTGTTAATAATAATTAAAAAAAGTAATTTTATTGACAGCTGTAATATAAAAAAAAATTACATTCCATTGTAAATCTTGCTTCATCTTATTTGTTTAATATCTTTCTCTACATGACAGAAACTGCAAGAGGAAGTAGAGTTAAATATATCTTTGTTTTATTTGGCGATGCGCGACATTAATGTATGTATATGCTAGTGTGTGCACTGTCAAGGTTGAATAGTATACGTAATGGATAAGTTACTACTTACTATTTATACACTGCATTCAAAAACAAATCTGAGTTAAAATTTAGTACATTTTCTACGGTTATAATTTAAACAATCGTTTTGTTCGATTATGTTATTTATATAGGCGTTAAGATAGATATTAGCTACCTTTGCTAAATTCAAAATTTTGTAGGTGGCTACAACAGGTGTTTTTAATGTTAGAATGTTCGTTTGAACAAAAATGTACTGCTGTTTTTTTTCTGGAATAGTTTGCAAAGCTGCAATAAATTTTATAGACCTAACATGAATCATGAATGCAAAATTTAACTTTATTTTTAGTTGCGTAAAAGCAGTTGACACGACAAGCCACAAGTTAGTGCGTGCTAAGAAATCAATAGATGTAAACATGAGTGACATTCAAAGCTGGTTAATCCAGTCTCCTAAATGGAGAGAAGAGCATTTAAAATTAATACCGATTAAAAAATGTGCTCAACAATCAGTAAGTCTTGAAGATGTTATGCAAAAATCCGATAATTTTATCTCGCGATTCCCAATAGACACTGTTCGAAACAAGACGCTGTTGAATTCTGTACCAAAACAAATCCTTGAGAGGAATGTTCAGAGCGCATATCCTCTCATTCATGAAGCTGTATTGCAACTTTACGCTGAATTCCTAATGTTCAAAGCAAAATATGGAAATATAATAGAAAAAGAATTATATTTGAACATGACTGTATTACAATTTATTCAGCGACTTTTAATTAAACGGGCAATTATGTTTGTTGGCGAGAATGATAATTATATCTTACGGAACGGATTTACAATTGACTGTTCTTGGGAATCAATAACGGGTGCAGGCTATTGGGAATCAGTTGGTGCGGAAAATCAAAAATATCCATTAATTTTAGAAGATTATTTAAGCTATGATGAGCTCAAACTATCTGCATTTCTTTCAATATCTTCCTATAGTTATTTTATAAATTCCGGATCAAGACGAAACAATGGAATTCCAGAAGAAAATCGAGAAAATATCGAATCAGAAGGAATAGTTATCGGTTTGGTCGGAACTAGATTAATTAAACCTGATGTAATGGAATTCCAAGAAATTGTTATAACTCAGAAACAAAATACTGTTTTAAATGGATATGGCGACTGTAATACACCAAGTATACATAATTTATTCTCAAATTTCTATGAAACATGTGCTCCTTTATATAATAATATAAGATATGCACCTATTGATTATGTACAAAGATTCAAAGATCTGCAAACTGGATACATTTTCGATAATGAAGTATATGCAAAACGGCTTGCACTTTCGTTTGACACCCTGTTGCTTGAAGCAAATTACAGGGCTCAACAAATACAAAAATTTGCGTATATTCATGTTATCGGAATTGGATTAGGCTCTTGGAGAATTTCTGACCATCAAGAAGATATTTTTGTCGATACATTAGGATCACGAATTAGGTAATTTTTATTGAAATAGTTGATACAAGTGGTCAGAGTGTTCCGTAATTAATAATACATATAGAAAAAACTTTCAGAATTAATGTTTAAAAAAAACAAAGTACAGAACTTAAAATTGCATGCATGAATTAGTAAATTTAATGCATCAATAAAACTACTTTTTAAGATAAAGTGGCATTAAATTAATAACGATCACAGAATAAATTCTTTATTTAGAAAGAAAAAGTAATAAAATAGCGTTACCATTCAAGAATGTTTACAAAATTCATTCTGATTACAATAAAATATAACTCCAAGAACAATAAACAATAAAGATATATTTGTAATTTCAGTGCACTAGCGGCAAATCTAAATTCTGTATCCGATATTCATTTATCATATTTTGGAAGAACAATAAATTGCCAAGGTTACATGAATGGGGATTTATTTCCTATCAGAAGCCATCCAAATGGAGGTGTGAAAATATTTATATCAGAACGCGAACCTTTTACAAGCTTAAAAGATCCTGGTAAATATATAACTACATAAAATAAACACTACAAAAATATTAATTTCTCTGTTTCGGCATTAGAATGACATATAGTCGCGAATATTGATGTTAGAATGAGTTTCATTCTTAAACGATTTTTGGTGGCATTTTGTTATCATAGATTGGTATAACTGCATTAAATATACTAAATCTAGGTAAAATTTATAAATTATAAATGACTTTAACATTCTACCTATAATAATCTTCCTTAATGGAAAATGTCAACTAGAGGGTTTATTTTTATAAAGAAATTATGTAAAGGAAAGCCAAAACAGAGCAAATAGTTTAAAATACTCGTTATAGAATGCAATCTATTCTAGCACGATTTCGAATGAAAAAATGCTAGATTTGCCTTGTATTTTATTATACTATTCTTACTATTTCATATTTATAATCTGGAAAAAAGTGAAGAATACCTTCCAATTTTCGATAATTTTATTTTGTATTAGGTCATAATATTACACATTTTTAGTACTTTCTTGCGTCATGCAGATAATGAATGTTTGTTTCCATTAAAAATATAACAAACGACAAACGTCATAGCAGGGCCGTATTAAGTTTTTGTGGCCCTTGAACTGGAATTATGTAGGAGTAACGTAAAAGGCAACGCGGATGGTATCGGTAACGTCAAAAGTTGAGCATGTACTAGAACTAGTATTGATTTATAATAAAGTAAGATAAAAGATGCAAAGCAAGAGATAACCAATTTTTATCTTTCTGCTTTGTATAAACTACATAATCGAAATAACAAGAATAAAAATACAAAATATATATTGAATTATGACTATTAGCGAAACAAATTTGTTGAAAATAATGTTTTACTTCAGATATATAAACGTTATTATGGGGTGGATAGCTCGGTGGTATGAAGTCGGCCTGTGGATCCTGACAACCATGGTTCGATTCCCACAGGCGACAAACAATTTTCATAATTTCAAAAAACTACCCCTGTGGCTCCTCCACCACTAACATCTTTGGAGGCCGTGATTTGACGACTGGTAACACTTCACGTGCAAAATATATTACTTACCGAGATCTTCTTCGGAAGAGTGCCACACCCAGTAATGGGTAGAAGGCGTGATGATATATTTATTTATTTATTTATTAAAATATTAACAAAAAATGCTGAATTTTATATCATCTGATTGGTTGATGGTAATAGCTAATGCAATTAATATAAATAATCATTTAAAGTAAGAGATTGTGTAGTCGGTTCTTAGTGGAACATTTTATAATAATAAAGTTAGAATAAAAACACTTGATTTGTCCACAGATATAATATTTATTAAATATATAACGATCGTCTTTGCAGTCATCATCTGATGATGTCTGCAAAGTCAAAACGATCGTTATCAAAATCAAATGTTTTTATTCTAACTTTATAAATAATCGAAATCTAATTACGTTACCTCTAAGATTTTACGTTACTTCTTTACAAATCCAGTTTCTGAAAAATTCAGTAACAATGATTGCTTATTAATGTATGTAATATCTTATAAAGTATTTTAATTAGAAATAAAAATGGCGCCTATTTTATTTAATGACGTTCTGTGATTGGCCACAGCTCGTACTATTAGCATTAGGCACTACGGTTCTGTCTCATAGCTCTGACGTCATGCGGTTTTTCTTTATTTCTGGTATATTTCATGCTATGAAATTAAGTTTGTATTTTCCTTCCAAAATTAAATTCTATTTTGTTTCACTTGATGTTTTACAAAATGCAGTGTGTCTCAAACTTTATTTGACCCCAGTTTTTGATTACCTAGTTGTTTCACTTTGCATTTTTATTTCTTTTAATAGATCTTGACAATGGGATTTGAAACCATGCGAAGTGTGGCGCTAGTATCGCTTGTACAACCTCAGTCTCAAATATTGTTATATAAATTATAATTATTTAAATTACAACGTAACGAGCCATAAATATTTTTAGAATGTAAGTTATTATAGTACCACTTTAAAGATTAGTTTAAAATAATATGACACTAGATATGAAATTGGGGATTTCACCATTTGATTTCTCATATATTTCTACATAATTATGCACATTTTGATCCTCAAAATATATTGTTTTTAATCGTCGGAGTCGTGATCGCTAAAATTTCTTTTAATGCGAATTTTTTTGTTGCACTAGTTTAAAAGTCGAAAATTTTAAAATATGGTTCTATATAAATCAGACTTCGTAAAATCGAATGCCGTTAAGCGCATCTTCATTTATTTATTAGTTTTCTAGGAACGGCGATTTTTGACTTGAAAAAATCTCAATTTTGAAGGCCCATATCTCGAAAACTAAAAATGATATTGAAACGCGGTTCGAAAGGATGTATTTCTCGTGGTCCAATTAATTTATACTGCCCATATTTCAAAAACTTGAAGAGATAATAAAAAAATCTGTAAACACCAGTGAATTCCTCTCGTAAAAGTATATAGGTACGCAAAATTTCAGTCAAAAATTCGAACAGATTAAGATTTTATTACAAGAAAACGAAAAATTACTGTTTTTAAAATTATTTCTTAAGGGTTTAAGTTTTTTTGCTCTTAAAAAATTATCCGTGGTGCAAAAATTCTAAAATTTCACATACGTTTGTACTTTTACAAGAGGAATTCACTGGTTTTTACAGATTTTCATTATCGCTTTCAATATTTTGAAATATGAGCAAAAGGAAATTTTGAAGAAAATAGTAAAATTTTCAACATTTTTTAAATTTCGGTATAATTTAATTAGAGCACGAGAAATACACTCGTTCAAACCGCATTTCAATATCTCTTTTAGTTTTCGAGATATGGGCCTTCGAAATTAGGTGTCCAAAATAGTTCAATTTTCTACCGGGGATACATTTCCATTTGTCTATGTATAACAAGGAAAAATCGTTATTGTCCTGTCCTCAAGGCTACATATGACCTTTGATTTATAACTTAAATTATTAGTTTAAATGTTTGTTACTTAAGTTTTATATTTTTATTACTGAATTTAAAATAATTGTTAAATTTGCATTTGTAAAACATCATGCGGCCTCTTTATATAATCATGGCAAACTAAATAGTTATTCAATCACATTTCACAGTTTAAGAAACTCTGTTCACTAATAAATCATGTAACAATATTCTGTCCTATTTCTACGTGATTTTTATTTGAAATAATTGAGTATATCAACATTCAATTCTCTTCAGAGAAGCTGCTGGTGGTCTCGTATGCAAGCGATAGCAACGCTCTACCAGGAAATGAATTTTGGAGCGGTTGTATTGAAAATTCTACCAACTCAGCCACTGCGGCTGCCTCCCAAATCGCTGAAAATCATAACCCATTTATAAACCCCATGGTTTGTGCTGATAACCTGATGGTAGCCACAATGAAAGGAGTTATTCCTGTATACAATTATTTTCAACGTGTTCATATGTTTGTTACTGACAATAGTGTAAATGCTGAACGATGAGGGAATTATGCCAGTAAGTTCCTAGATTACTATAGTATCGTAATTTGCCGCCATTTTGGCTCCAAATTAAAGTGTCCTATTTTAAATTAACATGGCTGTTTTATAGCTGTGCAACATTTTGGCTCCAACATGGGCTTTATGAATCGTAGTATTTTAGTAATCTAGGGATTTTAATATCAGTAAAATTTTAGTGCCGCCCTAATAGTGACTTTATGAACTATGTGGACAAATAAGCCTCAAATTATAAATATCATTAGAGCATTCATTAGATAACAGTAAGGTGATAATAATAGTATATTACATAACAAGCATCGAAAGTGTAAGATAACGTACGAGTGTACAAATTGAAAAACGAGGCGCGCAGCGCCGAGTGATTTAAGTACACGAGCACAGTTATTACACTTTCGAGCGAGTTATGTATACTATTTTTCAGACGACCACAAAATATTACTAAAAAAAAGTTTACAAGAGCAATGTTTTTACACTTTGACAGCTGATGCGTTTTTGAAGGTAAACGTTTACGTTTGACGTTTGATGTTAGGTGTGATGATACCAACTGTACTAACCGTAATGTCAAAATATTAAATACTGCTAAAATATTAGTAAACTAGTAATTATTAATTTTTAAAACTAAGATTTATCTGTGCAAATGAGTTGAAAAATCTGCCAGAATTTCGATTTAAATAATAATACAAATTCTTTTTATTAATTTTATTATTTTCTTTCATCGTAACGTCGTCTGTTGTCAACCAGTGGAACTTCACCTGATATGTTAGAAGTGTGCGTTATACTAATATATCAGTGTATGTTATTTTCAACTTTCCATAGTAGTTACTTTCATAAGTGGTCGTCTGAAAAATATATACTTATATAAGATATGCGTTTGGGCTTTAAAGAAATGAATCTCGATATAAACATAGTACTTCCATGTGTTTTTGATAATTCTTTATTTGTCCGTAGATTTCATGATTTTTCCGTAGTTGTGACGTCACTGGTACAATCCCCTATTAGTAAAACATACAAACAATTTGTAAACTTTATTAGCACGTTTGCAGCTTATCTATATTTTATTTATTATGGATTTTGAAACGCAATAATAAAGTTACAATTCTGGCTTTATTAAATTTAAAGTTGTTAATATGCAAACCTTTCGGCCTCGGATTTAGGCCATTATCAAGCAAGTTATATCTTATAGAATACATTAAAATTAATAATCATAATGAAGTGTAATAATTGAATTTATAAATAAATGTGCCAAAGATATTTCATAATTAATAATCTTATATCATATTAATTTTAGACATTCTTACATATTTTAATCTTCGATATAGTAGATTACTGATTTATAGGTAATAAAAATACGTCGAGTCTCGAATTATATTTTGAATGAAATTTTTTAGTTGAAATTGAAAATTATATTTAAAATTTTTCATCATAATGCAAAACACTTGATTGGACAATTTTATACTGATTATTTTTAACGTTTCTCAAAAACAAAGAAATATTTTATTTATTGTCACATGTGTGTATTTAACCAATCCTGTCATTATAGTAAGAATAAAGCTCTTGTGATTATTCCAGGAATAATCTGTGTAGCAGCTTTTATTTGTGACAAATGATAGGTAGCTGCAAATAATTAATTGAAACTATCAACGTGTCAAGTAGAATGTGTGAAAATCGATTTAGTTCCGTTCCAAACACAGAAATAAACCAAAAATTTTTGTTAACTATTTCCAAGAATACCTGAATAAATAATCAATCGACATGGACCCAGTTTAAAATCTTTTACGTTGGATGAATGCACCCCAAAAGCTAAGTCAAAAAATAATCTAATTAAATATAATTCGCGAGTTCGATAAATTCGAAAATAATTCTAGAGATTCTTCTTCAAATTTGTAGCCATTTGGCAATAGTCACGAGAGCTCAAAGGCTTTCGAAAATTTGTTGGGCTATAGTGGTATATTATGATTGTTATGTATGTACAGTATGTAGAAAATAACAAAATTTATATTTGTTGTTAAAGTAATATAAAATGCTACAAAAATATTTATAATGTCAGTATAATATACATACTAGAACATTTTTTATTGTGTGCTACTAATAACAAATTTTTCTATCCGAATGTATAAAAACTCATAACACATGTTCATCATACACAGTTGGCAACACTGACATTGCCCTATCAATTTCTTCGTATACAAGTAAATAAACTGACTCATTTACTATTTCACACAGTTGTGTAATCATTTTTGAAGTGATAATACCTATATAAAACTCAAGAATACACAATATTATAATCATTTAGTGTCAACAATGTGTGACATCCGTAATTGGTTGCTTGATTCTCCAAAATGGACTGTAAAACATCGCAATATAATAAAAACTACGGAATGTGATAAAAAAACAGTGAATCTTGAGGAAATCTTGCAAAAATCTGAGGATTTTCCAATAAAATTCCCAATAGAAACTGTTCGTAATAAAACATTGATAAAAACAGTGCCAAAGAGCATCCTTGAGCGAAATGTTCAAAGTGTATATCCTATAATTCACGAGGCTGCATTCTACCTTTGTGCTGAATTTCTTCTTGTAAAACAAGAGCATGGAAGTGAAATAGAAAAGAAATTATACAAAGATATGTCCGTATTAGACTTTATAGGGCGACTTTTATCTAAACGAGCAGTTGTATTTGTTGATACTTCAGATTTCTATATGTTGAGAGACGGTACAACAGGAGAAGGGAACTGGGAAAATATTGGAACAGGAAACCAGAAAGCGCCATTAATATTGGAGAATTATTTAAGCTATGACGAATTAAAATTGTCTGCTTTTTTGTCCGTATCTTCTTATAGTTATTTTATAAATGACGGTTCTAGAAATAACAATGGAATTCCAGTTGAAAATAGAGACAATATCGAATCGGAAGGGATAATTATCGGATTAATAGGAACCAGATTACCAAAAGAGGATGTAATGGAACATCAAGATATTATTCTATCTCCGAATAAAAAGAATATTGATTGTAACATTCAAAATTTATTTTCTAAATTCTATCAGGAAACCACATTTTCATATAGAGATGCCAAATACGGACAGATTCTTGATGAAGACAGATTTAAAGATCTATTGTGTGATGAAATTTTTGATAACGCAGTATATGCTAAACGTCTGGCAATTTCTTTCGATACTCTGTTGCTAGAAGCAAATCATAGAGCGCAGCAAAAAGGAAAGTATGCTTATGTGCATGTTGTTGGCATTGGTTTAGGCGTCTGGGGAACATCTGATCATCAGGAACATTATTTCATGTCTACTTTTGGACACAGAATTAGGTAGGTTTGTTTAATGGAAACTATGCCGTAAACATAAGACATAAATATTTCGAATTATTGCATCCCTATTTGTAATTACTTTACAAGAAAAAGTTTCAAACAAAAGTTCTACGTCAAACTCAGTCTAAATATTTATTTTTATTTTTTTAGTTACTGTTAAAATCAAGTTTAAAAATTTATATGATTGTTAAACATCATAAGCTCTATTCCACGTAACTATAGTTGTATTCCATTTGTCACTTGGTTCACTTAAATCAGTTCAGATAAATTAGATAATGACTAAATAACCTGAATTATGCAAACTGATGCGCTTATCGGGGTGAATTTTTACAAAATAAATTATTATCAATCATTCTAGTACTGAAAATAAAGTCAGCGAAGTAATGCAGTGAAATAAATAAGTGATCTGGTTCAGTAAATGTAAGTTAGATATGATGCAAATGACAAATGGGATACGTCTTATGGTGCTATTCGAAATGTATTATTGAATATTTCACTCATCTAGGTAACAACCAATCAAAATCACAGAATTTGTATGGTGACGAGTGTATATTCCGAATATATTTATTATTAATGGCGTTACTATAACAACCGCAATCTGATTAGTTATTAACTAGCGGTCGCCCTGGCTTCGCCAGGCCTCACGCTAGCTCCGCGGACCCTGAAGTAGAATTCACTTTTGTAGGACAGTTAACACGCGAGCTCTTCAAAAGACCTTTCATTTGATACTAAACACGAAGAATTTTGAAGCATTTTCACTAAAACAATTGAGGATCTAAAATTATTAAATTTTGTACGCGAACCCTTTAAAAAATCTTTATTTTTGATACAAACGCGATAGGTCAAATTTCAACTTTTTTATATCATTACAATTTTCTTCTAAAGCCTTTTTATACACCAATACTTTAAGTTTGAAACAGTTGACGGTTGTAAAATAATTTTTTTTTTATTTCATTTGAACTTTCTTTCAAATCTCTTTCATATCACACCAAACTCGGCATGACTCGGAATACTTTCAGTTTGAAACAATTAACAGTTGTAATATTGAATTTGTTTCTTTATTCCATCTACAAGTTCTTTCAAAACTTTTTTATATGACATTAAACCCGGCATGATTCCGAATACTTTAAATTTAAAACAATTGATGGTCGAAATATATATATTTTTTATTTCGTCTGAAAGTTCTTCTAAATCCCTTTCATATGATATCAAACACGATATGATACGGAACACTTTAGGTTTAAAACAATTGAAGGTCGTAAAATTTCAAATACGTGTGTTATTTCCGAAAACATTTTGCTAAACTAACTTTTTATAAGAATTTGTTTATTGACACAATTGTTTGTTTGTGGATATTATAAATAATTTTTGAAAAAACAATGTGCGTTCGCCGGGATTTGAATCCAGAACCTTTCATTGACATGGTGACTGCTCTAGCATTTCTTCCACTAAACGTTGCACGAAAGGCATGAGTATTCGCCGAGTGTTTATAGCTCAATTGGTTAGAGCAGTCACCATGCGAGTGAAAGGTTCTGTGTTAAAATTCCGGCGAACGCTCATTGTTTTTTCAAAAACTAACTTTTTAATTATTTTATCTAAAGGTTCGTCTAAAGCCCTTTCATATGATACCAAACATGGCATAATTCGGAATACTTTAAGTTTGAAATAATCGACAGTCGTAAAATTTCAATCAAATACGTGTTTTATTTCCGAAAAGATTTTGCTAATCTATTAAAAATCCGTTGGATGTAATTTTTGATAGTTCCACATTTTTTTATAGAATTTATTAAGTTTGAAACAATTACCTATGGTAAAATTTCAACTTTTTATATTTCATCTGAAAGTTCTTTTGAAGCCCTTCAATGTGACACTAAATACGGTACGATTCGGAATACTTTAAGTTTGAAACTATTGACAATCGTAAAATTTAAACTTTTTTTATTTTATTTGAAAGTTCTTCTAAAGCCCTTTTATATGACACCTAACGCAATATGATTCGAAATACTTTATGTTAGAAACAATTGCTTATTGTAAAATTTAAATTTTTTTCATTTATCTGAAAGTTCTTCTAAAGCCCTTTAATATGACACCAAACACGATAGGTTTTGTTGCAATTTCACTGAAATAATTGACGATTGAAAATATTATAATTTTGCCCACATGCCCTTTAAAATAACTTTCGTATTACCGAAAGAAAATTTAAGAGTGATCAAATGATTCCAATTCGAGTTATCTGGTTTTTCTAAATTGTACTCTGCCGTGGATAAAATTTTAAATACACATATTTGAAATTTGTAATTATAATAGAAACGTCACCTCAGTCCCCCAATGTGCGTAAAATATTTCAAAACTACTCTAAAACATTTAATATTTAAATAATTTATAATTAAAAATACGACATGTCCACTAACAAATGTCAAAATGACAGTAGATGTTCTTCTTCAAAATTTCAAAGCCACCATATTCTTTATACTTTATAAAACTTGTCAATTTGACGTTTTGCTTTAAAACCAACTTCATAGTGAAGTGTCAAAAATTTACTTTTTAAATATACACATTTGAAATGTATAATTATAATAAAAACGTCCCCTCAGTCCCCCAATGTGCGTAAAATATTTCAAAACTATTCTAAAATATTTAATATTTAAATAATTTATAATTAAAAATGCGACATGTCCACTGAGAAATGTCAAAGTGACGTTTGATGTTCTTCTTAAAAATTTCAAAGCCTCCACACTCTTAGTTGATTTTGCCCCAAAAACGCATGTTTTTTCAAGTTTTCTCGCACATCATGTGCACGAAAAATCTGAGACTATCAAAAGGCACTCCCCGTGATTGACCTCTATCAAATAAAAAAAGTTGTAAATAAATCGAATAAACCGTCTAGGCTGTAAAATTGTCAGACTGATTGTGATGAAATTATATATACATAGGGAATTAAGCCGTTTAGTATATAAGACTAGCGGTCGCCCTGGCTTCGCCAGGCCTCACGCTAGCTCCGCGGACCCTGAAGTAGAATTCACTTTTGTAAGACAGTTGACACAATATAAATGCAATTATTACAAATCTAAAACATTTCTGCGTATCATTCCATCCAAAGACCTTTTAATTGATACTAAACACAATTGCCGATCAAAATTAAATTAAATGCTACATGAAAACACTTCAAAAGACATTTCATTCGATATCAAACACGATAGGTTTCAAAGCAATATCACTAAAACAATTGCGGATCGAAAAAAAAATAATTTTACACGCGATCCCTTTAAAAGATTTTTTATTTGATACCAAAAACAGCATCGTTCGAAATATTTTGTTTAAAACAATTTTCATATGACATTAATCCGAATATTTAAAATTTGAAACAGCTGATAATCATAAAGTCTTAATTTTTTTATTTCGTCTGAAAGTTCTTCTAAAGCCCTTTCATATGATATCAAACACGATTTGATTCGGAACACTTTAAGCTTAGAACAATTGACGGTCGTAACATTTCAATCAAATACGTGTTTTATTTCCGAAAACATTTTGCTAAAATAACTTTTTTTATTTCATCTGAAAGTTCTTCTAACGCTATTTCATATGTTCTAGCATTTCTTCAACTAAAGGTTGCACGAAAGGCATGAGTATTCGCCGAGTGTTTGTAGCTCAATTGGTTAGAGCAGTCACCATGCGAGTGAAAGGTTCTGGGTTCAAAATCCGGCGAACGCTCGTTGCTTTTTCAAAAACTAACTGTTTAATTATTTTATCTAAAGGTTCGTCTAAAACCCTTTCATATGATACCACACATGGCATAATTCGAAATACTTTAAGTTTGAAATAATTGACAGTCTTAAAATTTCAATCAAATACGTGTTTTATTTCCGAATAGATTTTGCTAATCTATTAAAAATCCGTTGGATGTAATTTTTGATAGTTCCACATTTTTTTATAGAATTTATTAAGTTTGAAACAATTACCTATATCGTAAAATTTCAACTTTTTATAATTCATCTGAAAGTTCTTTTAAAGCCCTTCAATATGACACTAAACACGGTACGATTCGGAATACTTTAAGTTTGAAACATTTGCTTATTATAAAATTTCAACTTTTTTCATTTATCTGAAAGTTCTTCTAAAGCCCTTTAATATGACACCAAACACGATAGGTTTTATTGCAATTTCACTAAAATAATTGCCGATTGAAAATATTATAATTTTGCCCACATGCCCTTTAAAATAACTTTCGTATTACCGATAGAAAATTTAAGAGTGCTCAAATGATTCCAATTCGAGTTATCTGGTTTTTTAAAATTGTACTCGGCCGTGGATAAAATTTGCTTGGTTTTACTGTATATTATTACTGGAGACAAATTTGGTTGGGTTTACCTGTATACTTTATATTACTTGTCAATTTGACATTTTGTTTTAGTGGACAGTCAAAAATTTTCTTTTTAAATACACATATTTAAAATGCGTAATTATAATTAAAACGTTCCCTCATTCCACCAATATGTGTAAAATATATCAAAAGTTATCTAAAAAAGTTAATACTTCAATAATTGTTAATTAAAAATGCGATATGTCCACATACAAATGTCAAAATTAGAGTAGGTGTTCTTTTTTAAAATTTCAAAGCCTCCACACTCTTTGTCTGTATATTTTATAAAACTTGTCAATATGACGTTTTGAATTAAAACCAACTTCATAGTGGACTGTTAAAAATTTTCTTTTTAAATACACATATTTGAAATTTGTAATTATAATAAAAACGTCCCCTCAGTCCCCTAATGTGCGTAAAATATTTCAAAACTACTCTAAAACATTTAATATTTAAATAATTTATAATTAAAAATGCGACATGTCCACTGACAAACGTCAAAGTGACAGTAGATGTTCTTCTTAAAAATTTCAAAGCCTCCACACTCTTAGTTGAAAATGCATGTTTTTTCAAGTTTTCTCGCACATCATGTGTACGAAAAATCTGAGACTATCAAAAGGCACTCCGCATAAGTAATCCCTATCAAATAAAAAAAGTTTCAAATAAATCGGATAAACCGTCTAGGCTGTAAAATTGTTAGACTGATCGTGATGAATCTATACATAGGGAATTAAGCCGTTTAGTATATAAGACTAGCGGTCGCCCTGGCTTCGCCAGGCCTCACGCTATGCTCCGCGGACCCTGAAGTAGAATTCACTTTTGTACGACAGTTGTCACAATATAAATTCAATTATTACAAATCTAAAACATTTCTGCATATCTTTCCATCCAATGACCTTTTAATTAATATTAAACACAATCGGTTTCGAAGATATTTCATTAAAACAACTGACGATTGAAAAAAATCCAATTCTGCTCGCGAGCTCTTCAAAAGATCTTTTATTAGATACCAAACACAATAAGTTTTGAAGAACTTTCATTAAGACGATTGATGACAGGAAAAATCCAATTATGCACGCGAGCTCTTGAAAAGACCTTTCATTTAATACTAAACACGAAGAATTTTGAATCATTTTCACTAAAACAATTGAGGATCTAAAAGTATTAAATTTTGTATGCGAACCCTTCAAAAAAACTTTCTTTTTGATATAAACGCGATAGATCAAATTTGAACTTTTTTATTTCATTACAATCGTCTTCTAAAGCCTTTTTATACGACACCAAACACGGCATGAATCGGAATACTTTAAGTTTGAAACAGTTGACGATTGTAGAATAATTTTTTTTTTATTTCATTTGAAGTTTCTTTCAGAACTCTTTCATATCACACCAGACTCGGCATGACTCGGAATACTTTGAATTTGAAACAATTAACAGTTGTAATATTTAATTTTTTTCTTTATTCCATCTACAAGTGCTTTCAAAACTTTTTTATATGACATTAAACACGGCATGATTTCGAATACTTTAAATTTAAAACAATTGACGGTCGAAATATATATATTTTTTATTTCGTCTGAAAGTTCTTCTAATGCCCTTTCATATGATATCAAACACGATATGATACGGAACACTTTAGGTTTAAAACAATTGAAGGTCGTAAAATTTCAAATACGTGTGTTATTTCCGAAAAAATTTTACTAAACTAACTTTTTATAAGAATTTGTTTATTGACACAATTGTTGTTTGTAGATATTATAAATAATTTTTGAAAAAGCAATGAGCGTTCGCCGGTATTTGAATCCAGAACCTTTCACTCGCATGGTGACTACTGTAGCATTTCTTCCACTAAACGTTGCAGTATTCGAGTATTCGAGTGTTTGTAGCTCAATTGGTTAGAGCAGTCACCATGCGAGTGAAAGGTTCTGGGTTCAAATTCCGGCGAACGCTTATTGCTTTTTCAAAATCTATATTTTTAATTATTTTATCTAACTGTTCGTCTAAAGCCCTTTCATAGGATACCAAACATGGCATAATTCGGAATACTTTAAGTTTGAAATAATTGACAGTCGTAAAATTTCAATCAAATTTTGCTAATCTATTAAAAATTCGTTGGATGTAATTTTTGATAGTTCCACATTTTTTATAGAATTTATTAAGTTTGAAACAATTACCTATCGTAAAATATATATATATATATATATATATATATATATATATATATATATATATATATATATATATATATATATATATATATATATATATATATATATATATATATATATATTTCATCTGTAAGTTCTTTTGAAGCCCTTCAATATGACACTAAATACGGTACGATTCGGAATACTTTAAGTTTGAAACTATTGACAGTCGTAAAATTTCAACTTTTTTTTTATTTCATATGAAAGTTCTTCTAAAGCCCTTTCATATGACACCCAACACAATATGATTCGAAATACTTTATGTTAGAAACAATTGCTTATTGTAAAATTTCTACATTTTTCATTTATCTGAAAGTTCTTCTAAAGCCCTTTAATATGACACCAAACACAATAGGTTTTGTTGCAATTTCACTAAAATAATTGCCGATTGAAAATATTATAATTTTGCCCACATGCCCTTTAAAATAACTTTCGTATTACCGATAGAAAATTTAAGAGTGATCAAATGATTCCAATTCGAGTTATATATAACTTGTCAATTTGACGTTTTTGTTTTAGTGGATTGTCAAAAATTTTCTTTTTAAATACACATATATAAAATGCGTAATGATAATAAAAACGTTGCCTCATTCCCCCAATATGTGTAAAATATTTCAAAAGTTGTCTAAAAAATTAAATACTTCAATAATTGTTAATTAAAAATGCGATATGTCCACATACAAATGTCAAAATTAGAGTAGGTGTTCTTTTTTAAAATTTCAAAGCCTCCACACTCTTTGTCTGTATATTTTATAAAACTTGTCAATTTGACGTTTTGAATTAAAACCAACTTCATAGTGGACTGTTCAAAATTTTCTTTTTAAATACACATATTTGAAATTTGTAATTATAATAGAAACGTCCCCTCAGTCCCCCAATGTGCGTAAAATATTTCAAAACTACTCTAAAACATTTAATATTTAAATAATTTATAATTAAATATGCGACATGTCCACAGACAAATGTCAAAATTACAGTAGATGTTCTTCTTAAAAATGTCAAAGCCTCCACACTCTTAGTTGAAAATGCATGTTTTTTCAAGTTTTCTTGCACATCATGTGCACGAAAAATCTGAGACTATCAAAAGGCACTCCGCATAAGTAATCCCTATCAAATAAAAAAAGTTTCAAATAAATCGGATAAACCGTCTAGGCTGTAAAATTGTTAGACTGATCGTGATGAATCTATACATAGGGAATTAAGCCGTTTAGTATATAAGACTAGCGGTCGCCCTGGCTTCGCCAGGCCTCACGCTATGCTCCGCGGACCCTGAAGTAGAATTCACTTTTGTACGACAGTTGTCACAATATAAATTCAATTATTACAAATCTAAAACATTTCTGCATATCTTTCCATCCAATGACCTTTTAATTAATATTAAACACAATCGGTTTCGAAGATATTTCATTAAAACAACTGACGATTGAAAAAAATCCAATTCTGCTCGCGAGCTCTTCAAAAGATCTTTTATTAGATACCAAACACAATAAGTTTTGAAGAACTTTCATTAAAACGATTGATGACAGGAAAAATCCAATTATGCACGCGAGCTCTTGAAAAGACCTTTCATTTAATACTAAACACGAAGAATTTTGAAGCATTTTCACTAAAACAATTGAGGATCTAAAAGTATTAAATTTTGTATGCGAACCCTTCAAAAAAACTTTCTTTTTGATATAAACGCGATAGATCAAATTTGAACTTTTTTATTTCATTACAATCTTCTTCTAAAGCCTTTTTATACGACACCAAACACGGCATGAATCGGAATACTTTAAGTTTGAAACAGTTGACGATTGTAGAATAATTTTTTTTTTATTTCATTTGAAGTTTCTTTCAGAACTCTTTCATATCACACCAGACTCGGCATGACTCGGAATACTTTGAATTTGAAACAATTAACAGTTGTAATATTTAATTTTTTTCTTTATTCCATCTACAAGTGCTTTCAAAACTTTTTTATATGACATTAAACACGGCATGATTTCGAATACTTTAAATTTAAAACAATTGACGGTCGAAATATATATATTTTTTATTTCGTCTGAAAGTTCTTCTAATGCCCTTTCATATGATATCAAACACGATATGATACGGAACACTTTAGGTTTAAAACAATTGAAGGTCGTAAAATTTCAAATACGTGTGTTATTTCCGAAAAAATTTTGCTAAACTAACTTTTTATAAGAATTTGTTTATTGACACAATTGTTTGTTTGTAGATATTATAAATAATTTTTGAAAAAGCAATGAGCGTTCGCCGGTATTTGAATCCAGAACCTTTCACTCGCATGGTGACTACTGTAGCATTTCTTCCACTAAACGTTGCAGGAAAGGCATGAGTATTCGAGTATTCGAGTGTTTGTAGCTCAATTGGTTAGAGCAGTCACCATGCGAGTGAAAGGTTCTGGGTTCAAATTCCGGCGAACGCTTATTGCTTTTTCAAAATCTATATTTTTAATTATTTTATCTAACTGTTCGTCTAAAGCCCTTTCATAGGATACCAAACATGGCATAATTCGGAATACTTTAAGTTTGAAATAATTGACAGTCGTAAAATTTCAATCAAATTTTGCTAATCTATTAAAAATTCGTTGGATGTAATTTTTGATAGTTCCACATTTTTTTATAGAATTTATTAAGTTTGAAACAATTACCTATCGTAAAATATATATATATATATATATATATATATATATATATATATATATATATATATATATATATATATATTTCATCTGTAAGTTCTTTTGAAGCCCTTCAATATGACACTAAATACGGTACGATTCGGAATACTTTAAGTTTGAAACTATTGACAGTCGTAAAATTTCAACTTTTTTTTTTATTTCATATGAAAGTTCTTCTAAAGCCCTTTCATATGACACCCAACACAATATGATTCGAAATACTTTATGTTAGAAACAATTGCTTATTGTAACATTTCTACATTTTTCATTTATCTGAAAGTTCTTCTAAAACTCTTTAATATGACACCAAACACGATAGGTTTTGTTGCAATTTCACTAAAATAATTGCCGATTGAAAATATTATAATTTTGCCCACATGCCCTTTAAAATAACTTTCGTATTACCGATAGAAAATTTAAGAGTGATCAAATGATTCCAATTCGAGTTATATATAACTTGTCAATTTGACGTTTTTGTTTTAGTGGATTGTCAAAAATTTTCTTTTTAAATACACATATATAAAATGCGTAATGATAATAAAAACGTTCCCTCATTCCCCCAATATGTGTAAAATATATCAAAAGTTATCTAAAAAATGTAATACTTCAATAATTGTTAATTAAAAATGCGATATGTCCACATATAAATGTCAAAATTAGAGTAGGTGTTCTTTTTTAAAATTTCAAAGCCTCCACACTCTTTGTCTGTATATTTTATAAAACTTGTCAATATGACGTTTTGAATTAAAACCAACTTCATAGTGGACTGTTAAAAATTTTCTTTTTAAATACACATATTTGAAATTTGTAATTATAATAAAAACGTCCCCTCAGTCCCCTAATGTGCGTAAAATATTTCAAAACTACTCTAAAACATTTAATATTTAAATAATTTATAATTAAAAATGCGACATGTCCACTGACAAACGTCAAAGTGACAGTAGATGTTCTTCTTAAAAATTTCAAAGCCTCCACACTCTTAGTTGAAAATGCATGTTTTTTCAAGTTTTCTCGCACATCATGTGCACGAAAAATCTGAGACTATCAAAAGGCACTCCGCATAAGTAATCCCTATCAAATAAAAAAAGTTTCAAATAAATCGGATAAACCGTCTAGGCTGTAAAATTGTTAGACTGATCGTGATGAATCTATATATAGGGAATTAAGCCGTTTAGTATATAAGACTAGCGGTCGCCCTGGCTTCGCCAGGCCTCACGCTAGCTCCGCGGACCCTGAAGTAGAATTCACTTTTGTAGGACAGTTGACACAATATAAATTCAATTATTACAAATCTAAAACTTTTCTGCATATCTTTCCATCCAAAGACCTTTTATTGATACTAAACACAATAGGTTTCGAAGATCTTTCACTAAAACAACTGACGATTGAAAAAAATCCAATTCTGCTTGCGAGCTCTTCAAAAGACCTTTTACTAGATACCAAACACAATAGGTTTTGAAGAACTTTAATTAAAACGATTGATGAGAGGAAAAATCCAATTATGCACGCGAGCTCTTCAAAAGACCTTTCATTTGATACTAAACACGAAGAATTTTGAAGCATTTTCACTAAAACAATTGAAGATCTAAAAGTATTAAATTTTGTACGCGAACCCTTCAAAAAATCTTTCTTTTTGATACAAACGCGATAGGTCAAATTTCAACTTTTTTATTTCATTTCAATCATCTTCCAAAGCCTTTTTATACGACACCAATACTTTAACTTTAAAACAGTTGACGGTTGTAAAATATTTTTTTTTTATTTCATTTGAACTTTCTTTGAAAACTCTTTCATATCACATCAAACTCGGCATGACTCGGCATACTTTGAATTTGAAACAATTAACAGTTGTAATATTTAATTTTTTTCTTTATTCCATCTACAAGTTCTTTCAAAATTTTTTTATATGACATTAAACACGGCATGATTCCGAATACTTTAAATTTAAAACAATTGACGGTCGAAATATATATATTTTTTATTTCGTCTGAAAGTTCTTCTAAATCCCTTTCATATGATATCAAACACGATATGATACGGAACACTTTAGGTTTAAAACAATTGAAGGTCGTAAAATTTCAAATACGTGTGTTATATCCGAAAACATTTTGCTAAACTAACTTGTTATAAGAATTAGTTTATTGACACAATTGTTTATTTGTAGATATTATAAATGATTTTCGAAAAAGCAATGAACGTTCGCCGGGATTTGAACCCAGAACCTTTCACTCGCATGGTAACTGCTCTAACATTTCTTCAACTAAACGTTACACGAAAGGCATGAGTATTTACCGAGTGTTTGTAGCTCAATTGGTTAGAGCAGTCACCATGCGAGTGAAAGGTTCTGGGTTCAAATTCCGGCGAACGCTCATTGCTTTTTCAAAAACTAACTTTTTAATTACTTTATCTAAAGGTTCGTCTAAATTCGGAATACTTTAAGTTTGAAATAATTGACATTCTTAAAATTTCAATCAAATACGTGTTTTATTTCCGAAAAGATTTTGCTAATCTATTAAAAATCCGTTGGATGTAATTTTTGATAGTTCCACTTTTTTTTATAGAATTTTTTATAGAATTTATTAAGTTTGAAACAATTACCTATACTTTTTATATTTCATCTGAAAGTTCTTTTAAAACCCTTGAATATGACACTAAACACGGTACGATTCGGAGTACTTTAAGTTTCAAACTATTGACAGTCGTAAAATTTCAACTTTGTTTTTTATTTCATATGAAAGTTCTTCTAAAGCCCTTTCATATGACACCCAATACAATATGATTCGAAATACTTTATGTTAGAAACATTTGCTTATTGTATAATTTCAACTTTTTTCATTTATCTGAAAGTTCTTCTAAAGCCCTTTAATGCAATTTCACTAAAATAATTGCCGATTGAAAATATTATAATTTTGCCCACATGCCCTTAAGTGCTCAAATGATTCCAATTCGAGTTATCTGGTTCTTTTAAATTGTACTCTGCCGTGAATAAAATTTGCTTGGTTTTACTGTATTATACTGGAGACAAATTTGGTTGGGTTTACCTGTATACTTTATATAATTTGTCAATTTGACGTTTTGTTTTAGTGGACTGTCAAAAATTTACTTTTTAAATACACATATTTTAAATGTATAATTATAATAAAAACGTCCCCTCATTCCCTCAATATGTGTAAAATATTTAAAAAGTTCTCTAAAAAATGTAATACTTGAATAATTTTTTATTAAAAATGCGATATGTCCACATACAAATGTCAAAATTAGAGTAGGTGTTCTTTTTTAAAATTTCAAAGCCTCCACACTCTTTGTCTGTATATTTTATGAAACTTGTCAATTTGACGTTTTGAATTAAAACCAACTTCATAGTGGACTGTTAAAAATTTTCTTTTTAAATACACATATTTGAAATTTGTAATTATAATAAAAACGTCCCCTCAGTCCCCTAATGTGCGTAAAATATTTCAAAACTACTCTAAAACATTTAATATTTAAATAATTTATAATTAAATATGCGACATGTCCACAGACAAATGTCAAAATTACAGTAGATGTTCTTCTTAAAAATTTCAGAGCCTCCACACTCTTAGTTGAAAATGCATGTTTTTTCAAGTTTTCTCGCACATCATGTGCACGAAAAATCTGAGACTATCAAAAGGCACTCCGCATAAGTAATCCCTATCAAATAAAAAAAGTTTCAATTAAATCGGATAAACCGTCTAGGCTCTAAAATTGTTAGAATGATCGTGATGAATCTATATATAGGGAATTAAGCCGTTTAGTATATAAGACTAGCGGTCGCCCTGGCTTCGCCAGGCCTCACGCTAGCTCCGCGGACACTGAAGTAGAATTCACTTTTGTAAGACAGTTGACACAATATAAATGCAATTATTACAAATCTAAAACATTTCGGCGTATTATTCCATCCAAAGACCTTTTAATTGATACTAAACACAATTGGTTTCGAAGATCTTTTACTAAAACAACTGACGATTGAAAAAAATCCAATTTTGTACGCGAGCCCTTCAAAAGACCTTTCATTTGATACTAAACACAAAGAATTTTGAATCATTTTCACTAAAACAATTGAGGATCTAAAAGTATTGAATTTTGTACGCGAACCCTTCAAAAAATCTCTCTTTTTGATACAAACGCGATAGGTCAAATTTCAACTTTTTTATTTCATTACAATCTTCTTCTAAAGCCTTTTTATATGACACCAATACTTTAAGTTAGAAACAGTTAACGGTTGTAAAGAATTTTTTTTTTATTTCATTTGAACTTTCTTTCAAAACTCTTTCATATCACACCAAACTCGGCATGACTCGGAATACTTTAAGTTTGAAACAATTAACAGTTGTAATATTGAATTTGTTTCTTTATTCCATCTACAAGTTCTTTCAAAACTTTTTTATATGACATTAAACACGGCACGATTCCGAATACTTTAAATTTAAAACAATTGACGTTCGAATATATATATTTATTTCATCTGAAAGTTCTTCTAAAGAGTTTTCATATGATATCAAACACGATATGATACGGAATTGACAATAAAAAAAATCCAATTTAGCACAGGAACTCTTTAAGCGACCTTTCATTTGATATCAAACACGATATGTTTTGAAGCACTTTCACTAAAACAATTGCCGATCGAAAAAATTCGAATTCTGCACGCAAGCTCTTCAATAAACCTTTCATTTGATACCCAACACGATAGGTTTTGATGCACTCTTACTAAAACAATTGCCGACCGAATAATATTTAATTTTGTACGCGAGCCCTTTAAAAGAACTTTCATTTGATACCAAACACGATAGGTTTTGATGTACTCTTATTAAAACAATTGCCGATCGGATAATATTTAATTTAGTACGCGAGCCCTTCAAAAGACCTTTCATTTTATATCAAACACGATAGGTTTTGATGCATTGTTACTAAAACAATTGCCGATCGAATAATATTTAATTTTGTACGCGAGCCCTTCAAAAGACTTTTCATTTGATACCAAACACGAAGGTTTTGATGCACTCTTACTAAAACAATTGCCGATCGAATAATATTTAATTTTGTACGCGAGCCCTTCAAACCAAACACGATATGTTTTGAAGTACTTTCACTAAAACAATTGCCGATCGAAAATATTTCAATTTTGCACGCGTGCTCTTCAATATATTATACCAAATATAAGAGGTTTTGTAGTAATTTCAATCAAATAATTACCGATAGAAAATTTAAGAGTGTCTAAATGATCCAATTAGAGTTACTTGATTTTTCCAAATTATACTCTGGCATGGGTAAAATTTGCTTGGTTTTACTGTATATTATTACCTGGGACAAATTTTAATGGGTTCACCTGTATACTTATATAACTTGTCAATTTGACGTTTTTTTTTTAAAACCAACTTCTTAGTGGACTGTCAAAATATTTCTTTTTAAAAGCACATATTTGAAATACGTAATTATAATAAAAAGTCCCCTCTTTTCCCCAATATATGAAAAATGTTTCAAAAGTATTTTCATTAAAACAATATCCGATCGAAAAAAATCCAATTTTGCACGTGAATCCTTCAAAAGAGCTTCCATTTGCCACCAAACACGATAGGTTTTGAAGTACTTACACTAAAACAATTGCCGATCGAAATTATTTAAATATTGTACGCTTGCCCTTCAAAAGAACTTTTATATTATATAAGATTTATAGCACTTTCAATTAAACAATTACCGATAGAAAATTTAAGAGTGCTCAAATGATTCCAATTCGAGTTATCTGGTTTTTTAAAATTGTACTCGGCCGTGGATAAAATTTGCTTAGTTTTACTGTATATTATTACTGGAGATAAATTTTGTTGGGTTTACCTGTATAATTTATATAACTTGTCAATTTGACGTTTTGTTTTAGTGGACTGTCAAAAATTTTCTTTTTAAATACACATATATAAAATGCGTAATGATAATAAAAACGTTGCCTCATTCCCCCAATATGTGTAAAATATTTCAAAAGTTGTCTAAAATATATAATACTTGAATAATTTTTAATTAAAAATGCGATATGTCCACATACAAATGTCAAAATTAGAGTAGGTGTTCTTTTTAAAATATCAAAGCCTCCACACTCTTTGTATATTTTATAAAACTTGTCAATTTGACGTTTTGAATTAAAACCAACTTCATAGTGGACTGTAAAAAATTTTCTTTTTAAATACACATACTTGAAATTTGTAATTATAATAAAAACGTCCCCTCAGTCCCCCAATGTGCGTAAAATATTTCAAAACTACTCTAAAACATTTAATATTTATATAATTTATAATTAAAAATGCGACATGTCCACTGACAAACGTCAAAATTACAATAGATGTTCTTCTTAAAAATGTCAAAGCCTCCACACTCTTAGTTGAAAATGCATGTTTTTTCAAATTTTCTCGCACATCATGTGCACGAAAAATTTGAGACTATCAAAAGGCACTCCCCATGAATGATCCCTATCAAATAAAAAAAGTTTCAATTAAATCGGATAAACCGTCTAGGCTCTAAAATTGTTAGAATGATCGTGATGAATCTATATATAGGGAATTAAGCCGTTTAGTATATAAGACTAGCGGTCGCCCTGGCTTCGCCAGGCCTCACGCTAGTTCCGCGGACCCTGAAGTAGAATTCACTTTTGTAGGACAGTTGACACAATATAAATTCAATTATTACAAATCTAAAACATTTCTGCATATTTTTCCAACCAAAGATCTTTTAATTGATACTAAACACAACAAGATTTCGAAGATCTTTCTCTAAAACAACTAACGATTGAAAAATATCCAATTCTGCTCGCGAGCTTTTCAAAAGACCTTTTACTAGATACCAAACACAATAGGTTTTGAAGAACTTTCATTAAAACGATTGATGACAGGAAAAATTCAATTATGCACACGAGCTCTTAAAAAGACCTTTCATTTGATACTAAACACGAAGAATTTTGAAGAATTTTCACTAAAGCAATTGAGGATCTAAAAGTATTAAATTTTGTACGCGAACCCTTCAAAAATCTTTCTTTTCGATACAAACCCGATAGGTTTTAAACACTTTCACGAAAACAATTGTACATTTTGCTGAACTATTAAAAATCCTTTGGACGTAATTTTTTATAATGTTCTACATTTATATTTTATATGTACATAAAATCAATTGAAATTTTTCTCTAAACTTTTTTGAAAAACTGTTGGAAATCGCTGAAATATACTTTTTGCATTGTAGAATGCTGCTGTCAATTTTCTTTTTTTTTAAATGTATATTATTACCGCAAACAAATTTTGCTTTGTTTTATTACATACTTTTAAAAATTATTTGTCAAGTTGATGTTTTGTCTTTAAAATTTTATATGAATATAAAAATCAGTTGAAAGCAGTTCAAAACATGTATTCTCAATCTTCTAATACCTAAATCTATTTTCAAAATTTCTGTAACTAAAATCAATCACGCGAGCCCTTCAGAAGACTTTTCATTTGATACAAAACACGATATGTTTTAAGCACTTTCATTAAACAATTTACGATTGAAAAAAACAATTATTTACGCTAGCCCTTCAAAAAACCTTTCATTTGATACCAAACACGATATATTTTTAAGCACTTTCACTAAAACAATTGACGATCGAAAAATAATAAATTTTGTACGCGAGCCCTTCAAAAGATCTTTCATTTGATACCAAACACGATAGGTTTCAAAGTAATTTCACTAAAACAATTGCGGATCGAAAAAAAAATTAATTTTGCACGAGATCCCTTTAAAAGACTTTTTATTTGATATCAAAAACGGTATCGTCTTAAAATTTCAATCAAATACGTGTTTTATTTCCGAAAAGATTTTGCTAATCTATTAAAAATCCGTTGGATGTAATTTTTGATAGTTCCACAATTTTTCTATAGAATTTATTTAGTTTGAAACAATTACCTATCGTAAAATTGCAACTTTTTATATTTAATCTGAAAGTTCTTTTAAAGCCCTTCAATATGACACTAAACACGGTACGATTCGGAATACTTTCAGTTTGAAACAATTGATAGTCGTAAAGTTTCAACTTTTTTTTTATTTCTTATGAAAGTTCTTCTAAAGCCCTTTCATATGACACCCAACACAATATGATTCGAAATAATTGCTTATTGTAAAATTTCAACTTTTTTCATTTATCAGAAAGTTCTTCTAAAGCCCTTTAATTTGACACCAAACACGATAGGTTTTGTTCCAATTTCACTAAAACAATTGCCGATTGAAAATATTATAATTTTGCTCACGTGCCCTTTAAAATAACTTTCGTATTACCGATAGAAAATTGAAGAGTGCTCAAATGATTCCAATTCGAGTTATCTGGTTTTTCTAAATTGTACTATGCCGTGGATAAAATTTGCTTGGTTTTACTATATATTATTACTGGAGACAAATTTGGTTGGGTTTACCTGTATACTTTATATAACTTGTCAATTTGACGTTTTGTTTTAGTGGATTGTCAAAAATTTTCTTTTTAAATACGTTCCCTCATTCCCCCAATATGTGTAAAATATATCAAAAGTTATCTAAAAAAATTAATACTTCAATAATTGTTAATTAAAAATGCGATATGTCCACATACAAATGTCAAAATTCGAGTAGGTGTTCTTTTTTAAAATTTCAAAGCCTCCACACTCTTTGTCTGTATATTTTATAAAACTTGTCAATATGACGTTTTGAATTAAAACCAACTTCATAGTGGACTGTTAAAAATTTTCTTTTTAAATACACATATTTGAAATTTGTAATTATAATAAAAACGTCCCCTCAGTCCCCCAATGTGCGTAAAATATTTCAAAACTACTCTAAAACATTTAATATTTAAATAATTTATAATTAAAAATGCGACATGTCCACTGACAAACGTCAAAGTGACAGTAGATGTTCTTCTTAAAAATTTCAAAGCCTCCACACTCTTAGTTGAAAATGCATGTTTTTTCAAGTTTTCTCGCACATCATGTGCACGAAAAATCTGAGACTATCAAAAGGCACTCCGCATAAGTAATCCCTATCAAATAAAAAAAGTTTCAAATAAATCGGATAAACCGTCTAGGCTGTAAAATTGTTAGACTGATCGTGATGAATCTATACATAGGGAATTAAGCCGTTTAGTATATAAGATAATGAACCTTCTTATCTATCTAGAAACTCACATTTGATGAATGTTCTATTTAATGGTCGTGGATAATAATATATTATTCTACAAGCGTATTATGATAGCTATTATTAATTCGGATGAAGTTTAAGGCACGAGCCGCTTGTTTGCTTACTTGTAAAAGTTGGTAGCTTGTAAAGATTTATTTCTATTGTAAATAAATAGTTTGAATAAATGACGTTTACAAGGAAGTAACAAATAAAATGTTTAACCAGTTATATAATAGGCTTATTATACATGTAGAATTCTATACAACTTTTATTTGAAACATGTCTCTAATGTAATTACTCAAGTATTGCTAGTGAGATACCTGTATACAATGTAATATTAGATATTATACAAAAATTATTTTAATATAAACATTATCATTAATTAAAACTTTATGTTTTTAGAGCACTGGGATCAAATTTAGTTTTAATATCTGATATAGATTTTTCATATTTTTCAAATACTTATTGTCTTGAATACTTAGATGGTACGCGTAATTTGTTTTTTCCCATCGAAGGACATCTAAATGGAGGCATAAAAATACATATTTCCTATAGGGAGCCATTTTCTAAACTTCAAACTGATGGTAAATGAAACGTACATAAATATTAATACCGCGTCATATTAATTTAATTTTATGAAAGTATGCATTTAAATTTGCACCAAATCAAGTTATCACCTTTTTGTTATCTACTTACTTACATAATAGATCGAATTATAATTAATATCTTATGAAACACGCGTAACAACAAAATGAATTACAGACAAACTCCTCGTAGTAAGCTATGCTTGGGACTCTAACGCCCATCCAGGCAATGAATTCTGGGTAGATGCCATAAATCACTCTAGCGACTCGGCCACTGCGGCGTCCACTCAAGTATCAGAGCTTCACAACCCAGGTATCAACCCCACAGTTTGCGCAAGTAACTTGATGCTGGCTACCCCTCATGGAGTACTACCGGCTCAAGATTACCTTAAGAATATCCAAAAGCAGATTGAAGACGAACATCACATGGACGCTAATGAGAATATTTAAAATGATTATTGAATTTTAATGATATATACAGGTTGTCGCAATTAAGCATGTAATGCAGTGGGATTTCTAGAACGGTAAGAGGTACTGGGATTTTAAAATAAGAAAGTACTCATAGTGTCGAAAATTGAAACTACGACATAGATACACTTCGCTACTAACTTAGTAACTAAGTACTTAAAAAATAAATAGAAATGAATGATAACAGAACTATTATTTACAATAAAAAAAGGTAATAAAACTATATTTAATTAATATTATCCTTGAAACTTTTTTAATAAGCCGAATGGAATAATATTTTAAATATTGAAGATTAAATGAATTACAGGCTTAACGTGGTTAATAAAATTGCGAAAATTGAAATAATTTTGAATTTATTTTTATTATTCGAACAGTGACGTTTCGCCGCAAAATTTTGGCTATTATCACCTCAATGAGGTGAACAAAACAATCTTTTAAATTTGTACTAAGTGGTTCTTTGAACCATGGTTTTATTTTTGCTGTTGTTACTGAATTTTTAAAGTGTAACGATTATTTATTAATTCTTAAAAATTGCTTGATAACGGCCAAAATTTTGCGCCGAAACGTCGCTGTTCGAATAATAAAATAAAATTAAAAATTATTTCAATTTTTGCAATTTTATTAATCTCGTTAAGCCTGTAATCCATTTAATATTCAATATTTTAAATAATTAATATAATATTAATGACCAGTTTTTCAATCGCCGATTTACTCTCGATTAATGTTAATCATGATAATAATGGAATCCATAGTCTTCATTATTATTTAATCATGATTAACATTAATCAGTGATTGAAAAACTGGCCCTAAAAGAACTAATTTCTGCAAACAAAAACCTACATTATTAAAAGAACCTATGAACTATATACTATTTAAATGGTTAAGGGCGCATGTAACTTTGAAGATAATGTGTATCCGGTGATAGACGAGAAAGGTTGAAAGTAATTATTTGTAATTGTACATGTTTATTAAACCTGATATACATGTTCTCTGTACTTCGTCTATTATTATCCTGATAAATACCTGAATAGAGAATTGCAGAAAACACAGCATGATTTATATGCTAACAATTTATTATGTTTATATCATTTTAATTCTCTATATTTCTATTATGATGCAGGAGCCCATCAATAAATAAATATTAAATAATTTACTTACTATAGAGTTGGCAACACTGACATTGCCCCGCCAATATCTTTAAACGACGAATGAATCATGCAAGCATGAAGTAAACAACCTGTTCCGCTGTTTCATGTAGTTGTGTAAATATTCGCAAGCTGTTCGTACGAAAAACATCGCGAAATAAAATTTCTTACTGTGCAAATATAAATATAATAATGAGTGATATTCAAAATTGGTTGCTTGATTCTCCCAAATGGACTGCAAAACATTGTCGTGTCTTTAAAACTAGGACATATGACAAAATTAAAGTGAAAACTGTTACGGAAATAATGCAAAAATCTAAGGAATTCCCGATAAAATTTCCTATAGAAACTGTACGCAACCAAACATTGATAAAAACAGTGTCAAAGCGTATCCTTGATCGAAATGTTCGCAGCGCATATCCTGTAATTCATGAGGCCGCATTTTATCTGTGCGTCGAATTCCTTCTGTTAAAACAGAAACATGGAAGTAAAACAGAACGGCAATTATACAAAGGTATGTCTGTGTTAGATATTATACAGCGCCTATTAACTAAACGGGCGATGACATTTGTCGGAAAAGAAGATTTTTATATGCTAAGAGATGGTACAACTGGCTTAAATAATAGATGGGGAAACATTGGTACGGATAAACAAAAAGCTCCGTTAATATTAGACGACTATTTAAGCTATGACGAATTAAAATTGTCTGCTTTTTTATCAGTATCTTCTTATAGTTATTTTATAAATGACGGATCTAGAAGTAACAATGGAATTCCAGATGAAAATAGAGACAATATCGAATCGCAGGGAATTATTATCGGTTTAATAGGACCCAGACTACCAAGACCAAATGTAATGGAACATGAAGATATTGTTGTTTCGAAGAATCAAAATACAAATTACAACATACCTAATATTAAAAATTTATTTCATAAATTCTATCATGATACTTCATTCTCTGTCAATGGGCCTGCAAACGTAGAGCATCGATCAGATCGACAAAAAGATCGATTTGGACAAATCGAAGATGAAAATAGATTTAAAGATCTGCAACATGGCTTAATTTTCGATAACGAAGTATATGCTAAACGTCTAGCAGTTTCCTTCGATACTCTGTTGCTAGAAGCGAATCACAGAGCCCAAGAAAAAGGAAAGTTTGCTTATGTTCACGTCGTCGGAATTGGATTGGGCGTCTGGAGAATATCTGAGCACCAGGAAAACATTTTTATGCAAACTTTTGGAAACAGAATTCGGTAATAATTTGAATAAATAATATTAGTATATCTCACGACATTTATCAATTTTCTGAATCTGAATGAATGCTTAGTAATTATAGATCTCACTACAATAATGAAGTAGTATTAGTAGTGAAAGATGAGAGCTTTGTGAATAATTTTAGTACTTGAAATGTTTATTAATTTTTGCCCGCAAAAAAAATAATGAAAAGGGGAAAACAATAATATAATTTTAGTGCCTTAATAAAGTCGATGCCAAGAATTATACAATTATTCGAGAGTACTTCATCTGTTAATTGTTTATTTGTTTAATTATTATAGAACAAATGGGGTGGCTAGCTCAGTGGTATGAAGTCGGCCTGTGGATCCTGAGAACCCTGGTTCGATTCCCACAGGCGACAAACAATTTTCATAATTTCAAAAACTACCCCTGTGGCTCCTCCACCACTAACATCTTTGGAGGCCGTGATTTGACGACTGGTAATCGCACTTCACGCGCAAAATATATCACTTACCGAGATCTGCTTCGGCAGAGTGCCTCACCCAATAATGGGTAGAAGACGTGAATATATATTTATTTATTTTTATATTATAGAACAAATACAAAGTGTTTCTCAAACTTTTCATTATGTTTAATAATAATTTTGACTTTCTTTTACAAATTTACACCTACTTGCGAACAACCTGCTATACTTGAATGTATTGCGAAGCAAAGAATATATTTTGTTGGAATGTAGACGATTAGTTTGCGATCAAGAGATTTGCCTGAGTTTAAAATAAAAATAAATAAATATATCATCACGCCTTCTATCCATTACTGGGTGTGACACTCTGCCGTTGCAGATCTCGGTAAGTGATATATTTTGCGCGTGAAGTGCGGTTACCATCCGCGAAATCACGACCCCCAAAGATATTAGTGGAGGGGGAGCATCAGGGATAGTTTTAATGTGTAGAATTGAAAATTCTGCATGTAAATCTTTAATCCAAATTAATTTAATATTTTTCTGTCAAATAATTTTTTACAATATTTAGGGCCGGTTTTTGAATCTCCGATGAAAGTTCTCGATAACTATCGGTAGGATAATTGAAAAAATATCGCATCAAAAATAGAAATCAGTATAATTATTACAATTTGTGCTATATTATGAATTCATTGCTGGTAATCACATTTAAAATAGAAATTATGTCTTCTACGTAGTTACTCAATTGCAATAAGTAATAATTCTTGGTCGTGATGATATATTTATGTAATGCTATAATAATTATCATTGAATAAATGTATATTTTTTTCTAGAGCGTTGGCTGCAAATTTAAATTTTGTATCTGATGTAGACTTCTCTTATTTCTCAAGTACTCATTGTCATGGATACGTAGATGGTAGTTTATTTCCAATTCAAGGACATGCACATGGAGGCATAAAAATACATATTTCTCACAGGCAGCCATTTGCCAAACTTCAAAATGATGGTAAATAATTACTCTTAAAATAGATTGTGTAGTCCGACATACAGAATATAAATGCACATAAAGAGAACTATTTAAATAAATTGCTTCATCATTTTAAACGTTAGCAATAGCGATTTTTCCAAAAGGAGGTTATGTTTGCCAATAAATATTTTCATATTATTTTGTAGAAAAATATATGAGCAATTTAGTTTTTATTTCAAATTAATACAATTAATTGTCACTAGGTTAATAATTGCATTACTTTCGGAGCCGCGGCTAGAGATTTTGGCATTAAGGGCAAACTTAAGAATGGCTCCTTTTGAATAGAAAAATATAAGAAAATTTTGTTCTAGTGTTAAAAAAACTATAGGTGATGGTTCGAGTGAAACTCTTTTAGAGAGGCACACTGATCGCGTTTCTAACACAAAAAGCATGCATTTCTGAAAAAAAAATTGCAAAAAACAAATCAAGGAAATATGTACAAGTAATTACGAGCCCTACACCATATTAATTGGCCCAAAACTTATTTTTTCGTTTGATGTTTTATTTCTTGTGCAAGAGAATATAAATTAAATTAAATCAAACAAAACATAACTTTTAATTCAAAATATTAAAATTTGTTTTGTTTGATTTTATTTAATTCGTAAAATAGATTAACGTTTATAACTTTCGAACATTAGGAGTTTTCCATTTGCTATTTGAATCAGATCTAACTTACATTTACTGTACCAGATCACTTATATATTTCGCTGAATTACTTCGTTGGCTTTATTTCCAGTACTAGAATTACTGATTCGAATTTACTTTGAAGTAATTCACCTTAATAAGTGCATCAGTTTGCTTATAAGCAAACTGATGCACTTATTGATGATATTGATATTAATGAACTGAATTATAATTCAGTTCATTTAGTCATGTTGTCTAATTCATCTGAATTGATTTAAGTGAATCAAGTGGCAAATGGAATACAGCTAACGATGTTTATAAATAATTCATGAAAAACAAAAATCATGGCTATTGGTATAATTTAACAGAAAAATGTAAAAAGTAGATTTTTACAAAATCAGTCAAGTAAAGTCAAGTAAAGTACGTATCCAAGGATATAACAAAAATAACAGTCTGGTAAAGTACAAAACAGACTGGTAAAGATTTTACCTGACTGTTATTTTTGTTGTAACCTTGGATATGTAGTCTGCTGTCAGTACAGCCTGCGGCCTCGTATTTCAAACAACCGCTTCGTCAAGTAAAATATCACTTTCCTGACCTATTATGTAATATACTATTATTATGCATCTTCCAGTTCTAAATATAATTGCACTCCTATATTCGCCCTTATGAAGCACCACCCGACATAGTCTTTATAAAGTCTTAATAAAACATTAAAAGAATTGTATTACAGACAAACTCCTAGTAGTAAGCTATGCCTGGGACGCTAACGCCCATCCAGGTAATGAATTCTGGGATGGGGCCATTACCCACTCTAGCGACTCAGCTACCGCGGCGTCTAGTCAGGTATCAGAGCTTCACAACCCGGGTATTAACTCCACAGTTTGCTCAAGAAACTTGATGCTGGCTACCTCGAGAGGTCTGGTACCTGTGCAGGTTTATCTAAAGAAGATTTTAGAACAGATTGATGATGGCCAGGACATAGACATTGAAGGGGATGATGAAGACGATAATAAATCTTGGTTTAAATGTGTTATTTCATAATCTATAAGCTGGGTAGGCTTTAGCGAGTCTGGTACCTTCGACGAGATTTGTGTCGCCGCCTCCCTCAGGGACGATCTTTACATCAAGAAAATCATTAAAAATACTTTTTTTTCATCCATTTGAATATGACATTATTATTTCAACATTTACAATAGTAAAAGAATATATTTCAGGAATGTTTATGTTACCATAGATATGTCATCGTGTTTTGATAAATAATAATAATTTTGTCAATTTGTTTAATTTTATAAATAACTGGTAAAAAAATATGTTTCAACTGAACTAAAAATACTGTTTCGAGTCTCGTAATATTGCCGCACGACGCGTAGCGTATTACTCGATCCGAAAACTTGTATTTTTAGCCCTAATGATATAAATAATTAGTTATATGTATAATTTATCACTTAAAATTTGAAAAAAAAATAAATACTTTTTATTTACGCAAAATATTTTTTTTAACAAAGAACAGCAGTCATATTATGAAGTATTAAACAATACGAATGATTACAAATTTCCTTTAAGAGCTCTTTATCGAAAAACTCATTTATTAGTAGCGTTGATCCATGCCGCCATCTCAACAATACCATCATGTAACTCAACTCACATATGCAAGGAGAAATCACATTTATAAGGACATACATCGTCTATACAAGCTCATAAATTTTTTTTCTGTTTTTTTTTATTTTTTTTTATAAAGTTCTTATTAAGGGAGAAAAAACTGATATATTTATCAATCGTGACATAGCTAACATTTGGCGACAAAGATAGCATTAATTTTTAGAGAGAAACCATAATAATGAAAATAAGGCTTTCTTTTTTGAGAAAGATGGGTATACTTGGACAAAAGTGCGAAAATTATCACGGAACTGAGTTCACACTTGTTTACATTTCAGTCAACACGTATTTTTTCCAGTTTTTACATGTTTTTATGAAATTTGTGAAAATCTATATTATATTAATCACATTCGAATGTTATTTCGACTTCTAACCTACAAACAGGAATTTATTATTTCTTTAATCACCGTACTGATTGAATAATCTATTCTCTACAATTTTAATTTGGAACTTTTCCTGTAAAGACATCAGGAAAACGAAGATAGCGAATGTCTCAATGACTATTTTCATAAAAAATATTATTTGAATTTTTATTACGCTGTCAATAATACTTGGAAAATATTACAGTTTTATTGATTGTTAATAAATTATTCTAATCAGGTTAATGGTGTATGTTTATATTCTTATCATTATGTCTTATCTTTAGAAGTACTACTTATTACTATCCGTAAATTAGTCAAATAAATTCGATCACTTATGTTCTGAAATTATCATCTTGCACAAGGTTTAATATTAATAATACAAAGTTTGATAGAAGAAATTGAAAAAAAATAAACCGTCAGATATCGGCTTTAAGGGGCATAAATCATTTTAAAGAAAATGGACGATCTGTTTACCGCTTTGTCTCCAGTTTATTATGTTTCAAAATTATTGGGCACTGTTAATTATTATCCATCAAGAAACAATATCAAATGTACATTTAAATCTGACTATGTATCAATTTTTTACGGATCAATATTAATGATATTATATCTGGCATCAGAATATTGTTTTAATGATTATTTATTTTATATGAAAGGATCTCTTCATTTAGAAATGTTTTTTTATAGTATAATTTTAAATTGTATATTTGTAGCTTATTCCATAATTTGTCTAATAGATATGCAGAAGAATCATATTAACTTTTTAAACAATATTTCAGATTTTGATCAAAAACTTATGGGTTTAGGCATTTTTATAAATTATAACCATACAAGAAAATATGGAATTAAAAGAATTGGAATAGACTGTTTTCTTGTAACCATACTTGCTATAATAAATATTAAATCTGATTTGTTTGCAAATAATCTGAATTTATATAATAAGACATTTAAATTATTTTATATTTTTAATTATGCTGGAAGTTCTTATATAAAAGCTGTAATATTTACAAATTTAGAAATATATTTACTACTATTATATGAACGGTTTCAATCAATGAACCACTATTTTAAAAAGATTCAAAGTATTGGTGCAAATACAAAACAAAATAATGTATATGTTCATGAAACCATTCTTAAAATAATAATTTTACATAAAGAATTACGAAATATGACTAAAAATATAAATAAAATATATTCTGTCCAATTATTATTATTTGTCATGGAACAATTTTTAAATATTACATTAAATTTGTACCATTTTATTCTTTTATATTCCGCTACATATAATATTTTATTAGTATTTCGTTTATTTCCATTTAGTATGATACTGTATTTCTGCATAAAATTACCAATAATATTTATTAGTTGCTCAAAAATTTCTTTAGCTGTAAGTATATAAATCCAGCGATCATCTGAACAAAGTTACGAACACGTGTTGTCTTATGTCTGTTGACTTTGTCAGCCATGCTGCCATCATTTGAAACAAGAATGGACTGCGTCATTAAAAAATATATCTAGATGAATGATATAGGGTGTTTTTACATTTACATGGTATACCGGGTGGTGCTTAATAAGGGTGAACAGGGATTTAACATGTAAAATCATAATGTTGTAATTTCCTGCTTCTCTAATTATTTTAAGCAAAAAAGCTTTTAAGTCATAAAATTCTGCAGTTAAGTCAATAAATAAAATTAATTTTGCATGCTGTGAAACGGCACAAACTAGATCTGAATATGCCGTAAACTGTCTCAAAACTATCGATAACCATGGAATTGAAACAAAATAATTTCTTTATATTATTACCTTCATTTATTTTGACAGTTTTGACAGATAAACGTTAAACATTTATTTAATTTAATTTTTATTTTCATTTATTTTCAGATCTAATTTGTGTCGTTACAAAGCATGCAAAATTAACTATTTGAAGGTTTTTTGCTTCTAATAATTAGGAAAGCAGGAAATTACAACATTATTATCTTACATGTGTTTACCCTTACCAAGCACCACCCGGTATATGTAACCGGTTTTAAACTGTATTGCGCGTTGCTTCTTTGAGGATGACAAGATTTAATTTTTCTTTGGCTTCGCAGATATTTTAGAATCTGTTAATCTACTAACTTTTAGTGCGTACGGTATTGTCTAATAAATTTTGAATTCATAAAGAAAATTAATGACATATATACTAATTTACCTCTCGTACCTTAGGGTAAAAGCGGTCCATTATTTGAATATTTTTGTTCAAAATAAATTATTAAATGAAGAATCAACAATTAATATTCCTTTGACAAATTTCTTTCTCTCGGCATTGTTATAATATAGCCTTTGAGAACTATTGTAGAAAAAGTCCTTAAACAGACTTTTTTATGTTCGAATCAATTAATCATGAATCTAACAGATTAATAACAACTAAATATTATGTTATGTGAACATGCAAAATATAAAATAATTGTTAGAAATAAAAAAATAATTATTTTTAATCATGAATCGATAGAAAATATAGCTATTATGTAATATTTTTATATATAAGATTTGCGTTTCAATGTTTTTTTTTATCCATATAACGTTTTCAGTATATTAATTTAATTTCACGCCAATATATTATCTTTGTAGCTTACAAAATATAGCTAAGAAAATTTAAAATTGTTTGAAGCTATCTAAATGGTCAAATTTTCATTGTCTCGCTTTACTGTAGTAGCTCAGTAAAATAGTTGCTCCTTGTACATGTTCCTGGTTTCGCAATGTATATACAATGCTAAATTGTGGATGAAACAAGTATTATACTGAACTACTACAGTAGCACGAGGCCCTATGAAAATTTGTCCAATTGTATAGTGTACAGCAATTTTGAACTTTTTTAGATATATTTAGTAAATTGCGAGAAATTAATAACAAATCTATTAGTGTTTATATTTGTTCAAGTGATTGTTGGATAATGCTTTAAGCCTGAAGGCTTAGCAATTTATTATTAAAATATATCATCATTTCTATCTTATAGTGATTCTGTAAATTTTATTAATTTAAAATTGTTTCAGTCAAAATCAATTAAGAATGTATTACATGAAATAAATTGTAAAAATCAGCAAGTAAAACAAGAGGTATGAAGTATGATTTCTAAAATATGCTATAGTTATAATATATGATTTCTAAAATACGTATGTTATAATTTTTTTTTCGTAGATTGCGCTTTTCTCTTTAGAACTTCTTCATGACAATATCAACATAACTGCTTTCAGATTATTTAATTTTGACACAATGTTTTTATTCAATGTAAGTACTTACAAGAATGTGCTTTCTTAAAATTATAATACATTTTTTTTTCTTTTAGATGATTGGCACAGTATGTACTTATGTTATTCTTTTAATTATGTTAAAAGGATAATTCTGATCTATTACGGTCATTAAAATACGAATTAATTTTTTGCAAATCAATGTTAAATAATTACTGATTAAATGCAAAATATTGAATAACTGTTAATTGAATGATTTAAGGATTCGTGGTGCTATCCTGTTTGATGGCACAAAGAGTGATTTTATGTAGGTCGACACCTATGTATGTATGTCAACATATAATAATAATAATTTGATTCAAAGTGATGTGATATGTATCTGTTTGTTTAAACCAATAAAAAAGAGTACTTATAAACTACATTGAATAGAATTCACTGGTGATATTTCCTTTATTTTTTTTAAGATATTGAGATTAAAACATTTTTATGCTTTTCAAAAATAAATTGAACTTATGTTTGTCGTAACTCAGTAATTAAAGTCATCTGTTCATAAAGAACTAATAAAATGCAATTACATTAATTAAACTAAATTTCAGTGCACATAATTTATTTTTTGGCAACTTGATGACTTATTTATTTTACCACGTTAGTATAATAAGAGCTGAAAACATTTTTGTGGAATAATGTTTTACATTATTATTTATTTGGATGGCTGCTAACTGCACTTCACGCATATAAGTAAATCACTCACCGAGACCTGCTATGGTAGAGTGCCACACTCAATAAAGGGTAAAGGTTTGGTGATATATTTATTTATTTAAAAGTATTGATATGTATTGCAAACAATAATTTGTTTAAGGAAGGTAAATATATAAAAAAATATATTGTAGACGTAAACTTTTTTTATTAACTCATAAAAATCATAAAATAGGAATGACATTTAAGGAGGAATTATTAATTCGGTGAATATGAAAACAACAAATGTATGCGATGTTTAGTGTTTGTAGCTGTGTACGTAATGGTCGCCGTAAGCTCCAGCGCCAACAGCAGCGCCGTGGCCACTACCGTATCCTCCAAAACCAGCCCCACCAGCACCTCCGTGGCCACCACCGAATCCTCCAAACCCAGCTCCACCAGCACCGGCTCCACCGAAACCAGCTCCAGCTCCAGCACCAGCTCCACCAGCAGCACCACCCTGTACCACGATCTGTGCCACGGGAACCACGACAGGTGTTGGCACACGAACGGGCACGGCCTGGTCCACGGGCACGGCGTAGGGGCTGTTAACTGGCACGGGCACGGAGTGTGGCTGCGGCACCGAAATGATCTGGGGGATGGGTACGGGTACGTAGCGATCCACGTACACCGGGTAGGGGCGGGTGATGGTGACGGGGCGCGGCACAGCTACAGGTACGGCCACCGGGCGCGGCACGGACACGGGCACGGCCTGAGGCACTGGCACGGCTACTGGACGAGATACTGGTACTTCATAGGGTTGCGGCACTGGCACCGGCACCGGTTGTGAGATGGTGTTGACTTGGACGCCTCCTCCGGCACCACCAGCACCACCGAAACCTCCTGCTCCACCAAATCCTCCAGCACCAGCACCAGCACCAACTCCAGCTCCGCCGCCAAAACCACCTTCGTGACCATTTCCGCCGCCAAGGCCATCAGTACCGTAGCCGTGGCCACCAGAGCTCACCACGTACTCGTGCTCATCTCCGCCGCACTGGACCAGACCAGCGCACACGAAAACAAGAGCTGCAATCTGCAACAAATAACATGGAAACCATATTCGTACTTTATTTATTTATTATTATGAACTTACCACGAATGCCCTCATGTTGTTGGATGAGATGTGCGAGAGATGAGCAGTGTTGATCGAATGATGACTTGACTTCATTCCTCAGGCTTTTTATACGCGACATGCGCTACATTCTGCACATTTTTTTTCTCGTTATGAATGTATTGCATATTTTATATGGTTGGTGAATTATGCACTTCACGGTGCGATAATTGCACACATTGTAATTGGTAAAAATATTTAAGAATTGGAATAATACAATTTACTGTATTTATTTCGTTTTAGGTGTTAATTGTGTCTATAGAAATGGGAGCTTTTTACTTTTCAAATTTGATTTTCTTTTTTTTTGAGTTAACAGTATTATTCTACTTATTCGTAAATATAGTAAAATAAAATATCACAATGTTTGGCTACCCAAATATTACACTCCTGAAAAATTGATCTTTTATGCATTTCTGCCTTATGAGAAGGTCTTCATATCTGAAAATCGTTTCGTTGAGTTATGTTATCGCGATATCGGGTTTTGTATTGTCTACCACACACGCTAGCTCTACGTGGGGCCCAACATACATCAGGCAAGCCTTATTAGCGTATCGCGATCCGGGTACGGGTCGGACCCTCGCGAAGGTGCTGTTGTCTTGGTGTAACCTAGCGAGAGAGTGTTAAACCGATGTCTAGCTGGTGGCGTAGCCGAATCTACACAAACCAGCCTCCTCGGAGGTGTGTACCAATGAGTCATTGGGAGGTCTAGAAGCCGTGCTGCCAGCCTAGCACTGTTTAACATTTTCCCAACAGCCGGGTAGGTTTAGTAGGCGGCAAACCGAGAGGTCGGGGCACGGAATATGCTCATCGTCTTGCTAAAAACAAGCACACTTCGGTTGCTTTGTTGTAGATTCAGTCTTAAAATTAGCTACTTGTACACAAAAACTTAGGCAGGGAAAATGCAAGAAAGAACAAAGAAACCAATTCTGAAAAACAACTTGAAGAACAAGAAATGTCTGAATCAAGGGCGGATATTAATTTTTTTTTGGTTTTTTATAACTGTTATTTTTATTCGAGTTTGATAATCCTTATAGAAATAAAATCGCTGAAAAATTTTGTATTACTCTGAAACAACTCTGTAAAGCTGTCAAAATTTGGATTGTCAGATATTTTCCGAGTTCTTCAAACTGTTTAAAATTTAAAAACTAAGAATAGAATACAAAATACATACAAATATATATTCCACACAAAAATTACAGAATTATTTGTCAGAATTGCATGCTTTCTTTAAAAAAGGCAAAATTAAAATTTTCTAGATCCGCCCTTGGTCTGAATGGGATATGTGGTATGAATGTGGTGTGTGGTATAAATGGTTTGTGCTGTTTGCTGATTTATCATAACTTGTCTCTTGTTCTTTTTTATTGCTTTGTGTTCTGAGTTTATGTTTCAGATTCATCAACCTGCAAGCATCTCCCGCGACCTCAGCATTATCGTGGAGTAGCTGGAGTTCATACCAGCGTCACTCGAAGTGTTGCCACCCTGGACGTCATCGGAGCTTGTATCATCATCGTGAAGCAGCTGTAGTTCATACTAGCGTCACTAGAGCTGTCGCTAAATTGGACAACGTCATCAGAGCTTGTATCATCATCGTGGAGCAGTTGGTATTGTTACCAGTTTCACTGGAACTGTTATCATCGTGGACATCATCATCTGGATCATCGTATTCTCTTACAATATCTCAGAAGCTTGGCAGCAACATTAGCAAAGCCGAGATCGAACATCGAGTCCGCTGCTCGCAACATCAATGTAAGAAAATTGTTATTTGTAAAATTATTTAGCTAAAAGTCTGTTAAAAACATTAATAATGATATTGTTTTAAATTAAATCTCTTTAAAACACATTTGTTATTTGTTTATTATTTGTTTAAAATGTATAAAATAATGATTCACTTTAAAATAATGAATCTTTATTTTGTAGCACAATGCTTTAGTAACTGACAATCTAGATATTTTTTAAAGATAACGTCCAGTAGGTCGTTAGTTACCGTTGTGCTATATTGTTACCAAGGCTGAATAACTATATTTTCATTGTTAAATGTTCTTCATTTATTTTTGGCAAAAATATTTGAAGGAAAAGATGAATATAAATCAATTTGTATACTGAAAACGCTATAAAGATCGACTGACGTCATCAAAAAATATAACTAGATGAATGACATAGGGTGTTGCTACTTTTGCATGTAACCAATTTTAAATTTTATTCTGCGTTGCTTCTTTAGAGATGACAAGACTTCATTTTTCTTTGAATAAAAATTAATGACATATACACTAATTTACCTCTCGTATAGCAAGGGTAAAAGCAGTCCATTATTTGCATATTCTTATACAAAATAAATTATTAAATGAAGAATCAGCAATTGACGTTTCTTTGACAAATTTCTTTCCTTCGGCATTGTTATAATATAGCATTTAAAAACTAATGTAGGTGAAAGTCAAAATCCTAAAATAGATTTTTTTTATTTTTGAAACAATAGTTTATGAATCTGACAGATCAATGACAACTCGATGAAGACAGAAATGATGTGTCATGTTAACGTGCAAAATATAAAATAATTTTTAAAAATGAAAAATAATTATTTTCAATACATGAATCGATAAGTAAATGTAGCTATTATTCAATATTCTTATATAAGATTTGTGTTTCAATGCCGTTATTTTTTTAAATTGTCATTTAAAATATTGCACCAGTTTCTTATGATTTTATCAGGATGTGGATGACGGCAGTCAATCTTTATAACTTTTTCAGTATAACAGCAATGTAATATTATTGATAAAATTATTTCGGTGCTCATTTAAATAATTCCCTTTTTATAGTTTCTTACATTACTAGCAGAGTAAAACAGTTTTTATTGTAGAAAGAAGAAATTTACTCTTAGAGGCTGTAAAAACAGTTACTTTGCGTGTATTGTACAATATTTTATTTGTTCCTCATTAGTAAACAAATTTAAAAATAATAATTAAATCCTGTCAATTGTGTTAAAAATTGTATTAAATTATTTGAAAGTATAACTTATAAAGTAAATAAATATAAATATATCTTTACGCCTTTTACCTATTATTGAGTGTGGCACTTCTGCTCTAGCAAATCTTGGAAAATGATATATTTATGCGCGTACCAGCCGTTGCATCACGACCCCCAAATATGTTAGTGAAGGAGAAGGCACAGGGGTTAAATAAAAATTAAATAAATATACCATCATGTACTTTACCCAGTACTGGGTGTGGCATTCTGTTGTATACGATAGCTATACTGGAAACGTTATAAGATTCTTAGAATGCAGTTGCTCCGGGCAAAGCAATTTCGCCACGAGCGCAGACTTTATCGGAAGAGACGCGCTGTTGAGATAGAGAGCTGAAGGTGTAAGACGAATGTAAAAAACAGTTAGAAATATATACTAGCATCCCAAACTAATTCATTTCTGAAAATAGAATTCACTTTAGTAATGCCAATAAAAAATTATACAATCCTAAAAAAATAAAATATTACAAGTATTTCTAAGAGAGTAGTTCCCGGAATTTCATATATTTTGATAGATGACAGCAATAATCAAGTTCAGAATGGAATGTTAGAAAATCAATACTTGTTACATTCCTGCACTAATTGGCTGGAATGTGATGGTGAGTTCCTTTCGTTTGCATCAACGAAACTTAAAATTTCCTTGTATTGGCTGCTTTATCAGTAGGTTTGGTTTGTCGAAATCTAAAAATTTGCGGGGTTCACAAAATAATATTATTTTACGTCTAATCAAAATATGCTTCAAGTAACATAAGTAGAACAAAAAGAATATTTTTATAATAACAAAAAGTGCCTACAAAAATGGTAGTATCATTCAATAAAGTGAGAAATAAATAAATAATTTTTTTGTTGATGAAAAATAAGTAAAATTAATACACCTACTTATTGTGGTAAATGGAACGCACCTAGATAGTTCGTTGTTTAGAAAAGCAACATGGCTGACATGACAGTATAATGCTGGATTGCAAGAAAAAAATAAAGAGCTCATTAGTTAAAGAATTGTTTATCTAGCAACAGTATCAATAGCGATTTTCTGAAATTTATTGAACCGTTAGTTGCTAATGAACCGATAAAACTTTCATGCAACCCAGCATAGGTCTGTTGTATAAACATCAAAATGGTTTTGAAGTAGCTCGCTTAATGACTACGATGATTGAATGTTAACAAGCAAAATAAATAGGTATGTCTGTCAAATTATGTGTGCGTTAGGTATTCGTAAAATACTACCTACCACACTTTATACTGGGTTGCACGAAAAAAATAAAGAGCTCTTTAGTTAAAGAATTGATTATCTAGCAACAGTATCAATAGCGATTTTCTAAAACGTATTGAACCGTTAGTTGCTAATGAACCGATAAAACTTTCATGCAACCCAGCATTATAATTTTAATAATTATTCTTTTGTCCAGTCTTAAAATCTATCGATTGCTTCTTGTATTATTGTTTTTATGGTGTTGTTTTTTTATCGCTGTAATCTATAACCAGATCAGCAAATAGGGATGTGTTTAGTGATTTCAATTATCGCTATTAGAAAAAGAGTTACGTCGGTTTTCTGTAGTTTTCCTTCTGAGATCTAGCCATTTGAATTTTCTATTTTTGAGAAAGTTTGGTATATAGTGCTTTATATTGCCGCTAATATTGTATGAGTTTTAAGTATATAATTTTTTTTTCTTTTAGTTCGCTCTTCATTTATACTCTAAGCTCATCTCCGCGGGCTCCAAGTACGCGATGATGATACCACTAGTCAATCGCTCTCGGCAAAGCAATTTCGACGGGGACGCAGACTATCGGAAGAGATGCTCTGTTGAGATAGAAAGCTGAAGGTGTAAGACGAATGTACATCCAGCTGCTGTTGAATGAAACGGTGGAGAACCTACTTATAGGAATGGACTACTATTACTGGATATGGGTTTATCTTAAAAAAACAGGTAGAAATATATACTAGCATCCCAAACAAATTCAGTTCTGAAAATAGAATTTACTCTACTGATGCCAATAAAAAAAATTATCTTAAAAAAAACTACAAGTATTTCTTAGAGAGTAGTTCCTAGAATTTAATATATTTTGTTAGATGGCAGCAGTAATCAAGTTCAGAATGGAATTTTAGAAAATAAATACTTATTACATTCCTGCACTAATTGGCTGGAATGTGATAGTTAGTTCCTTGTATTGGTATTGGAATTGGTGGCGCTGTATCTGATCGGCGGCGAAATGACTCGTTTGCATCAACGAAACTTAAAATTTATGTCTGACTTAAATAAATAAAAACAAATTAAAGTAAAATATCTTACGAAGATGTTTATATTGCTGTCAAATATTTGATGCGCTATTGTTAGTTTACGTCAAACTAAAAATTTAAGTTTCATTGGTGTAAACGGATATTTACAACGATTTTAAAGACATTCACAGTAAAATGTTACAATTTTTTTTACCGTTATATAAAGCTGAAGCTCCACTGTATTATCATTGAAATTAATTTCCTGTTATATATCGGAGCAAATAAATAATGAAATAAACATAATAAGCTATTGTAGTTGTTTAAAAAAAATAATATTGATTCAAGCAATAATTCGCAAGTTGAAATCTCGCTGACATAATTTTTATTAAAAAATTACAACTGCAACTGATTGGTTTGAATCCCACTAAGAAGAAGTTACTGTAATTGGTACTGTTGCACAAAGTAACAAATAAATATATGCTGTCTGTCATGTTGTATAGTAAATTAAAATTAATAAATATTCTCAATTCAAGGCATGAAATCAAAGAACGTGGACAAAACCTTCGCAGACGACGGCTGCATCCGAGGCGTGAAGAACAACAATGTGCCGATTGTCATCGAGACCTGGTGCGCCACCCACTACTACTACCACTGAATATAGGTTTACCTTCAAAGAACAGGTAAGACATTTTATCTTAAGTGTCCAAAGACATTTAGAGTCATTTCGAGAGAGATTTTAAGGAAAATAACTCTCTCGAAGACATTTTAGGATATTTTCAGTAATAATATAACATGAGGTTGAGAATAAATTGAAAATAATTTGACAAATCTTTCGAAAACTTGTTGCCAGGCAAGTCACGAAAGCCCGTAGGGCTTGAGTGGCTATTGCCAAATGGCAACAACTTTGAGAAAGATACTGGAGAATTATTTTCTAATTTATCGAACTCTCGATTTATATTTAATTAGATTATTTTTTGACTTAGCTGTTGAGATCGTTTCATCCAACTTAAAAGATTTTGAACTGGGTCCATATTGATTGATTACTTATTAATGTATTCTTGGAAGTTGTTTCCAAAATTTCTTCTTGTATTTCTGTATCTGAAATGCTACAAAATCTATTTTTTTAACACATTTTACTTGACGCGTTGACAGTTTTAAATAATTATTTGACAAGTATCTATCATTTGTCGCAAACAAAAGCACCTACAGAGATTATTCCCGGGAATAATCACAAGAGCATTATTATCAGTATAATAATAACAGGATTGGTTAAAACGCAGACATGTGACATACCATGAAGCATTTAATTGGTTTTGAGAAACGTCAAAAAATAATCAGATAAAAATTATTTTGACAGATGTTTAATAACAATAATAAAATTATTATTATAATATCAAAAGTAAAATAATGAATATTGTATCTGAAGTCTATATGTATTTCTATTATTGTATCGTTCAAGGTAACTTTTGTTAACTTTAGTTAGCACTAAATCCGTCGTAACATACAACAATGTAGCATCGTTACTGTGAATTATACGCCAGTGTATAATTGTCTATCTCTTTCTAGCACATTGTAATTATCGGAGTAGTTATGAATGTAAGTTTTGTCGAAACCAGCATTCATTAATAACAGACGAGTTGTTCACTTGCCGCGAGACCTTTGAAATGCAAAGACGTAAAGACGCAGCTTCGTACTGTTAACTTGTGGGTATTTCTGCCTTGCTAGAAGGCCTCTGAAATCGTTTCGTGGGTTGGGTTATCGCGATATCGGGTTTTGTATTGTCCACCACAAACGCTAGCTTCACGTGAAGCCCAACATACATCAGGCAAGTCTTATTAGCGTCCGCAGCGGGGTAGGGACGGCCCTCGTGCTAGCTGTTGTCTTGGTGTAACCTAGCGAGAGAGTGTTAAACCGATGTCTAGCTGGTGGCGTAGCCGAATCTGCACAAACCAGCCTCTTCGGAGGTGTGTACCAATGAGTCATTGGGAGGTCTAGAAGCCGTGCTGCCAGCCTAGCACTGTTTACCATTTTCCCAACAGCCGGGTAGGTTCACTAGGCGCAAACCGAGAGGTCGGGGCACGGAATATGCTCACGTTTTGATACATTGACAATCACATTCGGTTGCTTTGTCGTAGATTCAGTTAAAATTAGCTACTTGTACACACTTAGGTAGGGATAAGGCAAGAAAGAAACGAAGAAAGAACAAGAAACCAATTCTGAAAACAACTTGAAGAACAAGAAATGTCTGAAACAAGGGCGGATAGTAATTTTTTTTAAATGTTTTTTATTCGAGTTTGATAATCCTTATAAAAATAAAATAGCTGAAAAACTTTGTAATACTCTGAAACAACTCTGAAAAGCTTTCAAGATTTGGATGTCAGATATTTTTCGAGTTCTTTAAACTGTTTAAAATTTAAAAACTAAGAATAGAATACAAAATATATTCAAATATATATTCCACACAAATATTACAGAATTATTTATCAGAATTGCATGATTTCTTTTTAAAAAAAGGCAAAATGAAAATTTTCTTGATCCGCCCTTGGTCTGAATGGGATGTGTGGTATGAATGATGTATGCTGTTTGCTGATTTATCATAACTTGTCTGTTATTCTTTTTATTGCTTTGTGTTCTGAGTTTATGTTTCAGATTCATCAATCATCAGCATGTCGGGACCTGCAAGCATCTCCCGCGGCCTCAGCATCATCGTGAAGCAGCTGGAGTTCATACCAGCGTCACCCGAGCTGTCGCCATCATGAACAACGTCATCGGAGCTTGTATCATCATCGTGATGCAGCTGGAGTTCATACCAGCGTCACCGGAGCTGCCGCCATCCTGGACAACGTCATCGGAGCTTGTATCATCATCGTGGAGCAGCTGGTGTTCTTACCAGTTTCACTGGAACTGTTATCATCGTGGACACCATCATCTGAGTCATCGTCTTCTCTTGCAACGTCTCAGAAGCTTGGCAGCAACATCAGCAAAGCCGAGATCGAACATCGAGTCCGCTGCTCGCAACATCAATGTAAGAAAATTGTTATTTTAAAATTATTTGGATAAAAGTCTGGGCAAAAATGCAGTATCACTGACAAATTTTTAAAAATGTAATTTTAGGTTGGTAAAATTTTGTGAATTTCAAAACTCCCTAAAAAAACTAAATAAACCAGAGCTTCGAAACTGTTATTTGAAAAACATTTTCTAGCTTCAAACTTCAAACATGATGTAATCTACAATTATTAGGAAATAAAAAAGAATTATTTCTAACCAAACCTTATATCGGTCTTTGCCATTTTCATACATTTATGACATTTATACTCCTTTGCGATGAGCTTCAAATCTCTGAAAAAGTTTTAGGCTCACTGATAAGTAAATGTCATTATAGTGGTGGGGGCAATTTTAAAAATTGGTCAGTGATACTGCATTTTAGCCAAAGTCTGTTAAAAACATTAATAATTATATTGTTTTAAATTAAAATCTCTTTCAAACATATTTGTTATTTGTTTAAAATTTATAACAACTATATTTTCATTGTTAAATATTCTGCATTTATTTTTGGCAAAAATATTTGAGGAAAAAGATGAATATAAATCAATTTGTATACTGAAAACGCTATTAAGATCGACTAACGTCATCAAAAAATATAACTAGATGAATGAAATTGGGTGTTGCTACTTTTCCATGGAACCAATTTTAAATTTTATTCTGCGTTACTTCTTTTGAGATGACAAGACTTCATTTTTCTTTGACTTCACAGATATTTTAGAGACTTTTAGTGCCTCCAGTACTCTCCAATAAATTGTAAATTAATAATGAAAATTAATGACATATTCACTAATTTACCTCTCGTATAGCAAGAGTAAAAGCGGTCCATTATGTACATTATATACAAAATAAATTATTAAATGAAGAAGCAGTAATTGACATTTCTTTGACAAATTTCTTTCCTTCGGCATTATAGCATTTAAAAACTAATGTATGTGAAAGTCAAAATCCTAAAATAGATTTTTTTATGTTTGAAACAATAGTTTATGAATCTGACAGATCAATGATAACTCGATGAAGACAGAAATTATGTGTCATGTTAACGTGCAAAATATAAAATAATTTAAAAAAAATGAAAATTAATTATTTTCAATACATGAATCGGTAAATGTAGCAATTATTCATTATTCTTATATAAGATTTATGTTTCAATGCCGTTATTTTTTTAAATTGTTATTTAAAATATTGCACTAGTTTCTTATGATTTTATGAAGTTTTATCAGGATGTGGATGACGTCAGTCAATCTTTATAACGTTTTTCAGTATAACAGCAATGTAATATTATTGATAAAATTATTTCGGTGCTCATTTAAATTATTCCCTTTTTATAGTTTCTTATATTACTAGCAGAGTAAAACAGTTTTTACTGATGAAAGGCGGAATTTACTCTTTGAGGCACTAAAAACAGTTACTTTGATTGTATTTTACAATATTTTATTTGTTCCACATTAGTAAACAAATTTACAAATAATAATTAAATCCTGTCAGTTGTGTTAAAAATTGTATTAAATTATTCGAAAGTATAACTAACTTGTAAAGTAAATAAATATAAATATATCATCACGCCTTTTACCCATTACTGGGTGTGGCACTCTGCTCTAGCAGATCTTAGTAAGTGATATATTTATGCACGTACCAGCCGTCAAATCAAGGCCCCAAAGATGTTAGTGGAGAAGGCACAAAGGATAATTTTAAATAAATAAAATAAATATATAATTCGCCTTCTACCTATTATTGGGTGTGGCAGTACTACCGCCTTCCTAGATCTTGATATGTGCTATATTTATGTGCATACCAGCCGCCGAATCAAAGCCCCCTAAATATGTTAGTAACGAGAAGTCACAGGGATAATTTTAAATAAATATATCATCATGCCTTTTACCTATTACTGGATGTGGCACTCTGTCGTATTTATTTATTTATATTTTAAATTACCCTTGTGGCTTTGCTCTTCACTATCATCTTTGAGAGCTTTGATTCGACGGCTGGTACGCACATAAATATATCACTTATCAAGATCTGTGATGGCAGTACTCTGCCACACCCAATAATAGGTAAAAGGCGTTATTTTTATATCTATTTAAAATTGAAAGTTGAGCTGTAAAATAATCAGTTTGAATAAATAATGTTTACAAATGAGTAATAAAATAAAATAATTTAGTATTATATTATAATGATGATATTATTTGTATTGATTACTAATAAGAGTAAAATAGTGTTTACTGTTGAAAGGAGGAATTCACTCTTTGAGGCAGTAAAAACTATTACTTTGCGTGTATTGTACAATATTTTATTTGTTTCTCATTAGGAAACAAAAGAATCCTGTCAGTTGTGTCAAAAATTGTTTTAAATTATTTGGAAGTATAACTAACTTGCAAAATAAATAAATATAAATATATCATCACGCATTTTACCCATTACTGGGTGTAGCACTCCGCCTTATTTACGATATTAATTTATATTTTCAATTACCCTTGTGACTTCTCCGTAACTAACATCTTCGGAGGCTCATACGAGCATAAATATACTACTCATAAAAATATTTGCGACGGCAGAGTGTTGCTACATCCAATAATGGATAAAAGGTGTTATAATATATTTATATTGATTTAAAATTGACAGTTCAGCTGTTTTAATAAATAATTTTTACAAATGTGTAATAAATAAAATAATTTAGTTTTATATTTGTAATGATGATGATATTATTTGTGCATATTAGTAACGATTTGTTTCTTTATTTGCAGACGCAGTTGTTTGTAGCCGCGAAGAAGCCAGTCTCCTGCCAAGAGTTTTCGTCCCAGAGGTTTTTCTCTTGGTGCTGACAGCGAATGCTGGGGAGATGGGATCAGCGATTTGCCTCTGAACATCATCCAGGTCACTCTTCCAGGCTTTATACCAACTTCAAATAAACATTGTATTCACCAAATAAAAAAACAATTGCAATAAATATTATATTCACAAATAAACAAAACAATTGCAATAAACATTGTATTCACAAGTAAATAAAACAATTGCAATAAACATTGTATTCACATATAAATAAAATAATTGCAATAAACATTATTTATATTCACATATAAATAAAACAATTGCAATAAATATTATATTCAGAAATAAATAAAACAATTGCAATAAACATTATTTATATTCACATATAAATAAAAGAATTGAAATTATCATTATATTCACAAATAAATAAAATAATTGCAATAAATATTTTATTTATAAATAAATAAAACAATTGCAATAAACATTGTATTAATATATAAATACAATAATTGCAATAAACATTGTATTGATAAATAAATAAAACAATTGCAATAAACATTGTATTCACATATAAATAAAATGATTGTAATTTATATTATACTCAGAAATATACAATGTAATTGCAATGAACATTGTTTTCACATATAAATAAAACAATTGTAATAAATATTGTACTCAGATATATACAATATAATTGCAATAAACATTGTATTCACATATAAATAAAATGATTGTAATTTAATATGTTAAAAACAATAATAAATATGTTTTAAATTGATAATTTACAATAACTCTCTTTAAAACATATTTATTCTTTAAGAATGAATAATATTGTAATAAGTTGTTTGCGAAAACATACAACTTATTACAATATATCTTATTCTTAAAGAATAAATATGTGTGAAAGAGAGTTGTTGTAAATTATCAATATGAAACATATCTTTTTATTGTTTAAAACAAATAAATTGTACTTGTAATAATAATTTAAATATAAAATATTAGTATAAATAAATTGTACTTGTAATAATAATTTAAATATAAAATATTAGTATATGTTGTATACAACTTTGAAATAATAATAAATAATTTTAAAATTACATGTCTTTATTTTGTTTAGAAATATATCATATAGTATAAATTCGTCTCAAGTTAAAAAAATTTCGAACGAAGTTTAAATTCGGTGTTGAATTTTTAGTTCAAATATTGAACCAGAGATGGCGCCACTAGTAATCGTTGCATTCCTAAAATTCCATTCGCATTCCTAACATTCCTGAAATTCCATTCGCATTCCGGAAGCCTCACAATCTATCCATCTTGGATTTGCCGCCCACCGCTTCACAGTCTAACACCCAAAAATTCCGGGATGTTAGACTGTGAAGCGATGGGCGGATTTTCAAGAATGGATAGAATGTGAGGCTTCCGGAATGCGAATGGAATTTCAGGAATGTTAGGAATGCATACCAGAAATTCCATTCGCATTCCTGACATTCCTGAAATTCCATTCGCATTCCGGAAGCCTCACAATCTATCCATTCTTGAAAATCCGCCCATCGCTTCACAGTCTAACATCCCGGAATTTCTGGGTGTTAGACTGTGAAGTGGTGGGCGGCAAATCCAAGATGGATAGATTGTGAGGCTTCCGGAATGCGAATGGAATTTCAGGAATGTTAGGAATGCGAATGGAATTTTAGGAATGCAACAATTACTAGTGGCGCCATCTCTGGTTCAATATTTGAACTAAAAATTCAACACCGAATTTAAACTTCGTTCGAAATTTTTTTAACTTGAGACGAATTTATACTATATGATATATTTCTAAACAAAATAAAGACATGTAATTTTAAAATTATTTATTATTATTTCAAAGTTGTATACAACATATACTAATATTTTATATTTAAATTATTATTACAAGTACAATTTATTTATACTAATATTTTATATTTAAATTATTATTACAAGTACAATTTATTTGTTTTAAACAATAAAAAGATATGTTTCAAATTGATAATTTACAACAACTCTCTTTCACACATATTTATTCTTTAAGAATAAGATATATTGTAATAAGTTGTATGTTTTCGCAAACAACTTATTACAATATTTTTCATTCTTATAGAATAAATATGTTTTAAAGAGAGTTATTGTAAATTATCAATTTAAAACATATTTATTATTGTTTTTAACATATTAAATTACAATCATTTTATTTATATGTGAATACAATGTTTATTGCAATTATATTGTATATATCTGAGTACAATATTTATTACAATTGTTTTATTTATATGTGAAAACAATGTTCATTGCAATTACATTGTATATTTCTGAGTATAATATTAAATTACAATCATATTATTTATATGTGAATACAATGTTTATTGCAATTGTTTTATTTATTTATCAATACAATGTTTATTGCAATTATTGTATTTATATATTAATACAATGTTTATTGCAATTGTTTTATTTATTTATAAATAAAATATTTATTGCAATTATTTTATTTATTTGTGAATATAATGATAATTTCAATTCTTTTATTTATATGTGAATATAAATAATGTTTATTGCAATTGTTTTATTTATTTCTGAATATAATATTTATTGCAATTGTTTTATTTATATGTGAATATAAATAATGTTTATTGCAATTATTTTATTTATATGTGAATACAATGTTTATTGCAATTGTTTTATTTACTTGTGAATACAATGTTTATTGCAATTGTTTTGTTTATTTGTGAATATAATATTTATTGCAATTGTTTTTTTATTTGGTGAATACAATGTTTATTTGAAGTTGGTATAAAGCCTGGAAGAGTGACCTGGATGATGTTCAGAGGCAAATCGCTGATCCCATCTCCCCAGCATTCGCTGTCAGCACCAAGAGAAAAACCTCTGGGACGAAAACTCTTGGCAGGAGACTGGCTTCTTCGCGGCTACAAACAACTGCGTCTGCAAATAAAGAAACAAATCGTTACTAATATGCACAAATAATATCATCATCATTACAAATATAAAACTAAATTATTTTATTTATTACACATTTGTAAAAATTATTTATTAAAACAGCTGAACTGTCAATTTTAAATCAATATAAATATATTATAACACCTTTTATCCATTATTGGATGTAGCAACACTCTGCCGTCGCAAATATTTTTATGAGTAGTATATTTATGCTCGTATGAGCCTCCGAAGATGTTAGTTACGGAGAAGTCACAAGGGTAATTGAAAATATAAATTAATATCGTAAATAAGGCAGAGTGCTACACCCAGTAATGGGTAAAATGCGTGATGATATATTTATATTTATTTATTTTGCAAATAATTTCAAACAATTTTTGACACAACTGACAGGATTCTTTTGTTTCCTAATGAGAAACAAATAAAATATTGTACAATACACGCAAAGTAATAGTTTTTACTGCCTCAAAGAGTGAATTCCTCCTTTCAACAGTAAACACTATTTTACTCTTATTAGTAATCAATACAAATAATATCATCATTATAATATAATACTAAATTATTTTATTTTATTACTCATTTGTAAACATTATTTATTCAAACTGATTATTTTACAGCTCAACTTTCAATTTTAAATAGATATAAAAATAACGCCTTTTACCTATTATTGGGTGTGGCAGAGTACTGCCATCACAGATCTTGATAAGTGATATATTTATGTGCGTACCAGCCGTCGAATCAAAGCTCTCAAAGATGATAGTGAAGAGCAAAGCCACAAGGGTAATTTAAAATATAAATAAATAAATACGACAGAGTGCCACATCCAGTAATAGGTAAAAGGCATGATGATATATTTATTTAAAATTATCCCTGTGACTTCTCGTTACTAACATATTTAGGGGGCTTTGATTCGGCGGCTGGTATGCACATAAATATAGCACATATCAAGATCTAGGAAGGCGGTAGTACTGCCACACCCAATAATAGGTAGAAGGCGAATTATATATTTATTTTATTTATTTAAAATTATCCTTTGTGCCTTCTCCACTAACATCTTTGGGGCCTTGATTTGACGGCTGGTACGTGCATAAATATATCACTTACTAAGATCTGCTAGAGCAGAGTGCCACACCCAGTAATGGGTAAAAGGCGTGATGATATATTTATATTTATTTACTTTACAAGTTAGTTATACTTTCGAATAATTTAATACAATTTTTAACACAACTGACAGGATTTAATTATTATTTGTAAATTTGTTTACTAATGTGGAACAAATAAAATATTGTAAAATACAATCAAAGTAACTGTTTTTAGTGCCTCAAAGAGTAAATTCCGCCTTTCATCAGTAAAAACTGTTTTACTCTGCTAGTAATATAAGAAACTATAAAAAGGGAATAATTTAAATGAGCACCGAAATAATTTTATCAATAATATTACATTGCTGTTATACTGAAAAACGTTATAAAGATTGACTGACGTCATCCACATCCTGATAAAACTTCATAAAATCATAAGAAACTAGTGCAATATTTTAAATAACAATTTAAAAAAATAACGGCATTGAAACATAAATCTTATATAAGAATAATGAATAATTGCTACATTTACCGATTCATGTATTGAAAATAATTAATTTTCATTTTTTTAAATTATTTTATATTTTGCACGTTAACATGACACATAATTTCTGTCTTCATCGAGTTATCATTGATCTGTCAGATTCATAAACTATTGTTTCAAACATAAAAAAATCTATTTTAGGATTTTGACTTTCACATACATTAGTTTTTAAATGCTATAATGCCGAAGGAAAGAAATTTGTCAAAGAAATGTCAATTACTGCTTCTTCATTTAATAATTTATTTTGTATATAATGTACATAATGGACCGCTTTTACTCTTGCTATACGAGAGGTAAATTAGTGAATATGTCATTAATTTTCATTATTAATTTACAATTTATTGGAGAGTACTGGAGGCACTAAAAGTCTCTAAAATATCTGTGAAGTCAAAGAAAAATGAAGTCTTGTCATCTCAAAAGAAGTAACGCAGAATAAAATTTAAAATTGGTTCAATGGAAAAGTAGCAACACCCAATTTCATTCATCTAGTTATATTTTTTGATGACGTTAGTCGATCTTAATAGCGTTTTCAGTATACAAATTGATTTATATTCATCTTTTTCCTCAAATATTTTTGCCAAAAATAAATGCAGAATATTTAACAATGAAAATATAGTTGTTATAAATTTTAAACAAATAACAAATATGTTTGAAAGAGATTTTAATTTAAAACAATATAATTATTAATGTTTTTAACAGACTTTGGCTAAAATGCAGTATCACTGACCAATTTTTAAAATTGCCCCCACCACTATAATGACATTTACTTATCAGTGAGCCTAAAACTTTTTCAGAGATTTGAAGCTCATCGCAAAGGAGTATAAATGTCATAAATGTATGAAAATGGCAAAGACCGAGATAAGGTTTGGTTAGGTTAGAAATAATTCTTTTTTATTTCCTAATAATTGTAGATTACATCATGTTTGAAGTTTGAAGCTAGAAAATGTTTTTCAAATAACAGTTTCGAAGCTCTGGTTTATTTAGTAATTTTTAGGGAGTTTTGAAATTCACAAAATTTTACCAACCTAAAATTACATTTTTTAAAATTGGTCAGTGATACTGCATTTTTGCCCAGACTTTTATCCAAATAATTTTAAAATAACAAATTTCTTACATTGATGTTGCGAGCAGCGGACTCGATGTTCGATCTCGGCTTTGCTGATGTTGCTGCCAAGCTTCTGAGACGTTGCAAGAGAAGACGATGACTCAGATGATGGTGTCCTCGATGATAACAGTTCCAGTGAAACTGGTAAGAACACCAGCTGCTCCACGATGATGATACAAGCTCCAATGACGTTGTCCAGGATAGCGGCAGCTCCGGTGACGCTGGTATGAACTCCAGCTGCTTCACGATGATGCTGAGGCCGCGGGAGATGCTTGCAGGTCCCGACATGCTGATGATTGATGAATCTGAAACATAAACTCAGAACACAAAGCAATAAAAAAGAATAACAGACAAGTTATGATAAATCAGCAAACAGCATAATCATTCATACCACACATCCCATTCAGACCAAGGGCGGATCAAGAAAATTTTCATTTTGCCCTTTTTTAAAAAGAAATCATGCAATTCTGATAAAATAATTCTGTAATATTTGTGTGGAATATATATTTGAATATATTTTGTATTCTATTCTTAGTTTTTAAATTTTAAACAGTTTAAAGAACTCGAAAAATATCTGACATCCAAATCTTGAAAGCTTTTCAGAGTTGTTTCAGAGTATTACAAAGTTTTTCAGCTATTTTATTTTTATAAGGATTATCAAACTCGAATAAAAAACATTTAAAAAAAATTACTATCCGCCCTTGTTTCAGACATTTCTTGTTCTTCAAGTTGTTTTCAGAATTGGTTTCTTGTTCTTTCTTCGTTTCTTTCTTGCCTTATCCCTACCTAAGTGTGTACAAGTAGCTAATTTTAACTGAATCTACGACAAAGCAACCGAATGTGCTTGTCAATGTATCAAAACGTGAGCATATTCCGTGCCCCGACCTCTCGGTTTGCGCCTAGTGAACCTACCCGGCTGTTGGGAAAATGGTAAACAGTGCTAGGCTGGCAGCACGGCTTCTAGACCTCCCAATGACTCATTGGTACACACCTCCGAAGAGGCTGGTTTGTGCAGATTCGGCTACGCCACCAGCTAGACATCGGTTTAACACTCTCTCGCTAGGTTACACCAAGACAACAGCACCTTCGCGAGGGTCCGACCCGTACCCGGATCGCGATACGCTAATAAGGCTTGCCTGATGTATGTTGGGCCCCACGTAGAGCTAGCGTGTGTGGTGGACAATACAAAACCAGATATCGCGATAACATAACTCAACGAAACGATTTTGAGATATGAAGACCTTCTAATAAGGCAGAAATGCATAAAAGTTTATATTACAAAATCCGATATCGCGATAACCCAACCCACGAAATAATTTTCAGATATCAAGGCCTTCTAATAAGCCAGAAATACCCACAAGTTAAAAGTACGTTGCGCGTCTGTTCAATTGAAAGGTTGCGAGGCAAGTAAACAACTTGTCCGTTTTTAATGAATGCTGGTTTCGATACAACTTACACAACAAGACTACTCCGATAACTACAATGTATTAGAAAGAGACAGCGTACAATTCACAATAACGATGTTACGTTGTTACATGTTACGACGGAACTATAGTTAACAAAAGTTACCTTGAACGATACAATAATAATAGAAATACATATAGACCCGTCAGATACAATATTTAATATTTTACTTTTGATATTATTATAAACAATAATTTTACTATTGCTATTGTTACAAACAAATGTAAAATAATTGTAATATATGTATTATTTGTTTTTGAAAAAATTTCTGATAAAACGTGTAAATTATAACGTCTCTATAATTAGTATGTACTTTTAAAACGTTAAATAAATATTTCTCACAGCAAAAATATTCCAAACAAAAGAATATTTCATCGTTCAAGAGAATTATTGAGGCCAATTGTAGATATCAATATCAACTAAAAATATAAATATCCAGGTACAATTTGAACAGCAAGAGCAGGAGATGTCAATGGCTTTGGCGATGCTGTCCAAGAACATACATACCATCACAATATGTCCCATTAAATAGCCACCATCCACATTCATAATTCTTTTCATACAAGCTCGTCTTATCTTTCGTTCGCGTAACAAACTTTCAATTATATCCATCCATTCTTCACTTTCACCAATCTTTCATTCGACATATGTTGCACATGACCATAACCAGTATCATGAACTTTTGCTTTTGCTTCATCAAATTGTTTTATTCACTCTTATAGCTCCTGGAATTGCAGATCTCAGTCGATAACTTATTTTTTTTAATAGAACCAGATCTACTTAGACACATTTGTACTTTTTGTTGATTAGCGAAATTTCAATTCTCAAACCACGTAAACTGTAGTATAACTACAGAGTTAAAACTCTATTACAATGCACAACAAGAAAATAATCTCAAGAACTGAATATGAATCAGTCGGAAGTACTTATATTTTTAGGTAAAAGTTAAAGTTAGTAAGGTTTGAACTATTCTTTCTGATCAAGACTCTTTGTATATTGATTTTAAAACTCGTCTTTTTTAACAAGAAATCGTAGAGAAGTGACACATAATCTGATAATATTGTATAAAATGTTTGATATTTTACTTTGATTTGTTGTTATTCATTGAAGTCAGACATACATTTTGAATTTTACAAAACGTCAGGTATTAGCGCCACCAATTCTCACGCTAATACAAGGAACTGACTATCACATTCTAAGCCAATTAGTACAGGAATGTAACAAGTATTGATTTTCTAAAATTCAGTTCTGAACTTGATTGCTGCTGCCACCTATCAAAATATATGAAATTTGTAAATTACTCTATTGCAAATACTTTTTTTTCGGATTACATTGTTTTTTTTTCTTATTGGCATCGCTAGAGTGAATTCTTTTTTCAGAACTGGGTTTTTTTGGGATTCTAGTATATATTTCTACCTGTTTCTTGAAGTTATAAATAGGTTCTGCACCCCACGCCTAGGCCTCAGTTTCATCCAACAGCATCTGGATGTACATCTTCATCTCTCTGTCTCAACAGCGCGTCTCTTCCAATAAAGAGCGAACTACAACAAAAAAAAGGCCAAATTATATTCGTATAAGAAAAATGATGGTTAAAAAAAAAACAATTGATCAACAGACGCTGTTAAATCGTTGATTATTACCATCATGGCCCTTCCTTGGAATTGTTGCTAAATGGGTAAAAGAAACGATTTTCGGTAAACATACGAGTCTATTAAACATCATTTTAAATATTTTTATGTGTATTTAGAAACAAATTCGTCAACAATACCTTAACAGTTGACATCACATCACAAAAAAGTAGTAGGTAGCGCCAACATAAAAAAAAACAAGTTCTATTTAGTATTTTGATAAAAATTAACATATTTTGAATTAAATAAAAAATGTAACAGTTACTTTTACTATCATCATTATAAATAAGTATTATTTAAACCATGAAGTCATAAAAACTATTTAAGGTGAAGAATATTGTAAATTAAATAATTGAATTATATCTAAAATTATCAGAGTGGTTTTACATATCCTTAAGATGTTAAAAATAATTTCTTACACACAAAAATAGAATTATCAATCATTATAATTATAAGTATTTATATTTTCATAGGTATTTATTTTAAATATGAATTCGGAGAGTTTGTTTAATTTTTAAAATAAAAAGGAAAGAGATAAAAAAAATTAAACATTAAAAACAGATATATTGTATACACTTTAAAAGTTCAATTCATATGACAGTTAATAAAAAATAAAATCTGTAAACATTTTATTGTTACTTTAAAAATAAGTACAGAATGCATCACAGAGAATACAATTGTTTACATTTAGGCATTCAATTCAATACGAATAGTAGAAAACAAAAGTATTCACTTCATACCGATAGCAAACTTTTGAATAATTAACCATAAATCATACATTCACTTTGTTCTCTACTATTTAACTGTTGTGTTACTAACAATATTATAGTCAGCGATATATTCATTGATATATAGCTTAGACATATATTTTGATCACTCATATTTTGAACAACTCTTGTTTTATAATATTTGACATTTATTATAACATGGAACGTTATGTCTTATTATAAAGAGAAAATATATAGTAATACAGATATAGTTCAAAAGTATTAATTTATAAATAATAAGCATAATTATCTAATTAGTTAAATTTGTTCTTTTCTTTAGCTTCTGATATTTTCTTTTTCGATATGTGTCAAATATGAACATTATTTTAAATATCACAGAATAAAGAAAATGTAGTTTATCTAAACTTTTTTATTTATGCAACTACTATTAGATGTAGATATAAAATTTAAAAATATCTACTTAATTATATTTTTAACCTGATATTCTTTTACTATATTTCCACTTGTATACCTCATTATGAATAATAAAACAATGAAAATATAAATTTATTTTAACTATATTAACAAATAAAAATATTTCTCAATTTTCTGATAATAGCATATGTATATAGCTCGTATATTGTCACATTCAACATTTACTATCACAAAACTTAACATAGTTATACTCGTATTATATATTTGGACGATTTGTTGTAATGAAAACATTTTATTTTTATTATTTATACGTGAATAAACTTTGAAGATTATGAACATGAATATTTATAATTTGTTACAGAAACAGTTTAATTAGTAATTTATTTATTTTCTATGCTGCACAACAGAAATGATTCCTAATTACAGAGCAGAAGAATTTAAAGTTATAGTTGAAAGTAAGCATAAAATAAATAAAACAGTTATTTAATGTTTTTTCTAATTTAATTATGTAAGCATTAATTTATATTATATTTTTTTCTAAAGTACACCTTTTTATTTAAAGTGACTAATAATTTTTAGCATAAAAATTCAATACAAATTGTAAAAAATTCGTTGATATAAGTTAAATCAATATTTAATCGAATTCATTTTAACTACTCGGTTCAATAATTTAAATTTACATGAAATTTAAATCTGCGAAAGTATCTCACTAATTTAAAGAAAATTTTTATTGAATTTATTATTCTTTATTTACAATAACTTCTAGAACAAGTAACAGAAATACTGTTTTCTTTTCTTTGACACCAAGTTTGTATATTTATTTTCAATATATTTAATAATATCGCAAAAATGTTATTCATCCAAAGATGAAAACTCTGATTTATATTAAATTAATATATACTTTACAAAAGCTAGCACAAGCAAACTAAACTTGTTATAAATGTATAAAACTTATGTATTAATATTCTGGCATATATTTACAGAATTATATTGAAGCGTATACTCCCTTTTCAATTAAAAACATTCAATTTTATATTTTTTTGTTTGGAACTTAATTGTTTTTTTTTTTAAAATAAAATTTGGAATGTTTTTCATACGCTTCACAAAAGCATCCTACATCTAGAATACTAATTTATTTACGTCATTAAATGACGAAAAATAGAAGTACTGTACACATTTTTCAAATTAAACATAAATTAAAAAAATTGATAAATGAGTTTAAAATATGTTTTATGTTTTATCTAATTTTCTGCAGAACTTTACTGATATTAAATGGCGTTTTTTAAAGTATCATTTCAGTGATTTACTTTCGACCATATTATACTTAATTAAATATTCTATAACAATGGCATTTTTTTTTAGCTTTCTTTAGTTAGGCATATTGTGAAAGCTTACATAATTTCGTTAACTGCCTTTGTTATATCTTTACATTATAATCAGAAACTAAATGATCTAGGATCAAGTTTACTTACTTAAACACTATCTCAAAAACACCTCTGTATTTAAGTAATGATATTCAAAATGACGGAGATAATGAATTTTATAACGTACAACCTGTGATTTTTTAGTACTGTCCGCCCGTTTTTCAATGCTGGCATATATAAAACGACATATAACTCATCTGTCAGAGAAGTGAAAAAATAGTCAATATACAGGATGTTCAATTTAAATGGCGCATCACTGCTATATCGAGAAGTATAGAGTTAAATTAACAAACAATTTCTGCTTTATAAGACTACCTCAATGAGCGGAACAAGAATGTTTTTGGACTAGTGGTTCTTAAAGTACGGGGTGCAACTTTGTTATTTTAAATGGGAACCTATTTTTTAAATTTATTTACAAAATTTTTGAGAAAAAGCTTATTTAATTATCTTTAATTTAATCTACATCGCATAGAAATCAGCGTACTATGAAAGAAACAAATGAATATCAAAATTAATTAATTAATGTTTCCACAACTCATATATAATAAAGACATTATTACACTGATTTCAGTTGAATTATATGGCTTATAAAACACTAGAGTTTTATATTCCATAAAACACTGTAAACAACTTGTTACTTAGCAACCACTTCATGATCTACCGTATTTTGTGAAACTATATATAACTGAATCAACGTTAAACGTTACGACCAATCTTCGATACCTATACTTATGAGTTGTGGATAAAATTTTGTGTTACACTTATGTTTTATTGGTATATAAAACACTTACGAATACACCTAATAAAACACTTGTATAATAAATAACTATTTTTCACAAAATGGTCGTATTGACATATAATTAATCAAACAAATAAAAATATTATGATTTGTCATGTGTTTCTTTCAAAGCACGCTGATTTCTGTGCGATTTGAATTAAATTAATGTCAATTTAATATGTATTTTTCTCAAAAATTTTATAATGTAGGAAAATTGAATTTTGTATTCGATGAATTCAGAAAAAAATACTGAATTGAATAAATAAATTAAAAAAAAAAATACGTTTCCATTTAAAATAAGAAAGTTTCACCCAGTATTTTGAGCACCACTGGTCCAAAAAATTCTTGTTTCGCTCATTAAAGTAGTCTTATAAATGACCGTTAATATAATTTACGCAATACTGATATAACATTTTTTACTTATTTGACAGATAAGTTGAGTAATTCATCTTAGGCCCATCTCCAAAATACCTATTGACTTAATTTGATACCCAAAACCAAAATATTTAACTGCATCATCATACTGACCTTAAGTACCGACCGGCACGATTACCAGTATTTCAAAATACACTATTCTTCATAATCCTGAATGAAGTGTAACCTAAACTAATTCGTGTATTTAGCAGCTAGCGTTATTTCCGCGCATGGATATACTCATTCTGCGATCAACTCTGGCGTTGACCATCCCCGATGTAACAGGAGGTGGATATTTCCATTTACAAGGCTTTTGCACCAAGTGGCTATCTGTGGATGCACGCTCTCGGAATGGAACCGCAGCTGTGTCTTCAGGACTCTGAATGTCTTCGTCAGCGGGTTTGACTTTCTCTTCTTCTAGGTCTACTTCTGTCCATCGACGACCTGGGGAAAGGCATTGATTGATAATCTTAGTTTATTACAGATGGAATCAGCTAGTTTAACCTATCCGTAATTTGACAAAAATATTATTTCGGCCATTAATTCAATATATTGAAAGGTTATAAATCAAATTGTAAAAGAATTATGGTTCCAATGGGTTATTCCATAAAAATTTAATTATTTTATATATGTTAATCTAAGTACAAAAATAATTATTCCCTTTTTAATTTCTTATACACAGTATAAGGAAGAGATTTTCGCGGAAATACGTCTTTTGAGGTCCACTGAATCCGTTTTGATCATTTTCTCAATGATGGCTGTGTGTATGTGTGTGTATGAATGGATGGATGGATGTATGTCCGAGTGTGCAATATCTCATAAACGAGATAAGATTTGTTAACGAAACTTGGTAATTATAAGTTTCATGAAAATACGAAGAGCTGAGTTGATTTTTTGAATGTAATTGAAAAACTGGAAGAGGAAGTTTACTGGACACACAAAACAATAAATTTCATTTATTTCAAAAATTGAATCAGTTACGAAAAAAAGTTTTAAATCAAAGATGTTAGCAAAAATATTTGGAACATAAAATGTTATTTGCATTTTTCCTGTATATGCGTCTAATTTTGAGAAAAACTAATTTATATATTTAATAATATATTCCAATAATCATAGTAGCAATAGAAACAAAAAACATGAACATGTTTAACATTTATAGGTCAAATAATAATTGTCAAACGTAAGGAGTAAGCCAAAAGTGTTCAATTCAGCGTTTTTGATATTAAATATGCTGTGTATAAGAAAGTCGTGTGGTGCCCACACCAGATTTTTTTATTTTGTTGTAAAGTTCTTACTAAGGGAAAAAAAAATAATAAAGATTTATTAATTAATCGTTACGTAGGTAGCACTTGGTGACAAAGATAGCATATTAATATTAAGAGTGAAGGCATAATTTTCTGTTTTATAAAATAAATAAATATAATATCACGCCTTTTACCCATTACTGGATGTGGCACTCTGCCGAAGCAGATCTCGGTAAGTGATATATTTATGCGCGTGAAGTGCGGTTACCAGCTGTCAAATCACGGCCCCAAAGATGTTATTTGAGGGGGAGCCACAGGAGTAATTTTAATTTGGTGAAAATTTTTGTCGGCTGTGGGATCGAACCAGGGTTCTTAGGATCCACAGGCTGACTCGATACCACTGAGCCATTAGCCCATTATGGAAAATGTTTTATTATCCTTTAAAATTCTGTTGTTATTAAGGAACCAAGTGTGTGAATATTTCGTATTAAAACCAAAGTTATTCCTTGCTTAAGTAGTTCATATTTAGTACGTGAGAGCAAATATGTTGAAGCAGTTTTCGAATTATTTTGCATAATGAATAATTAACAAATATACTCGAATACAGCGAGTATGTAAAACAAAGTTTAAATTCGGTACCTAAGAGCATGATGGGAGAGACAGCTTGTCTACAAGTGGTATTGAAAAAACCACTAGGTGATACCCCGGAAGAACAGAAAAACCTCATTGTGTCTGGTGACGACGGCTCTGATCGATCGCTTCCTGATCTTCTTAATTTCGGACATTTGTTGTGCATTCGCCAAAATCTGCACACGTCTCGGAACACCGCCCATACCTGCAACATTGTAAAATGTCACTTAACTTTGTAACTTACTTAAAATGAAATATAGTTTATTATCCTGTCGAGTGGCCTAATTGCATAAAATAAAAAAAATAAAAATTACATACCGACCCGGAAAATGCTCTATTACAGCCGAGCGCGAGTTACATGACCGAGCTGCGCGAGGCTGGAATGAGCATCCGGCGAGATATGTATACTATTTTATTCACAATCAATTGGTAATCTGTACGTTTTAAACATGTTATGAATACTTTTCTCTGACAGATTTATTATGAGAAGAGCAGTTTTTCTAATCTAGAAAATTTTAGAAATGTAAAAAAAATGAGAAGGAAAATGACTATTTCTCAATAAAAAAAATTATACTATAATTTTGAAGTAAGTAAAATAGCTTGTACAACAAGGTTTGTTTTTGGTTGTACTAAGAGGGTGGTTGTAAGATGTTAAAAATAACGAAAACAACTCTTTTAGTTACTTACAAATCGAGCTCGTAATATCAGTCAATAAATAAATAATTCAGGTCTTCAATTATAAATTAAAAATTATTTATAAAGTATTAAAAAGTGACACCTGACCACGATAATGGTGCAAGTGACTGCCATCAGATATTATAAATAAATAAATAAATAAATAAATATATCATCACGCCTTCTACCCATTGCTGGGTGTGGCACTCTGCTAAAGCAGATCTCGGTAAGTGATATATTTAGCGCGTGAAGTGCGGTTACCAGTCGTCAAATCACGGCCCCCAAACATGTTAGTGGTGGAGCCACAGGGATAGCTTTTTCAAATTATGAAAATTTGTCGCCTGTGGGAATCGAACCAGGGACCTGAGGATCCACAGGCCGACTTCATACCACTGTGCTAGCCATCCCATCATCAGATATTATAAGCCAATTTAAAAGTTAAGTAATTCACTACCAAGTTATATGATTTAATATCCGTTTAACATTTCTTGTCGAAGTTTTCTTTAGTCTGCAGTGAAACTGCGTGTTGTCAAAAATCTTTACTGATGTCAAAGGCAGTCGGCTGTGACAAATAAGATGACAGAAAGTTTGAAGTTTGCGAAGTATGTACTTGGAAATATTTATGTTTGGATCCACTCGCTCTGTTCACTATTGAAGAGTCAGGTACGTATTTTTAACACGTGCAGCGCTGCTGTCGATACCGACTGAATTTGTGGTTTGTTATAATGACCGGACAACCGGAAGTGGTTGTGACGGGGCTGTCGTGAACCGTGAGAAGATATGATAATGAAATGCGAAATTTGTCACGAGACGACAGAAGTCAGGTGAAGTTTTTTGGACGGAGATAATGCGGGTATTTTGTGGTTGTACTGTATTTTATTTGAATAAATGGAATTTATGTTAGCAAAGCCAGTCATCACAATTTAATTTATATAAAATATTTATCAATTTTGTATTGAGTCAATGAACATTGACAAACATTTAGAAATATTCCAAAATTTCTGTTATAAATTTAATAAAATGCATTTGAAAAAATTCTTCAAATACATGAAGGATTTTATTTGAGTTCTCTATTTTCACTTGAGTCGACCTCAAATGTTTAAGTAATCAATTAAAATTTCATCGTTCTATGGGAAGAAAGGTTTAATATTCTCTTCGCTTTTTCATTGCATTTTCGTTTGACCAATTTGATTTCTTTTAAAATACTGTTTCGTTTCTATGCTTTTCTTGTCACTTAATATTGACGAAAATTTGAAAGTCTATACAGGTATGTTTTTAACTTTTCTGTCGAATTAAACAGCAAATATGACATCACCTACTTATCTATTTACCTGTCATTTTTTTGTTATTATTTTTCTCAACCATTCATATTTTCATAGATTTTCTGTACATACAGGGACGGATCTACTTAAGGGCTATTTGGGCTGCAGCCCAGGGCCCCGTGGATACAAAAGTCCCCCAGCCTCCATTGAAAACAAAAGACGATATTGTGAAAAAATATTATTGCTAATTATCTAGATGACGTAGACGAACATTTAGGGAATGAGTGCATTCAGTTAAAATCTTACTTACTACAGTCTAAGCCAGAGTCTTACACCTCTTGCATTGAACTTTTTATGCTAATTTATGAAAAGAAACTTGTTGATGTTTTCCCAAATAGTTATACCATCATAAAGATTTTTTTAACGTTGCCAGTTACTAGCTGTGAAGCGGAGCGCTCTTTCTCCAGGATGTCGTATATACAAAACAAATATAGGACGATGTCGAACTATCGACTAAATCATTTATCAGTTCTTTCCATAAATTGCGATTTAACAAAGGACTTACAATGTGATGAGCAAATAAAGGAATTTGTAGCACAAAAATGCAGAAAAGTTGCTTTATAATTTATAACATAATCACACATAGCCTGTCAATTTATTTTGCAATAATGTCGTACAGTTGCTGTTTGTATACAAACACTAAGTCATATTATATAAATAAAATATTTTGTTCTATTTTTTTCCTATATCGTATACCTATATCACTATAGAGAACAGTTTTTTGACAAAATGGCAATTAGTTGAGTGATTAGGTAGGCCCCTAAGTAGTATTAGCCCAGGGCCCCACAAATTCACGATCCGCCCCTGAGTATATAGTGAATGTCCACAAATGATTAATTTTAATAAAATTTAATATATTTGTTATTTCTCTCAATAATTCAGACTCGCTCTTTTTGTGTTTCTACATACATCGAATAAAAATTACTATCAAAAGGTAGAGCACGAATCAGGATGTGTTGCGCAGTTCAGAGAGCAGTTCATTGATGTGATTCTACTATAATTGTGCTCATCGTAGTATCAAATTTCAGTTCTGATTTATATAGAAGTGTGTCGTAACAAAATTGACAGTCTGTTCCGTTAGGCTTGGCATCGTTTCTTCCTCATTTCCGATTGATCATTTTGACTTCGCTTTGATTAAAGCATTCGTTTCTCTCAACTAATTAACACAACTATAGAGATGTTAATTACATCCTTAGTCCTCATGTTGTCGAAAACATTTACCTGTACGTGTAATTTAATTAAAAATTAATTATTATAAACACTTTGACAGAATAGAATGGAAATGATGTATATAAAAATTACGAATGTGGATGAAGTGAAAGTAGGTTCGCAAAATAGGAATATAATTTTTCCTACAACTGTGCGATTTCTTTGTTATTACGTAACTATAATTGCCTGAGTATGGAAAGTAGATGAATGCAGACCACGTGCGTTTCCGAAAGCAAAGAAACACTAGTGCGGAAAGTGCTTCATTACGTAACTGTCAAAAGAATTTTGTTTTGACAGCGATTTAAATTTCGCGCCGAGCGCGGAATTCATATTTTGCCCACAGACGCTTATGAAAGAAGAAGATACGGTGAACCAGCGCTAGTAAATATGCAGTAGTATATTTTGACGTTTATAAACGTAACCTTAATTTGCAGTATATCTAATCTGTAGACAATTAATAAAAAGAACCGAACAAAGTAAAATATATCGATAAATGGTTTTATTTTAAGGGTAAGTGAAATACTTCATATTTATTGTTTGTGTATATTATTAATACAGTTGTTACAGTTGCTTATATTGACATAATGTAAAGTGGAAACTTTTGTGTCTAAAGAAACATTGATTCCTTCCGTACCTGTTCATATTATTACCAGTAATATTATTGGTAACAATGTCGGAAGCTTCAGAAGTACCAGCAGCAGGTTGATTGTCAATAGGCGTATTCCATTTGCCATTTGGATCAGATCTAACTTACATTTACTGAACCAGAGCACTTATTTATTTCGCTGGATTGCTGCCCTGACTTTATTTCCAGTACTACAATTACTTATTCTAATTTACTTTGAAGTAATTCACTCCAATAAGTGCTTCAGTTTGCTTAATTCAGTTCATTTAGTCATGTTGTCAAATTTATCTGAACTGATTTAAATGAACCAAGTGGCAAATGGAATACAGCTATTGTCGAAAATAGATCCAACATAGTATGATCCGGAGCTTCAATTATCTTTGGAGGTGTTAATGATAAAGAAGAATCACTCACTGTACTATTCCAATCAAGATGATTTTGAAGAAATTATTTTGACGTTAGTGAAATATTTTTAAATAACGTAGAACAATGTGCAAGCAATCAACAAACAAACCATAGCAACGCCGTAAAACATCGTTGTCATGTAATATCATTAAAATTTTATAAATTTTATAAATTTGAATAATATTTTAGTGATTTACTAAATCGCACAGTTGTAGGAAAAATGTTGTTTATAACACGTGCCGAAAAAGGTTACATGCTCGTGCAGATTTCCGCACTCGGCAAGCCTCGTGCGTTAAATTCTGCACTTGCACGTAACGAGACTTTTTCGGCACTTGTTATAAAAATAACTATTCAAGAATTCGTACAATTGTACGAGATTTGATGGAATATAGCCTGATGTTATGTATTTCATTTATAAACGCAAGACAACCAAAACAAAATTATTGCGTTGTTTCAAAAAAATTACTGATGATAGCGTAACCATGGTTTGTTTATTTATTTTCACTATACGGGAAAACTTTGTCAGCGGCCTGAAAAAATATATTCCCGGACTGTTATTGCTCGTGGCCTAGCAACGACACTATAATACCGGAATAATGCACTTTGCTGACACAAAACACACCGGAAAGGTGTCAGTTTTCATCCGATCTGAAAAAAAAAATTGTATGCACTTCAGGCGATTTACAAACTCTCGGGCTAGAGGCCCTCGGTCTTGTAAGTATCGCCCTAGGAAGGCATAATCATCATCATAATACCATAGTTACATAAATATCTATAAGTGTCTCTCATAATAGCTACCAACATAAAAAATGAAACACCTTCTTAATATCAAAACTTGTGAATAAAATTACTAATAATTTCATTCACCGGTAGAAATAGCTTTTTTATTTTTTAATTATCTTCTGCAATTACTAAACATCAAAAATAAAATTATGCTTGTCAGAAAATCAAAACTCGATTTCAGTTTTTGACGCCCTGATTGCGTCAAAATTCCAATCACAAATTCCACACGTGATAAAATAAATTTACGAGTAAATATCTTACCTGTTCGATGCTCTCCCTCACGGAAATTTCATGGAAACACACACAGCCAATTTCTTTACTCCTTCTTTGTCCTTCTTCACTGCTGATCATCCGGTCGCCGTTCTGATCGATCTTGTTGCCGACGAGGACGACAGGTACCTCTGATAGATGGTCCTGCCGCAAATACTAGAGTTTAATTCAATACCTGAACACTCCATAAACGTCTCATAAAACATAGCTATTAATCTTATTGAAGTGAATTTAGGCACGTTTGTTTGTGATGGTTTTAGTAAACTGGGTCAGAGGAGTGTTTTACATTTTATTCCGATTTCATAAGTATTCTTAATTGATATATTTATTTAATGCTTCTGATTTTTTTTGTACTTGTTTCTTTTACATATTAGTATTACTGACGTACTATTAAAGTTTAAATATATAAAAATAAACAGCCCGATACTCAAAAAAGTTTTAGCTAAACTTGAATTTTGGTTCGTGATACATACATAATTTTTCCTACGACTACGAAACTATCAAAATAGGTATTTTTAAATTGAATATAACTATATTCAATCCAGGTGCAACCAATTCATGTTTTATTTGTAAACGTGACAATATATATGATCAAAAATCATTATATTTGAATCAAAAATGTTTGAAAATATCTTAAATTTTTATGTTTATTTGCTTGTTCTTTAGTAATCATTAACTTTACGTTGACAACTGAAAGCATAAAAGTAAACTGGAAAATTTATCGAAAATTTCAGTTGAAATGATTGAAAATTTTCAATTTTTTTTAATATGTTTCTATATGTGGTAATTTACACATTTCTGAAATAGAGTTCTTTTACTATTGAGAAAGGAGGCTGTATTTGACGCCGATGTGGCTTCGAAATTATCAGTTTTTAGCCAATATTCGTTTTTGTGTAATATAAATTGAATTATTTCAGTAAGTAGTCGAGTGTTTTTAAAATAAATTTGAGAAGGAGAATCTCAACAATGCGGTTTTAACTAATGTATTCTTCATGTAAAAATATATGAGTAATTATTAAATAAGTAAATTTTAATAAAAAAAATTCGTACGGATACGTTTTTCATTAAACAAATACGAATATTGGCTAAAAACTGAAAATTTAGAAGTCACATCTGTTTTAAATACGCCTCCTTTCTCAACAGTAAAAGAACTCTATTTCAGAAATGTGTACGTTACTATAGATACGTATCGTTTCTTGGTCCTAGGATCAAAAAAGGTTTTTACTATAGTTATCATAGTTATAAAAATAAATTTGACAATTTGTTTGATTTTAATTTCTATAAATCTGCGAAATTTTCTATATAGGTAGATAAAAAAAAATTATATGTTTGTTATATTATTCGACCCTAAAACTTTTATTTTTAGTCTTAATGAAACAAATATTTATTATCTATTCAAATTCAAAAAAGCTAAAGTGCTAGACTGAGATATACGAAAATTGTAAACATCGACACATCGGTTAAAACAAAAGCAACCGCTCTATAAAGCAAAACTGACAACGCGAAAACACTAAAAGAAATTCCAGTTCATTCTGCTACAAATGTACTCTTGTAGAACAATAAAACACGGAGACAGCAAAACAGAAAACCCTGAAACACGATTTGCTCGGTTCAAAGCGTTCTTTGCAATTGAGTCTGGTGTCTGGCTAGGACGTGGAACTTACCTTATTGATGTTTGTCCCCAGCCGTCGTCGCCTCTTGTTGTAGTTAATTAGAAACTTGAGGCGGTTACATTCGTCAAATGAGCATTTGTCCGTCACCGAGTACATGAGGATGAACGCTTCCGCCCACCGGATGTTTGCCTCCAATGCCAGGCATTCGCTCTCCTGGAATATTTCACAGTTTAGACAAAGTTTGATTAAAAACATTTATCATTTAAAAAAGTAGGCTTTTCGTACATTATTTGTTGACACAAAGTGAACCTAAATTGTTCATTGTAAACTCAAATGTAAATAATTATAATTGAATTTGCAGTTGCTGTGTACAATCAATAAAAAATATGTTTACAGGTAATTCAATAATCTTTAATAAAAATATTTACAGTGTAATATATAATAAATAAAATTTAATAGAAATTCTTGTTCCCTGCGTTTAGCGAAGACTTGCGTAGCCGTATTTTTTAAATTTATTTATTTAACTTTCGTATCCTTGTTTACGAATGTCCTAATGTTGTCAATAGAAAAATATCTTTTATTTAATATTTCACAAATATTTATATCGGTTCGAAAAATCTTGTGTATCATACGTCTAGAAACTATTTAGCGAATACTCGCAATTTGCAAGACTAGCTTTCGGCTCGGTAAGTCAAAATTTGCTTACAGTCGCAAAACTACAGTTTTTAGACGTGTGGTACACAAGATTTTATAAAATGAATTTGATTTATTTGTTACAAAATTAAATAATACATTTTTTTGTTAGTAATAAAAAAAAATCCCTTTATAAATTCGGTGCTAGCTGAGACAATCTAAAAAAAATCAACATACATATACAATGGTATCTTAGCAAATTGGACATTGGCAATAGCAGGGGACGATAAAACCGTTTTAACGATTGTCACTAATAGCAACGGAAAATTTAATACTAATTACAGTATAGGGTTCGAATTCATTAAGCCACAGTGTCATAGTTCATATATATTTTAGGTTTAGTGGGATTCTAATTCGGGATTTTCAGATTCGAATGCTGTAACGCAACTTACTCCACCGTACTGCCGGATAATTGATTAATTATAAGATACGAAATATAAATTAAGTTAGTAATTTAAACTAAATTACTATAGGCTCTTTCCTTGACATTGTTTACTCCACTAATACAATCGGAGGTAGCAAATAGTTACTGATAAAATAACTTTCCCAAAATTTTCACTTCCTCGTCTGAAAATTGTTCAAGTGTGAACAATTTCCGAGTTTTGCACGTGCTACGGCTAATAACCAGGAAGTACGCAGTTCACACTGAACATTATAACGAAGTTAATGGAATCCGTACCAGGCGTTAAACGAATAAACGAAGAGACGACAGTAATTAAATATTCGTAAGAAGTAACGGTTGAGAAATGTAACAAATTAAATGTATTTCAAATCAAACGCAGCATTTTAAAATGCAGAGTTAAGTTGGTTTTTATTTACGTGACATTTTATTAAAGAACTTTCTTGGAGATTTTATGTTGGTTTCCATATAATTAAAGAAGAACGAAGCTATTTAGAAACGTAATTAATTTATAAGATTACAATTAATTCATCTATTCATCGTTAAAAATTGAAGCCCTTTAAACGAATTTACAATAGAATTTGAGGATTAATTCGTCATTCATGAATTATTACGCAGTGATCAATTCGAAAGACAGTCTCTGATTTAAAATTTAACTGAATTTTTAGAGCAAAATTGCTGCTGCAGGCTTTAAATTTTCTTAGTATACTAATGTATCGTACCAACATGCGAAATCTCTATACAGGATGTTTCAAAATTATTGCAAAAAAATAAATAGTACAATATATTATTTGATGTATCAATTGGCACAACACAAAATTTTTCCAATATGTCAGGCACGTTTTGATTCAGTCGCCATGTGATTTAAGTTTGATTATATACCAATTTTTATCTCTATACCGTAGTTTAGTTGGTTTAAAGCAAATGACCGGTGTTTATACATACATACATACATATCTTCACGCTATATCCCAACAAATGGGGTAGCACGAACCCTTCAATCAGTCATAAAATATTCACTCATTACATTCATCAAATAATCAACCCTCGTCAAACATTATCATCCGGAGTTTATCCCAGGTTTAAATCCTGGCGATATCCCAAATTTTCTTTTTGATTGATTTCATCAATTGTTAAGTATTTATTTAAAATACTAAGGTCCAGTTTTTCAATCACCGGTTTACTCCCGATTAACGTTAATCATGATTAAAATTAATCGGTGATTGAAAAACTGGACCTAAGAGTTGGTTTTTCCATCTCTGGATAAAGTTCCCGATAACTATCGGCAGAATATCTGAAAAGATATCACATTAACAAAATGACATTCAGTATAATTTTCGCCATTTGTGCTAGGATTTCGATACGATATTTGTTTATTTATCCCGCCGATAGGTATCAGAATACTTATTCGGGGATGGAAAAAGTGGCCCTAATTAAATTATAAATCAAAATTTGGTCATAGACCCGATTAAACTTTCAAATTTACTTTGAAGTTTTTTACATTTATATACGAGTATAAAATTTAGGACCGGTTTTTCTATTTTCGAATAAAGTTTTCAATAATTAGGGTGATAAATAAAAAATATCGCATTGAAATCATAACACAACTGGTAATAATTATATTGAATGCCATTTTCTGATGAGATATTTTTTCAATTATCCTGGAAACTTTATTCAGATATAAAAAAAAAACCGGCCCTAAAGTAAATAATTCCAATATAAATTATAACTTAAATCGTTAATTGCATGTGTTTATTAAATGTTTTTATTAAGTACCAGTAATATAAAAGCATAATCACATTCACAAAGTATTATAACAGATGATTTTATTGATCCTCAGATTTCAATGAATGTATAAACCTGGCTGCGATTTCAAATCCAACAAAAGTGGCTGCATTGGCGGGAAATGCTCGAAGAATAACCGGCGTGAATCCCTTGTACAAAGCACCAGCGCCTTCCTTCTTCATCAATTCACCGAACACTTGCTTTAAACCTCCTGGATAGGTGCCCTCAGGGGCTGTTTGCAAACGACTCTTCACAGTGTCTGCAGGCATGCCAACAATCCAGTTAACAATACCCGCCATTCCACCAGCTAAAATACTTATAGGCATGCTTACGCTTTCACCAGGAGGTGTCAGTGCTTTTTTAATAGAGTCATAGGTCAAGAAATAAAAACCGCCAGCAGGTACATCTCTTAGCGCCGTGGCTATTACACCGCGATAAATACTACGAATACCGCCTTCCTTGTACAATTTCTTGAAAGCATCCCCGAGACCGTCATACTTCTTTTCTCCTCCACCTGCTTGTATTTGTAAGAGACACTTTACACGTTCGAAAGGGGACATGATAGTTGTGGTAAAAGCGCCGGAAAGAGCTCCTGAACTCCAAATTCGCAGTTGATTCCATTCTTCTCGTTCAGCATGAAACAGTAGCTTACCAAGTCCGTATCCGAAGAAGGAAATTGCAAAAATAGGAGCTACTCCGACTAGAGGTGCTGCGATACCTTTGTACAGTCCAAGGGGTCCTTCAGTTTTTATAGTTTGTGTTATACAGTCCAAAGTGCCTTTATATTGTGTAGAAGTTTGCAAACGAACCTTTACTGTATCTAGTGGATGGCCAATCAGAACATTGCAGATACCTCCAAATCCACCACAGAGAAAATATTCGAGAGGATTTTGTGACGACATTGTTCAGATCGCAACACTAAATTGTTTTTAATGACAGTTTATTTCTTACTTTCAATTGGAAATCCTTTTGAACTAAATAAGAAGATCCGTAAAGTTTTATATTTAAGTGAAACATATAAACTGAGTAAATTTATCTATAATATTTTAATGTTATAAAACTTGTAAAGTGTCAAATAAAAGTGATAATTTTGTATTGACATTCAAGATGTCATTTTAGCCAAATGAATTACAGAACATGTTTGACATATCTGTTGCTATGAAATTTATATATAAACACATTTAATATTTTTAGATCGTCGACACTCTGAGAGACGATCTTACAGATCGGTACGGTATTTGTATCTTCGACAATAATTTTTTATTTTTACTGAGTGCCAAAGTAGAGCCACGCCATTCGTTATATACCTAAATGGGTGGAGTTAAAGCGCATTCCAGCCACGGTTTCACTTTGATTTGTCGAACTCCATCTAAATTAAGTAATTTTCTTTATAAAAACTTATATCAATTCTGTAGGAATGAAATTAGGATTATACGAGTTCTGTTAAGAAGATAACTGGATCACTCAAAATTATAACGTATGTAAATAGACGAGTGCCATGAAAGATAAAAGCATTTTACTGTAGATTTATAATTACTTCTGCAAAAAAATAAATGTCGTACTTTTTGGCATGAATAATTATATTAAAAATGGCGATAGAAGAAAATAAAGCAAATGAATTTATGTTCTTTAGAAGCACGTTTTAGATAAAAAGAACGGTAGCGTTTCACTTTTAATAAATTTATACTTGGATGTTAAAATTTGTTTAGCGTCGTAAGAAAGGGCGAATAATAATTAATAAATCATAAAATTTAATGTGTACCTAAAAGATTAAAGTCTACTAATCAGATACAAAGTCAAATTAAATTACATTACAGATTTAGTTTTATCGTTATTTTTACTTTTATGCACAATTAAAGTACGCACCAATAAATTATTTTTTTTTGCCTTTGTTTTCATAATCCCCATTAATTAAGAAAATCAATTTTAAAGGAAGAATTATTTCCAGGAAATGAATATAAAGTGGAAAATTGTGAAGGGAAAAGCATTTTCGGCAGTTTTACGGTACGACCCAATTATTTTCCCTACTTTTTTTATATAAATGCGATCGTATCATAAATAGACCCTTTCAGCTTCTAACGAAGATTTATATTGTAACTGGAATCCCCCTAAAGAAATCTTGATTTGAAGTTACATGTTACAGTAACATGAATCCGAATCGATAACTTCTTGTTAGTTTTATGTCGCGATATATTTCAACTTTTTCTACATTTATTTTAATGAATATCCGTATTTCCAGATCTTCCAAATATTTCACAAGAAAAACCAACGATAAGGAAAAAAATTCGTTCTCGCAATGTCACGCGTTTTCCTTTTAATTTATTCCTTCATTTAAAGCTTAAAGTTTTAATATACGGTGACGCATTTAACTTTCGTATTCCCTTTTTATTCTTAGAATAATGCTTTTCTTGTTTACTTCCATTTTCGGATTTACTATCAAGAATATTTTATAGGTATACGATACTTTCTCGAACTATAAAATATCGATAAAATAAAAAATCCTTAGAGAAACATAATAGAAAACGAGGTTTCAATATAAAATTTATGGGAACTACTAAAATAGAAACTTTATTTGAACTCAACATTATGAAATTTGTACCGAGAAGAAAGTAGAAAGTTGACAATTGCCACTCGCTGAGCGACAATAAAATTTTGCCGCTCACCGAGCGGTAAAGTAAGAGTATTCATGGATACATGAAAACTGTCAACATTTTCAAGCGAGCTTCAAAGCAGAAAAAACTGTCAAAAATGATTTAAAATTCTTTTTCAAGGATTTCTAAGTGACCGTAGAAAAAATTTTGTGTGCTCTTGCATGGTTGTTGCTCTCGGCTGTGCCTCGATCAACAATCTCCATTCGAGAGCGGTAATAGACTACATTCTGATCTAGGTACACAAATAGTTATTTCATGGACAGTATTCAAATATAAAAAAGGCTTTTGCTAACGATTGTTTCCAGCCTAAGCCGGCAAAAACTAGGGACTTTGAGCAGATTAGGATTGGCATCAACTGGCTGTCAATGTCAGTGATGTCAAAATAAAAAATTCCTAGTACTTAATATTTGACAAATAAATCAATAATTTCATTTAAATCGGCTCAAAAAATATTGTGTATCACACGTCAAAAAACTGTTTTACCAGTGTCAAAATATTCTCGCACAAACAACTTTTTCCATGAAACAATTCACAACATAATAAATGTATACTGCGTCGTAAATTTATGATTCGAAAATTCATAACATAGTAAAACAGTGTCAGTCACAGAATTTTATATCTGCAGAATTTTCTATAAAAATGTGGCAATATATTATATCCATTACATTTTTTGATATAAAACCTGGAAGAACCGTTTTTTCTATGATGTTTCGGAAGATGATTTATAGTTCAACAAAACAGAATTTCAATAAATTGTGTTTATTTAAGTAATTAAATATTTTTTGATTAAAGTCTGTACAATATTTATTTAAGTAGACGTTTCAGTACCTTTCAACAAACCAAGAAGTACGCTGAATGGCTTGTCAGTACACCTATTTCACTCTTCAACGAATGCGTTCGTCTATTCTATACTACAGCCACAGACAAAATATATACAATGTCTAATTAAATGTATTGAATTGGCAGCGTTTATATCAGTGAAATTTGTAATTCTGGACAAGTCTGTATTGCAGCGCTTATGTCGATTTAGTTCACGGACGTTGAATTTTACAATACATAATTATCGAGTGGGCCTGTGAATCCTGACAACACTGGTTAGATTCCCACAGCTGACAAACATTTTCACCACATTAAAATTACCCCTGTGGCTCCCCCACCACTAACATCTTTGGGGGCCGTGAGTTGACGACTGGTAACCGCACTTCACTTGCATAAATATATCACTTACCGAGATCTAATTCGGCAGCGTGCCACACCCAGTAATGGGTAAAAAGCGTGATGATATATTTATTTATTTTTTATTTTATAATCATTTGAAGATATTTACTCGTAGGTTATTAATATTTAATTCTTTTAAAAAGCGCTGTTAGTAAATATTTTTCTACTCTCAAAATTATGTTTATCAATCCTATTTAGAGCCAGTTTTTCAAGCACCGATTAATGTTGATCATGATAAATAATAATGAAAACTATGGTTTCCATTATTATTTAATCATGATTAACACTAATCGAGAGTAAACCGGCGATTTAAAAACTGGCTCTTAATATAACTTAAACATGATTAATTATTTATTCACTAACTTTATTTTTCTTCACTCGCGCTGTTAAAAGTTGAAACTTTCCTAAAAAAATGCTTGTTATTGTTTTACAGTTTCCCTAATCGATGACGAAGCTGTTAAACTTCAATAAATATGACAATATTGTCGTCGATGTCTCAACGTAAAGTTGGATAAAGTTAAGATATAAAGTTGTAAACAAATTTGTCAACTCTAAAACTTCGTTGAAACTGAGCATAATTAGGTTAAAAACAATATTAGTTTTGTTGTTCTCTGAGGAATTCAAATACTTTTTAATTTATTCTCGTACACCTGTACACTCTCCAACTGAGGTACACAATTTTCTCATAGTCAACGTTGATATAGTAATTGTGTATATACAGTACACTAATAAAACTAACATTAGAAAAGGTGAAAAGATTTCTTCTAAAGTTCAAATTATAATTTAAACATATTTTTGAAGTGAAAATACTCACAATTCATGGTCGCGATAAATCAACAACATAATGCTCTGTTATCAACAATTTATAAATAAAATTAACTTAAAATGAAATAAATAAATTTACAATTACGCATTTTACCAATTACTGGATGTGGCACTCTGCCGCAGCAGATCTCGGTAAGCGATATATTTACGCGCGTGAAGTGTGGTTGCCAACCGTCAAATCACACCCCACAAAAATTTTAGTGGAGTGAGGGGGGCACAGGGGTAATTTTAATGTAGTGAAAACTTCCAGTTCGATTCGATATCACTGGGCCACCTACTCGTTAAATAATATTATGACATAAAAAATGGAGGGCGACTCCAGCATGTATAATTTTTGTATTATTATTAGTGATTTTTTTATTTATGACAACTATCCTATTGAGAATGTCATAAGTAATATAAAAAAAAAATTAAATATGATTCTTTAATTAAATGAATATTTAAACCATTTTGTTTTCTATGAAAGCTCATTAATTACGTCGTAATTATTACGATTATAAATAACCCTTTACTTGACAAGCTAAACATTTCAACAACCCTTTCTAGAGCTACTGAACAAAAAATACTTTGCGAACTACCACACCCGAAATTTATTGAACTCAAAAACTGCCCGTCGTCCAACTGAAATATATTCTCAACGACTTTTACAAACTTTAGACAGCACAATTATGGGATTCAACCCGGTTTTACTAGAAACCGAGTACCCGATTAATATATAGAAGAAAAATGTTACTATTATTGAAAATAATTCATGATTTGGGGTAGGTTGCTCAGTAGTATCGAATGGGCCTGTAGATTTGAGAATCCGAATTTAACTCCCACAGTCCACCCCTGTAGCTTCCCCTCCACTAACAGCCTTGGGGACAGTGATTTGACGACTGGTAACTACACTTCACGCGCAAAATATATTTCTTACCGAAATCTGTTACGGCAGAATGCCACCCTCAGTAATGGGTAGAAGGCGTGATAATATATTTATTTATTTACTTTTATTTGAAAATCCTTTCTACAGTCTCATTTAAAACTTCATTGGCGAATATCGTTTGAAATATTTTTCGCGAGTAAGAACAATATTATACAAGTAATAAAATTACCAACTCATCAAGATTTTAAAAAATATACAAATGAAGTTAAAAACGAAACTACGTGACACAAACTGTAGAAAATTACCAAATGATGTCAAACGTATGACACAATTAGTATACACAAAATATAATTATAGTCGAACCAAAATAGCTTGCACGTAGCACGTAATATTCACAAAGTGAACCAAAATATTATTACATGGTGTTATTGTTACGGATACTAAATATGCAAAATAACAACTGTACCTGTGGTTGTCCAGCCGTGTCCAAAATGTCGAAGTAGACCATCTCATTGTCGATGACAGTGTGGAATGTGTAGACTTTTTCTAAACTAGGATCGTATTCTCCGATGTAGCGACGAGTTATGAATCGGACAACCATTGCTGCAACAAATTCATTACACTATTAATATATGTAGACTAGACCCAAACACTTCGTACGAGAGACAATCAAAGTTTCAAAAATGTTATTGGTTTTTAAGATATTTGAGTTTCTAATGTCAATAAGTCTACGTATTATGAGAGCATTGCGATCTGTCTCTAACTGCCGAATGAGCTCCTATACCATAATCGAAATAAAGAGAATTAATGATAAAAACATTAAGTTATGACTATTAGTGAAAAAATGAGTTAAAAATAATATTGTATTTCACATATATAAGCGATTGAAAATATTGTGGCATCACAAGAACTCAAGCATTCTTATTGGACACAAGTATTTTCGCGTGGTAAATAAGAGACATATGCGAAGTAGAACGTAACTAACTGTGACATCTCAGCACTGTTTTTTAAACTGTTTGTCATTTACTCGTATATAAGAGAGGAAAATTCAGTCGACGCTGAGAATTTAAATGACAAGTTAGGAAGACGCTAGGAAGAATCAAAGAGATCCGTTTCAAATCCTGACGTCGACTATATTTTTCTCTCTAAAATAATAATTGATTTAATCAATTGATAAGTACTTACTTAAAATAATAATAAAATAACAAAAGTATTTAATGATGGTATGATTTACGGCCACTGATATTTTCAGGGGCTCTAGATACACCATTACCTATTTTGCCTAGTAAATTCAGCCTTGGTTGCTATTCATTATTCGTACGACCTTTCCGTTGGAATAAAATTAAGTTAGAGATGGTTGTTAAATTTGTAGTTGATGAATATAGAGCACTAGTTAAATAAAATTGTCTACATGCTGTAAAGAGGAGCAGTTATATTTACCCGAACTTAGGTGGTATCGAGTGGGACTGTACATTTGAGAAACCGATTCTCACAGTGTGATTAATTTTCACCTCATTACAATTACCCCTGTGGCTCTCCCTCCACTAATATATTTGGGGATCGTATTCTACGGTTGGTAACTGCATTTCATGCGCATAAATATATCCCGTATCGAATTCTAATACGGCAGAGTATCACACTCTACAGAGTAAAAGGTTTTGGCCAGACAGTCCCGATTTTAGACAATGGGCCTTTCAAGACTTTTTTGAATTTTTTATATATTAATCTACGTAATAAAATAATGATACCCAAATTTTTTATTTTTTAAAAAAAACTTGTATTAAGCATGATAAAAATATTTAAACTTTCGAAACAAATGAATATGACGTACATAGTTGCATCTTAGCTTAAAGAGAGACAGATAAGACAGACATAAATAACACGTAACTTGTCGTTGTCAGTAGAATCCTCAGACAAAACATAACTAGACGGATAACATCGGCGTTTGTTGTGAGTCAGAAAGGGATAGAATAACTGGTTGGTGAGGCGGGTGCGCGGCAAGGAGCAACTTGCATAACATCAAAGTGTACTCGCTCCTTGCCGCGCTTCCGGCGGACCCTCAAGTTATTCCATTCTTCTCTGCTTCACAACACTGCATTGACTTGAATACGGCATAATTCGTCTAGTATTATATGTCATTGGTAGAATCGTAGAATGCTGAATGCAAATTTCTTCTTCGTCTTCTTGAGCACCGACAAACGTTTCAGACAAAGCTCTGTGATTGGCTTAATGCAACTACGTCATTGCAATATGGCAGTGCGAACGTTTTAAATTATTCAACTTTAACTTTCATATTTCAGCAATAAAGATATCATTTATGGTATGATTTTATATTGTGTTAAATATGATATACGGTCAAGAATTTATTTTAATAAATATATATTAAAAAGCTCTACCACTTGAATCCCCCATTTGTCTCACGTCTCTGGGAATTTTTAAAAAAGTTCCGTTTTTTGGTAGAATATGCTTTTATAATAAACACAGTAGGTACCTAAGTGTTATTTTAAAAATTTCTTGGCCACATTCAATTGAATTAAAACACTGTATTGTTTTTCAGCGCATTTTAGTTTTAGCATGTTATTTTCAAAGCTTTTGGTTTTCAATTACCATAAAATAAACAAAAATATATTTTCTTTCCGGAATACCTTACTATTGATTCAGCATGGTAGAAAATTGTTGACGTAAAATACTAAGTAAATAAATAATAAATTTTGACATGTTTGAAAATCGACATACTAACGGTCTAATAATAGTCATCTGCTGTGTATTGTATTTTACGCTTGTTAAGAATTAGTTGACCTTGGTCAAGTAACGAAATTAAAACGTATTTGTTGAATTGCGCTAAATTAAATTCATTGAACAAACAGACACATTTTATTCAACAATAGAGTTTATTTAACATTTTATCATTTTCTTTGAAGGCTAAGGCCTTCACTTTGAATCTGCGTTTACTTTGAAATGTCAGACAAAATTGATTATTTGTTCTTGTGAAATTTAACCTCACTATTATTTGTTCCCTCATTGAATTTTCTTTATTCTGTAGCTTTTCAGATTAAAATTGTGCAGCAAGAAAAAGTAAACAAATAACAAACATATCATCATTTACATTTCCAGTTCAGAGAACACTGGTAAACAGATACAGATTTTGCAATATTTCATAAAGTGGAGTAGGTAGCTCAGTGGTATCGAGTCGGATTGTTGAGTTGAGAAACCGAGTTCGATTCTCACAGCAGACAAATAATTTTCAGCACATTAAAATTACCCTCGAGACTCCTTCTCTACTATCATCTTTGTGAAGCGTTACTTGACGGCTGGTAACCGAACGTCACGCGCATAAATATATCACTTACCAAGTTCTGTTTCGGCAGAATGCCACACACAGTAATGGGTAAAAGGCGTAACAATATATTTATTTTTATTTGTATAAAATGAGGGAACTAATATATGATTGAAGATATACGAGCTTTGTAAATTTAAACAATTCTCATATTTTTATTGGTTTATTTCGCCTGGAATTCAAAATAAGCACTCAGTAATCGAAAAGTTACTCCCAAAATATTAAATTCTATCCCAATCGTCTATATCTATAACAAATATTGTATTTTTGGATCCTAAGAACTCTGGTTCGATCTCCACAGCCGGCAAGACATTTTCACCAATTTAAAATTACACCTGTGGCTCCCCCACCACTAACAACTTTGGGGGCAGTAATGGGTAAAAGGCGTGATGATATATTTATTTTTGTTTATTTATTTTAAATCTTGTATTTCTATATTACTTTTTTTTTGTCTTGGCAGGACAAATTAAAAATCGTAGAGCAATAATAAATTCGAAACATAAAATTGTACCGATCACCGATGTTTTTAGTAAAAAAGTACTATTTAATATAAAATGTTAAAGTGTAATATAAATACGTATTGGTTAATATTTCAAATTCTTTATAGCAAGAATATGAAACTCGTAATAAAATATGGTTTTCCCGAAACTATGATTTACAACTGTGCTATGCTATAATAATTTCCAATGTAACACATGATATTAATTTTGGAATATCGTGTGTTATAATAAAATGTTAACACTTTAGTATAGGAAATCAGTAACAGTTCGATTCTCAAAAAAGTTTTAACTAATTCTTTGAATTTTACATACAATAGAAGTCTATTGTTAATGTTACACAATTTATTAATTTTGTATTATTAAAATAAAAAGAATAAATTTTATTATAGGTACTAAACAAATTTTCTATAATACATAATTGACCTATTTCAGCCATCTTGAAAATAAGTTTGCGGGCCCTCATGGTTTCTACATTGAATAAATCAATTCACCACCCTTTGTATTAAATAAGGATGTATTACTAGATGCAGGAAAACAGTGAATATATATGAAGTTACATTAAAATAATACAGAACCACCTAAAAAATTTTATTTATTAAGTCATTTTTCTTGATTACGTATCATATTGTCATAAAATTCTACGCTTTATAAATTTACAACAAAAGTTACGATCCAATAAATATGGAATCGGTAGTAAAAATTACAATTTTAATGGTGTAAACTGAGTTTATGTTCAAAGGCGTGAAATAATAGAAGTCATACGTAGTATCCGATTATATCGGTCAGTAAGCCAATCGGAGTTCAAAAAATCGCAATCATGTAGCATTGTAACTCTGTATGCAAACGTTAACCACTACTTAAAGACACTTGATACAGAATGCAGCTGCAATCAACCTTCGTAGCAATATCTGCTAAATGTTGCAGTTAAATTATTGCCTGGAGAGTAATTAAATAAATACGAAGCTAATTTTATTTAGATGGACAAAAACTAACAAATAATTAATTCGTTTACCACACTCTGCACATCGTATGAAGTAGCTATTGAGAGTATATTTAAGTAATGGATTGTTTTGTTCTAGCTTCTCTTCCTGAACAATAGGCTCTTCCAACAGTTTAAAGAAATATTACCTCATATCAATTTTAATTGTAAATGTGTTACAATAATACTAAAAAAAATGATAAAATGTAACATATTAATATCTATTAATTAAAAAGTGAAATATTCAAAACGATCGCCATTGGTGTTCTTGTGACGTAAGTGACTCAATTAAACTGCAATTAGTCAAAGTTTACCCATCTCTCTCAAAAAAGAAAGCCTTCTTTCTCTTTATTATGCTTTCTCTCTTAATATTAATTCTATCTTTGTCACCAAGAGCCTAGCTACGTCACAATTAATTTATAAATCTTTATTATTTTTTCTCCCTTTATAACAAAATAATAATTAAAACAAAAAAAACAGCAAAATGTCCTTACCCAATTTTGTGTAAATTAACTAACTTAATTTATTTATTTTATTTACTAATTTAATTGAGGTATCCGAGTCGGCCTATGGATCCTACGAATCCTGGTTCGATCCCCACAGCCGACAAAACATTTTTACCAATTTAAAATTACCCCTGTGACTTCCCCACCAATAATATATTTGGGAGTCGTGATTTTACGGCTGGTAACAGCACTTCACGCGCATAAATATATCACTTACCGAGATCTGCTTCGGCAGAGTGCCACACCCAGTAATGGGTAAAAGGCGTGATGATATATTTTTTTATTTATTTTTACTAATTTAATTTATTATATTTAATAATTTTATGAATAAATATTGATTAATCCGGTGTGGCTTTAACGCCTAAAATATAACCTATTTATAATAACATTTTTTAAAATATCAATAAAATTTCATAGATTTCACTCTTTATTAAGATATACTGCCTAGTCTCACTGACGTTCTGACGTCCTAAAAATGTAACATTGAATGATTTGAATTTTATTTTAGGTTATGACTTAGATCTGTAGTATGTAGGTTGTAATTAAGAAGAATTGTAAACATTTGTGCGTAAATTTCGTTTTAAAATTATTTACAGAATTAGAAACAAGACGTCAAAATGAACATGATTTCATAATTAGATTTTTTGTTACTTGTAAATAAACTGTATAACTTATTTACTAATAATGGATAACAATTTTTAGTTTCAGAGTAATTAATGAAATATTCAATTTATTTGACCTTCCACAACACTTAACAAAAAGAAATATTATATGCGATGATGATGGTGACACGTAATATAAATTTATTTCGAAGATATTTCTCCTAATGCGTTTCCAGTTTATAATTCTGCAGTTGTGTGTAAACGTTATTCACATTCTCATTCAGCAATTTCAAATTAAATTAAAGTTCGTATATGGATAAAAATGGTTTATAGTTAGTATGTCCTCATTTCACATAAGGATCAATAATAACACATTTAACTAGTACATAATAAACATTATAGTAGTATTCATCGCGCTGGTAGAAATTCTCGAACGTGAAATTTGAACTAAATTAATTGAATGAAATAAAATAAATAAATAAATATATCATCACGCCTTCTACCCAATACTGGGTGTGGCACTCTGCTAAAGCAGATCTCGGTAAGTGATATATTTTGCGCGTGAAGTGCGGTTACCAGTCGTCAAATCACGGCCCCCAAACATGTTAGTGGTGGAGGAGCCACAGGGATAGCTTTTTCAAATTATGAAAATTTGTCGCCTGTGGGAATCGAACCCGGGACCTCAGGATCCACAGGCCGACTTCATACCACTGAGCTAGCCATCCCAATGAATTATGTACAATTAAGGATATAGTATAAATGTAAATGATATAAAATCTAAATGTGTCTTATTTCAGTTTGTATTAAGAAGGAAACGAGTAGAAAAGCTAGTTACGAATAAAGTATTTTGTATTACAATACAATATAAGATCAATAAGTGCCTCATAACAGAATGAGAAAAAGTGTTTGAGTCTTGTAAAGCGTTTAATGATCGAGTGTTGTATAAATTTTCTTGCCTTTCGACTTTATTGAAAAACATGATATTGAAACAATTAAGTGCCAACATGACAGTCAAATGAAAACCATTATAAATCATAATGGACTTATTTTGCATTGTTTCCATGATAACAACAAGACTGATAAATAGTGTTGTAAATGGAAATATTTCCGTGGAAACGGAAAAAAATTGGATATTTCAGAAGGCCTTGTGGAAATATTGGAAGCAATAGAAATATTAATTTCTTAAGAATATTTAGTGTTTAGATTGAAATTTCAATATATATGTAGTATTTGTCAATTGCTACAGTTGGCAACACTTTATAATCTCACATTTTTATTTTACTGTTTTTTTTTCCACAAATCGCTGTACGCGTATTTTCAACATTTCCAATATTTCCAAATATTTCCAAATATTTCTAATATTTCAGTTATTTCCGAAAATATTTCCGCTTATATTTCCAAAAAATATCATTCCGGACATTTTGAATCACTACTGGTAAGTATAGAAAAATGAGTCGGTCATCTCAAATTTTGAAAATAAAAATTCTGCTCTTCGCATTAAATCAATTTTCATCGTTATGTCATAAGATCTCAATACTCGTCTCCTCTTAATTCCTTACAAAATAGTTCTTGGTGATAAAAATAATAGTAATTTTTTCTATCTATAATATGTAGTTCAAGATTGCTAAATTTTAATTCCTATATTTCTCAATCGAATTATAATATTATTTGAAATTTTTATGATTATATCTACAGTTATTATTATCTTTTAAATTTTTTTATGATTTTGCAATAAGATTCAGTGACTTCGCAAGAACGTATAATTAACAAAAAAAAGTTTTCAAGTTATAACTTGATGATAAAGTTTTGTATTTGCATTAAAAAAATATAAACAACTATTTCTCAAACTAATATCCTGTGATAAATAAATACGTATCTATATTTGAAAAAGATTTTTCATCAAGTTTTAAATTAGAAAATAAGACTTTGATGTTCTGCCACGAGCCACGTTATGATATCTCATCGAAAATAAGTTTTAAGAAGCTTAACAATTTTACATCTAATGACCGTCTATACTTCTTGAAAAAAATTGTAAGTAATTTACTTTTGCTTGAAACCACAGAGCACAGACAATACTAAAAATAATACCTCCAATAGTTACGAAGTTCTAGAACTGCAAACTACGATCTCTACCTCTAATTCCTACGAAAGAAAACGAATGTTCGCACCTTTATTTCGTACCTGATTTTCCAACGCCGGCTTGACCCAACACCATTACCTTCAGCGTCTTATGCCGGGGATAGAAGCCCAATTTCACCAATGACGACGATTTTGGTGACGTAGTACTCATTCTGGAGCTTGGAATTGTAGCTGCAGAATCTGAAAAAGAGATTAAAGTCAATATGAGCAAACAAGCCCGGCGACACATTAGTTGCCCTGAATCTTGTTCTTTCGTTTGATGTTTTATTTTGTAGTTTTATTTCTCGTGCAGTACGTAAGTAAATTATATGAAATTTTAATGAAAGATGTACTAGCATGGTGTTAAAACACAGATAAAATTTGAAGTTAATTGATATATATATATATATATATATATATATATATATATATATATATATATATATATATATATATATATATATATATATATATATATATATATATATATATATCTTGAAAAGATAACCATTGAAAGAGGATGTAAACATGTCTGTTTTAAGTAAAACTTTTTTCGTTTTATTCAAAAAACTGCATAATAATAAAGTTTGTTGTAAATAATAATTAACTTTGACTTTATGCGTCAAACTGCCTACAAGATAATAATCATTATAGTTCAATTATGAGATGAATTAGCATTTTTTGTTGTAAAAAAAAATTGCTAGTAATACTACTATACATTTTCAGCCTAATTCTCAAAATAATTTTAGCTAATCCTGAATTTTGGATATTCTCAAATATGTTTAAATGGCTAGCTTAGTGGTTTGAAGTCGGCCTGTGGATCCTGAGGTCCCTGGTTCGATTCCCACAGGCGACAAATTTTCATAATTTGAAAAAGCTATCTCTGTGGCTCCTCCACCACTAACATGTTTGGGGGCCGTGATTTGACGACTGGTAACCGCACATCACGCGTAAAATATATCACTTACCGAGATCTGCTTCAGCAGAGTGCCACACCCAATAATGGGTAGAAGGCGTGATGATATATTTATTTTTATTTTTATTGTTTAAATAAACTCTAATAAAATCGTGTTACTATTTGGTATTTGGAAAATGAAATGGATTATTTTTTTTAAATCGGAATAGAATAAATAAGATTAGCTAATCCAAAATTCAGGATTAGCTAATTTTTTTTGAGAATAGGGCTGTTATGTCCAAGATATATTTAATGATAAATTTAGTGAAAAATGTTGAAAATTAGTTATAGAATTTAGCAAAAGTAAGATACCTGCGTTTTTAGAAATATTCAAATTTTTCTCGAAAAGAGAATTATGGGCCAAATTATATGATTTATTTAATAAAGATTAAATTTTTATTGATTTATGCTATTCTGTACAACAGAAACTGAATCCAAATTACTGTACAGGATCCAAATTTACCGAGCCGCAATGCAGTAGTACATATCTTTTAAATGGGATTAAAACTCAGGATCACCGGATTCGAATTCCATAATGCTACCCACACCACCGTACTGTCAGATGACAAGGTGAATGAGGGTTAGGAAAGAAAAAAATGTGTTCAATAACCGAGAAAACGAAATGTAGAGTTGCTGACTTGTCCCCAGAGAAATAAAAAAAATAGGATAGGAATACAGACATCCTGCGTGGAGAAAAAAAATATTATGTGAGAATATTGAAAATATTGAATAAATTTGTAATGAGCAAGTCAACGTGAAATATTTTAAAATAAATTAAGAAAGTTGATATCCCTTATATTATAAAATAAATTACTTTACAATTTTTTTTTTTTTGGTTTGAAATCAAATGATTTCTTTAATGAGAAAGCTACAGGTAACTGAATATTCTTTAATTTAGTATTAAAAGTTGTACAAGTCTTCATCTAATCGGTACTTACACATACCGAATGTCTAATTTATTTGAAAAAGGAAATAAATCATAAAATATTTATTTGTCAGGCTTTTCTGTTTTATTAATTTTAAAATATATGTATATTGTGTCCTTTCCTTAATTAAAATCAAAATGAAATTGACAATTTGATGCTACTGACAAATTGCCATGATAATTAAAACAAAAATTTGATAGATCTGTCAAAGTGTCAACACTAGAGTAGGCGATATAAAAATTTAATATCGATAATCGTTATGTCGACATATTAGGCGTATTCCATTTGCCATTTGGATCAGATTTAACCTACATTTACTGAACCAGATCACTTATTTATTTCGCTAGATTACTTCGCTGATTTTATTTCCAATACAAGAATTACAGATTCTAATTTACTTTAAAGTAATTCACCCCAATAAGTGCATCAGTTTGCTTAATTCAGTTCATTTAGTCATGTCAAATTTATCTGAACTGATTTAAGTGAACCAAGTGGCAAATGGAATACAGCTATTGACATATCGGAATAATGATATATTAGAATTTCGAAATATCGGAATATCGATATTGCGAAATCTATGTCGTTGGGCGGTTACTAAGCAACGTATTTTCGGAGTGCGATACAATTATTTCGTACTGTCAATGCTCTTGTGTTATTATAGCTAAAACTATTAAAATAATAAAATAAATATATCATTACGTCTTTTACCCATTACTAGATGAAGCACTTTGCTGTAACAAAAGGGACGCCACAGGGATAGTTTTAATATAGAGAAAATTGTTTATCGGTTGAAGAAATCGAATCCGGGTTTCAAATAATTTAACTTATTTAATAATACATTCATTACTAAGTTTTCTTTTTTCATTTCTTTAAGGTCAGAAAACGACTTCAATGTATTTTAAAAAGGTGGAACCGTTGTAAAAGCCGCTGAAAGACTCAAAGTACAATTTTACTTATTACTTTTGAGTCATTTTATGTTTGGAAGGAATCCCAGTGTACATCAAAATACGGAAATGAATTTAATTAATTTGCTAGTAAAGCACGAGCGTATGAAAGTTTAAATTACATTAGATACCAGTAAATATTTAGTTTCTTTTAGTTCAAATTTAATAAACTTATGTTCAACAGTGCGCAAACAAAATAATTTTCAAACAATTTAGATATTTAATATTTGCTTCATTTTCCTAGTTCTTTTAATGAGAAAAAAATTTGTTAACATTTAATTTGTTAATTTGTTTGCCAGTGTAATAATATTTGCTCTTCTACTAACTTTACTTTTAAAACGCTCTAGCATGGTAAAATTAATTAATTTTATTATATTTTTGTTTCTATGTTCTAATTAAAATAATATTTAATTTAGCTTTATGTTTTAGGGAATATAATTAAGAGACGATTTTAATTCTTTTTTGTGTTTCCACCCACGTAATATATTTTCTATTTACTAGGTTTTCTATTTTGTAAGTTTAGAATAATATTCAATTATATTTACACACCAAACTTTACAGTTGCATCACTATAAAGGATTTAAAGACTTTAAATTTAAAGAAGTAATTTCAGTATTAAGAACGCGACATAACTCAGACTGAGAGTGACAAGAAGGTAAAGATTTTAAAAAGGATTGTAGAAGTCAAACAAAAATGCTCCTTTGTTCAACTTTCGACAAATGGGTTTCAGCGTCACCTTTTATTAGCGAGATATCCCAATTACAGACTCATCCAAAACTACAAATTTCATTGATAAATAGCGTTGGCATTTGACCACATTTAGTTATATGTATATATTTTGTCTGTGTTAGGCAGCCGGAAATGTGATTTAACAGTTGGCAACTACGTTTCACGTAAAATACAGAGTGATCAAAAGGAATTGTTACAGTTGGCAATAAAAAAACTACTTGAAATTGGTAAGCCTGATACATAAATTAATTTCCTATTGTTCACAGTGACATTTAAAATCTAAATTTGAGTACATTTATATCTAAAGTATTTTTATTACTTAAAAAGTCAAAATTCTATTAGCTGTCAGACTCCTGACATTACCTATTTGTATTTATTAGAAATATCAAATAGCATTTCCGCCTTTATCTGACGTTGTGCCAACTGTGGAATAAAAAGATCTCTGGAATTGTATTGCCAACTATAACAATTCCTTTTGATCACCCTGTATATCATTCACTAAAATAGTGAATTACAGAATTTCCTTTAAGAATCATAATAAGCGATGATTTATTTATTTACATCTGATTTTGAATATTTGAAGTCATAAACTGTATAAGGTCAAACCTAATCATCTGCTCTGATGCTTCATTATTCATAATATAAACAAGCACATGGGAACATGTTCGTATATTGCTATAATGAATACATTAACAGCTAAATCAAATTGCAGATTGAGTTGTTGATGATTCCAATTGCATATTCGAATTGCATTGCTCATTTCAGAAATGGTTTTGTACGATCTATTCTTGTTTCCTGAAAGCAAAAAGTAACAATGCTTTCTTGGAATATAACGAATGTTTGGCGGAGATTAAATACAGATTGATTGTAATGAATATGGTCAGTTAAAGTTTTACTGGTATTGGATACAGCGAAGGACATTCTGTGGTGAATTTACGGTTTACGGAGCTGAGTACACATTTTGTATGCGGGTCCCAATTGTGCAATGTAAATGAATTACAAATTTATTTGTCGAAAATGTACATAAAATACGAGGTGCTAGCCAAAACTTCCGAACTCATTTTTTTAAAAAGCTGTATTTATTAAAACTTCAAACCAACAAAACACTTAAACACTTGTCCCATCTTTTTATCCGCTGTTCAAAACACTTGTTGTTGTCATTTTTTCAATAGCGCTTAGGGCCTCCTGCGATATAGTTTGAATCTCCTCAACAGTCTCAAATCTCTTACCTTTCAGCGTGGTTTTCATTTTTTGGGAAGAAGAAAGAGTTGCAAGGAGCGAGGTCTGGTGAGAAAGGGGGACGAGGAAGAATATTTGTTTGCGTGGATATCAAAAATTCGCGGACAACCAGAGATGTGTGGGCTGGTGCATTGTCGTGGTGGAATTGCCAATTTTTGCTTGCCCAAAGTTCAGGGCGTTTTCGATTCACATTTTCCCTTAAACGCCTAAAAACGTCCACGTAGAAGTTACCCGTTACTGTTGTACCCCTTGGTACAAATTCGCGGTGCACAACCCCCTTGCAGTCGAAAAAACAATCGACATGGTGTTGGAACCATTAAAAGGCTTGAGGTTTTCCCATGAATTCATCACCAAATACTTCGAGTTTCGGTCGCCGTTTTCCCGAGCTTGAAACAAAATTTGTTGCAAATATGTTCCTCTTTCAAATCGCTCATCACGCTATCGCAGAACACAACAAACAGTAACACAGATATCACCACACTGATATGAGAGAAGAACACAAAATGTTGTGCAAATGAAAGGAAGGGTTTGGGAGATGTACTAGTGCTGAAATCTAGCGGCAAATCGGTGCACTACAGTAGTTAGAAGAGTTACACACAAAGTTCAGGAACTTTTGGGTAGCACCTCGTATATAAATAAATATATCATAACGCCTTTTATCCATTACTGGGTGTGGCAGATCTCGGTAAGTGATACATTCATGAGCGTGAAATTCGGTTATTAGCCGTCAAATCAAGGTCCCCAATTATGTTAATGAAGAGAGGGCCACAGGGATAATTTTAATGTGGTGAGAATGTTTGTCGGTTGGAGGAATCGAATCAGGGTTCTCAGGATACACAGGCCGACTTGTTACCACTGAACCACCCCATAATAATAATATAGATGTTTCGCGAAATCTTCGCCATGAGTTACTCATATGGGAAACAAGTTTTCCGCTATTATTTCTTAACGATTTTGATTTGTTGTGACTAATAGTGATTTTATTTGAAATTTTGGATTCCTCAAGCGCATAGGACCATGCTCATGCTCATATCGTAAGTATAGACAAAATATATAAAGCCGTCTAACTAAATGTATTCGAATGGCAGCGTTTTTATCTATGAAATTTGTAGTTCTGGACGAGTCTGTATTGCAGCGCTAATGTCAATTTAGTTCATATACATTAAAGAACGAAATTAACAGCCGTATTCATATTAAAAAAAAAAATTATCACAGGAAGAAGAAAAATATATTTAGAACACATGAATCCTTTTGAAAAATACGATACACTGAATTTAAGAAAATATTTAAGTAAATATTATTCGTATTAAATGTACTCCAAAATTGTTACAAATTTATTTTTATTATATAAAGTTTTCAGTTCTTACGTAGAGTGTTTAACTGCAATTGTGTAAAATTCACTTTCAAAAACAAGCGCAGGGCGACGCTCCTTCCCTTTCTTATCTTTTTGTTTCATTTTCAGTTACTGCATTGTGTGGACTTTTCTTTCATATACTAGTGCAGGCTATCGCTTTCATCTTTTCTAATCTTGTAGATTCGTTGTGAGTTTCATTATTAGATTCGTTGTTAGGAGTAAACGTGAGTATGTTGGGATATAGCGTGAAGATACGTATGTATGTATGTATATAAGGTGTGAATATAAATAAAGCAAATGTTTTGTTATAGAACTACAAATTTCATTGATAAAAACTGTTGTTGAATACATTTAGTTAGTCGTCTGTATCTATTTTATCTGTGCCGCAAGATTAAAAAAAAAGTAGAATGAACCGGGTCGAGCTTTAGAATGTTGGTGCCAATATCATGCTAGATTTCAATGTATTGGTCTATGCAATTCAACAAACATCCCGATGATGTACACCGTAAATTGATTTAACAATTCCAAATATGATACTTAACACGGTTTATGCAGAGTACGAAGGTAATATCACATTCAATAACTCAATTAAGGGTTGAAAGCGATGCGCTGAAGTGTTGTAGCCGCGGTTTTGGTTCTGCCTTCCTCACCACTCGACCTACTCGACCATCAAAGCTATAGATGGTATTAGCAAACACCAGGCAATATTGATTTATCGTAGACGAAGACAATAATGCCGACAGTGACGACGCTGTCGACGGTTGCTAGTTGATAGATCCGTGCTGTCGTTTTAATGTTTTATGTTCACGTCAAGAATAAGACTTTTTATGGCTGGCGACAAGGGTATGTCGTTATGATGTTGATGTTAGTATATGTAATGGATGAAAATGTGTCGTTTATTGTGTGATATAAATTTGAGGACATTGTTATTACCTTTTTGTTTATTGAAAATAAAAAATTCCCTGTCTGAGTTTAGTTCATTATAAGTCAAAGTAAAATATCTTCAAAAATTTAAATAGAAATTTACAGGTTTTCGCATATTTTATAGGGATTTTTATTAGCTTCTTTGGCTATTTTTTTTATGCAGTGGCCTGAATAATTTTGTTACATTTCCGTATAAAAATGTAAGAAGCTGAAGAATATTACAAAAGAGGAAATAATAATATAAAAAAGCGTTCACTAATCGTGTCATAAATTTTATAATACTGATGTAAAATTGTTTCTATACTTTAGTTTAATTAATTTATGATATATAATCACAATGTACCTGCAATATAATGTGCAGCGTCTATTAAACCAACTTTGAAAATATGACATAGTCAATAATGATGTCGAATTTTCATTATTCTCAAAATCTCCTGCAATTTCTAGTTACAGTTTTTATTAGTGCATTAAACAATTAGACTTTTGATAGTTAACTGTATTGAAACAATCAAAACAATAGAAAAATATTGTTCGGAGTTTGTTTTATATATATATTTTTTCCTCAAAACTTGAAAATATCACTGAGGTTTTAAACTTCTTTCTTTTGCGAAAGTTTTGTATCTAGGTATTAGATTTCATATTAGGAAAATTAAATTAAGGAGAAATGTCGTTTTAAAAATAAATAAATATATCATCACTGCTTTTACACTATATGGTATCTTTTTGTTTCATTTTCAGTTATTGCATTGTGTGGACTTTTCTTTCATATACAAGTGCAGGCTATCGCTTTCATTTTCTAATCTTGTAGATTCGTTGTTAAGAGTAAACTTGAGTAATTTGAGATGTTTTATGCATATGTTATGTACGTTGAAGAAATAAAATGAATGATAAGTGAATAGGAATGATGTGATTGAAGGTTTGTTGTGTGATAATGATTTCGAGTGTAATAAATGAATGAGTTTATATGGAGTGATCTATGAATGTGGTTGAAGTGAGGGTGGTTTGTTTGGATGAAAATTTTTGACGAGGGCTGATTTTTTTATGAGTGTGAGGAGTGAATGTTTTATGAGTGATTTTAGGGTTCATGCTACCCTATTTGTTGGGATATAGCGTGATGATATGTATTTATGTATAAAATTATGCGATAACCAGTCGTTAAATCACGGCCCCCAAAGATGTTAGTGGAGGGAGAGCCACAGGAGTAATTATAATGTGGTGAAAATTGTTTATCGGTTGTGGGAATCGAACCCAAGTTCTCAAATCCACAGTCCTACTCGATACCATTGAGCCTACCCCATTTTGTTTACTATAAATATTCATTTAGATATATCTACAATATATGAAACAATGGGTGCACGAACCCTTCATTCAATTAAAGTTTTTCAACTCAGTAAAAAGTGATCAGTTTTTCTTAACATTTTATTAACCTTTCTATTTAGTAATTGAAGTATGGAATAAACAGTAATCTAACATATCAAATGACTCAAGTTGAAGTCTGGAACTATTTTCGTCTGTTTACTACTAATCGATCAAAAAATATTATTTTAAAACATATTTAAACAGATTACTAACATTAACCTAAGAAAAACGAATAAAATTGCACATTCCGAAATTAACGACCAAGACTTGAACTGTTATAAAGTTTTCAGAAACTGAAGTCATTGAGAAATTGAATTTTACGCAAAACAAATTCGTAGAAAATGTAGTAATATGTATCTGCTCGTAAATATGCATTAATCATGTGCTAAAATATATTAGTATTTACGTAATCGTTATAAACGGCTATTAAACATTTAGGAGAATATTTAGTACGAGTACACTCGTATTATTTTCAAAACTTTTTGAATATTTGGAACACTTTTTTTCGCTAGCAAAGGTTTTATTTTACAGATAAAATACTTTATATAAATTAACTATAAAACTAACTCTAACTATAACAAATATATATTTAAGGAATTTTATCTAATTTCATAATGTAATATCAATGTTACAATACTAAAAATACTAAATTGAGGTCAAATTAGTTGACCATTTTAATGATGTATTTGTTTTTCCAAAAAAAGACTAGATAAAGCGAAAATTAAAATCTATGTTTGTTGTTTCTATTGCTACTATGATTATTGACATATATTATTAAATATAAAAATTAGTTTTTCTCAAAATTAGACGCATATACAGAAAAATTGCAAATAACATTTTATGTTCCAAATATTTTTACCAACATCTTTTATTTGAAACTTTTTCGTAACTGATTCCATTTTTAAAATAAATGGAATTTATTGTTTTGTGTGTCCAGTAACCTTTCTCTTCCGGTTTTTCAATTTCATTCAAAATCAACTCAGCTCTTCGTATTTTCATGAAACTTATAATTACCAAGTTTCGTTAACAAATCTTATCTCGTTCATGAGATATTGCACACTCGGACATCCATCCATCCATCCATCCATCCATCCACACACACACACAGACATCATTGAGAAACTGATCAACACGGATTCAGAGGACCTCAAAACACGTATACTGCGTATAAGAAAGTAAAAAGCGTGTCGTAATGAGTTCTATTACGATACAAGTGCTGTAATGAATTTTGACAGTAAAATGACGAACAAATAATGAAACATAAATTTGATTAGAAATTTAATCAACCTACTCACGCCTCAAATATGAACAGGGAAAATTTGACAATTGACAATTGACAATTTGAAAGTTTGACAATTTTTTCTCTTATATTGTAATATGATACATTATAATGCTTATATAATAAATAACTATTTTATGTTTCTTTTACAAGCGAACATATTACAGCATAATAAGATATAAGATTCCAAGAATACTTTAGTATATAACCAAGAATCTACTAAAGAAAAACATATAAAAAAGAAATATTTTCTTAGATAACTTAATTGTGCGTTCCTTTGCAACATCTTCTTTGCTATTGTATTATTTATCTCAATGTGCTCATTTCATACATTTCATAACCCCAATCTGAAAGCTTCATCATTCTACATTTCAGAAATTCCCAGTTGCAAGAACACGAATACCACCAAAAGATAAAAAAAAATTAAGCAACAATGACAAACCATACAGCGTACACAAACGAAAATAAATAGGTAGGTGAACATTTCTATAGCAGAATCAGGTTCATAAAAGAACGAAATGAGTTGTTTCTTGAAAGATATCTGAGATCCTTGATAGCAAACAAGTTATTAGGTCAGACGTCAAGTAAGCAGACCGCAAAATGCGTTCGAATCGAGGAAAAATAGAAAACACGACAACAATAGCGAAAAACGCATTTGCAAGTGCGCATTTCGCAATGAAATAAAAATCATATTATTCATCTTTTGAAAGTGGCACTTGTTCTCGCGTCAGCATATGATATTTTTTGCAAATAAAATGCAAATACCCGATGTAAAATAAACTCCACAGATTTATGGATAGTGCGAGTTGGAAACCAAAAGATAAATGTTTGTTTACGAAAAAAATTCAGTTGTGACGTTGATTGACTACCACACCTAGTAATAACTAAAAGGCGTGAAGATAAATTAATGAATTTTTTTAATTGACGGAACCCACCGCGCTTAACTGCAATATAACCCACAAAATGTCAACAATAGCCATAAATTGCCTCCACTATTATGACATAAAGTTGAAAACCAGTGACAATGAAACACTGGTTCTTTTCGTATATTTATATATTTATATAATGAGGTGGCTAGCTCAGTGGTATGAAGTCGGCCTGTGGATCCTGAGAACCCTGGTTCGATTCCCACAGGCGACAAACAATTTTCATAATTTCAAAAACTACCCCTGTGGCTCCTCCACCACTAACATCTTTGGAGGCCGTGATTTGACGACCAGTAACCGCACTTCACGCGCAAAATACTGTCACACCCAGTAATAGGTAGAAAGCATTTTATTTATATATTTAAAATATATTTGTATGGAGTAGGTGGCAGAGTGGTATCGTGTCGGCCTGTGGATCCTGAGAACTCTGGTTCGATTCCCACTGCCGGCAAGTATTTTCATCACATTAATACTACTCCTGTGGCACCCCCTCCACTAACATCTTAGGGGACCGTCATATGATGGCTGGTAACCACATTTCACGCACAAAAATATATCACTTACCATGGGCGTCCGCAGAGGGAGCAAGCAATTTCATAGCTATCGATAGTTTTGAGACAATTTTAGTCATTTTTAGATCTAATTTGTGCCGTTACAAAGCATGCAAAATAAATTTCATATTTTATGCCCTAAAACTTTTATTTGAAGGTTTTTCCTTTAATTAATTACGAAACAGGAAATTAAAACAATATGATTTTACATGGTAAAGTCCTATGTTCGAGAGTCGCGGTCACCATCCTGTATATGTATATGTAATATAATAAAAATTAAATTATAAGTTTAAAGATAATAAAGTAAAGCTGAAACTGAATTTTCAGCAGTTTTCTTATGGCCAGCTAGCGACATGTACCCTATCGTAATCTAAGTTTATTAAGTATACACAGACACAAAATATTAGAAAATAAAAACTGTAAAACTGCTAAATCGGAATTTATTGAAGAAATGGTGTGAATTTATGGAAGAGTTATTAGAAAATTGTCCTTCCTCTTCAATTCAAACCCAGACGACAAAGACTAGTAATTTATTTGACAAATTTAAATACATTTTTTATCTATTCGTTTATATCTGAGAGATTTTTGCAACCCGCCCCTCCCTGGAAAAATGTCTGTGGACGCCCATGTCACTTACCAAGATCTGCTTCGGCAAAGTGTCACACCAAGTAATGGGTAGAAGGCGTGATGATATATTTATTTTTATTTTATATATTTAAAATTCAGTTCTAAAAATCGAAGGCTAAACTAGACTGACAGTAGTTTGACGCATTTTAAATTTTACTTGATACTATCGGTTCTAAAACAGTCGATAGTCCAAGTCGTAGTGTTGTTTTAGAGTCACTGGAAACATGAACGCTCGTACCTATACAGTGCCATCTTTTGGTAAAATATCAAAATAAGGCAAGATACTATACTGGAGTTTTATTAAATCAAAATAACGGCTTCACTTTGCGAATCGTGTGTTTAATATTTTTAATAACTATGAGTATGAAAGATTTTTCACAATGTTAGTATTTAATATTATTGCATACTTTGAGCAGGAACCAGCTACCGGTCACGTCCCACATTGTCCACAATTAAATCAGCACAGCCTTGGTGACCTATGAGGTCCATCCAGTCTATTTCACACCACCACCACTCATATATTAACGTAATACGCACAATAACGCACATTTTAAGCTAATTTACGCATTAAAATATCACTAAAACACTCACAGAACATAGAAAACACTTGGATCACTACAGCAGCCCGCACTCTAATACTCGTAACCGGACGCGAATAAACCTACAATGTTCTAAACTAATTGGTAAGAGGTGCTGGAACTTGTTCGATAACCTTAAGATATTTTTATTTATCATTCAATAAACATACAATGTACAAATGTTACAGTTCTCGGCTTTTTCCGATAATAAACGAACGAACCCGATTTGCGATTTTTAAATATTTTGGTACAGCAATATACACCACCTGGTATATTATCAGTGAGCTCTGATCGATGTTTCTTGTTTTGTTTGAGAAATTATTTTGGCATTTCGAAAATTCAACAACATTCTCCATTGCAGCGGTATCGGAGTCTGATATTGAAGCGGTATTTAATTCTTTACACTCTCATTCCACTGGTGCGGATGGTATTAACCTAAAAATGCTTCAATTAATATTTTCCCATATTCTACCACAAATCACGCACGTTATTAATACCTGCTTATTAGATAATGTAGTTCCTGATATATGGAAAGTAGCCCTAGTGAAACCTCTGGCAAAATGCAAAAATCCAGTGGGCTATAATGATCTCAGACCTATTAGCATTCTACCAACTCTATCAAAGATTTTAGAGAAAATTGTAGTTCGACAAGTGAATTTATATTTGACGAACTGCAAAATTCTTCCCGACATTCAGTCAGGGTTTAGGAAAGGTTTCAGTACTACTACTGCTCTTCACAATATCATTGATGACATAACATCTAACATCGATAATAATAAACTAGTACTTCTAATACTATTAGATTTTAGTAAGGCATTCGATACTATTAATCATAATCTACTTCTTGCCAAGTTAAAATACTTGGGCTTTAATCCTAGGAGCTTGCAGTTCTTTGCCAATTACCTACATAATCGAATTCAAAAGGTATGTCACAATAACAATATATCTAGCGAATTAGTACTGTCAAATGGTGTTCCGCAGGGCTCTATTTGTGGTCCCCTACTATTTTCTATATATATTTTCGATCTGTGGAAATATGTTAAATTTTGTAATATCCACATTTACGCGGATGACACACAACTATATATTCCTTTTGATTATAATGATGTCAATAATGCCACAGCTAGGGTAAATGATGACCTGGGTGCTATTTCTGAATATGCTCAAAATAACTGTCTTATTTTAAATGAAAAAAAGACCAATGTCATGCTTTTTGGAAATAATAAACAACGTGACTGTCTTGTATCAAGTGATCATATAAAAATTATGTTGAATAACATAAAACTTCCAATTTCTGAGAGTTGCAAAAATTTGGGTTTAATCCTTGATACACAATTACGTTTCACTGAGCATGTAACTCTTTTAATTAAAAAAGCATATTTGGCTCTAAAAAATTTATTTATGAATAGATTTATTCTTTCGAAAAAAAACAAATCAATCTTGGCAGAGAGTCTTGTACTTTCTCTATTTAACTATTGTGACTCTGTTTATGGCCCGTTTTTGAAACTTCGGGATAGTTCAAGAATACAGAAAGTGCAAAACTCCTGTGTGAGATTTGTGTTGGGGTTAAATAGACGTGAGCATATATCAGAACACATGAGTGAGTTAGGTTGGCTAAATATGAAAAACCGCAGATTACATCACTATGCATGTTTAATACATCGCATATTACAGAACAGAACTCCCCCGTATCTTTTTAGTAAAATCTGTTTCCGTGCTCATTTACGTGAACGTGATCTTAGAGATACATTGTTACTACATATTCCCAGACATAGAACAGCATTTTTCCAAAGTTGCTTTAGTTTTCAGTGTGCCTCAATTTTTAATAATTTGATACCAAATATTTTGAAAAGTGAAACTCCGAAAAAATTCGCCATTTTGTATAAAAGACATTTATTCTGTAATAACCAATAAATTTCATCTTTAATTTCATCTTTATAACATATACTTGTATTATTGTTAATATTATTTTTATTTTTTAATCATGCTAATTTTAAAATAAACTTGTTATAGTTTTTTCTTTTAATGTTGATTATTGTAATTATTTCGCTATCGTGTATATTTTTTTTGATAATTCAGTTTTCCTTTCTTTTCTGTTTTTTTTTTCTATATTTCATTCATTTGTATTTTGTATTTATTTTTGTAAAATGGTTAAGTGTAAGAACAGCTTTAGCTGAACTTTGCCGAATAAAAATCTTTATTATTATTATTATTATTATTATTTACTTGTTGTATCTTTTGTTTTTGAGAGTATTGAACTGTAAACGTCAAAATATAAAAAAACAATTTAGAAAAATTAATATCTGGGTCAATTTTTTATTAAAAGTTCATATGTTTGATACTATTGTAAAGCTAACTTAAAATACTTTCAGAAAAAAAAAACATTATATTTAAAATAATATTATTGAAATCGTTTCCGGTGAAATCGGAAGCGAGATTCAGGAACTTTACACACAAAAAAGAGCATTTTTGTACTATTCAAAATAAGGTTTACATTATCCTGGAAACTGAAGTAAAGTTTGATTTTGCACACTAGTGCTCAAAGTAATTGAAAAAATACCCATTTTTATGGTTCCGAATTTTAACTATTAAAACTTTAATTGTACTTATGTACATACATTTTAAGGAATTTATAAAAGAAATAGAGACATTAGCTTATAACGCCATCAATTAAACATATTTTAACGAGAAAAAATAAAGAATTTGTTTTCAAATAACAAAAGTTAATTCATGGCATACAAAACTGTCAATATAAATTCACGCTTCAAATTTAATAAATTTCTCATTTATTGACTAATAATAACTATATAATCAAAGGTTCTGATGTGATGTTTTATGTGCATATGCACATCGTATGTTTATTGACAACAATAAATATTTAGTAATGAAACTTGTTTTTAAATTTAACTACGGAAACGCAGTTAGAAAATAAATATTATTTACAATATTTACTAACAAATACTTATAAGTTTGATACCTACGTATTTTTGCTATTATTAGCATATTTATAAATATTTATATTACCAAATTGAAATCACATGGTTAAAAATAGAAAGCGAAACTAGTATTGTAAAAATTTCATCAAGAATATTTTGCTATAAATATCACTTGAAATAGGTATACATATTTTACTACATTTTTTCCACACAGAAATTATACATTTATTCAAGTGCTACTTGGTTACTGAATTTAATGATAAATTTTCGTAGTTTACATGATAAAATATAAATATAATGCAGATATTATTAATAAACCATGTTTTCAAGACTAAAAACCAGTGTTTCCCGTTCCATCAATAAGCTACGTCATCATAAAAATAATTATCATTTTATAGATATTGACCTGTAATTTTCATTTAAAATTCAATATTTTAGTACTCAAACAACATGAACCGTTGTTACAAAAAAGATAGTATCTAATCAAAATTAAATAAATAAATAAATATATCATCACGCCTTCTACCCATTACTGGATGTGGCACTCTGCCGAAGCAGATCTCGGTAAGTGATATATTTAGCGCGTGAAGTGCGGTTACCAGTCGTCAAATCACGACCCCCAAATATGTTAGTGGTGGAGGAGCCACAGGGATAGTTTTTGAAATTATGAAAATTGTTTGTCGCCTGTGGGAATCGAACCAGGGTTCTCAGAATCCACAGGTCGACTTCATACCACTGATCTAGCTACCCCATTAAATTAAAATGTTTAAATTACGAACATGAGTTTAGAAAGCTTTTCCAAATGTTTTCCAATTCTATTTATTTGTAATATAAAAAATATGATGATCAATCAAAGGAATCTCGAAATAAAATATTTGGCTTATATATTAAAAATAAATATTTTGTTATCAAATATGCGTAGTAATTTATACGTCGAAAAATAAATGACCGAATTAATTTCTATTTAAAATGAATATTGGGAACCATGACATGTGAATTGCGTTTCAAAGCACACGTGGTTCTATCAACAAATTGTATGAACATTGGAGACTACTTCAATGCATTCTGAAATCCCATTGATGGCGTTTAAGCGAGAAATTTATGATTTCATTTCCCGTTGACACGTGGAAGGCTTATTAAATATTGGGACTTTATTATCTACACGTGCGCATGTAATCAATACAAATATTTCGTTTAGTTTTAAAACTTTATATATATACTGAAATTGGGCATTATATGTAGAGTTTTAACACGGTTAGATATGAACAATTACAATTGAAAATAGCGCAAATGTCATTTTGATTATATCTGCTCAACTTTATCTGGAAATTGTATTAATATAATACCATATCCGATAGAGTGTAAATAGATTTTGGAAAACCATTTAACAATCACAGTAATAAGAGGCCATAATAACATAAAATAAAAATAAATATAAATATATCATCACGCCTTTTACCGATTACTGAATGTGGCACTTTGCCGAAGTAGATTTCGATATATTTATGCACGTGAAGTGCGGTTATATTTTTGTCGGCCGTGGGGATCGAATCAGGGTTCTTAGGATCCACAGGCCGACTTGATACCACTGAGTTATTACCCCATAATAACATGGGGGAAATAATAGTTATTAAACTTACCAAATGTGATAATGAGGGCGATGAATAATTGAGACATTTAACGCGAGAGCGCACGCTTTTTCCAAATAAATATTTTTTTATACGTTTAGAGAAAAAAATTACTCTTTCGAATGGGATAAAAAAAATTATAGCATGCCATTTAAAAATATGCCGTCCTCTTCATTATGAAAAAATGACTCGATAAAAAATATCTGATTTAGTCATAATATACGCAATCTTAAACCCTTCAAAAGTTTTAGTTTTTTAATTATTTCGGCTAAATGATTATTTCAGGAGATTAAGCCTCCCCCTATTCTGTAAGTGGATCATTATCTATTAATGATCGATAACTTTGATTACTGAATATATTATAGTAATTTTGGTAATCTGTGACCAGAATAATTTATCCTGGCATTTTTATGATATTTTTATACATTTTTATAAGTTGATTATGTAGCTGTTATTGTAAAAATTAATATAATGACAGCTCAATGACAGATTCGCAAAAAGTGTGGTTGAAAGTAATATTTTTATATTGGCAGCTCCATACGAAATTAAAATTCATAAAAGTAAAATAGAAAGAATAGAATAAATTATTTTAGCGACAAAAATTCAAAATGATGTTAATATAAAGAGTAATCATGAAAAATAGAGATTGTCATTAACTTATCGATCAGTCACAGATAATGATTCAGTTATAGAATAGAGGGAATAATAAGTATTTCTTACTTATTTTGCACTCTCTATTGTAGAAAGTTAAAAACATCATTTTGTTATCCTCGTAGTACCAACCTTTCTGTTTAAGTATGTAAATTAAAAACAGAACTTACAACAGACATCGCAGATAATTTTATTCTTGTGCATTGAAAATTCTAAATATTTTTAACAACTTTTGTCCCTTGTCTCTTTTTGGTTATATTGTTTTTAAAATCCAAGTTTGTTCATTTCTATTCATGTATGCGTAATTCAAATCTAATCTGCATATTTAAATTAAGTAAATATTTAATCTGTCAACATTGAAACATGTTACTCTGACTCATTTCCTTAATACTACGGGGATGAATTGAAAGCAATAAATTATTTATTGTGCACAAGCATCTTTGAATGATTAATATCATAGTCAATCTACTAATTTGTTAGAGTAATTACAGAAACAGTTTTTATCGGTAATAGCAGTATATTTGAAATACCTATGGTGCTTAAGATGTTTTTCATTCAATTTAGGCATGACGGCGATGCTACAAAATATGGTAGAAATATTTAAGGAATTTATTGGGTCCCAAATTCAATAAATATACGATGCTAAGAAGATGAAAAATTCTGCATACCACCTTTTCATGGAATTCATTTAATTTGATCTTTTTCCGTGTCAAATTTTTATTTTGTTCATGATATTTGTATAAATAAATAACAAATAAATATAGCACCACTCGTTGTACCCATTACTGGGTGTACTTTGCCGTAGCAGATCTCTGTAAGTGATATATTAATTATTTGAAGTTACTTCAAAATTTTACTTTAAACGAATAGGATGGCTTGGTGTATCTACCGAATAATTAAATTAGCATAGCAAGATTTTATTTTAACGTTATTTAGTAGTTCAGTTTTCAACGCAGACTAAGTTTATCCCACAGAGAAACATCTTAAGCTCTAAACGTCTAAACCTCTAAAGTCTTCCATTTAAATCTAAATATTTATTCATTAAGTTTATAAGCAGTTTAAACTTATACTAACTAAGTTACTTCATAAAAATAACAGTCTAATAACAGTAATGAATTGGAGAAAGAGACCGGAATTCGAATCTATAGCAACTTCAATTCCTCGTTAATGGCATCATTAATTATTTTTCATTATAATAACGTTTATAAAAGAGAGGTAAAAATAGAATTCAAACAAATAAATATATTATCACATCTTTTAATGGGTGCAGCACTCTGCCGTAGCATATCTCGATAAGTGATATATGTATTTATATGCGTGAAGTGCGATAACTAGAGCTGTCAATCAAAATAAGCTGCAGCTATTCATACTTTTAGTTCAAAAACTCATGACGAGTATTACTGCATCTTTATACAAAAATTAAATATTTCACATGATAACATATTTCGATGAAAAATACAAAAAGTGAAGTCATCCTAATTGGATCGGGTACCGAGAAAACTGAGAGAAAGAAAAAGAAAGAAAATTTTTTATATATTCTTTGAGAATGATTTTATTATAATATTAAGGAGACAAATTTTAATCGATTATTTGTACATAGCTAAAATTTAAATACAGATAAACATACATATATGAATGACAAGCAGTACAACTGGAATTATTTTCACCATCAAATTCACAAAACTTTTGTTAACTAGTACACTTTATAACGATTTTAGCTATATTTTCCAGTTAATTTACTTCATGGTTCAGGTAATTTTGTAGAAGTAGTAGCAGAAAGTATTATATTCTTGTTTTTAATTACAGGTCTATTCTTTCTGAAAGATAAAACCATGCTGCTCTTGTTATGATCAATACACCTGTAGCAAACAATTAACGAGTTCTACTCGTACATTGTGAAATGTGAAACATGCAACAAAACTGGAATTTCTCCCTAAGGGAATATTTGTTTGGAACGTTCCTTGCTGCGTTGCAAACAGATTTAATAGCTTACCGTTAGTGTTTCAAATTTAGAGTGTTTACAGGACATTTGATTTTGCTAAACTAAGCAAACGAAGATTATAATAATGCCAAGAAGGCAGAAATTTGTGTTGTGAGTCTAGACTTTTGTTTTGATATATGTTTCAAAATATATTTCTGCATGCTAAAACTTGTGAAGTAAATCCAGATAAAAGAAAAGTTTGTTTTACTCTTAAATTGCTGACGGGTTATATCTCGAAGCTATGCAATATTGCTTCTGTTCGTAGATAAAATAAAATATTCAGATTTGAAAACTATTGAATCGTATTTCTTATAAACATCAAAAAGGATCAGAAAGCACTTCTTCAATATTTGTATTATTCTGCACAAATTCTAAAAAAAAAATTAAATCAAGTCACGTATCCTTCATAAAAGACCACCGTAAAATAAAATATGGCAGTTTTTCAACTTTTCCGACGCCATATCTTAAAAACTAAACTAGATATGAAGATGCGCTCAACGATATTGAATTTCTTGTGTTTCAATTAACTTGTAACCAATTTTCAGCACTTTTTGAAGTTTTCAAAAATTTTAAACTTTTTTTTTTCTAAAACCGTTTTTGGACTGTATCTTAAAAACTAGACGGTGTATGCACATAGGGATTTGACCATTAGATTCAGCGAATAAATATACATATGTATGTTAATTTTATTTCGAAAAATAATTGAAAATATCCAAAAAATTAAATCACTTCAAATAAGCTCAAATTTTGCTATTAAGTCAATTCGGACACAGGGAATTCAATGCCGTTGAGCGCAACTTCATATCTCGTTTAGTTTTTGAGATAAAGCCCCGGAAATGTTAAACTTCCCAAAAAATTTAACACCTCAGTCTTATTGTAAAGTGTCCAAAATACCCGGTAATATTCTCTTCCCAGGATTTAATAATCTCTCTGGCCGAAAAGGGAATGACTAAAGTGGGAATTTGACATGTAGATGTAGAAGAACTGAACCTGCGAGTCAATGTTACGCGTAAAAGACAATTGTTATGAGACGATGTAGAATTTTAATATAACGCGATTTAATGCAAGATTAAATAAAACAAATTAACCGACAATTGAAAACAACAACGACAACGTATGAATAAACTATTAGTTAAAGTTACTAAATAACACGGCAAGACTACATTTTGCACGTGAAAACGAGAGACAACTTGTCTCGACAAAAGCCAATCTACCACTAACTAATTATCATTGTTTCCATGGGATATGCAGACAAGGGGTAAGAGGGTGATATTAGGCGTATTCCATTTACCATTTGGATCAGATCTAACTTACATTTATTGAACCAGATCACTTATTTATTTCACTAGATTACTTCGCTGACTTTATTTCTAGTACCAAAATTACAGATTCTAATTTACTTTAAAGTAATTTACTCCAATAAATGCATCAGTTTGTTTAATTCAGTTCATTTAGTCATAATGTCTAATTTATCTGAATTGATTTAAGTGAACCAAATGGCAAATGGAATACAGCTATTGTTTCGTTGGTTCGAGCTTACCGTTACCATGCACGAGTTTACATAAAAAACGCTGAACGCTTGCAAGGAATGGAATACAAAGGTTAAATCTATCCCAGACCAGACACTTAGCTAATAATTTACCCAGATATGTCATCACATCCCGTATAACCAAACGCGACAATTCAGAAAAGCTTTAAACTTGATAAATAATGATCTAAGGAATACTGAAGTTATTATAACATGTGCACTAATAAATTTGATAAACAAAATAAACTCTGTCAACTATAGAAAGATACTTAAGACAATGCTTAATTAGTCTATATCTCTCGAAACTGAATTGATAGTGAAATATCATAATTTATAAACAAAACCAAATTCCGAATTATTTCGTTTTGCTACATAGATAACCCTTTACCCCGGGGGCGTAAACTTCGTACATTAAGATTAAATTTGTGTTTCAATATTAAAGCATGTCAGCATATCCATTGAGCGCTTGAGCAAATACACTCAGGATGGCTCTCTAGATGTATAATCCGACATTTGTATCAGGATATGTGGAAGTTTCAAAGTGAAAACCTGGATGGTCTTGACATACTGACAGGATTTTGTTTGCTTTGATATATATATATATATATATATATATATATATATATATATATATATATTATAATACTCGAAAGTTTTTTTATAACTAGTAACTAAGATATGTAAAATTCAAAGCTTTGTTTTAAATTTTTCTAAATTACAATAAAATTTAATTACTTTTTTTGTAATATATATTGTTTTTCGTGAAGAAAATATAAATACCAATTAGGAAAAAACAATAGAGATTTTTTAAATCATTCAATTTAATCAAGGACAATGCCCGTGGCAAGAAACGAAACGACGTATAGCACTAACCTAAATATAGAAAAGTGCCTACTTTCCTGACCAATTTTAGTATGGAAAATAAATTTTTACCAAAATAGTCAAGTAAAGTAAGTATGCAAGTTAACAACGAAAATAACTATCTTAATTAGACATATTGATTCCTAATCAACAATACAAAACTGTAATATACTTCATTGCTATATTCTAATGTACAGTCAAAATAGTTTTCATCATATTATTAGCAATAATATATATCTTAAAATACTAATAATTACAAAAACTTGACAGTTAATAGGATTATGGAAACATATAATAAGAACTATCAGCAGTTGGATCTTTTCTTTTTAACTGTATTACAATTTAAAACAGCTTTAAACCGCTCTGATTCTAATTCAAATTTATCATTTTCTTGTTTATCATTATTGTAAATGAATTATCGTCTTTATTATTATATGTTGTAAAATTCTTATGTTGTGGAAGCCTATTATTGGGTTTTTCTGTTGGCTTCCCAAATATAAATAAATAAATAAATAAAAAACTATTTTCTATTAGATTCTTTCTAACTAAAATTTTATCTCAATTATACTCACTGGAATAAGATACAAAATGATTGTCTTTTTACCCTTGGACGTATAGTGCTCTATAATAAAATATCCAAACAATTAAAAAATATGTTTAGTATAAGATAAGTAATCTACGAGTATTTAGTATAAGAAAATTACAAAGTGTTAACAATTGTCATAATATTGTTTTAATAAGAAAGCAAATCTCATATTTTATACAAATAGTGGATGTTGTAAGATTTCGGCTTTAGACAATAAATAATATAATAATAATAAATATTTATTGTCTCAGGTATCGTCCAACATTTCGTAAAATCACCTTTACCATCCGGTAAAAAAGTTTTCAAATATTGAACTGTCAAAAATTCCGACATTTCTAAGATGCGTTTTTTATTCTAATTCAACATTTTCGCGTAGTTTTATGCAACTAAACCTTAGAATGCCACATTCAGTAAGGGGTAAAAAGCGTGATCATATATTTATTTATTTAATTTATTCAGTCTCAAACGAAATTAAATGTACCTGCTCGAGATAGAAATGGCGAAAGTGGAAAGAAACCATTTCACCCTTGAGAATCAGATTCCATCTAGAATACCATGTGCTGCTGACACCACTATGCCTGTCACGTTACTTACGAGCCAGAAACGTACGTGCCGCAGGGAACACAATTATGTTGATGTTGGTAAATGTGCGTTATCATCATTTTGTTGTGAAGGTTTATTTGGGCTCCAGGTGGTAAATTTGTTGGGCAAATGCGTAAATTTATTAAATTACGTGGCGCTATTGTAAGCAAAAAGCTCTGGTAAAATGCGTAATTTCATGTGTCATTTATAAATATAAATAAAATCAAATAAATGAGATGGTACAATTGTTATAACCTACATAAAACAAATTTGTTTCACATGAATATAATTTGTAGTTTATTGCATACATACATACATATCTTCACGCTATATCCCATCAAATGGGGTAGCACGAACCCTAAAATCACTCATAAAACATTCAGTCGTAACATAATCAAATAATCAGCCCCGTCAAACATTATTATTCACACTCGAAATAATTCCTTACATAAAAAAATCACATCCATCCAATCCCTCCTATTCACTTATCATTTATCTTCTTTCTTCAACGTACATAACACATGCATAAAACATTTCAAATTATCCACGCTTACTCCTAACAACGAATCTAATAACGAATCTAACATCGAATCTACAAAGATTAGAAAAGATAAAAGTGATAGCCTGCAATTGTATATAAAAGAAAAGGCAACACAATGCAGTAACTGAAAATGAAACAAAAAGAGAAGAAAGGAAGGAAGTGTCGCCCTGCGCTTGTTTTTGGAAGTGAATTCCACACAATTGCAGTTAAACACTCTACGTAAGAATTGAAAACAAATTAAAAGATAACAAAGGAAGGGAGTGTCGCTCTACGCTTGTTTTTGAAAGTAAATTCCACACAATTGCAGTTAAACACTCAATGTAAGATCAGAAAACAAAGATCAGAAACGAAGAGAGTGTCGTCCCTGCGCTTGTTTTTGAAAGTGAATTTCACACAATTGCAGATAAACACTCTAATGAAATTACTAAACAACAAAACTAAAATCAAAATTCCTGCACTTCTTAAATCATCAGATTCATTCCGCAATTAATCTTCGCCAAACGTTCCTATCTTGACACACCACTTTAGCTTCATCTACATTCATAATTCCTTTCATACAAGCACGTTTGTTTCTCGTACTCGGAAACTTTCGTTCATAATAATAATTATATAAACAATAGTATAACGAGTGGATGTTATGAATCCATAAAAAAGTTTGAAATAAGAGTAGATTATTTCTCATTTCGCAGCATAATCAAAACAAGTTCGAATATTTTAAACAATTTTTGTCAGTATTAAAGATTTTTCCAAACAAACAAAATTTCACTTTATTACGAGTATAATGTATCAATCCAAATCCAAACTGATTTTTTTGGATTACAAATTTTATAACCTAAAATCCTATCTCTAGACATTTTATTTTTAACAAACTTTCAATATTTCAAAACCTTTTGATTGTTATAATATTTGTTAAATGGAAGAGATAGGTACACATGTTTGGTAAATTCTAATTAAATTTTCAATCAGTGTACAGATACACTGACACAATGTAATTTATAAAGCTATTTACTACTGATTCGTATGATTTAATTTTTTTAAACCTTGTTGTAATTTGTGCTAAATTGCGAATAATTCACTACTGCCTGAATAAAACGTCATAATTAAAAAAAGTAGATTTCGAGTTAAACGCAATTAAAAAAACTATTTTAATTATAATTTCAATAGTTTTTTCGCATGGCAATATTATGCAAAATAGACTTGTGCCCGTTTTCTCACAGTCGTAGCCCAGTGACTATAATTTGTGTTAATTGATCAAGATCTGCGACGGCAGTTGTGCTGCTACACCCAATAATAGGTAAAAGGTGTTATATTTATATTAATTTAAAATTGACAGTTGAGCTGTAAAATAATCAGTTTGAATAAATAATGTTTACAAATGAGTAATAAATAAAATAATTTAGTATTATATTATAATGATAATGATATTACTTGTAACGATTACTAATATGAGTAAAATAGCTTTTACTGTTGAAAGGAGGAATTTACTCTTTAATGCAGTAAAAACAGTTACTTTTTTATGTGTTTCTCATTCGTAAACAAATTTAAAAATCTGGTGTGGGCACCACACGACTTTCTTATACACAACATATATAATATTTAGAATATATGTTATTAAACATGTAATTTAGTTTCTTTCCGAAATAAGACATAGATAACTAGATAAAGCAAAAATTAAAATTTGTGTTTTTTGTTTCTATTGCTACTATGATTATTGAAATATATTATTAAATATAAAAATTAGTTTTTCTTAAAATTAGACGCATATACAGGAAAATTGCAAATAACATTTTATGTTCCAAATATTTTTGCTAACATCTTTTATTTGAAACTTTTTTTCGTAACTGATTCCATTTTTGAAATAAATGGAATTTATTGTTTTGTGTCCAGTAAACTTCCTCTTCCGGTTTTTCAATTTCATTCAAAATCAACTCAGCTCTTCGTATTTTCATGAAACTTATAATTACCAAGTTTCGTTAACAAATCTTATCTCGTTCATGAGATATTGCACACTCGGACACACATCCATCCATCCATCCACACATACACACAGACATCATTGAGTAAATGATCAAAACGGATTCAGTGGACCTCAAAACACGTATTTCCGCGAAAATCTCGTCAACGATTTTTTTCACGATACCAATACTTCCTTATACTGCGTATAAGAAAGTAAAAATTATAATTAAATCCTATCATGTGTGTCAAAAATTGTTTTAAATTATTTGGAAGTATATTTAACTTGTAAAGTAAATAAATATATATATATATATATATATATATATATATATATATATATATATATATATATATATATATATATATATATATATATATATATATATATCCGTAAAGATTTTTTTTTTAATTGGTGACGTCAAACTTAACTTAATAATTAAACAAATTAGATAATTAATATTATTTTTTGAAAAAAACTCGTTTAAATAAAGAAATAAAAATATTTTGTTCCATTTAAAAAATTAATATTGTGTCTCATATTGTGAGAACCATTGATAAAAAAATTATTGTAATATGTATTGAGTTTCTGTTATAAAATGGCACATTTTCTCTAATTTAACCAATCTCGTATCTCTTCAAATAAAAAAAGTCAGTAATAGTGAGCTAGATGGATGAGACATACTACATATTTCATTTCTAATTGGCAAGATAATTAATCGAGTAATTGATCATAGATAAATATAATGAATAAAAAAGCTTATTATATATGAAAATTTTATTTTAATTTACATGCATACTGCTATATCTACTTGTAGATATAACTAGATAAACGATGTAATAATTCTCTTTTGATAAGATAAACCTATATTACATAATAATTATTAATTTATATATGCTTCATACTTCATTTTACGTACTAACTGCATTTTAAATTAAACATTCCGAATTTCCGTATTTTTGCAAATATTTTATTCTGAATTGGTGGAATAACATCATGTTTGACGTTTGATATTTGTCCACCACAATAAAATCATAAACGATTTCAAATTTTACTGCAAATGTCGTCTATAAAAATAAGTGTATTTTCTTGCGGTCAAACATTTTTATATTATTGTAGAGATCATGCTTCAAATGTATTTTTTGGTATCTTGTATCAAAATTATTTTTCGCCAAAATAATTTACAGACATTTAATGGAAGGGATGTATACACAGAATGTTGAAAAAATTGTTCTAGGCCAAATAGGGGAGACCAAAATAAAAACTTTTTATCTATGACTATTGTATTATATTTATATAAAATGTGTGATTTTTGCTATATATGTATAAATCCCGCAAGGAATAATAGTAATTATTCCCTCTTCTGCACCAATCAGAAAATAATGATGTCTGAATCAATTTCTCTGTACAAATAAAAACAGCATAAAGACTAGTAATATGCAAAAATCTCTCTATCTCCATAGTCTCAACACAAAATACTACAATAGCTGTATTCCATTTGCCACTTAGTTCACTTAAATCAGTTCAGATAAATGAGACAACTTGACTAAATAAACTGAATTATGCAAACTGATTCACTTATTGGAGTGAACTACTTCAAAGGAAACTAGTAATTCTAGTACTGGAAATAAAGTCAACGAAGTAATCTAGCGAAATAAATAAGTGATCTGGTTCAGTAAATGTAAGTTACATCTGATCCAAATGGCAAATGGAATACACCTAATGTTAATGTAATTTTAATTAGTTTTAGATTACTATGAAACGAAATTATAAAAAATCTTGTATGTGGCTATTATTCCCAACGATGAAGTTTACAACATGAGCTAGCAAAGCGACTGAAGGTTGTAACCATCAATTATAGCTTCGTTGTATAATATGTTATTATTTACCCTTTATTTTTTTGCAATAATTTTACAACATCCTGTGTGGATCTATTTTTTTAAATTGTTACTCTGCACATTAAGAACTTAATTCCAATTATAGTTTAAGTAGAATCAGAACCGTTCGATACAATCGATTATTTTTTTATAAAGATGAAGTCAGCAAGATTTTACCCACCTTTTGCTTGAACGCAATTTTATCTCGGTTTTATCCACGAGAACAATGTAAATATTTTTCTGTAAATTAATTTTAAACAAATTCATTTGTTTAATAGGCTACTAGTTAGTCTGCTAATTACCATTAGGTGGCTGCTCATTTACAGAATATTCAAACTATATGTTTATCTAACCTGATTAATTGGGCATAGTAATTAATTAAATATATTATATCATATTCTAGATAATTAATTAAAATAATGATTCACGGAATATATGTTACAGATGTTAACAGAGAGTAAGATATAAACATAATTTTCAGCGTTAAAACACATTTTTGCTTTGATATCAGGCTGGAACGAATCCAGGGATTTCTAAGGCCAAAAGTCATCGACCCAAAGTACTTCAACATATTCCCAGTTATATTTGAGCAATTTAAAGTATAACTAATTATGTGGAATAATTTTAACGCTATTTTCTGGCCAATGCAACAAAATCAAACTAAAAATAAACACGTTAAATTTTTGAATTGTGTGTAACGAAAATAGAATACTTCTAAATGAAAACAAACGAAAATATCTCCGCCTCTGCATCTTCACTCAATCTAACCGACCAAAGAAAACCGTCTCGACTGACTACATCTGCAGGGTACACATATCAATTAGTACTACCTGTACGGTATTGTCCAAAGCTCACGGAGTTTAAACTCCGGCAACTGACACTATCCACCGAGCAAAGCTTTCAATCAAAAGCTTTTGTGTCCGCCAACCTTCTGGGAATGCGAGTAATACTCTATACTTTAATTCAATTGCGGATGAATTAAACATTAATCTAGTGCCAACAAACTGTTCAGAATGTGTTCTCTGTTTAGTATTATAAATATAGGGATTAAATTGGATACTTAATATCTCCAATATTATGATTCATTTCTTACATTTTTAGTTAATTTATTGTCAGGTAATCACTTTGTTAACTACGCGAAAAAGTTTAATTAGAATATAAAAACTCATGTAAGATGTGTCAACATTTTTGACAGTTCAATATTTGCAAACTTTATAATTTCTATAATTATATATTAAACTAATAATTGTTTGTTGCAAATTTTGTTGAGAGAGCAGAAAATATACGAGGTCAGGGTGAAAAGTCCCTGAAAAATAAAACAGATGGCGCCACAATCGCAAATCTCATGTGACATTTGTGATGTACCATCTTTAACTAGAACGCATTAAAATTTTCAGACTGATATCTCATTCACATCGAAAGCAAGCAACCTTGAATATTTTTGAAAACATGGACAAAATTGAATTTCGCGTCTTGATTAAACATTATTTCTTGCGTGGAAAAAACATTACGCAAACCAAAGCATCGCTTGTTAAACATTATGGGGACTCCTCACCATCGATTGGAACGATTCACAAGTGGTTTACTGATTTTCGTTGTGGTAGTATGACCACAAAGAACGCCGAACGTTCTGGTCGTCCAATTGAGGTTACAAGGCCAGAAATCGTCGATAAAATCCATGGTATGATATTGGACGATCGGCGAGTTAAATTGTACGAGTTTGCTGAGGCTATGAGCATCTCAACCGAACGGGAACGGAACATTCTGCATAAATTTTTGGATATGAGAAAGCTATCTGCCAGATGGGTGCCGCATTTGCTCTCTGTTGACAACAAGTTCGTCATCCACCATATTCTCCAGATTTGGCCCTCTGCAATTTGTATCTATTTCCAAACTTGAAGAAATGGCTCGGCGGAAAGAGATTTGGCTTCAACGATGAGGTCATCGCTGAGACAAACGCCTATTTTGAAGGATTGCCAAAATCGTATTATTTGGAAGGGATCGAAAAATTAGAAAAACGTTGGACGAAGTGTATCGAGCTACAAGGAGATTACGTTGAGAAATAAAATATGTTTTGACCAAATAAATCATTTCTTGTTTCATTTTTCAGGGACTTTTCGCCCTGCCCTCGTAGTCACCTTTTATCGACATCGCTTGATATAAATTGTTATAGGTAATTTAAAATATTAGATAGTTATAATATTTATCCCTGTTACATAGTTAGTCGCCCTGATACGAAACCTCAAAAGACAAGTCTTTGATCTTAAGCAAATATTAAAATTAATTTGAAAATACATTCACCGAAATATGTACTTTACATGACCAAAAAAGTAACGCAGAATGATAAATAACGCTATATAAATATTTAATAAAGAGATACTACACATAAAATAAATATCTATGTTACATATCAAACAAAATGTCAAAAATTGGAAACATGTTACACATGTAAGATAAAAAACTAATATCGTACACTAATAATGTGATAATAAATGTTTACTTAACATGAAAAGTACGCATTTTTGTAAATAATTAATAATAATTCTCCTACGCCTAACATATTAACTAATTTTTTAATCTTAGTCCAAGTTTCCAGTAGATTGTATTTACAAAATTTGATAAGTACCATGTTCCTTAAAACTATATTCATGTAATTATAAAAAAAAAAACTTTTAGTTATCTACGCTGGTTGCTGAAATAAACAGGTAAATAATTTAATTATATCATTAAACACAATTACAATCTTGAATTTAAGATCGACTTACTAGACTGTATAAATTTAACAATGATATTAAGTTGGAAATATCCCAATTTGTAATTAAATGATACGAAAATAAATTTCAAGATTAATTAACCATTCTTTACAATGTTTTGTTCAGTTTATTCCAATTGTTTCAAACATAAATATTTCCAAAGATATTTAGAGAAAAGAAAACAAGCAATGAAACAAATAAGATTCCTTCAGCTGTATCGCTAACTTTTATGTTACAAAAAAACTTTTCCAATATCTCTGTTACAGCCACGTGGCAAATTGATAAATAATTGAAATTTTTATATTATTCAAGTAATAAATATGACTTCTTGTTGTGAAATTTAATTATGTTTTATATTATAATTTTATTATATATTAAATTTAAATCATGTACGTCAGTACATTACATTTCATACGCACGAGGAGTTATATAAATTACGAAAATCCGAACTCACAAATTTCGGTTTATTAGATTTACATTTAGTCCGGAAATATTTGCTGAAATTTTAAATTAAGTTACAAAAATGTGATGTATGTGATGCAGAATATTTTGAACGGATTACTTCTGTAATCAAATATCTTTGTAACAAATAAAATATCAAATATATATTTTTTAAAAGTACACATATGCTCTTTGAAGAAAACTCTGTGAAAATAAAAATCAAAGTGTGCGCATTTAAAAATATGTATGTTGGCAAACATTTATTTATCTTATAATTAAAGTACATCAAAACTGTATCCAGACGAGGTTACTTGTTTTATTTTATACAGATTTGTTGTTTTGTTGCTACACTCATATACAAGTGTGAAAAACCATAACTATAAATAAAATACGTATTAATGAAAACAATTGATATTTAATATTATGTTTTTACGACACTCCATTCTTTTCTTTTTTTGTTTTTTTTTCTGATTCATAGAGTGTGTGAAATTCACTTTAAAAAAGAAGCGTAGGGCAACGCTTCCTTCTTTTCTTATCTATTTGATTCATTTTCAATTCTTGCGTAGAATGTCTAACTGCAATTGTGTGGAATTAACTTTGAAAAACAAGGGCTATGCTACATTCCCTTCCTTTCTTATCTTTTAGATTCATTTTCAGTTCTTTACAATAGAGTGACCAACTGCAATTGTGTGGAATTTTCTTTCAAATATATGCGCATGATGTTGCTCTCTTCTTTTCTAATCTTTATAGATTCGTTGTTAGATTTATTGTAAGAGAAGTGTGCATGAGTCATTTGAGATGTTTTGAGCAAATGAAACATCGAGGATAGATTAGTGATAGTGTGTAGGTGCGATTGGATGGATGTAATTGAAGGTTTGTTGTGTGATGAATGATTTCGAGGGTGATAAGTAAATGAGCTTATATGGAGCAAACTATGAGTGTGCTGTGTTAGGATGAGAATGTTTGACGAGGACATATTATTTGAGTAATCTAATGATATCATGTTTTGCGGATGATTCTGGGGTGTGCTACCCCATTTGATGGGATATAGCTTGATGTTATGTATGTTTGTATGTATGAATAGAAGACAAAATTATTGTATCATTTGTGCCACAATACAGAAATGTACACATTTTGTATGAAATAGATATCTATAATACGATTAAGTAACTACCAATAATTTCAATGATTGTGGAAAACATTCGGATATGAATTCGGTAAATTGTCACATTCTCGCATTAATTACAATTACAAATAGTGGTAATTAATAAAATATTCCTTATTAATTTAACAATTAATTATTGCATTCCGTTGTTCTGCTGATAAATTTATATGAAATTCTATAAGTTCTCAATCTTCTGATTAAATGTAAACAATTAACAAAGTTTACTACAAAATACTTCGTATTATCTATTCAAATTTTGAATAAAGATTTTCTCGGAGTTTTTGTTTGAAATTTAATCTAATATTGAATATTTGAAACTTTGAGATACGATATTTGCAAATAGTTCAATTTTCACATAATCATATTACATCAGGTAGCAATAATTATAGAATTACAAAGTCAATTTAACTTTCAGTAATTAGTTGATATTAGTACGGCATTAATTTGAAAATACAGATGAAATTAAACGTTATTGTCAAACTAATTGACTGTCATCATAGCGAAAATTGTTTTAATAACTATTAATACACGTAAAAGAAATAATCAATCATCAAAGACTGATGATGCATAGATATTTGATAAACTTATTATCAAATTTTGCAAATTAATATGAACTTAAAGCAAAGTGGGATTTAATCTTGTACTAATGGTACTGTTGATCCAGAGTTCATTTGGACAAATGACTTTTAAATTCATTTTATTCTTGTCTTATCTATTCGGATATTAACTACTAAAAATGGCGTTGCTCACGATATGGCAAACTTGAAACAAAGGTACACTTTCAGTTGGTCTCGATAAGTTTACTATTGCTGTCACTTGTGTTTCTTTATTTTTTATTTTATTTTGTAGTAGTAGGGGTAATGGCACAGTGGTATCGTGTCGGCCTGTGGATCCTAAGAGCCCTGGTTCGATCTCCAGAGCCGATAAACATTTTCACCAATTAAAAAAAAATTACCCCTGGGGCTCCCCCTCCATTAACAATCTTTGGGGGCCGTGATTTGACGACTGGTAATCTCAATTCACGCGCATAAATATATTACCGAGATCTGCTTCGACAGAGTGCGTCATCCTGTGATGGGTAAAAGGCGTGATGATATATTTATTTATTTATTTTATTTTGTATATGGGGTAATGGCTCAGTGGTATCAAGTCGGCCTGGGGATCCTAAGAACCCTGGTTCGATCCCCACAGCCGACAAAACATTTTCCCCACCACTAACATCTTTGGGGGTCGTGATTGGACGGTTGGTAGGTAATTCACGCGCATTAATATATCACTTACCGAGATCTGCTTCGGCAGAGTGCCTCACCCAGTAATGGGTAAAAGACGTGATGATATATTTATTTATTTTTTAAAATTTTATTTTGTAGTGTGTTTTTAAATTTATTTATAGAGTATATAATTCTGTGTTGTCATTTGTTGTAGTTTTAGTATTAGTTTCATTTATCTTCTAACTTTTGGATTTGAGAACCCGGGTTTGAGTTCCACACCTGACAAACAATTTTCACCATATTTACACTACTCCTGTGGCTCCTCCTCCACTACATCTTTGCAGACAGTTGGTAACCGTTACGGCAGATTGCTACACTCAGTAATGGTTAGAAGATGTGATGATATATTTATTATATTTTTTAATGTCTCGAAATGTCCACGAATTGAATTGTAACATAATATCAAGGATCCCGTAAGCTTTTTTATATTACATAAGTTTATAGATTACCGTCATATAATTGAATAAAAAAGTACAGGATAATGATGTAATTCATACATATTTAGCTTAAGTGGGATTCAAACTCGGGATCTTCGGATTCGAATGCCGTAACGCCATAGACACAACTGTATCCGGTAGTATGGTGGTGTGGATAGCATTACGGAATCCGGAGAGCTCGAATTCGAAATCCACTCAAGCTAAAAATATACCACTGTGGCTCGGTGAGTCCAGACTATGTACTGTAATTTAGTACCTGTTGTACAAAGTAACAAATAAATAAATAATCAAATGTACTCACATATATTTCATGTTATTATAATAGCTAACTGTTAAAACATTGCAACAAAATTTTTGTCACTATTTTATAGTGAGAGCTTCATATAAACGCAAAATGCATAGAAGTGAAATAATAATGATATATATATAAAAAAATAGGAAAAAAATATAGTTGTTTGTCATTCAAACAAATACAGTATGTCCCAAAAATAACGAATCATTGCTGCCGATGCGAATTTTATTGTTAGAATGTTGGGTAAAGAATTGAATACGAGTAAAAATACTATTTGGAGAATTCTAACTGAAGATTTGGGTAAAAAAAAGGTTTGTTCACGTTTTGTTCTACATGAATTAAATGAAGACCAAAAAGTCGCTCGTGTAAGTCAACGAATTTTTGATGAAAAAACATATTTGTGTCATCGACCACCCTCCTTATTCGCCTGATCTATCACCATGTGACTATTATATTTTCCCAAAACTGAAAATTGCCATGAAAGGAGCGTTTTATGATGATATTCCAGCCATTCTAGCAGCCACAACACAGGTGTTAAAGAACGTTCTTTTAGATGGCATAAAAAAATTATGCATGCTCTAGTTGATCGTTCTAAAAAGTGTATTGATTAAAATGGAACCTATTTTGAATAAATATTAAGTTTCAAACATAATACAATGCGTGTTTTATTCTATATCTAAAGAGTTTCGTTATTTTTGGGATATACTGTGTAGATTGGACGGTTTTATAATTAGGAAAAAAATGTTCATTAACATTTACATTAACATCAAATGTATTTGTTTCCATAAATTATTCATACAGAATTAAATGTAGGTACGTATCAGAAAAATAAAAGTCTACAACAGACCTCAAGGGATCTGACTCGTGCGTTACGTACAATACGAGTAAATATAGATATTTAAAGTGCGCTTTCAGCTGAAAAATCTAAAAGGACACGCATTGATCGTGACATCTCTCTACATACTTCAAATATCAATATATTATAAAAGAGAGCACAGTAAGATTCTCTAGACGTCTAGACTAGATTACAGTCTAATTTTAGCATGTGAACTTACTGTTACAGTTAGTTCATCTTAATTAAAATTACATTTCATTTGCTGATGTAAACTGTTTATTTAGATTTTACTTATTAGTTATTAACTTGTTTATTAATGTGTTTTATACAGGCACGACGGCACGAGGCACTCATTTATAATATACGCTAATTGTGCTATAGCGATCAACATGGAAAACGAATTTTATCTACGACCATGCGTAAAATTGACTTTTAGGTAGCTGTATTCAGTTCGTAAAATAACTGTTTAATAACAAGATTTCCGTTGCTCAGAAACGAGTTTAACTACGCAAAATTGCATGGATCCCATGGCTAGCTTAATAAAATAATGAATTTTTTTAGTATTCAAGGATGACATCTATATCAATAATTTACATCATTTTGAGCTGCTTGTGACTAAAGACTAGCTTTACGTACTAGTATCATAAATAATTATTATTACATCACAAAAAAATATTATAAAATTTTAATTTTACTTATTTCACTATTCTTAAAATTATGCTTAAAATTTTTCCAAAATTATTCATCTTAGTTAGCCATCGAACTGGAACAAATGCAAATAAATGTTCAACGTTTAACTGTCACACTCGTAGTTTGAACAAAAGTTTAACTGTCACTAAATATGAAAAATAAAAAAGTAGACTGATTTCGATGCTGAATTTAGTCAACTACAATTTTTGATTGATTTTTTTCTTCTAAATTCCTATATAAATTGTTTATATAGTGCGGGTTTCGGATGGCAACCTGTTTAAATTATTATGTTGCAATTTTATGAATCAGAGCAAAATAAACACTCAATTAAAGTAAATAATTCGTATAATGCGCACATTCCCAGCTAAATTTTAATATTTCTTAAATTTGATAATTTTGTTTAAAGTTGAACCTAAACATATTTCTTTTGTGTACTTTATAAATAACATCTAAAGTTTCAAGCTAATTTATCACAAAAAATAAAATATGCGGTTGAAGAAGCTGTAATACATTAATAAATGCAATAAATATTTGTTGGCGTTTTACATAAATCATAATATTGTAGTGAAGGTATAAAAACTTGATTAAATCCTGACATTCGATAAACAACAAATAAATCAAAACAAAAAACATCTGGTCCAAACGCCTGACAAAAATACAAGCACATAATTCTCGCCTGCCAATTTATCAGCCAGAATTTTTTTGTTGAAAATATTTATTGTAATTAAAATGATTTAGTAATTATTTATTTGTTTATAATTAATTTATAAAAACAAAAGAATGAAATAATTGCAAAAGTAAATCAATCGAATTCGTACGCCGAGATAATGTTTAATTTGATTGTTTGTAAACACCACACCAGGATTGTTAATTTTTACTTTTCAATAAATATATAAGTATATGATTAATATTTCTAATGCCCGATTTATCATTCGATTGTTAAGTAAATGTTAATTAACTGCAATATAAATTTTATGTATTTTCCTATATTTAACAGTTGATATAAGAAAAACTTTAGCTGTATTCCATTTGCCATTCGGTTCACTTAAATCAGTTCCGATAAATTAGACATGATAATATAACTAAACTAAGCAAACTGATGCATTTATTACAGCGAATTTCTTCAAAGTAAATTAGAATTTGTAATTCTAGTACTGGAAATAAAGTCAGTGAAGTAATCCATCGAAGTAAAGAAGCTATCTGATCCAGTAAATATAAGTTAGATCTGATCCAAATGGAAAATGGAATACGCCTTTTGATAACGAACAACAACAACAAACAGACAAGTATCCCAAAACAAAATCACATCTACCTGTCAATCTTCTTGCTCACACCTTCCACTGTTCTTGCCGCGACGCTTTTGTTGTCTCTCACACGTCCTCGCAATCTCGACGTCCGCGTAGTACTATTCTACAATTCTAGCGTCGCGTCCGCGAGCGGGCGAGCACCGATCTCGTCAACGCGCGCAAGATCGTTCACGTTCGAACGTATTCCTGCGCTGAGTGAATGTAGTGGGTTGGAAGCTGCGGTGGTTGTAGAGATGGTAGTGATGAAGCTACAGAAGGCGACTGAAATTGGAATGAAATGTTGTAGTACAGAGTAGAGACTTGAAACGTGGGTGAATGGTGAAGATTGAATGAATGGAGCGATGAATATAATATAGTAATGATGAGTATTTGTGTAAAATTTGTCCCACACTGTTCGTGAGTAGTCGAGAGTATCGTAATATGAGAGTATTGTTTGAATAGTCAAATTATATACTAGTGCATGGGCTGCATCCGTATTTTACAAAACTCATTGAAATTAGCCGTGACATTAAACCAAATATTTCCGACTTGTTATGTGGACAACAAATTCAAAAAACGCATTAAACTTTTATTTTTATTTTATCATTTAGCTACGTAGGTTTCTAGTTACAATTATGTTTATGTTTATGATTATGTTATATCTGTATTTTCAAAATGCCAATGTTAATATGTGATTATTGTGAGTTATATTATGTGTATTATTATTATATAATTTAAATATACAGGCAATCGTAGCTCAGTGGATAAAAGCGAGGTAAAACTTGCGTTTCTTAATTAGCAAGCAAGAGGTCGTGCGTTCAAATCTCACTGACTTCTACTTATATCCAAAAAATACGATTGTGTCTGAGTGGTTCGGATTCCACTATAAGCTGTAGGTCCCCTGTACTGTAATTGGGATTTACTTCCTATTGTGCAGAGTAACAAACAAATAAAATAAATAAATAAAATGCCAATATTGTGCAGTAATATATGAATAAAGTTTTTGTTAATAATTTCATTATTATTTATTGTAAATAATAAATTATTTGGGTTAAATTAAATCAGTTGTAAATATTAACATATTCAAATTACCCCTGTGACTCCCTTTCCACTAACATATTTGGAGGCCGTGATTTAATGACTGGCAAATGCATAAATACATCACTTATTGAGATCAACTACGATAGAGTATCACGCTCAATAATGAGTAAAAGGCATAATGATATATTTATTTATTTATTTTAAGTTAGATTCTCACAGCCGACAACATTACACTTCTTTTAAATTATCCCTGTGTCTCCCTCTCCACTAACATCTTTGGGGCCGTGTTTTGACGACTGGCATTCGCACTTCACACGCACAATATATAACTTACCGAGATCTGCATTGGAAAATGCCACATTCAGTAACGGGTTAAAGGTGTGATTATAAACATATTTATTTATTTATTTATTTAAATTTTGAAGTTTTTTTTAAAATTTTTTAAATAGGTTTTTACCCAAATAAACTCTTACTAGTGCAAGCAAAATAGACAAATACTACTGATCTATACAATTAATAATACAGTTTTATCTTGATTATATAGTTTTGTAGAAAGTTTATCAAAAAATGTTTAGAATAAAAGTAATTGAAAGTTTATTTCTCTGTTTTATTTGAAATATTTTATCATCATAAAGCAAAATTATGTATTGAAATAATACCAATAAGTAATAATATGTAGTTTATTTAAATAGATTTGGGACAAATCGTTTATACTACAAATAAAATATTGTTGAATTTCAGAAATTACGGTAGTGTGGATAGCGTTACGGAATTCGAATCCCATTCAAGCTGAAAAATATGAATTGCCATACAGCTGCTCGGTGAGTACGGATCCAGTACTGTAATTGGGATTAAGTTCCTATTGTACAGAGGAAAAAAAGTAATTCATATATTTCATTATTATTTTAGCATTATTATAATTGATATATGATACATATTTTCTTAATAGCCCTAGCTTTGAAACCCCGTATCAGAATTTGTTCCGTTTTCTGGCTTTTGTTATCTGACACATTGAAACTTTTTAATTAAAGTTTGTTTTTGTTTTCATTTTCACATAAATAATTACAACTGTAAAATTTCAAACGGTCATGAAAAATACTGAAAAATGTAATGCGTAGGTGCATATATTAATTTATTAATGAAAAAAATATTCCTACTAACATACAAGGCTACATTTTATTGTTTATATTGAAATATAAATTTGAATGACATATCAAAATATTTATTTTCTTTATATTCCAAATATTGTATGAACAGTTCTTTTATTCGAACAAATTATGTCATATTTATATACTTTTATTTTGTTGTCAAGTACTCTCGTTAGAACCGTTATAAATTTATAATTCGTCACTTGTCTTATTGGGCATTGTTTGCTATTATTATTCGTGGTGTGTATTGGAGAATTTAGTTGAAATGAGGGCGGAATTTGTCAAAGTCAAGTTAATTTAGTCTACCAGCATAAATTCAGTACCTAATATATTTTGTTCTGTTTATATAGTACTTCATGCTCACCAATAGTCTGTTTTATCCCGTTAAATATTTAGCAGATTACAACGCGGTTGATATATTACGGCATGAAGTAGTAATTCCCTGGGACTAAATTGCTCGAAATTTAACAATAATTTGAAGCTTTTCTTTACATGAATTTTAGTTTAGAGCCTTGGGCTGTTTCCGTATTTATCAAAATATTACATTATTAAAAAACAAGTATAAATTATTTATGTTTGTTGAACAATCAGTTTAGAGTTAGCATACTTGCTACACACCATGTTTAATCTAACTCAAAGTTGTTATGTACTTTTTGGTGAACAGATTTTCATTTTGGTAAGGCGGGTTAAAATCGGCCAAGAGGGAGATTGGTATTATGACGAAAGTTAAAAATAGTTAAAAAATTAATTTTATTATGAAAGAAAACAAAGAAAAATATATTACAAAAACAGAACCTTTTAAGATAAAAATGTGTAAATATATAACTTTAGAAATTTAATAAACAATATTAAAAATATTACAAAAATATATATTTTTGGCAGGTTTGAATTTTTTTCTAAAAACAGGCAAAAGGCATAGGTATTATTTTCAAATAGAAGAGCATATGATCGAAGTTCATAGAACCCAGGTTCAAATCTTGGCGATATCCCAATAGTTCTCTTTATAATTTAAACCATTTTCATAATTAAAAAAAATATATTTTCGGCTACAGCAACTTTTATTTGAAGTACTTTTATAAAAAGTATAATCAGGGTTTTTTAATGTACCGCTAAATAAAAAAGGGCTGCGTATTTACTTTCATTTTTATTTAGAATTATTTCTTTTTTATGGGGAAGCTAGCTCAGTGGTATCAAGTCGGCCTGTGGACCCTGAGAACCCTGATTCGATTCCCACAGGCGACAAACAATTTTCACCATTTAAAAGAAACTACCCCTGTGGCTCCTCCACCACTAACATATTTGGGGGCCGTAATTTGACGACTGGTAATCGCACTTCACGGGCAAAATATATCACTTACCGAGATCTGCTTCGGCAGAGTGCCACACCCAGTAATGGGTAGAAGGCGTGATGATATATTAATTTTATTTATTTTATAATTCAATTTGATATCTTCAGTTTTGAAATATTTACTTCTATTATTATTTTTAATATATTTTTTCTTTAAAATCTGACTTAAAGTTATAATTTTGAATATAGTTTATGCAATTTGTATGGGGTAGCTAGCTCAGTGGTATCAAGTCGGCCTGTGGACCCTGAGAACCCTGGTTCGATTCCCACAGGCGACAAACAATTTTCATAATTTCAAAACTACTCCTGTGGCTCCCCCACCACTAACATCTTTGGGGGGCGTAATTTGACTTCTGGTAACATTTTACGCGCAAAATATATCACATACCAAGATCTGCTTCGGCAGAGTGCCACGCCCAGTAATGGGTAGAAGGCGTGATGATATATTTATATTTATTTATTATTTAATTTGTATGTGTAAGTGAAACTAATTCTGTTAAATTACACAAATTTAAAAGCTGAATGAATAGTGACAGATAATAATTTCGAGTGTAATAAATGAATGAGTTTATATGGAGTGATCTATGAAAGTAGTTGAAGTGAGGGTGGTATGTTTGGATGAAAATATTTGACGATGACTGGTTGTTTGATGGGTGTGATGAGTGAATGTTTTATGAGTGATTTTAGGGTTCGTGCTACCCCATTTGTTGGGATATAGCGTGAAGATATGTATGTATGTATGTATGTATATCCTTTCTTTTAATATATATAGAAAATTTAAATAATCTCATATTACAAAATACAAATATAAATATTTACAAAATAAAGTACATTTTAACCATTAAAAAATCATTTAATGTATAAAAAAATTCAATCAAATAACGTTTAAGTATTTTTTGAAACCAGCAGGAGTACGTTTAATTTTAATCAGTTCATCTTGTGTTATATTCATGTACATTACTGTTTACCTAAATTGATTTTCTTGCTATAAATTTACCAAGCTATTTCAAAGATATAAAGTCCATTAAAAGGAAGGATTTTGAAATTTTCATTACAGTCTTAATGAACAGTCGAGCAATTATGCTCTTTAAAAGTTATTTAGAAATTAAAACCCACAGACATTAAAATACGGTTAAACATCTTCCGTCCTTAATCATGTCCTTGTACAAATAATCCCTATCATTTCTTGAATACATTTTGTAATATATTTTAGTTAGAACATACATACATACGCGTACAAATATACATAAATCAGCGTCTGTCCAATAAACTACCAGAACCAGAAGTTTAAAAAATAATATACACAGGATAAAGTGAATTTCCTTCATTTCAACATTTCATAAAAATGTTTGAGGTAGTGCTTAGCAGATCGTATTTCTGTTTCCGTAAGAAATGATGTATTATAAATTAAGATTAATATTGGGGTAGCTAGCTCAGTGGTATCAAGTTGGCCTATGGATCCTGAGAACTCTGGTTCGATTCCCAAAGGTGTCAAACAATTTTCACATTTTAAAATTACCCCTGTGGCTCCCCTACCACTAACAGCTTTGGAGGCCGTGATTTGACGACAGGTAACCGCACTTCTCGCGGAAAATATATCACTTACCGAGATCTGCTTCGGCAGAGGGCCACACCCAGTAATGGGTAGAAGACGTGATGATATATTTATTTATTTATATATATAAATATTGTACAAAATATTTATTCTTAAACAGTCCAATTCTCAAAAAAGTTTGAGCTATAATCTACCTAATCCTGAATTTTGAATTTGTCAAATTAAGCTAAACCATATTCATCAAAAATGTTTAAATAAACTTTAATATAATCTTCTTACCATTTAGTTTTCGGAGACCGAATTTGATTAACTTTCTAAAATCGGACTACCATAAGATTAGCTTATCCAAAATTCAAAATTAGCTAAAATTGTTTTGAGAATCTGGCTGAAAAAGTTCTCAACTCATTCTAGTAAAATAAATTTCATAAATTCAGATGAATTAACTGAAACTAATACTTATGTACAAAAAAAATTAAATTAGACGAGTTTACGTTCTTTCCACAGAAGTATAAATTACTTTTTGTTTTTTTTGCAAACATTACTTTAACACGAAGCATTCCGTGAATCATGCAAAACATTACAAACTCTATTAAGAGGAGCACTGAATAATGCAAACTTTCATTATGGAAAAGTTAGACAGAAATTTCCATGACGTGCTGTCAATGACATTTTAACTCTTTAAAATAAAGTACTGTTTCATCTAAAAATAGTTCAGTAAAAAAAAATAATTAAATATATAATCACGCCTTCTACCCTGTACTGCATACTGCACGTGAAGTGCTGTTACCAGCTGTTAAATCACGACCCGAAAGATGTTAGTGGAGGAGAAGCCACAGGGGTATTTTTTTAATATGGTAAAAACTGTTTGGCGGGTGTAGGAATCGAACCCATGTTCTTAAATTCATAGGCCGACTTGATACCACTGAGCCACCTATCTCGTAGCAAATAATAGCCTACTGTGCTGTCAAAATTGGTACTATGATTACAAGATATAATGTTTTTGCCTAATTTACCATAAATACGTAGTTACGTTTTAATATTGAATAATTACTAATAAATAATTAGCAAAATGTAAATATCTAGATGTAACTGTATAGTTTGCCATGTATAGACCAAGTTCTAAAGCTTTTTGCGAACTACTAACTATCGATAAAGACCAGCGAACAAGTGAACCGTTGGAATTTTAAAATAAGAATGCGCTCATTCTGGCGAAAATTGAAACTACAACAAATATACAGTTTGCTACTTACCTAACAATTAAGTACTTACAAAATGTATAAAATTGAATGATAATAGAACTAATATTTATGATAAAGAAGGAAATAAAACTATAACTAACTAATATTAATTTCGTATTTTGTGCCCTTAAACTTTTATTTGAAGCTTTTTCTTTTAAATAATTAGGAAGCAGGAAATTTAAAACAATATGATTTTACATGTTAAAGTCCTATGTTCGAGAGTCGTGGCCACTGCACTGTGTATGTATATATAAATAAAATAAAAATTAAATTATAAGTTTGAAGATAATAAATTCAAGCTGAAACTGAATTTCCAGCTGTATTCTTATGGCCAGCTAGTGACATGTTCTCTATCGTAACGATTGAGTAATCTAAGTTTAAGTATACACAGACACAAAATATTAGAAAATAAAAAATGTAAAACTGTTAAATCGGAATTTATTGAAGAAATGGTGTCAATTTAAGGTAGAGTTATTCGAAAATTGTCTTTCCTCATCAATTCATACCCAGACGACAAAGACTAGTAATTTATTTCACAAATTTAAATATTTTCTAATCCATTTGTTATGTGTATTTGTATTTATGTTATGTAAAAAAAATATTTTAGAAATATATGTATATCTGAGAGTTTTTTGCGACTCGCCCCCCCCTGGAAAAATGTCTGTGGACGCCCATGTTAATAGCAATGGTAAGTATATGGAGACCAACGGAAAGTGTACCTTTGTCTCAAGTTTGCCATATCGTCATCAACGCCATCTCTTAGTAGTTGAATATCCCAACAGAGGTATACTAGAGATGCCGAGCATATCGGATTCGATACATGTGTACGCATAAAGTTTGCTACATGAACGGTTAGATCAATGAAATGTTTCGCGAGCAAGTAGCGAACAACATTTCAAGTGTGAACTTTGAAGTTTGGTTTTGTGACTTGTTTTCTATTAATTTCCAAACATGAACTTCTTTTGAACTACACGGCGAACATGACTTCATAATTTAAATATATGGTGTGAACTGATTGCGAACTGTTGTTTTTATCTTCACGGCTTAACAGAAATGCTTCGTAAAGATTATTATATGAATGTAATTTAAAATCCTTTTAAAATACATGTTACAAAATAAAAACAATTTTATGTTTAAATACAACGTTTCTGTACACTATACTTGTTAACCTTCGATAAGAAATGGTACAAATATAATTAGGTGACGAATTTCCCGAATTTTTAAAAATATTTTTAAAAATCCGTTCGTAAACAGGAATTGCATAAATATTCAAGTTTTAAATTTGAATTTCATAAAGAATGCCTAACAAGTAAGATGCGAAAGTTTTCGTCAACAATAAAAATCCGTACTTCCGGATTCCAATTCAAATCTGTAACATAAATCAACAAAAAAACAAATCGAAATTCTTCGAATCTCAGAATTCTAAATCTAGAATCGAAGATTCAATTTAATTAACCAACATTGTGAAACAGCAAATATTTGACAGTTGAACGGTCAAAAACAAAGTAGCTACGACGTAGTGAACAAGCGACGCACAATTCAAAGCGAAAACAAAGCCACGTGCCATGCTCAACTTGAGCTTTATTTGTTTCCAATGTCTGGTCGAGTTTCCGGAACTTCCTTCGGTGTTTCCGGGATTTACGACGCTACAAGTATTTAGCAGGAGTTTTGCGGTTACGAAGTATTTCGATCCATGCTATGTAGAATTGGCTCTATTATTTTAGTATTGGTTAGGGAATTTTGATTATATTAATTTCCATTTATTGAATGTGCATATTACGTATAATGTGAAATTTCGTTTCTCTTATACTGTGTGTCAGAGTAAATAGAAACATTAGAATTAGATTTTTTTTTAAAAACAAATGTGTCCGACAAAAATATATTTTTATTTCTTAATAATTTTATTTAAACTGCACAATTACAATACAGTGATTTAGTTAAAAATTACAAAGATAATAAAAACTGTGGTCATTAGATGGTTAGACTGCGCCAAATTTTAAAATTTATCTACGTAAAAGAAGAAATTTCTCTAAATTTACTAAATTTTAATATCTTTGTTGAGTCAATAGATAATACGACAAATTCGTTTTTTTTAAATACATTCGGGTTATTTGTGCCAAGAAAATGTCTTGTCAATAGATTATTTATTACAATTCTCTTATCGGGCGACGAAAAAATAATCAATATATTAATAATAATAATGTGATTTGAGATATTTCTGATATTTGAAAAAAAAGTTTCACAAAAGTGTGATTAAATATTTATATTTTTATTGTTGAGTTATCAGGTCATTAATTCAAAAGCTCTAAGGAAAAATAGGTAATAATACGTTGCATTCACTGAACAGAAATTATTCTTAAATTGATACTTTATTATTATCACTTTGACAAAAATAAATATCTTAAATATGTTGCTTTATCTCTTGAGCACATAAAAAGATGTAAATTATAATTTCTATTTTGTCAAAATAAAAAGATACAGAATTATTCACTATATATAAGAGTTGTCGCATTATGGTATATGTTTAATTTTTAAAGACACTTCTCTTGAAATTAAGTTTTTTTTCATTTATATTAACATCAGTAGCATAAAAAAAACACCTGCAGAATATTCGCCGCATACACAATAAAAAAAAAATAAAAATTAATCAAAATAGTATATTGTAACACAAGTTTTGCAATGGCCATTGCTACACGTATGTTACATACTATTTTTTCTATGGTCGTGAAGTTTTATTTTTCAAAATCGATATTTGATATCTCTTATATTTTACATTAATTAAAAATAAAAAGATTGTTCAACAATGGTTGTCTTGGAATATATTAACTTTTCAATATGACCGAGAAAAATATAGTTTTAAAAAAATTTAATGTAGTATCATAAAGAATAACTATTTAAAATGATACAATTTATAAGGCATCACGCGGCTCTTTTTTAACTCAACCCCCGGCGCCCTTTTGTTGACGTCGCTCTAGGATTATAGCACAGTAAGCCCAATGGCTACAATGGCATTGTATTTGTTGCGTCTTTAATTTACTCGTATATTTATTATACATGAATCTCTGAAGTAAATCATCACAAATCTTGTTATTGGTTTAAAATCATTCCCAAAAGATGAAGAAATATTTATTTTCGTTTAGTTCAAAAAACGAATGTAGTAGTTATCCAGTAAACGGATTGAAAGTGGGACGCAGCCTTCGTTAGGAAGGACCACTAAAATCCTAAAATCAATTCGGCCAAACCAGCATGATATCATTTCCGGAAATCTCTGCCTCCAGTACGCTGTGGCTTCGTAGACCACACCAAGGCGAACATAGCTTGTGGACTCCCCACGTGCGACGGAATCTTTTCGCAGTAGCAGCCACTGGCGAACTTTGTGTCCCTGACCCTCTATTAGCTCCTCATTGTTCCTATCGGCATCGGCTGTGGTTGTGGCGCATATGTCAATTCAAACAATTGTGCGTATGTTGGATATTGCGGTTAATTTTAATATGTTTTTATTTTTGTTCGGCTGATGTTTGTTTGTTGAAAAGAAGCGCTACATATTTTGTAATGTACTGATAATTTATTTAAAAAAATAATAATGATCATGATTTTGATACTGAGTCGGCCTGTGGATTTGAAAACCTCGGTTCGATTCCCACAGTCGACAAACAATTTTCACCACATTAAAATTACCCCTGTGACTCCCGTTCACTAATATCTTTGAGGAGCGTAATTTGGCGGCTGGTAACCGCACTTCACACGCATAAATATATCACTTACTGAGATGTGCTACGGCAGAGTGCCACACTCAGTAATAGGAAAAATGCGTGGTGATATATTTATGCTTAATAAAGTTTAATATTGTTATTAAATGATTACTTATCGCATTTTTAAAGCAGTAATTTAATTAGCTTTACGAGAATTTTCCTGCTCATTAAAAAGTAATTCCTTGAATGGATCTAATGAATGATGACGTAAAATATTTAATCAAAGAATAAATTTATTCAAAAAGAAAAAAAAGAATAAATTAAAAGGTAACTAGTTTTTAGTTTTTTAAAAAGTACTTTGAAAATTACAATGGGGAATTCAAGTGATAGAGCTTTTTAATATATATTTGTTACAATAAATTCTTGACCGAACATCATATTGAATACAATATAAAACCATACCATAAATGATATCTTTATTGCTGAAATATGAAAGTAAAAGTTGAATAATTCAAAACGCTCATTTAAATTTTGCACTGCCATATTGCAATTACGTAGTTGCATTAAGCCAATCACAGAGCTTTGTCTGAAACGTTTGTCGGTGCTCAACTTTACTGAAAAGAAGACGAAGAAGAAACAAGCATTCAGCATTCTACGATTCTACGGACAACGACACACGTTACGTGAAGTTATCTCTGTCTTATCTGTCTCTCTTTAATCCAAGATGCAACTACGTCAGATTCGTTTGTTCCGAAAGTTTAAATATTTTTACCATGCGTTAAAAAAATAAAAAATTTGGGTATAATAATTTTATTACGTAGATTAATATATAAAAATTCTTGAAAGGCCCATTATATTAAAATATTTTCTTTTGTGTACGAGTAGTCTGCAACCAACTTAGTATGTGCGTATAACAGGTCTAATCTAATATTAATGGTGCTAGCATTTTTAAATGAACAAATACAAAAAGGAAATCAAAGTTGATACGGCTGTTTTCTTATTATTATTATTTTTTTTAATTTATTTTATAGTATTTTTTGTAACCAGTTGTCGTGCATTCTTTTCTTATTCATATATTGCATGTATTTTTCTTTATTTTCATAATTTTGGGGAAGTTTATTTGATCCATTATTATTAAATTGAAGTGCAGTTTCTAGCTTCTTCTTTAGTTCAAGATCGTTGAAGTTTAATATATTTTCTGGCAATATAAATTACAATACTTCATATAAATATGCAAATTTTGTTCACAAGATGTCGAGCTTAATAGATGTAAATCTTTGAACAAAGTTTACAATGTGTTACCTTGTCACTTACATTTATGTCAGTTAGTAAAATACAGTCAACTTTATTTAGCTACATATGTCCTTCAAAGCCATAATTTATTAAGGCGAAGGCTGATTCCAAAAATATACAAAATATTTACAGTTTGTAATATGCACGACATGTATGCAAAGTTGGTTACTCAGATATTTTTAAGAAAACATATTTTGTCTTTTCAAAATATTTATCTATGAATACATAATTATCCCTGTTGGTATATTTATAATTGTAGTCTAACGGCCTTAGTCGCAAGTACTTCACGCACAAACATATTTCACTTTTATAAATATAAATAAATAAATAAATATATCATCATGACTTCTACCCATTACTGGGTGTGGCACTCTGCCGAAGCAGATCTCGGTAAGTGATATATTTTGCGCGTGAAGTGCGGTTACCAGCCGTCAAATCATGGCCCCGAAAGATGTTAGTGGTGGGGGAACCACAGGGGTAATTTTAGATTGGTGAAAATTGTTTTTTTCGAGTAGCTAGCTCAGTGATATAAAGTCTTCCTGTGGATCCTGAGAACCCTTGTTCGATTCCCACAGGCGTCAAACAATTTCCACTTTTATAAATAAATAAATATAAATATATAAGCACGCCGTTTACCCATTACTGGGTGTGGCACTCTGCCGAAACAGATCTCGGTAAGTGATAAATTTATGCGTGTGAAGTGCGGTTATCGGCCGTCAAATCACGGCTCCCAAAAATGTTAGTGGTAGGGGACCCACAGGGTTCTCAGGATCCACAGGCCGACTCGATTCCACTGCGCCATTATCCTATATTTCACTTTTATTTAAATAAATAAATATATCATCACGCCTTCTACCCATTACTGGGTGTGGCACTCTGCCGAAGCAGATCTTGGTAAGTGATATATTTTGCGCGTGAAGTGCGGTTACCAGCCGTCAAATCACGGCCCCCAATGATGTTAGTGGTGGGGGAGCCACAGGGGTAGTTTTTTTATAATGGTGAAAATTGTTTGCCGCCTGTGGGAATCGAACCAGGGTTCTCAGACTCCACAGGCCGACTTGATATCACTGTGCTAGGCTACTCCATATTTATAAGAGTAGCAAATTATCAAACTAAAAATGGAAATAGATAAAACATTCATTCATCAGATTTATCAAATAATCAGTCCTATCTGATTGTCTAATATGCACATAAATGCATATGTTACACTAAAATCAAGATAAATTTAGATCATGTTAAAAACCGGGTTATGGAACATATTTTATCCAACAACGTCTCATTAGCAGTATTCCATTCGCCACGTGTTTCCTTAAATCAGTTCAGATAAATAATAATAATAATAATAATAGTTTATTTAAACTGCAAATAAACAGGGCGTACCCCAATTACATAAGTACAGTATAATAATATAACAGTAAATAACACATCATCTTTTAGCCTAAATTAATTGTACAATATCTGCACCAAATCATTTTTATTAACATTAAATATATCAAAATTTGTATTTTTTATGTTCAACTTATTTGCTTGTTTTAATGTTTCTATCAATGGAAAACATGAACTATTATTTATTTCAAAAAGTATAAAACGCGGCCTAAGAGTTTTGTTGCGACATATGATTAAATTAAATGAATTAAGCAAACTAATGCACTTATTGGGATTAATTACTTCAAAGTAAATTACAATCAGTAATTTTAGTATTGGAAATCAAGTGAGCAAAGTAATTCAGCGAAATAAAAAAGTAATCAGGTTCAGTAATTGCAAGTTAGATTTGATCGAAATAAATTTCGTACCATAGTAATAAACAACAAATAATGTTCTAGTGAAAAATAAAATATCTAATTCACCATAACTCTGAAATCATTTTTTATTATTCGCCCCTTTCTTACAATGTTCGTAATTATAATACACACTTTCCACCTTAAATTCAAAAATTTATCCTGTTAATACATTTATACTTAGTTCCGCATTTTCGTTTCCTTATTCTCACAATTTCATGCCGCCCACGAAAACATTACACGGTCTTTAAAATGAAATTAATTTATTTACACCCTCTCGTTTCATTTCGTTTCGTGTCTCCGTAATTCATCCGCATCGTTCGTTTCATTACCTCCTTCATTTATCATCTAACATTCATGATTCAGTAACAACAAATACTATTCATTTCTGATTGCATGAAAAGTACAAAATTTGACAAAGAAAAATTTCTACTTTTCCGAAGGATATATCTTAAAAACTAAACAACCTATCAAATTGTAAACAAGTTAATTGAAACACGAAAAATCAATGCCGTTGAGCGCATCATCATATCTCGCTTAGTTTTTGAGATATGGCCTCGGGAAAGTTGAAAAACTGAGCAAACCCATATTTATTGTAAGGTAAATATTTTATTTCATATTTCAAATATGTAAAAAAATACATCATTACTTATTGCATCTAAATATGTACGTTTGCTATTTTTATCTCTGTATTCTTATCAGAAAATAATAAGAGAATATCTGTCGAAAGTACTCTCGAATTCTATTATTCTTTGTGCAATTTTAGAATGTTTTGTATGTGAACACGTGCCAACAACTCTTAGCTCAGGAACACTGCATTCAAAATTTAATTAATTAAAGCTTAGTTCAAACAGTATCTAAACTGGAGACAAACTAAAGTAAGTTTAACTTTGTGAAATCCTGATTTTCACACTTGACAAAGTTCTAATTATTACCTACGAACTAAATACTTACCGTATTGTACAATATACATATTTAATTACTTAAGTATGATTACTTGAGATTTTCGTAAAGTTTACCTCATTTGTAATTAAACCTTTCAAGAATGTATTTCCTGTTCTTCATTAAATGGTGAGCAACAGCGTTATCAATTTAAAATTACGGCCATTATCGAAATAACATCAAACAAATTAGATTTTCTAATTTAATTTTCACTAAATGTTCCTATTCTGGCGCACAGTGGCGGCGCCAGAGTGGGGACAGAGTAGGCACGGATCCACCCAACTATTTTAAAATAATGTTAAAAAATTTATTTGAGTTATAAGAAATGTGTACCCAGGTGGTTCTGAAATCCCATCTTTATTTCATCAGAATGCACAATTTAGCAACAATCAGACCAAAATTTTACAAAATAGCAGAATTTTCTTCTGTAATCGAATGTGTAACTATATTTTTTCTTAATTCTTGAGTTTTTTAAATAAAAATTACTCTTCTTCTATTTCTATTGATTAATTGTAACATAAATGAATGTTATTTTAATTTTATTTTTTGTGGCTTCCTCGCGGACCAACTACTCAGGTCATGTGCCGCCATTGCGTCCTGATCTGCGTTTTAGGTGATATTAGTCAACATCAACGTGGGTTTCTCTGGACGGACGCTCACCCATCTAAGTAGAGGTGTGTAGTTCGTGAACGAACTAGTTCATATGAACTATTCCTGATAGTGAACGACACGAACTAGTTCGTGAGTTTATTAAAGACTAGTTCACTGCGAACTATTCGGATATGATTTTCCACAACGGCGACACGGTCGATGATGTCGAATCGAAAGCGGAGAGCGGAGAACAAGTGAACGAGTGAACGAGACTCATACTTCATTCGTTCGCGGTCGTTGCTATGATCACCGCTCTGCTTCTGCTGTCTGCTGTCAAATTATACTAGAACCAGATCCTAAAAGTTCACTTGTTCTCGTTCGTGAATACAATACGATTTCCGTTCATCATAGTCTTAAAAATTTCGTGAACGAAAGTGAACTAATTAACTAGTTCAGTGAACTAATCTTTCTGGTGAACGAGAATGAATGAACTAGTTCATTCAAATGAACTAGAATTCCCATCTCTACATCTAAGTACTACCTGCGCGCAACGTTACTTAACTCGCGTTATCGCTTAGATCAGTTCCAACGAGCTGTGCCATAGCCGTTGACAATTTTTTTAATTTATAACTAAGTTTTTTATTAATAGAATATAATTTATGTATTGTACATCCACTGGTAAACTGGAGAATACAATTGGGTTTTCAAACCATTGTATTGTAAATAATCACTCGTTCGATGGTAATTTCCGAATATTACACGTTGCAGACAAAGAATTAAGATTAAACCTTTCAGAAAATATATCAATTAGGAAAGCCGTAAATATTGGTAAACTTACTGTGAATGATCAGATAGATGTAAGTGATTCACCGTTACTTAACATATAAATAGTGTAACAATGTCTTGTATAATTAGTTGTCTGAAGATCTCCGATAGGACGAAACAATCTTTACGGAAATAAATACAAATTGTCAAACAACCAAATGTTTTATTATCATTAATTATTAACCATGTTTCATTAAGTGCCGCCTACGAACTCTTATACATGTATGTATTTCATTTATTTCGACCCACCTAGAAAAAAGTCAGCGAGTGCCCATACATCGACTCCTCTAACAGCATTCTCCTCATTCTCACATTCATCATACTTTATCGCTTAAAAATAGATACCTTCAATAAGATAACATACATAAATACAGAATAAAGTTTCCGAATAATAATAAAATAAGAGCATAAGAGAGAAATGTCTTCCGGATATACGATGACGATAAGATCTAATATCACTCGCACTCGTGCAAATAACAAGACTGAATGCTGAATTGTTTGCAGAGTTTATCGCGTGGGACCGGAACATATTTTCATGACGCAGTCAAAACTGTGGGGAGGGCGGCGGCGGCCAGGATATTACAGGCAGCAGTGGAAGAAATCCTTACAACCAGGAAGTGCTACGGAAACATCAGATAATTAATTTTATTACTGATTTTTCTGAAGATTTTTATAAAAAAATACAGCTACAGCAACTTGCATTTGAAGTACTTTTATAAAAAGTATAATCAGGGTTTTTTAATGTACCGCTAAAAAAAAGGGCTGCGTATTTACTTTTATTTTTATTTAGAATTATTATTTCTTTTTTTATGGGGTAGGTGGTTCGAGGGTAAAAAGGCGGTCTGTTAATTTGAGAACCTCCGTTCGATTCCTATAGTCCAGTGGTTTTCAAAGTGTGGGTCGCAACCCCCTTGGGAGTTGCGAATACATTGGAAAGGGGTCGCTATTTAGAAATTGTAAAAAACATAAAATAAATATAAATAAATATATCATCACGCCTTCTACCCATTACTGGGTGTGGCACTCTGCTAAAGCAGATCTCGGTAAGTGATATATTTTGCGCGTGAAGTGCGGTTACCAGTCGTCAAATCACGGCCCCCAAACATGTTAGTGGTGGAGGAGCCACAGGGATAGCTTTTTCAAATTATGAAAATTTGTCGCCTGTGGGAATCGAACCAGGGACCTCAGGATCCACAGGCCGACTTCATACCACTGTGCTAGCCATCCCATAAAAAACATGTATTACTTAAATATCGAGTAAAATGTTTGACAACAAAATTAAATTACTCATTTGATGAATCAGCTCGATGAGAACTTGTTCATTTAAAAAAAATAAATTAACATGAGTGAAAATAACTTACAATTGTTGTTTTAAGCACACTATAATTTTATTTATCGGATGTCTCGCCGAGCAACGCGCGTTAAAAAATGTTTATGTACTTGCTCTTTAGTAACCATCAACATTATATTGACAACTGAAAGAATAAATGTAAACTTGTCATAGGAGTCGTTATTTATCGAAAATTTCAGTTAAAATGGTTCAAAATTTTCATGTTTTTTAAATATAGTTCTATATAGTTTAAGATACGAGAAATCGAAAGCCGTTGAGCGCATCTTCGTATCTTTTTTAATTTTCGAGTTATAGCGATTTTTCATGTACTACAAATTGCAATTTCGTGACGCTATATCTCAAAAACGAACAAAAATATTGAAATATGGTGTGAACCAGAGTATTTTTCGTGCTTCAGTTAATATAATAGCAAATTTTGAAAATTTTGAAAATTTTCACTTGGCGATATTTCAAAAAGGTGACGAGGTAATGAAAATCTGTAAACACCAGTGAATTCCGTAGGTATACAAATTTTCAGAGCAAAATTTGCATGCATAATTTTTTTATTACAGAAAAACGAAAATCGGCTAAAAATCGAAAATTTTGAAGGGATTTACCTTAAAATTTGTACGATTTTTGTCATTTTTCGTTTTTCTGTAATAAAAAAATTATCCGTGCTATTTTTGTCATAAAAATTTACATACCTATGTATTTTTATGAAAGGAAATCACTGGTGTTTACAGATTTTAATTATCTCGTCACCTTTTTAAATTATCGCCAAGTAAAAATTTTGAAAAAAAATCGAAATATTTTCAAAATTTTAAAAATTTGCTATTATATTAAATAATGTACGAGAAATGCACTGGTTCAAACCGCATTTTGTTACCTTTTTTTGTTACGATTTGAAAAATATCCAAAATCGCTGTAATTTAAAAACTAAAAAAGATATGAAGATGCGCTCAGCGGCATTCGTTTTCTTGTGCCTTCAGTTATATAGAAACATATTAAAAAAAAATTAAAAACTTTGTATTCTTTCAGTAAGTAGTTCATGTTTAGTGTTAAAATTATAAATATGAGAAGCAGTATCCCAACAATACGGTTTAAAATAGTGTATGCCTCATGGAAAAATATATGAGTAAGTAAATGATTAAATCAGCCTTTTACAAATTGAAATTTTGATAACACAGAAAGTAAGGGGGTCGTAGTAGAATTTATTTGTGATTTTTGCCTCCAAGTGGATCATGGCGCCGAAAAGTTCGAAAACCACTCCTATAGTCGATAAACAATTTTCACAACATTAAAATTACTCCTGTGGCTAATATCTTTGGGGGGCGTAATTTGACGGCTGGCAACCGCATTTGACGTGCATAAATATATCACTTACTGAGCAGAGTTCCTCACCCAGTAATAAGCAAAAGACGTGATGATGAATATTTATTTTATCTTATTTTATTATGTCATGAGATATTTGGCTCTCTGTTGAACTATTAAATTGAGAATTCGAATAATCTCTGTAGTTCACTCTTTACTGACATCTTTGTGCGCGTGATTGGACGTCTGATAATTGCGCTTTATGAGCAAAAATATGTCACATAGGTACCGACACTTCTTTTGGAATAGTGCCACACTGAATCAATGGGTAGAATAGCTCCATGACATACAGAATGTGACAAGCATTCGGTAGAACAATTCTTTGATTAATTGTAGACAATCCTAATACGAAAAATTGTTTTATTTATTTACTTATTACTCTGAACAGCATGAATTTAATCTGGGAGACCAATAGTTTCTAGTGAATTCCGAGCCACTCCGACACAATAGTTTTTTTTCTACAAGTTGAAGTCAGCGAAATTAAGTTTAAAAATATCATACAATTACTCGCATACCCATTCATGGGTGCGGCAGCAATTGTTATTGTAAATTTCAGTATATGATTACTTATTTACTGTTATGGGGTAATGGCTCAGTGGCATCCGAGTCGTCCTGTGGATCCTAAGAACCCTGGTTCGATCCCCACAGCCGACAAAACATTTTCACCAAAATTACCGCTGTAGCTCCCTCACCACTAACATCTTTGGGGGCCGTGATTTGACGGCTGGTAACCGCACTTCACGCGCATAAATATATCACTTACTGAGATCTGCTTCGGCAGAGTGCCACACCCAGTATTGGGTAAAAGGCGTGATGATATATTTATTTTTATTTATTTTATTTTATTTACTGTTAGTTCATATTTCTAATAGAGAACTTTCTTCTTTTATTTTTAAAGAAATAAAATTCACATCCGATTTATTTTTCATATATTTTAAATTTAGATTATAATTTACATTACACGAAATAATATTTTTGTTTGTACACGTGATATGCTATTATTAAACAAATACATCACGTCACTATTAAATACGAATTGTTAACTGAAAACTAAAAATATCCCAATCTTATTTTGTACAAATACTTTGATAATACGTCACATTAATAAATTAAAATAACAAATCGGTGTCCTTTTGAAATAATTGCTCTTTGTACTCTTTATTGAAAAGGTTTTGATTTATGTGCTGAGGACACATAAGGCCCTGTATAAAAATAGGTCAATCTGGTGAAATATATCACGAGAGAAGAATACAAATTTGATACGTATCCAACTAAAAAGGATATAATCGGAAAAAATTTAATATATTTTTTACTGCCATATCAAAAACAGTTTTATATGAAATAAAAGATCGCTCAGAATGTAATAATATTCTTTAATTTAAGATTATATATCAAATATATCTACGTATATTATATAGGTATCTAATAAATTTTGAAAGTTGAGATGCTCGTTTCTATTTTTATTATTTTAAATAAATATTTATCAATTGATGAAAAGATATAAAATGACAGTAAAAAATTCAATAAAGATAAAATATAGTTGGTTCAATTTTAATACCTAATATTATAGGGAAATAAAAAACTTTGACACAAAATTTCCTTTGGATCATTAGGTCAACTGTCAAAAAATTACTATTTTTTTTTTCACTCACTTCAATAAGACACTATTCATTTAACTATTCCAATAGTAAAAGAATGCTGTTTCAAGAAAATTATTTATCAGCATGACAACTGTAGTAAAAATGCTATTTTGGTCCTAAGACCAAAAAATGATGACGTATCCTTGGTAAAGTGAATAGTTATGTCAATTTGTTTTGTCAATTTTAATTTTAATAAATCTGAAATTTTCTAAATAAATGGGTAAAAAAATAATATGTTGCAATCGGACTAAAAATATTATTTCGAGTCTCGCTATTCTGCGAGACTCCGCTACGCATCTTCCGGAAACCTTTATTACGCGACGCGAACACGTAGGAAAAGTGAACTTCTCGGATTCCTTTGATTGTAGGACTCGGCTAATAGCTTGTCCGAAAAAAACTATTTATCACTGATATAAATGTATGGGGTAATGGCTCAGTGGTACCGTGTCGGCCTGTGGATCCTGAGAACCCTGATTCGATTCCCACAGCCGACAAATTCAAATGACCCCTGTGGCTCCCTCACCACTAACATCTTTAGGGGTGATTTGACGGCTGGTAACCGCACTTCACGCGCATAAATATATACTTACCGAGATCTGCTTCGCAAAGCGTTAGTAGACCTTGAGCTATTTTTATTATGTTGGATATTTTCCATCTTGTTTTGTATTTTTATTGTAGTTTTTCTTATTCTGTTAATGTTCTTTTCAGTCGCTGAAGATGATTGTTATTACACAATTGAAACGTCTGACATTTAATAAACAATTATTCGTAAGGTTTCTTATATTTTCATTGCTGACCAATATGCAAAAATTCGTCTATGTAACTTATATTAACAAAGTGATCCAACTACAACATATAAAATGATGCTTTGGAGAAAATTCTCTTAAATTAGAAAATCAGTTTAAAAATATTGAACGTATCAAATATGTGCTACAAGGCGCAGTGCAGTGTTAAAATTTAAATTGTTGGAATAGATACACGTGTAACTAAATGTTACTGTTCTTCTGTAATTTAATTAAGTTCGTAATAAACTTTTATGAGCCCTTTTCTCAAGTGTTATTTGTGTACCTTATCGGTTAAAATTCCTAAATTTGCTTTGAAATGGGTTAGAAGATAAATTGTTTTCATGTAATTAAGCACGAGAATGGTTCAAATCTAAATTCTTCCTGTGTTGTTTGTGGTTGGAGTTCTGAAACGAATAAGGGGTGTATTTGTTACGGAATGTTTTGAACTACATGTGGTAGAGTTACACATTATGGAATAATGACCTAATAAACTCGAGTTCTAGACCAGGTAATGACTGTTATTAAGTTTAAGTGTTTACACGTGAAACAGTATGAGATATGTATACTACATTTACCTTAGAATGAAGCTAAAATATACAAATTTTAATATTTGCTAACTTTAGTTATTAAAAAAATAAATAAAATAAATATATCATCACGCCTTCTACCCATTACTGGGTGTGGCACTCTGCCGAAGCAGATCTCGGTAAGTGATATGTTTTTGTGCGTGAAGTGCGGTTACCAGTCGTCAACTTTAGTTATTAAAAATACAAATTAACTCATTATGGCCCACAGAATAACCGGACAATAATTTTGTTTAAATTTACTTTATTTGCAATCATTGTAATAATTTTAAAATATCTAATGAAATATTTATAACAAAACAAAAACCTACAACAAAAAATTTATAAATTTATAAACATGCTCTTTGGTTAGTTCAAGTTTTCATTGAATTTATATCATGTACTTTTTGTATTTTAACCAACTTGTGGTTTTCGTTTCAATTGACTTGAAAATGGCCACGAATATGTGATCGAAACGTTGTCAAATTTATAAAATTATTTATATATAAAGTCACGTTATCCAAAAATTCATGAACCAAATACTTTTTTGTTCCTTTATTAAAAAACAATAGAAGCGTAAAGAAAAGCCTAGAAATAAGCACTTAAATTAGTAGACAAAAAAAATTGTTTAGAAATCATTGAACATCTAGAAAACAAGTACTACGAGTACTTTAGAATATTATTTTGTCAAAAAAGGTTAAGAAGAAAAATGTTACTCGAAGCAGGACAAAAGAACGGATAAACGTTTAAAACGGAATACAGTCGTTTTTAAAGAATGACATCAAATCAACTTAATTATAATAACTGTGAAGCAAATGTACTTTTAAAATTTGTAATAAAATGAAGTAGGTAGATTTTGTTTAACTTAAATTTTTTTGTATGTAATACAAAACTTGCTAATTAAATAAACCAGATAATTGTGACCTCATTATTTAAAACAATTTTTTAAATAATTATATAATTAGATACATGTGGCTAGAGGGTAAATTTTTATAAATTAAAATAAACATATTTATTATATGAGCAATACCAGAATTAAAAATTGTATGAAACATAGTAATCATCAGTGTGTGTGAAGCCAGTAAACCAGAAAGCCAGAATAAACAAAACTTCATTAATAAAAATATAAAATATATTTTGCAAACTAATTAAAATGTAATTAGCATTATTAGATTATTACAATAAAACGTGAATTTATTTTCGTAATATAATTAGTTTTGTTTGTATGAGACACATTTCCTTATCACAAAAATATTTCGTAAGTGGAATAAATATGTGAGATATCTATAAAATGAAAAGGCAATCATGTATTTCTTTGTCAAGAGCACATACGGATCAAGGACTTATTTGGAATAAATTAAAGGATAGCCGGATTTACTACAGCAAGGTTTATGGGAAAACTATAATAAATGACCTTCAGGTTCGAAAAACTGGAAAATTTTATATTCACGTTTAATGTCCTTGTCAATGGGATATTTTAAAGAATATATAATTATGTATTAACGGTATTACCGGGAAAAATCATAAATTTTTATTGCAAATATAAGATGGCTTCATATATATTTCTTGTATTTCAATTAACATCAGTCATTAATGTTCTTACAACACTTGTTACGTCGGAACATTTATTACATCTTAAATGTTTAAAATAGATGTGCTTGACGTACTTTTTAAGTTTTATAATTGATATTCGCATTTACTGTTAGTTTTTCATTATTTTTTTGTCACGTTTCTTTTCTTGCATTTACAATTTCAAACGTGCGGCAAAATGAAAAGTTTTTGTTGACGTAACTAAGCTAGGTGCTATGTTTCATGCTTTTGTATTTAAGTAGTGTTGTGTTTATGTGTGTTACTAAATATCCGAAAATATTAGCTTTTTGATAACAATTATCATATGCGATAATTAAAGAAACCACGAACGAAATTTCTTAAATGCATTTATAAGATAACTTGAATCAGAGGCGTTTCCAGGGGGCATCTGTAATAGGATAAAATTAATGTATTTATCAAACAAATACATAAAAAAGATAAAAATTTTCATAAAACACAATATTAAATGGATCTCACGGAAATGGAAACCAGCGATTAATTTGAGAAGTATCAAAATGCATATAAAAATAAATACTATACACAAATCTACTAATTTAAAATAGATTATCTCATGTTCTAATTATAAGTTAGAAATTAAAAAATATATATTTGGATATATTGCTTACTAATTTCTAATATTAATAATAAAATGTAATAGTAATAATTGTTTTCATGGCATTGTTATCAAGAATTCTGGTTTGATTCCCACAACCAATAAACAATTTTCACCACATACAAATTAACCCTGTGGCTTCCCCTCCACTAACATCTTTAGGGGCCGTGATTTGACAGCTGATAACGTAATTCACGAACATAAATATACCACTTACCGAAATCTGGTACTGCAGAATGTCATACCATATTGCAATATCTTTTTTTTATTATTATTTAAAATTTATTTGCAACTAGCCTAAATTTAGACCAACCAGCAAATTTGATATATTTAGATAACATGCGTGAAGGAATTACCCATCGGTGTACCTTCTTAACATAACATTTGTCATATTATAATTACATTATATTTAATTAAAACTTAAGTCTAGTGGTTTTCTTCTAATTAGTCTTCTGACTTCGTCCTCGTTGTTTAGAAGGTTTATTGCTAAATCGTTAGGATGGTAATTTAGTCTTGCTTCGAATTTTGTGGCGAAAGTTTTTATTTGTTCGTTTACGTATTTTATTCGTAGATCTGTGTGCAATGTTTCATTATTTACGAACCATGGTGCATTTGCAAATGATACGTAATGTTTTATTTTGGAGGCGTTGTATCAGATTAATGTTGGATTACTTTGCACAGCCCCAGAGCTGTATGCCGTAGGTCCATATAGGTACTATTATAATTTTATATAGTAATATTGCAATATCTCAATAAGAATGCGAATCTAGTGGCAAAATTTGAAACTACGGTAAAGGAGCACTTTCATGGGATTTGTATCTGTTTCATAGGACACTACTATTTTAATATTGTTTGTCTATTTATTTTAAATATTTTCAAAGAAAATTGAACTTAGGGTTTCATCCTTATACTTGCTGCTTCTGTACGTATAAATTAATTGTAATAAAACTGATGCCTATAATAATTTAAAATATGCTCAAAATATTTTAGGGAATTTAGAAATTTAATTTTATTTATTTTTTATTTTCAAGTTATCATTTTTTTCTATTTTTGTTATTCATATGCATCTATTTTGTTGTTCTGACATATATTTGAATTTATTTTATGATATTTTATTTATGTTATATTTTACGTTTTATTGAGGTTTGTTTGACATTTTGTATTATTTATTAGTTTTACTTTATTATTGTATTGTATTTTAGATTTTTCTGATGATGAACTAGTTCTTTTAGTTCGAAACGTCAAATATTTTAAAATAAAAATATATTGGATTCCTTAAGCCTTGATTTTATATTATTTTAATTATAATTATGTTTATTGTATCTATGTATTAGTAATGAAAACTTGGAAAATACTGAAAATATAAGAATAAAACAATGAAATGCTACAGTCTGCAATATTACACTTACGGTCTTTTGTTCAACTTTTGACATATGGGTTTCAGCGCCTTCTCTTATTAATGAGAAATTCCAAAAGATAAAAAGGCGTGATGATATATTTATTTAAAAATGAGTTAATATGTATTTTATGACGTGTTTGAATAGATCTAATATTGTAACGTGCAAATTGGTATCATAAAGTTCTTGTATGACACTTTTTATTTCCACACGTAATATTGAATCCATCTATAAATACATACATTTTTCTTCATTAGTTTAAAATACTTTTGTTATTTTAATAGTACATATTAGTCATAACTATTTTTTAATAGTTCAAGATGTTTATGTACATTATTATGCAACAATATAAATTATAACATAATAACAACTCAAACCAGATATTGTTATTGACCATACAAATCAATTGTTTACTTTTACCGTTCTCAGAACCATATATCTACCTATAATACTAAATTATCGTTCCCATAATCCCCTAGCAGTTCTACTTAATCCTATATAATTTCCTAAAAATAATGTAGAAATCTCTGAACTCCTTAGCCAAACAGGCCAGACATCAAAATATTGAAACAATGATTAGTGTGTATACCCGACGTTCCACAAACCGATTTAAACCAAAAACAGACAAAATACGAAGAACAATGCCGTGACAGTCTTTCGAAGGACCTTCCTCCATCCAGCAACAGTGACCAGTGACTGTGTGATTATCACTGCACGCGTAAGTAAGAATTTCAATTCTTTTTATTTTGTTGTTCTATAAATAAATGTGATAGCGGAAAGCATTATTTTTGCTATTGCTTCGCGGATGACTTGTGAACAGGGACTGATCGTTTACACGTGTAAGTGATTTTACGATTTTATCAGTGACCTCAGGTCTCGATTTGCCATGTGTCGCCTCTGGGCCTCCCTCATGTCTCTATGTTCAGTGCCGGCGATTTCAGATTTTATTAAGATTTGATTATTTTATAAATAACTTATTTATCATAATTTCACATTGACATTGAATGACAGACTAATATATTTGTTTTCCTGTTGTGCATTAAATATATGTCTCAGATATATCTACTACATCAATTGAAGAACTTGAAATTATATTTTTTAAAGTATTTTATTGTATAGTTTACGTGTGTATCATTTCTACGTTCCATAAAGTGTTAATATTTATTATTAATTACTCCGACACCGTTATAATTCCTGTTATATTATTTTATGGCGTAGATGGCTCAGTGGTATCGAGTCGGCCTGTGGATTGAGAACCCGGGTTCAATTCCCATAGTTGACAAACAATTTTCACCACATCAAATTACCCTTGTGATTCCCCCTTCACTAGTGTCATTGGAAGCCGTAATTTGACAACTGGTAATCATACTTTACGCGTAAAATATATCACCCAGATCCGAGATGATATATTTGTTTATTAATTTTATTTGTATTTTACAGTTTACAGTACACCCAAAATCACATTATTTGGCCCATAAATCTATTTTCGTTACAAATTTAAATAATACTAAATAACGCAGGTATTTACTAAATTTTATAATTACTTTTCAACATTTTTAACTAAATTTAACATTAAATATATCTTCGACACAAAATGTGTTGCAGTTTATATTTTTTTTTTTACAAAAAAACTAATTCAATACACAAATGGACTATCATAATATTATCTCGTAGGCAGTTTGACTGATTAAATCAAAGTTAATTCTTATTTAAAACAAACTTTATTATTATACAGTATTTGAATAAAACGAAAAAGTTTTATTTAATACGGAAATGTTTACTGCCTCTTTGAATGGCTGTTATTCCAAGATGTATGTATCGATTGACTTCAAATTTAATCTGTATATTAACAACATACTAGTATATCGCATTAAAATTTTATTTAATTATCTTGCATACTACACGAGAAATAAAACATCAAATTAGGACCAACTAATTTGACATAGGGCTCGTAAATAATATTAGCAGGAATAGTTAATTTAATAAATAAACGATATATTTGAGATATTCTATATCTTCACTTACTATGATTGGTAATATGAATTTTCTTAAGAGTGATTAAAAATCTGGTGTCTAATGTCCTAAATTAGTTAATTTGCGAAAACATACTACTGGGCTACCACTCATATTTATATGAATCTATTTAAAACTTATTGATGCATTCGACGATCATTAAATATATTTTACACGATAAAGAAATGCTGACACGTGTAATTATTTATTTCGCAATTTGTTTACAAAATATTTGAAAAATATACTTCATACTACTTATTTTCTAAAAGAAATTTTATATTTCTTTTTTGTCGGACGAACGTTATCTGAAATATATATTAGAAAACACGCCACTGCAAATTATCTACTAATATGCTTCGTTAATAAATATGTTTATTTTCTGATATAATTTATTAGCAATAAAATATTTTGCACTTTCACAGATATCAAATTTTTTTTATGATAATAAAATTAGTCATAATATAATCTCTACCTAGCTTAACCAAAAAATTGCGGGCAAATTTACGCACACTGATATTTTAGTCAATTACAACTTCTTCAATCAAACTCTAGAAAAAGTTTGTTTACAAACATCAACTTATAATACTAATATTATTTATTGATCAGCCTCAAGAATTTGTCAGATATCGAGTTATAAATAACAGACAATGTAAACGTATTTTCATCCTGCTATCAATAGTTCAATGTTAGAATTTAATTCTCCGTAATTTTTAGTCCAAACCGGGTGATTCGAAGACGATCTTTTATTGAAATGGAAAATCAAGTCATGTACTATTTATATAAATTATCACTATTTTAATAGCTTTATTACTGTTCCCATCATTTTTTAGTTACTATGTTATTCTACAAAACAGATGTTAAAAGAAGAATTTGATCTAATACGTACTTATATTAGTTTCAAATTATTTCAAATATTTAATCATTCTAAGCGTCGAATAATTCTTACAACTCTAGTAACAGAAATTATAACAAAGGTCAAACTATGGTACTTTGCATCTATTTCTTCTTTATTACTTTATGTATCGGAAATGTAATTTTGTTGATGAATATAAAGAAATAATAATAATATTTACTAACGGAATCAATCTGATTGAAAACAATACAATAAATTTCATCTGTAAACATCTTTAACCTATACATATTTATCTTGTTTGTATTCATGTTTTTTTTTTTATAAAAAATTATTGCTTATGAGTTAATGAAATCAAATTATATTTTAGAATCTTTTCATTAGTTTAAGAATAATGCCAAATTTAGGTTATTTAAGTAATTCTTACATTAAAATTTGCATTAAATATGATAATAAATTTTTACTATTTTCAAAGTTTAGTAATTCTCTTATTTATATTGGTGTAATAAATGTCCAGAAATTTATTACTTAACTTAAAGGTTGAAGTAATAAGTAGTAATTTCAAATAATATAAGTTTATAAATATTTATAAATTTCCCATCTAACTTTTTTTATAGTTCGCGTTTTGTGGATACATTTATTATCGTATTATTCATTGGTAATTATTTAATAAATTTAAACAATATTCGATGTAGACTTTTCTGTTACAAACCAGTATACATTTTAGATTTCTAGGGAAATTTTATGATTAATGTTGAATTATGTCAGTCAGAAATCAAATATTATTCGTAATAAAAAATGAAGTTCAGTGGCATGAGACTGAAGATAAACAATAAACAACAAAGTATAGTTAGTTGAGTTTGGACAAGCAGAGTCTTATTTCCCTGAACCGATTAACGCTAATTATATTTTTGTAAAATATTCACGAGGTCAGAGTGTATATTGAACTGTCGACACGAGTAGACGATTATTGCTTTTTTCTCAATTGCATCGGTCAAATCTTTGCTGTGCTGAGAAGACTGTGACATTTTGCTTTTGAATCTGAAAGAGTTCTCGACAGTCAAGACACCAATGACAAGAACGTTTTGTGATTGTGAGGGTTGTGATTTTATTCAGTTGTTTGTAAGACGTGTAAGTAGTCAGTGATTGCTTAAAATCTTTTATTGATTTCTGTCAATTGTCTTTAATTATGATCTTTGTTTGGTACTAGTTTTTTTTTTGAGGTTTTGTTAAGTTTTGTTCTATGTAAATTAAAATCTATTTGACAGTTTTGTTTGTGTACAAAGTTTATTCAATACAAGTGCTCGTTCTTTAAATTAAAAATTATTCAGTGTAATTCTGATTCTAAATTGTATTTAACAATAGCTATTACAGATATTAGCATTTGTATAGATACGAATTTTTTAATTAAAAATATATTAAAAAATTTATTTAAATTTTATTTTGTCTTATTTTGAATGTCAGTTAGAAATAAGATAATATGCACATTATAATTGATAAATTAATTAATTCCGGGTATTCTGTGGTTAAAATAAATTTGTTTTCCTTAATTAAATATTGCATTATTGGGCTAATAAATTTGTACTGGATACCAATTTAAAATAAATTTAGAAGTTTATATGGATAATATTCAACAATAACTTCTTTTATTTAATATTAATATTAAATTTTTATTTCGGCTTGACGTTAAGAAATTAAGTTGATATTTTAGCAAAAGTTTTTGTTTAACTTTATCCTCTTTTATATACGGTTAATGTACTATTTATATTGCACTGTTATCTAAATATTCATCCCTATTTAACAGTACGTTAATTATATTACATATTATTATATTCCCAGTGGTATCGCGTTAGCCTGTGGATTTAAGAACATCGGTTCGATTCCCAAAGCCGACAAACAATTTTCACAACATTAAAATTTCCCTTGTAGCTCCCTCTCAACTAACATCTTTGGGAGGGACATAATTTGACGGCTGGTAACCGCTCTTCGCGTGCATAAATATATCACTTACCAAGATCTGCTTTGGCGTGATGATATATTTATTTTTTATTTTATTTGAATTATAACAGTCAAATGAAAAATTGCTAATAAAAATGTCGGTGAATAAATGATTTTTAAATATTTTTTACTGAAGATCTGTAGCTATAGTCAGTAATAAAACAATCAACATGGAAAAACAATATCAATCCCTGACCCGAATGATAAAAAATTGTAGTAATAATAAAAAATTTTTTATAAACAAAATATAAATTTTACAATTATTTTATTTATGAAATATAGTAGGATTAGTTCCTCTACCTCTTATACACATTTATTGCTTTCAATGACAATTTAACAATTTCTTTTAGGCCTTAAATTATAAATAGTATTGGATCTTTTTTGCCCAAACAAGGCAAGAGTTATTTTTAAATCATTATTTAGTTATTGTACACAATAAGTTTATTTGTTTCTGTAAGAATTAACAACAAGAAATTAGAAGAAATTAGAAGTATAATAAATATAAGATGATATTCGTTTACAAGTTATGTAAATTGTTTTCTTTTTTTAAATGTGGAGGGCATATTTTATTATTCGCAGAAGTAGAATTACTACTAAAATGGCAGATACACAAATGATAAATTAGATCTTTAGTTTAATTTCATACATGTTACTTTTACGAACAAGTAATAAATAACGTGTTCGCTCGTAAATGAGAAATTATTTCCTACTCATATGACGATACAATAAGTATCTGCTTTGTTGGGTTTCATGCTTTGAACAAATTTCTTCTCACGATGCATTACACGTGTGCTGTCAACTATTCTCTACATAGGAAATATTTATATAAAATTTGTTGTACTTATACATATTTTGTTGTTTTTACCATGAATTGTAATTAATTGATAACACCCGTCAACCAGACATGTTTGTGGAAAGTGAATCAGAATAATTTCTGAGAGAAGAATTTGAAGGAAAATGAAGCTCTGAAAAGTTTAGCGCTGGAATCGTTTGTATAACCTGAATTTTTAATATTGTTATATAACTTCCAATTTATTAATGATAAGTTTATAAATGGACCGAAAAATTAAAAATACATATACAACTACCTAGAGCAATTTTATCAGTTTTTTTTTTGTCAAAACACTGTAAACTTTTAACCACAGTTAATTTTTTTTTTAAGTCACATTTTTATTGGCCTCTACTCTATATAGAGTAATTTAGCCAGCATACAAAAACAAATTCAACACAAACATCCATACCCTGGCAGGATTCGAAGTCGTGATCTACGGCGTGCAATGCCAAGCAACTGCTTTGCTGCATTTAGTTTTTAAATGTAAAATATGTGCAAAATATGTGTCAAATTTCGGATCGGATTTCGAATCGGATAACGGATCGAATCTTGAATTGAATTGGATATCGAAATTGATGGTCTTCACAATTTTGTAGATACCACTTAACTGATTGAACAATAATATAACATGAAAATTTAAATTAAAGTTCACTTTTTGGCCAGGGAATATTTGACTTTAATTTAAATAAATAAATATAAATATATCATCACGCCTTATACCCATTACTGGGTGTGGCAATCTGCCGAAGCAGATCTCGGTGCACGTGAAGTGCGGTTACCAGCCGTCAAATCACGGCCCCCAAAGATGTTAGTGGTGGGGGAGCCACAGAAGTAGTTTTGAAATTATGAAAATTGTTTTGTCGCTTGAGGGAATCAGGATCTTGATACCACTGAGCTAACTACCCCATAACTTTATTTTGTTATTAAATATTGGTATTTAGAACGTCGATAATACTTAACTGGTAAAAATAGTTCAGTTTTCTGCCATGGACTCATTACAATATAAATATTATAATTTTATATATTATTAAATGCCCTAATTAACAATATTTTAAAAATTACCTTCATTATTTAATTAATTATTATTCTAATCTTCTACAATATTATATAACAGATGTATGAAATAATAAAAGATTAACAATAATTGTGATATATGTTTACTATTTCTCAAATTTCAGCATACATGTTATTAGTGCTAACTGCTATATTTGTAATCAATTTGAGTTTTATTTTTGTATTATTCAATTAGTTTTTTACTACCTTTTAAGCAGTATTATGATGGCTTTTAAATGCGCATTTATCGTTAATCACAGTTTAAATTTTGACAACAATGTTAATTTTCCATAAGTGATTCGCTGTCGTTCTAAACTAGATTTAAGGAACAAATGTAGTTCATAATACCAGGCCTTAAATACATAAATATTTTGAAAATCATTTATTTTAAATTTCACAAACCCCTTCAATTAAAATTACATTATAAATACTTGGAAGTAAGAGCAAACAATAGTATTTTTTCTTAATTTTGGAAACATAATTATTGCGAAACAAAGATATAAAACTAACCAATAAAAGTACCTACTTTCTTTTCAAGTAATTTGCCACATTTAAGTACAGCTGTAGTAATGTATGAAATGAAATTAAGCGTCCTGGTAAGGCCATTAACTCTTGCACCGTATAATTTTCCATGTAAATTATGATCAATAAAAGTATATAGGTACAATAGATCGTTCTGTGCAGAGTACAGCAAACCTTTGTTGACGATAACGACTTCGTTTATAAACCGATATATTTGTAGGGATGCACTTTTCCAGCCACTCTATATAAGACAACCGGATTTCACATTTGTGTCTCATTTCATGTTATTTATCATTTCGTGAGAGTTTCTTCACTTTATCTGTTCTTCAATTTTAGTAGATGCCGCGATTTTCTTTAGTTTTGCTGAAGTTATTAAAAGTCTCAAATTCGATTTTGCTATTTAAAAAATTAATAATATTTCATAATATTTATAATTCATGTTAAAACATCTAATAGTAGTTTAACAATGTGAAATTTTTTGGAAGTGATGGGTATTTCAATTATAAAAAATTATTCCGATGTCAAAAACCATGTAGGTGTAATATGTGGACGTCATACACATTTTGATTCGTAGAATACACAAATTGTTGACGTAAAATTGCACTTATAGTAGACCGAAAAATATTTAGGTAACTATATAAGTAACTATATTTTGAGCGCAGGAACAATACTATAGGTATGAATTTCTGAGATTTAGTACAAAATTAATTTATTTTGAATACATTATTGCTTAAATATAAGAATTTTTATATTATATATTAATTATTAGATATATTTGAATGGTTTTTATTTTGTTACAGACTGTTTGGATATGAAGGTCCAAATCTATTTTTGCGTACATCTCTGCCTCCTAATATGTATCCCAGTATATTCCTTCAACAGGAATATTTCAGATAAGGACATTTACGAAAAGATGCACTTACAACAGAAACTGTGTGGTTCTGTTCTAGCCAATACAATGACGGAATTATGCGTTAAATATAACGGTAATAATTTAATAATACTTACTAATAGATTACTGTACATATTTACGTACACACATACATATAAAATATCACGTTATATTGCATCAAATGATGTAGCACGAACTCAATAAAAATTAATGAATCATTTACAGTCAATTCAAAAAAGTTTTAGAAATAAATATAATAATATATCACCTCGCCTTTTACCCATTCTGGGTGTGGTAGTCTACCGTGACCGATCTCGGTAAGTGATATATTTATGCGCGTGAAGTGCGGTTACCAGCCGTTAAATCACGCCCCCTAAAGATGTTAGTGAAGGAAGAGCCACAGGGGTAGTTTTAATGTGTTGAAAATTGTTTGTCGGCTGTGGGAATCGAACTCGTGTTCATAAATCCGCAGATCGACTCGATACCATAATTTAATTCTAAATTTGAAATTAGCTAATCATATTCTACTCCGATGTTAAAAAGTTATTTCTAATCACATTTTGAAAAGTGAATAGTTACTGGATTATAAAGAATTCAGTAGTTTTTAAACATTTTTGAGAATATAGATTAGCTTAATTGACTAAACCGAAATTCAGGATGAATTAGTGCAAACTTTTTTGAAAATCGGGCTGTTATTCATTAAATATATTCCGCCAAAATGTATATCATGGCATATAATCTTTACGTAGTATAATTATTATTATAATTTGTAGGTTAAATAAGTGTTTCAGTTGCCAATACAACTTTGAGGAACTGTAGATCTTTTTATTCCACAGTTGATACAACGCCAGGTAAAGGCGAAAATACTATTTGACATATAATTTTTATAATAAATACAATTACGTTGAGTGATGGAGAAATACTTTAGATTATTACTCTGTGAGTAATGTTAAGTAATAAAAGGATGTGGGAAATGAAAACAACGATTTTTATTGATTTAAATTTTAAAATGACAGTGAACAACAGGAAATAAATTAATGTATCTGTCTCATCAATTTCAAGTATTTTTTTTATTGCCAACTGAAACACTTACTTCTGATCACCCTCGAGTACTTTACATGGACAAATTTTTCTTTCATTTTTACTTGAAAAGTATTTTTTTCTAAAATAATTTAGAAATGTTTTGTCATAAAAGATAGACATCTATTGTCACTTGCACTACAATATCATTCTTTTCAATTGTAGATTTAAGTTATTTAATATTATATCTATTTAATTTTTCTTTATTCTATTTTTATTTCCTTCAATAATGAAGAAAATTGTTCTTTGCAGGTTTAAGAGCAAGACGCAGTATTATAGAATGTTGTAAAAACTCATGTTCATATTATTATTTAATGAAATATTTCTGCCAAGAGTCTATTATACCACTGGACCAAGTGCCTAGGTAAGAGCATAATTCTAATTTAGTAATTTTCTAATTAAATACTTATAAAATAAATTAAAGATATGATCTTGTTATTGCAAATTACTTGTCATTATTCCGAACAACAAACTTAAAATAACAAACGAAAATAAAAATATGAAAAACTAAAATTAAATTCTGATCTCAGGTCTCACTGTAATTGTTTATACATCATAAACGTAAACAGAAATTACTTGAAAAAGTGTTAGGAAAACAATAAACAAACTCTAATAATATAATATACTAGTTACAGTTCAATGCAAATAAAACAAAAGTTATCGGATAACAGGATTTTTAAATGTCCTTGCGTCATTTAAACTCGTAAATTAATATTTAGACTGAATTAAATGTTACAATTTATCATGTTTATTTTAATATAGATTAATATTAGCAACATTGTAATTAATATACATAATTGACAACAAATTCTGATAATATACCATAATTTTTAGCTTAAAACAACTTATTTTACAACTGGCCTTGCAATAACGAATGTCGCAATGTTAAGTTCGTGGATAAACTGAAACTGAATGTCTATCGTAAAACTGACTCACACTGAACTTCTTACCAATTAAATACAATTATAATTAAAGTTAAAGTTAGTCATCATGAATATTCTACAAATCCCTATAGCGATATTAAGTGCCAGACAGAATTCTGTTTTATTTTAACATGCTGACAATAAAACTAGAACATTGTTAATCAATTTTAATACGAAAACATGAAAAACAAACTAAATTCTTAATCGTTAACTTAATTGATATTGATCGACTTAATAATTTATTTAATTACTTTATGAGAAACAAAAACAGATTATCCATGTTGCATTCTTTTTTATAGAAATAAAATAATACAATTTTTATACCTACGTAGCTTCCCGTGTTTTAGCAGTAAAGTTATAAAATGTATTACGTATTTTATAAATTATTTATAAACTATTTTGTAAATGTGTATGCTTGTCTAAGCATACGTATATATTACTTTTTTGTATTATATATTATGCATACAAACTTGGAATATTTTTTGGTACGGTTGAGTTTGTTTACAATTTCTACAATCAAATTGTACTCACGCCGACATTGTAAAACTCTTATAATCGATTTTTACAGAAAATGCAACAATGAAATGAAATTTTAGCAACAGTGAAACATCATTTTTATGCAGACTTTTGAAACAAAAAGAGTATAATATTTTATGAGCATATAAAAAATAAGTCGAACAGTATAATTGACCATGGATTCCAAAATGAACAGTTTTAAAAATATAATTCCCTAAATGTTTAATGTACATTGCATTAATAAATAATCCTGGAGAGCTGCAATAACAAAGCAAGTATAGTTGCTAAACAATTCAAGGAAAACCGAGTGAAAGACTGCGATTTCGAACACCTTCAAAAAATTAATTTTAAAGTAACGGTGTATGCTTCTTGCGATAATTGATAAATTAATCAGAAAGATATGTATTGTTCTTAAAACAGAAAACAAGATAGATTCGTATCTTAAAAAGGATTCATTAAAATTTTTCGACTTATTTATTGTTGTAATATACTTCTAAAATATTCTACCCTTTTTTCAACACCCTCCATTTAGAATAGAGTGATTGAAAAATCGGATATTTTTAACTTTTGAATATACAACTCGATTTTATAAATGTTAGGATTATTGAACTTAATATTTATTTTACAAGTAGAACAGTATTTTGTTTTAAAATAAAAATAAAATAAATAAATATATCATCACGCCTTCTACCCATTACTGGGTGTGGCACTCTGCTGAAGCAGATCTCGGTAAGTGAAATATTTTGCGCGTGAAGTGCGGTTACCAGTCGTCAAATCACGACCCCCAAACATGTTAGTGGTGGAGGAGCCACAGGGATAGCTTTTTCAAATTATGAAAATTTGTCGCCTGTGGGAATCGAACCAGGGACCTCAGGATCCACAGGCCGACTTCATACCACTGAGCTAGCCATCCCATTAAAATAAAATAAATGAAATTTACCGATAACTCGTTATTAATAAAAATAGTGAGAATATGAAAATATCTGATAAAGGTTCAGGGTTACATGAGAAATCTAAGATATGTACAATGTACAAAATCATGGTATACTCTGTTTATTCACAGTTCGTTGGCGTCTCCCACTGAATCCGGGACTGAATCTTGGCCCAAAGTACCGCAATCGTCCGAGCATGTAAGCCTGAGTTCCGAAAATAATGAATCTCGACAGGTTAGCGTTAGAAAAAACTTAATTCGACAGGGAAAACATTTGGGCAAGCGCAAAAATCATAAGAAACATGTCAAATGTCGCTGTATTCCTCGAAGGTGCAAGGTGCGACTTAGAAGACAATTGCTGCACGATTTACACTGCTTTTTTACAATAGCTTTCTTTCATATACATTTATGCTAGCTTTTGCTTTAATTTGTTTAAGTAAAAATTATTACATAATCACGGAATTTTGCTTTGCCTTTTCTGCCACAAGTTATTATTAAAATTTGTTGCGGTATTCGATTTCATACAACTATTGTAAAAGAAATAATAATTTTAGTTGTACTTACTGCTATATTTCCTCTGTATCTCGATGGTGCACCCTTAATTAATTTCGTCTACCGAGATTTGCAGCTGCTTACGTCCTGTAACCATTTTATGTATTTAATGAGCAGTTAATGAAAATAAATGATTAATATTATATAAATCATTCTGAATATACTCGTTGTAATTGTCATAGTAGATATGCTAGCTTTTTTTTCATGCTTATAATGAACAGCTTTATTCAAAGTAGCTTATTTTATTATGAAATAATTATCTATAAATAGTTGTATCAATTTTTAGGAACCCTTGCCAAACAAGATACAAAAACAGCCGTCAAGTGAAGAATTTAAACACAAACCAGCGGAATATGGCTACGTGCGTAGTACCCGGCCCCCTATAATATACAGACACTCAAATACAATAGCTCGAGGTGTAATGAACTATCAAATACCGAACCAGAGCAATAATAGTCAGCAGTAACGTTAGTTCTACTTCTTAAGACGCAATTAAATTGTGATAAAACATACTTAATAAATCACATCTCATCGTTCATTCACTCACTCCTCATTTAAAAATTTGTACCTTTGTTACATTCAGTATTTGGTAAATTATAATTTAGCATTGTCTAGTCACTGTAATAACAATAGAATCATAATGCGAAACCCTTATAGTGTAGATACTAGAAATGGATTTTACTGTAATAAATTTTATCAAATATAAAAATAAGTTATTATTAGGTAGTCAACTGATTTTAAATTTATATAGCTAGTGCAAATTCTCATTTACATTTTTATAACATGAACATTTTGTACGATAAATAAGTTCTAATTATTATCTTACCATTATAACAAATTTCTACTTAAAAATGTAATATAAATAAAAAATACGTCTACAGACTTTTTAATTGTATTATTTATTACAAATATGTGGAAAGACACATGAATAAGGCATAGTTTCATAATGACATGTAAATTGCAATATATATCAACTACTATTCTTGATATTTACTTATACGAATTAGTGCATAAACACATTTTATTATATAATCATATATTACAAATTCAAACATACAATTTAAGTTTAAATGGAGAATTTAACATCCTCTGCTGTAGTCATTATAAATGTGTTATTGTTATCACTTTATAGTTCGTGCATCAAGGATATAACGAGATCATTTGAAATTTTATCTAAATTATTGAGTAATCTCATGTTATGTAGCAACTACTGATCTTGTTTTATTTTGGATAGGCAGGAACAGTTTGAATTCGGCCGGTAATTCATCTTCCGAATACAGTCTGTCAGAGAAATAAACTCTTCGAATTCTACAGTTCGCATGAACCTGTACTCGAAGAGTTTCAACATAATTCGTTCCATACGCACGACGGGTGAAATCTGCCACATTGAACTGAATTTGATTCCAGCCATCATCTAACCGCATAGGCATAGTACAAATAAATGGTTTGACACGTGTCGTTGACTGATAATTACTTGCTCGAAAACGTCGGCGAACGTTTTTGTCATCTAAAATCTGTTAACACAGGATTAATTTCAAATGTACATACTTAGGCATGAAATATGTTAGGTTATGGCGTACCTGTACTTCAAATGTAAAATATTTTTTCATATTTTTTACGATCATAACTAAGAATGGTAATTTAATTCCTAATGTCTTCTTTGGATCTGCAGGGCACGTAATGTAAGTTGTGCTAACATTGCAACCCACTATTTCCAGTACTAATGACTGAATATCTTCATCAGTAATTCGTTTTATGTGACCATTTTTTACTTTCTTGTCCCAAATTTGTAATGGTTTACTTCCAATACTATATAATATTGATAAAAATCCACTCTGAAATGTATTTTTAAACATATTTGTAATTTATTCACTGTTGATTTTTATATTATTTTGACATTTGACAACTTTATACTTGTGAAGTTAAAAACCAAACATATACTGGAACTGCCAACTTAAAAAAATTTACTACTACAAAAAATTTCATAAACTTTTGTAAAATGTTTTGTAAAATATATATTATTGTTATGATAACAATTAAATAATTTATTATTCTGACCTTACTTAGAATTTGTATAGTTATAATTATATTTTAGTTTTTATTATATTTTTGTATATATTTATAAAATATGTTCGTGTTATTAAATACTTCTTCGTTTTTAATAAAATCATATTTATTTGTACTTTAGTATTGTGGTTATTAATAAAATCAATTTCGAATTCTAACTTAACGACTTTAAAATATAATTTAGTTTGGAAAACGACTAGGAGATGTCAATATCTGTTACAAATTCATTTGCGAAATACTATTAAACCGCAATATTGACCGCAATCAAATAACGATATACTCGTAAATATAGTATCAAAGACTGTAAATTAAATAAACAAAACATGTTTAATTAATGTCATTATTTTTTCAAATAACTGTCAGCTATGTCCAATGAAAAAATTATTACTGAAGTAATTGTACCATCAAATGAAACACCTAGCATTGAAACCCATGAAAAATGGGAAGTAATAGCTCTACCCGAAAAACCCTGTAAGGGTCAGTAAAATTATAAACATTAGTACAAGGATAATTTCATATTAATAATTAATGTTAAACAGAGCCTATAGAACATTCCCCCGAAAATTTAAATAATTTCCTTGATCGAACACGGAAGCAATACGAAGATTATGTATTGGAAATAATTACAAATTTAGGACTTATAAATCAAGAAATAGAAACAGACATTAGATTGAAATCGAATGTCTTGAAAGATGAATTACGTTTGTTAAAACAATCCGGTACTGAGAATATTGAAAAATTAACTTCATTTCGAGTTGCGGTTGGTATATTTAAATTATAAATTTCAATTAAGATTTCAAACTTATTTTCTACATTTTCAGAATTTAAGTTTTGAGGAAATAAACTTCAGTAACTCGAAAATATTTAGCGAAAATTTACTAGAAAAGGGAAAGGGATTATTAGATGAATTCTACGAATCATTAAAAGATTTAGAAAAATATAGATCCGATAAATTTAAAGAAATTTTAAAAGTTTATTATGAGAAAATGGAAACATGTTCTTTCAAACTACCATACGAAATTCAATTATTTTTTGAAGAACAAATTTTAGTAATTTAACTCACTTCTAAATTTTTGCTGTTAAATAATTTTTTGTTTTATTTATAGCACATTAATCAAATGCTGCTCACAAATTTAAGAAACAATAAAGAATTACATTTTGATTTAACGATAATTTTTACTAATGATATAAAGTTATTAATGTACAACATAACAAAATACGAAGAAGAATGGAAAGATATTTGTAGAGCAGAAATTACTAGGCGTTTGAAGTAAATATATATAAAAAATACAAAAACAATATTGTTTAATAAAGTATTTCAAATATTCTAATAGAGCATATATAACAGACGAAGAAATTACTGAATTTTTCAATAAACATAAAGATAGAACAATGACTGAAATAATTCTATTGTTTTATGAATACGAGGCGTATCTTCTGGACCTTTTAAGATGCGATCCAAGAGAAATTGCCTGGTACAACGAAACGAAGAATGTAATTGGAGATTTAGGTATTTACCACATTGTAAAATATTTAGAAATATTAATTATAAAACAATACATTTTCTAATATTAAATTCGTAAAAATGTGAAATGTAGCTTCGAATATTTTTTATTAAGTAATCATGGTCAAAATGATATAAATAAATATTTTAGAAATTTGAAAATTATAGGATCTCAACTCCAAATGTATTGATACCACTTGCTAATAAATATAAATATTTTATTAAGATGTATAATTGTTGGTATAGCAGCATATTTTATATCGTAGATATAATATGAAAGTGTACCTACTACATATAAATTTGTTATTTATATTTCAACTGTTCAATTTAATTTTTTTTGTTTCCAATCATCTAGTACAGTGGTTTTCAAATATTTATCTTACTCAAAATCAATGCGATATGTACTTTATTAACGCACTAGTGCACTTTAGGAAATATTTACGCACTTGTGCTTTGATAAAATTTCACTCAAAATGATAGTTACCATGGTTTCACATAAAAATTTTTAAATGTCAAGTAATTATGCGAACTATCAATTCAAAATTATTTTTGTTTTAATTTTAATTTATTTCGTGGTCGTAGATAAAATCTTGTACGATATACGTGTGATAATGTATCATTAAGATACTTGTGTGATTACACGCGTATATTAATGATGTTTTTATTGCACTTATATCGTAAATAACTATTATTACACGTTTCTCAAGGTAATGCGCGCTAAAAATATTTATTTGTTTGTTCTTTAGTAATCATCAATTTTACTTTGGCAACAGAGCATAAATGTACACTTTTCATAGTAGTCGTAGAATAGTTATTTATGTACCAAGGGTAAAAACAGGCGTTTCTGGCCCGTGGCATGATTATTAACACGAGGCGCAAAGCGTCGTGGGCTAATAACATGCTCTGGATCAGAAACGCTAGTTTCAACCGTGGTACATAGAGTATTTTATGCACAACAAAATAAAATTTAATTACATGTTCAAAAGATTAAAATATGTAAATAGGTTATATGTCAAAATGACATTTTGCAGAATCAAGTATTCACAATAAACAAAAATTGCCATTTTATTTATGTATCCATAGGTATTATTTCTTTTTGACCCATAGGCCAAAAAGAAGTGTTTAAGCCCGTTTTTTAGGGCTAAAACACTTGCTTTTTGGCCCGGTTGTGCATTAAATAAATTTACATATCGAAAATTTAATTGAAATGGTACAAATTTTATTTTAATACCCTTCTATATTTGTTTAAGATACGAGAAATCTAATGCCGTCGAGCGCATATTCCTATCTTTTTTAGTTTTCAAGTAACAGATTTATCATGTTTTTTTCAATTGCAAGTTTGAGACGCTCTATCTGGAAAACTCAAAGGGATATCGAAATGCGGTTTAAACCAGTGTATTTCTCGTGCTTTAGTTAATATAATAGCAAATTTTTCAAAACTTTTCAATATTTTCCCTTGACGATATTTAAAAAAGTTGACGAGATAATGAAAATCTGTAAACATAAGTGAATTCCTGGCGTAAAAATACATAGGTATGCAAATTTTCAACGGCATTCGATTTCTCGTGTCTTAAATTATATAGAACCATAATAAAACAAAATTAATTTTTTTAAACATTTCAACTAAAACCGGATGCTACTTACAAATTTTAAAAAAATATGTTTTCAAAGTTCCATCTATTTGCATGCTTTCACTTTAATTTTAAGGATTACTTAAATGAACAATATATTAAAATGAAAGTTTCACAGCAATGTTAAATAGCTCATTTGATAGGTCATTTCAACAAGATCTTGGTCATTAAGGAAAATTCATTACAAAAATTTAAGTTTCGACGGCACAACTGGCCATCTTAGAATTAACTACAAGCGTGATAGTAAAATACAATTAATTCTTCAAACTATTATACTAACATATCAAAGTTCCTAAGAAACACTACCACAATTCTTAAAGAGAAATTTTCCTTTACTAATTTCTGAAATCGTGGTTCTATATTTGTAATTTACATTTATAAATCTGCCTTGAACAAATTGAAATTTTGATCACATAAAATGTAAGGGGGACGCGGTAGAATTTATTTGTGATTTTTGCCTCCAAGGGGGCCATGGCACTGAAAAGTTTGAAAATCACTGATCTAGCATATATAATTGACGGGCGATTTCATAAACGACAAATTAATTTACTTCCAAAGTAAATAAAATGTATTCATTCATTGAGATGCCATAAAATAAATAAAATGGATTCAAGTTTGTTCATTTATAAAATCGGACATTAAAAATGTAAATATATTTTTTCAACATTTCCATTTTTAAAAATGTACTAGATTATTATTTAATATACGAATATTGCTTCATCTTATGTCTGTTACTATTTTGATAATAGTCCACATTAAGACTGAAATATCGACAATAAAAATATTATAATAAGTTACATGATAGTTTTTTAACTTCATTACTCCCGACAAACATAAATTTATAATTTTTAAAATGACATAATTAATATTTGTAGAAATTTGATTGGTCAGATTTCAGGCTTTAGGTAAGAATAAATTGTAAAAGTTAAAAACACATTTTACAATAATTATTTTGCGAAGTTTCGACCATTATCAAGCAATTAAAGTATATATATATATATATATATATATATATTAGACTGTTTCAAAAAAATCGATAAATTTTTGTTTTCTTAATTACATTGAAAATGTTGTTGGAAATGGTAAAAAAAAATCCTGTGAAAGTTAGAGCTCTTAATATTAATATTAATTTTAAGCAGTAAAATGACAACTTTATTAAATTTTGTTAGTTTTTTGCAAATAGCTTACGACCTGTAAAAAATATCGAAAACTTTTTGAAAGATAAGTTATAGGAATTGAAATGTTCTACAAAAAATGTTCTATGGAATTTTCTCATCAAGTTGATGGTTGCGTCGGAAAATTAGAAAAATTTAAATATTTAATATCAATCCGACTCTATTGTTAAATAACTTTTGAAAAAATAAATATATCATGTTATTTAAATGGGAAATTGAAATTTTCGATGCGGCACCTCTTAATATTAATATTAAGAGCTCTAACTTTTGTGGGATTTTTTTTTACCTTTTCCAACAACATTTTTGATATAATTAAGAAAAAAAATGTATCGATTTTTTTGAAACAGTCTTATATATATATATATATCAAAATGTACATTTTCGGCAAGTACTAAAGGTTGCTGGATAATGACAGCCTGTGTTCTATTTTAAATGGAACGATCTTATATATTGCTGTCATTTAGTTACTATGGAAATTGTAAATCCCATGTTTCACGTCAAATAACACGCATGGTATAAAAAAAAGTAGACACCCGTTATATAAATTAACCCAAAAAATAAAAATCGTGAAAACCTCTATTGCGCCTTAAAACCTTACAATCAATTAATAGATGATTAATAATGCTCAGTTTTTCATTCAACTGTTTTAATTACCTGCTTATTAAATATAGGCGAATACATATAATTTATTGTGCTGTTAGTTAGCATATATTTAACAATCGATTGATAAATCGCGATTAAATCACGTAAGTGGCTGTAAAAGATAATTCATTTTTAATTTCTATAATTAAACAGATATAAAACATAAATTTAGCTTAAAATTCGCATATTTAAAATATCCCGTCCATAAAATTTAGAGTGCACAGTACACTCCCAAATTCAACTATACTAATCTTTCATCTATCGATGATTTCTACAGGCAAACATTATATTGCATTAAATCTATTTACCGATACGTGTTTTCTTTCACTTTACATTGTTCTTTGTTCTTGTTGGTTATTCTGCTTTTTCTCAAATATCATTGTAAAATCAAAATGTACTTTTCCTTAAGAATTCCAAATTCAAACGTACAATAACATTATCCCTTGTGGCCTGTATAAATCTTAAAGAACGTAGTATGTTTTGTTTATCAAATTTATTCTTCACAAACAAAATTTTAGTCATTGATATTCAATTCACGACGTCAATTTACAAGTGTCCCTTAAGGGGAAAACAATAAATTTTACAAAGTGACCTCTGATCTTTTGTATAACTAATTCAACTTCTTTTTTGCTTAGAAAATACTGCGAAACAATTAGTAATATTATACGAAACTGCTACTAACCAGTTAGATAATAACTCCTTTCCGGATTTGACATTAAGTTCTACTATACCACCTCTTATAATTAACGAATTAAAATATGAAGAATATGAAGGAGAATTCGAAAACTATGAAGTAGAAGCAGAGTTTGAAGAAGAAGAACAAGAAATATTCACCAACGAAAAACTGGAGGTTGACAATTTGTCATCAAATAATTTTAGTAAATGTTTACGTAATTGTTAATTTGATTTTATGATAGATGTTATGGGAAAATACTCTAAAAGCATTGATGAAATTTTTACACATAAAATATGAATTGTTAAACGATTTAAAAAACTTATGGGAAAAGCATACTAGTCGTATTGAAAATTTAAAAACAGTTATTTTGAAAGATTTAGAAATGCTTATTATAAAAAATGATAAATCACTTCAGGTAGGTAATATTAGCATAATATGAAGAGAAACTATGTTTTAATAGTATATTGTAATACTAGTGAGGAAAAGGTTTCATTGCATAACGAGCACGAGAGATAGCGTATGTTCCAATAGTACGAATGTTGCAATGGCTCTTTCCCAAGTGTATTGCATATATTTTTTAAACATTAAATATGGGGTGATTGGGGTGGCTAGCTCAGTGGTATTAAGTCGGCCTGTGGATCCTGAGAACCCTGCTCGATTTCCACAGACGACAAACAATTTTCATAATTTAAAAACTACCCCTGTGGCTCCTCCACCACTAACATCTTTGAGGGCCGTGATTTGACGACTGGTAAACGCACTTCACGCGCAAAATATATCATTTACCGAGATCTGCTTCGACTGAGTGCCACACCCAGTAATGGGTAGAAGGCGTGATGATATATTTATTTTATATATTTATATTTTAAATATGAAAATTATAGTTTTACGGTTGCGGTAATCAATGCAAGTAATATAACTATTTTATATAAATCAAAAGAATTTCTTTATTAAACATTTTCACTTTTCCTGGGGTACAACATATCAAATTCATATTATGTTTAATTTTTGTTTCATCAATTTATCTAAATAATTATTATAACTTTTTTTGTAGATAAAATGTTTGTACTTCGTGGGCGAAATTTGTATTTTTTGGCGCGTTCGAATGACTTCTTTATTTCGAGCTAGCGGACTTGTAAAAAAAAACACTCATTTCGCGCATTTCATACAATAATAATCATTAATTTGCAAACCTGTTGAAACAGTAGCATTTAATATTTAACCTATAATATTTTTAGAAGAACTTGCGAAGATGACTTTCACGAATTATAATTAATGGACATTAATTTTTTTACACAAATTAATTAAATATTATTGGAACTATACATCACTGTCACTAGTATTTACAAAACATCGTTATTTAAAATTACTCCTAGTGTGAAAGTATCATTTATTTATAAAATTATTCAAAATTATACAACATAAAAAATATGATAATTATTTGTACAATAATGATCACGGAACTGGCGAAAACTGTTAGTTATGTGATAAATTAAGTCATATTTTTTAGCATTAGTAGAACATGCCAGATGCTATTAATAACATTTGTGTATTTTTTCGAGATTCGCCATTGCTTTCTTATTATTTTTTTTAAGATAATAAGAAGAACAGGATTAATGCATATTTGTGCTATTTTTTCAACAAATGTGGATACACAAATTTCGTAGAAGTAAAATTTAAAAATAGAATAAAGTTAATAAATTTAAATATAAAGATGTTCTTAAATGGAATGCTATATTAAAAACAGTATCAACCTTTCAAAAACTATATTGAGATTCATAAAAGTTAACTATCATGATAAAAATGCCGATTCTATAAAAAGTTGCTGCGTTAGTAACGTTGCTAACAAATTATTTTGACAGCAACCCAACTATTGTTGATCAAATGTGCAAGCAACCTTTTCAGTTTTTTGTCACGATCAGTTTTTTTTTAATGTTTACCAACCTATGTTTTCATGACAATACCTATTTTTTGTTTACAAATTATTAATCGATAGACGATAAATAATAGTTATTTACGTTACAAGTACGGTAAATAAGTTTTCACGGCAAAAGCAAAATCCTAATACCCTAGGTATATAAACTATTATTACATTTATGTATGAAAACATTATTATTATTATTTGAGCATGTGGAACGTACGTCGAATGAAAGATTATTGAAACAGGTGTGAAGGAGCGAATAGACGGATGTGATTCCGAGTAGGGAATAATAGTTATTTATTATACAAATGTTTTATTAGGTATACAAAATACGCAAGAAAAGTTTAAACACGAGACCGAAGGTCGAGTGTTTAATATTCTTAAGTGTTTTATATACCAATAAAACACAAGTGTAATACAAAATTTTATCCTCAACTCATAATTATAGGTAGGTATCGAAGAAGATTGATCGTATCGTTTAACGTTGATTCAGTTATATATAGTTTCTCAAAATACGGTAGATCATGAAGTGGTTGCTAAGTAACAAGTTGTTTACAGTGTTTTAAGCTACATTCACAAATCGAAATTAGTTTTTGTTTTATGTTTTCCATTTTTGTTTTAATAACCTAGTAGACATGTTATCTTATGCAGCCATTCACAAATCAGTATTTAGTTTTGGTTTTAACACAAAAGTTTGCAAACTCCAAACTTATGTTTTAGTTTTACATTTTATACTTAGGAATAGACCAATAGGACGAAGCGTAGAATGATGTAGTGATATACACTTGTCTCTTTCTATCGTCCTTCGCATTGACGATAACCTAAGTTTGTTTTCATTAGAGTGTCAAAATGAATGAAAATAAATTAATACCTACTTTCTTATTATAATAATATTTACCTTGCTCTTCCAAAAAATACGAAAGTAAACAAATAACGTATGACAGCACGTGTAACTTCTGACACATCTGACAGTTACTTTTACTGTATTACCGATCTTCTAAAATTTATGATAGATGTCACTACTAACTAAAATCGACAAAAGCAAAACTATTTGTGAATGGCACCTAAAAACACACTAAAACATAAAGCATAAAACTAAAACTAATTTCGATTTGTGAATGTAGCTTAATGGAATATAAAACTCTAGTGTTTTATGAGCCATATAATTCAACTGAAATCAGTGTAATAATGTTCTTATTATATATGAGTTGTGGATAAACGAATTTATATGGCGGAAACTACAAATGTGGTTGAAGCGAGGAAGGTGTGTTAGCATGGAAATGTTTCACGATTATTTAATAAATCTAATGAAAGGATGTTCGCTGAATGTTGCAAGGGTTCGTACTACGAGTACCTCATGACGTTATGCATGTAAGTATGAAAACATTACCTTTCTTATTATTCATTTTATGTTAATAAAAATACAACGAGTTTTAGTTTGTATGATTTTCTAAAGCTTTCTATTAATATTGATGGAATTATTATTGTAGATTCCTAATTAAAAATTATTAACACGCGTATTTGATAACTTGATAAAACGGTACAAATTTGTTCAGTTTAATCATCTTGTTATCTCATTAATTTAAAAAAGTTATCAATGACGGAATACGGAATGGTGAATCTCGAAAATGATACTAAAAGAATAACTAAAATTTTATCAAGGGTAAATTATAGGGAAAACAAGAGATGGCATTGAACATAGCAATAGATTCTCTGCGACAGGAACTAAATGAAAAGAAAATGATAAAAAGCATGAAGAAAGTAACTAAAATTTTAAATAAAATATCACAAACGTACGTATGATAAATGACAATTCTCTAAAGCTATAAATTAATTTAAAGTTTTACTTTGTTGTGGTATAATAAAGTAAATAATGTTTGTACAAGCATTTAGCACTGTTTTATAATAAATTTAAATTAAATGTAAATTCGAAGAATACATAAAACTTTGATTAATTTATAATATTCCATTATTTTTCCAAGGATGGAATCGCATAAAGAAGCGGAATTAAAACTAATTTCAAAGTATGTTGAGTACATGGGCGACGAGTCAGACATATTTACAACTGCAATAAAACAATTTACAAATAAATATACGGAAGAAGTAAATGTGCCAACATTGAGAAACGAATTAGGAATAAAAAATTTGGGCTTATTCGCGGAACTACAAGAATGTGTAGAACCAATCGAGGAAATAAATTTATGGAAATTTAAGTAATAAAATAGAAACAAACAATTGAAACTAGATTCTGTAATTTATTATTATTTATTCGTAGAATAATAGAACAAATAAATAAAAGAATGGAGACATATACAGAAAAACAACAACAAGCTGCTAAAACATGGATTTTAGAACATGTTGAAAAAGTTACAAAGAAGTTTGAAAACAAATTAAGACTTCATCAATTGCGATACGAGAGAATTCAATTAGAGATTTATGACGTGCGATTAGCTGAAATAAAAAAACACGAAGAAAAATTCGAATCACATAAAGCTGTAAGATCTATTCCATTCAACATTTCATTAAAATAATTTCATATAAGACAAATTGACACCTGTGTCCTACTTCCTACTTAATATTAGTCATTGGAGAATTTGGCTATCATTAATTATCATGTCTATAGTACTCAAAACATGAATTGAAATTTTAGCAAAAAAAATTTATTACTAATTAATAAAACGATTTACAGACTGACGAAAAAAGTGTTAACAAACGTGTAACTTTTAACCTATAAAATTGCGATATTAAAATTTCGTTTTACAAGGTGCAATATATTAAGAATTTTTTTTGTTAGTTTAATAACAAAAAAATTGTCTGTAACACTGTTATCATTTCCTGATTCAAAACTTTAGATTTCAATGTCAAGTTTCTATGTAAACACTTTATAAGCTTTTTTATTTTTACTAAGTTGCTAATAATAATTTTTGTTACACATCCTTTGACGTGTTTTCTATTTATCTTGATTTATAAAGAAATAAAAATTGGAAAAAAAAGTTTTCTGGTACAAGGTGATTGCAAAACAATATTATTATTAGCTAGACTAAATAGTTAATGATTAACTTATATTTGTTATGTTTCCTATTACTTTTGGCATATCCAGGATGCTTTATATTAACGTCAGTATTTTATTATTTAATTAATGATTGTTGCGTAACAATTATTTAAAAAAGAGACGTTAATTTCAATCAATTGAATCACTTTTTGTGAAATAATTGTTTTTATTTCAACAATATACAGGAAATATTTCATATTTTTTCGTAATAAGCGTCATATTAAACATTTATCTAAATTTTATTATAGAACATTAAAATAAATAAATAAATTAAACTAAGAATAAAAATAATAGGTAGTTTATAAAAAACTATAGATCATAAATGTTAGCGACAGGTTTTGAAGTTAATTTTGTAATTTTGTTACATAGCGCGAAAATATATATTTTTTATAACAAAAGGTAAGGTAATATATAATAATCATATTATATAACGATAGTAGATAAAAGATTATTCAACAATGCTTGTCTTTGAAACATCATAAACGATTTTTTATCGTATAAGGTACGGCAAGATATTATGCCGCTCTGAGTGTTGCAAAGAGTTACTTTCCACACTCATTTTGAATATTGGTATGTTAATTTTTCAACACAACCGTAGTAAAACCATAGTTTGAAAATGATCTCCATTTAACTAATAGAATGACTTGGTTCTGTTATCGAGTTAGTTTCAAATTCTCTCGTTAACATGAATGAACTATATCTACATTTACATCATGTTTCAAATAAAATTTCTTAATTTAAAATGTCTCAATAATATTAAATCTCAAATTTCATCATTAAAAGACACATTAAAATAAATATAAATTTGTATTTTATGTTTAATGGTGTAATCAAAATAATAAAATAAGAAATACATTATTTTAAAAATGAATTAAAATTACAATTTACTCGATGTTGTAATTATAATTATAAAATTAAAAATATAAATGAAAATTGTTATGTCCTTTTACGAAATACGAAATAAAATAATTTTACATAACATATTTATTAATTTTAAGATTGAGAAATTAACTTACAGGGTGCAGAAAAACGCATGACAGAAGTTCAACAAGAAATGCTTGAATTTGAAAAAAAGCAAGGGACAGATGTTGAAGATTTTAATAACAAATTAAAAGAAATGGCAGAAGAAAGTAAAAACTGTCAAACATCATTTGTTGCGCAAATATGTTTGGATGAAGCCTCCAAGCTAGTAAAAAAAACAACTGATAGTTTCAAGGAAACTGTTAAAAATTATGTCGACCAAGTTTTAAATCAAATCAATAAAATATTGACATCTAATTACAACTTTCTAGAACACATAAAGTAAGTACTCAATAAAGTTAGGTACGTATTACATATTTTGTCTTCAAGTTATTTAAAGGATTACTAAATTAAAAAGATAAAAAAATTGATAGTTCATCTCAATACGATCATTTAAAGAAAACTTAACAGCGATTAACGGCCATTAAAAAATTCATTACAAACTTGATAGCAAAATACTATTAATTCTTTTTGTATAAAACCATACTAAACTTCTCAATGATAAGTTTTTTCTTTGTTAATTTCTAAAATCCTAATTATATTTTTGTAATGCACATTATTAAATCAGTCTTTTACAAACTGCAATTTTGATCATATAAAAAGTAAGGGGATCGCGAAAAAATGTATTTGCGATTTTTGCCTCCAAGGGGGTTATGGCTTCCTACAGTTTGAAAACCATTGATCTAGATTAATAAATTTGTTACCTATAAATTCCTTTTAGTTTATCGACATTTTAAACTTTTTCATTACTTGTAAATAAGTGTTTCTAGGATTTATTTATTTCTTAACAAACTTTTTAAAGGACAATCAGGCTAAATGATAACAACACAATCCAGTTACGTAACTCATGACATGTACTCGTGTATGTTTTCTATTATTTTAAATAATTGTCTTCCATGAAGGAAGCATTTCTACTAAAAAAGTAATTGTTGATCGTTTTCTTGCTGCAGAACTTCCTCCAACAATTATTTTCATGTAAACAAATAAAATGACTATTTTCAAAAATATTTATTCGACACAGAAATTCTAAATAATCAATGAGTAATACTACAAATCTGCAATATTTCCCAGTAACAAATGAGTATCGGAAAATTCAATTTATTTGTCAGCAAAAAAATAATTAGTGAAAATAAATTTAGAATCGCAATGTACGACGTTTATCAGCGCATATTATGCTGTTTTTCTGTTTTGCAATTTGCTAATGACTATGTCTTGTTCCGTCAGAAAAGGATGTTTGCATGTATTGTTAAACAATCGACAAAGTGACCCTTCTTATCAGTGTATTAAAATATTACATATCACGTGTTAAGTATTTTGCAAGTTGCAGCATTATTCATAATTTTATAGTGTCATTACATTTTAAATAGTCAATATACTGGCGCAGTTAATAAATTTACATTTTTATAATCAGTACAATTTTAAAATCATGAAAATTCCAATTTTTATATGTTGTAAATATCGTATACATACTCTGTTTGAAGTATTTTACAATAACATCAAAATTTTAGTTTATGCTTGTTTTGTCTATTTATTTTTATGATTTGATGTTATATTTTATATTAGTTGTAGTGAATTTTATTCTATTTATAATTGGCAGCCCAACAATCTATTATTTTTGTTAGCAAGCGTCTTTCAAGTAATTATATTACATATAAATAATAGAAATTTATAATTTTATTCCCTTATAATGTATGTTACTAGGGCCAGAAATAAATATTTTGCCTAGGACCCGAAATATTTAAATCCGCTTCTAGTTGAAAATGTCAATTAACTACTAAAAACGAGATTATAAAAGATTAGTCATTCTTCTTAATAGTACTAATGTAGATTTATTTATATTATTCTATTATAGACATACATATACATTAGGTTTTTCATGCGGCAAAAAATATTATCTGAAATATTTATGAAATATTCTGCAATTCAGCAGAAGTTAACATTTAAAGGACAAATTGACAATAAATTCAAATCTATTAGATTTTTTTCAAAATTAATTAATATAATTTTTTTATTATACAAAAGATATGAGATTTATGTTTATTTTTTTATTAGATCTTTAATAATTAACAATAGATATTTATTTATTTTGTGACAAAAATTCCAAGAAAAAGTCCTCTATTTTTATATCTATTACAAATTAATCCTGTTTTCAATCCTCGACAGTACATACTTATATGTATATCATGAATTTTTAATAGATTGTTTTAATTAATTTTTTATTATACACGTGGCCAATTTCAATGATAGACGCATTCCATTTGCTATTTGGATCAGATCTAACTTACATTTATTAAACCATATCAGTTATTTATTTAAATGGATTTCTTCAATAACTATTTTCAGTACGAATTACTTATTCTAATTTACTTTGAAGTAATTCACCACAATAAGTGCTTTTGTTTAATTTAAACAAGTGGAAAATGGAATACAACTGATGTTATCATTAGGCGGATTCCATTTGCCATTTGGATCAGATCTAACTTATATTTTCTGAACCAGTTTACTTATTTATTTCGTTGGGTTACTTCCCAGACTTTATTTCCAGTACTAGAATTACTGATTCTAATTTACTTTGAAATAATTCACTCCAATAAGTACATCATTTTCCTTAGTACAGTTCATTTAGTTATGTGTCGAATTTATCTGAACTGATTTAAGTGAACCAAGTGGCAAATGAAATACAGGTATTCTCAATATTCAATATGATCCTGACAACGACAAAACAATCGAAATTTATGGTTGTTTCCTTTACATATTCGTATCTTGAATGTTATTTAGTGGGTTTTATAAAACTAAAATATATAACATCTGAGTATACAGGAATATTTTAGTGGTACTATTTAAATTGCTGTTTTAGGTTTGAATATAATATAGTCTTTCACTGTAAAAATATGTAACGATACGAGTTTCCGAACTGGCCTCTGATAAACCTAGCAAATAGTTTTATACGTCTCCGTCCAGGAGCATTAGTTTTGCATAACTTAAAATCGTCCAGAAACAACCTGTTTTCGGCCTTCGCCGGCAAAAACTGGAGATTTTGGTAAGATTAGCTTTGTCATCACCTGGCTGTCTCTGTCAGTGATGCTGTCGACATAAAAAATACCTAGTATTTAATATTTGACAAATAAATGAAAAATTTTATATAAATGGTCTCGAAACAACAAACAAATAAGTAATTATTTCGGCCTCTGACCAAGTTTTATCGTATAGTACGCTTGTAAAAATAAATAATCAAACCATGGTTACGGTATCCTCAGATATATTTATCAAAACAATGTATTAATTTTATGTTCTGTTGGCTGTTTGATGCTTATAAATGAAATATAAAATAACTAATCATTGAGTATAAACCGATTGAACAAAAAAATAGTATGTGTAACATGTACGAAAAGTGTCTTTCCGAATTCCTGGTGGTTGCTGAACTCGCCTATAGCTCGTTCCACAATTTCCTAGCATCCTCCGGGAATATATCACTTTTCCTACTAGTTACACAATATACTATTATATCACACTAGCAATTTGCAAGCCTCGCTTTTGGCTCGGCCTTTTCAAAATATGCTTGCACTCGCAAGAGTATAGTTTCTGGTCTAGTGATACAAATTACTATTTGCAGATTATTTCATGAAGGTGGAAATTTTAATCCAAAAGAAGCTGCAGCACTTTCAAAGAAGCTACTCCAATTTGAAACTGTGATACAAAAACGATCTACCCTTTTGAAAAATGCCATTCGTGCAACTGAAAAAAGATTAATGAAAACCATTGATACCACTTCTGCTGTCTGCTACGTAAAGTAATGTAACTATGGAAGTGACTATTTACTAGTAACCGGTCGGATAAATAAACTATTTGCTATTCGACCGAAAATAACTATTAAATTATTAAATACATATAAAACTCAAACAGAGTGAAGTATATGTATGGAATATTGATATTATGTCCTGAAATAATCATTTAATCTAAATAATAAAGAAACATGTTTTGAGAGTTTATGATTGCGGATATTTTGGCGAGATCAGATATTTTTTATCAATAGTCATTTTTTCACAGTGAAGGAAACAGCATTTTTTTAATGGCATGTAATAATTTTTTGCTTCCATTCGAAAGAGTGTTTTTTTCTCTATGCCGTCTCTGGTTTATTGTTAAAATACTATCAAAATCAACCGGCTGATAGTCGAATATTCACTTCCCATTTTACTATTATAATTTTGACTAACAAAATTAGTGTTTAAAAAACTTGTAGAACAAATACGATATATATAACATTAAAATTTAAAGAAGAAAGTGAATTCACAATAGCAACAGTACAAAATGACTTAAAAAATGAAGTATACCAAATGAAGTACAAAAGGAAAAAGATTGATACTATTAATGAGAAAATAAAACAATTAACAAATACAAATGATTTTTCAAATGCTGACTGCGTAATTAAATACTGCAAAGAGCTACTTAATCATTGCAACGAGTTCAAGGAGTATTTAGAAGAAACAGAACACCCTTCCAGAAGTACTTTTTCATTTTGTAGCTTCTCTGAAACGCTGAAAGTTGCAAACAACGAACTCCCACTTCATTACAGCTTATAAAACAATAAGTTAGTTACATTAATAAGTTCATATTCAGATTTGACAATTGCAGTAATTGTAGGTAATTAAATGTACAAAATATCTCATATCTCAATATATTTTTTCCAATTAGTGCGTCATTTATCAGACAGACTAGCATCAAGGATTTTATCCAGAAGTTAAAAGACCGGTCCTCAAGGAGAAATAGGAATGTCACTGACAACTTTACCGATAAAATTCTTACTTAAGTACTGGTTTTTCCGGGTAAAGTAACGAATAATTAAATTCCAAACAATTGAAAAAATAACACATTTTTTTAGAAATATAAAGTCAGCAATAAAGATATTAGCATGAGGTCATCATCTTAATTAATATTTTTACACCGAAATGCATTTCGAATTTTAAATTTGTTGTTACCTGTATACATTTTATAGCAAACTTTAATCATTATTTATGTGTAGTTAGTATAACTTTCAATGCATTTTGATTTATAGATTTTTATAGGTTTTATGTATGAACAATCTATAGTTATAAATTTATTGTCCTATTTGTTAAGACATTATGGAATATGTTTTATTTTTATTAAGTTTTTTTTTTTCTGGCTTCTTTGGCGGATCAACTACTCAGGTCATATGCCGCCATTACGCCTTGATCTGTGTTTTAGTTGTTATTGTCAACAGCAACGCGAGTTTTCTCTGGACGGTCACCCATCCAAATACTACCCGCGCGCAACGTTGCTTAACTCGAGTTATCGCTTAGATCAGTACCAACGAGCGCAGCCATGGCCGTTGACAAATTAAGTATTTTAACATCAATCTTGTTGAAACCAATAAACATACATATGAAATAAAATTGATTGTAAATAATATAAAATTGTGTATATGGCTCATCCTCCATTACTATTACTTGATTCCATGTTCTTTGTTATTTATGACGTATTTAGAATTAGTTACAAGTCATTGCATAACATATATTGAAGAATTGCAAAGTAAATAATAAATAAATAAATAAAAGTATATAATATATATACAGGCGCGGTGGCCGAGCGTATTAATGCACATCTCTAAACATACTGTGACGTCACCCGAACCAAGGTTCGTCAGTTCGATTCCGTCAAAGTATAATTTGTCGTTAAATAAATAATACAGTTACTTGTATTCATCATACTCGGGCGCTATAAGCTAGTCACTTATACATATGCCTTAAAAAGTAACATCGACTACGGAAACCGGCAGTACGGCAGCGTAAAAACTGCGACTCGGTGTGCCCGGTAGGCCCAGGCCCGATTAACGCTGTAGCGCCATTGAAGAAGAAGAATGGGAATGTTTAACGAGAACTGATTATTTGATTAATCTGATAAGTGAATGTTTTATGAATGATTCTAGGGTTAGTGTTACCTCATTTGATGGGCTATAGCGTGATGTTATGTATGTATTAAATAAAAATGGAAATTTAATTAATAGCAGTTTAACGTGCCTTTGTCTAGTGTAGCCGCGAGACGAAGAGTCACTTTCGTCTCGGTTTCCATTTGGTCTAGACTACCAAGTCTCGTCTCGGTATTTTTTTCTCGTCTTTTCAAGGTCAAATTATTATTACAATTATAAAATAATATTTTTATTTAGAAAACAAATTAAACACTTAGGGCAGTTTTTCAATCGGCGGTTTATCTCGATTAATGTTAATCATGATTAAATAATAATGGTAACCATAGTTTCCATTATTATTTAATCATGAATAACATTAATCGCTGATTGAAAAACTGGCCTTTAGTAAATTAAAACAAATACAAAAATATTAATTACTTATTGATAATAGTAGATTATTTAATATATTAAAAAAAAGTGGTAGTTTTCTAGCTATTGTAAAAGTTAAATAAATGGGCATAGCGAGTGCATTTGTTTTACACGAGCTTGAAAACTCACTTTTTTAATTCTTTAAAGTTGTCTCTTTGCAGAAACATAGAAACATCAACTTGCATGGTAACAAGTAAACAATCAAAATAATTGCCTAAAATGAGTAAAGTGTTGCTAACGAGCAATATCGCATGTTACTATGTTGATTCGTAACTAAGAACATGGTTGTTTTCCATTAAGTACAAAAAAAAAACTATTATTAGTGATGTACCATCATTTTTGAATGAAATTATTATTAATTATATCTGATTAGTATTTTATTATCTATACTTCTTTTTTTCTAAATAAAAAACAAATATATTATCACGTTTTTTACTTATAACTGAGCATGGCACTCTGCTGTAGCAGTGATATATTTATGCTTATAAAGTGTGCCTATCAACCGTCAAATCACGCCCTCCCTAAAATGTTAGTGAAAGGGGAGTTACAGGGGTAGTTCGAATGTGGTGAAAATTGTGTGTCGGTTGTGGGTATCGAATCCAGGTTCCCAAATCTACATACCGATTCGATACTACTGAAAAACGGATAAAAGATAGTATAGTTAAAAATACTACTTCTTCTTTCGTATTTGCATGACATCATAAACTAATACTAAAACTTTAAATTCAAATCCGGTGATCTCGAGTTCGAATCCCATTCAATCTAAAAATGAACTATCATACTGCCGCTCGGTCTCACCTTGGTCTTGAGTTTAACCTTGAGACTAAACTAATTTCGAGTTTCGTGGCAATACTATCTTTGCTAGTACGTATGTTTAGAATAAAAGAAAAAAAATACAAAAAAAAATTTGCCATTTTAGTTTAAATTTAAGAACAGGTGTATAGTAACCTAATGGTAATAATTTGCTATAAGAATATCAAACGAAAACGATATATTTAAAATGATTCAGTAAAAACTAAATCTTAATAAAAACTTGCATAGATATCTTAGACAAACATAAAGAAGACAAATGAAGATACCTAATCTATTCGCTAATATTTTATATTTAATAAAAAAATTCAAAAAAAAAGTAACCTTCATAAATTTGTTTTTACATACTACACAGTTTTTGAATATAAATTGGGTATTTATTGAACGCTTCGAGAAATGAAATGAACCTAACAATTAACTTTTTTGAAAGTTTGACGTCAGCAACCAAATTCTAGTGTTGTTCGCAATCAGTTGGAAACGTAATTTAAATCTTGAGCTACATTTGACAGGTATATAAATTCCTATGACCGCTTAATCTCATTCAAATAGAATTACAAAAAATATAATTAACATAATTAAGATTATTATAATATTTCGAAAAAGAAAAAAACAATGTCACAATACCGATTGCTGCTTTGAAACTACAACTTTTTTACAACAAATTTTTATAATCAACAATAATTTATATTAATTAAGCCAAAGATAAATGTGCCTAATTTTAAACATTAAAGACAATTATTTGTATTAATAAATTTCAAAAAGAAGTAATTATTTATAAACGCTAAGAATTAACTTTTTCTAGTACTTTCTGTTCTTTTTTCTTATAAGCTATTTTAAATGTTAATAATAATATGTTTACGTGGTTGTTATCACATTACCGCTAACACGCTAACTAATTTGTTAAATAATGTTTAATAAATTCTAATAAATCCACAATTTCTTGTTAGTTGCAACTTTCAGCACAAATCACTTACGTTTCTGTTTGCCAATATTTGCATTATTATAATAAATGTATTTACAGTTTACGGTATCCTTAATGTGCCTATTAATTTATCTCCTGCCATTACACCGAAGTCAAAATCCTCAAAAAGGTCTGGTACTACTGCAAGTAAGAAAAGTAAAAAAGAAAAGCCTCCTGTATTTACCAGTTTTAATCTTTTTGAATATTTTAACCTTGAAAAGGTTTTTAAGTTCATGCCAGATGTTTGTCATTTTCTCCAAGAAGCATTTTTGAAAACACAGAATTTAGCAAAAGTAAGTAGAAGCTATAAATAAATAATTCAGTAGAATTAGTCGTTGTTAAGATATTTAATTTTTATTTAGTAAATAACATAAATTTAGCTACTGTATATTTATTTATATGCATTTATTGCTAAATGGTGTATCTGTCCACTATACAGTTAAAATAAAAACTGATAATTACTATTGTAAATAGGTAGGTATTTAAAAAAAAGTTGATAAAAGAATTCTAGGATATTGTTAATAAAACAGTATTCTTAACTGGTGTCTTACAACACATATAGCCAGTTGTACAACAAAATTTTAAACATGATTTAAAAGCATATCGAATGTTGGACAGCAATATCAATTATTATTCCATATGCAGAGCTGCGCAAGCTACTTAAAAAAGTAGCTAAGCTACAGCTACAGCTATTCTTTAAAAAAGTAGCTGAGCTACAGCTATAGCTATTCTTTAAAAAAGTAGCTGAGCTACAGCTATAAGCTACATTTTGTAAAATATAGCTAAGCTACAGCTAAAAGCTTTCATTAAAGTAGGTAGCTGTTAAATTTTAAAGCTACTTTTTCAATTATTGTGAATTATTAAATTTGCCATTGTTATATGATCAGTTGATAAGTCTTTTGTTATAATGACTGTTAATAAATATAAAAAATCGCATATGAACAAATGTACTGTTAATTTGTTATGCTATAATTCTTATTTATATCGGAATAAATTAACAGTCACATTGACAGAAGACTCCTAAACAGTCAATGTTTAGTTCATCTAATATTTAATACAAAACTAGGATAGGTTAACAACAACTGAAAAAAAATATGTTAATAGATTTTACACTATATAATAACTTGTTATCCTACAGTTATCGAAAACAATAAAGAAGGTACAATTCAAATACAAAACAAAAATTAATAGATATTTCTTAATGAACAGTGATAGCTTTGAGGTACAAAAAGTAGCTTTAAGCTAAAAAAAAGTAGTTTTAAGCTACTAAAAGTAGCTTTAAAAGTAGCTTCAGTTGTTGTAACAATATTTTTAAGCTAATAGAAAAAAAACATAGCTCACTACAAGCTACAGCTATATTTTTTCACATTTAGCTAAGCTACAGCTAAGGTAAACGTAGCTAAGCTAGTAGCTAAACTACAAAAGTAGCTAGCTACTGCCCAGCTCTGTCTATATGACATGTAATTTCGATTTTTTATTAATTTAAACCAAGTATAAAATTTAAGTTTTGTTGGTGCTATTTGCCATAAGTTCCACACATTTTCTTTTAATCTTGATTTGAACTGATTCCACAGAAATACAATTTAACAACAAATCTATAGCCGATTGTATTTTCAGCAGATCTGATTAGTTTAAAGTTGAAAACAGCTTAAAATCAAATCTATGTATTTGAACAATGTTTTAATTTAGTTTCAAGCTGAATCAATAAAAGCTTCAATGAATCAAAGAAGGAATCGTGTGTTTTATTCATTCAAGTTGAACGATTTATTTTGTGTTAATACCTATTTATTTTCTAACATTCTTTTATGCTTCCTACATTCCCAAATCCAACTCTTTCGAAAGAGTCTGAAGTACTCTAATTGGTTTCTTCTTAAAATCCTTTTCCTGGCTCAAATACGGCGATTTTTATTTTACTGACATTTAATTTAGTTGACATAATAAAACCAGCGCGCCCCCATTGCAATAATCATTCGTTCCTTTAGGGGGGCGCGCCTCATATGTTAGAAAACACTGCTGTACTGTGGTTGGGATTATGTTTCTGTTGTACAGAGTAGCATAAAAACAGGCAATCGTAGCTCAGTGGATAAAAGCGAGGTAAAACTTGCGTTTCTTAATTAGCAAGCAAGAGGTCGTGCGTTCAAATCTCACTGACTTCTACTTATATCCAAAAAATACGATTGTGTCTGAGTGGTTCGGATTCCACTATAAGTTGTAGGTCCCCTGTACTGTAATTGGGATTTACTTCCTGTTGTGCAGAGTAACAAAAATAAAAATAAAATAAATAAATAAATAAATCTCTCTAGAAAACTTATATTAAAAAATGTTTTCAGGAATTTTATAGCAACTTATTCAAAATAGAAAACGTTGAGTTACCACAAACCTACAATGAATTTATATCTGGAATAATGCAGAAGTATAAATATTATTATTTGCAGTGCTTGCAAGCATGGGCTGAAGAGATTCAAGGTAACAGCCAGTACTATATTTATCTATTTATTATTTTAAATTGTTTTGTTTTCAGATTTCACGATGGCTACTAACGATTTTCTTCTATTTGCGACTCAGTATTGCAGTAACTATTTACAATGGTTACATGAAACACAACTCGGCATTTTCAAAGAAAAACAAAAACAATTTTTCAATAACGTTGAAAGTGTAAGAACGTTGAACATTGCTGATATAAAAAACGTACATAATCAACTTAAGCCATTGTACGGATACCCCGGAAATCATCAAATGTTAGTTGATCTGAATCAAAAAATGAAGGATGTTATGCAAGTTGCAAAAAGTAATTTCGATGTTTCTGTCGAACCGTTCGAGGTAAACTATAGCTAATTTCAGTAAGTGTTTTTTTTTTGTTTTTAAATAAAATAAATAAATATATCATCACGCCTTCTACCCATTACTGGGTGTGGCACTCTGTCGAAGCAGATTTCGGTAAGTGATATATTTTGCGCCTTTAAGTGCGGATACCAGTCGTCAAATCATTGTCTCCGAAGATGTTAGTGGTGCAGGAGCCACAGGGGTAGTTTTTTTTTGAAATTATGAAAATTGTTTGTCGCCTATGGGAATCGAACCAGGGTCCTCAGGATACACAGGCCGACTTCATACCACTGAGCTAGCTAGTTTTTGTATTTATTAATTAAAATATTTATATCTAACAGGATAAAAATAATTATAATTTCTAGGAACATCTGAATGAGTGTTTGGAAGAATATAAAAACGCAATGGCTGAAGGAAATGAGCTTATTGACGATTTCAAATCAGTATTATATGATGACAGTTTTTGTAAAAAGTTAATTTTTCAAGCTAAATCTGTAATTAATTCAACTAACACAGAAGACTTTGAAATTGAGTTGGATAACATTATTAGTTACTCAGACGAGGCCTTAAAACCCAATTCTGCAGCAAATTTATCAAATTTGATTGAAAATATTGAGGGTGAACTCAGGTTACAGGTAAGAACATACAAAAAAATGTTGTAAATTAACAATTTAGGTACATTTATTTTATGGTGAGAGTAGCAAATTTACGCTTAATTTATAAAACTATCTGTTGTCGGAAATGAAAGTCAAATAAAAACATTTTCAGCTTAAAATAATTTCACAAAAATGTCTGATATCTTGATAACCTATTAACACAATATTCATATTTAGATTATAGAAGAAGAAGCCCATTTAAATCAAGAAGAAATGTCAAAACTGATAATTAATTTTGCCGAAAAACTTGCTTCATTACTAAAAACTTGGATGATAGATATGAATACAGTAACAGATTTATATAAAATTAAATATGATTAAAATTTTTAGTGTAATATCTTTTGCTCAGAATAAAACTGTCACATAAAGATAAAGAATTATGTTAACTAATATTTGACGTGGATTTATTGGATAATTATCAATTATTATATAATGAAGTAAAAAATATAAACATCTCCTTTCAGAAGCACAAAAAGTAAATTTTAATTAGTTAAATATATCATCACGCCTTCTACCAATCACTGGGTGTGGCACTCTGCCGAAGCAGATCTCGGTAAGTGATATATTTTGCGCGTGAAGTGCGGTTACCAGTCGTCAAATCACGGCCCCGCATAGATGTTAGTGATGGGGGAGTCACAGAGGTAGTTTTGAAATTATGAAAATTTTTTGTCGCCTGTGGGAATCGAACTAGGGTTCTCAGGATTCACAGGCCGACTTGATACCACTGAGCTAGCTACCCCATAACTAAATACTTAAGAAATGATAATATCAAATTGAATTATAGATAGAAAAATTGGGAAACTGTCGGGCGGTATATCTTTATAATTCAATTTGAGAAAAAATGAAAGTTTATTTTGCCCATATATATTTTTTTCAGCGACTAGTAAAAAAGTTCTTTCGTATAAAGTCATGAGGCATCATCAAAATTCTGATCGTCTTCTCTGAGGGTCGACATAAATTAAAATTACATTTTATATACCTCCTTAAATGTAAATAGAATTACGCCTGTGCATTACTCTTTGGTGATCGTTGTTGAAACAAATTGAAAATAAAGCCGTGAGATTATGAACAAATTTATTCCATAAAATGAATTGTAAGTAGAATTACTAAATACATCCTACTCATTTTATATATAACTCATGTATTTTGTAAAATAATAAATATTTTTCCATACATCCTGTTAGACCCGTTCCTACTAACAAATCTTTTGAAGGTATTTTGTTTATTTGTAAATAAATAGATTTAGACATGATATCATGCATAGTTAATTCAAAGAGATTTTTTATTCAAAATGTACTTGTCATCAAAGTACATCTTAAAAAATTTATGAATATTAAAATTTTAAATTTATGCGATTGGACCAAAAAAACGTTTTTGTAAATAAATTGACAATATGGAACCGAATGTTTAAAAACAATTTAACTACGGCATAATATGTCATTTTGCTTCTGTTTGCTTTTATTTATCAAATTTAAATTCTCCATGGTTGGTGCAAATGGATATTAGTGCAATAAATTATTGTACAAATCACAAAAGCTCCGTCTTTTATCAAGCTAGATTATTTATGCCGTTAAATTCAGTATTTAAAATATCTGCAATATTTATTTATTTGTACAAGAGGCACTAAATCCAAATCACAACACAGGGTTCGAACTTACCGAGCCGTATAAAATTTATAAAATTTTTGCAATAAATAGACAAAGTATGCCAAACACTAACACAATATTTGCATATTCCGCAGCACTATTGTGAAATAAATAAGGTGTAACAATATTAATTTAAATCAAGGTTTAATTTTGTTATTGTACGTTTTGTTTTTTAAAAGTATCTTGATTACAAACTTTTAAAATTTGCTGTTATTGATTCAACCAAAAACAATAGGACTTATCTCCATATGATATTTTTCCTCAATAAACCTGAAGAATAAGCTTTTAAATTGTGTTACAGATAGTCCTGTATAATAATCATAACAATAATTGTTTAAGTTCTGTTCATTTTTATTTTTATTCGAAGCTTCAGAAAAAATTAAAATAAACAAAATGTAACTTTAAACAAGTAACAAATAACAAGTAAACAAGTAATGAAGTAAACAAGCGATTACAATGTCTTGAACAACGGTAGCCAATTGCATTACCATCACAATTATTCATGTTATATTATGGTGTAAATTTCGATAACTTCGTTGATCAATCGTCCATTTATATATTTATGTCTGGCAACGATTTTTACGTCTTCAAATTTATTTTCATATACAAATTGTATTGCATGCTGAGAAATCGAAGATTTATCTGAGAATTTCAGTTGAATTGAGCGCTTATGATCGTTTAGTTTATTGAAATTGTTCTTCCCGTTTGTCCAATATAACCGTATTCGCAAAGAGTTCTGTATATTCAAGAAGACTGAAGAGGAATAATACCTATTGTACTTGCTGAAGTCTTGTGAGGAGAAAAGGAGATATAGCCTCGGGAATGTCGAAAAACTGAAGTGTTAAAATTTTTGAAAGTTCAACACTTCCGGAGGCTTTATCTCAAAAACTAAATGTAATATGAAATTGCGCTCAACGGCATTGAAATCCCCGTGTCCAAATTGTCTTATTAGCAAAATTTGAGCTCATTTGAAACGATTTAATTTCTTTGATATTTTTAATTATTTTTTCAAGGGTTCTTGGTTTTTTACGATTTTCAAACAATTTGCTCTAAAACTCTTTCTCGTACGATTATTGTAATGAAAATGTACATTCATATGTATTTTGACCCGCTGAATCCAAAGGTCATATTCCCAAGTGCGTACGCCTTCTAGTTTTTAAGATATTGTCCAAAACTGTTTAGGGAAAATAAAATGGGAAAAATTTTTGCTAATTTTTAAAATCGCCGAAAATTTGTATACAAGTTAATTGAAACACGAGAAATTCAATGCCGTTGAGCGCATCTTCATATCTCGTTTAGTTTTTGATATATGGCCTCAGGAAAGTCGAAAAACTAAGGTGTTGAAATTTTTTGAAAGTTTAACACTTCCGGACGCTCTATCTCAAAAACTAAACGTGATACGAAGTTGCGCTTAACGGCATTGGATTCCTCGTGTCCGAATTGACTTATTAGCCAAATTTGCTCGTTTGATGCGATTTAATTTGATATTTTTTGATAGTTTTACTTATTTTTCAAGTGCCACTAATTTGAGATTAGATCTGAGCATGAACATCTATTAAATATTTATATAAATTATTGTAGCTCTAGTGTTAAATTATTTGTTTCGTATAAATATTTAAACTTTCAAATGACAATATCTCAGAACTTCAAATTTATACTTTCTGCACTATACCCGTCACTTTCAACTGACAGATAGAAATATATATTTTCTGCTCGGTCGTAGAACAAGTATCTCTTAACAACACACAGTGCGGCAAGAAATCTTTTATGATTGGCGTATTCCATTTGCCATTTGGATCAGATCTAACTTACATTTACTGAACCAGATCACTTATTTATTTCGTAGGATTACTTCGTTAGCTTTATTTATAGTACTAGAATTAATTATTCTAATTTTCTTTGAAGTAAGTCACCTCAGAAAGTGCATCAGTTTGCTTAATTCAGTTCATTTAGTCATTTGTGGAATTTAACTCATTTAAGTGAACCAAGCGGCAAATGGAATACAGCTTACATTGTTTCCAAGACCATTGTTGAACATTTAAAAAAAAATTACATGTCAAATATCGATTCAAATATTGATGTTAAGAAATAAGAGTTGATGACCGTATAAAAATAATATGTAATATACGTGTGGCAACGGTCATTGCAAAACTCGTATAATTAGAAACAATAGTTAATGCTCGTGTCCCAACTTTCATACTTGTTTTGCAATGACAGCCTTGTCACACTAGTGTTACAATATACTATATTTATACTTTTCTTAACAAGGATGTATTGATGCTGTATTTATAAATGTACAGAAATTTGTAAAATAAATATAAATAAAAAAAAAATATAAATATATCATCACGCCTTCTACCCATTACTAGGTGTGGCACTCTGCTAAAGCAGATCTCGGTAAGTGATATATTTTGCGCGTGAAGTGCGGTTACCAGTCGTCAAATCACGGCCCCCAAACATGTTAGTGGTGGAGGAGCCACAGGGATAGCTTTTTCAAATTATGAAAATTTGTCGCCTGTGGGAATCGAACCAGGGACCTCAGAATCCACAGGCCGACTTCATACCACTGAGCTAGCCATCCCATAAAAAAATAAATAAATATTGTTATAAAAATTTCCTGAAGTTGTATCCAAAACTGAGCATAATCTATTTGTTGTTTATTTGAAAATTTCAATTATTTTAATTATTCGTTTTGAGGACAATAATTATTTTCCAATTTTTGCTAAGAATATTGTTATGTAGTGGAAATGTATAGTTTTATCAGGTATTAACAAAATAAAATTATTTTCATCATGTAATTAAATTCAAATTAGAGATAAGTACATTTATTTGTTTACCAAGCGACAAATTTTGAATATTTTAAAAAGTCTTGAATTACAATTCTATCTAGAGATGAATTCAGATATTTGATCGGATTGGAAAAGAATTGTATTTTAAGCAATCAAGAGCTTATCCATCTGCTATTTACATTAGTTTGTTGAGAAATAGAATCCTTCAACAAAAGGAAAATGTAAAAGTGAAAGAGTAAAAACAACAAATGAAACACGGACGAGCATTAGCGCCTCAGGATAAACTGAAGATGAAACAAACATTTAACTGCAGCTCGTCTTTCAGTTAAAATTAAAGAAATGTAATCTTGAAAGTGAAAGAAACTAATGGAATGAAATGTGAGTCAATAGTTGGTTTAATTAAATTTATGGGAACTAATTGCAAGTAAAGAAGTAGTTGTAGTGTCGTTACAAATTAGTGTATTAGTAGAACATCTTAATTATTAGTTGACGTTTTTATTTTATATTTGTGTAAGCAAACAACTAATGTAAATTGAGAAGTCACTCCTTTTATGCCGTAAAGCACTGTAATTATGCAATTTTGCTGTCCTACTGTATAATCGTTAATAATTAAAACAAATTCTGTTTCAGAATGATAATAAACAGGATTTAAGTTTACACAACTTTTAGCATTATTTATAGATATTTTGTTATTGATTCACAGAAATGTCCTTAACGATCAGTTGCACCACCAAAACTTAAATTTTAAACTTTAAATTTAAATAAATAAAAGTTTATCGAAAGTTTGATGGCAATATCAATTATTCCATATAACATGTAACTTCGATTTCCTGTTATTATTAATATTGAAACCAAGTTTAAAGTTTAAGTTTTTTTGGTGCAACTGGCCGTAAGGCAAAATTAGTTTTACAAATTTGTAAGGTAAGTAGAGGAGATGAAAATAAAAACGTTTTTCGCGCCTCCCTCCAGAAACACTACTTTTGCATCTCAAAATCGTTCTAAAACAGCCTGTTCCCCAATAGTGACCTCGATAAACAGAAATACTGTTTGGAAGCTATTTTGTTAGGTTAGCATTTGTTGTTTGCGTTACTACATGGTGGAGTTGTTTTGCAATTTGTTGTGATAAATATGAATGGATTAAAGAGCAATATGATTTTGTTGTTGCTTAACAACTTTAAAACACGGTGAGTTTAATGCTGCGTTGCAAGAAATAAATAAAGTGCTCTTTAGTTAAAGAATCCTTTATCTGGCAACAGTATCAATAGCGATTTTCTAAAACGTATTGAACCGTTAGTTGTTAATGAACCGATAAAACTTTCATGCAACCCAGCATTAATCTTGCATTTTTGCACGCTTTTTAGATTGTTAAACAGGGATTATTGTGCAGGTATAATACAAAGTAATTAAATAGTTCAAAACTACATAACCTACAAAATAGATATTTTTGACGTTAAAAATGTTGAAATTGAAAAAGATCTGATAGGAAATAAAAAATTATTACAATTCTGACGTCAGATGGAAAATAATTTGAATAATTTATGCAACGTAAGTAAAAGAGTTATGGTGTAAAAAAAGTTTCTTTCCTATTTACGAAATATGATCTGATTAAATGAAATATTACTGTTGCATAGTATTAATGTGCTTTTAAATAGTCTGTTGACTGCAAGTATGCTGTTAATATTATCTACCTATCTCTGTTATATGTCTTGTATTTGTTAAATATTGAACAATATTTATTCTTTTTTTATGTAACATTTAAGAGAATGAAATTTATTTTTAGCTACAATAACATTGAAAATTGCATGGAACTTGAACCCTACTTTACACTGTAAAATCGTTGAGATACATATGTTCAAAGTTTACAGAAAAAAATTCCACAAAGAAAGGATGTAACAAGCAAATATATTTGCGTAGCAATTTTTTCATTTTTTGTAGCAATATTTAGTTGTTAAATATTTTGTATGTTTTTAAAAAATTTGTACAATATTCTTGTAAAGTTCTATAGTAAATTTATGAATGTAGCAAATCGTTGAATGTTTTATGAAACCAATTGACAATCTTGTATGTAAATATTATTGCACAGGAATAAAAGAATTGTCTGTGTCTATATTGTATGAAAATATTTTACGACCTTCATGTTATATTAAGTTTGTATTCCATACACCGGACACATAAAACACGTCATTCAAACAATTGTTTTAATACAGTTATTCCTTTTCGGAACAGTAATAAAATTGGGCAACTGACACCTTGATCTTAATTATTTTGAACCTCCATCTCAAACAATAAGTATTATTGAAATTTTGGAAGTTATAAAATAATGTTAAGAATTTTGTAGAATCATGAATTATTGTATTGATCTTGCCTGTACTAAAATATACTCAGCAAGTGTAGCTAATCTTCCTGTTAATTTTTAAAGGCCCGTTAGAATCCTCAACTAATAAAAATATATGTGTCATGAAATTTTCATATTTTGTTCAGATTCGTCTATTCCCACTGGGTAAAAATTTGAACGGACCTTTAATAATTAACAGGTGTATTAAAAACATGTTCACAAGTAATTTAATTTAAAATTTGTTAATTTCAACTTGTAGTTAAACTTTACTGATAATGAATCCAAACCACAATCGAAACGCAGTAACTTTTTAAAATGTTTTCTGAATTAAAGCCAAGATTTCAACAAGATTTTCTCAACCTTCAAGAAATATATCTTCCCATATTGTAATTGAATGGCAGGAATGTATTTTATTGTCAAGTAAATTGTGCAAATAATAATGGAAAAATATAATTAAATTTTGATTTAATTTTTCAAACCCGATTGCGAGGAAAATGATAAAAAATTAAGTGTAATTATAAATTTAATGATCCATGTCTTAATACATTATGCCATTTGAACTCTATAATTTTGAGAAAAACAGGCACTTATAACAAAATTTAATGTTTCTAAATTCATAATTACCTCTTACAGTACAAATATATAAAGTAAATAATTAGTTCAGTGTAAGAACGTACTATAACAAAAAATATGAATGACAATATCCTAGTTTTTTTATTATTATTCTTATATATCTACGTAGAAACATCCAATATTTTATTTGTTTCCGTCACAATTTTAATTGTCATCCTGCCATATGTTAATTAAATTAATTTTTAAAGGCTCGTTAGAATCCGCAACTAATAAAAATATCAATGTATTTTATTGTCAAATAAATTGTGCAAATAATAATGGAAAAATATATTTAAATTTTGATTTAATTTTTCAAACCCGATTGCGAGGAAAATGATAAAAAATTAAGTGTAATTATAAATTTAATGATCCATATTTTAATACATTATGCCATTTTAAACCTATAATTTTGAGAAAAACAGGCACTTATAACAAAATTTAATGTTTCTAAATTCATAATTACCTCTTACAGTACTAATATATTAAGTAAATAATTAGTTCAGTGTAAGAACGTACTATAACAAAAAATATGAATGACCATATCCTAGCTTTTTTATTATTATTCTTATACATCTACGTGAAAACATCAAATATTTTATTTGTTTCCGTCCCAATTTTAATTGTCATCCTGCCATATGTTTAAATTATGTAAAACACCATAATATGTGCGTATCAACTGACCCTATATTACAAAATACGATTGGAAGATTGGATTTTAGTTGTTTTTTTTATTCCGGTCTACCTGCATTCGTTAAAAAACCGGTACCGATTGACGTCAGAACTTGAGTTTCTTTTTGTTCCGATAAAAAATTCAACATGCACATAAATTGTCACTGGTTGGTGTGAAAAGTAATTTTTTCTACATTACTTGTGAAAATGACATTTTCCTTACTCAATTTCGTTATACATACATAGCATGAACGCTAAAATCACTCATTACATTCATCAAACAATCAGCCCTCGTCAAACATTATCATCCAAACACACCACCCTCACTTTAACTACATTCATAGATCACTCCATATAAACTCATTCATTTAGTACATTCGAAATCACTTATCACACTACAAGCCTTCAATCACAAATTAGTTATGATAGTAACTATTTCCCTTATTAGTGATGAAAGTAAATTATTCGTCAATTAACTTCTTAGGCTAATTCTCTTTGTCATATTGACCAAATGGCCGCCATAATTCGTATTTTTCATTTATAGGGGGACACCCGTTGAGCCTGCTCAAAAAAGGTATTTTTTGATAATTTTTTTAGGACATTAGAATAAATGCAATCGCTTTGGGTTTTTAGCATGTTATAAAGTAATATTTCAGCTTTATTTTCGGAAATTTTCAGCAGAAATAATTTGTTTCCCTGCCAGTGGCAGCCCTGCGAATAGACAGCTGCAGGCGGTGCATTGGTCGCTTGCGGGACAGCGCGTTCAGTACTGAAACATCGAAGAAAAAAATTGATTCGTGTTTGGGGTTCTAAATTAAATTATCTAAAAGGTAGCATAGGATTTTTTCGAAATTCGGAAAAGTACCAAAATGACGGCGCTCAAAAAAAAAGTTCAAATCGCTACTAAAATGCGCATAAAAAATCGAAAAGTTGGAATATCCGAAAAATCTTATGCTACCTTTCAGATAATTCATTTCTACATAGAAAACCGAAAGAATCAGCAAAATTGATCGAATAGTTTCAGAAATCTCTGTCTCGTAAGGTAAAAAAATGTTGTTTCGAGAAAAACGCCTTAAAAGATTTGAGTTTTATTTAAGTGAGTTTAACGGAAGATTAACAGTGACTTAATTAATTCTGCTATTCCATCGGACTGCAGATACCGCTCGTTAGCATCCTTTTTCGAAGCAGCAAGCAGTTGTCGTGCCTCTTTACTGCTCGTGTAATGCTTCACCTGTCTTGGCGATGCCTATTTCTCACTGCATCTTCGCAAGGACTTTGTAAATCGAATTGGTATTTTGACACAAAATGGTATAAAGATGCCGAAAATGCAAACAAAAAATCGATTTTTTGAAAATTTTCAACGGGTGTCTCCCCTTAATTTGTGAATAGTAAATTTGTTAAATAATTTCAGAACACAAACTTGAAAGACAGAACAAATTTTATCTAATTTTCTCGAATGTATGTAGAACGGTTGGCGAGAAAATCATGAAAATAACTTTTATCATAATATATCATCAATATTTTCAATTAGTCGACGACCTCGTAGTATACTAAATAATAATGTATAGCTGTGCCTAATTGAATTTAAGAGCAGTATTGGAATCCAATTAAGAAACTATTATTTTAACATAATTACACAGATATTCTAGACGTTCTTAGCTTTTCATTATAACGGTCATAGATTAGATTATAATCACTACACATTTGTCAAATTTTATTAATTCATTTCCTTTTTGTAGGAATAATTATAATTATGAAAATATGTATATAACATTTATCAAAGTTTACATAACTGATCTCGGTAAGTTTTATATTTTGCACATGAAGTGCGGTTACCAGCCTTCTAGCCACGGCTCCCAAATATGTTATTGGAGGGGAAACCACAGAGGTAGTTTTAATGTGGTGAAAATTGCTTATCGGCTGTGGGAATCAAACCAGAGTTTTCAAATCCACATGCCGACTTGATGCCACTAAGCCACCTACCCCATTACTAATGAAATAAATATATTTTTTAAATATATCATCACCCCTTCTTTCTATTACAGGCTGTGACACTCTGCCGTAGCAGATCTAGGTAAGTTCTATATTTTGCGCGTGAAGTGCGGTTACCAACCTTTAAGTCACGGCTTCCAAAGTTGTTAGTTGAGGGGGAGCCACAGGAGTAATTTTAATGCGATGAAAATTGCATGTCGGCTGTGAAAATCGAACCCATGTTCTCAAATACACAGGCTGACTTGATACCATTAAGTCACCTACTCCATCATTAATAATTATATAAAAATATATATTGTATATATCATTACGCCTTCTACCCATTACTGGATGTGGCACTCTGCCGAAGCAGATCTCGGTAAGTGATATATTTTGCGCGTGAAGTGCGGTTACCAGTCGTCAAATCACGGCCCCTAACGATGTTAGTGGTGGAGGAGCCACAGGGGTAGCTTTTTGAAATTATGAAAATTGTTTGTCGCCTGTGGGAATCGAACCAGGGTTCTCAGGATCCACAGGCCGACTTCATACCACTGAGCTAGCCACCCCATAATTAATAATAGTAAATAAAATAAATAACTAAATATATCATCACTTCTTTTACCCATTATTGGATGCGGCATTCAGCCGTTGCAGATCTTCATAGATGATATATTTAGCGAATGAAGAGCGGTTACCAGCCGTCAAATAATGCCGCCTAAATACGTTAGTGGTGAAGTAGCCGCAGGAGTAATTTTAATGTGTAGTAAAGTATATCGGCTGTTGGCTATGGGAATCAAACTCGGATTCTCAAATCCATAGGTCGACAGGATGTTTACCCCATATGTGATAGTTAATACTTAACTGCCGATCTAAAAAATGTTTTAGTTAATCTTGACATTTGGATTAGCAAATGTTATTTTAGTCCGATTTTAAAAAGTTAATCCAAATTACTTTCTGAAACCCAAATGGTAACAAGATATTAAAATTTATTTTTACAATACTTGTACTGTAATTTACTTATTAATGACAAAATTTAACCACAATAAGTGCAACTTTTATTGCACATTGGTTTTCATGGTTATATCAGGACTTTAATATTTACTTACTGTCCACCGTGAACAGTAAGTAAATATTACATATCAAACTCCTGTTTATTTTGACAACAGTTTGATAGCTGTCAATTTTGAAACCTATTTTACTTTTCCTTCTATTTGTGCAAGTATTGTAAAAAATAGCTTACTAACCTCGAACTGTAAGTGTTTTTTTTAGGTCGCGAATGTTTAGGAAATCTCGACTCTTCGGACCTCGATTTCCCAAACTACATTCTTGACCTAAAAACTGTCACTTACAGTTCATGGTACGGTACGTAATATAGGTACTATTAAACATTAAGAATATGGTTTAGCTGAATTTAAAAAAATATATCATCACGCCTCCTACCCATCACTGGGTGTGGCACTATGTCGAAGCAGATCTCGGTAAATCATATATTTTGCGCGTGAAGTGCGGTTACCAGTCGTCCAATCACGGCCTCCAAAGATGTTAGTGGTGGAGGAGCCACAGGGGTAGTTTTTGAAATTGTGAAAATTGCTGAATTTCATTAATCTAAAATTCAAGATTAGCTAAAACTCTTTTGAAAATTGGGCCGTATATAAAAATTCAAATAGAAAATAGCTGTTTAATGCGAATTTATTGTGACATTACTGAAACAAGTTTCAGTGCAAAAAACACCGTTTTGTGATAAATAATAGTTAGTAGTATTGTAGTTATGTACTTCAGTATAATTTTAATAGTTAGTCACTATCATAGGCAAGTAGTCATACTAAAAGCTAATGAGTTTGTCTAGTAACTTCATATCATAAGCACAGCACACAAGTATATTAAGTACTTAAATGAGCTATATTGGCTTCGCATAATGAGTCATGGTCACGAATGAAGACTGTGATTTAGTTTTAAAGTTAATTAAAAACTAAATAAAAACTAAAAACTACTAACTAGACTAACATTTATATTGAAAGTATGAGCATGAAATAATAGTATATTATTATATGAGTCTTATAAGACGATGTATTATCGCACAAGTGTGATAACATGTCATACAAAACGAGTAAAATATACTATCTTTTTTTACATTGCGTCATTTATTTCATCGCAATTTTCCAATTTTAATTGCAACTTAGTGATTTAGTACCCTTATTTAAAAAGATAGCACATTAATTTATTTGGAAATTATGTTTAGAATTACAATTTTAGCGTAAATACAAAAATTGATGAAAATTGCCAATTGTTTAATTTTTCATCATGACGCTTCACCGTGAGGCCACTGGGTAAATTTATTGAAAAGAATTCAGAATCGCTGCCAAAAGACATCAATGCAACAATAACTTTTATAATAAATAATTGCATTATTTTGATTATTGTCCCGACTTGGCAAAATCAGTCGGAAGCCCAAATTAATAAATTCTTAAATAAGTGATAGCTTCTTTATTTTAAATATTAAATACAAAGATATCTCCTTAATTGTCTTTTTAAACTATATGTATACAACTACCACACTACGGCTCGGTGATTTCGGAACCTGTACTTTAATTGGGATTAAGTTCCTTTTGTGCAGGGTAGATAAATAAATAAATAAATAAAAGAGTGTCAACGGCCATGGCTGCACTCGTTGGAACTGATCTAAGCGATAACGCGAGTTAAGTAACGTTGCGCGCGGGTAGTACTTGGATGGATGACCGTCCAGAGAAACCCGCGTTGCTGTTGACCATAATACCTAAAACGCAGATCAGGGCGTAATGGTGGCAATGACCTAAGTAGATGGTCCGCCAAAGAAACCACAAAAAAATAAATACATAAATAACAATTTATTTTATTATTTGAATAGAAGGTAAAAGATAAATGTAAGGCCAAGAATAACATAAAATTTGCAGAAATAATTCCCCTGAATTACAGAGTAAATATAAAATAAAATTTTCTAAAATATTCCATAAAGAAACAAATAATAAATTAGCATGTTTATGGCTAAATTTATTTCATTGTTTCATGTATGAAAAAATCAGTAATTAGAAACAGTTACCCATAAAAAAGATAATGACATAATGACACATTGATTTCCATTGAACTCACGTTAGTACTTTACATTCATCATCGTTGTTTACTTGTCGATACATTACATTCATCATTAGATGTATTATGTCAACTAAGTAGTAAATACTCACAGTATATTTTAAGCAAATGTTCTCAAGTTATAAATTACATCTATATTACTTCATGCAGTTTTGTAATATTTACTCGTTTTTTTTATTGAGAGTTATCTGAAAGTTAATAACTCAGTGAAGTAATTTTTAATACTTTTTTTACCGTGCGTGAGTTTTCATTTTCGAAATAGAGCATAAAAATTTCTACACACGTGTTTGATTGATTTCAATGTTTCTAAGTTCGGAGATATACTTTCTTAGAGATATTGCACTTATGTAATCAATGGTTAAATTTAATATTATTGTATATTTATTTATGTACTTGTAATACAAATGATTTCTATTGTAAATTAAGAAAGGAACAATTTTTAATTTACATACTTCTAATTTGATGAACAGTGTAGATATATATTCATATAATATAATTTTGTCTATGCCATTCGTAGAAGCCATTTACTTTTATTTTGAAACATACCAGTCTATAGGTAGATTTGATGACTACAAATAATTAGGTCATACAAACAAAATTTAAATGGAAAGTTTGCGTTGGACTATATTAATATATTTTTATATGTTGTTGATGACATAATTTTTTGATATTCGAGACACAAGACTTTCTTCCTAATTGATTAACGAGAAAGGTGGCTACTGTTCTTTACAAATACCTACAAAACAAACATTTATGATTAAAATTAGTATTTATGATAATATAAACTTTAAAATTATTTAATAAAATTTTCATTCTCTGCGCATAAACATTTGCAGACAAATCCGTTTGTGGATTTTGACAATTTAATATAAAGTAATAACAAACATTACGTAACAAAAAAATTAAGTTTGTGTACAGTAATTAACATAATTAATAACAACTAAACTATGTATAATTACTGTCTTGTAAGATTAGCACATTTACTTTCGTGCTTCTTTTTTGACCCCAATGATTAAAAGATCATAATTACCATAAAAATTAAAACACGTAAGAAATCAAATTTTAATTAGTCTCCAAATAATATTTTTCTAACATTAATGTTGGGTTACAAGAAAAAAATAAAGAGCTCTTTAGTTAAAGAATTGTTTATCTAGCAACAGTATCAATAGCGATTTTCTGAAATTTACTGAACCGTTAGTTGCTAATGAACCGATAAAACTTTCATGCAACCCAGCATAAATATAATGTTTTCCACCAAAACATCAATTCATTAAAATCTAATATGGGGTAGGTAGCTCAGTAGTATAAAGTCGGCCTATGGATTTGAGAACCCGGGTTCGATTCCTACAGCCGACAAACAATTTTCACCACGTTAAAATTACTCCTGTAGTTCCCCTCTTCACTAACATCTTTGGGTGCCGTGATTTAACGGTCGCAAAATATATTATTTACCGAGATTTGCTACGTCACACTCAGTAATTGGTAGATGATTTATTTATTTATTTGAAAATACTCTTCAAATAGGGGTTGTTATGTATTTGTTATCACCAAATTAAATATTATCAGAATTTGTGTCGATTTGCTATTCAAATATATTGTGAACAGGTCCAGGGACGGATTAGGCTGTCTGGAAATTCCCGTTGAAGGATGATAAACCGCAAGTTTGTTATTTAAAAAAAATGATGTTATGGCCACAGTCTACAGGACGAACAATGACGATATTGGTAGGTCATATCTACTAGAAAATGTGTTTTACATGTATAGAATTTCCAGAAAAACTGGAAAACAATTTCATAAAATATGTGCGTATCTTTTAAAATTATTTTAGAGAAAAATGCTCCAAATAAAAAATACGAAAACATAATTTTTCTCTACTCAATTTTGGGATATTTAATAGCGATAAATATGTATACATTTTTGTTTACTTTATTGGAAAATTCTTTTAAAAATTCTAACATGTAACTAGATAGTCCGCTATTAGTTGCGTATCGTAGGTTGTGTTAGTTAAGGTAGTACTAGTGTGACGGTGGCGCCATCGGTTGTCGAGTGGCGAAACTGAAGCTCAAAAAAATATAAAAATTGAATAAAATAATTGTTTTATACCAATTATTGTTTGAATATCATGAATTGTTAACAGGTTGTTGGTCTAGTGAATTTTCAAATACTATACCACCGTGTGGTGTTGCCATTATAAATTGGTATTCTTAATTTTTCGTTAAAAACAAGACTTTGCATGGCTATATATTATTACTAAACGATAAAAAACTTTCTTCTTCTAATACAATATACATGGATAGTTCTAGAACATTATACTAGTTTTTCAAATTAAACTGCAAAATTTTAGAGGTACACAAACCAAATATGTGCGATTCTGAGTGATGATCGCCATAAGCCCCGTGTATAAGAATTCAACTTTACAAGCGAATATATTTGTTCACAGACGATGAATGTGTTTCATATTTTAACAGGATGCGTATAACTATCCAATGTTTACGTGCGCCAAATTTCATTCAGATCTGCAAAAAATTTTCACGCTAGTACTACCTTAAAGTAGTTCGGCAGTACGGTGGTGTAGTTCGAATCCGACTAAAGTTACAAATAATCGTATAAGGACTACCACACTGCGGCTTGGTAAGTTCGGACCCTGCACTGTAAATGGTGTTAAGTTCCTGTTGTACAGAGTAGCACATATATATATATATATATATATATATATATATATATATATATTTTATTTTTTTTTCGTTTATTTTTCATTTTTATTTACAACTGATGAAAGGGGTCATCCAGCAAATGAGGTAAATAAGTATAACATGTGAGTGGTTAGCTCCCAGCGGAGGTTCCACATTATTTACATTTTATATTGTATACAGAGTTTTAGTGTGTAAATTTTAAGTCGAATGGATTTGTTCTTTTTAGTCTTCGCACGTCGTCTTCATTGTTGAATAGGTTTACAGCGAGTTCGTTGGGATGGTAGTTTAGATTGTTTTCGCATGTGGTGGCAAATTACAGTTTTGACGTTTAGGTTTTTATGTAATATTTGATTGTTTATGTACCAGGGTGCGTCGGCAATTAAGCGTAAGGTTATATTCTGGAATCTCTGTATTATGTTGATGTCTGATTTTTTGGCACATATATATTTTTTTTATTTCTATGATATATTTACAATCTATCCTATAGGGACAATAAGTAAATGTTATGACAATATCTTTATCTTGCGGAAATGATGTCCAGCGACAACATTCCTTTACATCATCTTAATAATTAGTTATTTTTGAATTTAATTAGAATCTGTGAATTAAATCTAAGGGCTTGAATCTGTTTAGTCTCGTTATTTCCAAGCTGTTGTCTAAGTAGATTTATGGCGCTAGTATTTGGATGATGTTCAAGTCTTTTGATGTAGTTTGTACTGGATTTCTTGATTTCTTCGTGAACTGTGCGGATGTTTGGCACATATAAATAAATTTTGTTATCAACTGAAATTTTTCCAGAACAACATGTGACATGTGTAAATTTGAGTGTCAGAAAAAAAATCTCTAAATTTAAAATTCGCAGTTAGCGTAGATTTTACGTCTCCAAAACAACAACAAGGATCCATCCGCATAGTTGGGTGCTCGACGCAAAAAAGTAAAAATCTGGTATACCAGTCACAAGTCCGCGTTTCATTTACGTCATAGCGTTAAAGGCGCTTAGCGCTTTAGTCAACCTCCCTCCAGTGCAGCTAAGCAATGTTGCTCTTGACCATGGCTTACCCTACTACTGAAATGAATGACCGTATAAGAATATACTTGGATATAGCATAAAACATTTGTCGATTACTTTCAAGTCAGTGTATTTGTGCAATGCTTAGACTAACAATACGGTTCATTTGATATAATCGTATTGTTGGACGTACTCAAAGTGAATATTAATTTGTGTTAAGTGAGGATAGACTGTTTGATTACCTTGTGATTAGTTTGCAAAATGGAGATACATTTTAAAGGAAATTCGCGTAAGAATTTTTATTTTATTATATCCCAATTTTATGCACGTTTATAACATAAATCACGAAAGAAATTTATGTTAATATATGCATTTACAATTTTTGAAATGATTATTTTAATACTTAATATATAAAAATTGAGGTCTGCAAATAATTAATCAATGCAATATTTATAATATATCTACATCCATATAATTTTAAATGTATATGTATATGATGAAAAATTATAATTTAATTAATTTTTCGTTTCATGTTTTTTGGTAAATATGTACCAAATGAAATGGAAAATAAGCATTTTATTGAATTTATACAAAACAACGCACAATTAATGTTTAAAAGATTATTTATAAAATTAAATTTTGACCTGCAGTATTAATTGTAGGAATGTCATTTTGAAAAAAAAATGGCGAACGAATATTTGGTCAACCGAATTCGTATCAGAATAGTTCGGTTATTCGATAGTTTCCATATTTGTTATTCGAATATTTAAAAATTACTCAGATATTCGAATTATTTCGATAATTATAGAACCCATTATTGTATTTAATATTTAATAATAAAATTAGAACAGTATGTAATTCCACACTGCACTGATATTAATGTCTATAATTATTTGATGTGGCTAACTGTTTACATTTACTTAAAATATGATAATTTGGCAATAAGAAATGCGCATTATTTTTATGTTTAAGGTGTTCAGATTTTTGAATTCGTTTATTGTTAGAATTTTGCAGATAAACTAAATATCAAAAGTATTTATTTAGAATTATTCGACAATACAAACTATTCCTTCATTATTATTATTTGACTATTCGGCCTCATTAACTATTTGAATATCTGTAGGATATGGACTGTACGGTCAATCGAATAGTCGATACATACATACATACATACATATCTTCACGCTATATCCCATCAAATGGGGTAGCACAAACCCTAAAATCACTCATAAAACATTCACTCATAACATAATCAAATAATCAGCCCCCGTCAAACATTATCATTCAAACCCACCACCCTCACTTCAACCACTTTCATAGATCCCTCCATATAAACTCATTTATTTATCACACTCGAAATCATTCCTAACATAAAAAACCCTCAATCACATCCATTCAATCACTCCTATTCACTTATGGGATGGCTAGCTCAGTGGTATGAAGTCGGCCTGTGGATCCTGAGGTTCCTGGCTCGATTCCCACAGGCGACAAATTTTCATAATTTGAAAAAGCTATCCCTGTGGCTCCTCCACCACTAACATGTTTGGGGCCGTGATTTGACGACTGGTAACCGCACTTCAAGCGCAAAAATATATCACTTACCGATATCTGCTTCAGCAGAGTGCCACACCCAGTAATGGGTAGAAGGCGTGATGATATATTTATTTTATTTTATTTTTCTATTCACTTATCATCAGTTCAGATGTTCGAGCTACTAAGATATTCGAACTATCTGGATAGCCAAAACCAAATATTCGTTATGTAAATATCCGAATACAATCAACATCCCTAATTAATATAATTATATATTAAAAATAAATATGACAATTAAAGCAAATTAATATAATGTCTTAAATCCACAGTTTCGAATCAAATATTTGAAAGCAGTAGCAACGATAATATCTATTTAAATAAGATTAATATGTATTTTGTTAAACCAAGTCTAAAATTTAAGTGTCTTAGGACAACTACCCGTTTACATCAACGAACTTAAATCTAACTACATAAATAAATACAAATAGAAACAAGATACGAAGATACAATGGAATAGTTTTGTAAAATAAACTATAGCATACTTGGTATTTAACTAACTTTAATTCTCCTTTATGATATTGCAGAAAAATGTTAACGTTATGAAATAATTTAGGATCATTTGATTGATTGATTTATTTACTCTACTCTGTTAGTCTATACAACAGGAATTTAATTCCAATTACAGTATAGAGTCCGGACTCACAAAGTCGCAATGTGGTAGTTCACATATTCTTTACTAGAGTGGGATTCGAAGTCGGGATCTCCGAATTCAAATACCATAAAGCTATCCACACCACAGTACTCCAGACTTAATATTGAAACAATAATATTTGTGAGCCAAAAAAGGGAAAATTATATAAATTTACTTAAAAATGAAGACGCAGAGCTAAGTTAATTTAAAAGAAAAAAGTTTTCGAGTAGGTGCCTTATTGATTCTTGAAATTTTAGCATAATTGGAATTTTCATTTAGTGATCCTTGTCATTCTAAGCACGTTTTTTATTAACTTGAAATTTAATTCCCCGGCAATTGAAGTATAAAAATACGGAATAAGTAATCATGGTGTTTTCGTTTAGGACGCGCACTCGCTAAATGTGCGAGACAAGGAAAAGAGAAAAGTAATTATGTCACATCGTCCGCGGATGATTTTGAATGTTGTACCTATTTCCGTGTATACTATGATTTGCATAATTTTACTGTGAACGGATGTTTTCCGAATTTTGCTTTTTGTTTTTTGTTATATAATCAGTAATGGAGAAGAATACCAAACTATTAGTAAGTTTAACTAATGTGATAATTGTTTAAATACTTGCAAATATTTTACTGTTCAATATTGAATTTTCTTAGCATGAGAAAATTTGCATGTTAGTAAATAAAAATATTAACAAATTTTTTTTACCCTTCTTAAAGTTTGGTTTTTCCAAGAGACATAAAATATTAAATTTAATAGATTTAAGCATTAATGTTTAAAATATCAATTGTCGCTTAAGTAATTGTTAACTAACAGAAACATAACATTATATACAACTTCAACTTTAACAATAAAATAAAACACTGTACTTTAATAGTCAAGTTTTTAATATAAACTTAAGTCCATAAATATCAGGTAACTGGTATTATGCCGCCAATTGTTAATAAAACAAAACAAAAAAATCTAAACTCTATTCCACCTAATTATGCAGTCATGTATTATTAAATATATACGCGCAAATTGTCAATTTTAATTAGCTACCAAAACGTTAAAATGGTGCCAAATAACTACAAAATTATTTTCTACATTTAAATTGGGCTTATCGCACAAGTACCTCACAAAGTATAATTCATATGATATTTGAAGAATTAACAGTAACTTCAAATTTAAGTAGAAACTTATTTTATTTTTTTTATATGAATTTATAGTACCAATAAATTTACTTTTGTAATAAAATGGTGAACTCTAAAATAAATCTTCTTTGTGTATAAAAAATAAATATATCACGCCATTTACCCATTACTGGGTGTGGTAGTCTGCCGTAGCAGATCTTGATAAGTGATATATTTTGCGCGTGAAGTGCGACTACCAGCCATCAAATCACGGCCCCCAACGATGTTAGTGGAGGGGAAGCCACAGGGGTATAGGAATCGAGCCAGGGTTCTCAAATCCACAGGCCGACTCGATACCACTGAACCACCTATTCCATGTATCTGGCTGTTAAATATTTAGAACATATTTTTTTCCACTCCGAAATAAAAACTATTTTTTTGGTAAATGCAAATCTCTAAATATATGAAAGTTTACAGAAGTCATCTACATATATAACAGATACATATATGGAAACCAGTTAATTTTATCCAAACATTCAAATATTATTTTAATTGCTTTTATGTCTTTTAGTGACGACATGCTTAGTTGAGCGCTCTTTCTCAACATTAAATTTGTTGGAAATATATTTATGTTCTACATTGACAGAGGAAAGATTATCGCGACTAGTTTTATAGTATTTTCATTGCAATATAATTTTAAATCCCGTGGAAGTAATAAATAATTTTGCATTCTTAACAACGAAGAATGCAACTACGAGACATTTAAATGTAGATATGTAGCTATTATTTCTAACGACAAATTTTGTTTTTTTATGTTTATGTACAATGTACATTGTACATCTCCGTCTTTGTTAAATCATTTTTTTTTTTGTGGCTTCATTGGCGGACCAACTACTTAGGTCATATACCGCCATTACGCCCTGATCTGCGTTTTAGGTATTATGGTCAACAGCAACGCGGGTTTTCTCTGGACGGTCACCCATCCAAGTACTACCCGCGCGCAACGTTACTTAGCTATCTATATTTATAATGTGTTTTGTATATTTATATTATAAATGTTAAGACTTTTATTTTGTCCTGTAATTATGAGATGATGCAAAAGACAGTTCTTAATATATCTGATGATTCTTTCTTTAAAATGATTATTTTGTTGGTATTAAAATAAATGAATTTTTAATGATAACTGATAAATGTGTCAATTTAATAAAAAAATATAATAAAGTGTAAAAGTTGAACAAAAATATAAAAGTTTATCTAATATAAGAATGACAAATGATTGTTATACAAATTCAAATTTTTCACTGTCACTTCAAATAATAAATATTTAATAAAATATAATACATAAAATTCTTTGATTTATTAAATTTTTATTATTAATGCCAATCGTTTCTTATTTTCTTCTAAAGTCGATAAAAGAATACACCAATCATTTGAAAAGTGATATCTTTAAAGTACATAATTATAAAAGCAATTAATATTTAATACGATCTACTTAAATGCGCAATAATATGATTTATTTTATAAGCTTTCAACACATATAACTTGTCTTTTCTAACCAGTTATTAAATTCCGAAATTGCGCAAATTAAACAGACTTTTTCTACCTACAACATATTGACAAAAATTGTAAAAATATAATGAAGAATTTAATGTCATTTACTATTTAAATTATTAAATAAAATAAATAAATAAATATATCATCACGTCTTTTACCTAGTACAGTAAGTGATATATTTATGCGCGTGAAAAGCGGTTACCAGCCATAAAATCATTGTCCCCAAAGATGCTAGTAGAGGGGGAATCAAAGGGGTAACTTTAATGAGGTGGAAATTGTTTGTGAGCTGTGGAAATCAAACCGAAATTCTCAAATCTGCACGAAGAGTCGATACTACTGACCTATCTATCAAATTAATTGTACATTTAAAAAAAAATAATAATAATAATATGTAATTTTATAGTAGAAAATAAACTTATTACCAAATTACAAAATATATATTTATCAAACCATCTAAATATAACTAAAATCTAACTTTTCTTAATTTAGGCTCTTAGTAAGCAATCCTCTTATTCCTGATAAAAATATTATCTATTTTAAAACAAATATTGCAATCTGTATTAAACATATTTTTCCTAACTTTGTATGCTAATATTATTTGTAGACTAAACGATATTTTTCTAAGTGAATCATATTTGTCGTATTTCAAGATAAGAATGTCTCTTGTATTATCCGATTTTGTATTTCCTACTCATACTTGAACTTGATAATGAATAAAAAGTCATGATAACTGTTGTAAACAGAAAGTGCAACGATCTTGAATTATCGTTATGAAATATTAACCGATGCAAAAGGTCATTCATTGATACGCTGATATAATATTTAAGAGATTATTAAATATATCTTCAATATCAACACACGAAACAAATATTCGAACTTATGACTCTTAAAAACCAGTCCTTTAGTATTTTTCAAAACTAGTTCGAATCCCATTCAAGCTAAATATATGTATACAACTAGCACACTACGGCTCGGTGAGTTCGGAACCTGTACTTTAATTGGGATTAAGGTTCCTTTTGTGCAGGGTTTTAATTAAATAAATAAATAAAAGAGTGTCAACGGCCATGGCTGCACTCGTTGGAACTGATCTAAGCGATAACGCGAGTTAAGTAACGTTGCGCGCGGGTAGTACTTGGATGGGTGACCGTCCAGAGAAAACCCGCGTTGCTGTTGACCATAATACCTAAAACGCAGATCAGGGCGTAATGGCGGCATTTGACCTAAGTAGTTGGTCCGCCAAAGAAGCCACAAAAAAAAAGAGTAATAAGTTAGTTTTCAAATATTTAAAAAAATAAAATAAATATATCATCTTTTACTTGGTACAAGACACTGTCGTAGCAGATCTCGGTAAGTGACATATTTATGCGCGTGAAGTACGTATACCAGTCGTCAAATCACGGCCACTAAAGATGTTAGTAGAGAAGTTATTTAATGTAGTTGTTTATCGGATGTGGAAATCGAACCCGGGTTCTCAAATTTACAATCCAACATTTTTATGTCAAATATTTGTCATAATTTTACGATGGGCGGTCCATAATCAAAATTTGACTAGTACCTATAAATATATCACTTACCAAGATCTGCTACGGAAAAGTGTCACATCTAGCAACGGGTAAATGCATATTTATTTATTTTATTTATTTAAAAAATATTTCAAATTATTTTAATAGAGCAACAGTGCAATAGGTAAATATATTACGAAATTAAATATTAAACAGTTAAAATGTAAATAAAATTCTTTGAATTCGAAAGTTACCTTCTTGGAATTTAGTTGATTGTTACCTATATTTAATTAGGAAAGCAAAGTAATTTTATTCGAGTCTTTTACAAATGATACCCAAGAATTAGGTTCATATAATTAATTTAGAATTCTTTAGATATCTGTTTATTTGTATGCTGCAATTTGTTTTTAAGCTAAAAGTAATTACATAATTGCAACTATTTTTAATCAAAAATTAAGTACGAAATGCAAGAAATATTGAGTTACTCTAGTGAATTAAATATATTTAAAATTTTTGCTGTCCATGTTTACATTTCAAAATACTTTAACTTGCAACAAATTGTAATAAATATGGTTTTTTATATGCACTTTCAACTGCTCCTAAAATAGTTGATATTCACCTAATAAATATGTTAAAATTGATAGCTTTCCCTTTAGTAATTTCGGAAAAGCAAACTCATGTTCTACAAATATTTCAAAATATTTTACAATTTATGGAAAAAAATATAATTTTGTAAAACTATGAAGTAATATGTGCAAACATTATACAGAACGATACGAATATGACAGAAAATGCTTACGCCATAATATTTATGTATCTTTTTTCATTTAAAAATGTAAAGCTACATTCACAAATCGAAATTAGTTTTTGTTTTATGCTTTATGTTTTAGTGTGTTTTTAGGTGTCATTCACAAATAGTTTTGCTTTCGTCGATTTTAGTTAGTAGTGACACCTATCATAAATTTTAGAAGATCGGTAATACAGTAAAAGTAACTGTCACATGTGTCAGAAGTTACACGTGCTGTCATACGTTATTTGTTTACTTTCGTATTTTTTGAAAGAGCAAGGTAAATATTATCATAATAAGAAAGTAGGTATTAATTTATTTTCATTCATTTTGACACTCGAATAAAAACAAACTTAGGTTATCGTCAATGCGAAGGATGACAGAAAGAGACAAGTATATATCACTACATCATTCTACGCTTCGTCCTATTGATCTATTCCTAAGTATAAAACGTAAAACTAAAACATAAGTTTGGAGTTTGCAAACTTTTGTGTTAAAACCAAAACTAAATACTGAATTGTGAATGGCTGCATTAGATAACATGTCTATAAGGTTATTAAAACAAAAATGGAAAACATAAAACAAAAACTAATTTCGATTTGTGAATGTAGCTTTACACATTTAGAAACAAACAGTTTGCTATAGTTACGCCGTGAATATTGGTGGATTAAGGTCAAAATTTTCACACACGCCACCTTAACCCTGACAGGTTTATCTCCAGAAAACTTCTCAAATTCATTATTAACAAATAATAAATCCAGTTACTGATGAAGAATACATACATCGACAAATTGAATTTTTTGTTAATACTTGAATCTCGGTTTTTGGGTATATGAAAGTGATTTTTAGCTATCTTAAACATGGCAAAAACCACCTAATAAACAAATTTTAATACCCGTCTGAATATTCTAGTTTCGTAACTTCTGTAATTATGCTACTGGTAAAATATTCTAATGTACTTCACCTAAGTTATGTAGTTGAACATTTTATAATTATTATCTATGTATTGGACAACTGTAGTAAATCTTTTTTCAAATAACATTAAGAGAATACTGCTAAGATATAATTAAAAACAATTCCACTCATGTTATTATGCAAATCTACAATCAATTTGACAATTTGAAACTAATTATTATAATATTAAAGATCACGTTGCACTTATGCCATCTCTCAATAATCAATTAACATTGACATCTCACTAATTATTGTCTAAATATTCATTGTATTGCATAAAAAAAAGTATTAAACCGTAAGTGAAAAATGTCGTATTCTTGTAGACATGAACTTTTGATAGTTAAATGCTTGTACCACAGACAAAATATATACAGACGTCATAACTAAATGGCTGTACTTTTTATCAATGAAATTTATTGTTCTGGACGAATCCGTATTTATTTTATTTATACTGCTCAGTTCAACAGGAACTTAATTCTAATTACAGTACAGGATCCAGACGCACCAAGCAACAGTGTGGTAGTTCATATATATTTTTAGCTTGAGTGAGATTCGATCTTGGAACCTTCGGATTCGAATGCCGTAACGCTATCCACACTACCGTACTGTCTGACAGCGCTAATGTAGGTTTAGTTCATGTACATTGAATTAGGGCTCGTTTCATTGATAAAAAGTGCTGCTTTCAGCATACATTTTAGTTAAGGAATTATAATATCGCAATGCACAATTAAATTTAAAAATAATTCACAATTAAATATCTGGTGTGATCACCACACTTTCTTATACACAGCATATTTAATATCAAAAACGCTGAATTGAACACTTATAACTTGCTCCTTGCGTTTGACAATTATTATTTGACATATAAATGTTAAACATATATTGTTTTTTGTTTCTATTGCTACTATGATTATTGGTATATATTATTAAATATATAAATTAGTTTTTCTCAAAATTAGACGCAAATACAGGAAAATTTCACATAACATTTTATGTTCCAAATATTTTTGCTAACATCTTTTATTTGAAACTTTTTTTCGTAACTGATTCCATTTTTGAAATAAATGGAATTTATTGTTTTGGGTGTCCAGTAAACTTCTTTTTCTGGTTTTTCAATTTAATTCAAAATCAACTCAGCTCTTCGTATTTTCATGAAACTTATAATTACCAAGTTCAAATCTTATCTCGTTCATGAGATATTGCACACTCGGACACACATCCATCCATCCATCCACACATACACACAGACATCATTGAGAAAATGATCAAAACGGATTCAGTGGACCTCAAAACACGTATTTCCGCGAAAATCTCGTCAACGATTTTTTTCACGATTCCAATACTTCTTTATACTGTGTTACTGTGTATAAGAAAGTAAAAATAAATATATGAGCCCTAATTTATCGTTCATGAACTAATAACCGACATTAGCGCTGCAATACAGAATCGTTCAGAACTATAAATGTCATTGATAAAAACGCTTTCATTTGAATAGATTTAGTTAGATATCTGTATATATCTTGTCTGTGATTGTACGCTTGATATTTCTATAATTTCTCAAGTGCGCGTAACTGCAAACGATCTTAGCTTCTTCACGGAAATCATTATATTTTATCTTTTATGGTTGAATTGTTTTCCAGAAACTTTTTAACATTATTAACTACATAATGCATATCTGTGTTCCTCACAGTGTCACGTCGAAATATTAAAAACTTATTGGATTAAACTTGAAAGGAACTTTGGACTTTTATCATTGCTTGGGCAGAGACGTCTTTAGGACAAAGATTTTTTTTTGATAAAAAGGATTAATTTATTTGATAAAGCTCCAGGATATTTAATAACTTTTAAAAGTGTTTCATTTCTGAAATATTTGTGTAGGACTACACATAATTTAGGTTATTTATAATATTTATTAAAATTAAATTAAATATAACCTACAAAGTATAAACTGCAGTATTAAATAAAGCCAAAATTAAATTAAAACCTTGCATGTCTAGAGTATGTAATTCACGATAATAGGATTTGTTTGTTTAAAATGCGAGCGAAGCGAACCTTGCCAAAAACACGTTAAATATTGAAGTAAATATAGAGAATTCAGAATAATTTAAACATGTGTTCTACGGGCTTAGATTGTTTTGTTACAAGTGGATGGAAGCGAGCCTCGCCAAGAATACGTTCAAATATACATAAAAAAAAACTAGTATATAACACAATTTTTGCATTTGAAATTTTGTACATTGCCTGGATTTTATCCTCTGCCAGCAAATAATAAATTTGAAATAATAAAAGTTCAAATGTATTTATAAGTTATGAAAATAGGTAGCAGATAGATAATTCTGAAAAAAATTATATTTTTTGCTATTTTACATTTATATATCGAATATATCTGTAGTTAATTATTTAATGACACAATAAATACAGGAGGACATTTTTAAGTTACCTTATCGTAAAATTTGAGCAATTTTATCATAAATGTAAATATTTTATAATCCCATAAAATAATAAAACTGTCTCTTAAACGATAAAAATACAACATCAGGTTTGCTATAAGACACTTCTAAGACTGATACCTACACTTTATACTTAAGTATCTACCAAAATTTGTAATTTAACTATAGAGTAATTTACCTATTTTACCCATTAATGAATTTAATACTTTGGAGAAAAATTGTATATTACGTATGTCAAAAAAGTGATGTTTTAAGTAAAATCACTTTCCTGACTTATTAGGTATACTGTTTTTCTAAAACGGTTTAATTTAATCAATAATTAATTAAATAATTAAAAATGTTTAAATTTATTGATAAGAATCATATTGACAGTAGACTACGTATCCAAGGTTACAACAAAAAAATAGTCAGGTAAAGTACAAAGCAGTCAGGTAAATCCTTTGCTAGACTGTTTTGTACTTTACCTGACTGTTTTTTGTCGTAACCTTGGATACGTATTTTAACTGGTTCTTTTGGTAAAAATCTAGTTCACATACTAAAATTGGTCAGAAAAATAGCCAGTTTTTTGCCGGTTTCAGGAAAATATTTTTCGCGTATGTTACCCAAAAAATCACGACTTCCAAAGATGTTAGTGGTAAAGAAGTAACAGCGGTGAAAATTAGTTATTAGCTCTGATAATCGAACTGAGATTTTCATTTCCACTGCCCTATAAATAGCGTAATAATAATTTTATTTTTATAACAAATATCATAAAAATGATTCAAGCCTGCTCTGCAGCGAAGGTTTCTTGAACTCACCCCGTATACAATAAATAATTAAATTCTTACGAATTATAAAAGTAAAATTTAATTTATTTGAGCGCCACAATTTTGTAATGAAATTTTAATTTTTATGGTAAAGCCTTGGCTTAATAAATATACCTTCAATTATAGAGAAAATTGTTATTGTTGGTTCAAAAGTTAATTATTCTCATAACGATGAAATTATTATTTAAGTTTTAAACTATAATTAGGTATAACTAAATATTAAAATCAATTAATATGTGCTTAAATAAGTTTTTACTTATTACAAATCAAAAAAATAATTAATATCTACATAACAAAATTCATAATAACCTACTTTTTAATATATTTTAATTAGTATGCCATTATTATAATTGTTAAGTCCCGACGTAATGAATATAAAAATAATAAAGCTAGTAAAAAATTAACTTTGTTATGTTCATATTTTTTATCATTTAAAAGGTTTTTGTCCAAGGACTGTACAATTTTAGATAAGCTAGACATATTGTTCTTTGAGCAAAATTCAAAATTATCTATTAATACTCAAACAAGCAATATTGTTACATACATTTATTAAGAATGATGTTAGCAATTTATTTGTTGTAAAAAAGTACTATATTCGCATATGAGACTTTAGACATACCTGTCGGTTTTTTATTACAAAAAAAATCCAACATAAAATTATGTAATGTTCAATTGTAGTTTTAATTTATCTTAAACACCGACTATTGTATGTTCAGATTAAGAGAATCTGCAATAACACGAAAATACTAGCTATTTTTTTATCTCTAATAATTTTTGTTTTATATGTCCCAAAAATATGTGTTTATTATGACTGAAATTAAATCACAAAAGTAATTCAGAAACTGTTAATATGTAAACTAAGTATTTAATGAACCAACTATGAGGTGGCTAGCTCAGTGGTATGAAGTCGGTCTGTGGATCCTGAGAACCCTGGTTCGATTCCCACAGACGACAAAGAATTTTCATAATTTCAAAAAGCTACCACCATCACTAACATCTTTGCGAGCCGTGATTTGACGACTGGTAACCGAACTTCACGCGCAAAATAGGTAATAGATGATATATTTATTTATTTATTTTACTAAAAATTATTTGTTTTATTTTGCATATCTTATAAATATAATAATCCATTTGTTCAATAATTTTGGACTTATTCCAAGTATAGTCTATCTCACCATAATCCATAGTAGACTGATTTACACAGCAATAAATTATTATAAGTTTTAAAATTATTTTTTACATTTATAATTTTAAATTTCATAGAACAGAAATGCTAATGAAAGTTTTACAATTGCATTTTCTATAATCTATGAAAAAATGGATCCTCGATATATGCAAATTTTTGTTACAGTTGACATTGAGTCTTAGTCACCTGATGATGGTCAAAAGATCGAATCGCGTCGTGGTAATAAATATAGTAATGTGCATGTTTTACATAGTTAACGAAGTTCTTATACTTATTATTGGTTTGCGACATTAAATTTTCTATATATAGAGTGTCTGCAATAGTGTATTACATTATAACTCAGGAAAGTGATGTTTTAATTGACGAAGCGGTTGTTCGAAATACGAGGCCCCAGGCCGAGTATTTTAATCCGCTGAGTCAAGTAAAAACACTTTTCTGTCGTATTATGTATATATATATATATATATATATATATATATATATATATATATATATATATATATATATATATATATATACAGAGTGATCAAAAGGATTTGTTACAGTTATACGAAAAACTACTTGAAATTGGTAAGCCTGATACATAAATTCATTTCCAGTTGTTGTCAGTGACATTTAAAATTTAAATTTGAATACATTTATTATTACATTTATTTCTAAAGTATTTCTATTACTTAAAAAGTCAAAATTCTATTAGCTGTCAGACTCCTGATATAACCTATTTGTATTTATTAGAAATGTCAAATAGCATTTCCGCCTTTATCTGACGTTGTGCCAACTGGCATAAAAAGATCTCTGGAATTGTATAACAATTCCTTTTGATCACCATTATATATATATATATATATATATATATATATATATATATATATATATATATATATATATATATATATATAATTTTTACATTACCAATTATAAAGGAGTAAGTGATGCTTCCAAAAAAGTCAAGGAGTATATTGATTAAAAAGGGTTCAGAATCGCTGCAGTAGACATTTATTTATTATTACTCTGTACAAAAGGAACTTAATTCCAATTACAGTACAAGGTCCGAACTCACCGAGCCGCAGTGTGCTAGTTCATATATTTTAAGCTTTAAGCTAAAATAAAATACCGCCCATTCCCATCAGCGATTTATTCACGATGAAGCAACGTACGAGTATGTTAAAAACTGTGATAACTTTACGAATTCGAAATTCTAACCATTTTCATTCACGATTCAGTAACGTAAGTGAGAAAAAAAAAAACTAGAAATACAGTACGGAAGCTTTAGAAAAACGGTGTCAAAGCCCTTTTGTGTGTTTGCCTACGCATTTCGAATAGAAAACCCTTTTCTCGTCGGTTTAAAATGCATGTAGTGGCCTGGAAATTTATATTGTGGTGTTTGAGGGTAAAAAGGATGACTGAAAACAAATTGCGAAGAATTAGATGTTGAACCACGAAGAGAGAGGCTAACGACCTTCTAAGTAGGCCTTAAATAACGGATCCATCAAGGATATTAAATAGCGAATACTCTTTTGTAATCTTTTTAATACAACAATCTCTACAAAGTTACTTCTTAATTATGTTCTGCGTATTAGTTTTAGAATTTTTTGTGTGCTATTTACCGATATTTTTTTGTAATTTTTTGCAGTTAATGTTTTTCTTTCTTTTTTATTTTAACTGTCAATCATAAAATGTTCAATCCTATAATTTATTGCCTAATGGTGTGATGTTTTGTCAATGTAATCAAAGTAAAAAAATCTGGTGTGGGCACCACACGACTTTCTTATATACAACATATATAATATTTAGAATATATGTTATTAAACATGTAATTTAGTTTCTTTCCGAAAGAAGACATAGATAACTAGATAAAGCAAAAATTAAAATTTATGTTTTTTGTTTCTATTGCTACTATGATTATTGAAATATATTATTAAATATAAAAATTAGTTTTTCTCAAAATTAGACGCATATACAGGAAAATTGCAAATAACATTTTATGTTCCAAATATTTTTGCTAACATCTTTTATTTGAAACTTTTTTTCGTAACTGATTCCATTTTTGAAATAAATGGAATTTATTGTTTTGTGTATCCAGTAAACTTCCTCTTCCGGTTTTTCAATTTCATTCAAAATCAACTCAGCTCTTCGTATTTTCATGAAACTTATAATTACCAAGTTTCGTTAACAAATCTTATCTCGTTCATGAGATATTGCACGACCGGACACACATTCATCCATCCATCCATCAACACACACAGACATCATTGAGAAAATGATCAAAACGGATTCAGTGGACCTCAAAACACGTCAACGATTTTTTTCACGATACCAATACTTCCTTATACTGCGTATAAGAAAGTAAAAATTTAAATGATTGCCAGAATTTAGTTTTTGTCTTCACACTACTTAATATATTTTAGAATTTGTGATCTTTTCTTAGATAATGTTTCAAACAACAAAAAAGGAAGTATGTTATTGTTTTCGTGATATATACAGTCGAACCTCTGTAACTTGAACCTCCACAACTCTTAAGTCGATGTTTATTGTTGTAACTTGGACATTTTTTATAATTTCCATGTTTTTTTCTCTCTAACTCGAATTTTTGTAACTCGAAAATCTCTGTAATTCAAAGTCAGTAACGCGTCCAAATAATACAGTATTCTCTATAATTTTTTTATCAAATTTGCAATTAGGAATGTAATTTATGAGATGTATACCGGAAGTTAGTGCAACTTGTAACATTTTATTATTATTAAAATGTACAATAATATACATTTTAATTTTATATTATTAGTAGAATGGGATGGCTAGCTCAGTGGTATGCAGTCGGCCTGTGAATCCTGAGAACCCTGATTCGATTCCCACAGGCAACAATTTCCAACTACCCCTGTGGCTCCTCCACCACTAATATCTTTGGCGGCCGTGATTTGACGACTGGTAACCGCACTTCACGCGCAAAATATATCATTTACCGAGATCTGCTTCGACATAGTGCCACACTCAGTAATGGGTAGAAGGCGTGATGATATATTTATTTATTTTTTTATTTTAGAATTTCAATACATTATTTAAATTGGATACGTAGTCTGCAACACTTCCATTTTCAATACGACTCAAAGAACCCATGTATACATGTGTACAAATGACGTGACTTTTATCAATTGTTTTTGATGACGTACCTCGTCTCCTTCAGCAACTTTACTGTATTTATTTTTACTGTAATTCGAAATTTCTAGGTAACTAAAATGTAAATAACTGAAATAAAATGATCAACGTTGACATAGCAAGTCATTTGCGAAGCGCATTAAGTTAACGAAAACTAATAAAATTACTATAATTTTTAAGTATAATTATAAATAAATATCCCGCGTATAACACGGTAGTTAAATTCGTAAAATATCTTGTGTAGTGCAGAATCGTGTTATGCCGCATTTAGAACCTATAATTGAGGGTTACATTTAACCCGGAAAAAAAATTATCAACATGACGTGTCTGACGTATTTTCATCGAAATTATTTTCGTTGATTACAAATTTCGCGCATCGTTTCCATATTTGTTGAAAAAATATTACATAATCCATATATATTTAAGCCGAAATTATCAAGAGGTATAAACTTACAATTATCTTTTTTTGCAATTTTCATGGAAGAATGACTTTGCTTTAATTGATTTGACAACGCAAAGCGATGGCTAAAGAATTTTAAAAATCTATTTTTCTTACATAAGACAGAAAAAAATATAGATTTACGACAAACCTTGAAAATAAAAAATCGGTGTTTGAGAAACATCGAATATTTAAATATAAATTGCTAGGAAATAAAATTGTTTAACGTAAACATATTACGATAAAAGTTTAACGAATTTGAAGAACCCGAGTTCGAATCCCACTTAAGCTATAAAATTATATGAACTACCACAATGATACTGGGTTGCATGAATGTTTTATCGGTTCATTAGCAACTAACGGTTCTATAAATTTCAGAAAATCGCTATTGATTCTGTTGCTAGATAAACAGTTCTTTAACTAAACAGCTCTTTATTTTTTTCTTGCAACCTAGCATGGGTCTCGGGGAGTCCGGATCCTGTACTGTAATTGAAATTAAGTTCCTGTTGTACAAAATAGCATAAATAAAAATAAATAAACTTCACCTGCACAATTAAATTACGCACTTTAGTCCCTTGTTACATGATACATAATATATTATTTCGCCCTAGACTTTTACGAACTTTATGTCATCTATAAATATATTCCGTTTTGATAAAGTACATTGTTGTAAGAAAAGAAAATAATAAATACTTAATAACGGCTATGCATTAAAACAATTTTTCTAATGTTTTGTGGTTTATCCTTAACTCTGTAATTCTCTGTAATTTAAAGGATGAAAGATTGGATATCACACTTTACAGGAAAAAAAAACATTGCATGTACTCATATCTCTACATTAATTTTCAGTTCACAAATTCACAAAATATATGTCACAACCAGTAATGGGTAAAATGTGTGATGATCTCAGACAAAACATAACTAGACGGATAACAACGGCGTTTGTTGTGAAGTAGAAAAGGATAGAAAAACTGGTCAGTGAGGCGGGTGCGCGGCAAGGAGCGAGTACAGGTTGATGTTATGCAGGTTGCATTTATGTTGATGACAGTTATCAGGCCCGAGCATTTTATTTATTTAAATACAAAAGTGCGTATACAAAACACTTAATATGTCAAAAACTAACCTTTACTTTGATGTATGAAAAGTAAGTAATTGAATATAAAAATAACTATACAAATGTTTGCAACTTGCATAACATCAAAGTGTACTCGGCGGACCAGCAAGTTATTCCATCCCTTTCTGCTTCACAACACTGCATTGACTTGATTACAGCATAATTCGTCGAGTATTATACGTCATTGGTGATGATATATTTATTTATTTTCTTTATTTGTAATTATTTAGAAACAAATTTAAATTAATCTGAAAGATGATAATTTATTACGATGGAAAACTTGTTCTTATATAAAAAAACAGGATAATATTCGAATAATTTATTAAGTTATACTATTTCAAGTAAAACTAGGTAAGGAATTTGGGAAATTTACAAATTAATTTACATAAAAAATAAATAAATACTACTTTAAAAAGAAACTAAATATAATATTAAATAACACTGAAATAAAACATGTTTTATTTTTTATTGATTTGTTGTTACTTAATTAATCATGTAAAAAGGGGCATAAATATTGTATTTTTTGGAAACAAAAATGTAGGTACATAATTACATGCAAGCAATATCAGAATACGTGACGCACAAAAACTGGTTCTATAAAAAAAAACTTATTCGGCTATAACATTTCAGACCTCATTTTTTATATTAGCTCGTCACCTTAATAATTATTTTGTTTTATTTTTTGATTCTTTGACGTCATTCAAATCATTCGGTCAAACTTTCTGGAGTACACCTTACATAAAAAATTTACAAATATTATTTTTACAATATCAGTACTTCAAGTTACCCATTAATGACAAAATTTAAACACAGTAAGTGGAACTTTTATTGCACAGTTGGTTTCCATGGTTACATCAGGACTATAATATTTATTTATCGTCCACCGTGGACAGTAAGAAAATATCATAGATCAAGGTCCTGTTTATTTTGATAATAATTTGACAGCTGTTAATTTTGAAACCTATTTTTCTTTTCCTTCTATTTGTGCAAGTATGTAAAAATAGCTAGTGATTTTTTTAGGTCGCGAATATTTACGAAATCTCGACCCGATGGGTCTCGATTTTCCAAACTTGATTCCTGACCTAAAAACTATCACTTATAGTATTTTATTTTATTTTAACATTCTAATAAATATTTTTCTTTGCAGGAATATTTTTACTAGCATTTTTTGGAATACTACTCGTTTGTTCGTCGTACTTAATATATTTTTTCGATCCTTTAAAACTTATAGTAAAAAAGGTAATAACACTTTTTTAATATTTATGTAGACACAATATTTATTTTCTTTTTAATATTAATTTCAGATGGTGATAATAAGTGATGGCTCGATAAGTTTTAATATATTTCAAAAGCCTCCATATGATATATATTTAAAAATGTATGTTTTTAATATAACAAATGCTGATGAATTCATAGCAGGCAAAGAAAAACTCAAATTTCAGGAAATAGGACCTTATACTTTTCAGTAAGTAACTATAATAATTTATTAAGAATTAAAACTTTCCCAGGCAGTTTCTTAAAACGGATTAGCGCTAAAACCGTTTTTAATATTATCTATAACTGTGTATTAAATTAAACTAGATTAATGAAATTAATTAAATTTGATGCTAATTAACTCGGTTTTTAACTAAGTTAAAATAAATTTGTTTCATATATTTAAAACAGAGTTAAAAACTAAATAAAAAATTGTTTTAACGCTAACCCGCGTTATGAATCTGCCTGTCTGTCTCTAAAGAAGTACAATTTATTGGGTAAAAGTTAGTTGAATTCAGTTTCCCTTGAATGCAAAATATCAAATCAAACAATGTTTATATTTTATTGTGGCATCATGAACTTGTTTATTGGCTCTCAAAAGCGGGCTTAATTTGACTATTATATCCCTAGTGTGTATAAAGTTGCCAAGCAACCACTATTCAAACAAATCATAATCGTAATTTATGAATAATTAGGCGCATTCCATTTGCCATTTAAATCAGATCTAACTTACATTTACTGAACCAGATCATTTATTTATTTCGTTGGATTACTTCGCAGACTTTATTTTCAATACTAGAAGTACTGATTTTAATTTACTTTGAAGTAATTCACCCCTAAAAGTGCATCAGTTTGCTTAATTTAGTTCATTTAGTCATGTTGCTTAATTTATCTGAACTGATTTAAGTGAACCAAGTGGCAAATGGAATATAGCTCATGTCAGACAACACGATTAATTCGTATTGTTTTTCATAAAGCTCTTTTGAATTCCGTGGGATTAATTTTATCTGTGCAGACTCAAATTCATGCAATATTTTGATTATTATTGATATCTTCCATTTTCAATTGTTGGTAAACAAACAATATAGCAACACCAACAATCTACATACATGCAAATTGAATAATATTTTTTTATAACCAAAAAGGAAAATTAGATTTATATCTTTCTTATTTTAAAACTCTTTACGGCTTAATAAATTCGTGGTAAAAATTTCTCACGTTTGGTATATATTCTTATTAATTAGAAAATAAATTAATAGTAAAACAAAAATGATTAGCTGTTAATCTGGTTTGTGAATCCTTAATTTTAATGGAAGTTTTTAAATTTTTATGACAAAAGTGTTTTTATTGTTAATAATTTTATTTTCATTTGTTATTTATTGTTTTTAATTGTACGTACAACGCAATTTTCTTTAATTTACATTGTTTCTAAGAAACTGCTCGTATCTCATTTTAAAAATAGTAACAAAATAGTACAATTTGTGTTTAGTTGACGAAGCAAAAGAAGTTCATGGTTTTTTTTATTTTAACTTATAAAATTTCCTTAACCTGTTTGTTTCAAAAGTTATTGTTGTAGTTTTTAAAATTAGTCTTTTTATGATTCACTCATTTCTACTACTTTTTACCTTCTGCAGAAGATAAATTTGGGAGTAAGTAACCGCCAGAAGTTGAACATTAAAAAAAACCCCATTGAATTAATTCCAAAAAGTAAAGTAAAATATTTGACTAAGAATACTATGGCAAGATGATTTTACTCCATGTGTTTGTCAAATAAAAATCATTAATTTTTATCACCTTTTGTTATGTGACGGTAAATTAGTTGAAAATTGGATGATGTAAGAAAGACATTAAGGGTTAGACGTGCGATAAAATTTAATAGTTGTCTAATTTGGGTGTCTGTGTGTAATTTGCCTTGTGACCACAAATTGTATATAATTATATTTTTGCTTTGGATGTACGTATTCAAACAAAAAAGAGTTGTTTTCGCCACGAAGCAGAACTATCTAAAATTGAATTATGTTACATTAAAGATTAATGATCTGACAAGAAAAAATAAAATCCCTAGTAATTTAAAAAGGGTTATCAACAAAATCCCTAGATCTAATGAAAGACTTTGATGATTACAAAACAAAAATAATTTGCTTAAAGAATCTAATCTAATCCACATAAAATAAGTTCTTTCAAATTACATTTTCATTCGAACAAACAATTTATTTATATTCCGAATTTTTTGCTACTATACAGAACGTTCCGAAAATGAGTGATAAGCTTCAGGTAGAAAGATTCTTTGATAGGTTCTGAGTAGAAAATCCTAATGTAAAAAATTTGTACGATCCTTCATAAAATCACATGAAGCCATCAAACTTATAAATCTGCGACTAGAACTAGGCGAATTGTTTTTTTTTTTAATATTTTATGGAATTTTGTTAATGTAAAAAATCTATCAATATTAATACTTTTTTGAGCTTTCTTCGACAGTATTTTTAAAATTTTTGTTTATACGGAAATATTGTACAAAAAAGGTTTTTATTTGATATAAAAATTAAAAATAATTTATCAAAATTTGATATTCGTCAGATTGATTTGCATAATTACCTGATAATTGCTATAACAGTTGTTTGATTTGGTTGCCAAATTCACATTTCTTTAAAAATAGTATATTTTGATACTAGTGTATAAGTATGTCTTTAACTATCTTGTAACGTCACTAGTGCTTTAAAGGCACTTATACATATGCATCATACGCTATTTTTTATTACACCTGCATCATAACCTGGAAAATGGAGCTGAAAAGCAGCATATTTATTTTGATTCATTTCATAATTTTGTATGTGTGTTTTGACGTAATATCGTACACATGGAGATAGGATAGTATTTGTTGATTATATTACTATGTGGATGAAGCTAAAGTGGTGTGTCAAGATAGGAACGTTTGGCGAAGATTAATTGCGGAATGAATCTGATGATGAAGTGCAGGAATTTTGATTTTAGTTTTGTTGTTTAGTTTTTTCATTAGAGTGTTTATCTGCAATTGTGTGAAATTCACTTTCAAAAACAAACGCATCGTCGACACTCCCTTCGTTTCTGATCTTTTTTATTCGTTTTCTGATCTTACATTGAGTGTTTAACTGCAATTGTGTGGAATTCACTTTCAAAAACAAGCGTAGAGCGACACTCCCTTCCTTTCTTATCTTTTAATTCGTTTTCAGTTCTTACGTAGAGTGTTTAACTGCAATTGTGTGGAATTCACTTCCAAAATCAAGCACAGGGCGACACTCCCTTCCTTTCTTATCTTTTTGTTTCATTTTCAGCTACTGCATTGTGTGGACTTTTCTTTCATATACAATTGCAGGCTATCACTTTCATCTTTTCTAATCTTTGTAGATTCGTTGTTAGATTTGTTATTAGATTCGTTGTTAGGAGTAAGCGCAGGTAATTTGAGATGTTTTATGCATGTGTTATGTACGTTGAAGAAAGATGATGAATGATAAGTGAATATGAGTGATTGGATGGATGTGATTGAGGGTTTGTTATGTAAGAATTATTTCGTGTGTGATAAATAAATGAGTTTGTATGCAGGGATCTATGAATGTGCTTGAAGTGGGGGTGGTTTGTTTGGATGATAATGTTTGACGGGGGCTGATTATTTATTTGATGAGTGTTATGAGTGATTTTAGGGTTCGTGCTACTCCATTCGATGGGATATAGCGTGAAGATATGTATGTATGTATGTATGTATGTATTCATTGTTTTGAAATTTGTTGTGATACATATAAATGAATTTAAAAAGCAATATGATTTTGATCTTCCTTAACAACTTTAAAATACGGCGTGTTTTAATACTGCGTTTTCGCACGCATATAAGTTTGATAAACAAAGATTATTGTGCAGGTATAATAAATTATTATTTTATTGTTATATACTTTATTCCTACAATCTGCATATTGACAATAATGTCTGAGTAAATTTAAGCATATTTATTATTCTAAAAATAGTGTCACTTGTTTTCCATAGTTTTTGAAAATTCCGAAGATCTGTAAATATTTATCTTAAGAATTAAATGTTTATTGCTTAAATTTATTATCTGGTAACTCCACATTTAGATATATCTACAAAACATATGCACATTTTAATGCGAGAAAGAGTTAAGATTCAAATAATACAAATGTTTTAAATTTTTAGGGAATTTCTTGTAAATGAAGATCCTAAATTCTACGATAATGGAACAATGAGTTACGTACCACGGAGATCTGTGAAATTCATACGTGAATTATCAGTTGGGGATCCGAAAGAAGATGTTCTCATAGTACCAAACGTTCCGTTACTGGTAAGTGGTAAATTGTATTTATAACCATGTATGTATAGTTATGGACTATAATTGTAATTTAAGGTTAAGGACACTATTTGCTTGATAAGATTTTGAAACTGTTGTTTCAGTTTTCCGCATACGTTCGTATATTTAATCAGAATGTTGTAATTTACATGAAACATTTTTTTAATGCATATTCTATTCAAAATAAATAAATAAATAAATATATCATCACTCATTCAACTCTATTGTCAAATATGTAGAAAAGGCCTATGACATATATAATTTTGTACATGTATCATTCAAAATTCGAAATTTTATTTTCAATGTGTAAATTTCTATATATTTTTTGTACCAACTTCTTTTGTATAAGCTTAGGTTGACTGCAAATAAACTGTATTATTATTATTATTATTATATTAATATATCATCACTCCTTTTACCCATCACTTGGGTATGGTACTCTGCTGTAGCAGATCTCGGTAAGTGATATATTATATGCGCGTGTAGTGCAGATACTAACCGTCAAATCATGGCCCCCAATATGTCTGTGTAGGGAGAGCCACAGGGGTAATTTTTATGTGGTGAAAATTGTTTGTCGGCTGAGAGAATCGAACCGAAGTTCTCAAATCCACAAGCCGACTCAGTACCTGTTATATTGTTATGTGTATTGTTATTAATATGCCACTTGACTTTAACCCCTGTATTACTATTAAAAATATGCATTTTTTAACAAAATTTTACATTTTAAATACAACAATTTACGAGCCATAAAATAATAAATGTGGCAGTAAAAAAATTATAAGGATTGGCAACAAAAACAAGATGAACAATAAAATAAGTTACAAATAAGCAATTGCGTTTTTGAGGTTTAAAGATTCTTTGATACATAAATATAAAAAATGCAAGGCAAACAAACTTTCCAAAAAATGTGAACCACTAGCATAATTTTTTTAAAAGAAGAAATTCACCTCATTTTATTTTCTTATATGAAATCTGAATTCTATTTATGTAGATATAGTTTTTAGAAAGTAGTGCAGCGGTAACGAGTAGAGTTGTTTTTTTAAAATTAAAACAAAGTGTATGTTGCCAAAATTTCGCTACTTATATGGGCTAGTTGCACCAAACTTTTTCAACCTTCTCATAAAATTTAAATAGTGCTGTACAATAAAAAATTACATTTAATTACAAATTAAAATAATAGTGAAATTAACTTATTGATTGCCTATTTATATAGTGTTGTTTTTGTGCAACCTGTCCTAATTATATTTAAAGAATACATTCCACTTATTCGATTTAATTTTAAACTACTATTTATTTCAGTACCTTAGTATAAGAAATTAAAAACTATTTATAATTATAAAAGTGTTTGTCATAAGTTTTCAGTCTTTTCAGCATATAAAGATATGAATCTATGAACGAAATCAAATAATGCATGTCTGTAATCACTTTATTGTACACCATATAAAATCCACACGTGTGAAATGTGCGCTTTCTTACATTTTAATGAGAAATATTTATGAGTCATTAGAAGAAGCCCGTATTAACTTTTAATTACCTGATTTATTTATAATTTATGCTTATATGCTTGTCTCATAACATGCCAATATAAATTGACGCACTTTACCTATAACCGTCAATTGTTTCTTAAGAATACAATAGAATAGTATCTTCTTAAGAAATTTATTATAATTACGTTAATTTGTTTCTACATTTTAATTTGTTATTGGTAGTTTAATATAAAAAAAATCAACTAATAAAAACAAGGTTAAAATATTCATTAATATTTTTAAAAATAAGAGTTTTCCATTAGTGATTAACAGGTAAAAAAAATTAGATAATTGCTATATGCTGTCAGCGAGTTTAATGGCCCGATGTAATAACACTGCATTTTTTTGTCGAAAATGTCATAAATTTCATAAACATATAAAAACACTCATGTAAAACAGTTTTTAAAAAGAAGTAATATTTATTTGACAAATAATTATGTAAAACCATAAAACAACTAGTACTACAACATTTTGTTTCAAGTTAGAAATATTGCGATAATATTTTTTAGAACGAGGTCTGCCTGTTACCTTTGCTTTTGGAAACAGATGTCAAGGCAAATCAAGAAGTTTGCGAAATGCATCATAAACTACTAAGAAATTTGATGGAATCTTTGTTTTTAATTTAATCTACTTTTTGGTTTTACTTTCTGTTTCGACAATAAACAGAAAATAAATCTGTCATTAAATGCAGTGAAAATTACATGAATTTAACAAACCATTTCCCAATATTATTGCGAAAGATACATTCATAATTACTGTTAATAACATACTTTAAATAATTAACATGTCAACTTGTCAGTTATTTCTCAGAATTACAAAATTATAATTTTTGACGTAATATTTACAAATTGACCAATTGCGCGATAAAAAGTTTTTTTCATTATAATCATAAATTTATTTTATCAATAGTATTTATGACTTTATTAGTTAAGTTAGAATAAAAATGTAATAGTGAAACGTCATACATCAAAAATAAACAAAAAATATCTGTTAAAGTTTATTGCTACTATAAACGTTTATAAATAAAAACTATTTTTATGAAGTTGAAACGAAAAGCAAATACTTTATTTTTAATTAACTCTTTTATAACATTTTAAACAATTTGTTTTAAAAAATATAAACAAAAAGCTACAGTCATAAGTAAAAAGTTATAATTGAGATATCGGCTAACGAGTATTTGTCTAAATGAGCTTGTTAAAATTATTAATTATTATCTTGGTCTCTGATCCCCACTAACAAAAATATATTTAATACATATATTTAATACATATATATATATAAATAAAAATATATCATCACGCCTTCTACCCATTGCTGGGTGTGGCACTCTGCTAAAGCAGATCTCGGTAAGTGATATATTTTTGCGCGTGAAGTGCGGTTACCAGTCGTCAAATCACGGCCCCCAAACATGTTAGTGGTGGAGGAGCCACAGGGATAGCTTTTTCAAATTATGAAAATTTGTCGCCTGTGGGAATCGAACCAGGGACCTCAAGATCCACAGGCCGACTTCATACCACTGTGCTAGCCATCCCATATATATATATATATATATATATATATATATATATATAAATAAATAAATAAATATATCATCACGCCTTCTACCCATTACTGGGTGTGGCACTCTTCTGAATCAGATCTCGGTAAGTGATATATTTTGCGTGTGAAGTGCGGTTACCAGTCGTCGAATCGCGGCCCCCAAACATGTTAGTGGTGGAGGAGCCACAGGGAAAGCTTTTTCAAATTATGAAAATTTGTCGCCTGTGGGAATCGAACCAGGGACCTCAGGATCCACAGGCCGACTTCATATATATATATATATATATATATATATATATATATATATATATATATATATATCATCACGCCTTTTATATATGTCTCTTCCTTTCTTATTTCTTTGATTCTTTTTCTGATCTTACATAAAGTGTTTAATTGCAATTGAGTGGAATTCATCAGTGCAATTTTTTGTTATTATTAGTTAAATATTTTAACGATGCGTTAAAAATTGCTACAAAATACGCCTATTAATCAATAGCTTCAAATTTCATTTTTTGTGGTTTAAGGAGACCTATATCCGAAAATAAGTTGCTATTATTATTATCTACATTTGCAGATATAGAATACCAATAATATAGTAAATGGCGTGATATTTCATTACTGGATGTAGCACTCTGCCGTAGCAGATCTTGATAAGTGATATTAATGCACGCGAAGTACGGTTACCAGCCGTAAAAGGGGGATCCATAGGGGTAATTTTAATATATGGGTGTATGCCATTTGCCATTTGGATCGGATCTAACTTACATTTACTGAACCAGATCACTTATTTATTTCGCTGGATTGCTTCACTGACTTTATTTCCAGTACTAGAATTACTGATTCTAATTTACTTTGAAGTAATTCAGAGCAATAATTGCATGAGTTTGCTTAATTCAGTTCCTTTAGTTACGGTGTCTAATTTATCTGAACTGATTTAAATAAACCAAGTGGCAAATGGAATACAGCTTATGTAGCTATATCATATCCTTAGACTTTTTCAGATAAAAATATAAATTGTAATATTGAAATGATTGTTTTAAATTTTAATTAAATTTCACTCTTATTTAAAAATTTCCAAGATTGTTGATTATCTTTAGAAACAACTGATACAAGTTTACAAAATATTGAAATCTAAATTGAAATAATGAACAATGATTTTCTGATTTCTGCATACTAGCTTTTATTAAATAATAAATATAAATATATCACGCCTTTTACCCATATTACGGGCCCTAAAAATAGACAATAGATAACTTTGGAGTTCCGTGATAGCCGATGTCTGCACCTAAATGGAATTGGAAAAATGTTAGTAGAAAGAGAGCTAAAGGGATAGTTTTAATGTAGTGAAAATTGTTTGTAGGCTGTGAGAATCGAACCGAGGTCCTCATTTCCACAAGCCGAATCGATACCACTGAGCCAACTACTATATAATTTTTACTGCATAAGAAAAAAAAATTCTCGAAAAAATTTAAACTATGTGAATCTCGGAATAATGTTTTATTGTTGTACATTGTAAATATTTTTTAATTACGCCTGTTGACAATGACCGTTTTTCTTCTATCTTCATAAGTGAATGTCAAGAACTATTGTTGCCCTTTGATTGAAGTAAACAACTGACAACAATTGTAAAAATATAATTTTAAATACTAAAACATGAAATAATAGTAGCATTAACGTCGAATAATGAAATATATTCATTTTGTTTTTCAGGGCATAACATCTATGTTACATCAGTCGTCGATGTTTTTGAACTTGGCCGTATTGTCAATAACTAGAGTGTTAAATGCACAACCAGTATTGAATTTAACTGTGGATGATTATTTTTGGGGATATGAAGATAAACTCGTACATATGGCTAGTTCAATTTTGCCGAATTGGATCAGTTTTCAGAAGTTCGGAATTATGGATCGGGTAAGTCAACAAAATTATAATATTGTATTGTGTACTTGTAATATGAGCATAGACAAAATATATACAGACGTCTAACTAAATATATTTAAATTGAAACGTTCTTATCAATAATATTTGTAGTTCTGGGCGACTCTATATTTCAGCGCTAATGACGGTTATTAGTTCATGAACGATAAATTAGGGTTAACGTTTTTACAATTTAATTTGAATTATTAATTCTTTTTAAAATGAATTTTAATTGTAGCTAAGGATTAAGCAATTCTGAAATACGAGTATAACCATTAAGAGTAAACTGCTCCCTTTATTTTGTCCCAAAAATACATTTCTTTCAATACTAGTATATTAAATATTCATCCAATTAATAAATATTAAATAAAATAAATAAATATATCATAAAACCTTTTACCCATGACAGGGTATGGTACTCTACTGTAATAGATCTCGGTGAGTGATATATTTTGCGCATGGAGTACTGTTATCAGCCGTCAAATCACGCCCCCCCTCCCCCAAAAAATATTAGTGGAGGGAGAGTTTTAAATAAATAAATATATCATCACGCCTTCTACCCTTTACTGGGTGTGGCACTCTGCCGAAGCAGATCTCGGTAAGTGATCCATTTTTGCGCGTGAAGTGCGGTTACCAGTCGTCAAATCACGGCCCCCAAAGATGTTAGTGGTGGAGTAGCCACAGGGGTAGCTTTTGAAATTATGAAAATTGTTTGTCGTCTGTGGGAATCGAACCAGGGTTCTCAGGATCCACAGGCCAACTTCATACCACTGAGCTAGCCACTCCACTTTATGCACACAATATATCACTTACAGAGATCTGCTACGGTAGAATGCAACACCCAACAATGAGTAAAATGGTGGAGGAGCCACAGGGGTAGTTTTAGAAATTATGAAAATTGTTTGTCGCCTGTGGGAATCGAACCAGGGTTCTCAGGATCCACAGGCCGATTTCACTTTTAAGGTGATGAAAATTGTTTGTTGGCTGTGGGAATCGATCCTGAGTAATAGAATTCACAGGACAATTCGTTACCAAAAGATTGTAAAAACTCAATCACATATTATGCTACATTTTTATCCAAATTTCTATTCCATTAAAACTGAGTATGATTTCAATTTATAAAGTGTAAAATCAGCGAGATTACAGTTTATGCGAACAAAGATAATCCACTTAAAATAAGTTTTACTAAAATCGAGTATAACGGCTTAAATTTGTGGCGAGTCGCTTACAGTTTTTGTATTAAAAATACGAGTGATCATCTAAAAATAATTTCCATAGTAACAAGACCTTATATTGCAGTTTAATCAAATTATCTATCACTTTATTCCATTATTTTGATTCGTACTATATTTAAAATTTATATTCTTTCTGAAATTTATACTTATGTAAATGTACCGATAATTAAAATTAATTAACACAAGTACAAAAAATAAATTAAAATTCGATTTATTATTTTAAACAAACATACCTTTCACAGCATCACAAGGTAATTCTCCAAATAAAATTTGATTTTTTCCACAAACACGACTTTCATCACTGAACACTGGCAACTGATAAACAAAACTGGTCATATTCAGCTCAAGTACAACACAACAGTATAAGCGTATTTTTATTGTACCCAAATAATCAAGACTAAATAACATCAAAATGATTTATGTGACCAGGTATCGGTTTGTTTGTGGCCGTGACAATTTAATATTATTGCCTACATAAATATCCATTGTATAAAATTTTAAATTGAAATTTTATTAAACATAAAATTAATTGTTCAAACATTATTTATATTTTTCAACAATTTACTTCAATAAAAATTAATATTTTTCAGGTGCTTGTTTATTTATATTCATTTTTTAAATCTAATTTGAAATAAAAATATAACTTTAATGAATTTATTTATGCAAAATGATCGCGAATACTTGTATACTTTTTTATGTGGTTTATATTAATTTTGTTGTTTATATGTAAATATGATTGTTCCGACGGCAATAAAACTGCGAAAACGGCGAAATAATTAAAATATTTAGGTTTTGAATAATTTTTGTTAGAATTTTATGGGATGGCTAGCACAGTGGTATGAAGTCGGCCTGTGGATCCTGAGGTCCCTGGTTCGATTCCCACAGACGACAAATTTTCATAATTTGAAAAAGCTATCCCTGTGGCTCCTCCACCACTAACATGTTTGGGGGCCGTGATTTGACGACTGGTAACCGCACTTCACGCGCAAAATATATCACTTACCGAGATCTGCTTTAGCAGAGTGCCACACCCAGTAATGGGTAGAAGGCGTGATGATATATTTATTTATTTTGTTAGAATTGCAGCTATTTTTTATTTGATGAGTACCTACATTATGTACCATTATATACAATGTACTTAGCAAGTATTGGTACTATATTATTTTCAGAAGAACATGACAAAAAGTCAATAAAATGTGTGTATTTTTCCGGGTGTCAAATGGTTCTAAATTATTTTAAATAATAATAATTTTTTCGATCCCCACAGCCGACAAAAACATTTTCACCAATTAAAAATTACCCCTGTGGCTCCTCCACCACTAACATCTTTGGGGGCCGTGATTTGACGGCTGGTAACTGTACTTTACGCGCATAAATATATCACTTACAGCTTCGGCAGAGTGCCACACCCAGTAATGGGTAAAAGGCGTGATGATATTTTTATTTTTATTTTTAAGAAAGTGTTTCAAATAAACGTAGTTAAAAATTTAGATGGGGGAGAAAACGAATCAAATAGATAAGAAAGGAAGTTAGTTAGGAAGATAATACAAGGCTGGTAAATTTAGAAAAATTAGTCAGTAGAGCAGAAAATCATTTAGGACCATTAAACAGATGGAATGCACACATTTCTGAACACATCAAGTTCTTCTAAAAATTTTATACCATCAGTTGTATGTAAATATGAGGATTATGAGAGAATATATCTTAACAACCAACAACGTACGCTAAACTTCAAGTTACTGTGACAGCATGCATATAATGATTGTTATTTTAAAGCTTAGGGGAAAGTTTAAATTTAAACCGTCACTGTTTACAACTTTTATTTGTTTCTGAAACTAATTAGTCGTTTTATTTTGGTTTACATATCCCGCAATTAGTAAAAGACAACAAGACGTCAAGATGAGGAACATTTTCTCAGCTTTGAAGACATTTACAAAAAGTTTTCTTCCTACTTATTAATCGCTTAATCAAATATTTCTTGTAGATGTACGACGAAGGCAACAACACCGTTACCATAGTCGTGAATCCAGACAACAAGGAGGGAAGTCCCTTACTGGATGAGCACGAACGTGGACGTTTATATTCCATCCAGAAGTGGAACGGATCTCCAGGTCTTGCACACTGGGGCTACAAACCCCCCAGTGATGATGAAACTGAGACTGACGGGTATGTTTTAGTTTTGTTTCTCATATTGATTCATAGGACACTTGGTGATGTTGAATAGTTGTAGTTGGAGAAAATTTAATACTTAAGTTTCTGAGAAACTTTGTAGATTGAAGAAATCAAGAAAGTTTCTTGAATAGTGCCGCCTCTATCGCGAGAAAGATTTTGTGAAAAGTAACTAACTTCATGCTTATGGCACAGTAGTTTACACATTTCAAATCAAGGAGTAACTGACAGATTTTCAATAAACTTTTTTCACTTCTTCTTTCTAAAAATTTGGATGGCTTGTAATTATTAGTATAATTCAATAATGTTTCTATTTAGTGGTATTCACATTAGCAAATAGGAATAAAACACTAATTGTTATTTACACCGCTGTTTCTTAAATTTTGAGCTTTTCTTAAATGAATAATATAAAATCGAAACGAATTGTTAAATTGTAAAATAAAATGGACAACTGGCTTGGTTAAAGTCTTTATTAAAAAGACGACGTTTCGATCCTGATTAGGATCATTATCAAGTCTTAAGTTGAAATTAAGTTTACAAAAATAAAAATAATTTAAAATTATTGCAACCGTAAGGTTGAAGTAATAAAAGTTAAAAATTTATAAATTTATACATTTCTTAATTGAAAGTGAACTACACTCCCAAGAGTCTAACTTAAACAGTTTAAGTTAGACTCTTGGAAGTGTAGTTCACGGTTGCAATAATTTTAAATTATTTTTATTTTTGTAAACTTAATTTCAACTTAAGACTTGATAATGAGCCTAATCAGGATCGAAACGTCGTCTTTTTATTAAAGACTTTAACCAAGCCAGTTATCAATTTTATTTTACAATATATCCTTTCGGCTTATAAAACTTTCTCCGAATTGTTAAATTAATTTTGTGTATTGAGTTAGCTGCAGAATTTTATACCCTAAAACTTTTATTTGATCCTTACCAAGCATCACCCGGTATATGAGAAATATTTCATTTTAAGCGCGATATCGTCTATTGATATGAAATAATATTTGATCATTTTTCTGTGAACATCTGAACGCCTTTTGACAATAGTTTGTCACTCTATAGATACTAGGTTGGATTCAATATTAAGTAAATTTATAATTAAAAATTTTCAAATCACTCTGTGTTAATATCTGTATGTGTTGAAGGGTCATAATCTTACTTTATTCGCCCTGTAACACTTAAAATTGAGTATAAATAGGTGTGATATTATTTTCATCACATTCTCAAATAATAAAAGTTTTCAACACGGAATACAAGTGAAGTATATATTTCAACGAAATTTACACGAGTTCCGTTATTAGATAAATATTGAGTTTTTGATCAAACAAGGTACGTGAAAACACAGTAAATAAAGTTATACTTTTTGTTTGCTTATATTTTTCTATTGTTTTAAAATATCGATTTCCAAAAGAAACAACTAAGACGAAGAAACGAATTTACACTGCGTAAAATACGCAGGAATGTAATATTATATAAATAAATAATTAGTTGAAGTAATAAATTATTAAAGGTTTACTACGCTACTCTGTAATTTACATAATCATAAATAAATTTGTAAGGTAATAAAAAATTTGTTAATTCATCAATAAGGTAATCTAAATTCATTGGGTTCAGAAAAAGTTATAGATACTGAAATTAAATTATCAACATGTTTGAAATCAATAAAAAGTTCATGAATAGCACAAAAAATTAATTACCTTTGTTAAATTTATTAGCAATAAAATACCTTGAATTTTTTTTACCCTGCTTTTAACAACCTGCATATTATTTTGTTATACAAGCTGTCCCAAATTTAACCCATCAAACACCTAATAATAAGAGAAACAATTGAACAAATGTTCCTTTTTTATCATTTCAGCAGCATTACACTAAAATATTTATTGAAAACAATAAAATATTTTAATATATAGATACCAGAAAAAGTTAAAAAAGACAAGTATTTAATTTTATGTATGGTATAAGTTATAAACAAAACAACAAATTTTAAAAATTTCGGTATAGGTTAATTAGAGCAGGAGAAATACACTCGTTCAAACCGAATTTCAATATCTCTTATAGTTTTTGAGATATGGACCTTCAAAGTTGAGCTTTTCAAAAAGTCAAAAATCGCTGTAAATTAAAAACTAAAAAAGATATGAAGATGCGCTCAACGGGATCCAATTTCTCGTAATATGAGTTATATAGTACGAGTACCATATTTAAACAAAATTGGTTTTTAAACTGGTTTAACCAAAAAATTGGCATTTTCATTAACAGACTTTTTGCGATCAGACTCCGGCAATTAAAAATGCATAATTATGTAAAAATATATAAGGAACTAAGTGGTGAAATCCCCAATTTTATATCTAGTTTCATTTTTTTTTAAATTAACCGTAAACAGAAACAAACGTTAATATAAACATCTAAATAAATAGTATACTCGTATATTATATTTTTCATTTCATTAACTCTTAAAATTTAAATAAAAGTTTGCAACGGGATGAATCTTTGGAAACATGTATTTTAAAATTTGTAAATAGCATCCGACGACCCTTCCAAAATCTTCGCAACCCCCCGAAGGGTCGCGACCCACACTTTGAAAACCACTGTAATATACTATTAAATATGCAGATGGAAAACATATTTAAAATTAATAATTTGTTTACTTTACAGGAATTCAAAATGCAACATGCTAGAGGGGGCATATGATGGTTCAGTATTTCCAGTAAATATGCCAGAAGGCTCTAAATTTCGAGTCTACCGGAAGTTCTTCTGCAGGACTATGCCGATAGAATACGAGAAGAAGTCTGTAACCGAAGACAACTTTAATGCGTATCATTTCAAAGTGTCGGACAATTTTCTATACCGCAGGGAGGACAACCCCGATAATGAATGCTACTGTAAAGACAAGAATTTCTGTCTTCCTAGTGGATTAGGAGATGCTACTCCTTGTTATTATGGTGAGAATGATTTTAACGTATTTTTGTTCCTTTTCATGCTTATTTAGGATATTTGAAATGGTAACTCAGCTCTTAAGTAGATTCAAGTTTTTGTGCACTTTGTTATGATTGTGAGAATGCGAAACAAAAATGGTTTGTGATTTTTTATCAGAACATAAAGAAATATTTAAAAATAAATAAATATATCATCACGCCTTTTACCCAGGTGTGGTACTCTGCCGAAGCAGATCTCGGTAAGTGATATATTTTGCGCGTGAAGTGCGGTTACCAACCGTCAAATCACGGCCCCCAAAGATGTAAGTGGTGGGAGAGCCACAAGGGTAGTTTTTGAAATAGTGAAAATTGTTTGTCGTCTGTGAGAATCGAACAAGGGTTCTCAGGATCCACAGGCCGACTTGATACCACTGAGCAAGCTACCCCATTAAAAAAAGAAATATTTCCTGGTAATAATTATGTTTTTGATCATTACATACATAATTTTAAATTACTGCTATTAAACAGGAATATATTATTAAATTGAATATGAGACAGGTGGCTCAGTGGTATTGGGTCGTCCTCTGGATTTGAAAACCTCGGTTTGATTCCCATTGCCGGCAAATAATTTTCACCACATTAAAATTACCTCTGTGGCTCCTCCACCACTAACACTATTGACGGTTGGTAACCGTAATTCACTTATTTAAGTATATCACTTACCGAAATCAATTTTGGCAGAGTGCCACATCCAGTAATGGGTAACAGGCGTGATGATATATTTATTTATTTATTTTTTAAACTACTCCTATAGCTCACCTACCATTAACATCCTTGGGAATAGTTATTTGACGGCAGGTAACCACACTCTTGCGCTTAAATATGTAACTTACTGAGATTTGCTCCGGCAGAGTGCCACACCCAGTAATTTATTTTTTTATATCTCATATCAGTTTTATTTCAAACATAGGAATAAATAAATAAATAAATAAATTTTATCATTACGCCTTTTACCCATTACTGGATCCGGTTATCAATCGTCAAATCACGGCCCCCAAAGATGTTTGTGGTGGGGGAGCCACAGGGGTAATTTTAATGTGATGAAAATGTTTGTCGGCTGTAGGAATCGAACCAGGATTCTCAGGATCCACAGGCCGACACGATGTCACTAAGCCACCTACCCCATATAAATATATATCTCGTATTGAAAATATTTAATATATACTTATTAACTTTTATTATGGGGTGGCTAGCTCAGTGGTATGAAGGCGGCCTGTGGATCCGGAGAACCCTGGTTTGATTTCCACAGGCGACAAACAATTTTCATAATTTCAAAAACTACCCCTGTAGTTCCTCCACCACTAACATCTTTGAGGGCCGTGATTTGATGACTGGTAACCGCACTTCACGCGCAAAATATATCACTTACCGAGATCTGCTTCGGTAGAGTGCCACACCCAGTAATAGGTAGAAGGCGTGATGATATATTTATTTATTTTTTATTTTACTTTTATTTTAATACATTTTTGTAATAATTATAAATGAGTTTGCCTAATCGACTAACTTTTTTTTGTAGTCAAATGTTTCTAATTTAATTAGTTCAGGAAAAAAAGTTCCATGTAGAAGATAAGGAGAACTACATTTTTATTTTCTATCAACCTTTACTATTACTATTCTGAGAAATCTCCGTTTTGTCACAAATATTCTCACCACGTTACATTTTCAGGATTTCCGGCTGCAGTCTCTCGTCCTCATTTCCTCCGCACTGATCCGTCAGTTTTCAACAAAATCGAGGGTTTGTCACCCAACGAGGAGGAGCACGGCACGTCAGTAATGATAAGCCCGGTACGTATAACATATCCTATGTTATCGTTAACATAACCTTACTAATCGCTAATCTGCAGTCGTTGCGACGTTGGCGTTGTATAATTACAAATTGCGACATGAGGTAATTACGTTATGGATGTTAATATTAAACTCGCGTTCTTGTGTTAAAGGAACTGGGATTGGTGATGAAGGGTTACTCAAAAATGCAAGTTAATTTGAAGATGTGGCAGACAAAATACAATGCCAGGACGGCGCCATTTAATAACATGGTTCTTCCACTCTTCTGGAGCGAAATGGTAAGTTAAGATATCATTCACCATTAAATAATAAATAGGGATGATAAACAGTAAGAAAAAATGCTTAAGTTTCCCCACTGCTGTTAGATATTACTCTACTACTCTACTACTAGTACATCTGGTAATAAAATTTTATACTAAATATTGGTAACTCGAATTCGATTTCCAAAGGTGACAAATAATATATTAAAATTACCCCTGTGGTTCCCCCACCACTAATACCTTTGGGGTCGTGATTTGATAACTGGTAACCGCACTTCAAGCTCATAAATATATCTGCTATGGCAGAGTTCCATACCCAGTAATGGGTAGAGGGCATGATGATATATTTATTTATTTATGTTATATTAATATCTTTCTCTCACACAATGTTGTGAGTCTGTAAATTTACCATCATTAAAAATATTAGTACAACGGATTAGAGAAATTTGGGTCAATATTTCGACATGGTTTGCTCTTATAACGCTGGCTTCGCTCATGGATCAATCACGAATAATATGATACGGAAATTTATGTTTCCTTTTATGGACTTGGGTTTAAAATTTATTTAAAGTTACTTATTTATCTTTATTGTTGTTGTAAGTATCATTTTTAATTTAAAAATTATGGTAGGTATGCAGTCACAAATTTATAATAAATAATGCAGTAAATTTTAAATCTATTGATCATAAAATAAATAATTATATTCGTTCCTAAAAACTGCCAAGTATAGTAATTGGTACCATGCTAGCATCGTAGCAATCATTGTTGATTGGTTGCCTAGCAATTGCTATCATTAGCAATCTGTGTTACAGAATTTTAAATTAAAATTTTGTCATATGAATGATTTTGACGTACAGTGACAATGATAAATTTAAAGTAAAATTTATGACAGAAAAATTCGGGAGACGCTCAAACTGAAGGTCCCCGGTTCGAGTCCGGCCGTCCCCCGAATTTTTCTGTCATAAAATTTACTTTAAATTTATCATTGCCACTGTACGTCAAAGTCGTTCATATGACAAAATTTTAATTTACTTCGTGGTATGATTTCCTTTTATATCAGACATGTGTCGCTATAGAGAAGCCGTGGCCTAGTGGTTAAGGCATCAGCCCGGCAAGCTGAAGGTCCCCGGTTCGGGCGTCTCCCGAATATTTCTGTCATAAAATTTACTTTAAATACAGAATTTATGTAAAGATGTATTTAGTAGATATAAACTGAATTGGGGCAAGTGAGATCATTCTCTGTAAATATCTAATTCAAAATTAGTCAGTTTTATGTGCCATATAAAAGAAGAAGAAAAACAGTATATTGTTGACAATTTTTGAAAAAAAAATAATTGTTTTTTTTAGAATAATAAAATTACTCAATACTAATTCAATGTATACTCTAAACTCCATAGAAATATAGTGTGACATTATTATTATTATATAATATGAGGTGCCACAGTGGTATCGAAGTAGCTTGTGAATTTGACAGTCCAGGTTTGATTCCCACGGCCGACAAACAATGTTCACCACAATAGAACTGTGATTTCCCCAGCACTATCATCTTTAAGAGCTATGACGTGACGGCTGGTATCCACACTTCATGCGCATAAATATATCACTTACCGAGATCTGTTACGGCAGAGTGCCACACTCAGTAATATATAAAAAGCGTGATGATATATTTATTTAATTTATTATTGATTACACAAATAAAATAATATCATTACGCCATTTACCCAGTACTGAGTGTGACACTCTGCCGTACTAGATCTCGGTAAGTAATATAATTATGCGCGAGAAGTGTGGTTATCAGTCGTCAAATCTCGGCCCTCAAAGATGTTAGTGGAGAGGAAGCCACTGGCGTAATTTCAGTGAAGTGAAAATTGTTTATCAGCTGTGGAAACCAAACCCGAGATTTTAAATTCATAGGCCGACTCGACACCACTGAGCCATCTACACAGTATTAAATAATTAATACATGAATTTTTAATCAAATAAATAATAAGATAGGGAAATTCTAAAATACTAACAGTGCCGAAACTAAGTTAGGACCTATTGGGCCTCGTCCATAGACGACTATTTAATATACTCGAATATCTACTAACACTATGCGGCCTTTTGTGATAAAAATATTATAGCTATAGCTCAATAACTAATGCAAAATTTATTATAGATATGCATAATGTCATTAGTTAAAAAATTATACGTGTAAGTATATAAAATACTGACCTTTAGCTTTCAGGTTTCCATCTGAAACAACAGAAAATAAAATATCATTAGAGAACCATAGTACAACTCAAAATACATAAAACTATAATATATACTAGTTTTCTGTTTTAAATGGGATGGCTAGCACAGTGGTATGAAGTCGGCCTGTGGTTCCTGAGGTCCCTGGTTCGATTCCCACACGCGACAAATTTTCATAATTTGAAAAAGCTATCCCTGTGGCTCCTCCACCACTAACATGTTTGGGGGCCGTGATTTGATGACTGGTAACCGCACTTCACGCGCAAAATATATCACTTACCGAGATCTGCTTTAGCAGAGTGCCACACCCAGTAATGGGTAGAAGGCGTGATGATATATTTATTTATTTTATTTCTGTTTTAAATAATAATAACAAATTAATTATAATATGTTAATTATTACACTCATAACGTACCTGTTTCTGAAAGCTTTTAGTTTCTTTACTGAACCCTAGATCCGACTACTGCAGCACAAGTCTCTGAATATAACACTTTCAATTTATATTATCGCACATACTACAATTATGATTTAATCACAGAATTATCCACAATGATTAAGGAATCTTACATTCACGGTATATTATTATATTGTACACTGTATAAGACTACTCAAATCGTAAACACAATACAACACTACTTATTAGATGTATTTCACTCGGTTTTAAAATAAAAATAGTTATTTAAATCGCGTATTTAATATATTTGTAAACAAAATGAAGACACGTCCGTCGTTTATAAGATGAAGGAATACACTGATATTGCAGTAAAACCTGTGTCGAGTGCCGAATTGTTCCCTGTTTGAGACTTGCAGTCCGTTGTGTTCAGTGGTTCGAACTTGTTTGATAAGGCAAATTCGTTTAATAAATTAAAAAGAATCTTGAAATATGTACTAACAAAGATTGTTTATCGATGTTACAAGTTCATATATTAAGTATATTTCTTTATGTGTACAGAATGTCTGGGAGGATGCCCTCTACCCTTTAATATTTTTATTAGAAGTAATTAGTTCATATAAAAGTTTTATTATTTTAAATATACTATTTGATGGCAGATATAGATATTTTTTTATAAAATCAAGTTTACAAGATATGACTATGAACTTTTATTTTTTTTAAATAGCAACCTTTAATTATTTTATTAAAATATAAACCACCATTTTTTAAATATTTTTAACGACGCATTATGTTTTATTAGTGTATTTGAAAAAATTCAAGAAAATTAAGATAACTGAAAAATGAGACATCATTTTTATTCAAATACAATTTAATAAAATAATACAGCTTAATACAAATGTTCCGTATCTACTTTGTTGATTAATTCAATTGTTTAACATTGTTACATTTTGTTTATTTTCACATAGCCATTCAGAATATTTGAATAAAAATTATATCTCATATCTCAATTATATTATATTTCTTGAATTTTTTAAAATATATTAATTAAAAGTAATAATTCATTAATAAGATAAAAACAAAAGTCTGCCATCAAATAGTATATTTAAAAAAATAAAACTGCTATACGAACTATAAATTATTATTATATATAAATTTTTTATAAATAAAATAAATATATCATCACCCCTTCTGAAATACGAGTATAACCATTAAGAGTAAACTGCTCCCTTTATTTTGTCCCAAAAATACATTTCTTTCAATACTAGTATATTAAATATTCATCCAATTAATAAATATTAAATAAAATAAATAAATATATCATAAAACCTTTTACCCATGACAGGGTATGGTACTCTACTGTAATAGATCTCGGTGAGTGATATATTTTGCGCATGGAGTACTGTTATCAGCCGTCAAATCACGCCCCCCCCCCCAAGGATATTAGTGGAGGGAGAGTTTAAAATAAATAAATATATCATCACGCCTTCTACCCTTTACTGGGTGTGGCACTCTGCCGAAGCAGATCTCGGTAAGTGATATATTTTTGCGCGTGAAGTGCGGTTACCAGTCGTCAAATCACGGCCCCCAAAGATGTTAGTGGTGGAGGAGCCACAGGGGTAGCTTTTGAAATTATGAAAATTGTTTGTCGCCTGTGGGAATCGAACCAGGGTTCTCAGGATCCACAGGTCGACTTCATACCACTGAGCTAGCCACCCCATAAATAATAAATAATAATAAAATAGTAAAATCAAATTGTTATATTCACTTAACATAACCTATTAGCCAGTATAGTAATAGTAATAGAAAAAGATTTGAATTTTAAAAATGAGTCCAAAGTAATAAAAATTTAAGTAGTACACTATTTTTTCGGCATTCCAATGTACTTTCATGTTGTTATAGTTGTATCTGTATATAAGAGAAATATTTTTGCATATTACACTCATATATTACCCTAGAAATATTTCTAATTTACCAAAACCCGAACATTATTTCAACAACAAAAAATAAATATATAAACCACAAACATTTGTTTACATAGAGAAGTTTCAATATAGCAATAAATACTTGATGTAAAATTAACCTGAGGAATTATTACTGATAACATATTTATAAATCGTTTTAATATTCAAACATGGAGGCACTTTGTAATATATGTCAACAGCCCAACAGGGTATTTCAGAACGGAAATGAAAGCATATTTCACTATAATTAAAACGCTCATATTCATACGCAGTTCTCAATTTGCTTTTACATTTTTACACTGCCTTTGCGTTTTACCATATTTTGCATTACAAATACAGACGATATCAAATAGGAAAACAATTGAATTAGTTTGTGTGACGAAACACACTTTATTCATTTTATTTCTGTCGTACTGTGCGAGATGAAAATTTCACTAATATTTTTGAATATAAATATTACAATTAATATTTTTATATTATTAAATATGCAAAGATTTAGAAATTTCCATTTATTATTATGAATTTAAAATTAAAATGTTATTATAAAAGAATCTCATATTATGACAGTTCTTATTAAGAATTTAAATAATATAAATAAATATATCATCACGCATTTTACTCATTGTTGGGTGTTGCATTCTACCGTAGCAGATCTCTGTAAGTGATATATTGTGTGCATAAAGTGGGGTGGCTAGCTCAGTGGTATGAAGTCGGCCTGTGGATCCTGAGAACCCAGGTTCGATTCCCACAGACGACAAACAATTTTCATAATTTCAAAAGCTACCCCTGTGGCTACTCCACCATTAAGATCTTTGGAGGCCGTGATTTGACGACTGGTAACCGCACTTCACGCGCAAAATATATCACTTACCGACATCTGCTTCGGCAGAGTGCCACACACAGTAATGGGTAGAAGGCGTGATGATATATATATATATATATATATATTAAGAACTTAAATAATATAAATAAATATATCATCACGCATTTTACTCATTGTTGGGTGTTGCATTCTACCGTAGCAGATCTCTGTAAGTGATATATTGTGCGCATAAAGTGGGGTGGCTAGCTCAGTGGTATGAAGTCGGCCTGTGGATCCTGAGAACCCAGGTTCGATTCCCACAGACGACAAACAATTTTCATAATTTCAAAAGCTACCCCTGTGGCTACTCCACCACTAACATCTTTGGAGGCCGTGATTTGACGACTGGTAACCGCACTTCACGCGCAAAATATATCACTTACCGACATCTGCTTCGGCAGAGTGCCACACCCAGTAATGGGTAGAAGGCGTGATGATATATATATATATATATATATATATATATATATATATATATTATTATTTATTAAGAACTTAAATAATATAAATAAATATATCATCACGCTTTTTACTCATTATTGGGTGTTGCATTCTACCGTAGCAGATCTCTGTAAGTGATATATTGTGTGCATAAAGTGGGGTGGCTAGCTCAGTGGTATGAAGTCGGCCTGTGGATCCTGAGAACCCTGGTTCGATTCCCACAGACGACAAACAATTTTCATAATTTCAAAAGCTACCCCTGTGGCTACTCCACCACTAAGATCTTTGGAGGCCGTGATTTGACGACTGGTAACCGCACTTCACGCGCAAAATATATCACTTACCGACATCTGCTTCGGCAGAGTGCCACACCCAGTAATGGGTAGAAGGCGTGATGATATATATATATATATATATATATATATATTTATTATTTATTAAGAACTTAAATAATATAAATAAATATATCATCACGCTTTTTACTCATTATTGGGTGTTGCATTCTACCGTAGCAGATCTCTGTAAGTGATATATTGTGTGCATAAAGTGGGGTGGCTAGCTCAGTGGTATGAAGTCGGCCTGTGGATCCTGAGAACCCTGGTTCGATTCCCACAGACGACAAACAATTTTCATAATTTCAAAAGCTACCCCTGTGGCTACTCCACCACTAAGATCTTTGGAGGCCGTGATTTGACGACTGGTAACCGCACTTCACGCGCAAAATATATCACTTACCGACATCTGCTTCGGCAGAGTGCCACACACAGTAATGGGTAGAAGGCGTGATGATATATATATATATATATATATATTAAGAACTTAAATAATATAAATAAATATATCATCACGCATTTTACTCATTGTTGGGTGTTGCATTCTACCGTAGCAGATCTCTGTAAGTGATATATTGTGCGCATAAAGTGGGGTGGCTAGCTCAGTGGTATGAAGTCGGCCTGTGGATCCTGAGAACCCAGGTTCGATTCCCACAGACGACAAACAATTTTCATAATTTCAAAAGCTACCCCTGTGGCTACTCCACCACTAACATCTTTGGAGGCCGTGATTTGACGACTGGTAACCGCACTTCACGCGCAAAATATATCACTTACCGACATCTGCTTCGGCAGAGTGCCACACCCAGTAATGGGTAGAAGGCGTGATGATATATATATATATATATATATATATATATATTTATTATTTATTAAGAACTTAAATAATATAAATAAATATATCATCACGCTTTTTACTCATTATTGGGTGTTGCATTCTACCGTAGCAGATCTCTGTAAGTGATATATTGTGTGCATAAAGTGGGGTGGCTAGCTCAGTGGTATGAAGTCGGCCTGTGGATCCTGAGAACCCTGGTTCGATTCCCACAGACGACAAACAATTTTCATAATTTCAAAAGCTACCCCTGTGGCTACTCCACCACTAAGATCTTTGGAGGCCGTGATTTGACGACTGGTAACCGCACTTCACGCGCAAAATATATCACTTACCGACATCTGCTTCGGCAGAGTGCCACACCCAGTAATGGGTAGAAGGCGTGATGATATATATATTTTTATTATTTATTAAGAACTTAAATAATATAAATAAATACATTATTGGGTGTTGCATTCTACCGTAGCAGATCTCAGTAAGTGATATATTTTGCGCATACAGTGCGGTTACCAGTCGTCAAATCACGGCCTCTAAAGATGTTAATATAGGGAGGGCCACAGGGGTGTGATTAATGTTTTGTGTTTCGGATTGTTGGCTTCACTACAAATGTCCCTATAGTTTGTCTATTTTGTAAGGTCGAAGATTACTATGGAACTGTTTATTAATATGATTTGTTACTCACTTGTAAACGTCATTTATTCAAACTGTTTATACAATATGGAAATGATTCTTTACAAGCTCTTGCTTGTAAAATTTTTACAGGTCAGCTGTTACTTTTACAAGTTATTAAACAATCGTATTGCCACAGTAATACTTAGAAGATATTTTTTAGAACAATTTTTGACACAACAGTTTCAGTGACAAGAATTAATTATAATTTTTTATTTTGTTTATAAATGAGTAATAAATAAAATATTGTATAATACACGGTATGTTTTTACTGTCTCGAGGAGATGATAGGATCTCTTAATCGGCTCACCAATCAATTCCTTCTTTCGGCAGTGAAAACTGTTTTATATTTCAAAATTGTATTTTAGAAAAGTTTTAATTTCAGTAATAAAGTATCATAATAACGAGTATTTAAAACAGTAGCTGTAAATTGCATAAAAGTATCAACACGTCAATTAAAATTTATCACCCGTAAATTATAAATTCACCAAAAACAATTAATACCAGCAATCTTATTAAAGCCAGAATATTTTATTACTTGCATTCTAAAATTTTGCAATATATGCATCAAAACATGTAATTATGAACGTAAATACATTGTCAACAATAAAAAATATGCAAATGTTTTTCTTCTAACATGCACATAAAACATACCGGATATGTTAAAAGATTAGAAAGTAAAAATAAAAGTCATTGTAATATGTTTCAGAGTGTGGACGAAATACCTTCACAGATTCATTTGCTGATGACTTTAGCATTAAAAGTTGGTCCTGTCGTCCAAATTGTGATGTTGTATCTCTTCGCAATAATCGGAGCGTCGCTGATAGCTACCGCAGGAATCCTGGTTTTCTTGTCGAATCCACATATGGCGCAAAGATCAGCAAGTATTAGTCTTGGTTATTCGCCAATACGAATTATTCCTGTTATAAGACGGGAGAGTTGGATTAGGGATATTAGACGAATGAACAGACAAAATTCTAGAACTAATTAAATATTGATATGGTAAATAAAAATACGAATTATTATAAAACTAATTCTCCAAAAACTGTAATCTATTACGCCATATTCCATTTCGGAATTTATTATTAAATTTAATTAATTTTTAATTGATATGAATAAACTTTCTGTTACAGTTCGTTTTTTATTCTTGCATTTTAGTTTTTAATATCATTTCATAAATCATAAATTGTTTTTATCTACTATCGTTCCATAATATCAAAATTATCTAATTTTAGTTTAGTAATAATATATATCGCGTTTATAAAGTGAAATTTGTGCAACTGTTTTAGTCGAAAACATTGCTACAAAATTCAGTTTTGTATATCTGTTTTTGGAGATATTTTTTGTGAAGTTGTTGAATTATCCTAGTTGTAAAAATGTCGAATATATCACTTTAGCTGTTTGACAGTTTTTCTGTGCTGTTCTATTTGCACTGACATAACTGAGATCAAGTGAGACACTCACCTCCCCCCTTGCCGATGCTGCACTACCTATTTCACTGGTGCGTACTGAGATTTTTTACTCAGTTAAGAGTGGGGGTAGAATTCGTTATGTTTTGTTTGTAGTTTGAATATTTGGAAGTTATTTAACAATTTTTTTAAATTGTATATGTTATTATAAATCATGTCTCACAGCTCACTTCCAACAAAAACATCAAGAAAATCATGTGTTGTCCGCGAAATGATACTACAACGTTCGTCACGTAACCGACTCAGTTCAGACCTGTCAAAACACGTTCGATTTGTGATCGAAAAAATATCATCTCATTTCAGAGAATCTCAACTCAGTTGAAATGAACTGAGGTAAGATTGTTTGCAAATCGAACGCTACTATTGCTCAGCTTAAGTAAAATTATTGCAATTATTTTTATTTTATAATAAAATAACAATCAACTGCAAAACACTACTTTATAAAAAATTAAAGGTATTTTGTTTCAAAACATAACCTAGATAATTATGAATTTGAACTCTAACCTAATTGATAAATGTTCAAATAATTAAATTGTTTATAAATGTTTATTGAATTTGTCAGTATTACCACCTTCAAATTTTATTACTATTATTTTTTTAATAAAAATTAAATGAATGTGATTTAAGAAAAATAGTATGAAAAATATATTACAATGACCAAATGTAATATTCGTACTTTGCTGTAAAGGTCATTGTAGTACTTGTTTTACAATATACTATTACCGCACTCGTGCGGTAAAGTGGTTGTATTGCTTTCCATTAATAAACATAAGAATCGGAATTTACGGCAACTTTGCTTTTTTCACAATTTCGTTAATGGTTTTATTTATGAAACGTCAAAATATTTACTTTTATTGTATTTCTAAATAAAATTGACGATAGTAGATAAAACTTTGTACGATATTCGTATCGTAATGTATTAATACAAAACTCAATGGGTTGTTCATCTTGTTTCGTAATATGACACATTACTATACATATATCGTAAATAACTATTAACATTCATTTTAGTTTTAATATTTTTCTTGACATTTATAATTATAGAATGCCTAAGTATACAGGGTATCATGTAGATGTTAGTCACTATTAGAATAGTTCTGTTTTAACGTTAATGTGCCAGCAAGCAATTTTAATTTATTTATTTATAATTATTTTTAATTGCTTCTTACGTACAAAAACATAATTATGTGAATATGTGCCTAAATGAAATTGCCTGTATTATGCCCAAAGCTGGCTGTATTTGATTATTTGTGATATAGTTAATAAAATTGTTTTTCAGTTAGTTAAGAAGCCAATAGTACAATGTAAATAAACCTAGAAAATAATAACTAATTTTGTAAAATCGGGAGATGTGAAATACAATAACGAGATTTTATTAGAAAACAATTATTAAACTTATAACAACATTTGTGATGGTTTGACATAAAAACGCTGTTAGCAATTACAGTTCAAATAAAGAAGGTTATGTCTTTACACCTTTCGTTTCTGTCACTTTCACACTCCAATCCAAACTGTCACTTGTCACTGTTGTCACACAACACTTTTACTTGTCCTACCTGAAGTCACGAAGGCAGCTTTTAGTTTCTAGTAGTACGTTTACACTCGCACAGCCGGTTTCACTAGCTCTTGATCTTGGAGCGGATCCATGGTAAGTAGTACGAGAGACGAGTGTAAACGTCCGGATAGCCGGGTTTCGCACAACCGGAACCAAATGATGTGATTCCGGCCAAATACCAGCGACCGTCTTTTGATGCGCATTGAAGCGGACCGCCGGAGTCACCCTAGAAATTGTTCAATAAGAAATAGTACAGAGTGATCAAAAGGAATTGTTACAGTTGGCAATAAAAAAAATACTTGAAATCGGTAAGCCTGATACATAAATTCATTTCCTATTGTTGACAGTGACATTTGAAAATTTAAATTTAAATTTGAGTACATTTATTTCTTAAGTATTTCTATTACTTAAAAAGTCAAAATTCTATTAGCTGTCAGACTCCTAACATAACCTATTTGTATTTATTAGAAATGTCAAATAGCATTTCCGCCTTTACCTGGTGTTGTGCCAACTGTGGAATAAAAAGATCTTCGAAATTGTATTGCCAACTGTAACAATTCCTTTTGATCACTCTGTTCTTTAGATATAAACTTGTAGTTAAATCATAAAAACTGCTGTAAACTGTGTTTGCATAAAATATAAATTACAGATATTGTACATGACTGTATATGATATTTCATTTTATTTTGATTTTTTATTCCATTTATATTTATGTTTATGTGCAAGTAATGTTAATTAAACTATAACATATTGATCTATGTAGATTTGCAATACGCTAAATAATAATAACTAATAAGAAATAGTTCTTTGTGTATCTAGAGCAGAAAATACAGAGTGATCAAAAGGAATTGTTACAGTTGACAATAAAAAAAAAACTACTTGAAATTGGTAAGCCTGATACATAAATTCATTTCCTATTGTTGACAGTGACATTTAAAATTGAATACATTTATTATTACATTTATTTCTAAAGTATTTCTATTACTTAAAAAGTAAAAATTCTATTAGTTGTCAGACTCCTGACATAACCTATTTGTATTTATTAGAAATGTCAAATAGCATTTCCGCCTTTATCTGACGTTCTGCCAACTGTGGAATAAAAAGGTCTCTGGAATTGTATTGCCAACTGTATCAATTCCTTTTGATCATCCTGTAGTAAATATATTTTCGCTTGCGCATGGAGATTGTTTATTGAGGTACAGCCGAGAGCATCAACCATGCAAGAGCGGCAAGGACACTTTCTGCTCGTGATGCACACAATATTTAATGTTGTTTTTGAAATATTAAATTACGAAAATAAAATAATTATAAGACGTATAATATGTTCGTACATAATCAATTTTATACATACTCTCAGAAAAAAAATAAAACAAAATGTGAAATGATCTGTTTAAAACTTTTTTAGATATAATTTCGAAATCTATTAAAAATAATGTTCCTTTTTATTATGTATAATCGAACTAATAACATATGCAACAAAAACATAATCGCAACACGTGGTAGTTTGAGTTTTATTGCTACTTAATTTGATGTTAATTCGACTATTTTATTTCCTTCAACAATTAGTCATTTAAGAGATTAGCATATAAAATCGCAAATAAAAGTAACAATTTAACAAACACATTTCGGAGTTAGGTCTAAAAGTGAAGAGGGTAAAATTAAATTTAACTAATTTCAAAGCTATTTACGGACGTACGTAATTTATTTAACGTTTATTTAGTTTGGATCAGTTCAGTGAAAATTTGTTGAAATAACAATTCTCAAAACACATTGACTAGAAATTTGATACCATTTTAATAATTGTTTTATTTGAATTAATATATACCGGGTGGTACTTGTTAAGGGCGAATATAGGGATTTAATATGGGATATTAGTGTAATGCAATTTTGTTCTCTCCTATTAATTTTAAGGTAAAAACTATCGAGTACAATTTATTCAGAATTAAATCATCTTCATAAATTACATTAAATCGATTAATACATAACTTTTTGTTTTGGAATAAAAGTTCTATTTTGTTTGATTTTATTAATTTGTAAAATAGTTTAACGTTTACAACTTCACACATTGCAGTTTATAAAAAAATCATGAAAAACATTTATCGAGAAGAAACCGGTGATTGAAAAACTGGCTTTTATGGCCAGTTGCACCAACAGTACTTATATTTTAATCTTAGTTTAATTTAATAAAAGCAAATCGAAGTTACAAGCCATATAGAATAATGCTTTTATTTATTTAAAGTAAATTTAAAATTTTTAAGTTGTGTTGATGTAACTGATCATTTATGATGAACGTCCACATATTCCAAAAATCTAAAAGGTAACGATTAATTTAAATTCCGAAAAGAGAAAAGTTTAACAAATGGTATCAAGGCCATCAGGTTCTTGCAATTTCAACGTCTAAAACAAGATCACAACATATTATCTAACATCCAGGTAATTTCAAATTCCCCGTCATTGCCTTTCACTTACCACACAAGTCCCCGTTGTTCCATCCAAATGCCCAGCACATAAATGTCCATTTCTGATTGGGACAGCGTTGCCGTATTTCTTCCTGCAAACCGCGTTGTCGTGGACGGGTATCCGGGCCTCGAGGAGCTTGCCGGCCAGAGCGCCGTCCTCGGCGTCGCGACCCCAGCCCGTCGCGACGCACCGCGTCGTCTGATTGTAGGATAGACGCTTCGGAGGAAGGCACACAGCGCGGACTCGGCTACGACCGGTGAGTTTTACTGGACGGCTTAGTTTCATCAGGGCTTCGGAAAAAGAATGTTAGGAACACATTAAATATAGTGATATAACGGACATCTCTTTTAAATAGGCTTTTCTATTCACCGAAAATTTATCTTCGTACAACAACAATGCATCTTAAATGAAAATGTTCTTGAAATGAGCCTATAACAGTGATGGCGAACTTATGGCACGCGTGCCAGAAATGGCAGTTTGGAACAACAACTGATATTACAGTAACGAATTGTAACAGATTGCAACAAATTAAATCACATATTACTACCAATCAAAACTGTACAAGTACAATAAATATTAATCAATAATCTGTTTAAAAACTATAGTTGGTTTAAATATTATAATTTATTATTATAAGGTAATAATGGACATAGGCTTAAGTTGTACATAGTTTATTTATTGAAGATTCATTGACAATGTTTCAGCCAAGGTTATGGCCATCTTCAGGTGAAACGTAAATTTTAAACGAATACTAACATGTAGAATAAGTTCAAAGTTGCGAATAGAATATTTAGGGCAAACATATATCAAAATGAAAAAAGTAAATATGAATCTAAACGTTGCAAAAATGGAATTAATCTAAAGTTATATGTTTGCCTTAAAGAGTCTGATCGTCGACTTCATTATTACCTTATCATATTACATTTGGCTTATTAAAACACTCTACTATTATAATATATTATTATGGGGTGACGGCTCAGTGGTATCAAGTCGGCCTGTGTATCCAGAGAACCCCAGTTCGATTCCCACAGCCGACAAACAATTTTCACCAAATTAAAAATTACCCCTGTGGCTCCTCCACCACTAACAACTTTTGGGTCGTGATTTGACGGCTGGTTACCGCACTTCACGCGCATTAATATATCACTTACCGAGATCTGTTGCGGCAAAGTGCCACACCCAGTAATGAGTAAAAGGCGTGATGATATATTTATATTTATTTATTTAAATACTATAATTTCTCTTTTATAATTTCATCATTTTCTGGTGTGTTTTATATAAATTCCACATTCGTAATAGATATACAAATAACTATGTTCTGAAAGGTTTTTCAAAATGTTTTAAAGTTGATCTTGAACTTTAAGTTTACAAATATAAGGATATACGTACTTATTGCTGTTAAAATCCTACATTATACATTACTGTTACTTAAATAAATAAATAAATAAATATATCATCATGCCTTCTACCCATTACTGGGTGTAGCACACTGCTGAAGCAGATCTCGGTAAGTGATATATTTTACGCGTGAAGTGCAGTTACCAGTCGTCAAATCACGGCCTCCAAAGATGTTAGTGGTGGAGGAGCCACAGGAGTAGTTTTTTTTGAAATTATGAAAATTGTTTGTCGCCTGTGGGAATCGAACCAGGGTTCTCAGGATCCGCAGGCCGACTTCATACCACTGAGCTAGCCACCCCATATTACTGTTACTTAATACCTAGCAAATTGAATTGTAATACACAAGTACAACTTGTGTAACAAAATAATCTGTTTACTCGCGGATGATGAATGATCAATGAAATATTATGTATACATACATTTACTTCCAGTCATTGTTTGCTCTACCACGAGTCTGTGTAATGAATGCTTATTTCATCAACTTTTATTTATTATAAAATTTCTCTGCTCTAAACTGTTTAATGAAGTAGCTACACTTTATTAAATTCTTAGAAATATGTTTTTACTTTTCTAAAAAAAAAATACGATATTTGAAATCGCTTTATTACCAAGATAAACTTGTCAGTGAAATAAACTTCATAAAAACAATATATTATTGATATCGATATTTAATTTCAAATACCCGAGATTGAATAAACTCTATAAAATGAAATAAAGATAACCCTAAAATCGATATGCCTATATTTCCACAAACTTACCTTCAGAGGTGGATGTACATTTTTTTATTTATACAACTCAGTGGCGGCCCGTGACTTCTCTAAGAACCGGGGACAGTATGAAATATATATTCTTCTATACCGGGTGTTTACTTAAGTAACTCGCGTAATAGAACTGTATAATTTTCATTTGGTCTTACAAATTCTGATTCTTTTTCATTTTTTTTAGTATAAAAATTATTTTAAAATTACTGGGATGGAACTAAAGCCATATTCAAATTTTGCCGTCGTATTTCTTATGTTACAAAAACACGAGTAATATAGGATGGTGCGTCAGATTTTAATGGTACTTTTGAAATATTCAAATATTGACTCTCCTAAATGTTTTTCAGTATAACAGTTGAAAAGATTTTTGTAGACATCTAATGATATCCTAATTTTTAATTTTCCTTTTTTCCGGAACAGGAAGAAATCGTTAAATAAATGTTAATTTTAATTAAATCATTGACATTGAATTATCAAAAAACTAATATGCAAATAGACGCCTACTATTTTTATTTGACGATTATTCTTTTATATTTTATTATGGGTGTTGTTTGAAATAAAATTAATTATTTAGCAGTACGGTGGTGTGGGTATTCGAATCCTACTCAAGCTAAAAATATGAACTATCACACAACGACTCGGTGCGTTTGAACCATGTACTGTAATTGGGATTAACTTCCTGTTTATAGAGTAGTATAAATAAATAAATAAATGTCAAATGTATTTAATCGCATGTATTTGTTTTTTTGGAAAACGAAGATATCGTTAAACTGGCTTACTAAAGTGGCAACTTTAATTTCATTTAATAGAAGGCTTAAGCCTTGTTTCCACCTCTTAACACAGTCTTAGTTTTAGTTTTTGGACATAACCTTGAGAGTTTGTCATATGTGAATACAACTGAGCGTTTGCAGCTACTGTTTTAGTCTTAATCTTTGTCTTTGTCGCTGCGCATAAACACAAAGTTTGCACACTTCATACTTTCGACATAGTCTTTCGTCGCTGTTCTGTAAGAGAGAGTTAGCTGCGATAATACTGGCCGTATTTATTTGGGATTTTTAAAGTAACCTGCAGGTTACTTGGCACACTTTAAGTAACCTGGAACTAACCTTAAACTGACCCTACTGCCCCAGCTATTTTAGCGGGTTGGTAGATTCAACCCGTTTACTATCTCTATCTAATCAACTTGTGTTCCTTGTTATTCGTGGCGGCATCGCGATTTGTAATAGTATAGAGAGGTTAGGAGTAATTTTTATGAAAAACGTAAGTAATTTTACAATAATATTTTGAAAAAATATACTAAACTATTATTTATGCAGATGATGGAAGAGTAATATGCATTATGTGCTTCTTGCAATATAAGTCACAGAGGATAATATTACGACACATTATTACGACTTCGAAATTCATTATTTTGATAGTGCTGATGACAAAATTATAAAAAAAAGACCCTGACGTTATTTGCTTTTTGACTACATATAAAAATATAAAGATGACTCAAAACATCCAATTAAAAGCGCAATTTAACACACAAACAAAACTAAGCAGATGTCGCTTCGAACATGCATTCAGATTTTAAATTTACCGCTAATATTTACAACTGACACTTGAGATGCATCATTTATTTGGAAGTAACACGAGTTAGTTCTAGGTCAGTTCAGGGTTGGATCAAAATTTCCCAAACAAATACGGCCGCTATCTCTTGTTATGCTGCAATATACAGTCAATTCTATGCCGTATTTATCATTTCATTAGGTTTGTGTTGGGAATACAATAAATATAGACAGTAGAATAAAAATAGTAATAATTTCAACTGAGAAAAAAATAAAAATTACTGGATTAATAGCAACAATAAAACTAACAAGTCAAAAAGAAATTATTTAGTCGCTGTCATTTTAAAATTTATTTCTTTTCTTTGATTTTATATGTATAATTGCAATTTCATCATATTTTTATAATATAAAAATCAATTTTCAAATTTAAATTACTATATTTGAAGTATTCTGGTTTGTTTATTACAATAATGTCTCAATTTTTTTAAATTATTTTGAAATTGTATAAATTAATTAAACTAGTGCTTAATTTTAATAGTAATTACTGTTCTTCATTAATAATTTTATATTTCAAATAGTTTTATACAATTATTTTCTCATTTAAGTGAACAAACCTTTACTAGAATAATGAATTAAGGTTATGTTTATGTTAAAAGCTGGAAATGGCTGGAATTTTTCCGACATAAACAGAAACAAAAAACCAAAAACAAAGACTAAAACAGAGACCATGTTAAGACGTAGAAACGTAGCTTTATAGTCTCCAAGATCTCACTGATGGCGCTAGTACAGGAAACACGAATAGACACTAAAAACTAAATCCATCATTTCTAAACAAGATTAAAATCTGATAAAAATGTAAAAAAAAATCAAATTACTATACAAACTCATTTACTACAACCAGTCTAATGCTTTTTACTTGTTGTACATAGCAGATATTCAATTTATGGATATTAAATTTAACCGTGGCCATGGCACACAAACAATAAATTGTAGCAGCGTTGTGCAGTTCATAGAACGTGCGATAGAACATCGCTTTGAACGAGCGACGAGCACGGAAGCATGTTTATTATCAATATTCAAAAGCTTTGGTCCTTTGCTTTATCAAACCCGGCTATGTCCTGTGGTCCAGATTGGAGTCATGCTATGTCTGTGACTAGAATATTTATTAGCCGCATTCTTAAGCTAGGATTATTTGATACTTGCATGTTTAATGCAAAATTCGATAATCACAGTAATAGAGGATCCCAATTTGGACATTAATATAATAACACAATTCGGGCACCACCACTATATTTTGTACGCCGTCGGACAAAAAATTACAGTGCAATACTACGCAGCCGCCTTTAATTCGAATTGATGTGCCGCAGAGCGAGAAATAAAAATCTGCATAATTTTAGGATAGTTTATATTATTCAATTAAAGTTCACATATACAAGGTGTAGCTATTAAATAACGAGACCGATGCTGTTTTAACATTTTATTTTGATTCCATACCTATTTACTTATTATCACTTTCAATATACACCCCTCCTCTATCCCTACAATGCTCCATGCGAGTCTTCCATTGTTCGAAACAGTGCTGGAAGTTTTCTTCTGTCAGCTCCTTCAGAACGCGTGCCGATTTCTCTTTCAAAGCTCAAATCTTGTTGCTATTAAGGCAAATTTCACCTTAGGAAACAGATAGAAGTCGCACGGTGCAAGATCTGGCGAATAAAGCGGATGGTCTAACACTGGGATGCTGTACTTGGCTAGAAATCTTTTGACAGACATTGCGGAATGAGCCAGCGCATTGTTTTGATGGAGAAACCATGACTTGTCCTTCCACAATTCGGGTACTTTTTTAAATAAATTATAAGTTTCAGTAGCACAACAATTCGTTGCTCTAACGTTGCACTTAACATTTTTTCGGCGAAATCAAAAAAACAACTCTAATTAGAACGAATGCTGTGACTATACGGATTTGTTTACAAAAGCGAAAGATACGGCATTCGATAGAGAAAGCTTCACGCTACAAAGCTGACGGTCGCTGGTGTTTGGCGTATGCGTACTTCGTCTGTAGCAACATCAGTCTCGTTATTTAATAGCCACACCTCGTATACTATACTGTGTATTCAGATTCAGAAAACTATAAAGACTACGACTTTGGTGAAACTAGACAGATAAAAGTTACTATATTAGGCCGTATTTATTTAGCATTTTTAAAGTAACCCGGTAGGTTACTTTTGCTTATTTGGCATGTTTTAAGTAACCCAGAACATTTCCTGAACTGATTCTACTGCGCCGGCTATTTTGATGGATTGGCAGGTTGAACCCGTTTTCTATCTCTTTCTAATCAATTTGTGCTTCTTGTTATCCGTTTTGAATTGAATTGGCATCGCAATTTGTATTTAAGCAGATGTCACTTAGAACATGCATTCAGATTATAAATTTATCGCTAATTTTTACAACTGACACTAGATGCATCATTTATTTGGAAGTAACACGAGTTACTTCTAGATCAGTTCAGGGTTGAACCTAAAGTTCTCAAACAAATACGGCCTTGGTATAGTCTGTTAGGAAATCAGCTGGAGTAATAAATCAAAATTTGCTAGAATAATACAGAATTTTTGTCAGCGTTGCGGCAAATAAATCCACCAGAAAAATTAGATATAGCTTTCTACAGCTACAGCTAGTGGAATCCGAACCACTCAGACACAATCGTATTTTTGGATATGCTCGTAAGTTGAAGTCACAAGTTTTGAATGTACAGTAGAACCTCGATTTTCCGAACAGCCGTTATCCGAACCGCAGCTTGGTTCGGATGAAAGTCCTACTATCCGAACCATGCCGCAAAATTTTGTTGTCCTTACATTGTTGCGCGCTACAAGCATGCTCGTACGGGAAACGAAAATTATGGATTTTATGGTAAAGAAGGTTTGAAATGAACATTGAATGATATAAAACTATATGTACATATCATGTTATTTTTCAAATATATATCATAATTAGTAAAAAAAAAATTTTTATATATATCGTGCAAAACCGTTTAACACGACTTCACATTTCTATTATCCGAATTTTTGTTAATCCGAACGAGCTCCGGTACCAATTGATTCGGATAATCGAGGTTCTACTGTACGAATAAATACAAGTTTTACCTCACTTTTATCCACTGGGCTACGATTGCCTGTATATTGGAATCAGACACCTTTATATATTTTTTATATTAGCTGTATTCCATTTGCCACTTGGTTCACTTAAATCAGTTCAGATAAATTTGACGCATTACTAAATGAACTGAATTAAGCAAACTGATGCACTTATTAGAATGAATTACATCAAAGTAAATTAGAATCTGTAATTCTAGTACTGGAAATAAAGTGAGCGAAGTAATGCGGCGAAATAAATAAATGATTTGGTTCAGTAAATGTAAGTTAGATATGATCCAAATGGCAAATGGAATACGCCTCTTATTTGAAGGTTTGATCAAGTGAATTTAAATTTACAGAAAAATGTATCCTTCAAAATAGTCAAGAGCAAACCCCTATTTTCCAAGACCTTCTACATCCCCTTCCTTTAAATCAGTCATGTCTGGAACCACCTCCATCATCTCCAGCGTCACCTACGCATTTCGCACTTTGACTACACTACGTGATTCGGTACGTACCGATGTCATGCTGGAAGTTATGAAAGCGCTCATGCAGAATGATGTTCTCGACAGGAATACGCTGCTCTGTGTTCTCCTCCAACTCACGGTCCCAATCGCCCAGAACAGCCGTCCATAGCGCCGCCAACGGTAGGTTGAAAATGTCACTGACAACATTAGAAAAAATTGTGTCGAATCGATGGATTTATGGTTTACTTTTTTATGATAACGTTAACGTTATATTAGAAATAACAAATAAATGTGTATATTTCCTTCATTTGTATTACGCCTTCTCCCACTTCTACTACTTTTAATTTTCAACAGTACGAATATAAGAACGACTTGGCTATCAACTATTAGTCTCATACAGATGTTGCAAGGGAAAGTGATTTTTCATTTCATTTTTCAGTCTACATGCTTTTAGTGAATGAGAGAAAAATACAATTTACTCTTTCATAATAATCAAAATCTTCAAAAGTCTAAATTATCATAATTATATAACAACTCAAGAAGTCTTTTCGTATTGAAAATTTACAACAAAAAAATGCATGGCTGTTGGAAGTTTCTTAGGATTACATTTAAATGGAGACTTATACAATTCAAATTTTTAGGTTGCCATCTAGTGAATAAAATAGAATTTAATAATTTGTTATGTAGCGAACATGGTATAGCTTTACAGTTTGACGTTTATCACGTGACCCAAACGTCAAACAAATAATGGGATTTGCGGGGAGAAGTTCTGAAAGAAGAAAACAGTTGATGGACTCAGCATGGTATCACCTCGCTCTTTCTTTCTTTTTTGTTGTTTCAAAATTATAAGTCCCCATTAAAACTCCCATATCTCTGAAACGGTTCATTTTTTGACACATGTTGTAAGGTAGATATTTTAGTGTGAAAGAATATTTATATCTCCAAAATATAAGAATTCAGTTATTTCTTATTTTCTTAAAGGATAAAGTAATCTCTGTTAAATCTGATAAGTCTATAAGGAGATAAAACGGACAAATATAAGAAAAGTATTAGGAATATTGAACTAAAAAGATTTAAAAGGAATTCTAGATATTACTTAAGCTTGATTTAGGCTAAAACAAATTAAATGTTTTATAAAGTCATAAGCTTGCAGTATAATAAAATAAATTATATTTTACGATCCGAAAACAAAAATTAATCATAAAAATAATAAAATGAAGCCATATAATTATTTAATCACTTTTTAAAAGGCTCTACAAGGAAAAACTTCTCGACATTATTTATATTAATATTAAGTTTTTCAGAAAATAAACGCCAAATATAAAACAATATCTCGAACAGTCGAATATCAAAACGTCACACATGGGAAATATATAACTCCCGACCTATGCATCCGAAATAACTTGTCGGGTAAGTTCGTGAGTTTGTTTACTAACTTGTTGATACAGTGCGCAGCGGTGAGCAGCCACTCGGAGGAAATCAGCACTCCCCCGCACCAGTGACCGATGAAACCAAATTGAGGGTGTAATAACTCCAAAGAGACCTGGAACAAATGGAGAACGTATAAGTAAGTTTGCTGGTTAACATAATTGCTCCCTGCGTGCTAGAATACCGATTACATTGTTATTGGAATTGTTTTTGAAATCATATATGTTCCTTTGAGGACACTTTAAGTTCAATACCTGTTCGTGTATAAAGTTTTCTAATATTTCAAATAACTAATGGTACAAAACCGATCTTTGTTCAAGAATATTTTATCGATTGAAATAACCATGGACTTATAACATATTATAATTTGTCTCATTAATTTCCCTTTATACTCTTAAATGTATCACTAAAGAAAAATTATAAATTCATAAATAAATAAATAAATATATCATTAGTATTTGGATGGGTGACCGTCCAAAGAAAACCCGCGTTGCTGTTGACCATAATACCTAAAACGCAGATCAGGGCGGAATGGCGGCATATGACCTAAGTAGTTGGTCCGCCAGAGAAGCCACAAAAAAAACAAAAAAAATATATATAATCACGCCTTCTACCCATTACTGGGTGTGGCACTCTGCCGAAGCAGATCTCGGTAAGTGATATATTTTGTGCGTGAAGTGCGGTTACCAGTCGTCAAATCACGGCTCCCAAAGATGTTAGTGGTGGAGGAGCCACAGGGGTAGCTTTTGAAATTATGAAAATTGTTTGTCGTCTGTGGGAATAGAACCAGGGTTCTCAGGATCCACAGGCCGACTTCATACCACTGAGCTAGCCATTCCATAATTATAAATTCATAAAAGAAAGTTTTCTCCAGGTTAAGTTATCTATCGTTAAAGAGTAAAATACTAACAGAATTATGAGGTCGATTGTCGGATTGTAGATTTGAGAATTCGGGTTCGATTCCCTCAGCCAATATTACTATTTTTACCACTTAAAATTATCCTTGAAGCTTCCCTCCAACAACAAATTTGAGGGCCGTGAAATGATGTCTGCTACGGCAGAGTGCCACACATAGTAATGGGTAAAAAGCGTGATAAATAAATAAATAAAATAAATATATCATCACGCCTTCTACCCATTACTGGGTGTGGCACTCTGCTAAAGCAGATCTCGGTAAGTGATATATTTTTGCGCGTGAAGTGCGGTTACCAGTCGTCAAATCACGGCCCCCAAACATGTTAGTGGTGGAGGAGCCACAGGGATAGCTTTTTCAAATTATGAAAATTTGTCGCCTGTGGGAATCGAACCAGGGACCTCAGGATCCACAGGCCGACTTCATACCACTGAGCTAGCCATCCCATCAAAAGCGTGATAATGTATTTATTTTATGTACTTCTTATTGTACAAGTCACATGAGTGTAAATGACTTTAAGGACGAGACAACACAAAACTGAAATATACAGATTTTATAGACTATAATAGGATGCGGGCACTCACGTGACAATGTGACGTTTTGTGACGTAAAAAACAGCTGTTTGGGCTTGCGATCACTGCACCACCTACAAAATGAACTATTTTTTGGAACGAGATTTGAAAAGAACGGTTTTTTTAATCTTGTTGGGCTGCGATCACTGCGCCAACTAAAATTGAACTATTTTTTATGACGAGATTTGAAAAGAACGGTTTTTTTCAAATCTCTTCCCAAAAAATAGTTCATTTTGAAGGTGCCGCAGTGATCGCAAGCCCAATTAGCTGTTTTTTACGTCACAAAACGTCACATTGTCACGTGAGTGCCCGCATCTTATTGTCATTTGCACCAGCAAATTTTGAATTTTAAACTTTGTTTAAATATTTAACAGCATATTGAATGTTTGCTTTTATTAATAGGAACCAAATTAAAAATTTAAATTTATTATTAAAACTTAATTATTGACTATAAGAACTAAAAATGCACATTGAAGTTGGCTCTTGCAATTGTGTAAGACTAAAAACTGTATTAGGGACTGTACATGACTATAATATCAGAAATGAATGCATGAATGTATGGATATGCATCAGTGGACGGCTCGGGAAAAAGTATAGGTGCATAAGTGTACACAGATTTTTTTTAGGAGAGAATGCTGTTGCAAAAAAGGTATTCAATTATTTTGAAATAAAAAAATTAATCTATTAGAAAAACCGATATTTTGAAAGAAATATCTGATGTGTAATTTGTCTACAGAATTTTTTTATAAAAGTAGGTATGTGTATGTTATTTGTTTTTATTCCATTGTTTTTATTGTTCTATAATCATGTGTCTATAAATACTGGTTATTTTAATTAATTTGTTCGATCAATATTATTCTAAGAATAAATAGGTAGACACTTTTACTGATATTTATATTCATTAATTATCAGTGTAGTGAACATTTATAATTTGAAACAATATATTGTTCATAGTACTTTTACAATCAAAAATGTCAAGGATTAAAAAATATATTAATTAATTAGCTTGTCATATTTTCACATGTAAGCAAAGATACTGTCTTGTAAATGTCAATTTAAACAATGAATAATACCTGAAAAAAGTAGATATAAAACTGTTTTCGAAAAAAAATTCAAAAACATTTCATATAAAATTTACATTATACTTAATTAGAAATTTGTAAGATGAAATTTAATCTTAAAATAAAATCAAGATGAATATAAAAGAATTGATTATAGTTTTTTCTTTTTTATACAGTTGTTTGCTGTTATTTCACCTTGGAATTTTGTCATGACCCCCTTGGAAGCAAAAACCACAAATAAATTCTACCGCGACCTCTTTTTATGTGATCAAAATTTCAATTTGTAAAAGACTGATTTAATAATGTACAAATATAGAACCATGATTTCAGAAATTAATAAATGCAAATTTTCTCATTGGGAACTGTGATATAGTTTCTTAGAAAAGAATTAAAAATTTTCAATTTTTTTTAATATAGTTCTATATAATTTAAGGAAAATGCCGTTGAGCGCATTTTCATATCTTTTTTTAGTTTTTGAGTTACAGCGATTTTTGATGTTTTTCAAATCAAAATTTTGAGACGTCATATCTCGAAAACTAAAAGAGATATCAAAATGTGGTTTCAACCAGTGTATTTTCCGTGGTTTACTTAATAAAATAACTAATTTTGAAATTTTTTTCGTGTTTTTTGAAAATTTTTTCTTGGCTATATCTAAAAAATAGTACCAGATAATTAAAATCTGTAAACATTAATGAATTATTAAAATACATGGGTATGTAATTTTTCACGAGGATAATCGCACGGATAGATTTTTTATTACATAAAAACGACAAATGACCAAAAATCGTCAAAGGCAAACTCCTTCAAAATTTTCAATTTTTAGCCGATTTTAGTTTCTCTGTAATAAAAAATATATGCGTGTGAACTTTTTCCTGAAAATTTGCATACCTACGTAGTTCTCCACGAGGAATTCACTGGTGTTCACAGATTTTCCTTGTCTCGTCAATTTTTTGAAATATCACCACGAAAATTTTTTTTTAAATCTAAACGTTTTAAAAATTTACTATATTTGCTATTATATTAACTAAAAGACGAGAAATACACTGGTTTAAACCGCATTTCGATATCTCTTTTTGTTTTAGAGATATGGCCTCTTAAAGTTGCGATTCGAAAAACGTCAAAAATCGCTATAACTTGAAAACTAAAAAAGATAGGAAGATGCGCTCAACTGCATTCGATTTCTGGTGTCTTACATTATATAGAAACATTTCATCTGAAATTTTTGATAAATTACTTTTCCTATGACCGCTACTGAAAATAACTAATCAAAAATACAATTTTTTATTATCTACAGGCATTCTGCGGATAAACTAATTAAACACATTGCCGGTAGCGCGCTACGATTGTTAAAACAGGAGTTTTATGTATGTGGTATTGCTATAATGTCTTAGGCGTTATATTGTGTATGACGTGTTTATATTCGTCGTCACTTTTGACATCCTGCTGAGAAATAAATTGAAAATTTACTGCTATACGAGTATAGGTTACATTACGAAACAAGTTAAAGCCTGGTCTTCTACATGCATATCTGTCTCTCTTATCCATGTTTGTAACCTTGACACCATTATGCTTTCTGCGACAGCAAAGTCACTAGGACTCATATTTTGAAAGCGGAAGCTATATCGAATTCGAATTAGAATTTCGCCAAAAGTATGATTATTTGTGTGTGTAGCCCAAATATGTCTTTGAACAGGAAATATTGCGAATTAATTACACCTGCTGACTGTGGTTATTTGAAAAACCAGTACTTCTTAATCTTATGGAGTAGGAAACGCAATGGAAACGAATCGGGGTGTGTTTTCAGAATTCAGGCTCAATTCCTACAGTCGACAAATAATTCTCTCCACTTTAAAATTACCCCTGTAGCTCCTCTTTTTTTATGGCTTCCTGGCGGACCTACTGCTATGGTCCTGATCCTGCGTTTTAGCTCTTAGAGTCAACAGCAACGCGGGTTTCTCTGGACGGTCACCAAGTGGCGTATCTAAAACTTTTGCCACTCAGGGCGGTCTCCAATTTGCCGGCCTTTCTAAGTCAATCAAATGGTGGTTTTTATAAATTAAAAAAATAAATATATCATCACGATTTTTACCCATTACTGGGTGTGGCACTCTACCGAAGCAGATCTCGGTAAGTGCTATATTTATGTACGTGAAGTGCGGTTACCAGCCGTAAAATCACGGCCCCCAAAGATGTCAGTGGTGGGGAAGCCACCTGGGTAATTTTAATTTGGTGAAAATTGTTTGTCGGCTGTGAGAATCGAACCGGGATCCTCAGGCTCCACAGGCCAACTCGAAACCACTGAGCCATTACCCCAGTAAATTAATAAACATAAATAAATAATTGTAATTGCGACAAACTATAGATGGGGAAGTTTTTTACCATTGGATGGCATATTTAAATTAGGCAGTAATAAAGAAATTTTTCGAGATAATATTTTCAACCCTACATTGACTTGACGATGAAGAAAAATATTCGAAATCATATAGTAATTCATAATTCGTAGAAATCGAATAGTAAACTTATGAAGTGAACAAGTTGTTTTTTACAACTAAAACTAAATATAAAAAATGCCGCCCCAAAATATGTGCCGTCCGGTGCGGACTGCACCCACCGTCCTCCCCTCGGTACGCCACTGCGGCCACCCATCCAAGTACTACCCGCGCGCAACGTTGTTTAATTCGTGTCATCGCATAGATCAGTTCCAACGAGTGCAGCCATGGCCGTTGACAGCTCCTCTTTTATTAACATATTTAGTATGCCATGGTTTGACGGCTGGTAGTCACACTTCACGCGCATAAATACATCATTTACCAAGATCTGCTACGACAGATTACCACACCCAGCAATGGGTAAAAAGCATAATGATATATTTATTTTACCTTAACCCTGAATAAAAATTATTGATTACTGACCTGCCAAGGCCAGGCGCCCTGGGTACTCTGCTTGCCGTTGACGATGCGACCGGTGGATGCAGTGCGCGAAGACCACAAATGTCGAGGTTGCCTGGATCGCCGCACACTAGCGCCGCACTCTGAAACAGACATAAACATACATACAAACACTTCTGCAGTAGATCTTAAACATCTTCATATAACCACAAGAATTACGTTCTGCAAAAGCAATTACTTCATCAAACTTCACAGCAGGTAAGCATGTAAGAGAATTAGAATAATTAATTCTGCAGGATGATACTAAGATTTTCACCGTACTGTAATTAATTAAAATTTGGTAAAGTACACTTAATCTGTTGAAACCTTTACTTAAGAAAATGAGACCTTTACCTGTGATTTGTGAGCTCGATGTTACATTTCGGAAATAATTGTATAATTAGTTTTTCAGAAAAGCTTATCTAATAATCTATTACAGAGTGTACCAATGTGTGCTATGCGAAAGGATTTCAAGGGATACACGGCAGAATTGATTAAAATTTAATATAATAGTGTACATGTCAAAATGGTAGCTAAATTATACGATGCACGTAATATACAATTCAATAGCCAGTACCCCGGTAAAGGTAAACTCTCAAAAGGAGAACGAGCTGGCTGTAAGTTTTGTAAATACTGATCCATTGAAACGATACAAACTATTAAATTAAACTATTTCATGCCACTCATCCTACTCGTATTTGAAGAAACTCTTCAATAAAATTTTATATGAAACAAAAATATTACTCGTACTCGTATAGTGGCCGTATTTGTTTGGGAAATTTGGATTCAACCCTGAACTGACCTAGAACTAACTCGTGTTACTTCCAAATAAATGATGCATCTAGTGTCAGTTGTAAACACTGGCGGTAAATTTAAAATCTGAATGCATGTTCGAAGCGACATCTGCTTAGATTTGTTTGTGTGTTAAATTGCACTTTTAATTGGATGTTTTAAGTCATCTTTATATTTTTTATATGTAGTCAAAAAGCAAATAACGTCAGACTCTGTCCATTTTTTTAATAATTTTGTCATCAGCAGTATCGAAATAATGAATTTCGAAGTCGCAATTATGTGTCGTAATATTATCCTCTGTGACTTATATTGCAAGAAACACATAATGCATATTGCTCTTCCATCATCTGCATAAATAATAGTTTAGTATAATGGGATGGCTATCACAGTGGTATGAAGTCGGCCTGTGAATCCTGAGGTCCCTGGTTCGATTCCCACAGGCGACAAATTTTCATAATTTGAAAAAGCTATCCCTGTGGCTCCTCCACCACTAACATGTTTGGGGGCCGTGATTTGACGACTGGTAACCGCACTTCACGCGCAAAATATATAACTTACCGAGATCTGCTTTAGCAGAGTGCCACACCCAGTAATGGGTAGAAGGCGTGATGATATATTTTTATATATTTTTTTATATATTATTATATTATATTTTATATATATTATATATATAGTATATTTTTTCAAAATATTTTTATAAATTTACTTATGTTTTTCATAAAAATAACCCCTAACCTCTCTATACTATTACAAATCGCGATGCCGCCACGAATAACAAGGAACACAAGTTGATTAGAAAGGAATAGTAAACGGGTTGAATCAACCAACCCGCTAAAATAGCTGGGGCAATAGGGTCAGTTCAGGAACAGTTCTAGGTTACTTAAAGTGTGCCAATTAAACAAAAGTAACCTACCAGGTAACTTTAAAAAGCCCAAATATATACGGCCAGTATATAAAATTAAATAAACTTTTAGAGTTAAAAATGATAAAATTCGCATTATAAACTATAATTAAACATCTATGGGGTAATGGCTGAGTGGTATCATGTCGGCCTGTGGATCCTAAGAACCCTGGTTCGATAACCACAGCCGATAAAACATTTTCACCAATTTAAAATTATCCCTGCGGCTCCCACATCACTAATATATTTGGGGGTCGTGATTTGACGGCTGGTAATCGCACATCACGCGCATAAATATATCACCTACCGACATCTGCTGCGGCAGAGTGCCACACCCAGTAATGGGTAAAAGACGAGATGATATATTTATTTATTTATTTATTAAAAATTTGTAATAGTCATGCCCTAAAGTGAATTAAGACAAATAAGACTAGATTCATAAAAGTACAATAAAATCCCATACATAAAATAAAATTATAGATAAACTTTTAGCTTCAAGTTGACACTTCCGTCTCGTATCATTTTTATCATTCTATTAACGTATAACTTTTATATTTAATGGAAAATAAATATAAATCTTCGTATATTGTTGGTGCTTCTAACCTTCAAAGAAAATTAAAATTTTGTCATTCTAGTGTGACGAAATTTGCACCTAGTTTGCACTTTGCTTGATGAATAATACATTTTTAATTAATACGCTTACCAAATTTTTTTAACAAGTTTTAAACATGTATACGTTATTATTTTTAAACATTAAATTGTTTTGTTTTACAAAATAAATACTTTTTTCACCTCTATTTGTCACTACAGAGTGATCAGAAGTTACTGTTTTAATTGGCAATAATAAAAATTTGAAATTGGTAAAACTAAAATTTTTAATTTAGATTTACATTTTTATTTATATAAAACTTTAATATGTATCAAACTATTATTATCTTTGTAACAGGGTGGTTTTGAGGCAGCCATTTTTGCATCCTTGAATATACCACCCTTCATCCCGCTCAAAAACATAGCGTCTGTTTTTGAGCGGTAGCCTCAGGGATGTCACATTCGCGTACTCGGCAGGTCAAGATGTGACCAATAACGCATCCGTTTCGCTTTTCGCGCGGATTCAGTTAATCTTCGATTAGATTACGATTTAGCTCATATGTTATTCTAGTGCTTTAGCTTATATTTTGTTATGTTTATTAAAGTTATGTATTTTATTGTGCGTATTATTTGTAAAAGAATTGAAAGCTACAATTCAATTAGATGTCAAAATTAATAGACGATAAAATAAAAACGAAATAATGAAGCAAACTTCTTGTAAAAATATATATTTAAAAGATAAAAGAAAATATAAGTGGTTAAAATTTACAGAAGTTAAATATAAAAAGACAAAATTTAATAATGTAATTAAACAAATTATCCGGAATGGAACCAACAACAACGTATGATTAAAACTAATCTAAGTTACAAAATTACATGGCAAGATCTACATCTTGCACAGACGTCGAGAGCTAAAACTTGTCTCGACCGAAGGCAATCTACCACTAACTAATCGTTGTTGTATTCCATGGGATGTTCTGACAAAGGGTAAGAGGATGGTATCGTCGCGTTGGTCGAGATAGCTGTTCCCATATATGTGTTTACATAATAAATCCAGATAGGGTGCGTTTCAAAGGTTAACTCTATCTGACCAGACGTTTAGCTATAATTTACCCAGATATGTCATCACATCACGTATAACCAAACGCGATAATTCAGAAAAGCTATAAACTTGATAAATAATGATCTACAGAATACTGAAGTTATAACATAAGCTCTAATAAATTTGATAAACAAAATAAACTCTGTCAAGTCAACTTTAGAAAGATATTTAAGATAACGCTTAATTAGTCTGTATCTTTCGAAGCTGAGTTGATAGTAAAATATCATAATTTATAAACAAAACCAAATTCTGAATTATCCGTTTTGTTACATATTCAACAAATAATAACAATCGTTTTAATCACCGTTTAGAATCAAATACCGCTCACAGACCGCGCTCGTGTTACATCTTTAGGAGTATACGAATTGTTGTATACATCAAAACACTACAATTTGTGAAACGTCAAAACAACATTAAATAAATGTAATTGATTTGAGTACTTGTGTTAAGTTCCTAGTGTGTGACCATAACACTAATTGAATAATTGCAAAGTTTGAAAGTTTTATACTCGCCAGATATCCCCTGAAGCTCAAAATGTTTGTCTGGTGTTTTGCATGAGAGAATTTCCCTTCGCAAACCTCTGGCAAATATACAAATAAAAAACAAAAACTATATTTTGCGTTATTAATTTTTCAAAAATAAGTATGGCGAATAAGAATAAAATATGATACTTTTTTTCATCTCGTATCGTCGTGCGACATCACTACATCCATGCGTCCATTCAGGAAATTAATGTTAAACGTAACACGACTATAGAAGAGATAGCATTCAATAATCGCCGATATTATTCTCTTTACTACTCTAAAAGAGATTAAACCGCTTGATTAATAGTCTTACAGATCGCGATCGCACAAAATACCTTTGGATCAATTTCAATATTAATTATACGCTACTGTATATAATAAAAAAAATAGACAACAGCACCATTAATCGGTAATTTATAACATTTTCCAATAATTTGTTAATTAAGGTTTTTTGTTTATTAAGGGCCAGTTTTTCAATTACTGATTAATGTTAATCTTGATTAAATAATAACGGAAACTATGGTTACTATTATTATTTAATCATGATTAACATTAATCGAGAGTAAACCTGTTATTGAAAAACTAGCTCAAAATTTACTAAGATGTGCACTCCACACTTTGCAAATATGGACTGCACGCCACTGGTATTTATAGTTCTCTAAAACCTAATAAAAAAATCTGTATAGATGTATCGGACACTCAATTGTAAACAATATTTAATTGTCATACTGCAGAAACTCTAACAGACTTGCTAAACGCCACCGTGGGCTTACAGTATCAGTTCATCCCTGGAAAGTCATAAAATTTGGTATGATATTAGTGAGAATTAGCTTTAAAATACTGAATGAAGATCGCGATACTAAATTAATATGACTGATAAATGTCACGTTTGACGGTTCAGTTCAAAATTTAAAACGCAAATATCTTAGGTTAAGATAGAAGATTTATAGAGATTGTACCACGAAAACTAAGCCACAGGACAATTTATATCCGATATAAATATCTTGCTATTTGCTATCGTTGCTTACCTGGTTGCATTAATGAAAAAAATATTCTATTAAACAAATTCTGTATTTGAATTAATCTACACATTTTATTTTTCTCATTTATTTAAATTCAATAATTTGGTTTCTTCTTTTATACAAACATATCAATAATACTTTCTTTGAAAAAAAGTTGAGAAAAATCCTGTTGAATAAATGCAATTTTGCTCATTTTTATCGGAAATGAATTTTAGTTGCCATAGATATATTCGTGATAAAGTAAACAAAAACCATAGAGACGGCCATCATTCTCCAGAATAACAACCGTTTCTATGGTTTTTATTTATTGTATTACTAGTATACCTACGGCAACTAAAAGCCAGTTTCGGTAAAAATAATTAAAATTGAATTTATTTGTTTCAAATAAAGTATTTATATGGGGTAATGGCAAAGTGGTATCAAGTCGGCCTGTGGATCCTAAGAACTCTGGTTCGAACCCCACAGCCGACAAAACATTTTCACCCATTTAAAATTACCCCTGTGGCTCTCCCACCACTAACATATTTGGAGACCGTGATTTGTCGGCTGGTAACCGCACTTCACGCTCATAAATATATCGCTTACCGAGATCTGCTTCGGCAGACTGCCACACTCAGTAAGTATTTTTATTGTTTGAAATATTTGTATAGAGAAAAAAAAACTCTTTCGAACGAAAGCATGCCATTTAAAAAATGCTGGGTCCTTCACTTTGAAAAAAGGAATATCGATAAAAAATATCTGATCTGGCTAAAATATCCGCAATCTTATACCTTTGAAATGTTTTTAAAATTATTTATATTAAATTATTATTTCAGGACATAATATCAATATCCCTTACTTATGTTATATATATATATATATATATATATATATATACTCGATTAAAAAATCGTTGATCAGTTCTGCAGTTCTTGCGCTAGTCAATTACGCCAGTCTCTAGCGTAGTCGACGGCGTCTTTTATCTTCAACCTCCGGGTTACATCCGACTCGTCGTTTTTAAATCGAGAGAGAAACTCGAAACTCTCATTGTTTTGATGAAAGTTTCCTAGCTAATAAGAAATTCAACGTGATCCACATAACTCACGGACAAGACTCTTAAGCGCTTAATAAACGACACGAAAATAGCAACGGAAACTGTTCTTGGACGGGGGCGATTCTGGCGGTGAAATATCTAAGTACATACAACAATTCGTGAAGGAAACTTGAAACTTCGCGGAGAGGGGGTAATTAATTCTGGCTTGTTAATTAAGCGGATGAATGCATAGCATGATACACCTTACAACTTTGGTCTTGAGATGAAGATGGAATATTTTTAGTTGTCGTAACAGAGTTTCAAATTTAAAAGAAATTGTAATTACATTTCTTGTAAACAAGTTCAACTGACGTATTTCGGAATTAATAGCTATTTTAAAACCGAATTTATTTTTTATTTAAAACGACAAACGGAACGGATGTTTAAATTCAAAAGCAAGTGTATTCAAAGTCGAAAGACTATAGCTGAGACGAGAAACTTCATATTTCAATAATTACGAGAATAGATTTTATAGCCCAGAAACTAAAAATACATATTGCAATTAGTGAACAAATTTTGTTTGTTGTACTAAAAACGGTATAAGGATGAACTGACGTCATCATTAAAAACTGTTGCAATATTTAAATGACAATTTAAAAATATGGCATTCAAATACAAATCTTATATAAGAATATTGATAAATAGCTAAATTTACTATCGATTCATTTATTAAAAATAATTATTTTTCATTTCTAATTATTATTATTAGCTCAGTGGTATGAAGTCAGTCTATGGTTCCTGAGAACCCTGGTTCGATCCCCATAGCCGACAAACAATTTTCATAATTTCAAAAACAACCCCTGTGGCTCCTCCACCACTAACATCTTTGGGGGTCGTGATTTGTCGGCTGGTAACCGCACTTAATGCTCAAAATATATCTCTTACCAAGATCTGCTTCGGCAGAGTGCCACACCCAGTAATGGGTAGAAGGCGTGTTGATATATATATATATATATTTATTTATTTATTTTATATTTTGTACGTTTCCATGACATATAATTTCTGTCTATATCGAGTTGTCATTGTCTGTTTAAGGTCTTTGACTTTGACCTACAGTAGTTTTTAAAGACTATATTTTATAGCAATGCCGAGGGGAAGAAATTTGTCAAAGGAATGTCAATTGCTGATTCTTCAATTGATAATTTATTTTAAGTAAGAATATGCATATAATGGACCGCTTTTACTCTTAAGTGCGAGAGGTAAATTAGTAAATATGTCATTAATTTTCATTATTTATTTAAATTTATTAGAGAATACCAGACGCGTTAAAGTTAGTAGTTAGAGTCCAATTTTGTTTTACAGTTCAATAAACAAATAAATAAATATAAATATATCATCACGCCTTCTACCCATTACTGGATGTGGCACTCTGCCGAAGCAGTGATATATTTTGCGCGTGAAGTGCAGTTACCAGCGGTCAAATCACGCCCCCAAAGATGTTAGTGGTGAAGGAGCCACAGGGGTAGTTTTGAAATTATGAAAATTCTTTATCGCCTGTGGGAATCGAACCAGGGTTCTCAGGATCCACAGGCCGACTTGATACCACTGAGCTAGCTACCCCATATAACTCAAAAGTACTTTTAGGAACCATTTAAGAAATAGATAGACTTGTTAAAAACATTATAGTAATAATAGAGCTGTTTTCCAACAAGGAAAAATTGAGGAAATTAACTTATAATGCAAATATTTTGTGCGGTAAGAAAAAATAAAATTCAACAATTAAAAAAAAATTACGAGGTTATAAATTTCAATTACAAATAAATGTTCTGTTTTGATTTTCTTTTATATACTGATCTTAAAATTATGCTCAACATCATTATCTTTAATTTGATGACTTAATTGCTGCATATGCATTAATAAGTCTAATGATTTTATAAGGACAATATTCAAATATGCACAATTATAATTCCACATATGATTTCTTCATACATAAAACTATGTATTCAGTATTCGTGCTGAATACTTGAAAATACTTTCTATCACATATTACGTTTATGTGAAAGTAAAAACAAACAACGGCAATTCTAATAGGCACATTTACAAACAAACAAACAATAAGAACAAAAATATTACGAGCTCAAAGATATAGTACTTTTAATTACTTTAAGTTAAATAGCTGATGACATTTTTCTCACGTATGATAATATTCAGTGAGCATAAATTATCATAATATGTTTTTAAGTGAGGTAAAAATGCACTTGACATCTATTTTGTTTCAACTGATTATTGTCTCCGCCAAGTGTTTTATATGAACAAAAATGTTTTTTAATTAAGTGGCAATAAGTGTTACAAATTGACAGGTTTTCATGCTTCATCGGAATTGTTCTAACAAGCAACGGAAGTACACTTTCGTGCCCTAATCTGTTTTACATTTCACCTTTTTCCGCTAAAGTTTTTATGAAAATATACGGAATCGTTAATTAGCAGAAATTATAATAATTTATAAAGTTCTGCTTCCACACTGGGAAATGAAAAACATTTCCTTTCCACTACGACAAACAGATACATTTAATAAAAACTTATAGTACTTAAATTTCAGATCTATTTTTAAAACAGAACAGAAAGCAACAGGTGTTTTATTTTTCTTATTATCCACAAAGTTAGTTATATTTCTTGAAATGATATTTGATTGCAGATCTAAATTTCCCGATAAATTTTAAGGTATTTAAATTGAAATATATAGACAAAAATTGGGATACCACGCAGATTTCAGCCTGGGACTTTGATCATAGGTATGCGTTAAACCAACTAAGCTACGGTCACCCTGGATTCAAATGTGATTTTATTGCAATTTTTCGCTCTATTATGTAATTTATTTTTGTCTTTATAATTTTATTTCATCAATTATTAATTATTTATTTAGAATACTAATTAAATTTTAAGTATTTAATTATTTTGAAATATTATTGGAAAACAATACAACTTACTATTAAATATGATTTTTTTTTTAAATTGTCATGATAAATGCCTGTAATATTTTGACGTGAATTATAGGTTCTACCCACTCGCTATATTTCCTATTTCCATAACAACGAATTTAAATTCATGTCAAAATATTATCTGACAATCAAAATTAATATTTTCACAAGCTTGTAATTATAACTGTATTTCATTTGCCATTTAGTTCATTTAAATCAGTTCAGATAAATTAGACAACATGACTAAATGAAATGAATTAAGCAAACTAATATACTTTTGCTGGGTTGCAAAAAAAAATAAAGAGCTCTTTAGTTAACGAATTGTACGAATAGTATCAATAGCGATTTTCTGAAATTTATTGAACTGTTAGTTGCTAATGAACCGATAAAACTTTCATGCAACCCAGCATTATTGGTGTGAATTACTTAAAAGTAAATTAGAATAAATAATTCTAGTACTGGAAATAAAGTCAGCGAAGTAATCCCAAGAAATAAATAAGTGATCTGGTTCAATAAATGTAAGTTAGATCTGATCCAAACGGCAAATGGAATACGCCTAATATATTCATTTGATCATTATATATCAGACAACCTAGTTGCTAGATAACTAAAAAAAATTAAAATAAAACTGTCAATATTTATACAGAAAATTATCGCGATAATTGCACTAGTGCAAATTACCGCTGTAATTGCATTAGGCGTATTCCATTTGCCATTTGGATCAGATTTAGTTTACATTTACTGAGACAGATCATTTATTTATTTCGCTGGATTACTTCGCTGACTTTATTTTCAGTACTAAAATTATAGATTACAATTTACTTTGAAGTAATTCACCTCAATAAGAGCATCAGTTTGCTTAATTCAGTTCATTTACTCATGTGTCAAACCCTTCGAACTAGTGTAACAGTGTTTTGTGTAAAAGCAGAGCAGTGCATGTGTGTGCGCGAGTGTCAGCGTCTACAGAGACATATTATCAAATAACTAAAGGGCATCGATGGATGAACTGTAGTACATAAGTATTAGTATTAAAATGTATTAGATTAAAATTAATGGTTGGCCCAGCATGGACCAGTTTTAATAGCATGACAGCCCTAGGGATGTTAATAAATAAAAAAAAAAAATGTGTCAAATTTATCTGAACTGATTTAAGTGAACCAAGTGGCAAATGGAATACAGCTATTAGTATAAATTATCATTTATTAATTCACTCCTTTCCATGACAACCTGATCAAATAATGAAACGCTTTTAGTTGTTTAAAGTCGTGGGACAATATTCAATGTAATTTTCTTATGATTTAGTATTTATTGTGAATCATTAAATGTGTGTGTATCTTTCTCGCGGTTAAACGCTTTCAAATTATTCCAGGTAATTTATTTCTTTTTCTCTAAAATTATTTATGAGCATTTGACAGCAGGAACGATACCCAAATATTATGCGTTAGATTTTGTGTTTAATATTTCAGTCAGCGTTCTTTTTTTAATAATTTTATAAGTATCCTATTAAATTCAACACCTTTAAAATCAACTCATCAAGAATCGGTGGTACTTCCAAACAAACCAAAAAAAAAGTACCTGTAGCAAGTACGTAAAAATAGATAAATTAAAATTTCTAATCATTTAACCTGTCACTAACCACTCACTATCAGTTATATTACCTTGCAAATTAGAAGCAGCAGGTTTAACACTACACACCACCACAACAATCACCAGCACCAACACCGCGTTCGCCATCTCGGCGCCGTGGCTACCCGGTGCTCATGCCCAAGGTCACAGTTGCTGCGTCGCGTCAAGGTCACGGGTGATGTTTTGAAACGAACGCCACTACGTAAAGTACAACACACCGCGGCGACCGAGACTGGCGCACGCACTAGCTGCTGATAGCGCTACAGTGTGATACAGAGGTTCACCCCGCACAACTAGCCACAGGAGAGAGTGATCACCACGGCACAATGGACTACTGGTGATAGACGAAAGTGCTCGTCAATCAGATGTGAACGCAAGGAGGAGTGTTTTCCAACCACTACCAACTTATAATTTTCTCCAGATTTCGTACGCAGATTCATTATGAGAATTATTTAACACGGTGCTTCTCAAAGTGGACAATATCGCCCCTTAGAAAGCGTTTGGATTATTCCAGAGGGCGCTAGGTACCGGGGGCGACAAAGAGGCGGCCCACTAAATATTAAAAGTTTATTAAATATTTTTATGGGGTAATTAGCTCAGTGGTATCAAGTCGGCCTGTGGATCCGGAGAACTCTGGTTCGATTCCCACAGACGACAAACAATTTTCTCCACTTTAAAATTACCTCTGTGGCTCCCTTACCACTAACAGCCTTGGGGGCCGTGATTTGACGGCTGTTAACCGCACTTCACGTGTATAAATATATCAATTACCGAGATCTGCTTCGGCAAACTCCGACACCCATTAAAAGGGGAAAAAGGTGTGATGATATATTTATTTTATTTATTAAATATTTTCAGTCATATTATGACTTATTAATTATATTTTTATATTGGTAGCTTAGTATAAAAGCAAAGTGCATAAAAGTATAATGAGAATAACAGTAAGAGAAATATTTTGCGCGTAAATTGCGGTTACCTGCCGTTAAATCATGGTCCCCTTAGATACTAGTGTACGGGAAGCCACCGAGGTAGTTTTAATGTGGTGAAAATTATTTGACGGCTGTAAGACTCGAATCCGGGTTCTCAAATCCACAGATTAATTTTATACCACTGAATCACCTACCCCATCCAGGTAATTATATTATCTGTTATTTACTGATGTGAAATTTTTCACTTATTTAATAGAAGAATTATCTGTCACTTTATTCCAGTATTGAATTCGTTGATCAATGATATTTAACCACGTAAACCCATTTGAAAAATCAGTGTCACCAAGCATTCAAGTTTGAAACTCTGAAAAGTAGTAGAATACGAATGAACACACCCTGGCGGACAGCATAGTGAACTGGCGCGGCGTAATGCTGCCACTAACCCAGTTTTAGACAAATAGGAACAGAGCTTCGACCGATACACGCTCATTACCATGTCGTCACACACACTACACCACTACAAACATTTACATATCCACGAGTGTACTATACATATGTAAGATCACTCACTCTCTGGCTTCTTCTGTCTATGTCAACAAATGAGATCTTTCTTACTTCTCATTATTTCAGATCAATGTTTAATAATGAAACAGTAATGCAAAAGCAATTGCTCTTTTTGAAAAATGTCACTTTCCTTTACAAAAAAGATACATCTGTTTCTCACATGAAGAAATACATGCGCATCTTTTTTAAAGAACATTAGTGGCAAGTTTTATAAATGTGCCCATAAATTTTACTTTACTCGTAAATAACAAATATCAAATTCATTTCTTTCAAGGTTTAATGCGTCGTAAGTAGTGTAGGTGTATATTTTTAAGAAAATACTTTGATATAATTTTGTCTTCCTGGTGCATTATTGTTTATTAATGCCAAGTTTATAATTCCCTAGGACATTATATGATTTTAATAAGCCCTACAAAAACTGATATTTCTTCTATTCAATGGTTCCAGGTAATCCATTATTTATTATTTAGGTTATTAAAAAATACAAGTAAAACATAATAGTTATTTATGTACTTAGGGTATTATGAAGATGTTTATGCCCTTCGAAGACGATACTTACAAGGCTGAGGACCTTTGGCCCAAAGATTTGTAAATCGTCCGAGGGGTATAAACATCAAATAATGCCCGTGGAGCATATAAATTTTATGTCTTTTTTTAATAATCTAAATAATAAATAATGAATTATCTGGCAACACTGAATAGAAGAAATGTCTGATTTTGACAGTATTACCATAGTAATGTCACTAATGCCATAGGGCCTATTAAAATCATATTATAAACTAAGTAATGTATCTTGTATCCATGGTATTATAAATAAAAATATATAAATATATCATCACGCCTTTTGCCCATTACTGGGTGTGGCACTCTGCCGAAGTAGATCGCGGTAAATGAAACATTTATGAGCGTGAAGTGCGGTTATCAGCCATCAAATGACGGCCCCCAAAGATGTTAGTTGTGGGGAAACCACAGGGGTAATTTTAAATTGGTGAAAATGTTTTGTCGGCTCTGGGGATCGAACCAGGGTTCTTAGGATCCACAAGTTGACTTGATATCACTGAGCCATTACCCCATATCTATCCATGGTATTAATAAACAATAATGAGATAGAAAGACATAAAATATTGTATGCACCATTATTTTATCTACATCAGATTACTACAAGTATACAAATATAATATCTATTTTTCAAACTAATTTCTCTATGACCGAGTACATATAAAATTGCATTTACTTAATACACCTTCAAGTTCTAGCATCCAATATCAGAATTTTCTTTTATCTGATACACCTGAACCTGAACATTTGCATAATGCAACATCTAAAAGTAATCTAACAAATTTGTATAAGTACATTATTCTCTTCTAGTTTCTACTATCTTGCGCTCTTGGCATTTTTAGTTTTTAAATTAGTGCACCATATAGTCCGAGAATTCAACACATTATTTTTATTAAAGTACGTGAAAACAAACATCTTAAAAGCCCTAAATATTCAATCCTACTCAACATTAGTCAACTGAATCAGGAAAGAATGAACTACGAGCACAAATGCTCAGAAAAGAACTGCCTTACCTTCAATTACTCTTAATAACATTCAATAATATTTCATATCCTGTTAGTAAACTGATCAAGGTTATTACAACCAAAAGTGGCCTACTGCATTAAGTGCAACCAGTACGGCCAATATAGCTACAGTTTATTTTAAAAGTAGTAATGGTCACGCCGTTTCTGATTCATTTAAATGAAAAATAATTTCCAGCGTAACAGGTAAGATGACAAAGAAGGAGATATAATTACTTATCCTTTCAGAAAGTAATGACGTGGGTATCACCACATTTTAAATAAACTGTACCTGTAGGTTGCAGTCCCATTGTAATACAACGATGGTTATTCTCTACTCTAAGAAGTACTGCCGATCAGGTCGACTTTGCTGACCTCTGCGGACACTGATATAGGATTCACATTCGTACAACAATTGACAACCAATTTTTTTCCAATTTTAAACGCCTCAATTAGCTAAAGTCTGGAAATCAAAATTAACTGGTTCAGATAAAGTTTGATTTGTAAAAAAAATTATTCAAATTGGTTGAAAAATATCGGAGGAGTTTGAGGGACAATAAAAGCGAGCAATCTACGACCGAGTGAACGACATACATACAAACATCCACCTGCGCCATGTAGCATATTTGATACTTATGGGGTGGCTAACTAAGTGGTATGAAGTTACTTATGGGGTGGCTAACTCAGTGGTATGAAGTCGGCCTGTGGATTCTGAGAACCCTGGTTCGATTCCCACAGGCGACAAACAATTTTCATAATTTCATAAACTACCCCTGTGGCTCCTCCACCACTAACATCTTTGGGGGCTTTGACGACTGGTAACCGCACTTCACGCGCAAAATATATCACTTACCGAGATCTACTTCGGCAGAGTGCCACATCCAGTAATGGGTAGAAGGCGTGATGATATATATATATTTTATAAGTAAATTTACTCCTGAGTATCATTGAGGCTAGAAAAAAATAGGTTGTCGATTTCATGTCGTAAATTTTTCAAATTTTTCTTATATTTTAAATTTTAAACAATCGCAGAGTGTAATATTTTTGCCGATAGATATATCGTATCTCTTTGATAGTCGATGATCTAAAAGCATCTACCATTTCTCTATTTTTTGTAGGTATTTATGTACTCTCCACAACAGAAATTTAATCCCAATACAATGCAGGACGGCTACAGCTTATAGTGGATTCCATATAAGTCGATATAAGATTTAAATTCGCTCTGAAAATAAATGTTGTATCCATCAAACGACTACCAGTATAAAGTTCAACAAAATAAAAATAAAAAATGTATATTAAATAAATTCTATCTACGCTCCAACCAAGACGTTGGTTTATAACTCTAGATATCAAAAAATCATTCCAGGAATTGATCTCAGCCGACCATTATATCCAAAATTATTTCAGCTCAAGCTGTCGCTCACATCCCCTAACATTTATTGATGCTGTAATTTGATTTTATAAGCGTGGTAAATAGTGATTCGGAAGTACGATCGTGTGTGTAGCGTTACGGAATTTTAATCCGAAGATCCCGTGTTCGAATCTCAATCAAGCTAAAATATATACGAACAACCACACTACGACTCGGTGAGTAATTGGAATTAAGTTCCTATTGTATACTGTAGTATAAATAAATAAATAAATCTGCAATCACATGGCTATGACATTCATGCTGGGTTGCAAGAAAAAAATAAAGAACTCTTTAGTTAAAGAATTGTTTTTCTAGTAACAGTATCAATAGCGATTTTCTCAAATTTATTGAACCGTTAGTTGCTAATGAACCGATAAAACTTTCATGCAGCCCAGCACAAGATTAGTGAGCTTATTGTAATGTTATTTTTATTTGTTACATAGATAAGAAATGTTTAGAAGCATAATTCCGAATTTGAAGGATTTTCCAGAGTTCTCATTACAAGTACATATATCATCAACAAATATTTAATATAACACCGTAAAGGAATCATCAACCTGACCTAGTTCAACGTACAGAATGAAAAACAAACAAATGTACCGCGCACACAATCTTAAAATTTATTCATCTGTCAAACGAGAAAGTATGTATTTTGCTACATCGCACCTAATATAATCGTTATTATAACAGTTTTTATTCCAAGACTCATTATTCATTTAGTACTTTCACTTCTAATGGAGTTGCTCTGTGGCGCCTAATAGCTCACGTCAAACGATTTCATGAAATAGTCAGTGCAAATTTCTTGGAAATAACTTTATCTAGTAAATAAATAAATAAATACATATATTGTCACGCTATTTACATAATCCTGGAAGTGATAATTTTAAAGTTATAGATTTCAGTAAACAACATATTTTAGGATCGAATTATTGGTACAATGTTGTGGTAAACAAGGGGATTGTGTCTCTTCATTGTTTTATGACTCTCCCTCTACTAATATCTTTGGAGGCCGTGATTTGACGACTGGTAATCACACTTTACGCGCATAAATATATCAATTACCGAAATCTTCTACGGCACCCAGTAATGAGTAAAATACGTAATGATATATTAATTTATTGAAAACTAATTTTGTAAATGTAGCAAAATCTAACCTATCTAGTAACATATATCTTAACATACAGGCTGTTAAAAAAGTTCCGGGACGGTGAAATATCTCGAGAAAAACACATCGAATCAAGAAACCAAAAAACACGTTAATTTTATCTGAAACTTTTTTCCAATTCGGAATAGATGGCGCTCTAAACGCAAAAATAAGTTTTGACATGATTCTGAAAGAAAAGTAAAAAACGGTCTAATATCATAAGAAATAAACATTGAATCAAATAAACAAATCAACATAATCACAAGTAGCCACAAGCCTTTTTTTTGCAAAATATGAAACACGTGTTTTTTGGTTTCTTGATTCGATGTGTATTTCTCGAGATATTTCACCGTCCCGGAACTTTTTTAACACCCTGTATAGATTGTAGATACTAAAGTTATTGTAGCACTTTGAATGTCTGTGTGTAAAGTTCGACAGGTCATCAGAATGCTCATCACGTCTGCAGAGAACAACTTAACGTCCAATTATTTGAAAACGTTGAACAAATGTAAACTAAACGCGGTTTTAAAAAATATATTGCAATTCAAGTATTTCATTTACATTCTATTTTGAAACTACGTTGTTAGCTTGGGTCTGAAAACAATCGATTTCGAAGTATTTTATGAACGCAAAGAGAAACTAATTTTATATTTCATAAAAAATAACAAATCTATGTAGTAACATCATAAAGACCAAAATTAATCTTAAATCATTTTCACTGACGAATCTAGGTATTCTCTTATTTCCTTTCATTATTTTACTTTTATTTTCAAATACGGTATTAAATTATATAATGTGAGCATAAACTTGACTTTTGTGTAGTTTAACCAAAATCATATCTCATCTTTGTTTTTCTTATTCTCGTGCATTTTTCAGTACAGTATACAAACATGACTTCTTATAGTGTAGAACAATTAAACTGATTATTTTTAAATGTTTCTCAAAACCAATAAAATGCTTCATAGTATGTCACGTATCTTCGTTTTAACCAATCCTGTCATTATTATACTGAGAATAAAGCTCTTGTGATTATTCCCGAGAATAATCTCTGTAGATTCTTTTGTTTGCGACAAATGATAGGTAGCTGTCAAATAATTATTTAAATCTGTGAACGCGTCAAGAAAAATGTGTGAAAAAATCTATTTAGTTCCATTTCAAATACAGAAATATACCAACAAATTTTGGAAGCAACTTCCAAGAATATATTAATAAATAATAAATCGATATGGACCCAATTCAAAACCTTTTAATTTCGATGAATCGACCTCAACAGCTATGTCAAAAAATAATCTAATCAAATATAACTCGAGAGTTCGATAAATTAGAAAATAATTCTCCAGTATCTTTCTCAAACTTGTTGTCATTTGGCAATAGCCACTCAACCCCTACGGAATTTCGTGACAATAGCCTGGCAACAAGTTTTCGAAAGATCTGGCAAATTATTTTCAATTTATTTTCACTCTCTTGTTATATTATTACTGATGAAAATACTTGTTTTAAATTTACCATGAATAGTAGGTATATCCTTATCCTTTGCTACAGAAACTTTGAAAGCTTAGATACATCTCTTCAAAATGATTAGTGATTGGTAACTAATTACTTACAAAGAATCAATGGGATGATAAATATTGTAACATATTATTAAAACCATTCTAAACGGTAATTATTTCAGCACAAATAAATATCTATTCAATTCCAATCTGTAAATTACATTATCCAATCAGATTACTCGTAGTATTGAAACAAATAGAAATTAGTGGAGAAGTAAAGCTTAAACTAATTACGCAGATAAATTGTGTCCACTCTAAAATTTGTTACTAGTAAATAACAGTAGGTATTATTGCCATAATTACTGATGCACTAAATACAGGTAATTATTTTCCATTTAGTCTATAGCGTGGGGAGTGGCTAGCTCAGTGGTATGAAGTCGGCCTGTGGATCCTGAGAACCCTGGTTCGATTCCCACAGGCGACAAACAATTTTCATAATTTCAAAAGCTACCCCTGTGGCTCCTCCACCACTAACATCTTTGGGGGCCGTGATTTAACGACTGGTAACCGCACTTCACGCGCGAAATACATCACTTACCGAGATCTGCTTCGGCAGAGTGCCACACCCAGTATTGGGTAGAAGGCGTGATGATATATTTTATTTATTTATTAGTCTATAGCGCTATTTTTAGGAATAACATGAGTTTTCCAAAGTTGTTTTAAAAATGGAGTAGTATATTAGTGCCTTTATTTGATTTTAACAGAAACGTTTCTTCTTGCACTGTCAATAATAAAATATGTTGGTGTGAAACATTTTTTTAAAATAATTACAATGATCTATTTACCATAGAAAAATTGTATGAACCTTGAGCGTTTTAATTACTTCTCACTACTAATAAATAACAAATTGCATTTTCCAGAAGAATGATTAATTTTTAATAGGCAATTAATGCAACAATTACTTTTCAAACTATTATAAAGTAACTCTTCATTAGACACCATTATCTATTGTTGCTCCAACCATCATTACCATGAAGTTTCCCCAACGATTCAGAACGAAAACATTAGATATAAACAAGCCTCTGCTTAGATAAAACACAAATAAACGTGATTATTGTTCCGTGTAAGTGTAAATAGATAAAAAAAAAAACTTTCACTCCCAAGATATTCTTCACGTAGGCTTGAACTTTTTGCTTTTCACTAGCAATTAACCAGCAAATGATAGTAAAATGCTCGAGTGCTTCATCGTCATCTTTTTTCACAGCATGCTTCGTTTAGCACGCTGGTTGGTCGCTGGTGGCCTACTTGCGGTGAACGATCAGTCGTGTAGCTTTGATTGTAGCATTCCAAACCGGTTGCACTCTACTAATCAGCTTGGCCGTGATCTTGTCCTTCGCGCGCCTTTTAGGGGAAAGTGATTACCAAATACGTATTATGTAATGTGCCACATATCGTTTCGTGCATCATATGACGTTATTTATTTCGCTTAGGAATGTTGTTATGTTTATGATAGACGAAACTAAATGGTTTTCAAATTAATTATACTAATGTTTTATAATGACATATAAAGGATGAATTCTGATTAGAATTTTAAATTAATTTTATGTTTATTAGGTCTGAATGTGGCACCTGCACACTTATTTTTTTGGAAAAAGATATTATTCTCGTAGTTAAAGTATGTATTTTTTTTTTACTTTGTATCTGGTGAAATGCGTCTTCATAGTTTTATGATTAATGAATAATATTAACGGTAATTTAATTTGAGCACTCTTGGTATACACTTCTGTGATCGTTTAAAACATAATGTTTATAAAGGACGATTTCAAACATTATCATTAATTATTGTTATATATTAAAAGTGAATAAAAATTTATTGTATAAGTATATATAGATATAAGATAACATACGAAGTAAATAAATTTGTAAATATTCTTCTACTTTCTAAGTTAATACTTTGTCAAAACATACCAAAAATGTAATAAATAACTATAAAATAAGCAAATTTACATTACACTGTAAATGAATAATTGTCAAATATGCCAATCATCATTGTTAGTCGGCCTGTGGATCCTGAGATCCCTGGTTCGATTCCCACAGGCGACAAATTTTCATAATTTGAAAAAGCTATCCCTGTGGCTCCTCCACCACTAACATATTTGGGGGCCGTGATTTAACGACTGGTAACCGCACTTCACGCGCAAAATATATCACTTACCGAGATCTGCTTCAGCAGAGTGCCACACCCAGTAATGGGTAGAAGGCGTGATGATATATTTATTTATTTATTTATATTTTCTCCATCATCGCAATTATAAAGTGAATTTTTTGAAGTTTCGAATTTACGAATTTTTGAATTTTTCGAAGCTTCGAATTATCGAATTTTTTGCCACTGAATTAACGTCATCTGTCATCTCCAAACATGCTCACGCATAATTCGCGAAAAGTCGGCGACGAATTAAATAATAAACTCGGCGAAGTATCCTGCAAAAACTCTGCAAGTTTAGCGTCTTAATGAAGACATCTATTCTCTTACCGCCCATCTAAATGCTGCGGACTTAAAACGTGAAACGTTTTAAAATGACAATAAAAAGGATACAAAAACGTATTAATTAAAACGTTTTTTACAGTGTACCAAAATTTTAAGTGCAAATTGAATTAATTTGGCAAATAATAATAATTAATAATAATTACTTATGAATTAATACAAAACTCTTCAAATGTGTTTATTCTGAAAATAATTCATATCAACATACCGTGTTCACGTTAGGATGCAGATTCACAATTCGAATACCTAATTCGAAAATTCAAAAATTCGGAATATTCAAAAATTCGAAAGTTCGAATTCAAATTCGAATGTTCAATAAATCCGAACATTCGAAGTCTCGAATATTCGAAAAATCAACAACCCTAATATCAAGTAAAACTTTTTTTTTGAGTGACCTACTAATCTGTCAACTTTTGATTAATTTAATCGACTTCGTATTCGATTCGAACTACGATTCAGCAGGAGTTCTTACATATCTACTGAGCAAAAATATTGTATCTATTGTAAGGTATATATTTATTTTGTAACTTTATGTTATGATAACAAAAATGAATTTCCAATATCAAAACAATATTTTTCACATATTTCTAAGAATTTCTCAGTTTTGTGTAAACATAAAGAATGCCAGTGTACAAGTGGGTAGCCGTAGTGGACCTCAATGCGTTAAAGTATTTGTTGAGGTTTCAATACAATCAAACACAAAGTTTCTCAACCGCAGTTTCAGTTCTGTTTGAACAAACATAAATAATCTTCTGTGGATAGTTTGTCACAGACCATAGGATGTCAATGAAACAAGCGAAATTTACGTCACTCGTCATTTGTCTTTCAACTCCATGGGGGGGAATTCATCAACAAGTCGAAAGAGGAAAGTGAAGTGTCATGATCGATGAGACATCTTAGCCGTACTTAGTTAACATCAGCCTACTACTAATTAAAAATGTCATTAGTAAGTACATTGTGATGAATTTAGTTATTAAGATAGTAATTTTTATTTTAAACAACCTTGAACTTTTCTGATGGTTAATTATTTCATGTAAATATAGAAAATAGACCAGAAGAGCAGTAGAAAAAGTAGTAAAATTTAACTTATGTATAGGATGTGGTCACTCACGTGACACTGTGACGTTTTTGTGACGTAAGAACAGCTGTTCGGGCAAAGATCTCTGCGCCATCTACAAAATGAACTATTTTTTTGGGACGAGATTTGAAAAGAACCGTTCTTTTCAAACCTCGCCACAAAAAATAGTTCATATTGTAGGTGGCGCAGTGCTCGCAGCCCAACAAGATTTGAAAAGAACCATTCTTTTCAAACCTCGCCACAAAAATAGTTCATACTGTAGGTGGCGCAGTGATCGCAGCCCAACAAGATTTGAAAAGAACCGTTCTTTTCAAACCTCGCCATACCTAAAATTAACAACGCCAGCAAAACGAATACCTACTGACTAAATCCTTTAATTTCAAGGAACAAAATAAAATAACTCGTTTTATGTACTAGGGCCATAATCAAGATATAGCACTCGGGAAATTTAAAGCTCGACGCGTAGCGGAGAGCTTTAAACATTCCCTCAGAGCAATATTCTTTTGATTATGCCCTTAATACATAATACATAAATAAATAACAGTAGAGATTTCAGTTCGGTAAAGGTTAAGGGGTAGCTAGCTCAGTGGTATCAAGTCAGCCTGTCGATTCTGAGAACCCTGGTTCGATTCCCACAGGCCGGAAACAATTTTCAACATTTTAAAACTACCCCTGTAGCTCCCTCACCACTAACATCTTTGGGGGCCATAATTTGACGGCTGGTAACCGCACTTCACGCGCAAAATATATCACTTACCGAGAGTGCCACACTCAGTAATGGGTAGAAGGCGTGATGATATATATATATATATATATATATATATATATATATATATATATATATATATTTTATTTCATTTCGGTGAAATTTCCAGTATTAGATACCGTAATGGAATATTTATTGTATCGTGCAGTTGTTGTTTTTAACATATAATTATAGTGATTTTAAGATGTCACTTTCAAGGTTAGGATACAAAAATAATGTTTAATAAGTAAATGCGACACAGTATGAAATAAAACATTGTCCGTCATACATCCATAAATCATTTTTAACGGTACTCATTTCTAATTTCCAGAATCAGTTCCTTCGTCCCCTCGTCCGGAAACATCTTACTCGTACCGTAAAAACTTATTTACCGGACTAACGTAGATAACTATTTTCTCTCGAACTAAAATTTTATTTGAACCTTTTACGTCATGCGGTAGGCAAAAAACAATACCTTCCCACTACTTTGAAAATGGGTTTTAAATTTCTCCCACTTTCTAAATAGAATGCGTCGCTTCATTTTTCAATTTTCTTGTAATATATTGAATTTCTCCGAAAACAAAAACGTTACAAAATGATGTTAAAGTTTACGATGTTACAAATTTGAAATAGGTACATCATGGTACACATACACGTAAAGAAAAAATAAATTGTAATATCTAAATATGAGAAATTAGAATTTATTCATAATATCATTTAATTTTGTTGTGTCGAATTTCAAAGTAACTTCAATAAAATTGTTAGAGATAACTTTTACAAAGGGAACATTAATAAAGTTTAAATGTTAATAGTCAGAGCATGAAATTAAATTATGAATTATATAAACGCCATTCCTGCTGCTAACTGACGTTGCGATACAAGGAGGTAGATATGTGAAATATTTCCTCTTGATAAATATTAAAGCCATTCATTAGTAGTTTAACTCGTGTCCTATCTATAATAACTAACTCAAACTTTTACAGCAGGAATTTTATTACTAGTATAGTTTATCAGACAGTTTTATTAAAATTAGATTATCATCTTAATTAAAAGTTCATTTTTCCTAAGCGCGCGCAAACTTATATATATAATAGAATTAATTTGAATACCTAATAATCTAGTACCTACTTTAAAACTTTGAAAAACAAAAAATAAATTACTGTTTAAATCGTATCTCCAGTATTTAACATTTACAATCCCTCGCATAATTTGCACTTGACAATACAAAAGCTGCCCACACACCTTATTTGGTACCTAATTTCAGCGCCAAAAATTAAAAAAGTTAATTAAAATAGTTCGAGATAAATACCTACAAATTTCTAATATTTATGCAAAAACTATTTAAAATAATTTCTCTAATCTGAGGAATAATCAAATGTGGTGTAGTCACTACACGGCTTTCTTATATACAACATATTTAATATTTATAATATATGAATGTTAATTATAATTATATCCTAATTTACATCTCCCAATACTACTAATAGAATAGAAATTTAAAATCAAAAGGAATTGTTATAGTTGGCAATACAATTCCAGAGATCTTTTTATTCCACAGTTGGCACAACTTCAGATAAAGGCGGAAATGCTATTTGACATTTCTAATAAATACAAATAGGTTATGTCTGGAGTCTGACAGCTAATAGAATTTTGACTTTTTAAGTAATAGAAATACTTTAGAAATAAATGTAATAACTGTACTCAAATTTAAATTTCAAATGTCACTGTCAACAACAGGAAATGAATTTATACATCAGGCTTACCAATTTCAAGTAGTTTTTTTTATTGCCAACTGTAACAATTCCTTTTAATCACTCTGTATTATTAAACATGGGGTGGCTAGCTCAGTGGTATGAAGTCGGCCTGTGGATCCTGAGAACCCTGGTTCGATTCTCACAGGCGTCAAACAATTTTCATAATTTCAAAAACTACCCCTGCGACTCCTCCACTACTAACATCTTTGGGGGCCGAGGTTTGACGACTGGTAACCGCACTTCACGCGCAAAAATATATCACTCACCGAGATCTGCTTCGGCAGAGTGCCACATCCAGTAATGGGTAGAAGGCGTAATGATATATTTATTTATTTATTTTTATGTAATTTAGCTTTTCAGTAATTCAGCATTTATCTTTTTGAAACATAACGTATCAAATTTGTTTACGTATAACTTTCTAGTAATGTTGACTACTTTATGACTAACTTTACTGATGAGGCATATACTGGCTGTTCGTTTTTCGAGCCTCACCCTTGGTATCTCAAGAACCGTGAGATACGAAGTCGATTAAATTGAGGCAAAGTTGCCAAATTAGTTGACCATTTTAATGATGTATTTGTTTTTCCGAAAATTAAAATTTATGTTTTTTGTTTCTATTGCTACTATGATTATTGAAATATATTATTAAATATAAAAATTTGTTTTTCTCAAAATTAGACGCATATACAGGAAACTTGCAAATAACATTTTATGAGAAAATGATCAAAACGGATTCAGTGAACCTCAAAACAAGTATTTCCGCGAAAATCTCGTCATCGATTTTTTTCACGATTCCAATACTGTGTATAAGAAAGTAAAAATGAGGTAATCTCTCGTAAATAAAGTCAAAGGCCATAAAAACAAGTCACGCCCGTGGTACATACATAACATATATTCTCTAATTTAGAAAAAATATTTCTGAAAGAAAGAAACTATGGTAGCGAAGAACAACATGTGATTGAATGTTGAGATTTTTTTTAGGATTTAAAGAATGTTTGGGATCAGTGCCTTTTGGGTGTTTGAGATTTTTTGGAAGTGTAGTCCGCGTGAAATTAATTTAAGAACTTTGCAAATTTTTAATGATCGAAGAATGCACGTGTTGCTATGCGTTTGAAATTATCACTTTTAAGGTTAGTAGCTTTCGAAGCTGCCACGTTAGAAGTTCAGAGCCGGGCAAGCTACTTAAAAAAAGTAGCTAAGCTACAGCTACAGCTATTCTTTAAAAAAGTAGCTGAGCTACAGCTATAAGCTATATTTTGTAAAATATAGCTAAGCTACAGCTAAAAGCTTTCGTTAAAGTAGCTGTTAAATTTTAAAGCTACTTTTTTAAATTATTGTGAAATAATTAAATTTGCCATTATCATATGATCAGTCTTTTGTTATATTGACTGTTAATTTACTATTATGTACATAAATATAAAAAATAGCAAATACCATCTGGCACCTACTGTGTATTTTTGCGTATTAGAGCCAGGTAGAACCGGCAACAAATAATTATTTTGTATGGGTTTAGCTTGTAAGTATGCGTACTTTGTTGACCTTCTGCTTAAAAAGTAGCTTTAAGCTACAAAGAGTAGCTTTAAGCTACAAAAAGTAGCTTCAAAAGTAGCTTCAGTTGTTATTTTTAAACTAATAGAAAAAAGTAGCTAGCTACAAGCTACAGCTATATTTTTTCACAGTTAGCTAAGCTACAGCTACAGCTAAGGTAAATGTAGCTAAGCTAGTAGCTAAGCTACAAAATTAGCTAGCTACTGCCCAGCTCTGTTGAAGGTACAAATGAAACTTTTTATATAATTATTGAAATATCTGGACAAGTTAGAGAGATTTTGTAAATTGATTTAGGTATTTGTTACAATTGATTTTATGTTCATATAAATGTTTTAAGACAAAACGTCAACTTGACAACAATGGTTTCTGACACTTTTGTTTGACGTTTCATTATAGCCCGTAGATTACAATGATGTCCGAGAGCTATAAAAAGACGTTTATGTCAAAGAAAGTCTTGTCAAATTAAACATATTTAAACAACATGAACCTGACACTATTGCAATAATTTCATATAAATCGATTTGTGCATGAACCATAAGTACCGAAAATATTTCTAGAAAACCATACGTATTACATGAAAACATTATTTTCTCGATTCTAAATTTTAAAAAAGACATAATAATATTTATTTTTATTTTTAAAATCGCAGTAATAATCTATTTTATAAGTGACAGTTAATCACTCAAGCTTCAACATAACCACAAATTATGCTAATACATGATATGTCAACAACGCCGTTACTACATTTAATAAAGACATTGATCTAAAAGCTTACTTACCTTTTACGAGGAAGAAACCATATTCAGTATGAAAATAAGATGATTGAACTGAGCTAGAAACTTTAACATAGTAGTTAATGATGCTCTTGAATAAAACTAAGTAGAAGCACTAATACCAACATTAATCAAACATTCGACACTATTCAACGCATCAATTATTTTTGAAATTACTGTCTTTTGATAACCATTCTACCAGAACAAATGTAAAATGTAAGACTCAAGAATTAGTTTCTCTTTGCTCCGGAAATTTCTACGCTGCTTATCTCGGAAACCAGACACAAATTAATGAGAAAAATTGTCTAGACTCCGGAGAAAATTTTATCTCACGAAAAATTATATTTTATATTATTCTAGTGAAGAAGTAATAACATTTTATGTTGAACTTCCATTATCTTGTTTATTGATAAATTACAATTAATAAAAAGAAAATATAACACAAATTACAATTGATTAATAGTTATTTACATAACAAGCATCGAAAGTGTAAGATAACGTGCGAGTGTAAAATTGAAAAACGAGGCGCGCAGCGCCGTGTGATTTAATTACACGAGCACAGTTATCACACTTTCGAGCGAGTTATGTACACTATTTTTCAGACGACCACAAAATATTTCTAAAAACAGTTTACAAGAGCAATGTTGTTACACTTTGACAGCTGATGCGTTTTTGTAGGTAAGCGTTGACGTTTGACGTTTGAGGTTATGTATTGTGATACCAACTGTACTAACCGTAATGTCAAAATATTAAATAATGCTAGAATATTAGTAAATAAGTAAATTAATTTAATAAAATAAGATTTATCTGTGCAAATGTGTTGAAAAATCTGCCAAAACTTCGATTTAAATAATAATACAAATACTTTTCATTTATTTTACTATTTTCTTTCATCGTAACGCCATCTGTTGTCAATCAGTGGAACTTCACCTCATATGTTAGAAGTGTACGTTATACATCCTAATATATCAGTATGTTATGTTCAACTTTCCGTAGTAGTTTATGATGTTGTTATGGTTACTTTCATAAGTGGTCGTCTGAAAAAATTATAACACAACGTTTCGATTGCTATGATCTGTTATCGTTATCAGGTGTAATTTATTAATAAACAAGATAATGGAAGTTCAATCAAAAGTATCTCATTATTTTCTACTTTTAGGGCCAGTTTTTCAATCACCGATTAATGTTAATCATAATTAAATAATAATAGAAACCATAGTTTCCATTATTATTTAATCACGATTAACATTAATCGACAGTAAACCGATGATTGAAAAACTGGCCCTTAAAAATAAATATTTAAACACTGCTATATTCTGACTGATTTCCTCAACAATTTTATGTTTAATCTTTTTCTACAACATCAGCAACATGTATTTAAAAAAAATTCTAAATGCCACGACTAATTGGTGTTTAAGGTAGTACTAGTGTGACGGTGGCGCCATCGGTTGTCGAGTGGCGAAATTGACGCTCAAAAAAATATAAAAATTGAATAAAATAAGTGTTTCATACCTATTATGATTTGAATATCATGAATTGTTAACAAGTTGTTGGTCTAGTGAATTTATAAATACCATACCACCGTGTGGTTATAAATAGGGATTCTTAATTTTTCGTTAAAAACAAGGCTTTGCATGGACATATATCCATTACTCAACGATAAAAAACTTTCTCCTTCTGATACAATATACATGGATAGTTCTAACACATCATACTAGTTTTTCAAATGAAACTGCAAAATTTTAGAGGTACACAAACCAAATATGTGCGATTCTGAGTGATGATCGCCATAAGCCCCGTGTATAAGAACTCAACTTTACAAGCGAATATATTTGTTCCCAGACGATGAATGTGTTTCATATTTTAACACCATGCGTATGACTACCCAAAGTTTACGTGCGCCAAATTTCATTCAGATCTGCAAAAAAAAATTTCACGCTAGTACTACCTTAAAAGAAAAACTCTGACGGTTCTGGAGTTTGAACTGAAGCCGGAATTTTTTTATCTTTGGTAAAAGCGTTCTTCCAGCTGAACTACGTAAGTCTCAAACTGTCACAAACGTTTGTTTTTTTTATTTTTCTTTGTTGTATGTAGAAGAAATCTTCGATTCAATGACACCTAGTAAAATAAAGACTTGACACAGGGATCGTCTGCGATGAAACTTTAAACTTTAAGGAAAATATTATCAATTGAATTTTTTTAAATAATAAGTAATAATTGTTATTAACCTCGGTTTCCCACAGCCGACAAACAGTTTTCACCACATTAAAATTATCCCTGTAATTAAAAATGCCTCGTATTGATTATTAGTGGAAATTAGGGTCGTTGATTTCCACCGAAGTTTGAATTTCTGAACGTTCGAACATTCGAATGTTTTGAACTTCGTCAAAAAAACTTCGATGCTTCGAACTTTCGAATTTATTGAAGCTCCGAATTTACGAATTGTCGAATTTTTCGAAACTTTGAATTCATTTTTTTGCCACTGAATTAACGCCATCTGTCATCTCCATACACGCTCACGCATAATTCGCGAAAAGTCGACCACGAATTAAATAATAAACTCGGCGAAGTCTCCTGCAAAAATTCTGCAAGGTTAGGCGTCTTAATTATGTCATCTACTCTCTTACCGCCCATCTAAATGCTATGGACTTTTAGTAAGACGTTTTAAAATGACAATAAAAAGGATACAACAACTTAATTAAAACTTTTTTGACAGTGTAGCGAAATTTTAAGTCTAAATTGAATTAATTTGCCAAATAATAATAATTAATAATAATTACTTACGAATTAATACAAAACTCTGCACATGAGTTTATTCTGAAAATAATTCATATCACGATAGGATCCAGATTCACAATTCGAATAATTCGAAAATTCGAAATATTCCAAAATTCGAAGGTTCAATAAATCCGAACAATCGAAGTCTCGAATATTCGTAAAATCAACAACTCTAGTGGAAATCAAACATCAAATGTCAACAAAGTCTGCATCATTTATTTATAAACTGGAAATTACAATATTTCAATTAAAAACATGAACGTCAAAAATAAAAGCAATTCTGCTGCTTAAATTCCATTCCCTTTATTATGTCTTCGATAATTCCCAAATAAATATATAATAGTTTATTAATGGTAACGTGCACTGATTTAACATTAATCACATAAATTGATAATGGCAAATGATACTTTTGACAGCAATATTACTTATTTGACAGTTCATCTTGGTTAGATATTGTTCTTTTAAAGAAAACTTTGCATTAGTGTAAATCTGCCACCAAAAGGCATTTTGTTACCTATCTCTGATAACGCTGCAAAGTTTCAGTGAACAAATTTATAGTTATGAATAAAAAATAGTGCGTTGTTCTTCACTGACATATGTGAACTGGGTATCTAATGATGAACAATAAAAACACAAATCTATATTTAAGTGAACGGCAATTTATTGTAATCCATAAATAATACATAAATAGTTAAATATATCCAATAAATAACTAACAAAATAGTACACATGGACATATTAAGAGATATACAATTTGTAGACTGCTATCATCTGCAGTTAGCGAGCTTAACTACTAGAAGAGGATAAGAGATGGAGTGGCTGGATTCTAAGGGCGGGGACAGGTGTTGGCTGGGGTGTTTCCGCTAAACATGATGCGCAGTCCTCAGGAAGGAAGTCTTTCATCTACCGTTGGACAAAGACAGCCAGTCTTTGTCGTTGTCGTCGCTCTGGAACTGTAGAAAGGAACTTATCATATCGTAGATTCTCAAGGAAGGAAATTATAAATTAAGTTCATGCGGAATTTAGATTTTTTAGTTTTAATAACGTACTAAGTGGATTTTAATGTTGCAAGGGTTTTGCGACTTTCTCTCATTGTACTTTTTTGCATAATCTTCGACCATTTAAAATAGACAAACCATAGGGACATTTGTTTTGAAGTCAACACATTCTAAAATGGAGAAAGGGAAATAGCCCATATAACTTTGTTTTTTATAGGGTATGTTGCTCAATGATATCGAGCCTGCCTGTGGATTTGACAACTAGGGTTCGATTCCCAATCAATTTTCACCACATTAAAATTACCCCGAAATCTGCTACGACAGAGTGCCACACCCAGTAGTGGATAAATGGCGTGATGATATATTACTACATTTTTATTATTATTATTTATAATTATTTAAGATGATGCAAAACAATTATGACTATTAAATAAGTAAGAAGGCTTCCGGAACCCAGTTTAGCCCGAAACTGAATAATTTATTAAAATAATACTAAACATTTATACATATAATACTGAACAAATAATATTATCTTCATTTAAATATCTACAAAGAAGTCATGCAAATGAAAACCTTTTTTGGAATTCATTGTTTCTTTGTAAATGTTAAAGTATATTTTTTGTTTACTTTAACTTTCTGAATGCTACCAAATTTTATCGACTGGAAAAGTTATTGAAATTGTTACAGACTCGGAATGTAAATATGCATTCGTGAATATTTCTCTCAATTTATAAAGATTCTATTTCTGTTTACGTATTTTATATTTTCGGAACTAATTTAGCATATTAAGTTAGCTCTTTAAACATACTGTAAAAAATTATTCAAAATATGAATGTAGAATTCCTGTACAGAGTCGGAAATACATTTTTTGGTATTACTTTTAGTTTGAAAGCTTAACAGATGAAAGCATTCAAAAAAGTAAAATCGACTTACAACTCCGTCGTAATCCGAAAGAGCATGTTTCAGTTCAGTTCGCTTGCCAAATCTGAAACAAACAAACCACAAGTTACAAAAAAATCACAGTTGGCTTATAAATGTTTTTGTGATATTCATTAAGCACATCTTACTACAGTTTTATATTACGTTACTGGTGGCCACACAAAAATAGTTTAGACTGTGAAATTATTAATTTTTATTATTATGTGTAAACATAGAATTTTACTTAACAAAATATTGAAATTATTTTACAACTGATACAGAATTCTCTTTACTATCTAAGTATTTAAAAGCTTTTTCATATAAAAGAGGTTGGCGTAATGAACAAAATTTTCTTTTTACAACAATAATGAATAAATATTATTTCCTATGGACTAAATATCTAAACAAAATTATGTACATAAATAATAGTTATTTTTATATTGAAAAAAAGTTATTGAACGCACCAAGAAGGAAGAATTTCGACCATACAAACATATTTCCCACAACTGTCAAAAAAGAATAATACAATAATTATTGATTTATTTCAGTAAATTGCAGGAAAAACTCAAAAATAAAATGAATTTGATACTATTGATGTAAACTGGGAAATGTGAAAATGTCAAAGAATTTTAATTTTGAATTATCAATGAAAAATCACAAACTGCGTGTATCCATGGCGATGTAAAAATGTCTTTTTGAGTTTTTTTTATGCATATTTGTGAAATTTCACAATTCGATTTGACTTCGACATAGATATCTTGATATCTACCTTTTGTAAAATTGTAAAGCTTTGTCTTTTATACGTCATGCTCTGCAGCCCAGCAACCCATTTAAAACCGAGACAAAGTAAAAAGGACAAAATACTATCTACAGGATATATGTCGCGGAAGGCTTGCATTGAATGAACAAAAAGCATACAAACAACCACAGGTTAAAATTCCGTACATACCATACTCATTTTTTTATTATTAACAAACTGTGTTGTTTTTAAGGGATGAAGAGTTTTTTATGTTCATTTTAGAATCAAACTCAGGTTTCTCGGGACACAATTCATCACATATCGCTCTAAGGGACATATTTAATTAAAATGGGATGTAAGAACTTGAAATTTAAAGTCTGAGAAACAGAAAAACTTATTCGAAAAGACAAATTTACAATTTTAAAAGTTACAAAGAAAGTTAAAATCTCACATTCTGACAGATTAGACATCCCAAAATTAAATATTTTGATCTTCTCAAGTTTAATTTCAAATTTAGCGAGTAGGCAGGAAGATTTAATTTTCCAATTGTGCGCAACAAGTTCCGTAAGCTGACTGCTGTGACAGCCACGCGAGATAAGGAAACAATTTAGACAAGGAGACCCAGAAAATAAAACACGAGTAACTACTAAACTAAGACGCAAAGTAAGCCGTCAGAGTAGACACGTAGGGCGGTTGTTGAAACAAATGAGTCGAAATAACCGGCTTGCCGCTTGAATTAGAACGCACATTATCGACGACAGCGACGAGTGAACGAGTGAAACATAAAACACAACGGAAATTCAATATATCTGTAAATTCTAACTAGTTATCGTACTGATAAGTCTAATTATATCATTGAATTTAAGTAGCACACGTGTATGTTTAAAAACTAACTTTATCGAAACACGGTTGGAGACTGTTTGAATTCACACAAAAGATTCAACACTATAATTTTAGGAATAATCACTTTTAATAAAAGTTTTATAACAGATTACTGCAATATAACAATAGCATATTTCAGTTGTTTTCAAAGTATGAATCGCGATCCCCTAAGACAGAGATTCCAAACAAGAGGTCCATAAACCTCCAAGGGGTATGTGAACCTTCTGCAAGGGGTTCGTGAAGCTGCTACAGAGTCTACGGAAATTATATTTTACACAACCCTGTCTGTCAGAAATTAGTGACATACAGGTGACATCTGTCAAGAGTAATAATAAATCTTATTTAAATTTCTAAACTATTTCTTAAAACTTTACTTTTGAAAAAGATGTTGAAAAATAATTATTATTTGTGTACCAAGAGCAGAACGTAACTAGTTGAATATTTAAGTTTAATTTTGCATATTTAAGGGTAACGGTGAGGATCAGCAACAACGGCAACGACAACAACATCTGTGAGGACAATCACAAGTCAGAATGACACAACGCACAAGCGTGCAGATGGTGGCAGGTAGTGGCAGGCAGTGACAGAATGACTCACCTGGGTCGCACCCGGTCGGAGTAGAGCTTATCCAGCTCGTGGAGTTTCAGCATGGAGACGACGTTTTCCACATCGGACGTCACCGCATTGGACGAGGAGAAGGCACGGTCGCTCCGCAAACTACCTGCCACCAGCACGCCTTTAGCACAGGGCACGGCACATACACACGCGTACAAACATACGCGACGAGACTACCTTCTCAATATCTACTTTCAATCAAAAATTCTAGTTTCCTTTTTAAACAAAATCTAATGTCTTCAACAGATTTATGTATTATAATCATTATATTCCCAAATGACATTAGTGATTTTTGATATGCTACTGTGATGCTAACAAGTCGAACTAGCTTTTATAGCGGGATTGATTTTATATCAAATTTAAAATATCTCACTTTTTCTTTTTCATTGCATATTTCTTAAATAAATACAATGAAGATTATAACAATTTTGAAATTTTGGTAACTAAAAAAAATTAATAAAAATAAATTAAATTGTAACAAAATTAATTATGCTCGCTTGCACCAACGGAACTTAAATTTTATGTGTGACTTAAATATATAAATACATACATATATACATACATACATATCTTCACGCTATATGCCATCAAATGGGGTAGCACGAACCCTAAAATCACTCATAAAACATTCACTCATAACATTCATCAAATAATCAGCCCCCGTCAAACATTATCATCCAAACACACCACCCTCACTTTAACCACATTCATAGATCCCTCCATATAAACTCATTTATCACACTCGAAATCATTCTTACATAACAAACCCTCAATCACATCCATCCAATCACTCATATTCACTTATCATTCATCTTCTTTCTTCCTTCAACGTATATAACACATGCATAAATAAATAAAAGTAAAGTTCTATCCTTATCTTTCTGCCTCTTGTTTCAACAACTAAACAATTAAAAAAAAAATTATACATATGTAAACTAATATTATAAAATACAAAACGCAAACTAAAACTAAATCGATATCATGATATTATATCGTGCATTTTTTTAGGATATGTAATGTAATAATATTAACACATCCAAAATTAAATGCAGAACACAAATTTTCATATTCTGTAATTAAGTGGCAATGTTGAAAGTTCAAGTCAAAATAAAATTAGATATAGTGTTACAAAACTTATGCACGTCGTTTAGAGAATAATTGCAATTTAAAATAAGAACACACATATCCAAGTTTATGAGTTGTATTAAAAGATCTGAATCCCTGCGTTCCCGGAAATGAACTAAAACGAAGAAAACCCTAACAAAGTTTGTAACAAAGAAAATTTCTCCGTTTACTTGTTTTGTCATCATAACTGTTACATATTTAATTTATCTTCAGGGTATTATGTGTGAGATGCATTCTATGAATATAGTCAGTGAACTGAATTAATGCATTTGTGGTTATTATTTTATATACTCGTAAAAGCTTTGATTATGCTCGGAACAGAAAATTATTCTATTCATGTAATTTATTTTATATTATCAAACAATTATGAGATTTAAACTATCTGCACATGTCTTAAAATAAATTAATTAAATTATTTATTTTATACGTATCTATGAAATGAATCTATAAAATAATTAATGCCATATTCATGTTTTATTAAACAATTAATTAAGTTTTCTATTATTCACATTAAAACTGCTCCTTTCTATATCTGTCGAATAGAATCTATATTATGGTTTATTGCATATTTAATTAATTAATTAAATTCATTTGAACCAATGTGGGGTAATGGCTCAGTGGTATCCGAGTTGGCCTGTGGATTCTAAGAACCCTAGTTCGATCCCCACAGCCGACAAAACATTTTCACCAATTTAAAATTACCCCTGTGGCTCCTCCACCACTAACATCTTTGGGGGGCGCGATTTGACGGCTGGTAACCGCATTTCACGCGTATAAATATATCACTTACCGAGATCTGCTTCGGCAAAGTGTCACATCCAGTAATGCGTAAAAGGCGTGATGATATATTTATATATTTGAACCAATATTTAATCGGGTTTCAGAATCAGAATTAATAAAATAATTTTTCTAGTTTTCACAATAGAAATTATGACTATTTTTGTTCTATTGTCTGAATTTATCGTATTCCTCACACCAGAGCTGGGCAGTAGCTAGCTACTTTTGTAGCTTAGCTACATTTACCTTAGCTGTAGCTGTAGCTTAGCTAACTGTGAAAAAATATAGCTGTAGCTTATAGCTAGCTATTTTTTTTTCTATTAGCTTAAAAATAACAACTGAAGCTACTTTTAAAGCTACTTTTTGTAGCTTAAAGCTACTTTTTGTAGCTTAAAGCTATTTTATAGCTTAAAGCTACTTTTTAAGCAGAAGGTCAACAAAGTACGCATGCGTACAAGCTAAACCCACACAAAATAATTATTTGTTGCCGGTTCTAACTGGCTCTAATACGCAAAAATACACAGTAGGTGCCAGATGGTATTTGCTATTTTGATATTTATGTACATAATTAACTGTCATTATAACAAAAGACTGATCAATGGCAAATTTAATTATTTGACAATAATTAAAAAAAGTAGCTTTAAAATTTAACAGCTACTTTAACGAAAGCTTTTAGCTGTAGCTTAGCTATATTTTACAAAATATAGCTTATAGCTGTAGCTTAGCTACTTTTTTAAAGAATAGCTGTAGCTGTAGCTCAGCTACTTTTTTTAAGTAGCTTGCCCAGCTCTGCCTCACACAAACTTAATGATAGATGACAAATAGGTCATAGAATCGACCGCATATTACAGCATAATAAGAGGTAGCATTACCTCATCTAACTGTCTTATTTTAATTTTAAATTTCATGTTGAATTTCTATTATTATTACATTTTAAAATCTTATTGTAGTGTCTGGTGCAATATGCAAACGTGCCCAAAGATATTTTGCTTTTATTTTAACACTTTTATTTCTTTATAATAGTGTAGTTCACTAACTGTCAATTTATGTTAGGGGTGCACTCTACCGTTAGCATACCTCATATGACGAAGGTAAAAAGATGAAAGGAGACTTTGAATTTTTATTTGCATATTTGAGCATACATATTGAACTTTCATCATTATGAAAGAAAGCATTGATTATTTTTCCGTTTCCACTTTGGAATCTTATTACATTTTAACAATAACTGTGTACTTTCATGACACTTATTTTATTTAACTTCAAATTTCCATATTCACTCTTTAATTTGAAAACTAAATATTTTTGCGACAGAACTGGTATACAACTCTGAGGAGCTTCTATAGATAATGGTACGTACACTCACTACTATCACATTCAAAAGTATAGTCAGTTTGAAATTAAATGTTGAATAATTTAAAATATTACAATAATAATAAATAAAAAAAACATATATCATCACACCTTCTACCCATTACTGGGTGTGGCACTCTGCCGAAGCAGATCTCAGTAACTGATATATTTTGCACATGAAGTGCGGTTACCAGTCGTCAAATCACGGCCCCCAAAGATGTTAGTGGCGGAGGAGCCACATGGGCAGTTTTTGAAATTATGAAAATTGTTTGTCGCCTGTGGGAATCGAACCAGGGTTCTCAGGATCCACAGGCCGACTTCATACCACTGAGCTAGCCACCCCATAATAATTTTAAATAAACGGGTATTTGCCAAATAAATAGTTAGTCCTGTTATTTAATAGGCATGCCATACTTATTTCATACTTTCATTGATCCGTCAAGAAATTTCTTACTAAAGAAAACAATCATATGCATAAGGCGTTTTCTAAATTCTCTGTTCTTACTCTTACATTCACTATCTATTTGAGAGTGTAATAAATGTATGAAAGTATAAAATGTGAGGCAGTGAATTATCTCTGATAACCTGTAACTTTAATGAACAGAATTATCTTAAAAGCCGGATTTTCTAATTGTCTGTTATCTTTTCTAATTGTGACAAAAGTTGGAAGAAATTTGCATCTGTTGCCATCCAACAACTGTAGTCTATTTCTAATAAATAACTTTCTCTAAATTCAAAAAACACAGTACATTTTGAGGAAATGGAAAAACGCTGTCGAGTTTCAAACGGATGTAGCCGATTTGAAGTTTCCTAAACATGACTTCATTGTGAAATTTGTTGTTTGGAAATTAACGCAATAACCAACATTTTAGAGAAAGTAGGTATTTTATAAAAATAATAAACTAAATTATTTTACCTGTAACACCAATTTCTAACATGAGCTGTATTCCATTTGTCACTTGGTTCACTTAAATAAGTTCAGATAAATTAGACAACAAGACTAAGGGCCAGTTTTTCAATCACCGATTAATGTTAAACATGATTAAATAATAATGGAAACTATGGTTATCATTATTATTTAATCATGATTAACATTAATCGAGAGTAAACCGGTGATTGAAAAACTGGCCCTAAATGAACTGAATTAAGCATACTAATGCACTTCTTGGGATGAATTATTTCAAAGTGAATTAGAATCAATAAACTACTGGAAATAAAGTCATCGAAGTAATTCAACAAAATAGATAAGTGATATGGTTCAGTAAATGTAAGTTAGATCTGATCCAAATGGCAAATGGAATACGTGTATGATCTTTTGAAAGTACCCTTCCTAGCAACCATCGTTGATTGGGGTCCTAGCTATTGCTATACGTAGCAATTAGTTTTGCAGAAGAGGACTCAATATTCAATTGTTTATATTTCTACTAATTTTTGTAATAAAGAAAACTTTCTCCAGTAGTATTCCGGTGAGAATTATGAATTAGTTTTTCTTTTGTGTCTTTTATAGTCCATTAGTGAGAAAGTGATATAAAAATGCCTTGTTGTACCTATCAAATATTAAAATGGTAAACAAGATCAGCATGAAGTACCTACGTTCAAATTCAGAATTAATTATGTAAATCAACTTTTACTTTGATTAAGTTTTCTTTTAATATCCGAGAACTAAACGAAATTTACCTCACCGAAAAATATTAAGAAAATTTTATTATATTTTAGCTCCTTTATGCTCGTTAATGTACAGGGAGGTTATATGTACTTAAAAACAATTTAATTTTAATTGGAATATAGCTACATAGTTAATTATTAATTAAAAGTAATTCTACTATTCATGTACCTTAAAAAAATAATACTGTATCAAGCACCACCTGGTTTATATGTTTATCATTACTTCTATACATTTCACATTTATTATTTATTAGCTATATATTTTTGATATCGAGTTGCCCTATGTATTAGAGAACCTGGGTTCGACTCCCACAGCCAACAAACAATTTTCCCCACATTAAAATTATTATTTATGGGGTAGCTAGCTCAGTGGTATCAACTCGGCCTGTAGATCCTGAGAACCCTGGTTCGATTTCCACAGACGACAAACAATTTTCACCATTTAAAAAAACTACCCCTGTGGCTCCCCCATCACTAACATCTATGGGGGCAGTGATTTGACGGCTGGTAACCGCACTTCACGCGCAAAATATATCACTTACCGAGATCTGCTTCGGCAGAGTGCCACGCTCAGTAATGGATGGAAGGCGTGATGATATATTTATATTTTTATTTTTAAGATTTTCCCTATGGCTTCTCCACTAACGTCTTTGGGAGGCGTGATTTGACGGTTCGTAACGACACTTCACGCGTGTAAGTACATCACTTATCGAGATCTTCTACGACAGAGCGCCACATTCAGTAATGGACAAAAGGCGTGATTTTATATTTTTCTATAATATAATTATAATTTAGAAATAATATAAATTTGATCAGAGGTATTGCGTTAGAGCATTAAAAAACTAATAAAACGAGAATATGTTAAGTGTAAAGTATAGAAAAGAATCTTCAAGGTCTGCCAAAAATTTTCACATGGAGATGACATTTGGGAATGTGACGTCATCCAATTTGATACGATCAAAACTTCCTGATTTCTTATGCATGTTAAATCATATTTCAAGTTTCAGGCAAAACTAAATTTATCAAGTATATTTTTGATCTAGATGCATCTACCCTAACCCTTCCTAACCAAACAAGAAATCTATATTTGGACTACTGATTTCACTACAAACATTTTTCAATAAATTATATTTCTTTTCAAAAAACTTTGAATATACAATATATAAAGAAAACCACTATCCCGCTAGATATGAGGTAGATTACTCAGTGGAATTGTGTTACCCTATAGATTTGAGAACCCGAGTTCGATTATAGCAACTGACAAACTTTAGTCCACATTATATTTACCCATATGGTTCCATCTCCACTAGCATCTTTCGAGGCCATAATTCAAAGTTAGTTTTAAGTCCTATATAGTTTTGTTTTTCTTTAAAAAGAAACCGATAACTTATTGTAAGAAGCTTATAAAAATTCTTTTGATTCAAAAATCGATACAGGTAATATACTATAAGTTCTGAAATATATAATAAAAAACGACCACAAAGATAAATTTTAAAGACTTTTCAGGGTGTAACTATTTTATACATATATGTTTAGTCACGGTTTCAATTTGCTGTATCTGATAAGCGTACAAAGCTGCACATTAGATATTAAACTAAAGTTAATGCTAATCCCAACATAAATGAAACTTTTTGTTGTGCAATGTTTAATAAATATATTAACTAATAAAACTATATGATGCCGGAAATTAATTTAGTTAATCTCACAATATGACAAAAATATATATTTTTAATATTTTATCTTTATAATACATATCTAGTGTATGTAGTTGAAATAAAATATATTTTATGGTTAATTAATCTTTTTTTTAATAAAGATAAAGCATTTCTCAAATTTAATTAACAAAATGCATGTTGTACTTTTAATTGTTCTAAAAGTTTATGGAAATTTATCCACAAACTACTTTATAATTTATAAAAACATAAATAAAATATATCAAATATATTTCTAGGATAGAGAATAATATAGTATTATTGTGGTATTCAAATGATAAGACCTAAAATGCATTTATATCTTAATTAAATAATATAATTTTAAATCTGCATAAAATGTATCTTCAATTTTAAATTAATCCTGAGAGCTTTCAGTATTTATGTCGCACTTAATTTGTTCACATGGTTCTTCATATTAAAGCAAAAAAAAAGTAAAAAGAAAACAATTAAATGCAAACAAAAATTCGGTGCTCACAAAACCGAAATAATTATTTCTAAAATCATCAGAGTTCAATTTGAATTAAATTAATTGATTTTCATATTTTGTGCCATTTTATTACTTGTAAATATTTCTTGATTTGATGGCTAGTAACCGCACTTCACGCGCACAAATTTATCACTTACCGAGATCTGCTACGGCAGAGTGCTAACCCAGTAATTTATATTTTTTTCGTGAAAGATTACACACTGTCCTATAAATCCTAATAGATTGTTTTTTCATTCTGAATGTAACATGTTGTTCCTAAGGCTAACAATAAATCTGTAGCGAAATTTGAGTAACAATAGCAAATTCCTATTGATAAATAAATGGGCAAACATTCTTTTCTCCAAATTTATTTTCTGGGATTTATTTTCAAATTTGCTGTTTAGTATTGATCTGGTACTCGTATGTGTTGTAGTTTTAGTATTTGTTACTGTTTAGTTATTGCCTTTATGATGCGATACATTTCTTTACATTGCTAAGTTGACAAGGCATGTCAAAGACAGTAAAATTGATAACATCAAATAATCTTCTATTATTTTTTAGATGGGTATTTAAAAATTTATCACACTCTGCAGACAATCATAGCCCAGGGAATACAACCGAGATAATACTTGCGTGTATCAATTAACAAGGAAGGAATCAAGCTTTCATATCTCGTTTATATTAAAAAATACGATTGCGTCTGAGTGATACAGATTCTACTGTATTATATTAAATTAGTTTTTTCTATGTTATGTTCATAAGGAAATCATTATGAAACACAGTTGCGTATCAAAAGAGCGTTCATTACAATACGCAACATGTTTAAGACGGTTGGTCGTACCGAATGACATTGTAACTGGTAAGCTGAGAATATCAAAATTTAAATATAACTTTAAAATTTGGAAGTAACTTATTTATCGTGCTTTCAACTACTTTACGTAGCTCTAGCGGAGTGCAATTGATTTCATCGTTCATGATATACGAGGTGTGACTATTAAATAACGAGACTGATGCTGTTTTAATATTTTATTTTGATTCCATACCTATTTACTTATTATCACTTTCAATATATACCCCTCCTCTATCCTTACAATGCTCCATGCGAATCTACCATTGTTCGAAACCGTGCTGGAAGTCTTCTTCTGTCAGCTCCTTCAGAACGCGTGCCGATTTCTTTTTCTAAGCTCAAATCTTGTTGTTATTAAGGCAAATTTCACCTTAGGAAACAGACAGAAGTCGCACGGTGCAAGTTCTGGTGAATAAGGCGGATGGTTCAACACTGGCATGCTGTACTTGCCTCGAAATCTCTTGACAGACATTGCGGAATGAGCCAGCGCATCGTTTTGATGGAAAAACAATGACTTGTCTTTCCATAATTCGGGTACTTTTTTCAATAAATTATAAGTTTCAGTAGCAGTTTTGTCAAGTTTCATGTGAAATTTCACAATTCGTTGCACTTAAAATTTTTCCGGTGAAACCAAAAAAACAACTCTAATTAGAACGAATACGCTATACGGATTTGTTTACAGAAACGAAAGGTACGGCATTCGAAAGAGAAAGCTACAAAAGCTGACGGTCGCTGGTGTTTGGCGCATGCGTACTTCGTCTGTAGCAGCGGCAGTCTCGTTATTTAATAGCCACATCTCGTATACAAAAAATCTAAACTTCACGATTTAAAAAAAATCTTGTTTATAACTGTTGCAAATTTCTCATTATTTCATTATAAGAGTTGCATTTCAAGACGTTGCTCAGCTGAACTAAATGGCATTAAAAAGTCAACAAAGTAAAATATATAGATATATGTCATCTTCTATTTAATAGTATCGAACTTAATCCAAAATTTCCAGTATAGTATAAGCTAAGCTTTAGCAAAGTTTGTGTTGAAGCGAACATCATTAAAATACTTCGAAGTCATAAGAGAAACAATCTCATAATTTCATAGTTAGTGACACTAAAAACGTCTTTTGATAAAGTTAGAGAGGTATATTAACAGCTTATTTCTCAAATATGTAATCCTCTACAAATCCCTGTTTCCCAATATGCCGAGGAGTACTACAATGAGATTACGAGAAAATAGGGTTTGCTCACTTCTTCACGTACTTATGGGTTTCGCTGGTAAATCCGGTAAATCTGTGGACAAAATCGATAGACTTTCCTGTTGCCTTTCAAGCAAAACTAAATGGAATAAAATATGCTGGTGCCATACTTTTAACATGAGACAGATATTTGTAAAAATAAAATTCTTCAATTCTAGGCATTACAACTGTGTAATTTCTAACTACTGTGAATATAAATTTGCAAAACAGCATATTTATTTATGTTACTCTGTACAACAGGAATTGAATCCCAATTACAGTACAGGGTCCGTACTCACCGAGCCGCAGAGTGGTTGTTCTTATAATTTCTAGCTTGAGTGGGAATCGAACTCGGGATCTCCGAATTCGAATTCCGTAACGCTATCCACCCCACCGTACTGCCGTGATATTAGTGTATAAGTCTTTAACCTCGTGTGACTAGTTTAAGAACACGACGCGAAGCGGAGTGCTTTAATGACACTAGTGCTTTAAAGGTACTTAGCAGCATTTTAATTTTGATTCATTTTATAATTTTGTGTTAGTTCGTGAAACCGTCGTTTTGCAATTTGTTGTAATAAATATGGCTGGATTTAAACATAAAAATAATTTTGCTATTGCGTAGTATTTTCTCACGCTTTTTAGTTTGTTAAACGAGGCTTATTATGCAGGTTTATTAAAATGTGAGTTTAGTCTAATTAAATGAAATTATTATAAAAGTTTAAATAAACGCTAATATAAATAATAAATAAATAAATAAATATATCATCACGTCTTTTACCCATTAGTGGGTGTGGCACTCTGCCGAAGCAGATCTTGATAAGTGAAATATTTATGCGCGTGAAGTGCGGTTAACAGTCGTCAAATCACGGCCCCCAAAGATGTTAGTGGTGGGGGAGCCACAGGGGTAATTTTAAATTGATGAAAATGTTTTGTGGGCTGTGTGGATCTAACCAGGGTTTTTGGGATCCATAGGCCGACTGAGCCCTTACCCCATATATAAAATATAATATATTCTAATTATTAATCCAATTTTCTTTGAAATGAAAACTATCCCGTTTTTCCTTTAATTAGTCAAATAATGGCAAGGCATAAAAGCTGGGGCAATGCGTTATTTTTCCGTATATTTAATCAATATTATCCTTCTCATTTGTTCAATGAGATTGATTTGATTCTTTTATAGGTAGGTATCTACTTGATATAAGTATCATCTGCAAATGACAGTAATGTCAACAATAATTAAAGTGCCAAATTGAAGTAGACAAATCAAATTTAAATACAATAAAAGCCACAATATGTCAATATAAAAAGACTTCCATTCAGATACAAAAATACATAAGCATTCAATAATTAAAAAAATATTTCATTTTGACGACCCACTCTAAAATTCTATTCAAAGGACAATTTTCACTTATTGTAGTTAATTTCACACTTCATATGTATTGTTATGAAACCGAATTCGCCATATTTTCTCTAGATAAAGAAACTTCTTCAAAATTACAAAAGATAAATCTTTCAATACTATTAATTAAAATTAAAAAGTTGGAAGATGTGAGACGGAAATACATACTGAATCTGCGTCTCAGAAATAGAAATAAGTAAATAAAATAAATATATCATCACAGCTTCTATCCATTACTGGGTGTGGCACTGTTAGTGGAAGGTGAGGGCACAGGGCTGGTTTTTATGTGGTGAAAATTGTTTGTCGGCAGTGGGAATCGAACTTGATATGATAACGAGTAATTGTTCTCTTTAAACTTAAATCGACAAGACCGTCATGTTCACACATTCACATGGTTTTTATGTTTCATAGAATTAAAAGAATAATTAGAGTAAATCCCAAAACATTAAACAACTTTTAATACCCGTAGTCGAGTTTTTTTACCCACAAAAATACAATCCTTAAATAAACATTCTCTATTTTATTTTTCCATGTTTAGAATAGCAGCTTAAGTGCCAGTTTTTCAATCACCGATTAATGTTATATAATCATGATTAAATAAAAATGGAACCTATGATTTCCGTTATTATATAATCGTGATTAACACTAAACGACAGTAAACCGGCGATTGAAAAACTACCCCTTAAAGTCACATTATACTTATGGCTCATATAGATTACGAAAATTGATATTCTCAATACATTATCCATGCTGCGAAGTACCAGCTCAATACACAATATGTCTCTTATGCGGTGTAATTACGGAAGTGGTGATGGATACATGTGTAGATACTACAAGTATTCCACATACGTTATGCGTTACATGATAATCACCTTACGCAACACAATAGCTAATGTTCAATGACATATATATTTACAAAATTATACATTGTCTTTAAGCAAAATGTGTTATTAATTAATATTGATGATGAGATATTTTTTAAAAAGATATTTGGAGAAGTAAATTGTAGAAATATAAATTTAATTAATTAATTAGTAATTTCTGTAAGAGAAAAGTTTACGTTACTTGCAATTTCTTCTAAATTCTGTTATTTTGTATTGTAGAATATTAAGAAACAAATTGAAATAAGATGATGAAACCTAATATTCTAGAAATTTGAAATTTGTTAATTAATTAACTGAACAGTCTCAAATATTTGGTAAAATATTTCCATCGCGTTATAAATTCCATGGAAAAACTATATTCACTTTATAAAATGCTTTTTCTTTATATTTGCGAAAATTAAAATTACTGTTTTATGATTTATATATATAAAATAAATAAATATATCATCACGCCTTCTACCCATTACTGGGTGTGGCACTCTGCTAAAGCAGATCTCGGTAAGTGATATATTTTGCGCGTGAAGTGCGGTTACCAGTCGTCAAATCACGGCCCCCAAACATGTTAGTGGTGGAGGAGCCACAGGGATAGCTTTTTCAAATTATGAAAATTTGTCGCCTGTGGGAATCGAACCAGAGACCCCAGGATCCACAGGCCGACTTCATACCACTGTGCTAGCCATCCCATGTTTATGATTTAAGCACCTAAAAGTGTTTCTTTCTTCGTACTTAATAATAATAATAATATCTTTTTTTTTATTATGGGGTGGCTAGCTCAGTGGTGTAAAGTCGGCCTGTGGATCCGGAGAACCCTGATTCGATTCCCACAGGCGACAAACAATATTCATAATATCAAAAAAAGCTATCCCTGTGGCTCCTCCACCACTAACATCTTTGGGGGCCGTGATTTGACGACTGGTAACCGCACTTCACGCGCAAAAAATATATCACTTACCGAGATCTGCTTCGGCAGAGTGCCACACCCAGTAATGGGTAGAAGGCGTGATGATATATTTATTTTATTTTATTTATAATATCGTTTTATTTACTAACGGGGTAACGTTCAGCTTACACTGCTTTTACACATAACCACTACATAATAATAATTAGAAATAAATACGTATGACAAGCAGAGCCGATTTATCCATTAGGCAAGAGAGGCAGCTGCCTAGGGCGGCAGTCTTTTGGGGGATGGTAAAAAATACTAATTAATTCTAATAGAAAAAGTAATATAAAGAAATACATAAAATAGTGAATCTCCACTGAAAATTTGGAAGTATTTAAATGAAAGTAGATTAAATCAAAAATATTTCCCAATTTCGACATCGCATTTCGAATTCATTTGACAGTTCCAGTTGCTAATACATTATCTGAAAGATCATTTTCAAAATTAAAAACAATTTTACAATAACGTCTTAAGGCCTTGTCCATTTTGTCTTTGGAATGCGATATAATAAAAAATATAAGCTATAGTGATGTTATAAATAATTTTGCCGAAGAAAAGCCTAGGAAAAAAGCTTTTAAAATATAATATTTATTTTTATATGCATTATATTACTATATTGATACCTAGCTATAAGTAACCATTTATCATAGTTAAAAAGTAGTAAATATGGTGTTATAATTTCAATTTTTAATTACATAAGGTGGCGGCAAAAAATATATGCCTATGGTACTAACATTCGTGACGACAAGATAAACGTAAGAACAACATTCTGTTATTTAGTTATTAAATTTATATTTAGATACTACAAGTATATAAGAAAATTATTAACAATTTAGAAAAACAAATTAATATATAATTTAGAAGCACAGCAGGCAAAATGTAATTTGATATGAAGACCATTATTTAATACTCTGGATTTGTGTAATGAAAAAAAACGTTTTGAAATAATTTTAAACGCAATGTATGACATAGAACTTAGATCAAGCGTTGGCAAGTATTCATTAAATATTTTAGATGTACAGTACGAAAAATAATATTTAAATCGCGCAGAAGAGTATTTGTAGATATATAGTAATGAATCTGGTGTTGATATAATGAATTGAATGACTAGGGATAAGTATATCTGATTTTGTATTTTTTAGTCCATCGACAAACAATAGCAAAGAGAATTGTAAATATTAAAAAATCGTCTCTAAGGCTTTTTTTGGCACCCTTGCCCTCTTGAGTGTTGTATTCTGTTTGTTTTGTATCCTCATATACCATATTTCGACATCTTTTAAACTATACAAAGTAAAGAACGAGATTTATTTTGTTAACTTTTTCTTAGAATACCATAAAATAGATCTACAAAATTAAAAGTAATTCTGTTTTTGTTCATTCGCAAATAATATCTTTATACTAAAGCTATTTCAAATCACATTAAATTATATTACAATTGTATTTTCAGAACTGGTAAATTAAATTTATATTTAGAAAGATACAGAGATAATATAGGTTGCTATGAGTAAAATGAAAAAAATAAAATAAATGATTGCGGGCAATTTGGTTTATTTTGGTTGTTGAAAGAGTAGATGCAAAATTATTCACTTTCTTCATAAAATAATTTAATTTAACATCTGCTTCGAGGCTTTTATTTTCTAAATAAAAACTATCTTCACTTATTTTCGTATATTCTAATGAAACATGTAATGTAGCTAGTCCCTTCCAAATGAATATAATATTAAATTATTGGCTTTATTCAGTGCTGCGTCATACTGAATTCGTATTCACTCTCGATTTCCGGTTATAATAAAGAAGGCCTCTTACGTGTATTAATTTCAAATTATAATAAATGGTTTTTGTTTACCGTACGTGACTGGCTATTAAAAATTTCGTAAAATATGAACCTCTAAATATATTTACAACATGTCCGCCAAATTAATCCTTATCTTCTTTTTCTTTTTCTTTTACACCAAAACGCCGCGCCGGCTTCCGATAGGGCACGTAAACATGATATTAAACGGAAGTTATTGGAAATACGGCCGTTATGTCAGTACAATTGCCACAGGAGAAGACACTTTGTGAGAGTCACAAGTCACAGTTTTCATATACAGTGTTTATTACATTGTTAGGTTATGTTTCATATCGTGTAACTATATTTTTTATGTATATTGTTTTTCTGCTAAATGGATGTGAATTTAAGTGATGATAAATTTAAATATCGCAGTCAACGTTATCTGTGACATGATTTGTTGGATATATGTTTATTATTATGTGAGTTATTATAAATGTTTTGCTTTATATGTATAATATAAAATATATCATCACGCCTTCTACCCATTACTGAGTGTGGCACTCTGCCGAAGCAGATCTCGGTAAGTGATATGTTTTGCGCGTGAAGTGCGGTTACCAGTCGTCAAATCACGGCCGCCAAACATGTTAGTGGTGAGGGAGCCACAGGGGTAATTTTAAATTGGTGAAATGTTTTGTCGGCTGTGGGGATCGAACCAGGGTTCTTTGGATCCACAAGCCGACTTGCTACCACTGTGCCATTATCCCATTACATTATGTAATACTATAATATTATAAGCGCCCGCAGGAAGAGGTTCAATGCGTCGATGGACCCTTCTTTGATACCAGGAGTTTTTTATCTAATTCATAATGACATAAGGTGTGTTGTTTTGAATATTATGCATTTTTTTATTAGTTGTACCTATAGTTTAGGTATAAAATTATCTACATTTTTTTATTAAATTTTTTTTTTCATACTTTTATTGTTCATGTTTGACAATTTATTACAATGACTGGCAAAAAACGACGGAAATAAATTAACAGATATATCAAGACAAAAGTTATTTGTTGTTAATAATTTTTCACTAATATTAAATAAAAAATCTCTAAATTCTAAGCTTTTGTTCATTCTACTATTATAGCTATTTAATTTAATTTAAAATCACCTCAATTTCATTTTATATAGCAGGTATTTAATGTTAAAAAATAAATATAGAATAAAGTTATAAATAAACAATATAACAAAATTAAATTTAAAATTTCAAAAGCACTGAAGAATAAGTGAATAAATGAATTATGCCTACAATAAAACAGAATTTTATAAATATTTTTCATGTATCTTTGTATCCTTTCATTTAAAATTAAAATATAATTTAGTACATATATTCGAATAATGCGTTTCAAAGAAAAAATAAATTAATTATCTTTAATTTTAAACGTCACTTATCCTCAACTGCTAATAAACAATTAAAAATTCCGTAATCGCGGTTTTTTTTCTTTAATCGTGTATTTTGTATAAAGAAGTGCTTATTTTATTTGCATTTAAACATATGGATGTATGTGTCTGACAAGTGCACATTATTAGTAAATTATCTGATATGAATTTACGTCAAATATTTATTTTATAAATATATTTGCTTTTCCGTTTAGTTATCTCCGTGATTTTATTGTTATCAGTAGGTACTTCAATTATTTTTTAATTCATTGTTAAAAATATGAATAATTAATCGGTAGCTATTCTACAAATAATAAATATTTATTTTAGTAAATTGAATTTGTTAAACAAATACTTTGCAATTATCAATACCAATAATAATTTCAAATATCACTAGAAAAGAGTAGTTAGTTATAAATTATAAATACCAAATATGTTACGATTGATAAGGTTATTCTCTATAAACACAATTCAATTGCAATTCAATAATTAAAAAAATAGAAATGAAATAAATACTATACAAATGCTTACGGAATTCTAAAAGCAAAAATAACTATTAAATTAGATGGAAATATTAGTGTCATGTACTGTTTTACATTTTTGACAATTTAGCTAAACGAGAATTGTCAAAAATGCAAAGAATTTTTGTGCCAGTTATGCATTTTTACTTTTAACAAAATACTTTATTCTAACTTTCTTTCGTGTTTTTCGTGTACAAATTTCTTGTGAAGTTGTTCTGCAAGATCTATTTAACCTAAGTGAACTTTCAACGATGCAGAAAGACAAAAAAAATTACATCGCGGAACTTTTATGTTAATTAAATTAAAATAACTAATGAGAAGCTAATTTATTAAACTATATCTTCAAGTCATTTGGAAAATTATTACATTAAGTTTATGTACACTCTCTCAAAGTTGTGATCGATTTGAATATTTGAAACGTTGATAATGAATCTTTTATGTACTCTTCTATTGAAAAATCGAGTTTATAAGTTTATGTATATAGTTTTTAAGTATTTATGAGGCGATTAGCTCAAACTTAATTAATTACAAGTTTGTAAAAAGTTAGTTTCTTTGTCGAACATTAAGTACTTGCAAATATTTAATATCCGAACTAACTTATTTCACAAAATAATGAAACGATTCCCATTTCCAGTAATCAAATAAAACACTCCTTATGCGAAATTGCTAAAAGCATTCACAAATAAATCTAAAACATTCTCAAAAATTCAAAATATTTATGATTTGAATGATATTCTATTTTTAAAACCCGCATTCACTTCGTTTTGAATTATACACGTAGTTAATAACGACAACTAAACTCCAGTAATTTAATTAATGAAGTGAAAACAAAAGAAAAAATGTATTAATCGCCGTTTACTCAGAGATAAATGAAAGTAAAAAGTCTGATCTGAGTGAAGCTTCAACAAGAGGTAGTAGTCACGGATAAATAGAAAGAAAAGTACGATTTTATGCCGTATAGAACAATTGAAAGATTTACCTAGGCATAGCCACGTGGGAGTAAATCCTATCCAGTTCTTGCAGATATTTCAGAGCGTCGGAGATGCCACGATTGTTGGGGTCAGGAGCAGGATGGCCCCACCCGGCGGCTATCATCATAACCGCGACTCCTATCATAAGCCAGAGTGTCACGCCACTGATTTTGCTGAACATTTTGCGCTTCTGTGTAATCTGAAACAAAACGTTTTCTTGATTTCTTTATTTGCTTTTTATATTAATAAAGTTTTATAAAAGATGTAAGTGATTAATTGTTCGATACAAATCATTACCGAGATGAGTAAAAGTAACAATTTTTTTAATAGCCATTTAAATTATATTTAAAGATATCTTCAAAGATTTATTGCATTTTAACATATTGTTTCAGTTTTAAAACCTTTCAACAATTATTTGAAAATTAGAAACAAAATATATAATAGGCACATGTATAATAAAATAATAAATTCCAAATTATTTTCAATAAATTATATTATTTTTTAAACTCACTACAGTATAAAAAAATATGTACGATGTTATAATACTAAAACTAAAATTTATATTTCTTTTACTTTTTCGAGTGTCGAGATGGTCGGACTCACCGAACTATAATTTCAACTTTCGAAAATAGTTTCATTATCAGTTTCAATTTTATTATAAAAATATAAGTCAGTGAAAATCTATGTCTATACGACTATAATTACATGTGGCTGTAAAATAATTATCTTCATATAACAATAAATCATAAATAAATGACTCCCACACAGTAATACTTATTTGGTTTATAAGTAATTATGTTCATTAATTATTTAAATGATGTTTCTTATTTTATAAACTTTTAAATGAACACTCTCTTTAATCGAAAAACTTTCTCTGATCATTCAAATTATTTATTAACGTACTTTGAAAATTTTAACAATAATTTTGAAATACGTCTACGCAATTTTCGCGATAATTGAAATATAATTTGGAATCTAGACATGCAACAAGTTTCAACACTTTATATATGGATTAAAAAATAACTGTCATAAATTAAAATGGTTTCCTTTAATAATTCTACGGAAACTGTTTTATTAAAGTTTACGAACACAGCGAACTTATTACTTATTTTAGCAAATATTCATTTATATTTGGATACATTTTTGTATGTATCTATTTTTAATTTCCTAAAAGTATTTATTTAATATAAATTCAACTGCTACAAGTTGTGGTTTAAGTTTTGTAAAACTTATAATTATCAAAATACAGTGGACCTGCCCTAATTCGAATCACAAGAGACAAGAAAAAATCTTAGGATTAGGAAAACTTCGAATTATAGAAAATACACCCAAAAACCATGCGAAAAATAGATTATATATTTCTTTCAAGTATTTAATAATTTTTCTATGTTTTACAAGACTGCTTCTTTGTTCCTATGAAACTTGCCACTATAATGAAATAATTATAGTTATTACTTATAAAGTTTTCTGGAATTGATAAAAGTTTTCAGTTCCTTTATAAAAATATGGATAAACAATTTAAATTTTGCTTGATATACAATGAGAAGTTTTGCGCCGCTCACATGAATATGTCGGTGTTAGGCGTTCGTAGGTAGTGTTCCTAAATATTCGAATAACAAGTTTAAAATTAGATCTAAAGAATAATTCGAGTTTAGAAGTTCGAGTTAGCGAAGTTCCATTGTAAGTACAAAACTAATAGGATGCCAATAGTATTTAAATACATACGTATTGTGATTAATTAGAAAATAATTCAATTTAATTTTTTGATTTATTAGAAAAAAAATATTTTATATGAAAGTAATGGAAAAGCTTTTTCCATCTTTTATTTGAAATTAACTTATCCAAAATTATTTAGGGACTTTAGCAGTGCAAAATACTATTTAATTATACACTTTGTCACAACAAAAATGTAGGTATGTATTTGGTTTTCACTACTCAACATATTTATTTATTATTAAAATGTTTGAGTATAGTTACGAGTATAGCAAAAATATTTAATTTTTCCAAGTAACTACTTATAAAATTCTATTACAATCCACTACTTGTCTATAAAAATAACAAAAATGTTTATTAAACACCAACAAAAGTTAAAAAACTGAATTAATTTACAGTCAAGAAATTGAAGAAGTCAGCAACTTACCTCTCTTAGACGAAGTCTGGTAGTATACCTCACCGGGGCCGAGTTGAGCGCACAGAAAATGAGAACTCCGAGCGACAACGGCCCTTATATAGCAAGAGGGCTCCACAGTCGCGTTGTGCGATCCTTTCAAGCCACCGCACACCCACCGGTCGTGTTTGACTTGCAGCGAGCACGGGTGTTTGATCTATTAGATATTAGCCAAGTACACACACAATAGATACAACTACATGGAGACATTGATAAAATAATATGTTTGTTTGCGTGTATTAGAGATTAATTTGTTTGTTTAGATAAATTGTTCATATGCCGTGATTCATTTTTATTGTGATTACAAATTAATTTTGACTTGTAAAGTGTTGTGAAATAAAAATTACGGATAAACAAACAGGAAGTACGTTGCAAATTGATTGGATTTTGTTTGTGATGAAAATGAAGTACCGGTAAAACATAATTAATATACATACATAATATCACGCTATATCCCTTAAAATGGGGAACCACGAACCCTAAATTCATTCAGTAAATATTTACTCATCAGATTCATCAAATAATCAGTCATCGTCAACCATTCTCATCCTAACACACCACCCTCCCTTCAACCACATTCATAATACTTACATATAATAATAATATAATTAAGAGTAATATTAAACCATATTGGTAATTTAGTATTTTGTATTTGATTTCAAAATAAAAAAACAGAATTCATTATATTAACATTTTGTTATACCTATATAACATAGGCCTTAAAGGGCGATTTTCCAGAAAATAATATTTTGATAAAATGATCTTTAAAGTTTCAAATACTTATAAATACATAAAAATGGGGTACATGGCTTAGTGGTATCAGGTTGGACTGTAAATATGAGAACCTGGATTCGATTCTCACAGTCGACAATTTTCAACACATTAAAATTACCTCTAACATCTTTAGGGGCTGTGATTTGACGGCTGCTAACCGCACTTCACGCGCATAAATATATCACTTACTAAAATTTGCTACGAGAGAGTGCCACATCCAGTAATAGGTAAAAGGCGTAATGATATATTTATTTATGTACATAAAAATATTGAAGAATAGTTAAACTAAAAAAAGTACTATTTTAAATTTTAAACTCTATAATTTTTAATAGAAACAATATATTTTATGCCCAATGTTATTTATTCTCTGAATTACATTCAATTTATTTATAATCATTTATCTTGTCACATTGTTTGATTCAAATAACATCACGGACTATTTATTTACGCAGATCTAAATTTAATTTTGTGCTACAAATTTTGTTCTACAAATAAATAACGACTTTCAACGTTCGTACCTCAAAAAATGACTAATATATATATTTTTTTCCAGATAGTCATACTGACATTTAATAATGAAGCTATTAAACAAAATATTATGATTTATTTATTTGTTTCTGTCAAAATTAATGCAATTTAATATTTTTGTAAAAAAATTTAAAATGTGATGATATTAAAATTTGTAGTCGTTAAATTAAGAAAAAATAGTGAATCGAATAAACAAATACAAAAATAGATTCGAATTTCAAATAAAAAAGTTGTACCATGTATTTTGAGAACCACTGGACAAAAAAAAAATTAGTTAATAGTTTTATAATAGACTTGCAAAATTGTATATGTTTGCTAATTTAACCAACCTTGTAGCTTTTATACTTCTCGAGATAGCAATGGTGGCACACTTAAATTGAACATCCTGTATATCCATAATACAATTTTTTGTTAAATACTTCATAAAAATTAGTGTAAAACAAAGTGATTAAAGTAATTTCATATTTTTCTTACAATGTTGAAAAATTTGTTTCTAGAAATAGTGCTTTAATAAAAATGCAGATTTTTTGCAACTTTGCTTTCTTTACAATTTGCTTATATTTAAATATGCCAACTATAACTCATTTCAAATTTCGGAATACGCTCCTGAAATATGCGATTATATTGATTCGGTATAAATTATTGTCATTTATATTTTTATCTTCTTCTCCCCAAAAAATCCTAGAGAATTTGATTGATCGCATAATATTATTCATGTTTTTTTTAATTTAAAATATGTGTAAGATACTAACATAATATTAATATTAATAAAATGTATTTTACAAAAAAATAACCGTATTGACCTATTGATTTGCATCTAGGATAGTAAATATTTAACTTACTTTCTGGATCAAAGCGACGTTGTGCAAATGTTGAAACCTACAGAGTTGTGAAGGTCTCTTGAACTCTCTTGTTATTTACGTTTTCGAATACATTTGTTGAAATTCAACAAATGATTTTTATTTAGTATTGATCTTGCTTGTGTGAAAATAATTCTGACCAGCATAATGTACAAATACAAATTTTAGGAAACTATCAGTTATAATAGAAAATTAAAGTCCAGTTCATTCTATAAATTAAATAAGAACCAAATGAAATAACTCACTTTCGTCTAAAATAAAAAAAAATGGTCTATGGACCAAATAAAAACTAATCTAATAATATTTTACTAAGATCTATCGCGTGATTAGAGTAAAAACATTTTAATAGTAGTTAACTCTTTTGTTTTTCATTTCTTAGTGAAATATAAAAAATATAGATTTTTAAGTACATTATATAAATATTTATTTTTAGATTTACTTACTATATTTGCACTAATAAATGTTTTATTATAATTTCAACTTCGTATTACATTTACATTACATTTCCTGTTGCATAAAAATAGAACAGTATAAGTTTTATTGTTAAATGACTGATTAAAATTGAGAAAATCAAATTTATTTAGTGTGAAAGTTTTGTAAAAGATCATAGTGGAAAAATAGTTTATGACCAGAACATTTTAACTCGCCTACCGGTTTATTATCTACTAACTTTTAAAGCAATGACTAATAAATCATTAACTAATTTATTATTATTATTATGTAATTCTAAAAAAAATTGTTAAAAGGTACTATATTTAATAGATGAATGTTATTTATAGTTAACCTTTCATAGTAATATTAGTTGAAACATATTTTTATGTAGCAGTTTTAGTAGGTTGTGGTATTTTCATTATACATCAAATTTATTTAAAGCCATTAATATATGTATATTATCTTTCTAAAGATGCATGTGCGTTTAATATTCAAATTATATACCTTTGGCAACAATAACATAGATAATTATTACTTTACTGTACATTGTTTTTAACTGCTTAATAAATCATTTTAGCTTATAAATAATGTACACATATAATTATGATGTGTATAATACCATTTCTATTTTTCAGAAATAATATTTTTCGTATTTATTCCCTATCCCAGTAATTGCATAATTCTACAAGTTCAAGTAATTATAACAATATCAGAGTCTCCTAACTGTCTTAAGAAAATAATCACATACGAGTATAGCATTATAAATTATTAGGCACCTGTTTCAAAAAATTAAGTTAATTATCAAAATTAGCGTTATTTTGATTACTAGTCCGATGTAAATTATGTTAATGATAACATAATTGCATTGCAGATATGTAATGGATTTTTTTGATTAACAAACAAAAATTTTAGGTGATTTTTGTCATTATCATTTTTCATCACAATATGTGTTTATATATGATGCATGCATATATCTACTCGAAAACTTGTACTTACAAATACAAAAAGGAAATAGTTAAAATATTACTAAAATAATATATTAAGACCAAACATAAACATATTTCATTTAGTTTTTAAAATATTTAAAATAAATTATTGAATTTACAATGCAGTCCTAATATAAATCCTATTTAGCATTTTGCATAAATTTAAAAAGCGATCTATATAATTTTTAATTTGTATGTTAATACATGTTGATATCATAACTATGTGATAAAATGTGTGTACTTCCATTATAACAACGTTTGACCTAGTCACTTTATTTATTTTCGATCAGAAATGCGCATTATTTTAATACCCAGTGATGTTAAATTCGTATAAAAATAATACTATAAGAATAAGATATGTAATTCGATTGTTATACTCAAATATCACTACTAATACTATACATTGAAATGTTTTACCATATTATTTTCATTGACTATATGTTAAACAGGCACCCCTGTATCCTGACATATTGTATTTCGATCCGAGAAACGTCCCATGTATATTGCTGCATTCTACGCTACGCAATACAAGTCTTCTTTGAACTCGAAGTCGGAATTTCAAAAGAATGTCACAATAAGAACAAAACACCTTATTGAAAAATCTGCGCGTCTGTTAAGTACCTAGTTTAAAACGAATGAGGAATATTTGTATTAGTTTTCTACTTTACATTTTTATCACACTATTTAAAAAAGAAATTTATTTATGATACTCTTCTATACAACAGCAGAGAAGCTGAATTCACCGAGCAGCAGTTAGTTCATATAATTTTTATCTCGAGTGGGATTCGAATTCCGTAACGCTGTACTGCCAGAAATATCTGATATTAATTTGTTTTTATTTTGTAATACTACTACTAATAATAATAAAGCCTAATATATGTATTACAAAATTAAAATTCTGTATATTGAATTACATAGTTTTTATTAGTGAATTCTTCTCTTCTGAAAAAAAAAAAAAATATATATATTGAAAATTATTAGTAAATACACTACTCAAAACCGATCATAAAATTTTTTGAATAAAGAAAAATTATTTGAGCATTTTGTAAGTACACTTACCTCTTATTTTATTTTTGTGAATAAAAAGTAAAAATATTAAAGGAACAAAAATTGCACATATGAAATTTAAAAGAAAACACAAATAATTATCTATATTTGATATTCATTTCTTTCTTTTCAATAATGTGTTAACAAATTAATTTATTTAGGACAGTGTATTTACTGAGGATAAAATTTTAAACATATGCAAACAGGGCACCACACTGGAACTCTGTATTTTGAGAAATATTTGTTATTAAAAATATAAATCTTTTTTTACAACTTAAATGGTCTAACCTTAAAGATAATCCAAATGATTAATTTGCATTCTTTAATACAATTCAATACTCAAAATGAACAAGTTTTTTTTTTTAACAAATTAAATTCTTTTAAAGAATAACTACTTGCAATTTTGTTCATTTTAAATACACACATGTATATTCCATTTCTTTTAAATATAGAAAGTGTAATAAAATATTACTGAAACATTTTCGCAATACAAATTTACTCGAACTTATATACGCTCTCGAAATAAATAATTAATAAATACATTTTTGACTTTAACTTCGAACTGAAGGATTATCAACAGCGATACTGACACGAAATTGTATATAAATTGGGTTCAATTTCAATAAAATGCCCAACAATGCATTTTCAAAATAATTTGCAAACATAAAGATTAAATAAGTGAAACTCATTTTTTTGTTGGAAACATTTGAAATATCATTTACAATAAAGACTATAAAATGTAACAGTATGTATACTTATTGATCTACAGGTTCTGAATAATCAAGTTCATATTTTACTACAGGATCATTTTCATCAAATGTACACAAATTCACAAAATGTGAGAAGAAAAAAATTTAGTTTCAATAGTACTTTGGTTATGCATAAAATAAAAGAAAAATTAGTCAAATTATCTAAATACTCAATAAGGAGTTAAAAAGATAATTTTTACAAAATATACTTGATAAATAAGTGTATAAATGTGTAAACCTGTTGAAAAGCAAAAAAAAAATATCGTACAATTAGCATCGAAAATAAAACAGTAAATAAACCATGTATAAGCAATATGATTATGGCAATTTGGTGTCCTATAAAGAAGCACGATTTAATTTGGACCCGTACAGACGAAAATATCTAAAATTAATATGTATTTTAGAAAACTGTATACACATAATTGCCTGTTTTAAACAGTAAAACGTCGATTATTATAAAATTCATCTAAAAATAATATTATCTACCTTTAATTACAAAATAAAATGGCACCGAAACATACAGTTTACAAGCAAATTTTAAAATGCTGCATAACATTTTAAATTGTTATAGAGCAACTTAAAATACTGTACATCACAGAGCTACAAACCTAAAAAAATTAAACAACCGACGTGTTACTCGAAAATGGCTAAACGCACTCGTCTAACGGAAACCAAATGGCGAATATTATAACATCTGAAAATACACATGCTCACCCTCACACATCATCTATGATTTTAATCACACAACCGAGAGTTCATAAAAAAGAGACTTGAAGCCCAGATCTCGGTAGTTACTATCAGGTGCAGTAGAATTCTGTTTAATATTAAAAATAGTTGCGACAGTACGAAAGCTAACGCATTCAGCACTCGCACAATCACGCACGCGACACTCGATCCACGACACACTTGTTTATAAGACAGGGTTCTCGAACTTGGGACCTTTCGTTACTAGGATGTCGTCGTATGGGTGGTCCTGGACTAGTTCCAGTACTTTGAACTTCTTCAACACCAGCAGACTGTAAAACTTCTGTGCCGCCTGCAAACAAAAACACACATATATTACAGCATGTTTCTAAACATAGATCAATTAGGAGGCAATGCGCACGGGAAAACTGTGATTCACTCGGTATATTATAAAAATTAATCTTACCTGCTTTCGCGAGTTTCGTACTGTCATGTCCGACAGGTTCATCTGATCACTTCTCTGCAGCCTTCCTCGCACTGCGGTGAACATCTGGTACGCCCTCTTGTTCAACACTCGCTCTTCAAACTGCTCATCGGTTTCATCCTGTTGCTGCTGCTCGTCCGGCACACCCACAGAGGCAGGGAAGTCGTAATCCTCGTGCCATGGTGTGCCGACACGCTCTGACATCGCTCCACCAGGTGTGTGCGCGGGTAGGTGCTCGTCGTATCCCATGTTGGCCATCTGCATAGCATGAGACCCGGTGCCATGATCGTAACCCATATTCTCCATAGGCAGACCGTCGTCTAAACCGACAGGGAGCTGCTGATGCTGAACTGAAGGATCTTGAGAATGAAGAGAAGGATGGATGTCTGCTGGTGATTCATGCTCCAGCAGAGATTGAACCTAAATATATCTGTTAGCAAATACGAAACAATGTCTAGAATAATTTTTAAATCACCTGATCAACCGGAATATCTTCTAACGGGGGAATCGTTGGCGCAGCATCTTGTGATAATTCACTAGGATACATTGGCGCGGGAGTCATCGGTGCAGCAGTCATTGGCGCCGGAGTCATGGGCATCCCCGCAGGAGTCATAGGCATCGGAGCCGGTGTCATAGGCATTGGCGTCATCGGCGCCGGTGTCATAGGCATCGGGGTGCCCGGCGACATCATTTGCTGCTCTAACGAGTGCTCATCGTATCGCTGCTGCATCCCGCCCGGGGTGGTAGGCGACAACATCGGCATCGGCGTAGGTGTCGGCGCTGGTGGAGGCATCATTGGTGTTGGCGGTGCCATTATGGGTACGCCAGGTGTTGGGGGAGCCATCAACGGTGTCATCGGAGGCATGCCTGGTGTTGCTGGAGGCATCATTGCTGATAAAGCATCTTCGGGATGCAATATAGCATGTGGGATGTCGATTTCTGGTTGATGAAGCGGTGTTTTATTCTGTAAAACACATAATTAAAATAATTGCAATCATAAATAAAATAGATCTGTAATTTTTATGTAATATCTATAAAAGTGTTTAGCTTTTAGCTGAACTTTTGCCACTAAAGTTTATTATTATTTAATGAAAACTTACAGGTTCATCAGAGGGATATTTGCGTTTGCGGGTGATACGTTTAACAACAGGCAAAGATTGTTCTAAACTATTCTGTTCTTCAGCATCACGCATGTGTTCTAGCGCAAGAATATCCGCGTCTCCAAGCATCGCAAAGTCTTCCGTTCCGAAAGCTCGTGATGTTAAATGACGCTGGTAGTTCTTAAACAATGCTCGTGCGGGGATCGGTCGTGCTGGCAGTGCAAACAGTTTTTCTACACCTCCAGTTTCCTTCCAATGCATGAGTCGCTTTGTAGGCGGCGCTAAATCTAATGTGGTGACAATATCTGTTGTGTCGCTCAACTGGTTCTTCATTTCTTCACCGCTGATGTTCTTTACTTCGTCTACGATGAGTTTTCGTTTGCGTTTTGTCTTTGTGAAGCCTTTAAGAGCAGATGCGTCCACCGGAGCCAAAGCAAAACTTTCTTCTTCATTGTTAAGAAGTGTTGTTTGGTCATTTGCTGCATTGTCCTGATTAAGGTTGGCTTCTTCAGAGGCTAGAAGTTGGTTGGTCTCTTGGGGTGGTTCATGTGCCGGTGTTAACGCTGCGCTGATATCTACATCGTGGACTGATGCTGGTGGTTCTGGTATTGGACCACCTAAAGCTGATGGCGGTCGAGAATCGTTATCCGAGCTTTAAAAAAAGAAATTATTAGATAACAGATAAAGATATTATCGCACGTGTCTTTTCAAGTCCCATATTTACAATAAAAAAGAGCAAGATTTAATTTGCACGGTTTTAAACAATATTTTTGCATTAAAATTTTTAAAAAAATACCTGTGACCATCCATTGGGGAAGGTGCACCACCGAAATGATCCATATCGTCATCACTATCGTGGACAGAAGCTCCTGAGGTATCAGCTGCAGAAGCTGGTGGTTGTTTATTGAGACTGTCATCCAACGAGGAACTAGAAGGGCCTTCTACTGGAGGTACTTCGGGCATTGGTGTATCGTCGAACAAACCACCCTCAAATAATCCGCCAGCTACAACATTTAAATTATTAAAATAAATACTACATGAGGATCTTTTGGAAACACATACAAATGATATTTTGGTCAAGATTTCCACCGAATCCGTCATCTCTAATTGGAGTGTCCACTTCCATTGGTGTGTGATGGGCTGCTGATGTGGACGGTAAGGGTTCTTTGTCTTTGTCAAGTCCCGTTGGACCACCAACTGATTCCAAGACTGGACCATCGCTAAACAACAAATTACCCTGCGGAAAACATAGAAGTTAGTACGATTACAAAAAGTTCTAGAATCATATTTGATAAAATGATTAAATCTCTACCTGGTCCATGGATGATTCCAATCCCGCTGTATGTCTCATTAAATCATGAGCATCTGTATCGAATCCCATATCGCCAAATCCATCGTCATTTGTTACCAATGAAATATTACCGTAGTCTTCGCGCATTGTAATTTCTTCCGCACGAGATTGATTTAAGCTAAACTGTGCTTCAATGTCTACATCACTAAAAAAGCACAACAAAAAAACACAGTAACACCTGAAACTAATGATATAGGATTTATATTTACTTGAGCTCTGGCATGGCTGTATCAAAATCATGAAAGACTTCGGGGAGGGTGATAGCATTAACAGCAGCTTCTCTGTGTTCTTCGGGAAGATCCACCATACCAGGCCTAAATGCCATTTTGATCTTGACGAAAGCTTCATTGCAATCAGCCAAAAGATATTTAGCTTTGCGTGAATATATCCTGACGACACCCAAAAGGAGGTGACCAGATGTACGAAGTGCCATTTTCACCTTTGGCTGTAAAATGCCATCAACTGACTTCTCAATGTTTGTTTCGAAAACATGAGCTTTGGTCAGTTTCTTGTCCCAATGAGCAGCTAACCAAATTCGGGCCAAAGGGCCCTTTTTGGCCAATACGAAATGTGCATAAAACATGTTTACGGTTTATAGTTCACAGTAATCTGTAAAGATACCAAAGAGTGGTTAGGAAATATAACATTGTACTAACAAATCATGCTTCATAGTATATTATTTATATGCAGCATATTATTAAAACTAAACAATCAGCGGGCTAATATAGTTAAAAATTGTAAACATAAACATCTCAAATAACCATAAACAGTGATGCATCAAATTGCCTAATTAAAATATGGTTACTTTCACATTTGATTTTCACATAAATCACTTTAATAATACGAAATGTAAGCAATAATGGATTAAATGTTTAAAACAATAATGAGCACCAATAATAAATAATAATACAACGATATGTTGATTCACATTTCATTATTGCCATAAATGTTTTGACGAGTAACGTTGGCGCCTATTTCCTTAATATCAAATATAAACTCGAACATAATGAATTAGTTCAAAATAATAACTTACCAAATATAATAAACGTACATTAAGTATTTATAATACTTTCAAAAACACAAATGAATCGTGATATTATCTTAAAATTTCCCATTACACACAAGCTAAAATTTCTCACTCGCAACGGTAAACATGACAACGATATTAAAATGGCGTCTTCCGCTGGTTCCGCGGATTTCAAAATACGAAAGTGGTGCCGCTCGTGGTGAAAAACATGAACTAAGTATATAAGTGCGGGTCAGGATTTTGATGTGCTAGTTTGTTTTACGTGTTAATTTCATAAAATATATTTGCATACACAGTTTCAAGTGATAAATTGTTAAATGTACTTAAAAGATATTATTTTAATCTTTCATTTAATTATCTACATATCAAAAAGTTATTCCTTTTGCTGCTACGAAGAAAATAATATTGACACAGACGCTCTTGAATATGGTTTTGAAGATTTCGACAACAATAAGAAATATAATTATATGCCAGAGTATTCTGAAATAATAGTGAACAATTATAAGGATATCATTTTTAATAGTGACAGAATCTTTTCATCGGCATGTGTTCAGTGTTTATTATGTCAAACAATAGCTCGAGAATTTCAAAGAATGTTATCTTTTTACAACAAGAGTCCATCGAAAGCCAGACCAGAAGTAATATATAATTCGAAAGAATTTAATAATTCTCTCAAAATCTTTTGCGATATTGGATTCAGAACGTATAAAAAAATATTAAAAATAGATTATATTCTCTAATAATCATATTTTGTGTTATCAGTTTTGATTTACGAGAATACAAAGGCATTCGATTTATTGAAGAAAGTTCGAAATCTTCTAAACATGTTCATTGTGAAGCAGAAGGACAATGGCCAAAAAAATTAAAAGAAATGTGCAAAACCTTTATGAACGATTCTGGCGAATGGAATTTATATCTGCGTTGGATTACAGAAATTAGAAAACCAAATTTTGATATCAACAATTTCTTATGTCGGTGAGTTATTACTTTGTTTTTGAAATTGGTATATTCGAATGAATTTTTTTTAATTGTAGCTCTTATGGATTATTTCGATATTGTCGCAATTTATATATTCCTGCAAAAATTGAAAAGAGTCGTACGAAATATTTTTACTTTAAATAAATGTTTTTTTTTATTTTTAAAAATTCTTATATTGAATTGTCTTTTACTAAATAATGAAAGTCATTATATTTATAATTTATAAATAATCTACTTATTAAAATATATTAATTTCTACAAAATTGATGAATAATTTATATTTTTATTTTAAGTATATATGTATACGTATGTATTTTTTGTTTGGCAACATAGAAAACGGGATGATGGAAATCCGTGATATGTTTATAAATAAAACTGCTAAGTAAAACAAAAACAATAGGTATATTTGTGAATATATTAATTTTTATAATTCTTTACTTACATCTACATTTGTGACCTAAAATAGATTGTCTTGAACTATTAGAAATATTTCTACATGAATCTAGTATTGTTTTCATAAGTGAAGTGGAAGATCAAAAGACTATGAAAATCAATACTATATTTATCCATTACTTGCACTTCTGATACGATGTCAGAAACTCAAAACAAAAATAACAAAAAATGGTAACTTCAGTCAATTTGTTGTACGACAAACAAAATCCTACAGCTGAAAACAATCATTTTAAATATGAGATCACCACGTTACTTTTGGTAAATATTACAAAACACAGATTAAAAAACTATTTTATCGGAAATAAATAAGATTAGTACACTTAACATTTGATTTTTTATATATATTATGTAAAACTAGAAAACAAGTCATGTTTTTAAATGCAACTCAGTCCTATAATTAGGCCAATGTAAGGTAAAAGTTTAATAAATATCGTTGTGCTTTAAATTTCGATTGAACACAAATATTTGGTCTATGGTGATATAAAAATGAGCTTTCGTTCAGATTCTACATGTAACGAACAAACTTTTGTTTCTGTCCAATACCTTTAAGAATGATAAGACCATCTGAATGTGTTTAAAATTCACAACTAGATGTTAAAATTTTGCTATCTATCTAAATTTGTTAGAAACTTTCGTGATTATGGCTACCTTTAATAATGAACACTGATTCAATGCTTTAATTCTCTAAAGTTTTAACGACTATATTATTTGAACATAAATATATTAGCTGTGACAACATAGTATTTAAATAAGTGCGTATATCTAAAAAATAATGAAAATATAAAATATTCTTGAAAAGTAGAAAAATATTGTGCAAAAGCAAAGAAATATAAAAATATAACCAAATACCAAAGAAAATTTGGTCATGATAATAGTAAAACCTAACGAAAGAAATATTTTGATATCAAGTAGTTTTGGCAAGACTTCAAACGTTTACACGTCTGTCGGTGCTTCCATGCCACAAATTATCGACTTCATGACACTAGCAGCAACTAAGGAAGCATATGGCTGCCATTCTCGTCTTCGCATGCCGTCTTTATAGTCGGCAATGCCTCGGACACAAACAAAGCTCTCGCGACAATTACCGAGAACTGATTCGATCACAGCGTCGAACTCGCAATCGTAAGCAAGAGCTCCGATTTGAGATGCTAAACTCTGACGCAGACGGTCATCACGGACCACCTGGCGACCTGATGCCACAGGCGATAGATGTACTCGAGGACAACCCTCCATTCTATAAATAAATCAAACATATAAATTTAATTTAAAGTTAAATAAAAATGTTACACCATTAATTTAAATTTATTTCAAAAGAATTATTGAACTTTCGATTATTATATTGTTGAGTTGAATAAAAGATAAAGATGAGCAAAAAATTATAATCATCAGTAATGATTGCAAAGGAATTTACGTAGTATGATGTAATAAAGAGTGCGGAATATTTACAAATAACTGCAGTAACATGAGTCATGTATGAATGATGACGTAATAAATCACTGCTCGGAGATTTAGGAAGTACTGGAAAGTTCCGTACTCTAAGATCAGATATGAAAGTAAGGATGATGTGTCATAGTTCCGGTTGGAATATTCTTTTGTAAACATTTTAAATTTTGCGAAATCATTGGTAGATTGTTTTATTTTATTCTGTCAAGAATGCTGTAAAAAATTAATCTGCGTGTTTCACAGAATTCAAAGATCTTAATTAATGTGGGAATTTGAAGAAATTAATTGTTAACACTGTATACAAAACAAGTGAAAGTTTGAACCGAATATTTTGATTAAACGAAATCTTTAACATAATTTAGTAACACTAATCTATTCAAAACTAGTCTCTAAAATATTTTTTATATCTTACCGTTTTGTGGAAGAATCTTGTGGGGCAGGATGAGCGACTTCAATAACATCCCTCTCACCGATATTCATATATAATTTGTCACTTTCTGCTGGAGGATGTTTAAACTCATGTTCTGTCTGTCCTCCAAGAGTTTGCGTTGCTTGTTGCATGTATTTGAGCCACGGTGGAGTGATATCGGCGTTGTTGTCAGCTGCCATCTTTAGATCACGAGCGATATTCTGTAATACGAGATTCACTGGGCCGTAAGGTCGTAGTTCAAAGGATAAAGTGGATTCTTCTTCCCCACTAGCGGCTGTTTTCGTTGAATTGACGTTTTCACAGTAAACATACACGTGCCTAAGAAGTAAATTATACATATTAAAATAGAAATTTAGCGGTATAGTGCAACTATAAGGACTATATTCGGAAAAAAAATAGCCACATATTATTTTTCTGTACCTGGAAATTTAAATGGCTAGTTAAATTACTATTACACTATCAAAATATTGATCAGCTTCTAAGAAGTATACGATAAAATCACAAAAAACTAATTAGATAGCTGTAAGTTTTTTAGATCAGATAAACTGAATAAATCCCCAAGAGATTTTTTTTTGGTTGAATTAAAACAGTTAACAAAAACTTGATCGAATTAAAAATAGAATAAAATACTTACTTATTTCCATTACTTTCGGTCGGACACGAAACAACAACATCTCCAAGTCGGACATGACGATTATAATCCGTATAATGCGGCACACCACCTCCAACGCCAACTAAAAACACATAATCTACTTTCTGGAAGGTTCCTAGCAATCTAGTAGTGGTGTTCCCTGCCGCTGTCATCGCTTCTCTGGTGTGTCCAACCGACGGTAACTTAGTACACACAACTCTATGCGCTCCTATACATCCTAGAGTATACACATTCGACTCTCCGACTGTGGTGAACCTCACATAGGTTTCTTTGTTTTCGATCATGGCATCCACTGCCAACTTTTCGCAGTACTGAGCTGTAATGATGGCGATGGTTGGTTGTTTGCAACTAGCAACTGTTGGCATTTGTCGCACGATGGTCACTTCGTGGCCGATGGCTTCCTGTTGGGCACGAGCGTAGGCGCCGTTCTCCATGGCGCGGACCAGGCCACGTTCTTGGAGTTCGGCTAAATGGCGGGTTACTTCTTCTTCTAACCATCCTCGACTACTGCAAGGATTAATATTTTTGAAATATGTACAATTAATAACAATAATTTTATTTACTTTGCAATTTCCTGTACACTCACAGGATTGGGATATGCAGATTCAATTAATTCTAAAACTTTCTCGATGGTTAACACTGTTACAGTGCCTAAAATGCTTTCATCTGCAGACACTAAAAATAAAAAACCACAAATTATTATATTATCATTATTTTATTAAATTTAAAGAACATACGTGGTCTAGTTGGAGGAGGCGTAACTTCTTCATGTTGTCTTAATTCAACTTCAAGTTTGCTTAATGCTGGATATCCGTGTTGCATTAATTTCATTATCTTCTTGATAAATCCAACATAATCTGTAAACAATTATTTGTCAAGAAAGAAAAGCACGTTTCTCTCGTATTAGACACATTTTTTCGAGACATATTTCAAATAAAATTTGTTCGAACTTTAAATACACTCGACGAAAAATCAAGTAGATATAATAAAGGTAATATTTTATTTATTTTAATCAAAATTGTAAGATAATTAAAAATTTAAAGTATATTACTACTAAATAAGAATTTTCAATAAAATAAAAAAGCATATTTTTATTGTAAAATAACATCTATATAAAACTGCAATTTTTTTTCTCTCTATAGAGGTAAGACTGGCTTTCCTCACTATTTCGCGAGAAGAAATTTGAGTTTTCGGCGCATGTAGTGAAAAATAATAATTTCTCAATGAAATAATATTTAAAAATAAATAAAGTTTCGCATCGTGTTACTTGGAAGATATCAAAAACAGATTTAGAAAAAGAGACATATGAGCATTAAAATATTAGTCACCTCTTGGAAATTCTTGTGGACTGACTAACTCCCTGAAGAATTCCTGTGCAACGGTTGCTTGCTCAGTCCCTTTATCATTCAATGCTTCGCTGAACCAAAATCTAAGAATGCGAGATTCTTGTGTATGCTTTCCCGTTTGTGCGCTAACGAGAAAAACTCGAAATTCGAGAGATAATTGGGCTGGGCGATCTGTGGCACCATTTGCTAAAATAAAACAATAATATAATGTCAATAGTTATCACTGTTATTTATATAAAATTGTTCAGGTTTTATATCTATTTAATATTCTTTTCACATTTTAACATTAAGTTTCATATTATGCTAATGATTAATTTCTAAATATAACTTTGCATACTCAAATTTAGACTATTTCCAAAGAAAATCGATTTAAAGTTTTTTTTTAAAATACGCTGAATTCCATGAAAATAATAGGAAATGAAATTGTAAAACGTGTAATTATTAGAGAAAAAAAACACACTTTTTATCCACTTAAATATGATATTATTTAAATTTTTTCAATAGCAAAAGAAGTATGTTTCAAGAATGTTTACGTTACCATGGATACGTCATCGTTTTTGGTCTTAGGACCAAAAATAGCATTTTTACTACAGTTATCATGGTGATAAATATAATTTGTCAATTTGTTTCATTTTAATTTGAAAAAATCTGCGAAAATATTTTTATAATCAAAATTCTAATATGTTTCAATCGGACTAAAAAGTTTTCGGGTTCGAGTAATAAAGGTTTCCGAACGACGCGTAGCGGAGTCTGGCAATATTACAAAACTCGAAATAATATTTTTAATGAAACAAATAATTATTTTGGGACATTCAATTATTCTTTGGAGAATAAGATAATTACATTGCACTGAAGCAATTTCTGTCACGCAAGACAAAAAAAATCAAATTATTGGTGTTTTCAGGGTCATTTAATTGAAGGAAGTTAACTAGTATTGGTAGTTTCCGTCAATTAATTTAGCTCGTAATTTCACTCCGGAACTGATCATAATTATTTAACTACTCATAAATGTTTCATTAGCAATTTTTAGTGTGACAAACATATCAGAAAACTATTTAAATTTAATTTAATGTCTAATGACATCACGAATCAACTTCGTCGTATTCAATGCCATTTTTAGGAAAGTGATAGGAATAGTGAGATCAGACTCATGGTTATTATGACACTAATAAACGAGTTTTAATGGGTTACATTGAATTAGATTTAAGAGACAGGCTGTAAATTGATTCACTCAGCACTTAAATAATATGCTGAGATTACACTTTATTAATTTCGATTTATATTAAATGAAATAAAAATAAATGATATATTAATTTAAGCTACTTACCCACGCCGGCTCCTTTATTTATAACAATTCCTTTATGATCGCCTCCCGCTACATGCATTGTTTCATCTGTTTCTAGGACAGCCCTTCGTTCTATTATCAGAGTTGTTGAATTTGCTGTTTTGCATTTTGGGGTCATTACCACTTGTGTTGTTTCTGTCATTTTGATTGATTTCTGCAATAAATTAATAATATATTTCAACGTCAACAAATACATTTTGTAACTTTCTAATTACAATTTTATTTTATTCAAGAAAATATATGACAGAATTAAAACGATATACTCCAATAAATATTTTTTTGGCGCTACCACTGTACCGTTCACACCCACAAATTCACTCCAAATAATAAATATTAAATATAAGATGATGGAAACAATTCAGAAAAATCTGCTTTTACACAGCAACGTAATTTTTGCAAATGCAATTTTTATATATGTAGGCGTAGGTAACGTGTAAGTGTAAAGAGATAACGAATTTATAGGTTATTTATAGCTCAGAGAGTAAATCTTTAAAGACTCCAGGAACAATAATAATGTTAAACCGCGCCCAAAGAATGTGATGTTACAGAAAAGATATTTCTGGATAAGTGATTCACGTTTAATTCATCGAACTTGCTCCGGGTCAATTAAGATTATTTTATTTTTATCGAAGCAATGTAATGAAAGCATGTTAAATGCATAAACAAAGTCGATAACAACTTATTTATTTACTGAACTCATAAGCCTTGTACGTGCAAGAACATTCTATTAATTTTTCAAAACTAGATTAGCAAACAAGTGAGAATCTAGGGCATCTAGGCCGAGACCTGGACCGTGACCTGGGTCAAACAAATGAATCATGTTCCTCTTCATTCGACAAAATGTTACGGATGTTACGGTTCTGCACTCGAATCTATTTACATTTAAATGTTTGGGGCGCGGCAAAACAAAGCGATAAAACTCGGAAGTTATAGGAAAACATAAATCTGCATTTCGTCCCTAGAACAGGATGACACAGAAAATTGATCAAACACAGTGTCTGTTGTTTTTTTTTAAATATGCTTAGCAAAAAAATCTGCTAATCTGTGACTCAATATGAATAAACATGATATTTTCGCAAGAAATGTTTACTTCATAAGAAAATATTATTACCTGATTAATTTGAGTTCCACGAAAAAAACACTGGTTTCACTATAAAATAACTAATATAAATTAAATAAATATTTATATATTTTAAACAAATTATAGGAACACGTTGTTGCATTTAAGACGAACATAACACACTAACAACTCTCACTGGAACTGATACAGATAAAACTGACAACTCTATATAGATACGTCATGTCTCTGAATATTTCTTGCGTCATGCTGCTATATTCAAAAAAGAACACTAGTGGCGTCATGGTTGCGTCTGGTCTCTTCTTCGTACTAACAGTGATCTCATACAAGAGCGTCGTAAGCATTTATTGTACGGATAGTATTTAGATTTTTTGTATGGAACCAAAACAAAATATTATTGATCTACTATAATTATTGGAGAATCCCAAATTACAATAACTTAATTTTTATATCATATTTCGAAATATTTAACTAGAAAATTCTGGAATAAAAATATTATTGCGACGACTATGACTCACGTGTGAACCTATTGCACATAAGTTCAGTCACTTGTGTAATGTGTTGTAACCTAAAATAAGCGCGCATCGCAATATTTCGAAAAACATCTGAATATGTTTTGATCTTCGGTTGTTTGTTTTAAATAGGAACATAGTATAGAAATAAAAACATAAAATTGTAAAAATAAATTATGTGTATTTTATTTTCTGATTAACATAATGTAAACATTTACAGTACTTTCATTATTTGTCTGTAAACTTCAACACTAACATTTGAAACGATTGTATACAATAAATAAATAACTTAATATGAATCTAAATTAATATCAAGACTTTGAACTATGGCCAGCACTCATGCATAATTTGGTTTTCTGATGTATCACTAATTTGTCTTTTCTACTAAAACATTTATTACATCTTTCACAATTAAATGGTTTATCACCACTATGCACTTTAAGATGACGCGCAAGATTGGATGTATGAGCGAATTTTCGATTGCAAACTGGACACGAAAACGGTTGTTCTCCTGTGTGTTTACGAAGATGTTTATTCATATCTCCTTTATGTGTGAAAGTCTTTCCACAATGTTCACAACTCATTATTTTTCTATTTACTGTAGTATCTTTACTTGTTGATGGTTGTACTACGTGTTGTACATCAGGAATTAGTTTAGTTGCGGTTTCTACATCAGGTTTCACTTCTGTCTCTTGTATTCGATCTTTTATGCTGTAATTTAAAGGTGCTTCGATATGTTCTTCATATGCATCAGCCTTGATTTCTTCTGTTTTCTGTTCATTGACATTTTTAAAAGGATAATTGTCTAGACTAGAATTATTTTCGATTTTTTCAATAACTTCTGCTAAAAGTGGTAAATTTCCAAATTTAGCTTTACAATGTTCACACTGGCAGTTTGTATCTTCAATGTGTTGTGGAGAATCTTGCATGCTCTGGTACCAGTCTTCAGAAAAGTCTATTGAATCACATTTTACAAACACTCTTAGTTTCATCAGGCAGATTTCGCACATCCGCAGGTATGAATAGGGGTTGTATTCTTTAAATACCTGAAACAATAATAAAAGCAATTAAAATCTACACAATTTTCTTTGTTGTTAGAATATTACACAATGTTATTTAAAAAGTAAGTTCTGAATAAATATAAAATGAAACTTACAACTTGAAACTCTCGTAAATATTTCAGCACTTGATAATTATCTTGGATGCATAGTTTGATGCGAGCAGTATGACTGTGACACAAACTACACTTGTGTTTATAAATATTATATCCCATTGCGAACTGCTATTTAACAGTGATCAAAATATTGTGAATAAGATTTCTTAAGAGCGCGGGTTTTTGACTTGGGATTTATCGCAAAAACCACGTTTTGCGCATGCGTATTTGAAAGATATGCCCGGGGGAAGTACTTAGTTGATAACAAAGATAAGTGTGTGGAGAGAGGGATTCTGTTATGATGGGAAGCCCCAATTCCCCACTCCATTTTATCAGCAATATGATGACGTTTATCGGAAGAATGACGGTATAGTTCTGACGTCAAGAACCGGATTTCTGGAAAGAGTTATTCAAATTATGCAAAAAACTTTGTTTTTCGACTCTCATTTCGATGAAACCGATGTTGGACTTTGAACTGGCCTTAATGCACAATGCGTCATCTACTTTAAAATAATTGAAAAAGGTAATATTTTTATTCTAGTAAATTACTGATTGGGAAATTATTGTTTGTAATTAGTTCTACAACAAGTACCTAAACAAGTCCGCTTCAGCGGGATTTTGACTGCCCATGACCTTAAACATGCTAGACAGTTTTTTTCTAATTCCTTTTGTTTTTATTTAATTTAGCCAAATATGTAACAAACATGTGTTTAATTAATAACAAGAAATTCTTTTCGGTTGGAAAAATGCGCATGTTCTTTTAATGTTAATTACATGTATGTAAACAAACAAAAAATTGTAAATATAATTCAGTGAACCGATAAGATCATTTAAATTATCTGTTATCACCGTAGATAAAACCGTGTTAATTTAAAATCATATGATGTAGTAGTAATGAGAACAACGTTGTAACACAAATGAAATTCTAGTTAAATTTTGTTGTGGTTTATTTATGAAAATAAAATATTTTATAAAATATGTTTATATTAAAATAAAATTTTAAAATAAAACTTTATAACATAGCACATTTTTTTGAAATAAGCAGAACCGTTTCTTAAATTCCATATATTTATCTTCGTATATTATTTCTTGAAATTCTGAAAAATATTCACCATGATTAATTATATTGTTTAAAATTTATTGTAAACCATAAAAGAAAACATAATATGTACATACAATATAAATAATAGGTCGCAAGAATAAATAACACTTTATAATTGGCATTTAAAAACAGCAGTCGTTATTTTGCAATTAATATAATAAAATAGTTATTGTCCAGATAGTTTCAGAGTAACAAATATTACTTAAAATGTAACAATATATCAATCGAATAATTTATTATTTAACAGTATAGTGGACATTGGACAGTAACTAAATACTATTGGCAACGATTTATATATAATAAATAATTTTGGGGCTACTTTACTTTAAGAATTTTTTGTACAGCTTCAACTACATCTGAAGCTTGAGGTATGGCAGTTTGTTCCAAAGATTTTGCATATGGCATTGGTGCATCAACTCCAGTTATTCTAATTACAGGAGAGTCGAGATGGTAAAATGCTTCACTTTCCATGATTTGTGCGCAGATTTCAGAACCGATTCCAGACTGGGGCCAACCCTGTTCTATAGTAATCAAATGATTTGTCTTTTGTACTGACTGAATAATTGTGTTAACATCTAAGGGTCTGAGTGTTCGTAGATTTATAACTTCACACTCAATGCCCTTCCCAGCTAATTCTTTTGCTCCTTCCAGAGCAGTTTCCACTGCTCTTGAATGTGCGACGAGTGTCATATGTTTTCCCGGTCGTTCGATTTTTGCTTTTCCAATAGGAATTAAGAAATCTTTCGATAAAGCTTCATCTGGCATTGTCATCTGTACACCATACATGATTTCGTTTTCTAAACATATTACTGGATCAGAATCGCGAATGGCAGATTTGAGTAAACCTTTAGCGTCTTCGGCAGAATAAGGTGACACAACTTTAAGTCCAGGACAGTGAGAATACCACGCACCAAAACACTGTGAATGCTGAGCAGCAACTCCAGCAGCAGCACCATTGGGTCCACGGAATACAATTGGTACGTTAACTACACCGGCTGACATGTAGAAGGTTTTGGCAGCAGAATTAATGATCTGATCAATTGCCTGCATGGAAAAGTTGAACGTCATGAATTCACAAACAGGGCGAAGACCTGCCATTGCAGCTCCTACTGCAATACCAGCGAAACCCATTTCTGTAATTGGTGTATCAATAATTCGTTTGTCTCCATATTTTTTCCATAATCCTCTGGAAACTTTGTAAGCACCATCGTATAGCGCTACTTCTTCACCTATAAGAAATACACGGCCATCTCGTTCAAGTTCTTCATCTAAAGCTGAATTCAATGCATCTCGAACTGTCATTTGTTGAGCGAGTGCTGCTTTTGAGGTAGAAAGTGCTCTACGAAATACAAATTTTGAGACCATATTTGCAACGGATGGGGAATTTGTTAAAGTTGCCATTGTAATTTAAAATTTCTTTGCTGAAAAGTAAAAATTATATAATATGCTATTTCATTTATGATAAATATATACTTACATCTGTAATGAACAAGGTGATGAGAATATCTATGAAAGTCGAAACTGTCAAACCAAGGTTATTTGTGGTCTCTTTTTAAATAGTAAGATCACACGTTTGGTTCGTGCAGTTCCACACGATGGCAGCACGAATTATGTAATCGGTAAAGATTTCAAAAAATGGAAATCAAAGTTCATTGTATATAAATTTTAAATATGTTACATACTTATATAATTGACAGTTATGTCATAGTTTTATTATACATTTTCTGTTTTCATTTGTTTATATTGATTTCGTTGTCATATTTTTCAGTTGGAAATATAGTTGGGATTTGGAAAATTTTAAAAAGAAAAACTAGTTAGAACAAATAATATTCTTCATTTAATGTTAAACCAAGAAAAACATTTTTATTTTTGTTTATTTCTTTTTCATCGTGTCAATAAATTTTTTCATTTGTTTGGTGTTGTCTTCAATTATTTCTTTGTATCCTGGAAGAGTACTTTTCAGGTTGTTGTACCATTTTTCAACGTTCGGGTAGAGCCTTAATTTAAAATCAATAGTTAAAACAGCTGTTGCAACCGATGAAACTAACGCCAAATCTGCCAGCGTTAATTTATCTCCTGCAACATATTCTTTTTCTTCTAGAACCGTGTTCAGATATTTGAAAGCATTTTCTATATCCGGCATTTTGCTAAAGTTGAAATCTTTGCTCCCAAAAAATACTGGCGACTGGAACATATATCATGTAATCGTAATGCACAAAAAAGATAAAATAGAAAATTCTTACATAGTAAGCAATCAATGCACCAAGCAATTTATCTATATCAAAATAGAGAAATTGATTAATTTTCGCTCGCATTTTCGTGTCTCTTGGGTATAAGGATTCGTTCTTTCCATACCTCTCCGTCAAATACGTCATAATGGCTCGGCTTTCAGATATTATAAATCCATTATCATCCAGGGTTGGAACTTTATGTTCCGGATTTATCTGACAAAGACAATTTGCGTTATATATTTTGTTATACAGAAATGTTTTTCATCTATACTTACTTGTAAAAACTGCCGTTTCATATGTTCACCTTTTGGTAAATCGACAATAATATAATTTAAATCAATTTTCAAAAGTTTTGCGGTAAGCATAACATGGCGACTAGGTGGTCCTATAGGAAAATAGTACAAACTTAAAGTTTTGTATTGTTCGCTCGGCATTTTCACTGAAACTAAAACAAGATATTAGTTGACGGCTTATTATAATTTTTAAGACTTTATTATTAACAAAAATGTATTTTGTTATTAGCTTTAAATTTTGTGTCTATGAATTCTTAAATGTAATGTTTCCTTTTATGGTTATCATTTTATTTACTTAAGTGATTGTAATCTACTTTCATTGATTTACTGGTTAAATATATGACTTGATGTAAAGAAATATATTTTACATTTTATATCAAAAAGCATAAACTTGTAATTTATCTTATTATATAAATAATTATATGTCAATTTGATTTAAAAGTTGCTGGTCTCAAAACTTACATCTTTTAGCGCACTGTAGTTAATTGTAAGTGAACTGCGAAAGGTATGCAGAAGATTATTTTTAGTGCAAAACAAATATTTATCACTAAAATGGTATCTGGAATTCGATGTTTAACAGTTTTGTAAACCGATAAATGATTTTTATTGCGCTATGAAATAACTTATTTCTTACCTCTGTAGCCGTATCTTTAGGGAACTAAACACAAAATGATGTTATGTGTTAGCGTTTTGTTATCATGCCATTATAATCAAAATGTTATCTTAATAACTGAAGTGCACAGAGGCTTGAATGTACTATTTATTATAAATTTTCACATCAGGTTGATGTTTATCTGCTATAAATGCGAATTCAACTCATGATGATTTGGAAATTATGATATTGCAAATCATGTATATTCAATGATTCCAAATATTTGTTTATATTTTAAATTATTTTGTTTATGGAATGAGTAATTAATTTTTGTAAAATCCAACAAGACAATTTTACTTTTGAGTATTATTGAAAAGATACCAAAAATAAAAAGTGCATCTGTTGCTAAAATAAATTTTGGTATGTTGTATGCAATTATAAATAAATATATCATCACGCCTTCTACCCATACTGGGTGTGGCACTCTGCCGAAGCAGATCTCGGCAAGTGATATATTTTTGCGCGTGAAGTGCGGTTACCAGTCGTCAAATCACGGCCCTCAAAGATGTTAGTGGCGGAGGAGCCACAGGGGTAGTTTTTTAAAATTATGAAAATTGTTTGTCGCCTGTGGGATTCGAACCAGAGTTCTTAGGATCCACAGGCCGACTTCATACCACTGAGCTAGCCACCCCATAAATTATAAATTCATATATTCATGTACACATATTTTTATTAATGTGGGTACTATATTTTATTTCAAAATTTATTAAATAACAACTTGTTTGTATCAAACTCCAATAATTTATATATTAAGGATCAAAGTGCGACAATTGTATAACAAAATCAAAATGTTAAATAAATAAAATTGTTATAATATTATTTACACATTTCTTTGCGCACCATTATTTGATTTGATTTTGTTTTGTAAATAACTTGTATTGTTAATCATTTCAATTCGGAATAAAATGGAATTAGTTAAATTCAAATTTAGTACTCTTTATGAATCGCTCTCTTAAAAATTAGACAATAGGGTACTTCCAAGATATTTATGATACATCTCAAATGAAAAAAAAAAACAAAAAACCTATTGTTAAATGTAGGTAATGAAGTAATAGTTATAATGAAAAATAAAACACTATTTATTGCTTACTACAAACATTCAATATAAAAATTGCCTAGTACAATCAAACTTTAATATTTAAGTTTTCTTAGAACAATTAATTATAAAGAAATAATAATACAGGAGTTCGAGTCAAAAAGTAACATAATATGACATTTTTTGCTGCAATCAATATAGTAGATAAGTATACCATAACATCTCTGTTACTAAATAAGTAACGATTTGAAATTATAGTTATGGTAACAATACATTAATAATCTCAAAGAAACACTTGATAGATATATTTAAAAATATTTAAGATATAATTTATATATTTTTTATTAGATTGTATCAAGACGTGACGTTATTTGGTTAAAATATTTTAAATCCTAATTCCCTCAGTCCATAAAATATTTTTTAGTTTAGAACGTAAAGTACTTTTTGAGCGCAAATATAATATTTGAGTTAAAAAAATTATTTAAAAGAAAAATTCTTTACAACAATTGAATAAAAAGTAGTGTATGACACGCGGACGAAAAAGCCGTACTCACGGTTGCCAAAATCGACTTCGTTTTTTTTTTATTCGGACGAAAAACTGCATTTTTTGTTTTTATATTATAAATAACTATTGCGCCATCGGTTAAAAAAAAATTGTATGTACTAAGAGCATTAAATGAATTTAAAGGTAGAGGTTTAGTTTGGGATATGAGACATACTTACCGCTCTTGGTACATAAATAACTATTTCAAAATATAACAAATTAATAATAAACAAATAAGAAGATGATAAACATAATATTTATGACTGATTATTCTTGGCTTTGAAAGTATCCACCATCACTCTCAACTTCTTGCTGTTTTCAGTCATGATACCTTTAAAATCAGGTAAACAATTCTTCAGTGTTTCAAACCATCGTTGCACATTTGGATATGGTTTTATATCAAAATCTAAAACTGCTATTGCTGTATCAACAGTCGATATTAATGTTATATCAGCAACTGTAAGAGTATCACCAACTGCGAATTTGCTTTTCTCGAGAAATGTGTTCAGCACTTCGAATCCCTTGTGTATTAAAGGCATTTTGCTTTCATCAAAAGTTTTGCTGCCCATATAAATGACTCTCTGAAACATTATTTACAGTTACAGGAAGAAGAACATAACGTATTTAATATTTATAATTAGAGATGCAACGGATATTCGGTTCTATTCAATATTCGGTTATCCGGACAATTTATTATCCGGCCGAATATCGAATAGTAATCTAATCCGACCATCACTGGATAATACAAAAAATAAAAAATTCTAAAACAAATAAATAAAATAAATAAATATAAATATATCATCACGCCTTCTACCCATTACTGGGTGTGGCACACTGCTGAAGCAGATCTCGGTAAGTGATATATTTTGCGCGTGAAGTGCGGTTACCAGTCGTCAAATCACGGCCCCCAAACATGTTAGTGGTGGAGGAGCCACAGGGATAGCTTTTTCAAATTATGAAAATTTGTCGCCTGTGGGAATCGAACCAGGGACCTCAGGATCCACAGGCCGACTTCATACCACTGAGCTAGCCATCCCATAAACAACAACAAATAAATAATTTTTTTAACTAAAATAAGTACAAGAACCTCGAAAATAATCGAAAATACTACCGACTAATGAGACGTAGGATGCAAAGGTATTTTCTATTATGCTCCAGTGGCAGAGCTGGGCAGTAGCTAGCTACTTTTGTAGCTTAGCTACGTTTACCTTAGCTGTAGCTGTAGCTTAGCTAAATGTGAAAAAATATAGCTGTAGCTTGTAACGAACTATTTTTTTTTCTATTAGCTTAAAAATATTGTTATAACAACTGAAGCTACTTTGAAAGCTACTTTTTGTAGCTTAAAGCACTGTTCATTAAGAAATACCTATTTATTTTTGTTTTTGTATTTGAATTGTACCTTCTTTATTGTTCTTTATAACTGTAGGATAACAAGTTATTATATAGTTTAAAATCTATTAGCATATTTTATTTTTCACTTGTTCTTAATCTATCCTACTTTTGTATTAAATATTAGATGAACTAAACATTGACTGTTTAGAAGTCTTCTGTTAATGTGACTGTTAATTTATTCCGATATAAATAAAAATTATAGCATCAAAAATTAACAGTACATTTGTTCATTTACGATTTTTTATATTTATGTACATAATAGTAAATTATCAATCATTATAACAAAAGACTGATCATCTGATTACATGATAATGGCAAATTTAATTAATTCACAATAATTGGAGAAAGTAGCTTTAAAATTTAACAGCTACTTTAATGAAAGCTTTTAGCTGTAGTATAGCTATATTTTACAAAATGTAGCTTATAGCTGAAGCTCAGCCATTTTTTAAAAGAATAACTGTAGCTGTAGCTTAGCTACTTTTTTTAAGTAGCTTGCCCAGCTCTGTCCGGTGTTATATGTATTGACTATTTATCGAATTGAATATATTAAACAACAATATTCATTATCACGATTTATTTTAGATATTTTGACACATAAAATAAATAAATCAGATAAAATATATTGTCATTGTTATCGTGAATATACGGTAATATACTGATAGCTAGGTTTATTATCGATATATCGATGGGTTTCACGAAAATGCATTTGTCTGGAATATGAGACGAATTTATATATTTATAATCTAATAATATTATCTTTGATTATAAATGTGGAAATAGAAATAAATAAATAAAAGTTCTCCGCATGATAATAATAATAATAATTATACTTACATAATAGTTTACAATGGCTTCATACAGAGTATTAATGTCGAAATAAAGTTTTTGATTTACAAGAGCCCGCTTTTTCGGATCCTTTGGGTAGAGAGTATCATCTTTTCCGTATTGTTCTACGAGATACGTCATAATAACTCTGCTTTCATTTAGGAAGAAGTCTCCGTCAGCAAATGTAGGGACTGTGTGACCTGGGTTCATCTAAATTTATTTAAAAAAAAATCACATTAGTTTAATTGATGTAGGTGTGATGATTACAATTGAAACACGGCAATCTTTCCGAAGATATAATTCACATAAATTGGTAACATTAGAGATCTGAATGAGAAAAACTATACTTTCGTATTTTAAAAAGAATTTTAGAGTTATTACTAATATTATTTAATTTATCTATTTCTAGGTAACGCGGCTTATCCGAGGTTAAATTATTCGTACGAGCAAATTAACTATTATTCGGATATATCGGACTATTTTCCTAAAAAAGTTCATAAATAACATATGGGTAATTTAAGTACTACTGAGTCACCCATCCTATTAAAAAATAACAATAATTTATAATTATTTGTCATGATAACTAAATTAAGTTAATTTGACATCATTAAAAGGAGAAATACATAAGCTTTTAAAATATATAATTTTCAAATATTAACTTTATTTAAAAAGTGCAACTTTGTCATATCTGAAAAATGGGTAACTGAAAAAAATATTTTTATTCTCCATTTTAAATAGAAGGATCTATAATTTTAATTTGTAACTTTTTTCTGCATCTGTTACTATTTTTGAATTTAATTTTTTTGAAAACAATTGCTATATCCTCATTTAAGCTCATAGCTAGTGAGCTATGCTTTTTTATTTTTGGAAATACAAAATATTATTAAATTTGTCTATAAAAGTGACAACTTTTGTTTATTTTAACCGAAGTCATAGTTTTGTTCATACTACTATTATGATTATATGCTTAAGCCAATAAAATATATCTAATTGGAATTAACTATTTTTCAATTATAATACACTACAAATATAAACAATTAAATATTGATCTATTCAATTACATAATGGAACTGTCTGAATCGATACTTAAACAATTTGTCAAATTGATTTATAAATACGAGCATAAACTAAATGTAATTATATAATATTGTGTTTGAACAATTTGGTGACAAAGTAATATTTTAATTTTATTCCCAAAAAACATATTTTTTTCATTAATTCTAAGATAACTGTAATTAAGGTAGTACTAGCGTGAAAATTTTTTTGCAGATCTGAATGAAAATTGGCGCACGTAAACATTGGATAGTCATACGCATCTTGTTAAAATATGAAAGACATTCATCGTCTGTGAACATATATATTTGCTTGTAAAGTTGAGTTCTTATACATGGGGCTTATGGCGATCATCACTCAGAATCGCACATATTTGGTTTGTGTACCTCTAAAATTTTGCAGTTTCATTTGAAAAACTAGTATGATGTTCTAGAACTATCCATGTATATTGTATCAGAAGGAGAAAGTTTTTTATCGTTTAGTAATGGATATATGTCCATGCAAAGCCTTGTTTTTAACGAAAAATTAAGAATCCTAATTTATAATGGCAACACCACACGGTGGTATGGTATTTGAAAATTCACTAGACCAACAACCTGTTAACAATTCATGATATTCAAATCATAATAGGTATGAAACACTTATTTTATTAAATTTTTTGAGCGTCAGTTTCGCCACTCAACAACCGATGGCGCCACCGTCCACTAGTACTACCTTAATTGCTATGTTAGTATAATATTAATTTCTGATATCAAAATTATAGTTCTAAATAGATTAAAAGTTAAATCATGCTAATATGCCCTTCGTAATGTCATTACTTCTGTTTATAGTTTAAAATAAAATTTATGCTGATGAAATTACCTTCAAAAATTCCGGTGTAAGATGTTCCCCTTTAAACAAATCTACATATATTAGCTCTAAATCAATTCCTAATATTTTCGCTGTCAGCATCACTGTTCTGCATGGTCCACTTTCAGGTAGATAATACAATTTTGGCGCCATCTTCACTGAAACAAAACTAAAAAAATAAATAAGAAAATATGATTACATGTTCTACATTCTTGGTACGCCACTGACATCATCCTTATCACACAATGTTACACATATAATTGGATAATCTGTGAGATTAGTATTTTGAATAATATTCTTACCTTAAAATGTGGTAATAATGGAATACTGTGCTCGTATAGTAACTAGCAAGTATACGTAGCGTATTCAAGTGACGGACGATTTTATGTGAAGGTCGAAATTGACTAGGAAATTAGGAGTGGGGATCAAACACTCAAACTGATGATAACTGTAATTTGTCGGAAGGCCATATAACAACAATAATATGTATTTAAAAAGATTATCAAATAATTAAATATGTATGTGCATAAAATCATTGTGATATCTTTGCAAATTTTAATTTTAATTTTGTTTTATTTATTTCTGTAATATATCAAATAATTACAAATATACGAAGTTCTAATTCAGCTTCCGTGTCTGTTTCAGTTTCAAGATGGTCAAATACAGATTTGATCAAATTAGATTTTTGTTTTTCGTGAAGATTCTCATTTTCTGAAATAACTTTTTTTACTTTTCCCAGCAGCCCAAAAAGTTCATCCTAAAATAATAATAAGAATCTATAAATAAATAATTTTTTTAGACAGCTGATCATAATTAATTATAAATTAAGTGAGTGGGAAATATGGATAACTATGTAAATAAACAGGACTTCAGTCAATAAATTTTCTTTAATTTACGATACTAACAACAGTGACGTTTCGTTGCCAAATACATCATCAGGATAGGCAGTACATACAATTTTTTTTTTTTTAAACAGTGAATGTATAATATTGAAAAACATAAAGAAACTGATAAATCTCAATTATTTTAAATAAAAATGAAATTATAAGTTTAAAGATAATAAATTCAAGCTGAAATTTTCCAGCAGTATTCTTATGGCCAGCTAGCGACATGTTCCCTATCGTAACGATTGAGTAATTTAAGTTCATTAAGTATACACGGACACAAAATATTAGAAAATAAAAACTGTAAAACTGCTAAATCGGAATTTATTGAAGAAATGGTGTCAATTTATGGAAGAGTTATTCGAAGATCGTCCTTCCTCTTTAATTCAAATCCAGACGACAAAGATTAATAATTTATTTCACAAATTTAAATATTTTTTTTGTCTTTTTGTCATGTGTATTTGTATTTATGTTATGTAAAAAAAAAAAATTAGAAATTTATGTCTATCTGAGAGATGCTAATAATAATAATAATAATAAATTTATTTGATTTTAGACATTACATACACATACATATACGAATGTACAATACAATTTCTCTTTAAACATTTATTTAAATCCAAACAAGAAATATACATTTACAATATATCTTTGATTACATAACAATATTTGTATTATTACAAGATGAAAAAATGTTATATACCTATATGTATTTCATTCGTGCATTTACAATAAGCAGTGTGTGAAACAACTAAATAATAAGTATTTAATTATTTAATCGGCTCTTAAAAAACTGTCCAAGCATATTAGCTCCAACCTTTTCTATTTCATCGTATCCGTGTTTATCCATCTCCTTTCTGCAGCGATGTAACCAGTTTGTCACATTTGAATGTTTTCCTATGTCGATACCGACAGCCTAAATGCAACAAAATATTTATTAGCATTACTTATTTCTTAAGTTTTAAAATATACTGTCCAATTGGTAAGACAACCCAATAAGTGGACAGGAAATAATATACATAATAAAAAAATCTGTATAGAAAAAAATAATAATATAAAAATTTAGACTTAAAATAATAATACAACAAATTAAGAAGTAGGTAAATATGATAAAATATCAATATCAAAATTTAAATTGGTATAAAAATAAATATAAATATATCATCACGCCTTCTACCCATTACTGAGTGTGGCACTCTGCCGAAGCAGATCTCGGTAAGTGATATATTTTGCGCGTGAAGTGCGGTTACCAGTCGTCAAATCACGGCCCCCAAAGATGTTAGTGGTGGGGTAGCCACAGGGGTAGCTTTTGAAATTATGAAAATTGTTTGTCGCCTGTGGGAATCGAACCAGGGTTCTCAGGATCTACAGGCCGACTTCATACCTCTGAGCTAGCCACCCCTTAAAAAATTAAATTGGTAATATGGTAATATGTATATAACGGGGATGAGGATAAAACATTTATACGAGTAGTAGGAAAATAGAAAGTTTGTGAGGATCGTGTGTGAATAGTAGAAACGTAGGGCCAGATTAACACTATGAGGGGCACTAAGCACAAGATTTTGCCCCCCTCTCGTCTCAAGAAAATTATTCTTAGAATAAAGTAATCTCGTTTGTAAATCCTTTATAACTGTATGTACCATTGTTTTTATATAAATATATCATCACGTCTTCTACCCATTACTGGATGTGGCACTCTGCCGAAGCAGATCTCGGTAAGAGATATATTTTGCGCGGGAAGTGCGGTTACCAGTCGTCAAATCACGGCCCCCAAAGATGTTAGTGATGGAGGAGCCACAGGGGTAGTGGGTAGTTTTTGAAATTATGAAAATTGTTTGTCGCCGGTGGGAATCGAACCAGGGTTCTCAGGATCCACAGGCCGACTTCATACCACTGAGCTAGCCACCCCATCGTTTTTAAACGGTACAATTGAAAAGAGAAGAGAAGGATATTACCAAAAAAATAAATAAATGAATATTGACACTATTAGTACCATTGTATACTCAGAATATAGCATATATAACATATTTTATGCACAACCGGGCCGAAAGGCATGTGTTTTAGCCCTAAAAATGGGCTTAAATACTTCTTTTTAGCTCACGGGCCAAAAAGAAATCATTTCTATGGATACATAAATAAAATGACAATTTTTGTTTATTGTGGATACTTGATTCTGCAAAATGTCATTTTGACATATTTTAATTTTTTAAACATATAATTAAATGTCATTTTGTTGGGCATAAAATATTGTATGTACCACGGGTGAAATTAGCTTTTCTGACCCTGAGCATGTTAATAGCACGAGGAGAAAAACTATGATGACATATATAAAATGAATTATTTATATTTTGATTTGGTCGGAATCAATTCTGTGAGTACGGCACTGATAACCTCCTAAGTCGAGCGCGCGAAACTTGCCTGACTGGAGAGGGTACGCTGTGACCGATAGAGGGATCACTTATGGTATACGAAAAAAAGATTCAAATAAAAGATGTTAGCAAAAATATTTGGAACATAAAATGTTATTTGCAATTTTCCTGTATTTGCGACTAATTTTGAGAAAAACTAATTTATATGTTTAATAATATATTCCAATAATTATAGTAGCAATAGAAACAAAAAACATAAACATGTTTAACATTTATATGTCAAATAATAATTGTCAAACGCAAGGAGCAAGTTATAAGTGTTCAATTCATTTTTGATGATATATCAATTTCATTGTGTGGTGACCGCACCAGATTTTTTTTATTGCTCTTATTAAATTAGCTGTATTCCATTTGCCAGTTAGATTACTTAAATCAGTTCAGATAAATTAGACAACATGACTACATGAACTGAGTTAAGAAAACTGATGCACTTATTGGGGTGAATTACTTCAAAGTAAATTAGAATAAGTAATACTACTATTTAAAATAAAGTTAGTAAAGTAATCCGCCGTAATAAATAAGTGATCTGGTTCAGTAAATGTAAGTTAGATCTGATCCAAATGCCAAATGGAATACGCCTATTAATGCTCGTTAGGTGGATTTTACTTTTCCAATTATTATTTTTTATTTTATATTAAAAATAATTATCTTTATAAGTTTTATAATGTTCTCATAAACAATGACTAGTTTGTAATTGCAAGTTTTGGTACTGTTACCTATAACAAATGAGCGGCTATTGTTACAGTTATGTAAATTACATATCTCTGTTTCAATGATTATGTAGATTTGCCGCTACCGCCATAGAATTACAATTAATTATGGATCCTGAATAGTTTGTTATAATTGAAATATATTGCTTGTAAACTTCGTAGGAAACAACTAACGCTGTTGTATACAATAGAAGTCATTTGATTTTGTTGCCACGTAAGTTGTCCAATTTGTAAGGAAATTAAATTACAATCAAACTAATAGTTATTGTAAGGATATAAGCTAATTTTTTCCTTTTCCTCTTTAATTATAAAAGTTAATTTCTGATCATTTTAATAATAACAAATTAAATATATCATCATGTCGCACCGGCTAGGGGATGTAACAAGGGCATGCGCGGATTGGCTGGCAACTCACATTACAGTTAAGTAAAACGTGGAAATGTAAAATAAAAATTAGTAGTGTGAGTTCCAAATAGTCACCCTAGGGACATAACCACAATAGGTTCAAATCCCGAAACATATATACATACATACATCATCACGCCTTGTACCCATTACTGGGTGTGGCACTCTGCCGAAGCAGATTTCGGTAAGTGACATATTTTTGCGCGTGAAGTGCGGTTACCAGCCGTCAAACCACGGCCCGCAAAGATGTTAGTGGTGGGGGAGCCACAGGGGTAGTTTTAAAATTATGAAAATTGTTTGTCGCCTGTGGAAATCGTATCAGGGTTCTCAGGATCCACAGACCGACTTGATACTACTGAGCTAGCTACCTCATATTAATAATGATAATAATAATATGCGGTAGGTGGCACAGTGCTATCAAGTCGGCCTGTGAATCCTGAGAACCCTGGTTCGATTCCCATAACCGACAAATAATTTTCACCACATTAAAACAACTTTTGTGGCTCCCTCTCCACTAATATCTTAGGGGACCGTGATTTGACTTACCGAGATCTGCTTTGGCAGAGTGCCACACCCAATAATGGGTAAAAAGCGTGATGATATATTTATATTTTTAACTCTGAATTTATATAGTTTACTTCTAAATATAGCTTAAGTTAATTTACCTCTGCTGTGTCAATCGTCACCATAATTGAAATATCTGCAACCGTCATATTTTCACCTGCTACCCAGTTCTCATTTTCCAAAAGTTTGTTAAGAGTACTTAGATTTTCTTCAAATTTCAATCGCTGCATTTCATCCAGTGAAGTCGTTAGTCCTTTTAATACTGGCCCCTTTAAAATAACACATTTAATATAATAATAGTTGCTTGTATATTAAGAGCGTAAAGTCATTCTTTAATACTCGCGCCTTCGGCTCGCGCTGCAGTAGTGCAAGACGAACAAAGACACTTTACGCTCTTAATATATAAATAATTTTTGCTACGACTTAAATTGTCAAAATAGGTTTTTTTTTTAATTGAAAATAACTACTTGTATATTCGGTTAATTCAATCTATGTTCAATCAATTCATGTTTTATTTGTAACCATAACAATATATACAATCGAAGCAAAAATGAGTGAATGTACGTTGACAACTGAAAGCATGAATATAAATTTTTCATACTATTTTTTCTGAAACCGGCAAGAAACTGCTTATTTTCCTGACCAATTTTAGTATGGAAAATAGATTTTTACAAAAACAGTCAAGTAAAATACGCATCCAAGACTACAACAAAAATAACTTTTTATGTTGTAACCTTGGATACGTAATTTACTGTGAATATTATCCATAGCTGTATTCCATTTGTTACTTGGTTCACTTAAATCAGTTCAGATAAATTAGACACATGACTAAATGAAATGAATTAAGCAAACTGATGCACTTATTGGGGTGAATTACTTCAAAGTAAATTAGAATCTGTAATTCTAGTACTAGAAATAAAGTCAGCGAAGTAATCCAGCGAAATAAATTAGTACTCTGGTTCAGTAAATGTAAGTCAGATCTGATCTAAATGGCAAATGGAATACGCCTCATATCAAGAAATCTAAACATTTTGAGGTATTTATGAATAATTATTGATTAAATTAAACGGTTTCAGAAAAAATAGCGACTCAGCCAATTAAAATATTCGGCCTGCTGCCTCGTACTTCAAAAAACCACTTCGTCAAGAAAAATATCACTTCCCTGACTTATTATGTAATATACTTATTTTTCTACAGTTGATGTACAAAGTAGGCATTTGCGCTTGCATTTGTCAACGCAAAATGTCACTTTGCGGTTTATGTGTCACAAAACAGAAAAAAACGCTCACCCAACCGAACTTTTGACTTAAAATCAAACGTTTATTGAACGTTACAATAATAACTAGTGACAGAAAATAAGCAATTTTCCATTTTTAATGTTCTGTGCCGCTGAAAACTTATATACTTAAATTCGTAAAATGTTAAATTTATTATGGTGACTGTGTCGATATATCGATTAATCAAATATAATCGATAAAACGATTAATCGAAATATCGATTATCAAAGTTTCGATTATCGATTAATCGATTAATCGAAATATCGATTATCAAAGTTTCGATTATCGATCAATCGATTAATCGAAATATCGATTATTTTGGAATAATCGATAATCGATTATTGAAAACAATAATCGAACACCCTACCATTTTGTGCACTGAATACATAAATAGCTATTTCTTACAAAATATTCCACCAAGTTTTTGTAAAGAGAACATGCGTCAAAATATAATCGTTGGTCAACGATTACTCGCTTTTTGACATCTTTAGGGTAAAGAGCTTGAACTGTGGGATCTTTGGCGTACATTTCGATCAAGTAGGTCATAATTGGCCGGCTGAAAACAAACAAATGATAATTGAGAATCCAAAGAAAGGAATGAAGATTACTTGATTACCTTTCCCAAATAACTAATCCGTTGTCGTCCATAGTTGGTATACAATGTTCAGGATTTATCTACAGAAAATTATATAAATTATTTTGATATTAACAGCCCGATTCATAAAAAAGTTTCAGTTAATTTTGGATTAGCAAAACTTTTTCTAACGTGATATTAAATATCAAATAAATATATCATCATGCCTTCTACCCATTACTGAGTGTGGCACTCTGCCGAAGCAGATCTCGGTAAGTGATATATTTCTGCGCGTGAAGTGCGGTTACCAGTCGTCAAATCACGGCCCCCAAAGATGTTAGTGGTGGAGGAGCCACAGGGGTAGCTTTTGAAATTATGAAAATTGTTTGTCGCCTATAGGAATCGAACCAGGGTTCTCAGGATCCACAGGCCGACTTCATATCACTGAGCTAGCCATCCCATATATATTAAATACATAATCTAAATCACATTCTAACTAAATAGTTATTAGCTTTTAAAAACTTTTTTGAGAATTTGGTTTAGCTTAATTTGACTAACCAAAATTCTGGAACTAAAACTTTTTTGAGAATCGAGCTGTAAGTTTTGATTTGATATACCTTTAGAAATTCTGGCGTCATGTGTTCTCCTTCCATGATATTTAAAGTTTTTAAATTTAAGTTCACACCCACTACTTTCGCAATCAGCAATACATTTCGGCATGGCGGGCTTGCTGGCAAATAGTATAAATCCACAGGATTTGACATTTTTTGGCTGTAAGTTAATAGTTATTTATTATATAAGCGGTTTAAATGTATGTTTAACGAGCAGTAAGTTTAAGCGCTTTGCCGCTCGCGCCTTAATACCGCGAGTTAAACAAACATTTCAACCGCGAGTGTAATACTCGTACAACTGTTTATTCAATTTTGCTCTAATAAACTTCTCCAATAGGATGCGGGCACTCACGTGACAATGTGACGTTTTATGGCGTAATAAACAGCTGCGTATATATATATATATATATATATATATATATATATATATATATATATATATATATATATATATATATATATATATATTTATATAAATAAATATATCATCACGCCTTCTACCCATTACTGGGTGTGGCACTCTGCTGAAGCAGATCTCGGTAAGTGATATATTTTGCGCGTGAAGTGCGGTTACCAGTTGTCAAATCACGGCCCCCAAACATGTTAGTGGTGGAGAAGCCACAGGGGTAGCTTTTTCAAATTATGAAAATTTGTCGCCTGTGGGAATCGAACCAGGGACCTCAGGATCCACAGGCCGACTTCATACCACTGAGCTAGCCATCCCATATATATATATATATATATATATATATATATATATATATATATATATATATATATATATATATATATATATATATAAGCAGATCTCGATAAGTGATATATTTTGCGCGTGAAGTGCGGTTACCAGTCGTAAAATTACGGCCCCCAAAGATGTTAGTGGTGGGGGAGCCACAGGAGTAGCTTTTGAAATTATGAAAATTGTTTATCGCATGTGGGAATCGAACCAGGGTTCTCAAGATCCACAGGCCGACTTCATACCACTGAGCTAGCCACCCCATATATATATATATATATATATATATATATATATATATATATATATATATATATATATATATATATATATATATATATATATATATATATATATATATATATATATATATATATATATATATATATAACTCATGGTTTTTGGTGCACGAAAAAGCACTCGCCGAGTGTTTGTAGCTCAATTGGTTAGAGCAGTCACCATGCGAGTGAAAGGTTCTGAGTTCAAATCCCGGAGAACGCTCATTGTTTTTTTTTTAAATTATTAAAAATATTAATTTTTTTACTGTTAAATAAGTAAAAATCATAAGCGCTGATACGTGTAGAATGGTTCTAGATAAAATGTAGTATCCAACTGGCGTATTTTTTATTTTTATTATTATTTCTTTAGAACAAGTAAATAATAATAATAATGAAACTCTATAATTTTACTGTTTTCGTTTTATAATAATGATGTAAAGAATCATTTTGTTAAAAGAGTCTGTAAAAAAGGATAAGTTACATGCGCAATAAAATTCCCATGTAATCTGTCCCATTGAAATGAGGATATAATCTGTATTCTTTGTGACTTTATCATGAAAATAAGCAATTTCGACACAAACTTTCAAATATACGAAAAGCGAATATTTTATACGCCATTTTCGAAGTTAATTTCAGCGCATGAATGATCCCATTCAGTAATTCTACATAGAACGTATCGTGACGATAATAGGAGCTTTTAAAAGATTGCGCTGTGAAAAGCTCACGAGTAAATTTGCCGGAGTGTCAGCTTGTAATATTACACGTTTAATACTTTAAGTATCAGCCTCTCTGCATCGCGAGCGTCAGTTTGTTGCTGTAAAATATCGATTGTTTCGTATGTTATTACACGGGCATAAATTAAAATTATGTGGTATGCGACGTGGAAAATGTATGATAAATATGAAATAATTTAATTTTAACACTTTACATTTGTAAATATTTGCATTGATTATGAATTACATATTTTAATGATACCCCAATTTGTGGGTTTATTAATTGCAGTTGCTAATTATTATCAGTACTTTAATATGCCAATGTTTTATAAATGTTAGTTATTAATAATTCTACTAAAATAATATTTGCAATTTGTATTTCGTTATTACTGATTAAATTAATTAATAATATATCACATTACAAGCATCAAAAGTGTAAGATAATGTTTGCGTGTACAAATTGAAAACCGAGGCGCGCAGCGCCGACTGATTTAAGTACACGAGCATACGAGCCCTGTCTCACTTCAGTTGACCTGAATATTATTTTTTGTTTAAAATTTAAATAATACTAAAAACACAGGTATCTGACATTTACTAAATTCTACAATTAATTTTCAACTTTTTTAACTAAATTTAACATTAAATATACCTTAGACACAAAATGTGTAGATAGCAGTATAACTAGCAATTATTTTTTTACAAAAAACTCATTCTACATGCTAATGGACTATCATGATTTTTATCTTGTAGGCAGCTTGAAAAATGAAATAAAAGTTACTTATTATTTAAAACAAGTTTTTGTTAATATAGAAATATTTACTTCCTGTTCCAATGCCTGTCATTCCAAGATGTATGTATCGATTGATTTCAAATTTTATCTGTGTATTAACAACACACTAGTATATGTCTCATTCAAATTTAATTTAATTCTCTTGCATACTACACGAGAAATAAAACTGTAAAATAAAACATCAAACGAAAAAATAAGATTCGGGTCAACTGATGTGAGTCTGGGCTCGTAGTTATCTCAGTTTCGTGCGAGTTATGTACACTATTTTTCAGACGACCACAAAAATTTCTAAAAAAGGTTTACAAGAGCAATGTTGTTACACTTTGACAGCTGATGCGTTTTTGAAGGTTAGCGTTGACACGTTTGAGGTTAGGTCTGGTGAAACCTATTGTACTAACCGTAATATTAAAATATTAAATAATGCTAAAATATTAGTAAATAAGTAATTATTAATTTTTAAAAATAAGATTTATCTGTGCAAATGTGTTGAAAAATCTGCCAAAACTTCGATTCAAATAATAATATAAATGCTTTTCCTTTATTTTATTATTTTCTTTCATCGTAACGCCATCTGTTGTCAATTAGTGGAACTTCACCTGATATGTTAGAAGTGTGCGTTATACTAACATATCAGTGTATGCTATGTTCAACTTTCCGTAGTAATTTATGATGTTGTTATGATTACTTTCATACGTGGTCGTTTGAAAATATAAATGTATCATCACTCCTTCTATCAATTACTGGGTAAATCTCGGTAAATGATGTATTTTGCGCATGAAGTGCGGTTACCAGCCATCATATTATAGCCCCTAAAGGTGTTAGTGACGGGAGAGCCACAGGGATAGTTATAAGGTAAAAATTGTTTGTGGCTGTGGAAATCGAACCTGAGTTCTCAAATCCTCAGGCCGACTCGATACTACTAAACCACCTACCCTATTGATTAAATTGTTTTCTATGTGTATACTTTATAAAAAATGCGAATTCAAATTCAATACATTTCCATAACAAATTATAAAATTAGATGTTATGTTTCACGATAAATGATCGTTATTACCATACATAATTAATCAATTATAAATTTAATTACTTCTATTTGTTACTCATTTGTAAACGCCATTTATTCAAACCGTTTATTCACTTTGAAGATGAATCTTTAGAAGCTAATAACTTCTATTTGTGCTTGTAGAGGTCAGCTGTCATAAGCTGTATTCCATTTGCCACTTGGTTCAGTTAAATCAGTTCAGATAAATTAGACAACATGGCTAAATTAACTGAATTAAGGAAAATGATGCACTTATTGGAATGAATTACTTGAAAGTAACAGTAATTCTAGTATTGGAAATAAAATCAACGAAGTACTCTAGCGAAATAAATATATGATCTGGTTCCGTAAATGTAAGTTAGATCTGATCCTTATGGCAAATGGAATACGCCTAATTTTACAAGTTAGTAAATTAATGTGCGTTGTTTTGCATTTGTTTGTAATGTTTATACATAGGCTATCATTACAAACGAGCACTTTTTAAAAAAAATTCCACTTGATTTTTATCTTTTATAAAAGGTATAAAATAAAATGTGATTAGTGGTATGGGCGCAGAATTCAATTAGTTTTTCTCTAAAATCAATAAGGAACGATATATGGCTACAAAAAAAAAATTCTATATTACATAAATCAATACATTATTAGGTATATACATTTCTTAAATCGAGTTTGACGACTAGATTTATGTTATTTTACTAAATATTTATTATATTTAAACATGAATAACTTTACTTTATAAACAGCATAAAATTTCAATTATTTTATAAGTTGGCTATTTTTAAATATCAGTATTTAATTTTCTATTCTAGTAGTAGTAGTGGGAGGTGTAAATTAGGATAAAATTATGAAAATAAAGTAAGCGAGTTTTGTCAAAAACACACTTCGATTTTGTATTCATATTTTGAGAATATAATAGCACACTTATCCAGTGAATTTAGTAATTGTTAAATTTAAAGTTAACTTAGATGAAACACAAACAAATATATTCTCTATGACAAATAAAAAATAGAAGAAAACAGTATTAAATAAAAATTATAATTGTCTTTCTTCTTAACCATATATGTGAAGTCTAGTGTTCAAAGCAAATCATAACAATTGTTAAAAAGCGTATTATTATTTCGAATAAAACATAAAAATATGAAGACAGACCTTTTTACGTCGGGACCTGTCGGAATAATCCCAACAGTTTCGATGCACTGCCCCAGTTTGTTTTCTCAAAATTCACAAAACAAGAAAAATGTCTCCGGAAACAGTTGAAATCAAGCAGTAATCAGTTGCGAACCTTTAATAAATGCACTGTGTTTTATTTTGAATTCCTGATTGTCGAGGGGTGACAATAGGCGCATGTCATTTGTTGATTTCTTTGTTACGTTTCCTTGGTTACCGCCGTTAACAACAAATACTATCATAAAGGGTAGGCGGAGAATCTGGTGAATAAAATATGTACCAGTCACGATATTACCTGGATATATTGAGAAGAATACCCCCTGTTATATTCTCAAATCGATAACCAGGTTAAAATTGAAACAAACAAAAGAAATGAGTATATATCGATGGCTTTTGTCAAGGTTACACAATTGGAAAATAGTTTTGCTCGTTTTATTTTTAATATTAATATAGACGGAAGTTTTGATAACTTATATTTCATATAATAGGATTTCTTCTATTTTACGTTCATAAGGAAGTCATAATGAAACCCAGTTGCGTATCGAATGTATAATTTTATTTTATACGGTTGGTAGTACCTGATGACTTACTGTCAAGCTGAGACCATTAAAATTTCGATATAACCTCAAAATTTCTTTTGAAGTAGAGCGGAGTGCATCTTCTAAGATAAAAAATAAAAAATAAATATAAATATATCATTACGCCTTTTACCATTACTGGGTGTGGCACTCTGCCGAAGCAGATCTCGGTAAGTGATATATTTATGCGCGTGAAGTGCGGTTACCAGTCGTAAAATCACGGCCACCAAAGATATTAGTGTTGGGGGAGCCACAGAGGTAACTTTTTAAATTGGTGAAAATGTTTGTCGGTTGTGGGCATCGAACCAGGGTTCTTAGAATCCACAGGCCGGCACGATATCACTGTGCCATTACTTCTAAGATATATAAACAAAATCTAACAATGGTAATAGAAATTATTTCAAAATTCGAAAAGGATCGCGAACGTTTAAACAATTGCGTAAATGGAAATAACAGTTACCAACATTTTATATACAAATATCCCTAAATTGTTCGGTTTAAAATATCGCAATTAAAAAAAAAATTATAAAAAATGAAAAAAATAGTATAAGTAATTCATTTTATAAGAGTTTTTATCGCACTTGGTACTTTATTCATTTATAGAAGAAAAAGCAACATTTAAGCCACCACCATACCTAGTATGTAATGCGAGTTGCTGTTTAAATAAATCTAGATTACTAACTAAAGTATTTTTTAAAAGTAATTTTAAATAATTAATTCAAATAAGAAAATAAAAATAAATAAATATATCATCACGCCTTTTACCAATTCTGGGTATGGCATTCAGCCGTGGAAGCTCTCGATAAAAGAAATGCGGTTACCAGCTGTCAAGTCACTGCTCCAAAAATTAGAGGAGTTGCCGCAGGAGTAATTTTAATGTGGCGAAAATTGTTTCACAGGCCGACTCGATACCAAAATATAAATATATAAAAAAATAATTAAATATAAATATATCATCATGCCTTTTACCCATTACTGGGTGTGGAACTCTGCCGAAGCAGATCTCGGTAAGTGATATATTTATGCGCGTGAAGTGTGGTTACCAGTCGTCAAATCACGGCCCCCAAAGATGTTAGTGGTGGGGAAACCACAGGGATAATTTTAAATTGGTGAAAATGTTTTGTTGGCTGTGGGGATCGAACCAGGGTTCTTTGGATCCACAGGCCGACTTGATACCACTAAGCCATTACCCCATTTTCACCATGATTTGCTATATGTAGATATATTAAATAAAATAATATATATCACATGGGGTAGCTAGCTCAGTGGTATGAAATCAGCTTGTGGATCCTGAGAACCCTGGTTCGATTCCCACAGGCGACAAACAATTTTCATAATTTCAAAAACTACCCCTGTGGCTCCTCCACCACTATCATCTTTGGGGTTCGTGATTTGACGGCCGGTAACCGCACTTCATACGCAAAATATATCACTTACCGAGATTTGCTTCGGCAGAGTGCCACATCCAGTAATGGGTAGAAGGCGTGATGATATATTTATTTATTTATTTATAATAATATATCATAACTCCTCCCACCCATTACTAAGTGTGGCACTCTGCCGTAGCAGATCTCGGTAAGTGATATATTTATGCGCCACAGGCCGACTTGATACCATTAACCCATAAAATAAATAAATCTAAAAATGTGAACAAATGATTTTTATAACTAATAATTGTAAATCGTATTTTAGTTTGGCATTTTCACAGACCGTTGAAATAGATGGGTTGATTACCACATTTTTTTTGGGTTAGCTCGTGACTAAGTGGCTACTTATTGGCAAGGTCCAAAGTAAAAAATTTCTTGTTATAAAATTCCAAGGTTAATGATGATTAGTTAACAAAATACTTCCTTTACGGTATGAAATAATTGTAGAGTTTATTTAAGTAATTTATGAATTTCTAGAAATAATTACCAAAGTTTGGCTGTGGGGGTGTGTCTGTGTCCGTAACTCGAACAAGAGTTTTTTTATTGTTTTGAACACGAAATGCTTATTTCATGTGTAAGTGTGATAAAGGCATGTATTATACGAGTGATTCATAAATGCTGACCTACTTTAGAATATTATATGCATACGGGGTGGATAATAATTAAATTTATTCACTGGACATTTCAAAGCTGGATATTCTTCTTTTTATCATGATGGCCTCAACTTGATTCTACCATACTCATAATAATTAATGTAGCTGATATTTAATGCATCTGTTCATAACAATTCGTTAACTTTAACGATTTGTTACATAGATAAACAATGAGTACGAATGAGTGCACTCAAGGGGGTAGGGTCGATGGATCACCTCTTTGATATCTGGATTTTTTTTTATTTATTGAAGTTTTTAGTTCAATGTATTTTTTATTTAAAACCAAAATTTATTACTAATATTTTATACAATTTATTATTCAATAAAATATTAAAAAGGAAACTGAGTCCAAATTGATTAATATAGTACATTTCTGTCATGAGATAGAGAGTGCCATGCAAAATAAAAGAAATAATTTGACAGATCTGTCAATATAAAAAATAATAGTTATTTACTACCGGTCGGCCTTTCATTTAAAAGTTCTTCTCATGCTCTTTCATATGATATCAAACACGACAAAATTCGGAACACTTTCAGTTTAAAACAATTGGCAGTCTTAAAATTTCAACTTTCTTTATTTTATCTGAAAGATTTTTAAAGCCCTTTAATATGACACTAAAGACAGTATGATTCAGTATACTTTAAGTTTGAAACAACTGACAGTCGTAAATAGTTATTTATTATACAAGTGTTTTATTAGAATATAAGAATATTAAATACTCGACCTTCGGTCTCGTGTTTAAACTTTTCTTGCGTGTTTTATATACCAATAAAACACAAGTGTAATACAAAATTTTTCTCTACAACTCATAATTATAGGTATCGAAGAAGATTGGTCGTAACGTATTAAAATACGGTAGATCATGAAGTGGTTGCTAAGTAACAAGTTGTTTACAGTGTTTTATGGAATATAACACACTAGTGTTTTATGAGCCATATAATTCAACTGAAATCAGTGTAATTATGTCTTTATTATATGAGTTGTGGATAAAATATTTTAATTTAATATATACCTAGCCGATAATTTACTTACCTCTAATTGGGCCCCATGCTGAAAAAAGTCTGTGAGCGCTTATGTATAAATGTCTTTCATTATTAATCTCCCTTCTCATTAAAAACAATTGTAAACGCCCAGCGCCGTCAATTTATTGTTTTTTTTTTATGTATATAAGGATGTTTTTAGAGAATGAGTACATAATAAAAAATTACATTAATGAATGTAATATTGTTAATTATTATGCTTTGTGTACTTTTTTCTTTAATTACTGCGAGTACAGAGGAAGTGGTACTACTAGATAATGCGTTAAATTGTACTTCATTTAAATATGTAACAGTTAAAATATTAGCATTGTTACTTAAAAGATTGGTTAAGTACCATTGAATAATAAATTTTTAATATCGTAAAGTAATGAAGATGAAGGTTTAATAAACGAAAGTAGTTTTTTTTTTGTACAAAATATTTTATTAGAACTATTTGCTATATAATACAAATTTTATACAATATTTTATTCTCATGTTACTTACTACTATTGTGAATTTAATTTATTAAAACTTATTAATGTAATTGAATGTTGGTGTCATATCTATACAATTCTGTCATAGCCAGTTGCATAAACAAAACTGAAATTGTAAACTAGATTTAAATTAATAAAAGCAAATCAAAGTTATACGTCATATGGAATCATTGATATTGCTGTCAAACATTCGATATACTGTTGGTGCAGCGATGAAGTTTGCCATGTTATATGAAATATTAATAGGTTTGATCCTTTTTAAATGAGAACGAATTTCGGGAAGGCCCAAGGATCAGAAATATGTGTAAATAGTATGATCTCCGTGCATTTTCGAGATTCGTGTCATATGAAAAATTACAAATACAAATATCGTCCCAACAGCGATTCAAATGTATGATAATGAAATTAATAACGAATACTTTAATATGATTTTGTTTCATTGACATAGAGATGCTTTTATTCTTCATCGCACATGTCATCAAACATCAAACAGAATCATATAGATGTGACAGCAGCTTAATATGAAATTATGGATCTTTACATTACCAAAATTTATTGCATATGTCAACCGTTTGTAAATTATTTTCGGCAAAAAATCTTCAAATATAAGATGCTTGCGGATATATCTAATTTCTGCCATTTTAAAGTTGACTACATTATTATTTTTGTGTAATTCTTTTTAAATATTATTGGGTTTTTCTGCCCTTTGACAATAAATAAATTATTATTAGTTTTTAACAGGCATATTCACAAAACGGATTAGCGCTAACATCATTTCTTATTTAGTTTTTAACTCTCTTTTCAATGTATGAAACAAGTTTATTTTAACTTGAGTTAAAAAGAGAGTTAATTAGCCTCAAATTTAGTTTATTTCTTTAATCTGTTTTAATTTGAAATAGAGTTATAGATAATATTAAAAACGGTATATTCACAAAACGGATTAGCGCTAACACCGTTTTTAATATTATCTATAACTCTATTTCAAATTAAAACAGATTAAAGAAATAAACTAAATTTGAGGCTAATTAACTCTCTTTTTAACTCAAGTTAAAATAAACTTGTTTCATACATTGAAAAGAGAGTTAAAAACTAAATAAGAAATAGTGTTAGCGCTAATCCGCTTTATGAATCTGCTTATAAATTAATTTAGGAACAGCAAATTTATATGTCATATGCAATAAAATTGGATTGAAACTCAGATTCCATAAAATAGTTATTTGTGTATCTAGAGCAGAAAGTAGTCTATAGGATGCGGGCACTCACGTGACACTGTGACGTTTTGTGATGTAAAAACAGCTGTTCGGGCAAAGATTATTGCGCCACCTACAAAATGAACTATTTTTTTGGGACGACATTTGAAAAGAACGGTTTTTTCAAATCTTGTTGGGCTGCGATCACTGCGCCACCTACAAAATGAACTATTTTTTTGTGGCGAGATTTGAAAAGAATGGTTCTTTTCAAATCTCGTCCCAAAAAAAATAGTTCATTTTGTAGGTGGCGCAGTGATCTTTGCCCGAACAGCTGTTTTTGCGTCACATAACGTCACAGTGTCACGTGAGTGCCCGCATCCTATTGCCGTTTGCGCAGGAAAATTGGTAGTCGAGGCATAGCCGAGCGCAACAACCATACAAGAGCAGGAAGGACTTTTCCGCTCGAGGTGCACACAATGTTTTATCTACGACCATTTAAAAACCTTTGAAAAATCATTTTAAATCGATTTGCGTTTTTCGGTTTTGAAATTCGCTTGAAAATGTTGATAGTTTTCATGTATACATTGATCTAGGATGTCCCTTAATATGGGTAAAAAAATGTCTTTCTCTTCTCACCCCTTAAATCGTCTCCAAATGTGTCAAAAAAAAATGCTAAAAATAATCCCACATTTTTACTCGTTGGTTTAATGGCTCCCCTAAAAAATTAATATTTTCCAAATTGATTAATAATTCCATATATTTTATAGGATTTTGAGGTCGCGTAAATCAAATCTGAAGTCAAAATAAGTCTTCAACCATTTGTAGGTGGTGCTGCTCTGCGAGTTTACAATTTTCAGGATAAAATTTGCATTACTATAAAATATATGGAATTATTAATTAATTCGGAAAATATTCATTTTTTGTCATAGTGGCGCCATCTGGAAACAATTAAAACTCAAATTTGACCTCAGATTTGAACTCAGCGACGTGAAATACCTTTACAATTTTTTTTGTGGCGTTATTTAGTGTAAAACTTATTTATTGAAAATATTAATTCATAAGTTCGATTATCAAAATACAAATGGGCTTAGGGGGGTCATTAAACCAACGAGTAAAAATGTGGGAGTATTTTTAGCATTTTTTTTGACACATTTGGAGACGATTTAAGGGGTGAGAAGAGAAAAACATTTTTTTACCCATATTAAGGGACACCCTATGATACACTCATATTTTACCGCTCGGCAAGCGACAAATGTCATCTTTCTGCTTTCAACTGATAGTTGGAAAAGTCTATTTTCTGTTCGGTCGTAGAATAATATAATTTAAAGGACTAATTAACATGTACAGTAAAATAAAATTTACGATTTTTATTAATGCCATTCGACATTTAATTTAAAAGGAAATTTTAAGAACCACTAAAATTCAATTTCAAAATCAAAGTTATCAATCAAATCACGCAACTCCAACAGCATATCCACTATTACCCAGGCAACCCAGACTCAATTCATCGCCCTCTGAAGCTGCTGGTACTTATCAATAGCCTGCTGGACGAACTGTGCGGTAGCGGTGATCTTCTCCGGCGAAAGCATGGAGCGAACAGCCTCTGGGCTCACACCCTGTCCGAAAAAGTTGATGTTGCATACAGGGGTTAGAGAACACACGGCGGTGGTCATCGCAATGGCGGCAATGATGAGGCCTGCGCCACCGAGGATCATGAAGCCGAGCTTGCTGAAGACTTTGAGGGCCAGTCCGAGTACCTGCTATAGAAAGAATGGGTTAACGAAGAAAAAGGTTGATGGTGATGAAGAGGACAATGAAATTGTTACTTTAAATTATCTACTAAATTTGGGGATCTATGAACCCCCAAGTGGTACGTGAAGCATTTGCAGCGGGTACATGAAGCTTTTTTTTCACTACTCTGTCAGAAATTAGTAGCATAAGAGTATAAAATTTTATCTAAATTTGCAATTTTTTTTTTTAAATTTAACTTTCTGAAAGGGTAACTAAAAATTGTTATTTGTGTACCTAAAGCAGAACGTAGTCTATTACTGTTCTTGCATGGAAATTGTTGACCGAGGCTCGAGGCACAGTTGAGAGCAATAACGATACAAGAGCGGCAAGGACACTTTCTGCTCGTGGTACACAATATTCATTTTACGAGAGTTTTTCTGTTTTGAAATTCGTTTGTAATGTTGACAATTTTTAAGTATTCATAAAATATTGAAAGTGTTTTTTCAAGGATTTTATATAAACAATAGATTAAAACGAATTTACGAAGTACTTTTCCTTTTTACTTTCTTATACGTAGTATAAGGAAGTATTGGAATCGTAAAAAAAATCGTTGACGAGATTTTCGCGGAAATACATGTTTTGAGGTCCACTGAATCTGTTTTGATCATTTTCTCAATAATGTCTGTGTGTGTGGATGGATGGATGGATGGATGTGTGTCCGGTTGTGCAATATCTCATGAACGAGATAAGATTTGTTAACGAAACTTGGTAATTATAAGTTTCATGAAAATACGAAGAGCTGAGTTGATTTTGAATGAAATTGAAAAACCGGAAGAGGAAGTTTACAGGACACACAAAACAATAAATTCCATTTATTTCAAAAATGGAATCAGTTACTTCAAATAAAAGATGTTAGCAAAAATATTTGGAACATAAAATGTGATTTGCAATTTTCCTGTATATGCGTCTAATTTTGAGAAAAACTAATTTATATATTTAATAATATATTTCAATAATCATAGTAGCAATAGAAACAAAAAACAAAAACATGTTTAACATTTATATGTCAAATAATAATTGTCAAACGCAAGGAGCAAGTCATAAGTGTTCAATTCAGCGTTTTTAATATGAAATATGCTGTGTATAAGAAAGTCGTGTGGTGACCACACCAGATTTTTTCTTTATTGTTTAAACCTAACTAAACTTTAAAGTGGCGGATAATGTGAAATTTACCGGATATTTATGCCCTACATTATATTTAAATAATAATTATTCATTTATAAGTAAATAATAAATATTACTTGACTAACCACCGTATTCGAGCAACTACTTTTCAAGTTAACTATCTTTCATAACTTTCAAATAAACTGTTAATTGTTGGTATAACTTTAACAATAAACTATTTTAATATTTTAAACCGTTAAATATGCTGAAAAAATATACATCTATGCTTGTGTTTTTAATTTTCTAAATATTTGTATGTCGTAGTACGCAACAATATTTGAACTACCCTGTATATTCAAAAAGAGAATATTCGAATCCTACTGAGATTTGAACCTGGTTCTAGTGAGTGTCTATTGATTTATTGATCACAGAATTGTATATAAAATTTTAAAATAATAAATAATTTAAAATGTTCTTTATACATTTGGTTTAAGGTTTAATATATACGGATCGATAAGGAAATTCTTTTAATATTTAATTTTTAAGCAGGAGAATCGAGTGACACTAAATAAGTTATAATTTCTGAATTCATATAAAAAATTGTATAAAAACAAACTGGAACAAAAGTGAATTATTTATTAGAAATATAGATTTTTTAAAAAATATATAAGGATAATTCATTTATAATTCTTATTAAGAAATTTCAAATAGATAATTTAATAGTAACTATAATTCAATTTAATTATTACTCAATTCGAAGAGTCAAAATCATAGTCGTGACTCATCCGCACTTCACACTCAATGTAACTAAGGCAATTAATTCAAGAATTCGCAGTTAGAGTTTGTTACTTAAGTTACTTTGACTTTGAGTGTGAGGTGAGGGTGAGTCACGACTAGGCTTGCCACCTCTCCGGGTTTGACCCGGAGACTCCGTGTTTGATTGAGTTATCTCCGGGCTCAGGGTTTAATTATTATTTCTCCGGGTTGTGTAAGTAAAATTGAATATGTAGTACTATGTAGTTAGTTGTCCAGGACAAATCTGTCTCACTTTCGGAATCTTCTACGCCGCTAAATTATCAAATTTTTTTCATTGATAATCTTCTACATCTTACTGTTATCTAGTTTAATTTCTGTCACTAAATCTTCCAAATTTTATGATTCTGTCCTCATGATTTTAAGGAAGAATTTATACAATTAATTTCGGTTCTAATAGTTGATATATCATCTTGTATCAGATAAAATTTTTTAGAATTGTATCAAGTTTTCAGAAATAGACATAATTTTAGGTAAGGGGATGTCTTCTGTTGCATGCGATTATCTTCAATTTTGTCAATATTGTTACAGTTTAATCGTATATATGACGTTGAATACACAAATTTTATTGTTACAGTAGATTTATCATTTCTATGCTGGGTTGCAAGAAAAAAATAAAGAGCTCTTTAGTTAAAGAACTGTTTATCTAGCAACAGTATCAATAGAACCCTGGTTCGATTCCCACAGGCGACAAACAATTTTCATAATTTTAAAAGCTACCCCTGTGGCTCCTCCACGACTAACATCTTTGGGGGCCGTGATTTGACGACTGGTAACCGCACTTCACGCGCAAAATATATCACTTACCGAGATCTGCTTCAGCAGAATGCCGCACCCAGTAATGGGTAGAAGACGTGATGATATATTTATTTATTTATTTTAGTATCAATAGCGATTTTCTGAAATTTATTGAACCGTTAGTTACTAATGAACCGATAAAACTTTCATGCAACCCAACACCAGTCTTGTTTTACTTATTGTTACCATGATAACAAAAACACTTGTCTTTACCAAAACAATGTAACCCTTTTTTATCAAATATGGTAATAACAATAAAATTGCAGGATCTTCTTTAAAAAAATAGTCGTCGTCTCCGAGCGAGACTTAGTTCTGAGGTGGTAACCCTAGTCACGACTAGGAATTTAATCCTTAGTTTAGAGAAAATGTGCACCAGTTGGTGTCCTGCACTAGATAATACTTGTTAATAACTAAATTTGCGAACTCACCCTAAAATACGGTAACCAGCTTCCGATAGGATACACCGGCTGCACATCTTCAGCTCCATTTCCACCTCCAACATGGGGGTAGCGTGAAGCGATCATATAATCATAGATGCTGGGGTTCTGCTCTCCGTAACCGGCTTCATAACCGCCATATTGTACTGCATGTGTGGGGTACCCATTGGCGTAGGCTGCCACGGGGTCCTGGGGCTTACCAGGATACGTAGGGGAAACTTGAGGCTGTGGCTGGGAGTTAGAGGGTGATTGGTCGGGAACGGTGTCAGCGAGAGCGAGAGTCAGATAGGCGAAGATCATATAAAATACTGGTGATGGACGCATCACTGGAAAGAAAACAAATATTTAGAATTTTGTTAGTAAATAATTCTGATTGAAATACAAATCGGTTTTAAATGCGCATTTATAAATTTGAAAATTCCGGCCATTAATATATAAATTTTAATTTGCTTTAACTAAATAAAAACAAAGCAAACTTATACTAAAATGAAATCTGTACAGGGCAACACTATTCGTAGTGAAGCGCGGGGATATTTTTGTAAATTTTATATAAATGTGCGATAATGAAGCACAAAATAAAGCACTAAAGTTAATTTTATCAGCTGAAACTCAAGAAAAATAATCAAAATACTTCAACCGAGAGTAGCAAATTGTACAGGTTTATTGTGTAACACCACCAAGTGAATTACTCTCCCTTACCCCTTTGATATTCTTTCTTGGCAACAACAGTATATTATATGGAATAAATGCTATTACTAAGTGTATTATAGCTGTATTCCATTTGCCACTAAGTTCACTTAAATCAGTTCATATAAATTAGACAACATGACTAAATAAACTGATTTAAACAAACCCGATGCACTTACTGGAATAAATTAGAAACAGTAATTCTAGTACTGAAAATAGTCAGCGAAGTAATCCAGCAAAATAGTTAGATCTGATCCAAATGGCAAATGGAATACGCCTTCCATTTATTTTGCTGGAAAACTTCGATGACTTTATTATAGTACTACAGAGTGATCAAAAGGAATTGTAACAGTTGATAATACAATTCCAGAGATTTTTTCACTCCACAGTTGGCACAACAGCAGGTAAAGGCGGGAATACTATTTGACATGTTTAATAAATACAAATAGGTTATGTCAGGAGTCTGAAAACTTTTAGGATTTTGACTTTTAATAAAGGAAGGAGGAAGGAAACAACAATTATATTTATGGATATTTAAATATAACTAAAAACGAATAAGAACTAAATGGACTCAAATTGAATTTTAAATTTTCAAATGTCACTGTCAACAACAGGAAATGTATTTATGTATCAGGCTCACCAATTTTAAGTAGATTTTTTTTATTGCCAACTGTAACAATTCCTTTTGATCACTCTGTAGAATTATTAATTATACTTTACTTCGAAATATTTTACCCCAATATATGCATCGGAATGCTTAATTCAGTTTAGTTAGCCATGTTGGCTAATTTATTTGAACAGACTTAAATGAACCAAGTGGAAAATAGAATACAGCTACTATCAAAAATACGATTTTCCTTTATCAAATCAAATATAAAATAATAGGTATCCATGCAATGATATTTTATTCGAAATATGTGAGAAATATCAAATTTTAATCATTCCGAGGGAAATAGGTTTTCAATTCGCGATATAATATAAGACAACGAGATATGAATCTTTGATGTGAATTAAAATTAAATATGCATATAATTATGTTTCTGTATATAACCCTCGTAAAACTTTTAACCATGCAATATTCTATAATAGAATATACCATTTTGATTATAACGACGAGTATAAAATATTATATTTACAGTTAGTACTCGTATAACTTCAACTATTATCTTTTACGATTATGACAATAATAAAATTTAATTAGTCCAATTTTTATCGTTGTTCAAATTATATAAATATCTCATCGTTCCACGTTATCAGTGCAATAATGTTAAATAAACTACTGTATCAAATATAAACTTAAAAATATGTTTAAAAATAAGAATTTGAAAGAACACTTACTTGTTTCAAGGAGAAGGCACTCTGACAGCAAACGAAGTATTTACAAAATGTACTTGTTGCAAATGTTTACTTTTCAAGTTTGCGAGTTCTTTTATACCCTGGTATCTCTCGCAACCCTTGTTAACTTACCCCCCACCCTTAACGGCTTACTTACTGAGAAAAGTTTACCCTTGTAAAGTGAAATGCCCGTGCCATAAATTCTTTTATCGCATATTTTCAAAGATTTAAAATTTTACCTAGATCTAATGTTGTCAAAGTAAAGGCGACAATAAAAATATTTCTCGGAAGAGGGTACGACACGGTACCGATGAATATTTTTGGAAATATTGTTGTAAACTGAAATAAGTTGTTCAGAATATTTGTTTAGAGATGAAACAGGTAATATCTTGTTTTTCTTTTTATTAATTTCATGATTTCACACACTTAATATACCGGGCGATGCTTGGTAAACTTCATTCCCTGTATGAAAACGATGACGTCATATGTGGACGAGATTATCATAGATACGATGAAATATAGCTATATTTTTTTATTAATATTATTCGTATCTATGCGAATGGCATAAACGTATGTCTTAATAAGAAAAGACACACGGTTCATGTTTTTTCACGTTCTATCACCGTTATTATTTTATTGAAAACGTATGACAATACTTACTAATACGGAAATTTATATTTACTTTGTTCACATTTGTTTATAAAATAAAAATAGGGACCTATCGTCATGATTTTGTTATTTTCTCGCCTGTCATTTCTAAGTTTGTGACATTTTTGATACATAAATACAGACTGAGAAATAAGAAATGCCTAGAAAAATTTTGGGTAACCAAATGTAGAAATGCGTTTGTCATCTTTATGATTATTTTGCGCTGCAGTTTAAGAATAGAGAACCTTTCATTAATTTAACTGTAGTATAAGAGGTAATGTGCATTGTATTTTGTATTTTCATGTATTATTTATTTATATATATATAATAATAATACATATATAAAGTATATTCTTTTTTTTTTTGGTGGCTAGCTCAGTTGTATGAAGTCGGCCTTTGGATCCTGAGAACCCTGGTTCGATTCCTACAGGCGACAAACAATTTTCATAATTTCAAAAACTACCCCTGTGGCTCCTCCACCACTAACATCTTTGGGGGCCGTGATTTGACGACTGGTAACCGAATTTCACCCGCAAAATATATCACTTAACAGAGATCTGCTTCGGCAGAGTGCCACACCCAGTAATGGGTAGAAGACGTGATGATATATATTTTTTTATTTTATTTTCTTTTGAGTTTTATTCTGTAAAATTAAATATTTCCATAATGTAGGTAATTTTTTTCATGCGTTAAGATAAATTTATATTTGGTTTTTATTTAATATATTGCAGAATTTGGTTATTAAATTTTATAAAGTAATAAATATTCTAATCTGACATTTAAATTTTAGGTTGTTTTAAAAATGTCAATCTAATACCAATGTAAACGTTTTCAGTACAAAATCTTGAATCACATGGATACCGAATGTGACGTCATCGTTATCATACAGGGAATGAAGTATAAGGGTGAATAATATGTAAAATCATAATGTAATTTCCAGCTGCTCAAATTATTTTAAGCAAAAAAGTTTCACATAAAACTTTGAGGCCATAAAATTCTGCAACTAAATCAATACACAAAATTAATTTTGCATGTAGTGTAACGGCTCAAATTAGATCTGAAAATAGGCCATTTGCCATTTGGATCAGATCTTACTTACATTTACTGAATCAGATCACTTATTTATTTCGCTGAATTACTTCACTGACTTTATTTCTAGTACTAGAATTACCGATTCTAATTTACTTTCAAAGTAATTCACCCCAATATGTGCTTCAATTTGCTTAATTCAGTTCATTTAGTCATGTTGTCTGAACTGATTTAAGTGAACCAAGTGGCAAATGGAATAAAGTTACATTCACAAATCGAAATTAGTTTTTGTTTTATGCTTTATGTTTTAGTGTGTTTTTAGGTGGCATTCACAACTAGTTTTGCTTTTGTCGATTTTAGTTGGTAGTGACAACTATCATAAATTTTAGAAAATCGGTAATACAGTAAAACCGTCAAATGTGCTAGGTTACACATGCTGTCATATGTTGTTTGTTTACTTTCGTATTTTTTGGAAGATCAAGGTAAATATTATCATAATAAGAAAGTAGGTATTCAAATCTTGTTTTTATTTTCATTCATTTTGACACTCGAATAAAAACAAACTTAAGTTATCGTCAATACGAAGGATGATAGAAAGAGACAAGTATATATCACTACATCATTCTACGCTTCGTCCTATTGGTCTATTCCTAAGTATAAAACGTAAAACTAAAACATAAGTTTGGAGTTTGCAAACTTTTATGTTAAAACCAAAACTAAATACTGATTTGTGAATGGCTTCATAAGATAACATGTCTACAAGGTTATTAAAACAAAAATGGAAAACATAAAACAAAAACTAATTTCGATTTGTGAATGTAGCTTTAAGCTAATGACAAAAATTGCATCAAAACTTTGGATAGCAATGGAATTAAAACAAAATTATACAAATGTTTGACGTTTTACCTGTCAAAACTGTCAAAATAATTTCTTTATATTATTACCCTTTTTTTGACAATATACGTATAGAATCTCTCGCCCTTAGCAATATAGAATCAATAATTACACGCTTGCAATCATCAGCTGAGGCCAAGCATCATCCATCTAATTATCACGTTGCAATAACAGCACCACATCGCATTCTGTGTACAAACACCGCTGGCTGTGATCTGATGGATTATACAATGATCAGCGATAATCAGAGATGGAGCGACCACCATCTGTCACACGTGAAGGGTAAAGAATAGCGCTGATTTGATGATGGGGTGATTTGTGTTTATATTGCGGAGTAGATCAATATCTGATTGATGATTATTAGGTTAGTTAGAGTAAATATTTTGTATTTCAAGGTATGGTAAGTGTAAGCAAATATTCGAATGTGTTGCTATGATGGATTTATCTTTACTGGTCCTGTAGCGCTACATAACATACATACTGTGCTTGTTGATTTAAATTATGCATATTTGGCGAATTCGTTATTTGTGATATTTAGTTAGTTCTATACAGGTTTGTAATTGTTGTTGTTTGTATTGAGGCGATTGATTGATTACTAATGATAGCATAGAAAGATATGAGCAAATTAAAAGAGAATAAATATCAAATATACTTTAGTTAAAAAATAAAAAAAAAAAAATATATCATCACACCTTCTACCTATTACTGGGTGTGGCACTCTGCTAAAGCAGATTTCGGTAAGTGATATATTTTTGCGCGTGAAGTGCGGTTACCAGTCGTCAAATCACGGCCCCCAAACATGTTAGTGGTGGAGGAGCCACAGGGATAGCTTTTTCAAATTATGAAAATTCGTCGCCTGTGGGAATCGAACCAGGGACCTCAGGATCCACAGGCCGACTTCATACCACTGTGCTAGCCATCCCATTACTTTAGTTGGAGCTCTAAATTTGTAAAATATAAAATAAATAAATATATCATCATGCCTTCTACCAGGGTTGTTCATATTTTACCCACCCAGAATAACCCACCTGGGTTTTTATAATAAAACCCATCTAAAAAAACCCAAATAAACCCATTAAAAAACCCATTTGATTGAATGGTTGAAAATTCACCCAAGGTGAATTTTAAGATATAGTCAAATCTCGGAACATAAATATCTTTTATTTATTTTACAATGTAATCATACGTAATCTCTGTACAAAATAAAACGTTTAACTTAAATTACCATTCATTACATCACATCGTAGTATCACATAGCATTACTTTGACAAATATCAATATCAAACTAGTTTAAGACCAAATATGATTTGTCTTATATTATATTAGTATTACAAAAACTGCTTGATTTTCAATCTTTTTACCGGAAAATTTGAAATATAGTTTTAAATTAAATAAGTATGACAATAACATAATAGAGCGTATTATGTTTTTAGTTCACAATAAAATAAATATATTTTTGAAATAGTAATAATAATAAATTTTGTTTTAATGTTTAGTTGTATACAATATACATTTTAAACATTATATACAAAATTAATCTAAAATTAAATAATTTGAATTAAAAAGTGTATTTGTTAATATTTCAAAAAACCCAATAATGCCCAAATAAACCCAATAAAACCCAAAAAAAACCCAGTGGGTCGGGTTTTTTTAAACCCTGCCTTCTACCCATTACTGGGTGTGGCACTCTGCCGAAGCAGATCTCGGTAAGTGATATATTTTGTGCATGAAGTGCGGTTACCAGTCGTCAAATCACGGCCCCCAAAGATGTTAGTGGTGGAGAAGCCACAGGGGTAGCTTTTGAAATTATGAAAATTGTTTGTCGCCTGTGGGAATCGAACCAGGGTTCTCAGGATCCACAGGCCGACTTCATACCACTGAGCTAGCCACCCCATTGTTTAATTGATATTTACGTTATATTTGAAAACAAGGCATGACAACAAACTAAACAGATTTGTATTTTCTTGAGATATATTAAACATATAAAACAAATCGAATCAGATAGTTTGCATCATAAATATGTCCTCGCTAAAATAATGACGTCATGTGTTTGCAACAAGCTGTAGAAATAGCTTAGAATTATTTTTCAAATCAATACTAAAATTAGATTAAAACTAGTTTTCTGGCTAGCTTCCTTTTACATATTTAAATTCGAGTTCTTAAAATAGACACTCGATACTTTTAATATTAAATTTTACATATTATAAATTACTTATTTAATTTTCTGAAGATGTATTGTGTTGCTTCGCGAAACGTCCGTTTTTAGAATTATACAAATGTATCTCGTTGACAACAATTATTCTTCCACCCTACATAATAATTGGAGCAAAATATTACCTGATTAGTACAATTCAGTGGTTAATTAATTAACGACAAGCTCTTCACTTTGTCGTGACAGAGTTTTCGGCGTTTTATCAATGAACAACAAAACAGAAGTGACAACAATGACAGTACTAATTAGAAGTATAATATGAACGTATAATAATCAGAAATATTGATGTTCAGTGCTGGCAATAGCATATAATGAAGGTGATTATTTTTTGACGTTTCTCAAAACAAATGAAATGCTTCATTATATGTCACGTTTTAACCAATACAGTCATCATGGGCGTCCGCAGGGGGAAGCAAGGGGGGGCGCGCGCCCCCCCTTGGATATTAACTAGGGTGGTGACCAAGACTCCCGAAAGTAGGACTTGAACATGTAAAACTATAATTTTTTTAATTTCCTGCTTCCTTAAATATTTGAAGCAAAAAAGCTTGAAATAAAAGTACTTTGTAACGACACACATTAGATTTGAAATTGACGAAAATTGCTCCAAAACTATCGATAGGCATGAAATTGAAACAAAATTAAACATATGTTTGACGTTTTATTTGTCAAAATAAATGAAATAATAAATAAGGAATTTATTCTTAATTTTGTGTCAATTTCATAGCTATCGATAGTTTTGAGACAATTTTAGTCATTTTCAGATCTAATTTGTGCCGTTACAAAGCATGCAAAATTAATTTCATATTTTATACCCTAAAAATTTTATTTGAAGCTTTTTGCTTTTAAATAATTAGGAAGCAGGAAATTTAAAACAATGTGATTTTACATATTAAAGTCCGATGTTCGAGAGTCGTGGCCACCACATTGTATATGTATATATAAATTAAATAAAAATTAAATTATAAGTTTAAAGATAATAAATTCAAGCTGAAACTGAATTTCCAGCAGTATTCTTATGGCCAGCTAGCGATATGTTCCCTATCGTAACGATTGAGGAATCTAAGTTTAAGTATACACAGACACAAAATATTAGAAAATAAAAACTGTAAAACTGCTAAATCGGAATTTATTGAAGAAATGGTGTCAATTTATGGAAGAGTTATTCGAAAATTGTCCTACCTTTTCAATTCAAACCCAGACGACAAAGACTAGTAATTTATTTCACAAATTTAAATATTTTTTTATCCATTTGTATTTATGTTATGTAAAAAAAAATATTTTAGAAATTTATGTATATCTGAGAGTTTTTTGCGACTCGCCCCCCCCTGGACAAATGTCTGTGGACGCCCATGACTGTCATTATTATACTGAAAATAAAGCTCTTGTGATTAGTCCCGGGAATAATCTCTGTGGATACTTTTTTGTTTGTGACAAATGATACATAGTTATCAAATAATTATTTAAAACTGTCAACGCGTCAAGTAAAATGTGTAAAAAAATCGATTTAGTTGTATTTTAGATACAGAAATACACCAACAAATTTTGGTAACAACTTCCAAGAAAACATTAATAAGTAATCAATCGATATGAACCCAGTTCAAAATCTTTTAAGTTGGATGAATCGACCTCAACAGCTAAGTCAAAAAATAATCTAATTAAATATAACTCGGGAGTTCGATAAATTAGAAAATAATTCTCCAGTATCTTGCTCAAACTTGTTCCCATTTGGCAATAGCCACTCAAACCCTACGGGCTTTCGTGACTATTGCCTGGCAACAAGTTTTCGAAAGGTTTGTCAAATTATTTTCAATTTATTCTCACTCTTTTGTTATATTATTACTGAAAATAATTTGATCAAAAATTAATGTAAAATAACTTAATAATAATATTTCCAAATAAAATTAATTGTAGTAATGGTTTGAAATACACATTAACAGTAACAAAATTTTTATAGTTAATTTTGCTCGTTGTTAGACGACTAAATAACTGAAAAGTAAAAAGAAACATGCTCTCAGAAAAATTTATAAATACCATGCTAGTAGGACTGTTATTTTTATGGTAACCAAATAATAAATATTACATATTTTATATGCCTCCGTATCAAGACAACAACATTATAGTCCTTAATTTGAGTATTATAATGACATTTATTATAGTCCAAGGACTATAATGATATATCAACACGTTACCATAACTTGTTAAGAAAACAACGAAAATAGGATACCTGATTCTTTGTTAAACGTCAAATAATTTATTTGATAGTTTTCACTAATTTACGGTAGCATATACAATTTTGTATGTAATACGGAACGTAATCAATTAATATGGTACACGTCGTGTTATCTTCACGACTAGTACCATACTGATTGACATTACGATCCTTATGACATAAATAATTATGTTAGTACTGCTTCTCAAGCACTCTTACAAAAATATATAAATAAAATAACTGATATTGCTTCTGTGGAGTAAAGAGTAAAGTAAAAATATATCAAAATTACCCTCGACTGTAATTTCAAACTAGATAGAAAAATATTGTTGCCAAGAAAAATATCTCTGTAAACGAACGGGCCTCAGCGTACCACCGGCACAGAAATATGGATGTAAGTAATTTTAAAGTAAAGTGCTTTTTAAGAAATGTATTTCGTTTCTGTCGCATCTAGCTTCGGAGAGGTACACAACACTTTGTTTTCTCTTAACAACGTGCAATATCTTGACAACCTTTTAACAGCCCTAATTGCTTTTGTATTTTTCTTTTTTAAGCCAAGCTATTTTACTGTTACTCCTTGGATTTTTCTTGGAAGGTATTTTATCTTCACAACTTTATAAAAATTACCTGTAGAATATTTTACATTTTAGTGAAAGAATTTCTAGATAAAAATTCTGTACATTATTTAAAAAAATGTAAATATCAAGGCTTATAATATCGAAATGTATAGCGTATATAGCGAATCAGACAATTCATGCCACTAATGCAAAATGACGTCATTTGTTAATATGTTTACATAAGCGTTTGAAACTCAGCTGTCCAGGCCCTGTTTAAGAGTTTTATATCCGACTGGGTCATTGTTTAGTTATTAATGAACGCTTATTTTAAAATTTACTGCAATTATTGTTTATTTGTTTGTTAATTAGTTACTCTCTTATAATCTTTGAATATAATAAGTTCAGTTAAAATGTATTCCCTATGTTTCATATTAAAAAGGACACTAATACATTGCTGTCAAATTCGTAACCATGGATATGGAAAAACCTATATTTCACGTTAAAATAAACTCACGGCAGTTGACCAATTCAAATGTATTTCATATTTCATAAACCATGTTACATATATTTTCTTGTACATATTGTCAGACATAAAAGTTGTTTGAACTTCGATGCACATTTCTCTGAAATAATTTGAGCCATTTGTCAGAGACAAATACGTAAAATGACTAATGGGCCTTTCAAGACTTTTTTGAATTTTTTATATATTAATCTACGTAATAAAATTATTATACCCAAAATTTTTATTTTTTTTAAAATTTGTATTAAGCATGATAAAAATATTTAAACTATCGAAACAAACGAATATGACGTAGTTGCATCTTAGCTTAAAGAGAGATAGATAAGACAGAGATAAATAACACGTAATTTCACGTAACGTGTGTCGTTGTGAGTAGAATCCTCAGACAAAATATAACTAGACGGATAACAACGGCGTTTGATGTGAAGCAAAAAGAGATAGAATAATTGGTGGGTGAGGAGTGTGCGCGGCAAGGAGCAACTTGCATAACATCAAAGTGTACTCGCTCCTTGCCGCGCACCCGGCTGACCGTCAAGTTACTCCATGCCTTTCTGCTTCACAAAACATCATTGACTTGAATACGGCATAATTCGTCTAGTATTATACATCATTGGTAGAATCGTAGAATGCGGAATGCTTATTTCTTCTTCGTCTTCCTCTCAGTAAAATTGAGCACCGACAAACGTTTCAGACAAAGCTCTGTGATTGGCTTAATGCAACTACGTAATTGCAATATGGCAGTGCGAAATTTAAATGAACGTTTCGAATTATTCAATTGTAACTTTCATATTTCAGCAATAAAGATATCATTTATGGTATGGTTTTATATTGTATTAAATATGATGTACGGTCAAGAATTTATTTTAATAAATATATATTAAAAAGCTCTACTACTTGATTCCCCCATTGTCCATTGGTACAAAATGAATAATTAACACCACATTTCAAACAAATTTAATTTTCATTTTGTAAATCAGGATGTCAACTGTTCAAACTGTTGTCTTTACTAAACTTTTTCCCTAATTGCAAAGTTTTGTCAAACACAAAATATTCGAAAGTTCGTAAAGCTGTTATCAGATTTTTTGCGAAAACCCTGTAGAATCCCAGATAATCTTCTCTTTGTGGACGGCACAGCCTACTGCCTAGTGTTTGCAAAGCGCTCAGTGGTGCAAAAATTCCTAGCTCAGTGCAGGTATGCAAATACGGTGTTGTATTATTTCGCCCTAAAAGATGAGACTAATAATTCTTTCAAGTCACCTGTTACCTTCACTGTGCGACGCGGAATTCTATTAAAATTTTGCACCTGTAGCTTTAAATGCAGGTAAACATTGTATTTACTTTGTTCTGGGAATGAATCATAAATACCAGATGGATGTAAGTAACTGAGTCTGGAATTTTTAGACAAGAAGTGATAAATATTCATATGATTGTTGTTTTATACTCAAATTCTGATGCATTTGATTCAAAATTAAGATCTTTTTGCATTAAGGCCGCTCCGGAGTCAGTCAGAAAATCGTTTATTCGCCCGTTTCTTATACATTCCATCAATTCATTCGTGTTGCAAACTTACGACAAAATACGTCCCTTGTTTAAAGCCATAAATCACATAGATAGTAAGGGTCTGTTTATGACTGTTGTACGTACAATAATATTGGGATTGGGATAGTGTAGGTAGAAGAATCGTGGATATGCAGTATTTTTTAAAAGAACTAAAATCTATCAAACGCAGTTGTTTCGAATGTTCTTTTTTTGACGTTAATTTCAAATCGGAAAAACGTGTGGGTTTGATATAATGAATACGCACAAAGAAATACGGCAACATATAAAATAGCTATTTACATAACTAGTGCGCGAAGACATACTTTGCACATGAGCGCAATTTTAACAATTCTTAATAGACCATTTTAAAAATTCATTGCGCATGTGCAAACGTTAGACGGAGATAAAAAAAAGTTAGTGCCGTATACTCATCTTTGTTAATGATTGGACAAGTGACAGTTCGATTATTTTTGTTGGTTAGTATTTGTTTCTTCATTGAAAAGTAATTAATCATAGTAATTATGACGGGTACTATATGCTGTGTACAGGGTTGTAATAATAATTCAAAAAATAAAACAAGAAACATTTAATTTCACTCTTTTCCTCAAAACGTGAACAGAAGAAAAGAATGGATATGTTTTTATACGAAATCTATCACATTAACATAATTTCTAAATAACTGATGAATATACTTCATTTATTTTGATACTACAATAAGTTTTCATTTTCAATATAAACATTTTACTTACTTTGTACTTATATTCATTTTGAAATATCTCGTTCGCCGTCATCCAGCGGCACTAAGTTAATAGTTAAAAAAATAAACACCTAGGAATCGCGGACATTTTTAAAATGGTCTATTTTTTTATTTTTATTTTTACTTTCTTATACGCAGTATAAGGAAGTATTGGAATCGTGAAAAAAATCGTTGACGAGATTTTCGCGGAAATACGTGTTTTGAGGTCCACTGAATCCGTTTTGATCATTTTCTCAATGATGTCTGTGTGTGTGTGTGGATGGATGGATGGATGTGTGTCCGTATATGCAATATCTCATGAACGAGATAAGATTTGTTAATGAAACTTGGTAATTATAAGTTTCATGAAAATATGAAGAGCTGAGTTGATTTTGAATGAAATTGAAAAACCGGAAGAGGTAGTTTACTAGACACACAAAACAATAAATTCCATTTATTTCAAAAATGGAACTAGTTACGAAAAAAAGTTTCAAATAAAAAATGTTAGCAAAAATATTTGGAACATAAATTTTTATTAGCAATTTTCCCGTATATGCGTCTAATTTTGAGAAAAACTAATTTATATTTTTAATAATATATTCCAATAATCATAGTAGCAATAGAAACAAAAAACAAAAACATGCTTATCATTTATATGTCATATAATAATTGCCAAACGCAAGCAGCAAGTCATAAGTGTTCAAATCAGCGTTTTTAATGCTATATTAATTTCATTGATCAAATAGTAAGTAATTTTATATTTCTATTAAAATAAGTTTACTTATATAAAATTTTGTTAGGAAGTTGATTATCTATAATGAAAATTAAAAAGAAATCAGTAAAATCCCAAAATTTTAATACATTCAGATAAATACTGAATTACTGAAGAAGTAAATTACAAGTTAATTAATATTATATAACATTCATATATTCTAAATATTAAATATGCTGTGTATAAGAAAGTCGTGTGGTGCCCACACCAGATTTTTTTATTTTGTTACTCTTACAGCTTATAGTGGAATCCGAACCACTCAGACACAATCATATTTTTTTGATATAAGTAGAAGTCAGTGAGATTTGAACGCACTACCTCTTACTTGCTAATTAAGAAATACAAGTTTTACCTTGCCTTTATTCACTGAGCTACGATTGCCTGATTACATTATTGTATTTTTTGCACCACTGGCAAAATATATGCAGACCTCTAACTAAATGTATTCAAATGAACGGTTTTTTTAATGAAATTAGGTCGCTAAAAGTTAAGGAATTATAATTTCAATCTATTAATCTATTAATTGGATGATTCATTATTAATTTCAAACTTGAATGAGAGAGGAAAAAAATTGCTGATGCCGCAGACAAATATCAATAAACTGATTATAGGGAGGGTAAAATGAACGTGCGGTCCACAAATTTAAATTTATCCCCTTTTAGGGAATTAGATGGACATTGATGGATTTTATGTGGAAATTTAAAGTATAAAATTTAGATTAATAGAGGAAAATGAAGCTTTAAAAATTGAAATGGATTAATTTATAGGCTAATAATATTTGCAGAATAAGCTACGTTTCCACAGCCTCTGTTTTAGTCTTTGTTTTTGGTTTTTTGTTTCTGTTTATGTCGGAAAAATTACCGCCATTTTCAGCTCTAAACATAAACATAAAATAAAATATAATAAATATATCATCACGCCTTTTACACATTACTGGGTGTGGCACTCTGCCGAAGTAGATCTCGGTAAGTGATATATTTATGCGCGTGAAAGCGGTTACCAGGCGTCAAATCACGGCCGCCCAAAGATGTTAGTGGTGGGGGAGCCACAGGGGCAATTTTAAATTGGTGAAAATGTTTTGTCGGCTGTGGGGATCGAACTAGGGTTTTTTGGATCCACAGGCCGACTTGCTACCACTGTGCCATTACCCCATCATTGTTTTTTTTAACATAAAAATAACCTTAATTAATTATTCTAGTAAAGGTTTGTTCACTTAAATAAGAAAATAATTGTATAAAACTATTTGAAAAACCTTAAAAATTATATAACATTATTAATGAGGAACAGTAAGTACTATTAAAATTAAGCACTAGTTTAATTAATATATACAATTCCAAAATATTTTTTTGAAATTGAGACATTATTGTAGTGAACAAACCAGAATATTTCAAATATAGTAATTTAAATTTCAAAATTGATTTTTGTAGTATTAAAATATGATTAAATTGCAATTATACTTATAAAATCAAAGAAAAGAAATAAATTTAAAAATGACAGCGACTAAATAATTTCTTGACTGTATATTTCAGCATAACAAAAGATAGCATTACCGCAGCTAACTCTCTCTTATAGAACAGCGACGGAAGACTATGACGAAAGTATGAAATCTGCAAACTTTGTGTTTATGCGCAGCGACAAACACAAAGACTAAGACGAAAACAGTAGCTGGAAACGCGCAGTTTTATTCAAATATGATAAGCTCTCAAGGTTATGTCGAAAAACTATAACTAAGACTATGTTAAGACGTGGAAACAATGCTTAAGCCTTCTATTAAATGAAATTAAAGTTGCCACTTTAGTGAGTCAGTTTAACGATATCTTCGTTTTCCAAAAAATAGAATTGACAGCATAACGAGATATAGCATTACCGCAGCTACGAGTAACTCTCTCTTACAGAACAGCGACGAAAGACTATGTCGAAAGTATGAAGTCTGCAAACTTTGTGTGTTTATGCGCAGCGACAAAGACAAAGACTGAGACTAAAACAGTAGCTGGAAATGCTCAGCTGTATTCACATATGACAAATTTTTAAAGTTATGTCGAAAAACTAAAACTAAGACTATGTTAAGAGGTGGAAACAAGGCTTTATTTAGAAATTGAAACATCATTTTATATTTTGATATTCTTTTAAATAATTACCCCTGTGGCTCCCCCTCCACTAACATCTTTGGGGTAACCGCACTTCACGCGCATAAATATATCACTTACCGAGATCTGCATCGGCAGAGTGCCACACCCAGTAATGGGTAAAAGGCGTGATGATGATGATGATAATATTCTTTTCCTTAAACTAAAATCGCATAAAAACTAAATGAGAAAACGCGTAGATACTAAGCAATGGTGAATGGGATGAACTTTGTTCATATTTATTCTAATATAATAATAAACAATTTTATATATTAGCTTAATTCAAACAAAACGATGTAGAAAACTATTGGTACCTCGTAAAAATGTACTACTCCGGAATTCATGAATTCGTACAGAGTGATCAAAAGGAATTGTTACAATTGGCAATAAAAAAAACTACTTGAAATTGGTAAGCCTGATACATAAATTCATTTCCTGTTGTTGACAGTGACATTTAAAAATTAAATTTGAGTACATTTATTTCTAAAGTATTTCTATTACTTAAAAAGTCTAAATTCTATTAGCTCTCAGACTCCTGACATAACCTATTTGTATTTATTAGAAATGTCAAATAGCATTTCCGCCTTTATCTGACGTTCTGCCAACTGTGGAATAAAAAGATCTCTGGAATTGTATTGCCAACTATAACAATTCCTTTTGATCACCCTGCAGAATAAATAAATCCAAAGAAAACAGTGATTATTTCCTCATCCTGCCCAAATAAACCGCAGTAACATAAATCCTTCGAAATAATATTATCAGACAGAATTACCCCCGCCTTGAAGACAAACTCTCAACATCGCATCCTTAAAAAACAAAACAGTTCTCACAGCTCCCCATGTTAACATTAATATTTCATTCTCTCGATCTCCATTATCGTTTCTGCCATATACGAGCGTTAGATGATTTTTTAATATATCTGTCGTCATGAATTTCTCGTGCGCGGCAATAATTCACCGGATGTGCCGCGGTGTCGCTGCAGTCGCGGCCGGAAGCGGAAGTATCGCGTGCCATCTTTATTATACAACAACGAACACCGTTGTGCGAAGCGCGCCTAGCCACTCACAGGTGAGACATGACGGAAACACGCGATTCTGACCTTTATGAATTAGGGATGTTTGGCGAAGCTACAGGGAAGGTCAGAGTCACTTATTATTTTTTAGACGGATGATATGATGCGTTGTGTTTGTTTTTCTTTGTTGTGAAATGTGATGTGTAAATTTGTTTGTTCTTCTTTTAGTGTTAATGTATTGTTTTAATGTAGAGCATGTTTGTAATTAATTAGTTCTGTTTTAAATTACTAATGGATATTTGTATCAGAAACAAATTACTATCGTATTGTGCTTTGTAAACTGTTTGTTTTATCAAATTACAATACCTAATGAAAAAGTTAACTTTTATCATTGAAAGCCGGTTAAGTATATACAGTGTAATAGTATACACTGACTAAAACAAAATACCATTTTAAAATAAATACAAAATTGTAATTAGAGTTCAGAATGTTCAATCCACTGAGATGTGTTCTATCTGGAAGTATGTAGCATATGTATCACAAAAATGAAGACCCATAGGCTCCCTATACCAATCTACTTTTATTTTATTTTGGCATCATAAACTTATTTATGCACAACCGGGCCGATATTCATGTGTTTTAGCCCTAAAAAGCGGGCTTAAACACTTGTTTTTGGCTCTAGGGCTATAAAATAGCTATTTACATAACTAGTGTGCGAATGGTGCAAATGGCGTTTTCGCGCACGAGTTTTGTACAATGTTTTTTCTAACGAGCAAAAATTATATGATGGACAATGAGGAAATGTATTAAATTTGAAGCGCGAATTTATATTGACCGTTAAGTATGCCATGAATTGACATTTGTTATTTGCAAACAAATTGTTCATTTTTTCTCGTAAAGTTTGTTAAAATATGTCTGTTTGATGGCGTTATAAGCTAATGTCTTTATTCTTTAATAAATTTCTTAAAATGTGTGTGTATAAGTACAAATAGCGTTTTAATAGTCAAAATTTAGAATCATATAAAATGGGTGTTTTTGTCAATTACTTTGCGCATTAGTGCACAAAATCAAACTTTCCATCGGTTTCCAAGGTTATATAAACATTATTTTGAATACAGCGAGTACAAAAAAATAATTCCTATAGATATATAAATAAAATGACAATTTTTATTTATTGTGAATACGTGATTTTACAAAATATCATTTTGACATTTAATCTCTGTACAAATTTAAATTTTTTGAACATTTAATCAAATGTTATTTTATTGTTTATAAAATATTGTATGTACCACGGGTGAAATTACCGTTTCTGATCCTTAGCATGTTATTAACTCTCGGCGCTTTGTATCTCTTGTTAATAATCATGCCGCGGGCTAGAAACGCCTGTTTTCACCCTTGATACATAAATAACTATTTATGCACAACCGAGCCGAAATTCATATGTTTTAGACATGAAAAGCTGGCTAAACACTTGTTTTTAGCCTTAGGGATATAAAAAATAATATCCTATAGATACATAAACAAAATGATAATTTTTTTTATTGTGAATACTTGATTTTGAAAAAGTAATTTTGGCATATAAATGTACATGTTTTAATCTTTTGAATTTAAAATAAAATGTCCTTTTGTTGTGCATAAAATATTGTATGTACCACGGGTGAAATTAGCATTTCTGACCCTGATCATTCCACGGGCCAGAAACGCCTGTTTCACCCTTGCTACATAAATAACTTTATTGGCCCTCAACAACGGGCATAATTTGAATATTATAGCCCTAGGGTGTATAACGTTGGCAAGCAACAGCTATTCAAACAAATAATAATCATGATTTATGGAAAAATGTCAAGACAATACAACACATTCTTATTGTTTTTCGAAATGCCCTTTTGACTTCTGTGGTAATAATTTTGATCCAATATTTCTTTGGAATAGAATGAAAAATTATCATCTTGTTTTGGTCCTCTAGCGATTGCATACCACGGGCTACACCCTCAGGTTTCAATCTTTGCTCTCGACAAATAATGACGAACTTTATTCCCTTGTTATATAAACTACTATTTCTAATAAAGTATAATAGTTATGTAAATTTAATCTCCATAGAAAAGAATGATAAAATAAAAATGTTTGTTTAAATTACAGTAACAAATTTCTCATATTGGCTTAGAGATTAAACAAACTGAATTCCGTTGAAAATGAACTGAAGTTAATGAACTGTGACTAAGGGAATGGAAATAAAAATCAAGTTAGACAAAGAACCGGGCGGCAACGTGGCTGATGAGTGTGGACATTGAAAGCTCATACACAGAATGTCGATTTAAGCTTTTCAGTATGTTAAATTCATGACCTGAACACTTAACAGCATTCAGTCTTAAGGTTAATATATGCAAAGCTTTATTCGCTCTCTCGCCACCGGCTTACGAAAAGCAATTTGTGATCTGCCTCGGGTCAGACTATAAACATTCTTTAGCTTTAAAGTCAATCTATCTTCAGTATATTCTTACAAATAAACGGATACATTTCAATGTCTAAGGAACAGCTTTGAGACAATGGCGTAACTAGAACCCTTTTCGGAGGCGCTCGAGCGCCCCTAAAATCCGTTAAGTGCCGGCAAAAATTATAACATTGTGTAACTGTAACTATAACTAAAGTGCTTGTAGAAAAAATATAGTATATTGCGGTATATTACATACCGAAGTTTTCTGCTGCACGAGCGACCGTAGGGAGCGAGAGAAGCAAGAGCTGGGGGATGTAATATGCCGTTAGATTCCCGTACGGCACAAGATATTTTTTCGTATTCATGTAAACCGCGTATTAAATAAAAACAGTTAAATTTAATGTAGAATACAACCTTATTTCAAGAATGTATCTCGTCTTGTTCACAACTAAAACCATGGCAACAAGTAACAAAATTACTAATAAATAAATAATTGCGTGATTGTGACAGTTAATTTTTTATTAAATTTTCATTATGGAAGGAAGCGATAGAGAATTTTCCAATACTCCTCCAGAATTAAAAGAAGAATATTAATTTATTGATTAAATTTATCTGCAACAGTAGAATGCCGTTTCTAAATCATCATTCTCACAGATTGCACAACAGTACGTACGTTTTTGACATATAACCTCAAATTTTAAAAATTAAATTGTCATTTTAAAATAACTTGTATTAGTAATTTTATAAATAATTGGAATTACGTTCGTACTTACTTGAATATGAACAAATAATTACAATTGTCCAATTCTATTCAAGTTATATTTGTTGTATAAGTTAAATTATTTTTATTTCAAATTCATGGGGTTAGATGTCGCGCATATGTTCATTACGTCCCGCGTTTTCTTAGTTACCCGGCGTTGTTAACCGCAAATGAGGTAAACAATCTGTCATTTACGTATCATGGATACGAAAAAATATATTTTATTGTTTTCAGTCATGTCACTGTTAAACACACATTTGAAAAGAAAACTAAATTATTGGGCGCGGTTTGTGCGAAATATAAGGCGTATTCCATTTGCCATTTGGATCAGATCTAACTTACATTTACTGAACCAGATCATTTATTTATTTCGCTAGATTACTTCACTGACTTTATTTGCTGTATTAGAATTACTTATTCTAATTTACTTTGAAGTAATTCACCTCTATATGTGCATCAGTTTGCTTAATTCAGTTCATTTTGTCATGTTGTCTAATTGATTTGAATTGATTTAAGTGAACCAAGTGACAAATGGAATACAGCTATTATTTCGCAGTCGTTGCTATAGAAACGGTCGTTAAACTAAATGTCACTTTGATACTTGAGAGTTACCATGACAGTTAATAATATAACAATGACAGTGACGTACACACGTTAAGATAAAATATATGATCTATAAAATATAACTTTTTAAAAATGTAGATTTTTCCATTAACGTGGTACAATCATGGAAGTATTTATGTCAGATTTTAATGAAATGTAAATATGCCATTTTTCATGTGTTTCTACACTAGTATGCAAATTTTTGACATTATGCTTGTTACATCAATCTTTAAAGTCACTGTAACATTTTTCTGTTTAGGTTTTAAACAATAAAATTTGTAATTACATTTTTTGCGGTTGTATAATAGTAAATTAAAAATCGAATGCTACAATGAACCCATTGTAATACGAGTATATGTTTTTCATACAATTTTTCCTATATCACATTTATTTACTTTTATTTAAAATTTTTAATAATAATAAAATTTCAAGGTGCTAATACTGACAAATTCAATAATCATTTTAAATCTAATTTATTTTGATATTTATTATATTATAAAACAAAATACCTTTAATTTTTAATAAAGAAGTGTATTGCAATTGAATGTTATTATTTTATTATATATATAAAAAATTCAGTGGTATGAAGTCGGCCTGTGGATCCTGAGGTCCCTGGTTCGATTCCCACAGGCGACAAATTTTCATAATTTGAAAAAGCTATCCCTGTGGCTCCTCCACCACTAACATGTTTGGGGGCCGTGATTTGACGACTGGTAACCGCACTTCACGCGCAAAATATATCACTTACCGAGATCTGCTTCAGCAGAGTGCCACACCCAGTAATGGGTAGAAGGCGTGATGATATATTTATTTATTTACAAAAAAAATTGCTATAATTTTACATGAACTGATCACTGACAGCTAAAGTGGTTTCATTTAAGTTTGTCATTTTTACAACTAGACAACTCAACAATTTCACTAAAGAATATCCCCAAAAACACTTGTATAAAATTCACTTTCTAAACGCGATACAGAAAAAAATATTTATTGACAAAAAAACACAAAATAAAAATATCATTTATTGTATTTTAATTTGTTTGTACATATTTTAGTTCAGAAAAACTCATATTGATTACGGCTCGCGTCATATATACATCTGCTGGCCCTTTGCTGCATTTAAGTTTGCGACTCGTGCTATGCAGCTTGTATAAAACAAGTATTTAATTATTTATCATTGTTTTAACTGGTTTCAAGTAGTCAGTCATCTTAGTTGAGATGTACGCGTTGGCTCTGCTGCCACTGTCTGTTCATTAGTAAATATGTGTTGGTTAGTAGTGTAAATATTCGCGTCTCGGTGATCAAAATATGTAAAATCGTGGTATAAAATGCTGTTGGCCTTTTTGGCATACGGACTTATGTGTAGAACTATGTGTAGAGTCGTATTTTGCTAATGAAATTTAAGTCGGGAGTGTGTGTTTATCTGATAGTGACAGATTTGATATCACAGTGATGTGTAGTGTCATCATGTTCCTGTTCCATGCATCCAGTGATCGTAGTCCGTGGTTTCGATAAAGGTGTGTAACACATATATTATTTTGAAATCGACATGCATTGTAGAGTCGTAAGCAAATGTTGATTGATTTAAATAAAAAACAAAAACCTGCTAAATAAAATGGCAGAGCCGTCGCCTATTTTGTGAGGTACACTTAGGGATGGCAGCTCGCTCAATTAACAGGTCCAAAGTTGTTAATTTGACCAATGTTGGAATATTTGACCTAATCAATTTGACTAATTAAAAAAATTAACTACAAAAAACAACAGTTTATTGTATAAAAAATAAAATCTTTCTCGAAAATACAAAATAAATAATAATAATAATACTTCTATGGGGTGGCTAGCTCAGTGGTATGAAGTCGGCCTGTGGATCCTGAGAACCCTGGTTCAATTCCCACAGGGGACAATTTTCATAATTTCAAAAGCTACCCCTGTGGTTCCTGCACCACTAACATCTTTGGAGGCCGTGATTTGACGACTGATAACCGCACTTCACGCGCAAAATATATCACTTATCGAGATCTGCTTCGACAGAGTGCCACACCCAGTAATGGGTAGAAGGCGTGATGATATATTTATTTTATTTTATTTATTTCTTTGGTAAAAATGAAAAAAGCTAATGCTATTGTAAATAAAATATATCATCACACCTGCTACCCATTACTGGGTGCGGCATTCTGCCGAAGCAGATCTCGGTAAGTGATATATTTAGCGCGTGAAGTACGGTTTCCAGTCGTCAAATCACGGCTCCCAAAGACGTTAGTGGTGGAGGAGCCACAGGGGTAGTTTTAAAATGGTGAACATTGTTTGTCACCTGTGGGAATCGAACCAGGGTTCTCAGGATCCACAGGCCGATTTGATACCACCAAAAAATAACTACAGAAGTGTAACGCACGATGAAGCATGACTAAGGTGACCATTTATTTTTGGACACAAAATGTAACTAAACAAGAAATATAAAGCTATCTGAAATATATATTTTGATTTAAATAAAAATTTAAAAAAATAAATATATCATTACGCCTTCTACCCATTATTGGGTGTACCACTGTGCCGTAACAGATCTTGGTAATTGATTTTTTTTGCACGTGAAGTGTAGTTACCAGCCGTCAAATCACGACCCCCGAAGATGTTAGTGGAGCCACAGGGGTAGTTTTAATGTGGTGAAAATTGTTTGTCAGCTATGGGCATCGAACCCATGTTCTCAAATATATTGGCCGACTCGATACCACTGAGCCACATACCCCATATAAAAATGTTTATGTTAGATATTCAATAATCTATTTTACTCAAACTATAATTTCACACTTGATAGTACTAGTGTGACGGTGGCGCCATCGGTTATCGAGTGGTGAAACTAACGCTCAAAAAAAATATAAAAATTGAATAAAAGAAGTGTTTTATACCTATAATGATTTGAATATCATGAATTGTTAATAGGTTGTTGGTCTAGTGAATTTTCAAATACTGTACCACCGTGTGGTGTTGCCATTATAAATTGGGATTCTTAATTTTTCGTTAAAAACAAGGCTTTTCATGGCTATATATCCATTACTAAACGATAAAAAACTTTTTCCTTCTGATACAATATACATGGATAGTTCTAGAACATCATACTAGTTTTTCAAATGAAACTGACTTTCATCACTAAAATATTAATAAGTCCACGTCTGCCGTAATATACGAAAATGAATTTCTTTAACGAGATTTCTTCAAAACTGCGTTCGCTCCACTCTAAATGAAATGGCTTTCCTATGAAATATGCACAGACTCACAATCACACCAACATTCTCCTGCTCTGCGAAGTAGGCTGTGAGATTTATACGCGTACAAATGTCATGGTCTGTTTTCATTTCCAGGTTTTCCAGATGAATCCATCACAGACTGTGGTAGGTTATGTTAACTTACGTTGTAGTTGAAGTTTATGTGCGTTCGTGTGTATGTTACGCAAATTTACCCCCTCGGTGGAATGTTCTCGCGCAGGCCCGGCTTAAGATGGAATTTAGAGGCTGATGGAAGTAATCTAGATTGGCTGGTATTTTTGTTTTTTGGAAAATCGATAACGGGGGAATGTTTATTTTTTGTGGACATTTCATAGCTCTTCTAAATAATTGAAGGTATAGGAAGTGTTTCTAGAGTTTACAAATATTATTTACAATATTATTAATTTAACTGCTAGCAACCTTATTGTGCAAAAAAATTAATTGCAATTAATTTATGGGGTTGCTAGCTCAGTGGTATGAAGTCGGCCTGTGGATTCTTAGAGCCCTGGTTCGATTCCCACAGGCGACAAACAATTTTCATAATTTCAAAAACAACCCCTGTGGCTCCTCCACCACTAACATCTTTGGGGGCCGTGATTTGACGACTAGTAACCGCACTTCACGCGCAAAATATATCACTTACCGAGATCTGCTTCGACAGAGTGCCACGCCCAGTAATGGGTAAAAGGCGTGATGATATATTTATTTATTTATATAATTAATTTGGCAATTGCCAAAAAATTTTAAATTTGAATTGTTTTTGTTATGAGAACCGCTACCAACACAACTGATAAAAAAATCTGGTGTGGGGACCACAAGACTTTCTTATACACAGCATATTTAGTATCAAAAACGCTAAATTGAACACTTATGACTTGCTCCTTGCATTTGACAATTATTATTTGACATGTAAATGTTAAACATGTTTATGTTTTAATTTCTATTGCTATTATGATTATTGGAATATATTATTAACTATATAAATTAGTTTTTCTCAAAATTAGATGCATATACAGGAAAATTGCAAATAACATTTTATATTCCAAATATTTTTGCTAACATCTTTTATTTGAAACTTTTTTCGTAACTGATTCCATTTTTGAAATAAATGGAATTTATTGTTTTGTGTGTCGAGTAAACTTCCTCTTCTAGTTTGTCAATTTCATTCAAAATCAACTCAGCTCTTCGTATTTTCATGAAACTTATAATTACCAAGTTTCGTTAACAAATCTTATTTCATGAGATATTGCATACTCGGACACACATCCATCCATCCATCCACACATACACACACACACACACACACACACCCCCACAAACACAGACATCATTGAAAAAATGATCAAAACGGATTCAGTGGACCTCCAAACACGTATTTCCGCGAAAATCTCTTCAACGATTTTTTTCACGATTCCAATACTTCCTTATACTGTGTATAAGAAAGTAAAAACACCAAGTTATGTTTTTGACAAGTCGCATTTTTTAAAAATCTAACAATTATAAAATTGTATGAAGAACACACTCACCGTGGGCTGGCTCGCTTTTACAATTTGAACTCGTGCGTTAACAGATTACTTTATGAAACTAGTTCTTTAATATACTATTGTGGAATTTACTCTGCAATTTCAATGCGCTATACTGTCGTTGCCAAGAGAGAATGCCAAAGGGATAAGGGAGAGTAATTCACGTCACTGTGAAATTGTATTTATCCACTGGTCTATTATAGTTATTTGTCGACAGAGCGGTTCATGTATTACCTATAACACTAATAATATATTCCGAAAATGAACCACGGTGCGGTTCAATTTTACTACGGTTACGGTTAGAATGACGTCACTTTGCATGTAAAACGGAACACTTTCACGATGACTGTTGTCACTTTACAGATGAGTTTCGAAATGTGACATTTATTTAATATGGAAAAAAGTTTATATTATAAAAATATTGTATTCTGCATCACACTTGCTTTAACTTAAATATAGGGATATAAAAATAACACAAAGAAAAAATAAATATGAGCAACAAGTAATAAATTAATCTAATATGAATATATACTGTTAAATAATAAAAATACATTTTGTATCACATGTTTATTTATCAGTCATCATAAAAATATAGTTTTATAAGACAAAAATCCACAAACACTGCAAAAGCCGCCAAACACGTTTCAAACTTGTCAACAACAGCTGTGAAGTAACCAAACTAACCTCCGTTCGAGCACGGTTAGTTTGGTTATTAAAAACTAACCACAAATTTCAAAAACCGTGTTCCGTAATGAAACCGGTTACTGAAAAAACTAACCATGGTTAGTGTGGTTCATTTTCGGAATAAACTATAATAGTCAAATATTTCTAATCTCAGTGCCATTTTATACAGATTCCACAATCATTTCATATTTTGGAGCTTGGTATACTCTCATGTCGATAACAGTATTTCTTTGTACTTCACACAACTATAGTAAAAAGATACTTATTAAATTATCTCCTCCTAAATTTCACTCTGTAGTTTTTACTGAACCGGTTATCATGCCCGGTGCAAGTGGCATTTGCGGTTTACCCGACCAGTCTGCTGAAACGTCCTGAAACATTCTGAAACCAAAACTGAAACTCCTGCAGTCCGTCGGTCGTGGCCTACGATGAATTACGTTCTTTTTGCGTTTATCGAGTCGGTTGGCCGCTGGTATTCATAACCGCGTCACTGACGTTCTAGTTCTCTCCTCTCCGAGAGTGAAAGAGAACCTCTCCTAGAGAATTTCCATGTTTATGGTAACGACCACGAGATGGAACTAATGCGCCGAATTTCCATGGAACGTTTATTTTTTTTTCATCTCTTGGGTCTTTGATGTGATGGTTTTTTAGGGGATTGTTTTTTTATGCGGGAGGTTAAATTAATGTTAATGAGTTTATTGGGTGAAATGCTTGGAATTATATGAACAGCGAGTTTTCTTTTTTTTATTTAAGAATTTTTTTCTAAGGGCAGCATTTAAATTACTGGAAATGCTTTTAATTAATATTTTTTCAAATTTATATGCTTATTTTTTGTTTAAAATTTTCTTAAGAAAAGTATTTGGATTCTTATTGCTGAATGTATAAATTATCTTTACTATTCTGCAGAACAGGAACTCGAGATCGCCAGATTTTTATGCTGAAATTAATTTACATATATTTTCTATGTATTTATGTAGTTACTACTTTTATTTAAAATTGCCTGAATTTATTTTAATATTATTAGATAGATAGCTGTATTAAAATCGAAAAAGTTTATTATGAATTAAAATATGAAAAGAGAATATCTATCAGTATATTAAATTTATTTATAAAATAACTAATTAAAATGCAATTTCAGCAATTGCAAGAAATTTTAAATAAATTAATTGTAATGAACTAAATTTGATGTCAATTAACTCTCTTGTTAACTCAAGTTAAAATAAACTTGTTTCGTATATTGAAAAGAGAGTTAAAAACGAAATAAAAAATGGCGCTAATCCGCTTTGTGAATCTGCCTGAAAATGTATAGCAGTATAACTAGCAATTTTTTTTTATAAATAAACTAATTCTACCTACAAATGGACTATCATGATTTTTATCTTGTAGGCAGCTTGAAGAATGAAATAAAAGTTATTTATTATTTAAAACAAACTTTATTATTATACAGTTTTTGAGAAAAACGAAAAAGTTTTAATTTATATAGAAATGTTTACTTCCTGTTCCAATGGCTATAATTCCAAGATGTATGTATCGATTGACTTCAAATTTTATCTGTGCATTAATGACATACTAGTATATGTCTCATTAAAATTTCATATAATTTTCTTGTATACTACATGAGAAATAAAAGTGCAAAATAAAACATCAAACGAAAAAATTAAATTCAGGTCAACTGATGTGAGATAGGGCTCGTATGTCCAGTGTGTTTATTTAATATTATTTTCTGTTTTATAAGATCGCTTCTCTGTCTATGAAATTTGCCACTATATTGGACGAATTATAGCTATTATTTATTCATTTCTCTGCAATCATTAAAAGTTTTCAATTCCTTTATAAAGTAGTGACAAACAATTTAAATTTTACTCCATTTTACAATCTGCACCGCTCACATGAATATGTGGTTCTTGGTGTTCATATGTGTAGCTATTATCCCTAAACATTCGAATTTCAAATGAAATATCACTTCAACTTACAGAAATATTCGAGTTATAGAAATATAGAAATTAGATTTATGAAGATAAAAATACACTTAAAAAGAACGGAACCTTAGTAATCACGATTAACATTGGATTTAAAGAAAAATTTGACTTATAGAAGTTCAGGAAAGTTTCAGTGTAATCACTCCTTATACCCATTACTGGATGTGTCTTTCTGCAATAGCAGATTTCAGTAGACGATATATTTATGCGTATGATATACGATTTCCAGCCGTCTAATCATGGCTCCCAAATATGTTAGTGGAAAGAGATCCATAGGGTTAATTTTAATGTGGTGAAAATCAATGTGTCAGCAGTAGGAATTGAACTTGGCTTCTCCAATTCACAGTTTTTAGTAGAGTCCTGCATCGGATCGGGTTGCAGGTCGGGCTTATGCAAATTTTGCGGGTCGCGGGTCGGGTGCGGGTATGAACATTCGGGTTGCGGGTCGGGTACGGGACGACTAAAGTGGATCCGATTCAATGTTATTTTCAAAATTTATTAATTCTTCAAAATTACATATGATTGTTCTATATTTATAAATGCACCTACTTATATTTCTTGTAGTACTACATACATACATACATACATACATACATATCTTGACGCAATATCCCAACAAATGGAGTAGCATGATCCCTAAAATCACTCATAAAACATTCACTCATCACACTCATCAGACAATCAGCCCTCGTTAAACATTATCATCCAAACACACCACCCTGACTTCAACCACATTCATAGATCACTCCATATAAACTCATTTATTTATTACACTCGAAATCATTATCACACAACAAACTTTCAATCACATCATTCCTATTCACTTATCATTCATCTTCTTTCTTCAACGTACATAACATATGCATAAAACATCTCAAATTACTCACGCTTACTCCTAACAACGAATATACAAAGATTAGAAAAGATGAAAGCGATAGCCTGCACTTGTATATGAAAGAAAAGTCCACACAATGCAATAACTGAAAATGAAACAAAACTATAAGATAGGAAGGGAGTGTCGCCCTGCGCTTGTTTTTGAAAGTGAATTTCATATAATTGAAGTTAAACACTCTACGTAAGAACTGAAAACGCATTAAAAGATAAGAAAGGAAGCGAGTGTCGCTCTACGCTTGTTTTTGAAAGTGAATTTCACACAATTGCAGTTAAACACTCTACGTAAGAACTGAAAAGAAGGGAGTGTCGCTCTACACTTGTTTTTGAAAGTGAATTCCACACAATTGCAGTTAAACACTCAATGTAAGATCAGAAAACGAATAAAAAAGATAAGAAACGAAAGGAGTGTCGTCCCTGCGTTTGTTTTTGGAAGTGAATTTCACACAATTACAGGTAGTACTGTTGTAGACAATTATAATTTTTCCGCGTGGGGATGCGGGTACCCGCGAATTACCCGCGGGTTACCCAATACCCGCATTGCCGTTTGGGTTGCGGGTCGGGTCTGAGTTATTTTTGCGGATAGCGGGTCGAGTGCGGGTCTAATACATTTGAAACTTGCTGATAACGGGTCGGGTGCGGGTCTAATAAAGTGAACTCGCACAGGACTCTAGTTTTTAGATTTCCAACAAGTTCTATAAAACTTTTCTCTTGGTGTAGAAACCTTTAAATCAGCTCTGTTATTACTCTCCCCTATTATTATTATTGATCTCCAATAACCCCAACCATAATAGTTGTAAACTGTCACCTTCATAAACAACCTCTAATCAAACTTTCTTCTCCTATTGTTTCGTCCCATCATGATCTACTACCGCTGGTAAATAAAAAAAGTTTGTATTTTTTATCACAGTTCGCAACTTCAGTTCCTCTTCCTGTATCCACACAACAAACGAACGAACCACAGCAACACCGAACTGAGCCATGAATCAACCACGTATAGATTACACGAAAATAATACGGGAGATTCTCATCGAGCCATTATTCCACACCGCAGCAATTAAGACACAAGTTCGGTGGGCGCGAGAGGATGAGGAGTGATTTTGAGTTAGGGATGGTTTACAGGGCTGTGGATAAAAACAACGAAACATGCAACGGACTGGACAGTGGAGGGTTGATATATTCCATCGGTTGTCAGGGTGTTTTGTGTCCTGCTGGTTTGGGTGGGTTTGATTTACGGTTGATTTAGTAGGGTGAGTTCGTTCTACCAGGAAATATAATAAAGGGTATGGGTAGTTTTCACTTCGTGGTTAGAACCAACGCCTCATAAGTGAGAGTTAGTGAGTTTCAAACTTGCACATATCAAGGATTCGAATCCCAATTAAACCGTTGGTAATTAAGAAGAATAACGTTATATTTTACCATAATTATATCATGCCTGATTTTCGTTGCCTCCTTAATATTGAATTAAATTTTCAATGAGTTTTTGCCTTTACCGACCAAAATCCTTCGGCATTTAATATTCAACACATTAATGAAACTGTCAAAATACGTTGTTTGAGAATCATGAATAAATATTTGTAGATTCACATTTCCGTGTTGCCATTAGAAATAAAAATTAAAAAAAAAAACATGCATTTACCGGTAATAATATAACAAGAGAGTGAGAATAAATTGAAAATAATTTGACAGATCTTTCGAAAACTTGTTGCCAGGCAATAGTCTCGAAAGCCCGTAGGGCTTGAGTGACTATTGCCAAATAGCAACAAGTTTGAGAAGGATACTGGAGAATTATTTTCTAATTTATCCAACTCTCGAGTTATATTTAATTAGATTAGTTTTTGACTTAGCTGTTGAGGTCGATTCATCCAACTTAAAAGATTTTGAACTGAGTTCATATCGACTGATTACTTATTAATGTATTCTTGGAAATTGTTTCCAAAATTTGTTTGTGTATTTTTGTATCTGAAATGGAACTAAATCGATTTTTTTCACATTTTACTTGACACGTTTACAGTTTTAAATAATTATTTGACAACTACCTATCATTTGTCACAAACAAAAAAGCATCTACAGAGATTATTTCCGGGAATAATCACAAGAGCTTTCTTCTCAGTATAATAATGACAGGATTGGTTAAAACGCAGACACGTGACATACAATGAACAATTTCATTGGTTTTGAGAAACGTCAAAAAATAATAGTTGTAACTTTTTAATAAAACAGTTTTTGTTGTAACTTAAACTTATTATTATTATTATATAAGTATAAATACACAAATATTTATATTTATACTACTGTTGCAATTATAGTCGCTTTATAAAATGAGTTAGATATTTCTTTTTTTTCCCTAAAATGATGACGTGTATAAGTTGTTTCAGTAAACAGATCATAATTGGGAATAATTTTCTGTTGTATATAACAATAGATATGTAAATAAATAAATAAATGATAGTAGTTCTGGTCTTGTTTGGAACACGAAGCGTAAAGAAATTTTTTAATATGACCTGTAATGAAAGTTCACAATAATAACTAAAAATAAATTTGAGCCCTAAGCCTTAATCAATAAGAAAATAAATCTATATACGTATTTCGAGAACAAAGTTCTTATCATCAGTAGATAAGGGAAGGAGATTAACCAAGATTACCCGACTTGTGAACCAAGCTAGTGGTCAAGATGTTGACCACTAGTTACGCGTCGAGTTTTAAATTTCCCGAGGACTATAATCTTGATTATGTCCGTGGTACATATAACGTTTTGTTTTATGTTCGTCCTCGAAATAAAAGGATTTAGTCAGTATGTATTGGTTATCGTTTTGCTGACGTTGTTAATTTAAGGTATGCTGTGGTTTCTATGCATTTACATATATTGTTGGGGTTGCTATAATAGGATGCGGGCACTCACGTGACAATGTGACGTTGTGTGACGTAAAAACAGCTGTTTGGGCTGCGATCACTGCGCCACCTACAAAATGAACAATTTTTTTTGGGACGAGATTTGAAAAGAACGGTTCTTTTCAAATCTTGTTGGGCTGCGATCACTGCGCCACCTAAAAATGAAATATTTTTTATGGGGAGATTTGAAAAGAACGGTTCTTTTCAAATCTTGTTGGGCTGCGATCACTACGCTACCTAAAAATGAAATATTTTTTATGAGGAGATTTGAAAAGAACGGTTCTTTTCAAATCTTGTTGGGCTGCGATCACTACGCCACCTAAAAATGAAATATTTTTTATGAGGAGATTTGAAAAGAACGGTTCTTTTAAAATCTCGTCTCAAAAAAATAGTCCATTTTGTAGGTGGCGCAGCTGTTTTTACGTCACAAAACGTCACATTGTCACGTGAGTGCCCGCATCCTATTGTTTACAAAAAAAAATCTGGTGTGGGCACCACACGACTTTCTTATACACAGCATATTAAATATTTAGAATATATGAATGTTATATAATATTATTATACATGTAATTTAGTTTTTCAGTAATTCAGCATTTATCTGTTTGAAACATAAAATAACAAATTTGTTTACGTATAATTTTTTTGTAATATTGACTACTTTATGTCTAACTTTAATCTCGTTTATGAGATATTGCACACTCGGACACACATCCATCCGACCAACCACACACACACACACATACACACACACCCCCATACACACACACACACACACACACATACACACACACCCCCATACACACACACACACACACACAAACACACACACACACACACACACACACACACACACACACACACACACACACACAGACATCATTGAGAAAATGATGAAAACGGATTCAGTGGACCTCAAAACACGTATTTCCGCGAAAATCTCGTCAACGATTGTTTTCTCGATTCCAATACTTCCTTATACTGTGTATAAGAAAGTAATATATTGTCAAATAAAAAGATAATCATATTCCAAAAAAATATTGGATGAATTTTATTCTACATAGGGAAAATTAGTATCAAATAAGTGAAAAGAGCTTTACAAAAACCAATACGAATTTATTGTGTAATAATCACGATTTTGATTTGTTTGAATAACTGTTGCTTGGCAACTTTATTTGCCCTAGGACTATACTATCCAAATTACGCCCGCTTTTGAGGGCCCATAAACATGTTTATGATGCCAAAATAAAATAAATATCTTTAATTTTGTGACGAACTACCCATCACAATTACCATCTCATCCAACACGCCTCTACACCTGCACCAGCGCTGAATTCCCGATTCCACCGCCCTAAATCTTGTATTTGCGGTACATGTTTGCATGTAGGGACGCTCGGGTCGCACTGGTCATAAATTCAGCGCACACTGCGCCGCGATGCCGGCGTCGGTTTAGTTCTCGTTCGGATTTTGCGTCAACCGGTCGCTCTTGCACGCTCTTCGTCGTTCGCGCGCGATCACGTGTGTTCTGTTATAGTGTGCTGTGGACGATTGTTTACTATCGCTGCTCGACTGTTGGATTACATTGTTTCGGATGTAAGGTTAGTGAGGTTAGATTTCTGACAGTTTGCATGGTGTTGTTATTTTTCGGAAGTTTGTTGCGTGTGAATAAAAATGTCAGCTTATTTTTCTCTTGTTAATCATCCGAGATACTATCACAGAAATTGTTTTTAATTGTTTGTAAGTTTGTGAAAATTTTGACAGTAATTGTTGCTACGAAGTTTGAATCTGATATTTTCTTTAAAATACCTTATTTGATTAAAAAATAATACATTTAGAAAGATTGTATTATTTAATACAAATATAAAATGTCAATTACGATGTGGAACTGAGTCTTAATAAATAAGAAAAATAGGAAATAATTGTATTATTTATATTAATCTGAAAACAATAATATCTTAAATACATTTACCTGGCTATTTATTTAACAAACATAGCTTTTATAGTATTGTATAATACTAGTGAGGAAAGGGTTTCATTATAAAATGAGTACGAAGCACGAGGGATAGCGAGTATTTCAACAGTTCCATTTTGCAGTGGCTCTTTCCCACATGTGTTATATACTATTTTTTTCAACGTTAAATGTATAAATTACATATTCACGTTAGTGTTAATCTATACAAGAAATTTAATAATTACTTTAAATAAATTAAAAGAGTTATATTTTAAAATGCATATCACGTTTCCTTGGTCACTACAAACAAAAATAATAAGGTACGTTTTTCAAAATGTCATTTTCCTCACTCAATTTAGTTGTAAAATAAATAAATAAATAAATATATCACCACGCCTTCTACCCATTACTGAGTGTGGCACTCTGCCGAAGCAGATCTCGGTAAGTGATATATTTTGCGCGTGAAGTGCGGTTACCAGTCGTCAAATCACGGCCCCTAAAGATGTTAGTGGTGGAGAAGCTACAGGGATAGCTTTTGAAATTATGAAAATTGTTCGTCGCCTGTGGGAATCGAACCAGGGTTCTCAGGATTCACAGGCCGACTTCATACCACTGGGCTAGCCACCCCATTTAGTTGTGATAGTAACTATTTCCCTTATTAGTTATGAAAGTAATTTACTTTCATCACTAGTGAGGAAAATAGGTCCTACCACAATTGAATTAAAAAAAATCTGGTGTGGTCACCACACGACTTTCTTATACACAGCATATTTAATATCAAAAACGCTGAATTAAACACTTATGACTTGCTCCTTGCGTTTGACAATTATTATTTGACATATAAATGTTAAACATGTTTATGTTTTTTGTTTCTATTGCTACTATGATTATTCGAATATATTATTAAATATAAAAATTAGCCTTTCTCAAAATTAGACGCATATACAGGAAAATTGCAAATAACATTTTATGTTCCAAATATTTTTGCTAACATCTTTTGTTTGAAACTTTTTTTCGTAACTGATTACATTTTTGAAATAAATGGAATTTATTGTTTTGTGTGTTCAGTAAACTTCCTCTTCCGGTTTTTCAAATTCATTCAAAATCAACTCAGCTCTTCGTATTTTCATGAAACTTATAATTACCAAGTTTCGTTAACAAATCTTATCTCGTTCATGAGATATTGCACACTCGGACACACATCCATCCATCCATCCATCCATCCATCTACACACACACACACACACACACAGAGACATCATTGAGAAAATGATAAAAACGGATTCAGTGGACCTCAAAACACGTATTTCCGCGAAAATCTCGTCAACGATTTTTTTCATGATTCCAATACTTCCTTATACTGCGAATAAGAAAGTAAAAATGTATCATTACGCCTTTCATTCATTACTGAGTGTGGCACTCTACCGTAGCAGAACTCGGTAAGTGATATATTTATGCGTGTGAAGTGCGGTTATCAGTCGTCAAATCACGACCCCAAAGATGTTAGTGGGGAGAGAGCCACAGGTGTAATTTTGATTGTTCGTTGACTGTGGGATTCGAACCGAGGTTCTCAAATCCACAAGCCGCCTCGATATCACTGAGCCACCTACCTCATTAAATTGAGTGAGAGAAATGTAATTTTCAAAAGAAACAAAATTATTAAACAGATATTTTGGTGGCTGTTGTATTGCCTAAACAAGTGATGTCTCATATCATGTGTAATGCGACACGAAATGAATTTCATGCTTGAATATTCTTGTTTTACGCTACGGGTACAATGTCAAAAGAAATTAATAATACAAAACGGAAATACTTACGGTCTGCTTTGAATAAGGAGTGAAAAATACATTTATGTATTCAAAATTTTAATTGAAAATTTTGGCAATGTTTTTATTTTTTAATATGAAAGGGTGAAATGTAAAATGACAAATTTCTTCGTGTCGAGAAATAACAGAAACAAAATGAATATTCTTCCATTAAACACAGCATAAAGAAACATCATTAGCAATATAAATTTTAAAACGATGTCAAAGTTTGAATTTGTTTCTGACTTTCTGTTTTACTTTGCGGCCAATTATATTCCTGAAAGAAACTTTTACATCTCTATTAAAATATCCTCAACCTAAATATTACATTGTCTTTTTGTTAATTACTGTTATGCTTTAAATAAAAATGTGAATAGATTTTAACAAAGCTTATAAACTGATGTCCTATTTTAACCGTTGAAATTGTTGTGATAAATATTTGATTTAATAAATAATCTATTGTGAATATATTTGCATAATAATTTATTATTATTTGTCAAGTTACAATTGAATTTATTATTTTAATATGAAAATTAAATAATGCCAGGAATGTAGTTTATTAAAATTGAATATATTTCAGGTTATAATTTGTTTTTTTAATCAAATGATTTAAATAAAATAAACATTAATTTAATGTATTGTATTTAATTGCATTCGTTGCATTTTGTGAGGCAGTTTTCACTGTGTAATATTCAAAAGTATATTCTGTACGTGCAAAGTGTTTTAACTAATAATTATTCAACAACAAAATCAGGACTGAATTAGGACAAAAGTTGAGGTATGAAAGGCCTAAAATGTCTGTTCTTCAAAGTGGGCGTGACGTTTCTGATTTCTGTAATACTAGTTAGTAACAATGAAACTTAAATTTTATGTCTGCATATATAATAGTAAATCGAAATAAAATGTTATATATTGAAGTGCGCATTGCTGTCAAATATTTGATGTGATATTGTCAGTTTAAATCAAACTTAAAATTTGAGTTTCGTTAGTGCAAACGGGCATAAGTAGCAAATTTTTGAAATGCTTTTACCGCATTCATAGATTCGTTGAAAGTTCATCCAATAAGCAAAATTTTATATTGATAAAATTCCATTACCAAGTAATAGTATATCCCACATTACTAACATGGTAATAGTATATTACATAATAAATCAGGAAAGTGATATTTTACTAGACGAAGCGATTGTTTGAATACGAGGCCGCAGGCCAAGTATTTTAATCTGATGAGTCAAGTAAAAACACTTTCCTGACGTATTATGTATACTATTTTTCTGAAACCGTTCAATTTAATCAATAATTAATCATAAATAATTCAAAACGTTTAAATTTCTTGATATGAATTGTATTCACAGCAGACTATGTATCCAAGGTTACAATAACAAAAATCAGTCAGGTAAAATCTTTACAAGACTGTTTTGTACTTTACCAGACTGTTATTTTTGTTGTAGTATTGGATATGTACTTTACTTGACTGTTTTGGTATAAATCTACTTTCCATAAAATTGGTCATGGAAGTAGGGACTTTCTTGCCGGTTTCAGAAAAAACTATTTTTACTGTTAAAAGGAGAAACTATCATCTATTTTAGTTAATATAGTGTTGTTTATTAGGACAATGAACGATTAAAACTTATAAATGGTAATTCAATTTTAACATTTTAAAATTAAATACAGAGTGATCAGAAGGAATTGTTACAGTTGGCAATAAAAAAAACTACTTGAAATTGGTAAGCCTGATACCTAAATTCATTTCCTGTTGTTGACAGTGACATTTAAAATTTAAATTTGAGTACATTTATTATTACATTTATTTCTAAAGTATTTCTATTACTTAAAAAGTAAAAATTCTATTAGCTGTCAGACTCCTGACATAACCTATTTGTATTTATTAGAAATGTCAAATAGCTTTTCCGCCTTTACCTGACGTTGTGCCAACTGTGGAATAAAAAGATCTCTGGAATTGTATTGCCAACTATAACAATTCCTTTTGATCAGTCTGTAGATACTAAACAAATAACATAAAAGGCCACCCGTCGAAATATTTGGATTGTGTAAATAACTAATAAATTGAAAGCACTTATATTTCAATTCAATTGAATTAATTTTCACTCCTCGTATAATGTTCTTAAATTTTTCACACTCATGGGCATAGATAGATCACTACTTGGTTCATAATCCTAATGAATATTAGCAATAAATATAAATAATGATACAACCGTATATCAAAGTTATCGTACCTACCTATTACAGATTAGTCTAATTCAGTAAATATTACAGTAAGTCTTCCTGATTTATGTATTTAGTAGGGCTTATACGTATGTACGAAGCGAAGTACAGCTTATCTCTATCATTGATCCGCTAAATACACATTAATCAATCACTTCTTCAAATATCTACGTTAATTAGTTGTCCATTTAATATATGATACATGATTTAAATAAACTTATCTATGAAATGTAATGAAGTAATAATATTAGAGGTGGGCGAATATCAAATTTCGAATATTAATCACATTTCAAATATTCGAATATTTCGAATAGTTAATAAAATTTATAATTATAAATAATAAATAATAATGAATTTATTAATTAATAAATATATGTAAATATAAATTAAATATAAAGCTACAGGCTTAAAGTAGCTGTTAAATTTTAAAGCTACTTTCTTCAATTATTGTGAATTATTAAATTTGCCATTGTCATATGATCAGTTGATCAGTCTTTTGTCATAATGACTGTTAATAAATATAAAAAATCGCAAATGGACAAATGTATTTGTTATGCTATAATTTTTATTTATATCGGAATAAATTAACAGTCACATTAACAGAAAACTCCTAAACAGTCAATATTTAGTTCATCTAATATTTAATACAAAAGTAGGATAGGTTAAGAACAAGTGAAAAATAATATATGTTAATAGATTTTACACTATATAATAACTTGTTATGCTACTGTTATAGAAAACAATAAAGAAGGTAGAATTCAAATACAAAATAAAAATTAATAAGTATTTCTTAATGAACAGTGGCAGCTTTAAACTACAAAAAGTAGCTTTGGGCTACAAAAAGTAGCTTTAAAAGTAGGTTCAGTTGTTATAACAATATTTTTAAGCTAATAGAAAAAAAACATAGCTAGCTACAAGCTACAGCTATATTTTTTCACATTTAGCTAAGCTACAGCTACAGCTAAGGAAAACGTAGCTAAGCTAGTAGCTAAGCTACAAAAGTAGCTAGCTAATCCCCAGCTCTGACGGGTGGTATTTACTCACCTCTAAAAATTATCAAAATTGTATGTTGTTTATGCTTTGAAATGTCAAGTTCAAAAACCGAATAAAAATTGATCATAGAAACAACATCAGTTAAAAATGAATTGAATACATAAACGTGTATGGTTTTGTATAAATTTAATAGTTGCGGCTAAAGGTGAAAATGAATATTATTGATGCTACAGGCAATATTTCATTGGTATTGATCCCTGTTTCATTACATTTCGGCTTAGTTTATGTGGGATGAACAAATTGATTTACGGGCAAATTGCGGAACACGGGAACCTATTATTGCGTATAGTTGTCCGCTGTGTTGCGGTTTAATATGGTTTAATGTGAGTTTATTGATTCTAGAAGATCAGATTTTATCTCCTAACGAGGGTTAGAATACGTGATCAATTTACGATATTGTATTTTAAACAATCATTTTTAATAATATGTTACGGTTTAACGACTATTTATTTCATATATTTTCCAGTTACTGTTTTGCCAGAATCATTCGCATTTTTTGTAACTGAATACTTGATATATGGCATTATTTAGTGTCCATAATATAGCACTTTATGGATTAAAAGTAAAAATGGACTGCTATCAATGTCAAAATATAATTACCATACCTAATTAATTAATTAATTAATTCCTTTATATTTTATGTAATATCTTTTACCTCTTTTGAGATTCTTTTAAATTTGGGTACATATTTTTTCACTATTACAAATATTACAGTTTAATGATTATAATAGTTACTTATGTAATAAGTACGGTAAATAATTTTTTACAGTACGAGTAAGATGTTTCCATATGAGGCGACGAAAGAATTCTGGAATTCCGAATAAATACCGTAAAAAATTATTAACGTACTTATGACGTACAACATTTTATGCACAAAAAGCGAGCTTAAACACTTCTTTTTGGTCCATGGGCAAAAAGAAATAATTCCTATGGATACATAAATAAATTGACATTTTTTATTTATTGTGAATACTTGATTCTGCAAAAGGTCATTTTGACATATAACCTATTTACATATTTTAATCTTTTGAACATGTAATTAAATGTTATTTTGTTGTGCATAAAATATTGTACGTACTATGGGTAAAATTAGCGTTTCGCAAAGCGCCTCGTGCTAATAATTATGCCATGGGCCATAAACGCCTGTTTTCACTCCTGGTACATAAATAACTATTATTTGATATGAAGCAAAGTTGCCATGAATTCTGAGACTTATGTTTAGTAATGAAAAACAATATATATATATATATATATATATATATATATATATACAAAAACAACCAAATGATGAAATATATTTATCAATTAAAACAGGACTGTAAACCAAACCGGAACTTGCCCCGATTATTTTTCTTCAACAGTGGATATATATATATATATATATATATATATATATATATATATATATATATATATATATATATATATATATATATATTTTCTTCAACAGTGGATATATATATATATATATATATATATATATATATATATATATATATATATATATATATATATATATATATATATTGAAGAAAAAATAATCGGGGCAAGTTCCGGTATGGTTTACAGTCCTGTTTTAATTGATAAATATATTTCATCATTTGGTTGTTTTTGTATCGTTATACATTGTAAAATTGTTATCTACTTTAATCCATAAATAATGAATAATTAGTCTGTATAAGTAATTTTGAATAAAAATATTAAAATTATTAATAAATAAAACAATTTGTCATATATATGTACATATTTTAATAAAACCGTAATTAAAACATTTCACGTAAATATGTGCATGTGTATTTTAATTTTACCTTGATTAAATGAAACAGAATTTATTATATTGTAATTTTATTGTATTTATTATATAATACAGTATGTATAATTATATACAATTTTTTTAAAGCTAATATTTCAATCTACAAATTAATTTAGGAAAATTTATAACTTAAAAAATCATATAAATATATCATCAGGCCTTTTATCCATTTCTTGACGTAGCACTCTGCCGTAGCAGAACTGATATATTTATGCCTCTGAAGTGATGTTACTAGCCGTCAAATCACGGCCTCCGAAGATGTTTGTGTAAATAGAGCGACAGTTTAATTTTTAATGTGGTGAAAATTAGTTTGTCGTCCGTGGCAAGCAAACTCGGTATATTCAATTATTTATGCAATAACTGAAGAATATTTTATAGAAATTATAGTTCAATGATCTACTCGTATTATTTGTTCTAGGTATAATTTTATATGCTATATTTTTTTATTGAGTAATTTATTCATAATTCATTCCCGAATTGGAATACTTAATTTTAATGAAACATTATGACCTGCAATTGTAGACAACACGTAAGGTTGGATATAAGTTAAAGATGATATACTTATTCATATTTTCATATTTAAAATTCAGGAAACAAAATTACAATCGTTTTACGAAATCCCAAACTTTATTTCTAATATAAAACAAAGAAACCAAAACTACTTGGAAACTGATATTGAAATCATGAGGTAAAATTCGAATCGAATACGTGTGTGGTATACATATCCGTTAGCGCTGTAGGAATACGACATTGGATAGGGTAGTACGGGAGCACTAGGGCACTGGCATTGCATGGATGTGGATGGCAGTGTGCCAAGTGGGTGGTTTGGACATGTGGTTGGTTCAAGTGACTGATGCAAAGCCAACTAAGAGAATTTATGACTTGTACTGACTGCCTGCAAGTGTGGAAGCGTGCATCATTCTTCAAATATGTTGTAGAATCAACGAGATTTATTATTTAGTGGAAAAGTTATAAAGGTACGGTAGTTTGAAACAAAAGCGAAAGGATTATATATATGGGGTAATAGCTCAGTGATATCAAGTCGGCATGTGGATCCTAAGAACCCTAGTTCGATCCCCACAGTTGACAGAACATTTTCACCCATTTAAAATTACCCCTGTGTCTCCCTGTCCACTAACATTTTTGGGGGCCGCGATTTGACGGCTGGTAACTGCACTTCACGCGCATAAATATATCACTTACCGAGATCTGCTTCGGCAGAGTGTCACACCCAGTAATGGTAAAAGTATTTATTTGTTTTATTTATTTATATATATATATATATATATATATATATATATATATATATATATATATATATAAATGTTTGTGGCAGAAAATGGCTATTTTTATGAAAAATTCCCTTTCCAAAAATTCATAACTTTTTTTTGTGTGAATGAGAAATATTTATTTCTATGAAAAAATAGCTTCTTAATTTATCTAAAAATATTTCAACGATAAATTCGTTCCAAAAATAATAACCATAAACTCTCAAAAATTATAGAATATCGATTTACCGATTTGAACATTTGCGCCGATTTGCGCTAAGAATTCAGTGGAAATGTATTTTCCTGCGCAATTTTTGAGTGTTTTATTACATCGAGAGAGTTATTTATTAACAAATGCGCACGATGCATCGTTCAGTCGAAGTACCGTTCGTAATTACAAATTTTCGAAAATGCACTATCTTTAAGAAAAATATCCTAAATTCCAAATCTTTAAACATTCATAACGTTTTTCTAGGTATACGAAAAAAATTGTTTCTTGCGGAAAAATCCGCATTTAACTCACTTAAAAAATCTTTAAATTTTCATGCTTGCGAAATTTTACACCCAAAAAAAGTTGTCGAAATGTAATGGAAATGCTCATATATATTGTTTTTCATGAATTATAATTATTTTTAGACGTCAATGTTTGATATTTATAAACGTCAATCTATTTTATAAATAAAATCAAATCAAATACAATAGAACTTTTTGTTTTGTTAATTTTGATTTTATTTAATGTATAAAATAAAACAATTATTTTTAATACATGAATCGGCAGTAAATATAGCTATTATTCAATATTCTTATATAAAATTTGTGTTTCAATGGCAATGTTTTTTTTAAATTGTGATTTAAATATTGCACCAGTTTTTTTTACGATTTTATTAAGTTTTATCGAGTTGGATGACATCAGTTAATCTTCACAACGTTTTCAGTATACACACCATTATCTGTTATACCGTGTACTCGGATATATAAAAATATGGCCAAATATCCAGATAAATATAATCTTTCGTAAGGAAATAAAATAAATAATGATGTCGTTAGGACAAATTGAGGTTTGCATAGTGTAGTTGATTAAAACGCGAGTGTTCAAATTCCGGCGTCGGCTGAATGATTATATTTTAATTAATAATTAACCTTTTTTATACAAGAAATCGAGCAAGAAATGACAGTTTTCAATCCTCTCCTCAAGCAGTTCGTCTTTAACCACAAAGATCTTCCCAGGATTACCCTACAACAAAGCCACCCCCGAATACCCCGAATATGATTCCTCAAACACCGATAAACCTTACAACATACAGAGCACACAACACAGCATCAACATGAGAAGCACCCTCTCTGGGACTGTGCATCTCGCAACCCCAACCCTCTGTCTGCCCTTAGCATCCCGCTAATGGGGGGTTAAACGCGGCGCCATTAATTAACGCGGTGGAGGCGCAGGCAGCGGGGGTGGTAAAAACGCCGCGCGGTCTGCTGTCTGATGCAGCGAGCCTCAAACTTTTTTGGTTGTTAACTGTGATTTGTGAATGTCAATATAAAGACATAATTACACTGATTTGAGTTGAATTATATGGCTCATAAAACACTAGTGTTTTATATTCCATAAAACACTGTAAATAACTTGTTACTTATCAACCACTTCATGATCTACCGTATTTTGAGAAACTATATATATCTGAATCAACGTTAAACGTTACGACCAATCTTCTTCGATACCTATAATTATAAATTGTGGATAAAATTTTGTATTACACTTGTGTTTTATTTGTATATAAAACACTTGTACAATAAATAACTATTTTATATATATATATATATATATATATATATATATATATATATATATATATATATATATATATATATATATATAAAACATATTTTTCCCTTTTATAACAATTATCTAAAAGTAGTTCAACAAATTATTAAAAATAAATTCAATAACGTATAAAAATAATACAAACTAGGAATGAATTAGTTGTTTGTTATTTTATACACATAAACTTTTTTTAAATGAATTATTTTTACAGTCGAGTGTGAATAAAAATGGAAAATGGCACCTCCACCTAAACTCGTAGCATCGAGTTTCTGGTTTTATTTTATATGCTTAATGTTTGGCTTATATTTATGCTATATTGCATGCATATGAAACAGTGAACATTAAAAGTAGAAGATATTGACTTTGATAATTATATTCGACCAGTTGTAGTTGCCCGGACGTTTCACAGACAACAGTTTATGAGCTTAAACTTTCAAGAGATTCAAATTTCACTAAAAGTTGTAGATTTTTCTGTAACTTAAACTGTGCCTGTTCTGCAGCGCAGTAAACAAATATATTATTTAAATTTCTTTTTGATAAATATGAAATTTTATCTTCATCTATCTTGATATTAAATTTGTTCAAATGTCCTGACAGTTGTCTTTTCTGAAACTAGGGTCACGCAAACAATGAGCGAAATATGATGATGTTTTCTGGAGAAATGTAAAAATAATTAAATGAGGAATATATAATTCCACTAGAGTATCAAAGTTGACGTTTCAATTATTCTATGGTTGTGGTTGCATATCAAAAAAGTTTAAAAGCAATATGATCGTTATGTATTTTGCTATGAAGAATTAGACTTGTAAGAAACCCTAAGTGCTTAAATAATGTCTGTTCCTTCCTAGGTATAATATACAACATATCCAGCTAAGCACTGGATTGGAAATGCAACAATTGACAGAGACCCTTGGTTCCCATGAAAAGAAACCACAAGCATAGAATAATTCTTGTAGACGCTAGATCTCGAGGAACTATACCAAAAACAAATTCAATGACATTATTTTAGGACTTTTCCTTCGAATAAATCTCCAAGTTTGGCGGGCACTGATCCAGCGCCAGCATATCACAGAAAGCTCGGCGTCGGAGAAGATCCGACATCCGAGCATCCGAGCGACCGGCCGTGTTATTAATGATGTACAACTCGGAGACATCATTATACACCTCCTTTGTGCATATTATATTAAATCGTTTAGGTTTAGGGCGGCTTGGCTAACGGCTAGCGGCATTGGCTCCGTTTGTGTTTGAGTTGCGATGTTCCGTGGCGGTATGTGTTGTAAATAATGCCGCTAATTCGAATTCCCGATTCGAGGAATTTAAGCAGGTTGAAAGGAATTGATTATTAAGAGGACATTTGATTCTAGGAGGGTTGTTTAAGATTGACTTGGAGTTTATCTGGAGGAAAGATTCAATGAGATTTTGATCTTTCGATTAACGGCGACTAACTATAATTTCTGCTATCAAATGGTCTTAAGTTATTACAGAGTAAATTTATTGTTTCGAGATAAATGAAGTAAATAGCTACAGTAAATTTTCCTCTTTAGCACTCCTTTCACTAACATCTTTAGGAGCCTTGATTTTATGGTGGTTCTAGACTTATGGATTAAATTTAAGGCCATATTTTATATGCCATATTAATCATAGCATAATATTTAAGATATTAAGATCGTAATGTCAATTATTATGATTTGATTATCAAACGAGGCGAAGCTGTTGAAAACTGCAGGAGTAAGAGGGATAAAAAGTAACTGACGAACGAGTGAATTATATACATACACACATCTATCGAAACCAAAATCTAATTTGTCATCCTAGGACTCTGTCCAGGATTTCAATTTAAACATTTTTAATTATTGCTCGTCTTTTTGAAAGTCGACAAACTGAAAGTAAGCCTTTGATTCTTTGTAGTCTAAGGCAGTGGTTTTCAAATTTCCCGTGACCCTCTTGGAGGCAGAAATGACAAATTAATTCTTTCCTACCCCTTTACATTTTATATGTTCCAAATTGCAGCTAATAAAAGGCTGATTTAATCCAGTGCATTAAAAAATAAAACCACGATTTTAGAAATTAGTAGTTCTTCTAATTAAGAACTTTAGTATAGTTTCTTCAGAAAAGAATTAATATTATTTTACTATCAAGCTTGTAATTAATTATTTACGACGGCAGGGTGAGAAGTTCCTGAAAAATGAAACAAGAAATGATTTATTTGATCAAAACATATTTTATTTCTCAACATAATGTCCTTGTAGCTTGATACACTTCGTCCAACGTTTTTCTAATTTTTCGATCCCTTCCAAATAATACGATTTTGGCAATCCTTAAAAATATGCGTTTGTCTCAGCGATGACCTCATCGTTGGAGCCAAATCTCTTTCCGCCGAGCCATTTCTTCAAGATTGGAAATAGATAAAAATCGCAGGAGGCCAAATCTGGAGAAAAAAGTCCTTCTTATTGCGCTTGAACATCGCCAAACACTCCTTTGAACTTGTCAACAGAGTGCAAATGCGGCACCCATCTGGCAGATAGCTTTTTCATATCCAAAAATTTATGCAAAATGTACCGTACCCGTTCGGTTGAGATGCTCATAGCCTCAGAAATCTCGTGCACTTTAACTCGCCGAACGTCCAATATCATATCATGGATTTTATCGACGATTTCTGGCGTTGTAACCTCAATTGGGCGACCAGAACGTTCGGCATCCTTGGTGGTCATACTACCACTTGTGAATCGTTGCAATCGATGGTGAGGAGTTCCCATAACATTTAAGAAGCTTTGGTTTGCGTAATGTTTTTTCCACGCAAGAAATAATGTTTAATCAAGACGCGAAATTCACTTTTTTCCATGTTTTCACAAATCTTCAAGGTTGCTTGCTTTCGATGGGTGTCAAAACAGAACTGAATGACATATCAGTCTGAAAATTTTAATGCGTTCTAGTTAAAGATGGTACATCACAAATGTTACATGAGATTTGCGATTGTGGCGCCATCTGTTTTATTTTTCAAAGACTTTTAATTCTGCCCTCGTAATGACCCATTGCATCGCTGTTACTTAAATTTTAAGTTTTCTTTAAATGGACAAGATCTTATCAAGGTAAACAGACAAATGAGTAATTTAACATTGCTATTAAACATTTGATTCGTTATTTTTTATTGATGTAATTTTAAGTGCACGCGGTGCAACTGAATGAATCTTTGAATACATGTTTTCTGCAATTTCTAAATAGCGACCCACACATTGAAAACCGCTGGTCTAAGAAATCAAGCGAATTGTACTATCGGAAAAGCCTCTATCGAAACTATAAGAAATCATATTTAATGTTGAAGAAAGAAATTATTTCAAAGCTTCCTCCTGGATGTCATGAAAATATTATTTTTATTTTCTTTAAATATAAAAATAAATAAATATATCATCACGCCTTATACCCATTACTGGGCGTGGCACTCTGCCGAAGCAGATCTCGATAAGTGATATATTTTGCGCGTGAAGTGCGGTTATTTTCTTTAAATAATAATGGTAAATCCACATTTCCATTTAGCAAACACCAGACGCAAACGCTTTATCCTTTATCACAGTCTGTCAAAACACTTTTAAGATCATGTAGCTGTGAAATGTTAAAAGGACTTGATACCCACATGTACGGAATGACGTTGTTTCTCTTATCCCGTTGCTAACTTCTCTTTCCTTTTACATTCCCTTTCGCCGCTCGGACTACATGCCATTGTGAACACTTGAATTTCCTCGACAATACACGGCTGAAATGCTGAAAGTACTCAGGTACTATGTTGACCTGTGCGCGAGATATTTAAAAGGAACGTCGACTCTTTTAATTTTATTGCGGAGTAAATTATTTAACTCTTTGTACGGAACTAAATTTAAGAATAATATTCTGTGTCGCACGAGCTACAATGAACTACGGGACTTAAAAACTAGTTTAGTTTAGAATTTCTGAAAGAATAATTTGAATAAATTAATGGGTGTATTTCTGGGAAAAAATAGCCGTAGCACGAATATACACCTAGTAGTTGTAAAAAGAGTTTGTAGAAGTTCAGTTATTGTTATTTGCAAGTTAAAGTGCGAGTGTTGAATTTAGTTTAAATTTATTTCTAATATATTTATTTATTTATTTGTTACTCTGCACAACAAGAAGTAAATCCCAATTACAGTACAGGGGGCCTACAGCTTATAGTGGAATCCGAACCACTCAGACTCAATCGTATTTTTTGGATATAAGTAGAAGTCAGTGAGATTTGAACGCACGACCTCTTGCTTGTAATTGTAGAAGTAGTAGTATTTTAAGTTGTACTATCTTTTTGCCGTTTTTACTTTCAATATTATGTGTATAAAAACTTACGAATGTTGAGTATTTAATTTTATAACTTAAAAAAAAAGGTAATAAATTACTGATCAGACTCAGGGCTCGAAATGGACCGGAGCTGACCGGAACGCTGTTCCAGTTCGTGAAATGGTCAGTTATATCGTTCCGTCTCGTAAAATTATGGACAATACCGTTCCGGTTCGTGACTTTTCAAAAAACGTAAATGAAATATTATAAAATTATATTTATTTTTAATTCCTAATAGAATTAATTTTGAAAGACGTTCTGAATCACAATTTTTAAAATTTTTGTGGTTCATATATTCGTATTTCAATTATAATTTGATAAATCTATTATAATTACTGAAACTGATTCTGATCTTCCATCTTGTTGAACTGTGGGACAAGCCAAGTTGTACTTATAATCAAGTCTTGTTGAATATAAGTGTTGCTTCAATCGGGGAGACGCTCCGGTGTCTCCACGCTGACTCTATGTTAGTAAGTTCAGAGTTCGATTCCTTTCCGCCACCAAACGTTTTTGGCTCGGTCAGGCTGCTGATGTCCTTTCTATACCTTCACCAAGCGTTTTTGGCTCGGCCAGGCTGCTGATGGACTTTCATACTTACCATACCAAATACACATTTCAATGAATTTCTGACTTGATAATATGAATCAGTTAAAGATTGCTATTGGTACTGGTCACAGGAACAATGCAATTTTACTTAAAATACTTATAGAAGCTTCTGCTATATTGAATGATGCTTTTAAGTATTATTTAATACTAAAAGTTAGTCACAATAATATACAAATAAATTATCAGAACTGGAGAGTGAAAAATCCAGTTTGCGAGAAAAAAAAAATATATATATATATTTTTTTTTTGACCCACTTTTAATAAAAAAGGGTAACTGTAGAAAAATTGGCAAGAAATAACATATTTCAATTATTCAACAAGAAACGAGATGCCACCGTCAAAATAAGAAAAATCCAAACCCAAGCATTTTATTCAACATTAAAATTTTTCGCACAAATCTTTGGCCAAAAAAAAAATGAGCAAAACACCCAAAAATAATAAAAATTATCAATTTCGCCACTCATATTTGAAAACTAGATACTTTTTTCGATTTCCTCATGCCCTTCAAAAATTCTTTTGATGCTCCAAATCTTGGAGAAGATGGGGTGTCCGTTTCCCGGAGAATATATATAATATATATATATATATATATATATATATATATATATATATATATATATATATATATATATATATATATATATAGATATATATATATATAAACATAAGAAAAGTGATGCTCATAAAAAAAGCAGCCCTAATGTTCATAACTATCGTAGGACCACCATTAATGCAGTTTCAACCAAAGAAATACGTTCGTTCTTGGTTACAAAAAGGTCATCAGTCGGTAGGTGATACAACTAGTCAAAAAAGGGAAACTCAAGTTGACAATACGTATGAACAACTGTGGAAATTATTGTAACAAACATTACATTGCTTAATTTTTTTCTTCGTATGTTTATGTTTTTGTTTCATATAATAAAATTATAATATTCTTGATATTGTATGTAATTTTTATTGTGTATATAATATAATAAATATTTTTCCTACAACTGTGCGATTTCTTTGTTATTACGTAACTATAATTACCTTGGTTACGTATGGAAAGTAGATGAATGCAGACCAAGTGCGTTTCCGAAAGCAAAGAAACACTAGTGCGGAAAGTGCTTCATTACGTAACTGTCAAAAGAATATTGTTTTGACAGCGATTTAAATTTCGCGCCGAGCGCGGAATTCATATTTTGACCACAGACGCTTATGGAAGAAGAAGATACGGTGAACCAGCGCTAGTAAATATGCAGTAGTATATTTTGACGTTTATAAACGTAACCTTAATTTGCAGTATATCTAATCTGTAGACAATTAATAAAAAGAACCGAACAAAGTAAAATATATCGATAAATGGTTTTATTTAAAGAGTAAGTGAAATATTTCATATTTATTGTGTGTGTATATTATTAATACAGTTGTTACAGTTGCTTATATTGACATAATGTAAAGTGGAAACTTTTGTGTCTAAAGAAACATTGATTTCTTCCGTACCTGTTCATATTATTACTAGTAATATTATTGGTAACAATTTCGGAAGCTTCAGAAGTACCAGCAGCAGGTTGATTGTCATTGTCGAAAATAGATCCAACATAGTATGATCCGGAGCTTCAATTATCTTTGGAGGTGTTAATGATAAAGAAGAATCACTCACTGTACTATTCCAATCAAGATGATTTTGAAGAAATTATTTTGACGTTAGCGAAATATTTTTAAATAACGTAGAACAATGTGCAAGCAATCAACAAACAAACCATAGCAACGCCGTAAAACATCGTTCTCATGTAATATGATTAAAATTTTATAAATTTTATAAATTTTAATAATATTTTAGTGATTCTGCACTTGCACGTAACGAGCCTTTTTCGGCACTTGTTATAAAAATAACTATTAAATCGGGCGTTCCGTTTCGTAAAAATTTCCATTTCGAGCCCTGAAGACTATATAATTCTTAATAATATCATTTTGAAATTGATATAAATGAGGCTACATCATTTAAAATAGTGTTTATCAATAGCTAATGATTTTAATTTCTATTCTTTCTAGTCTAATGTCATTTATTATTTGTTTAATTTCGTTTCTTAACAGAAATATGATATTATATTTGCTATAATAATGACCTTGAAAAGTCGGGAATCGGGATTTAGATAGTCGAAACCAGCCCGAGACAGAGAAACAACACAATGAGCGTCAGATGTCAATTCAAAAGAGTTATTTTTGAATGTAATCTTCATTAATTCAAAAATCTTGTTTCGATTGTTTTGACATCTATGGTAAATTATAAGGAAAGTATGCTACTTTACCGACAGAAACACCAAGTACTAAATATTAATTTGAAGTATTGTGAACGCTCTTTCTCAATTTCTGATTACTAACCATAACCACTAACACTAACTACTAATTTCGTGTTGTGAATAAAGCTTAACAGTGAAAGTTTTTTCGAACTATTCCGAAAAACAGAAAATAGGAACATATGAAAATCCGTGGTTGCTAACGTCTGGAGCAAACAGGACAGTTAAGGCGTATTGCAATTGCCATTTGGATCAGATTAAACTTATATTTACTGAACCAAATCATTTGTTTATTTCATTGGATTACTTCGCTGACTTCATTTCCAGTACTAGAATTACTTATTTTGATTTACCTTGAAGTAATTCACCCCAATAAGTGCATCAGTTTGCTTAATTCAATTCACTTAGTTATGTTGTCTAATTTATCTGAACTGATTTAAGTGAACCAAGTGGCAAATGGAATACAGCTTTAGAAGAAGAATTCACTTCTCGTACAGAACGAGTTACCCATGGACTGAAAACATGAGAATTAAAATAAATAAATATATCATCACGCCTTCTACCCATTACTGGGTGTGGCACTCTGCTAAAGCAGATCTCGGTAAGTGATATATTTTGCGCGTGAAGTGCGGTTACCAGTCGTCAAATCACGGCCCCCAAACATGTTAGTGGTGGGGGAGCCACAGGGATAGCTTTTTCAAATTATGAAAATTTGTCGCCTGTGGGAATCGAACCAGGGACCTCAGGATCCACAGGTCGACTTCGTACCACTGTGCTAGCCATCCCATAAATTATAAATTGGAATTGCATATTTATCACTAAATATTATTTAAGGCGCTATCGGATTAAAATTTTAGATAATATATGGAATCTCGAAATGGAGATTCCGTTTTATTAAGCCGTTGATTTTATTCAACCTTTCTACTCCTAACTGTTCAAAATTTTAGATTGTTATAATTAAAATTTTCCAATAGCCTGTCATATAATAAAAAGGAAGCGAGTAAAACAAGATTAATTACCAAATTAACATTATCATGACATCAGTTTCATGTACACATCATTTACATTTCATAGGCATCTGATAAGTGCAATATGTTTGCCGTAAGCTTTCACTATAATCACACACATTATTATAAAAGCCCGTGCGTGGCTGGAGATCAACCCTCAGATCAGCTTGGCCATGGAAGGGGGCGTGTCGCGTCCCGGCGCCCGGGAGGCGGGCCCCAGCCTCGCGTGCGTGAGGCAGGGTTGCGGTGCACGGCCGTGTCTGAGGCTACCGCACACTACGATCGGATGCGATGCTATATTACGAAATGGAAATACGAGCGAATTGATAAAGGAAAGAATGTTTAGCTTTGGGTAAACTGTTGTGAATGAGTTGTTATGAAACACTGAAATACATTTTCATAATTGGAAAAATGAGAATATAATTTTCATGGAAGTATGTTGTCAGTTAAATTGTTCCTCATAAATATTGCATGAATAATGTTGGGATTAAAACGTCCTGCTAATAATTTGAAAAATATTCGTCACGAAATCAGGAGCTTTATCCTAATTCATTTATCAAGTTGTTATCAAATATATTTACCTTGATATCTCTCTAGTAACTTTAATTTAAAATGTTAAGATCAAATTAAATTATAAAAAAAAAATAAATAAATATATCATCACGCCTTCTACCCATTACTGGGTGTGGCACTCTGCTAAAGCAGATCTCGGTAAGTGATATATTTTGCGCGTGAAGTGCGGTTACCAGTCGTCAAATCACGGCCCCCAAACATGTTAGTGGTGAAGGAGCCACAGGGATAGCTTTTTCAAATTATGAAAATTTGTCGCCTGTGGGAATCGAACCAGGGACCTCAGGATCCACAGGCCGACTTCATACCACTGTGCTAGTCATCCCATAATTATAAAAATGTAACTAAATTTATCATCACACTTTTTTACCTATTACTGGGTGTGGCACTCTGCGTAGCAGATCTGGGTAAGTAATATATTTCTGCGCGTGAAATGCGGGTACTAGGCTCGTTGATTTCCACCGACGTTTGAATTTTTGAACGTTCGAACATTCGAATGTTTTGAACTTCGTCAGAAAAACTTCGATGCTTTGAATTTTCGAATATTTTGAAGCTTCGAAGTTACGAATTTTCTAATTTTTTGCCACTAAATTAACGCCATCTGTCATCTCCAAACACGTTCACGCATAATTCGCGAAAAGTCGGCCACGAATTAAATAATAAACTCGGCGAAGTATCCTGCAAAAATTGTGCAATGTTTATTCGTCTTAATTAAGCCATCTACTCTCTTACCGCCCATTTAAATTCTATGGACTTTTAGTAAGACGATTTAAAATGACGATGAAAATGATACAGAAACGTCTTAATTAAAACTTTTTTGATAGTGTAGCGAAATCTAAATGGAATTAATTTGACAAATAATAATAATTAATAATAATTACTAACGAATTAATACAAAACTCTGCACATGAGTTTATTCTGAAAATAATTCATATCAGCTTAGAAAATTCGGAATATTCCAAAATTAGAAAGTTCGAATCTAAAATCGAAGATTCAATAAATCCGAACAGTCGAAGTCTCGAATATTCGTAAAATTAGCAACCCTAGCGGGTACCAGCCTTCAAATCACGTCCCCGAACGATGTTAGTGGATGTGGAGCCATAAGGACAATTTTAATGTAGTGAAAATTGTTTGTCAGCTGTGGGAATCGAACTTAGGTTCTCAAATCCACAGTCCAATCCCAATTCTTGTCTGTATAATTCAATTTGATTTCATCAGTTGTTCAGTATTTACTTAAAATGCGAATTAGAATGTAGGGATTTATCAAGATAAACAGCACATATGAAATCAACCTATTGAAGAAATAATAAATTTTGTTAAGAAGACAATTCAAACTTAAATATTCAATGCGATATTGCTACATTTTAAGGGTCTTAAAATTTAAGTTTTATTGGCTAAAGTGGCCATTAAAGGAACAACTAAAACTCAAATGTGTAATTATTAAAATGAAGTAAATTTATGTTCTTATGAATACTGGATTTATTTCTGTAAAATACTTTTGTAATAATTCAGTTTTAGTTACAAAGAACACATAAATAAACGTTAAAATTTCAGTTTTACTGTCCGATTTTATGTAGGAAATAAAAATTTCATTACAGAGTCATTACTTAGCAACTCTGTGAAAATGTATAAAATTTGCATCTCGCCAGAGTCTGAAACCTGTAGCCCCAAGTTTACAGGTTGCACTAAAAAACTGAAAAGATTAATGTACTCGCTGCAATTAGCTGTGGAAGTAATTACGAATTACACACAAAATTGTAGTCTTTATTTTCTGTAGATGAAAATGAAAAGTAAGTTGTGATGCTGTGAATAAGTTAATTAAAATTATGAACATTTATAAACAAAAGAGCAGATGTTTTGAAGTATTTCGTTCTCTTTGAATTAAAATTATTAACTTTTAGAAAAAAGCAGTATAGTGGATCTGTTCCTCTGTGATACAAATATCATTTAAAATCTCTGGGTGTTGTCATTGTCAAATAAAATTTTTTAATTAGGTAAATTAATGGAATATCATGGTTCAATTCAATTTTGAGCTATATTAGTGCGCAGTTAAGAACGATGATTTTACTTTTAAACCTATATATGTTATTTATACATAAAATCAGTAATAGTTATATGTTTGAAATAGTATTTTTAGTTTGCTAAAACATTATTTTCTTACCCACTTAATTACAGAATTTTCGTAGTTTTATTCAAATTCAAATAAAATCAATTGATAAATTAATTAACATCCGTCAGTTCAGCCTAAACAGTATGACAGTTCACTAGCTCCTAGTTGGTCTAGCTGGACAGTTGATCGCACCATACTGATGAGCTCCTAAAGAGCGAAACGCGTCTATGGTTAAAGCTGAACTGACCAGCCTTTTGATGATGACCTAATAAGTTGATTGCTGTAATTTTTGTGGAACTTTCACAAGTGTTGGATTTTTTTTCTATTTCTCTTATTTATTAAGACTCAGTTCCACATCGTAATTGACATTTTGTCTTTGTATTAAATTAATTAACGTTACCATGGATACGTTATATTTTTTTGTCTTAGGACGAAAAATAGTATTTTTACTACAGTTGTCACAGTGACAAATAACATTATTGAAATATAGTTCTTTTACTAGGCGTATTCCATTTGCCATTTGGATCAGATCTAACTTACATTTACTGAATCAGATCACTTATTTATCTCGCTGGATTACGTCGATGCATTTATTTTCAGTACTAAAATTACTGAATCTAATTTACTTTGAAGTAATTCACTCTAATAAGTGCATTAGTTTACTTAATTCAGTCCATTTAGTCATGTTGTCTAATTTATCTGAACTGATTTAAGTGAACCAAGTGGCAAATGGAATACAGCTACTATTGACAAAGTTGAAATGATAGTGTATAAGTGGGTAAATAAAATAAATCATGTTAAGTGATAACAAGTCGAATTAAAACTACCCCTGTGGCTACCCTTCCACTAACATCTTTGTTTTTTTTCTTCTTAAATGTTTTCAACGTTATTGGACCTGGAAGTAAATTTTTGTTTTTATACATCAAACGTACGTCAATTTGAATACAAACAGTGAGTGTTTTTGTATTCAATTTTATTTCATTATTACAGCTACTAGTCTTACAAAGTTTTACTTGCAAAATCAGAGCGCCTGTGATGACAAAAGAGCGTCGATAAACAAAAGACCATTATTTTATTGAAAGATGAAGTACGCTTCAGAGGCAACCTTAATTCTCTAAGCTGCTGTACGGGAAAACATAAAACTTTTATAGTGTGACATATTTCTTACCACGGGTTTACTACTGTTTGGCGATTTTACTTCATTTGTTCACAGTTCTGTTGATTTACTTCCGCTTTATACAGTGATTTATTGTTCATTTTACTTTAAACAATACAAGTTTGTATTCTCCAATTCAATTTGAATGATACAATGTTCACAGTTTTATTGATTTAAGCTTAACCTTTGTAGTAGGTAGGAAAATAAATTCTATACAGAATTTCCGCTTTCGTTTACTGTTACAAACGTTGCTCGTTGTTCACAAATCGAAATATTATTTGCCTTAAATATTCTAGGAGGTTTGTTTGTAGGTTCATGTTTCTTAGAAAGGAAATAGCTATTTATAAAACGATTTTATAGAAGGAAATCTATAACAAATAGAAACATAAATATCTTTGTTCTCGTTATGTTTGAAAACAGAATTTATATCTTCAAAGAATAATTTTATTCCGATGCGGGTTCAAATTTATAAATAGGATATGTTGTGTGTATCTATATATTTTTATATGTAATTATACTTTGATTAAGTATGTAGCCAGAGTGTTCTGCAGCACTCATTACCACAAGGCGCCAGATGCTAGTAAATGACATAATAACCGTTAAATTGCAATGTCACAGCAGACTGAAATAATTTTTTTTTTATACTTTGCGTTTCAAATTGTCTTCTTATTATACTTGCGGCCGAGGCAGAACAATTTCGAGGGGGCTAAAGGATTTCGCGGACAAAATATACACTACATTTTTTTGTGCAACCGTAAAAATATGAAATTACAAATTTTATTGTTTTTAATAATAATAATAATTTATCCTCACGCCTTTTATCCATTCCTGGGTGTGGCACTTTTCCGAAGTATATCTTGGTAAAATATATTTATGCTCGTAAAGTGCGGTTTTCAGCCGTTAATTCACGACCCCAAAAGATGTTAGTGGCGGGGTAGCCACAGGGGTAATTTTAATGTGGTGAAAATGTTTGTCGGCTGTGGGTATCGAACGAGGGTTCGCAGAATCCACAGACCGACTCGATACCACTGAGCCACCCTATATTATTGTTTTAAACAGTTTAATTAATTTTAATTTAATTTTATGGGATAATGGCTCAGTGGTATCCGAGTCGGCCTGTGGATCCTAAGAACCCTGGTTCGATCCTCACAGCCGACAAACATTTTCACCAATTTAAAATTACCCCTGTGGCTTCCCCACCACTAACACATTTGGGGGCCGTGATTTGACGGCTGGTAACCGCACTTCACGCATATAACTATATCACTTACCGAAATCTGCTTCGGCAGAGTGCTACACCCAGTAATGAGTAAAAGGCGTGATGATATATTTATTTATGTTAATTAATTTTAAATAGAAAAGCGGCTTTTATGTCATTTTGGGATTAATATTTGATAAACAAAATAATTGTTTTGTAAAAATTGGAAAGTAACTTATATCACTGTCATTGTCATATTATTAACTGTCATGGCAACTCTTATGTGTTAAAATGACTTTCAGTTTAATGACTTTCAGTTTAATGACCGTTATTATATCAACAGCCACGAAATTGAATTTCGCGGCCTCTGTTGAATATGTTTATTAATTATAACAAAAGTAATAAACATACTTTTATAGAGTCTGCAACTATTAAATATAAATTAAGCAAAATGTCCTTTTATTTAAACCCAATCCGCAAATTTTGCGTATCCGTTTACAATAAGTATATAAGCATATATTTCTTTATTCAATTATGAAATTGAAGTTCAAAAAAGCCGAAAGTTTACATCAAGCAATGATTAAGTTAAATATGATCCCAACATGGAACATTCAGCGAACTTTTATTTCGATATAGACATTTCCAATTTGTTCTTCTGGTACATTAAATTTGGCTGCGTATTGGAAACTCGGGAATATAAATCAATTCGGGATATGTCCCGTTCGACACGCGGGCCGATGTCGGCGGCGGCGGCAACATCTGAAAGGAAGAGATTTTCTCGCCTCCAACATTTTAATAATATGAAAATGCCTGATGACTTCCAAAGAAAGATGTGGAAACTGGAAAGGATCTGGGGATTGTTCGCTACTCGAAGCGGGAATCGTGAATGCAAATGTGTCTTTTTACCTTAACATTTTAATACAATTTTGGTAAGAGTTTTCATTAGTTTGTAAATATAAAATTGTTGGTATGCAGCAGAGGTGAATTGAAAATTATATGTAGCATATTTACATTGACCAATGGTCCTTTATTATAGAGGACAATCCTATATTTTAAAGTGTTGTCCTTTAGATTTATTTATTTCTTGAAAATCAACATTTGCCCTTTATTATTCGTTTTGCCTTTTAAAGTATTGGGCTTCCAAATTATTATATCCATGCACGAAAGGTATATAGTACAAGTCAGATTCATTTATTGCTGATCTTTTATGGCGGATGCATATTGTAATTTCAGTATTTTAATATTTTATTTGTGTATTTCATTTATTTTTGTAGAATAATCTTTTGTAGTACAGGCGCGGTGGTCGAGCGTATTAATGCACATCTCTTAACATGCTGTGACGTCACCCGAAACAAGGTTCGTCAGTTCGAATCCGCCTGTCGACAAAGTATGATTTGTCGTTAAAATAAAAAATACAGTTACTTGTATTAATCATACTCGGGCGCTATAAAGCTAGTCACTTATCCATATGCCTTAAAAAGTAACATCGACTACGAAAACCGGCAGTACGGCAGCGTAAAAACTGCGGCTCGGTGTGCCCGGTAGGCCCAGGCCCGATTCGGGCTGTAGCGCCATTGAAGAATCTATTGTAGTACGATCCTCAACGATGTTAGTGGAGGACGAGCCACAGGAAGTAGTTTTAATGGAGTAAAAATTATTTGTCGGAATTGAACCCTGGTTCTCAAATTCATAAACCTGCGCGATACAACTGAGCCACCTATAACTCTAGAATTTTCATATACTGAAATAGGATTCGTCTACTGTAATACTGTTATTTAAGTAGAATTTCGTATTTCCAATTGGTCTTAGTTCCCAGGTTCAAATTCTCGCGATATCCCAATTTTTCTCAGTAATAATATAAGGGGAGAGTGAGAATAAATTGAACATAATTTGACAGATCTTTTGTTTGAGAAAGATACTGGAGAATTATTTTCTAATTTATCGAACTTTCGAGTTATATTTAATTAGATTATTTTTTGACTTAGCTGTTGAGGTCGATTAATCCAAATTAAAAGATTTTGAACTGAATACATATCGATTGATTACTTATTAATGTATTCTTGGAAGTTGTTTCCAAAATTTGTTGGTGTGTCTGAAATACAACTAAATCGATTTTTTTGAGAAACCTCAAAAAATAATCTCTATAATTTAATTTAATAAGTATTTTCTTAAAATAATATTAATTAAATCAAATATTTTTGGTAAACATTACAATATTAGGAGTTACGACAATACAAGTATAAAAAAGGGTAAATGAATAAATATTATGGTATGTTAGACGCTTTCATCATTTGCAGTTGTAATTAGGTTATCATTGTGAGGATTGAATTAAGATATTTTGAAAAATAAAAATAAAATAAAAATAAATATATCATCACGCCTTCTACTCATTACTGGGTGTGACACTCTGCCGAAGCAGATCTCGGTAAGTGATATATTTTGCGCGTGAAGTGCGGTTATCAGTCGTAAAATTACGGCCCCCAAAGATGTTAGTGGTGGAGGAGCCACAGGGGTAGCCTTTTGAAATTATGAAAATTGTTTGTCGTCTGTGAGAATCAAACCAGGGTTCTCAGGATCCACAGGCCGACGTCATACCACTGAGCTAGCCACCCCAAGAAAACAAAAGAGAAAATTCGATATAAAGAAAGAAACAAAAATTCCCGTGCAATAAAAGAGTACAGAGAATCTATAGTCTTTACGAAACTCATTAGATAGGTTCGTTATAAAATGTCCTTATCGTTTTAAAGACGACAATCAGATAACATTTTTAATTAGTAGTACATGTGAACCAATCGTATCCAAAATCCTTAATAATCAGAACTAGTTACAATTTCGCATCCACAAAAATATTGTTCATTCCAAAATAAAAATAACATGAATACCTCGACGTACTAAATCAATAGAACAGTGACATAAAAACACATCACTTTCATGATTCATCATGTGTATATTGACACTTAGAGCATGTTATCCATACATGTACACATGCGAGGAGGGAGGAATGTTAATATAAATAGAGGGGGTAAAACACCCCAGTGAAACTGTTCATTTATCATCACTCTTTTAATTTATTCGAGACGTTGCGAAGACAATGGAGAAATTAATATCACCCCTCGGAACTGACGCGCCGAACGCTCACTTTTTAAATTAAAAAGTTTCATTGGCCACATCGTGGTGTGCTGTGGACAATACCGCCGCCACTTCCACCGCCGCAAACGCGCATTGATGGCATTTGACGTACGTAAACGTTCATTTTAGATTATTTTTTTAATAATATTTTTTCGTAATCATTAATATCTTGTGTTATTAAAATTTTATTTTTTTGGCTAATGACTTTCTTATATTTATATTTTACTAGCTATTATATGGGATGGCTAGCTCAGTGGTATGAAGTCGGCCTGTGGATCCTGAGGTCCCTGGTTCGATTCCCACAGGCGACAAATTTTCATAATTTGAAAAAGCTATCCCTGTGGCTCCTCCACCACTAACATGTTTGGGGGCCGTGATTTGACGACTGGTAATCGCACTTCACGCGCAAAATATATCACTTACCGAGATCTGCTTCAGCAGAGTGCCACACCCAGTAATGGGTAGAAGGCGTGATGATATATTTATATTTACTAGCTATTACCCGCGACTTCGTTCGCGTGGTCTACAATTTAATACGAGTACCCGGTATGCGTTGCATTGCAACTCAAAGAAAGTGTTTTTCCAAATTTAGGCCACACACTTGTTCGCGATTGTCCCTGTGCTTTGTTGATGGTCATTGCAAATGCGAGTCGTACCGGAAACTGCAAACGTCTGAATTCGAATAGCATAGGATTGAAGCTTTATTATACCTATATGGTAAGATTGGTTCCCGTCTGTACCTATACCAAATTTGAATCGAATCGATGCAATACTTTTCAGGATAGCTAGCGGCCATTTTGTTTCAAGACGGCGAACTGAATCTTTTTTATACCTATATGTTAATCTTAGTTCCCGTCTATGCTTACACCAAATTTGAATCGAATCAGTGCAGTACTTTTCAAGATAGCTAGCGGCCATTTTGTTTAAAGATGACGGACTGAAGCTTTATTATACCTATATGTTAAGATTGGTTCCCGTCTATGTATATACCAAATTTTAATCAAATCAGTGCAGTACTTTTTCAGTATAGCTAGCGGCTATTTTGTTTCAATATTGCGAACTGAAGCATTATTATACCTATATGTTGAGATTCGTTCCCGTCTATGTCTGTACTAAATTTGAATCGAATCAGTGCAGTACTTTCCAAGATAGCTAGCGGCCATTTTCTTTAAAGATGACGGACTGAAGCTTTATTATACCTATATGTTAAGATTGGTTTTTGTCTATGCCTATACCAAATTTGAATCGAATTAGTGCAGTATTTTTCAAGATAGCTAGCGGCCATTTTGTTTCAAGATGGCGGATTGGACTTGTGCTAAGTCAGAAACCTTCGCGGGCATGCGCACAACAACTTACCAAAGTTTCATCGCAATCGGATGAATGATATAGGAACGCGTACGGGACAAACAAACAAACAAACATTAATTTTAATATATGTAGATATATTATAGAAATTGAGCTATTAAACTTATTACTAATAAGTACCATTACTAATAAATAATAATTCTGAAATTATGTTTTTAAATAGATAATACAAATTCTTCACAAAGACACAAATAGTTGACTGTTTTGCGAAGGTATAATTCAGTTTCTGCTATGCTTCATTCGTGATAGATCCTGTAATACACAGCAGGATAGACAGAGATAAGAGGCAGGATAGAAGGAGAAAGTGCGGAGAAAGTGCGGAGAAAGTTAGGGAAAGTGTTACTGTGCGAGCTATAGAGATATTCCACCACATTCCGTATTTACACTACTGGATCATCAGACGAACCTACTTGAAATTATCCGTACCGTAAATGTAGCTTACGCTACTTCGGTTAAGTGTGTCTACATAATTAATAAAATGAAAGGTAAAAGCTTCGTATGTGTTCTAGAACTTCCTTTACGTATTTTATCTATCTGAATATACTCAGTTGTAGATGTACCTGGTAAATGTCAACCTGCATTTGTTTATTTCATATTGTACTGGTGTTTTTACGCGTTTGCTTCTAAAATCAACTTGTCGTGGAAAATATGACAACTGCCTAATTAGATGCCGTGATTATGGAATAATTAGTTATAATTAATTATATGATATAATTAACTTTATCATTTGATGTAATTTAGCAGTGTATCTTGTTCGTTTTGGAAGTATTGTGATAAGGATCTATTTTTGCTGTTGTACAATATTCCAATTAGGATAAAAGTATACTTTGATCTTTGAATGAATCGTGTGTTAGTAATATTGTAAGAGTTGCCTGCTTACATAAAGTTATTTCAAAGCTCTAAAATTTACAATTATTTGCATTATTAATAAAAATATATAAACAAGTGACACATTTGTTAAAAACTTTGATGTGTACAAAATTTAAATTCTTCAAACTTATTATTAACTTAATATTACAGAATTAAATAAATGTCTTAAAGATCTTCGAGCTGAGTTCAATAATAGACAATTAGTGTGTACAACAGAAAGTACTCTATTGCCGTTTGGGTATGAATATTAATGGTCCGGGCGCAGTCGTAAGCAGCAGCCATGCAAAAATGGCAAGGACATTTTCTGCTCAAAGAGCACATGGGCGCCCGCAGGAAGGGGTCGAATGCATCGGTGAATCCCTCTTTGATATAGGGAGTTTTATTTTTTACCTTATTTTGTATGAAATAAAGGTCTTTTAGTTTAAAGTATTTTTTTATTAAATACGATGTTTTTTGTAATGAAAAACAAAAATTAATTACTTACAATATCGATAGATAGCGTAATTTTATTGGGCATGTTTTAGATAATTTATTGTTTATTGTATTAATGAAATATTTAAAAAGTTATTTAATTATACTTTTGTTCTATACATACAGTAAATTTTCATGTGATAATAATTTTACTCATCGGATGTGAAAATTGAATTTGGTTTATAACGGCATCAACTTTGAATTATTATGCTTACGAGTAGATCACGATATTTGATACACTGAAAATAATAATGGAAAGATAATAATGGACAAACGGCTTAAAGATGTAGTTATTTTATTAGCGAAGTAATAACGACGTTTCGCCCAAGGTTATGGCCATCTTCAGGTCAAAGCGTTAAAATATTTAAATAACAACAATATATTTGAAGTTACTACTTAATAATATATTTATTTAGGGCGAACATATATAAAAATGAAAAAAATTAGTAAGAAGCTAATGAGGCAAATAACAAGAATTTAAATTTATATGTTCGCCCTAATGAGTCCGCTGGTCGACTCAAAATAATAATATTAATGGATTATTAGCGCTAAGGGTGATTTTACTAATGTACAGTAAATAACTATTGTACTTCACTATTTAATTTAGGTGTTACTCCGGGGTATTACTAAGTATTTCTAACAATTACCAACTGGCCATGTGTCACTAAATTATGTCTTATACTTATAACTATGGTTGAAATCTTGATGTTGTTGAGTTAATATAAAATTGTAAAATACTCGTTTCTAACTTAGTGGTAGTATCCTGGACTTTCTACTAACACAACACATCTTATCTACTTCCGTACTTACGAGTTATCCATCCGACTTCTTACCGCATATTAAGCAACTTCTTCAACGAGGCTCGTTGTGAACTAACGACTTCCTAACTGGCGTCTTTGTTAGTGTAACGGTTCGTGCCATGTGATCACATGGGCTGCCCTAACTAACTCCCAAATAACATGGACACTGATACCACACATACCCACTGTGCCAAAACGCAGAGTTTCCCTCTACTTGTTATTAATGGATTCGTTTAAACTTTCACCCGGTTTTTGCCAAGTTTTCATGTAAAAAGTTCAAAATTAGCCGAGTTTCTAAGCTTCTGTCTGCAGGAATTTTTTTAGAAGGATTGAACAAGAATTTTTCATGAAACTAACTTGGTATGAAATTATACACATATGTTTGTTCCCAGCTTTAATACAAAAAAATCTGGTTGAGTAATTATTATTTTTGTAGATGTTTAATTGGTGCTTGCATTATTTTGCTGCAACCAAAGGAAACATTTATACTTCATTGAGAAGGTTAATTTTTGGTATAATTATTTTAATAAAAAACTGCACTTTTTGATACAATCGGCGCACAGTGGGATTTTACTGTTCAAAACTCGGTGGAGACCTTAATATCTATCGGATCTGGATTTTTTTTTATTTAAATGAAAGGTAATTAAATTCCCTACACATCTGTCGAGGCAGATTTTTAAACGACTCTGTCAAATTTTATTAATTACATAATAAACTGTTAAAAAACTGTAAAAAGTATTAAAAATGTAAACAATGAAAATTATTTATTCTATTATTCTTGTATTATTTTTATATGTTACAGCAACATGAAAGATTTTACAAAGCTATTGGCAGATGTCAACTTTATATTATGTTGAGAATAATGACAATACGGATTTAATGAATAGATTAGAAATTTAGTTAGGGTATCTCAAGACAGGGAATCCGTATTGTAATTATTCTCAACATAATATAAAGTTGACATCTGTCAATAGCTTTGTAAAATCTTTCATGTTGCTGTAATATATAAAAACTAATACAAGAATAATAGAATAAATAATTTTCATTGTTTAAATTTTTAATATTTTTTATAGTTTTTTGACAGTTTATTATGTAATTATTAAAATTTGACAGTCAGTTATAAATCTGCCTCGACAGATGTGTAGGGAATTTAATTGCCTTTAATTAAAAAAAATAATTATCCAGATCCAATAGATATTAAGGTCTCCACCGATTTTTGAACAGTAAAATCCCGATTTGCCCCACCTTGCGACGATTGAATAGCATTGATCTAGATTCTCTACATCAGAATCAAGATTTACAAATCTAATTTATATTAACTATTAGGTCAGAGCAATATAATTAATTCTTTAAATGCAGATCAGATTATTAATTACGAATATTTTTTGAGATCAAGATCAATGATCATGTATAATTTTAAATATATATTAATTTACAATTGAACTAGTAATAGTTAATAATTATACAAATTATAAAAATGTTTAAATTTTAGTCGACTTTGTATATCTTGCTGCATCTGAAAAATTGTTTTAAAAACTGAATAGAGCGAAAGTTGAGGAAGAAATAATAGAATTATTAGAATTAAGTCTGCTAATTTCAGATTTAATAAACATGAACTTTCCATTATTCATTGCAGCACTCGCTTTTCATACTTATTATTAAACGTTCCTTTAATAAAACATAAATGAAAACATTTCAGGTTTGAAAATTATATCCAACTTCATTAAAACTATGTAAATTTGTTTCAACACAAACTATTTACTGAAATTAGAATGCACTTCTGCAAACTCACGGGCCGTCCACTGAAATTAGATCATTAACATTTTCAGCCAACTAGCAAATAAAAAAAACATTCTGGTTGCTACGGCGTAGTTTTAAATTGTTTCATGTTGTACCGACACTTCTGAGTAGGAGGATATTTCAAAGCAAACACACAGAGCAAGAGTTTAACCGGAAAAAGTTTTAAAATTGTTTTTCTGTTTGTGTTAATTTTATTTTATTTACTTGTTACTCGAAAATAATTGTAAATGTTTGGAATTCATCCATGTTAACATAGTTTCGATACTGATATCAAATAGTGTGTAACTGAAATTTAATACCATGTTGATTTTGGTGATATATTTAGAACAGATTAAAAAAAATATGTACTAATGACATGTTTGTTTATAATTTTGAAATAAAAGTTCAAAAAGTTTGATTTTATGCATTTTCTGGAAGTGTTTACATTTTTAAATAAAATAAAAATTAATGTATCGTCACGATTTTTACTCATTATTGGGTGTGGCTCTCTTCCGTTGCAGACGTTGGTAAGTGATATATTTATGTGCGTAATGTGCAATATATATATATATATATATATATATATATATAAACAATTTTCATAATTTCAAAAGCTACCCCTGTGGCTCCTCAACCACTAACATCTTTGGGGGCCGTGATTTGACGACTGGTAACCGCACTTCACGCGCAAAATCTATCACTTACCGAGATTTGTTTCGGCAGAGTTCCACACCCAGTAATGGCTAGAAGGCGTGATGATATATTTTATTTATATATATATATATATAGATATATATATATATAGATATATATATATAGATATATATATATATATAATGGGGTGGCTAGCTCAGTGGTATGAAGTCGGCCTGTGGATCTTGAGAACCCTGGTTCGATTCCCACAGGCGACAAACAATTTTCATAATTTTTTATGGCTGGTAACCGCACTTCACGCGCATAAATATATCACTTACCGAGATCGGCAGAGTGCCACACCCAGTAATGGGTAAAAGGCGTAATGATATATTTATTTTTATTTATTTATAATAATTTAAGAATAAACCGAGAAATTACATTTCAATGAAACACCAAGTATAGTAATTTTAAAGAACTTTTATTTTTTATATACTATTCCAACAGTAATAACAATCGAGGTAAAAACGGTTGACTTCTTTATGTATTTATTCTACTCGGTACAACAAGAACTTAATCCCAATTACAGTACAGAGTCCGGGCTCACCGAGCTGCAGTGTAGTACTTCGTATATATATATATATATATATATATATATATATTTAGCTTGAGCGGGATTCGAACTCAGGATCTTCAAATTCGAATGCCGTAATACTACCCACACTACCATACTTCTGGACATCAAACACTAGATAAAATCGTTACATGCGCTGCATAATAATTAATTTTAGTTTTCAATGATCAAAAGGTAATGCTTTCCTATCCACATATGCAACAAAGAAATCCTTATATTGAAGTCTTTTGATCCTGCATGGGTTTCAGTGGAAAATCACGCTTGATTAAAGAGCATAAAATCTTTATACTTTTGCGAACCGTATAAAGGATATTTTTTGAAAATTACTGACCTGAATATTTAATCCAAACGCATTAAATTCAGATATAAGTATTCTGTTATTTAAGTTCACTGATTTTTTCGAAAAATAAATATTGTTTTTGTTCTGCCTTTACAGGGATTTTCTAAAAGGGATGTTGCTTGAATTATCAATTATTATTACATCTTGCTAGGCGTTTTAATAATTGGCGAAGCTAATTGGTAGAATTTGTTTTTCATGTGGAAATTGTTAGTTGTCAAACTCATTTTTAATTGACGTTTGTCTTCTTTATTCGTATTTATTTAATTATATTTTTTTTAATTCTCGCTTATTCTTGAATGAACACAAAAGGTAAATTAGTTTTTTATGAAATCTACTGAATTAAATTTTATATTGAATGTTTTTTTCTACGTTTTCCGAGAATTCGGAAAATGCGTATATATTACAAAAAGGAGGATTTGAATTTGATATTTTTTTGCGAAGTTCGTCGATTATCTTTATTTTCAGATTTGGCATTTTCCGCTCACGTACTGCAAAAATATTATATAATGTTTCCAGTATTTGAGGTTACTATATTCCTATTGCATATTTCATTTTTATTCACGGTATGAGAACAATGAAGAAATAGAGAATTTTTAAATAAATTTCATAAAAATCGGTGTAAAAAAAGTTGAATGTTATATAACTATTTGTTGCGTCATAATGCCGTTTTACCCATTACAGGGTGTGGCACGGTAGGTGATATATTTTGTGTGAGAATTGCACTTACCAGTCGTCAAGATCATGGCCCTCAAAAATGCAGTAATACACCAGGTACAGGGATAAATAAATAAATAAATAAATATTGATTTATTGGCAAATATTCAGCCTAAGCTGTTCTTCCATATTAACCTTTTAACAAATTAAACGAAAGGCAATATGTACAGGTATGGCACAACAAACTACAAGAGCATTTCACATCAAATAAACATAGAAAATATTAACTAAAAGTAACAAGAACCAGTTCATCAACAATGCAATATAGCATACACAATACATAAATAAGATGCTAAATCAAAAGAGTGACGTAACACTATCCAGCAATAATTTTCTTATAGTTTTACTGAATGCGGCAGACTGGAGGTACATGAATGGAACAGGAATGTTATTGAGCACAGTAGGAAATAAATAGCTAAAAGTCCGTTTAATGAGCGCAGATTGAAACTTTGGGATGTGAAATCTAAGATAATTCTAATGTGTGATAAAATTTGTCGGCTTTGGGATTAGAATTTCTGTTAAACTTTTGGTTGGAAAATCTCTACCTTGGCTGCTGTATATCGTGTAATAAATAAAACCCGTTCATTTCGATAATAGTTACGGCAGAGTACAAAAATTTCTAGATAAGCTTTTACTATAGTTACTGTTATGTCATTGAACCATTATGTTTGTTGCCATCAACACGAGTATAACGTACGGGGAATGTTAAAAAAGGTGACTTTTTATTTTTCTCGAAAAATATTTATATATTCATTAATATCTATTATCTCCCCTCCAGAGTAATCCCCCTCAGATATAATACACTTGTGCCAGCGCTTTTTCCAATCCTCGAAGCACTTCTGATATGCGCTTTTTGGTATGGCCTTAAGCTCTTCCAGCAAAGTGGTCTTCATCTCCTCAATCGTAGCAAAACGCCGTTCTTTCATGGGTCTTTTCAGTTTTGGGAAAAGGAAAAAGTCGCAGGGGGCCAAGTCCGGTGAATACGGTGGCTGAGGCGTGATTACGATGTTGTTTTTGGCCAAAAAATCACGGACAAGCAACAATGTGTGAGCAAATTCATTATCGTGATTCAAAAGCCATAATTGTTTTGCCACAAATCCGGGCGTTTTATTCGTATTGCTTTTGCCGATATCCTCAGCAATTCTCTAATAGTGATTCAACAATTCTCCATAACAATTTTTTTCACCGCTTCAACGTTTTCATCGATTGTTGACATGCTGGGGCGTCCAAGGCGGGCATCGTCATTACATTCTTCTCGGCCATCTGTGAAGAGCTTGTACCACTTATAAACAGTTTTTTGCTCAAAGTAGACTTGCCAAATGCCACAGTGAATATTTCAAGTGCGTTGGAGCACTTAATTTTATTTTTCACACAAAATTTAATACAGATTTTTTTATCCATTTTTTTTCGATTGCAAAAAATCGCCAAGCACACTAAAATACATCTAACCTTTATATCTGTCAAAACCAAATGCAAAATGGCTGATCATGTCAACATATATTGGAAACATGTGTACCAACGTAACAAACAAAAAAAATCGAGAATCTAATCTCCGAAGCCCGCGAAATTTTAAAAGTCACCTTTTTTTAACAAACCTCGTATGTTATTGTTTTGCTTTAAAATGCCTTTTAGCTATTACAAATTATGTCACTCTGCTGTTGCAGATCTCGGTAAATGATATATTTATTCCCGTAAATTTTGGTTACCAGCCGTCAAGGTACGGCCTCTAAAGATGTTAGTAGAGGGAAAGCCATAGGGATACTTTAATGTAGTGAAAACTGTTTGTCGACTGGGGGAATCCAACTCGGATTCTTAAATCCACAGTTCGACTCGATACCACTAAGATATCTACTTCATAAAAATTTATTGAATGTCAGTAATAAAAACAAGAATTTTTTTGAACAAAAACTAATTGTTAGACGTTCAAATGTTATCTGAAATGGATAATATTTTATGAGCAGTTTATTGAACTATCAAATAGTAAGAGAATTAGGTACTATTAGTTTGAAATGATATCACACATTTGCACAAGCCAACATATAAGGATTACAACTCTAACACTCCATAATTCATAAAATCAATATAAGAGCAAATCTCCGTCTCAAGTTTTGTGTAGAAAGTTGAGTTTGTACAAGGGTGACCTCAACCACAGTCTCAGCACTGGCATCCGGAATATAGGGTTTATTTATCAGGCGGGTCACCTCATGACCCGGTATTAACCCAATTTAAATCGAAGGACAGCTATAAATCCCCGGTAAGCTGGGAATTGAACCTGGTACGCGATGGTGAGAACGGTGATGTCGTAGAAACATGACGGCCAGCTTTGCTGGAGTTACGTGACTACGTGGATACTACCCAATATTAACTTGCTAAATGCTATAATTCGGTTCCTGATGTTTGCGTAAATGTTTATGTAAACTATGGTTATGCAAGTTAAACTGAGGTATAAGTTTGCAGTTTTTACATCTGAAGAGACAAATAAACCTAGTGGTGGGAATTCGTCGACTGTTTGAATAGTACATAATTTTGGGTATTGCAGAAACTAAAATTTTTTACGCCAAAAGTTGCTAATATTTTAAAATATTAACATGTCTCGGTGACCTATTGGTCAAACTTGACTTATAATAAAATTTGTTGGAATCGGTGGAAACTTGCATGAGGAATATGAAGAACAAATACAAAATGAAGCAGCCGTTGCACCAACGTTTTTAATTAAAAAATTATGCTTAAGTTAAAACTTACTCTTAAGATTTACCCAAATATGTGACACCAACCACAATTTTTGCCTTAAGTAAAAAAAATGTTCTCAAACATAAATTAACTTCTATGAATGTTACGTCCCAAAAACGTTTCTTAAACTTAAACTAAATCCTAAACCTTAAACCTAAACTCTTATGTGAATGAACCTTTAATTTTTAAACTTAGTTTAAATTAAAAAAGCTTATAGACTGTTTGACAGTAATATCAAGTATTCCATATGACATGTAACTTCGATATATGGGGTAATGGCTCAGTGGTATCAAGTCGGCCTGTGGATCCAAAGAACCCTGGTTCGATCCCCACAGCCAACAAACATTTTCACCAATTTAAAATTACCCCAATGGCTACCTTATCACTAACATCCTTGGGGTCTGTGATTTGACGACTGGCAACTGCACTTCACGCGCATAAATATATCACTTACCGAGATCGGCTTCGGCAGAGTGCCACACCCAGTAATGAATAAAAGGCGTGATGATATATTTATTTTTATGTAACTTCGATTTGTTTTTGTTAATTTAAACCAAGTTTAAAATTTAAGTTTGGTTGGTGCACCTAGCTATAAAACCTTCGAAAAGTGATAAATTTAAATAGGTTCCAATTTTATCATAAATTAACTAGATTTCTTTGAATGTTCATACTATTGTTGGTATTTAATTTTATAATAGTTTGTTTAATAATGAAATATTTAAATTTAGTTTTCATAAATTCTATCATATTGTTAAAAGGCTGGAGGCATAGCTTTTGATATTTATAATTGGTATTTGCAAAAGTGATCTAGTCAAAACAGTTATCTATTAATTTAAAAATAACTGTAACAAATAAACAATTACGAAATATAAATTTTATTTTATTTTTTACAAAAAAAAGAGAAAATTTAAAAATTGCGATTTTCCGTATAACCGAATCAGCAAAAAGGTATTGATATTACAAACAAAATAAAAATATGCACAATAAATTTGCATATTTTGTTTGTTTGTACAAACTTTGAATGGTAAATTGCTATATTTATTTATTTCTGTATTGTTAAGGTCAAAAGTTCTAAATTTATTCGTTTTATCAGTTCAACAAATACACTGTTAAAAAAAGTATGTCACGACCAAGAACAATAAAACAAAATTTAAATAATTCTCTTGGTATTCAAAGTTATAATCATTTTCACAACAGCACATAATCTAAAAAATATAACGCGAAATGTACGTTTTCAGGGCACAGATTTTTCGCTCATAAACAGTAGCTTCTTTTTAGGAAAATTTCCATGTTTTCCATAATACGAAAGCGAGAAAATTCTTTTTTGTTCCGGCGCTTAAGGATTCTTGGCACGTAGTAGTGTCTGTAGACACTGTAGACAGAACTCGCAGTCTTGTGAACGCGAAACGCGTGTTTCTATTCTGTTGGTTCGCCGGCTTTAATCAAATAATATCTGAGCAGATTAACTCTTGGTATTGTGTTTTAAAATAGGCATTTAACGGTAATTAATAGGACATTAAGAGCAACCTTTAATTATTTTTAACGCGTTATTACATGAAACAAAGTTATTTTTCAACTTTTCGTTTTCGTTTATTAGGTTTTATTTTCAGTTTTTCAATTGGGAGAATATTATCAGAGGTGGTGACCGCGACTCTCGAACATAGGACTTTTACATGTAGCATTATTTTGTAATTTCCTGCTTCTTTAATTATTGCCTTCTGTAAAGAGTGTTTAAAACTATTTTTTTTCTAAAAATCGAAGTTTCGGCAGATTTTTCGACATATTTGCACAGATAAGTACTTATTTACTAATATTTTAGCATTATTTAATATTTTGACATTACGGTTAGTACAAATGGTATCACGACACCTAACCTTAAACGTCAAACGTCAACGCTTATCTTCAAAAACGTATCAACTGTCAAAGTGTAACAACATTGCTCTTGTAAATTTTTTTTAGAAATATTTTGTGGTCGTCTGAAAAATAGTGTACATATCTCGCTCGAAAGTGTGATAACTGTGCTCGTGTACTTAAATAATTCGGCACTGCGCGCCTCGTTTTCAAATTGTACACTCGCACGTTATCTTACACTTATAATATTATATAGATATAATTGAAATATGAAATAAAGGCTAATATTTTTAATAATTAAGATGTGTATTTAATTATACATAATGAACAAATGATAAATGTCATTTTTGTAACTTAAAAAGAAATAATTCATGAAAACACTCGATTTGTTTTACAAAATAAAAGAAAATTCTTTATTGCACAATTAAGGCTGTTACGCCATCATCTTTTTTATTTTGGCGGAACCGCCAAGTTGGTGACAGTGATTTGTGATTGATTTTGTCCATGAATTTGTGTAAATTATGTTTTTTATTTTATTTTGTCCGTTGCCTAAATATTTTGTATATATAATGCAGTTATACCAATCTATGATAACAATGTATCACTAAAAATCGTTTCAGAATGAAGCTTATTCTACAGGGCAATGTTTCAGTTGGCAATAAATATATAAATTAATTTCCTGTTGTTGACAGTGACATTTGAAAGTTTGAATTAATAACAATCGTTGTTTCCCTTACCCATTTCTTAAAATTATACAGTAATAATATAACAAGAGAGTGAGAATAAATTGAAAATAATTTGACAGATCTTTCGAAAACTTGTTGCCAGGCAATAGTCACGAGAACCCGTAGGGCTTGAGTGGCTATTGCCAAATGGCAACAAGTTTGAGAAAGATACTGGACAATTATTTTCTAATTTATCGAACTCTCGAGTTATATTTAATTAGATTATTTTTTTACTTAGCTGTTGAGATCGAGTCATCCGACTTGAAAGATTTTGAACTGGGTCCATTTCGATTGATTACTTATTAATGTATTCTTGGAAGTTGTTTCCAAAATTTGTTGGTGTATTTCTGTATCTAAAATACAACTAAATCGATTTTTTTACACATTTTACTTGACGCGTTGACAGTTTTAAATAATTATTTGACGTCTACTTATCATTTTTCACAAACAAATAAGCATCTACAGAGATTATTCCCGGGAATAATCACAAGAGCTTTATTCTCAGTATAATAATGACAGGATTGGTTAAAACGCAGACACGTGACATACAATGAAGCATTTCATTGGTTTTGAGAAACGTCAAAAATAATTACAGAGAAATAATTTAAACTGGGTATATCTATCATTTAAACTATTTGTATTTATTATAAAAATGACATATCAAATAGTATTTCCGCCTTTACCTGGCGTAGTGCCAACTCTGGAATAAAAAGATCCCCAGAATTGTATTGCCAACTGAAACACTAACTTTTGATCACTCTGTAGCATCAATATGCGTCCGAGAATATGTTATTCTAATGTCGAAACAGAGATAATAACTTAACTATGGCAAAGTGCCTCAACCAGAATTGGTACTTGATGATATATCTATTTATTATCAAAATTATTTATTTTTTAAAACGCAGCCTAGTAAATTTTGTTTGAATATTTATATTTCATATCTCAAATATATACAGAAAAATTCCAAATAAAAACCTTATTAAGTAAATTTTAATATATTGGTTCGTGAATGAAAGCAACACAATATTTTTTAATAAAAGAACATATTTTTCATTCTCTTGTGATACATTATTTCGTTTTAAACCCTCGCTTAATTTCGCTCGGGTGAAATCGAATTTTGAATTTCATTCAACGCAACAAAACAAGGACTACTTATCAAAACAAATGAAAATGTACGTGTTTTTGTATTGGTTTCACACCAGTGTTAATCAGGGTAGCTGGGTGCGATTGTCAAGTGTCGAAGTGTCGCTACCATACATAGTCGCCTATTCACTGGGTAAATTTCACACTAAACCAATCAACAGGCAAATTGATTTGCCACTGAAAATTTCCTAGTAGCGTTGTATAATCGCTTAAAGGGACATTAGTGGGCTATTGATTGTGAATTAATTATTGTAACAAAGTAGGTCCTGTTAGGCTTGATCATGAGCTTTGTTACTGTTTTCAGTTTTGTGTGGGACAGTGTTTTGTTATATTGTTTGGGGTTTTAATGATGCAAACTAGATGAAACAATAGATTATTCCAGTTTTTGCTTGTTTTCCTAAACATTGAACAAAAGTAGAAAACAATAGAAATAATATTTATGTAACACAGATATATAAAAAAGTTTCAACAGTTATTGGAAATAGAAACTGCATAATTATATTTAAAAAAGAAAATAATGGAGATTTACATATATATTTATATTTTATTTCCTATTAAATAGAAACAAAAATACACCATTACGACTTTTTCCAACGGGATTCTCAACTATATAAAAAAATTACTCTAAAGTCAAAACATTATATAGTTTTATGCTCTTAATTGTTATTCATTAAGCAGTTATCATTTTTTTTTCAATTTGTGAAATGTTTTATATCGTTAATAAGAATGAATCGAAATTGAAAAAACAATATCTCGTATTTAATGATTTTTCAGACAACCACTTATGAAAGTACCCATAACAACATCATAAACTACTATTGAAAGTTTAACATAACATACACTGATATGTTAGTACACTTCTAACATATCAGGTGAAGTTCCACTGATTGACAACAGATGGCGTTACGATGAAAGAAAATAATAAAATAAATGAAAAGAATTTGCATGATTATTTAAATCGAAGTTTCGGCAGATTTTTCAACATATTTGCACAGATAAATTTTATTTTTTTAAAATTAATAATTACTTATTTACTAAAATTTTAGCATTATTTAATATTTTGACATTACGGTTAGTACAATTTGTTTCAGAATACCTAACCTCAAACGTCAAACGTCAATGCTTACCTACAAAAACGTATCAACTGTCAAAGTGTAACAACATAGCTCTTGTAAACTTTTTTTAGAAATATTTTATGGTCGTCTGAAAAATAGTGTACATATCTCGCTCGAAAGTGTGATAACTGTGCTCGTGTACTTAAATCACTCGGCTCTGTGCGCCGTTTTTCAATTTGAACACTCGCACGTTATCTTACACTTTCGATGCTTGTTATGTAATATACTATTAAAGCACTGTATTAACTTCAAGATATAATAGAAATATAAAATAAAGGCTAAAAATTTTAATAATTAAGATGTTTATTTAATTAAACATAATGAACAAATGATAAATGTCATTTTTGTAACTTAAAAAGTAAACAAGAACAAAATGTAAATTACAATCGTCTTCCAGGTGAACATAATAATAAAATAAATGTAGCAACTGAAAAATAACTAAATAACTTGACATTACAAGCTATACTTAATATTAAAAACTTAACTAAATGTGGTATAAGCCTCATTAAAATTTCATTTCATTCTTTTGCATAAGTAGTGCATGAGAAATAAAACTGCAAAATAAAACATTAAACGAAAAAATAAGATTCGAGCTAACTGACATGACGCAGAGCTCATATTATATTAAATGTATGTGAATGTATTTATAATGTGTGTATAAATGTTTCTAAAATTTAGTCTTTTTAAATATTTTTGAATTTTTTCTTTGATAGTACAGTATGTAGCAGCTTCGTTATAAGAGTACATATAAACTTTATCTAAGAATAATCCCTTTAATATAATACCTAGCAAAGCTATAAAGATAAGATTAGAGTAATTACGATCAAACTTCTGGTAAAAATAGTAAAGGATTAGTTTAGTATCGTTTTGTAGAAAAAATAATATCTTGACTCGTTTACTCCACCAAGCGCACATAAGAACAACGGTCTGACATTGGCGGCCGCGCCAGAAGATTCTATTACACTTTATAAAGACATCAATGGTTCCCTGCGCTCCAGTATTTTCATATAAACTTGACTTTTGGTCAATTTTCTTCTGCAACAGCCAGATAATTTAGAAAGGAGTTTCTCTGTTTTATGCTTTTAATATTGGCTTCTTGCTAGCAAATCTTTTGCAGTCTACGCTATACGACTATGCGAGTATCTTTATGTGATTATTTTTGGACTAAAATGGTGTCGTGGAAGAATAATATTTTTATTACATATTGACCATAAAATTCGTCGCTTTTTAATATAAAAATCGTGTAGAAAGTGACACATTTTTCAACTATTTAAAAATCGTGTTTAAGAGCTCGGTTATCAATGTAGGAATAAAGTGATACATTACTTATATGGGGTGGCTAGCTCAGTGGTATGAAGTCGGTCTATTGATCCTGAGGATTCTGGTTCGATTCCTACAGGCGACCTACAATTATCAAAATTTGAAAAACTATCCCTGTGGCTCCTCCACCACTAACATCTTTAGGGGCCGTGATTTAGCGACTGGTAGCCGCACTTCACGCGCAAAATATATCACTTACCGAGATCTGCTTCGGCAGAGTGCCACACTCAGTAATGGGTAGAAGGCGTGATGATTTATTTGTATATATATTTTATTTTATTTATTACACGATATACAGCAGCCAAGGTAGAGATTTCCCGACCAAAAGTTGAACCCAAATTGGAATCCCAAAGCCGGCAAATTTTACCCCACAAAATTATCCCTGTACCTCTTGCACTACAGCATTTTTGAGGGCCATGATCTTGACGGCTGGTATCTGCACTCCTTGCACAAAATATATCACCTACCGTGATCTCCTACGGCAGAGTGCCACACCCTGTAATGGGTAAAAAGGCATGATGACGCAACAAATAACAAATAACAAATGAATTAAAAACAAAATCGGAGGTACCGATAAATGACAATTATAATTTGCGGAATGTACGCGTATGATATAATTTCAATGCAATATTTTCATTGTTGATAAATGAGTTTTTTCTCATATTATTTCAACTTTTATAAACGGACCCTAATAATACATAAAACTGATTTTTTTCTTGTTTCAGGTATGAATTGACATATATTTTATTCGAACATGTACGTTGAATCATCATTTTTGGAGATAATAAAATCCAGATAGAGTATTTCGGAAGGTACGTGATATATATCTTTATTCTGAGATCCTTACAAAATTAAAGTACAATAATAATTATAATACGAAGGAGATTTAATTACAGGCAAGAATTATCACTTATTATTTTCAGTAGTGGAAAATTATCAATATAGCTGTCATTTCATTGATTCATTTTCAAACAAACTCGTGTTTCTATTGGTTCTCATATATACTTGGTAAATTATCATATTCACATTATGAATTTAAATGAAATATACCTACATGCAGTAAAGGGGTACGTGATATATTTATTAAGATTGTTTACATCACCATCAACTTAAATGATTACACAGACAGCATATTGTTTTATAAACACAGTTGCAACGTTGCAACAAAATAATTATAATACTCGCAATTCTCCACGGTTCTCCAACTAAATTTGCACATATAACACACAATATTTCTCACCAGCCGTCAGCTTTAGTTAGTGTACATTCAGACACCTATTTATTAAACGCCAACATCGCACTACCATTGCTAAATAAAACAAAAGCCACAAATTTCAGTTTGTAGTGTTATTATAGTTCACACTTACATGTTTATATTATACGAAGCAATTTCGTTGGGTAATTAATTTAAAGCGACATTTCCTCGCTAATTGCTTCCAAAATGCCGTGAACTTTTCTCTCGGAGACGGAGACATCAGAGTGTACTGTGACATTAGCTAATTGCAGAGATATTGACTGACGAAAGTAACGTACTTGCGATACAATATTGACAATTTTCACTTGACGAGTTATGATGAAGAACTAAGAGCGTTGTAGTTTGAAGTTGAGAACATTAAATGATTTGTGGTAATTATTAATTAGCAAACTAGTTAGGTTAATATACTGAGTAAAATATTTAAATAAGCTATGTAAATATCAGAAGTTTAATTGAGTCATACATAAGAATCCAGCGGAAAACAGTTCATTCGTTTCAAACCATCTAAGATTTTGCGCGGTAGTCAGCAGGACAAAACTATACTTCCATTTCATGGAATACGAGGTGTGGCTAGTAAATAACGAGACTGACGCTGTTTTAACATTTTATTTTGATTCCATACTTATTTACTTATTATCATTTTCAATATACATCCCTCCTCTATCCCTACAACGCTCCATGCGAATCTTACATTGTTCGAAACAGTGCTGGAATTCTTCTTCTGTCAGCTCCTTCAGGACGCGTGCCGCTTTCTCTTTCACAGCTGTAATTCTGTTCCTGATATCACATTAGGAAATAGATAGAAGTCGCACGGTGCAAGATTCGGCGAATAAGGCAGATGATCCAACACTGGGATGCTGTACTTGGCTAGAAATCTCTCAATAGACATTGCGGAATGAGCCAGCGCATTGTTTTGATGGAGAACCCATGACTTGTCCTTCCACAATTCGGGTACTTTTTTCAATAAATTATATATTTCAGTAGCATTTTTGCCAAGTTTCATAAAAAATTTCGCAATAATTCGTTGCTCTAATGTTGCACTTAACATTTTTTCAGCGAAACAAAAAAAACAACTCTAATGAGAACGAATGCTACGGTTATACGGATTTATTTACAGAAGCGATAGGTACTGCATTCGAAAGAGAAAGCTTCACGCTAAAAAGCTGATGGTCGCTGGCGTTTGGTGCATGCGTACTTCTCCTGTACCAGCGCCACTCTCGTTATTTAATAGCCACAACTCGTACATTCTAAATAAAAAAAATTGTAATACCCCAGTAGCGCGACATACACTACTTGTATAAAATATGAGCTTTAATTTCCTATTAACATTGCAATGAATATTACGGTAATTTTTGAGGGTTTTTATTAATTGTAATCGTCTAAGTGTAATTTTTACGGAAATGAGATTTTCTTAAATTTTGATAGGATATTCTTGTTTCTATCGTTTGGTGCAACAATCATGTATGTAGCCATATGTGCCAAATTATTATAATTTATTAATAATACAGTGTGTTTACGGTATTCTTATTATTTTTTGTAATGAGTAATACTACATTTTAAAAAAGGCGAAAAACCTAAAAACATCTTCGAAAAAGTTTTGTAATAAACGAGATATTAATTTTTAAGTTTTTATAACACTCATTTCGCGCACTTAATTCGAAAATATCAATTTTGTTTCAAAAATCCTAAGTTCAAAATTAATTTTAATAGCAAAATTAAACAATATTTTCGGTTTACGCAGTTCTGAAAAGTATATACATTTCTATTCTATAGATATGTTATAATCGTTGCTAAATAACAAGTAATAAAAGTATTGAAAAACATTTCATTCCATATCCTTTTGCAAAGGTATATTCGTCTTTAATCTATAAAAAGTGTCCATAAATACTATAACGGTCAGTGTTCACTGTTTTTAATCCTGGTAACAAACATGTAAAACAAAATCCATATGTTATACAAAATAAAAGAATCATACTATATTATTTTTGTATCACAACGAATATAAAACCTATCTCTCATGTTATGTGGTTATTCTCTATAAAATCAAAACAAGACAATACGACTTCAATTTATTCATGTAAATCAGAAAATAAAATATACGTTATACTATGCAATATTCGTGCATTCAAGTAAAAAACTACATTTATTTGAATAATGCTGTATAGACGTAGGATATTATAAACATAGCGGTACCTACTTTCGTCCTATTTCTCTCACAAAATATTTAGATAAGTATAAGGTATTCAATTCTAATTCCGATTTTTCTTTGCCCACCGAGTTTTATTTACATATCTTTAGTTTTGCAATTGTGTATTTTTTCTACAGTCGTGAACTTTTATTTCTTAAAACCTATATTTGAATCAAAATTTACTATTAAAGTTCACATTAATTAAAAAATATACAAATAGGCGTATTCCATTTGGCATTTGGATCAGATTTACTGAACCAGATCACTTATTAATTTCGTTGGATTACTTCGCTGACTTTATTTACAGTACTAGAATTACAGATTCTAATTTACTTTGAAATAATTCACTCCAAGAAGTACATAAAATTGTTTAATTCAGTTCATTTCGTCATCTGTCAAATTTATCTGAACTGATTTAAGTGAACCAAGTGGCAAATGGTATACAGCTAGTTCGACAATGATTGTCTTGGAAACAACATCATAAACGATTACTTGACTCACTGAGTACGGTAAATATCATATTGGGCTAAGTATTGCAAAGAAACTTTCCACATTTATTTTGAATGTTGATATGTTGACAAAACGATTGTAGAAAAAAGTACTTTACTTCGACAGTGTAGAAAGTACAAAATAAAATTGGAATAATATTTGGTTATATATTATTTTTCTGGGAAATCAAATAACTGTTAGTTACATACTTTGATAAATTTTCCAGTAAAACAGCATTTGTTAAATTTATTTCAATATTTAACCATTGTTTTGTAGGGTTGTTGATTTTACGAATATTCAAGTCTTCGATTGTTCCGATTTATTGAACCTTCGTATTTAGATTCGAACTTTGGAATATTTCGAATTTTCGAATTATTCAAATTTTTGAACTTTCGAATTTTCGAATTATTTGAAATGTTTTAACAGCTCGAGGACAAGTCAGTCAGACTGCAAACTGAGCATCGAGGGTTCAATTCACGTCTTAGTCATTCTATTGCCAGATTTTAGCCACATCACAATTTTTACTAAGGACGTCTTAGATATTCTTTTTTGGGGAGTTCAATTCACTAACCATATTATAGGATAAAAAAGGCATGGCACATTAGTGAAACAACTTCATTGCTTCAATTTATGTACAATAAATTTATGTATGATTATTTATTTATAAATAATATAAATTATAATTAAGAGATTAGATACCTAACCTTGCAGAGTTTTTTGCAGAATACTTTGCTGAGTTTATTATTTAATTCGTGGCCGACTTTTCGCGAATTATGCGTGAGCGTGTTTGGAGATGACAGATGGCGTTAATTTAGTGGGAAAAAATTAGAAAATTCGTAACTTCGAAGCTTCAAAATATTCGAAAATTCAAAGCATCGAAGTTTTTCTGACGGAGTTCAAAACATTCGAATGTTCGAACGTTCAGAAATTCAAACTTCGGTGGAAATCAACGACCCTATGGCTTTGTAATAACTGCATCCCATTTAGTTTTCGAGATTCGAATGTTGTGTAAATTTTCTTGGCCATTCTGTATTAATAGCAATATAAATTCTAATAAACTTTACACAAATAAAATAAAATAAATATATCATAACGCCTTCTACCCAATACTGGGTGTGGCACTCTGCTACAGCAGATCTCGGTAAGTGATATATTTTGCGCGTGAAGTGCGGTTACCAGTCGTCAAATCACGGCCCCCAAACATGTTAGTGGTGGAGGAGCCACAGGGATAGCTTTTTCAAATTATGAAAATTTGTCGCCTGTGGGAATCGAACCAGGGACCTCAGGATCCACAGGCCGACTTCATACCACTGTGCTAGCCATCCCAATAAACTTTACACCTCCATTTAAAAACAAAAAAAAACATAATATATGCAATTCACTAAAAAGCTCAAAATAGCATCCAGTCTTTGAATAATTCTTTATATAGACATATTATAAATATCAGCTCCGTTGTACGGAGAATTTCATGGGATGTTTTGTCAATGCGAAAGGTATATGAAAACGGCTTTAGAAATATTCACAAAGAAAAAATCCATCGTAGTGAATATGAACGCGACACGAACGCAAACGTGAGCGCGAACGCTTAGCATAGCCTGCTGGATGGATGGGACTGCACAATAGCGGCTGCAGAACGCGTCTGCATCCTTTTAAAGATTTTCGCATATTTTATGTATGACATATCGTTCGTTTTCTGACAGATTTATTGACGGCTGGGCTCAGCCAGGCTTCATTGTGCCTGTTGCGTCGTTTTTTCAAATTTGCGTGCATAATAATACTAATAATAAATTTGTCACTATGCGATAAATTTTGTTTCAGAGAGTGAATAGAGTTTTATGGTTCTGAAAACAACTGATATTTGGACCATTATGCTATTATAGTACCGTGTGCCTATAATTGATTGCCATTGTTTTTTTAGTAATACCTAGTATTCTATTAAAATATTAGCAATTTATTCTACTAATATAGCACTAATAATATTTATTTTTAAGACAAACTGCTTCATATTGTTTTGAAATTGAATGTTTCCTTTTTATGATGTTTCGTAGGGTACTGTTTTCAACTATAGATTTGATTATTCCTGCAACAATTTAATTTATTTAATTTAAATAAATAAATAAATATATATATCATCACGTCTTCTACCCATTACTGGGCGTGACACTCTGCCGAAGCAGATCTCGGTAAGTGATATATTTTGCGCGTGAAGTGCGGTTACCAGTCGTCAAATTACGGCCTCCAAAGATGTTAGTGGTGGAGGAGCCACAGGGGTAGCCTTTGAAATTATGAAAATTTGTCGCCTGTAGGAATCGAACCAGAGACCTCAGGATCCACAGGCCGACTTCATACCACTGAGCTAGCCACCCCATATTTATTTAATTTATTATTTTTATTTATTTATGGAGTAGTAGCACAGTGGTATCGTGTCGGCCTGTGAATTCTGAGAACCCTGGTTCGATTCCCACTGGCGACAAACATTTTCACCACATTAATACTACTCCTGTGGCTCTCCCTCCACTAACATCTTTTGGAGCTATGATTTGACGGCTGGTAACCGCATTTCACGCGCAAAAATATATCACTTACCGAGATCTGCTTAGGCAGGGTGCCAACGACCAGTAATGGGTAGAAGGCGTGATGATATATTTATTTTTATTTATTGTCAAAAATTTGATGTTTTGATGAAAATTCGTTTATTTTAAGGTTATAACCATAGTGAAGGTCAGAGCTGGGCAAGCTACTTAAAAAAAGTAGCTAAGCTACAGCTACAGCTATTCTTTAAAATAGTAGCTGAGCTACAGCTATAAGCTACATTTTGTAAAATATAGCTAAGCTACAACTAAAAGCTGTCATTAAAGTAGCTGTTAAATTTTAAAGCTAATTTTTTCAATTATTGTGAATTAATTAAATTTCTATTGTCATATGATCAGTTGATCAGTCTTTTGTTATAAAGACTGTTAATTTACTATTATTTATTACTATATTACTATAATTTACTATTATGTACATAAAAATCGCAAATGGACAAATGTACTGTTAATTTTTGATGCTATAATTTTTATTTATATCGACATAATTTAACCGTCACATTAACAGAAGACTCCTAAACAGTCAATGTTTAGTTCATCTAATATTTAATACAAAAGTAGGATAGGTTAAGGACAAGTGAAAAATAAAATATGTTAATAGATTTGAAACTATATAATAACTTGTTATCCTACAGTTATAGAAAACAATAAAGAAGGTACAATTCAAATACAAAACATAAATAAATAGGTATATCTTAATGAACAGTGGTAGCTTTAAGCTACAAAAAGTAGCTTTGGGCTACAAAAAGTAGCTTTAATCTATAAAAAGTAGTTTTAAAAGTAGCTTCAGTTGTTATAACAATATTTTTAAGCTAACAGAAAAAAACATAGTTCGCTACAAGCTACAGCTATATTTTTTCACATTTAGCTAAGCTACAGCTACAGGTAATCGTAGCTAAGCTACAAGAGTAGCTAGCTACTGCCCAGCTCTGGTGAAGGTAAATATAGTTTTATCGCTGTAAAACTTGTGCCTTCTCGTTTTATCGCTGTGAAACTAGGTAATTTGACATTTCATATGGGATTTTTATATATGAGTGTAAATTAAGAAATATTCTCTCTGAACAACACCGTAGATAAATGCCTGAGGTTTTCTGTGAATAGTTTCATATACAGTCAATAACGTATACCCATAAAGCTGTATTTAGTGTTCAAATTGTGACATTTTCTGACTTATTGATTGTTTTCACATAAATAATCGATTGTCCAATAAATAATTGACTTAAGATTAATCTCCTTTAGATTAAAACGGCATCTATCTAAGAGCATCTTAATCACATTAAGCTTGGAGTTAAACCACCCCAATGAAATTAATGAACAAACCATTCGTATTTTAATAAACCACTCCGATGAAATATCACGAAAAATTAATGTCATCCGGCAAATATATCACACACGCAAGCACCGAACAAAAAAGACAAGGATATCCTCTCTCGGATATCCGCCGTATATCCTCGGATATTCTATACACATGCAATTTATAATACAGGCGCGAGCATTAGCGGGCAAGATAGCGATTAATTTCATGGTTTAAAAAAATGTAGCCAGCGGCGCATGAGCAAGTATAAAGAGTTCGTCTCGTCCTCACCCCTCGCGTGTCGGAAACAGAAAAATGAGCGTGTCCAATGTTCACGCGCTTTTTTACAGTGGGTTCGGGCAGTTTGTCAGGCGATTCGCAACTTTACGCCATGTATCATGCTAATCTGAACGCGGACACAATTTATACCTATACCGCTTCACCTAACAACTTGCTGAATTTATATATATGTACAGGGTGTTTGAATGTTGCGCTGTTTATGCTATGTAAAGGATAATAGAAGCAGGGCTGTAATTACCAGATCCTGCAAGATTTGAGTGTATTACCCTTATATAGAATAGTTATTTTTATAACAAGTGCCGAAAAAGGCTTGTTACGTGCAAGTGCAGAATTTAACGCACGAGGTTTGCCGAGTGCGGAAATCTGCACGAGCACGTAACTTTTTTCGATGCATGTTATAAACAATATTTTTCTTAGAACTGTGCGATTTAGAAAATCACTAAAATATTATATTTATATTATTTTAATGAAGAAGAACGATATTTTACGGCGTTGCTATGGTTTATTTGTTGACTGCTTGCATATTATTCTACGTTATATAAAATATTTCACTAATTTCAAGACAATTTCTTCAAAATCGTCTAGATTGGAATACTACAGTGAGTGATTCTTCTTTATCATAAACACCTCGAAAGATAATTGAAGCCCCAGATCATGCTATGTTGGATCTATTTTCCACAATGACAATAAACCTGCTGCTGGTACTTCTAAAGCCTACGAAATTGTTGTCAATAATATTACTGTTAATAATATGAACAAGTACGGAAGAAATCAATGTTTCTTTAGACAGTACAAAAGTTTGCACTTTACATTATGTCAATATAAGCAACTGTAACAACTGTGTTAATAATATACACAAACAATAAATATTATATATTTCACTTACTCTTTAAATAAAACCATTTATCGATATATTTTACTTTGTTCAGTTATTTTTATTAATTGTGTACAGGTTAGATATACTGAAATTTAAGGTTATGTTTATAAACGTCAAAATATACTACTGCATATTTACTAGCGCTGGCTCACTGCATCTTCTTTTCCATAAGCGCCTATTGCCAAAATATGAATTCCGCGCTCGGCGCGAAATTTAAATCGCTCTCAATACAACTTTTTTTACAATTGCGTAATGAATTAGTGGTGTTTGTTTGCTTACAGAAACGCACTTGGTCTGCATTTATCTCCTTTCCACCCGTAACCAAGGCAATAATAATAAAGAAATCGCACAGTTGTAGTAAAAAGTAATTATAATATAAAGATGTAATAATATGGAATATTGATTTATTATATTTATTGTTTATTTCTTTATTATTTTCTTTATCTGATTGCTATTATGTTACTTTCATCTAATATTTAAATATAATAAATTCAGTTATATGTATTCCCTATATGTTTCATTTTGAAAAGGACGCTCTAATGCTACATTCACAAATCGAAATTAGTTTTTGTTTTATGTTTTATGTTTTAGTGTGTTTTTAGGTGGCATTCACAAATAGATTTGCTTTTGTCGGTTTTAGTTAGTAGTGATATCTATCATAAATTTTTTTAAATCGGTTATACTCAGAAGATCGGTAATACAGTAAATGCAACTGTCAGATATGCTAAGTTACACATGCTGTCATAAGTTTGTTTACTTTCGTATTTTTTGGAAGAGCAAGGTAAATATTATTGTAATAAGAAGGTAGGTATTAAATTGTTATTAAACTATTTTAGATGATTTCATTAGCAAAACTACACTTAAAATCTTTTTATTTTCATTCATTTTGACACTTGAATAAAAACAAATTTAGGTTATTGTCAATGTGAAGGATGATAGAAAGAGACAAGTATATATCACTATATCATTCTACGCTTCGTCCTATTGGTCTATTCTTAAGTATAAAACGTAAAACTAAAACATAAGTTTGGAGTTTGCAAACTTTTGTGTTAAAACCAAAACTAAATACTGATTTGTGAATGGCTGCATAAGGTAACATGACTACAAGGTTATTAAAACATAAATGGAAAACAAAAACTAATTTCGATTTGTGAATGTAGCTTTATACTTGCTATCAAATTCGTAACCATGGTTTTACAGAACCCTATGTTTCACATTAAAATAAACTCACGATATATTGCGTAGATTACATAAAAAATATTGGTTGAAATAGCTATAATAATATACCTACTACCTATGTTGAGTTTTAACGTTTTTTATTTAGCGCCCCTAAATTCGCTTTACTCTATCCTTGAGCACCTATCGCATCTGGCCAGTTACGGCTCTGCATGGAAGTTTTGCTAAGATTGGGATGATTTGTGAATATGGTAATTTGAATGCGTAGGTTTTCTATGGAAATGAACGAGGGTAGTTTTTGCGAGGAATATATAAGTAATACGGAAGAATATATTGGCCTAATGGCTATATCAGAATGTTTTATTAGAGTTATTTGTCCGCTATAAATTCAAGAGGAAATGAGAGATATATCCTGTGATTTTTTCTGGTATATAAATAAGTATCAGGAATGGTATACCATCATATAGCATTTCAGATTATCGAGTATAAAATTTATGGGATGGCTAGCTCAGTCGGCCTGTGAATCCTGAGGTCCCTGGTTCGATTCTCACAGGCGACAAATTTTCATAATTTGGAAAAAAGCTATCCCTGTGGCTCCTCCACCGCTAACATGTTTGGGGGCCGTGATATGACGACTGGTAACCGCACTTCACGCGCAAAATATATCACTTACCGAGATCTGCTTCAGCAGAGTGCTACACCCAGTAATGGGTAGAAGGCGTGATGATATATTTATTTTATTTTTATTTGAGTATAAAATTTCGAACATTTATTTGGCAACTGTTAATCTGTAAAGGGTAATTAGTCTCTCGTGTGTTGTATATTTACTTGCATCCCCACGTTTCAGTTAATAAATTTATTTATTTAACCCCATATTAAATTAATTACCAGGTATTAGCTACAAAATTTACAAATTACATGAAATATGATACATTTTAAGGACCTGTATTTCAACAACCGCCATATCTTGCTATATCGACGATTAAGGACCCATCAAAATAATTTTTTATCAAGAATGTAATATTGATTAATTGTCAAAATATCGACTGTTAGTATTTGTTTGTTTCTTGCTTCAATATCGCCATTTCATATCTATTTATTTATGCATTTTGTTAATGCATGTAACAGTTATTTTTATAACATTTTTCCTACAACTGTGCAATTTAGAAATTCACTAAAATATTATGAGAATTTTTTTTTTTTTAATGATATTACACGAGAACGATGTTTTACGGCATGCATTGCTATGGTTTGTTTGTTGATTGCTTGCACATTGTTCTACGTTATTTAAAAATATGTCACTAATTTCAAGATAATTTCTTCAAAATCGTCTAGATTGGAATACTGATTCTTCTTTATTATATACATTTTGGTTCTATTCTTGACAATGACAATCAACGTGCTGCTGGTACTTCTAAAATCTCTGAAATTTTTGTCAATAATATTACTGTTAATAATATGAACAGATACGGAAGGAATCAATGTTTCTTTAGACAGTACAAAAGTTTCCATTTCAAACTATGTCAATATAAGCAACTGTAATAACGTGTTATTAATATACACAAACAATCAATATTATGTATTTCACTTACTCTTTAAATAAAACCATTTATCGATATATTTCACTTGTTCGGTTATTTAATAATGATATACTTGAGTTCTTGTCTGCTCAATGTGATGTGTACAGATTAGATATACTGCAGTTTAAGATTATGTTTATAAACGTCAAAATATATAACTGCATATTTCTTCTTCTTCCATAAGTGTATATTTAAATTGCGCTCACTTATATTTTCTTTCGACAATTGCGTAAAGTACAAATTACTTTCGGCACTAGTGTTTCTTTGCTTACAGAAACGCACTTGGTCTGCATTTGTCTACTTTCCATAAGTAACCAAGGCAATAATAGTTACGTAATAACAAAGAAATCGCATAGTTGTAGGAACAAATTTATTAATGTTTTTTTTCGTTCCGGTATAAAAGTATTTTTTTATTATTATTTTAATAATATATGGATATAAAAGTTTTATAATATAAGATGCCTTTGATCTGAAAACAGGATTTACATAATAATTTTTGTTATAATAGATAAAATTGCCTGAAAATTTATGTTAATAAATTAATTAACTATAATTACCTTTGTCAAAGAGCCAATAAAGAAGGCTTGAGTTTAATTAAATTCTATTTAAATTTTTGCATAAATAATGATGTTGGAAAAGCTTACTTTTTTTATTTAACATAGAAAATTGTGCCTGAGAATTTATTGTTTTACTTATTTGTTTTGTAATTACAACATGTAATAATTGCATTAATTATATTGAAATCAACTTGTAGCGAGTTTGAGAGTTATTAACAAAGGGCCAGTGGCGTGCAGTCCATATGTGCAGGGTGTGCAGTGTACACCCTAGAAATATTTCAGAAATTACAAGCCAGATTTTCTAAATAGTTTTTGCTAATCCTGAATTTTAGAATAGCTAATCTTATGCTAATCCGATTTAAAAAAGTTAATTCAATTCACTTTCCGAATACCAAATGGTAACAAGATTATATTGAAGTTTATTTAAACTTTTTTAGGTATTTAGTTTAACTTAATTTGACAAATCAAAAATTCAGGATTAGCTAGATTTTACCTAAAACTATTTTGAGAAATGGGGTGTACATGATTACAATTAATAACATTACTATCGCGCTAACTAAATGTCTGTGCATAGACGACGTGCACACATCGGTCGTGCACGCTGATCCATAGCTCTAGTCTACATCCTACTTTTATATAGGCGAAACAGTCTGGTTGGCCAGAGAAAGAGAAATAAAATATTAGTAAAACGTATCGCTCGTATTCTGTCTCCGCCTGCATTGTGACTTTGTGTACTTGATTTGGTTATAGCAAGAATTGCTGCTTTGTTCTGATTATTGTAAGATTTACAAAAGAACTCTTTGTTATTTGTCACTCAGAATCTTTCCAAAATATAAATATATCACCATATAAATAATAAATTTAATATTTACAATTCCTTTTTCAACAGCTTTTGCCCAGAGATCATTTTCTACATTAATGAGAATAAACAATTATGCTCATCATACAATGATTCAAGACAGATTAAGGACCAGTATTTCAACCGCCAGTTTACTCTCGGTTAGTGTTAATCATGATTGAAAAACTGGCCCTTAGTAGTTTATCATTGGTTACTGAAGAATTATTAAATTTCTTATAATTTAAACCATACTTTTTTGAATATGGGATGGCTAGCTCAGTGGTATGAAGTCGGTCTGTGGATCCTGAGAACCCTGATTGGATTCCCACAGGCGACAAACAATTTTCATAATTTCAAAAACTACCTCTGTTGCTCCTCCACCACTAACATCTTTGGGGGCCGTGATTTGACGACTGGTAACCGCACTTCTCGCGCAAAAATATATCACTTATCGAGATCTGCTTCGGCAAAGTGGCACACCCAGTAATGGGTAGAAGGCGTGATGATATATTTATTTATGTATTTTTCTTTCTTTTTTGAAACTATTTTGTAAATAATAACGAAAGAATAATTAATTTAATTAACACATCATTTCTTCCAAAAATAAAATTGTACAAATTTTTTATAATGATGATTCCCTACTAAGCCCTACAAAAAAAATGCACACTCAACTCTACAACTCACTGCATGTCACTGCAAAGGACTGACAGTTTATAGTGGATTTTGAATCATTTGAACCTAGTTGTATATTTGGAGAATATTGCATGTGAGATTTGAACAAAACTGTATGTATCCGAACAGAACTATACGTGAATTCGTGATCTCCCTGTAATACTCGTATGCATGTCGGTGAAGTGCTTACTGAGATGAGAACTAAAGCAGAGCGAGCACCAGAACCAGAGCGATATGTTTATTCAGTGCGTTTTGCATATTTCGCTTTCGAGTGGCAGTATACACTGTACATATATTACTGCTGGCAGCGTTTTAAAAATATTAGAAAATTGCAAGATTATCTATGAAATATGTACTGGAATAATCTTGCACTGTCGCGAATAAACGTGAATTTATGCAGAAAAATAAACGTGAAACATAAATATCATAATTTGCCAAGCTGGGAAAATTCGTTATATTTATTTAGATTTGTATAAATGTTATTTAATAATGCGCAATTTGAAAAATAAAATTTACTGTTTTCTCTTTCATCTTCAGAGTTCTCGACATAATTTTTTTGTTTTTTTTTTAATTTCACCACTTCCGGAGACTATATCTCAAAAACTAAACGAGATATGAAGTTGTGCTCAACGGCATTGAATTCCCCGTGTCCGAATTGACTTATCAAACTTTTAACTCATTTGAAGCGATTTTTTTTTTATATTTTAAATTATTTTCCATTCCCTCAGATTTTTTACGATTTTCAAACAATTTGCTCTAAAACTCTTTCTTGTACGATTATTATGACGTAAATATAATTTCACAGGCAATCGTAGCTCAGTGGATAAAAGCAATGTAAAACTTGCGTTCCTTTTAACAAGCGAGAGATCGTGCGTTCAAATCTCATTGGCTTCAACTTATATCCAAAAATACGATTGTATCTAAGTGGTTCGGATTCCACTATAAGCTGTAGGTCCCCTGTACTGTAATTGGGATTAAGTTCCTGTTGTGCAGAGTAACAAATAAATAAGTAAATATGTATTTTGATAACGTGAATCCAATGGTTAAATTCCCAAGTGCTTACGCCTGCTAGTTTTGAAGATATTGTCCAAAAACTGTTTGAAAATTTCAAAAATTGCTAATTGGAACACGAGAAATTCAATGTCGTTGAGCGCATCTTCATATTTCGTTTAGTTTTTGAGATATAACTTCGCGAAAGCCGAAAAACTGTGGTGTTAAATTTTTTCTAAACTAAAACTTCAATACTTTCGTAGTCTGTACCTCAAAAACTAAACAATGTATATATAATTTATGAAAATTTAGACAGTATTTTCAAGTAGAAACGGTGAATGTATATGTTAAGCATTGAAAGTATTGTGAAATGTGTATGTCTTTTGATATAATTTGTTAAACCATCACAACGGATGCAGCACACGAAGATTTTAATATTGTTTGCGTTGTTGATTTTCTTCATTTTGCAAAGAAACGAACGACATTTTCCTTATGCATGCAAATTTTTATGACTAAAGAAAATTACCCGATTTTTCTTCATAATACGGCTCATTCTTTCAAATCATTTTATAACGTCTACTTCATTTATTATTTAGAGCTTAAAGTTAACTTTATGAGAATTAAGTGCAACTCTTCTGAAAAATCTTGATTTAGTAAATTACCGTAGATGAAATACAACCAATTTGTAATCTGCATTTTTAAGGATTATGTATTCCATTTGTTATTATTAGCGTATTTGCAAAATTTCAATCAATAATGGAATAAACCACACAAACATATTTTATTATTTGTGTTTTAATCCGACGTGCCTGAAAATTCATTTCATTTTGTCTTATTTTTCTAATTAAAAATCATCCAAAAAAACGTAAACTAATTATACGCTTCTATTTGGTAAATTATGATAAATAATTGAGTTAGCTTATGAATTATTGTTGATGCAATTAATGCAAAATATCATTAAATATTGTTAAATCAGAAATCCTATTTTCGCAGCTAATGGATGTGGTGTGATCAGCCTATGCATATTAATTTCATAAATATATTCTATTATGGAATGAATTATATACGTATATATATATATATATATATATATATATATATATATATATATATATATATATATATATATATATATACATATTTTTATTTTTCAATAAAGTTATAAGTTTGTATAATGACTTAACTTAACAAAATTTTACTATATCCATTTTACATATTTATTTTTATATTTATTACGTTTGTAACACTTGTGCTGGGTTGCATGAAAGTTTTATCGGTTCATTAGCAACTAACGGTTCAATAAATTTTAGAAAATCAGTATTGATACTGTTGCTAGATAAACAATTCTTTAACTAAAGAGCTCTTTATTTTCTCTTGCAACCCAGCATAAATATTAAAAAAAAATTCTTCTCTGAGATTTTTTGTTTGTTTTTTAATTAATTATATTGATTAAAATTCAGAAATGTTGTAATTTATTCAGCAGCTTTTCACACCAAGCCTGACATTTAAATTCGCACCCAAATTTGTAATTTATACTAGGTCTAAAGTTGATAGTAAAAAATATGCCTTCATATTTTCAATCATGGGATAAATGGCTAAGTGGTATCAAGTCTGCCTGTGAATCCTGAGAACCCTGGTTCGATCCCCACAGCCGACAAAACATTTTCACCAATTCAAAATTACCCCTGTGGCTCCCCCGCCACTAATATCTTTAGGGGCCGTGATTTGACGGCTGGTAACTGCACTTCACGCGCATAAATATATCACTTACCGAGATCTGCCACGCCCAGTAATGGGTAATAGGCGTGATGATATATTTATTAAATTTTTAAATATTTTCAATCATCCTGTATTACTTAAATTACTCTTGAGGCATGGGCTCCATTCGCTGCATTCTAGTTCCAGCACTATCTTTATTTGTGAAACTAATTTTGAACCACTAAATTGGAATAATCCTTTGAATTTGAAAAATAGCACATGCCCCATCATCCTTCTCTTGCTTATTACAATATTTCCGGGTAAAGTTTCCACCGGCTCATGGATCATCCTGACCTAGCACATTTTAAAATTACCTCCTGATCTCCAAACCATTCCATCACTCAGTACCTCACCGTCAGACCATCACTTCCTATCTCCTCTTCATCCCTCTTGTCTTCCTCAGCCTCCGTCGCTCTCGGTGTCACCGTGACGTCGACAGTCTCAGCCCAGCAGCGGTAGTGGGGCGGAGGTTCGGCGCTATCGAACACCGAACACGGAATTGATAGATCGTGAATTAATGTGCCGTGCCACAGTGGCGCACGTCCCTGGGCGCTGCCCCGCACTCGTTTAATCATCGATCACGTGGTGACTGTCATTGGAGGAGGACTGGGTATCTCCTGTGAGATGGAGACGTGGATTTTGTTTTGTAAGAATATTTGAATTTTGTGTAGGAAGAGTTTTGTAGAATGTCATTTAAGAACGCTAATGACCTAATGTTTTGAAATTCTTTATTTGTAGGAAGAATCTTTTCTGTTTATTCTTCTTTTATTCTTGAAAACAAAACTACTAATATGCGCATAAGTAACTAGATTTATTTATTTATTTATTTATGTTACTCTGTACAACAGGAACTTACAGTACAGGGTCATCAAGCCGCAGTGTGCTAGTTCACATATATAATTAAACAAATGTTTGACGTTTAATCTGTCAAAATAATTTCTTTATTTATTATGTCATTTGTTTTGACACATAAAAGTCAAACATTTGTTTAATTTTGTTTCAATTCCATCGATAGTTTTAAGGCTATTTTTGTTATTTTCCGATCTAATTTGTGCCGTTACGAAGCATGCAAAATTAATTTTGTAGATTAGTTTAGATGCAGAATTTTATGCTTTGAAGTATTTTTGCTTAAAATAATTAGGGAAGTAGGGAATTACAAAATTACGATTTTACATGTTACAACCCTGTATAAATAAATTAATAAATAAATATATCATCACGCCTTTTACCCATTACTAGGTGTGGCACTCTGCCGAAGCAGATCTCTGTAAGTGATATATTTATGCGCGTGAAGTGAGGTTACCAGCCGTCAAATTACGGCTCCCAAAGATGTTAGTGATGGGGGAGCCACAAGGGTAATTTTTTAAATTGGTAATGTTTTGTCGGCTGTGGGGATCGATCCAAAGTTCATAAGATCCACAGGTCGACTCGGATACCACTGAGCCATTTATTTATATATTTATTTATGTTACTCTGTACAACAGGAACTTACAGTACAGGGTCATCAAGCCGCAGTGTGCTAGTTCACATATATAATTAAACAAATGTTTGACGTTTAATCTGTCAAAATAATTTCAATATATATATATATATATATATATATATATATATATATATATATATATATATATATATATATATATATAGAGCTTGTGAGGGATGGGATTCAAATTCCGTAACGGCACCCCCACCACCGTACTACCGGAAGTATGATGTGATAATATATTTATTTATGGTCGTGCTGTAATTCGATTAATAATAATGAATGGAAGAAAGCTTTTAATATTAGTTGACAGTTTTAATGAATGAATCTCGGCGTCTTTATGAACTTGTTAAAGTTCTGTCTTAGCCCTTAACTCTGATAAATTTTAATATTGCATAAGCCGATTTTCTCTTTAACCAGTATTTAAAATTTAAATTCTTTGGAAACTTCAAATTTTGTTTCTTAAATGCTGATTAGAAATCTAAATCGTAATGTTAAAATATGGATGTTGATTTAGTACATTTGAGAAGTGAGAAACTAATATTTCTCGACATTTCATTAGTCGTCTCTATATCTTATCTTTAATTGATGATATATATATATATATATATATATATATATATATATATATATATATATATATATATATATATATATATTTAATGGCTTTTTTAATTAGTTTGTAATTGTTTAAGTATTTTAGTTTTCTAGTTTTCTGACGTCGTCTGTATATCTTATCTTTAATTGATGATATATATATATATATATATATATATATATATATATTTAATGGCTTTTTTAATTAGTTTGTAATTGTTTAAGTATTTTAGTTTTCTAGTTTTCTGACGACAAATCTTTGTCTTGTCCAAGCGACACCAATATAAATGTTTTACTTAAGTTTTTTCAACTCCCCTATGTCTTGATAATAATATAAAAAACGAAACAGAAAGTAACCCAACTTGTTGAATAAATTATAATAATTTCTTCCATGCAACAAATACATAATATAAAAGTACAACAGGTAATAGTTTTTAGATACTTGAGCGTTAAAAAGCTTTTGCGTGTTTTTAATTATTTCCATTACTGAACATAGGAAAATGTAGATGATAATGCAATAAAACTGAAATAAAATATTATTTACTTTACTATATATATATATATAATTTATGGTAGTGGTTTCCATGATAATATATTGGCAAACTATGGCTTCGAACGTTTTAATCACGGCGTGAAATTAAGAACTGACATACTAAATATGGACTGAGTTATTTCTTGCATCTGTCAATGTAACAACCTTACTTTTCAAATAATTATTAAAACTTTACATTTTTTTTTGTTGTATTCATTTGCATTCGTAGAAAAAGTATCATTTTTTAAAACTCTTTAGATACTCGTAACTAAATAGTATATTAAACAACGAGTTTTGAAAGATATTTTTCTCGCACACGTCCAAGCTTAGAAAACAAGCCGCAGGTGAGTTTTCTAAAGGACAAGTGTGATTAAAAGTCTTACAAAATGAGTTATTTCTATTTGTCTATATTTTGTGTCTTTTATAAATTTAAATAAAAAGAAAATCTGCGATGCTTCTATCTTAGTCAATTTAGGAAAATTTATATATGAAATGGTGTGGTCGGTAAGTGGTAACTGGTTTTATATTATTGTTAAATTTCGTGTATACATGAAAGATGAAATCATTTGCACTCCATCTGAGTTGATAAAGTAATTGTAAGCACGATAAATAATATACTTTAAAAAAAAATTGAGGTTATATTGAAATTTTGATGTTCTCAGCTTGATAGTTACTGTATATCATCAGGTACTATCAACCATGTAAACTAAGGCGTATCGTAATAAACGCTCTTCCGATATGCAACTGGATTTCATAATGACTTCCTTATGAGCGTAAAATAGAAAAAAATATGTTTATAAAATGTGTTTCATAATATATTATTAAAGTCCATATACATAATATAGCAAAGCACTGATTAATATATCTTATAACTTTCATATGGTAATTAAAATCCAATCAATTTATTGTAAACAGTTTTAATCTAGTTGTGTATTTATGTTTATAATTTGCACTTTTCGGAAAGTAGGCCAAGAAAACAGCTCCCCTTTGTTTCAATATGAAGATTACACTTTTCACTTTCCCACTAAAATTCCAGCAAAAAATTGAAACCTACTAAAACTAGCGAAGAAAAAAAAACGGGTTTTGAATAATAGATTCCTGTGCAGAATGAGTTCAGGTTTGCGAAACAGTTAGTGCTGAATTAGAAAATTATATTACCCCCGTGAGACAGTAGCGCTATCTGATGGAAAATTTAATCTTATAGTTGAGCCGTGGCGTAATGGCTGCAAGCGAAACCTTCAGGCAGAGGATGACAACAGACTATCGGATTAGGTAACACCTAGGATTCTACGATCTTGTGAACGGAGAAATTGAAATACTTAATTCCGAAATGATAATTCGGTGAAGTGGAATTGCATTGGCATTAATATTAAAGTTTACGAAATTACAGCACGGGAAAGTTGTGTAACTCTACTCATATGAGAACTTATGATTGGTGAAAGTATAATTTTCTGCTTTTTAATTTGAAATGAAAATCTTTAAAATAATAGATTATAGTTGGATTGTAATCAGAGCTGGATAAGTACCAGGACCAAAGTACTTACATATAAGTACCAGGACTAACCATGGTCAGTACTTGTTATGCAATACTTTTACAAGCACAGCTTGAAAATACTTAAGTAAAGTACCAGGTTTTTTAGACCAAGGTACTTAACAATAAGTATTTTGCAAATACCAGTATTGGGTATATTCGTATGAATAGTTTTTCTGTTATTGTTATTTATTTTAATAACAACATATTCTAAGTATACATTTTGAAAAAATGATTAAAAAATAAAAAGATTTTTTTATTTCAAAATAAATAGGTACATGCGAAATTTAGTATGTAATCGGAAATTACAAAAAAATCAGTCTTATATATAAAAATAAACATATGTAATACTAGTGTACTAATGTACAGATACATAAATAAAAATGTACATAGTTGATAAAGTAATATGTAATATATTGGCCGTATTTGTTTGGGAAATTTTGATCCAACCCTGAATTGACCTAGAACTAACTCGTGTTACTTCCAAATAAATGATGCACCTAGTGTCAGTTGTAAACACTGGCGGTATATTTAAAATCTGAATGCATATGCGAAGCGACATCTGCTTAGTTTTGTTTGTGTGTTAAATTGCGCTTTTAATTGGCTGTTTTGAGCCATCTTTATATTTTTTATATGTAGTCAAAAAGCAAATAACGTCAGGGTCTGTTTTTTTTTATAATTTTGTCATCAACACTATCAAAAAAATGAATTTCGGAGTCGCAATAATGTGTCGTAATATTATCCTCTGTGACTTATATTGCAAGAAGCACATAATGCATATTGCTCTTCCATCATCTGCATAAATAATAGTTTAGTATATTTTTTCAAAATATTATTATAAAATTATTTACGTTTTTCATAAAAATAACTCCTAACCTCTCTATACTATTACAAATCGCGATGCCGCCACGAATAACAAAGAACACAAGTTGATTAGAAAGAGATAGTAAACGGGTTGAATCTACCAACCCGCTAAAATAGCTGGGGCAGTAGGGTCAGTTTAAGGTTAGTTCCAGGTTACTTAAAGTGTGCCAAGTAACCTGCAGGTTACTTTAAAAATCCCAAATAAATACGGCCATTATTACAACAACAAAAAACAAAAATATACATGTCTGTGCTCCTCACGTTCACATCACAGTACAGCACAATAAAAAAAAAACTTCATTAACCGCAAACTCAAAGTACTTCAATGTTTCGAAATATTTAAGTACTTTTCGTGATTTTAGTAATATTGACGTACTTAATTACTTGAAAAGTACTTCAATATTTTTTACATATACTATGTAAGTCTCAAGTACAAGCTGAAATTTAGTACTTAAAAATTTCAAGTAACACGAAAATAAATATACTTCAGTATAAGTATTAAGTACTAGAAGATACGATAAATTTGTACTTAAGTACTTAAATATTGCCCAGCTCTGAATGTAATTATGTATATTTGAATAGCTTTAAATTCGTTGTAAAGATCGCGTTAAGCACCGAAAATGAAATTTCACACGTACAAAAATCAAATTTCAATTCTCAGTTGTCACTTCGAAAAAAATCAAAATCCCATCACAAAGCGGAAGTCATTTTCCGCAAGACTTTACGTGAAAATCGATGCTTGAAAAGTGAATTGTTTCACACTTATCCTTGCGCGAATTTTCAAATAAATTTCGTTCGATCGCCGTTACTTAGGAAGTTTCGTGTGTTCTTAATGGCTCTACATCATCTTAATCATACTTAACCTGACATCCGGGCCTTAATAACCTCGCTAGCTGCGCCGTACATCAGCTGCGGAGAAAAAACGAACCAAGAGATAGGATAATCTCTAGCAGGGTACTTCTACTCTACTTCGCCTGTGCTTGTGCTACTGCTGCATCTTCTTCCTTCCTTACTTCCCTCGCCAAGCCTTCGTTGTTTTTGTTCGGTTTATCAAGTCGAGCTTAGGAACAAAATCTGATCTCGTCCAACTCTAGACTGACTCTTGTTTCTTATTTTTCTACAACTTGCTTTTGGTTTGGTCTCTGGTAAAAATAAAATTGCAGACAATGAAATTATATTGCTGATTCTAAAACATGTGATAAACATATTTCCAGAGAATTGATGCAATAAAATGCGAAGTATCGTAAGAGAATATCCGATTGTTTGAACAAAAATTGCATTGTTATCTGAGATTTAAGAACGTAAATTTGTTCTTCCAGATTTCAGCAGAAACTGTAAATTGTAAAATTAATAGTTATTTATTATACAAGTGTTTTATTAGGTATATAAAACACGCAAGAAAAGTTTAAACACGAGACCGAAGATCGAGTGTTTAATATTCTTAAGTGTTTTATATACCAATAAAACATGAGTGTAATACAAAATTTTATCCACAACTCATAATTACAGGTATCGAAGAAGATTGGTCGTAACGTTTAATGTTGATTCAGTTATACATAAGCCGTATTCCATTTGCCATTTGTCAAATTTATCTGAACTAATTTAAGTGAACCAATGCAGCCATAGTTTCGCAAAATACGGTAGATCATGAAGTGGTTGCTAAGTAACAAGCTGTTTACAGTGTTTTATGTAATATAAAACACTAGTGTTTTATGAGCCATATAATTCAACTGAAATCAGTATAATAATGTCTTCATTATATATGAGTTGTGGATAAAATTGTTTATTCTTTCGTTCTTCATATAAATTTATCTATGGTACATCTAAATATAAATATAAATAAATGGGGTGGCTAGCTCAGTGGTATGAAGCCGGCCTGTGGATCTTGAGAACCCTGGTTCGATTCCCACAGACGACAAACAATTTTCATAATTTCAAAAGCTAGTTCTGTGGCTCCTCCACCACTAACATCTTTGAGGGCCGTGATTTGACGACTGGTAACCGCAATATATCACTTACCGAGATCTGCTTCGGCAGAGTGCCACACCCACTAATGGGTAGAAGGCGTGATGATATATATATATATATATATTTTTTTTTTTATTTTTATATACATCTAAATATATCGTCTTGGAAATATTGAAACTGTTTTTGTGTTTTCTAAAAGATAATTTTCTTATCTCTGTTTTGACAAGAACCATTTATCTCCGTTATAATCGCTTTACTCAGCTGAGCTACAGAATCATTCGGTTTATTTCTAGAAACAATTCGAAATTTGCTCTCTTTTTAATGCATAAATTTTATGTAACTCATTATCTTAAAATACTAGTAACAGTTATATGTTACATTGGACATTAATTAAAATCAAGAATTGTCATATGTGCTTTCCATTCTCTCTGTCAATATTTTAAATATTTTATTACTGAAATTATGGAGTCAAATAATTTTTATTTATAATTTATGATATGAATTTGAAACTTTAATTTTTTTCAATCGTTTCTAAATGGCCGTAGAAAAAATATTGTGTGCACCACGAGCAGAAAGTGTTTTTGCCGATTTTGCATGGTTGTTGTCTGCGCTAAGCCTCGATCAACAATCTCCACGCGAGAGCAGTAATCGTCAACTTTCTGCTCAAGGTACACAAATATCTATTATCTCTCTCTGGCCCTCTTAGTAAATAGTTTCTAAATTTAATTATATGTACTTAGTTCATAGCTGCATGGCTCCGGGTTCTAATGAGACAAGATTGCTAAATGTTTTGCACACTAGGGTGCAATTAAATATATTTTTTGTCCTTTTGTTTTGAAGTTAGTGTAAATAGGGGAAAGTACCTGAACAATGTAAGTATTTACCTCTTCCAGAGGAGTTAGTATCTTTGTTTTATTTGTCGTAACGGCGAGGACGAGTTTGTTTGCTGCCGCCACGCCGCCGCGGGTTCTAAGTGAATTTAACGAGTTCAGAACGGCTTCTGTTTTCCTCTGAACTTACACTGCATATCGTACTTCCCATGTTCTGTCTGTGCTCCATGCTTCTTCGATTACCCACTTCCAATTTCAAACTTTAACTAGAATGAACTCATTGTACGACAAAATGCTGAACAAGCTGGATTCTTTCGGTTATATTTTTCGTAAATTGATTTGATTGTTATCATAAGGAAGATCAACAAATTAAATGGAATTGGTGAAATAAGTTGAAGTAATTGGAAAACAGAAGAACCTTAATATACTTCGATTTTACCTTGTCTAGGAGTTGAGATACCTCTTCTTAAAAAGCGACTAATTGAATTTAGAATAGATCAAAGGTTAAATATTAATGTAATTGATAAGACTAGTAATTTTTTAGCCAATAATTGTAGCCCATGCCAAACACGAAGACATTCACGTCGTCATTAAAAACAATGTCGCATTAACAAAATCGTGATATGAGAAAAAAACTAACTTTCATCGTTTCAAACATTAGTTGAGGCAGCAGAAAGTTATATAGGTAACCATGGTACTGTGTTTATAGTTAGACTGCCATCTAAGGAACGGCGCTGATAGTCTTTATGTGAGGACATCCATTTTATATAACTACAATATCGGCAATCATTGGTTACTAGATTGTTCCTGTAGTTGTCATTTGTATGTTTTTTAAAATTTTATAATCTGTTAAATATCCAATTCATTTTAATTTGTGAAATAATTTCATATAAATAATGTCATCAACTAATATTAATTATTGTTGTGTAAAAAACTGCACTGCTACTAGCCAGTAAGTGATCAAATAATAAATAATATTTAGATCAGGAAGTCATAATATATTTTCAAGTTCGCAAGGATTGTATAAAACTGAGATTGAAATAGTTCAAATTGTAAATAAATTGTATTCACGAGGATATTTTAATTAATGTTTATATTGTGTTTATGAATTTTTATTTTATGTAGTTCAAATAAATATAAAATAATAATAACAATTACAAATTGCCTAAATACGCATCCCGGGTTGCCTACATACATGATTTTAGTTAGACTTCCTCTACTCAGATGGCGCAAAATACAGTCCCAATGTGTAACATGACAGTTTCTTATCTATAGTAGTATATTATGATCTGTGCTTTAGTTTTTCTATGATCGAGCAGAATGTATTCATTTCTAACTCTAATGGAGTGGCTAGCTCAGTGGTATGAAGTTGGCCTATCCTGAGAACCCTGGTTCGATTCTCACAGGCGACAAACAATTTTCATAATTTCAAAAACTACCCCTGTGGCTCTTCCACCACTAACATCTTTGGAGGCCGTGATTTGACGACTGGTAACCGCACTTCACGCGCAAAATATATCACTTACCAAGATCTGCTTCGGCAGAGTGCCACACCCAGAAATGGGTAGAAGGCGTGATGATATATTTATTTATTTATTTATTTTATTTGAGGGCAAAAAGTTGACGTTTGCCACTCGCCGAGCGGAAATATGGTTTTTCCGCTCGCCAGGCGGTAAAGTAAGATACATGAAATCTATCAATATTTTCAAGCGAATTTCAAAACAGAAAAACTGTCAAAAATTATTTTAAATGTTTTTTAAAGATTTCTAAATAGTTGAAAATATTGTGTGCACCACGAGCAGAAAGTGTCCTTGCCGCTTTTGCATGGTTGGTACTCTCAGCCGTACCTCGAGCAACAATTTTCATACGCGAGCGGCAATAGACTTCTTTCTGCTCTAGATAGTAATGTTTGTCGTGAAACAAAATTAACACTCAAGTAACTTTTCTAACCATGATTTCTTCTAACATAACAAATTTGTTATTGAATAAAATTAGATTTTCTCTAAATTAAAAAGGTAGGATTAACGGAAATATATTGTAACTAACACATGTTTTACTAGGCGATTAATAATTTTGACAAATTAACGCGTTCGCTACACTTTTGCGTTAAAATATCTTGATTATTAACGCCCTCTCTAACATACTTGATAGTTAAATAACTATTATATAATAATAATTTATTTTATTGAGTTTCTATTATTGATGCACAATATGAAAAAAAGTTGACAATTAATTAGTATTTACAAGAACAAAAACTTTTAATTATATTTGCTTGTAAATAAAACTTATCAAAGAGAATCATTTCAGAAAATTCTGTCCTAAATGAGAAAAGTTCTACTTTTATCAAAACAATTTCCTACATTGAGAATCCTCTAAGTGTAATTAGAACAATACAAAGACCAAAATTAATTTCATCATACTCTAGCGATTTGAGCAATATATCACATTTCTTTATATGACACACAGAGCAAAAATATTTGACATTTTCATCGCACAAAGTTGTAGAAAAACAACGGTATTTTTCATTATTCCACAGTGTCCTTAGAGAATATTGCAGTCTCTCAGCTTATTAAGGGTAACCCTGGAAATATCCGAAGCCACGCGCGCCGGGCTTCTCTGGAATTAGTGCAAATAGAAATAAAGAACTTCTTGATGTAGTTCTTTGTTTAGTCTACGGTGAAGGCTTATAGTCTAATTATACGCTGATGGAGCTTCTGCTCAGTGGCAAGTGAAACTTGGCAATGTCGCATTTTGCTTCGATTCATTTCACTTGCTCAAAATTTACTGAACTGAAGTAGAGCACGTTTTATATTTAAGTTTGTAATATCTACTAATCATGCAAACACTTTACTTTCATTTAAGACTTTATTATTATTTCTAAAACTGGCACAATCATACAAACTTTAGTTGTAGAATTATATTCATTGTACCAGATAACATTTACATAAATTTATTACCCTCAAATGTAAATTTGCTAACAAAATTACCAAATAAATTAGTTTAATGTTAGTGTACTTTACAATAGTATATTGTTTAAATAAAAATAAATATATCATCACGCCTTCTACCCATTACTGGGTGTGGCAGTCTGCCGAAGCAGATCTCGGTAAGTGATATATTTTGCGCGTGAAGTGCAGTTACCAGTTGTTAAATCACGGCCCCCAAAGATGTTAGTGGTGGAGGAGCCACAGGGTTAGTTTTTGAAATTATGAAAATTGTCGCCTGTGGGAATCGAACCAGGGTTCTCAGGATCCACAGGCCGACTTCATACCACTGAACTAGCCACCTCATATATTGTTTAACTAATAGAAAAAGTGATATATTTCCGGACGATGATGGGAAATTGTAGGATGAGCCGTAAGCGAGTCCACCAACCACCAGAAATCCGGGAAAACACTTTTCCTACATGTTACGCATACTTCGTGACTATAATTTATTGACAAAAAATTTGAATTGGCTACCTTGTTTAGTTGGCAAGCCTTGTCACTGTCAAGATTAGATTTTAAATTAAAGTTGTCCCAATTGTTTTTGTAAATAACCATTTCTATAAATAATGAAATAAAGTTTGACAGTGACAGGTAATCAAATTATAATTATATTTTATTTGACATTTGAATTTGACAGTCATGTACACTAACATGAAACTTAAAATATATAGGCATCACTAAAAAAACAATATGAATCATTTATAGTCATCCGATACATCCAAGAAGACAGAATTATTGCATTGTTTTGATAAAAATATCTGATGATAGCTTAACCATGGATTGTTTATTTATTTTCACAAGCGTACTATCAGGAATACTTTGTCAACTGCCGGAAAAAATATTCACGGACTGTTATTTTTCGTAGCCTAGCAACGACGATATAATATTGGAATAATGCACTTTGCGGACACAAAACACACCGAAACGATCTAAAAAAAAATATTTGAAAAGTCAGTTAATATTTCATTAATTAATAATTAAGGGGTAGGTATATTGTATAAAACTGAGAACTTAATAATTTTGTTGTCAAACGAAAGTTATAAATCCTGTAATAAGTTACATCCGTGCCAAATAAAATAATTTTTTTTAACCATGAAAATCGTCAAGTTGTTGACTTAGTAGTAGTAGTATATAAGAAAAATTACTTTAGTTTGTATAAGCTATAACTTTTATTAAATAAAATAAATATATCATCACGCCTTTTATCCATTACTGGGTGTGGCACTCTGCCGAAGCAGATCCCGGTAAGTGATATATTTATGCGCGTGAGTTGCGATTTCCAGCCGTCAAATCACTGCAAAAAGAGGGAAATAGGTAATGTATTAGTTAGTTGCCTTTACTCCATAAAGTTTACAAAAAAAACCATTTTTTTTTCTTTTTATATTATGTTTTAAGTTTTTAAATGAATGTGAATAAAACAATAAAATAAAAATTATTTATTTATAATTATATTTACAATAAATAAATTCATACATAAATTATAACATTATTTTGCCTGATTAGATTAATATAATCTACGATTCATATATTCTATTTGAATTTATTTTTAAATTTCTTGACAAAAATCTTATTAAACTACAAATACGATTACAAATTGTTCCCGTGGGACAATTTACAAATTCTTTTATTCGATTTAGCTATTTATATTTTATTACTGCTTGGGGCAGTACATATAATCTTCTTTACTGATAAGAGTAATTTACTGGAAAAAATCATTTCAATACCAGTTTAAATTGCTTAAAATTGCTGTAAAAGGGTTTCATATTTATACACACACAAATTGAAATTTTGCTCAGTGAAATAATAAAACAGCATTCAATCTCCCAAATTAATTTGAGTTCAGCAGGTATTTTGTGGACACGTAATAACCTTCTATTTGTATATAAATAAATAAAACAGAGTCATAATAATTTTTAAAGGTTGTAAACCCAAATAATGAAGCATTATACGTAAGTAAATATTTTAAACTAAATTCAATTGGTTGTTAACTAAATTATTAACAAACTTATAAATTAAAAATTAGAATTTAAATTGTATGCGACGTTACAATTAAAAATCATTAAATAATTTCCAAAGATCTTGTAAAATTATTTATGCCTTCTCTTATCTAAACTCGGGCTTTCCACTTTAAAATAAAACAATATTTTAAATTTACATTTAAGGAATACAATGAAATCTCTCTGAGACAAAAAAAGAAAACTTAGTTATCAAAGTAAAGTTTTTGTTATCTAGAGTATCTAGATTACGAGTTGGCACTTCATTATCCTATACTCTATTTCACCTTAGAAAATAGCCTTCACTAAGATAAGAGGCTAACATCCTTGCATGTCGAGAAGCGAGATGCATTTGCATTAGCGAAAATTATTGGCGGAATTTGTGTTAGGTCTTCAAAGTGTACAATTAGTATAATCTATAAAAAAAGTACAACCAAGTACATTCGTTTACGATTTGGCAAGTAGTACTTGACCTTTTTCTAAATCTGAAATTTGAAGGCAAAATTTGAACTACTCGTATAATAGAATTGGTGGGTATAAAACGGGTTGCGTCCGCTGTGTCATCTGCTATTTTCTAGGGTGAAATGGAGTACAGTAAAATAGCTAAAAATTACGGTATTTATAACAAATTTTTGGGTAGGTGGCTAAGTGGTATCGAGTCGAACTGTGGATTTGAGAACCTGGGTTTGATTCCCACAGCCGACAAACAATTTCCACCATATTATAATTACCTCTGTAGCTCTCCCTCCACTTTGGAGGCCGTGACTTCACGTGTAGGGACGTGCGATACTGAAAAAGTATCGATACTTGCGTAAGGAAAATATCTAATAAAATGTATCGATACTGATATAGTATTGGAAGAAAAATATCGATATCTTCAAATATCGAAAGAAATATATACAAGAAGAAATAAGAAATATAATGGCCACTGCGCATGTGCTGTGAATTTAAATTTATACTTTCAAAAGAAGCGTGAATTTAAACCATATTTTTTTATTTACTGTTATTTTTAAATAACAAATTTCGTATAAAAACGGAGTTACTTTTTTATTTTTATCGGATATCTTTAAAATTTCCGATAATAGGTATATCATCCTGATATTAGTAACGTATCGAAAGGTTGGTATCGATACCAAAATGTTGGTATCGAAACGAAAATATTGATACTAATATCATATCAGTAGTATTGGAACGTCCCTATTCACGCGTAAAATATATCATTACGGAGATCTGCTGCGACAGAGTACCACGCTCTATAGAGTAAAAGGTGTGATATATAATTTTTTATTTTATATTTGTCTATATATGTAGTAAATTTTTAATAGAGATTTCACTGTTTTTTGTTTCATTCTTCCATTACTTTACATTCGTTCTTCGCCACTCACACTTTTATCTACACTACATAAATATCCCTTAAAAATAAAAACAACTTTCAGTTCAACTGTACGATCATTGGAAAATTGATTGTTTAATTTACAAAAAAAAATATATTAGTTCAACAATTGTACTTTTCATTTTTAGCTCCTTTAACTTTTGCTTTATTGCAAGATAAAATAAAATAATTTGTATTAAATTTTATACTTTTTGTAAATTAAATTAGTATTGCCGTGAATCCCTTTTTCTAAACTCAAAAGTCAATTGTCTAATCAAACCAAAAATTGTTTCCATTTTCAACCATTCGCTTTATTATTCTCTATCTCCTTTTTTGATGGAAGCCAGCATTGTGGAAGATCTTCGCGATGGCTTCTCTAGGAATGTCTTCAGCCTCCCGATGAAACACCGGGAACTCTTTGTTAGTGAGCCAGGACTCCTTGGCCAAACCAGCAACGATATGCGGATTCTTGTAGAACGGGTTTAATAGCTCTGGAGGAAGTTGAGCTTCCTGAGCGGCATTCGCAGCCACTTCGCGGTGGACTAGCGAAGCTGGGTCTATCGGTGGGGGATTGTTGAATGAGGCTGGAAAGAAATAGAAACTGTTAAAATCGTCACAACTATAGTCTTCGCATGTACCATATACCATATGTTTCAGTATAAGGTCATAACAATTGCATAAATAAAAAGGTACTACAAAACGCATTTCATATTTGACGTTTGCATTAAATTTTATTATACGAAAATACAAGCAAAGGAAATGTCTCTTTGCCAAACGATGAATTAATTTGACATATACAATTTGGATTCTCATATTTATGTTGTTGGAAAATAAGTACATTGGTCCTGAATGCATTGCATATATATCGTACATATTTCTGTCTATTTTTAAATTTTAAATAATTGATTATGGTCCCATATTTTAGCAGTGAAAATATGACAAAAAACTGACAACAGCACTGATTGGGAATGCCTCGTGATTCGGATATACGAGGTTGTGGCTATTAAACAACGAGACTGATGCTGTTTTAACATTTTATTTTGATGCCATACCTATTTACTTATTATCACTTTCAATATACACCCCTCCTCTATCCCTACAATGCTCCATGCGAATCTTCCATTGTTCGAAACAGTACTGGAAGTCTTCTTCTGTCAGCTCCTTCAGAACGCGTGCCGATTTCTCTTTCAAAGCTCAAATCTTGTTGCTATTAAGGCAAATTTCACCTTAGGAAACAGATAGAAGTCGCACGGTGCAAGATCTAGCGAATAAGGTGGATGGTCCAACACTGGGATGCTGTACTTGCCTAGAAATCTCTTGACAGATATTGCGGAATGAGCCAACGCATTGTTTTGATGGAGAAACCATGACTTGTCCTTCCACAATTCGGGTACTTTTGTCAATAAATTATAAGTTTCAGTAGCAGCTTTGCCAAGTTTCATGTGAAATTTCGCAACAATTCGTTACTCTAAGTTGCACTTAACATTTTTTCGGCGAAACAAAAAAACAACTATAATTAGAATTAATGCTACGGCTATACGGATTTGTTTACAAAAGCGAGAAGTACTGCATTCGAAAGAGAAAACTTCACGCTAAAAATCTGACGGGCGCTGGTGTTTGGTGCATGCGTACTTCGTCTGTAGCAGCGTCAGTCTTGTTATTTAATAGCCACACCTCGTACTTATGAATTTACGAAGAATAATTTATTTATTTGTTACTCTGCACAGCAAGAACTTAATCCCAATAACAGTACAGGGGACCTACAGCTTATAGTGTCAGTAAGATTTGAACGTACGATCTCTTGCTTGAGAATTACGAAACGCATGATTTACCTAATTTTTATCCACTGGACTACGATTTCCTGAAAATTATATTACATATCCCAAGTATAATATTCGCAAATATACAAACACAGAATATCACATACGGTGATAAATTTTTCGATAACAGAATCTGACTTAAAATAGTACAGTATTCGTTTAGGCCTCCTTTACCTGTTCACTCGATTGCAATAATTGACGTTTTATTCTGACAAACACGAATGAATACGTATCAGTTAAAATTGTGCATTAAATTAACAATATCGTATCACAGTGAAATTTAATACGGCTTTGCCAAAATGAATAAATAAACATGGATTGTTTCCATTCCGATATTTTATTAATTTTTCTGCTTAAAAATTTAGTTGCTGTTTTAAATAGAAACACTATGTGAATTTTTTAGTTCGAAACGTTTTTTTTCAAATAAAATTGGATTCCAGTCGCATTTTTATTTATTCAATATTTTTTTAATATCTGAAAAATGTCTTTGAACAATGATGTATATTTCAGGACAGACTTTGGTTTTCGAGGGACATATTTTATACTTTATATAAAATTTATAGAGAGTAAAATTTTCATTTAACGCAAGTTTGTAGCAGTTAATTTTATTAAAATTTTGCTAATCCTTTTATTATTTTACTGTCATAAAGCACAGAATTATTTAGATTTTCATTAATTTAGTTTTTTATTTATAGTATTCCATATTGAATTTCAATGAATAAAAAATGTACTGTTTCAAAATAAATTTGATAAATGTATATGTAAATAAAACAATAGACAGACGAAAATTTTAACTGCCAATTAAATTCAATAAAACATTTACACTGGAACAACTCTAAACAAATTTCATTTATAAAATATTCATCTATAACATTTTATACCATATTATATTAATATTCACATAAAAATAAATAAATAAATATATCATCACGCCTTCTACCCATTACTGGGCGTGGCACTCTGCCGAAGCAGATATCGGTAATTGATATATTTTGCGCGTGAAGTGCGGTTACCAGTCGTCAAATCACGGCCTCCAAAGATGTTAGTGGTGGAGGAGCCACAGGGGTAGTTTTTGAAATTATGAAAATTGTTTGTCGCCTGTGGGAATCGAACCAGGGTTCTCAGGATTCACAGGCCGACTTCATACCACTGAGCTAGCCACTCCATAATATTCACAACATATAAAAATTATTTTTCACGCACTTTAATTTTCTGTCATAAAATTAACTTTCAAATTATCATTGTCACTGTACTTGAAAGTCATCCATATGACAAAAATTTACCCACTTCAATATGACACTATTATTTAAACTTTTTCAATAATAAAAGAACGCTCTATCAGGAATGTTCACATTACCATGGATACTTGTATTTTCAGTCTTAAAGCTACATTCACAAATCGAAATTAGTTTTTGTTTTATGTTTTCCATTTTCATTTTAATAACCTTGTAAACATGTTATCTTATGCAGCCATTCACATATCAGTATTTAGTTTTGGTTTTAACACAAAAATTTGCAAACTCCAAACTTATGTTTTAGTTTGAAGTTTTATACTTAGAAATAGACCAATAGGACGAAGCGTAGAATGATGTAGTGATATATACTTGTTTCTTTCTGTCATCCTTCGCATTGACGATAACCTAAGTTTGTTTTTATTCCAGTGTCAAAATGAATTAAAATAAAAACATGATTTTAATACCTACTTTCTTATTATGATAATACTTATCTTGCTCTTCCAAAAAATACGAAAGTAAACAAACAACATATGACAGCATGTGTAACTTAGCACATTTGACAGTTGCATTTACTGTATTATCGATCTTCTAAAATTTATGATAGATGTCACTACTAACTAAAATCGACAAAAGGAAAACTATTTGTGAATGGTACCTAAAATCACACTAAAACATAAAGCATAAAACTAAAACTAATTTCGATTTGTGAATGTAGCTTTATGAAACAAATAACTATTATTCAAAAATTAGATTATGTGCTTGCATAATTGTTTTTTCACTTTGAGGAAATCAAGCTATAAAAAGTAATCACTTTACATTTCTAACAACCCTACAAAACAATCTCAAAAACATCACTTCTACCACAATACTTATTATTCTCTTAACGCGGTTATCATTAAAATCTTAGCCATTAACTTACCGGATAGCAGGTTTTGAGCAGGGTTGTAATGGCTGTATATTTGTGGCCGGGCGTGCACAAACATAACCTCCGCTAAAAACACAGCAGCCACCAGGAATTTCATCTTGATTGCTATTGCTACAACAAGAATAAAAATGTTTTAACCGAACGAGGATTTTTAATGAGAAAGGTTAAGACAAAGGCGGGAAACAAGACATAAAGATTTTAGTGCGGAATGTTTCGACGAAACGTCGGGGATTTATGGCTGATTAAGGAAAGAGTTAAGGGATGAAAGCGCTTCTAGTTCTTGCTTTGAAGGGAATATGCCCGAGTGTCATTATGGTTTAACTGGTGTTACGCTTTCGATATCTTTGTTTGGATTATGAAGATTTTATCGACTTGTAAAAGTTTTAGTGTTTCAACGGTGTGAAGATAATTCGTGGTGATTTGTTTTTGTCATAACATAATAGTATATTGAAAAACAAGTGTAACAATGTTATAGTATATTACGTATCATGAACTATGACAGTTTATAGGTCAAGAATGCAGTTTGGGAAATCGAGGCCCGAAGAGTCGAGATTTCCTAAACATTCACTTACAGTTCGTTAGTAAGATATTTCCTAAACATTCGCGACTTAAAAAATCACTTACAGTTCAAGGCTAGTAATCTATTTTTTACAATACTTGCACAAATAGAAGGAAAATAAAATATGTTTAAAAACTGACAGCTGTCAAATTGTTGTCAAAATAAACAGAATCTTGATGTGTAATATACGAAGGACAAAGTAAATATTAAAGTTTTGATATAACCATGGAAACCACTGTGCAATAAAAGTTCCACTAAGGACCAGTTTTTCAATCACCGATTAATGTTAATCATGATTAAATAATAATAGAAACCATGGTTTCCATTATTATTTAATCATGATTAACATTAATCGAGAGTAAACCGGTAATTGAAAAACTGGCCCTTACTGTATTTAAATTTTGTCATTAATACGATTATTACGATTTGATGAGTCATCCGCCATGTAGTCCTGATTTGGCACCCAATCACTTCTTTTTATTCCCGAACATAAAAAATAAATTGCGTGGTCAACGTTTTTCGACACCTGGTGAAGCGGTTGATCCGTTCAAAATGCATGTTTTGGAGATACCTCAATCGGAATGGAAAAAGTGATTCGAAAATTGGTTCACACGTATGCAAAAGTGTATTGATCTTCATGGAGAATATTTTGAAAAGCTATAAAGCCATTTTCGATGATACATATTTATTTGGTTTCTTTAATCCCGAAATATAAAAGGCAACCCTCGTATGTAACTTCCAGTACAAGTATTGTAAATATATATATATATATATAACATATTTTTCCCTTTTTTAACAATTATCTCAAAGTAGTTCAACAAATTATTAAAAACAAATTAAATAACGTATAAAAATAATACAAACTAGGAAGGAATTAGTTGTTTGTTATTTTATACACATAAACATTTTTTGAAATGAATTATTTTTACAGTCGAGTGTGAATAAAAATGAAAATTTTTCAAATATCTGTATATATTTTGTGATTAAAATTTCGGTGAAATTATGCTGAAGCCTTTGGCTTAATTGCTTATGTTACAACCAAATTTGATTAGTTGATTAACACAAAATTATTCGAATAAATTGAGATATATTTTGATAATTCTATTTACAATGTATCAGGATTAATTTTTCCAATAATTTGATAACATATTCCTGCATCGAGAATAGCAATGCATACTACGAATTGCAAATCAATCACAGATATGTGAAATAATTATTATAATCTGTTTAATTGATTCTCTCGATTGAACAATAATTATTATGAATAATATATGCACGAATATGCCGCATGAGAACACAAAGCATATATAGGTTGTTTCTATAGTTGTGGATCAAACTTTAAGGGTATGTATTATATGACGTACTTTACTGATTATAGAACAAAAAGATTTTTTCAAAATTTGCAAAATTAGGGGTGGTTTACCTTAAGTAAGTATTTTTAGTAACACTGTTTTGATAGGTATTCTAATATAAATAAAATAAATATATCATCACGCCTTCTACCCATTACTGGGTGCGGCCCTCTGCCGAAGTAGATCTCGCTAAGTGATATATTTTGTGCATGAAGTGCGGTTACCGGCCGTCAAATCACGGCCCCCATAGATGTTAGTGGTGAGGGAGCGACAGGGGTAGTTTTAAAATGGTGAAAATTGTATTCTAATATATGTATTAATAATTAAATTATAATTATAAATACTACAATAGTCATTTATACAACAGATAAATGTTTACTGCCAATGTTTATTATTGTTTTATTAACAATTGCTAACGATCCAGTGGCACAAAATATTCTACGAAGATAGTACATTGAAATCAGTATGTTTAATAAAAAATAGCATACGATACACGTGTATAAGTGTCTTTAAAGCACAAATGCCGTTAAAAGCACTGCGCTTCGCGTCGTGCTCTTAAACTTGTCATACGTGGTTTAAAGATTTACTTATGCACTAGTATCATAATTTAAAATATACTATTAAATTAAGTGTCAATGGTTTCTAAATGGTCGTAGAAAAAATATTGTGTGTATCGTGAACAGAAAGTGTCCTTGCCACTCTTGCATGAGTGTTGCTCTCTGCTGTACCTCGATCAACAATCATCATGCGCGAGCGGTAATAGACTACTTTCTGTTTTAGATTGATCCATAAGTATAGAAACACCTTGTATATATAAAACGAAATGTAAAATATTTAAAAAATAAAAACTAGTATAAGTAAACTTGACATTTACATTTCCATGGCCAGCGTGGATCGGGCTGCGCCTCATTAAAATGTTTAAATAACGCAAAAAAATTCGCCGCTGGAAATATCGTCTAGTTTAGATAGACGTAGAATATTTTGTTACAAATTACATTCAGGAACTACGAAAGAATAAACACGTGTTTCTTTATATTTATCGCACTACACTAAATATGAGTACAGTATTGGATTCAGGCAGAATATTTATGTATTACAATTATAGGTACTCACACATTTTTAATAGTTATTTATTATACAAGTGTTTTATTAGATATATAAAACACGCAAGAAAAGTAAATATTCTTAAGTGTTTTATATACCAATAAAACACAAGTGTAATACAAAATTTTATCCACAACTCATAATTATAGGTATCGAAGAAGATTGATCGTAACGTTTAACGTTGATTCAGTTATATATATATATATATATATATATATATATATATATATATATATATATATATATATATATATATATATATATATATATATATATAGTTTCTCAAAATATGGTAGAACATGAAGTGGTTGCTAAATAATAAGTTGTTTACAGTGTTTTATGGAATATAAAACACTAGTGTTTTATGAGCCATATAATTCAACTGAAATCAGTGTAATAATATCTGTATATATATGAGGATAAAAAATATTGTTACTGTAAAATCTGGAACAAAACAATATAATATATAATTACATTTTTTGCTGCTAGATTTGAGATTAATTTGCAAAATTTATATGTTGACATAACTGCGGTAATTTATGAGAATTGAATAAATTATTGGTACTTTTAATTTTAAATAATCATAAAGTGCAAATGCAACATAGCTTTTAATTTTATTTTAAATTAATATGACTTGTATAATATTGTCATTCATAAATAAATAATGAATTAATATAGATACCGTTTCATGTAATTTTGCATAAATGTGAGTATACGAGTATAGTGAAGTATTTAAAATATTTGTAATTCATTATATTGCATGCATAAATTATATTATATCAAGAGTGATGTTTTTATTATAGGGAAAAACTATCTATTATCAATACAATTGATACCGCTTAATTGGACCCGCAGTTAATTGATGTAACCGCTTATATGCGACAAATTTTAAAGAGCAGCCGACAAACAATTTTCTCTTCATAAAACTACTTCTGTGGCTCCCTTTTCACAAACATCCTTGAAGTCCGTGATTTGACTTTTGGTAATCGCACTTCACGCGCAAAATATATCACTTATCGAGATCTGCTACGGCAGAGTACCACACCCAGTAATGGATGGAAGGCATGTTGATATATTTATTTATAACTCATATGTTTTAAGGATATAATTACACTGACTTCAGTTGAATTATATGGCTCATAAAACACTAGTGTTTTATATTCCATAAAACACTAGGCGTTTTCCATTTGCCATTTGGATCAGATCTAACGTACATTTACTGAACCAGATCACTTATTTATTTCGTTGGATTACTTCGCTGACTTTATTTTCAGTACTAGAATTACAGATTCTAATTTACTTTGAAGTAATTCACTCCAATAAGTGTATCAGTTTGTTTAATTCAGTTCATTTTGTCATGTTATCTAATTTAACTGAACTGATTTAACTGAACCAAGTGGTAAATGGAATACAGCTACTGTAAATTACTTGTTACTTTTGAGAAACTAATTTAACTGAATCAACGTTAAACTAGACGAGCAATCTTCTTCGATACCTATAATTATGAGTTGTGGATAAAATTTTGTTTTATACTTGTGTTTTATTGATATATAAAACACTTAAGAAAAATAAACACTCGACCTTCGGTCTCGTGTTTAAACTTTTCTGGCATGTTTTATATACCTAATTAAACACATGTATAATAAATAACTATTATTTATTTATAATAATAAAATATATTACTGATTTTATCTTTTTCCGAAATTTTTAATCAAAATGTCAAAATGTATTTAAAATGTCAGAGACCATCTTAATTCCTAATAAATCATAAAAAGAAATGTCCACGTTCGTCAATTTGATAAAAATGTTAAACATCCTCAAAACCTCTAAATGTATTAATTTCGTACTACTTCTACGGTTATGTTAATTACGAAATCTTTGAAATATTTGTAAAACTCTGATGCAATACTAATTAATATTGCCCTCTGACCCTGTCACCAATGGCCAAATTTGGCGGTCGTGTCCGGCGGGCTAGTGCAGCCCTGGCCGCTCTCGCAGCCTCACAGCCTTGCTGTGCGAGTGCAGGAATGCAAGGTAAGCCACAGCACACTTGACGTAGGCGTGACCGTTATTGGACCGTATCGATATTAAGTCCTGCTTATCTGGAGTTTGTTTATCTCTTTTTGATGGCGGTGCTTATATAATATTTAATAAGGTTACTGTTTTACTATCACTTGAATTAAACTATTGTTAATGGTTTGGTATTTATAGTATTATCACGTGTTGATCTGTTTTTTGTTGCAAAAGAAAGGTGTTTTTAACATGTTCACCGCCCATAGAAAAAATTAAACTGCTAAATGCCGAGTGCTGCGTCATAATAGTAACAGCTACGTGCTGATGCGGGATTGGCATCATCTAATTAAAATCAATCACGCGTCGGTGCGTGACCGGCAATGAACGTGTTAAAGATTGAATTTAATGTAAATTATATGCAGTCAGAAATTAACTATAAAAATAACCCCTGTTTCTTGGTTCACTTAATTAATAAAATAAATAAATATAAATATATCATCACGCCTTTTACCCCTTACTGGGTGTGGCACTCTGCCGAAGCAGATCTCGGTAAGTGATATATTTATGTGTGTGAAGTGCGGTTGCCAGTCGTCAAATCACGACCCCCAAATATGTTAGTGATGGGAGAGCCACAGGGGTAATTTTAAACTGGTGAAAATGTTTTGTCGGCTGTGGGGATTGAACCAGGATTTTTAGGATCCATAGGCCGACTTAATACCACTGAGCCATTGGTTATATGATAATCGTATTTCATTATATTAAATTTTTGAGAGAAAGCCGATACTAAATATGGTATTTATAGTATTAAGATTATTTTAAGAATTTATAACGACAGAATTAATTAAAAATTCATTGAGATTAAACAGATATTCATGGAAATAAGATGATCTTTAATTTTAATATTTGACTAAACAATACCTTTAAAAGTCTTGGTTGGAAATTAAGGTTATTTTAATACAAGTTTATTTTGTTTGAATAAACGATTTGAAAATGAAGATATAAATGTTAATATCGTTCCTAGTACTAATTAATCTTTCCTTCAAAATATATACATTTTGATATTTAAACGGTCTAACTTAAATCATGGGTTAAACATCTAAAAATAAGATAACCAGTTAATTTGATGTCCGTAAATGCTTTGATCCAGAGATATTTCATAATTGTACAAAAAAAACATGTGCTAACATTCGAAACTTCCTAAATAAAACATATTGCACATGACGTGTTGTTTTTGGATCCTGAAGCCTTTTTATTTATATAAGTTTATGTATTGGCTAGTGAACTTTCATTTTATAAACATTTATTATATTACAATATAACCGATATTTTTTTGTCTGATATCTATAAATTCTTATTCAAAATACCAGAGACGTAATAAAATTGTATAAAAATAAGGTTTCTTACTCCTTGGTAACAATAGAGCGAGTGAGTCCACCAATTAATAGCCTCATCCTAGGCGTAAAATTGAGATTAGGCAATACAGAAACAGATCTCTTGAAATCCTCATTAGTAGTACGCAATTAAACAAAATCCTAAATATCCAACGAGCCCGACTTAACAATCATTATCTATCAAAACAAAAGAGTTACTTCAGTAACTTTAAATCGATGGTCAAGAAACTTTTGATCACCTCTTTTATCGTTCACATTTATCGAGAATAATCGGTAACATATTTCAAACCACTCCATATTTTAAGTCAACATTTCCCAAAATTCCAATAAACCACACTTGATCTTCCACAATTGAAAAACATCAAACTTTTAATCAAAAAATAACAAAAAACCTATCTAGGTACTTACAGTTACAAAATGAAAATCTGTAATACCAACACTTGGATACTATCACCCGGTAGCTGAGTGCGTTTCCTTTTATACCAGCCGCGGCACATGCAGGTGACCTTGCCTTGAGAAACAGAGTCAAGGACGGCGATCTGTCTGTCGGTGTGTCCATCCTTATGCTCTGGTGCTCCAGTTTGCTTGATGGTGATCCCAGTGATCTATGACATCGCGAACGGTTTTTGTATCACGTTTGCTTGTCAGTCTTTCGTCGCATGCCTCGATGTAGGAATTGTAAATCAAGCTGGAGCAAAGTGGATTGATGTTGCTGAGATATTGGACGGTAAATCTTCCTACCGAAAAAGAATGGCTTCTGCCTGATTGAAATTTGATTTATTTACGTGCATATTAAATATTACTTAGGGTGCAGGTCTATGATGAAAGTACAATACTTATTTTAGATAGTACAGATTCTATTCTATTTTTATGGGTTGGCTAGCTCAGTGGTATGAAGTCGGCCTGTGGATTCTGAGAACCTTGGTTCATACATACATACATACATATCTTCACGCTATATCCCAACAAATGGAGTAGCACGAACCTTAAAATCACTCATAAAACATTCACTCATCACACTCATCAAACAATCAACCCTCGTCAAGCATTCTCATCCAACCAAACCACCCTCATTTCAACCACATTCATAGATCACTCCATATAAACTCATTCATTTATTACACTCGAAATCATTATCACACAACAAACCTTCAATCACATCATTCCTATTCACCTATCGTTCATTTTCTTTCTTCAACGTACATAACATATGCATAAAACATCTCAAATTACTCACGTTTACAAACTAAATAAATATATCATCACGCCTTCTACCCATTACTGGGTGTGGCACTCTGCTAAAGCAGATCTCGGTAAGTGATATATTTTGCGCGTGAAGTGCGGTTACCAGTCGTCAAATCACGGCCCCCAAACATGTTAGTGGTGAGCCACAGGGATAGCTTTTTTCAAATTATGAAAATTTGTCGCCTGTGGGCATCGAACCAGGGACCTCAGGATCCACAGGCCGACTTCATACCACTGTGCTAGCCATTCCATACAAACAATTTTCATAATTTCAAAAACTACCCCTGTGGCTCCTCCACCATTAACATCTTTAGGGGCCGTGATTTGACGACTGGTAACCGCACTTCACGCGCAAAATATATCACTTACCGAGATCTGTTTCGGCAGAGTGCCACACCCAGTAATGGGTAGAAGGCGTGATGACATATTTATTTATTTTAGATTTTATTTTAAATGGGGTAATGGCTCAGTGGTATCAACTCGGCCTATGAATCCTAAGAACCCTGGTTCGATCCCCATAACCGACAAAACATTTTCACCAATTTAAAATTACCCCTGTAGCTCCCCCACCACTAACATCTTTGGGGACCGTAATGGGTACATTCTATTTAATTTGATTAATTTATATCTACGTATTTATATTTAAAAAACTTATTTAAATACAGTTTGTTCAGATTTCGAGGATCTACATTAATCTCTCAGAAACTAAATACGTTAGAGTTTAATTAGACAATTCAAAAACTCTTGTAAATAAATAAATATGTCGCTAGATACGAACAAAAAACTAACATGTGTATTTCTGTCGGAATAATATACTGTGTAACTTGTAGGAAAAGTGATATATTCCTGGACGATGCTGGCAATTGAGGGACGAGGCATTAATCGAGTTCTGTAACTACAATAGTCTGGGAAATTAAGTTTTCTTACGTGTTATACAACAGTATATTATTTTTTAAGGAGTTAAAGTGATACTTTTTTTAGCGAATACATAGGTCTTGACAGACCGAGGTCAACAACTACGGATGAGGCACAAAAAGTCTCTTTCGCTCGACATAAAATACGTTTTTTTTTCTTCAAACGTCGCTGGTGAACCAATGAGGCTTCTTGATTTTAATTAGCGTCAGACAAAGCATTTGTCAGAAAAGTCAAACTATAACTGTTTCTATTTTCTATTTTAAAATAAAAAATAAATATAAATATATCATCACGCCGTCTACCCATTACTGGGTGTGGCACTCTGCTGAAGCAGATCTCGGTAAATGATATATTTTTGCGGGTGAAGTGCAGTTACCAGCCGTCAAATCACGGCCCCCATGGATGTTAGTGGAGGGGGAGCCACAGGAGTAGTATTAATGTGGTGAAACTGTTTATCGTCAGTGGGAATGAAACCAGGGTTCTCAGGATCCACAGGCCGACCCGATAACCACTGTGCCACCTACTCCATAAAATAATAATTATAATTTTAAAATAACTTGTTAATTAACTAAAAATATAAAATGCGATTTATATTCTTTTGTTACATGAATCAAAAATATTATATTTATATTCTAAAATGATATTTATTTATCAACAAATGAATTGTTTTCGGTTCAATATTATATAGTACTCTATTTATTTAAATAATACGCAAATGTGTTTATAAACAAATATTATTTGTAATGGTATAAAACAAAAATAAACATTTAAATCAACTAATTTTATTTATTACCAAAACAAGCATAAAAATGGGGTTTGTAATAACTACATTTATATTTTTAATTGAACTGTCAAATATATATACATGTGAAAATATACAAAATTTCGCTTTGTTGTATACTATACAGAAAGCTTTGCAGCATAGGTATTATAATATGTACAATATGTAAATATTGCGATGTTTTCGTTTCACTATTATATTTGACCTGTGTGTTTATACAGCACATTTGATATGCCTACATCTACTTCATTATAAAACTTTTTGTTCTATGCTAGGATATAATGCGGTGAAATGAAACCATAACATGGTATTAATTTTCTAATGAATTTATGTAAACGAAACTTATACATATAATAAGAAAAATTAATGAACTTTTCGTTCTGCTGAGTCATATTTTAACCAGAAATTAATGAATGAGGAAGAAAATATTACAAAATATTTAAAATATTTGTAATAGGATCAAAATTTCTACGCAAAAAATGAAGGTTATGTTATGAAAAACATATTAATTAAAACTGAAAACAAAATATTTTGCTGACAGTTTTATCTGCGAAAAATAAAGGTAATAAAATAAAAACAAAATCAAGAACATGACGTCATGTGTCCTTTCAATAAATTTGATTCTATGAATGAGGAAGGTTACCAATAAAACTAAACCATAAATGTATTACGTCGTAACTGTTTTCTGTTACGTTACGTGAAATTGAAAGTAGTTCAAATTGATCATTTACCTTAAGGTAGGAGGTTAGCCACTGTATTGATAATGGATTGAACTGTCATGTAACTACGTTAAATGCGTATCACATGTATTATTCACTGTTTCAAGAAATTTAATTAATTGTTGACTATTACTATATTTTGTTGAATAATATATTCAAATTCCTCCCAAGATCAATACTTTATATATATATATATATATATATATATATATATATATATATATATATATATATATATATATATATATATATATATATATAATTTTTGTGTTTTAATGCAAATTTATACAAATTTTGAAGTAATAATTTGCAATGTCACAAAATAAATTCAAAAAATATTCATCTCTAGTGATATTACCTTGAATCTACTAATCATAATAAATTTTGGTTTGGAATTATGACAAATCATTATTTAAGCTGATTAAAATCCTTTTGATCACATATAATTAAATAATGTGAAACTCAAAAAATTGATTTAATTTTAGTTCTTCTGAGTATGTAGAGTATTGCTAATTAATTATTGAATATTTTTAGTAACATTTCGTTTTTCAACTTTTATGATATATTTTGTTATTTATCTTTTTGGACGAAAAGAATAAATCAGTGTTAACGAAAAAATGTGTAGGAAAACAAAACAAAAATATCTGCAGATCAAAAGCAATGCTAATAAATTAACTTCTAAGCAAGAGGTTCTTCTCAGCAACAAAAACGGAATCAATTTATTTTTGTTGCGCATTGAATTCACTTTGTCCATTTTTCCAATAAAACAATAAAAAAAGCTTACATCGAATATTATTATAATTATTTATTTAATTTAAAATAAATATGGACTTTTCTCCATTCTCATAAAATTTAAAATATGTAGATATAAAAAATAGTGACCCTCACCGATTTACTATTATCTATCGCAATTTGTATTTCTTCCTTCTATTACTAATATTTATGTATTCAATTAACTTATATACAAGTTTTCAGCGATTTTTAAAATTTTCAAATATTTTCAATTTGTTTTTAAACAGTTTTTGACAATATCTTAAAAACCAGAAGGCGTATGTACTTGGGGATTTGACCATTGGATTCAGCGGGTCAATATTCATATGTATGTAAATTTTCATTACACTAATCGTGCGAAAAAGAGTTTTAGAGCAAATTATTTGAAAATTGTAAAAATAATTAAAAATATCAAAAAAATCTAATCGCTTCAAATGAGCTCAAATGAGTCAATTCGGACACGGGGAATTCATTGCCGTTAACCGCAACTTCGTATCACGTTTAGTTTTTGAGAAAGACCCTTCGGAAGTGTTGAACTTTCATAACATTTCAGTTTTTCGACTTTCCCGAGGCCTAAACTCAAAAACTAAACGAGATACGAAGTTGCGCTCAACGGTCAAATACATATGTATCTAAATTTTCGTTACAGTAGCTACAAATTTAAACTTCTGCATTCATGAAATAAAGGTCAAATATATCTATTGAATAATTATTGGTACACTCCGAATTGAAATATAAAATAATAAATAAATATATCATCACGCCTTCTACCCATTACTAGATGTGGCACTCTGCCGAAGCAGATCTCGGTAAGAGATATATTTTGCCCGTGAAGTGCGGTTACCAGTCGTCAAATCACGGCCCCCAAAGATGTTAGTGGTGGAGGAGACACAGGGGTAGCTTTTAGAAATTATGAAAATTGTTTGTCGCCTGTGGGAATCGAACAAGGGTTCTCAGGATCCACAGGCCAACTTCATACCACTGAGCTAGAACACTGTAATTTAAATTAAATGGTAACATAACGGGTAAAAATATCTTTTAGGGTATAGCTGTATCCAAGGTTGAGTTTAGACTATTTATTTATTTACATCGTGAGTAGAAGTCAAATCTATTTTGGAATGTAAAGAGTAGTCTATCCCTTTACTGATCAATTATTGAATCTTATATTTGATTTATTTTCACGGCTCCATATTTGAATCTAAAGTTGTGAAGTATTTCTTATAATATACATTTACTAAAAAATAATAAATCAAAAGAAAAAAGCGTGCGACAAAAGTAGCGACATCTCCCTCGATTAAGAGTGTCAGAGTTGCCCGGTGGGACATTATTTAAAGTTTATTTCCTTAAGCATCTGCTAAAAGGAAATAAAATGTATCTCACGTTTTCACCAGAGATATACCAGTAAGTTTATATCTAGAGGGCGTATCTATTTCGGCAATGCGTCATGAATATCGCGCATCGCGACGCCGAATCACGTGCAATTGAGGTAAACGTTTTATGCTGTACTGAATTGTTTTCGTGATAAGCTCCTCTGTCTGGATTGTGTCTCCAATATCACCCCAGAGAGCGTTTTGCCGAGCGAAGTTTTGCCGGAGCTTACGGACTTTCAGACTAGTGATACGTCTTATAAATTTTACCCATGACGTAGCGCTCTTTTCGAGTTATTGTATTTCAATTTTGTCGTTTCTTTTTCCCGGTGAATATTGGGGAATATATAAACGAATGAAATCAATTTATGTATTATGGTTCCCTTATATTTATTTCTTGTTAGTTATACTTCAATATGAAACTTTATTTCATTTTGGAAAACGGTAACATTGCTAGTGAACTAAGATATTTGTTAATTATTTTGTTTTCATTATTTACATAATTACATCTAAGAGAACCAAGACATATCCGTACCGAATATACTATACAATTATAATTACCTTCTAAATAAATAAATAAATTGGGGTGGCTAGTTCAGTGGTATGAAGTCGGCCTGTGGCTCCTGAGAACCCTAGTTCGATTCCCACAGCCCACAAACAATTTTCATAATTTCAAAAACTACCTTGGTGGCTCCTCCACCACAAACATCTTTGGGAGCCGTGATTTGACGACTGGTAACCGCACTTCACGCGCAAAATATATCACTTACCGAGATCTGCTTCGACAGAGTGCCACACCCAGTAACGGGTAGAAGGCGTGATGATATATTTATTTAATTTTTTATTATATATTATTTATAATAATAAAATAACTGTAGCCTCGACTTTTCTATCCATTTCTGAGTGTGGCAGAGAGAGGTTCTTTTTGCTACCATTGGTTATATTTTTATTTGAAACTAATTTGTTTATATCCCAGTTTTTTAAATTAACTTTTTAATCTTGTCACGCATGCATTATTTAGAAAGGTATCAAGTCTGCCTGTGGATCTTGAGAACCCTAGTTCGATTCCCACAGGCGACAAACAATTTTCACCATTTTAAAATTACCCCTGTGGCCCTCTCACCACTAACAGCTTTGGAGGTCGTGATTTGACGACTGATAACCTCACTTCACGCACATAAATACTTACCGAGATCTGATTCGGTAGTGTGCCACTCCCAGTAATAGGTAGAAGGCGTGATGATATATTTATTTATTTATTTATAATATAAAAGTCATCTCATAATAGCATATTATAAATCTAGGGAGAAAAGTGCATGGTTCTTCATGAGGTACATTTTGTATCCAGAGGGCGAAGTCCGAGAACTACAAAGCACCTATAGAAAAATAGCATTCAAGTAATTCATATTTTTATTGACATTAATTAATTTGAAAACATTTAGTAGTCTTTGATAAGGCAAAATTAGATTCCTTTATAAGCGCAATATTTTATATAAACAAATTTATTTATGTCAAATCACACGTCAACTTTATAATGGAATACCAGGAATACAGCGAAGAATCCTCGGAAGACTCCCAAGAAATTGTTGGTGAAGCTTCTGCAGCTTGTCTAAAATTATTACTGATAACATCTAGTAAGTTGTACGATTTTACCGCTACAGAGAATAGTGGGCCGAAAAAAATCACAAACTTTACGGAAAATAATAGTACCTAGTTTATAACACATTTACGCATTTAATTCCGTAATAAAATTTTAATTGTTGAGATATTTTCGTACTCATTTTGAATCTGAACGCCTGAACGGAACTATATAGAGCGTGACTTAAATGCGTTATTTCGTACGTAGGCAGTTATGGGATGTCGACATGCACGGCAACAAATTACTCGATCAAACGCCAGTAGTTAACGTGGAAAATATTATTCCGACGAATGATCACAAGATGTATGTGTGTATTTCTAAATAGAAAATATTGTGCAACTAATTATCAATGGTTTTTAATAATTAGTAAAGAGTAATTAAAACAGCAACTTATCTACTTTAAAATTTGTTAATAATAAAAATGTAAACTCTCTGACGTAGGTTTGCAAGTAAGTATTTTTTTCTGTTTAATTTATTTTTAAAATTAGGGCATCTTTGACGTAGGAAAATTTTAATAAATTTTGGTGCTCGTTTAAAACAGACGTGAAGCTTAAGCAGCCTTTAAGAAGATATTGTAAATTATTATCTCCAGCTTACGATTAAAACCTCTTGCAATTTATTTTCTTTTATTTACGTTTTAAAGGGAAGAGGCTCTAACGACGAAAGCAATTTTCGAAGAAAGCTTAGCGAAAGCTCCGTAAAGCCAAGTTGCATTGGTTCATTGGATGTTGTCGAGTAAAATTCTCGGCGAGAAGTAAAGCATAGGGATTGTTCCCGTTTTAGCTTCTTTCCTTCAACTTTATTGTGTATCTCAATAGTTTTAAAAACTTAAACTTTATTTTTTATTACTTTCTGTTTATGTGGAGACTATCTTCAAGGTCTTTAAATTGTAAGTAAAACTTATGTTGTGTAGTTCTTTTTCTTGATTTTAATTGTGGTTGTACAGACAAAATTGATATTCCCGTAAAACAATTTAATTAATTTTCTTCTAAAATTATTTTTTCTACGATTGCTATGAAAATTGACAATTATTCTCTCATTTGTCATCATAAAGTTGACGTTTTCTGTGGAGAAATCGTAAAAACAATTTTTACGCGTTTTTCCAGTGGCAACGCGCGAAACAGATATTAGGCGCATTTCATTTGCCGTTTGAATCAGATCTAATTTATATTTACTGAACCAGATCACTTATTTATTTCGCTGTATTACATTGTTGACTTTATTTTTATTTTCTGTACTATGGAGTGGCTAGCTCAGTGGTATGAAGTCGGCCTGTGGATCCTGAGAACCCTGGTTCGATTCCCACAGGCGACAAACAATTTTCATAATTTCAAAATAGCTACCCCTGTGGTTCCTCCACCACTAACATCTTTGGAGGCCGTGAATTGACGACTGGTAACCGCACTTCACGCGCAAAATATATCACTTACCGAGATCTGCTTCGGCAGAGTATCACACCCAGTAATGGGTAGAAGGCGTGATGATATATTTATTTATTTTATATTTTCTGTACTAGAATTACTGATTCTAATTTAATTTGAAGTAATTCATCCTAATAAGTGCATCAGTTTGCTTAATTTAGTTCATTTAGTCATGTCTAATTTATCTAAACTAATTTAAGTGAACCAAGTGGCTGCTATTAGGCGTATTCCATTTGCCATTTGGATCAGATCTAAGTTACATTTACTGAACCAGATCACTTATTTATTTCGCTGGATTACTTCGTTGACTTTATTTCTTATTAATTTCTAATTGACTTTGAAGTAATACTCTCCAATAAGTGCATTAGTTTGCTTAGTTCACTCCATTATTCATGTTGTCTAATTTATCTGAACTGATTTATGGAGTAATGGCTCAGTAGTATCCAAGTCGGCCTGTGGATCCTAAGAACCCTGGTTCGATCCCCACATCCGACAAAACTTTTTCACCAATTTAAAAAAATCCCAGTGGCTTCTCCACCACTAACATCTGTGGGGGCCGTGATTTGACGGCTGGTAACCGCACTTCACGCGCATAAATATATCACTTACCGAGATCTGCTTCGGCAGAGTGCTACACCCAGTAATGAGTAAAGGGCGTGATGATATATTTATATTTATTTATTTTATTATTTAAGTGAACCAAGTGGCGAATGGAATACAGCTATTAAATGCACGCTGTTTCAGTAGTTACCAGGGATACAAACAAAACATAAACTTATCATATTGACAGAACAAATTTATTTTTAGATAAAAATATATAAAATATGTAAAACCAAGTTATTTGGATCAAAACAAAAGTTAATTTTGTTGTAGCTCTCGGCATAAGTGAAAATACAAACGATTGTTAATATAGCATTGAACTATCATTTAAAAAACAATTTGTTTATTTTGAAATACTATAATAAATAATGTCGACTTGTGTACTACAAACAATGAATATAGAATGTCTCTAACAGTTCTATTTATAAAAATATATGACTATTATATTGATCAGGTGACTTGAACAGCTTGGTAAAATATGTAATGCAGCAGAAACCAGTTTTCAAGAGCAGATTGCATGATAGCATTGTCTGTGTTACAGTTCTATAATGTGAAGTAATTTCACTCGTATTTCATGTTGACTATTACAACACATCATGCTAAAGATATTTTATTGACTTCATTTATCATCGATGTAAAATATATGAACAGTCATAAGTTACATGTATTATGCGTTGATACCTGTCATTAGGCGTATTTCATTTGCCATTTTGATCAGATCTAACTTACATTTACTGAGTCAGATCACTTATTTATTTCGTTGGATTACTTCGCTGACTTTATTATCAGTAGTAGAATTACAGATTATAATTTACTTTGAAGTTATTCTCTCCAATAAGTGTATTAGTTTGCTTAATTCAGTTCATTTAGTCATGTTGTCGAATTTATCTGAACTGATTTATTGAACTAAGTGGCAAATGGAATACAGCTGTTGTCAAACTTTATTTCACCTTTATTTATAAAAATGATTATTTATAAAATAAAATAAATATATCATCACGCCTTCTACCCATTGCTGGGTGTGGCACTCTGCTGAAGCAGATCTCGGTAAGTGATATATTTTGCGCGTGAAGTGCGGTTACCAGTCATCAAATCACGGCTCCCAAAGATGTTAGTGGTGGAGGAGCCACAGGGGTAGCTTTTGAAATTATGAAAATTGTTTGTCGCCTGTGGGAATCGAACCAGGGTTCTCAGGATAATAACACCAAATTGGAAAAACTTTAACCCAAAATACTAATCATGAAATGTCATGTTGATAGTGACGAGGCTTGCCAACTAAACGGGATAGACAACTCAATCATGTATAGTCATCCTGTTTTATGTTAATTCTGCAATAAATGATTTAAGTGGTATGTCAACATTAGAAAAGTTATCCAAAAGATTCATTTACCGGTTAGTACTTTACAGTAAAGAATCTTGAATCGTAGATCCGTGAAACAAATAGTGTCACCGAGATTACCGTTTGGAAAAATATGAAAATTCTGGTTGCTGTCATCATAACGATTTTAAAGTCGCGGCAAGAATAACAAACAATAAACAAAGAAAGTTCCTGGTAATCGATTTCAACGACAGCAGCAGCGGAAATCTGGCAAACTTGAGCGCTTAACTCATTCAACTTTTCCAAAACAAACCATTCCGCGCCGTCTTAAGCGGAACTCCATCAGGAAGTATAAAGGAGATATTAAATTTGTAAATTAGCTATGGCATTTGTGTCACGGCGACTGTGTAATTGAATTTCGACCGGTGCCAATTAACATTATAGCAAAGTTGGCAAACTCGTGTGAGTTCAATGTCGATCGTAGAGTTCCTCGCTGCTGTAGTTTGAGTGCAACAAGCGCTGTGTATATCTTAATTTAAATTGCAGTCGCCAGAGGGCGACTTGAGCACTACACTAAGGATTAGAATTCGATAAGTAGTATGCTGGTGCGATGCAAGGATGTATTTACGGCGCCCAGGGGAATCCCAAGATTGCAACACTCCAGAGCTTTTATTAGCTTTAAAAGCGCAGCGCGAGAGACTATTGATGTTCAAGTGGTTCTCTTTCTGCGGCGAATGAAATGTGATAGATTATTCTACTTACGTTCTCGATCTCGCCAATTTACAAACTACTTTTTTTCCAATAATCTTCAAAATTTAATTTGAAAATTCGAGCAGAGATTTAAAAAATTTGAAACTATAGTAGCGTTCGATTTGCACCAAATCTCAGTTAATCTCACCTCACCTCAGTTTGACAGCTTTTTTGTGCTGTTCTATTTGCACTGACATAACTGAGATCAAGTGAGACACTCACTTCCCCCCTTGCCGATGCTGCACTACCTATTTCACTGGTGCGTACTGAGATTTTCTACTCAGTTAGAGTGGGGGTAGAATTCGTTATGTTTTGTTTGTAGTTTGAATATTTGGAAGTTATTTAATATTTTTTTTAAATTGTACATGTTATTATACATCATATCTCACAGCTAACTGTCAACAAAAACATCAAGCAAATCATGTGTTGTCCGCGAAATGATACTACAAGGTTCGTCACGTAACCGACTCAGTTCAGACCTGTCAAAACCCGTTCGATTTGTCATCGAACAAATATCATCTCATTTCAGACAATCTCAACTCAGTTGAAATGAACTGAGGTGAGATTGTTTGCAAATCGAACGCTACTAATACTAAAAGTTTTTGTAAATTGTGTTTTTTAATATATGGTACAAGGTACATTATTTTATTTACAATGCTCTAGGGCATTATATGATTTTAATGGACCTTAGGGTAATAAGAATGACTATATATATATATATATATATATATATATATATATATATATATATATATATATATATATATATATGTATGTTGCTTCAGATAAAAGCTTGGCTTCGTGTAATTTGACACCCGTTGCCCCATGGCCTTTCGTGTGAATGTGAAAACTTTAGGTTTTCAAATATAGGACATTCACTTATAAAAGTGACAGTTATTAGTTCATTTTCATAGAATTTTAGAAACTTTTCGTGTTCGCAAGATCGGCTTTGCCTTTGTGTTAGATTACACAGCCCCAAACACATGAGACATCTGTGGAAATGGTTTCCAGATGTGGGTAGTTTTACTCAGAGGATGTCAAGTGTTTGGGATAGCCAAGTCAGTCAAGAACAGCGACTACACGTGTAAAGATGTGCGGACATCTTTACAAGACGCGATGGTGCGAATTCACCTAAGTTTTATTTTAATTAGTGCAACTGAAGTTTATAATCAAAACTGTTTTCACGCATATTAGTTTAGTCAAGTGTTTTGTATTTTATCCTTACTCATTTTTCAATATTTTATATTTAAATATCAAAGTTCGATAATTAACCCTTTATTAAGCATGTTCATTAGTTCTCAATAAAGTGATTTGCCAGTCCATACAAGTAGTTTGCAACAAGAAAGGAATTCACAGAACAACTACGTAACATTCGCATCAAATTAATTATTATATCATATTTTAACTTATTCATTGTACGCTCAACGATATATATATATATACAAAAAAAAATATATCAATAACTATTCCAACGAAATTTTGGACGAATTTAAATCTGCTAAGGGAAAACCAGTACCACAGTAGTTAAAATTTATTGTGTTGTCTGACATTCATCTATAAATAACGATTTTTATTTGTTTTAATAGCTGTTGTTCGGCAACTTTTACACCTTTGGGCAATAAAAGCCAAATCATGCCCGCTTTTGAGGACCCATAAATAAGTTTATTATGCCCTTATCCTTGTAAGCGTCACCCTCGGAAGGCAAAAACTTTATCATAATACCCTAGGTATTTAAATAACTATTTTTCACTGAATAAAAACTACGTGTACTTATTTTGCAATTTTTGCACCACCCTAAAACAATGAATATGAAATTTAAATTTAGCGCGCGTTATCTACCATTCCTGCTAGCAGGACTCGTGTTGCTCACGTTAATCAGAACGTCAGCAGACAGTGACGCGACAGCAGCGCTAGTCAGCGTCGTCAAGCGTCAACACACTGACTGTAAACCGCCAACAGGCACGAGATTGAATATTATCGCGGTGTGTAATTTGTAATTTAATCATAAGTTTGGATGAGAGAAAGTTATATTGAATATTAACAACTATAATTAACGTTTGGTGTGCGGATGGTCGCACTTCATTGGTTTCTCGGGTAATGTTAAGATTAAAGTTGAAGCTGCCGGATGATTTATATTACATCGTAAATTCTAAAGCGGGTATAGTGAAGACATGGTATGTTTAAGGGGATACAGTGGATTAAGGTGAACTAAAGTCTTGAGGAAATGTATGAGAAGATAGTTTTGTAAAATGTTCCTTGTCCTTTGACATTGTAAGTAGAAAATATACAATAAGTGAAAGTAATTTTAAATACAAAAAATATTTATTACTACATAAAGACACAAAATAATGTTTATTTTGCCGATTGAGATTAAAAGTGCTCTTTTTTGACAATGGATAGACTGTGAAATGCTACTTTTACAGTCTAGGCTATAAAAGTATTGATATGAAAAAGCAACAAATTGGACACTTATTACTTGTAGATTTGAGAACCCGAGTTCGATTCCCCTAGCCAACAAACAATGTTCACCATATTAAAACACTATTAAATATGGTAATGGCTCAGTGGTATCAAGTCGGCCTGTGGATCATGAGAACCCTGGTTCGATCCCCACAATCGACAAACATTTTTACCAATTTAAAATTACTCTTGTAGCTCCCCCACCATTAACATCTTTGGCGGCAGTGATTTGACGACTTCACGTGCAAAAATATATCACTTACCGAGATCTGCTTCGGCATAGTGCCACACCCAGTAATGGGTAAAAGGCGTGATGATATATTTTTATTTTTTTTATTAAAACACTATTAAATAGGGTAGATGGATCAGTGGTATCGAGTCGGCCTGTGGATTTGAAAACCCGGATTCGATTCCACAATCGACAAACAATTTTTACCACATTAAAACTACCCTTGTGGCTCTCCCTCTACTAATATCTTTGGTGGTCGTAATTTGACGGCCGGTAACCACTATGTTGATTCGTTATTTTTCAATTTGATGAGAAAAGTATGGATGAATTTAAAGAGCAAATTTTATCGAATTTTGCTTAGCAACTTTATAGCATGGCGTGTTTTAATGCTGCGTTTTAGTACGGTTTTTACTTTTAATATTTTAAACAAGAATTATTTTGCAGAAATAATTTTTATAGTGATGCAACTGATTATGATATTTTAAGAAAATATTGGAAAAGGATTTTATTTAAATTTAATGTTCAAGGTAAACCGGTTAGAACTCTAAATTACAGGAAATCAATGATGAGATCAAGACATTAACATTACATTTATTCTCCTTTTCTAATACTTCCCTTTATTTTCATTTTATTTTCGCTATTTATGTTTTTACATCATGAAATCTCGAGAAATAATGTTCGAGAATAATTGATTTCTGAGCGGGACAAATGTCGTCCAGGTTTTTTCTTGTGGCATCACTAATTTTGACACAATTTATGTGTGAAAATAGACAGTTGGACGAAAAGCACAATAGGATTACAAGAACAACATTTTTATTTCTCACAAGCCATTTTACAAACGCCGAAAAATAATGTCACTGCAGCGCAATAAATTAACAAAAACATCCATGAATCAAAGCCAGTATAAAAATGCTGGAGCTCACCAGCTCACACGGCCGGAGAATCAGTGTTCCGAAAAGTTTTCTTTATTTGTCGTTTGAGCTTTGTGCGTGCTTGGTTCTCGCCGCCACCGCCGCTACCAGCGCTACTGAGAACTCAAGTTCTCGGTGAGTTCCTCGAGTCCCGCGGTTGGCACTCGAAGTCTCTTCAGCGCGTCCAACGCTCGCTCCAATTCGTCTGATTGCGACTCATTCACACTCGCTACGCCTGCCTTGATCCCAGGAATACTCGTGAACGTGACAATATTGCCATTGTTGCCAGATTTACCTCAATGGTGTTTTTATTTTTTTGGAAATCTGAATGTTGTGGCTTTAGTTTGATCGGGGGGAATAGATAACAGTTATTGATTTCTTTTATCATTGAATTTAGACAGTAGAAAATTCTTCAGTACTATGTAAAATAAATAAATAAATATATCATCACGCCTTTTACCCATTACTGGGTGTGGCTCTTTGCCGAAGCAGGTCTCGGTATGTGATATATTTATACGCGTGAAGTGCGGTTACCAGTCATCAAATCACGGCCCCTATAGATGTTAGTGGCGGAGGAGCTACAGGGGTAATTTTAAATTTGTGCAAATGTTGTGTCGTCTGTGGGGATCGAACCAGGGTTCTTAAGATCCACAGGCCAACTTGATACCATTGAGCCATTACCCCATATTCTATGTAAATACATAAATATAATTATATCATAGGGGGTAGATGATTCAGTGGTATCGAGTCGACCTGTAAACCCGGGTTCAATTCCCACAGCCGACAAATAATTTTCACCACATTAAAACTACCCTAGTGGCTCCCCCACCACTAATATATTTGATGGCCGTGATGTAATAGCCTATAACCGCAGTTCACTTACTGAAATTTGCTACCAATCGTCAAAGTACGGTCCTCAAGGATGTTAATGGAGAGGCAGCCAAGGAGGTAATTTAATTGTTCTGAAAATTGTATTTAGAACTTAAATAACTATTCTAAGTGGGTAATTTTCTGTAAATACAAAAAGTTGATTTAAATGTCTATAATTTTTTTATACAATCGGACTCTTATTTTACTCATTTACTCATTTTGTCTGCTTTTAGAACAGTAGATTGTTTTTATTGGTTTCCAGAACTATCACGACAATACGTGATTTTCTTAGCGTTCACCCGAACAAAATTTACACCTCAGTGTGGGGTAGTTCATATATTTTTTACTAATAATAATAATAATAATATATCATCACGCCTTCTACCCATTACTGGGTGTGGCACTCTGCTGAAGCAGATCTCGGTAAGTGATATATTTTGCGCGTGAAGTGCGTTTACCAGTCGTCAAATCACGGCCCCCAAACATGTTAGTGGTGGAGGAGCCACAGGGATAGCTTTTTCAAATTATGAAAATTTGTCGTCTGTGGGAATCGAACCAGGGACCTCAGGATCCACAGGCCGACTTCATACCACTGAGCTAGCCATCCCATAATTTTTACAATACTTGTAATGTAAGTTACCTATGAATGACAAAATTTAAACACAGTAAGTGCAACTTTTATTGCACAGTGGTTTCCGTGGTTATATCAGGATTTTAATATTTACTTATTGTCCACCGTGAACAGTAAGTAAATATTACATATCAATGTCCTGTTTATCTTGAAAACAATTTGACAGCTATCAATTTTGAAACATATTTTTCTTTTCTTTCTATTTGTTCTATTCTTGACCTAAAAACTGTCACTTACAGTTCATGGTACGTAATATACTATTAACTGGAGAGGAATTCGGACTTAGTATCACTAACGACACAACCGTATTGCCAGATTGTACCACTAAAAAAATTTTAGTTGCGTAATTAGACAGAATAGGACCTATATGACATTTTTAATGTTAATATTTATTATACTCTGTTTTTTAACCAGGAGGAGTAATTTAAATTTTAACCGCTAAAACTGACGCTTCTGATTGACTAATGCTTCGTCCAGTTTATACTGTACATAGATTTCACATTTGATTTATTAGAGCTGTCATAAGTTTTGAGGTTATCGGTTTTCTTGTTGGTTTTTTGCATTTCTGTGACATTAACATAAATCAGTTCTTTTAAGAACTAATAATATACGGAGTGACAAATTAGAGTTTATAAAATAAATATAAATATATCATCACGCCTTCTACCCATTGCTGGGTGTGGCACTCTGCTAAAGCAGATCTCGGTAAGTGATATATTTTGCGCGTGAAATGCGGTTACCAGTCGTCAAATCACGGCCGCCAAACATGTTAGTGGTGGAGGAGCCACAGGGATAGCTTTTTCAAATTATGAAAATTTGTCGCCTGTAGGAATCGAACCAGAGACCTCAGGATCCACAGGTCGACTTCATACCACTGTGCTAGCCATCCCATAAAATTAGAGTTTATAATGTCATTTATATTTTAAAATAAATGCCATGAGACCTAATCAGTGCAAATGTGTAAGAAATTTTTGTATTTCGCGCGAACAAAAATCTAGTAACTTTCTTTGGTAACTTTCTATAGTGTAAATCTGATTTGTGCATTTACTCCTCCTGGTTAAAAAACAGAGTATAGTCTCATTATAAATCATCGTGTATAATATTATTTTAGTACATTGAACTAGATCAGTAATTAAAATGTGATACATAATCGTATTTTATACACATAACAATACATTTCACCTTTTCATGAAAAAATTTCAAAACAAAAGTACATTGAAGCGTGGAGAACGACCGTCATAAAGTTTTTACGCCGCCTTGTTGTAGCGGCATTAATTCAACACACCATAATTACTCTCCAAATTGCTAGCGTTCCTTCCACGACTCCGGCGTATAACAAAGTTCATCTGTAAGTCTTTCAGCAAACTGCATAATAGCCCGGCGTATGTAAATAAAAGCTTCACCGGTGGCGCACACCGCGTAATTTACATGAGCAGAGCTTCTTGCTGCTCTAGCCTTGCTTATAATACATCGTACATATCTTAGGGATATTTAATGTTGAGCAGGGATGAAATACACCACCTGTGAAAACTGTTTTCAAACTTGGAAATTTCCTTATACTCTCTAATACGGCGTTGTCTTCATTCTAAATGTCAATTTGTATCTATTACTGTGTTCAGGTTCTGATACTTGTGTTCTTTTTATACTTTTCAAATTATATATATATATATATATATATATATATATTTATTGGGATTAATTGTGTACAAGTCAAATATATACAGCAATTATACAACAAGGTGTTGTCTTCCCAATCTCAACCTCCATGCCTCTCTATCATACACCATATTTTCTTCTAGGTCTCGGTCTCTCATTGCCTGCTGTATTCCCTCTTTCCATGATGGTCGTCCTCTCTTGTTTCTTCCGGGTGGTTAATATTTCTGCGACTTTTGCAAACATACTTCGTACGTTCCAGGTTCCCAGTTTCAGTATCCTTTTCAAAGCTAATCGTCGTCGTAAATTATTATTATTTCCATCTTCTTTCCGAGGCTGGTTGTTGAGGTTTTTTTTTCAAATTAAAGAAACATAAAGATTGAAATATAAATAAAATATAAAATTGCTTTATTTGATTTCTTTCTGCAATCGTATATAAAGTAATTTCTGAAATATTTCTACGGTATATACGTACACCAGTCATACAAGTAATGAACATTATAATATTTAAAAAAAATAAAATGATTACTTACCAATATCATATTATTTTTTATTACATCATTTCTTTTCTTTTATTCTCATTGTTAAACTCTGCATTTGTAAAATATTTATTATTTTTTATTTATATCTCCGCAATTAATTTTTGTCTTGAACCCAACGTCAAGTGTTCTCTCTTATCAATTACTCAAAAAATAATTTTTACTTGATGCAAATGTAAATTGTGGTTTTGAATTGAATTGAATAAGAATTTCGCATTTTAATATTTTATAATATATAAAAGGTAAATATTAACGAGTTATTTGTCATGTAACAGATCTAACATTTCATAATCTGTGCTCGCAGTACTTATTATTTCATATGTTTATCAGATTAAATTTCAATAAATATTTATCTTGAATCGCAAGCATGGCATTAAAATTATACTTAATAATACATATTAATAAGATATAATCGTTTTCCCTGTTAAAAAGTATTATAAATAGAAGTATATAAAATTTTTGTTTGGATAGGTATCTAATATTTCATATTTAAAAACTGTAAAATCAAAATGAAATTTGCACTATTATTGTGTGCTGTTAGTTGCTTATGTATTAATATAGTTTTAACATTGGTAAGCACTTCGTAAAATTTTAATACTGTTTTATGTTTAAATGTGTTTCTTTTAAAATTTTAGGATACATATAAAATATTTTTGGAAAAAGTGGAGGTTTTTAACTACGATGAAAATATTGCGACAATAAATGGTAAAGCGTTTAAAATAAATAGAAATGAATTTGCAGCTAACGTGACTGTTGAATTGAAGGAAGAACTAGTATACAATCGTGATGATATAGTATGTATTTGGGTATATTAAGTATACAGAGTGATTCTAGAAAGATCCCCCTACATCCCATTTAACTTGTTTATTATAATAGAAATAATTGGTTCATAAAAAAAAGTTTTATTATTTTAAATATACAGTAGAATCTCGAAACTGTGAACAAAAAATAATCCGGGGATTTCATAGTATCGAATATGTTCATGTTAGCGAATAAATAAAAAAATTAAATACGTATGTGTTAAGTTATTTATTCAACAAATATTTCACAAAGGGTTACTAGAAAAATAATTCGTTAGTTTGAGTTTTTTTCATACATAAGTTTAATAAAATTGCTGTTTTAAAGTATTCTTCCATTTTTAGCTTCAATATCTCTTTAAAGGATTTACTAATTCTGGTGCAAAAGATCATTTTTCCCCGGTTATTTTTTGGTATCGAACATCAAAACGTTTTTTAAAACGTTGCAGCCACCCGTAACATGCAGCAAAATTACCCACACCGTGATTAATTTTTTCATGAAAGAATAATGCCTTTTGTTTAAGAATTTCTGCTGATACTGGCTCATTTTTTTGCGTTGCTTAAGGAACTATCGGTATAGAGCTCTTTCCATTTTAGGAAATTCCGCTTTTCTTAAGATACGTTTTTGGTTTCGAGTTGAAGAATGTGCCACAGCATTAATGATATGTTTCTTTTTGTTTTTAATAGAGTACACTGTTGACTTTGCTATACCGTATTTTCTTGATAAGGCTGTAACACTCAAACCTTTTTCATAATCTTCAAGCAATTTTGCTTTTTCATGTAGGGATAGTAAACACTTTGATTTAATTTTGGCCATTTTCATTACTTGCACACACCACCGCTGATAAATCTCAATCAAAACAACAGAATATGTTCGCACGCTTTGTTACTAAGAATTCTACGTTAGCCATAAAATTCGGGAAAACCTCTAGAATTGAAGAGAAATTAGCTAAAAAGAATTGTTCACATTATCGAATTATGCGCTGTTCGCATTATTGGATTACAATTGAAAATATTTAGCGTTCACATTAACGAGATGTTCATATTAGCGCATGTTCACGTAAGTGAGATTCTACTGTATTATTTAATGCCAGATTCAGATATTTTTTACAAAATTAGGTTTACAAGATACGACTAAAACCTTTAGTTTTTTAAATATATATTTTTGATGTTCAATCAAAATAATTAAAATCAATAATTTTTTTTTCGCCTAGATAATTCTCCAAACTTACGAATTTAAGGACAATATATATAAACGATTCGCAGTGAATAAAAGACAAGTATCATGTGATTTCTTATCTACAACATACAAAAATGTATTAGCTCCGGATGTCGGTCCTTATTGGTTTCCTACCAAATGTCCAGTTCCCAAGGTAATAAGAAATTTCAAACAGTGAATCAAATAAAACTTATCTATTTTGCAGGGTTTATACGCAATGTATAACTTCATTCCTAAACTTGAAAATTTACCAAATTTACCTTTTAAGAAAACCATGTTGGAAATGCTATTTTCAAGACGAAACAAACCAATTTACACTTTGAAGTTTTATGTGTATTTTGATCGCGATATTAAGTATAGAGAACAGTATTCTTAACTCGAACTATAATTCAAATTTATTCAGATGAAATATTTAAAGACGTCATACGTAATATTTTTAAAACCGTCTAATGAAATGCTGTTCAATTCAAGAACTAATTAATAAAGCAGAGTTTTCTAACCTTTTACACTTGCGACATACTTTTGATATATATTTGTTTTCGGGTCACAGTTTATAAAAAGGTAATATAATTAACTTATATAATATAAAATTATTTATTAGAAACAGAAATAGAACAAATATTAGTATAATAAAAATATTTCAAACTAAAAATAATTTTGAAAAATTAGGTTTTTGTGAGATATTTGTGTTTGATATTGGCTGCACAACTTTATTATTTGTGGTTTAACTATTGGTAATGCTGTAATTCTTCTTCTTTTGATAAGAGCCTTTCTCTCTTTTCTCTTTTTATTTCATTCAATGCCAAAAATGTGTTTATTAATATTCCAAAATAAAATAGAAATATATGTAAATGAATTTTATTTTTCCTCAATTAAGTTTATAGTCTATGTAGCACAGAAACAAAATAAAAATCCATTAACGTTCTATAAATTTTTACCTCAGACGTTTGTTGACCATAGTCGTTGTCTCCCACTCCTTTTTGTCCTCCTAGCAGAGAGCAGAATGGTATGTGCTGCAAAACGCATGCCAAGTGGAAATGTAAGGATTTGTTATCTGATCGTCTTAAGCGGAAAATTTGCTCTATTTTTCCATCATTCTCGCATGTAACTTGTTACCTGTCGTCGGGTAAGACATGGCCATCAGGGGTGGAGCAAGGAAATTATTGTTTATTTTTGCTGTACAACAGGAATTTACTTGTTATGAATTCAGAGATGAAATTTATTGTTCTGCAATAAAGACGCTGCAAGAAATGTAATAGTTATTTATGTATAGGGCATAATCAAAAGATTATACGAGGGTTGCCTTTTATATTTCGGGATTGGGCAACACTTGTGCTGCCATCTGGCAACTGACGTTTCTATAGTAAAGTTTGACATTTTTGACAATATACGTACTCAGAAAAGACGTATTCCATTTGCCATTTGGATCAGATTTAACTTAAATTTACTGAACCAGATCACTTATTTATTTCGCTGGATTACTTCACTGACTTTATTTCTAGTATTAGAATTACTGGTTCTAATTTACTTTGAAGTAATTCATCGCAATAAATGCATCAGTTTGCTTAGTTTAGTTCATTAGTCATGTTGTCTAATTTATCTGAACTGATTTAAGTGAACCAAGTGGCAAATGGAATACAGCTAACGTTTTGACGTACGTATGCTATTTGTGTTGTTTACAGTAACTTGAAAAATTAATGTCGACCAAAAAATGGAATTAAATCGTGAAAATTTTCGTGCGATTATTTTGTACAACTTTCGACGTGGATTAACTCAACAACAGTGCATCGATGAAATTAATTCGATTTTTAGCGATGAAGCACCATCAAGGACCAGTATTTGTCGATGGTTTATTGAATTCAATCGTGGCCGTAGTTCGCTCAACGACGAGTTTCGTGATGGTAGCACTGAAGAAATGTTCAAAGCTCGACACGTAGTAATACCAATTTAATTAAAATTATTACAAAGTTTATATTTTGTTAATTATCTGAAATAAATAATAGAATAATAACATTTTAATAGTAATATAATATATAATGGGGTAATGGCTCAGTGGTATCAAGTCAGCCTGTGGATCCTAAGAACCCTGGTCCGATCCCCACAGCCTACAAAACATTTTCACCAATTTAAAATTGCCCCTGTGACTCTCCCACCAATAACATCTATTGTTGACCAGAAGTGTGTTTATCTTGCAATTTTGGCGCTTCCGCCAAAAGATTCATGAATCATTTTAAACAGTTTGTTACTTTTCTCCTGCAATTATTTTCATAAAAATTTCTCTTTATTCTACCATTTTAAACAATTCTACAAGAATACTGGTTATATGGCATTTTATAATTTTGTTCATGTATCATTTAAAATTCGTAATTTTATTTGTAATAATTAAATTATCTTGCCACCTTTGTATAAGCTCTGCTTAATTGCAAATAAAATTATTATTATTATTATTGGAGTAGGTGGCACAGTGGTTATCGTGTCAGCCTGTGGATCCTGAGAACCCTGGTTCGATTCCCATTGGCGACAAACATTTTCACCACATTAATACTACTCCTGTGGCTCTTCCTCCACTAACATCTTTGGGGACCGTGATCGGACGACTGGTAACCGCACTTCACGCGCATAAATATATCACTTACCGAGATCTGCTTCGGCAGAGTGTCACAACCAGTAATGGGTTAAAGGCGTGATGATATACTTATAAATAAATAAAATAAATAAATATATCATCACGCCTTATACCCATTGCTGGGTGTGGCACTCTGCTAAAGCAGATCTCGGTAAGTGATATATTTTTGCGCGTGAAGTGCGGTTACCAGTCGTCAAATCACGGCCCCCAAACATGTTAGTGGTGGAGGAGCCACAGGGATAGCTTTTTCAAATCATGAAAATTTGTCGCCTGTGGGAATCGAACCAGGGACCTCAGGATCCACAGGCCGACTTCATACCACTGTGCTAGCCTTCCCATTATTTATATTTATATTATTTAATAGTATGCATATATTCCTTAGAGCAGCAATTACATTTGGATGAATTGCGTGATGATACATTTCTTTATCTCTTAATCTTCTTAAGCCAGTAAATACTACAAGCACCATACCACCATCCTTTAACACTTCATTACCATCTACAATCAGATCGTCGTTTCCAGAAACAGACTATCCTTACATCCCAACATGAACAAAAAACCCCTTTCCTTAAGGAAGTAACTCTACTCGGTAAGACACAGCGACTTCCTCGGGGTTCGAAAGGCAAGGGGATGTACGAAAACATGTACCTACATACCTAGCGCTAACATACGCGTGCATGGGTTACATTACCAAGGATTTGCATGGTAATGCATCTGCAGCGCCGTAACGGCAAAGACCGGAACTTGAACTAGAGTCACCAGGTATGGAGTCAGGTTGGTTTGGGTACGTGATATTAGGCTCATTGTTGTAGAGAAGGGATTATGAGGGTTCGCAACGCAAACACGGATGCGTTGGTGAGGGGAAATAATAACTTATTAAGTCCTAGATGGTTTATTTTGGCAATTTATGGAGTGTTCTTGATAGTGTTGGAGGGTTAGGGATGTTAATGATGTAGTGTTTAAGGAAGTTTACAGAGGTTTCATGGTTTTATTCCCGTGAATTATATCAGACATTAAAGAACTTGAAATTAGTTACCAACTAAACACGTTAAGTTGACGGATTGGTCTTGATTTTTTAAAGTTGTTTATAACTAATATTACAGTGAAACGAAACGAGAGTTCTAGCATCGTATAAAATTTTTAAGACGAGTCAAACAGCTCACTATATTTCTCGATGAGTTATCTTTTCTCTTGTCTAAAATTTGAATATCTAAATCTAGATTTGTCTCATATTCTAGATGCATAATTTTATATATTTTTAAACAAAGTATTAAAACTTTTAATTAACAATAAGTAAATTATACGAAATTGAAAGACTTCAATATAGTTTCTTGGATTCCTGATTTGATCACTACAAATGGTTTTGTTTAACTTATTGAAGTGATTTCTATATTTAACTAATGTTTGATAATAACGTAAATCCTAAGCCGAAACTTCGTAATTGTGAATTAAATTCAATCCAACACACTATACTGACATTTCACAATTTTCCAGAAAATAATAGGTAAAATAAATAAATAAATATAAATATACCATCACGCCTTCTACTCATTACTGGGTGTGGCACTCTGCCGAAGCAGATCTCGGTAAGTGATATATTTTGCGCGTGAATTTCGGTTACCAGTCGTCAAATAACGCCCCCTAAAGATGTTAGTGGAGGGAGAGCCATAGGGGTAGTTTTTTTAAATGGTGAAAATTGTTTGTCGCCTGTGGGGATTGAATCAGGGTTCACAGGATCCACAGGCCGACTTGATACCACTGAGCTAGCCACCCCATAGGATAATCTACTCATATATTTGTTGTTGCTACGAAAATGAAATACATTGCACATGCATTTTTATATCTCACTGTTATTATAGTGACATATGAATAGCTATATTCCATTTATCAGTTGCTTTATTTAAGGTAGTACTAGTGTGACGGTGGCGCCATCGGTTGTCGAGTGGCGCAACTGACGCTCAAAAAAATTTAAAAATTGAATAAAATAATTGTTTTATACCTATTATGATTTGAATATCATGAATTGTTAACAGGTTGTTGATCTAGTGAATTTTCAAATACCATACCACCGTGTGGTGTTGCCATTATAAATTGGGATTCTGAATTTTTCATTAAAAACAAGGCTTTGCATGGCTATATATCCATTATTAAACGATAAAAAACTTTTTCCTTCTGATACAATATACATGGATAGTTCTAGAACATCATACTAGTTTTTCAAATGAAACTGCAAAATTTTAGAGCTACACGAACCAAATATGTACGGTTCTGAGTGATGATCGCCATAAGCCCCGTGTATAACTCAACTTTACAAGCGAATATATTTGTTCAGAGACAATGAATGTGTTTCATATTTTAACAGGATGCGTATGACTATCCAGTGTTTACGTGCGCCAAATTTCATTCGATCTGCAAAAATTGTTTGCACGCTAGTGCTACCTTAAATCAGTTTAAATGAATTAGACAATGTAACTAAATAAACTGTACCAAGCAAACTTATACAGGCACTTATTGAAGTATGTCACTGTGAGAAATCTAAATGAGTAAATCTAATAGAACTGTAAATAAAGTAAGCGAAGTAATCTAGAGAAATAAATAAATTATCTGGTTCAGTAAGTCTAAGTTAGATCTTATCCAAATGGCAAATGGAATAGGCCTATAGTCATATCTCACGGGTTGTTACTAATTTAGAAATTAGAAAGAATAGTGAAATAGGCACAAATTTATAATTAAAATATAATTTAATACCGCAACAATATCGTAGTCGTACAAAAAGCGTATTGTATATATTCAACTTACATAGACTCTTCATTTCTTACTTGAAAAAATTGTAACATTAGCCTTCGGCTCATGTTACAAACTTTCATACTGGTGCGAAATGAGTACTATTTCATGCTTGTTGTACAATATATTATTCCGAGACTTTAATTTTCTATTTATCGATTTCTGATAATACTACCTGTACCTATATTAAGAACATTAACTAAAAGAATGATATATTTATCATCCTAAAATATTTCCTGATTGATCGTAAACAGTCTGAACATAATACATTACTGGGGCGAACAATGCGCAACTAAAATTTGTAATTTGCAATTGTAGAAGATCGTGTACCCTTGTACAGGATTAAACCAATTTTCAACTGAATCCCCCTCAGTATTATCCTTCTCCAGTTCCCACATGCCGAAACACAAGGTAACCAGTCGCAGATCTCTCGTTTAAATGATGTACTGACACTGCTACTGTATGTTCTCGTATTAAACTCAACTGTTTTTGCATGCAAAATTTCACGTTGCCGTTCGTCGCACGGTAACATTGCCCTCTCTTTCTCTCGCAACCCTGCCAGGGGAGAGGGGATCTAGCACAGGTTCTGCAGGATAATTGAGTTGGAAGTGGCGAACATTTTCTTCCGGAAGCCATGCAAATGAATTCACAGTCAACTGTCACTGTGATCGTGTGTGAGAGTTACGGTTACGTTTAATTAATATCTTTGTGATAATTGAAAAATGATGAATGACGGTTTAAAAGCAGGGTTTTAATTTTCTGGGGTAGCAAACTCTAATGGAAGTGGTGTTAATGAGAAATAAATAATTTGTAGGAATGCATTTTGGCTACGTTAGATGTTTTGAAAATGTTTCTTGTTATTATGCGGATGCAGGCTATTCGTAGTTAATGATTTCTTTTTCAAAAGATACAAATAAGGCACATGGATGTTATGCCATTCCAATATGAATTAATTAACTGGTTCGATTTGTTTTGCGAAGAAGAAATTGAACAACAATTAATTGAGCAAGATAGCATTGTTCCAACTATATATTTTAACTATAATTTATTTAAAACAATGAAACAACTTGGTATTTTAAGATACCTTTAAATACATATCATATTTATTTATTTATGGGGTGGCTAGCTCAGTGGTATGAAGTCGGCCTATGGATCCTGAGAACCCTGATTCGACAGGCGACAAACAATTTTCATAATTTCAAAAACTACCCCTGTGGCTCCTCCACCACTAATATCTATGGGGGCCGTGATTTGACGACTGGTAAACGCACTTCACGCGCAAAATATATCCCTTACCGAGATCTGCTTCGGCAGAGTGCCACACCTAGTAATGGGTAGAAGGCGTGATGATATATATATATATATATATATATATATATATATATATATATATATATATATATATATATATATATATATATATATTTTATGATACTCTGTACAACAGGAATTAAATCCCAATTACAGTACAGGGTTCGGACTCACCGAGCCGTAGAGTGTTGTCCTTATAAATTCTAGCTTGAGTGGGATTCGAACTCGGGATCTCCGGATTCGAATTCCGTAACGCTGCTCACTCTACCGTACTGACGGACTACATTTATAATGTCGGTTGTTGTTCATGAACGATAAATTTTGAATTGTGAATTAATTCCTTTCAATATGAATTGTATATTGTTAAATTATAATGCCTTAATTATTCGTGCTGTTGTAATCTCCCTAGTTAATAATAAGAATGTATGTTGATAGTATTAATTTCTATTTAGTCTTCGACTATGATGTCACATCCTGTTGATGCCTTCTGCATCCCTTCAGCGTTCTTAGAATTGTTATTGTCTAAAGCCATTTTGATGATGTTTGCCCCCTTAAGAATGCTGAGTATAGTTATTTGTCTCACCCAGCTAAGGCTGAGACGTGAACAGAGAAGTCAGTCTTCTACCATCCGCGACTCAAACAAGTCTGTTACCATCCGCGACTCAAACAAGTCTTCTACCATCAGCGACTCGAATAAGTCTTTTAAACAAGTAAACTCTGTTAAAACTGTGTAAATAGTGTACAAAAGTTAGTAATAGTAGTTAATAAAACTATATTAAAGAAACACGATCGTTACTAGTGGGCTTGGCCCTTAGATCCTGCTCTTATCCTCTATCTCCGATTAAAAATAAATATTAAACTAATTATTGTTGTAGCCAAGCTACCAGGTTACAACAGTGCCCTAATTAAATATCCATGAAATAAATCGACAGTAGCAATACAGACAAGTCCAGAACTAAAAATTTCATTGATAAAAACGCTGCTATTTGAATACATTTGGTTAGATGTATATTTGTCTGTATCATAACTATGGCAACTCCCATGTTTCATTTTAAAATAAACGAACGAGAAAATAAGTAGAAAACAAAATATATTAGCTTGAAGCGTTCAAGTGCTTGAGATAATAAAACTGAATGTTCTGAAATTATAAAACTGTTCTTATGAATAAAAAGGTATTAATGATAATAGCTTAGAACTGAAAGTCATTATAAAATTGCATAAAACTCTTTGCACTTAATGAATTAAAAATATGATCATTGCCTGCAACCAATGTTCCTCCCGCGTCGTAGTATATTACACCTCAAGGCGCCATTCTCTTTCCTTCAGCGGTAAAACGTGAAGTTACTCACCTCAGATTCCTCACACATCCATATATACTTTGCGCCAGCGTTCCTCATATGTTCTACAAAAAAGTTCCAGCGCCAAGTAAGCTCAAAACTTACGGAATCTTACTTCAAGTGCAATAAAACGAGAACGTGTTTGCTTAACGATGCACTATCAATTGAGTTAAATCAGATGTAAAAGTCGCTGGGAAACTCGCGTTAACTCAAATCGCACCTAAAGAAATGGCTCAAAAAATGAGCGTAATTTCTCACCGGTTAAATTTGTGTAAAAAGAATAAAAATACTTGAAAATGCGCCGGAAAATTGAAAGTTTAATTAATTTCATGTCACCAATTGGGAATGCGAATGAACTTTGGTATTTTTTAATTAACAACATTTCGAAACAATTCTCATTTTAGTCAAGTAGATAAATCGTGGTCTAAAAAAAAAAACAAATAAAATAATTGAATTTACGTTATTTTGGTTCGTTGAATCCTTGTTACCACTTGGAATGACATCACGTGACCAGTCTATGGTATGAATTAAATTTAAATCATTTGTTCGCTTTAATTGAATTATTTAAAATTTAATTATTAAATTAGAGGTACAAATATATTGCGTAGTATTTTCAAATTATTTTGAATACTGGGCCTCCTACTTTTTTCACGTAAATAATTTTGGGCAAAAATGCTTTAAATAAAAATAACGGCGAAAATTTTTTCTACTTTTAATTGAAATTTTTTTCTCTAAAATATTTAACAGTGGAAAAATGTGCTATACGAACTTTTCAAGATAATTTGAAAACATTATATTACTGAATAAATTTGTAGGTATGCTAAAAATTTTATATTTTCATTGAAGTTTAGTTTAATTAATTATGTGATATACTTATATTTAAATCCAGCAAAATTCAGTTCTAGATTCATAAATACTATCTAAAATAAAATAAATATATCATCACACCTTCTACCCATTACTGGGTGTGGCACTCTGCTGAAGCAGATCTCGGTAAGTGATATATTTTGCGCGTGAAGTGCGGTTACCAGTCGTCAAATCACGGCCCCTAAATATGTTAGTGGTGGAGGAACCACAGGGGTAGCTTTTTCAAATTATGAAAATTGTTTGTCGCCTGTGGGAATCGAACCAGGGTTCTCAGGATCCGCAGACCGACTTCGTACCACTGAGCTAGCCACCCCATAATAAATACTATCTGTGTGAAAATATTCGAAATAAGAATGAGTTCGCACGTGCTCACTGAAAGAATTGTATGCTATAATTGTAACATTAATTATGCTTTTAGAAATCGCATATATTCTCTATACACATATTTAGAATGTCTATTTGGTTAGACAATAGTTTAATAGACTTTACTAAATTAGTAAACTATTACGTCAGTTATATAAATTAATTCTTAAGCCTAAGCTCTTAATGTTCCAAGTCCTAATTTCAGTTTTCCAATTAATTACCCCTTTAATAATCTCTGCTGTCAGATTTAGACTTGCTCGTACGCAATCATGCGTACATTATTTGTAATATTGGAATACTTGTCTTCTATTATGATAAAGTACTTACAAACAATCAATATTTATTTGGCTCGTACAGAGTGAGTGTTTTGAAACAACCAATCAGTTTTGGTAACTAATTAATAACTTTAGTGAAAAATTAAATGCATAGGCTTATACAGCAAGGAGGGGACATAATTCTATTGTTTATGAAATGAAATTATAAGGGGCGGCAAGGTGGACGGAACTAGAGTTACATATATTTTTATGGAGCAAGTGGCTCAGTGTTATCGAATCGGCCTGTGGATTTGAGAACCCATGTTCGATTCCCACAGCCGACAAACAATTTTCACCACATTAAAACTACCCCTGTGGCTTTCCTTCCATTACGGTCTCTGGGAGTCGTGATTTGACGGTTGGTAACTGCAGTTCTCGTGGAAAATATATCATTTACTAAGATCTGATACGGTACAGTGCACACCCAATAATGGGTACAAGCCGTGATGATATATTTATTTATTTATTTTTTAAATCTTTTTATAAATGCGAAGGAGTACTTTTTACTGAAGTAAAATAATAAATAAATAAATATATCATCACGCCTTCTACCCATTACTGGGTGTGGCACTCTGCCGAAGCAGATCTCGGTAAGTGATATATTTTGCGCGTGAAGTGCGGTTACCAGTCGTCAAATCACGGCCTCCAAAGATGTTAGTGGTGGAGCCACAAGGATAGTTTTTTTTTTTAAATTATGAATATTGTTTTGTCGCCTGTGGGAATCGAACCAGAGTTCTCAGGATCCACAGGCTGAGTTCATACCGCTGAGCTAGCCACCCCATAAAAAAAATGGATAGCTGTAAATGTTCAGATTTCAATGATTTATCATTTCTTATACTTTAAATCAAAAATCATGTCAAAAAGTAAAAAAAAAAAATCTTCAGCTGGGCAGTGAAATAAAACTGGCTGCTAAAACAAAATAAGTACATACATATCTTTACGCTATATCATAACAAATGGGGTAGCACGAACCCTAAAATTACTCATAAAATATTCACTCATTACATTCATCAAATCAGCCCTCGTCAAACATTATCATCCAAACACACCACCCTCACTTTAACCACATTTATAGATCGATCATTCGATATAAACTCATTCATTTATTACACTCGAATCATTTATCACACAACAAACCTTCAATCACATCATTCCTATTCACTTATCATTCATCTTCTTTCTTCGAAAAGAAGTAATAAAAATTAAACGAATTCTCGTGTATAATATTAAAAATAAAATTCATTTATTTACAATTACATGTTTTTACAATTGTCTGATTTATTTTTCATTGAAGGAGAAATATTTATAGTTATCTGTTTTAGTAAAAAGAGTATAACTTTAATTTCTCTTCGCCACACCACTCCACTTTATAATTGAATTACACAATTCATAGAATTATGTCCCGCTCCTTGCTGTATAAGCGTACGAGTATGAATTTAATTTTTTTATCCATATTTCAAAATATTCTATACGCACCGTGGTTGATGTATCGCTATAACGTTTTTGCAAATTTATTTACGGCTCCCTTCTACCGTTGGTAGCAGACAGCAGCACACATAATGCATCATCGTCAATCCGCTAACATACTTCCCTGCTGCTACCCTGCTACCCGCACGTGTATAATGAAGCGCTTCTCTTAGTTAATTGCAGTGTTGTAAGCATCAGAGGACTAATTAACGCGTTCTGATTGTTTCAGAACGACGCAGAACGCATCAGGTACCACGGCTTCGCCGCCGCGTTTCCGCCTCCTGTAGCTCTGACGTCATCAGCATGATTAATGTCTACCTGCCGCACACGTCATGACTAGGACGACGATGACGTCATATAATGCAACGAGATAATGTAATGGAGGTAAGTTGATGAATGACTACCGTGGTTTTTATTGGTGTCTTTCGGGATGTAATGGATGCGCTGGTTTTTTTTTTTAGTAATTTAGGTCTCGTAATTAATTAGATAGTTCCTGTGGCAGTGTAGGTTAATAGATTTTCTTCCTTGAATACGCAGAGATAAAAAATTCGGTTTAAAAGTGTTCTTTAGGATGACTAAAATAAAAATCTGGTGTGGGCACCACACGACTTTCTTATACACAGCATATTTAATATTTAGAATATATAATATTATTAAACATGTAATTTAGATTTTCAGTAATTCAGCATTTATCTGTTCGAAACATATAAAATATCAAATTTGTTTACGTATAATTTTTTAGTACTGTTGACTACTTTATGTCTAACTTTACTGATGAGGCATATACAGGATGTCCTTTTTTCGAGCCTAACCCTTGGTATCTCAAGAACCGTGAGATAAGTCGAATAAATTGAGGCAAAGTTGCCAAATTAGTTAATCATTTTAATGATGTATTTGTTTTTCCGAAAAAAGACATAGATAACTAGATAAAGCGAAAATTAAAATCTATGTTTTTGTTTCTATTGCTACTATGATTTTTTAAATATATTATTATTAGTTTTTCTCAAAATTAGACGCATATGCAGAAAAATTGCAAATAACATTTTATGTTCCAAATATTTTTGCCAACATCTTTTATTTGAAACTTTTTTTGGTAACTGATTCCATTTTTGAAATAAATGGAATTTATTGTTTTGTGTGTCTAGTAAACTTCCTCTTCCGGTTTTTCAATTTCATTTAAAATCAACTCAGCTCTTCGTATTTTCATGAAACTTATAATTACCAAGTTTCCTTAACAAATCTTATCTCGTTCATGAGATATTGCACACTCGGACACACATCCATCCATTAATCCATCCATCCATCCATCCACACACACACACACACAGACATCATTGAGAAAATGATCAAAACGGATTCAGTGGACCTCAAAACACGTATTTCCGCGAAAATCTCGTCAACGATTTTTTTCACGATTCCAATATTTTTATACTGCGTATAAGAAAGTAAAAATGTTATTCTTATATTGTCCATTTTGCTCTGGAAATTAAAACTTAAAATTTCTATTCCACACTAATAAAAAACATGCTGACAAACATTACTAAATAAGTGCAAAAAATAACTAATAATTAATTTAATTTTAAATATAACTAACTGTAATCTGTGGTTACTATTCGTCATACGTATAATTTTCGCACGATGTTATTTGCATAATAACAGGAACTTAATTCCAATGATAGTAAAAGAGGCCTATAGCTTATCGTGGAATCCAAGCCACTCCGTCATAATCGTTTTTTGTAGATATAAATTGAAGTCAGCGATGTTTTCAGTAACTCCCATTAATGAAAGTTACACAAAATTATACCTATACTGACGTTTGATAGATACAAATTCTGACAACTTATAAAAAATTCTTGTACGATCAACTATGGGCCAGTTTTTCAATCGCCGGTTTTACTTTCAATTAATGTTAACCATAATTAAATGGTGACCATAGTTTCCATTATTATTTAATCGTGTTTAATATTAATCGGTGATTGATAAACTGGCCCTAAATGTAATAAAATTTCGAATTATCTTCAATCTTTTATAAATAAATTTTTGTTAAAGTTCTACATTCTTCAAATATTAAAATGTTTTAGGAAGCATATTAACATCCAACTTTCGACTTTGTAAGATGATTATTTATACATTCATGGTTTCGTTTTCTACTCGCTATATCAGGCCTACATATAAAGTAATTCTGAACACTACCAACAAAAAGCAAATTACATTAGAAAATAATTATAATGTGATTTTGCTGGTAAGTGCCAGATTTTTTTTTGTGCTTTCACAATAATAACTCTTGTGTCTATAATTAAGGATACACGTAGGAAGTAATTTACCTGGTTGATATATAAAATATGTGACTAAGCTTAATTATTAAATCCATATTGATACTAGTAGTGTGAATATCTATATTAGATTTATTTTGAAAGTGAGACAGGATCATTAGATATTATCTATAATGCGGGTGGTACTTAAAAACTACTTAAAAGTTCAGACCGTTCAGTTTATCATAAAATGTACTTACATATCTTTATATAATTTATGATCACTTTCATTATTGATTTATAATAAGGTAATTTCGAATAATTTTGAACTAATCAAATATAAAAATGTAAGTAATATGTAACAATCGAATCTCATAGTTGAATAAAGTTGTGCGTAATCTATTATATGAACATTGAAGCACAATATTCAATATTTGGAATTATGTTTTTCGTAATTTGAAAAAGCTATCCCTGTGACTCCTCCACCACTAACATCTTTGGAGGCCGTGATTTGTCGACTAGTAACCGCCCTTCACGCGCAAAATATATCACTTACCGAGATCTGCTTTAGCAGAGTGCCACACCCAGTAATGAGTAGAAGGCGTGAGATATATTTTTATTTATTTATTTATGTTTTTCGTTGATCATTCATTAATTGGTTTCATTATTATATACAAATTCATAAATTAACAAAAATAAAATAAATATATTATCACGCCTTTTACCCATTACTGGGTGTGGCTCTCTGCCGAAGCAGATCTCGGTAAGTGATATATTTATGCACGTGAAGTGCGGTTACCAGTCGACAAATCACGGCCTCCAAAGATGTTAGTGGTGGAGGAGTCACAGGGGTTATTTTAAATTGGTGAAAATGTTTAGTGCTGTGGAGATCGAACCAGTGTTCTTAGGATCCACAGACCGACTCAGATACCACTGAGCCATTACCCCATTAACAACTCCTGTTAATGATTTTTTATTAATGAACGATTTTTTTGGATGCGTACAACAAGCGTAATAGATAAAGCATATATGAGCCAGCACTAAGTTGTAGCAAAATGTTAAACATGATTTCGTTAGTGGTTCGAATTCCACCATAAGCTGTAGGATCCCCTGTACTGCAATTGAGATTAAGTTCATGTCGCACAGAGTAACAAATATTTACATAATAGCATATTACATAACAAACATCGAAAGTGCAAGATAACGTGCGAGTTTACAAATTGAAAAACGAGGCGCGTAGCGCCGAGTGATTTAAATAGACGATCATAGTTATCACACTTTCGAGCGAGTTATGTACATTATTTTTCAGATGACCACAAAATATTTCTAAAAAATGTTTACAAGAGCAATGTTCTTACACTTTGACAGCTAATGCGTTTTTGAAGGCAAGCGTTGACGTTTGACGTTTGAGGTTAGATGTGGTGATACCAAGGACGTTGAAAGGAGGGGATATGGCATTCAAGTCAAGACTGTGAGGCTCGGCAGATTGACAGAGACTGTACCGTGCTTAGCCTGTCATTGATTGACATGTGTCATAAAGAGATTTGAAATTTAAATAGACAGAACAGAATCATTCTCTCTAAAAGATTATAAATTTTTACAAGGAAACTGAAATTATAAACACTTTGTTACCATTTTATCCACAAAAAATTATGTCCAATTCCATACAACACAAAAATTGAAACACAAAAGACACTTCGTGGTTATGTTTACATAGAACAACGTGTCCCTGACAACGTCTAAACGTCACTTTTCTTACATAAAAATTCAAAATATTTGAAAGAAGAAGAGATTTGGCTAAGCACGGTGCAGAAAAACTATTGTTGTCTCTTTCCCTTGCCCAAGCCTCACTTCAAACAATGCTACAGTATCGTCATGCCATATCCCCTCCTTTCAACGTCCTTGGGTGATACAAACTGTACTAACCGTAATGTCAAAATATTAATTAATGCTAAAATATTAGTAAATAAGTTATTATTAATTTTAAACGATTTATCTGTGTAAATGTGTTGAAAAATCTGCCAAAACTTCAATTCAAATAATAATACAAATTCTTTTCATATATTTTATTATTTTCTTTCATCGTAACGCCATTTGTTGTCAATCAGTGGAACAGGCAATCGTAGCTCGGTGGATAAAGGCGAGGTAAAACTTGCGTTTCTTAATTAGCAAGCAAGATGTCGTGCGTTCAAATCTCACTGACTCCAACTTAAATCCAAGAAAATACGATTGTGTCTGAGTGGTTCGGATTCCACTACAAGCCGTAGGGCCCCTGTACTGTAATTGGGATTAAGTTCCTGTTGTGCAGAGTACCAAATAAATAAATAAATAAATAAAACTTCACCTGATATGTTAGAAGTGTGCGTTATACTAACATATCAGTGTATGTTATTTTCAACTTTCTGTAGTAATTTATGATCTTGTTATGGTTACTTTCATAAGTGGTCATCTGAAAATAATTTAAAAACTTAATTAATTCCTTATACCCCTATTTCATCTGATCTACGAGCCCTACGTCATATTAGTTGGCCCGAATCGTGTTTACTGTTATTTAAATTTTTAACGAAAAAAGAATTATGAGCCAAATGATGTGATTCTGGGCTCTTACTAAAAACGATTCGTCAGGAAAAAATTATATAGTAACGAAACGACAACAAAGTATTTTTATTGAACACGTTGAACTTTAGCTTCGAAACCTTTCATAAATAATATGCGCTTATACAATATTTTTTATTGACGTATTCACTTTAAGGTCAGATCTCAAATCCAACCTCTCCACATATCTCCACGAAATCCATATTTTGACATCGTATCACGGAGCTATTACCGCGCGTCACTGAGTAACCCTCCTCACGGGTTGTAACTCATATCGACACGACGACATATTATTGTCGCGCATCAAATATCTACGAGCTGTGACACCAGCGCCTCGTGCCCCGACAGCCGCACGTGTCGTGTTGTCACTTGTGTCGTTCGTGATCGTGATGTCACGTGGTGTTACGTCACTACGCACCCTGTGCAAGCTGTAGAGTTTGCTGTAGCGTTATTGTAACATTTGTTGGAACATTGCTAGATATGATTGGATACAAAGCTAGATGGAATTAATCTATAAAAATAGTAATGTCTGTCATGTTATTGACATATCAGTACTAATGTTTGTGTTTTTGAAATTTTGGGTTTAAAATCAGGTTCTAGAAACTCAATAATTATTGCAGTAAACTAACCCGCTACTAATTTCTGTGGATACCGTGATATGACAATTGTCATCATGTGGACTTGAATTTTTAATTCATAACAATTTTACTTTCTCAGGATTGAGAATAATCACGATCAGAAAACATTTTCACAAATTTAAAATAAATCCTGTGGCTCTCCCACCACTAACATCTTTGGAGACCACTTCACGCGCATAAATATAGCACATGCCGAGATCTGCTTCGGCAGAGTGCCACATCCAGTACTGGGTAAAAGGCATGATGATATGATATATATATATATATATATACTTGTATATACAATACTTTTCCTATTATACAGATTGTTACAAATTCTTAGGGCAAATATAGATGACCAAAATAAGAACTTTTTGTTATATAACATAGGGTCGGTTATGTTTTTAAAAGACTGAAAACCCCAGGTGATTATCTAGTATGAGAAAATCTAATCTAATCATTTACTTGACTTTTCCATTGTAAAAATGCATCGTTTAGTCGAAGCACCGTACGTAATTACAAATTTTCGAAAATGTGCTATTTTTAAGAAAAATCTGCTAAATTCCAAATCTTCAAAAATTCATAACGTTTTTCTCGGTAAACGAAAAAAAATTGGTTCTTACGGGAAAAATCCGCACCTAATTCACTCTAAAAATCCTTAGATTTTCATACTTTGGAAATGTTAGACCCAAAAAGAAAGTTGTCGAAAAGTAATGGAAATGCTCAGTGAATTCGGACCACGTACTGTATCTGGGATTAAGTTCCTGTTGTGCAATAAATTTAAAGAATCTATTAAACAGTTTACTTTTTAATAGCTATTAGTGGCATTAATTAACCTCAATATATTTTTAGTTCTTTAATAATAGTTGTAATTATTATTGGCGCTGGAAAATATATATATTTCTACTACTTTTTCTGTTTAACTCAGACTTTATCTTTTCATACAAAAAGTTAGTAATAATGTACAACTTGCGATAGACTTTTATTATATTTCGAACAAAAAGAAAATGTACCAGGAATTGTTTACATTAATTTTATAGTCTAAAAATGAACGCCTTCTAAAACACTTTAAAGTCATGATTGAGATTTTATCGTGAAGTTAGTTTATTGTTGAGTAAACTTGCGCTGTAATGAGATGCTAAAGAATATACTTCATTCGATATCCTGTATCCCGTATTCTGTGTTTATTTACATATTATATTTTTATGAATAATTAATATACTATGTTGAATATTAATGAATGTACATGTTTAAATAAACATTGAAAAATAAGCTACCTACTCTTATATATTTTGCATTCGCTAAAGTTATCAATTCATTGTTTTTATTTAGGTCATAATGACATTAATTATAAAGTATAGCTAATAACATGTTCATGATTGGCCTGCCATTGTCATGGCATGGTTTTATAATTTAATTGAACGTTGACATATTAAATGTCAACAACAGTGACAAAGTGAACGTTTATATACCTGGAAAATACTCGTACAACCAATTTAATGGGATATTTGACGTGCATAATTATCCACTCTGTAGATTAAATCAAGTATTTATCTCTAAAAAAATTACTAAACACATATTTTTTTATTTATTTAGTTAACAAAGCATCATTACAACGCTGCGATGTAGATAGTTATATCACTGAAGATCCTGCAGTTAATAATGGACTCAGGACTATTTGGAAGTAGTAGGTGATGTTTTATTTAGAATTGTGTTTTTATTTACTATTTTTGCTATATCTACAAATACTACTATTATTTAGGTGTGGCTCAGTGGTATCAAGTCGGATTGTAGATTTAAGAAATCAGGTTCGATTCCCATAATCGGCAAACAATTTTTATTACCACTAACATCTTTGAGGGCTGTGATTTGATGGCTGGTAACCGCTCTTCAAGCTCATAAATATACCACTTGCCAAGATCTGCTATGGCAGACTGCCTCACCCAATAATGGATAAAATGCATGATGATATATACCAAAATAGTCAGGTAAAGTACGTATCTAGCGTTACAACAAAAAAGAACAAAACACTCTGGTAAAAACTTTATCTGACTATTTTGTACTTTACCTGACTATTTATGTTTTTTTTTTGTAACCTTGGTTACGTAGTCTACTGTCAACATCTTTCTTATAAAAAAATATAAACATTTTGAATTATTTATCATTAATTATTAAATAAACAGTTCAGAAGAAATAGTATATATAATACGTCAGGAAAGAGTTTTTACTTGATTCATCAGATTAAAAAAGGAGGCCGCAGGCCGAGTATTTCAAACAACACTTCGTCAAGTAAAACATCACTTTCCAGACTTATTATGTAATATACTATTATTTTACATAACTTGCAAAGAATGCAGAGAACTCCTTTTGCATGCACTGAGTAGTTGTCTATGACATTTTTGTTTCAAACTTAATGTTAAACTTTTTACGCAAGCATCGCCTAAAATGAATATCACACATCACGTATTGATTGATTTTTACCTGTTTGTTTACCGTATTGAAATATTTAAAATTGTAGTCCGATAATTATTTGAAATAATGTGAATAAAATGGCCAGAAGCAAACAACGAAATTATTTAATTGTTCATCCAGTCACATATGTCTAGATTCGTGAACTGGAATGGAATTTGAAATTCAATTCCATTTGTTAAACGAGAGCAAATAATTGTACTAGGGGCATATTTATTTCCATTTGTACACAACGTCGAACAAGTGTAACAGTAAATTATTTGTGCTCGATGGTGTTATCTGTTTGCAGCAAGTTGCTGCGCTGCGCCTCGCCGTTATAAAGTGGACTCACGCTCAAATTTAATTATAATGTTATGTAATTTATAGCATTTTGATTGTCGAAAAGTATTTTGTAATTTACGCGCGCATTAAAATATGTTAAGCTGTAACTCGGTAAAATATTTACACAGATGTTTCTGTTTGTAGAATTGCGTACTGGAATTTGTAATTAATTTAAATATATTTGTTTAATATATGGTTTTAGTACAGCATCACCAATTGCATCGATTTGTTTCATATTTAAAGTGAATATTATTTTTTTAACTGCCAAAGCATGGTCATATAGATAAGGATATGGAGGATAATTGAGAAGGTAGTACTAGCGTGAAAAAAAAATTTGCAGATCTGAATAAAATTTGGCGCACGTAAACATTGGATAGTGATACGCATCCTGTTAAAATATGAAACACATTCATTGTCTGTGAACAAATATATTCGCTTGTAAAGTTGAGTTCTTATACACGGGGCTTATGGCGATCATCACTCAGAATCGTACATATTTGGTTCGTGTACCTCTAAAATTTTGTAAATTCATTTGAAAAACTAGTATGATTTTCTAGAACTATTCATGTATATTGTATCAGAAGGATAAAGTTTTTATCGTTTAGTAATGGATATATAGCCATAAAAAGCTTTGTTTTTAACGAAAAATTAAGTATCCCAATTTATAATGGCAACACCACACGGTGGTATGGTATTTGAAAATACACTAGACCAACAACCTGTTAATAATTCATGATATTCAAATCAGAATAGGTATAAAACACTTATTTTGTTCAATTTTTATATTTTTTTGAGCGTCAGTTTCGCCATTCGACAACCGATGGCGCCACCGTCACACTAGTACTACCTTAAGAAAAAGTAAAAACAGGCTTGTATGCATCTTTTAATTCTGAACAACTTTGCATTCAACAGTTTTTTTCGTACTATAAATATGAGAGCAGGAAATTGCATAAAACTAATAGCCCATGTTAAATCCCTATCGCCCTTACCAAGCACCACCTGATTTATGCTGGGTTGCATGAAAGTTTTATCGGTTTATTAGCAACTAACGGTTCAATAAGTGTCATAGAGCCACCCAGAACCCCTTTTTTATTAAACATATGTTTAATTAGTGTTATATTATATTCTACATTATTACTTTTATTTCATTATCATAATTATTACTATTATTTACTTTGTTAGTTTTAAGTTTTATATTTATTACTTTTCTTAATTTTTATTATGTAACCTAACTCTTAATTCATATTTTCACTTAATTTATATATTCAAATTTATCAATGTCACCACTTCAAAGAATTTAAGTTCGAAAGTCATCTAGACTAATTTATAGTTTCCTTTAAAACCTACAATCACGTTAGTGGCAACCCAAATCAATTTTTATTGCTTACACATTTTTAAAAATTACTTTTCCAAATTCTAACTATTGACAGATATTATCCAGACTTAGCTACTTAACGTTCAACACTAAATTTTGACGCGTTTAAAGAAAACGAAACAAAGTTTTATGCGTTTCATAACATAAATATGTCACCAATGAAATCCAAGAACGCGTACTAACGGGGGTAAAATTGGGGAGTAACTTCAAAGTTTATATTTTTATTAATTTTTAGAAGAGAAGAACACTAGATCACGAAATTTAAAACAGTTGACTTCCAAACTAAAAATTTGATAACGAAATCTCAAATGTAATAATTCACTTTAAACCAAATCATTTTGTAAATACTATGTTATTAAAGCCAAGACATTTTATAACTAAATAAATAAAATACGTAGTGGTAACAACCGGGTCGTTTTGCCCATAACAAAATTTCAGACAATCACTATTGATAACTGTTGCTAGATAAACAATTCTTTAACTAAAGAGCTCTTTATTTTTTTCTTGTAACCCAGCAATAGTGTTCTAAATAGCTAATTAACAAAATAAATATTGCATGATATATGGTGGACAATGTTCAGAAACCGAAGACTGTTGTCTGGAAACAAGGATGTCTGGTAATTCTGACAGTACATGCTAGTATAAGAAACACTTGATTTTAAGCATTCATGAGAAAATATCGGAAAAAGTTCTACATCGTTATTTTTTTGAATAATTAAAACTACTTTCCAGTGCACATACGAGCAAATAACTCTTCACTTGAAGAAACAAAACGTTCGTAAATACTTCTTGGAGAAACTTCCAGTTCCAGCCATCGTAAAGTTTTCCTCGCACCGTTGCTTTCCTCTACTAATGCTCCAAATGCCTCACTTTGCAGTTTGGAGACAATGCCTGCGAGATCGATTTGAAATATTCACATACTCTGTTTAGCAACTTCCTTCATACCGAGTTCTTGTTACAGTTTTGCGTGACTATTGTTTAACTGTTGGATCTAGGTAGTGTAGGGCACATAGGAACTTTGGAAATGTTTAAAGAGGGAATTCTCTATTTCTGTTTGGTGTGAGGATGGCTGGTTATGAAGCAACCCTTGTCATCTACAGTATTCATGTGTCAAGGATGTCATTCTGTTTATTAGTAAACTTGATTTGAACTAAGATTTGTTTGATATTGATTACCAACAGGGTGTGTTTGATTTAAATACCGAAGAACGCATCTTTAGGTCTTGAGGTATAGCTTCAGAAAAGTACAAAATCTGTTGAGGAAAAGTTCAACTTTTCCGGAGGCTATATCATAAAAACTAAACAAGATATGAAGATGCGCTCAACGTCATTGAATTCCTCGTGTTCGAATTGAATTATACGCAAATTTATAGCGATTCTTATTTTTTTTTAAATTTCCTAATTTCTTATTACTTCGCTTACTTTATTGCCAATATTAGATTTGCGGAATCGGATTTAGCTTAAACAAAAACATCTCAATAAGTGCATCAGTTTTCTTAGTTCAGTTATTTAATCATGATGTTTAATTTATCTGAACTGATTTAAATGAACCATATGGAAAACAGGATACAACTACTATTACATTAAGATTTTGATAATTTTTATATATTACTACATATAACAAACTAATAAGTATTTCAAAAAACGATTCAAGTAAAACATTTAAATTAAATTAGGATCCATTTTAGTAAATTGCAAATTTATTTTAATTTTTTTTAGTTTTAGTCCAATTTCAGACTGGTTTTCTCTAAAATTCTTTCTCATGCGAATATTGTAACGATTATTTATTAACGTTACTCAAAACCAATGAAATGCTTCATTGTACTCGTATATCACGTGTCTGAATTTTAACCAATCCTGTCATTATTATACTGAGAATAAAGCTCTTGTGATTATTCCCGGGAATTATCTCTGTAGATGCTTTTTTGTTTGTGACAAATGATAGGTAGTTGTCAAATAATTATTTAAAACTGTCAACGCGTCAAGTACACCAACAAATTTTGGAAACAACTTCCAAGCATACATTAATTAGTAATCAATCGATATGAACCCAGTTCAAAATCTTTTAAGTTGAATGAATCGACCTCAACGGCTAAGTAAAAAAATAATCTAATTGAATATAACTCGAGAGTTCGTTAAATTTGAAAATAATTCTCCAATATCTTTCTCAAACTTGTTGCCATTTGGCAATAAGTTTTCGAAAGATCTATCAAATTATTTTCAATTTATTCTCACTCTCTTCTTATATTATTACTGAAAATTCACATACATATGTATTTTGTCCCGCTGAATTCAATGGTAAAGTCACCAAGAGCATATATCTTCTAGTTTTTAATATATTATACAAAAACTGTTTTAAAAGAAAATGTTAGGTGGAAAATTTTCAGAAATAAAAAGTCGCTGACTATTTGCTTATTAGGTAATTGAAGTACAAGAAATTTTATGCCGAAGAGCGCATTTCGAAATCACTTTTAATTTTTGAGACATAGTCTCGGATAAGTTAAATCTGGTGAAGTAATTTTTTTTATTTAAATTTTTCCGAAGGCTATATCTTAAAAAGTAAACATTATATTAAGATTCCTTGTGTTCAAATTGATTTATGAGCGATTTTTTAGCGATTTTCAAAAATTTTAGAAACTTTTTTTTTGGGATGGCTAGCACAGTGGTATGAAGTCGGCCTGTGGATCCTGAGGTCCCTGGTTCGATTCCCACAGGCGACAAATTTTCATAATTTGAAAAAGCTATCCCTGTGGCTCCTCCACCACTAACATGTTTGGGGGCCGTGATTTGACGACTGGTAACCGCACTTCACGCGCAAGAATATATCACTTACCGAGATCTGCTTTAGCAGAGTGCCACACCCAGTAATGGGTAGAAGGCGTGATGATATATTTTTTTTTTTTATGTAGTTTTTTTATTTTGTTCCAATTTCAGACTGTTTGTAGGTACAATATAATAAGTTTACAGAGTGTATGTCTGATAAACATCAATAAAAATATTTTGGACATGATTAAGAGTAAAGTGTCATTTAAATTATGTCATATGCGAACTTAAAATATAACCAGGTTTGAGCATCTTAAAGTTTTAAGGCAATTTAAAACAAGTATATTTTAACTTTATCTCACAAAAACTAATGTCATATTTCTTGTGTGTGGCAATGGCAGCTTCAAAAAACTTTACGGGAAAATGCGTATTTTTTGCAAGTCTCTCTTCACAAACCATTAGTGGTTTGCCTCCCACAATAAATTACCCTGTTCCTCTCTGAAACTTCGTTCGCTCACAAAAAGCATAAAAAAAAACATGTACTTGTAATTTAATATTCGCAATTGGAAAACAAGTTTACAATGTACTGGATAGCGATTTTAATATTCGCTGGCAGCGAGAATGAATCCTGACAAATAAATAGCTTTGAAAACAGAAACGTCAATTACAATCAACATTTTCCAGCAGTCAAAATCACGGAATTAAGTTAGCTAAAACATGCAGCTGTATCGTTGAGCCAGTTATCCCAATTGCTGGTCGGTGTACACTATCAATGTACGTGTATTCAAATGTCACTACGTAAATACTAAAACAGTTGCACATTGATCAAGCTTTGAAAATTGTTTAATTTTGAAAGAGGCTTTGCTATTATTATTATATTTCATTCAATATATCTTAACTACCTATTTCATTAAACGATTGTGTGATTGTGTACTATTCAGTATTGGTTTTTCGATTTGGCCGCCATGTGCAGACAAATGTGCGGCATACTAAACTGGAATATTTATGTTGCATATATTTTTGTAAGTGTAGGAATGCAAAATTATTCAAATGAAATTTGATAATAGACGACTTTAATTCATTTTGCAGAATTTGCATTTAATAATGAAGTAACAAAATTAATTGAGAAAAAATAAAACAATTCTATACTTATGATATGTTTTTCGTCTATATCTCTGGGTTAAAACATTAATTTAAGTAATATATCGCTAATAGGTATAACTCAATATAAATATTTTATGTTTTTTTATGGGGTGGCTAGCTCAGTGGTATGAAGTCTGCCTGTGAATCCTGAGAACCCTGGTTCGATTCCCACAGGCGACAAACAAATTTCATAATTTCAAAAACTACCCCTGTGGCTCCTCCACCACTAACATCTTTGGGAGCCGTGATTTGACGGCTGGTAACCGCACTTCACGTGCAAAATATATCACTTACCGAGATCTGCTTCGGCAGAGTGCCACACCCAGTAATGGGTAGAAGGCGTGATATTTATTTATATTTTTATGTTTTTATCAAATGAAATTATCACACCTTTTACCCATTACTAGATGTGCGATTACCGACCGTCAAATCACGGCCTCCAATGATGTTAGTGGAGGAGGAGCCATAGGGGTAATATATTGATTAAAATAATATACATATTTGTTACTACATTAGATTCATTATAATTATTTATTTATGCTACTCTGTACAATAGGAATTTAATTTCAATTAAAGTGCGGGGTTCGAACTCATCGAACAGTATTGTGGTAGATCATATAAAATGAATTCATTATATCAATATATTTATTACAATAATAGATTAAATTATTACAAAAGTGCCTACAATGATAAGCTAAACATTAGAGAAATGAATATCAACAATAATTACTGATTTTAATACTAGAAATAATTTTTGAAAAAGCTATGAGCGTTCGTCGGTATTTGAACCTAGAACCTTTCATTCGTATGGTGACTGCTCTAACCAATTGAGCTATAAACACTCGGCGAATACTCGTGCTTTTTCGTGCAATTTGTAGTTGAAGAAATTTGTAAAGTGACAGGGTTGCGTTAATTCCTTACAAATAACATTGATTTTATATACTTCGTAATTACGTAATTACGAAGTGCATAAAATCAATGCAAATAACAACTTAGATTGCAGTGGGTAATCCCAAGAAGAACCTCGTAATAGTATAAGAAATAATTTAGTGACACATGGTCAGTTTGTAATTGTTAGAAATAATTTTTGAAAAAGCTATGAGCGTTCGCCGAGATTTGAACCCAGAACCTTTTATTCGCATGATGACTGCTCTAACCAATTGAACTACAAACACCCGGCGATATTTGTAACGAATTGACACAACCCATGTCACTTTACAAATTTGTTCAACTACAAATTGCACGAAAAAGCATGAGTATTCGCCGAGTGTTTGTAGCTCATTTGGTTAGAGTAGTCATCATGCGAATGAAAGGTTCTGGGTTCAAATACCGACGAACGCTCATAGCTTTTTCAAAAATTATTTCTAACAATTACGAACTGTCCATGTGTCACTAAATTATTTCTTAGATTTTAATACTAGTTCATATAAAAATCTTTTCAATATTAGTTAAATAAAAATACAGATATTCAGGTTCGTTCCTATCATTCTTTAATGAGCCGAGCAAGTTTGCGAAAGACAAATTCTAACATGTTCGAAGCATTTGTTCGTTTAGGAACGTTCAGTCAGTTTTAAGTCATTGTACTACTAAGATGTAGTGTGTGAATTTCCTAAAATTACTGTTTTATTACAAAATAATAATAAATAATGTAATTCCATTTTAATAATGAGTGTTTGAATAAGTTCATAATTTCAAAACACCTGGAAGTATTCTCCGGGAAGAAATAAAACAGGTAATATCACCATTGTAACCTATATACTTTTTGCGTTAAATATGTTGGTTTTAATTCAATATATATAATAAATAGTAGTCTAGCAAAAAATCTAAAAAAATCCTTATGTCATATTGGAAATAATGCATTATCTTACTTCGCATAACTATATAAGCATATCATATGGTGTAATGGCTCAGTGGTATCGAGTCAGCCTGTAGATCCTGAGAACCCTGGTTCGATCCCCACAACCGACTATTTTCACCATATTAAAATTACCCCTGTGGCTCTCCCACCACTAACATCTTTTGGGGCCGTGATTTGACGGCTGATAACAGCACTTCACGCGTATAACTATATCACTTACCAAAATCTGCTTCGGCAGAGTGCCACACCCAGTAGTGAGTATACGGCGTGATGATATATTTATTTTTATTTATGAACATGAAATAGTTAATTAAATCCTGAATGTGAATGTAGCAGTTATACATGAGCAAATTTTGATATTTTCAAAGGTTATCAATCGTTTAATCATCCGTAGGCTGTATGTGTACGCGTAAATGGGCGTAATTGATATGATATAGATACCTAATATGGCTGGATTACGTGTAACCAAATTAAGCAGTTGCTTAGGGCTCCCACTAACCGGGGGCCCAGAAAAACAAAATTGTATCTATAGATTAATTTCTGATTAAATATTTTATCGTATTATATAATTTTTATTTAACAAAAATGAATTAAAAAATAATTTAATGAATATTAAATTATTGTAAATATTTAATACCAATTAAATTTTATAACTGAATGTATGAATTGTTTACATTGGCCTCCAAATTTTGAGACTGATGACATTGGTTTACAAGTTATAAAAATTCAAATGATTCGCACTTTTATATTTACTTTATGAAGAGCTGTTTTAAATTCACCAAGGAGTTTGCATAGTGTCGCTACTGTAAGTAAGTTTGTCTTTCTCGTATAAAAGAGATAAAAATAAGTGTTTTTTTTTTTTTTTTTAATATTTTTTTTATTTGGAGGAGTCCCAGAATAAAATTCTGCTCTGCTCAAATAATTAATAAAAAATTGTTGAAAGATTAGATGATTACAGAAATAATTTTAAATACTGAATAATAATAATCCACTTAAATAGGTCTGAATTTAGCTATAGAATATTTAGCTTGACTTCTTTAAAATACAATATCCTTTTATCTATATATATATAAAAATTAATGTTTGTTTGTTTGTTTATTTGTTTGTCCCGTATGCGTTCCTATATCATTCATACGATTGCGATACAACTTGGGCAAGTTGTTGTGCGCACGCCCGCGAAAGTATCTGACTTAGCACAAGTCCAGTCCGCCATCTTGAAACAGAATGGCCGCTAGCTATCCTGAAAAGTACTGCGCTGATTCGAGTCAAATTTGGTATAGGCATAGACGAGAACCAATCTTAACGTATAGGTATAATATAGCTTCAGTCCTATGCCATTCGAATTCAAACGTTTGTAGTTTCCGGTACGACTGGCATTTGCAATGACCATCAACAAAGCACAGAGACAATCGCTACAAGTGTATCGATTAAATCTGGAAAATCCATGCTTCTCACATGGAAAGCTGTATGTGGCATGCTCACGCGACGAAAAACCTTCTGATTTATTCGTGTACGTCCCAAAGAGAAAAATAAAAAATATTGTGTATCCAAAAGCACTTTAATAAATAGAATTAAACACAAACACTTTCTTTCTTTGAGTTGCAATGCAACGCATGTCGGGTACTCGCATTAAATTGTAGACCACGCGAACGAAGTCGCGGGTAATAGCTAGTTATAAGTAAAATAAATATATTATCACTCCTGTAACCCATTACTGGGTGTGGCACTCTACTGTAGCAAATCCTAATAAGTGATATATTTGTTTCCGTAAAATGCGATTACCAGTCGTCAAATTACGACCTCTAAAGATGTTAGTGAAGGGAGAGCCACAGGGATAATTTTAATGAGGTGAAAATTGTTTGTCGGCTGTGAGAATCGAACCCGGGTTCTTAAATTCACAGGCCAACTCGATACCTCTCAGTCACTTACCCCATATTATTCGATTAAATCGCCCGGAATTATAAATCTAAACATATTAATTTTAATCATAAAAATGAGTAAAACCTTTAATCCATATACAGTATAAAACATTTAAAAAGTATTCAATTTGATAAATGAACCATTTACAAACGCTTCCAAGCCAAAATAAATATTACAATAATTGCCATTCATATATTCCTTCCAATTTACATTCATAAAATTACGGAAATCGGCGTAAAAACTCATGTATAATAAAAGCTATAGCACCGGTTGTTGTTTGGCCATTTGTCAAGCAGGGATCACTCCATAAAGCATTAACACAGTGTCCGAAAATCCGCTAAACTGTCCTGTGTAACCCAGCAGCATTATCGTATCGCTCGCATCGCTATCTGCGCTATAATCGCGCCATATCCGCAGCGAAACTCCAAACACCGCCGTGGTTTTTGTAGCGCATTGATTTATTTCGTTATTGTATTGTATCGGATTTTATTTGCTTTTTGCCAACTTGCAGTTTGGGAATAAAATAAGTTTGATCTGGTTTTGTAGATAAATTAATGATGATGGTGGTTAGTTTTTGAGGTGAAATATTGCAGTCGTAATTGGATGAAATGTAGTTCGATGTTTTGTTTGTATCGACACGGAAATTGTTTTAGTTGAGTTGAAAAACATTCAGTGATGTTGGTGAATGATGGATTGAAATATAAACACAAATAATTTCAACATTTAAATTAAAGTTAGCTTATTTTATTTTATAAATAAATAGTGTATGTATAGATATCATATTTTACCCCATATAAGAATGCAGTAAAAGGTGTGTGCTACCATTGCTATCTCGAGAACTACAGGGTGATCAAAAGGAATTGTTATAGTTGGCAATACAATTCCAGAGATCTTTTTATTCCACAGTTGGCACAACGTCAGATAAAGGCGGACATGCTATTTGACATTTCTAATAAATACAAATAGGTTATGTCAGGAGTCTGACAACTAATAGAATTTTGACTTTTTAAGTAATAAAAATACTTTAGAAATAAATGTAATAATAAATGTCCTCAAATTTAAATTTTAAATGTCACTGTCAACAACAGGAAATGAATTTATGTATCAGGCTTACCAATTTCAAGTAGTTTTTTTTATTGCCAACTGTAACAATTCCTTTTGATCATTATGTATAATGGCTACAAGGTTAGTTAAATTACCAAAGAAATACCTTTTAAAAGTCTGTTACAAAACTATAAACAAAGATTTTTTTGGACCAATGATTCTCCAAATAAAGTTCTTCTATACTAATTTAACTTTCGAATTTCTCAAAAATATTTTAGGTTACTTTAGAATGTGTAAGGAGGTAAAAAATGTTCTAATAGGTACTAGTCCCTCAAATGAGAACATATGTTTTTTATTCTTATTTTTTTCTGCGGAAGGAAGCAGTGGTTCTCAAAATACGGGATGCAACTTTCTTACTTTATATGAGAACATGTATTTTTTAAATTTTTGGTTGGAAGGGAATTTTATTCTTAAGGTAGTACTAGTGTGACGGTGGCGCCATCGGTTGACGAGTGGCGAAACTGACGCTCAAAAAAATATAAAAATTGAATAAAATAAGTGTTTTATACCTATTATGATTTGAATATCATTGTTAACAGGTTGTCGGTTTAGTGAATTTTCATATACCATACCACCGTGTGGTGTTGCCATTATAAATTGGGATTTTTAATTTTTCGTTAAAAACAAGGCTTTGCATGGCTATATATCCATTACTAAACGATAAAAAACTTTCTCCTTCTGATACAATATACATGGATACTTCTAGAACATCATACTAGTTTTTCAAATGAAACTGCAAAATTTTAGAGGTACACAAACCAAATATGTGCGATTCTGAGTGATGATCGCCATAAGCCCCGTGTATAAGAACTCAACTTTACAAGCGAATATATTTGTTCACAGACGATGAATATGTTTCATATTATAACAGGATGCGTATGAGTATCCAATGTTTACGTGCGCCAAATTTCATTCAGATCTGCAAACATTTTTTTCACGCTAGTACTACCTTAAATCAATTATTATAAAATTCGATACCCTCACATAACAAAATTTTTGAGAAAATGCATATTAAATTGACATTAATTTAACAAATCGTAATATTTTTGTTTATTTGATTAATTATTAAACGTCTGACTGACTTGTCCTCGAGTTGTTAAAACTTTTCAAACAATTCGAAAATTCGATTAATTCGAAAATTCGAAATATTCCAAAGTTTGAAAGTTCGAATCTAAATTCGAAGGTTCAATAAATCATTAAAACACTAGTGGCTTCTATTCATATAAATAAAATAAATAAATATATCATCACGTCTTCTACCCATTACTGGGTGTGGCACTCTGCTAAAGCAGATCTCGGTAAGTAATATATTTTGCGCGTAAAGTGCGATTACCAGCCGTCAAATCACGGCCCCCGAAGCTGTTAGTGGTGGGGGAGCCACAGGGGTAATTTGAAAATGGTGAATATTGTTTGTCGCCTGTGGGAATCGAACCAGGGTTCTCAGGATCCACAGGTCGACTTGATACCATATAGAAGTGTAGTATAAAACGTGTTTGTACTGTAAATAAGTAGATACATAATGACTCACTTTTTGCACGATCGTAGAAAAAAGAATATTTTCCACTGTCAATCGTTTTAGGAAAAAAATGATCCAATTAAGGATAACTGGCTCAATAATATCGAGTTGGCTTGTGGATATGAGAACACAGGTTCGATTCCCACAGGCGACAAACAATATTCACCATTTTCAAATTGCGGTTATCAGTCGTCAAATCACGACCCCCAAACATGTAAGTGGTGGAGGAGCCACAGGGATAGCTTTTTCAAATTATGAAAATTTGTCGCCTGTGGGAATCGAACCAGGGACCTCAGGATCCACAGGCCGACTTCATACCACTGTGCTAGCCATCCCACTTCTATTCATGAATGCAATATACTCGTATTATCATGTAAAAGAGTGAAACATATAACTTTTGTAATAAAAATGAGTTAATAGAATCGACGCGGGCATTTGGATGATAATTCAGTATGTAAATGCACCATTATTCTTGTTTATAAGTAATATAAAATATATCACTGCATCATCAAACTAATGGTTAAATTTAATATTCTATAAAATTTTCATTTAAAAACTCGATAGCACAAAACAAATTATACGCTTTATGTTAATTACGCGCCGCAATATTTAGTAGCAAATAACGAGAAATCCGCTTAACCAGTCATATTTCAGCGAATCGACTTATTTAAAAAGTAATAAATAACATGGTTTATAATTAAATTTGATGCGAGTAGTCAACTGGTTGAGTTTCCATCTGACACAAAATCAATTGAAATAATTCATTATTAATTCGTACTTGGATTACTCCGTACATGCGTGGCTGTCAGCTTTTTGACATGGAAATACATTTGTCATGTAAATAAACATTGCCATATCCGAATTTCTGGATGATTTATGAATGAAATAAAAATTATTTTCGGTCAGTTGGCTCCCTGCTCGCTTCACTTCGATATGCAATGTCGAACAATGAGCAAGGATAAAAACACGACTGGGAATAAATGCTCCAATGGAATTGATAGGTGTAAATAATTAATTTAACTACATGCATGGATAATAATTAATTATTTATGAACGCGATTAATTAATTCTAGTTATTATTTTTAATGGGATTTGTTGGAATAATTATGATTTTTTTAATTAGCACTCTATGACATTTATGTTTAATACAATTCACATTTTGGGAACAAATTTAAATTTTAGATGAAGTTTATTATTTGCATACAGGATGTTATTTAAGTAACGATGGACGAATACTGTAAGTATTCGATATTCGAGATCTTAGAATATTTACGCCAATGGCCAACATTCGAATGCCTGGAATGTCGCGCGATGCGTCTCGAAATTTAAATAGTCCTGCTTTCGGCGTTTTTATGCTTTTTTTTGCTACATTTTGTACTTTTTAAAGCGCTTTTTTTAGTTATTTTTCGTGCTTATAAATCCGGTCACTAATCATCACGCCTTCTACCCATTATTGGATGTAGCACTCTGCCGAAGCAAATCTCGGTAAGAGATATATTTTGCGCGTGAAGTGCGGTTACCAGCCGTCAAATCACGGCTCCCAAAGGTATTAATGGTAGGGAAGCCACAGGGATAGTTTTTTTTTTAAATGGTGAAAATGTTTGTCGCCTGTGGGAATCGAACTAGGGTTCTCAGGATCCATAGGCCGACTTGATACCACTTAGCTAGCTACCCCATAACTTGACAATGATTTACTTCAATTCAATCATTTCATAATTCATAATCATAATGATAATATTAATTTATTATTATTTACAATTATAATAATGGGGTAATGGCTCACTGGTAGCCGAGTCGGCCTGTGGATCCTAAAAACCCTGGTTCGATCCCCACAGCCGACAAAACATTTTCACCAATTTAAAATTACCCCTGTGGCTCCTCCACCACTAACATCTTTGGGGGCTGTGGCTTGACGGCTGGTAACCGCACTTCACGCGCATAAATATATCACTTACCGAGATTTGCTTCGGCAGAGTGCCACACCCAGTAATGGGTAAAAAGGCGTGATGATATATTTTAATTAAATTTAATTTTTAATTTTTTTAATAACTATTAATTCGGAGTATTCTAATATTCGAGGCATTATAATATTCGAGATCTGATTAATATTACAATTCGGTAAATTTGATATTCGCCCATCTATATTATTTAACTTACGTTTATTATAAACTAGGGTCGTTGATTTCCACCGAAGTTCGAATTTATGAACGTTCGAACATTCGAATGTTTTGAACTTCGTAAGAAAAACTTCGAAGCTTAAAATTTTCGAATTTTTTTGAAGCTTCGAATTTACGAATTTTCGAATTTTTCAAAGCTTCGAATTCTCGAATTTTTTGTCTCTGAATTAACGCCATCTGTCATCTCCAAACGTGCTCACGCATAATTCGCGAAAAGTCGGCCACGAATTAAGACATCTATTCTCTTACCGCCCATCTGAATGCTTCGGACTTTTAGTAAAACGTTTTAAAATGAGAATAAAAATGATACAAAAACGTCTTAATTAAAACGTTTTTGACAGTGTAGCGAAATTTAAAGTCTAAATTGAATTAATTTGGCAAATAATGATAATTACTTATGAATTAATACAAAACTCTGCAAATGAGTTTATTCTGAAAATAATTCATATTCACATTAGGATCCAGATTCACAATTCGAATAATTCGAAAATTCGAAAATTCGAAAATTCGGAATATTCAAAAATTCGAAAGTTCGAATCTAAATACGAAAGTTCGAATCTAAATTCGAAAGTTCGAATCTAAATTCGAAGGTTCAATAAATCCGAACATTCGAAATCTCGAATATTCGAAAATCAACAACCCTATTATAAACCTTTGCAACCAGTATAGGTATGTATTCTTCTATGCTCTGTTATTTCAATTTTGTTTGTTGTCTTCTTTCCGTATATCTGTGAATAAATATATTATTATTATTATTAACTGCAATTTCACAAAATTGACATACCTAATCTTATTTGATATTTTCATAGAATGTAAATACTTTTATAAAATTATACAATGTAACTGTGGCATGCGATAAAATGTATACCTTACAATCTTGTAAAAATAGAGCAAAAAATATAATTCTGGTACTTGAACCGGGAACACATAAAATAAAATTGACATCAAATGCGGTACTTTTATAAGCTCTAAAAATAGCATTTAGTAGATTGCTCATGAATTTAAAATCCGCTTTATCACATTTTTAGTTTATTTTATAAATATTGGAACATTATTTGTAATACACAAAATATAGTTAATTAAACCTCGATCTATTTCTAATCATTTCTATTAAACAAAGTGAAGAAAATTCTCATATGCAGAGCTACCAAGTGTATAATTAAAAAAAAAAACTAATAAGATATAAAATATGATTTAGTTATTTATAACAATGATTTAATTTTTTTTCGGAACTATGACCCCCCTTGGAGGCAGAAATCACTAATAAATTCTTTCGCAACTCGCTAAATAAATTAAAATTGTTTATAAGTTTATAAGAAGCTGTGCGTTACAAATATGGAACCACGATTCCAGAAATAAGGAATAAATAAAAGTCTCTGGCAGGCAAAATTTAATGAACTATGAAAAATCAACTTGCCTCCGCCAGGATTTGAATCTGAACTTTCCAACTTGGGCCGCGAACATTCTACCACTTAGACCACAGAGGTGTATCTAAATGTTGGCGTTGACAAGCGATTTTTTCTGTGTGTCGATTGTTTGTAATTATCAAATGCGCGAAATGATTATTTCGTCAGTTACACAGATAATACGAAACGGGATGACACTATTGAAGAGAAACTTCAAACCATTTGATGAATATATTTGTAATGACTGATGTCACACGTATGTTAATGAAATTTGAACAAATCAACTTGCCTCCGCCAGGATTTGAACCAGGACTTTCCACTTGGGCCGCGAATGTCCTACTAATTAGACCACAGAGGTGTGTATAAATGCTGGCGTTACAAACAATCGACACACAGAAAAAATCGCTTGTCAACGCCAGCATTTAGACACATCTCTGTAGTCCAAGTGGTAGAACGTTCGCAGCCCAAGTGGAAAGTCCGGGTTCAAATTCTGGCGGAGGCAAGTTGATTTTTTTCAAATTTCATTAACATACGTGTGACATTAGTCATTACAAATATATTCATTTTGCTATGTATCTACAGACTTAGTTATTTTCTAAATATACTGCTCAAAAAAATAAACCGGTCACCTAAAGAATCCCAAAAAAACGTCACTTTTCAAAGCACTGTCAATTTGTCAGTTTTGAAGCAAATTGGATGAATTTTTTTTCCGAAGTAGCCCAAAGTCTATTCTTTGAAAAGCTGTGAATTGATTTTGACTAACCTCCTGACAAATTGACAGTGGTTTGAAAAGTGACGTTTTTTTTGGGATTCTTTAGGTGACCGGTTTTTTTTTTTAGCAGTGTATTTTAATTAAGTATTATGTAATTTAGTTACCATACAAAGAATAATACTTAACTCTTTGAACGTTGGCACCAGTCTAATAAAATATCTCCCTTTGTACTGAAGTCCAGCTGAAGAACGCAATCAAATGCCCATTTCATCTTCACAGTTTACAGCAAATCGCGTAGACTGTCCTGAAAATAGTGAAGCAAGTAGTGACAGCCTACATTTGTCAGGGTCAAATCCTAGCATTCCTCCCTCTCCGTGCTCCAGGGGTTTCCGGTCCGGAATGAACCGACCGCAAACGGCACGGACCAAATGACGACTTCAAAGTGATGCTGAATTCTGTATCTGTCCCTCGCCTAGAGCTGCTCGTGCTCACTCACTGCGTGTCATACGAGCGTGCGTGGATTTGCGAGTATGCTGGAACCGAGTTTAATAAGAACTACCCGCTGGACCGAGATTCCGTATTATATTAGCACATTATTGCGGTCGGCACGCTTACAGCTCGCATACTCCTGCGTTCGTTTATTGTTGGTTGGATATTGCGGACGGTTGTAAATGTTTTGTTTGATTAAATGACTGACAAATAAGTGATGTTGGATGGGAATTATGTTGCGGTGAACCAGGAATTGGTTTGGTAATTTAGTGAATATGAGTATTTTAATTATGCTGCGAGTAGATAATAATAATAGTACCAGGAATTCTATACCCAATACTAATTAGATATAAATGTTACCCACAACGTACAAAATTAATCTAAATTCGGAATGTCTAGATTATCTGTAGAATCACAAATGAATAAATTTGATTATTTAATCATGGTTTATACAATGGAATGTATTCTTGGCGAGATTCGCAGAACATTTAAATTAGAAAGTTAGCAATAGACTATTTTTTTAAATAAAATAAATATAGAGCTCGACAAACCAAAGTAAAAACATAAAAATAAAAATAAATATATCATCACGCCTTCTACCCATTACTGGGTGTGGCACTCTGCCGAAGCAGATCTCGGTAAGTGATATATTTTTCGCGGTTACCAGTCGTCAAATCACGGCCTCTAAAGATGTTAGTGGTGGAGGAACCACAGGGGTAGTTTTTGAAATTATGAAAATTGTTTGTCGTCTGTGGGAATCGAATCAGGGTCCTCAGGATCCACAGGCCGACTTTATACCACTGAGCTAGCCACCCCATTTTTTATAAATGTAAGTAAAAACATGAGAGGAGTATCTTCGGAGCTCGCTACTATCGTCGATATACTTAGTGTCAAAAGTTGTATTTACAAAAATGGCGGTATAAGAATTTATGAAATAATAACGGTATGTAATTCTTTCCATTTATATAAATATAAAATAAAAATATGAATATAAATATATCATCACGCCTTTTACCCATTACTAGGTGTAACACTCTGCCGAGACAGATCTCGGTAAGTGATATATTTATGCGCGTGAAATGCGGTTACCAGCCGTCAAATCAAGGCCCCCAATGGTGTTAGTGGAAGGGGGGACACAGGGGTAATTTTGAATTTAGTGAAAATGCTACTCGGCTGTGGGGATCGAAGCAGGGTTCTTTGGATCCACTGTCCGACTTGATACCACTGAGCCATTACCATTTATATAAATAGCATGTTAAAAGAATAATGATTATCATGGATTAATAATAAATAAATATATCATTAATAAATTTGCATAAATGCACATATCATACATGCTGCGGCGGCCAAGTATTTTCATTACAACTGTACATTTCACGTTCGTTTACCCGAATGGGTTCGCATTCCAGGCATAATTTTACTTTCATTTGTCGAGCTCTATCATCAAGCCTTCTGGCCAATACTGGGTGTAGCACTCTGCCGTAGCAGATCTCGCTGAGTGATATATTTATGCACGTGAAGTGCGGTTACCGGCCATCAAATCACGCTCCACAAAGATGCTGCGCAAATCCATAGGCCGATTCATTTAAGTTTTTCTTTTTTCTATACTTGTAAATTAAACAGGCTGATAGTGACTGAGTTTATAGCCAAAAAATCCAAATAAATATATAAAGTTCGATTAATTAAATGATCCTAAAAGCTATTCCCAAAACATCCTAAATAAATTAGTAGAATTAACATATATAAAATAATAGTTATTTATTATACAAGTGTTTTATATACCAATAAAACACGAGTGTAATACAAAATTTTATCCACAACTCATAATTATAGGCACCGAAGAAGATTGGTCGTAACGTTTAACGTTGATTCAGTTATACATATTTTCTCAAAATACGGTAGATTGAAGTAGTTGCTAAGTAACAAGTTGTTCACAATGTTTTATGGAATATAAAACCTTAGGGTTTTATGAACCATATAATTCAACTGAAATCAGTGTAATAATGTCTTTATTATATATGAGTTGTGGATAAATAAATAAATATATCATCACGCCTTTTACCCATGGCTGAGTGTGGCACTTTGCCGGAGCATATCTCGGTAAGTGATATATTTATGCGCGTGAAGTGCGGTTACTAGCCGTCAAATCACGGTCCCCAAAGATGTTAGTGGAGGGGGAGCCACAGAGGTAATTTTAATGTTGTGAAAATTGTTTGTCGGCTGTGGGAATCGAATTAACATATATATTACACTAATATACTCGTATACGGATATAAATGTACTAGCAATTTGTAAATAACACTTTCTGTATCTTAAATCCCCAAAAAACATATCACTTCCCAAACATCATCAATTCACAAAACAAATTGCATCCCCCGCCACCAGAGTGATATATTTACACTCGGCCACGAATCCACAGCCCGCAGTCCTCTGCAACCTGAAACACCCCAACGAAACCTAGAACAAAGCGTGAAGAGCGATGAAACTGCGCTAGAGCCGGCAAAATCAGAGTTAATAACAAAAATTTAATATCCTCACGGGCCGGAGATGAGATAAAGCGGCCGACATGACCCGGACACACTTCGGGAACAGATTAACGACGGCGAAGGCGAGGGCGAAGGTGGTGGTGGTTCCAAGTAGCGGGATCGTAATGGGGATGGGAGTCTAGGGTGCAAATACGGCAGCGGAATAAGAATAAGAATGTGGTGGCGCCGTAGCGGTACTGTGGTGTTTGTTGTATGAATGACATGAAGAGTGCGAGAGAATGAGGGACGATTTAGTGAAGTGTAGCTTAGATGGATTTTTGGAGGATGTAGGAATATTATGAGGTCATAACTAAGGATATAGGGTAGGAGCTCAGTGGTATCGAGTAGGCCTGTGAAGTTGAAAACCTCGGTTTGATTCCCACAGCCAACATACAATTTTTAAAATAAAAATAAATATATCATCACGCCTTCTACCCATTACTGGGTGTGGCACTCTGCCGAAGCAGATCTCGGTAAGTGATATATTTTGCGCGTGAAGTGCGGTTACCAGTCGACAAATCACGGCCTCCAAAGATGTTAGTGGTGGAGGAGCCACAGGGGTAGTTTTTGAAATTATGAAAATTGTTTGTCGTCTGTTGGAATCGAACCAGGATTCTCAGGATCCACAGACCGACTTCATACCACTGAGCTAGCCACCCCACATTTAAATTGTGGCTCTCCCTCCAATAACACCTTTGAGGGTCGTGATTTAAACTGCTGGTAACGCGCATAAAAATATCAGTTACCGAGATCTGCTATGGTAGAGTGCCACCCAGTAATGGCAAAAAGGCGGATTGATAAATTTATCTTTATTATAACTAAGGATTTGCGAGGCGTTTTTCTAAGAGTAATTGACTATTATGTAGCATTTGCCGTGGAAATAACTTTTTTTCGACCTATTTTATGTGGAGCGAAAGAGACTTTTTGTGCTTCATTTGTAGTCTACTTTTGCACGTTTTTTCGACAAATGTAAAAACGTTTAATCTTTGATTGCCAACCGTAGACACTAAATTTATGATATTATTAAAGAAGTTTGTTTACCTTTAATAGAGAACAATGTAAGAGATATAAAAAGGGGTGCACTGTCATAAATATCACTATAAATAATAATCGTGATTGTGTCTTTACTTCATCTGTTTTATCAGTAGACGTCCCTTTTTGTTATGTTTGTCAGCTGTCATACTTTGGAGGTACCTATTATATCTACCATCGTGCTTTCGAAAACTGGATTCTACCTATTATCTTTCTTGTGTTTTAGTGGAAGCCCAAATTATAATAAATTACGCTAACATTTATTTTATATTAAATCAATAATTTAAAGCAAAATAATTTACATCTAGTCTTTAGAAGAAAATTCTCTTTTATACTCTGTAAACTCAATGAGAAACTTTTTTGATTGATTGAAATTATTGTAGGTATAATAAAAAATAAATTGACGTATTAAATGGCTTAAACCAAAATAAATATTTTAAAAGTACGTAGGTATACATATAAACCAGAAGCACAAGAAATAAATATTTCATGGTTTAATCAGTTTCAGAATATTTATTTGAATACAGTACGCAAAAATGGATTTTAAAAAATGAGCACATATACAGAAAAATCAATGTTTAGGGATTTGGGTTACCAGTTACCAATGTGCATGATTTGGTAAATCGAATATTAATTATTTTCGACAATATCCCAAAAATTCAAGCGAATTGATTTTTAATCAAATTTTGCGAACTGAACGAAATCGTGATTAACATCTGCATCAATGTTCTTTCGTTTCCAATTCCCCAATCAGGTAATTTGTGTCGGAATGTTGAGATAATAAAATATTAATGAGAATTCGGTTCGCTGCTATCATTTATATAGCTTCCGTCAAAGGCCTGAAAAATTATCTTTGTTGCTTTCCGCGTACGTTTATCAGATAAACGGCGAATGTACATTATCATCTAAATTAATTATATTCCATATCAAATGGGATACTAATAATTACGACATTTAATTTATGCGTTACGCATTTTGTTTCTGTTATTTATACTTTCAATATATCTAAAAAAAACGCAGGTTTTTAGCATGGTTTTCGAAATGACTTAATTTTAATATCAGGTGATATGATTATTTTTAATTAAACATGTATTAATACTAATTAAAACATTCCTACAAATAATATGTAAATATTAAGTTATGCAATAGTATATTGTAATACTAGTGAGAAAAGGGTTTCATTATAAAACTAGTACAAAAGTTGGAGCTCGAGCGAAAGCAACTATTCCAATAGTACTCATATGAGTGTTACATATTAATATTTTTTTCGACATTAAATGTGAAAATTATATTTTCACTTTCTTATACACAGTATAAGTTTTGGAATCGTGAAAAAAATCGTTGACGAGATTTTTGCAGAAATACGTGTTTTGAGGTCCACTGAATCCGTTTTGATCATTTTCTCAATGATGTCTGTGTGTGTGTGTATGGATGTGTGTCCGAGTGTGCAATGTATCATGAACGAGATAAGATTTGTTAACGAAACTGGGTAAATATAAGTTTCATGAAAATATGAAGAGCTGAATTGATTTTGAATGAAATTGAAACACAGGAAGAGGAAGTTTACTGGACACACAAAACAATAAATTCCATTTATTTCAAAAATGGAATCAGTTACAAAAAAAAGTTTCAAATAAAAGATGTTAGCAAAAATATTTGGAATATAAAATGTTATTTGCAATTTTCCTGCATATGCGTCTAATTTTGAGAAAAACTTATTTGTATATTTAATAATATATTTCAATAATCGCAGTAGCAATAGAAACAAAAAACATAAACATATTTAACATTTATATGTCAAATAATAATTGTCAAACGCAAGGAGCAAGTCATAAGTGTTCAATTCAGCGTTTTTGATGCTATATGTATATGCCTCATCAGTTAAACATAAAGTAGTCAACATTACTGAAAAATTATACGTAAACAAATTTGATATTTTGTATGTTTCAAATAGAAAAATGCTGAATTAGTGAAAAACTAAATTACATGTTTAATAACATTATATAACATTCATATATTCTAAATATTAAATATGCTGTGTATAAGAAAGTCGTGTGGTGCCCACACCAGATTTTTATATTTGCGCTAATGAATACAAGAAATTTAATAATGATTTTATGTAAAACAAAAAGTTGTATTTGCAAATGCAGGGTAGGTGGCTCAATAGTATCGAGTTGACTTGTGGATTTGAGAACCCGGGTTCAATTTCCACAGCCGACAAACAATTTTCACTACAGTAAAAGTACCCTTGTAGCTCCCCCTCCACTAACGTCCTTGGAGGCCGTGATTTGACGACTGGTAACTTACCAAGATCTGTTACGGCGGAGTGCCACAGTCATTAATGGGGTGGCTAGCTCAGTGGTATGAAGTCGGCCTGTGGATCCTGAGAACCCTGGTTTGATTCCCACAGGCGACAAACAATTTTCATAATTTCAAAAGCTACCTCTGTGGCTCCTCCACCACTAACATCTTTGGGGGCCGTGATTTGACGACTGGTAACCGCACTTTACGCGCAAAATATATCACTTACCGAGATCTGCTTCGGCAGAGTGCCACACTCAGTAATGGGTAAAAGGCGTGGTGATATATTTATTTTATTTATTTAAGGCGTGATGATATATTTATTACTTATTTATTTATATATAATATTTTAGATAAATATTCTTTAATAAATAATTTATTGTAGTCGTAATTGCGAATATAAAATTTGAAGTAATATTATATTTATATTTTCATATCTTTAGAAAGATGTTTCATTTAAGACGTCATTTCTCATTCCAATGATTCATTTATCAAATTTCATGTTGAACTTTAGGAAATAAAATACATTAATGTAAAACACGCTTTATGGTTAGGGAACTTAGGGCATAGAAAATTAAATCGTAATATTATTGGCAGTTTAAGGGTCATTTTTCAAAGAAAATGAATATCTCTTTAATATATCTTCGGTCCAATTGTTTTTTACGTCTATATCCGGTAGTTTCTCCGAGATTATCAGCTGAAATCGCATCGGACAACTCTTGATATTATGAAAAATTGCTTTAAAATTCATATATCTTAAGGGTTCTGGCAAGTAATATGTCAGTGTCAGAATATTTCTTCTGTTCGTACTTTGAGGACGGATAAGATACAACTGCAGTCTTTTTGTCAGATTTAAATGTGACATTCCAGAGTATTTTATTTTCTTTTGAAAGTGTTCCTCGCGTAGTATCGATTGCCGTTTTGTTTTGAAACTAAACAGCGGGCTAAACGCAAAACTCAACAGCGATCTGTCATTATGGCGAGCGTACCGCCCAGAAAAACTTCCCTTCCCTGTGTTAAATGCTTTCGTAAAAGCTTGTAGGATTCCTCAAAAAGAAAACTATGACTTAGAGTGGGCGGCGAACGGGGAATATGCGCAGGGATATCTAGTGGTTTCTGTTGCCAGAATTGATTCACTTGTTTTCTCGTTTTTGTTGTGGGGATGTGTTGCTGTTGACTGATTCAAAAGAGATTGAAAGTAAATATACTCGACAGTTTTTGTATTAGATTTTTTGTTTATTTTGATGTCACTATAGAGTTCTCAATATTTTTATATAAAGTTTGGAATCATGTTGTATCTGTGGAATAACGATAAAGTCATAAAAAATATATGGGGTGGCTAGCTTAGTGGTATGAAGTCGGCCTGTGGATCCTGAGAACCCTGGTTCGATTCCCACAGGCGACAAACAATTTTGATAATTTTAAAAAGCTACCACTGTGGCTCCTCCACGACTAACATCTTTGGGGGCCGTGATTTGACAACTAGTAACCGCACTTTACGCGCAAAATATATCACTTACCGAGATCTGCTTCGGCAGAGTGCCACACCCAGTATTGGATAGAAGGCGTGATGATATATTTATTTATTTATTTTTTATAAAAAATATACTAGTCTAGGATGAAATATTGATTTAAGTAATAATTTTACTTTAATATGGGGTAATGGCTCAGTGGTATCCGAGTCGGCCTGTGAATCCTAAGAACCCTGGTTCGTTCCCCACAGCCGACAAAACATTTTCACCAATTTAAAGTTACCCCTGTGGCTCCACCACCACTAACATCTTTGGAGGCAGTGACTTGACGACTGGTAACCGCACTTCACGCGTATAAATATATCACTTACCGAGATCTGCTTCGGCAGAGTGCCACACCCAGTAATGGATAGAAGGCGTGATGATATATTTATTTATTTATTTTTTATAAAAAATATACTAGTCTAGGATGAAATATTGATTTAAGTAATAATTTTACTTTAATATGGGGTAATGGCTCAGTGGTATTCGAGTCGGCCTGTGAATCCTAAGAACCCTGGTTCGATCCCCACAGCCGACAAAACATTTTCACCAATTTAAAGTTACCCCTGTGGCTCCACCACCACTAACATCTTTGGAGGCAGTGACTTGACGACTGGTAACCGCACTTCACGCGTATAAATATATCACTTACCGAGATCTGCTTCGGCAGAGTGCCACACCCAGTAAAGGGTAAAAGGCGTGATGATATATTTATTTATTTATATTAAAATCCTTATTGTTTATAAGGTTAATAAAAATAAATAAAGGATTTATTATTAAAAAGATAAAAATATTAATTGTGAAATGGAACAATTTTTAAAATACCTATGAAAAAATAATAGGAAATTTTTTTCTAACACTTGTCAAAGTTCCACGAGATTACAGTAACTGAATCAACTTATTAAATCATCATCAGTTGCTGGTCAATTCAGCTCTTAACCATAGATTTATTTTTTCATATTTTAAATAAAGTATTTTTAAAAAAAATTGTTTTTTGTACGACCGAGCAGAAAATAGACTTTTCCAACTTTCACTTGCAAGCAGAAAGTTGACATTTGCCGCTTGTCGAGCAGTAATATAAGAGTATATCATCGTATCCATGGATAAATAAAAACTGTCAAAAATTATTTTAAATTCTTTTTCGAGCGTTTCCACCATTATCTGTAATTGCAGAATTGGTTGCATATCGTAAATATATCTATATCTTCTTTTAAACATCACTTACCGAGATCTGCTTGAGCAGAGTGCCACACCCAGTAATGGGTAGAAGGCGTGATGATATATTTATTTATTTATTTATTTCTTTTAAACATTTATTTTGCCAAATACGAAAAAAATAGCCAAAGGAAGTAATACTGACGAAGATTGAGCATCCCCGTATTTAATTAAGTTTACTGATACCTAATGCTTCTCTATCCCTTTCACCTAATACAGTGTCTAAATGCGTGACACATTAGTTTCAATTTATTTCAATTAACAATATCATTATTGCGTCTGCGTAACGGTTTGTAATGAATTTCACTAAATTACTCTTGTTTTGTTTCAGATGCCCATATTAGGCCTGCTGCTGCAGTTGTCCTTTATCGTTACAAGCAGCGGCGTACATCCAGGTCAGTACTAATGAAATCTTTATCCTGATCTAGGTTTATATTCACACGGTCGTATAACTCTGATTTTGGAATTTATGATCTTGTATTTTTGATTCATCAAATTTTATGGTTTAAATTTTAGTGAAGTTTGTGAACTGATATAAAGAAAACAGGAGAAAGGATATTATTAAATTTATAAGTTACTGATAAAGCTAAATTTCTGAGTTTATCTCTGAATTTTATTATTGTCGTAATACAAAATTTAGAATTCAATTTTATGTATAGATTGATGTTGGCAGTGAGATACTATATTTACCTTTCATTTATACGTGGCCGTGAGCAAAGTAAATATTTTCGAAGAATGTAGATTTCGATTGAATCTTCCGATAGGTATTTTCGCAAAGATTTGCGAGGAAAAATTGGAAAATATCTGTAAAATATTGAGATCCTCAGATACAACAAACAATTTTTTCGATTATTATTCTATAAAGCATAGAAAAACACTACTGTACAGTAACATGAAAATTTTTGTTTTTATTAGATTTCAGGCTTCAAGAAATAGTTGTAAAAGTTTAAAAATCAATTTTATAGTTTACTCTGGGACGTTAAGGTGAACAAAAAAAATCATTTCGTGGATTTAATATAACTTTTTTTATACTTCACATAGACATGCATGCAGGTCCCTGTTTACGCTTTTGGAGGTAAAGATTTATTTCAATTATTTGGTTTAATTTAATATTGGTGACTGGACTCGAAATGTACTAGAGCAAACCGAAATATTTTTCTACCTTGTGAAATTGTGCTAAATATGATTCCGTTTCATGAAATTATAGTAACTGTTGTTCCGGTTCGCGAAATTAATAATATTATTGTTCAGATTTTAAAAAAAATTAAGATTTTTCATTCTGGTTCATCAAAATAAATAGAATAATACAGTATTTACAAAATAAACAATTTTTATTTGAAAACAAGCCGACAAAAATTAATAACTATTTAAATAAATTGTTGAAACCTGCAACGAAAATAATTTTTGAACAGAAACTCATTTTCGTAGTCATGTTATTTTTAAGTTGACTTTTTCTGGTGAACTTCGTACATACACGGGACAGGGGGCGTTACTATTTAAAACTACAACCAAAGGAGGCGATGATTCAAAAAACTTTAAGAAGCACTAAGATATGCGAATAGGTACTGTAAATGTTTATCTTCATTTTAACTTTTTGGTGGCTAATACTATAATACATTTTAAATTACTGTGTTCCTACTGAAAATGAGGTATAATTTTTGTTCGTTAATTCAATACCTATAATAGCTATTTACGAGGGCAAAGGAAATTTATTATATTTGAAGCGTGAATTTATATTGACAGTTAAGTATGCCATGAATTGATATTTGTTATTTGAAAACAAATTATTCACTTTTTCACGTAAAGTTTGTTAAAATATGTCTCTGTTTGATGGCGTTATAAGTTAATATCTCTACTTCTTTTATAAATTCCTTAAAATGTGTGTATATATCATAAGTACAATTACCGTTTAGAACAATTAAAATATCGGGTGGCTAGCTCAGTGGTATGAAGTCGGCCTGTGGATCCTGAGAACCCTGATTCGATACCCACGGGCGACAAATAATTTTCATAATTTCAAAAGCTACCCCTGTTGCTCCTCCACCACTAACATCTTTGGGGGCCGTGATTTGACGACTGGTAACCGCACTTTACGCGTAAAATATATCACTTACCGAGATCTGCTTCGGCAGAGTGCCACGCCCGGTAATGGGTAGAAGGCGGGATGATATATATATTTTTTTAATAATTAAAAATGGGTGTTTTTGCAATTACTTCAATCAAACTTTCTATCGGATTCCAAGGTAATGTAAACCTTATTTTGAATGATGCGAGTACAAAAAAGCATTTAGCGGCGTTTACAATTTAAATTTATTCAACATGACATGAACATGCAATAACCCTAAATACTTTCATCGTACCTTTTCATTCTGTTTCCTGAAAAAAATTATGATTTCCTTTATTTACAAGTATAATATCGAAACAAACCTTCAATTACTTGAATCTGTATTTGTACTTTGGTTTTACATCGTATTATCATAGTACATTAGTATATCAAATAAAGGAATTATGTTGTGTACAATACATTAATTTTTGAGCTGCAATCTAAAAAATTACAGGTTATATAAAGTAAGGTTTTACCGTAATCGCACTTAGCCATATACATGATTGTTCAACGTAACAATAAATCATGTCGGTGGAATTATCTAGGGACCACGGCAGCAATAATTCGGAGAAAATTGGCCGGCAACTTGTTTAGTGTTATTTACATTTCCATTTGTTGGTTTACCGCAGTTATTCTTGTGCAACTAACACATTATGAGTTATAAATATATATCCTGACGTACGGCAGGTCACGCAAGGATACGACTATACGAGTGGTTCATTTCAAGACTTGTAAACGTGTTTTCACTTATCTGAACACCGTTATCATTTCGTTAATCTTGAAGTTCCGTGCGGAAAATGAAGCATGTGTTTGTTGCAGGTTTCTTATTATACCAAGACGGGTTTTCCTGACTCTTAGTCTTGGTTAAGTTTAATGGGGATATCTTTTAATCTAACGTTGTATTTTTAACACATTCCGTGCTAAATATTTGTGATAATGACATGAAAAATGTTCATAAATAAATATATCTTGACGTGTACTTTGCAGCTCAGCAGAAGTTTTTTTTCTTCAAACTGTTTTTGCTTATTTATTTTGTTTAAAACTCATTTTTATCTTGGATTCTCGGTGAATTTAAAAATTACTTTCTGTGTTGTTTTACTGCAAAATAGTTTTGAGAAACTGTAGTTTCTCAGAAATTTAAATATACGATGTGACCAGTTAATTTTAATCAAAACATTTCAAATACAGGTTATAGATAATTAATACAAAGACAAATTGTCAATGAATAAATAAAACAAAGACAAATGATCAATTGCGATGTGGAACTAGGTCTTAATAAAATAAGAAAAAAAGGAAAAAAAATCCAACACTTGTCAAAGTTCCACAAAATTACAGCACATTTGAATCAACTTATTAGGTCATCATCAAAGGCTGGTCAGTTCAGCTTTAACCATAGACGCGTTTCGTCATTTAGGGACTCATCAGTATGGTGCGATCAACTATCCACTTTTTGTCGGTAGATGGCACCATAGTTTAACATCCGTCAGTTCAGCTTAAAAAGTATCACAGTTCACTAGTCCCTAGTTGGTCTAGTTGGATAGTTGGTCACCTCAAAGTATGAAGATAAACTGAATAATCATCCGAACGAACTAGCCCTTAATCTACTGAACAATGAAGACGATCCAAGACGTCTAAACAGGATAAAACCACTAGACCTTAAATACGTTTAATAACTAGGACATACCTTGTCATAAATATAAAGAGGAAACTCCAGTGGGAGTTTACCTCACACATGTTATTTATTATTGTACAACTAATTTGCTGGTTGGTCTGAACAAGGCTAGTTGTAAATATATCTTACTTTCAAATAAAAAAAAATTCATCTATAAGTCACCAATCCCTAGATGTGCGGATATCGAAATTTTAGTATCGATATTCGATATCTTCTAAATATCGATATACCAAAACATCGGAATATCGATTTAACGAAATAGCATTGACTCTTTATTAAGTGCGGCACTCTGCCTTAGCAGATCTCCGTAAGTGATATATTTTGCGCGTAAAGTTCGGTTACTAGTCGTCAAATCACGGCCCCAGGGGTAGTTTTAGTGTCGTGAAAATTGTTTGCCGGCCACAGTTATCGAACCCGGATTCTCCAATGTACAGGCCAACTCTATACCACTGTGCCATCTACCCTATAAAACAATATCAAGTACGTCATAAGCAAACAAAACTCTGTTCGTTTCTATGACAGCAAGTAAGAAAATAATATTCTGTCAGTCGAATGCGGTTGGTGGAGCAAGATTTATAATAAAATAAACAAGATAATCCACATGTTGTTCACTTTCAATTACCATACCGTTTCCCCTATTGCCATTCTGTTATGAAAAGCTCTAGCGGAATATAGCGCCAACTGCGTGGCAAGCGAGGTAGCAGGCAATCTCAGATTGAGGAATAGGCTTGTTGAATAGGCAGAAGGGCGCGATATAATAGGCAATATCTTTGCCCTCGGTGTTATCTCTCTCCGGGCGCAGGAGGCGATGTCCTCAGAAACAATGGCCTACATAAATCTATAATTTCCATTTCAATAAGATCCTTTGTGCCGTAACGTATTAAAACAATTTTTCACTCACATCGACACGAGTTCGGGTTTGCCATTTTACTTAATGTTGAATGTAGAAAGCTTCAATCCGATTACTAGAGCGCAAATCTACTTTCGGATTCCTGCTTAATTTATCAGAAGAATTTCACATCACTTTTAGTTTGTGAGCACTCATTCTTCTATGTAACATACTTATTAATATTGAGAACTTCATTTCACATAAAATCTGATGCCTTTATTTATATCGTTGACTAAATTATATATCAGTGAATTTTTACTACTACTTTTAGTTTATAATTTTTGTAAAAAAAATATGTTAAGTAATATGTTCATTACATTTTACTGCACAATAAAAAAAATATAATAAAGATGATTTAGACTGTAGAGTTTATATTGAACTCCGAATCATTTTAATGCAATTGTTTAATTATAAGTTGAACTATTATAACTTCAAGCAGAAAATTATTAAGCCTGAATCAATTTTTCTGCCTAAAATTAAACAAAGAAACATAAAAACAAATAGGTAACTACGAAAAAACAAAATAAACAAAAATATTTGCAAACATTTTTACATTTCAAAATTATATTTCTTTTAATTATCATATAACTTTAGTAATAATAATAGTAAAAAAATAAAAATATATATATCATCACGCCTTCTACCCATTACTGGGTGTGGCACTCTGCAGAAACAGATCTCGGTATGTAAAATATTTTGCGCGTGAAGTGCGGTTACCAGCTGTCAAATCACGGCCCTCATAGATGTTAGTGGTGAGCGAGCCACAGGGTTAGTTTTAAAATGATGAAAATTGTTTGTCGCCTGTGGGAATCGAACAAGGGTTCTCAGGATCCACAGGCCAACTTGATACCTCTGAGCTAGCTACTCCCCTAGTAATAATAATAATAATAATAACAAGTTTATTTGCAATTAAGCAGAGCTTATACAAAGGTGACAAGAGAATTTAATTATTACAAATAAAATAACGAATTTTAAATGATACATGAACAAAATTATAAAATGCCATATAACTTAAGTATTCTTGTAGAATTGTTTAAAATGTTAGACTAAAGAGAAATTTTTATGAAAATAATTGCCGGAGAAAAGTAACAAACAGTTTAAAATGATTCATGAATCTTTTGGCGGAAGCGCCAAAATTGCAAGATAAACACACTTCTGGTCAACAAAAGATGATATCTTAGAAATTTAATATTACTTGATGAATGTGCTCTTTGTGAATCAATCCACAAACTTCCAGGCAGGTATTGGACCACTCCACTTCCGATATTGTTAGTTCCTCGCGCAGTTGATAGATGTAGCGACAGTCGAATTCGACAGAATTGCTGAAATCGACACGTTCTTGTTCAGCGTAAAGAATACCTTACAACTGCAAACGAATGTGTTTCTCATTTCAAGGAAAACTTACACGATAAATTCTTATTATGTTTACGCTGTAAACTGGAGGTGTTGCAATAATTTACAAAGGTTTCTTCGTCAATTTGGTTTGCACAAACAATTTTATAGTGCACTGTACTGAAGTGTTTCACAGACTATTTCTGTTTTTCTGGAATGGAAAATTTGGGTGACTAACTTTCAATATTATTTAAAATAAAATAAATAAATATATCATCACGCCTTCTATCCATTACTGGGTGTGGCACTCTGCTGAAGCAGGTCTCGGTAAGTGATATATTTTGCGCGTGAAGTGCGATTTCCAGTCGTCAAATCACGGCCCCCAAAGATGTCAGTGGTGGGGAGATTGTTTGTCGTCTGTAGGAATCGAAACAGGGTTCTCAGGATCCACAGGCCGATTTGATACCAATATTATTTGATTTAATATAATAACTGATAACTACATAATAGCTATATATGATATAAGTGTAAAAAGACTCTTTTTATTTTGTGAGTGGGGAAGTTTGTGAAACGAGGCGAAGTTACCTACTAGTCTTTATACTTTTTTATTTGCACAGAGAAATTAATTCAGGCAAAATAATTTTTTGATTGATGCAGAAGGGGATATAATGACTATTATTCACTAGTTATTATTCACTGCGAGATTTATATGTAGCATTATGTAGCACAAATCAAACATCTAATATACATATAATATATTAGTCGTAGATAAATACATTCATATTTCAATTCAGTTCTTAATTTCATTTTTAGAATCTCAAGATGGAGATTCAGTTTTATTAAGCCGTAATTTGAGACGAATAGGAGTAGTAAAGGTTAAAAAATAAATAAACTCCTCAATGATTGGATTACTTGGCTTTTATAATGAAAATTTTTATTATTTACAAAAATACGAAGACGGACGACGTTCCGAGACTAAAGACTGGTCTCAATATCAAGTTAAAAAATATTTAATTTTTTTATAAATTAACAGTTTACAACAGAACTAAAACTTTTCAAAAAGAAAAGACAGTCAAAAATTAATAATGAATTAATTATTTTTAACAGACACAACATGTTAAAATATAAGTGATGACGACACCAGAGTCAAAAACAATAATCAAATTATTGACTGTCTTTTCTTTTTGAAAAGTTTTAGTTCTGTTGTAAACTGATAATTTATAAAAAAATTAAATATTTTTTGACTTGATAATGACACCAATCCTTAGTCTCGAACCATCGTCCGTCTTCGTATTTTTGTAAATAAAAAGATTTTCATTACACAAGCCAAGTAATCCAATCATTGAGGAGTATATTTATTTTTTAACCTTTACTACTCCTATTCGTCTCATTTCTTAATATACGATTAGATGTATTTTAATATTGAGGTGCTGAAATTTAATCATCTAGAAACTGCGAGATCATATTGTTTTAATTAGAAAGAAGATAAATCAAATTTATATAAAGAAATTTAGAAAATATTGCACGTATATACTGCGATGTTATGTATGTAGTGTTATTTTTGCAGTTCAATAAGCAATCGACTGTTTTAAATGCGTATACAGATAAAAATGTTAGCACTAAAATTTTGCACTTTGTTTATAAAATTGTGAATTTTCATTTTAGGCAAAATTCACTGTTTGCACAAATTGAAAAATTCGACATTTGTGAGTTCAAACTCGTTACCAGCGTTTTTATTTATCTTTTTTGGGAAAATTTGATGTGTCGCATTTTTGGCTGCTGTCCGCATTTGCATTTAAATTAGGAATTTCACTGCGTTCTATACAAACAGAATGTGAACACGTGAACCTTTGTAGGTCGCTGCGAAAAAAGTTACCAAACCCTACTAACGTTTTTTTCACGGGTGCTTAAATTAATTCTGGACAAACAATGTCGAGAATTCGTTTCATGCTATTTATGTCTATTTTTTTTATTTCTTCCTGAATGAGATTTTTACTGTTGCACGGAAATCTATAGGTGAAAAACTAATTAAGCCATCAAATACGGTTTTAAAGTGAATTATTGGAATAGTTTATATTTGTTCTCTTTTAATTATCTTTGAAATTGAAAATAGAGCGATTGAAATGTTTAAATAAGTGGAATTCATGCGTAACCGTTTATTTCAACAGGGTCATACAAAGATTCATTGAAGTTGGTTTTCTATTTATGCTTTCTGAAAACTGCTAGAAATGGCAACATGTTATTAGGACTTATTTTTGTTGTCAAATTAATTACATCACTTACTTTCTTGTGTGTTTCATTATCGCGTCTTTTTAATATAAAGTTTGCTAGTGTATATTTATCGAGATCAAAGATATTGAACATTATAACCACTGGAGACATAGGCACTGGGATATAAACACAATATAACATTTTAAAGATGTAAATTACATTTTTGTACTCGCTGCATTCAAAATAATGTTTACATAAGCTTGGAAACCGATGGAAAGTTTGATTTTGTGCACTAGTGCGCAAAGTAATTGAAAAAAATAAACCCATTTTATATGATTCTAAATTTTGACTATTAAAACGCTATTTATACTTATTACACACATTTTAAGGAATTTAAGAAAGAAGTAGAGACATTAGCTTATAACGCCATCAAACAAACTTATTTTAACAAACTTTACGAGAAAAAATAAACAATTTGTTTTCAAATAACAAATGTCAATTCATGGCATACTTAACTGTCAATATAAATTCACGCTTCAAATTTAATATATTTCCGCATTGTCTATCATATAATTTTTGCTCTTTACATTGTACAAAACTCGTGCGCGAATTCGAATTTGCACCATTCGTCCTAATTAAAGTACTCGCTTCGCTCGTGCTTTAAAATTGCGCTCGTGTGCAAAGTACGTATTCGCGCACTAGTTATGTAAATAGCTATTAAACATCGTATATAAACAATTAGATGCTTTAAATTACGAAATAAATGCACGGAGAACTGATACCAAGGCAATAGTTTATTAAAAAAACACATATATTCTTCGTGAATAGTACCTGCTTGTGAACATCAGTAGCAGAACAAAAGGAAAAATATGGGTAGAACGCTTCTGCGTCATCATTTCTATATTTATAGATACTGAAAAAATGTGATCACTTCCGCAAAAATTTACCCCAATTGACTTAATGGATGTCGAAACCAGGATAAAATATATAGGTGCCTTTTCCTTGGATCAATTTTGCCACTTTTTTCTCGCAAGGAGCATGTAACATCACCCATCCACTATATTTATATGCACATAAAATTTAAACGTAAATAAAAGTTTTTTCCGCTATCAACGAAAGCAGCGCGTGACAATGATTTATATTTTGGAATATATTACAAAAGTTGAAAAAGTTTGCTTTGGAACTATGTATATTAAATTTAATGTGGCCGGCGCTTACCTACATGTGTCACATTATAAACTACAAATTATTTGGTGACGCCGCCACCGCGACGCTAGTTTCATGGTGCAAACATTTGTCCGCAACTTTCTGAAAGTTTAACTATGCACGTTCTTTGATGATTAATAGACAATATCACGAGCTATGTATTCATCATGCGACGATGATAAATAATAGATTTGCTGCATGACTATTTGTCTATGTTTTTGTGTCAGGTGCTATTTTCTACGGTGAATGTAAAATGAGTTCAAATGTTTTCTGCTACGAACTTTGAATGTAAATTGTTGTAGATAATCGATTTTATGCTCGAGTGTACTAACAAAATGCGAAGGATTATAAATGATACGTAACTTTACCAATTCATATTTATGATGGGATATTTCTCACTAATAATCAGTTGATGCATTTTGAATTTAAACTTCTTTAGACATTGCTTTACATGTTGATAACATACATTTATTTTGAAAATTTGCCCATACAGAATTAATTATTGAAGAGTAAAGAGTTAAAATATTTCAAATATAGTATGGATTGTACATGAATAGAATTTAATCGATGAAATTGTACGTGTGTAAGAAAATAAGATTAAATTTGAATGCATTCATTTAGGATAGGTAGGGAGTATATTTGTATAAACATAGACCAATTATTGCAGACGATTATTGCAAAGTCCATTTCTAAGGACCAACATAAAAATATCATTTTTCTGAATTTAGTGGTAGGGGTATTGATACCACTGGAGATAAATCACCGAGGACAAACTATCTGAATCCCAATATACCACTATATTCTCAAACTCGGTCATATCTATTACTGACCGATAAGTTAATAATAACCCTACTCTACTCTATCGCTTACCAACATTTCGGGATTCTGTTATGAAAAAAAATAAATAAATATATATATATATATATATATATATATATATATATATATATATATATATATATATATATATATATATATACCGTGTGTCCCAAATAAATGTGGGCATAGGCAGTTAACATGTGAGGTCAGTTTTTTGTAAATAAAAAATGTTCGGCGAAAAATGATGCGACCAAATTTTATATAACAATACTGCCAATATCCCTTCATATTATTTAATATAAATTATTTAATTTTGATAGCGTAATTTAATTATATTAATAAACATATTTCCTAATTATAAATATTTTTTAATTCTTTTGATGATTTATCGTATAAAATTTTATTAGCCCCAAAAAATTGTATTATTTTTATGCCCATTTAAAAAAAAATTAATATCAATCAAAATGTACGACAGCTGATAGATTCCGGACGGTAATAGAGATTACAATGCGATTTCCAATACGCTGACTGATTGGCCAGCGGTAAGAAATGTTAGGTAAAGTAACGTAAAAAGATGAAAGTTGACCATCTTTTGCGTTGCTTATTTTACCTTAATGATTGCTTTACGTCAATATAAATGGTTCTACTTCAATCTCAAGTTTTAACTTGTTACCTTACCTACTACTTTTGCGTTGCCTCTTGCGTTACTTCATTATAAATCCAGCTTTACTTCATTATAAATCTAGCTTTACAGTTCATGGTACGTAATATATTGTAGGCAATCAGAAATTAATTTACAGATATAAATACTTTATGAAATTTTTTTCGGGGCCCTCAATGTGTGAGAATCTAAGCAAATGCTTATTTTGCTTACACGTAAATCCGGACGGTAATAGCATTTCGACTACTAAAGACACACCACGGTATTCTTATGTGTTTCTGTGTTAAGGAAGGCAGATATACAAATAAATGAAATGAAACAAACTGAAACAAACAAACAACTATCTAAATTAACAATTACAATTTCTTAGTGAAACAATTGATAATTAATTTGATTCTATTAATCATGCATGTAGCAAAGCAGTGAAATGATTCGTACTCATCTATTGCATCCTAACAGGCTAACATTGACACATCACACGAGCTCCTAGCGCATAGAATGCCAGGCTGAAGTTGTAAGGACAAACGGGTAATTAATATTAATCAGATGTATGAGGAATCTCCGTCATTGTTAGAACATTCCGCATACTTCATTGCTAGTTATTTGATTAATATGCCGTAGTTAACAATTTCAATCAGAATTAATCACTGCCTTGATTAGCGGCAAATTCCTCTGATGGCCCGGTTATATTAAGCACTGTTTACCAACTTTATAAGATTAGTTTTCGCATTCGGAACTTATTAAACACTAATTTAAGTATGTCAGGACAGATGAATGAATGGTGTCACAGAAGAGGCGTGGTGAACGCGCCTTTATAATTTCGTGAATGTCAAGTTGAATTGCTTCGTTCGCGTTATTATTTGCAGTTAATGGTAGAAGTTATGGGAAATGCTACTGAACGGTCACGAAAGCATCTTAGAATAAATTGGCAAGTTGGAAATTAAGTTTAAGAGTTTTAAGGAAATATTTAAAATTTAGATTCTTGATTGATCTTAACTACTTTGCTGCCACAATTATGTATTTTCGTATAACAGCCTAGTTTAGATAAATACGTTATAAAGTTGAGGTAATAGCTCAGTGCTATCAAGTCGACCTGTGGATCCGCTCAGCCGACAAAACATTTTCACCAATTTTAAAAACATTACCCCTATGGCTCCTCCACCACTAACATCTTTCGGGGCCGTGATTTGACGGCTAATAACCGCACTTCACGCGCATAAATATATCACTTACCGATGTGGCAGAGTGCCACACCCAATAATGGGTAAAAGGCGATATATTTATTTTATTTTTTTCATTTGTAAAAGCTTCACCATTTTCAGTAGTCAACTAAAATTGACGAACAAAATTAGTTTACAGTAACAACAAATGAAATACGTTATAACGTTATAGTTTTCTTGAGAAATATTCAAAATGTAAATATGAGAGAACCAAAAACAAATGGTGTGAATATAAACAAGTATTTTTTTTACTACCGATCAAATAAGTTATATTTACTCTTCTGTTTACAGGAAACTAAATAATTCTTCCTATTCTGTTTTTGTCTCTAATATATCCTCCAAACTAATATAACATGTGATATCATAATTGCCGATAATATTTTGACATGAATTTTGAGTTGTTATGGAAATGGAAATATAGTGAGTATGTACAGCACGCGCAGTATTTTCTATTTCCGTAACAACGAATTAAAATTCATGTCGAAATATTATCTGACAATTATCATATTAGGAGTTTTATTTTGCGTAAGAATTTAAAAAGCACATTTTTTTAATTTCTTGGAATGTTCTCTTCAATTTTAATAAAAATTTCTTTTATATAAGCAGTTTCCTATTGAAAATTTAACATTTCGATACATTATTTTCATTTGACATTTATGAAAGTTGCACTTATTTTCTTGTTAACCAGAGAGATTTAATTACAGTGAGGAATTATACTTATTAATTTAATTATAATTTTCATAATTGAAATTCATACCTACCTAGTTTAATATAGGGATGTAAATTTTAATTTATCATTTGACAGGCGCATTTTTGTAGTTAGAATTAGTTATAAAAGTAGGTATATCACGCGCAGTAATATTAAATACTCGCAGAAAATTTAATAATCCAAAGACTCATTAACATTGAATTGTAGTTTAAAAATAACATGTCTCATATTTATGATAAATATGAAATAAAACACATAACCGTTTCTACCATATTTAATCTATTACTGCAATAACAATACAAAATATAAATCATTGCGAGCAAATGGTTATTAAAATTTTATTTTCGAACTTCAAAACTTCAAACACTTAAATATGAAACATTCGTTGAGTCAATAAAATTTAAATAACAATTTTGTAACGGAAGCTCTTCAGAGTGATGGACGATAGTCAGTAGTTTCTAGTAACGTGGGTTGACACTGTATAGCCCAGCGGTCGCCCGAAAAGCGGAAATGCCCGTGACCCTTGATTTTCACTCTCGTTTACCGCTTGTCCATGATTCTGTGTCTGTGGTTGGCCACTCCTTTCTGACGGAAACAAGATTAGGCTAAAGCAGTGAGAAACTAGAAATAGAGGTCGTGAAGTACAGCATTGTAATATTGTTATTTTTTGTACTAATGTAAAATGCTATAATGCGTATTTTGGATAAATCTATTTAGTGTACCTGAATGTGAATTTCATTAATATTAGTGAATTTAAACTAACGGAACATATAGTAACTACTAATAATAATAATAATAAACACTTTCAGGGGTAAAATTATAGAATAGATTATTGCATATGAAACATAAAAATAAATAATTAAATATATCATCACGCATTTTACCCATTACTGAGCGTGGCACTCTGCCGAAGCAGATCTCGGTAAGTGATATATTTTGCGCGTGAAATGCGGTTAATAGTCGTCAAGGCACGGCCCGCAAAGATATTAGTGGTGGAGGAGCCACAGGTGTAGTTTTTTGAAATTATGAAAATTGTTTGTCGCCTGTGGGAATCGAGCCAGGCCGACTTCATACCACTGAGCTAGCCACCCCATAAACATAAATATTAGAAAACTCGTATTTTTGTTGCTTATACATACAGTTTGGTGACCAAATATTTACAATTACATAAACAATTTGACAAAGTCAATAGAGTTGATTAATAGTTATTTATGTACCAAGGAGGAAAACTGGCGTTCCTGACCCAGAGCATATTATTAGCCCTCGGCGCTTTGCGCCTCGTGCTAATAATCATGCCACGTACCAGAAACGCTAATTTAACCCGTGATACATACAATATTTTATGCTCAACAAAATAACATTTAATTAAATGTTCAAAAGATTAAAACTATAAACAGGTTATATGTCAAAATGACATTTTGCAGAATCAAGTAATCACAATAAACAAAAATTGTCATTTTATTTAAGTATCCATAGCCATGGGCCAAAAAGAAGTGTTTAAGCCCGCTATTTAGGGCTAAAACACATTTTTTTCAGCCCGGTTGTGCAAATTATGACTCAGTGTATTCAAAAATTTTATGTGGATAATCTTATCTTAATAACGCAAATATACGAAGATTTCTGCAGCATATGACGTTGCATGAACAGGACGGACATTAAGAGCAGTGAATCATAATGCCCGCATATATGATAATATCCCGGTTATTAAGGAGTTCTTTATCTACTTCGTGTCATAGCAATAAATAACAAATAATGTTCAAGTAAAAAATAAAATAAATTATATGAAACGTTCATGTTGCCAAAATACTGATATTAACTATCGCCTTTTCCATAAAACCTCGTAATTAATCTAACTTGCTCGAATCTTTCTTGGCGAGTTGGAGAGGTACGCCCGAAAAATCTAAATAATTAATAATCCAATTAAGAAACATTTAACCAATTATTATTGAACTTCCTCTTCAACAACCATGAACTAAGTAGACGAATTAATATACAATTCCCTTCCCGAAATACGGACTACATCAAGCGTTCATTAATTCTTATATAACAGTAACAAGTTCAAAAGAAATTTTCGTCGCTATTAATTTTAATAAACCGCGACGCCCACGACATATTTCATCGATAAAATCCGCTAATGGTTGGTCAAACTGGGACCACGACCACACAACGACCACACCACGTCCATGCCACAGCACAGAACGAGAACCTATTAATCAAGAGCGCTCAATTTTATTTAGTTTTTGAGCGTTGTCTGGCAACGATGTGCAGGTTTTTTGCTCTGCTACATGTAATTGGTCGCCTCGTCCATTGTGGCGTGCAGAGATGTTGCCAGTGTTGCCACATGATGCGGGTAAAAAGAAATACGTTTCCGAATTGTGTTGGGTGTTCGCTAGTGGTTGAGTTTTGTTTTGTTTCAATCCATTTCCAAAGTTTTTTAACAACCAAATACAAGTATATTGAATTGCAAATTTTAACATAGTGTAATTTGTAATTAAACTGAATAAATATTTCTGATCAAATGCGAATGGAAATTCATGAAACGCAATATTTCAAATCTAAAAAGAAACTAGATAAAATCAACGAAAGTCCAATTAATTTCTGATTGGATATCATCTCTGTAATGAACTAAAATAAAATAAAAGACTTGGATTTGTCGCAGAATGTACATCAATAATTCTGTTAATAACTTACTTCATTAACATTTAAAAGTGTCAAATCATCATATTTAAAGATATTGGGAAAGAGGAACAACAGAGGTAATTTATACATAGAGTAAAATTCAGTTACCGCCATCGAAATACGTATTTAAAAAAAAATTTTTTAAAATATATCATCATGCCTTCTTCATTACTGGCTGTGGCACTCTGCCGAAGCAGATCTCAGTAAGTGATATATTTTGCGCGTGAAGTGCGGTTACTAGTCGTCAAATCACGGCCCCCAAAGATGTCAGTGGTGGAGGAGCCACAGCGGTAGTTTTTGAAATTATGAAAATTGTTTGTCGCCTGTGGGAATCTAACCAGTGTTCTCAAGATCCACAGGCCGACTTCATACCACTGACCTAGCCACCCCATAAAATACGTATTTATTGGTTGTTATTTGTCTTTTTACCTGAGCTAACCCAGAAACTATACTTTTGCGAGTGCACAACTGCAGACAGGATTATATGGAAGGGAAGGGAGGGTGTCAAAAAATTTGATAACAATAATTTTTCATATTCCAAAATGGTAAACAGTTTTGTAAATCTTACAAATAGTTAAACTTCCTTTATTTATGTTGCAAATTTAGTTTTTTCTAAAAGTAAGTTCTTTCGAATTTAAAAATAAATATTTGCTAATTTCTTCCACGGTGGAAGGAGGAGCGGATACCCAGGGCACTCTTCCATGTGTGCGCCACCATGCGAGACCGAGCCGAAGGTTGCAAATTGCGAGTACTGGCAAAACTGTTTCTGGAAGGATGATACATAAGATTTTTCGAGCAGATTTAAATAAAATGCATTGCATTTTACGCATCGCTATTAAAAATCTAACTTTAGTATTGCGATCAATTATTTGATGCATGGGAGGAGAAAAAATATACATTTTTATGTAATTGTTATATTTAACTCATTTTTGCTTTGAACTTCTTCTTCAATGGCGCTACAGCCCGAATCGGACCTGGGCCTACCGGGCACACCGAGCCGCAGTTTTTACGCTGCCGTACTGCCGGTTTCCGTAGTCGATGTTACTTTTTAAGGCATATGGATAAGTGACTAGCTTATAGCGCCCGAGTATGATTAATACAAGTAACTGTATTTTTTTATTTAACGACAAATCATACTTTGTCGACAGGCGGATTCGAACTGATGAACCTTGGTTCGGATGACGTCACAGTATGTTAAGAGATGTGCATTAACACGCTCAGCCACCGCTTTATTGCTTTATTTTTTAAATCTTCTTCCTTTCTTGTAGTATGTCCTGATGATGGTTTATGTGTAAAAACCGAAACCGGTCAACAAACGAATAAAACGTTGGATCAAAGACAATACAGTTTCATTTATCTCAAATATTATTTTGCCTCAACCGCATCAGGACTGGCCATGTTAAAAGCAAGGCAACTCTTTACAAATGGGGTATAACAAATAGCCCCCAATGCGACTGTGGAGCACCGGAACAAACGTTATCCCACATATTAAACGAATGCCCGTCTAGAAAATTTCAGGGGAATCACGACGAATTTCTCTACCCTACGTCAGCAACAATCGACTGGCTAAGCTCCCTGGACATACAGCTGTAATTGACACACACAGTAAACAAATACATACTCACTCAAATAAATAACACACGATCTAATGTCTCAACTTATTACCTTCATAGGCTTACTTAAATGACAAATGTTTTCTTCAAAGCTGCATTACATGTACAATGTTTTTATAATATAATTAACAAATCTGTAGATTGCCATACGATAAATAAATAAATAAATTTTGCCTTAGAAATTCATCATTGAAAAAACAAGGTTGCAATAATTTTCTGCAGCAACTAGGGAAATTATTAACACCTCAAAGGGCCCGTTTGCGATTAACCAGAACCGCAATGTTTTACCGCAAACCAAACAATGAATTTGCCCGTTTACTCCATTCGTCTTCCAGCGGAAATACAAATCAAGACATTGTAGCCTTCAAGTCTCAAGGCTTCCTTCTCAAACACGCATGGCCTTCAAGTGATCGTGACTCTGACCATCCAGTCTGTTTTAACAGCTAATTAACTTACACCCTTCGCGCACCCATTACTAAATCTTCCCCGGAATTATGAATATTCATCTCGGCGATGAATTCATTAATGAGTGAACAGGGGATACTATAATACAATTATTGTGAAGTACGGAATATTTCTACGAGCACTTAGAACCCAAGATATATTCCTGTTTGATATTTTAATTGAGATTCATTTAACTCAGAAGCTAATAGTTATTCAGAAGATTTAAAAGGTAATTTTGAAATTTATGGTTAAGATAAAAAAAATGAGTTATTAACGACTTATAAGAGTTTCCAGTTTAATATTGTGCTAATTAAAGAAAGGAGTAAGGTCGTTGATTTCCACCGAAGTTCGAATTTCTGAAAGTTCGAACATTCTAATGTTTTGAAATTCGTCAGAAAAACTTCGAAGCTTCGAATTTTCGTATTTTTTGAAGCTTCGAATTTACGAATTTTCGAATTTTTCAAAGCTTCATATTCTCGAATTTTTTGTCTCTGAATTAACGCCATCTGTCATCTCCAAACATGCTCACGCATAATTCGCGAAAAGTCGGCCACGAATTAAATAATAAACTCGGCGAAGTATCCTGCAAAATCTCTGGAAGTTTATACGTCTTAATTAAGACATCTATTCTCTTACCACCCATCTAAATGCTACGGACTTTTAGTAAAACGTTTTAAAATGAGAATAAAAATGATACAAAAACGTCTTAATTAATACGTTTTTGAGAGTGTAGCGAAATTTTATGTCTAAATTGAATTAATTTGGCAAATAATAATAATTAATAGTAATTACTTATGAATTAATACAAAACTTTGCAAATAAGTTTATTCTGAAAATAATTCATATCAAAATGCCGTGTTCACGTTAGGATCCTGATTCACAATTCGAATAATTCGAAAATTCGGAATATTAAAAAAATCGAAAATTCGTAAATTCGGAATATTCAAAAATTTGAAAGTTTGAATCTAAATGCGAAGGTTCAATAAATCCGAACATTCGAAATCTCGAATATTCGAAAAATCAACAACCCTAGAAGAGAGTAAGAAAGAGATAAGAAAAATAAAAGTAAATGTAATAATTCGTAAATATGCACATCAGGCAACATTTTTCACCAGTGTTGCAAATTTGGAATATTTTCCACCAGATATAATTTATTTGAATATTGTTTCAAGTAGTATTTTAAAAAAAGAAAATAATGAATTTTATTGCTTATTTCATCAATTTGATTAACCAAGAAATTTAAACTTGATTGAAAAGTTAATATAAGCAAAATCTTATTACCACCTGAAGGTTGTATTATAGTGTCGTTCAAAGCAATAAAGACAGTAAAGGAAAAGAACGAAGTTAGTTTTAATTTTAGTTTTGAAAACATGATTTTTCACATAATCGCACTATATAGAGAAAATGGTTTTTGTTCAGAGATAACTTCTTTTTCCAATGCTATAAAATATAAAGAACGAAACATATTTCAGTATTAATTTTTTTATTCTGCATGAGATGTGTGTTTGTTGTTTCAATATAAAATTTCATAGGTTTATGTGCCAGGACTGGCAAAATGCCCAAATTATTTAGCGCACACATTTGTTGCGGTTTACCACTCATTTTCAACTGTAATAATGGTGACGTTTGTGCTTCTGAACCGCACATGTATCACATCGTGGTTTGTTATGGAAATAATTATTCTACATTATTACCTTTTCAACATGTCTAACATGTTTCTAACATGGTCGACTCCCTGTATTTAAAAAGTTTAAAACGATGTGTTTATTGGTAGTTATTTAATAATTTTTAGAAAAATATTGCGTTCCTGGTCCTTAAGTTAACATATGAAGATATTCGAGAAAAATTCGTGGATGATTAAAATATATTGACATAATTATTCCTAAAATTAGGATGCTAAAGTACAGTTTATTTAAAGTCAGCTCAACTTAACAATTTAAAATATTTCTTGGAACAAAACAATGATGCACGTTACAACGATACTTGCCTTTTGGAACACTTAAATCAGTTAATTTAAATTTGACCAATTAACTAAACTTTATTGAACAAACTAGTCTACCTGTTGAGTTGGATTGCTTCAAGTTCAATCTGTTAATCTAGTACTGCGAGTAAATAGTAGTGAATTTAGAGGGGAAGATTAAAAGCATGGGTGCTCATTGTAGAGGTGAAATAGGGGGGCACTTGCCCCCTTCCCTTGACTTTTCAAAAGCTTTCATTTTATCCAAAGTACTTAATAGTTTATATTTTATTACTATTAGCCTTCTGTCGTATAAGAAATTACAAATTACAAACTCGATATTATATACTTGTAGAAAAGAAAATAATGAAATAATAGTTTCATATTCGTGTGAATGAAAAAAAAATCAATTACTTTTATGCCTTCCAGTGATGACATGCTTAGTTGAGCGCTTTTTTCAACACTTGTGGAAAACGTATTTATGTCTTCCTAGTTCATTATTGTACATTAATACATTATTTAGTTTAAAATGTTCTAGGGTATTATTATTGATTAACTCTGACCTGGGTCCCATCCCTAAAAGTAAATTGTTTGCTTTCTTAGGTAATTAGTTATGTAAGTTGTCTCAAGCTTCTTGCTTATTGGTTCCTTAGACATGGCTTATTGCTTCGTTTTAGTATAAATAGATATGTACCTTTTCGGCAAGATGGATTCAACCTTGAACACTAGCTTGGTTCACAAGTCGTGTAATCTTGGTTTTCCCCTTGCTTCATCTACTGATGATGAGGACTTAGTTCTCGAAATACGTATTTAGATGTATCTTTATATTGATTAAGACTTAAGGGTTAAATTTATTTTTAAGTATTATATGATTTTAATTGTCCTTAGGGCATTAAGAATACTAACAAAAATTTACATTTCTTTTATTCGGTGGTGCCAGGTTTCCATTATTTATTATTTAGGTTAGTTATTTATTTTTTGTCTTATATTAATTGCTTGTTTGGTGTGCATATAAACTTTACAAGTAATAATATTAAACGAAACTGTAACCTCCTACTAAAATAAGCACTAAAGCACCTTTTAAAAATCACCTGACACAGTGAATTCTTATTATTCCAAGTTGTCTTCGTGGACTCCAAATTCTAAATTAATATTTGCACAAAAAATCTGATGCATTAAAATTTCTCGCAGTCAGCGCTCAAATATTTGCTTGCACATCGTTCGACCAACCTCGAGTACAGGCCAGGCTTCAGGGTTAGGAGTACAACGTACAAATGTCCTTTTCCTTGATTTTGTATAATATTTCGCAAAGAATGTACCGAAATTTTATAGTTACGCTACTGTTCATATTTTATAATTCGGAAAAGCAAATTAGTTAAATAATCTAATTCCTCCATTAAGTGTTTATTAATAGGGAATTTCAGTTTTTAAATATTTTTAATGTACTTAATCCTAAGTGCTTCTTAATGCGAACTATTTTATATTTTAAATTAGAGTATTAAATTAATTATTTTAGTTTCCGAAGTATAAATTACAATCATAAAATGTTTGAAGTAAAGCACTTACTTTGATTTACAATATTTAGATCTCTATCTTTTCAGAGTAATCCGTGTTTGCACTTCGTTTAGTAATAACTACATTCTTCATAATCCTGTGTAACCGCTTTAACGATTATTATTCGCGTTTTCGCTTACACGAGAATTTTAATGGACACCAGTACCAGTTATAGGCATTAAATTTACAGTAAGTTTATGATTTTCCTTTTATGACTATTTTATGACCAAAAGCACGGATCCTATAGGATGAGAAACTATGAAATCAATTACAAAGATATCGTAATTGTTTTTTAACATATTCATTCATATATATATATTCTTTATAGTTTAGTTGTTCACTTGAAAAAAAAGATTTTTCACTCATAACTTGAGATTGTCAGAAATTGTTTGTAGATTATTTTTTGACGTTTCTCAAAACTAAAGAAATGCTTCATTGTATGTCACGTGTCTCGGTTTTAACCAATCCTGTCATTATTATACTGAGAATAAAGCTCTTGTGATTATTTCCGGGAATAATCTCTCTAGATGCTTTTTTGTTTGTGATAAATGATAGGTAGTTGTCAACGCGTCAAGTAAAATGTGTGAAAAAAATCGATTTAGTTCCATTTCAGATACAGAAATACACCAACAAATTTTGGAAACAACTTCCAAGAATACATTAATAAGTAATCAATCGATATGAACCCAGTTCAAATTTTTTTAATTTGGATGAATCGACCTCAACAGCTAAGTCAAAAAATAATTGTATAATTAAATATAACTCGAAATAAATAAAATAAATAAATATATCATCACGCTTTCTACCCATTACTGGGTGTAGCACTCTGCCGTAGCATATCTCGGTAAGTGATATATTTTTGAGCGTGAAGTGCGGTAACCAGCCGTCAAATCACGGCTCCCAAAGATGTTAGTTGTGGAGGAGCCACAGGGGTAATTTTTTGAAATTATGAAAATTGTTTGTCGCCTGTGGGAATCGAACCAGGGTTCTCAGGATCTACAGGCCGACTTCATACCACTGAGCTAGCAACCCCAAGAAAATTATCGCGATAAGGAGTAGTATTAATGTGGTGAAAATGTTTGTCGCCAGAGGGAATCGAACCAAGGTTCTCAGGATCCACAGGCCGACACGATAACCACTGTGCCACCTACTCCTAAAAAATAAAAATAAATAAATATAACTCGAGAGTTGGATAAATTAGAAAATAATTCTCCAGTATCTTTCTCAAACTTGTTGCCATTTGGAAATGGCCACTCGAGCCCTACGGGCTTTCGTGACTATTGTCTGGCAACAAGTTTTCGAAAGATCTGTCAAATTATTTTCAATTTATTCTCACTCTCTTGTTATATTATACTGAGAATCACGGATAAGTCACGTGTACTTATTACTGATTTTTATTATTTATTAAAGGGCATTAAACTGTCCTATTATGTAAAATATAAGTTAGAATACGTTTAATAATACAATGTTATGTATTTTGTTTACTAGAAAATATTTATTAAAATTATTTTCAAAGAAAAAGAAATTCTCGTGCCATTCGTCCACGGTGCAAGGTATAACACATTTTTTTCGCTTAATGATATTCCAGAATAACAAAAAAACACTATTGATTTTTTGCGAATAATGCGAATTTTACGATAATCATTGTGAACATTTACATTATTTTATCAAGCTACCTTGAAACTCCACATTTAAACTGAAAAAATATGATTACTAACTTTAGCCAAAACGAAAAACTTTGATAACAATCTTAGGTGGAAGTTGTTTGTTGTGTACTCTGGTTACTGCTCTCGCCTAGCTATCCCTCCAGTTTCCATTCTCCAGAATTGAAGCTGTGAACTCCTCGCAGGAGGCATTTCCAGGCCTGCTAAGACATCGCACTGAATACAGGACTCATCCATTAACAGAAATTGGACTTACGTAATCTAATTCACGAAATTCCTCGCAACGGCGACGAATTTTCTCCGTACCTGATGTTCTACGTGTTCTGATTTTTTTCTCTGTTCTGTTTGCAAATTATGTGCGGAATATCGTCTTGTACTTCGTAGTAAATTACATAGAGTAGATTTTTTACCGGTGAGTAATTTTATTCTATATTTTATGATTTCGAACGTGACATTTTAAAGTTTTCCTTTGGAATTTTAAATAAAATAGGATTCGTCCAAAAGTTGAAACTTCTAAAACCTTTTTTTCTTTAAAAAATTGTATCAATATTATAAACAGCTAAAAGAACTATGTCTTAATTAATAAGATCTTGTTGAAATGAAGTTTCAAATGAGTTATTTAACATTGCTGTCAAACTTTCATTTTAATATTTGGATGGAACTTTGAATACATATTTTTTAAAAATTTGTATAGCATCCGATTTAGTTAATGAAACAGCAAATTTTGAAAATTTTCAAAATTTGTCATTCTTTTTTAATTTTCTCTAGTGGTATTTCAAAAAATTTACGAGATAATGAAAATCTGTAAACACCAATGAATTCCTCGCATAAAAATACATGAGTATGTAAATTTTTACGAAAAAAATCGCACGGATACATTTTTTATTACAGAAAAACGAAAAATGACATAAAATCGGAAAAATCTTAAAGGGTACCCCTTCAAAATTTTCGATTTTTAGGCGATTTTAGTTTTTCAGTAATAAAATGTCAATTCATGGCATACTTAACTGTCAATATAAATTCACGCTTCAAATTTAATAAATTTCCTCATTGTCCATCATATAACTTTTGCTCGTTACAAAAAGCATTGTACAAAACTCGTGCGCGAAGACGCCATTTGCACCAGTATGTCTTCGCACACTAGTTATGTAAATAGCTATTTTCCATCGACTGCTATGAAAAGTTTACATTTATACTTTCAGTTGTCAACTTAAAGTTGATGATTACTAAAAAACAAACTAATAAAGCGAATGATGATAGGTGTATTCCATTTGCCATTTGGATCAGATCTAACTTACATTTACTGAACCAGATCACTTATTTATTTCGCTGGATTACTTCGCTGGTTTTATTTCCTGTACTAGAATTACAGATTCTAATTTACTTTGAAGTAATTCACTTCAATAATTGTATCAGTTTGCTTCATTCAGTTCATTTAGTCAAGTTGTCTAATTTATCTGAACTGATTTAAGTGAACCAAGTGACAAATGGCATACAGCTGATGATATCATCATCATTCGCCAACATCAATCTGAAGATAGTGCTAAGCAGTACCGAAATATAAACCAAACGATAAATTCAACAGTTTCTTTAAAATTTATGATAAAAAATGAAAAATATCGTTTTAGATAAAGTTGAAAGCAAACTTATTCTATTGAACAATATTATTTTTGTTTCGATAATTTTAATGTTGGATTTAATTTTAATAGGATAAGTAAACAGTATTTTTCGGTATTAGAACGACTATTGTATAGCAAAATAAAACACTTTTTAGTGCCAAAAAAAATTCGATTCTGCGGATAATTATTCATTTCCTGCTAAATTGTTCATTGTTACTTTCTTTTATTAAATTATTAAAGACATTTATGTATTTAGTTGGATCTTACATGATTTAATAATCTATTATTCATGATTCCTTTCCATAGAATTTTCAGTGAAATCCAACTATAATTCAAATAAATAGCAAACTTCAACGTCAGACTTATGAAATCCATTCAGCTTGGAATGACATTTCAATATTTGAACGTTACACAACACATTCTTTGTTTATCCAGGCTGACATGACGCTGTTAAATATAGATAAACGTCAAGTATACTTTTGTTAAATGAGGTTTGAGCTTTAATTAGAATTTATTTTCCTCGAGTCTAGACGTAAACGACGTTGAATTTTCATGAAGCTTAGCGCGTGCGATAGCAGTTAATTAAATCCCGCGATGTCTGGCAATTATTGCTTTCCTGCTGTGTGATGTGTGATGCAGGATTTTTAAGTGCATTGCAGTTATTCACAGTTTGAGATTGAAATCCATTGTATTCCAGGATAATATAAACATGCGCTGAAGTTGCGATGTCTTTGCAGCAACAGCTGTAAGGTTGAATCGTTGACTCTACAACTGAAATTTGAATTTCATTTAAATTTTTAATTGTGAACAGAATTTTAATATTTCTGTGCAATTAGTTTTTAATTTAATCATTTTGTAAATCCACATTGGCTACGTTTTCACCGTACACCCATATTACATCTGACCTATATTAGGACCAATATTTTTATATTAATAATGACATATTGAATTATTGTCGAAAAAAAGCGCTCCTAGCGGTCAATGTGTTCCCATTTTTACGTGATGAATTGTCAACATTTCAATAACATAAATTGGAATTATATTTTTATGTTCAATTATTTGTTAAACAATAGTATATTACATAAAAAGCATCGAAAGTGTAAGATAACGTGCGAGTGTACAAATTAAAAAATGAGGCGCGCAGCGCCGAGTGATTTAAGTACACGAGCACAGTTATCACACTTTCCTGCGAGTTATGTGCACTATTTTTCAGACGACCACAAAATATTTCTAAAAAAAGTTTGCAAGATCAATGTTGTTACACTTTGACACCTGATGCGTTTTTGTAGATAAGCGTTGACGTTTGGCGTTTGAGGCTAGGTATTGTATTACCAACTCTACTAACCGTAATGTCAAAATATTAAATAATGCTAAAATATTAGTAAATAAGTAATTATTAATTTAAAAAATGAGATTTAGCTGTGCAAATGTGTTGAAAATTCTGTCTTTCTTTAAATAATAATAAAAATTCTTTTCATTTATTTTATTAATTTCTTTCATCGTAACGCCATCTGTTGTTAATCAGTGGAACTTCACCTGATATGTTAGAACTGTGTGTTGTACTAATATATCAGTGTATGTCATTTTCAACTTTCCGTCTTAGTTTATGCTGTTGTAATGGTTACTTTCATAGGTAGTCGTCTGAAAATACTATTTTACCATTGATAACATTTTAAAACATAACATTTATTTAGTATGTATTTGTAGAAAATATTTAAAAGCAATTTAAACAAAATTGTTTTATTAATATGAGGGTTTATTTAATGCAGTAATTCTTTTGTGTTTTAGATTTTATTGTTAATTCAGTGTATATATTAAACACGTTTTAGCTAGTTTTTACATGGGTGAGTGAATGAGAGTTTTTATTGTTTTTGAACAAAATCCCGTGTGCAAAGCTAGAGCAGCGGTCGGCAGCAGGAGCAGGACGCGGGATTTAGTCCTGCTGGCCCTGCCGGGAGCGACTGCAATAAGCTGTGACGTGACAGCCATTTCTTTTTTGTCTGTCGAAACGCTATTGGCGACGAGTGGACCAGCAATATTAATGTACGAATTTGGAGCGTGCAGTGGCGTGCATAATTCATTTTGCCTGGAATTCTAATATATTTTGGTTTGGACGTTTTTTGTTAAAGGCTAAAATTTGTTTTTTATTTGTTCAGTTAACCTAATAGAATTTTATGTTCAGCCATTATTTTAGATTTTAAATAGTAAACAAAGTACAAATATGAATGTGAATTTTAGTTTCTACTGTAGTTTATTCGGGGAGATTTGATAATGTATTTCTCAACTTTATCTTAGGTTGGAACAACTGGCCCTCTTAATCACAAATATATATTGTATAGGTACAATGCAGTATTTTTCGTTTCAAATTTATTTTTATTTTTGAACGATTTATATGCAATATTTTTTTATACTTTATATTAGATACTTTGTTCGGAGATTGATTTATCTGTCCTAAATATAAATACATTCATTTCATTCATAATCATTTACATCTCTTTTACCCTTTCGAGTGTCATGATTGCCGAACTCACCGAGCCGCAATGTGGTTTTGCCTATTTGAGTCGTTGGACGGTCACTCATCCAAGTACTAACTGAAGTGAAGCGTGCTTAACATTGGTTATCACAACGTTGTCACGTCAACCACACTGCCGTACCGCCAACCTAAATATAAATAACAGGAACAAAATTTGTAGCAAGAGGGACTTTCAGTTCGTTGACTCTAATTCATATACAAATATGGCCCCGTTCGAATGGTTAGCATTCTATTAAAAACTTCCTTATATCGTAATTTCAATTAATTTCATGTTATGCAGAGTAGCAAATAAATAAAATTCGATGACATTATTGTTATTTTATGATTGTTTCCTGTGACGCGTGCTCCATTAATTTTGGTATTTATATGTGTGTGATTTGACAAACAAAATAATATATATATATATATATATATATATATATATATATATATATATATATATATATATATATATATATATATATATATATATATATATATATATACAGCATGTCCATCCAAAACCCGAAGGTATGCTTATAACATGTGATATAAATTTTTTGGTGCGCATTGCTTTCCAATTAATTTGATGAGAAAACACTTCAAATAAAAGTTGTACAGAATAAATTTCGGGTTTTTTGATATAAAACACATTTCATTTATGTATTTCATTAGAGCGCAAAAATTAATTAAACATTTCTGTTATTCGTAAAAATAAAGACGTCTATGAAAAAATTTTCTTACACGAAAAAAAGCTGCAGATAATAAAATGGACCTATAGCGGTGATAGTTACAGAAAAATTATTCCAGTATTTGTATTATATTTACGTCAATATTTTTGACAGTACACATTTGTTTTAATTGTTTCATGGAAGTCTATATTTTTACGAATATTACAAATATTTAATTAATTTTTGCGCTCTGATGAAATACACAACTGAAATGTATTTTACATAAAAAAAAATCGTAATTTTATTCTCTACAACTTTTATTAGAAGTGTTTTCTCATCAAATTAATTGGAAAGCAATGCGCACCAAAAAATTAATATCACATGTTATAAGCCTATCTTCGGGTTTTGGATGGACACGCTGTATATATATATATATATATATATATATATATATATATATATATATATATATATATATATATATATATATATAGCATGATGTAGCATAGCTCGATAAGTGATATATTTTTGCGCATGAAGTACGGTTACTAGCCGTCAATTCACGGCCCCCAAAGATGTCAAAGAGTGTGAGCTACAGGGGTAATATTAATGTGGTGAAAATTGTTTGTCGACTCTGAAAATCGAATCCGTGTTCTCAAATCCAAAAACCGACTCAATGCCACTGAACCACCTACCCTAAATACACTGTAAAAATAGTGATTTATCGACATCTGCATAGAGCTGCCGTATGTGATAATAATGTCCTTTACTTAACAAAGCAAATTTGTATGGTAAAGGGTGTAAAATAATGTCTGCGAGACTAACATCCTATGATGTTGTGTTTTGTTAATAATACAAAGAATTATACGCTGTTAATCTCTTGGGTTTCATGTACTCTAGCTAACCGTTTGTGACTAACTAATGAAACGTCTCTTCTAACTCAATTACAGACCACGATGATTAAATTTACTTGTCGCAGGAGTAAATACCAACTTGACGTACAACTCGAATGAGAGAAAATAAAAAATGTACTCATTATATTGTCTTACATTCTTGAAGACATGATATCTTTGTTTAAATTTTTGGGAAAGAGGTGAACTAAAAAGTTTGTAGAATGTATCAACGATTTAAGAATTCGTTTATTTATTTGATTGATTCAATTAATAGACCATTTAAAAAATATCCGCGACCCTAAGGTGTTTAGTTTTTAAACTAATAACTTAGTGCCGCCAGGTGGCGGCGAACGAGATATTTCAAAATGAATTTAAGTACAAAGTAAGTAAAATGTTTATAGTTAAAATGAAAACTTATTGTAGTGTCAAAAAAATTAAGTATATTAGTCAATTATTTATAAATTATGTTAATATGATCAACATATTGCACATCTTGATCGTCTTCAAGCACTCGACCATCAGGAAAATATTTAGGATATTTATCTTGCCATGATTTCTTTCCAGTAATATTAAAATGAATTCCACATATTTAGTATCCATTGCTGTCTATTTATTCTACGTATCCACTCTTTTCTTCTGTTCACGTTTTGAGGAAAAGAGTGAAATGAAATGTTTCTTGTTTTTTTTTTAATTATTATTGCAACCCTGTACACAGCGTATAGTACCCGTCATAATTACTATTAATAATTACTTTCCAATGAAGAAACAAATGCTAACCAACAAAAATAATCGAACTGTCACTTGTCAAATCATAAACAAATATGAGTATACGGTACTAACTTTTTTTATCTCCGTCTAACGTTTGCACATGCGCAATGAATTTTTAAAATGGTCTATTATTAGTTTGATTGTAATTTAATGCTTTTATTCTTATGCAAACTGTCTCTCTCAAGTTTATGTAACGTAGGCATAGGCGCATAGGCATAGGCGCCGACTTTTCATTTTTCCACGAGGGCGAAGTAAATAAGGAAAAGAATGAATATAATTCGGACTAAATGAAGTGTACTTTATTTTACGAACAAATATACAAAGATTTATTCTTGGCAGTGATAATCAACCTGCTGCTGGTACTTTTAAAACCTCCAAAATTGTTGACAATAGGATGCGGGCACTCACGTGACACTGTGACGTTTTGTGACGTAAAAACAACTGTTCTGGCAAAGATCACTGCGCCAACTACAAAATGAACTATTGTTTTGGAACGAGATTTGAAAAGAACGGTTCTTTTCAAATCTTGTCGAGCTGCGATCACTGCGCCACCTACAAAATGAACAGTTTTGTTGTGGCGAGATTTGAAAAGAACGGTTCTTTTCAAATCTCGTTCCAAAAAAAATAGTTAATTTTATAGGTGGCGCAGTGATCTTTGCCCGAACAGCTGTTTTTTCGTCACAAAACGTCACAGTGTCACGTGAGTGCCCGCATCCTATAGTACTGTTGATATTATGTATACAGATGAAATCAATGTTTCTTTAAACAGTATAAAAGTTTCTACTTCACATTATGTCAATATAAACAACTATAACAACTGTGTTGTTAATATACAGAAATAATAAATATTATGCATTTCACTTACTCTTTAAATAAAACCATTTATCGGTATAGTTTACTTTATTCGATCTTCACAATAGTTAAAACATAAATTGAGGTTATTTTGTTAGTAGCTAAAATGGGTACTTCCGCGTAAAGCCACGAAATTTAAATCTCTGTCAGTTATATTTGAGTTTGACAGCACTTGTGATTTTCGTTTACAGAAACGCACTTGTTCTGCATTTGTCTCCTTTGCATCCGTAACCAAGACAATAATAGTTTCGTAATAACAAAGAAATTGCACACCTATACTAAAGTTAATACTGGGGCAAATACCCACGTTGCCCCCGTGAAGTCGGCGCTTATGGCCACTGGCACAGTTTGTTGTTCACTTGTCAGCTCACCGTGCATACATCAAAACATAACACCTAGCAACTGACAAGCCGAGTTCGAAGCACACACGCGTTTATAGATGGTATTCCGCGTTCGACAATTGAACGATATATGCAAATAACGTCCATCGTAATTGCATCGGCCGCTGACGCTTTGTGCAAACATCGAAATGTGATCTATTGGCGCGTAGTTGGCGAGGATGCTGCACTCGCGCAGCGCCAAAAATTAACTGTAAGCAAAAACTGCATCTGAACGACAACTGAAATGCGAAATGCGATTTGGCTTTGTTTTTAATTAAATTGCAAATCTGTTGACAGTTTTATTCTGTGTTTTTAATTACGGATTTGTGCAAAGTTTTATTGTTGGAAGTTTTTTGTGTTATTGCTATTTAATTACTCGAAATTCGATTATATTTTTGTTTCGTTGGCTTTGGTTTATTGTCACCGGAAATGTTTTGTTTATGTTTCAAATATTTGAAAATTAAACTTAATGTAACCATTAATGTTCGTTTCTGTAAAAGATGGGATTGTTAACCAGACTCATTTCAATTTATCATAAGAAAACCATATTAAAACTTTAATATTTATTTAGCTTTGTTATAGGTAATAAGAGTTTTGTATGGAAAAAATTATGTGAAATTTTAACATTGTTATCCGTACACATAAGGATAATTAGCACATAAATAAAATGGATTAAAATTAATTATGTTTTGTAAAGGAGTATAAACAAAATGTCCGTACAAACTTTATAAGTTTATTATTTAATTTACAAAAAGCAACAAATTAAAACAACTTTACCGTTATATAAAATACAATTAAATAACATAATCTGCACCAAAGTACGCCTCTAATCTCGCTTTCGTTGAAACTCTAGTTAATAATGCCGCAAAATTCTCTTTTTTTAAACTAGCCAAGTTTGTTTTTAATTCTGTTCTAATTCCTGAGTAGTTTTGGCTTCCTAACCCTCTTCGTAAACCTTTTGTTTAAATAAATACAAAAACAAAATGTCAATTGCGATGTGGAACTGAGTCTTAATAAATAAGAAAAATATGGAAAAAAAATTCCAACACTTGTCAAAGTTCCACAAAAATTACAGCACATTTGAATTAACTTATTAGGTCATCATCAAAAGGCTGGTCAGTTCAGATTTAACCACAGACGCGTTTCGCTCTTTGGGAACTCATCAGTATTGTGTGACCAACTAGGGGCTAACAATGTCAATTTCGATGTGTTCGACTTAGTAAATAAGAAAAGTTTAAAGAAGTGTTAATAATATATTTAATTTTGTTTGCCAAATTCGCGCTCCTCTGCGACTAGAGTTGACACCAAAATTTATCTCCAAAAAATATTTTTTGCATCTACAAATAAATCACGTTATTAAAAACTCAATTCCACATAGATAATCAATTAAAATTCCTGTCAAATAATCAACAACAAATCATTCGTAAACAAAAACAACCACCGCATCTCAATTTCAAACTCCACTATCCCACCAACTCCGTAACCGGGCCATCACTATTGTTTTGCAGCTTGCCGTCCGCAGCAGCAGCATCGCTCTTGCACAAAATACTCAGTCGCGTGGTGGTGTCTCTCGCAGGAGTTATGATCTTCTTCCCTTTCCCGCAAAGGCGCTGCCCCAAACAGGCCTGGCTTAACAAATATTGCACTCTGGAGCAGATTTGTTTTACCAAAACAAGAATAAATCATTTTATTCACAATCAATTAGAAATCTGTACGTTTCCAACCAATAAAACAAATGGGATGTGAGTCATTGTTTACTTCACTTTTCCAACTAGCTGGCAAAGTAGACTTTTCTAACTGACAGTTAAAAGCAGAAAGTTGACATTTACTGCTTGCCAAGCGGCAGTATATAATCGTTTCCATGGATACATGAAAACTGACGCCCTAATTTTCAAACAGAAAAACTGTAAAAAATGATTTAAAATTATTTTTCAAGTGTTTTTAATTGGTCATAGAAAAAATATTGTGTGCACCTCGAACAAAAAGTGTCTTTGCCGCCCTTGCATGTTTGTTGCTCTCAGCTATCGTGCAACAATCTCCATACGCGAGCTTCAATACGCTACTTTCTTCTTTAGGTACACAAATAACTATTTAGATATTTTCTGATCTTTTTTTAATTTTAGGGATCAGTATACCAGTTTTTCTTGTCGTATTTTCCGATCTAGATCAGTAATCACAGATTTTTAAATCTAAAATGTGATCAGAAGTAGCATATTTTCTAACAGGCAGATTCATAAAACGGATTAGCGCTAACAACATTTTTTATTTCGCTTTTTAACTCTCTTTTCAATGTACTAAACAAGTTTATTTTAACTTGAGTTAAAAAAAGAGTTAATTAGCATCAAATTTAGTTCATTTGTTTAATCTGTTTTAATTTGAAACAGAGTTATAGATTATATTAAAAATGGTGTTAGCGTTAATCCGTTTTATGAATCTGCCTGTAAGTGGTTGATTTTTTTTTTATTGATTTTCAAAGCATTATTTTAATCTTGTAGATACTGCACAAATATATTAAGAGGAATTAACATACGTACTAATTCTACTTACTTACATTTTTAATCTAATAAGATTTCAAATAAGAATGGTTTTTCGGCTCGCTAAACATTTTAAAATTTCATTTATAGCCCCCTTCTCAAAAAGATTGTAAACTCCTGGTCTAAGGTATTTAATAAATGTAGATACCTGCGTTCTTAGTGTTATTTAATTTATTTTAAAGAATTATGGACCAAATGATGTGATGTTGGGCTCGTATGTAAAAGTCTTGATGATACGCTCTGGTAAGAGATCTTGTTGATTTTCTCTCAATCCTGTCCTGTCCATTACCGCAAACGGCGCAAACATTTCACTGTCCACGATTAGATCTATGTGCAACGCAAGTAAAACACATACGGAATTGTCTTGTTTTCTGAGAGTTTCGCGTTTCAGACTCTGTAAAGTTTTTATTATGTTTCATGATTGATATAAATGAAGGAAGGATATATGGTTTGCAGTGATAAATGCTGTAATCAGCTTCAATAACGGTTTATTTTGATTTAGATCTTGGGGATTGAGAACGGGTGTGTGGTTGAGGGATTTAGGGATGTAATCTAATTTAGTGCGGGTTCAATTGATGCTAATGGTTATTTATAATTCAACGTGAATAAATAAGTAGATTTGATTTAAGGTTACTAAATTTACAATTTGGTTGAGATACTATGTTATAATATAAGCTATATTCCATTTGCCACTTAGTTCGCTGAAATCAGTTCAGTTAAATTAAATAACATGAATAAAAGAACTGAATTAAGCAAACTTATGTACTTATTTTGGTGAATTATTTCAAAGTAAATTAGAATGAGTAATTTCAGTACTGAAAATAAAGTCAGCGACGTAATCTAGCGAAGTAAATAAGTGATCTGGTTCAGTAAATGTAAGTTAGATCTGATCCAAATGGCAAATGGAATCCGCCTATAGTATACAGGGGTGAAAGTAGATTTATTTTCTTACCGGTACGCTAATTTTTAAGAGATGCTAGGAGAAAAAAAATATTTTTAATTTTATATATAGAATTGGTCAAAGTAATTAACGATCCTGAGAGGAGTATCTTCAGAGATCGGTACTATCATCGGTACATTCAGTGTCAAAAGTTGGTTTTACAAAAAAGACGGATTACTTGAATTTATGAAATAATAAGACGCTGTGTAATTTTTCACATTTATAAAAATAGTATGTGAAAATAATAATAATAATTATGTTGGTTTAATTATAAATAAATATATCATTAATAAATCTGCATAAATACGTATTGACGACTCCAGCGCTCGAATATGCCTACTAGCGGTAAAAAAGATGGGTGGGACTGTTTCATTTATTGTGCATGTTTGTATGGTGAACATAACGTTAATTTTAAATTTTTCTTGCCGGTACTCTGTACCGACTCTATTTTTCTTACCGGTACGGCGTACCGGACCGTACCGGCCTACTTTCACCACTGATAGTATATCAAAATACCTTCAGTTACAGATGTATGGTAAAAAACATGTTTCATGATTGTCATTATAGGACACTGAAATAATGATATTTTGTCATTCACTTGAATATGGCATTCTTATTTCAACTTTTTCAATAGTAAAAAAAAAATGCAGAAATGTTTATATTACCATGAATACGTCATGGTTTTTTTTGCTAGACTCCGCTACGTGGCGCCACGTTCGGCAACCTTTATTACTCGACCCGAAAACTTGTATTTTTAGTCCTAATGAAACAAATAACTACATATTATTATTCAAAGACCGTAACAAAATATACTCGTATAACGAGATAAATGTACAGCTACTATTTAAAAAAAAAACAAATGTAACCAAAAAAAAAAAGATTTTAATAGTTGATTATGATGTAGATTTAACAGATCCAGAAGCCTGAAAAATTCCAATAAATAACACTATGTAACAAAATTTGATTTTTTGTTCTGCCTAACTTTCTTAGTACTTCAGCTCGGTTTCTGATACAAAATCATTCAGGAAAATCATAGTCGCAAGCCGAAAAGTTTGCTTTTGCAAACTTTTTGGCTTACGGCTAGATTTTCTTGAATGATTTTGTATCAGAAACCGAGCTGAAGTACTAAAAAATTTAGGCAGAAAACCTTGTTACATAGTGTAATTAATACATTATGATTATTTAGATAGGTATGCATAGAATATTATAAATACAGAAAAATGTAAAGGTGATTTTAAGTTCACCTTTTTTAAAAGATTTTGATACTGTTAACTGAGCCACTTACTCGATTTTGTATAATTTAGTTGTTTTATATTTCCTATTCGCATTTAAAACAATTTTATCCACGCTGTCAAATTGCACAGTTACATATTTTCACATCAGCTATCAAATTATTCCACATGGTAATAAAATTCATTTAAACGGTATTTGACTGATAGTTATGTAATATCGTTATAAACTTCACGCATTTCATGACCAAATTGATTTAAATACATTTTCATCGCGAATTCCTTTGTTAAAACTGTAGTGAAAGCGTGTAAATTCTGATAAAGTGGCTGGTAGTTGCGAACATACCTCTACCGAGCTGTGATTTATTGCATTGCAGCCCCGCACGGTATTTATACAGAGTGGTGTTTCTAGTAATGGATAGGAAAGAAATGTTTCATAGACTTCTTTTTGCATGCTGCGATATCAATCGTTTTAACTTTCGTGCTACGAGTGATATAAATTACTGCACTGGAATAAAATGTATAAATAGTTGAGTGCATGTTACGTATTTTCAAACTGCAATTCTTCTGAAATCATTTCATATATATACTCTTGTGTATATGTATATGTAATTATATATTATGAAGTTTACTTTCATCTGAACTAATGGATTGATATTGGTTTGTATTTGATGTACTCAATCAAAATGTTTGATGTTATTTTGATATATTTGACTACCAACATCGATTAACCTGAAGGTACACAAAAACGATGTCGCATCAAAATATATAATGTTATGATTAATACTATCATAGGTAATATACTAGAGATGGAAATTCTAGTACATTTGAGTGAACTAGTCATCCGTTCTCGTTCATCAAAAAGATTAGTTCACTGAACTAATTCATTAGTTCACTTTCGTTCACGGAATTTTTATGACTATGATGAACGGAAATCGTATTGTATTGTGATGCACGAGCGAGAACAAGTAAATTTTTAGGATCTGGTTCTAGTATAATTTGACAGCAAGTATGAAAGAAGAAAAAAATTAAAGACAAAATTGGTTTTTTAAAGTTGTATTTTTAAATAAATAAAACATACACAAAATAAAATTATAAAAATAAAAAAACAACAATAAAGACAATATCTAAAATAAGAGCAAATGAAAGAAATTAAAAATTACTATTTAAAAATAATATTTGTGACACGAACGAACGAAGTATGAAGTAAGCTCCTCCAGTAATTAATCTAGTTCTCTCGTTCACTCGTTCAGTTGTCTCCGATCTCCGCTTTCGGCAGTGCTGCCGTGCTGGTGATACATATTCTAATAGTTCGCAGTGAACTAGTAGTCCCGTTCACTTGTTCTCCGCTCTCCGCTTTCGTTCGACCTCATCGGCAGTGCCGCCGTGCTGGTGAATCATATCCCAATAGTTCGCAGTGAACTAGTCTTTAATAAACTCACGAACTAGTTCGCGTCGTTCACTATAAGGAATAGTTCATATGCATTAGTTCGTTCACGAACTACACACCTCTATAATATACCGATAGCTAGGTTTATTATCGATATTTCGAAGGATTTCACGAAAATACATTTGTCTTCATTTAAAAATAGTACATTACAATACAAGATTGGTAAATGCTTTTTGTTTACAATTGTTAGGTACAATTTTTTGCGCTACCGACATTATTTAAAAATATTTAATTATTATAATCTATTAAAATTTTGATAGAGCGCATGCGATTATTGTTTCGATAGTGACCAAACAACAAAATGACAGTTAAATAAGAACTGCCTACTGTAAGGGTACTGTTATGAACAAGGATGGATATGGCATTACGATACTGTAGCATTGTTTGAAGTTAGGCTTGGGCAAGGGAAATAGACAACAATAGTTTTTCTGCACCGTGCGTAGCCAAATCTCTTCTTCTTCCAAATATTTTGAAGTTTTGTGTATGAAAAGTGGCGTTTAGGCGTTGTCAGAGAGCGTTGTTTTATGTAAACATAACCATGAAGTGTCATTTGTGTTTCAATTTTTGTGTTGTATTGCCATATCCTCTCCTTTCAACATCCTTGGTTATGAACCAGTACTGTTTTGTTTGGCATTGTTTCAATGAAAACAATTTTCATTTCGGTAAATTGAACTTATCGTGACAGATAACAGTGCGGGAAACAAGCTAAAATAGGTTAGTACCGCAACGAGGATTTGAAATAATTTTGTTTATTTAGACCTTAAAAAGAAGTTTTGTATTAAAGAGGTTTTTCTATTTTTCATGTATTTCATTTCTTGTATTTCATTGCTTGCGAAGGACTCAATTTTATATAGAATTTTATGTACTTTATTATCCTAAAGTTAGAACATCGTAAGTGCCTATTAAGCACGAACATATCAGCAGGGTTAAATGAATTAGTTTAATTTCCTGTTGAATTTTGAACAATTCCTGAGTATCAGAGTTTCCTTTACATGAACTCTTCTGTTATTAGCAATTAATCTTAAATTCCAACTCCTGGCACCTTCAATCAAGTCTCTCATCTACTTTATTAGATCATCCCTGCAACTAACTTTATAGTTCACACACTTCAAACACGTACACTCACACTTATGTGTGTTAGTTCTCCCCAAGAGCAGAAGCGAACGAGCGATAGTCCTACTTTCGTCTCCTAACCAACTTCATTGCCACAGGTTTCTACTACGTTTACATAGTGCTTTAACTATTAAATTATTTTGCGAATTGAAATAGTCATTCCTAAAAATGTCAAAGTACTAAAAACATAATTATGATTTAGTTATTTGTACAACTAGTAATGAAAGCCAGACTTTCTTCATTAATTTGAAGTTTGATTCATGACAACGAAACCGAAATAAATAAATAAAAATTTAAACCAATGACAATGAATTGGTGGAATTGCAATTTGTATTTAAGCAGATGTCACTTAGAACGTGCATACAGGTTTTGAATGCATCGCTAATTTTTACAACTCACAGTAGAGATGGGAATTCTAGTTTATTTGAGTGAACTAGTACATTCGTTCTCGTTCACCAAAAAGATTAGTTCACTGACCTAGTTCATTAGTTCACTTTTGTCATTTTTAAGACTATGGGGTGGCTAGCTCAGTGGTATGAAGTCGGCCTGTGGATCCTGAGAACCCTGGTTCGATTCCCACAGGCGACAAACAATTTTCATAATTTCAAAAGCTACCCCTGTGGCTCCTCCACCACTAACATATTTGAGGGCCGTGATTTGACGACTGGTAACCGCACTTCACGCGTAAATATATCACTTACCGAGATCTGCTTCGGCAGGGTGCCACACCCGGTAATGGGTAGAAGGTGTGATGATATATTTATTTTTTATTTATGAACGGAAATCGTATTGTATTTTGATTCACGAGCGCGAACAAATGAACTTTTAGGATCTGGTTCTAGTATAATTTGACAGCAGACAACTGAAGTAGAGCAGTGATCAAAGCAGCGACCACGAACGAACGAAGTAAGAAGTAAGCTTAGTAAGCTCCTCTAGTAATTAGTCTCGTTCACTCGTTCACTTGTTCTTCGTTCTCCGCTTTCGATTCGACCTCATCGGCCGTGCTGCCGTGGGGTGAATCATATCCGAATAGTTCGCAGTCAACTAGTCTTTAATAAACTCACGAACTAGTTCGCGTCGTTCACTATAAGGAATAATTCATATGAACTAGTTCGTTCACGAACTACACATCTCTAACTCACAGTAGATGTATCATTTATTAGGAAGTAACACAAGTTACGAGTAGTTTTAGATCACTTCAAGGTTAAATCCAAAGTTCCCAAATAAATGTGGCCTTTATCATTGCGCTAGAAATGAAATTTGTTCTGTTTGAATACAATCGTTGTATGAACATAGTATTGTACCTAATCATACATACGTGCGGTATGGCATACATCACACATTCCTGACGGTGTGGAACTTGAAACAGTGCACCGCAGACTCGGCTCCGTGGTTACGCGGCGCGCCGGCTCCAGCTGCTCCGGCTCCGGAAATCATGGAGATAATTATGCAGGCATTAAAACGCGGCAGGAATGAAGACGCCACCACAGAACCTCTTACTGGTTGCTTTGTTTTCCTTGAATGTTAGAAGTATGCTCGTGGGTACTTGCCTTTCTTATATGTCAAATGATACTTTAGTACGTTTTATTAGTGAGGTAATGAGGATGATACATTTGTTGTGAAAATAATTGGCTGATAATCAAATTGAGTTGATAAAATTACATATATTCACAGGCAATCGTAGCTCAGTGGAGAAAAGGAAGGTAAAACTTGTGTTTCTTAATTAGCAAGCAAGAGGTCGTGCGTTCAAATCTCACTGACTTCTACTTATATAAAAAAAATACGATTGTGTCTGAGTGGTTCGGATTCCACTATAGGCTGTAGGCGCCCTGTACTATAATTGGGATTTACGTCCTGTTATGCAGAGTAACAAAATAAATAAATAAATAAATATACTCGTAAGTATATGAATATGAAAGTTGACGTTTAAATTATTGTATGGTTGTGGTTTCTTTTCATAGAAACCAAGGGTTTGTTTCGGGTACCCAATCAAATGTTGCATTTGAAAATTACAGAAAAACATTGATATGTCTGGCTTAAAATAAATGGGTCACTACAGTATAATTATAATCTCTGAATAACAAGACAGGAATGTATTTAAAATATTCATAGCACGCTGATTCCTACGCGATTTGAATTAAAGGTAATATGAGGTACTAAACTTTATATTCGTTGAATTCTAAATAAAATTCCCTCCCGGACAAAAAATAAAACATGTATGTTCTCATTTGAAATAAGAAAATTGTATCTTATATTTGGAGAACCACTAGTCGTTTTTTTTTTATAGTTTTGTAATTGACTTGCAAAATGGTATTTCTTTGTTAATTTAATCAACCTTGTAGCTCTTATAGTTCTCGAGACAGCAATAGTGCTACACTTAAACTGAGCATTCTGTATACAGGGTGTTCAATTTAGTTGTGCCTCCATTGTTATCTCGAGAACTATAAGAGCTACAAGGTTGGTTAAAATTATTGTCAAAAATGTTGTAATGTGAGGGTACAGAACTTTATAGTCGTTGAATTCAGAAAAAATATTGAATCGAACAAACAAATAAACAAAAATAGGTTCTCATTTAAAATAAGAAAGTTGCATCCCGCATTTTGAGAACCACTGATCGAAAAAATTTATCAATAGTTTTATAATACACTTGGAAAACGGTATTTATTTGCTAATTTAATCAACCTTGTAGCTCTCAAAACAGCAATGGTGGCACAACTAACTTGAACACCCTATATATATATATATATATATATATATATATATATATATATATATATATATATATATATATATATATATATATATATATATATATATATATATACATATATGGGCCATTCTCTGGGAAACGGACACCCCACCTTCTCCAAAATTTGAAACGTCAAATAAATTTTTGAAGGGCATGGAAAAATCGGAAAAGTGTATAGTTTTCAAATATGAGTGACGAAATTGATAATCTTCATGATTTTGAAGTGTTTTGGTCTCTATTTTGGCCACAGAATTAAGAAACAAAATTTTAAAGTTGAAAAAAAATCCTTGAGTATGGTTTATTTTACATTTCTATGCCGGCATATATATATCCAAAGAACCCTGGTTTGATCCCCACAGCCGACAAAACATTTTCACCAATTTAAAAAATTACCCCTGTGGCTCCCCCACCACTAACGTCTTTGGGGGCCGTGATTTGACGGCTGGTAACCGCACTTCACGCGCATAAATATATCACTTACCGAGATCTGCTCCGGCAGAGTGCCACACCCAGTAATGGATAAAAAGGCGTGATGAGATATTTATTTTATATATTTTTTATATATGTATATATATGTATATATATATATATATATATATATATATATATATATATATATATATATATATATATATATATATATATAAATTTTTGGCCAACTAATATAAAATTCTCATTTCAATTACTACATAAATTGTATTTCCTATTTCCGATACAATCAACACACAAGGATAATTCAATTATCCTTGCGAAAGGTTTTCTGTTTGCATACGTTTCGTAATTCACATTACAAAAAACCTAACTCTATTTTCTAATTGAAAACGGAACACCACACATTAAATCTTCCCCGCACTGGATTAAACCTTAAACAACTAAAATTTTCTGCATTTCATGCCCAGCTGCAACATTAACTTGCAAATGTAGTGGAACAACAGTTTAATAGTAGGCTAAGATTGTGATAAACATTGCTGTATACAAGGAATTTTAAACTTCCTACTCATCATGTTGTGCTTAAACTAAAATAATGTGAAATATATTTCAATTTAACGCATAATTTTTAATATTAATACCTGTAAAACGTAACAAAGCTATTGAATAATAGTGAGCCCAATTCCTATGGGCTATTACAGGCTTTCATTGTTATACCTGTACTAGTAAACAAAGATTTTTAATTCCGCATTGTATTCAATTTTACCGCAATTAAAACCGAATACTCAATAATTTCACGGTAGAATATAGTAGTCATGGCATTTTTATAGTAAACAATGAATTTTTAGCATCACATCGCATTTCGCTTGTCTGTATTTCATAGCTGACGTAAAATCCAGAGATCTGTGATCATGAACAATTGTGCATCGCCAACGGACTGAAATATAAAACCGTTCGTGTCCTTTTGTTGGAGAATAAAGAGGTATGCTGGGTGTAATAAAAATTCACACCTATATTTCAAGAACAGTACGGATTAAATTACCTGTGAACTATAATGATATCGCTGCAGTGTCGCTCCTGCTCCCAGTGGTGCATATTTGAACTAGATCGCTGGAGCACTCTCCGACGGCTTAGCTTTAGTGTATAGTCTGCCTTAACACAGGCTTGCTGCAGTTTGTAATCTTTAGCCTTCTCAGGTTACAAAGCTATTTGATGCAAACCACAAACGCATGTTGGATGTTAGTATATTGTTCAAACAGTATCAATATCTCATTTTAACCTTTGGTTAATAATACTAGCAGAGTTTATAAGGTATTTGATATCAAATGAATTTTTATATACTGTGTGATCGTTCATTTGCTATTTTTATGCCTTTCTGAATAATAGGGAAAATGAATATTTATTTCTGTAAAATAAAAATAAATAAATATAATATGCGGTAGCAGATCTCGATAAGTGATATATTTTGCGCGAGAAGCGCAGCTACCAACTATTAAATTAAAATAAAGATGATAATGGAGAAGAGCCACGGAAGTAGTTTTAATGTGGTGAAAATTGTTTATTGCTTATGAAAATCGAACCTGTGTTCTCATATCCACAGGCCAACTCGATATTATTGAGCCAGTTATCCTTAATTGAATAATTTTTTTCCTAAAACGATTGACAGTGGAAAATATTCTTTTTTCTACGATCGTGCAAAAAGTGAGTCATTATGTATCTACTCATTTACAGTACAAACACGTTTTATACTACACTGCTAAATGGTATCAAGTCGGCCTGTGGATCCTGAGAACCCTGGTTCGATTCCCACAGGCGACAAACAATATTCACCATTTTAAAATTACCCCTGTGGCTCCCCCATCACTAACAGCCCTCGGGGGCCGTGATTTTACGGCTGGTAATCGCACTTCACGCGCAAAATATATCACTTATCGAGATCTGCTTCAGCAGAGTGCCACACCCAGTAATGGGTAGAAGGCGTGATGGTATATTTATTTTATTTTTATTTTTGCTAACGGCAACCGTGCGATAAAGTAGTTGCTAACTTCAAATAATGTACAGAATATAGTTATTTATGTACCAAGGGTGAAAACAGGTGTTTCTGGCAAGTGGAATGATTATTTGCACGAGGCGCAAAGCGCCGAGGGCTAATAAAATGCTCAGGGTCAGAAACGCTAATTTCTCCCGTAGTACATACTATATTTTATGCACAACAAAATAACATATAATTATATGTTCAAAAGATTAAAATATGTAAATAGGTTATATGTCAAAATGACATTTTACAGAATCAAGTATTCACAAACAAAAATTGTCATTTTATTTATGTATCCATAAGAATGGTCCATGGGCCAAAAAGAAGTGTTTAAGCTTTTTAGGGCTAAAACACATGCTTTTCGGCCGAAAATCGTGTTTTTTAACCCTAAAAACCGGGCTTAAACACTTGTTTTGGGCCATAAAAAATAATTCCTATTGATACATAAATAAAATGACAATTTTTGTTTATTGTGAATACTTGATTTTACAAAATGTCATTTTGATATATAACCCATGTATATATTTTAATCTTTTGAACGTATAATTAAATGTTGTTGTTGTTGAGCATAAAATATTGTATGTACCTACCACGAGTAAAATTAGCGTTTCTGACCCTGAGCATGTTATTATGATGCCACGGGTCAGAAACGCCTGTTTTCACCTTTGATACATCAATAACTATTTCATGTGTGAAATGTCATTAGTAACAAATTTTTCTCTCAGCCAGCGGCAATAAAAATGTACACTTCAAAAGCTATTGATTTTGCGAATTTTGGAAACGTTTATTTGACTGAGAATCAGTACATCAAAAACTATTACTCTCAATTTTTTTTAATATCCTGTATGCTGAAGGAGAATTTTCAATGTATATTAAATGTCTTTGAATTTACTTTAAACTGGACCAAACTTAATACTTTTCAGATCAAAACTCCATTCCTTTTCGTGCTTAGTTAACTACCCTATCAAGATAACACCCTTATTAAAAAACAGATTTCTTTCTTTCTATTGTCAATTTCATTTGCAAGCAACAATTGCACTATTCACAAAAACCCCAGTTTTTTTCAGAACAAACTATACCCAAGACCCAACATTACATCCAGTCAGTGCACACGATTTCATTTCCACGTGGAGCAATTCACTACTGCAACCATGCAACCGTTCAACATACACTGCCTCTGCAGCAGTACTGTGCATCGTGGTTTTTATCATTCACAGCGCAAACTCACTAGATAAAACACATCACTTTTGTGTGTACTGACGCCGGGCGTCGGGACGTCGTGGACTGGAATACACCGTTGTAGAGAACATGGACATTGTGATGTCAAGCCGATGACTCTGAAGAGGATGAGATGTTCTGAATGTAGGAAATTTGTTGTAGTGGTGTCTTGGGAATGAGGATGTTTATTTTTCTGCTTATTGGATGAACGGAATTTGATTTTTAAGAGAATTTATGTAACATATAAACCTGAGTGCTAGAACTTCAGACTAGAATACTGCAATCAGAGTAGATGGTGTTTGTTTGATTATAACATAATTATCTTTTCGCCTTCATAACAAATATTATTCAAAAGTACAACTGAGTTCAAGTACTTTGGAGTTCATTTATACGATAAATATTGAATTCTATAGACTACAAGTTTATTTTGTTTCTTTGTTATTCTATTTTTATAAAAGTTCAGATGAAATCTCGAATCCACAATAATTTTTAAAATACCTGCATAAGTCTCTGATCCACTAATTTTTTGTTTGTACCTTGGTTTCACGGTTGAAATCACAGATCATAATATACTACTATAGATAAGAAACTACCATGTTACGTCCTGGGACTATATTTTGCGCCATCTGAGTAGTGGAAGTCTAACTAAAGTCATGTATATAGGCAACTCGATGTGCATATCTAGGTAGCTTGTAATTTTTATTATTATTTTATATTTATTTAAACTACATAAAATAAAAATTCATTATTACAATATAAACATTTATTAAAATATTCTCCTGTATACAATTTATTTATAATTTGAACTGTTTCAATCGCAGTTTTATCCAACTCTTGTGAAATAGAAAATATATTATGATTTCCTCATCTAAATATAATTAATAATATGATCACTTACAGGTAGATTCATTAAACGGATTAGCGCTAACACCGTTTTTAATATTATCTATAACTTTATTTCACATTAAAACAGATTAAAGAAATGAACTAAACTTAATGCTAAATAATTATCTTTTTAACTCAAGTTAAAATCAACTTGTTTCATACATTGAAAAGAGAGTTAAAAACGAAATAAAAAATGGTGATAGCGCTAATCCGCTTTATGAATCTGCCTGTAACTTACCAGTAGTAGTGCAGTTTTTTGCACAACAATTGATATTAGTTGATGGCATTATTTATATGAAATTATTTCACAAATAAAAATTAATTGGATATTTGACAGATTAAATTTTTTTAAATATATACAAATGACAACTATAGGAACAATCTAGTAACCAATGATTGCCGATATTGTAGTTATCTAAAATGGATGTCTTTGCATGAAGAGTATTAGCGCCATTCCTTAGGTGGAAGTCTAACTATAAACACAGTCCCATGCTTACCTGTATAACTTTCTGCTACCTGGTTGAAATGATGTATCATGCCACTGAAATATAAGTACAATTAACAATAAAGCTGATAATTTACAAAGCACTTATGTTACTAATGTACTATGTAAATAATATTCGGAAAATTGGTAATGCTGTGAATTTGTTATTTGGGGAATTTTAAACAATAATATGTACGGTAATGCAATCGATAAATTATTTAGATGCAAAATTGTCATTCGAAAAATTATCAATCGGAAAATACAAGAAATTAGCATACGGCAAAAAGGCAATCGGAAAAACGGAAATTCTGGAAATAAACATTCAGGAAATAATCATGCGGAAAAATTATAATTAAGGAAAACGATCATTCTGGAAAAATTCATTTAGGAAATTGCATTCTGGAAAATGATCGGGAACGGTCCTGTCGTGTCATCAATATAAATAAATAAATAAATATATCATCATGCCTTTTACCCATTACTGGGAATGGTACTCTGTCGAAGCAGATCTCGGTAAGAGATATATTTATGCGCGCAAAGTGCGGTTACCAGTCGTCAAATCACGGCTTCCAAAGATATTAGTGGTGGAGGAGCCACAGGGGTAATTTTAAACTGGTAAAAATGTTTTGTCAGCTGTGGGGATCGAACCAGGGTTGTTAGGATCCACAGGCCGACTTGATACCACTGAACTATCCATCAATGATATTTATAAAAAGCAAAAAAGATTTTTAATTAATATTATAAAATAAAATGATGTTATATTAAATACACGTTGCGTATTCTCAATAGATATTTCATACATTTGAAAATGTGCTGCCAATTGAAAATGCTACCTTTCAGTATTTCATGATAAATTCTTACGAAAACAAATATAAAATTGAAAAATAACCTAGGAGAATATTTTATGTATGGAAACATACATCTAGAAATCTATATGTTTGCAAATGATTATATTATTACTACATTCCTATACATGCATCAATATTTCTTTTTCTATAAAAGTAGTCTTTCTTTAAGAATGCACCAGTTTGAAATGCATACAAATGTAAAACAAATTGATTTCAAATGGAAACAGAACAAAAGTACATTAAAAGCTTGTGTCAGCACAGCGCTTTGTAACAAAAATTAATGTTTAAGTTTGTAAAAACTGTTACTGAACGTATTAGGATTCGAAGAAGTATAAAATACAAACGCAAAACAAAATACAAAGCAAGTAACGCTGGTCCTTGTAATTGAATTTGAAAAAGAATGGAAACCTTTTTTCGTTTGCATCTAGTGCTCGTGATTTATTTTTCGCAAGCTAATCATGCATGCTTTGAATACATTAAACAACGAGAAAAAACGACAGGCCATTGATTGAAAACGTCGCATAAACGAAGAAAGAAATGTTTGAACACTTTTAACGAGTGCTTTCACAAAAAGAATAGTTATCACGCGTTTCATATTTTCTTCATTTCAAACACTTTTTTTATCACCATAAAAATTACTCACTCCGTAAATATTCATTATTAAAATTAAGTGTAAGTAAACTAACCAATTAAAATATTATTACATTTTACAAATGATAATGATATTTCTTCATTTTAACATTTTTAATTTTAACTATTATTCCTTAAGTATCTTGTAATAAGAAATTATAATAAATTTCTTTTACGCTTAAATGAAAATGAAGTATAAAAAAATATTATTACATTTCATATTTAACAATAGATTACAAAATTTAATTAACTTATGATGATAGTTTTCTTACCTCACATTTTTTATTACTTTTATAAATCAAATGAATTTTTTCAAATGTTAATAAAAATTTATATTTTTTGTGTGTACGTACTTTTTTTTTTGATATTATGAATTAATTAAAATTTTGAGTTTAATAAACGCTGACTCAAATAATAAAATCAATTAAGAAGAAATTCATCAGAACGAAAACATTTTATTCAAAGCTTGTACTTTGAAATATTTAGATTACATCAGAACAAATTTTAATTAAAGTATTTTAATGGATTTGTTGTATGACGTATATTCCTGTCTCTTTCTCTTTAATATATGTATGGCTGGTATTATAAAATTTTTATGCCCGGTATTCTAAACGACAAATAAATTTACTTCCAAAGGAATTAAAATTTATTCATTCAAATGACAGTCGAACTTTTACAGTAATGTTTATATATGACATCAAATAAACAAAATTGATTCGAAATTGTTGATTAAATTAAATTTACTATGGAAGTATATTTATTATGTCCTTTATAATATAGGACATTAAGGGCCAGTTTTTCAATCATTGATTAAAGTTAATCATGATTAAATAATAATGGAAACTATGGTTACTATTATTATTTAATCATGATTAACGTTAATCCAGAGTAATCCAGTGATTGAAAAACTGGCTCTAAATGTGCATTTATCGTTAACTACAGTTTACAGTTTAACAGCAATGTTATTTTCCATATGTGATTCTCTATTATTTTGTGTCTTGTGAGAATCAATAAAATTACGAATTAATAAGTGATAATTCTTCACTGTAATTAAATCTTTTTGGTTACCAATAAAATAAAGGCAATTTTCATAAATGCCAATTGAAAATAATCTATCGTAGTGTCAAATTCTCGATTGAGAACTGCTTCAACAAGTAATTTTTATTAAAATTGAAGATAACGTTTCAAAAAATTCCAAAAAAAATCAAGATTATGCTTGTTAAATTTTCACGCAAAATATAACTCGTAATATGATAATTGTGATATAATGTTTTGAAAAACCAGCGCAGGGCGGCTCTCCCTTCCCTCCTTATCTTTTGTTTCATTTTCAGTTACTGCATTGTGAGAACTTTTCTTTCATATACAAGTGCAGGCTATCGCTTTCATCTTTTCTAATCTCTGTAAATTCGTTGTTAGATTCGTTATTAGATATGTTGTTAGGAATAAGCGTGAGTAATGTGAGTTGTTTTATGCATATGTTATGTACGTCAAAGAAAGAAGATGAATGATAAGTGAATAAGAAAGATGTGATTGAAGGTTTGTTGTGTAATAAATGATTTCGAGTGTAATAATTGAATGAGTTTATATGGAGTGATATATGAAGGTTAAAGTGAGGGTGGTGTGTTTGGATGATAATGTTTGACAAGGGCTGATTAATTGATGAATGTAATGAATGAATATTTTATAAGTGATTTTAGGGTTCGTGCTACCCCATTTGTTGGGATATAGCGTGATGATATGTATGTATGTATATTTTGAAATTAATTTAAGTATTCAATTTCCATAATAACTCATAATTCATGCCAAAATATTATCGGCAATTATCATTTCACTTGTTAGATTAGTTATGATAATATTGGTCCATATAAAAATGTTCATATCTTCCGGTTTCAATCGTTCCTAAACAATTTTAGAAAAAAAATTAAAAGTTAGACAACTATATACCTATAATTTTATTTGAATTATTTTTTCTAAAATAATTTCTTATTGTGTAACAGCGGAAATTATACGGAGAATTTCAATATCTTTTGGAAATCTTAAAGGGTTTCAAATATATTTATATACACTAAGCTGTAGATCAAAATGAATTGTTTCTTTGCAAATAATCTTTGAAGACATATTTTGCTAATGAGTGCATGGCGGTGTCTCCAAGGTGTACAACTTTCTCGTGCACCTTTTTGAGCACAGACAATATAAACTTTAGAGTAACGACTAAAGTACAGCGATAGTTTTTCATGTAGAACTAAGCGAACGTGGATATAAGACACGCTATTTTAACATTTAGCTAGAAACTAAATCAGTAATGTTAAATATATCATACTGTATGCCTACGTTCACACTATAATTTTCTGATACGGCAGTAAAATTGCCGCTTAGGAAATCACAGGTCACGACATTAACGGCCTATGATGAAAATTATTTTATAGAATAATGCACTTGCTTTAAAGACTATAATTTGGAATATGTAAAGATATAAAACAGTGAATTTTAAGATACTTTCTTTTAATGTCAAATTCCAAATCGTAATGTTTTAATAGTTATTTGAAAAGTAGGGTTAAGTTACATTGACAGATGCAAGAAGCTAACTTTATTTCGTGCTTAATATATTAGTTGTTATCTTCTCGCCGTGACTAAAACGTTTGAAACTACAGTTTGCATGTGATTAAGATGTTATTTAGCGTCATGAAAACCAATACGTTAAATGTCATTTTATTAATGGAAGAAGGAAATAGATATTTGTATCATTAGGTCAGAAACTGTACTTTTACGAGTGCGAGCATATTTTGCACTCACTCACAAAACACTTTCTGGGCCGATTTAAATAAAATTATTGATTTAAAATTGCCAAAAATCTCTAATATTCATGCAATTAACGTATAAAATTGACAGTCAGTTTCATAAAATCGTAACATATCTACTTTCACCAGATGGACTCACTGACACTGACAGCCAGTGACGCCAATAATAGTTGTATTCCATTTGCCACTTGGTTCCCTTAAATCAGTTCAGATAAAATCGACACATGACTAAAAGAACTGTATTATGCAAACTGATGCACTTTTTGGGATGAATTACTTTAAAGTAAATTAGAATCTATAATTCTAGTATTGGAAATAAAGTCTACGAAGTAATACAGCGAAATAAATAAGTGATCTGTTTCAGTAAATTTAAATTAGATCTGATTCAAATGGCAAATGGAATACGCCTTATAACATTACAAAACTCTTTTGTTTTTACCGAATCGTGTTCGGTAAACACATGGTTTCCGAATGATTTTGAGATATGTAATACTGTTAATATTGGACGAAGGGGCAAAAAGTAATTTATTTAAGAAACTCTGCCAACAATTTTAATAATTTTTTAATAAAGAAAAATTTCCCTAGAGGTTTTATTAGTGAAATGAAGTGAGAGCTGGAAATAACAAAGAATATTATTGTGGCAGAATTCTGGTAAAATTCAAGTCTGGAAAAAAGTTTCATCACAGTCTCTTTGTGGAAACTTTAGCTTTTCTTCTAGAAAATAATGCACTGCCTTAAAATTCATGTTATGTACGCCTATAGACTTACTTTTCCGTACAACAAAGCATGGCGTATGGCTCAGAACCTCAAAGAATATCCTTCACTTTTAAAACTAATTTTAACTCGACATTTTTTGCTGTACATAATTTCATACTTAACAGATGCAATTAATTTTCTAATTATTATTCAGTGCTTCTTTTCACTGTTAAGAACTGTGAATTTGTAATGGATCTAAAAATAATAACCGTTTTTTTTTCATCGATTCCTAGAAGCATTTATTTGCAATTCGTTAATAGTATGTAACACTAACAGAGGAAAAATGCCATCTTGGACAAGAGAGGATAGCTAACTTAGTTTTTAAAGTATTTATACGTTTTTGTTTTTGTTGGTTTCGTTCGTTTTGCAGTTTGCAATTGATCTCTTGTAAGCCTTAGGTCGTTTTCTCAATTCTGTTCGTCTAGCTTTCAACTCAAGTTCTGTTTTATTTCTTGTGGTATTTTCAGTTATTTGTCTTATATTGTACAATTCAATAACTACCCGGGAATTCTATCAATATTTTATTTTTTTCTATTCTTGGATAGTGTGGTCAGATTTAGAAGTTTATCATTAAAATCTCGACAATTATGAGACTTACGGCTTCGATTAAATTAGATAAAAGTAGGTCAATTTAAAAATAAATTTTATAAAAAAAAATATAAATAAAAAATATATAAATATTTAAGGTGGATCCAAAAATTATTCAAATAATATAAAATCTAGGCTTAAGGAATCCAATATATTACGTTTTATTGAGTTTGTTTGACATTTTGTATTATTTATTAGTTTTACTTTATTATTGTATTGTATTTTAGATTTTCTGATGATGAACTAGTTCTTTTAGTTCGAAACGTCAAATATTTTAAAATAAAAATATATTGGATTCCTTAAGCCTTGATTTTATATTATTTGAATAAATAAAAAATAAATAAATATATCATCACGCCTCCTACCCATTACTGAGTGTGGCACTCTGCCGAAGCAGATCTCGGTAGTCACAGGGGTAGCTTTTGAAATTATGAAAATTGTTTGTCGTCTGTGGGAATCGACCCAAAGTTCCCAGGATCCATAGGCCGACTTCATACCACTGAGCTAGCAAAAATGCATAAAATAAAAACTTATTTCAGACGACTTTTTAGCTTTTAGATTCGAAAGTCGTTACGCTATGAATACTATCGACTGCTGGACAAAATTGACAATTTATCATCATAAATCAGTCTTCTAGTATTCAACATAGTATTTATAAGAATACGCTTCTACATAAATGCATTTCAAAAAGCGACCATCGTCCAGCAAAAACTTTATTATATTTTGGAACGCTTCATAAACTTTTACAAGCATATTTATACTTAGTCGTTCGAGAGAGAAACGAAAAGATTGCTTGTAGTGTAAGTATGTCTAAATGTGTATTCTTTTTAAGAAATTGTCTATTAAAAGAAAAATGTATAACATTGTTTCTATGGAACATAGATCTTTATTATCAAACTCACTAGAACGAAGATTCTTGACGTTGGTACTGTATTGTAGGTCTACATTTAATCTTGATATCGCATTGAAATTCCTCAACACAGTTTTATCGATGGGTCCCATCTATATTGAATTCAAACACTTCAACGGAACAAGGATATTGTATCTTCCAGATTTTTACAGCTTAATTCATACATTATTCAGTGTACACTATGTCGATATTTCAAGCTGTTGTTTATTATATTGGTAATACAAAAATATCATAAATTATGTAGATATTTCAGTATGTATACTGAATTCATTGTAACTAGCTAGTGAGTGAATATCTTTATAATATTGTAGTATGACATTATATTGAATCATTCATCTTAAGATAAATAAATATGTTTTCTGGTGCAAATAATTGAAATATGAAAAGGAAATAAAAAATTGATTAATATCTAAAGATTCGATTAGAAAAAGAGTTATGGTAATAATTTGTAGCATCACTTTTTGCCCAGCTGCAAAATCAGACCGAAATCAAATTATCATGCATAAATAATTCAAACTGAGGACAAAACATTGCCCAACTTATGTTTGGTTGTAATGAAGACATTAAAATCTACTTAGTTCTATTAATTAAATTATTAATACCGTAATTTCGTATATTTCTAAGAATTTTAATTTTATTGTTTTGTTTTAATTAGTTAATCGATTTATAAAACTTTTTAGTGGTTAATAAATAATATAATGAGCCCAAACTGATTAATATAATACATATCTGTCACAAAATAGACGTAAATAAAATTACCAACTTTAAATTTTAACTTTAAAGCGGAAATTTTATTTTACGTTTATTTTATGACAAGTAAGTATTTTATCAATAAATTTAGGCTCATTGAATACAGTTTTTAATTCTGAACATCTTTTGTATTTAACTTTTTTCTAACATTAATAGGGAATAATCTATCGACAAGTGTGCTATTATTATTACTTTGGTTTACGGGGTATGTGGCTCTGTGATATCGAGTCGGACTATGGATTTGAGAAATATGTGCATACATACATACATACATATCTTCACGCTATATCCCAACAAATGGGGTAGCATGAACCCTAAAATCACTCATAAAATATTCACTCATTACATTCATCAAATAATCAGCCCTCCTCAAACATTATCATCCAAACACACCACCCTGACTTTAACCTTCATAGATCACTCCATATAAACTCATTCATGTATTACACTCGAAATCATTTATCACACAACAAACCTTAAATCACATTATTCCTATTCATTTATCATTCATCTTCTTTCTTTGACGTATATAACATATGCATAAAACATCTCAAATTACTCACGCTTACTCCTAACAACGAATCTAATAACGAATCTAACAACGAATCTACAAAGATTAGAAAAGATTAAAGCGATAGCCTGCACTTGTATATGAAAGAAAAGTCCACACAATGCAGTAACTGAAAATGAAACCAATAATTGCGCTTATTTTTGAAAGTGAATTCCACAACAATTGCATTTCAACACTCTACGTAAGAATTGAAAACGAAGTAAAATATAAGAAAGGAAGGGAGTTTCGCTCTACGCTTGTTTTTGAAAGTGAATTCCACACATTTGCAGTTAAACGCTCAATGTAAGATCAGAAAACGAATAAAAAAAATAAGAAACGAAGGGAGAATATATATAAATAAAATAAAAATAAATATATCATCACGCCTTCTACCCAATACTGGGTGTGGCACTCTGCCGAAGCAGATCTCGGTATGTCATATATTTTGCGCGTGAAGTGCGGCTACCAGTCGTCAAATCAGGGCCCACAAAGATGTTAGTGGTGGAGGAGCCACAGGGGTAGCTTTTCAAATTATGAATATATATATATATATAAATATATATATATATATATATATATATATATATATATATATATATATATATCACTTATTGAAATCTACTACTACAGAGTCCCACATTCAGTAATTGACAAAATGTGTTTTGTTATATTTTTTTTTTAATTTCATTTATTTTCATAGCTATGCTAAATTTATTAAAGTTTTAACAGTTAGTAACCGCTTTATACAGTAAAATATAATAGCAATGCGTACCTAAAATGAAGTAAATATTATAATAATAAAATATTTACTTATATAGAGTCCTTTATTATTATTTATCAACAATCACCAAAATAATTATATCCTAACCTCAAACATAACCCACTATTATCAACCTAAACATGGTCCACAGATCACACATTCCCATTTCCCCTGAAGGTATTGCCAGTGCACTACAACTGCCAACAGTACGAACTCAAGCGCTTAGAAGTGAAAAGTTTCCGAACTAATACCGCCGCCGCGGCCGCCTCCGTCGTCCCTGGACACTGCGGCGGCGGCGGCGGCGGCGGCAGCGGTGGCGGCCTCGCCTCGAGCTACGTGAGCTGCAAGCTCCATAATCCACCGACTAGACTCTGGGATTACTGGTTCACGACTGTGGATTCACTGTCAGACGCACTGGTACGTGATGCGATAGGGTGTACGCGGTGCAGAAGACATGTTGACAAAGAGGTTTTGTGTGTTTTTTACTCATGGATCATATTTAGAAGTGACTTGTTCGGAAATTAGATAGTTTTGGTTCGGTATTGGAAGGAATTGTCAACTATTTGAGTTTACAGATGCTAGATGAGAAATTGAGAAAATGTACGTGCGTCCATTTGTTCAAATTTAGAACCAGATATTGTAGTTCTGGATCGTGAAATGAAGTAGTAAATTCTAAAAGATGAGAAATTTTACAACTACCGCAGATAATTTAATTTAGGCTAATGTAGTACAGTAAAAGTATCACTTTATAAGTGATAGTTCACGAGTTGAAAACGTTCAAACCCAGTGGTGGATCGTGCGGCAGGCTCAGGGGGTAATCACTCTATCTAAAAATTTATATTGTCAAATATAATTTAAATTTTTTTGCCTTTTATAATTCGCGCAGTTGTTATTTTTTAATCCGCTTTCTATTTTTATTTAGCTATAATTTTTACAAAAAAAACATATAAATTTAATTTTTATTTTCTAAGTAAAGCTATGTTTCGACATCTTAACATAGTGTCTGTTTTAGTCTTTGTTTTTGGTTTTTTGTTTCTGTGTATATCGGAAACATTCCAGCCATTTCCAGCTCTTAACATAAACATAATCTTAATTCAATATTCAAGTAAAGGTTTATTCACTTAAATGAGAAAATAATTGTATAAAACTATTTGGAATACTTTAAAAATTTTATAAAATTATTAATAGGGAATAGTAATTACTATTAAAATTAAGCACTAGTTTAATTAAATTATACAATTCCAAAACAATTTGAAAAAATGTAGTGAACAAACCAGAATACTTCAAATATATTAATTTAAATTTCAAAATTGATTTTTATATTATTAAAATACGATTAAATTGCAATTATGCTTATAAAATCAAAGAAAATAAATAAATTTTATAATGACAGCGACTAAATAATTTCTTTTAAACATGTTAGTTTTGTTGTTGCTATTAATCTAGTAATTTTTATTTTTTTCACAGTTGGAGTTGTTACTATTTTAATTCTATGTATCGTATTTTCAACACAAACCTAATGACATTTAATAAATACGGCATACAATTGACAGCATAACAAGAGATAGCAGTACCGCAGCTAATTCTCTCTTACAGAACAGCGACGAAAGACTATGTCGAAAGTATGAAGTCTGCAAACTTTGTGTTTATGCGCAGCGACAAAGACATAGACTAAAACTAAAACAGTAGCTGGAAACGCTCAGCTGTATTCACATATGACAAACTCTCTAGGTTATGTCGAAAAACTAAAACTAAGACTATGTTAAGAGAAACAAGGCTTAAATACTTAGATCAAATTAAATTATAAAGAGAAGCAATGTGATACCACCAAGATTGGAACCTAGGATCTTATGATTTCCGGTCATACGCTTTAACCATATGAGCCACGGTTAGGATAGATACAAATCTGTTTGTTTTCCAGTGTGACCATGGTTTAGATAGTTAAAGCATATGACCGGAGATCATAAGGTCCCAGGATCAAATCCTAGCGATATCTCAATTTTTCTCTTTATAATTTAATGAATGTTTTGGTGTTTTTCACGGACTTCTTTGGTTGGCTTGGGATACAGATACATTAACAAATCTTCCTCTGTTTTGAGTGTCACACTGATCGAATCGGTCTTTGGATTTAAGAATCTCGGTTCAATTCTCACAGCCATCAAACAATTTTATACTTTTCACCACATTAAATGTACCCCTTTGGTTCTTCTTACACTAACATCTTCAGGAGCCGTTAATTGACGGTCGGTAACTGCAATTCACGCCTATAAATATATTACCAAGATCTGCTACGGCAAAGTCCTAAGTCTAGTAATGCATAAATTTATTTTTATTTAATTTTATAATTGAATAGTCATTTTGAATTTTTAAATAAAATTGTTGTACCTAGAACCCAAACATAAAGGGACTTACTTTATTTATTATTACCTATAAAAATAAATTAATTTATCAATAATTATTAATTAATCTATTCTACATAGTAATAAATATGAAGGAATGCGGTCCTGCATGAAGGAAAGATCCCTTGCGCAGTGTGCGATCTCATTTTCTTTCTGCGACCGAAGAGAGAGTAAAGCAACTTCTGATGTTTTCATCGGTACAGAACCATCCGCATCCACCATACTCTCGGTGTATTTTTCAATATCTCGGTGGCTCGTAAGTTTTTCAATTAACGACAGAATAAGTTTTCTTTTGGGTGCGATGTTTTTTAAAATTGATTTTTGTTTATAATGAAACTTTCTTAGTTATGCCCTGTTTAAGTGGATATTGGATATTTGCTTCTACTTACATTGGTTCTTCCAGTTTTTAGTCAGAACTTTGAAGTTTCTGTTTAATTTTATTTCGGTTTTTCTTTTCTGTCTGCTACAAATGTTATGGAAGATATTAGTTATTTTCTTGGCTGAACTTTTTCTCATATTATTAAAACTTTAATGTTATTTCCTTTTATAGTTTACTTGTGGGTATCTAGAAAAATGTCTAAGGTAATAAGATATTTTTAAATAAGACAATAAAGCTTTTATGGAGAACTAGATATTCTACCAGCTAACTGGATGGTTAATTGGCTACATGTTTTGGGTTTGATTGCAGTCTTCTTCGATATTTCTGAATGCTGTGTTTGCTAATTGGATCTGAAGTTAGCATTTGAATATTGATCATCTTGAAACAAGATATTTCCCTCTATTCTGTAACTGAAATGATCCAGTTGCAGAATAGGGGGAATATTCCTATTATTGCTCAAGGATATTATATAAACACTGGATAGCTGACTTACTCGTAGAAGTGAGGCAAGTGGTTGAGGTATTCCGCCGTTATCAGAATAGGCCAAACATGCATTGCTCCATTATATTATGTGGTATTTTTCTTATGTTTGTATTGAATAAATACTAACAAGTGCGAAATCATACATACATACATACATACATATCTTCACGCTATATCCCAACAAATGGGATAGCACGAACCCTAAAATCACTCATAAAACATTCACTCATCACACCCATCAAACAACCAGCCATCACCAAACATTTTCATCCAAACACACCACCCTCACTTCAACCACATTTATAGATCACTCCATATAAACTCATTCATTTATTACACTCGAAAACATTATCACACAACAAACCTTCAATCACATCATTCCTATTCTCTTACCATTCATTTTCCTTCCTCAACGTACATAACATATGCATAAAAAAATCTCAAATTACTCACATTTACTCCTAACAACGAATCTAATAACGAAACTAACAACGAATCTACAAGATTAGAAAAGATGAAAGCGATAGTCTACACTTGTATATGAAAGAAAATCATAGGTTGAGTAAAATAGATTATTGAACACAAAACACAAACATTTAAAAATTGACGTCTTTTTTGTTGTTTATATAAAATATTTGCAATTATATGAACAAGAAGAACTCAATAGAATTGATCAAAAATAATAAATATATTTATGACTCAAAGGTTTTACAAAATTTTGGTTGAATATTCTTTTCTTTCAAAATTTAGATTACTTATACAAATATAAAAATAAATAAATATATCATCACACCTTCTACCCATTACTGGGTGTGGCACTCTGCCGAAGCAGATCTCGGTAAGTGATATATTTTACGCGTGAAGTGCGGTTACCAGTCGACAAATCACGGCCCGCAAAGATGTTAGTGGTGGAGGAGTCACAGGAGTAGTTTTTGAAATTATGAAAATTTTTTGTCGCCTGTGGGAATCGAACCAGGGTTCTCAGGATCCATAGGCCGACTTCATACTACTGAGCTAGCCACAACATAAAATATATACAAATATATTAATTAATATATTATGGGATGGCTAGCACAGTGGTATGAAGTCGGCCTGTGGATCCTGAGGTCCCTGGTTCGATTCCCACAGGCGACAAATTTTCATAATTTGAAAAAGCTATCCCTGTGGCTCCTCCACCACTACCATGTTTGAGGGCCGTGATTTAACGACTGGGAACCGCACTTCACGCGCAAAATATATCACTTACCGAGATCTGCTTCAGCAGAGTGCCACACCCAGTAATGGGTAGAAGGCGTGTTTATTATATTTATTTTATTAATTAAAAAAGGCAACATAATAGTTATTTATGACCAAGTGTGAAAACAGGCGTTTCTGGCCCGTGGTATGATTATTAGCACGAGGCACAAAGCGCCAAGGGATAATAACATGCTCAGGGTCTGAAACGCTAATTTCACCCGTGGTACCTACAATACTCGTATTTCATGTACAACAAAATAACATTTAATTATATGTTCAAAAGATTCAAATAAGTAAATTGCATTTTGTAAAATCAAGTATTCACAATGAACAAAAATTGTCATTTTATTTATATATCCTAGGAATGATTTTTTTATGGGCCTAGGGTCAAAAACAAGTGTTTAAGCCCGCTTTTTAGGACTGAACGACAAGAATTTCAATCCGGTTGTGTATAAATTATTTTTAATATGTGCTATCCTCAAGCACTTTGATTTTAGGAAATAGTTCTCCACTTTTGGCGTCGGATGGTTTCCATACAACGTGGTTTTTAATTGTTTTAAAATTATTTCTCAATATTAATGCCCTTAGGACATTACTGTTGATAAAATCCTTTAACGATATGTTCGATTAAAGAGCTAGTATACCCAGAATTTTGATTTACATTAGTTGAAACCACTACAGTATATTGTTTTGAGTAAACCGACGAATTGACCTTTGAACGATCTTGTAAATGTTATGTTCGTAACTCGTGTGGAACTAATATTGCGCTGTAGGGAGAATCACATGCTTTTGACCTGCTGGTCAGAGTGATCTAGTTTGGTATAATTATCTCATAGTTACTCAAATGAACCATTTCGCATGTTAGCAGCAGATGACCACACAACCGAGTGCACATAATTTAATTATGTAAAGTTTAGGAATATTAGTTTACGAAAAATATTACGGCAGTATTTAAAAAAGCTTCTAGCCTAACCTAGGCAAAGATTTTAAAACATTATGCGCATATTTCATCAAGTGAGAAAGGTGTTTGCTAACTTTAAACATTTTTCAAAATTATTGTTAGTTTTATCTATCTTCAAGACCTTATAACTAAAAAATATTGCAGTTTAAATGTGCAGTTTAAGCTGGGTTCACATGAGTTAGTTTTCCTGAATCACTTTTAATGTTTCATTGAAAATGAACAAGTATAATCCGGCAATACGGTGGGGTGGGTAGCGTTACGGAATTCGAATCCGGAGATCCCGAGTTCGATTCCCACTCAAGCTAGAAATTATAATTACTACCACTCTGCGGCTCGGTGAATCCGGACCCTGTACTGTAATTGGGAATCAATTCCTGTTGTACAGAGTAACGTAAATAAATAAATAAATAAATAAATAAAAGTCAGAATAACTCAGATTGACTAATGATTGCACTGATCAGTTTCTTTCAATAAAACCCGGTATTTTAGTAAACTACTCGTATCTTTCTAATAAAATTATCTTTAGATTATAGCCACGGTTAAGTTTAATTGTGTATGTATATCCACGTAACTTCTAAATTAATTTATTCTGTTGTTAAGTATCAACAAAATAAAACTGTTAACATGGGCGCCAATAGGGAATTTTTCAAGTGCAGGAGGCAAAATTCAGAAACCAATCAAATATAACATATATAATATAATATTCCTGCAATAATTACTAAATAAAATAAATAATACGTATAGGGAACAATGTGCAGGTATATAATAGTAAATAACAAAATAAGAAAAAAAAAATAAATTCCAAAATTCATTCTAATTTAGATAGTTTCAGTAAAGGCAAATTTCTAATTTCTATCAATAAATTAAATGCAATTTTCATAAATGTAAATTGAAAATAATCTATCGAAATGTCAAATTCTCGATTGGGAACTGCTTCTGCAATAGAAATTTTTATTAAGATTGAAGAGAATGTTCCAAAAAACTAAGAGATTATGCTGGTTAAATTCTCACGCAAAATATATCTCGTAATATAATAATTGTCAGATAATATTTTGACATAAATTTACTCGCTATATTTGCCATTTCCATAACTACTCATAATTCATGTCAAAATATTATCGGCAATTATCATATCACTTGTTACTATATTAATTATGAAAAGACCGTTCGTTTAACAGATTCTTATAATAAAGACACTTGGGGAAGAATCTATTTAATTAAAGTAATAAGTGGATTTAATCTGAATGATTAGTATGAATTCAGCTTTCACAATATATATTTTTTAATATCACACTTATATTGACTGAGCATGAAGAAATGAAATATTTCCGTCGTTCGATTTTTAATTTTCAGCGAACAAATCACTGCGTTCATTATCAAATCGTAGCGCTGCAGTACGCCTAAGAACGACCATCATTCTTCTCCCTCAAAATTCGCGAGTCTTAAAGACAGCGGCATTTCACAGACACGACGTGTTGATCCAAGCAGCCCTCGTCGAAGTTAAAATTTTAGATGGAACACCCGCTCACTCGCACCTGGGGCTCCTAAATTGATTGCCGAAAGTAATTTCCCAACAAGAACACACGAGTCAGGTCATAAAACGACTCTTTCGATGTAACACAAAAGTTTTATGCGGGAAAATAATTCCATGGCCAACGTGATGGACGATCGTTAAAAGTTTCTTCAACGCCGTTCGATTAATTTACGTTCACGTGATTTTAATGGAGTGGCCGTGTGGCTGTTACGTTTTCTCTCCCTGCCTCTCAACCCCCTATGACTTTCCTGAATGCTTACTGTTGCTATCACGTTGATGGTTTACTGTTTTACTATTATATTACCCAATGTAATTAATTGCTTCAGTAATGGGGATTAAGATGTAATTACTAAAATGAATTATTAGTTTAGGAATTGGTTTTAAGCCGTTATGTTTTTGATATTGATATTATTAAACATTTATTTATTTGCACAGTTTAACTTTTTGTTGTTTTGAGTATCGCATAACATATCTTTTTAAAAACTATTCGTTAGTATAGCTAAGACCGAATATAGTATTATTTTTTACATTTTCAAATTTTTTGAGAAAAATAATTATGTACTTACACGTATATATGATACAGATATCTATGGAAATATATTAAAAATTGTATTTATATTATTAAACGAGCGTGTAATGATTGAACTATTACTCATAAGTATGAAGTTTGCCATACGAGTCGCAGGCGAGTATTCTAATTTTTCTACGATCGTGTTTCAAAGATGACGTATCAGTAATCAAATTGAGTGTGGAAAGTATTTCTTAAGGCCGGTTTTTCCATCTCCGGATAAAGTTTCTAATAACTATCAGCAGGATAAATGTAAAAAAATATCTCATCGAAATCATAGCACAAATGATAATAACACACATTCATAATAACTATATTGAATGATGCGATATTTTTTAAATTATTCTGCCGATTATTATCAGTAACTTTATCCAGGGTGCAAATGGACGGTAATCGAATTTATTGTATGCATTTTTAAAAGGATTTTACATTGTATACATCGATTCTTTTAAGTGTTTGTACTATAAATAAATGTCAATAATTTTGATAATGGTTCCATAATTTGCAAGTTTAATGTCAAAAATCTTCGAATAAAACATGAATTAGAACTATTTAAAAGACAAATTCCCAGAACACGTTCAATATCAAAAGTTAATAAAATATTTGTCCTGATGGTATAAGACTGTGAAGTATCCTGATTTGTGGTTTGTGCAGGTTGCGAGTGTCTGGTATACTCGACCACGTTCGGGAAGGATCGAGGCACATTCTCATCGCCCGACTTCCCCAAGGCCTATCCACCAGACATCGACTGCTTGCTCTACACTTTTGTCGCCTCGTCTGACGAAATCATCGAGATTACATTCAACGAATTCGATATCCGGAAGACGCAACTAGAGTAAGTAGGCCTTTCTTTTTATTTTCCTTTGTTTTCCGTAGGATTTTTGTCATTTGTACAGGAAAGTAGGTTTTCAACTGATGGAAGTTATTTTAATTTTACGTTTTATGAATACTATCGAATTGTAACAAATCATGGTGGTCAAAATGAGAATTTATCTTAACCACTGATTGTCGACGTGCTGAAGTTGGATAATAAGTATTGAAAGCTGCATGTACGAGTGGTAAATATTTTATTAAAACAACATAAAAACTAATATAAAACAAAGATAATGAATTAATTAAACAACAAATAACAAATTAATAACATCATATTCTCGGGGTAGACACCCTCGAATATTCTTCTACTCACAAATCATAACTATTGACTACTTACGTACTATCTACGAACTGTGTGCTACATTGTATACTATCTATTCTTAACTATCCTTAACTATGGCATTTATAGTAAATAAATGCTAGATCGCAATAATTTCGCTGAATGTGACAAATGCCTCAAACGTTCGCGCGTGTTCCAAAAGGTGAATAACATGACACGTGTCTTAAAGACGCAATCTAATCAATAATTTTGCAAACGGTTTTTCTTACACATCCTGTCTGTTACATATTTATAGCTGATAAGAATATTAAAATTCAATGAAAATCTTAAGTTTAATAAAAAGTGGATTTTCCAATTTGTTTCTGTTGAAATTCACGTAATAGTTTCAACTGAATCGTTAAATTGAAATATAAAGTTTATGACAGTTTGAAGTAGAACGCTATAAATGATTAGTAACATTTACGATTTCCAGTTTAAATTTAAACTGCAAAAGTAGTTTCTTAAAATTTAGTTGAGCTAGTTACGATGAAAAATATAATCTGTAAGGTTACGAACAGGGCGAACTTATAAAATATATAATAGAATGGAATAAAACTAGGTAATAAAAAAGTAACGAATGGTATTCTATTTGAAACTTCTGGATAAATTATGTTGCAGTTTCAAGATAACAAATTCAATTATTACGTTAAAGAAAGCAGTAATTAATTTAAAGAAAGTTTGTACTATTGGAGTAGGAAAAATAATTAAAGACAAACAATTGTTTGAAGAATTGCAAGTATCCAAAAATAAATTTATTCCCTTGAGTAACTCAAATTAATTAACCTCTCTGATGAATTCCTGAGTTCAAATGAATCTAAAGCATTTAATTAAATAAAAATTTGTAATTAAAGCTTCAATTAACAATTTGAATAAACGGTTGTATATAAAACAGGAAGTAGGTAGAAAGCAAACGAATTCTTTGTCGAGCAAAGAAATCAACTTCATTTATCATTTTACAAAGGAACTTTCGACTTCAGGAATGAAACATTGTTACAAATGACGGAGTAAATAGTCTACAAATCTCGTTATTCTGATGGCCTTTACTGCAGATGTATATGTCACATAAAAGTACTAAACGAAAACAACCATATAAATTTATGGAATATTCTGCGAATTTCCCTAAAGGATACTAAAAATTCTAAAGCATCATACACGGAAACTGTAAAGACGCACCAGAATCATGTAGTGTCTTTCCGAGAAAATAAACGTAATCGTACCAATAGCTCTCGCTTTAATGTCGCCGATAATACAATCTTATAAAATACCTACATATATTTCAAAAAGTATTCGATTTAAAAATATTAATAAAATAAGACTTCAGGATTACAATAAAAATAATATATTTTAATGGGACGTTTCGAGTTAAACTAAACTCATCATCCAGCTTCAAACAATACATAATAACAAAAAACAAAATACAAAATGTAGGAAAATGTGAAAATAATAAATTTATTATTTTCACATCCAGAGTACTCAAGTACATCTACTCGAAATTAAATAAATATTACTGGGTGTGGCACTCTGCCGAAGCAGATCTCGGTAAGTGGTATATTTTGCGCGTGAAGTGCGGTTACCAGTCGTCAAATCACGGCCTCCAAAAATGTTAGTGGTGGAGGAGCCACAGGGATAGTTTTTGAAATTATGAAAATTGTTTGTCGTGGAAATCGAACCATGGGTCTCAGGATCCACAGGCCGACATCATACCACTGAGCTGGCCATCCCATTTTTTATAAATATAAGTAAAAACATGAGAGGAGTATCTTCGGAGCTCGCTACTATCGTCGATATACTCAGTGTCAAAAGTTGTATTTACAAAAATGGCGGTATAAGAATTTATGAAATAATAACGTGTTTGTCGCATGCGTTACAGTGTTACGTACGAAGCATAGTCTACAGTGTATAGTGATACAATTAAATACTTAAATATTTTAAGGTGGAAACAAATAACCGATATTCTTTTAAGTATTTATTAGCAAGAGAGTGTGATGACATATTGCTTTTATTATTTGAACAGAGCTAATCTAAATAACTTCAAACTAAAACATTGGTATTCTATATTAACATATTTAATTTTATAAGAAATTTCCATATTTTTACTATACAGTAATAATTTCATATTACGTATAGAAGTACTTTACAAAGTACTTTAAAAGTAATTAAATTATGGGGTGGATAGCTCAGTGGTATGAAGTTGGCCTGTGGATCCTGAGAACCCTGGTTCGATTCCCACAGGCGACAATTTTCATAATTTCAAAAACTACCCCTGTAGCTCCTCCACCACTAGCATATTTGGGGGCCGTGATTTGACGACTAGTAACCACACTTAAGGCGCAAATATATCACTTACCGAGATCTGCTTCGGCAGAGTACCACACCCAGTAATGGGTAGAACGTAGAAGGCGTGATGATATATATATTTTTTAAAGTACATTGTACTTTTCCCAAAAAAATTCTAAATACTAGTAGCTTACTCCTAAAGTACATTTGAATATTGATTACTTTTATTCGTAACACGAGTACTTTTATTTGGTACTTTGCCTAGCTCTGTTCACATCTTAGTGTTAACACATCGTAAAACAGCCTAAACTGAATAGTATCTTTTGAGTGATTTAACATCAAGGTATCTGTCTATAATTTTCTATGTTCGAGTACAATTGATTTGTGACAATTGTGTAAATTATACAGGCACGTAAGTGGCAAATAGTGTTAGAGCACAAATCACGAATTTTGCGTGTAACCCAGCAATTTCGCGAATCCCGCATAATCGATAACAATTTGTATGGGAACATTGAGCACCGTGTACCGTGTTTCGGGTACCGTACGTCCGATGCCGCACTAATTTTCTAAACATCTGTTCTCATTTACGTGAGCCGATTGACAATTGCTACCAAACAAAATCTCATTGCCATCATGGATGACTTCATTGATTATATTTGCTTTGGTTTTAGCTAGCCTGCAGGATAATCTAATTTTTAATCAAATACTTTGTGCTAGAAGTCCTATACTCGTATACGCCGATTTTTTATGCAGTTATAGTAAACTCAAAATAGTATTATTTGATTCATTGATTAGTTTTGAAAATTCCACTCATAATTCATCAATCAATTAAATTATAGTATTTTGCTGCATGGAGCTAAGTACAGTCATATGATATAGCATATATTGTCCTACAACTTTAACCAACTAATAGCGTTTCATTATTTGACCACGTTGTAGAAATGAGTGAATTACCGTATTTTTCGGACTATAAGACGCACCTCAAATTTATAAGATGAGTTTTAGAAAAATATATTTTAATGTTACTTTCGGATGATAACTTTTATTTATTGTTAACATAACTTGTACTAGCAATAATCAGTTCGTCTTCACTCTCGATACTATCACTCGTCTCGTTAATGTCACCGTTCGTATTACTTTCGTCTGAACTATTGTTGTCACTCCTTTTAAAAACTACATCATCTTCAGTACCATCTATAGCATTTTATCGGACTATAATACGTACCTCAAATTTAGAGACGATTTATTGAAAAAAACATTTTAATTTCGCCTTCGGACCATAAGACGCACCCAAAATTTGAGTCCATTTTTCTATGTAAAAAGGTGCGTCTTATAGTTGCACTAGTGCAATTATCGCGATAATTTTCTTGGGGTGGCTAGCTCAGTGGTATGAAGTCGACCTGTGGATCCTGAGAACCCTGATTCGATTCCCACAGGCGACGAACAATTTTCATAATTTCAAAAGCTACCTCTGTGGCTCCTCCACCACTAACATCTGTGAGGGCCGTGATTTTACGACTGGTAACCGCACTTCACGCGCAAAATATATCACTTACTGAGATCTGTTTCGGCAGAGTGCCACACCCAGTAATGGGTAAAAGGCGTGATTATATATTTATTTTCTTTATAAAAAATTGACAGTTTGACTCTAGTTTTTTTAATTACTTAGGAGCTAGTTTCTTTGACAATTCCTCAAGGATTCGAGATTTTAATTATATTCCTGTGTAGGAAGTTGAATTTTATTGTGGTTGATTATTTTGGCCGATGGGAATTTTTATTTTTTAATGAAATTTTTGTTGGTCGTGTTAATTCAGTTAGTATTCTCTAGAGATCAGTTATCAAAATATTTTTAATTTCTGTGGTATATTAAATAAATTTTCGGTAGTATAGGTACCTATTTAAGAAATATTTTTGTTAATAAAAATGTTTATTTGTCAATGAACAAAACTTAAATTATACGAGACGTAAAATGCAATTTGACAAGACTTGCTTGCTTACATATTTCCCTCTCAAGTCACAAATAACAAATACTAAAACATATTAGATTTTAGCAAAGGAGAAATGGAATACATTTAAATACTGGTAAAGTACGAGTATGTGGCCGACTCGATAAATGTAAAAGTTACGTGTAAGATTAGCTTCGGCTGAACGGTTGCCCATATACTATATAAATAAATAAAAATAAATATATTACTGGGTGTGGCACTCTGTCGAAGCAGATCTCGGTACGTGAAATTCGGTTACCAGCCGTCAAATCACGGCTTCCAAAGATGTTAGTGATGGGAGAGCCACAGGGGTAATTTTAAATTGGTGATAATGTTTTTGTTTTGGGGTGGCTAGCTCAGTGGTATGAAGTCGGCCTGTGGATCCTGAGAATCCTGGTTCGAGTCCCACAGGCAATAAACAATTTTCATAATTTCAAAAACTACCCCTGTGGCTCCTCCACCACTAACATCTTTGGGGGCCGTGATTTGACGATTGGTAACCGCAATTCACGCGCAAAATATATCACTTACCGAGATCTGCTTCGCTAAAGTGCCACACCCAGTAATGGGTCGAAGGCGTGATTATATATTTATTTTTTTATTTATATACATAGTAAAAATATCATTTAATAGATGTAGATGAAGATGTTTTTATTTTTGAATAACATATTAGTTGAAGAGACAGAAGTCCCAAAAAATACTACCGCTTTAGGCTTTAGAGTATATAAAACCGGCACCGGCTAGACATGACCAAATTTCTTCACTAAAAGTGCCACAAAAGCAAATGGTAGAAATTTTATAATATCAGTAATATTTCGATGGGCAAAGTATGTTTTATATCTGCAAAAAACATATATCTCTTGGCCAAGCAGGTAAAAAATTATGTGCAAAAAGGATTCACCTATTAACTTTTTTCATATTTTTTGTTATGCTGGATTGCATGAAAGTTTTATTTGTTCATTAGAAACTGACGCTTCGATAAGTTTAAGAAAATCGCTATTGATACTGTTGCTAGATAAACAAATTCTTTAACTAAAGAGTTCTTTATTTTTACTTGCAACCCAGCATCAATCTCCCAAACTCCGAGTAATATTTATCAATAAACGTCACAATCTATGTATTGTCAAGTTTTCCACATAATCGAGATATATCTGACTTCTCAACAAATACACAATCATTAATCATAACACGCTAATTAACTATCTATTTCTGTTTCGGGTGTCATTCACATTGATTCTCGGTCACATGTTCCGATTGTAATTACGCAGAACAAACGATTCTTGCAACATGCATGAGCGATATTCATATCCACACATGACGTGCCACTGAATTGACGAATCACACGCGTTTGCGTGCCTCCTCACACATATTACATGTGACCATGTGCGAAAAGAACAGTGCTTGTCAAACTATCTGTTTTTCTCTGAATATTCTTGAAAGATGGGACCAAAGAACTTTTCGTTTTAAATTTCACTTGTAATATGCACAATTATGCACGTTATATACAATATTGTTGATCATCACTTTATTTTCCTTCAAAGTTTTTAACGTATTTTGAATCAGCCAGTCTGCTGTAAAATTTTACCTATACCTTCCTCTCTTATTTTTTCTTAGTTCCTCATATTTATAAATTATGTACGGTTAGTAAATTAATTATTTGTACGGCTATACTTTTATGTTATCTTTTTCGCGACCGACTACAAAATTAGTCCTTTCTAAATACTTTCTAGACCGGATAATCCGTTTTTATTGATTTAGATCGAAAAGTACAACCAGAGGTATCGGTAAAACTTACCGATTATTAAATTGTTAAAAAAAATCAGAAAATTAACGTTTCAAAGATGAACAGTTTATTTATTCGTGTGTAAAACCATGAATAATTGTGACCTAAGGCGTATTCCATTTGTCATTTGGATCAAATCTAACTTACATTTACTGAACGAGACCACATATTTATTTCGCTATATTGCTTCGCAGACTTTATTTCCAGTACTAGAATTACCGATTTTAATTTACTTTGAAGTAATTCACCCTAATAAGTGCATCAGTTTGCTATATTTAGTTCATTTAGTCATGTTGTCTAATTTATCTGAACTGCTTTAAGTGAACCAAGTGGCAAATGGAATACAACTCTAGATGGTCACAAAAAATATTGTATTTAACATCCTAAAAATGTCTTTAATTGACTCTCAGGCTTCCAAAGCTCGCCTTTGGCGTATCGCTTTCAGGTCTTGTTACGTAAATATCTATAAAGTTAGATTTGTAATGAAGTAAAGTAAGAGTATACGATATCTGCGCTTCATGCGGCTAATATATGAAATACTTTCATGCAACCCAGTAATAATCTTCTAATTTTTTAGTATTTTTCGAATATTCTATTCAATTTCTTCTGTAGGAGCAGTTCCCCATCAAGTATTTGACATGATACGAGTAGATTATTTTCTAATGAAGTATATGAAAATTACATTTATTTTATAGTATTATAGCATTACTTGTTGATGTACAAAAGTTGCAAATAGTATTTTTCTTTTATCGCTTTCCTTGGAATTAGGACGTGGTTACATCCTTGATTTTGGTTGAGAACCACTGTTGGGTAGTTTGGTCACTGGTCACTGGTCAGCATCCGACATCTGCGCGCCACGGGGCGAATATGTGAAATACTGAAATAATAATCGCGGTCCGCGTGTGTAGCGTGTATATGACTCGACGAAAATTGCGTCGGTTGTCGGTGGTTTTCATCAGTGACATTTGCTGTTTCAGTTTTGTTCGGTTCGGTCGACGACAGGCGCCCAACTGCGCTACCAGCTCGCTCTGCGAACTAAATTAGATATTAGGGCGTAAAGGGAGGAGGTGAAATATTTTCATGTATGTTGTTATGAGGATGCTAGATGGGAAATGTGAGTTGATGGTTTTGATTTTGGTATTAACAGCTTTGTTCTGGGGTAATGTAAAATGTTGTGATGGATGTCAATCAATTTTACTTTGACAATTGGTTTAGTTACATCAAAATCTGCACAAATTGAAATCTGATTATAATTATTATTATATTGATAGGATACATACATATGTAGAAAATTATTAATTATATTTTCATAACTAATATAACAAGTGATCATGGGCGTCCACAGGGGGGAAAGGAGGGGCGCCCCCCCTGGATTTTAACTAGGGTGATGACCACGACTCTCGAACATAGGACTTTAACATATAAAACTATAATTTAAAAGTTTTAGTGCATAAAATTCTGCATCTGAACCAATAAACAAAATTAATTTTGCATACTTTGTAACGACACAAATTAGATTTGAAAATGAGTAAAATTGCCTCAAAACTATCGATAGGCATGAAATTGAAATCAAATTAAACAAATGTTTAACGTTTTATTTGTCAAAATAAATGAAATAATAAATAAAGAATTTATTCTGATATTTTTGTCAGATTGAACGTCAAACATTTGTTTAATTTTGTTTCAATTTCATAGCTATCGATAGTTTTGAGTCAATTTCAGTCATTTTTAGATCTAATTTGTGCCGATACAGAACATGCAAAATTAATTTCATATTTTATGCCCTTATACTTTTATTTGAAGCTTTTTCTTTTAAATAATTAGGAAGCAGGAAATTTAAAACAATATGATTTTATATGTTAAAGTCCTGTGTTCGAGAGTCGTGGTCACCACACTGTGTATGTATATATATAAATAAAATAAAAATAAAATTAAGTTTGAAGATAATAAATTCAAGCTGAAAATGAATTTTCAGCAGTATTCTTATGGCCAGCTAGCGACATGTTTCCTATCGTAACGATTGAGTAATCTAAGTTTAAGTTTACACAGACACGAAATATTAGAAAATAAAAACGGTAAAACTGCTAAATCGGCATTTATTGAAGAAATTGTGTCAATTTATGATAGAGTATTCGAAAATTGTCTTTCCTCTTCAATTCAAACCCAGACGACAAAGACTAGTAATTTATTTCACAAATTTAAATATTTTTTTATCCATTTGTTATGTGTATTTGTATTTATGTTATGTAAAAAAAATATTCTAGAAATTTATGTATATCTATCTGAGAGTTTTTTGCGACTCGCCCCCTCCCTGGAAAAATGTCTGTGGACGCCCATGCAAGTGATACACAAATTTATTTATTTATCTCAAAGCAACAAATTTCAATTCCAAAGACCAATGGGCAAAATCATGGCGAACAAACACAAATACTCAACTAGTAAATTGGTTCGAGACACATAAAAACATTAATGATTCAGAAATTTGCCGTAAATCATGGACCATATTAAACAGAATTCGAACTGTTTACGGTAGATGCGCTGACTCTCTATATAAATGGGGAAAAATCTCAAGCGCAGAATGCGACTGTGGTGCCGCAACCCAAACAATTCAACATATAACATCGGAAGGTATTCTTCGAGCATATAAGGGTAATTTCAATGATTTCCTGGAGGCCACACCTCAAGCGTTAGAATGGATATACAACTTGGACCTTGCAATCTAATTATAATTGAAACTCATTTATATGTATATTTTATTTAATTGTATTTAATTTAATTTAATTACATAAATTGCATGTATTGTAATGCCATACGCTAAATAAATAATAAATAGATGCAATATTTATCCAACCAAATGCATCTATTTCTAATCACGTGTGCGAAATCAACCAATTAAAATAACATTACACTGAGTTTTAGTATCTGCTTGTATCGGGCAAGAGAGCATGTTACACTTATACTACTAAAATCGGAGAGAATAAAGATGTTTTATGTATACAGCATTAAATAAATACGAGTATATCTGACTAGGATCTCGTGGTATATAATAAATGGAGAAATTACAAGTTATTTATAAGCATAAAATATTTATATTGTCGTGATTTAGTATTTAGTGTAGCAATAATAATTGTATCATGCGTGTTCTGTTAAGCATACAATTTAAATACACTTGTCACGCAGCTATTTAGATTTTACAATCTACTTCACAAATTGTTTTTATGAGCTTTAATACAATAATCAACACACAATCAAACATACTGAATTCTTTATATCTTTTAATATCATACTACAATTATTCTACTTTATAAGTACCCGTTATTGATGGTTATATCGCATAGTTTGATTCAAAGTTTATTTTATGTTATATCAGCAAACATATTAGTACTAATAGAACTTGAAGCAAATTACAAATACCGGATGATGCTTGGTAAGGGTATACACAGGGATTTAACATATAAAATCATAATGTTGTAATTTCCTACTTCCCTAATTATTTTTAGCAAAAAAGCTTCAAATAAAAGTTTTAGGACATAAAATTCTGCATCAAAATGAATTTTGCATATTTTGTAACGGCTTAAATTAGATCTGAAAATGACGAAAATTGCCTTAAAACTATCGATAGCCATGGAATTAAAACAAAATTAAACAAATGTTTGACTTTTTATCTGTCAAAACTGTCAAAATAAATTAAGGTTAAGGGACTTGAACCTTTTCCTTCATATATAATACAGAGTGATCAAAAGGAATTGTTACAATACAATTCCGCAGATCTTTTTATTCCACAGTTGGCACAACGCTAGCTAATGGCGGAAATGCTATTTGACATTTCTAATAAATACAAATAGGTTATGTCAGGAGTCTGACAGCTAATAGAATTTTGACTTTTTAAGTAATAGAAGTACTTTAGAAATAAATGTATTAATAAATGTACTCAAATTTAAATTTTAAATGTCACTATCAACAACAGGAAATGAATTTACGTATCAGGCTTACCAATTTCAAGTATTTTTTTTTATTGTCAACTGTAACAATTCCTTTTGATCACTCTGTAGAATAATGCTACATAAAATGTGTTAGGTACTTTTGTTCTTTTCTTTCTCTTAATTCTGTAAATAATTTGTAAAAATTACGTTAATATTTTTAAAAGGATTAATAAAATCCCATTGAGAATTGCTATGTTGTCCGAGCGAAACATAACATAAAGTTTTAAAAATCCTTTATTTTTAAATGAAACACAAAATAAACAAATGTCCGTTTTGCGTAATTTTTCTTGCTTTCCTCGTACATCCGAAGCTGTTTACCGCAATATAAATTTCCCAACGATGAATTTGAGTAGCGTCATAACATCGTCTATTTTTCATACTTACATCTCTGGAAAAATTGTTCTCTGGTTGTTGTGTTATGTAATTTTTCTTAATTGCAACATGTGAAAGTACTTCATTAAAATAGGAAGGTTTATCGTTTAGTACAGAGTTTTATTTTAATTACTTGTATTTTCCAGCAAGAATTTTCAGAGCTTTGATGTCGGTCATATGCTTCAAAAATTGGAATAAAATCAGATTTGAATCATATGGCGACCGTAGCTTACTTGGTTTAATGCTTATGACCGGAGTTATCTTTTAGAGATTTTCTTAGATTTGTTCATTTTGCAAATAATATCCGAACAAAAACCAATCTCCATCTCCAATATTTGTTTCTCAAGAGATCAATATGTGCTTGAAACATTTTATTTATTTACATTGGTACGATAAAACGAGGCATCACTGTTTACTGTATACTTTCATGTCAGTTTTCTGTTTTGTCCGCTATTTTAATTAAATTTATTCTATACCAGTATTGCCAAGATGAAGAAAATATTTTTCTTTAATCTCACTAGTAAGAAATTTATATCTTTAAGACTTCAAGATACAATGGAATCGATGAGACAAGCAAGGTACGTAATCAAAAAATCTAAATAAATGTATGAGCAGGTTGAGTCATATTAAATATTAATAACTATTATTTGACAATATAAAAAATCATTAGAAATATTAACCTTTTTCCAAATCCGAACTGTCAGAATGATAACAGAAATATAACCTGAAACTTGCACAATATGTACAAAATGTCATTACTACCAATAGAAACAAAAATCAAATTAATGAATTAATATCCTACAATGAAAGTGCTGCTTTAATTTATATTAATTTAATGATAATAGAACATACGAGGTGTGGCTATTAAATAACGAGACTGATGCTGCTACAGACGAAGTACGTATGCGCCAAACACCAGCGACCGTCAGCTTTTTAGCGTGAAGCTTGCTCTTTCGAATACAGTACCTCTAGCTTCTGTAAACAAATCCGTATAGCCGTAGCATTCGTTCTAATTAGAGTTGTTTTTTTTTTGTTTCGCCGAAAAAATTTTAAGTCCAACATTAGAGCAACTAATTGTTGTGAAATTTCACATGAAACTTGGCAAAACTGCTACTGAATCTTTTAATTTATTGAAAAACGTACCCGAATTGTGGAAGGACAAGTCATGGTTTCTCCATCAAAACAATGCGCTGGCTCATTCCACAATGTCTGTCAAGAGATTTCTAGGCAAATACAGCATCCCAGTATTGGACCATCCGCCTTATTCGCACCGTGCGACTTCTATCTGTTTCCTAAGGTGAAATTTGCCTTAATAGCAACAAGATTTGAGCTTTGAAAGAGAAATCGGCACGCGTTCTGAAGGAGCTGACAGAAGAAGACTTTCAGCACTGTTTCGAACAATGGAAGATTCGCATGGAGCATTGTAGGGATAGAGGAGGGGTGTATATTAAAGGTGATAATAAGTAAATAGGTATGGAATCAAAATAAAATGTTGAAACAGCATCAGTCTCGTTATTTAATAGCCACACCTCGTATTGACACAGATGCGAAAATTAATATCTAGTTTTATGTACATACAATAAATACAAATATTGTTTTCGTTCCAGGTAATTTCGTTTTATGTTTTTCACTGAAAGTATGACGTACCTCGCCTGTTTCGCCGATTCCACTTTAATTCCGGAATCTTTAAATATATATATATCTCAGTACAAAAAATACCTATGTACATATTTCCAAAATATATGATAGTAATACTTTTTAGTACTGAATATCGTATTAATATGCATCTGATCAAAATATTATGTTATTTGAATTTGTTAAAATCAAAACAATAAAGTGTAGTCTTGTTTTATTGAACATAAATTCCGTTGCTATAGATTTTTGTTGCAAAATAAGAGACGTTTTTGCCGGATCTTGCCATATACAATTATATTTCTGTCTCTGTCAAATAGAAAATATGTGATCATGTAATAGAGAACAAGATAAACACGGACAGTAATCAAGGAATCTGGGAAATTAATTTTCCTCGTCTGTGTACAATAGAATTCTATACGGCGTGATCCGTGGACTATTGTTGTTTTATTACTTTGTGTTTGTATAGTTTTTGAAACAGTTTGCAAATTGATTAAATTGTATTTTTAAATAAAACAAAACCGAATCAATGTGTTTGTAGCAGCGCCAAGAAGTAATTGGCACAATACAACTACGTATTATCAAGATTAGTTTTCGAGCGCGCACAACAGACAAACAAAAAATCGTACAAAGGTTCTTTCGCTTTCGACAGAAGTGCTCAGTGCCGGTACTGAATTGTCATTTCATTCCATTTCGACTTCTTTGATGGCTTGAAAGTTATTTCATTTGATCAATCTTAATCAATTTTCAACGGGAAATAAAATAAATGTCTTTCCCCGAGAGACACTGTGCTCGAATAGCTATTCATCTTGGCACCTTCCTTATTTCTTTAGTTCCGACATACATAAAATAGAAGTCACAGGTATTCAGGCCGCGTACGGCTGGGCGCCAGCAACAAAGCTTTCTGCTTTCTCCCAATGGCTTCATTTTCATTAAGTAATAAAACGTATTTACCGCAAAATCCATTACGGTGATTGTAGTAGCCGCACGTGGTGTTGGCCGGCTGCTTCGAAGTCGTTCTGCGTCCTGTGTTGTACTCACTCCTCTACACTCTGTGATTTTGTACTGCTCTAATGTTGTGTCTCTATATGGCCAAGCGATAGCGATTTAGAAGCTCTTCGTGGATTACTAATTTCCACTGTTTAGGGATATTGAAATGTAGGTGAATGTTAATGCTAGAATGTTACGTTAGATATTAGGAATGGTATTTCATTTCCTTCTTCGGTCAGGGTGAATAATGTAGTCATTATTGTGTTTTGTTAGATAATCATGTACCTAATTGAATTATAAACTTTTGAGGGAACATATTCAATTTATATTTATTTCTTTGTTTCGGCATTAGAATAACATATTCTCTCACATATATTGATGCTAGAATGAGCTTCACTCTTAAATGATTTTTGGTAATATATTGTTGTCATAGATTGGTATAACTGTATTATATACACAAAAAATGTAGACAACGAATAAAATTTAAAACAAAACCTAGACAACGGACAAAAATCAATCTCAGATCACTGTCACCGCCTTAACTTAGCTACATTTAATAGAAAATGTTAACAATTTTGATAAAGAAATAATGTAAAGGAAAGCAGAAACAGAGTATAGTATATTATATATATCAAGGGACTAAAGAGCATAATTTAAATAATACAAAGACAAAATGTCAATTGCGATGTGGAATTGAGTCTTAATAAATAAGAAAAAATAGGAAAAAACTAATTTTCCATTACTTGTCACAAATTCCACAAAAATTTACTCGTTTGAATCAACTTATTAGGTCATCAACAAACGGCTGGTCAGTTCAGCTTTAACCATAAACGCGTTTCGTCCTTCCACATCGCAATTGACATTTTGTCTTTGTATTATTTCAATTCGTGTCAAGCAGTTTGCGATTTTTGTCAGTAGATGGCACCACGAGTTGCTCCGTAGCTCTCATGTCATGTTACCGGCTTACATAGTTTAACAAGAGTCAGTTCAGCTAAGACAGTATCACAGTTTAGTCGTCCCTAGTTGGTCTAGTTGGATAGTTGATCGCACCATACTGATGAGTTCCTAAAGGACGAAACGCGTCTATGGTTAAAGCTGAACTGACCAGCCGTTTGTTGATGCCCTGATAAGTTGATTCAAACGTGCTGTAATTTTTTGTGGAATTTGTGACAAGTAATGGAAAATTAGTTTTTTTCCTATTTTTTCTTATTTATGCATAATTTAATCTTGCGGTTCATTAAATAATCATCTAATGGATCAAATTAACTTTAGTCCTGTGTCCTGTGGTATATACACTATTTTTCGCATTTCCAGCCATACATTTTGAATTTATGATTAATTTTGATACTTGTTTATTCTACTCAGTACATCAGGAACAAAATCCCAATTACTATATAGGATATGTATTAGCCAAGCTATTAAATAAATACATTATTATATTATTATGAACTCACTTAGCTGTAATGTGGTAGTTAATATATATTTAGCTTGAGTGGGATTCGAACTCAGGACTTGTTACTACTGTAATGCTTGTTTATCTGTCAATTTAATCCTGGCGGGATTATATTTGATATTTTAACCCTCTAGGATCTTGAATGCAATATTGTAAATTTAAATTTTAACAACACATTAGTGCCAATTTAATTATCGTAAAAAAATATTACATTTCCGAATGAAAATAGCGAGAAAAATTGCAATAACATCAGCTATCAAAACACGAAACCGAAATACAGTGCAGTGCAAAGGTTTAAAAAATAAATAAAATATGATTAATAGTTTTTCTATAATAATTGATATCCGAAGATAAATGATTATCCCCAAGATACATAGAAAAAAAAACATATTTTCAATTTGATCCAGCTACTTCAGATATAGTAGATAAAAGTAAAAAGTTTTCTTAGTTAGTAGAATCGAGCCAAATCGTCTTATTCACCATTCACTTAACACGTTCGCTTTGAAACTACCTACCCAATTTCCAATACATAAAATAAAAACTCAAACTAAAAGTTTTCCATTTACCAACTCAAATACAGCATGTCAGTTTCGTGCACCGATACACATACACAGGGGTGGACTCACCCCAGTTCTATCCTTTTTAATATACAAAATGTTTCACAAAAACTGTTCAATCGACAATTAACATGACTCACGAATTTTCACTGTCATTGCAAAGTTGTAAAGAATAAAATTTTTCATTTAAATTATTTAAAATTGATTTATTTATGTAGTTAATAACAAATGCAAAAAATATGTGGAATATATGATTAATTATAACTGCCAAGAATAGATCTAACGTAGCTTGACCTGCAGCTTCAATTAAATCTCTGGAGGTATACATTATGAAGTAGAATAATTTATTGTACTATTCTAATATAGACAATTTAAAAAAAATATATCTTGAAATTAGTGAAATATTTCTAGTACTTGTTTGCATCAACGAAACTTAAATTTTATGTCTGATTTAAATAAATAAAAGCAAATCGAAATAAAATGTCATATGAAGACTTTTACATTATTTACAATATTTGATGCGATATTGTCTGTTTATATTAGATTTAAAATTTAAATTTTGTTAGTGCAGACGAGCATAAATAACGTAGATCAATGAAGCAATCAACAAACAAACCATACAACGCCGTAAATCATCGTTATAATGCAATGTCATTAAAATTTCATAAATCCAGATAATATTTCAGTAATTTTCTAAACTATCAGTTCTAGGAAAAATGTTGTTTATTCACGTGTCGAAAAAAATTACGTGAATAAAAAAGATAAATAAATAAATCTTCACGCCTTTTACCTATTACTGAGTGTGGCACTCTGCCGAAGCAGATCTCGGTAAGTGATATATTTATGCGCGTGAAGTACGTTTACCAGCCTTAAAATCACGGCCCTCAAAGATGTTAGTGGCAGGGAAGCCACAGGAGTAATTTCAAATTGGTGAAAATATTTTGTCGGCTGTGGGGATCGAACCAGAGTTCTTTGGATTCACAGGCCGACTTGATATCACTGTGCCATTACCCCATTTACGTACACGTGCATATTGCCGTACTCGGCAAGCATCGTGCGTTAAACTCTGCACATTCACGTAAAGAGTCTTTTTCGGCACTATTATTTTATTAATTGTGTTTTTTGCAAACCTCGCTTTGCTCGTCTTTTTGAAATATTCTACAGTCTACAGATGTAACTAACGTTCAACAAATTCTAATTCTTGCATCTTGTATATGAGTATTTTCTCTTTTAGTTATAAGCTGTTTTAGTTTTAATTTATTATATTGTAGAGATTTAAAAAATTCTGTATCTCAGTCCATTCCTGTACACACACTCGCATACTCCGGGAACAGTGGTGAAGTCCTTGCAGCGGCGCTGTTAGTCCTGGAGCAGAACACACCTCACGTCATTCAATTTGTTACCTTCGTGCGCAATCAGTCATTGTCGCAGGCGCCATCAATTCCTAGCTATATCTAATGCCGTCTGTCTGCCCAGAGTCGTGGCTGTTTTTCTCTGATCGCGGCTACGTGTTCGGTAAACGGGAATCAACTGCCTCTGAATCAGGAGCCGCTAGGATTGAATTACGGAATGGTTCGAGCACTGCTGGGAGATGCTTGATGCGCGATGTTTTATACTACCGGATGCTTATTTGCGTTATTGGTTCCATTAGCTCGATTGCTAGGTAGAGTGGTGTGGATGGCTGAATTGCGCTGAATTGAATGTTATGAAGTTGTTTTTATCGAGCTGATAAAGAATTGTTATTACGTACTTTTAGGAATTAAATTGGAGAATTAGTTACAGGAACAATCGTAATTTTCGAAGATACTTTAGCTAACAATGCAATACGTTGTTCGTAACAAACACACGATGAAAGATAAGTCCTTGCCAAACGTAAAGTTCAAATTTTCCATTTTATCGTCGTGGCTTGTCAACATACCTTCAATATATAAAGTGTTCCACGAAAAATGTGTCGCAGAACTTTACTTTAGTTTTTTCCAGTAAACAAGCCTCATTGCACATGTTCTTAGATAAGTCATTTTAAGATACATTTTACTATGGAATGTTTATAGTTGCTTTACTGCCAACAGTAAAGGAGCATGATAAAAATTAACAATAAATGTTTTTCTTTTTAAAATATAAATTTACATTTTTTCATTTTTAACATTTCTTCTCTTGCAGAAATAGTAAAAAATCAAATGTTTTATGCAGTTCATTTCTGTATTAAGAGTTCTTTTTGTAACAAGTGCTGGAAAAGGCTTGTTACGTGCAAGTGCAGAAATCTGCATTTTTTCAGCACGTGCTATAAACAACATTTTTCCTACAACTGTGCAATTTAGAAAATCACTAAAATATTATCAGAATTTATAAAATTTTAATGATATTACACGAGAACGATATTTACGGCGTTGCTATGGTTTGTTTGTTGATTGCTTGCGCACGTTGTTCTACGTTATTTTAAAATATTTCACTAATTTCAAGATAATTTCTTCAACATCGTCTAGATTGGAATACTACACTGAGTGATTCTTCTTTATCATATACACCTCCAAAGGTAATTGTTGGATCTATTCTTGACAATGACAATCGACCTGCTGCTGGTAGTTCTAAAACCTCCGAAATTGTTGTCAATAATATTACTGTTAATAATATGAACAGGTACGGAAGAAATCAATGTTTCTTTAGATAGTATAACAGTTTCCACTTCGAATTATGTCAATATAAGCAACTGTAACAACGTGTTATTAATATATAGAAACAATCAATATTATGTCAATTTACTCTTTAAATAAAACCATTTATTGATATATTTTACTTTTTTCGGTTATTTTTATTAATTATCATATTTAATAATGATATACTTGAATTCTTGTGTATTCAATGTGATGTGTACAGATTAGATATACTGCAGTTTAAGGTTATGTTTATAAACGTCAAAATATATCACTGCATATTTCTTCTTTTCCATAAGCGTATGTGCCTAAAATATGAAATTTCGTGCTTAGCGCGAAACTTAAATCGCTCTCACTTTTTTTGATAATTGCGTAAAGTACAAATTACTTTCGGCGCTAGTGTTTCTTTGCTTACAGAAACGCACTTGGTCTGCATTTATTTACTTTCCATACGTAACCAAGGCAATAATAGTTACGTAATAACAATGAAATCGCACAGTTGAAGGAAACATAGAATTTGCTTGCCTGAAACCAGAGAAAGGTAAATGAACTTTCATATGTAAGCATGAGTTCTAACCTATAAATCTAGTGGTCCGAAATACTGCCTGGAGGCATTTGAAGTATTTATATAAATATAAAGGCGTCGACACACAATAGAGTTGAGTTAACGACTCACAATATTTGCCATTCGCTTCAAAAATCAAAGGAATTCATTTCAACGGGGACTGTCGATATTTTCTTAACGATCACATTCTTTATTTCCTTATTGATTTCAAACGCAGACGGTGAATTTACGGGTACAAAAGGCAACCAGCTTGTTGTTTCCAGCAAAGATTTATCTAAAGCCTGTGAACACTTAAACGTGGTTCGCTCTAGCCTAATGTTGCTGCATTATTTACTTCTTTGTTGCGCTATCCAAATCCTTTATTCCGCTGGAATAAAATGTATATTCCCTGCTGCTGCAGATTTTGTTTTAGGTGCTATTGCGCGTAATGTGCCACTGTGCTGGCTGGCATCTTTGTTTTAGCACAATGCTGCAATGCGCTTTATCAACGAATTTTGTATTGTCTGTTTCTACGTTTTACTGCTAGACCATACACCAACACTATGATACATTTAAATCACGACTTATCTACTTCTCTTTTTGTTTTTCTCTGTAATCTTTATTATGTTCAAATTGTTATATCTTTTGGAATGTAGCTTTGTACAACAGGTATTTTAATTATTATAAGATGAGCTCTGTCGTTCTGAATAAGGAAGTAGGGATGGCGTATAAACTGCGGTGGAGATTAGGAATTTGTCTGGATGAAAAGCATGTCAGGAATATTTGTGTGATGGGTGTGAAATTGAAGAGAATGTTCTTAAAAAATTATACAGGCTGGTGCTTGACCATAGAATAATTCTGTAATAATAGCAAGATGCTTTGCTCCAGTGGAGTACCTAGAACTTTTATATATATATATATATATATATATATATATATATAATAAATATATCTGGATTTGTAATGAAGTAAAGTAAGAGCAGCCGACATCTGCGCTCCACGTGGCTAATATGTGAAATACTTTCGTGCAACTCAGTAATAATCTTTTAATTTTTTTGTATTTTTCAGAACGTTCTATTTAATTTTAGTAAAAAAAATTCTGTAGAAGCAGTTCTTCATTGAGTGTTTGACATTTCGATAGATTGATATATATATATATATATATATATATATATATATATATATATATATATATATATATACACACATGTAAATAAATATTTCATCACGCCTTTTTACCCATTACTGGGTGTGGTACTCTGCCGAAGCAGATCTCGATAAGTGATATATTTATGTACGTGAAGTGCTGTTACCAGCCGTAGAATCACGGCCCTCAAAGATGGTAGTGGTGGGGGAGCCACAGGGGTAATTTTAATTTGGTGAAAATTGTTTGTCGGCTGTGGTACTCGAACCGGGGTCCTCAGAATGCACAGGTCAACTCGAAACCACTAAGCCATTACCCCATTAAATTAATAAACATAAATAAATAATTGTAATTGGGACAAGCTGTAGGTGGGCAACTTTTTTACTATTGGATGGCATACTTAAATTAGACAGTAATAAAGGAATTTTTTGAGATAATGACGATGAAGAAAAATATTCGAAATCATATAGTAATTCATAATTCGTTGAAATCGAATAGTAAACTTATGAAGTGAACAAGTTGTTTTTTACAACTAAAACTAAAAAATGCCGCCCCCTTTAGGTACGCAACTGCTTTGCTCCTCCTATAGTTCTTCACTATACTCGTATTTCTGGATGTTCTAAACTTACTAGATAATTTAACTCAAAATGTAGAACTAGTAATAGTCATACAATAGACAGCTTGTTGAGGATAATAAAAATGAAAAAAGTAACATTTAAATTGTTTATGTTGTTAGCATAAAAGAAAATAGTTTGGTTATTCTGTTCAGCTAAAGATTAATTTTATTGACACGAAAATTTCCTACACTGCACTTTAGTATAAATTTGTTCTGACTTTCGCGTTTTTTCTTTCTATCACGCATCAAGTCTTTTTCAGAAACAAGATCAATTTGTTTCTTTTGTCTCCTTCCATTTTATCATCAAATTACATCCGAAATAATTCCGTTGCAAGAAGTTCCAGTTCAAAGCCATCTTGATTGGCGCCCATTGCAATCAGCTCGCGTGTATCGCCCGATCTGCACTAGACACCGTGCAATGTCGGAATACGTGAGGCAAGCGCCAAGCCAAGATCCGGGCTGTCGGCTGTTCTGCTCAGAGCCGCCTTATCGCGATATCCTTCGCTCTCGCCCTTGCTAACTTTCCACCCTTTATTGGAGTCCGCGAACAAACTTATCAGGCCACTGGCGAATGTCCGAACTGGTGAGCGATTCGCGCGACTGTACTGTGGCTGTGGTTGATCGCCCCGAACAGATGAAAACAACCGAATGTTGCGATGAGCACTGGAAAAACGAACCTAGTTTGTATTTGTTTCCTGGCGTTTTTGTTTCGTCTTTAGTTTTTTCTTTGTTGCGGAAATTAATGAACGATGATCTTCTGTTGATTAGAGTTTATTAGTTCTTGATTCTAGTTTCCTTATTTAAACACAACAAAGTACAGTCTTTAATCTAACGATGGCTGGAAATTTACTCTGCTGTTTGAGAAATTCAGAAGCCATTTAGAAATCCATTTTTAGCTTAACGTGGATATTGAAATAAAACCTATGTAACAATGCTGAGACTGGGTGTAAGAGCGAATAAATTAAGATCTGATATTAATAATAATTTGATGCGAATGTTACTTACTTTTGTTGTGTGAATTCCTTTCTTGTTGTGAACGACTTTTATAGACTGGCAATTCATTGCCAGTGAGAACACACAAATCACTTTATTGAGAACTAATGAACACTTCGTTAATTGAAAGGATTAATAAAACTAACTTTGATATTTAGACATACTGAAATATAAAATAAGTAAGGATAAAATACAGAACACTTGAACAAACTAATACGTGTGAAAACAGTTTTGATTATAAATTTAAGTTGCACTAATTAAACTGAAGGTGAATTCGCGCCATCGCGTCTTGTGAAGATGTCCGCACATCTTTACCCGTAGAGTCGCTGTTTCTTGACTGACTTGGCTATCCCAAACACTTGACATCCTCTGGGTAAAACAACCCACATCTGGAATCCATTTCCATAGATGTCTCAAGTGTTTGGGGCTGTGTAATCTGACACAAAGGCAATGCCGATTATATGAACATGAAAAGTTGCTAAAATTCTTAGAACACTAACTAATAACTGTCACTTTTATAAGTTAAAGTCCTATATTTGAAAACCAAAAGTTTTCGCATTCACACGAAAGGCCATGTGGCCACGAGTGACAAATTACACGAAGCCAAGCTTTTATCTGAAGCTACATACAATAATGAGATAACTCATATTGTTACATCTAAACGAAATTTTTATTTATTTTATGTCACACTACCAGAACTTTAGCCCAATTAGAGTACAGGGGACTTTCATTTTATAGTAAAATTTGGAATCTAAACTATTTAAATGCAGTTGTATTTATGATTGTAACGGCATCGAAGGGATCTCAAAGATGTCGTCGCTATAAGATAAAAAGACTATTTCATATTTCTTATAGTTCACGCGGCAATTAAATAATAGTGTTCTTAGGGGATTCATTTCTCTTCTAGAAATATGGACCCCTAGAAAATTTTAGTTTTAGACGATATGATACAATGCTGGAGTACAACACAACAATAAAGAATATTATTTTTAAACACAATCCTAATCTTGTGGGAATTCTGAAAAATGTCCTGTACGCCACTGGCAGCATTTTTATGTGTACCACGTCTGAAAACTATTATCTCCTTCAGTTTCTCAGCAAGCATGGCTTATAAGCCAGTCTTTGCTTGTACACTTAATTTCAATAAAGAATTTAAGTGAAACATATTTCTGATTTTCACATTTACTGTTTCCGCGTGCAGCTGCATATTTAAACAATCATTTAATTTCAATTTTCCAAAAAATTACAGATAATCCACGGATTTAATTACCTACTGTTATATTTGCGATCCTTTAATTAGTAATATTATCCCGCACATATTTATTAAATCGAGGATTTTGTGTTGCTAATATTTACAAATTGGTTGTCAAAACTAGATTTTGGAATAATGATGCAATTTATCATTTAAACCAATGATGGATGACAATAATATAGTTTCAAATTATGTGATATAACTGTTTAAATTCAGCACATGCGCTCAGTTAAATAAATAATCATCACGCAGTCTCCAGTTTCCTCTGTTGTTACCTCAGATTGGTTTACCGCAAACAGCTATTTACAATTTTATAATTTCGAATAATTTTCAGTTTTAGCTTTGTTTTATAAATTTTATAAGCAATCAATACGAATACTCTGCATGAAATTTTATACTGACAGAGCTTTCTTTAGTACCACTGGTTTTATAGTTATTTCTAATATATTAATAGTTAAATTATAATTATAAATACTACATTAGTCAATTTATTCATTATAGTTCGCAATCCAGCGAATTTTTGAAAATTCTTTTTGTTCTGTGATCCGTATATCATATCATATCTAACCTCAAATTTGATCCACATGTAAAGGAAAACCCTGTTTAATATAATGTTTGTTGTATGAACTCCATTGGTGGAACATACCCCTATAATCTGTAAATGAATCGTTATCTGTTATTTATTTATTTATTTTAAAGACTATTTGATGGTTAGAATAATTTATCCTATCATTTTTATATTATTTTCATACTTTTTGGTATAAAGATACTATTTATTTAGAAGTATATGTTTATATTAACTTTTGCTTCCGTTTGCGGTTAATTTAAAATAAAATGAAACTAGATATGAAATTGGAAATTTCAGCATTTAATTCCTTATAAATTTCTATATAATTATGCATATTTTGAACCTCAATATATTTTTTTAATCACAGAAGTCATGAACGCAAAAATTTCGGATAATGACAATGCCCATTTTTTTGTTGAACCAGTTTAAAAATCGAAAAATTTTCAAATACGATTCTATATAAAATTCATGAGACATCGAATGCCGTTGAGCGCATTTTCATATCTTTATTAATTTAGGAGTTACAGCGATTTTTTACTTTTTAAAAATCTCAAATTTGAAGGCCCATATTTCGAAAATTAAAAGAGATATTGAACGAGTGTATTTCTCGTGCTCTAATTAACTTATACTAAAATTTTCATTTCTCAATATTTCAAAAAATTTAAAAGGTAATGAAAATCAGTAAATGAATTCTTCTCGTAAAAGTACATAGGTATGCAAAATTTGAGGCAAAAATTCGTAAGGATAAAGTTTTTATTGCAAAAAAATTAAAAATCGCTGTTTTTTGAATATTTCTTAAGGGATGTACCTTAAGATTTTTACTAATTTAGGCCATTCTAAGTTTTTTTGCTCTAAAAATCTGAATTATATAGAACCACATTTAAAATTTCTTCGATTTTTAAACTGATCACCCAAAAAATTGGCTTTTTCATTATCTGAAATTTTTGGAATCATGAATCCGGCCATTAAAAAAATATATTTTGAAGATCAAAATATGAATACTTGCGCAGAAATAACGTGTTTGCAGTGCATTTATAGACTTATAAGAACACCGAAATAGAAAAAGTAATTAAGAAGTAATAGATAATAATCGAGTTATAAAATAGAGGAGATAGCTAGAATTTTAATAAAATTTTGCATAAAACAAAAATGCTACTATTGTTGTAGTGCATTAAGATGTTGTGTGTTAATAGAAAATTCGAGTTCAATTGAAATTTACCGTTAAATAACAAAAGTTCTCAACGCTACCTATTCACAAATTAACAATATTTGTGTAAATGGCGAAAATTAAAACAGTTTCATTTAATTTAGTTAATTGATTGTTACAGCAGAATATATGAATATGCTGTAGCACTTAATGCCGCTTTTAAATCTGTTTTAATTGTACAAGATTATAAACAAAACCACACAAATGTTCCACTTTATATGAAAATGAAAACACGTAACTCTTTTTAATATTCGTAACTATGTTATACGAGCCCCATCTAAATAAATAAATTTAATTACCTTTTATATCTTTTTGAGCATCATTGCGGAACAGTTAGTATATATTTTTGCTTTATCTACCAGGTCGTTACGGTAATATTAAAGGTTATATTACGCCCCTTGCGGCCGAGTTCTGAAACTTCATAAAAACAAGCGAATCTGTGTTTACGCTCCGCTGCCAGGTGTGTATAACGACGCGTGTGCTTGCAAGCTAATATTATAAAAATCTAATAACATAGTTAAATATATGAATTATTACATCGCCTTTCCCGTAAAATTAATATTTTAATTAAGCGAGTTATTATATAAATAATGTTCTCTATTTAGTATTCTATGATGTGTGAATAGTACGAAATTAACCCTTGTGCAATTTATGTTCGTTAAATTGAAATTTTGCAGTTTAAAATCGATTTTGTGCAAATCTGCATAATCAGTCTTATTATGTTTCTATTTATTGCGTAAAAAACATGCCAATAATTCCGAACATTAATAAATATACAAAGGTATTCAATTTAATTGTTCATTATGGGGTGGCTAGCTCAGTGGTATGAAGTCGGTCTGTGGATCCTGAGAACCCTGGTTCGATTCCCACAGACGACAAACAATTTCCATAATTTCAAAAGCTACCCCTGTGGCTCCTCCACCACTAACATCTTTGGGGACCGTGATTTGACGTTAGGTAACCGCACTTCACGCGCAAAATATATCACTTACCGAGATCTGCTTTGGCAGAGTGCCACACCCATTAATGGGTAGAATGCGTGATGATATATTTATTTTATTTATGGGGTGGCTAGCTCAGTGGTATGAAGTCGGCCTGTGGATCCTGAGAACCCTGGTTTGATTCCCACAGACGACAAACAATTTTCATAATTTCAAAAACTACCCCTGTGGCTCCTCCACCACTAACATCTTTGGGGATCGTGATTTGACGACTGGTAACCGCACTTCACGCGCAAAATATATCACTTACCGAGATCTGCTTCGGCAGAGTGCCACACCCAGTAATGGGTAGAATGCGTGATGATATATTTATTTTATTTATTTTATTTTATTTATGGGGTGGCTAGCTCAGTGGTATTTAGTCGGCCTGTGGATCCTGAGAACTCTGGTTCGATTCCCACAGGCGACAAACAATTTTCATAATTTCAAAAGCTACCCCTGTAGCTCCTCCACCAATAACATCTTTGGGGACCGTGATTTGACACTTCACGCGCAAAATATATCATTTACCGAGATCTGCTTCGGCAGAGTGCCACACTCAGTAATGGGTAGAAGGCGTGATGATATATTTATTTTATTTATTTTATTTTACCATTCCTCTCTCGAGAACTATAAAAGCTACAAGGTTGGTTAAATTAGCAAAGAAAAACTATTTCGGAAGATTACTACAACACTGTTAATAAAAAAAATTCGACTAGTGGTTTTTAAAATGCGGAGTGCAACTTATTCATTTCTTCTTTTTACATATTATGAAGGTATGGTATTTTCCTGTTTACGGTAAGAAATGTACTCACGAGAGAACTTATTTATTAGACATAATGTAGAAAGTTAATTAAAAACTGTCGAGGCTACATTAAATACGGTTTAATAATTAAATTTTATCATTAATTTTTTTGTAGAGTGTGAACTTTGACTATAATTATTAATTTAATAAAAGCTTTTAAATTTAGCTCATTATATTACGAATAACACCGTGGGTCTGTGTTAGAAGAGACAGATGAACTTTTAATAAACTGCTGCCACCTTAATTTTATTTTAACTTAAACGTAGTCTTTTTTGTATGCTATAATTTATTGCAATACGTAGAAAAATTAAGTACTTATCTAATTGTAAGGTGCAGGGAATAGAGTGTCCCAGAACATAAAAAAAATCAAATAGTGAATTTTATTAAATTAAACAGGATTTTCGGAAAATGGGTGACAACTCTCAGGTAGAACAATTCTTCGATTAATTCTGAGTTGGCAATCCTAATATAGTCCTTCCTAAAGCCACACAAAGCCATCAAACTTGTAAATGTGCTACTAGAACTGAGCAATTTAAAAAAAATCTATTATGGAATACATTCTAGAGGAATTATGTAAAATTGCGTTGATGTAACTAATCGTTTAATACCAAAATTTTGAACTCATCTGTATTTTCAGTTACTGCATTGTGTAGTCTTTTCTTTCATATATAAGTGCAGACTATCGCTTTCATCTTTTCAAATCTTGTAGATTCGTTGTTAGTTTCGTTATTAGATTCGTGAGATTTTTTATGCATACGTTATGTACGTTGAAGAAAAAAAATTAATGGTAAGTGAAAAGGAATGATGTGATTGAAGGTTTGTTGTGTGATAATAATTTCGAGTGTAATAAATGAATGAGTTTATATGGAGTGATCTATGAAAGTGGTTGAAGTGAGGGTGGTATGTTTGGATGAAAATGTTTGACGATGACTGGTTGTTTGATAGGTGTGATGAGTGAATGTTTTATGAGTGATTTTAGGGTTCGTGCTACCCCATTTGTTGGGATATAGCGTGAAGATATGTATGTATGTATGTATGTATTTTGAATCTGATTGTCCATTTAGAATTAATCAAAGAATCGTACTACCCGAAGCTGGCCACCCGTTTTCTGAACAACCTGAATTTTCCGTAATTTTTCAAAAAAAAAGTAGATAATACTTAATAAGTCAGTTGAAAGGCGCGGTGGCCGAGCGTGTTAAGGCACATCTCTTAGCATACTAAGGTTCGTCAGTTCGAATCCGCCTGTCGGCAAAGTATGATTTGTCGTTAAATTAAATATACAGTTACTTGTATTAATCATTCTCGGGCGCTATAAGCTAGTCACTTATACCACTTATGGCTTATAGTAACATCGACTACGGAAACCGGCAGTACAGCAGCGTAAAAACTGCGGCTCGGTGTGCCCGGTAGGCCCAGGCCCGATTCGGGCTGTAGAGCCATTAAAGAAGAAGTCGGGAAAGTAATATTTTACTTGACGAAGCACTTGTTTGAAAATGTTTCAATTTCTTGATATGAATTGTATTCACAGCAGACTATGTATCCAAAGTTACAAAAAAAAAGACAGTCAGGTAAAATACAAAACAGTCAGGTAAAATCTTTACCAGACTATTTTGTAACTGATGTTCAATAAGACTTGTTGTCCTGGGTGGCTATGGGCTGTAAAATGCATATCTGTACTTTATTCATACAATTTAACCTTCAACGTCATAATTAAAGTAAAACAATTATTTATTTTTTAACTGTCTTACAGTAAAATGTTTACTAAGAAACAAAAGATATTTATAGTGAAGTCTTGTTTTCACAATAGTCCGAGCAATGAAAACAGAATTGCACTTTCCTCAATTTGAATGACGTTTAACTTTTTATTTATGGTTAAATTGTATGAATAATGTATAGACATATATTTCACAACCCATAGCCACGGATGACGACAAGACTTATTGAACACACTATACTTTACCAGACTGTTATTTTTGTTGTAGTCTTGGATTTGACTGTTTTTGTACAAATATACTTTCCATACTAAAATTGGTCAGGAAAGTAGGCAGTTTCTTGCCGGTTTCAGAAAAAAAATCTTACCTAATAAAATAATATAAATAAATATATTATCATGTCTTCTACCCATTACTGGGTATGGCACTGTGCCGTAGTCTTCTGCAATTATTGTGTTTAACCATAGTTGTTTTTCCATTGAGTGAAACTGTGTAAACCAGTCTTTATAATTCAATAAGAACCCTTTGACATCACAAAGAAGAAACTTTCACTATATTTTCCATGTGTTACAAATCACCCTGACATTCCTCGCACATTCACTATCACTAGAATGGAATTCAACAACTTTCACATATTCAAAGTTGATTCAAACTCAAAGATTTGGCCAACTTCTCACTTTTGCACAAGGAGAATCCAATCCACGATCCTGGGAACTTTGCCTACTGGGTCCGGACTTTGAACATGTCCGATAAAGAGTCTCTATAGCCGTCTTTACCGTTACAACGATAGCAGATCGGGATAGAGATCGCAGAATCGAACAGAACTCAAATTAGTTGCGGAAGTGCATTCATCCAGTGATCCAGAAATGGAATCCATGGCTAGGCTTGATTTAACGTAATAGTCCCACTTCTTACTTTGCGCTTTAATTTGTTTCTTGGTTCGTTGCCAGGCCGCCGAGCGGAAGCGCGATTTGCGATTTGTGATTCTTGATTCCACAGCTAGAATCGAGAGGCTTGTGGTTGCTTGTGTAATAGTTTTTTTTAGGGATTGGGACGATGTTACAAGAACGATTTGTTGTTGTCTCTTTTTGAATTGAGGTTTTATATGCTAACAAAAAATATTCATAGCAAATTTATACGGTTTTCTGTTTGTTGCTCTTTGTTATTTATTTATTTATTTATACTACAACGAAAACTTAATTCTAATCACAGCAAAGGTACAGACAAAATATATACAGACGTGTAACACAATGTACTTATCTGACACTTATAGCAACTTTTGTACAAAAATCTATTTCAACACACAAATTGAATATTGTAATTATTATTTTCTAGGCAGTAATTACGGATGAAATTAAAGTTAATTATTATTTAAAACAAACTTAATTATTATACAGTTTTTTAATCAAACGAAAAAGTTTTAAGTAGAGTATTTTAATAAGCCAAATGTAATATGATAAAATGGACAAGGGCTTAAAGTTGTAGTTAATTTATTGAAGATTCAATGACAACGTTTCAGTCAAGGTTATGGCCATCTTCAGGTCAAACGTTAAATTTAAACGAATAACAAAAAGTAGAATAAGTTACGAAATTGAATATTTAGGGCAAACATATATCAAAAAGGAAAAAAATAAATTATGAATCTAAACGTAGCAAAAAGAATGAATCTAAATTTATATGTTTGCCCTAAAGAGTCTGAACGTCGACTGTTCAGACAACTTTAAGCCCTTGTCCATTATTACCTTATTGAAAAAGTTTTAGTTACTACAGAAATGTTTATTTATTAATTATGCTGATTTAATTAATGGTATTTCAAACGTCAAAAATATTTATTTTCTAGGTTTTGTAGTTTAGTTTGTTTCATAGGACCTATTTAATTACATTTTTTACACATAACTAATGGCTACGTACAAAAAATATGTTTGCACGGCGTGCAAAAATAATGTCCTTTTGTTTTTGATATTAGTAATAGAAAAAATATATTTTCCTAAAACCGACAAAAAAGTGCCTACTTTTCTGACCAATTTTAGTATGGAAAGTAGGTTTTTAGCAAAATAGTTAGGTAAAGTACGTATCCAAGGTTAGTACATAAAAAACGGTTTGATAAAGACTTTTTGTACTAGCACCATTCAAAATAAGGTTTACATTACCTTGGAAACCGATGGAAAGTTTGATTTTGCGCACTAATGTGCAAAGTAATTGAAAAAACACCCATTTTATATGATTCTAAATTTTGACTGTTAAAACGCTAATTGTACTTATATACACACATTTTAAGAAATTTATAAAAGCTATAGAGACTTTAGCTTATAACGCCATCAAACAGACATATTTTAACAAACTTTACGAGAAAAAATAAACAATTTGTTTTCAAATAACAGATGTCAATTCATGGCATACTTAACTGTCAATATAAATTCACGTTTCAAATTTGATAAATTTCCTCATTGTCGATTATATAATTTTTGCTCGTTACAAAAAGCATTGTACAAAACTCGTGCACGAAAACGTCATTTGCACCATTCGCGCACTTGTTATGTAAATAGCTATTACCTGATTGTTTTGTACTTTACCTGACTGTTTTTTGTTGTTATCTTAAATACGTAGTCTGTAGTCAATATGGTTTGAATAAAACAAAATCACATTTTGATTATTTATGATTAATTATTAATTAAATTAAATGGTTTCAGAAAAAAATAGCATGTCAGTAAAGTGATTTTAATTACCTATAATCGCTTCGTTAATTATGACTTATTATGAAATATGTAAAAATATTATGGAGCAATGGCTCAGTGGTATCAAGTCGGTCTGTGGATCCTAAGAACCCTGGTTCGATCCCTACAGCCGACAAATTATTTTCACCAATTTAAAATTACTCCTGTGGCTCCTGCACCACTAACATCTTTGGGGACCGTAATTTGACGGCTGGTAATCGCACTTCACGCGCATAAATATATTACTTACCGAGATCTGCTTCGGTAGAGTGCCACGCCCAGTAGTGAGTAAAAGGCGTGATGATTTATTTTTATTTATGAAATATACTATTAATTATTGTAAATTGTTTTAATAGGGTACTGGGTTTAAAATCCATGGACGTAATAATCAATAATTTAAATGTGCATTTATCGTTAACTATAGTTTAAATTTTGACTGCAATATTAATTTTCCATAAATGATTCGCTGTTTTATTTCTTAAACTAGATTTAATAAATAAATGTGGTTGATAATACCAGCCCCTTGTATTTTAATATATAAATTTTAATAATGAAATGAATATCAATATATGAACATATATGAAAACATTACGTATAACATATTCAACAACATCACGGCGTCAAGTTCAAAGTTAGCACGTTCAGCAGTAGTTGCCGTAGTTAATAGTTACTCTAACTAGTTAGCGCAGGATATTGTGTGGATGTCACAAGCACTGTCCTGTCCCTCCGCCGTTCACCCTCATCCCTCCAACGCCAACTCGACGGAATATATATTCACGCGGTGTACATTGTTTTGTACAGTTTAATATCGCTTGTAATGCAAAGTAACTTTATTTATATCTACGGACATTGTCCATATAAACTGCGGTAGAGTGCTGTGGTGTGAGGGGTTATTTTGAGGTCCGTTTCAATTTTGATGTACGAAAACAGCAGTTAGATGTGAAATGTGACGATATGTTTGCTCATTCACTGTTTTCATTTGTTGTGGATATGGATATGAGCTCAGTTTATTTGTAATGGTTGTAATTTTTAAATATTTATATCCAGTTTTTCATTTGACTTTTATGTTACTGTTATACGAGTAATTCTCTTCTTGTATAGTGTATGATGCTGTTTGTCGAATGATAAAACCGCGTATAATATTTTTATTTCATCCATATTTATTCTTCAGTCAAGAAGATTCCATCATCATAATATTTTTTATTTATCAAAACTATATGAGGTACAATGTCGGTTAAATTACCAAAGGAATGTCATAATAGAAAAGGGAATAGATTGGGATGTAACAAGTGGGAAAATATCGAGAAAATGAGGTAGAGGGAGGAAACCCTTATCGTTTATAAAAAGAATTCAAGAAGAATTAGGTCTACACAACTTTAACAGTTATTTGTGTAACTAGAGCAGAAAATAGTGTAATGGCAAGGACACTTTCTGCTCAAGGTGAACACAATATTTTTAATAATTGAATAATATACTATTTTCTACATCCATTAAGTAATTCACTCATTTTATGTGAATTTTATGTGAATTTCTTGACAAATAATGCGGTGAATTTTTTTACTATGAGTAATAATTTATTTCTCACGGAATGTAGCCAATTACACCACGGTTGCTATAATAACTCAGCGGAGGCCGTGGGTAATTAGTATTATATATATGTATATAATATATATATATATATATATATATATATATATATATATATATATATATATAGGGCGTTCTTTATAGGTTTTGTTGTAAAAAATCCTGCAGGGGCTCAAAATTATCGCCAGAATATCTATTTTGAGATGCCGTCTGATACTTTTGGAAATTTCAAGATGGCGATCCAGAATTAGCCAATCTTCTTGGAAAAGTCACTGATAAAATCTTGAATGGCCAAAAAAGGTGTATAACTTTACCCCTTTATATATATATATATAGGTATGAATTGCAAAAAACTATTTTCTGTTAAAATTAATATACAATAGTAATCTACTTAAGCGTTTCATGAAGAATGAATCTTCGATAAATAGTGGATATTTGCCGAATTTATTTGAAAATATTTGTATACAACCATGCTCGAGTAACAAATATCCACTATATTCCGAAGATTCATTCTTCGTGAACATAAGTAGTTTACTATTGTATATTAATTTTAGCCATTATTATTAGAAAAGTATCTTCTGCGAAAAAATGATTCCAATAATGCTAATTATCTTTATTGATGACATTGGATATAACATAATAATTTTTTAAAGATGTGCTCTATTATATTTTCTAAAGTATTTCAAGAAAATATATATTTTTTTACTTTGGAAACAACTATTTAACGCAGGAATTGGCCGATATTAAAAAAGTTTAAATGTATTTTTCTCAAAAATGTCTTTATAGACGTCTTTTTTTGTGTAAAAAGAATTTTTAGGTGAAACAAAACATAAATGGTGCCCAAAATGTTAACTGGACAATTTATTCCAGAGCTTTAACAAAATTTGGAAAATTAATTACTGCCATTAAATTAAGTACCAAAACATAAGTTGACATACAAAATTTCATCAATTTACTGTTAGCCGTTTTCCAATAATACCTGAAGAACCTAAGTCGATGGACTCCAGTTAAGGGACTATATCTCCTGTTCTGCAACTAATGATCGGCGGATTCACCAACAAAACTTGGATTAAGTAAACAAAAGCAAATCAAAATTACTTGTCAAATGGAGTAATTGATATTGCTGTCATACATTCGCTTTATTTTTATTTATTTAAACTGCGTTTAAAATTTAATTTTTGTTGATGAAACCGGGCATGAATCATTATAAGTTAATGATAACCCCTATTTTTTATGATTACTCTATGGCAGACAGCAGAAAGTAATATAGGTAACCATGGGACTGTGTTTATAGTTAGACTTCCACCTAAGGAATGGCGCTAATAGTTTTTATGAGCATGGCCAACTTCATTGAATTGCGCTACGCTTATTATGGCCGTTTCATATGTCATTAAAATTCCTAGTTCCAAATTTACAGAGCGGGCACGTCAACTAGCATCTCTAATGAGATACGTCATAATTAAATTTGAAAATACTGCCGCTTGCATTGATTGAAAAAATCCTAAAAACAAGCCTAGTCGTTGTATATTTATTATCATACGATCTTTACAGTAAAATACTAACCGTTGGCACCAATAATTCAATAATACTTCCTTCTTTTGACCTATAAACACTTCAAAATTTTTAAATAGGTAGACAATATGGCGGCATTATTTATCTGAAGTGACAGATAATGCTACGTTACCAAATGAAATTCACTTAGTCTGGACTAGCTAGTCACTTTAGTCGAAACCTCAGAATACTAGTCATAATATTTAATAATATTGAATGTATAAATAAAATACCCAGTTCCATGAAATGTATTTTGTATTTTGATCACATAAACTTTAGTTTTCAAATATTTTAAGGTTGTTTTAGTAACTTGACAGCGTTGTCATTTTCCTTTAATTGAAATAAAAGCACTAGATGGCATTACTTGACGTACCAAAACTGTAAAAAACTCACGACAAATTTTTATATGGCAAAACGATGGAATGAAACGGCCATAATAAGCGTAGCGCAATTCAATGAAGTTGGCCATGTTATGAGAAGACATCCATTTTAGATAACTACAATATCGGCAATCATTGGTTACTAGATTGTTCCTGTAGTTGTCATTTGTATTTATTTCAAATTTTTTAGTTTTGTAAATACAATAAAGTGAGATTATCGACTCAAAGATCATATTAAGTGAACTAGATCAATAATCTGAATCAGTCATAATACTGCCTGTCAGCGAATGAATGCCTCTGCCATCATTAAAGAAAATATTTTATTATAGTACTAGCTATTACCCGCGACTTCGTTCGCGTGGTCTACAATTTAATGCGAGTACCCGGCATGCGTTGCATTGCAACTCAAAGAAAGTGTTTGTGTACAGCTGTCCATGTGAGAAGCATGGATTTTCCAAATTTACTCCACACGCTTGTAGCGATTGTCGCTGTGTTTTGTTGATGGTCATTACAAATGCGAGTCGTACCGGAAACTGCAAACGTCTAAATTTGAATGGCATAGGACTAAAGCTTTATTATACCTATATGTTGAGATTGGTTCTCGTCTGTACCTATACCAAATTTGAATAGAATCAGTGCAGTACTTTTCAGGATAGCTAACGGCCATTTTGTTTCAAGATGGAGGACTGAAGCTTTATTATACCTATATGTTAAGATTTGTTCCCGTCTATGTCCATACCATATTTGAATCGAATCAGTGCAGTACTTTTCAGGATAGCTAACGGCCATTTTGTTTCAAGATGGAGGACTGAAGCTTTATTATACCTATATGTTAAGATTTGTTCCCGTCTATGTCCATACCATATTTGAATCGAATCAGTGCAGTACTTTTCAGGATAGCTAACGGCCATTTTGTTTCAAGATGGAAGACTGAAGCTTTATTATACGTATATGTTAAGATTGATTCTCATCTATACCTATACCAAAATTTGAATTGAATCAGTGCAGCAATTTTCAGAATAGCTAGCGGCCATTTTGTTTCAAGATGGCGGACTGAAGTTTTATTAGAGCTATATGTTAAGATTGGTGCCCGTCTATGTCTACACCAAATTTGAATCGAATCAGTGCAGTACTTTTCAAGATAGCTAGCCGCCATTTGGTTTCAAGATGGCGGACTGAATTTTTTTGATACCTATATGTTAAGATTGGTTCCGTCTATGTCTATACCAAATTTGAATCGAATCAGTGCAGTACTTTTCAAGATAGCTAGGCGCCATTTTGTTTCAAAATGGCGGATTGGACGTGTGCTAAGTCAGAAACCTTCGCGGGCGTGCGCACAACACTTTAGGAAAATTTCATCGCAATCGGATGAATGGTATAGGAACGCATACGGGACAAACAAACAAACAAACAGACAAACAAACATTAATTTTTATATATATAGATTTTTCGAAGTAAATATATATGATAAGTTATGGATTAAAAATACGGCATCAGCCAAATTTATTCATCGATATAATATTTGAATAAAAATATGTCGAAATAATGCATGCATTTAGTACTACTGTTGCCATCTATTGATGAAATAATAAACTAAAAATTAAATATAATAAAAATAATAAAATTAATATCAATTTCATTCTCTTCATTACTATGTGATGAAAATAGTTAATTATCAAAGTGCTTTATTTTAAATACATGTTCATTTGTGTTTACGTTAACCAAATTTTTGTCTATATACAGCATCACGATCGAACAGAACAAATATTTCATATTTATTCTGTAATATTCCAGATCTATAAAATTTTTGCTCGAATTTGAGCCTATGGTAAGGAAAATTTACAAATCTGCCTTCTGGGGGAATATAATTATTGGAATAATAAGATCCGTACAATAAAATAATTTTTATTTAAAAGTGTGTTTTATATATTAAAATTATAATTACTAACCTTTTTTACTGGACATTTTGTTGGTAAGAACGTTGGACCCATATCACTCGCAAAAAATTGTTTATATTCATTTTCAATATAATCACAATATATTCTTTTAAAATGCAATGCAAAAGGTTTGTACTCATTGCTAAGAAATTCATATGTTGTAAATTCAATCTAGATCAAAGTTCAAAGTTCAGAATATGTTATTAGGTTATCAATTTTATTTCTATTCCTTTACTTACATAGTCGGCAGGAGAATAAACAATATCCTCTAAAATATCAATGGTCAGGTTCACTGCATTGACAGTACGATTAAATTTAAACAATTTAAAATCCATAATTAGTGAATCATTAATGTAATTTGAAATTTCTACGCGTTCGACATGTAATTTATATTGATCCTTAAATATTGTATAATTACTGCATTTCTTATAGTTTTTATCCAAATATAAATAACTTACGATTGGTGATATATCACTGAAACACAAACAGAGAATAAGAAATTTGAGACGACACATATCTGCAATAAAAATGTATTGTTAAGTATGAAAACACATTTTTATATGATTTTGTACATAGGTTAGTAATCATAATTTAGTATATCTCATTAATATCTATTTAAGTAAGTATAATTATTATTATTTTTACCGGTGATTTTGAGATATAGATCAAATATTCGTAATAATAATAATGTAAATTCTGGTTAGACAAATACATACCATGTACCGAATATCAATTTTTTTTTGGAAATTACTATAATGCAATAGATAATGTCATTAAAAAGTAAATTAAGGTCATGAAATATGAGATAATACATCATATTTGGAATAAAATAATAATAATAATAAAAACAAGGGTTACAATGACTCTTATTGTAAAATGAGTGCTCAAAGTACGAAAATTACAATTGGTCATTGTAACATTTGTTTTCATACAATTTTTCCTATATTGTGTTCATTTAGTTTTGTTTCAAAATTTGTATTTAAAAAAACTAATACAATTGCAAGGTGGTAATACTGACAGATACAATAAACATTTGATATTTAATTTCAAATTCATAATTATCTAGTTTATGTTATAAAACTAAATACCTATAATTTTTATTAAAGAAGTGTTTTGCAGTTTAATGTAATTGTTTTATTATAAAAAATAATAATTACAATAATTTTACATGTGCTGAGCAATGACAGCTAAAGTGATAGTTCTACATTGGTATAATTTACAAGTGTAGAACAAAAATTAATTATTATTTTATATTATGTATATTTATTTCGATTACGATTTCACATACAAAAAAATACTACATAAATTACAAAATTTCAATATCGGTTTAAGTACTAATTAGTACTTAATCTAAACTTAAGATAAGCTACATTATAGGTATGGTTTAATGTGACAAAGCTAGGCTTTTTCCAACTGACAGTTTTAGTTTGGTATAGCATGAGTAATCTTTTAAGCTAAAGCAACAAATGAAATACCGAACCATAGTTGTACATAACATTAAAAGTATATTTACTAATTTATTTACATGGATATAGGGATTATTATAACGAGTGTTCAATAAGTCTTGTCGTCCTGGGTGGCTATGGGCTGTGAAACGCATGTTTGTACCTTATTCTTACAATTTAACCTTAAACGTCATAATTTATTTGACAAATTAAACTAAAACAATAATTTATTTTAGAACTGTTTTACAGTAAAATGTTTACTCAGGCACAAAAAACATTTACAGTGAAGTCTTATTTTTAAGGGGTATATATATATGGGGTGGCTAGCTCAGTGGTATGAAGTCGGCCTGCGGATCCTGAGAACCCTGGTTCGATTCTCACAGGCGACAAACAATTTTCATAATTTCATAAGCTGCCCCTGTGGCTCCTCCACCACTAACATATTTGGGGGCCGTGATTTGACGACTGGTAACCGCACTTCACGCGCAAAATATATCACTTACCGAGATCTGCTTCGGCAGAGTGCCACACCCAGTAATGGGTAGAAGGCGTGATGATATATTTATATTTTATTTATTTATTCTTATTTTTATGAAACTGCTCATATAAAAATATTAATTTTTAATCACACTTTTTTGCAAAACTGACACTGAGCTGTTGTTATATTCATTTTTATAACAGTTACTTATACAAATGAAAATTTCATAAAAATTCTAGGATAAATTATTCTGGTCACAGAACACAAAACTTATAATAATCTATATAGTAATCAAGACAAATAAAAGTTGTCATTACTTATCGATCATTAACAGATAAAGGTCCAGTTACAGAATAGAGGGGTATAGCTCTCTTAGAACGAATTTTTGGATATAAATTTATAAGATTTTTTTTTCATATTTTTATTGATATTAGATGCCATTAAAATTTTAGGCACTTTTTCAGTACCACCTTGTTTATGTTACGGCGCAGATATAATAAAAATAATAAAATTAATATCAATTTCATTCTCTTTATTGCTATGTGATGAAAATAGTTAATTATCAAAGTGCTTTATTTTAAATACATGTTCATTTGTGTTTACGTTAACCAAATTGTTGTCTATATACAGCATCACGATCGAGCAGAATATATACATCAAATTTATTCTCTAATATTCCAGATCTATAAAATTTTTGCTCGAATTTGACCTTATGGTAAGGCAAATTTACAAATCTGTCTTCTGGAGGAATATAATTATTGGAAGAATAAAATCCCTACAATAAAATAGTTTTTATTTCAAAGTGTGTTTTATATATTAAAATTATAATTACTAACCTTTTTTACTGGACATTTTGTTGGTAACCACGTTGGACCCAAATCACTCGCAAAAAATATTTTATATTCATTTTCAATATAATCACAAAATATTCTTTTAACATGCAATGCAAAAGGTTTGTACTCATTGCTAAGAAATTCATATGTTGTTACTTCAATCTGTATCAAAGTTTAAAGTTCACATTATTTTATTAGGTTATCATCAATTTTATTTTTATTCCTTTACTTACATAGTCGGCAGGAGAATAAACAATATCCTCTAAAATATCAATGGTCAGGTTCACTGCATTGACAGTACGATTAAATTTAAACAATTTAATGTCCAAAATTTGTGAATCATTAATGTAATTTGAAATTTCTATGCGTTCGAGACGTATTTTATATTGATCCTTAAATATTGTATAATTACTGCATTTGGTATAGTTTTTATCAAAATATAAATAACTTACGATTGTTGATATATCACTAAAACACAAACAGAGAATAAACAATTTGAGACGACACATATTTGAATTAAAAATGTATTGTTAAGTATGAAACCACATTTTTATATGATTTTGTAGCAATGATAAATTAGTAGATCTCATTAAAAACTATTTAAATAATTATAATAAAAATTTATTTTTATCGGTGACCTTGAAATATAGATAAAATATTCGTAATAATAATAATATAAATACTGGCTAGACAAATACATACCATATACCGAATATCTAATTTTTTTTAGAAATTCTATAATACAATAGATAATGTCATTAAAATTAAATTAAGGTCATGAAATATGAGATAATACATCATATTTGGAATAAAATAATAATAATAATAATAGTAATCTAAAAAATCACTTATAAATATCAAATTTACATAATTTCTGCAATGTAGAATTTGTCGAAAAAATGCATACATAGTTTCTAAACAGTTGATTATCGAGAATAATATATTGAAAAACAAGGGTTACAATGACTCTTATTGTAAAATGAGTACGCAATATACAAATATTACAATTGGTCAATGTTTTTCATACAATTCATACAATCCTATATTGTGGTCATTTAGTTTTGTTTCAAAATTTATATTTAAAAAAACTAATAAAATTGCAAGGTGGTAATACTGATAGATACAATAAACATTTGATATTTAATTTCAAATTCATAATTATCTAGGTTATTTTATAAAACTAAATACCTATAATTTTTAATAAAGAAGTGTTTTGCAGTTTAATGTAATTATTATTTTATATTATACTAGCTATTACCCGCGACTTCGTTCGCGTGGTCTACAATTTAATGCGAGTACCCGATATGCGTTGCATTGCAACATAAAGAAAGACAGTGCTTTTGGATACAAAATATTTTTTGTTTTTCTCTTTGGGACGTACACGAATAAACCAGAAGGTTTTCCGATGCGTGAGCATGCCACATACAGCTTTTCATGTGAGAAGCATGGATTTTCCAAATTTAGTCCACACACTTGTAGCGATTGTCCCTGTGCTTTGTTGATGGTCATTGCAAATGCGCGTCCTACCGGAAACTGCAAACTTTTGAATTCGAATGACAGAGGTTTGAAGCTTTATTATAGCTATATGTTAAAATTGGTTCTCGTCTATGCCTATACCAAATTTAAATCGAATAAGTGCAGTATTTTTCAGGATAGCTAGCGGCCATTTTGTTTCAAGATGGCGGACTGAAGCTTTATTATACCTACATGTTAAGATTGGTTCCCGTCTATGTCTATACTATACTTGAATCGAATCAGTGCAGTACGTTTCAGGCTAGCTAGCGGCCATTTTGTTTCAAGATGGTGGACTGAAGCTTTATTATATATATATATATATATGTTAAGATTAGTTCTCGTCTATGTCTGTACTATACTTGAATCGAATCAGTGCAGTACCTTTCAGGATAGCTAGCGGCCATTTTGTTTCAAGATGGCGGACAGAAGCTTTATTATACCTATATGGTAAGATTGGTTCCCGTCTATGTCTATACCAAATTTAAGTCGAATCATTGCAGTACTTTTCAAGATAGGTAGCGGCCATTTTGTTTCAAGATGGCTGACTGAAGCTTTATTATGCATATATGTTAAGATTGGTTCCCATCTTTGTCTGTACCAAATTTTAATCGAATCAGTGCAGTACTTTTCAAGATATCTAGCGGCCATTTTGTTTCAAGATGGCGGATTGAAGATTTATTATGTTTATATGTTAAGATTGGTTGCCTTCTATGCCTATACCAAATTAGAATTGAATCAATGCAGTACTTTTCAAGATAGCTAGCGACCATTTTGTTGCAAGATGGCGGATTTAACTTGAGCTAAGTCAGAAACCTTCGCGGGCATGCGCACAATAACTTAGCAAAGTTTCATCGCAATCGGATGAATGGTATAGGAACGCATACGGGACAAACAAACAAACATTAATTTTTATATACAGGATGTTAAAAAAGTTTCGGGACGGTGAAATATCTCGAGAAATACACATCGAATCAAGAAACCAAAAAACACGTGTTTCATATTTTGCAAAAAAAAGGCTTGTGGCTACTTGTGATTATGTTGATTTTTTTATTTGATTCAATGTTTATTTCTTGTGATATTAGACCGTTTTTTACTTTTCTTTCAGAATCATGTCAAAACTTATTTTTGCGTTTAGAGCGCCATCTATTCCGAATTGGAAAAAAAGTTTCAGATATAATTAACTTATTTTTTTCGCAGAATACGAATCTGTAATAAAAAATGGGGGTTCCCATTTAAGGTTTCAACGTTGCCCCCCGCCCCACCCCCTGGGGGTGGCGGTTGGGATTTGTGTTTGGTGTGCTTAGATAGGTTTTTGCAAAATATGAAACACGTGTTTTTTGGTTTCTTGATTCGATGTGTTTTTCTCGAGATATTTCACCGTTCCGGAACATTTTTAACAGCCTGTATATACATATATTTTGATTACGATTTCACATACAAAAAAACTACTACATAAATTAAAAATTTGTTAATAACTAAAAAATTATACTTTAAATTTGCTGTTGCTGTTTGTATCACATATTTTCTGCACTTTGTCTCTTTATTTATCAGTGCGATTGGAACCCTATTTAATTTACAAAACAGTTCTGTAAATACAATAAAGTGACATTATCGACTCAAAAATCATATTAAGTGAACTAGATCAATAATCTGAATCATAATACTGCCTGTCAACGAACGAATGTCTCTGTCATCATTCAAGAAAATATTTTATTATAGTATTTTTCGAAGTAAATATATATAAGTTATGGATTAAAAATACGGCATCAGCCAAATTTATTCATCGATATAATATTTGAATAAAAATATGTCAAAATAATTCATGCATTTAGTACTGCTATTGCCATCTATTGATGCAATAATAATCTAAAAATTAGCACTGTTGATCGCTGAATCAAAATGGCATTATGCAATGTGTATTGTGACAGATTGATAATATTTGGTGTGTATCTAGTGAAATGAATATGGATTTTGTGTTTTAAGTATGTGCCAACATCAAGTGTCATCTAAACTAATGTAGATCTACGAGTAATGTAAGTGTATTTATATTTCAAGTGATATTGTTATTGTACCATTTGATTCCACTATGACATATGTTGTTTATTGGTTAATTGAACAATGTAAACAATTATGTGTTGAGAGAAGTACACTAATGGCCTGTTGCCCAGCTATCCGTCAAATATTAAGTGTAACTTTCGTAAAATAATAGAGAATCAAGAAATAATGACAAATGAATTTACAAACATTGTTGTCAACAATTGGATTCGATATATTTTATTTAATTAACATTTAATATTTAAGGACCGGTGGTGCATCATTAACTTTACTTTCGCGTATTTCAATATCTGTTTAAGTACTAATTAGTACTTAATCTAAACTTAAGATAAGCTATACTACAGGCAGAGCTGGGCAAGCTACTTAAAAAAGTAGCTAAGCTACAGCTACAGCTATTCTTTAAAAAAGTTACTGAGCTACAGCTATAAGCTACATTTTGTAAAATATAGCTAAGCTACAGCTAAAAGCTTTCATTAAAGTGGCTGTTAAATTTTAAAGCTACTTTTTTCAATTATTGTTAATTATTAAATTTGCCATTGTCATATGATCGCAAATAGACAAATGTACTGTTAATTTGTTATGCTATAATTCTTATTTGTATCGGAATAAATTAACAGTCACATTAATAGAAGACTCCTAAACAGTCAATGTTTAGTTCATCTAATATTTCATACAAAAGTAGGATAGGTTAATGCGACAAAGCTAGGCTTTTGCCAACTGACAGTTTCAGTTTGGTATAGCTTGAGTAACCTTTTAAGCTAAAGCAACAAATGAAATACCGAACCATAGTTGTACATAACATGAAAAGTATATATTTACTAATTTATTTACATGGATATAGGGATGATTATAACGAGTGTTCAATAAGTCTTGTCGTCCTGGGTGGCTATGGGCTGTGAAATGCATGTTTGTACTTTGTTCTTACAATTTAACCTTAAACGTCATAATCTATTTGACAAATTAAAATAAAAAAAATATAAAAATATATCATCACGCCTTCTACCCATTACTGGGTGCAGCACTCTGCCGAAGCAGATCTCGGTTAGTGATATATTTTGCGCGTGAAGTGCGGTTACCAGTCTTCAAATCACGGCCTCCAATGATGTTAGTGGTGGAGGAGCCACAGGGGTAGTTTTTGAAATTATGAAGATTCTTTGTCGCCTGTGGGAATCGAACCAGCCACCCCATACTAAAACAATAATTTATTTTAGAACTGTTTTACAGTAAAATGTTTACTCAGGCACAAAAAACATTTACAGTGAAGTCTTATTTTCACAATGGTCAACGAAATAAAATCCGAATTGCACTTTCTTCATTTTGAATGACGTTTGAGGTTTTATTTTAGGTTAAATTATATGAATAAAGTACAGGCATGTGTTTCACAACCCATAGCCACCTAGGACTAAAAGAATTATTGAACATCCTATACTAGGTGGTGTTTGGTAAGGGCAAACATAGGGATTTAACATGGGATATTAGTTTTATAAAATTTTCTGCTCTCCTACAAATTTTATAGAAAAAACTGTAAATAAATAAATATAAATATATCACCACGCCTTCTACCCATTACTGGGTGTGGCATTCTGCCGAAGCAGATCTCGATAAATGATATATTTTGCACGTGAAGGCGGTTACCAGTCGTCAAATCACGGCCCCCAAAGATATTAGTGGTGGTGTAATCACAGGGGTAGTTTTTGAAATTATGAAAATTGTTTGTCGCCTATGGGAATCGAACCAGGGTTCTCAGGATCCACAGGCCGACTTTATACCACTGAGCTAACCATCCCAGGAGTGCAATGATGTTCAGAATTAGAGATGCCGATGCCGTAACTTGAAAAATAAATTACAAAATTTCTGTTAAATTGTAGCAATAGCCATGACTTTTTTCATGAATTATTTATAAACGTCAATGTTTCAGGGTTATAAAATAGATTGACTTTATAACCTTCAAATATTGACGTTCATAAATCATGAAAAATATAAGTCATGGCTATTGCTACAATATAACAGAAATTTGAAATTTATTTTTAAATTTTCTGCTAAATCAGACACGTAATAAAAAATGTAAAAACAATTTAGTATGAAATTCTGAATATCTTTGCACGCTACATATTTTTTTGTTTCTGTTTCTGTTAATAAGAGAGCAGGGAATTGCATAATTCTAATATTTTTTTTTTTTTTTTTTATTATTCAATTATATTTACAACTGGCCTTAATTTGAGGCCAACAAGCAAATCAGATACAATATGTATAACATGCGTGAGGGTAGCTCCCACTGGAGTTTCCTCTTAGTTTTTTACATCAGAATAATTACGTAAATTTTAAGTCTAATGGGTTAGTTCTCTTTAGTCTTCTGATATCGTCTTCGTTGTTCAGGAGGTTCACAGCGAGTTCATTAGGGTGGTAATTAAGTTTATTTTCGTGTGATTGAGCGTATTTTTTTATTTGTTCGCGCACATGTTTTATTTTAAAGTCTTTGTGTATAGTTTGGTTGTTGACATACCAGGGAACGTCGGTTATCATGCGTAGAGTTTTATTCTGGAAACGTTGAATAATGTTTACATTTGATTTTTTTGCACACCCCCATAACTGTATGCCGTATGTCCAAATTGGTACTAATATAGCTTTATATAGTAATAGTTTGTTTTGCAATGTTAATTGAGACTTACGACCTAGGAGCCAGTACATTTGTTTAGTTTTTATATTTAATTGTCTTCGTTTGGCTTGTAAGTGAATTCGCCATGTTAGTCTCTTATCTAAATGCATGCCTAGATATTTAACTTCGTCTTTTCTTTCTAATTGTTGGTTGTTTAGCATGATTGGTGGGCACGTCGATTTTTTGGTCGTAAATACAATATGGGTAGTTTTTTGTTCGTTGATTTTTATGCGCCACTTTTCCGCCCATTTCTGTACTTCGTTTAGTGCGGCTTGTAACAAAGCTGATGACGTAGTTGGTTCTTCATGAGATGCGAGGATGGCTGTGTCGTCGGCGAATGTTGCGGTTGTGACGCTATCTAGACATGGTAGGTCTGCCGTGTATAGTTGGTAGAGGGCGGGTCCTAATACACTCCCTTGCGGCACTCCTGCTTTAATTAGGTGCAGCTCAGATAGGCTCTCTTCGTACCGTACTTGGAAATGTCTTTCGCTTAAGTACGATTTAATGATGGTGAAGTATTGATGTGGTAGTTTGGATTTTATTTTATAAAGGAGGCCTTCGTGCCACACTCGATCGAACGCTTGACTTACGTCAATGAATGCTCCAGAGCATATTTTTCCAAGTTGGATGCTTTTCTCTATTTCATTTACCACGCGATGAACCTGTTGTATTGTAGAGTGCTGTTGTCTAAATCCGAACTGGTGAGGTGGAATTAGATTCTCGTCTTCGATTATTATTTTCAATCTTTTCAGTAGCAATTTTTCAAAGAGTTTTGCTAGTGAAGGTAGCAGTGATATTGGCCTGTATGAAGTTACTTCGTGAGATGGTTTGCCTTTTTTGTGTATAAGTATGACTTGAGCAAATTTCCATTGCACTGGGAAGTAAGAAGTTCTTAAGATTGAATTGAAGATTTGTGTTATTGCAATGATTGCTTTTCTAGGTAGTTCTTTTAACACTTTAGCGTTTATTAGGTCATAACCTGGTGCTTTTTTGTTGTTTAGGTAGGTGATTTCTTCTATTATTTCGTTGGGTGATATATGCTTAATGGGCAGGCTTAGTTGTAGGGGGGAAGACAGGAAGTCTTGAATATGTTTATTTTCGCTGTCTGTTGTCGTGGAAGGATTTGGTTCGAAGACTTTCGCGAAGTGATCTGCGAATGCATTAGCTTTTTCTTCATCTTGTTTGGCCCACGTACCGTCTTCTTTTTTGATTGGTGGTATATGCTGTGTTTGTTTGTTCAGCTTTTTTGTTGCCTTCCATAGCGAGTAGTCATATTCTGGATATGGCGAGAGATTGGCGAGATAGTCCTGAATCGTATCGTTTTTTATTTTTTGTATCATTTTCTTGATTTCTTTAGATAGGTGATTTAGTTTGGTTTTGTCCTCTGGATGTCTTGTTAATTGCCATTTTTGTCTTAGATTTCTTTTTATTGCTATTTTGTCCCTTAAAAGTTTGGGGTAGTTAGTGGGGATTTCATTTTTATTTTCTGTTGTTGGTGTGGGGTACCATGCTGCTTTTTGGATGAGTTTGATATTGTTTTCTACTGCTTGTTCGATTTCTTCTGGTGTTACTAGTGGAATCTGTAGGTTGGTATTATCGTCGAGATATTTTCTGAAGGTTTCCCAGTTTGTTTTTTTATTATATAGGCTTGGTCTTTTCCCTTTGTGTATTATGGTGGTACTTACAGTGAGTATTACTGCAGAATGGTCTGAGGTTAAGTCAAGACACGACTCGATACTCGTATAATTTGGTGAGAGACCTTTTGTGATGAAGAAATCTAAAAGGTCTGGTATTTTATTGGGATCGGTAGGCCAGTATGTTGGTTTGCCAGTGCTAATGTGATTGTATCTTTTCGTTGTTAATGTTTTTTGTAGTTCTGTTCCTTTGGGGTTTATTAACCTTGAGCCCCATTGTGTGTGCTTGGCATTGTAATCACCTCCGGCAATAAATCTGTCTCCTAATGTTTTGAAGTACGCTTCGTAATCTTTTTGTTTTGTGTTGTGTTTGGGTGGACAATATACGGCTGATATGGTAAATGAACCTTGTAGTTCTTTTATTTTGATGCTGGTTGCTTGTATAAGTTCTTTTTCGTATTTGTCGATTTCGTAGTGTTGTATTTTTTCGCTAATTATTATTGCTGTTCCCCCGTGTGCTGTACCGTCAGGGTGGTTTGAATAGTACGTTTTGAATTTGGTGATTTTAAAGTAATTTCTCTCGGTGAAATGGGTTTCAGATATTAGCATTATATCTATTTTTTGCAGGTTGAGATATACTTCTATCTCCTGACGATTCTGCGCCAGGCCGTTGGCATTCCATAAAGCGATTCTTAACGAACTAGTCATTTTGTTTGTTGACAATGGCGGTGAGAATATTTATTATCATGGTATTTTGTTGCATTAGTTGATTAAACATTGCTTCGAACTTATTTAGAAATTGTGTTAATACTGTACTGTTTTCTGTTTGGTAAGTAGGGTTGTTGTTATGCTCATGGTTCGCAGTGTTCCCTGTTATTTGTGAGTAACTTGTGTTTTCTCTTATTCTTTGGGACTGATATCTATTTGGGAGGCTATTTGTTTTCTGTGGGTTGTTTAATGGAATTTTGTTCCTTAATTTTTGCAGCTGTTGGTATACTACGCATCCTTTGTAGTTCGCTGGGTGCGGGCCAGAACAGTGAACACAAAGTGCTGGTTCGTTTTTTCCTTTGGTGCAGTTTTTAGTTGGATGATTTTTCGCGCATTTTACACAATAATATGGCCTAGTGCAATAAGATTTGGTATGCCCGTATTCTTGGCATCGCATACATTGTGGTACATCATTTTTCTTTTTCGGTGGTTCTACTATAATTTTCGAACCTAATAAGTATTTCAATTCGTATATTTTTTTGTTGTCTTCTCCTGGTTCTTGGTCTATAAAGAACATTGGTAAGGGCTCTTTGGTTTTCCAGCTTTTTAGATTTGAAACATTCCTGATTTCAAAACCCTGTTCTTCCAGGGCTTCCTTTATTTCATCCGTTCCTACAGAGGGGTGAATATTCTTAATTACAGTTCTGTATGCCCTTTCTTCTCTTGGTTGATACGTATGATATGCTATTCTGTTGCTATCTAGCATGTGTATTAATTTGCGATAAGCATCTGACATTGTTGTATTTATTTTTATGTTATTGTTTGATAAAGTTTTGCAGACAAACTCTTCAGGCTTTAGTACTTTTTTTATGCTAATTAACATTAAACTATAGTTTGTAACATTTTGTATGTAGATAGGTGGAGGTTTTGGGATCTTCGTAGTTTCATTTGGTTCACTTGTCTGTGAGTCGTTGGCTAATACAGAATATCTGTTTGGGTTGTGAATTATTGCTGTTGTTATTATTTCATTTGTACGAATAACCTTTTTGGGTGACCTGTTATCAGTTTCAGTTCCTCTGTTTCTTTTCCCTGGTCTTCTTAGTGGCACTGTTTGCCAGTTATTAGCTAGTTCAGGGTTTGCTGGAATTTGAGAGTACATGAGTGTAGTTTGATTATTTTTAGAATTTGTAAGTATTGGTGAGTCTAGATCGGTACGATTATTCTCATAATTAAGATTTATTATAGACTCAGTTGAGGAGGTTATTGGTGACACAATCATGGGAGTATATCTTCCATTTAAATAAATGGATTCAGTAACTACAGGTGTACATACTGTTGTTGTGTGTACTGTTGTTGATGGTTGGCTATAGTAGGGTGACGTCGCTATAGTTGTTGTTTGAGTATAGGCCGTGAATACAGGACCTCCGCTTGTTTCTTGCATTTCACTCAGATTTTGTTTGTCCGGAATAACTTTCGAGTTTTAGTTTTGCTACGGTTGGCAACACTGATTTTAAGTCACTAGCACTATGCAAGGTCACGCTCCCGCGCGTTTAACCTCTGATGTTTTGACTTATTTGCCGGTAACGAATCGCTAATTTATCACTAAAACTCACAGATATTATCACTGCACTTGACTGTAGTAAACCAAATAATAGTTTATGGTTACTTTACAATGCTTGGGAATATTATATCACGATATTTTTGTACAAAATTTAACTAAATTGGAGAAGCAGAAAAATGACAGCTTCAACCTTGAAAACGATTGAATGTGCATGAATTCTAATATACCATAGAAAATCTCTTTGCCCTTATCAAGCATCACCCGGTATATTCTTAGAATACAATTTTAATAGTTTCGTAGTGATTAGGATTATCTTTTTTTTTTTGCAAAATGTTACACGTATTTATAAACTACTATTATTTAATTTTATTACAATCCATATTAAAATTTGTAACCTATCTTATTCAATAAGATATTCTGGATTATCCAGAACATTCTCTTTGCTAAACACGTATCTATATATTTTAGCACGAGCCATAGATAATTTAAAACTTAATAAATGAATGAGTTTATATGGCGTGATCTATGAATGTGGTTGAAGTGAGGGTGGTGTGTTTGGATGATAATGTTTCACGAGGGCTGATTGTTTGATGAGTGTGATGAGTGAATGTTTCATGAGTGATTTTACTTAGTGTTTGTGCTACCCCATTTGTTAGGCTATAGCGTGAAGATATGTATGTATGTATGTATGTTATTATATGATGGCTAGCACAGTGGTATGAAGTCGGCCTGTGGATCCTGAGGTCCCTGGTTCGATTCCCACAGGCGACAAATTTTCATAATTTGAAAAAGCTATCCCTGTGGCTCCTCCACCACTAACATGTTTGGGGGCCGTGATTTGACGACTGGTAACCGCACTTCACGCGCGAAATATATCAATTACCGAGATCTGCTTTAGCAGAGTGCCACACCCGGTAATGGGTAGAAGGCGTGATGATATATTTATTTATTTTATTTATGTATGTATGTTAAAAAACCAATTATTCCATTAATTTTCTTAAAAATCAGTAAATCTTTGAAAATATCACCTTTCAACCTATTTTCATTCTTACCCACAAAAAAATATTCACGCTCCAATTCCTTTTACACAGATCTCAGTTGGCGGCTATCGTGTCAGTATCGCATCGTGGCTTGCCATGACTTCTGGTTGCCTCGTAAATTTATTCACGTGTTCATTACTGTGGCGGAGCGGCGGCGGCCGCGCGCGGATTGCATGTGAATGTTTGAAAACGTAGAATATACAGCGTGTTCGTAGAGTAACGCTGTGTCCACGTGTTGGAAAGTGCCCGACCGACTAATTTGAGTAAATTAACCGTGTAATTCTGAAGGCGGCCAGCAATACTAGCAGGATAGAATGTAGACGGTTTAGTAGCCAATGCATTGGACCAACACGCTACATTGTCGTGAGGGGTTCTATATTTTGTTTCGTTTCTTTTCGCAGTTTGAACGAAAGTAGTACCTATCTACATAGCTGTTTTAAAATATAAGATTTTCCATTTCACTTTCTTAGAGACATAATAGTTTTCCAACTTGTAAACTTTACAATGTAAAGAGTAGAAATTTAGGCATATCTGTCAATCCTAAAAATAAAATATTTGATACAGAAGGCTGAATCAATAAGTACACTTAAAACAAGGTATATTAGGTAATGGTGTAGCTGGCTCAGTGGTATCAAGTCGGCCTGTGGATCCTGAGAACCCTGGTTCGATTCCCACAGGCGACAAACAATTTTCACCATTTCTAAAACTACCCCTGTGGCTCCCCCACCACTATCTTTGTGGGCCGTGATTTGACGGCTGGTAACCGCACTTCATGCGCAAAATATATCACTTACCGAGATCTGCTCGGCAGAGTGCCACATCCAGTAATGGGTAGAAGGCGTGATGATATATATTTATATTTTATATATATTAGGTATATACGAGGTGTGGATATTAAATAACGAGACTGACGCTGTTTTAACATTTTATTTTGATTCCATACCTATTTAATTATCACCTTCAATATACATCCCTCCTCTATCCCTACAACGCTCCATGCGAATCTTCCAATGTTCGAAACAGTGCTGGAAGTCTTCTTCTGTCAGCTCCTTCAGGACGCGTGCCGCTTTCTCTTTCACAGCTCAAATTCTGTTCCTTTTAAGGCTGATATCACCTTAGGAAACAGATAGAAGTCGCACGGTGCAAGATCCGGCGAATAAGGCGGATGATCCAACACTGGGATCCTGTACTTGTCTAGAAACCTCTTAATAGACATTGCGGAATGAGCTGGCGACTGTCTTGATGGAGAACCCATGACTTGTCCTTCCACAATTCGGGTACTTTTTTCAATAAATTATATATTTCAATAGCATTTTTTCAAGTTTCATATGAAATTTCACAATAATTCGTTGTTATAATGTTGCACTTAACATTTTTTCGGCGAAACAAAAAAACAACTCTAATGAGAACGAATGCTACGAGGGCTATACGGATTTGTTTACAGAAGTGAGAGGTACTGCATTCGATAGACAAAGCTTCATGCTAAAAAGCTGATGGTCGCTGGCGTTTGGCGCATGCGTACTTCTTCTGTAGCAGCGTCAGTCTCGTTATTTAATAGCCACACCTCGTAATTGAAGTTGATTGTACACAAGACTATGACCCGATCGCATAAAGCAATATTAACTATATTATTAGCGGGTTAAACTTTACTCGTTTATTTATTCACTTATCCATTCATTAAAAATCAACAGCCCAATTCTCAAAAGTTTTAGCTAGAATCTGACTAATCCTGAGTTTTGGATTTAAAATATATAAATAAAATATATCATCACGCCTTCTACCCTTTACTGGGTGTGGCATTCTGCCGAAGCAGATCTTGGTAAGTGATATATTTTGCGCGTGAAGTGCGATTACCAGTCGTCAAATCACGGCCCTCAAAGATGTTAGTGGTGGAGGAGCCACAGGGATAGCTTTTTTGTAATTATGAAAATTGTTTGTAGCCTATGGGAATCGAACCAGGATTCTTAGGATCCACAGGCCGACGTCATGCCGCTGAGCTAGTCACTCCATTTTGGATTTGTCAAATTAAATTAATCCATGTTGCCAAAAAAGTTTAAATAAACTTTTACATAATCTTCTTACGATTTAATGTTCGGAAAGTGAATTGAATTAACTTTCGGACCAGCATAAGATTAGTTAATACGAAATTCAGAATTAACTAAAACTTTTTTGTACTCGCAGCATTCAAAATAACGTTTATATTACCCTGGAAACCATAGGAAAGTTTTATTTTGCGCACTAGTGCGCAAAGTAATTGAAATCAATATCCATTTTTATGGTTCTAAATTTTTGCTATTAAAACGCTAATTGTACTTATATACACATATTTGAAGGAATTTATAAAAGAAATAGACAGATTAGCTTATAATGCCATCAATGTCAGAAAAAATAAACAATTTGTTTTCAAATAACAAATGTCAATTCATGGCATACTAAACTGTCAATATAAATTTACGCTTCAAATTTAATAACTTTTCGCACTATCGGTTATATAAATTTTGCTTGTTACAAAAAGCATTGTACAAAACTCATGCACGAAGATATTACTTGCACGATTCGCGCAACTTGTTATGTAAATAGTTATTTTGATAATCTGGCTGTAAATGTGAAGCAATAACTTTCCACTGCTGAAACATGAGAAACGCGCTGTAGCCGTGAATGCGAACGAAACAGTGGATGGACAATAGAGAAGTGGAAACATCGCGTGTGGATGATTTTTGAACGGTGTTTGTTTGCTGATGTTTTCTTGTTTGAGTGGATTTTATTTGGGTAAATTGAAGTTTGGAATGTTGTTTTAATGCAGAGTTTAGACTGGATGGCTGAAATTTGAATGGCAAAATTTGTTTGCTGTAATTGTTTAAATGTGTAAATGTTTGCTACATTCTTGTATGTTTACGTGCTTTCAAAACCAAATTCAACACATTTGTTTTTGCTGCGCTTTTTCCAGGTATTATTTCAACGTCAATAATTATACAGGTACTACATGAAATCATCTTTCCTTATAAACTTTTATGTAAATGTTTAATTGTAGATAAGTGCAGTTGATTATTTTTTGACGTTTCTCAAAACCAATAAAATGCTTCATTGTATGTCACGTGTCTACGTCTTAATCAATCCTGTCATTATTATACTGAGAATAAAGCTCTTGTGATTATTCCCGGGAATAATCTCTGTAGCTTTTGTTTTTGTTGACAAATGATATGTAGTTGTCAAATAATTATTTAAAAATGTCAACGCGTCAAGTAAAATGTGTGAAAAAAATCGATTTAGTTCCATTTCAGGTACAGAAATACACCAACAAATTTTGAAAATAACTTCCAAGAATACATTAATAAGTAATCAATCGATATTGACTCAGTTCAAAATCTTTTAAGTTGGATGAATCGACCTCAATAGCTAAGTCAAAAAATAATCTAATTAAATATAACTCGAGAATTAAATAAATTAGAAAATAATTCTCCAGTATCTTTCTCAAACTTGTTGCCATTTGGCGTGTTGATATTTAATCTGCATCGTATGTTAAAAGTATGCTGTGGTTAGTCGTGGTCTATCAACTAACTCTCTCACTAGTGAGATATCTCTTTCTTTTGGTTACCTTCCATCTCTCCCCGACGTGTCGTCAATTGTATAACTCGCCATTCTCTATGATATTCTTAAGACTATCTTAAAATTAAGTTATCCCTAGTTGTAATTTCAGAAACAAATTCTTTCTTAACCTTTTGTTTTATTTTCAATTACTGCATTGTGTGGACTTTTCTTTCATATACAAGTGCAGGCTATCGCTTTCATCTTTACTAATCTCTGTAGATTCGTTGTTAGATTCGTTATTAGATTCGTTGTTAGGAGTAAGCGTGAGTAATTTGAGATGTTTTATGCATATGTTATGTACGTCGAAGAAAGAAGATGAATGATAAGTGAATAGGAATGATGTGATTGAAGGTTTGTTGTGTAATAAATGATTTCGAGTGTAATAAATGAATGAGTTTATATGGAATGATATGAATGTGGTTAAAGTGAAGGTGTTGTGTTTGGATGATAATGTTTGAAGAGGGCTGATTATTTGATGAATGTAATGAGTGGATATTTTATGAGTGATTTTAGGGCTCGTGCTACCCCATTTGTTGGGATATAGCGTGAGGATATGTATGTATGTATGTTGAAATTATAGGAAGATTTAATTTTAATATGGTTCTTTAGAAGCCACCCGTCACTTGCATAAATATATAACTTACCGACCTTTACTGTTTGCAGAAATGAACATAATTGTGAGACGTTATATTTGTTTTTCTTAAAGAATTAAGAAATTCAAAGCAAAGTACTAGAAAATGTAAAATATCCAATTAAAAGTCCTTGATGCTTTGTAATTAGGCTACAAATTTTATTTGTGACAAACAAAATAAGATTCGTGTAACCTGACACAACTATTACCCGTTTAAATTGCATCGTACGTCGCTAGACAGAACACCGAGAACACTGTCAGTAGAATGCACCGTTTGCTATTTTACCCCTTGAATCTAGTTGGCTCGAATATGTTTTGCCCGTAAATAAAACACTGTGTCAGCCATCTTCTTGCTCGTGCAACTTGCCAAGTTACCTGAACAGCTGAACGCTGGTTGCTAGGATGCTTGTTGCACGTAGCAGTTACCTTAATCACATTAATTTGGTTTGAAATATCGTCGTTGTAAAATTCGAAATGTTTTCAATTAGATCTGATAATTGGGGTTATTTATCTTGGTAGCTAAGGAGGAATTGCTGTCTTTGAGAAGAGGTTCTACGTTAATTTCTCCACTAATTTATTGGTTCGATTATGTGGATTGTTCACTTTCTCACATTTTTCTCTATGTAGGCAATTAAAGAATAAATAGATGGCATCACGTAGTTGGCTTAATTAAGTATACATATAATACTTATGATTTAAGTACTAGATACTACTTGTAATTTAAATATTAATAGTATATTAAAATATAAGTAACGAACGTTTTATACTATTTTCGCTGTGTCGGCTTTCCTTTACATCATTTCTTTTTAAAAATAGTTGGCATTTTCCATTAAGGTAGTACTAGTGTGACGGCGACGCCATCGGTTGTCGAGTGGCGAAACTGACACTCAAAAAAATATAAAAATTGAATAAAATAAGTGTATTATACCTATTATGATTTGAATATCATGAATTGTTACAGGTTGTTGGTCTAGTGAATTTTCAAATACCATACCACCGTATGGAGTTGCCATTATAAATTGGAATTCTTAATTTTTCATTAAAAACAAGGCTTTGCATAGCTATACATCCATTACTAAACGATACTAACAATATACATGGATAGTTCTAGAACATCATACTAGTTTTTCAAATGAAACTGCAAAATTTTAGAGGTACACAAACCAAATATGTGCGATTCTGAGTGATGATCGACCTAAGCCCCGTGTATAAGAACTCAACTTTACAAGCGAATATATTTGTTCACAGACGATGAATGTGTTTCATATTTTAACAAGATGCGTATAACTAGCCAATGTTTACGTGCAAAATTGTTTTTCACGCTTTTTATTCCACAGTTGGCACAACACCAGATAAAGGCGGAAATACTATTTGACATGTAATTTTTGTAATAAATACAAATAGGCTATTGCTCTGTGAATAATGTTGAAATATAAATGGATGTGGGAAAGAGAAACAACGATTTTTATTAATTTAAATTTTAAAATGTCACTGTCAACAACAAGAAATAAATTTATGTATCAGTCTTACCAATTTCAACTATTTTTTTTATTGCCAGCTGAAACACTTCCTTCTGATCACTCAGTATTTTTATAAACAAAGATGAAATAAAGTTTGACAACTCATTGATAACTTCGTAAAAACTGTGGTTAAAAAAAAATTAGTCAAAAATTAAAATGATGATAGTTCATAGAGTAAAAAATTAAAGGGAATATTTTATTGAAACTTGACCCTCAAAATATTTTGGGAAATGCGGTTAGTGATTTAAAATGAAATAAATTTTTAAGTACTTAGAAGATACCTTATTAAATAATTCTAAACTGGGGCGATTCCGGTCTTCAACCACAAATATTTAATGAAGTTCCTGATTAGTGACTGGTACTGGGCAGGATGATGAAATACGATGAAATGTAGACTGAAATTGCTGGGATGCATGAAACAATTTTGATTGATAAACATCGTATCGAACATGAGGATATTATGCACATATGTTCCACATAGTTGGCTTACAAGGAATGTTCTGTCTCTCTCTCTTGCACCGCATTAATTAGACGTAACAGACACATAAATATGTACATATACATAAGTGTATTGGAATTGTATTATTCTAATAACGTATGATTATCATTTGATTACATTTACATATTGTAATATAATTGGAATTAACATTTCTTATTATAGATATTGGTTAAATTCATATTTATCTTAATATGATATTGATGTTAAATTAATTCAATTGAGGGATAATTTGTTTTCAAATCTAATGTATTTCAGTCTGTTTTTGCATCAGAAAACTTCTATTCGAATCCCACCTACGCGCAGGAAATTACATTCTAGAATTCGATAAGAGTAATTGCATGAAACTGATGTATGCAATTTGTTATTTTTGTTAAATTTATAACTGAGAGGAAAGCGATACTGTTATGAAAATTGCTTTATAATATTTCTCTTTTTCTAAATCTATACGAGGGTATGCATAGGCGGACTTTAGTCTAGGCTAAAGAGGCAATAGCCTAGGGCCCAAAAATTTTAGGGCCCGGATTCAAACATTTAGTTTAAATAATAAATAAAATAAATAAATATATCATCACGCCTTCTACCCATTACTGGGTGTGGCACTCTGCTAAAGCAGATCTCGGTAAGTGATATATTTTGCGCGTGAAGTGCGGTTACCAGTCGTCAAATCACGGCCCCCAAACATGTTAGTGGTGGAGGAGCCACAGGGATAGCTTTTTCAAATTATGAAAATTTGTCGCCTGTGGGAATCGAACCAGGGACCTCAGGATCCACAGGCCGACTTCATACCACTGTGCTAGCCATCCCATAAATAATAGAAATATATAATTTTATTCCCTTATAATGTATATTTAAAGGGTCCGAAATAAATATTTTACCTAAGGCCCGAAATATTTTAAATTCGCTTCTGAGGGTATGTATCTATTCAATAACTCCCAGCCCAATTCTCGAAAGAGTTTTAGCTAATCTTGAATTTTGAATTAGCTAATCATATTTTAGTAATGACTCAGTGGTATCGAGTCGGCCTGTGGATCCTAAGAACCCTAGTTCGATCCTGCCCACAACCATTTTCACTACATTAAAATTACACCTTTGGATAAGGAGTTATCCTCTAACATCTTTAGGAGGCGTGATTAGACGGCTGGAACCGGACTTCACGCGCATAAATATATCACTAAGGTAGAGTGCCACATCCATTAATGGGTAAAAGGCCTGATGATATAAGTTATTATTTATTAATAATGTTCTTCATAAATGTATCTGTCAAACAAAATAAAAAGTATCGCAACGAAACCGTTCAAATTATGGAAATTATATTAAGAAGTAATTCTAAACAAAAAAACAATAAAATATATCATCACGTCTTCTACCCATACTGGGTGTGGCACTCTGCAGAAGCAGATCTCGGTAAGTGATATATTTTGTGCGTGAAGTGCGGTTACCAGTCGTCAAATCACGGCCCCCAAAGATGTTAGTGGTGGAGGAGCCACATGGGTAGTTTTTGAAATTATGAAAATTGTTTGTCGCCTGTGGGAATAGAACCAGGGTTCTCAGAATCCAAAGGTCGACTTCATACCACTGAGCTAGCCATGTGGTGAAAATTGTTTGTCGGCTGTAGGAATCGAACCAGGGTTCTGAGATCCACAGTCTGACTCATCGTTATAAATAGATATAAATCTAGAAGAAGTTATTAAGATCTCATTAATGGCAGAATGCATGCAGTCGGAAGTATGAATTTTATAAATGAGTTTTTTCTTTATTTTGCAATCAGCAGTCTGCTGAATTATGTCGAATGTCGTTAGTTTTTAAAAGTAGTCGCGTTACTAACTAGAAAGAAATCGGACAGTAGCGATTTGCTACGACAAGCAGAAAATGTGATGCTATATATTTTCCTTGACAAGGAAAATAGAACAAGAAATTTGATAGAATCGAATAGACAAAAGAAGTTCTGGGGATAATCGTTAAGTAAACTTACAAAAAATGTTTACACTGTGAAAAAACTACAGAACTGATTACCTTATTGTAAAACAGTATTAAATGTACAATTTAGACTGTATAGATAGAATATATTTTTAACAAGTATCTGTGCATATAATTCCAAAAGTGACAAGTTTCTATTCTGTGCATCATTTTATGCATGACAAGGTGTGTGATTTATATTATCAAGTGAAACGTAATTTGAAGATTGTGTCCCGTGTGCAAAGTTTTACAATTTTATAGTATTTATATATTTAATATATAGAAAATAAATGTTTAAAAACTATTTTATATGTTTACTTCATAGTGTAAAGCCAAGTAATTACTATAATATACAATAGTGTTACTTTTATTGAAGTTTGAACAGTTCATTTTAGGTTAACATTTTCCAAATCAACTAATTTCGTTAAAATTTGTAATATTTTACTGTAGTATTTAATTTTTTCCATTAATAATTGTTGTTGTGTTTTCGATTGTAGTGGAAATTAGAAAGAATTGACAAAACGAATGTTTAAGTTACTATCAGAATTGAATCAAAAGGGAAAAGGAGTCTTTGGCTCTGAAATAGCAATAACAATATAAAAAAGGTAATATAAAGGCGTGATGATATATTTATTTCATTTATAAAACAAGTTAAACTATTTAACCTACAAAATAAAATTAGATCGTAGAAAAAATAGTGTATGCTACTCATGTTAAAAGTGTCACTTTATTGTACAAGTGAAAAGCTGACAGGCGAACCGTAGACGAATTGTTGGAAACTCATTTACTAATTGCATAAATAATTAATATGTTGCAGCTGTATTAAGTATAGAATTTAAATATATTGTAGGTAAAGATAAATTAACTTTGAAATAGTGTTCAAATAAGTTAAAGCGTCTTTTGTACTGGAATGTAGAATTAGCTGTAAATCCTGTAATAAGCAATAAACATACAAACAAATCTGTTTATTTCCTTCAGGAATGTGAACATTTCGACTACTGGAGATAATATTAAGCTGGGCTTGTGTACAGCTTAACAGTTTATAAAGTAAACTAAACTAAATGTTAAATTACAGTGTTATTAATAAGATAATAAGCTTAGTGTAATACTAGTTCAACAAGGCTCTAAATGCGATCAAAGGATCATAATTTCGAGATTGCACTGACCACCAGATGAGTCCGGATGTGACAATTATTTAATAATGATAACCAGTCAGCTTGTGGACATTAAAGGATAATACAAGGATTAATGCATAATATAGTTTGATCAGAATTACAGGCCCACTATTGTACTCTTAAGTACTATAAAAGGTACAAGTTCAATAGAAAAAAATGTTCTTTTTTAAATTCTGTAATAACTAAAATGACCTATACTTAGATTCAAAACAAATTTAACCTGACATATTCATCAAAATTGATATAAATAAATTTAAAAAATAATAATTTTCCTACAATTGTGCGATTTCTTTGTTATTACGTAACTAATATTGCCTTGGTTACGTATGGAAAGTAGACAAATGCAGACCAAGTGCATTTGTGTAAGCAAAGAATTACCCGTGAGGAAAATACTTTGTTAAGCAACTGTCAAAAGAAAGTTGTATTGAGAGCGATTTAAATTTCGCGCCGAGCGCGGAATTCATATTTTGGCCACAGACGCTTATGGAAGAAGAAGATGCGGTGAGGTAGCGCTAGTAAATATGCAGTTGTATATTTTGACGTTTATAAACATAACCTTAAATTGCAGTATATCTTATCTGTACACAATTAATAAAAAAAACGGAACAAAGTAAAATATATCGATAAATGGTTTTATTTTAAGAGTAAGTGGAACACATTTGTGTACATGATTAACATAATTGTTGCTTATATTGACATAATGTGAAGTGGAAACTTTTGTACTGTCTAAAGAAACATTGATTTCTTCCGTACCTGTTCATATTATTAACAGTAATATTTTGACAACAATTTCGGAGGTTTTAGAAGTACCAGCAGCAGGTTGAATGTCATTGTCGAAAATACATCCAACATAGCATGATCTGGGGCTTCAATTATCTTTGGAGGTGTTTATGATAAAGTAGAATCACTCACTGTAGTATTCCAATCTAAACGATTTTGAAGAAATTATCTTGAAATTAGTGAATCGAACCCGGGTTCTCAGGATCCACAGGCCGACACGATGCCACCTACTCCATATATTTTCTTCAAGTATATAAAAAAAATAAAATAAATATATCATCATGCCTTTTACTCATTACTGGGTGTGGTACTCTGCCGAAGCAGATCTCGGTAAGTGATATATTTATGCGCGTGAAGTGCGGTTACCAGCCATTCGGCTGTGGAGATCGAACCAGGGTTCTTAGGGTCCACAGGCCGACTCGGACACCACTGAGCCATTACCCCAAGTATATTATTAACAAATACGTATATCATTGATTAGTTACTGAGATCAGTAAATTTAATCAACTTCGAGTAAAGTGTAACGGGGTATAAATATTTATTTAGTAATGAAATTACTTGAATAAATAAACACGTCGCACGCGTGTTCGTATGAGTCACCCGGGGGTGTTAATTACGCAAATTGATCAACCGAACGTGTTGAATGCAGCTGACAAGTTTTAAAATAGTTTAATAATTTATGAAATCTCCGCAGTAATTATTAGCCGGCAGAATTTCGCACCATCGCACACCGCATGCAGCAATGTAGGGCACACGTACGTTCATTATTCTGGTTCACATCATTAAACTCGCGTTAAGAAAAATTTAATTAATTCTCTAATAATTCCCGACTACAATTTTAGAGATGACTGGTTTTAATTTTACGTGCGATTCGAACACTTTGATGAAATTTCTAGTCGAGTGAGAAGTTCCCGGTGACGGTGATATATTTTCTCACATGTATAATGAGAAAATTAATTTTCAATTTTACTCCTCAGCTTTGAACTTTAATTTGAAGTTTAATTAAGATTTTTTTAAACTTCCATTAGCATTTTTAATGAAGCTCTCATTAAGATATTATAATATTTTTGCATAATTAATTAAAATTCAATTCGATCTTATATTATAATCTCAATAAATTTTTGCATAAAGTTAAAATATATAAGTTTACAACCATTTTGTTCTAGATTGATCAAAAACAGACCATAGACTATATTTGAACGACTGCTATTTAATGAATCTTGTATAAGTATAATGGGGTAGCTAGCTCAGTGGTATGAAGTCGGCCTGTGGATCCTAAGAACCCTGGTTCGATTCCCACAGGCGACAAACAATTTTCATAATTTCAAAAACTACCCCTGTGGCTCCTCCACCACTAACATCTTTGGGGGCAGTGATTTGACGACTGGTAACCGCACGCACAAAATATATCACTTACCGAGACCTGCTTTGGCAGAGTGCCTCACTGAATAATGGGTAAAAGGTGTGATGATATATTTATTTTATTTATTTATTATTTGGTTTTGTATGGAGTGTATTTTATTTGGTTACGTTTGTGTGATTCCATAAATATTTTTAAAAGGACTGAAAAATTGTATAGACGTATAATGATTACATTTTTGTATTATTATTAGTTATTTCGATTTTTTTAGGAGTATGTTATATTTCCATAAATATTAAATAAATTGAAATATTTTGAAATAAGTGTAAAAATTCGAAAATCGGTTAAATCGTATTTTTTTAAATACTGGAATTCGATAATCGTAGTTTTTTTAATAGTTGGATTCTAGAAACTCTTGCGTATATCTAGCGATCCATATACGAATAGACAATGACAAATTCAGTATTTTCGTAGGCTATTCGATAAAAATATTTTCTAATTCTATTTCTTAAATTTAAGTTTTTGATTCATAAAATAAATATTAACTATTGAATAATGGTAGTAAAATAAAATATTCTCTATGGTCTATGGTATTGTATATCTATTCAATTCGTAAATTATATTTTAACTTATAGAATGTAGAATAATAAGGTAATGCAACTATTTTCAAAATATAAAATTTCCAACCCAGTTTGTTTATTTTTACATCAGTAAAAATAAAATAAATATATCATCACGCCTTCTACCCATTACTGGGTGTGGCACTCTGCTGAAGCAGATCTCGGTAAGTGATATATTTTGCGCGTGAAGTGCGGTTACCAGTCTTCAAATCACGGCCCCCAAACATGTTAGTGGTGGAGGAGCCACAGGGATAGCTTTTTCAAATTATGAAAATTTGTCGCCTGTGAGAATCGAACCAGGGACCTCAGGATCCACAGGCCGACTTCATACCACTGAGCTAGCCATCCCATCAGTATTACTTGTAAATATGTTTTAAACAATACTTAATTAAAATATTGTAATCCGTTGAAAGTTTATAAAAAGTCCGTTTAAATGAAAGAGCTGTGAAAAGAGTTAATCAGCCGTTAGTACCATCAGATATTTTAAATTGCACTTTGAGCGAAACTCGACTTTAATCTAGCTGATGGAAAACACCGGAAACTATAACATCAGACTGGATTTCTAACCCCAAACAAGCCCACAATAAACTTAACCTCACCGTATCTCACTGTGCACGTAGTTCGCGTGTCGGACACCAATAGTGCTGTAAGTCACGCATGCGCCCTTACGCTGTTACTAGGAAACATTGATACGTTTAGAATGGTAATATACTTTATTTTAGATCTATTCGTAAAATAGAAATGATTGGATAGCTAACGAAATTGATATAAAGCTTCTCTTAGAAGATGACTATAAATGATTGTTAAAATATTAAATAATACTAAAATATTAGTAAATAAGTAATTATATTTCTTTTAATAAGACTTATTTGTGCAAATGTATTGAAAAATCTGCCAAAACATCGATTTAAATAATAATACAAATTATTTTCATATATTTTATCAATTTCTTTCATCATAACGCCATCTATTTTCAATCAGTGGAACTTCACCTGATATGTTAGAAGTGTGCGTTATAATAACATATCAGTGTATGTTATTTTCAACTTGCCGTAGTAGTTCATGATGTTGTTATGGTTACTTTCATATTTGGTCGTCTGAAAATAAAATTACCCAAGTATTTCACCTTCACTCCTAGTGAAGAAAAGAATATTGTGTTGTTTATGACCATTTATCTTTACATAACTCTAAAACTATAAGTATTTATATGTTAGATAGTGTGTTTTAATAAGTCAAGGTAATGTAGGATTGAAATTAAAGGACTTAGGCTTAAGTTGTAGTCAATTTTATTGAAGCATAGTTGACAACGTTTCGGTTACGGATGTAACCATCTTCAGGTCAAAAAACTAGTTGGTAAAAATAACAACACAAAGAAATTATTTCTTTTATAAAATCTTAATCGAAGTTCGGAATCAGCAAAGTGCAATAAAAAAAAAATCATTAGAAGTTAAACGAAGCAAATAACAAGAATCTAAATTTCAATGCTGACTCCGAAGAGTCGAAGTGACTCTTCGGAGTCAGCATTGAAATTTAGATTCTTGTTTTTTGCTTGGTTTAACTTCTATTAATTTTTTTTTATTACACTTTGCTGACTCCGAACTTCGACTAAGATTTTATAAAAGAAATTATTTCTTTGTGTTGTTATTTTTACCATCTAGTTTTTTGACCTGAAGATGGTTACATCCGTAACCGAAACGTTGTCAACTATGCTTCAATAAAATTGACTACAACTTAAGCCTAAGTCCTTTAATTTCAATCCTATTTATATGTTAAATTAGGTACCTGCTACGAGAATTTCGTTTTTTTCATCTTTTCTCTATAGTCTTTCACCAAAACTTGTTAATGAGAAAATAATGACGATGTTTGGAAAGATCTAAATCTAATTTGATCGCACTTGTCGTTTGTCCTACAATATCCGATATCAAATTTACGCACTTCCAATCTGGGCCAGCCCTATAATAATCCAATACCTTTCTTCAGGCACTCACCTTTTAATCGCATAGGCCTCGGAATCTGCGCAACCCACCGGTTCATATCGCATTCGGTTCGACGTAAAGCCGCGCATAAAATCGTTTGATGGCGCTCATAAATGCACACGTCGAGTTGCCGTGCCCCACGCTGGAGATGCTGTACGCTGCGTCCCCTACGTGACTTAACTACCTAAATTAGTTTCCTCTTTTTGTTGAAACTATGTAGGATTTTATCGCCTGAATACAGGAACTCGAAACTAAAAGGTACGGCTGTAAAGTGAGGTTATCTTTTCTTCTGTCTCATGTTCCAATTTTTTTCGCTATTCGTTTTACTCGTTTTAGATTTATTTTGAAAGTTTATGTTGAATAAATTGAGGTAATGGCCAATTGAATAAAAGTTTTTGGATATGGTTTTGCATCGAAATGAAGGGATTTATTACTTAGATAAAAGGAATTGTATTTGGAATTTTATCTTATCATTTAAATATTGACGGTCTTGGCATATTAAGTATGGATCTATTTTGTAGATATTATACATTCTGAATAGTAAAGTTTAATTCTATTTTAATCTAAAAGTGGACATACATGCTGCATATTTTATTGATTCTAGAAATTGAAGCTATACTATTGCAAAGGTATGAATATAAAATAGTATATTAGTAAAGTTATATGAATTCCAATTTGTTCACATTAAAATACAACAAAAATAAATGTATGTATTTCTGCTTCATTACATTGTTATGTAACACGAAGGAGATGAGCGTACAGTGAATAAGTTAAAATATGATAGTAATAATTAATTTGATGCGAATGTTACTTACTTGTTCTGCGAATTCCTTTCTTCTTGTGCACTACTTTTATGGACTGGCAAATCGTTGTCAGTTATAACACACATATGGCTGTATCATGTAACCCGTCTTTAATAATAAGCGATGTCGATAAATTTAACTAGCTTTGGCAACACCGGTTTTGTCTTGACGTTTGTCAAATTTGTATTTATATGAATAAAAATTTGACAAACGTCACAACAAAACCGATGTTGTCAAAGCTAAAAAAAATTATCGACGTCGCTTATTATTAACGATGTGTTACATGATACAGCCGATAAAGGGTTAATTAAACGAACTTTGATATTTAAATATAAAATATTGAAAACCGAATAAGGATAAAATACAAAACACTTGAAGTAGCAGCAGCAGGTTGATTGTCATTGTGGAAAATAGATCCAACATAGCATGATCTGGGGCTTCAATTATCTTTGGAGGTGTTTATGATAAAGAAGAATCACTCACTGTAGTATTTCAATCTAGACGATTTTGAAGAAATTGTCTTGAAATTAGTGAAATATTTTTAAATAACGTAGAACAATGTGCATGCAATCAACAAACAAACCATAGCAACGCCGTAAAACATTATTTTCGTGAATTTCATTGAGATTTTATAAATTTTGACAATATTTTAGTGATATTCTAAATCGCACAGTTGTAGGAGAAATGTTGTTTATAAAACGTGCCGAAAAAGGCCTTTTTCGGCACTTGTTATAAAAATAACTATTTTGTGTTGTCTAACATTTATCCATAAATCTCGATTTTGATTTGTTTGAATAGCTGTTGCTTGACAACTGTTTACGCTTTAAGGCTATAATAGTCAATTTACGCCCTGTTTTGAGGCCAATAAACAAATTTATAATATCAAAATAAAATACACAATTGAATGTTATGCAGAACTAATAATAATAATAATAATGCTTTATTAAGGTTTACAATTAAGAATGGGATGGCTAGCACAGTGGTATGAAGTCGGCCTGTGGATCCTGAGGTCCCTGGTTCGATTCCCACAGGCGACAAATTTTCATAATTTGAAAAAGCTATCCCTGTGGCTCCTCCACCACTAACATGTTTCGGGGCCGTGATTTGACGACTGGTAACCGCACTTCACGCGCAAAATATATCACTTACCGAGATCTGCTTTAGCAGAGTGCCACACCCAGTAATGGGTAGAAGGCGTGATGATATATTTATTTTATTATTTACAATTAAGAATAATTATTATAATAATTATTTAGAATAAGTATTAGAATAAATATAAATTTATATTTATATACTATTAAAATCTGGTAGTAAAATTCTTTTGATGCATTCAGGTACATGTAATTAATAATAGTATAACATTTTATGGTCACCACATTTTAGTTGACATGACCGTTTAAGAAGAAAATGTAAACAAAAAATATTATCGAAAAATATAAAGATGTAATAATGTGGCAAAACACGAAAAATGCATTTAGATATTGACGGAATTCTGTTGGAATCTGTGTAGAAATTCCTAACATTCTTAAAAATAACAATTAAGCACTTATTCCACTAAAAGGATTAATATGTTAATCGCATCGAACTTTTTAGCTTAAAACGAATCCAGGCCAACTTTTGTGTAAATCAAGTAGGCGCTGCTCGCCGGAGTTAAAATGAGTTACGCCAAAGCAGATTGCATTTACGTCACAGGGCCGACCGCAGGGGGACCGCGGCCGCCCATTCAGAGCTCGGGTTGCGAATTCTAAAGAGACCCTCGGGACCAATTGTGTCGATGGTACATCGAAAAATGCAACCGGAATAATTATTGCGCGTTAAGTCATTTGCGGAATAAACTTATCCAATTTATTTTTAATTTTGTTTTGGTTTTATACAAAACTTTCTGGTATATCTAACTTTAAATGGAAATGAATAAAATATGTAATTGTGTTTCACATTATTTATCTTGTCATATTATTCAAATATTTCAGGAATGGGAAAATAAACATTACAGGATAAAATAATAGTTATTTATATACAACTGGCAAATAATGTTAACTTTATTCTTATCAAAATCATTACTGTGTTTCATTATTTACCGAAGGAAATAAAAATGACGAATACTCTCTAAGAAAATAAAGTGATTCAAGGCTATTATTGACAGTTCCACTTTTTATTTTCTTAGTATTCGGTATTTGTTAATAACATTAAAAAATCAGTTTTTCGTTTATAGGAATATACTTCATTTTTTACTAGTGCTATTAACGAATTTTTCCATTTGTATATAAAATATCGTATATAACATGATATAAGTAAAATAAACTTTACTCCCTTGTTAAATAAACTACTATTATGCAACTAGTGATAAAAGGTTACTTTATTGCAAGAGTACGAGTGGTAAATTTGTAGCACAAGCCGTACGCGAGTATTGAAACACATGAGTGCAAAATATTTTTTATACCTTGCCGTCAAAATTTAAACATATGAGACCTAAAACTTTCGAATCGAAAATGAAAAAATTATTACACCATCACTGCTTCTATACTATTCAAGAGTATATGGATGGTAATCTGAATGATTAACTATTATTATTAATATATTTTCTTGCTTTTTGAGGTGTACTATCTTACATCTGCTGAAATCTCTCCACACATGTATTTATCTGTATATACTATGTATTTAATTTAAGTGACATATCATAAATGTAATTTTACATAACATGACTAATAAATTACGTAGACATATACAGAATTTTGTTACGATTGCATTTTAACTAATTATCTAATTTTTCTAAAAACATTTCAAACATTTATTCCGCATATTATTTTAAGTTACGTAGTTAAGTTTGTTTCGCAGCTAATGGCATTGTGCGATAAAAGATTTTATCGCACGCTATACGATAAACAGTTACTTTTTGCACTGAAAAACAGTACATAAAGACTCACTTTTTGCACGAGTGTATAAAAACCTAATATATTAATTTCTTAACATCTATCGGTGCGGTGAATTAACTTATAGTAAATGTGTTTTAGGGTAAAAAAAATTGTATAAAATTAGGTAAATGGATGAAATATTAATGTATTTATTTTGTTTGAATTTACGGACTATAATAGCGGAACTAGTCAATAAATTATACAGCTCCTAAATCTTGTGAACTGTGCTAAATATAATTCTGAAGCTCTAGTTACATGGACTAGATACTACTAAATCCAATAAATCATACTGCACCGGATGGTTAAAGGCAACTACTGCATACTACAGTATCTATCGGCTTCCTCCAAATCTCAACAAGACATTAGTTGCATATTGTAAATTATTGATTATCAACTGCGACATAATTACTTTCTAATTACTATTATTAATATTGCATTTTACTACATTTAGCAGCATACATTGTTAAGCCAATAAATAATGTGAATTATTCAAATGATATCAAATGTGAGAATTAGCTAATATTTATAAAAACCAATAATGTGAAAAAAGAAAAACAATTATTATATAATCATAAAATATAAGCGTTGTCATTATCTTATCGGTCAGTAATAGATAATGATTAGGAATTAATAGGGGGATAACAATTTTTTTTTAAATATCGTTTTGTAAAAATATAAATATATCATCAGGTCTTTTACCCATTACTGACTGTCGCACTCTGCCGAAGCAGATCTCGGTAAGTGATATATTTATGTGCGTGAAGTGCGGTTACCATTCGTCAAATCACGGCCCTCAAAGATGTTAGTGGTGGGAGAGCCACAGGGGTAATTTTAATTTGATGAAAATGTTTGTCGACTGTGGGGATCGAACCCGGGTTCTTAAGATCCACAGGCAGACTCGATACCACTGAGCCATTTACCCCGTATATCGATTTGTACAATTTTGTAACCAAGAAAATAGTAACGTAGCCTGAAATTTATTCCTACAAATATTTAATCTTATATCTGATATTTCAGTAGTGTTATAGGTGTATTCTGTGACATATCTGTCAGTTTTTAACGGCCCGTTAAATTTATTGCCAATGACAACAGGCAATCGTAGCTCAGTGGATAAAAACGAGGTAAAACTTGCATTTCTTAATTAGCAAGCAAGAGGTGCGTTCAAATCTCACTGACTTCTACTTATATCAAAAAAATACGATTGTATCTGAGTGGTTCGGATTCCACTATAAGCTGTAGCCCCCCTGATCTGTAATTGGGATTTACTTCCTGTTGTGCAGAGTAACAAATAACAACAGATATAATTTGACACATATATTTTTTTGTTTAAAATATTTAACGGGCCCTTAAAAATTAACAGATGATTTACAGAATATACCCCTTAGCGGATGTTTCCAATAGTAGCGTCCAATAAAATGGTTGTAAAGGACGCTGCTATTGGCAACGTTGTACCAAAAAAGATGAACTTCGTGAAAAGATTCGCCTACGCAAATGCTAACTTTTTTACAGGAAAATAATATTTATTATATAAATCCATGTCAACTAATCTTTCTAAAAGCGTACCTAATATCTCAAATTTATAATCTCTTTATAGTTTCTGAATTCATGTAAGGGACTAAAGGATGGACAGAGCAATAAGTAATGCTTTGTCCATACTATGTGTCGAAGCAAAAGCCTAAAAGCGGACCAAAATAAATTAGATTACACGTGCTAATTTGAAAGCAGAATCAGAGTAGGTATTAGTAGATAGAATTAGAATTAGTTCCCAAACGTGAATTGCATTTTATCAGAATCCTTTGCTACAAAACTTTCAAAATTAAATTTTTATTTATTTTCCTCATTCTACCGTAGTGAGTGCCGACTGGTAAATAATTTAAAGTTTTAACTCGATGCATTCTCGTGTTTATTTATTGCATTAAAACCTCTGTAGTATCCAGTGCAACATCTAATTAAAAGTTCGTGCCAAGTTACTTCACTGTACAAATAAATGGAGAAAATCTGTTGAAGTTTGATGCCGATCCTGTAGCAATATATTCGGGTCAGTAATGTTTGCAGCCGCTCTTTAAAAGTTTGAGAAAAGTAAAGTGGCAAGTTGCTGCAGATAAATACGTTGTTGGATTCGTGATGCGTATTCCCGCTTCGTTCTCACTTCTCGTTTCGTATTCGCGCCGACTAATAACTCCAGTTTCGCGTGTTTCCTTCGCAGATCGCGACATTCGGTTGTTAATACTCCTAACGCAGCCAACTATATCATATGATGCAAATGTATTTTGCCTCAATGCCATTCACTTTTTAGTAAAAGAAAAACTTTTGAGTTATGCTTATTTCAGTTTTATTTTTGAATTTTGATGGAAACAAAATTATTAAAGGATCATTTATACGCGTTGTATTTAATTCAAAACAGTCACAAAATGGATTGTTTAACAAATTAAAAAATCTGGTGTGGGCACCACACGACTTTCTTATACACAGCATATTTAATGTTTGGAATATATGAATGTTATATAATATTATTAAAAATGTAATTCAGTTTTTCAGTAAATCAGCATTTATCTGTTTGAAACATATAAAATATCAATAATTTTTTAGTAATGTTGACTACTTTATGTCTAACTTTACTGATGAGGCACATACAGAAAAATAAAGGAAAAATGCAAATAACATTTTTTGTTCCAAATATTTTTTCTAACATCTTTTATTTGAAACTATTTTTCGTAACTGATTCCATTTTTGAAATAAATGGAATTTATTGTTTTGTGCGTCCAGTAAACTTCCTCTTCCGGTTTTTCAATTTCATTCAAAATCAACTCAGCTCCTCCTATTTTTATGAAACTTATAATTACCAAGTTTCATTAACAAATCTTATCTCGTTCATGAGATATTGCACACTCGGACACACATCCATCCACACACACACACACACACACACACACACAGACATCATTGAGAAAATGATTAAAACGGATTCAGTGGACCTCAAAACACGTATTTCCCCAAAATCTCGTCAACGATTTTTTCACGATTCCAATACTTCCTTATACTGTGTATAAGAAAGTAAAAAATTATAAAATATGTAAAATAGTTTTTATTTCGAAATGTCTGAATAAAATCATATAAGGCCGTATTTTTATGTTATCCGCCTAGCCAGAAAACAAAAGAGCAATGATCTCAAAAAAATTATTAGAAAATAGCTGATATGTACAAGTACATGTGCGAAGTTGTATTTATTTTGTGCGATTTATAAAAATTTGATAAGGTTTATTTGTTAATAAAAGAATCTCCATTTATTCTCGAGTTAATAAAGCAAATGAAGGTCAGCAACTAATCAATGCCTGTGGATTTATAGAGTTAACCTAATTTAAGAAATAGAAAAAAGTCTCAAGGAAAAGCAGTGTATTTCTGATAAAGCATTGTAGAAGCAGTTGACCAATTTTTGCAGAGTTGGCCAAAGTTTTTTTTCTGACGGTATAGGATAATTAGAAAAGAAATAGCATAAGTGTATGTGTCGAAATAGTTGTTTACGAAACAAGTGCGCAAAGACATGCGCGAATAGCGCAATTGACGTTTTCATGCACGAAATTTGTACAATTCTTTTTGTAAGGAACAAAAATTGTTTAACCGACAGTGAGATCATTTGAAGCGTGAATTTATATTAATAACAGTTTAGTATGCCATGAATTGACATTTGTTATATGAAAACAAATTGTTTTTTTTTCTCGTAAAGTTGTGAAAATATATTTGATTCATGACGTTATAAGCTAATGTCTCTATTTCTTTTATAAATTCCTTAAAATGTATGTGGATAAGTATAATTAGCGTTTAAATAATAAAACTTTAAAACCATAAAAATGGGTGCTTTTTTCAATTACTTTGAAGCACGAGTGCGCAAAATCAATCTTTATATCAGTTTCCAGAGTAATGTAATAGTTATTTATGTCATAAGGATCGTAATGTCAATCATTATGGTACTAGATAACATGATGTGTTCCTTAAAGATGGATAAACATACAAAATTTTATAAGCTGACGTAAATTAGTGAAAAATATAAATTAAAGTATTTTCCATATTTGATATAATCTATTTTCGATGTGTATTTAATAACAAGCTATGATAATGTGCTGATAATCTCATTATCGTCTTTGGACAATAATAATAGTCATTATAGTACTCAAATTAGGGATTATAATGTTCTTATGATACGGAAGCATATAAATGTTATTTTGAATGATGCCAGTGCAAAAAAAAATATTTTTAATGATACATGTTCTTCTCATAGCTAGGTAGATAACATAAAAATATTGTTTCTACACAGAATTCAAAATAAATCCGAAAATATCTTTGCCTGAACAAAGTTTGTCTTTGAGAGTTCTTGCTCCAGATAAAAACTTTATTCTATTTGACAATGCTAATAATAACCCATATTTGTTACTGATTTATAAATAATGACCACGTGATGATAAATCAAACAAAGTAAAAAAGCGATCACGTAACAATTTCGATTTTCCCAATCAATATTTATTAAAATTATTACATTCGAACGGACGGAAATTTCATAAAATTATATGGAGTCTCATGCATAATGCATTGACAATCTGAATATCTATGGTTGCTAACAATGAAGGCGAACCTAGGCACTCGTTACTGAGTTTCACGTAGCTGCGCGAGATCGCGCTCTCGTCGTTTTTTCATGGACGTACAAGTGGGAAAATTCCTTCTATAGTTATAAAAATAAATAGATAAATAAATGAACTATTTCAAATAATAAATAGTAATAAACAGAAATAAAAAATTGTATTGATAAATATGGATATAGTTAAATGAGAATATTATTTTCACACTAAATTGCTACCGTATCATACCGTCTGGTTCTTTATATTTCGTTTGTCTTGTTTTACTTGACGAAGCGGTTGTTTGAAATACAAGGCCGCAGGCCGAGTATTTTAATCTGCTGCGTCAATTAAAAACTCTTTCCTGACGTACCTATTATGTATACTATTTTTTCTGAAACCCTTTAATTTAATCAATATTTAATCATTAATAATTCACAATTTTTAAATTTTTTGATATGAATTGTACTGACAACAAACTACGTATCCAAGATTACAACAAAAATAACAGTCAGGTAAAATCTTTACCAGACTGTTTTATACTTTACCAGACTGTTATTTTTGTTGTACCATTGGATATGTACTTTACTTGACTGTTTTGGTACAAATCTACTTTCCATACTAAAATTGGTCAGGAGAGTAGGCACTTTCTTACCGGTTTCAGAAAAAAGTATGTTTATATATAACCGGTAAATAATGTTAAATTTCTTTTAATCAAAATCATTACTTAATGTACCTTATTATTTACTAAGGAAAATAAAAAGGAGATGTAATTACAAGTCAGTGCCACATGGAAATTTTTGTATTTTCTTAGCATTCAATAGACTTTTTCATTGCTCTTATGCGCATGTTAGAAAAAGAAATCCGAACTTCTTTATGAAATTATTTAGATGAATATGTAATATTTTTGGGGTTCGTAATTTGACGGTCAGTGTCTACATTTTACAGGGCAAAATGTCATCTAAATGGGATAAGTGACTCAGGGGTAGTGAGTCGGACAAACAATTTTACCCACATTGAAACTACTCCTGTGGCTACTCCTCCACTAATATCCTTAGGGACCATGATTTTACGGCTAGTAACCGCACTTCACATGCAAAATACATTACTTGCCACTTCCAGTAATGGGTAGAAGGCGTGATTTATTAATTTTAAGTGGCCCACATTTTACAGAGATTTTATAGTACATTACATGACAAGCATCGAAAGTGTAAGATAACGTGCGAATGATTGAAGTTCAGGAGTACAGTTATCACACTTTTCAGCGAGTTATGTACACTTTTTTTCAGACGACCACAAAATATATTTCTAAAAAAAGATTTGCAAGAGCAATGTTGTTACACTTTGACAGCTGATGCGTTTTTGAAGCTAAGCGTTGACGTTTGATGTTTGAGGTTAGGTGTGGTGATACCAACTGTACTAACCGTAATGTCAAAATGTTAAATAATGTTAAAGTATTAGTACATAAACATATCATCACGCCTCCTACCCATTACTGTTACATAACCATATTGATGCACCTTATTTACTTTCATGCATAAATTTTCATGTTCCACGTTTGGCATCCAGGTTTACCATGACTTTCCATCCACCAGCTGGTCATTCCGACATTATTCGGCGCTCACCCATCCATACGATGTGTCGAAATGCTGATAATCGTTATGAAGACATCTTTATTTAATTTATTTATATTAATTTTTTTCTATAATTTATATTATATTCGTTATTGTTTGTATTTTTTGAATATTTAATTTTAAAATTGTTTTGTATTTTGTCCTGTAATTGGATTTATCTGTTGGGCAATAAATATATATTATTATTATTATTATTATTATTATTATTATTACTGGGTGTGGCACTCAGCCGAAGCAGATATCGGTAAGTGATATATTTATGCGCGTGAAGTGCGGTTACCAGTCATCAAATCACGGTCCTCAACGATGTTAGTGGTGGGGGAGCCACTGGGGTAGTTTTTAAATTATGAAAATTGTTTGTCGCCTGTGGGAATTGAACCAGGGTTCTCAGGATCCACAGGCCGACTTCATATCACTGAGCTAGCCACCCCATAAATAAATAAATAATTATTAATTAAAGAAAAATATTTATCTGTACAAATGTAACAAATCAACCAAAACTTCGATTTAAATAATAATATATATATATATAAATTATTTTTATATATTTTATTATTTTCTTTCATCGTAATGCCATCTGTTGTTAATCAGTGAAACTTCATCTGATATGTTAGAAATGTGCGGTGAAATAACATATCAGTGTATGTTATTTTCAAGTAGTTTATGATGTTATGGTTACTACTTTCATAAGTGGTCGTCTGAAAACATTATTTAAAGTTAATTGCTGCCGATGGCACGAAAAATATAATTAGCGACTCGGAATGTAAGTACTATACTCCGCCTCAGTTCATACCTTTTCGAATGTTATGTAGCATTAATAATAACTATTATTTTACTTTATAATCCTATGAATTCAATCCTCTCCCTGAAAAAACTATCTCGTACGCCAGTGTCCGTCGCCCGCATCCGGTCTCGACCGGGTTGCTCGGTGCCGCCGTGCGTGCGTCCCAGCACTTCCGGTGGATTCCCGGCTGCTTCCTCTGCGGTTCCCGTCCACTAGTTTCTGCACTAATAGGCTTCCTGTTTGTTATGTGTGGACCCGGGACGCCTGCATGCTTGAATGTGGACTGGACTTTGCCGCTCTGCGCTCAGAGCTATGTAGTTTACATGTTTGGGGGCGCTATGTTCAGGATTTGAGTTCGCAGATCGTGATTCCTCGACGTGGGGGATGGTTAGGTGGTTAGCTAAATTGATGTATTAGAATATTAGATTTATTGGTAAATTGGGGTTTTTAAATAAAAAGGCGCTGATAGTGCCAAAAAGTGGAACTACGACAAAGGTGCACTTTGCCTACTAACCTAATACTTAAAAACAAATAAAAATAATTGATAATAAATAATATTTATAATAAAGAAGGTAATCAAACTTTAATTAACTAATATTATAGAAATAATCAGCTTCAACGTAAGTTAAATTTGAAACTTGATTTAAACAAATATATAAAGCAAATTAATTGTGTGACAGCTATGTCATTTGATATGTTATTCGGACATGGGAAATTTAATGCCGTTGAGCGCACCTTTATATCTTGTTAAGTTATTGAGATATGGCCTCCGGAAAAAAATCGCTTCAAATATACACAAATTTTGCTAATGTCAATTCGATTCCGGGGAGTTCAATGCCGTTGAGTGTATCTTCATATTCTGTTTAGTTTTTGAGATATGGCCTCGGGAGTCTCGAAAAACTGATGTGTTAAAATTTCTTTACGATTTTCAAACAATTTGCTCTAAAACTATTTCTCGTACGATTATTGTAACGAAAATCTACATACGTACGTATTTTGACCCGCTGAATCCATTGGTCGAATCCTCAAGTGCGTACGCCTTCTGGTTTTTAAGATATTCTATAAAAACTGTTTTAGACAAAAGTTTAGTGAAAATTAAAAAAAAAATTCAAAATCGCTGAAAACTTATGTACAAGTTAATTAAAACAAGAGAAATTCAATGCCGTCATGCGCATCTTCATATCTTGTTTAGTTTCTGAGATATGAACTCCGGAACTGTTGTACTTTCCAAAAAATTCAACATCTCAGTTTTTCGACTTTCTCGAGGCCATATTTCAAAAACTAAACAAGATATGAAAATGTGCTCAACGGCATTACAGTTTATTGCTGATATTTATTAATTATAACATAAAAATCTGAAAATATGTAAATGTTGTGTCAGCCATCTTGACCATGGTTAACTTTTAAAATTCTGTTAGCTAACAGCATAGTTAACAACGCTTTATGCATCCGGACCTTAGACTGATAACACACAAACATATATAACAATATGTTATCAATTAAATAGTAAACTTACACAAATTCTTTGAGACTGACATAAATAATAATAAATAAATACAATATTAATACATATTTGATTAGTTTAGAAATGCAAATTTATAGTTGAAATATTTCGTAATTAAATGAAACGTTTATTATAATTATGGTTACAAAAAGGTTTTATGGAATAATAAATAATTGATTTGTCATTGTTACATTTATGTTTTAATAATATAAAATTTATTTGTACACTTGTATATTAATAGAAATTTTAATTTAATATTATTAAAATGATATTATTATTGCATAGTTATTCATTGTTTTGATTTAAATGAGGTAATATAAATTTGATTAATGAAAATAATGAACAAATTAATTTGTTGTTTAAAATTGTAATAAAAATAATTTACGAGTAAATTCTACGCGTATAGTTATATCTCCGTAAATAAATAATAATTTTATGAAAATCGTAATTATATGCGATTATAATGAATAATTTCATGTTTTTCCATTGGATTGTTGGTCATATAATGCCCGTTGAATACGGAAATCAATATTTATTTAATATATAATCATTTCATAAATAATATATGAAATTTCCGCTAATCCACTTTTCAAATAATAATGACGTTATAATCAATTTATTATTTTATCTTACTGTATATTATTCAATATTTCTAAACATATACAAAAGGAATAATTAATCGAACAAAATGAGGTTGAATATAGAGCAACCAAAAATTTCTTATGGCCTGATTAAAAAAAATAAAATATCACTTTTATTGTAAATTAAATATATTATTGTTATCAAAGTTTAAAATTAATTATAAAATATTAAAATCTTTTGGATATTAATAAACGAATGTTTATTATTTATCATTCCAAACTTACTTATAATGTATTTAAAAACCATAATGATTGATTATAATTCGTATTACATATAAAATTTTATATGCTGACGTAAATTCTTCTTCTTTAATGGCTCTACAGCCCTAATCGGGCCTGGGCCTACCGGGCACACCGAGCCGCAGTTTTTACGCTGCCGTACTGCCGGTTTCCGTAGTCGATGTTACTTACTTTTTAAGGCATATGTTATAGCGTCCGAATATGATTAATACAAGTAACTGTATTTTTTATTTAACGACAAATCATACTTTGTCCACAGGCGGATTCGAACTGACGAACCTTGGTCCGGGCAGTGTTGCCAACTAACGTTAACAAAAAGTCTCTAGATTGCATTTAAAAAGTCTCCAGAATATCTCTAGATTATAATTTTTAAAAACCTCCAGATATCTCTAATAAAAAATTAAAATTCGCCAGAATATCTCTAGAATATATATATATATATATATATATATATATATATATATATATATATATATATATATATATATATATATATATATATATATATATATATATAATAAAAACTAAAATATAAATTTACAATATCACATAACTTACAATCAGTCTGCATATCAAGTACCTTCTATAAGGTAAATAAAAAATACTATACTAAATAGGTGTGTCTGTACAAGACATAAAAAATAAAAATAAATTCAAACTGGCATTACGTTTTTGAAGTTTTACCTCAATAAGTCAACAAACGTGTAAACTTAAAAGTTGGAACGAAGTTAGGTTGGAATCACGTAATACCAACAGCAAAAATATTCCTGTTTGAATTATTTAAATAATATATTGTATTCGTACGAAATCACAGTTTGGGGAAAAATATCTCCAGAAATGTCGCCAGTAATGTATTTAAAACTCTAGATTTGCGACAGGTCGCTAATTCTTTTAAAAAGTCGCGTTACGATAGTTAATTTCTCTAGATTTCGCGACAAAATCTCCAAATTGGCAACACTGGGTCCGGGTGATGTCACAGTATGTTAAGAGATTGACACGCTCAGCCACCGCGCCTGTGTCGTAAATTAGTATAAAATATAATAGTTATTTATTATATAAGTGTTTTATATACCAATAAAACAGAAGTGTAATACAAAATTTTATCCATAATTCATAATTATAGGTATCGAAGAAGATTGGTCGTAACGTTTAACGTTGATTCAATTATATATAGTTTCTGAATATACGGTAGATCATGAAATGGTTGCTAAAAAACAAGTTGTTTATAGTGTTTTATAGAATATGAAACAGTAGTGTTTTATGAGCCATATAATTCAACTGAAATCAGTGTAATAATGTCCTTATTATATATGAATTGTGAATAAAATAAATTATTTAACGTTTAAGAAAAATCAATTATTATAAAAATCTCGGGATCTCCCTGTTCGAATTCCATAACGCTACCCACACCATAGAACGATGCTATGTATGTAATAATGTTTAAATTGGTAAACAACCCCACCGAGGTTATGAAGTAAAATGTGGTAATTCTCTCATTCAGAAGCTCTGACTGTTTCCTCCAAACCTCATTCGTTTCCTTGACCCTTTGCCATCAAAACACCCGTGTGACACTTCAGCAGTAGCCAGCCTGCTAGCGACCCCTTCAGTATTCATCGGAATGACGTCATTTAAGACCACGGGTTGACGTTAAACCAAGAAGTAAATTACGCACGAACGAAGACCACTGTATAACAAAGACACACCTAAGTTAAAAACAACGTGTTGGAGGGTAACAGACAATGCTGTAAATAGTAACGTCAACGGCCACGAGGCAGATGCGAACGTGTTTAATTGCAATAACTGCCGCTGTCAACAGCGCCACAGTCCGGTGTGTTTGACAAGAAGTGCGTACACTTGTAACGCGAGGTTTCCACCCTCTGCGGGGTGAGCGGTGGTTGTTTGTTTGTGTATACGGATGTGGACATGCTCCTGTTTGCACGATATTTACGCGCTTGTTGAATTGCCATGTTTGTTCAAATGAGGGAATTGTTTTACATCGTGACAATCCTGTTAGCTTGCCTGACAATTTATACAAATTTCATATTTTAATGTGAAGATTTGATTTTTAATAATACAGAAACTGTTTTTACTTTTCATAAAACGCTTGAATTATAATTAGCTTTCATGCAACTTAAATGCTACACTGAACTGTAATTAAAATGCATTTATGAAGCGTACACATCATGAAAATAAATTTCACATCTTTCGCTGTATTCCATTTGCCACTTGGTGCACTTAAATCAGTTTAGATAAATTAGACAACATGACTAAATCAACTTAATTAAGCAAACTGCTGCACTTATTGAGATGAATTACTCTAAGCTAAATCCAAATAAGTAAATCTAGTAGTGGAAACAAAGTGAGAGAAGTAATCTAGTGAAATACGAGTAAATAAGTGATCTGATTCAATAGGCATATTCCATTTGCCATTTGGATCAAATCTAACTTACACTTACTGAACCAAATCACTTACTTATTTCGTTGGGTTACTTCGCTGACTTTATTTCCAGTATTGGAATTATATATTCTATTTTTCTTTGAAATAATTCACCCCAATAAATGCATCAGTTTGCTTAATTCAGTTCATTTAGTCATGTTGTCTAAATTATCGGAACTGATTTAAGTCAACCAAATGGCAAATGGAATACACCTATAAAGTGTGAGATAGATCTGATTCAAGTGGGAAATGGAATACGCCTTTTCTAAAAGTACAGACTATACTGGGTGTAACATAAGTATTTTTTCTCTATATCATATCAAAAATAATAATACTTTATTTGAAAAATATAATCGTGTTGAATAAATTCAATTTAACTGATTTTACCGGAAATATATTTTAGTTGTCAGATATGTACGAGTATTAGTAAGAAAATAAACAAAAACCGTATTCCATTTTAAATTTGGATCAGATCTAACTTACACTTACTGAACCAAATCTCTCATTTATTTGACTAGATTACTTATCTTAATTTGTTTCCAATACTAGATTTACTGATTCGGATTTACCTTCAAGTAATCCACCTTAATAAGTACATCAGTTTTCTTAGTTCAGTTAATTTAGTCATTTTGTATAATACACCTATTCTTGTAATAATAAACTGTTCCTGGTAACTTTTTATTTTATAAGATTGACACTAGTAACGCTATTTTATTATAATTTGAAAGAATTTTCAACGTCAGATAAATATTTCATAATATTATTAAACACAATAATGTTTTTTACACTTTCTTAGATACACGATCTTCCACAATATTTGAAATACAGTAAAATCTCGAAACCGTGAACACAAAAAATCTGGGGCTATTCACTTACAGCATAAGTTCATGTTACTGAGTGAATATTAAAAAACTTTACAGTTTTGCTTCTAATACTTTATTTATTAATATATTTTACATTTCAAAAATAATACTTGTTGTTGAATTATCTTTGCAGTGATAGAGATGTTCCTTTCACGTTGTTTTAGGAACCATCTTTATAGTGCTTTTTCCATTTTCAGATATTTGGCTTATTTTTTGGTACGTGTTGAAATATTGGACACAACATTGACAATTTTCTCTTTTTTATTTTTTATTGAGCAAATTGTTGACTTTCCTATGCTATACTTCTTCGCTAAAAGAGTTACACTTAAACCTTTTTTGTAGTCTTTCAGAAGATGCCATTTTAGAGTTTACACACCTCATAAGAAAATCTAATTTCATTAATTTCCTGAACATACGCGTATTCTGAACACAATTGTTGCGTGGTTTATGCACACTATTTAAAGTTAGGAGAAATCCACGGCCAGAATTGCAAAATTTTAAGCTTAAAATTCGACGTTCACATAATTGAATAAATGCGTTGTTCACACTACAGAGAATGCAATAGAAAATATTTGATGTTCATATTACTGAGATATTCATATTAACGCGTTTTCACGTTAGCGAGATTCTACTGTAGCTACACCTACTAGCTACTGGGGTATATGGTTTTCGACTCATACATTTTAATGTAAACGTATTTCTATTTTCATCCATTTCTACATGTAAATACATCACGTTGACATTGATGTATTGATTGTAAAATGGTCTGAATTTATTTCCATTAACCAGTGAGTCAATAACCGAGCAAACTTTGCCTGCCTTGTTCTTCAGAATGATCCACTAAACATAACGATGCTCATGTCCACAAAAGAGTTTTATGTCTGAAAAGAAGGTAAGATCCTTGATGACACAACTCTCAATTAGCGTTCGTCCTTTAAGTGTTTCGTCAATAAACCTTCAAAATTTACTGCCGTTTGTTCGCTTTTATGAAGACAAATTTACTTCACTTTAGTACTTCATGGAAAATGGACCATGGATGATAAAATGTTTAATTATAAGAAACTGTAAACAGAACATATTTACAGCCTACTCAACGGAAACTGTGAAATAGGCAATTATGAAAAACTACGAGGTGTGGCTATTAAATAACGAGGCTGATGCTGTTTTAACATTTTATTTTGATTCCATACCTATTTACTTATTATCACTTTCAATGTATCCCTACAATGCTCCATGCGAATCTTCCATTGTTCGAAACAGTGCTGAAAGTCTTCTTCTGTCAGCTCCTTCAGAACGCGTGCCGATTTCTCTTTCAAAGCTCCAATCTTGTTGCTATTAAGGCAAATTTCACCTTAGGAAACAGATAGAAGTCGCACGGTGCAAGATCTGGCGAATAAGGTGGATAGTCCAACACTGGGATGCTGTACTTGGCTAGAAATCTCTTGACAGACATTGCAGAATGAGCCAGCGCATTGTTTTGATGGAGAAACCATGACTTGTCCTTCCACAATTCGGGTACTTTTTTCAATAAATTATAAGTTTCAGTAGCAGTTTTGCCAAGTTTCATGTGAAATTTCACAACAATTCGTTGAGCTAATGTTGCATGTAACATTTTTTCGGCGAAACAAAAATACAACTCTAATTAGAACGAATACTATGGCTATACGGATTTGTTTACAGAAACGAAAGGTACTGCTTACGAAAGAGAAAGCTTCACACTGAAAAGCTGATGGTCGCTGGTGTTTGGCGCATGCGTACTACGTCTGTAGCAGTGTCAGTCTCGTTATTCAATAGCCACACCTCGTACTACTACTATTGCTTTACTGACTATTTTAGAAGAAAAAGAGTCATATCAAAGTTGTAGATGATTATTTACTAACTCTAAATTAGTCTTCTTATTTCATTTTACTTATTTTTAATACTATTAAAATGAGGTCTAAAATATTTAACTGATAGTCAAATACTCAGTCTTCTGAAAATGGTTCAAGAAGCTGAAATCGATAAAGAATTTCAATAAATTTGTGAAACTTGCATCAAGTGTTTTCTCTCTCGATTGTTATAATGTTTCATCACGTCCCTATAGCTGCATCTATTAATTTTATTACAAATTTTTGTCATTAAAATTGATCACAGAAAACTTTTAAAGGAATAAGTTTTAACTAAGTTCATATCATTAGTACCCTTTCGAGTGTAAAAATTTACTTGAGACAAGTTCGTTTAAAGTTGATAATTTTCTAACCGTTTATACAAAATCATGTACGTTATTCAGATTCAAACATTGTTGCGCATTTACATATTCAACGCAAAAAAAGACTATATTTTGCTAGTACAGAATGTCAACTAGCTACTCGACTAAACTAACGTTGAGAAAGCACCTGAACCGCAGACAAATCAAAAAGAATAACTCGAAGCTAAATTCAGACATATTTGCATTTTCACGTTCAACAAATAAAATAGCTGCAAACTTAATATAGGTTTCAAGGGAAATCATAAAGTTATCTATCGTGAAATATCTTGTTTTGCTTTGTAGACTTTTGAAGTCGAGTATAATCACATTAACAAGAAAAAAATACCTGTTTCAGTCATGTTTCTACAAACGTGAAAATTAATTAGAACATAGAATATTTTTTTTATGGGGTAATGACTCAGTGATATCAAGTCGGCCTGTGGATCCAAAGAATCCTGGTTCGAACCCCACAGCCAACAAAACATTTTCACCAATTTAAAATTACCCCTGTGGCTCCCTCACCACTAACATCTTTGGGGGGCCGTGATTTGACGCGCATAAATATATCACTTACCGAGATCTATTTTAGCAGAGTGCCACACCCAGTAATGGGTAAAAAGCGTGATGATATATTTATTTTTTAATTTTATTTGTTTATACAACATTTTAATAATATTTTTATTTCTGAAAATTACCAGTAAATTCTTTTATATTTGCAATACTTATCACCGGGATGATGAACTCAGATCAATACGATATATTAAAATTTTAATCAACCAAATAATACCTCATGGGGTATCGAGTCGGCCTGTGGATCCTCAAAACCCTGGTTCTATTCCCACAACCGACAAACAATTTTCGCCACATTAAAAATACCCTTGTTGCTCTCCCTCCACTATTATCTTTAGTGGACTGCTAGTAACCGCACTTCACGCGCAAAATATATCACTTACCGAGACCTGCTTCAGCAGAGAACCACACCCAGTAATGTGTAAAAGGCGTGATGATATATTTATTTATTTAATATTTTTATACAGGATAGTGACCGCGACATAGAATTTTAGCATGTAGAATCATAATTTAGTAATTTCCTACTCCCCTAATTGTTTTGAACAAAAAAGCTTCAAATAAAATTCTGCATCTAAGGCAATAAACAAAATTAATTTTGCATGGTTTGTAACGACACCAATTAGATCTGAAAATGACGAAAGTTGCCTTAAAACTTAAAATTGAAACAAAATTAAACAAATGTTGATAGTTTTAACATATGAAACGTCAAACATTTGATGGATAGTTTTGAGGCAATTTTCGTCATTTTCAAATCTAATTTATGCCTTTACACAGCCATGCAAAATGAATTTTATGTCCTGAAACTTGTATTTGATGCTTTTTTGCTTAAAATAACCAGGGAAGCAGGAAATTACGAAATTGTGATTTTACATGTTAAAATCCTATGTTAGAGAGTCACGGTCACCATCCTGTATATATATATTTAATAATACCCCAAACGGGAGTATTTTTCAACAGGATTCCGCCCCTAATCAAGCCTCAAAAATAGATGGGATAGGTGACTCAGTGGTATCGAGTCGGCCTATAGATTTGAGAATCCGGGTTCGATTCTCACAGCCGACAAACAATTTTCACCACATTAAAACTACCCCTGTAGCTAGATTGATGCACCTTATGATGAGCCGCCACTGCTAGTACTAATGAAGTCAAACAAAGAGTAAAATCAGTAAAAATATAGCAATTTACATTTCCAGAATATAAAATGTTCATTTATGATTGCAGCAGTGTAGATCGTTAATATTGTTTCTCGAAACGACGTTAACAACATTTCTACAGCTTCAATCATATGTAGAAAGAGGCGCTGAAGTCAAATCAAAGAAAATAAATCGCCGTTGTTTGCATTGTCTCTGTGCGGTAGTTCCGGCGCGATTTATAGATGGCCAACAATGAGCGGCCGTCGATGAATCAAATCCGCAACAACTATTTTTCCCGACGGGGTGCGAGCGCACACGTGACATACGAGTAAATTATATTTTTTTACGAAAAATCATAAATCCCAGTATGGAAAACCACGGGGGTTCTATTGAAATAAATCAGTTTTACTCCCTGCTATAACGCAGAGAGATTTTTATTGATTATTTCTTCTTTGTTGTGTGTTTGGGCAGAATCTTGATTCGAGATCAGATCAGGATTTATTTTGTTTTATTTATTAGTTGTCATCTATTATTATTGAGACAAATTCCAACATTTTTGTGATTTTATTTTTATTGAAAATAGGAACTTTTACTCAGGCCCTACAAAGTTTTATTTTATCTTGTACTTAAATTAACATTAGTATTAATTTATAATTCAAATAAGTTTTTGTGCCTCCATCCGAAATTGGTAATATTACGTACATTAAAATCGCTTGGAACCCATGTGTTTACAGAACGGCGTTCGGTAAAAACTGGAGACTTTTATAATGTTAAAATTTGCATCACTGGCAGAGTAACATAAATACACAAATAAATATATAAATATAAATAAATATATCATCACGCCTTCTACCCATTATTGGATGTGGCACTCTGCCGAAGCGGATCTCGGTAAGTGATATATTTTGCGCGTGAAGTGCGGTTACCAGTCGTCAAATCACGACCCCCAAAGATGTTAGTGGTGGAGGAGTCACAGGGGTAGCTTTTCGAAATTATGAAAATTGTTTGTCGCCTGTGGGAATCGAACCAGGGTTCTCAGGATCCACAGGCCGACTTCATATCACTGAGCTAGCCACCACATAAATAAATATAATATTTGTATAATTGTTATTATGTTGTTTACTATTTCATACTGATTATTATTATTATGGGGTAGCCAGTGGTATGAAGTCGGCCTGTGGATCCTGAGAACCCTGGTTCGATTCCCACAGGCGACAAACAATTTTCACCATTTTAAAAGCTACCCCTGTGGCTCCACTAACATCTTTGGGGGCTGTGATTTGACGGCTGGTAACCGCACTTATATTTTTTGTTCTACTTTTAAATTTTAATTTCTGTAATCTCAAGTAAGTTGTTATTTAATCACCTTTGCTTAATATATTAATGCCGAGTTGCAAAAAAAATAAAGAGCTCTTTAGTTAAAGAATTGTTTATGTAGCAACAGTATAATAGCGATTTTCTGGAACTTATTGAACCGTTAGTTGCTAATGAACCGATAAAACTTACATGCAACCCAGCATAAATATTATCCCGTTGCCTATAAACAATTGTCTGAATTCCAGAAGTTTCTTTATTGATCATGTCTAGAATTTTCACCTATAAAAGTTATGGTTATTGCAGTCTTAATAGTTAGCCATTGGAAAGAGGAACACGTGCTAAAACTAACATTTACTAAAACACAAGATCCAAATTCAAGACTTGAAACTATTAACACCACATTTACCACCCATTCTCGTACCAATTTAAAAAAGAAAACTTCACCATATCCATTTCACGTACTTACACATGTTGCAACTTCTAACCAGCACTATACGGTCACTTCAATGTTCCGATCCGCAAGATTGCCTACTGCGCATGCGATCCACGACGTGGTCATAATGAAGTAAACGCGGCCCAGGTGTTACCAGGTTATCCTAACTCGGTAAGACGGTAACCGGTAACGGTAATACGACGTCTACGCTCGGGAGTTGAGCGGAATATCAATAGGGAGCGATGCTCGATGTTATGCGACCGATGTGCATAATGCACAAATAATGCATTAATTTCTGAGGAGGAATAGAATTGCAATATAATTTGGGAACTTATAGAGACGTTCGAAGGAAAGTGTTTAAATTAAATTTATTTTAAACTTTTAAATCAGAAGATAGGTATAACATATTTATTGTCAAACTTCAACCATACAATGTAGACAAATGATAGGGACATTTGTTGTGAAGCCAATATATCCTAAAATGGGGCAAGGGAAATGTCCATATAACTTTGTTTACAAATAAGTTTATATCAGAACTGCCATAATATGAGTTTGCTTTTATAACATTTTATTACATAACTAGCTATTACCCGCGGCTTCGTTCGCATGGTCTACAATTTAATGCGAGTACCCGGCATGCGTTGCATTGCAACTCAAATAAAGTGTTTGTGTACAGCTGTCCATGTGAGAAGCATGGATTTTCCAAATTTAGTTCATACACTTGTAGCGATTGTCCCTGTGCTTTGTTGATGGGCATTGCAAATGCGAGTTGTACCAGAAACTGTAAACGTCTGAATTCGAATGGCATAGGACTGAAGCTTTATTATATCTATATGTTAAGATTGGATCTCGTCTGTAACTATACCAAATTTTAATCGAATCAGTGCAGTACTTTTCAGGATTGCTAGCGGCCATTTTGTTTCAAAACAACAAACTGAAGCTTTATTATACCTATTTATTAAGATTGGTTCCCCTCTATGCTTATACCAAATTTGAATCGAATCAGTGTAGTACTTTTCAAGATAGCTAGCGGCCATTTTGTTTCAAGATGGCGGACTGAAGCTTTATTATACCTATATTTTAAGATTGGTTTCCGTCTATGTCTATACCGAATTTGAATCGAATCAGTGCAGTACTTTTCAGGATAGCTAGCGACCATTTTGTTTCAACATGACGGACTGAAGCTTTACTATACCTATATATTAAGATTGGTTTGCGTCTATGTCTATACCAAATTTGAATCGAATCAGTACAGTACTTTTCAAGATAGCTAGCGGCTATTTTGTTTCAAGATGGCGGATTGGACTTGTGCTAAGTCAGAAAAATAATATTTTAATTTTAAGGCACTATTATAAATTAATAATTATATCTATATTAGGTAAATACAAATATGTCTTGTATAAATTGAATACGCTAACATCAATGCATTGTAGAAAATTCTGTTTCAATAGCTACAGTGAAATGTGCACGTTGAGTGAAATGGGTATGTAATTCAGTAAGATTTGCGAAAGAATTGAATTTCAATTTAAACTGAAATCCAAGTAAGTCACACAAACAACTGGATCCTGAAATTAAATTTTTTAGCACGACACGGTAAAAAGTACGAGGACGAATTTTCAGAAAGTTATTCGCAGTGTATGTCTTTGTCATGGCTGCGAATTTCAATTTCCGTTCCTTTGATTTCTAGGTGAGCAGATGATAAGTTTTCTGTTCGCACTTAAGAGATTAGCGCAGGAAGTGTAACAATTTTGAATAGTTATCTCAGTCTGTTCAAGTTTATTAATGACCCAATGCACAATAAGTGCATTAATTAAAAGTTTTTCCTTGTTAACTGAAACTTTTTCTCGTGGGTACGTATTCTTTGTTTCTTTTGTAATTTAATCAAGGCGGCCGGACAAACAAAGGAAATCCGTCTTGAGGAAACTCGTGCCGCGTGATTTTTCTTTCATGTGAAGCGTTAACTCTTTGCCGAAATTAATTTTTGCAAATTTGGAAGTTTAGTGAATCTGAAATGTTGTTACTTGTTACTGATTTCAAATACTTTTCTAACTTTTCTGTTCAATTGAACAAACTTGAAACGGATAACGAACTAACACTTTTCGAATAATACTTATATTTTTATTGCAAAGGAAAATATTTTTGCGAAAAAAGCGTAAGTAACTTTACCTACAGAGTTGCTTATACGATTATTTAATTTATAGATGTGGTTCTAGCAGACGGTGGAAATGAGATATCAAACTGAAATTCCACAGCTGATAACTGAAATTTATACCTAGCAGATAAAATGATGTGGTGCCTGATAATCTATCTATTTATTTATATTATGGGGTAGATAATTCAGCGGCAATGCAACGGGCGGTGAATTTAAGAACCCGACTTCGATTCCTACAGCCAACAATGGATTTTCATGACATTCAAATGTAACAAAACGGATAATTCAGAATTTGGTTTTGTTTATAAATTATGATATTTCACTATCAACTCAGCTTCGAAAGATACAGCTAATTAAGCGTTATCTTAAGTAACTTTCTAAAGTTGACTTGACAGAGTTTATTCTGTTTATAAAATATATTAGTGCATTGTTATAATAACTTCAGTTTTCCGTAGATCATTATTTATCAAGTTTATAGCTTTTTCTGAATTGTCGCGTCTGGTTATATGGGATGTGATGACATATCTGGGTAAATTGATAGCTAAGCATCTGGTCGGATAGAGTTAACCTTTGTAACTCACCCCGTCTAGGTTTTTTGATGTAAACTCATGCGTGGAAACTGCTATCGCGACTAACGGAACGATACCACCCCCTTACCCTCTGTCAGAACATCCCATGGAAACAACAATGATTAGTTAGTGGTAGATTGGCTTTTGTCGAGACAAGTTTGGCTCTCGTCGTCTGTGCAAGATGTAGGTCTTGCCATGTAATTAAGTACTTAGTTACTTAAATAATAGTTTTATTCATACGTTGTTGTTTCCATTGTCGGATAATTTGCTTAATTTAAATATTAATTATAACTTTTGTATTTTTATAATTTATACTTTCTTTTATGTTTTAAATATATATTTTATTTTTACAAGTTCGCATCATTTCGTCTTGATTTTAATATAGCATCGTCTCATTAACAATTGTTTTATACGCGTCACATCAGCTGTTCTTTTGCGCGTTACACAAATCTTAACTAAAACTTTAAATAGTATCTACGTCATATTTACTTTATAGTCATGCTAAATTATCCATATGATATTTTATTAAAAAAATTCAATGACGGACTCTTGATTCATGTCATAATGAATTTAAAAACAATACAAAGCCATTTAATATTTTTCAATGGAGGTCAAAATTGAGAAGTTCAATTACGCACAAAATTGTACCATTTCATGAAAATGATGAGAGTGAAATCAAATAATTGAATAATTCGTAATCTTGTCAAATACATCACGTAATAAATTTAATAATTTGCACGTTTACCTTTTCGAAAATCAACCCTTTTCCTTGCAGCACTTAACATAAATAAATAACACTGACAAATTTATGAAATTAAACCGTAAACATAACGAAATTCTCGGAAACATTAATTTAAAATAATCCAATAAAACATCCTGAACTTAACAATATATTTCTTATAATCCGTTTAGTCTGAACCCTCTAATTAACAATCTCATCCTGCATCCTTCGTTAGGCCATCAGCAGTCCTACCAGCCGTCAGACGTCACACAACAAAGTCCCTAACAGAAAGATCCTGATCCCGCAAACATGTTTCCGCCAGGGTTGTGTCTAATTACCACCAGAACAGACGACAAGGGTGTTCGTTTAATACGGACGTATGCACTCGGGCGAATCAATATAGCGGTTGGAGCGTAGGTGGGCGGTTAACCGAGGGACTAACCGCGTCAGAGTGCTTACTCTGGACCGGAACATCCGGTAACATGTGTCAAAGGGCGGTAGTGACGCTAGTGAGAGGTGTAAACAAACTAACAGACAGCGTGGACGTGTGTACTGTTGTGTTGTAGTTGTGCAGATGTAGATGAAGACACTGTAACTGTGAAAGAGGGTGCTTAATTAGGGTGGAAAAATGAGATATGTCTACAGTGACAAGTGCTAATTAATTTTGTTGTGACTTCTAGCTGGGTTCTTCTCTACGTAAGGGCTCAAGTATTTCAGGCATTTTCACCAATTAGCAATTACACAGTATGATTAAGTTTTGTGGTAGATGGCTCAGTGGTATTGAGTTGGACTGTGGATTTGAGAATCCGGGTGCAATTTCCACATTTTAACCACATTAAAATTACCACTTCACGCGTATATATATATACATACAGGATGACATTAAGATTCAATCTACTGACCACGAATTTACAATCTTTTTTGTTTTCAAAGCGAACAGTTTTGGGCCACTGTTTTTAAATTAAAAGTCATAACGTTTTGTAATCATTACCGACAAACTGGACTAATTTAATTAATTATTCTTTTATTCTTTTTACCGGTATTCTGTTATGCGATGTTGACTTCAATGGTACTCAAAATGTACAATTTTTGAAAAATGTAACTAATTTTTGATATTTAAAATATATATATATATATATATATATATATATATATATATATATATATATATATATATATATATATATATATATATATATATATAAATACTACATGTGCTTAAAATTAATGCACAAAGTCATGAATCATCCTGTATATAATAATGGGTAAAAAGCGTGATGATATATTTTTATTTTACTTTTATTTATTTAAGTTGAATGTTCAGTTGTAACCTACGGTATAAATGAGTTAAAATACCTGACAAAAATCGTATATTACCTTTTACTATCAAATTGCCATCATACAAAATCATCATCAAATGTCAAACTTTAATTTACTAAAAAAGGTGGATCCATTATTGCACATGGTCCCGATAATTACTACAAGATAAATTTTAAAGTTTTGCACAAAGAAATGACATTTAATATTCTTTTTTATCATTTGTTCTATGATTTCGATGCGATATCGGGAACTTTATTCGGAAGTGCATAGATTATCGGATAGATTATCGGATTATTAATTGTTTAACACGAACAATATTGTACGATAATTTTACCACACTGTCGCCATGTTAAATTTACTATTCCATTCAATACATTTACAAGTATGGCTATCGTACGATAAAAAAGAATCGTCTACTAAAATTTCGCTCGTTGGAACAGCCCTTCATAAATACAGGTTACGGTTTTTTTTTAAAGTTATGAGTATGATTTACTTTATTTTCCACTGTTGAATTTAACATATATTAACGGATATGTGAAACAATTCATCCTTAAAACGACATTTTTATAAAGCTTTGTATACATCATAAGAAATTAATTAATACTCTCTTAATGCTAGATGTTCAATCTCTATCTAACCTCTCATTTTTCTCTTTCTGTTGCAGCTGCGTCTACGGCGACTATCTAAAGCTCTTCCTGCACCTGGAGCGTGGCGGCGACGTGAACGAGTACACACCGTGGACAGGTTTACTGTGTGGCTCTCTAGCCGAGGTGCCCCAGGTGTTGTACTCGTCGGGACCGGGGCTCGTTCTGGAGTTCCACACCAGCCCCCCGGCGGGGAACTCCACCGGCTTCAGGGGGACATTTCGGTTCATCGACAGACGTGAGTTAGATTTATATTATTACTTTAGTATTTAGTAGGTTATTGAAAGGGCGGCCACAATATGGACACGGGAAATATAATAATATGATGCACATTTTTATGTTATGTGCCCGGTAGGTTCGATGGCGAACTATACTTTGATGATATCCTTGTAGTAACAGAACTATTGAAACGTTCGAATGAAGACAAGTCTTTGAAAATAGTTATATTGTGCAACAACTTTTTTACATGAGTGGAGTTTTCTACACGAACCGTAGGCGAGGAGCGCAACCATACGAGAGTAAAAAAAGCTTCACGCAAATGTTGCACACTTTACTTTTTCTGCGACCTTATTCTTAAAAAATGTTAAGGAAAAATGGTTTAATTTTTTTTAGGGCCGATACCTAAATCTCGTGATAAATATATCATGTCAGGTTAAATTATCAAGGAGATAATTTCTGTCAAGTAAATAATTCCATCCTTCATTTACTGTTTTACTTACAAGTAGTTACTTGACAGACAAATAATTTTAATTTCTGTTGGTAATGTTTTTAAAAATAAATAGTTTCACTTTAAGTACATAACAAAAGAAACAATGTCTGGTTTCCATATTTTCTATTAATCTGTAATGTCAATGTCATATTAAATATCACGTTAATAATATCAAATTGATGAAGATATAATATTATTTATTTGTTATATTCTTACATGGACCATCATGAAACAGTATCTTTTAACCGTTTTCGACATTCTTATTACAGTTTTTAAACATTATTTTTATATCATTTTACAGTACATATTTTATGATAAATACTTGGAAACTATTATCTAAGTTTCCAAGCCAAACTCTTTCATTACGTGCTACCAACATTATAATATGAATATAATTTTCTTTTGATAAAATCCTCGAGAAATAGTAATAAATATTGAAGAGTTCGTGTTACCATGCAAGCGTGTTGTATTTAGAGGTCTTGTGTACAGGGTGTTATTATACTTCGGGGAATGAATTTAAGGGTATATATTTATAATGTATTGATCATAGAACAAGAAGAATTTAAAAAAAATAATCGCAAAATTAAGAGTTGTTTACCTTAAGTAAACATTTTAATACCACTGGTTTGATAGTTATTTCAAATATATTATAATTAAATTTTAATTATAAATACAAGTCTATTTTTTTATTATACAACATTAGATAAATGACTTTTTTTATTGCCAGCCAGTGGCATACTTTAAAAACCATGTTCTAAATTTTACGAATTTTGAAAAAAATAGTATTGTTCTATATTTAGTACGTCTTATAACATTGTAATAAACTGCAGTTGCATTTATTATTATAAAATTTGACTTAGTAGTTGAATAGATTTAAAAGTAAGTTAAAAGGTTGACGGTTAGTTTTTCAGTTGTCACATTTCTTAGAATTTTAGTTTTGTTCAGCTGGAAGCCTAATCAGCGAATATCAATAAGTTTGTGTTAAACATCAATTAGTTTCTTGTGCGAGAGTAGTGCCCAGTTAGCGTTATTTTGAGAACCATTGTCCCATCCCTTAGTAATAAAATGTTCGAACCACTTGCATTTTGGCATACCCTTAATTTTTTCCCTAAATATAAAAATACCCTTTATATTAACAAACTCACAATTGTTATTAAATTTACGGCGATAAAATTTAAAATAAATAAATTTTCAATAGCTTAATATTTGAATTATGACATAAACATTGCTTAATATAACACATTTTTCTATACACTGCTACTCGTAAATACGGTACCTACGTCTATACAGAGTATAAGTTTTGAATTTCTTCTTTACGTTGTGTTTCTTACATTTCTAATTTAAGTGAACTATGCCAGTGTGCAAATGCTCTCTGACTATTCACATGAATAATTGCAACAAAGTTGTCTAGTCTTACAAGAAAATTAAATGTAAACATCACAAGCACAATTGTATTTTAATGTTGAAGGAAATTGGAACTTAATATTTAATGAACAAATAAGTTTTTCAATCAAAGTCATGGCATTTTTATTCTATAAACTAATATTATTGTTAGTATTTATAAAATATATTAACTTTACATTTCTTACACTGGTATGCATAGTCGTTCGTCCAGCGACGCGCTAAGGAAGCGCCCATAAGCGATACACTTGGCGAAACGCTGGCGAACCGCTGGCGAACGACTATGAATACTAGTGTTAGACTTTGACTAACGTAAACACAGTGTTCGTATCTCTTTCCATGCAAAATAAAAATAACGAGTCTATCTGCATTCATTTGATAGTATTATACTGGGTTGCATGAAAGTTTTATCGGTTCATTAGATACTGTTGCTATGTAAACAATTCTTTAACCAAAGAGCTCTTTATTTTTTTCTTGCAACCCAGCATTAGTGTTTAAACTAAAATATTCTGTTTGATGTAATTTATACATATCTCATTTATACTTCCTGGTAAAAATATAAGTAAAGAAGTCAGTATTTTGAACAAGAAATTGTGTGAGTATGTATAACAATGATGAAGTACTGCTCGCTAGATCTCAAGAATTTCTTGAAATGAGAGCACCAAGTGTGATGGGGCGTTGTCGTGATGAAATTGGTGAATACAATATTACAAGACTACTTGGAGAAGTTGACAAAATTCATCAAAATTTAAATAAGAAATGAAGAAATGTCGAGAAAGAGAAATACTTGGCCAGGAAATTTTTAACAATATAACTTTTATATAATATTTAAAAAGTTGGTTGCTTTTACTTATCTGTAATAAAATTTTCAGTAATAATATAAGAGGAGAGTGAGAATAAATTAAAAATAATTTGACAGATCTTTCGAAAACTTGTTGCCAGCCAATAGTCACGAAAGCCCGTAGGGCTTGAGTAACTATTGCCAAATGGCAACAAGTTTGAGAAAGAAATTAGATTATGTTTTGACTTAGCTGTTGAGGTCGATTCATCCAACTTAAAAGATTTTGAATTGGGTTCACATCGATTGATTACTTATTAATGTATTCGTGGCAGTTGTTTCCAAAATTTATCTGTATCTGAAATGGAACTAAACCGATTGTTTTTCATACATTTTACTTGACGCGTTGACTGTTTTAAATAATTACCTATCATTTGTCACAAACAAAAAAGCACCTACAGAGAATATTCCCGGGAATAATCACAAGAGCTTTATTCTCAGTATGATAATGACAGGATTGATTAAAACGCAGACACGTGACATACAATGAAGCATTTCATTGGTTCTGAGAAACGTGAAAAATTAATCCATTAAATACAACATACATGTTACTTCATTTTTATATACGGTCAGAAATAAACCAAAATAAAAATTAGTCTATATCGCATCCAAATCACAACAAAAATACAGAAATTCTATCTGTTAACACTCATTTATTGCGACATTTTTCTAACAGATGAATTTTATTTGTTTATAAATAATTGGAATTCAGACAATAATTATACTTAGTTGAAAACACTGAAATTTATAAATTAATCCCATAATACTAACACAAATCGAAACAAAGCAAAGTTCAAACAATAAACTTATTTATACATAAAGTTTGATTGATGTACGTTGTACCTCGTTTATTAGATAGATACAGGTGTAATCTTCACTCACATACTGAAACCACTTCACCACTTATAACTAAGCCTCCGGTATCTTAAATTCATCCGGAGGGCAGACCGCACGGAGCCGTCTCACCATGAATAATCATTTATGTTTAGTGAAGTTTGAGACCTGTCACCAAACTTGGAAATTTGGATACGGCCTATGATACGTTGAGCTTGATCCATACTATCTTTTGGTGTTATGAATTTAATTTCGTATTATTCATGGCCTTCATTAGGAAAGGAATAATAGTTGGGCTGGTATGAATTTGTAATTTTGCGTTAAATTGAAATCATGGTTAATTTAGGAATAGATAGATCTAAGGCAAGTTTAGAACTTTGTTTCCAACTTAGAAATCGTCTGTGATAATACAGGAAACAAATAAGTGCATTTTGAGTACAAAGATGTTTGAAACTAAAAGATTTATACAATTGTTATTTTTATAACAAGTGCCGAAAAAGGCTTGTTACGTTCAAGTGAAGAAATCTGTGACAGCACTAAACCTTTTTCGGCACGTGTTATAAACAACATTTTTCCAACAACTGTGCGATTTAAAAAATCACTAAAATATTATCAGAATTTATAAAATTTTAATGATATTACACGAGAACGATGTTTTACGGCGTTGCTATGGTTTGTTTATTGATTGCTTGCACATTGTTCTACGTTATTTAAAAATATTTCACTAATTTCAAGATAATTTCTTCAAAATCGTCTAGAATGGAATACTACACTGAGTCATTCTTCTTTATCATATACACCTCCAAAGGTAATTAAATAAATAAATAAATATATCATCACGCCTTCTACCCATTTCTGGGTGTGGCACTCTGCTAAAGCAGATCTCGGTAAGTGATATATTTTGCGCGTGAAGTGCGGTTACCAGTCGTCAAATCACGGCCCCCAAACATGTTAGTGGTGGAGGAGCCACAGGGATAGCTTTTTCAAATTATCAAAATTTGTCGTCTGTGGGAATCGAACCAGGGACCTCAGGATCCACAGGCCGACTTCATACCACTGTGCTAGCCATCCCATAAAAAGCCAAATTTAAATTAAATTTAAATTTAAAAATAAATTTCAAAATTTCTATTAAATTGTAACAATAACCATGATTTGTTTTTCATTAAATATTTATAAACGTCAATGTTGAAGGTTATAAATGTCTATCTATTCTATAAATTAAATAAAGGCAAACAAAACATCATTTTTATTATTTTGGAATAATAATAATAAATAATAATTAGCCAAAGGTAATTGAAGCTCCAGATCATGCTATGTTGGATCTATTCTTTACAAAGACAATCAACCTGCTGCTGATACTTCTAAAACCTTCGAAATTGTTGTCAATAATATTACGGTTAATAATATGAACAAGTACGGAAGAAATCAATGTTTGTTTAGATAGTATATCAGTTTCCACTTCAAATTATGTCAATATAAGCAACTGTAACAACGTGTTATTAATATACACAATCAATATTATGTATTTCACTTACTCTTTCAATAAAACCATTTATCGATATATTTTACTTCCATCGGTTATTTTTATTAATTATTATATTTAATAATGATATACTTGAGTTCTTGTCTGCTCAATGTGATGTGCACAGATTAGATATACTGCAATTTAAGGTTATGTTTATAAATGTCAAAATATATTACTGCATATTTCTTCTTCTTCCATAAGCGTATGTGTCTAAAATATGAAATTCCGTGCTTAGTGCGAAATTTATTCGCTCTCGCTTATATTTTCTTTTAACAATTGCGTAAAGTACAAATTACTTTCGGCACTAGTGTTTCTTCGCTTACAAAAACGCACTTGGTCTGCATTTGTCTACTCTCCATACGTAACCAAGGCAATAATAGTTACGTAATAACAAAGAAATCACATAGTTGTGGAAAAAATTGTTTTTTACATTTTTTATTAAGTGTCGGGTTCAGCGACAAATTTAAAAATAAATTTCAAAATTTCTATTAAATTGTAACAATAACCATGATTTGTTTTTCATTAAATATTTATAAACGTCAATGTTTGAAGGTTATAAATGTCTATCTATTCTATAAATTAAATAAAGTCAAACAAAACATAATTTTTATTATTTTGGAATAATAATAATAAATAATAATTTGTCCGATAGGTGCGCTATCAAGCTTATGAATTCGGAATTTAGACATGAAAAGTATAACTTTGCGAATTTGTATAAAATATTTGAATATTTCATTCACATAAATTCGTTATTTTAGCTTTAAAGAAAACAAACTTTAAAGAAGAATTCGTAACATTTTCGAATTGCTTCTGGAATAATTTGAGAATAATTGTATATTTTCTTGAATTTGACTCCAGGTTAAACACGTAGGCTTTATTATCTCTCCTGTGTGAAAATAAAAAGTATTGGATGTACGTCATGCGAGTGCGAGATATATTGGAATTTTTTAATGCAATATTTGAAATTTTTCAAATATTTTTAGTCTTAGTATTGCAGCTATGAAACGTATTGGCTGTTGAAGTCAAATAAATTTAAGATTTTCCAATGGTTTTCGTATATTAAAAACCAAAAAATAAGATTTTAAATTGAATATTTACTCGGAAGTTATTTCCCATTTAGAGTATTTTTCATTCTTTTATTTTATCACTAGATATAAAATTAAATTCTTTGAAATATTTGCATTCGATATTCTAAAACTTGCCCAAAGGTTGTACTTCAGGTTGTTACAACATTCAAAATTAATGTGGAAAGATCTCTTTGCAACACTCAGTATGGCAAGAAATGATTTATGATGTTGTTTCCAAGACGGCAATTGTTAAACATTTTTTAAAATTTATATGAACTATAACAGTAGATGATGGATCTCAAATATCAAATCAAATATTGATTTTAAGAAATAAAAGTTCAGGACCGTATAAAAATACAGAGTGATCAAAGGGAATTGTTACAGTTGGCAATACAATTCCGGAGATCTTTTTATTCCACAGTTGGCACAAAGCCAAGTAAAGGCGGAAATACTATTTGACATGTCTAACAAATACAAATAGGTTACGTCAGGAGTCTGACAGCTAATAGAATTTTGACTTTTTAAGTAATAGAAATAAATGTAATAATAAATGTACTCAAATTTAAATTTAAATTTTCAAATGTCACTGTCAATAACAGGAAATGAATTTATGTATCAGGCTTACCAATTTCAAGTATTTTTTTTTATTGCCAACTGTAACAGTTCATTTTGATCACTCTGTAGTATGTAATATACGTTTGGCAAAGGCCATTGCAACATTCTTAGGATTAAAAACACTCGCTAACGCTCGTGTCCCAATTTTCATACTCGTTTTGCAATAAAATATTTTCCGCACTTGTGTTACAATATACTATTGTATGATACATGACTTAATTTTTCCAAATCTAATTTTCTTTTTTTCATGTTTATCATGACATAATCTATTAAAAAATCCATTTCTGTTACAGGAATAAATGAGACATCATTTTGCACCCTAGCTCTCTAACTAAAACGAGATCTCATAATCTGAACTGTAAATTTTTCTCGAATAATGGCCCGATAATTCCCACGATAGAAAATCGAGTCGGACGTCCACTAGAGCCTGTTATTTCCTGTTACGCAACGCTAAGCGAAATAGATAAACAAATAAATATAAAATTTATTTGTAGTTTATGATATTACATAGTAAATGTATGCACGAACACACAGCATGAATAAACTCCTTCACGTACATAAACAAACATAACACACATCCTCGTATCATAGCAACAAGAGCAACATGTCATGATTGTGACCTGTCTCATAGTTTGCTCGGATCCTTGCAGCGCTTGCAGTTCTGCCAGCATCTTGTATCTTGTGTTGTTCAAGCACTAGGTGCTAGGAGAGTAGGCGCTGCATCAAACGGAATGCAATCTTACTGAGTAAACTCAAAAGGGATTATTGCTATCATATCTTCACATGATTTAACTATAGTTGTGTGTGTCTCCTTTCTGCTCGATAAAATAAGCCGATGTAGATTGTAAATGTTGTATATTACTTATGCTGGGTTGCATGAAAGTTTTATCTGTTCATTAGCAACTAACGGTTCAATAAATTTCAGAAAATCGCTATTGATACTGTTGCTAGATAAACAATTCTTTAACTAAAGAGCTCTTTATTTTTTTCTTGCAACCCAGCATTATTGTTTTAATGTAACGTGAATAAAATATAAAAAACATGCTTTTTGTACTGGCATCATTCAAAATAACGTTTACATTACCCTGGAAACGGATGGAAAGTTTGATTTTACGCACTAGTGTGCAACGTAATTGAAAATACACCCATGTTTATGGTTCTAAATTTTGACTATTAAAACGCTAATTATACTTATATGCACACATTTTATGGAAAATATAAAAGAAATAGATACATTGCTTATACCGCCATCAATCAGACATATGGACCATTTATTTTGAAAGTGGTGTAAGTCCATTTTCTCTTGTCTGGCGAAAATTAAAGGTTAGCGTATCAATAGTTACGCAATTTCTTTTATTGGCCAATTCTAAATTGGACAAAGCATGGCCAATTTTTAAGAAATTAAATACTAACTAGTTATATATTCAAAGTTTGCTCTAAATTAAGCATAAATTACGTAATATATCATTTTTTTTTAAATGGACTTACACCACTTTCAAAATAAACGGTCCATATTTTAACAAGCTTTACGAGAAAAAAATTAACAATTTGTTTTCAAATAACAAATGTCAATTCATGGCATACTTAACTGTCAATATAAATTCACGCTTCAAATTTAATAAATTTTCTCATTTTCGATTATGTAATTATTGCTCGTTACAAAAAGCATTGTACAAAACTCGTACACAAAGATGTCATTTGCACCATTCGCGTAAATTAAAATACTTATGTGCAAAGTATGTCTTCGCGCATTTGTTATGTAAATTTGCGTAAAAATTATAATTGTACCACGTGACTATATAATTGACATTGTTTTCTTAGTTATACCTGAACAGAGTGTTTACTGTCTCCTTATTATTTGTTTTTAATGGGTATAAACTGCTAAAATAATTATAAAATATTGCAAGATATACAAACCAGAAGTTATAAAGAAGAGATAAAAATATGATATTATATTTTTACAAGATTTCTTCTTGAGATTATCGTATTATATTGAAATATGAAATAAAATATTTCACATTTTATATCAAATGTCTCATTGATTAAATATGAGAAGATTGATTTCTTTTGGTGCTCTCGTAATCAAATATATTTTGAAATATAAAGAAATACGGAAAAGAATAATTCAAATGCTTTTAATAAAACTTGAAAAGCTAACTTTTCATTTATTAATTTTGCAATACTTTGCAAAGTATATTTTCATTTCACGCTTTTCTTGATTTTCACATAACATTTCCTGCAGCATGGATAGTAATTGTGGGTAACAAACTGGAAACATTGTTGGGTTGTCAATTTTCGATGAATGATACGTTTTGTTTGGCCGTTTGGCTATACATATCCTATGCTGTTTAGTGGTTCGGTAAAAGCAGACAAGTTCTTACCGACATTGAGAAATGTTTGATCATAAGCGACACATTTAATTCAAAGTTTTTAAAAAAAAAATTATCGTAAAGAATGTTATTGAGATAGAAAACATTATTATTAGTTTTCATAAATTTATAACCTTCAAATAAAATAGATAAGATGATGTAAACAATCAGCATTTTATATTCAAAATTGCCGCAGAAGAAGGATCTTTACTTCCGCAAAAGCGGCGTTTTGTTAAGTAATTTTAGGAATAGTCAACTGTGACCGGCCGTATTTATTTGGCATTTTTTAAATAACCCGGTAGGTTACTTTTGTTTAATTGGCACGTTTTAAGTAACCCAGAATAGTTCCTGAACTGACCTTACTGTCCCAGCTATTTTTGTGGGTTGACAGGTAGAATTTTTTATCTTTTTCCAATAGGGACTTATACAATTCAAATTTTTCGGTTGCCATCTAGTGAGTAAAATATAATTTAATAATTTGCTATATAGCGAACATGGTATAGCTTTACAGTTTGACGTTTATCATGTGATCCAAACGTCAAATAAATGTGGTTAACTGCGGTGAGTAGTGCTGAAAGGAGAAGGCAGTTGTTCGACTCGGCATGGTGTCACCTCGCTCTTTCTACAAATTTGTTGTTTCACACAAAATTGTGTGGAAGGGGGTCTGCTTCGGGTCTGGATGCATGTGACGTCAAAATTATAAGTCCCTATTAACTTGTGTTCCTTTTTATTCGGTTTGAATTGGTGGCATCGCAATTTATATTTAAGCAGATATCATTTAAAATGTGCATTCAGATTTTAAATGTCTCGCAAATTTTTGCAACTGACACTAGATTTATTTGGAAGAAGCACGACTTAGTTTTAGATCAGGTCAGGGTTGAACTCAAAGTTCTCAAACAAATACGGCCAACAGTGTTATATGTTTTTTAATCTTACCGTACATCTTTATTGGGTAATGGATCCTAAAAACCCTGGTTTGATCCCCTCAACCGACAAACATTTTCACCAATTTAAAATTATCCCTGTGGCTCCCTCACCACTAACATCTTTGGGACCCGTAATTTGTCAGCTGGTAACCGTATTTCACGCGCATAAATATATCACTTATCGAGATCTGCTTCGGCAGAGTGCCACACCCAGTAATGGATAAAAGGCGTGATGATATATTTATTTATTTTACCTCGCATCTTCTCCCATCTCATCACAGTTATTAACTAAACTGAGCTTTATTTTTTAAAAATACTACAGCTCTCTTGCGCACTAAATTGACAAAAACCCCAATAACAGGACCATAACCTAGTATCCACAACTTGTGCTTCCTTTTCCGTTGGTTCAGTGGCGTGAAATTGGCGCGCGCTCGAGGGACTCAGCAGTGCGCCGGTAAACAAACCCCGGCGGAACGCGACGCGAGTCGCAGGCGTTGGTGGCGGCGGTCCCTAGGCCGGTCAGGAATGAGGGATCGGATCCTGAACTCTCGTGACCTACACACTGAATAATGAATAGTCGTGATGCTTGATGCCACGCGTAGCGCAAGGGAATGTCATTGAAATGTTAACGGGGAACATGTAAAGGTTGAGGAGGTTTAGATGGTAAATGTATTTGTACGCTTTCGTTCATTGCATTGCAGAGAATGAAGAGCAACGAAGATAATATGAAAAGGTAGTTCAGTTTAATTTTAATTAGGTTACTTAGGTTGCCTTTATTTTCGTAAAAGATCTATGATCATTCACCTCATATATGCGGAAACTTCACTTTTATTAGTTTGACGTCGTATAAACGAAGAAGAGAAATTTTGCAAGTAATAAACTTTTATGCACAACCGGGCCATAAAGCATGTGTTTTAGCCCTAAAAAGCGTGCTTAAACACTTCTTTTTTGGCCCTAAGACCATAAATTCTTTTTCAAAATGTCATTTTAACATATATGTACTTATATAAATTTTTTGAACACATAATTAGATGTTGTTTTGTTGTGTTTAAAAAATATACCTACAAAAAGTACTACTATTATTTATTTTTTTTTTAATTTTGGAAATTTACTGATATCTATATTATTGTTAATTGAAATTGTTAATTTTAACATTGAATAAAAGGGCTATAAGATAGATGGTTTTTTTAACTTGAATGAGAAATACGTCAAAAGTACATTTTCGGTGAAACTACTCATTTTCTTTGCTTTGCACCATTCACAAAATTCGAAGTACATTTTTCCATATAGTTGTTCTGAAATTAACGGCAATAATTTCAGAATCGCATTATTCGCAGTTTCTTTTACATCAGGTGGAGTACAAGCCAATTCATTATCGCTGGTGTCACTCATTTTCACACAATACAAAAGTAAACAAACTGATTTTTATTGTTTGATATGGATACATAAACATTCTGAAAACTTGATTTTGAAAAATGTCATCTTGACATATAAATATACCTATTTTAATATTTTCAACATAAAATTAAATGTTTTTTGTTGTTCATAAAATATTGTATGTACCACGGGTGAAATGTTATTAGCCCTCGGCGCTTTGCAGCTCGTGCTAATAATCATGCCGCTGGCCAGAAACGCCTGTTTTCACCCTTGGTACATAAATAACTATTATTTACCTTCATTAGCTTGGACAGGGCGAATATTAATGTCATAATTTTAATAAATTACTCCATTTGGTAAAATATATCAATAAATACTACTCGAGGTTTAGTTTTTATACAGCCAAATTTTAATATTGTTCTCTCACAATTTTTCTTCACTATTAGAGCAATCAAGTTGCGTAGTATGTTATTGGAGTATTTATTTATGTAGGTAGTATTTTTGCTATACTATATTTTATGGATATATTAATTTGTCACTTTATAAATTAACTTCGTCTTTTAGTAATCTATTAATTTGACCATTGAATCCCCGTTGACTGCGTATATTTGTTGGCAATCTCGGTCGTTGAACGCGCTCTGACCTCTGACCGGAGCGCGAAGCCCCGGAGTTTCCGGATTCAAGACCGCGGCGGCACTTTTGGCCGTCGTCGACCGTCGCCTACTTGACTGAATACCATAGCTATTCTTACGTCGCTTCGCCTGTGCCCGGGCTATACAACACTGTGCTACCTTTTTATTTTTCGAGATGGCGATAGAAACGCTGCTAAGAAATGAGATTTTATATCACCAGGGCTCGAAATGGACCGGAGCTGACCGGAACGCTGTTCCGGTTCGTGAAATGGTCAGTTATATCGTTCCGTCTCGTAAAATTATGGACAATATCGTTCCGGTTCGTGACTTTTCAAAAAACATAAATGAAATATTATAAAATTATATTTATTTTTAATTCCTAATAGAATTAATTTTGAAAGACGTTCTGAATCACAATTTTTTAAAATTTTTGTGGTTCATATTTTCGTATTTCAATTAAGGCGCCTAGTTAAATAAGCAGTTTCCTGCGCAAATTTCTGAGACTGCGCTCTAAGGCTTTGTATGTTTCGTGCACTCTACGCCCTTGCATATTCTGTGTTGTTCTGCTGTATGATATGTGAGTAATACTAAATCAAAAATCATAATAAATACAAAAATTATATTTCATTCTTAATCACAATCATGCAGAGCTGGGCAGTAGCTAGCTACTTTTGTAGCTTAGCTACTAGCTTAGCTACATTTACCTTAGCTGTAGCTGTAGCTTAGCTAACTGTGAAAAAATATAGCTGTAGCTTGTAGCTAGCTACTTTTTTTCCTATTAGCTTAAAAATGACAAATGAAGCTACTTTTAAAGCTACTTTTTGTAGCTTAAAGCTACTTTTTAAGCAGAAGGTCAACAAAGTACGCATGCGTACAAGCTAAACCCACACAAAATAATTATTTGTTGCCGGTTCTAACTGGCTCTAATACGCAAAAATACACAGTAGGTGCCAGATGGTATTTGCTATTTTTGATATTTATGTACATAATAGTAAATTAACAGTCATTATAACAAAAGACTGATCATATAACAATGGCAAATTTAATTATTTCACAATAATTTTAAAAAGTAGCTTTAAAATTTAACAGCTACTTTAACGAAAGCTTTTAGCTGTAGCTTAGCTATATTTTACAAAATATAGCTTAGCTACTTTTTTAAAGAATAACTGTAACTGTAGCTTAGCTACTTTTTTTAAGTAGCTTGCCCAGCTCTGCAATCATTTTAGGCTACAATAAAAGACGAAGCATGAATTTTATAAAAAAAATTAGTTAAATAATTCATGGACCAAGAAAGATGAACAAAATATTGATTTATCATTAAATAAACGTCCATTATCACCACCGAAGAAAAAAATTAAGTCATCCTGTGACCAAGCAACAAGTAAAGTAACTGTTACTAATTCTAGCGAGGAATTTGATAAATCTATTATAATTACTGAAACTGATTCTGATCTTCCATCTTGTTGAACTTTGGGACAAGCCAAGTTGTACTAAAGTAATAATAATTAGCTTATTATTAAAAAAAAAGCTTTAGGGTGCGCCATCTGCAAAACTGTTCAAAATTTTGGTATAAACAGCGACAAAAACCTACGATTATCTAAAAATAGGCAAAATTGCTTAATCAAGTCTTGTTGAATATAAGTTGCGAGTGTTGCTTCAATCGGGGAGACGCTCCGGTGTCTCCACGCTGACTCTATGTTAGTAAGTTCAGAGTTCGATTCCTTTCCGCCACCAAGCGTTTTTGGCTCGGTCAGGCTGCTGATGCCCTTTCTATACCTTAACCAAGCGTTTTTGGCTCGGCCAGGCCGCTGACGGACTTTCATACCCTCACCAAGCGTTTTTGACTCGGCCAGGCTACTGGTAAAACTTACCATACCAAATACACATTTCAATGAATTTCTGACTTGATAATATGAAACAGTTAAAGATTGCTATTGGTACTGGTCACAGGAACAATGCAATTTTACTTAAAATACTTATAGAAGCTGCTGCTATATTGAATGATGCATTTAAGTATTATTTAATACTAAAAGTTAGTCACAATGATATACAAATAAATTATCAGAACTGGAGAGTGAAAAATCCAGTTTGCGAGAAAAAAAAAATATATATATACATAAGAAAAGTGATGCTCATAAAAAAAGCAGCCCTAATGTTTATAACTATCGCCGGACCACCGTTAATGCAGTTTCAACCAAAGAAATACGTTCGTTCTTGGTTACAAAAAGGTCATCAGTCGGTAGGTGATAAAACTAGTCAAAAAATGGAAACTCAAGTTGACAATACGTATGAACATCTGTGGAAATTATTGTAACAAACATTACATTGCTTAATTTTTTTCTTCGTATGTTTATATTTGTGTTTTATATAATAAAATTATAATATTGTTGATATTGTATTTAATTCTTATTGTGCATATAATATAATAAATATTTTAAATCGAGCGTTCCGTTTCGTAAAAATTTCCATTTCGAGCCCTGTATATCACCCAAGGCCTGTGTTTGAATAGTGACGGGTTTTATTTTCTTTTTTCCGGTGCGTGGTTTTTATAGATTTTATTATTATTTAATATATAGAGGGGATTGTTAGGCGATGTATTGTGGCTCTAGAGATTCCGTTATTTCTATTATTAAATTATTTCGTGCGTTTTTTATCTGTTAATATCTATATACACCATGACTTGAAGCGCGAGCGAACTATATATGTATACATATTGACCTGACATTTTCTTAGATATTTACTATCGGTCGGCGTTCGCGCTAGGCTCCGCGACACTGAAGTAGAATTCACTTCTTAAGATAATTGACACAATATAATAGATATGCTCCTTCAGTTTTTAGTATGATCCTAAAAAATGCGGTTAATGAAAATGCGATTTTTTTGGTTGAACTAGTTTAAAAATAGAAAATTTTTAAAGTATGGTTCTAACTAAGACTACGAGAAAATCTCTATTTTGAAAACCCGTATCTCGAAAACTAAGAGAGATATTGAAATGCGGTTTGAACGAGTGCATTTCTCGTGCTTCTGTTAACTAATACTGAAATTTTGAAAATATTGAAAATTTTACTATTTGCTTCTTCGATACCTATAATTATGAGTCGTGGATAAAATTCTGTATTGCACTTGTTTTTATTGGTATATAAAACACGCAAGAAAAGTTTAAACACGAGACCGAAGGTGTTTAATATTCTTAATAAACTGACGACGTTGGATGATTGGTTTGACAATGGTGTCGTTACGCCCTTTTTTAAAATGTTGTATTTATAGTTTAATTAAGTCTTTAACCTTGGACTATAATTTCCATACGGAATTATTCTGTTATTGTAATTTGTTATGTATAATTAGTCTACTTATTGTTGACTTGATAATGGGACCAACCCTCAGTCCCGAAACGTCGTCAGTTGTAATTATTTGGAAAATTGTTATTACAAAAAAAGCCAAGTAATCCAAGCATTGAGGAGTATTTTTTCAACCTTTCTACTCCTAACTGTTCAATAAAATCAACGGCTTTATAAAACGGAATCTCCATTTTGAGATTCCACATATTATAATCCATTTATTGATATTGGGCAAATGCTAGTTAATTTAAATAAATCTAAGAACAACATTATTTCCTATATGCGCAATATACTCTCTTGTATTTACTAATAGTGGATAATAAACAAAAAAAATTATAAATAAAATTGTAACATATCGCATCATTATACAAATTACGACTATGAACAGACAATGTTTCTAATTAATGAAATACTGGTTCATCCGGGAAAAACAAGCTGCTGATTTTTGTTTGAATTAATTTTAATTGAGTGCGGATTATTTCAGCATGCCTACGTGTGGAAGTGTGATTGTTTTCTCTATTATTCAAATATTTGCAGTTTTTTTATTTATTATATGTATTTTCTACTATAATGCTTTTTTGTGTTAGTATATTGGTTAAAATGAAACAAACAAATAAATTTTACAAATATATTTCATTAATTAACGAATCGATGTCCCATTCCTTTGCTAATAAGGCTATTATTATTATTATTTATAAATATATAAATAAATATATCATTTTGTCAACGGCCATGGCTGCACTCGTTGGAACTGATCTATGCGATAACGCGAGTCAAGCAACGTTGCACGCGGGTAGTACTTGGATGGGTGACCGTCCAGAGAAACCCGCGTTGCTGTTGACTATAAGACCTAAAACGCAGGATTAGGGCGTAATGGCGGCATATGACCATAGCGGTTGGTTCGCCAGGAAGCCATAAAAAATAAAAATAAATAAATAAATAAATAAAATAAATCATCACGCCTTATATCCATTACTGGGTGTGGCACTCTGCCGAAGGAGATCTCGGTTATTATTATAATAATATTATTAATATTTAGAAGGTCAACTAACCAAAAATTCTATTTTTATTAGGTTTCCTGTAATTTTCCTCAAAAAATCGCGAGCCACCTGCTTGGCACTCCTGATCTAAACTTTTTCCAAGACGAGGTCAGACAGTGTATGATAGCACGGAAAACTTCGTTTGTTAAGCTTGATTATTTTCAATTTTTCAGTTGAGCTATCTTCTTTATGAAAATTTAAACGCGCATCTGGTCAACTTAATTAAAATTTCATATCAACCTGTTTGCGCGCCTACAAAAAAAAAATTTTTAAAACTACTTTCGTAATGACGTCATGATTAAAGTTCTTTGTTATGTTGATTAACCGGGGAAAAATGAACAGAAGCGAACAGTTTTTAATCATTTCGCGGAAAAATCGATGCGTAAACAAACACATAAATTTGACAGATACGAATCTGCTCTGGTGTTTATCTTCTTTTTTGCTGATATTACATTTTTCGAACGTGTAATCAATTTAATACATTTATAATTTTGTCTGTTCTATATATAACTTTTAAAATATTATTAATTTGTATCTATTGTATTAGTGTTTCCTGTTAGCGGGTTAACATTGGAATCTATAAAACTATAACAGCTACGACTTTCTCTATATTTATCGAGAGGGAAAATTTTTACAGTAAAAAATATATCTATTTATTTTTGAAATAAGATAAAAAGCTACATTTTTTGTTTCTTCTGTGGCTTCTTTGGCGGACCAACTACTTAGGTCATATGCTGCCATTCCGCCCTGATCTGCGTTTTAGGTATTATGGTCAACAGCAACGAGGGTTTTCTCTGGACGGTCACCCATCCTAGTACTACCCGCGCGCAACGTTACTTAACTCGCGTTATCGCTTAGATCAGTTCCAACGAGTGCAGCCATGGCCGTTGACAAGTTACATTTAAAAACTGGAATGTGTAATTTTTCGAAGAATTAGGTTATGAAGAAGGAGGATCCCTAAGGCCAGTTTTCGGTCCAATTTATATTTCGATGAAAAATTTTGAAATTTTGTTTTTGCATCTTCTAACAAAATTATATGATTTCCACCCTAAACGGATCGCTTCTGGGGATGGAGAAGAGGGGGTGGTTGGAGTGATCTGTTTTGGTTGAGAATCAGAACTGGGCAAGCTACTTAAAAAAAGTAGCTAAGCTACAGATTCAGCTATTCTTTAAAAAAGTAGCTGAGCTACAGCTATAAGCTACATAGCTAAGCCACAGCTAAAAGCTTTCGTTAAAGTAGTTGTTAAATTTTAAAGCTATTTTTTTCAATTATTGTGAATTAATTAAATTTGCCATTGTCATATGATCAGTTGATCAGTCTTTTGTTATAATGACTATTAATTTATTATTTTGTACATAAATATCAAAAATAGCAAATGGACAAATGTACTGTTAATTTTTTATGCTATAATTTTTTTTTATATCGGAATAAATTAACAGTCACATTAACAGAGGACAGTCAATGTTTAGTTCATCTAATATCTAATACAAAAGTAGAATAGGTTAAGAACAAGTGAAAAATAAAATATGTTAATAGATTTTAAACTAATAATAACTTGTTATCCTACAGTTATAGAAAACAATAAAGAAGGTACAATTCAAATAAAAAATAAATTAATAGGTATTTCTTAATGAACAGTGGTAGCTTTAAGCTAGAAAAAGTAGCTTTAAAAGTAGCTTTAAAAGTAGCTTCAGTTGTTCTAACAATATTTTTAAACTAATAGAAAAAAAAAATAGTTCGCTATAAGCTACAGCTATATTTTCTCACATTTAGCTAAGCTACAGCTACAGCTAAGCTACAAAAGTAGCTAGCTACTGCCCAGCTCTGTTGAGAATGACTTAATATTGTTAAATAAATAAAAATAAATATATCATCACGCCTTTTACCCATTACTGGCTGTGGCACTCTGCTGAAGCAGATCTCGGTAAGTAATATATTTATGCGCATGAAGTGCAGTTACCAGCCGTCAAATCACAGCCCTTAAAGATGTTAGTAGATACTAAATGAGGGGTTGGAGGACGAAAGAATAGGGGGAGTGATGAAGCAATGATTTGATATAGTTAGTAAATACTAATTGAGTGGGTGGGGAGGGGGGCGATGTTAACGGGAGCAATCCGTTTAGGGTGAAAATCATTTAATTTTGTTAGTAAATGCTAAAACAAATTTTTGCTAAATTTTTCATCGAAATAGAAATTGGGCCGAAAACTGGCCTTTTGGACCCGCCTCCTTTGAATCTAAGAACAATAAAGCAAAATTAGAAATAATGTATTTATTTATCTACTGAAAAATTCATTGAGTTTGTTGTAAATAAATATCCAATTTAAATCCAAGCGCCGACTGAAGTACGGTACAAATAAAACAAAGACATAGCATAAATTCCTGTCGTTTCTTTGGAGCATCCCCGTCATCACAAGGAATGAACCGTAGAATTCTTTCACGTAGCAATGATAAAAACACAGCTTTGCCATTATGTAAAAGGCCGACGGAGATCTTTCATCTTCACCGTTTCTTCTTTCCTGCCGTAACTTCGTTCAAATGAGCCAACCACGATTAAATATGCGAGAGGTTTAATTAAACGATTTAGATGCTTTACAGCTTTGTCCAATCCTTAAAAGAAACTGTTTTGTTGTTTGTTATTCTGTGTAAACGACGCCATTTTAAATATTTTTCGTTTTGTTTTTCCTGTGGTTTTGAATTAAGTTTGAGATCTGTTTAAAGTTTAATTAGCCAAGGATATTTAATGAAATTAGGTTACGAAATTGAATTATTTATTCTAATTTCCTTGAAAGTAGTTTAATTTCTACGCAAAATCGAAAAGTTTCGCTTTATTCTGCTGCTCAAGTTTGTGGATTATTAACTGATTAAAATTCACTTTTCTTTTAATATTTCTTGCTGCTTTATGTTTAGCAGTTTATTGTATATTGAATAACGTTTTTATTTAATTTTTCTAATAACAAACTAGGTACTTCATGAAATATGTTTGGTGTTGGAGTTAAAGGGGATGTACTCTTTCACTTGCCACTGGAATATTTTTATTTATTTTCGCAATTATTAGACAAATCATAAATTTGAAGCTTTGACCTTGTTTTACATTGCAATAAAAACTATATCTCTCAATTTATATCAATAAAAATATGTATATTTATGGAGAAAACTATGAGGTATACAATGGTGCATTTTCTAGGCCCGTATCTAGGCTAGTTTTCGATTTTAAGTCATTTATAGACATATTGCTCTAAAAATCTTCCTCGTCCGAATATTTTACGAAAAATTTACATATATACCAGGTTTCACCAACAAAAGTTAAAATTGAATCTTAATTTAAATAAATAAAAGCTAATCAAAATGACATGTCAAATAGAATAATTGATTTGCTTTTATTTATTTAATCCAAGTTTAAAATTTAACTTTTGTTGGTGAAACCGGCACTAAAATTTTATATTTTGAAACTAGTAGACTAGTATTAATACCAATATCATTTAGCTCAGTGGTATGAAGTCGGCCTGTGGATCCTGAGAACCCTTTGGGAGCCGTGATTTGACGACTGGTAACCGCACTTCACGCGCAAAATATATCACTTACCGAGATCTGCTTCGGCAGAGTGCAACACCCAGTAATGCGTAGAAGGCGTGATGATATATTTATATTTTTTATTTATTTACGACCAGTTTTTTCCATCTCCGGAAAAGTTGTAGATAACTATCGGCAAAATAATTGAAAAAATATCGCATCAAAAAATGACATTCAATATACTTATTACCATTTGTTACTGTGATTTCGATGCGATATTTTTTTAGTTTTTCCCGTGATATTTATAGGAAACTTTATCCAGAGATGAAGAAAGTAGCCCTAAATGATGTAAAAATATTGTGAAAAATTAGAGAATAATTATATTTTGTGATATTATATAGTTAATAAAAATAACTAATTACTGCAAAGATGGAGAAGTCTGAAACCATTGGAACTCCTTTAATTATACTCTTGTCAATATATCTCACTGGCAATGATAAATGACCACTTACTAATACGAGTAGTAATACTGAAACAGTGGGTAATTAATTCAATCGCGAACTGTTCGATTAAATATTAAATGTGGTAGTAATATGGAATAATTGAAAATCGAGATTTCCCATAGTGTGTTTAAAACACGCATTAATCAATGTATTTCACAGATGTCCGTTGCACGAAATTAGCGAATGCTTGTGGCTTTTTGACAATGCCAAAATCACTCGACTGTTCGTAGGATATGCATATTAATTAAAAGCGTTTGATAATGAAGTGAAATGATCAATTAATGCGCTAATTAATCATTCGTGAATTTTGTAATTTATCAAATGAGTTGGAGAAATAAATTTTAATTGTTTGTATTTTGTATTCATTATGAAGCACTAAGTACTTCACTTTATATTTCCATTCCGGGCCCGAGCATAGTACTAAGTTAACAAAATCAAGAATTATTCTTTTCTGTCTATTTAAAAAACCTTTTAATATTAGAAGACTTTTTTATAGGGCCGTCATTTTATTTAAGATAGTAGCAGTGGTGAAAGTAGGCCGGTACAGTCCGGTACGCGGTACCGGTAAGAGAAATAGAGCCGGTACGGAATACCGGTAAGAAAATTTTACTAATAAGTTTATTTTAAACGATACTTATAATTAATAATGCTGCATTTAATATTATATAATTTTTATATTTAAAAAATTCAAATTTCAAATTGCGCTCCACAACTTTCGTACGACGACATAATTTTTAAGGTAGTACAAGTGTGACGGTGGCGCCATCGGTTGTCTAGAGGCGAAACTGACGCCCAAAAAAATATAAAAATTGAATAAAATAAGTGTTTTATACCTATTATGATTTGATATCATGAATTGTTAACAGGTTGTTGGTTTAGTGAATTTTCAAATACCGTACCACCGTGTGGTGTTGCCATTATAAATTGGGATTCTTAATTTTTCGTTATAAACAAGGCTATATATCCATTACTAAACGATAAAAAACTTTCTCCTTCTGATACAATATACATGGATAGTTCTAGAACATCATATAAGTTTTTCGAATGAAATTGCAAAATTTTAGAGGTACACAAATCAAATATATGCGATTCTTAGTGATGATCGCCATAAGCCCCGTGTATAAGAACTCAACTTTACAAGCGAATATATTTGTTCACAGACGATGAATGTGTTTCATATTTTAACAGGATGCGTATGACTATCCAATATTTACGTGCGTCAAATTTCATTCGGATCTGCAAATTTTTTTTTCACGCTAGTACTACCTTAATTTCTTGGTAATGGTAACATGTACATTGAGCGAGCTCAATTCCGAGGTTGGCATAATTATGTTTTGTTATTTTTACGGATTTGCGCTCTGTACTTACAATTTCACATATTTCACAATTAATATTTATTTCAACTACTGCTCCTCCGATTACAATATTTAATCCCCAGGCATATATTAAATCGTGAGAAGGAATGACAAGAAAAGAAAAAAAAAGTTGGTAATTATTACAGTGCAGGAGTAGAAAATACTATAAATAGAAGTATTGTACCTGAACCTATTAGAAATACAGGTATAATATATTTTTTAAATAAAAATAAATATATCATCACGCCTTCTACCCATTACTGAGTGTGGCACTCTGCCGAAACAGATCTCGGCAAGTAATATATTTTGCGCGTGAAGTGCGGTTACCAGTCGTCAAATCACGGCCACCAAAGATGTTAGTGGTGGAGGAGCCATTTTGAAATTATGAAAATTGTTTGTCGCCTGTGGGAGTTGAACCAGGGTTCTCAGGATCCACAGGCCGACTTTATACCACTGAGCTAGCCATCCCATATATATATATATATATATATATATATTTTTTAATATTATTAAAATGAGTATTGCATATAGAATGCGACAAACTAAAGTAAAACAGTGGCTGTATGCACTTTAACTCCATCCATTCAAGTATAAAATGTTAGTGAACACATTTGGCCGCCGCACCTTGTACGATATACGCATTTATTCAAATGTATGAACGATATATTTATTATTAATCCAACATAATTATTATTCTTTTGACGTACTATTTTTATAAACTGAAAGAATTACACACAGTCTTATTATTTCATAAATTCAAATATTGCGTCTTTTTTGTAAATCCAACTGAATGTATTGACGACAGTAGCGACCTCCTAAGATATTCCTCTCAGGGTTGTAAATTACTTTGCCCATTTCTATATACAATATATATATATATATATATATATATATATATAAAATATAGAACTATTCCTCTTAGCATAGCCTCCTTCCCTCTTTATATAAGTAGCGTACTGGTAAGAAAATAAATCAACTTTCACCCATGGATAGCAGATCAGTTATACCTTTATTCGTTCATCTTGGATAGCTCTATTAATTCTTAAAGCACTATTATTTCTTAATTGAAAATTGTAATAACAGACAGAGCGTACTATGTCCAAGTGTTTCGAATTCTACTACAAACTGTGGACTCTGTGTATTGTATATTGGAATTCAGTTAAGCGAGTAAATAAATAGAAGCTTAAATTCTTATTTTTCTCATCTCACATGCCATAGTCGGAGCACGCATGTGTATGCATTTTAATAGGAGATAAAATTTAGGTGCATATTGTTAATAATAGCTTTTAACTGTTTTTGTTTGATTAAAAATTAAAACTACATAAAAACTCTATATGGATTTTCATATTAGCAAAACTTTTTATCCATCAGTTTAAAGCTTTTTGTTTAATATTTATCATGAAAGCTTTTAAATTAATTTATTTTTATTTTCAAATAACGAGCAAATTGCAAATTGAATATCATTTATTATTCATTATAAGTGCATTCTGTGATAAATCTATAAGTTTTATAGATCCACTCATTTGTAAGTAATGAACAAAATTACATTAATATTTGTTGATAAACAGAAAACATTTCATAAAACTATAAGTTTCGCAGGGATGGAAGTTTTGTACATGAACAGCTCGATTCTCGAAAAAAAAAATAACTAATCGTGAATTTTGGATTAAGTAATCTTATTCTAGTTCGATTTAAAAAAGTTAATCCAAATTACTTTCCGAAAATCAAATGATAACAAAATTGTTAATTTTTTTGTTAAACCGATAGGAATTTTATGAATATTGAAACTCAATATTAAATATAAACTTAATACAGAGACAAAATGTCAATTGCGGTGTGGACTTGAGTCTTAATAAAAAAGGACGAAACGCGTCTATGGTTAAAGATGAACTGACAAGCCGTTTGATGATGATCTGCAAAGTTGATTCAAACGTGCTGTAAATTTTTGTGGAATTTTGACAAGTGATGTAAAAAAATTAGTTTTTTCCAATTTTTTCTTATTCATTAAATATAAACTTAGTGCGGTTCACCTTAATTTTATACAGTGTTTGATATGGTTGTTGCTTGAAGGTCGTAAATAAAAGAAATAAACAAAATGTTACTGGATGTTTATTCAAAATATTGTCAAACGTTTCGACCATGAAACACTGGCCTTCAATCAGTAACTGGAGCACCAATAATGAGTGAACATAATACAAAATAACAAAAAACAGTTAACTTAATAGCTAAAGTCAAATATAAATGGTTAACAGAACACGTGGAATCGTAGTCAAAATAATTTCTAGAACAATGATTGCTGTTCCTGATTTTCATTGTTATAGAAATTATGTTGACTACATATTCCATTTGTGACAAATTTCTTCGTCCAGATTTTTGACATGACCACGATTTATACATATTTAAGGCAAATTTCTGGAAAAATTTACATAATTATGAATACTTACTTCAGTATAATATATTTACGAACTTTAATTCCATTTTCATATGTATTTATCATTATAAATTATACGTTGTAGTTAAAATTTATAGACTACTGGATACAGTAGAGACATCTACAAGGAGATGACAACAGCTGACTATATGTTTTTTTTCATCGAATAAGCCTGTGTAGTGGAACGTGGTTCCATCCTAATTAGGAACATATTCTTCTTGACAAACTTGTAGCAGTAAATATTTCCACTCAGCGAATATAGTAACGTAGTAACCGTGGCAGTTAGTAGATAAGTTAAGAGGTGTTTTGGGCTCGAAGGCTGAAGCCTCCACAGATTACCTGAATTATTCTTGTAGGCTAGACCCGGGCAAGACCGCAAGCCAAGGCTCGGCCTCAATATTGCATCCAGCCTTAATGAAGTTTGCTTTGGAGGGTGCTTCGTCACCAGCTCCGAATTGTGGATACGTGGATCGTCCCTTACAAATTACCTGAGTCACGATGTTTCACGTTCACGGTCGCTGTATCGCTTATCCCTATCGGATCCACGGAAACATTAAATTAATCATGCTCTTAAAAAACGTTTAGTTTGAATTAGATGCTCTTGACCATACACTATCAAATCGCGAAGGGATATGGTTTTATAAACTGGATTTGGGTTTTTTTATTTCCTCGAGTTTTACAACTAGTTGATGCCGTGCGTTTCGTCTTGTATTTTCTCGCAATTTCTAAATCGATTTAAAATGACTCTCGTCTTGCAAATCCTTGATTAGTCTCGATATAAAATCGAGATATTTAAAATATTAACTGGATAGTAAGGGCTACAACTAGTCAAGTTCTACAAAGATTCGTTCAACTAACAACAACATTTAATGGTGTTTGTTTATCACATTTACTGCAAAATTGTTATTGTTCAGATGAATTACGGATAATAAGGGTATCAGCCATTTTAGAAATGTATTTTGTTTATTGTTTTCAAAAATAATGACAAAATTATTTGGAGGTAGGTAGATAGAATATTTACAATTTCGCGTTTTTCGTGTTTCGTTTTTGATGCTAGTAAACGTAGATGTATAAAAATAATAAATTGATCATTTGATACCGTAACACAGCAGTAAACAAATATTCCTGGTATAATTGCATTATAAATTTCCCAACGCTCAAATCTCTCCCACAGAGCATCACATTGTCACTGCACGAAGTGGCAACCACGCAGCAGAACAACGTTATTTATTTATGGCATTGTTGCCACGATTCCGCGCACAATGTAACACGTTTGATTTGATAAATAACTAGTTACGAACACGCTGACAGCTCCGCTGTATGAACCGACGCCGGGAATGGTGGATAGACGCTGACGGCGCCGACGTCTCCCGAGCGTAGAGGAAGTGAAAGAGAAATTAAATACAGGCACGTGCCGATTTAATGCCGTTTTGCTTGAGATTGGTTTTGTTCATGAATTGAAATTGCATGAAAAAATGACTACAAGGAGATGAAGCTATTTATTCTTATATTTTTCTTCTTATTTCTATCTACGTGTTGGAGTATTTTTCTCAGATTTCTGCGTGACGAACTTTATATTATAAACTTGAAACAACACTATCATTTAATACTTGTAGGTATTATAATTATGATTAACTGCACTCTATTCAAAGTTTTATAAAAGTTTCATTAATTATAGTTATAAACAGAGCTGGGAAAGTGTCCTAAAAAATAATCTAATGCCTAATTACTGTTGTGTACTTATTCAGTATTCCACTAGATTCAGTTTCTAGTCCTAAGTAGAATTCTACTACTTAGGACTAGCTAAATTTGTCGAATATCTCGAAGAATATATTGATAAGAAATGTATGTTAGAGCCGGTTTTTTCATTTCCAGATTATGTTCTTGATAACCATCAACAGGATAATTGAAAAAAATATCGCATCAAAATGTGGCGTTCAGTTTAATTATTACCGTTTGTGGTATAATTTCGATGCGATATTTTTTTATTTATCCCGCTGATAGTTATTCGGAACTTTATCCGGAGATGAAAAAACCGACCCAAAATAAAATAAATATATCATCACGCCTTTTACCCATTATTGGGTGTGGCACTCTGCCGCAGCAGATCTCGATAAGTGATATATTTATGCGCGTGAAGCCGTCAAATCACGGCCCTCAAAGATGTTAGTGGTGAATTGGTGAAAATGTTTTGTCGGCTGTGGGGATCGAACCAGGGTTCTTAGAATCCACAGGCCGACTTGATACCACTGAGCCATTACCCCATGTATGTGTAATTACTAAAAACGAATTTAGTTGTCTGTGAACTAAACTCTCATTTTAAATATATTCAGGGCTACTTGAAACTTGTCTGTTAATTAATTTAATATGACATTAAAGTACTGTCCCTTATAAGAGCTTTAACATCTATGTAAAGGCGTGACTCAATGAATCCTAAATAAACGACTGGTTCAACTCTTATTTACATACAAAACATTCATTCTAATAAGGATAAAATGTCCTTCAGATACCTTTTTGACATCAAAGGAATCCTATTTAAACAGAATATTTCATTTTGAATATAAATTTATTTTTATTCAAAGTTTTAACTTTTAACTTTTTTGATACTTTTTTATAAGTAAATGCTAGGCTTTACTTTCGTAAAACTTCTTTGTTATTATCATTGTACTCTTCCGCTAATCTAAAGCAAGTCATTCAAAATTTAGAAAATAAAAAACCTCGCAATGTGTCTATTTACGAATATTTGTTTTTTAATTTATTGTCCAATAGAAATGGCAGATATCAATAACCGTTGCAAAGAAATATTGTATTAATTTGAATCAGCATAGGTAAAATTATTTCCACAGAAGTCAAAAGACTACGAATTTATTGTGTTGTCTGGCATTTATCCATAAATCACAATATTTATTTGTTTGAATAGCTGTTGCTTGATAACTTTATACGCCCTAGGGTTATAATAAAAATAACGCCCGCATTTGATGTCCAATACAAGTTTATGATGCCAAAATAAAATAAATGCAATTTTTACTTTCTTATACACAGTATAAGGAAGTATTGGAATCGTGAAAAAAATCGTTGACGAGATTTTCGCGGCAATACATGTTTTGAGGTCTACTGAATCCGTTTTGAACATTTTCTCAATGATGTCTGTATGTGTGTGTGTGGATGGATGGATGTATGAATGGATGGATGTGTGTGTGTCCGAGTGTGCAATATCTCATGAACGAGATAAGATTTGTTAACGAAATTTGGTAACTATAAGTTTCATGAAAATACGAAGAGCTGAGTTGATTTTGAATGAAATTGAAAAACCGGAAGAGGAAGTTTACTGGACACACAAAACAATAAATTTCATTCATTTCAAAAATGGAATCAGTTACGAAAAAATGTTTCAAATAAAAGCTGTTAGCGAAAAAAAATTGGAACATATAATGTTATTTGCAATTTTCCTGTATATGTGTCTAATTTTGAGAAAATAGTTATTTATTATTTATATATTTAATAATATATTCCAATAATCCTAGTAGTAATAGAAACCAAAGACATAAACATGTTTTTATTTGTCAAATAATAATTACCAAACGCAAGGAGCAAGTCATAAATATTCAATTCAGCGTTTTTGATATAAAATATGCTGTGTATAAGAAAGTCGTGTGGTGACCACATCAGATTTTTATTACTGTAATTGAAGATAATCTATCGAAATGTCAAATTCTCGATGGGTTGCGCACTCGCTATATTTCCATCTCCATGACAATTCATAATTCACATCAAAATATTATCGACCATTATCATATTACTTGTTATATTAGGATAATCACGCTTTTTACCCACTACTGGATGTAACACCCTGTCGTGAATTGCGGTTACTAGTCGTCAAATCACGGCTCTCAAAGCTATTAGTGGTGGAAGAGCCACAATATGGTGTAAAGTTTGTCGGCTGTGGGAATCGAACTCGGGTTCTCAAATCCACAGGCCGACATGCGTCCACCGAGCTACCTCATAATTCTGCTATTATGCTGATTATTTTTTGACGTTTCTCAAAACAACTGAAATGTTTCATTGAATGTCACGTGTCTGCGTTTTATCCAATCCTGTCATTATTATACTGAGAATAAAGCTCTTGTGATTATTTCCGGGAATAATCTCTGTAACTTTTGTTTGTGTTGACAAATGATAGGTAGTTGTAAAATAATTATTTAAAACTGTCAACGCGTCAAGTAAAATGTATGAAAAAAATCGATTTAGTTGTATTTTAGATACAGAAATACACCAACAAATTTTGGAAACAACTTCCAAGAATACAATAATAAGTAATCAATCGATATGAACCCAGTTCAAAATCGTTTAAGTTGGATGAATCGACCTCAACAACTAAGCCAAAAAATAATCTAATTAAATATAACTCGAGAGTTCGATAAATTAGAAAATAATTCTCCAGTATCTTTCTCAAATTTGTTGACATTTGGCAATAGCCACTCAAGCCCTACGGACTTTCGTGACTATTGCCTGGCAACAAGTTTTCGAAAGATCTGTCAAATTATTTTCAATTTATTCTCACTCTCTTGTTATATTATTACTGATAATTTTAAATTTCTATAAGTATATTCCAAATTTCTGTAACATTTTAGCATATTGCAAAGTTACAGGGAACATATTAAATTCCATTAGTTAAGTTTCCAGTTTCAATTCATGAAACCATTATCCGTTACTCGGTGTCTTAGTGCACTTCGCAATAATTGGAATTTAACTATGACAGTTTAATACGACCAGTAACACTCACATCGTAACATAACCACATAACTATCCATTTTATGATAATTACTCTTCCTTCGACCGATGGCCTCTTCCTGTAAAGATCACGATTCCCGACCTCCCACGACTCCCGTCTACAATTTTGATCTGGAGCCATGTCGAGTAATTAATCAAAACCTTGAGGTTATTCCCCAGAGGCTCGTTAAAACTTTGGAATTTTTCATTTTTGTTGTAAAGAGGAATGAAAACATGAATTACGTTTCATTTTTCATTTTTGTTTTTAGATAATCATACATATCGTCCTGCACGTTTCATGATATGGAACTGTATTAATTCTTTAGGTATTAAAACCATCTGGTTCACGATGAGAAGTAATGAGACCAACTAAAGATAATGAATATGTAAATAAATATAAATAAATATATTATCATGCCTTTTATCTATTACTGGGTGTGGCACTCTGTCTAAGCAGATCTCGGTAAGTGATATATTTATGCACGTGAAGTGCGGTTACCAGCCATCAAATCACGGCCCCCAAAGATATTAGTGGTAAGCCATAGGGGTAACTTGATACCACTGATCCATTACCCCATATGAATATGAATGTTGGCTATTTTGTTTACACAGTATGTCCCAAAAATAACGAAACTCTTTAGATATAGAATAAAACACGCATTGTATTATGTTTGAAACTTAATATTTATTCAAAATAGGTTCCATTTGAATCAATACACGTTTTAGAACGATAAACTAGAGCATGCATAGATTTTTTTATGCCATCTAAAGGAACGTTCTTTAATACATGTGTCACGGCTGCTTGAATGGCTGGAATATCATCATAAAACGCTCCTTTCATGGCAATTTTCAGTTTTGGGAAAAGATAATAGTCACATGGTGATAGATCAGGCGAATGCGGAGGATGGTCGATGACACAAATATGTTTTTTCATCAAAAATTCGTTGACTTTTTTAGCGACTTTTTGGTCATCATTTAATTCATATGGAACAAAACGTGAACAAACCTTCCTTTTACCCAAATCTTCAGTTAGAATTCTCCAAATAGTATTTTTACTCGTATTTAATTCTTCACCCAACATTCTAACAGTAAAATTCGCATCCACAGCAATGATTTCACGCACTTTTTCGACTAATTCAGCATAATTTCCGGCTTTTGGACGTACAGATCTTTCATCATCATTTAAATCTTCACGACCATTTTTAAATTTTGCAAACCACTTACAAACTTGTGAACGAGATAAACAATCATCACCATAAACTTTTTTCATCAATTCGTATGTCTCAGCAATTTTTTTTTCCACGTTTAACATAAAATTTAACATTTGCTCGTTGTTCCATTGTATTTTTACAACATAAACACATAAACTACTGCCATTAAAATGAGGTGACTAGCTCAGTGGTATGAAGTCGGCCTGTGGATCCTGAGACCCTGGTTCGATTCCCACAGGCGACAAACAATTTTCATAATTTCAAAAACTACCCCTGTGGCTCCTCCATCACTAACATCTTTGGGGGCCGTGATTTGACGACTGGTAACCACACTTCACGCGCAAAATATATTATTTACCGAGATCTGCTTCGGCAGAGTGCCGCACCCAGTAATGGGTAGAAGGCGTGATGATATATTTATTTTTATTTAATTAAAATGCGCGTAAATTTATAAACTGTCACCTGATTGCATGAAGTTGTGTGCGTTCGAAAGAGGAAAGATGTATCTTTCTAACAATGTGTATGTTCAATAGATTGCGCTACGTGTTCTATGATTTAAATTAAAAGTTTCGTTATTTTTGGGACATATTGTGTATCTCTAAATATTTCAGTTATGTTCAATAATGCGATTTTAGTATGTCAGCTTTAAATTTGAATTACGTATTTATCTAAAATTCGCGTCAAAATATTTGTTGAAAACTCTCCTTACTTTTTGTGCGTACATATATAAGATAAAAAAGTGAATGGAATGAAAAGTGATAGGAATGATTGGATGTATATGATTGAAGGCTTGTTGTGTAATGAATAATTTAGAGTGTGATGAGTAAATGAGTTTATAAGGAGAGGTTTATGAATGTAGTTGAAGCGATGGTGTTGTGTTTGAATGACAATGTTTGGTGAGGACTGATTGTTTGATGAATCTGATGAGTAAGTGTTTTGTGAATGATTCTAGGGTTCATGCTACCCCATTTGATGGAATATAGCGTGATGTAATGTACTAGTATGGATGTGTGTATGAAAAAACTGCTTTAGTAAAACTTGTACTAAACTAATTTATAATTAATTTAAGTTAGTGTGAATTTTGTGATAATCTATACGTTAGCAAAATTAACATAACAACTAAAAAAAACTCAATAGTGAAGTTATGTTGCCACAATAATGAACATTAACGTAGAGTTAAATATAAAATTTTATTCTAAAACAACGCCTCTAGTTCAAAATGTTAAAATGCAAAGCACATATAAAATCTAAGTTATTTCATTGTCCCAATGTGTTTAAAAAACCTCGAATGACGCGATACAATTCAAAATTCGAATTAGCAAAGGAGCCTAAGAGATATAAAGCATTATTAGTTTCAGGCGAAATTTGTTTTATGTTTCTTTTTTAATTTAAAATACTTCTTTAATGGGTTTAGTCCTAAACTAATTTGATGTTAGATGGTTGTGAAACATTTGATTATGTTTCTTCTTGTTATATTTCTTTTGAAACTAAATTAAGTTATCATTTATAATATAAAACATAAGAAATATAATACAAATTTTGGGTTGAATAATGAATGAAAGAAAAACAAATTAATTTGTTGAAGCTCCAACAGCATTTGTCGTGTTTTTAATCAGATTGGCCATATAAATTTAAAAACATGTCTTTTGACGTGAGGTTTATAAATTCATCTGTGTCAGTTGCAGGCCAAGGACATTTCAACATAATAAGCATTTTTTTTTATGAATAGCAACAGAGAAAACATTCCATCGCAACTTTGTTATTAATTATATTTTTTTGACTAACTAATTTTTCATTTTAATGTTATTCTTATGAAGAAGGTAGAGTTCATAAAGAAATTGTGAAACTGTTGCGTTTCCATTAAAACATGCTTAATTTTTTTAAACTTGAGATACTTTAGATAAATAAATAAATAAATAAATATATCATCACGCCTTTTATCCATTACTGGGTGTGGCACTCTGTCGAAGCAGATCTTGGTAAGTGATATATTTATGCGCGTGAAGTGCGGTTACCAGCCGTCAAATCACGGCCTCCCAAGGTGTTAGTGGTGGGGGAGCCACAGGGGTAATTTTAAATTGATGAAAATATTTTGTCGGTTGTGGGGATCGAACCAGGGTTCTTAGGATCCACAGGCCGACTTGATACCACTGAGCCTTTACCTATTACTGCGTGTGGCACTCTGTCGAAGCAGATCTCGGTAAGTAATATTTTTATGCGTGTGATGTGCGGTTACCAGCCATCAAATCACGGTCCTCAAATATGTTAGTGGTGGGGGAGCCACAGGGGTAATTTTAAATTGGTGAAAATGTTTTGTCGACTGTGGGGATCGAATCAGGGTTCTTAGGATCCACAGGCCGACTTGATACCACTGAGCCATTACCCCATATAATATAATATAATATTTATTAAATTAAATATTAACATAAACTCTATTAGTGTGGAAATATTTAAGTAAATATTTATAATTTTTGCTAATATTGTTCAAATTATATATGTTTCATTTAGTGTTAGCCAATTTATAGTTATTGGTTGCATTGACAAAATTATATGTTTAGGGTTGTGTTTGTGTTTTGAAACCAGTAAATTCTAATCAAGTATGCCTGGGTTCGTCTGAGTGACGTCAAATATGAGACCATGTTGGGATGTGGAGACATGTGTTAATTGTTAAGGGCGCAAGCAACTTTGTAGATAGTTTTGAAGGTATTAAAATACTCGACCTAATCGCTTCGTCAAGTAAACGACTTATTATGAAATATACTATTATTTATACAATTTTAATTCAATTTTCATTGATCGCTTTAAGATTGAAAAAATCAGAGAAGAAAGTAGTCCTTCCTACTTTACAAGTTTATAGAGATTCCACGGTGTAGTACAACTGTATTCTCGCCCAAGCCTCCGTGATAGATAATAGCACTTCTTTGTGTCGTCACAAGCGCGAGGATCCTCGCGCTTGGTGCCGGAGAACTCACATCTTACATCTGCCTCTCACTCATACACACGTCTTGCCCACAATCGCCATCTTGCTCTTCCACAACAAACAAAGCCCGTTGTTGTAAGTTTCCTTAATTGCTGCTATATTCAACACCTTACTACAATGGCCTATTTTGCAGCTTACTCTCTTGCGCGCATATGTTGATAAATGATGTTCCTTTGGTAATGAAATATGTTAGTACCTTGTTATACCGGAGCCGTAACTCCAAACATTTGATTCGCGAAGTTACTATAGATGTTGTGCGTCTGTTATGAACTGTTGTTGAATTGTCAAGACTTCTCTAACTGGTTATTTAACTTAGTTCTGGAATAAATGAATTTATGTATAAATAAGTGTTTTAACAACGTAACTGGAGATAATTCCAAATGCTTAGTCTATTCCATCACTAAATTAGAGTATTATAAAGACGTTTTATTCTCATTGCAATATTTTGTGTTGTTACTATGAGAGAAATGTCAAAATTTTTGCATATTTATTTTTCTTTATTTGGTTTTTCTTAGTTATCTACCAATCTTTATACTTTTTATTGTACAGAGAAATTGATTCTAGCAATATAATTTTCTGATTGGGGAATAATGATTATTATATGGGGTAATGGCTCAAGTGGTATCAAGTCGGCCTGTGGGTCCTAAGAACCCTGGTTCGATCCCTACAACCGAAAAAACATTTTCACCATTTTAAAATTAGCCCTGTGGCTCTCCCACCACTAACATCTTTGGGGGCCGTGATTTGTCGGCTGATGACCGCACTTCACGCGCATAAATATATCACTTATCGAGATCTGCTTCGGTAGAGTGCCACACCCAGTAATGGGTAGAAGGCTTGATGATATATTTATTTATTTATATCCTACTGGATACATACTTGACATTATGTAGAAAAAATCACACATTTAACATACATATAAAAATACATTAATTGTAGATCAAATATATTATAATTTTGTTAAAAAAATTAATTACAAAACACAATAATATTCTGTTAATATTTGAGCGTGGCAACTGCGCAAAGTAAATGCATATTTTCTTTTAAGTATAAAAACTGAAGTTACTTTAACATAGGATAATGGAATAAACAAGAAAACAAAAGTATGCGGATCAGGTCTATCACGCTAGGAAGAACCGAACTGAACGAGAACCGAAGGCTCGTCATATTTCCTTTGTAAACACGGTCAGGGGCAAATAAAACTTGGATATCCAACACAGGGAGTTTCCAATTCGATCAATCTCATTTCAGAAAGGAACATTTGTATTTACCTTAAATAATTGTCACATTATGATGGGTGATCAAAAACCCTAGAAGACTTTACATCATATATACTAACATCTTTATTTTCACATGTAGGATTCGCCCGGCTGAATTTTCTCTCTTAATTTATCAAAGATAGTTGATTTATCTGTACTATTCATAATTTTTATTGGTTGGACACAACAACTGTAAATTGAATTATAATTACTTATATTTGAATTTACAATGTTATGGGGTAGCTAGTTCAGTGGTATCAAGTCGGCCTATGGATCCTGGGAACCCTGATTCGATTCCCAATTTCACCAATTTAAAATTACCCCTATGGCTCCTCCACCACTAACATCTTTGTGGGCCGTGATTTTACGACTGGTAACCGCACTTCACGCGCAAAGTATATCATTTACCGACATCTGCTTTGGCAGCGAGCCACACCCAGTAATGGGTAGAATGTATATATATATATATATATATATATTTATAAAGCACAAATTATGTTAGTTCTAAAGTTGGTAAAAATTTCTAACCTCTAAGTACTCACTGATATTGAAAGCCAGTGTTGCCAATGGTAACATTACAAAAGTTCTTAGTTTTTACCGAACGAAGTTCGATAAACATATGGTTACCGAACGATTTTCACATATATAAAACTGTCAATTTAGGACGGAGGTGCGAAAAATATGTTTCATGATTTTTTAATGTAAGTATAAAATAAATAAATGTTACTCCTTTTACCAACTACTAGGTGTGGCACTCAACCGTATCAGATCTCTGTAAGTAATATATTTATATATGTAAAGTGCGGTTACCAGCCGTCAATTCATGGCTTCCAAGGAGGAGCCATAGAGGTAATTTTAATGTGGTGAAAACTGTTTGTCGGCTGTGAGAATTGAATTGAGGTTCTCAAATCCACAGACCGACTCGATACCACTGAGCCACCTACTCCATATGTTTTATATAAGATAAAATAAATTTGTATAGAGGATCCTAGTTGTAATGGACGAAATGGGAAGGCATTCATTTAACATCGAAAACGTTCGGCAAAGAGAGAGGAAGGAAGGAAGCAAAGGCATCACTCAGATCAGCTGGTTAGAAGGCGTATGCATGCAACGCATGTAACGTAAAGTTTTATTGATTCGGGAAAAACAATTTCTGAAATTCTCTTTAAACTGCGGCAGCGAGCGGTATCGCGGGAATTTAAAATGTGTTTTTCATGAGTTCCGCTACAGAAATCCGGACGAGGTACAGCAGAATACGCGTTACTGGTGGTTTCCTTTAAAACGGAATTATTTACTTGTCTTTTAGGGCCCAGCCGCGACTCTTCTAAGAACTTAATTCCGCTTATTTTTTATCTTCTGTTTGTCTCTTTGTTTCCAGACAGTTTTATTTTGCATGCGAGGCCACTTTCAGTTTATTTTACTGTTTAATTTCTTTGCTTTCTTTCAACTTGTTAAGAGTTTTCATTAATTCTCGACTTTTAACGGTTGTCAATTAAACATAAATTGCTCATGTTTGACTGATTTTTATTACTTTCTTGGTATTGGAATCTTGAAAATAATCGTTGAAGAGATTTCCGCGGAAATACGTGTTCTGAGGTCCACTGAATCCGTTTTCATCATTTTCTCAATGATGTCGGGGTGTGTGTGTGTGTGTGTGTGTGTATGTGTGTATGTGTGGATGGATGGATGTGTGTCCGAGTGTGCAATATCTCATGACCGAGATAAGATTTGTTTACGAAACTTGGTAATTATAAGTTTCATGAAAATACGAAGAGCTGAGTTGATTTTGAATGAAATTGAAAAACCGGAAGAGGAAGTTTACTGGACACACAAAACAATCAATTCCATTTATTTCAAAAATTGCATCAGTTACGAAAAAAGTTTCAAATAAAAGATGTTAGCAAAAATATTTGGAACATAAAATGTTATTTGCAATTTTCCTGTATATGCGTCTAATTTTGAGAAAAACTAATTTATATATTTAATAATATATTTCAATAATCATAGTAGCAATAGAAACAAAAAACATACATTTTAATTTTCGCTTTATCTAGTTATCTATGTCCTTATTCGGAAAAAACAAATACATCATTAAAATGGTCAACTAATTTGGCAACTTTGCCACAATTCAATCGACTTCGTATCTCACGGTTCTTCAGATACCAAGGGTTAGGCTCTAAAAAAGGACATGCTGTATATGCCTCATCAGTAAAGTTAGACATAAAGTAGTCAATATTACTTAAAAATTATACATAAACAAATTTGATATTTTATATGTTTCAAACAAATAAATGCTGAATTACTGAAAACTAAATTACATGTTTAATAATATCTTTGGGGACCGAGGTTTGACGACTGGTAACCGCACTTCACATACATAAATATATTACTTACAGCTTTTGCTTCGGCAGAGTGCCGCACCCAGTAATGGGTAGAAGGCGTGATGATATATTTATTTTTATTTATTTATAATATTATATAACATTCATATATTCTAAATATTAAATATGCTGTGTATAAGAAAGTCGTGTGGTGGCCACACCAGATTTTTTTTACTGTCACAAAATTTTATGCTCTTTCATTCATTTCCATTAGTAGATACAATTGTTACATTTATTTATTTCATATTGTATCATTTTATTCAATTCTGCTTTTTGTTAAATGCAAATATATTGTATTATAATAATAATACTTTGCCGAACAGATATGTGGGAATAGTGTACCTAGTATTGTTTTTTACCTGGGTTTCAAATACGGTTAATGAATATGAATTTATTCAAATTAAACCGCAACAGAAAATGAACATAAACCTATGCACATTTTCATTTCATTATATTATTATATTATATTAAATTTATTTAACATAATTTAATCATTTACAAATAAACAAATAAATAACATCAGTTGTCCAGGGATGGGATAACGTTAACGAAACGATAAGTTATTTCGTAATGATATAAATTAGTATTTTTTTAAATAAAAATTATGTTACAAAATTTCATCCTTTTTATATATTAAAAGAAATGTTTTATTTCTTCTGGCCGTCATAAATTTCCGTAAATTCAATACGTGTCAACTAAAAAATGTTTCCTAAAAGTTTAAGTTCTTACTTAGGTCTGGATTTTGACTGCTAACAAAATATGACGCTTTTTAACGGTTATCCATTATGGTTAAGATAAAAGTTTCACTTACTGGAGCAAAAAATGTGCCGTTAATGGTTCTACCGGATTTAGTACAAAACCAATAAAATTTTACGAGTGGTCTGAAATTTCACTTTTCGTCCGCTTTGTAGTGTGAAAAATGTGCTCGGCCGGCGGAGGTTCGCTTGTGGTCCTGCGATCCGGATGATCAGCACAGTGGCGGCGACGGATATTTTAATACGGGATAGAACATTTCTTATCTTGTGAACATATTTATCCCTTTAAGGGCCAGTTTTTCAATCGCCCGTTTACTCTCGATTAGTGTTAACCATGATTAAATAATAATGGTAACCATAGTTTCCATTATTATTTAATCATGGTTAACATTAATCGGTGATTGAAAAACTGGCCCTAAGTATAATCTAAATACTTCAACGATGACTTATGTATCAGTGTATTTTCCGGATTTTAATTTCTGAATTCTGTTGTAAATTTTATTATTTTATCCACGACTCATATATTATAAAAACATAATTACACTGATTTCAGTTGGCTTATAAAACATTAGTGATTTATATATAAAACACTGTAAACAACTTGTTACTTAGCAACCACTTCATGATCTACCGTATTTTGAGAAACTACAGAGTGATCAAAAGGAATTGTTACAGTTGGCAATTTAAAAAACTACTTGAAATTGGTAAGCCTGATACATAAATTCATTTACTGTTGTTGGCAGTGACATTTAAAATTTAAATTTGAATACATTTATTATTACATTTATTTCTAAAGTATTTCTATTACTTAAAAAGTTAAAATTCTATTAGCTGTCAGACTCCTGACATAACCTATTTGTATTTATTAGAAATGCTAAATAGCATTTCCGCCTTTATCTGACGTTATGCCAACTGTGGAATAAAAAGATCTCTGAAATTGTATTGCTAACTATAACAATTCCTTTTGATCATCCTGTATATATAACTGAATCAACGTTAAACGTTCCGACCAATCTTGTTATACCTATAATTATGAGTTGTGGATAAAATTTTGTATTACATTTGTGTTTTATTAATATATAAAAAACTTAAGAAATATTCAAAACTCGACCTTCGGTCTCGTGTTTAAACTTTTCTTGCGTGTTTTATATACCTAATAAAACACTTGTATGATAAATAACTATTAATTAAGTGTTTTTTTTTTAATGAATGTTTATGTGTTACATTTTTACTAATTTTTCTATATACGACGAGCAGACATAGTTCAGTAGATATATAATACATCTTCTACTACCTTCTTCATTGTAATGTATTTATAATAATAAGTAGGTAATAGTAGCTCGGTGGCTCAGTCGGAGTATGCATTTAAGAATCCGGGATCGATTCCTACACTCGACAGCAATTTTTTCTTCAAGTAATGCCAGTTGTGCATTCAATATTTTATGTCTTACTAGTAATTTTTAGTAACCTAAATAATAAATAATGGATTACCTGGTAACAACGAATATAAAAAATATAGTTTTTGACAGTATGGGATGGCTAGCACAGTGGTATGAAGTCGGCCTGTGGATCCTGAGGTCCCTGGTTCGATTCCCACAGGCGACAAATTTTCATAATTTAAAAAAGCTATCCCTGTGGCTCCTCCACCACTAACATGTTTGGGGGCCGTGATTTGACGACTGGTAACCGCACTTCACGCGCAAAATATATCACTTACCGAGATCTGCTTTAGCAGAGTGCCACACCCAGTAATGGGTAGAAGGCGTGATGATATATTTATTTTTTTTTTTTAGTATTACCATAGTTACATTATTCTTAATTCTTTAGGGTCTATTAATATCAGATAATACCCTAGGACATTATGAATTAAATAATGTACCTTGTATGCGTGGTATTAATAAACAATCATGATCTAGGAAGACATAAATAAATATATCATCAAGTATTTTACTCATTACTGAATATGGCACTCTGCCATAGCAGAAACTCGATACGTGATATATCTATGAGCATGAAGTGCGGTTACCAGTCGTCAAATCTCGGCTTTCAAAGATTTTAGTGGTGGAGGAGCCACAGGGGTAATTTTAATTTGGTGAAAATGTTTGTCGGCTGTGGGGATTGAACCAGGATTCTCACGATCCACAGGCCGGCTCGATACCACTGAGCCATTATCCCATAATTTCTTTATAATCGATAAAATTCTCTAGTTGTAATGTATTTACATTAAGGGGAACCACAGGAGTAATCTAATTACAAATATGACATACTGAATTCAATTTCATGTAACAGACATGCTGAGTTGACCTATTTAATTTTCTGCATTCGATAAATTATTTCAAATTTTATTGATAAATAAGAAGCATTTTGTTAATAACAGTTTTAAGACGGAAAGTATTTTATGTACAATAAATATCTTTAAAGTTAAAATTGAATTTCGGAAACGTTGATGCAATTTTACGTGTATCCTGAAATCCTGAATGATGCACCGAGGACTTAAAAAAGTCTCTTTCGTACGCCAGTGGTGAGGGAGTGTGCGCAACCTGAATCAAGTCACAGAGCACTACGGCCGCCGCAACGGCAGGCGTGAAAGCGCATGGACTTCCGTTTCCGCTGTTCAAAAGCTCACTCGATCAGTCGCAGAACGGATTTCCTATCATTTTCAATGCTCAACGCCCAAGTTTTTTAAACGTGCAGATATTTCGTTTAATTTAGTGACTTTTAATTTAAAATAATTGCTAGCGTGCTTTTGTTTCTGATAAGTTAAGCGTTGAAACTGCTAATTCCTAATTCGTGCTGATTAAATGTGGTTATTTAATTAAAGTTTTATTATTCCTGACCCGAAATTTGTTTGTGTAATTAATTACAAATTGTTAATTATACACTCGCATGTCATGCTACTGTTTTGCTTTTCACCGACGAAATACTTTTCTAATTATCATTTTATCTTCATAATCTTTTAGCTAACATATTTGTACATTATTTTATCTCCATTTTATGGTCTACTGCACCAACAAAAATTATATTTTATGCTTAGTTGAACATTTGGCATCCTATATGTTCTCTGGCCAAATATTTCTAAATTATTTATTTTAGAAAAATGTTACAAATTAAACTTGTTGAAAATTTTGTTCTTCGTATTTGTATTGAATTCCTCGTGTTCGAATTGACTAATAAGCAAATTTATGGTGACTTTTTTTTAAAATTGTTTATTAATTACTTAATTGAAGTATGAGAAATTTAATGCCGAAGAGCATACTTTGAAACCACTTTTAGTTTTTGAGATATAGGACCAAATTCATAGTCGTCACTCAATCTTATCTGGTGAAATATATATTTTTTTTCCATTCAACTTTCCGTAGGCTTTATTTAAAAAACTAAACAAGATATGAAGATACGCTCAACGGCATTGAATTCCTCGTGTCCGAATTGACTTTTATGCAAATTTATAACTATTTTTATGTTTTGAAAATATCTTAAGGCGTACCCTTTTTTTTGTTTTTAACCAATTTCAGGTCGTTTTCTTTAAAATGCTTTCTCGTACGAATATTGTAAAGATTATTTGTTGTCGTTTCTCAAAACCATTGTATGTCATGTGTCTGCGTTTTAACCTGTCATTATTATACTGAGAATAAAGCTCTTGTGATTATTCCCGGGAATAATCTATGTAGGTGCTTTTTTGTTTGTGACAAATGATAGGTAGTTGTTAAATAATTATTTAAAACTGTCAACGCGTCAAATAAAATGTGTGAGAAAAATCGACTTAGTTCCATTTCAGGTACAGAAATACACTAACAAATTTTGGAAGCAACTTCCAAGAATACATTAATAAGTAATCAATCGATATGAACCCAGTTCAAAATCTTTTAAATTAGATGAATCGATCTCAACAGCTAAGTCAAAAAATAATCTAATTAAATATAACTCGAGAGTTCGATAAATTAGAAAATAATTCTCCAGTATCTTTCACAAAGTTGTTGTCATATCGAAAGATCTATCAAATTATTTTCAATTTATTCTCACTCTCTTGTTATATTATTACTGAAAATTTACGTACATTTGTATTTTCACCCCTTGAACCCAACGGAAAAGTTTCCAGGAGTATATGTCTACCAATTTTTGAGATATTGTTCAAAAACTGTTTCATGAGAAAATTTGGGAACATATTTTCAAAATATAAAAATCACTGTAATTTTATTTTCAAGTTAATTGAAGCACTAGAAACACAATGCCGTTGAGTTCATCTTCATATCTTGTTTGGTTTTAAAGATATAGTCTTGGAAAGGTACAATATCTGATAGGGAAAAATTTCTACTTTTCCGAAGGCTATATCTTAAAAACTAACCAATATATGAAGATTCGCCCAACGGCATTAAATTTTTCGTGTCCGAATTGATTTATAAGCTAATTTAGCTTCATTGGCAAAATATAATAAAGGTAGGTACTTCTTTTTAATAATATAGTGATAAAATGAAAAGAGTAAGATTGTCTTCATCCATCAGCATTACTTTTAAAGAAGATTAAACATTGCAATATCAATCCAATGAAATAGATTCAATAAAAAAAATCGTGATCGTGAAACTGCTACGATAAGTAACAAAACGGTTGCAGAAAGCGGTTTCTAGAAAAACTTGTCGCGGAAAATAAAACAATTATTGCTCTGCAACCAACCGAAGCGAAAATAATATATGTAGAAAACTTTTATTAACTCTCCGAAGTTAGCAAAGTGGCGACAAATGGCAGAGGGCGAAGAAAAAAACAGTATAAAACACAGATGAAGCACACACAAACGACAGTTTTATTATCTCACTACTCTTAAGCACAAAAAAATAAATCAATTTATTCGTATTCTGTTTATATTATGACAGCTGTGTTTAGAGCCAATTTGGATTTTGACGGTGCTTTGAATGCAAGAGTGTGGCTTATAAAGGACAGAAAGAAATAGAATGTAATTTAGTTTCATGGTTATAAGCAACATATTTCATTTTTGTTTTATGAATGCGATGAAATATATTTGTTTGTCATGTAAATATACATGCCTATGCGCGGAATGGTTATTTTTATTATCATGAAACGAAAATTATATTCAGTAGTTTGTTTTCCTTTTATTTCGTAAATAGTGAAAGAATATAAAAATATAAGGAACAAGGAATTCTGTTGCTATATTGTATTTCTATCTATTTCAATCATTCTTCAATTATTGTTTTGATTTAATCATTTATACAGGATGTTTCATAACTTCGGGTACGAATCAAAAATATATATTTTTTTAAAACAAAATTAATTTCCATATTCCCAGTCAAAAAATTTTCGTTGCCACTGCCACTGGGTGCATGGTTACGTTAAACCTAATAACTAAATACAATATCTAATATAAATTACTGGTAATAATTGAATTGTGTAATGAGTAAATTAATGTAATTTTAATCTATGAAGCTTGCAGCGTGCCTTTCATTCATCGTGCTGTGTGAATGTCAACAATTTTGAGCATTTTTACTTTCTTATACGCAGTATAAGGAAGTATTGGAATCGTGAAAAAAATCGTTAACGAGATTTTCGCGGAAATACGTGTTTTGAGGTCCACTGAATCCGTTTTGATCATTTTCTCAATGATTTTTGTGTGTGTGTGTGTGTGTGAATGGATGGATGAATGGATGGATGGATGGTTGTGTGTCCGTATGTGCAATATCTCATGAACGAGATAAGATTTGTTAACGAAACTTGGTAATTATAAGTTTAATGAAAATACGAAGAGCTGAGTTGATTTTGAATGAAATTGAAAAACCGGAAGAGGAAGTTTACTAGACACACAAAACAATAAATTCCATTTATTTCAAAAACGGAATCAGTTACGAAAAAAGTTTCAAATAAAAGATGTTAGCAAAAATATTTGGAACACAAAATGTTATTTGCAATTTTCCTGGCTATGCGTCTAATTTTGAGAAAAACTAATTTTTATATTTAATAATATATTTCAACAATCATAGTAGCAATAGAAACAAAAAACATAAATTTTAATTTTTGCTTTATCTAGTTATCTATGTCTTCTTTCGGAAAGAAACTAAATTACATGTTTAATAACATATATTCTAAATATTATATATGCTGTGTATAAGAAATTCGTGTGGTGCCCACACCAGATTTTTTATAATAATTATCATAAATTCGAATTGTATGTAATATACTTATTTTTACATATCAATACCTTTAAAACATAATTAACTGTAATGATTGTAAATTGGTTTCATTAAAAATAATTAAATTTTATTTGTTTATTTTACTAGTATTATGTAATTTAGTTTATTGATTATCTACTTGTACGAGCCCGTTCCCACTTCAATTGGCCCGAATCAAATTTTTACGTTAAAAATTTAAATAATACTAAAAACGCAGGTATCTTACATATACTAAATTCTACAATTAATTTTCAACATTTTTAACTAAATTTAACATTAAATATACGTTAAACACAAAATGTGTAGCAGTATAACTCTCTTTTTTTTTCTTCACATAAACTAAATCAACACACTAACGAACTATCATGATTATTATCTTGTGGGCAGTTTGGCGGATGAAATTTAAGTTAATTATTATTTAAAACAAACTTTATTATTATACAGTTTTTTAATACAACAATTTTTTTTAGTTAAAACAGAAATGTTTACTTCCTCATTCAATAGCTGTCATTTCTAGATGTATGTATCGATTGACTTAAAATTTTATCTGTGTATTAACAACATACTAGTATATGTCTCATTAAAATTTCATTTCATTTTCTTGCATACTGCACGAGAAATAAAACTGTAAAATATAACATCAAACGAAAATATAAAATTGGGCCAACTGAAGTGGGACCGGGCTCGTATTGTTTGTTTTTAATAGGAAAGCGAGTCCTGTGCAGTACTAAAAAAAACCCTTAGATAAACTACCCTTAATTTTTTTAATTTCTAAGGTCCAGTTTTTCAATCACCGATTAATGTTAATCATGATTAAATAATAATGGAAACTATGGTTTCCATTATTATTTAACATAACACTAATCGAGAGTAAACCGGCGATTGAAAAACTGATCCTAAAAAAATATTTTTCATTCGTAATCAGAATATCAAACAACATATACCCTTAACGTATGTACTAGAATTTATGAAACACACTGTATATCTTACCTGACCGTCATGTGTCCAAAATAGGTAATATGACCGCGGTTATATTACCCTAGTATTTTATTATCATAATTTAAAATTATGTTAAATTATTTGAATATTCTTATGCACAATAGTAGAATTAATGAATAATTAAATAAATTAAATAAATAAATATATCATCACGCCTTCTACCCATTACTGGGTGTGGCACTCTGCTAAAGCAGATCTCGGTAAGTGATATATTTTGCGCGTGAAGTGCGGTTACCAGTCGTCAAATCACGGCCCCCAAACATGTTAGTGGTGGAGGAGCCACAGGGATAGCTTTTTCAAATTATGAAAATTTGTCGCCTGTGGGAATCGAACCAGGGACCTCAGGATCCACAGGCCGACTTCATACCACTGTGCTAGCCATTAAATGAGATATAATAATTGAATCATACATAATTTCCCATTAATTTTCTTAATGACTAACCTATCAGTTTATTCGCTCGAGTTATTTAGTTCCACTGAATTAATTCCACATATGAATACATAATTTTCCGAAGCCATTAACTCTTAATTAATTTATCCTATCCAGACTGCAATTAAATTAAATTAGGCGAAACTTCAGAGTAGTACGTCGACAGTATTGTGTTGTAAATTACCTTCTCTACAGTGTGGATACTAGACAACGTCCACGTTGCAATTAATATTATAAACAAGGAATCGGAGCCGCGTTACTAAGAACCGCCCGATCCTATAAGCCTGGGCAAAGTATTGCAGAGATTGCAAAATTCACTAATAATCTAAAAATGAATTAAAATTATGCACAAGCTTGTTATGTTTGTGTTAAAAAATAATCCTAAATCAATTCTTTCTCGTAAAAACTGTGATTAAATAGTAATACTTTTTCTAGAAGATTTGTATGAACACAAATAAATAAATATATCATCATGCCTTCTACCCATTACTAGGTGTGGCACTCTGCCGAAGCAGATCTCGGTAAGTGATATATTTTGCGCGTAAAGTGCGGTTACCAGTCGTCAAATCACGGCCCCCAAAGATGTTAGTGGTGGAGGAGCCACAGGGGTAGCTACTGAAATTATGAAAATTGTTTGTCGCCTGTGGGAATCGAACCACGGTTCTCAGGATTAACAGGCCGACTTCATACCACTGAGCTAGCCATCCCATATATATATATATATATCGACCGACTTTGTTATATATAAAATAAAATAAATATATCATCACGCCTTCTACCCATTACTGGGTATGGCACTCTGCCGAAGCAGATCTCGGTAAGTGATATATTTTGCGCGTAAAGTGCGGTTGACAGCCGTCAAATCACGACCCCCAAAGATGTTAGTGGTGGAGGAGCCACAGGGGTAGCTTCTGAAATTATGAATATTGTTTGTCGCCTGTGGAAATCGAACCAGGATTCTCAGGATTCACAGGCCGACTTCATACCACTGAGCTAGCCACCCCATCATGAACACAAAATGCATAAAAGTGAAATGAAAATAACAACTAATATTATTATTTTAAGAATTTGTTTATTGACACAATGGGGGATTCAAATGGTAGAGGTTTTTAATATATATTTATTAAAATAAATTCTTGACCGTACATCATATTTAATACAATATAAAATCATACCATAAATGATATCATTATTGCTGAAATATGAAAGTTGAAGTTGAATAATTCGAAACGCTCATTTAAATTTCGCACTGCCATATTGCAATTACGTAGTTGTATTTAGCCAATCACAGAGCTTTGTCTGAAACGTTTGTCTGTGCTCAATTTTACTGAGAGGAAGACGAAGAAGAAATAAGCATTCAGCATTCTACGATTCTACCAATGATGTATAATACTAGATGAATTATGCCGTATTCAAGTCAATGCAGTGTTGTGAAGCATAAAGGGATGGAATAACTTTTGGGTCCGCCGGGTGCGCGGCAAGGAGCGAGTACACTTTGATGTTATGCAAGTTGCTCCTTGCCGTGCACCCGCCTCACCAACCAGTTATTCTATCCCTTTCTGCTTTACTACAAACGCCGTTGTTATCAGTCTAGTTATGTTTTGTCTGAGGATTCTACTGACAACGATACACGTTACGTGAAGTTACGTGTTATTTATCTCTGTCTTATCTATCTCTCTTTAAGCTAAGATACAACTACGTCATATTCGTTTGTTTCGAAAGTTTAAATATTTTTATCATGCTTAATACAAGTTTAAAAAAAAATAAAAATTTTGGGTATAATAATTTTATTACGTAGATTAATAAATAAAAAGGCCCATTGTGTGTTGGTAGATATTAGAAATAATTTTTGAAGAAGCAATGAGCGTTCGCCGAGATTTGAACCCAGAACCTTTCACTCGCATGGTGACTGCTCTAACCAATTGAGTGTACAAACACTCGGCGATACTCATGCTTTTTCGTGCAATCTTTAGTTGAAGAAATGTAAAGTAACATGGTTGTTATAGTTCTCGAGATAGTAATGGAGGCACAACTATATTGTACACCCTGTTTAATAAATAGCTAGAAAAGTTTCCTTCAATTTAATTGAACTATATTCTAAAAAGGTCAATAACTATTTCCCTAGAGGGCAGGTGTGTTGTAAGACGGCCCTGACTTGGAACCCTGTGTCCAGTATTGTGGCTGTAACATAAATTAGCGTTGGGGTCCACTATTAAACGTCATATTAGTGTACAATTATACTCTGTAAAGCCCTTTTGATGTTGGCGCTCACCGTTCACGTCGCCCATTGTTGTGATGCAGGCTTGTTCCAAACGGACGGACAAAAGCTGCCGGGGACCATGTGCGACTACCAATTCGTCAGCTCGGATTACTCCGTAAGGCACGGCAAGTTCTACTCGCCGAGATATCCCTCCAGTTATCCCAAGAATATTAGGTGCTCCTACAGGTTCAAGGGAAGGTGAGTGGAATGATATTCGTTTTAAATTCTCTGCAGGTACATTCAAAATGTTCACGATACTTGATTGGGACCTTGTTATCACAAGAGCATATTTTGTAAACTCAAAAAGATGATAGAGCCAGTTTTTCAATCATCAATCTACTATCAATTAATGGTAATCGGTGATTGGAAAAATGGCCTTCAATGTCATTATATTTAACAGCCCGATTCTCAAAAAAGTTTTAGGTAATTCTGAATTTTGAAATTCTAATCCGACAATAATTTTTTTTTACAAAATATGTTTTACAAACCAAATATATTTATTTATTTGTTTATACCGGCTGACTATAATAAATTATTGACATTTTTTTTTTAGTGATAATATTTATTTTCAGTTTTATGTTGGTATACCTGATTGTCAAATTGAAATGAGCCAAATAAACTGTAAATGTAATTTTATTAATGTTCATTGTAAAGTGGTGTGTCAGGATAAGAACGTTTGGCGAAGATTAATTGCGGAATGAATCTGATGATTTCAGAAAAGTGCAGGATTTTTGATTTTAGTTTTATTGTTTAGTAATTTCATTTGAGTGTTTACCTGCAATTGTGTGAAATTCACTTTCAAAAACAAGCGCAGGGACGACACTTCCTTCGTTTCTTATCTTTTTTATTCGTACTTTCCCTTTCCTGTTTATAATTTACTTGTTTCTACTATTTATAAGACTCACACAAATGTACAAACTTATTATTCTTCTGTAATCATTACCTGATGATGGTCTAGTCGACCGAAATACGTATAGTGAATAAACTTATTTACTTTTTTGAAACCTACCTAGTGTTGATTTTTAAATTTTATTATAAAAATGTTTCAACGAGAACCGACAGTGAAATCTATTGAATTTATTTTTTTATTCGTTTTCTGATCTAACATTGAGTGTTTAACTGCAATTTTGTGGAATTCACTTTCAAAAACAAGCGTAGAGCGACACTCCCTCCCTTTCTTATCTTTTAATTCGTTTTCAGTTCTTACGTAGAGTGTGAAATTCACTTTCAAAAACAAGCGCAGGGTGACACTCCCTCTCTTTCTTATATTTTTGTTTCATTTTCAGTTACTGCATTGTGTCGACTTTTCTTTCATATATAAGTGTAGGCTATCGCTTTCATCTTTTTTAATCTTTGTAGATTTGTTGTTAGTTTCGTTATTAGATTCGTTGTTAGCAGTAAGCGTGAGTAATTTGAGATGTTTTATGCATATGGTATATACGTTGAAGAAAGAAGATGAATGATAAATTAATAGGAATGATGTGATTGAAGGTTCGTTTTGTGATAAATGAATGAGTTGATATGGAGTGATCTATGAATGTGGTTGAAGTGAGGGTGGTGTGTTTGGATGATAATGTTTGACGCGGGCTGATTGTTTGATGAGTGTTGTGAGTGAATGTTTTATGAGTGATTTTTGGGTTCGTGCTACCCCATTTGTTGGGATATAGCGTGAAGATATGTATGTATGTTTGTATGTAGGTAAAACTTACTTTCACTTTTATTTATGTTTAATTACCTGCCCTTGTCAACCTTTATTTCACTTTTATTTATAAATATTGTTATTTATAAAAATAAATAAAATAAAAATATCATCACGCCTTCTACCCATTACTGGGTGTGGCACTCTGCTAAAGCAGATCTCGGTAAGTGATATATTTTGCGCGTGAAGTGCGGTTACCAGTCGTCAAATCACGGCCCCCAAACATGTTAGTGGTGGAGGAGCCACAGGGATAGCTTTTTCAAATTATGAAAATTTGTCGCCTGTGGGAATCGAACCAGGGACCTCAGGATCCACAGGCCGACTTCATACCACTGTGCTAGCCATCCCATATTGTTATTTATGGTAATATCAAATTGGGAAAACTTTAACCTACAAAATTAATCAACAGATTACATGTTGACAGTGACAATGCTTGTCAACTAAACAGGGTAACCAACTCAACAAAAACTGTCAATAAATTATAGTCACTCGACATTACTCTGTCCAACAGGAACTTAATCTCAGTTACAGTACAAAGTCCGGACTCACTAATTTGAAACAGACTTTGTGTTTTTTAAACCTTTTTTGAGAATATAGTTTTTCTTAATTTCACTGAACCAAAATCAGGCTTTAAAATCTATGAATGTTTGAATGTGCTTTTAGTGAATGATTTATTAATGCTAAATAGATCCGAATCTACAAAAAAATGTATTATATAGATGTAAATTTACAGATTTGAACTATCCATAGATTTGTACAAAATTATGTATTCCTTCTTCTTTCATTGATTCTGCACTTTACTATTTAGTTTCATTTTTACTGAAAGCTTCCATTACTTATTTTATTCCAATATAAATTGAAAACACTCGAGAAAATTTTTATCACTAGGTACTCAACTTTTAAAATGTCTTCTTCATTTTTGTTATTTTTAGCTGAAGGAAAATTCAGTCGAAAGCTGTAAATTTATTACGTTTGCGATTATTCTTATTTTCAAGAAAACAGATTTATTTGTTAGAAACGTGTTATATTAAAAGTGATATCAAATAATAATTTTTCATTTCTACGTGAGATAAAATTGAAATTAAATTTGCTTTAAATGAAATAAAAAATGTTAAAATCAAATAAAAACAACCATAAATGTTTTCATTTTTAAAAAAACCTGTTGAAAATTAATATAAAAGACAGGTGATGTCGACCAAAAGACATTAATATCTTGCAATCATAAATTTGAAATTATAGGCGTATTCTATTTGCCATTTGGACCTGATCTGGCTTACGCACGTACTGAAACAAACAAGGACGTTGAAAGGAGGGGATATGGCATTACGATACTGTAGCATTGTTTGAAGTGAGGCTTGGGCAAGGGAAAGAGACAACACCGTGCTTAGCCAAATCTCTTCTTCCAAATATTTTGACTTTTTGTGTAAGAAAAGTGGCGTTTAGGCGTTGTCAGGGAGCGTTGTTTTATGTAAACATAATCACGAGGTGTCATTGGTGTTTCAATTTTTGTGTTGTATGGAATTGGACATATTTTTTTGTGGATAAGATGGTAACAAAGTGTTTAGTCTGTAAAAGACGTGCAATTACGGGCAGTGGAATCAGTTTTCACCAGTAAGTAAATGTTCTGTCTATTTAAATTTCAAATCTCTTTATGACACATGCGCAGGCTAAGCACGGTACAGAAAATAATACTTCTGTCGTTCTGTCTCTGTCAATCTGCCGAGCCTCACAGTCTTGACTTGAATGCCATTTCCCCTCCTTTCAACGTCCTTGGAAACAAATCACTTATTTATTTCACTATGTTACTTTTCACTTTATTTCTAGTACTAGATTTGTTTTGAATTCATCTGAATTATGGACAGATTTATTATATGTTTAATATCATATCATTTAAAAGGCACTAAAATATGGAAGTTACTCTTTTATTCTCTCTTTTGTTTAAAACAAACTTTTGCAACATAAAACATATGGAGGTAAATCCGCATAATTTCGTTGAATAATGAAAACGTCAAAGTTAACATTTGTCATGCATTATACCACATGTCACGGAGCTGCATAGAACTCTTGCTTGAATTATTTCTAATAAAATTTGTATGTGCAACATATAGCAGCATATAACAAGGTTGGAGATAAAACATGAATTTTTCTGTCAGGAGCAGACAACGTTTTGCATTTTTAAGAAGGCTGTGACAAGCCGCACGCCAACTTCCGTGTGTACTGTACACCAGACGTCTTAAATATTGTATTGCGCGATTAAATAATTTATTCTTTTGCCGCAGGTTAAAAGAAAGAATACGAATCGTTTTTGAAGAGGTGACACTGCAAAAAGGAGATTTGAGGTAAGATTTTTATTTGCAAAAACTTTTTTAATCTAGTTTACTTTTTTGGGTTAAATAAAAAGTTTGTTAGGTAGATACCCGATTTTACCAACATGCCTTGCCAGACTTTTCTGAATTTAATATGGAAGTTTACCTGCTGTAGATATCAAATATTTTATAGATGTTTTCTATCAAACATTTCAATTATGTGTTCAATATAAACTAAGTTCCCAAGTTATTTGTTTACTAGAATATAGATAACACTGGTGTTAAATATTTAATGTATTCACCGTTTGATAAAATGTATTGTATATGCATTTTAAAATACCTACAAGATGTTTCAATGCTTCTAGATCAAATTTGAAGAGTGTATATTATATGACTTTTTGATCATAGAACAAGAGAATTTTCATCAAACTTTGTAAAATTAAAGGTGGTTTACCTTATGTAAACATTTTTCATAACACTGATTTGATAATTATTTTTAATAGGTAGATTAATAATTAAATTATAATTATAGACACTACAGAAATTATACATCAGATAAATGATTACTTACAGTGTTCATTATTTTATTTAATTACTGTTTAATTAAGACTTGTTAGCAATTCAGTAGCACAAAAAATGTCCAAAGATATATTGGAATTTTTATCCTGAACCAAGTGCTATAATGACCCTTATTGTAATATGAGTAGAGTTTCAAAATGCCAACATTACAATTAGTCATTGTTAATTAGTGCTGGATTATAGTATAAATTGACTAAGTTATAACTTAAAGCCTCGAAACATTGGGGACCATCCGGAAATTGTAAAAAAATTCAAAATTAAAAACTAATAATGAAAATTTTTCTAAGTAAAAAATAAAGAAGTGAATTCATTTTATACGTGTTATAAAATATATTATATACGATATATTATTATTATGGGAGTAGCTAGCTCAGTGGTATGAAGTCGGTCTGTGGATCCTGAGAACGCTGGTTCGATTCCCACAGGCGACAAATAATTTTCACCATTTTAAAACTACCCCTGTGGCTCCCGCACCAGTAACATCTTTGGGGAGTCGTTATTTTACGTCGTTATCACGCCTTCTACCCAATACTGTGTCGAAGCAGATCTCGGTAAAAGATATATTTTGCGCGTGAAATGCGGTTACCAGTCGTCAAATCACGGCCCCCAAAGCTTTTAGTGGTGGAGGAGCCACAGGAGTAGCTTTTTGAAATTATGAAAATTGTTTGTCGCCTGTGGGAATCGAACCAGGGTTCTCAGGATCCACAGGCCGACTTCATACCACTGAGCTAACCACCCCATTATATTATTTATATATATATATATATATATATATATATATATATATATATATATATATATATATATATATATATATAAATAAATAAATAAAAATAAATATATCATCACGCCTTCTACCCATTACTGGGTGTGGCACTCTGCTGAAGCAGATCTCGGTAAGTGATATATTTTGTGCGTGAAGTGCGGTTACCAGCCATCAAATCACGGCCCCCAAATATGTTAGTGGAGTAGTTTTTAAAAATGGTGAAAATTGTTTGTCGCCTGTGGGAATCGAACCAGGGTTCTCAGGATCCACAGGCCGACTGGATACCACTGAGCTAGCTACCCCATTATTATTATATAACTTACTGTATATTATCCTAATATCTATGTATACAAATTTAACGTATGTGCGTGAAATGTTAAAGTAAATTATTCCACATTGAATATAAAAGTATCCGAAGTGACATAAACCAATTTAAAGTTGTGTATAGGGAGACAAATTTAGAAAGCGGCAAAAATTCATACATTTTCGAATGTAAATAAAAGGAAGAAAAAAACATTTAAAATCTATTCCAAAGCTCACAACATGTTTAGGAATCTCCTTCAGCCGAAATATATTACTAGAATATTCCATTTCCGTACCTTTTTCCGAATTTAATACGCTGTCGTGAGACTGGCGTCTCGCCTCGGTTGTTCGTTCCGCGCAGGAGAAAACGCAGACATTTGTTCCGATCCGCGCGCAGAGATGGCACTGCGCGCAAACCGAGTTATAAGCAAATCCATAAATACTAATACAATATCCGGATATTGCGATCGCTTTTATAACTGGGCCCATAAACAAAATGGGACCACCGTGTTCGACACAAGATTACATGTGGAGATATTATTAAACGCGGATGCGTGTTTAATATTTTAGAATTGAAATCGAAATGACCGCTATTTTTGGATATTCGTTCCCGGTTGTATTGTTTCGACACACATAAATAATCATTGTAGGATGTTATTATTAAACACATTATTAAGCTTACTGGAAACCAATATTTTATCATTACTTTTATTAACAAAAGAATAGCAAAGATTTTCCAAAGGATATTATTAAGGAAATTATTTTATCCACAACTCATATATAATAAAGATATTATTATACTGATTTCAGTTGAATTATATGGCTCATAAAACACTAGTGTTTTATGAGCCTTAAATCACCACAAACAACTTGTTACTTGGCAACCACTTCATGATCTACCGTATTTTGAGAAACTATATATAACTGAATCACTGTTAAACATTACGATCAATCTTCTTCGATACCTATAATTATGAGTTGTGGATAAAATTTTGTATTACACTTGTGTTTTATTGGTATATAAAACACTTAAGAATATTAAACACTTGACCTTCGGTCTCGTGTTTAAACTTGTCTTGCGTGTTTTATATACCTAATAAAACACTTGTACAATAAATAACTATTATTAATAAATTAAAACAATATATCCAAAAGGTAATGCCTACATTATTTTTTTTTTTTACAAAAAGATGCATGTTCTTTGAATATGAGTTATTACTATTTTTGTACATTGCCTTACAGCCGTATTCATAGTAAATCAGATAAACCAGTTTTAAATAAGGTTTTCATAGTTCAGGTTTAGACCTGTACTAAAACAACTTATTCATAGTTCTATTCACACCGGGTTTAAACCTTGTCTGCGTAGTCCAAGTTTAAATTCATTGGAGCGAGGTTGATCAAGTTGGCCATGGTCATTTTTACTGCGCGCATGCTCAGTGAATATTATTTTATGTAAACAGATGTGACAGTTGGATGTTTTGTTTTCTTTTTGATAAAAGTTTATACAAAGGAGTCGTCTAACAAGATTGATATACGGACATTACCTAGCAAATGAGATAAAACAATTAGAAACATATTACCAACTATTTATAAATTACGAGAAACGTATATATTAATATTTATAAATATCAATTCAAAGTACAGAATATCGGATGGAAATAAATACTATACAGTATATAAATTAAATTAGGAATGCTGATATAAAATAAATTGATATTCGGTGCAAAAGGGGCTCATTTTAATAATATACTGTATTAATATAACTGATTCGCTTTTCACTAAATAACGAATCGTGCTTAAAACTTGTATTTCTATATTTACAGGTCGTAATTTTCTTCCACCATATTCTAATATTGGACGAACATTGTTAATGAGTGTTCTCATAGTCTGCGAATACAATTTATAATATTTAATTACATAAACTATAAAATACATGGTGTATTTTTTTTTTTAATTCGGTGTTATCATATTGTTTAAAAGGATTTATGTGATCTAAATATATTTTTCGTCTTCTTCTTTAACGGATCTACAACGTCTTCGATGTCTTCAATGTCGGCAAACATATCTTGGAATTAATTGACATCTTCCATTCTAACCTGCAAGCCGATTCAAGTTGAAAATGCAAAATATTATTTCCGTATATTCACATTAATTTAATGATTAAAGAAGTTAGTAATAACTATACTTACACTGATAAAAGTACATAATTTCGATATTAATCACCTATATGAAACTTTAAACCACTGTCAAACTAGGGTATTGGCGAGTCTAAAAATTAAGCCTGGTTTAAACCAGCGCTAGCCTAAACCACTTCTATGAAAACGTTGTTTTGGTAAACTAAACTAATATGAAGATAGTACTGGTTTAAACCATGTTATGTTCACTATGAATACGGCTGTTAATGTTCAATTCTAAAGTATTTTAATGTATAATATATTTATAATTGATTGGCTAACTCTTATTATTTGCTTTTTCTTATAAAAGTCAGTAAATTATTTTATTTTATATTGGCATCATAACATTGTTTATTAGCCCTCAAACACGGGCGTAATTTAGCTATTATAGCCGTAGGACAAGAAACAGCGATTCAAACAAATCAAAACCGTGATTTAAATTCAAGACAACACAATAAGTTAATATTATTTTTTTTGTAACGGTCTTTTGACTTCTGTGGTACAAATAATCCCTGTGTTATTTTTATTTAACAATAAATTTTTAAAAAATGTTCGTAAACAAATAATATGAGAGCAACACCAACAATCTATATATATATATATATATATATATATATATATATATATATATATATATATATATATATATATATATATGTATAGAAACCACAGCATACATAAAATTAAGAATGTCAGCAATACGACAATGAAAAGCTGCTGATAGAATTCTTTAATTTCAAGGACCAAAATAATATAACACATTGTATGTTCCACGGGCATAATCAAGATTATAGCGCTCGCGAAATTTAAAACACTCCGCTACGCGTCGAAATTTAAACATTCCCTCAATGCTACAATCTTTTAATTCTGGCTCTATTACATAAATAACTATTTCGCGCCTCTGCCCAGAAACACTAGTTTTGCGTAACTTAAAATCATTCAGAAGCAGTCTGTTTCCGGCCTAGGTCGGCAAAAACTTTGATAAGTTTAGCAGAAATTAAATTACACCCGGCTATCTTAATGGTGTGGCTAGCTCAGTGGTATGAAGTCGGCCTGTGGATCCTGAGGTCCCTGGTTCGATTCCCACAGGCGACAAATTTTTATAATTTGAAAAAGCTATCCCTGTGGCTCCTCCACCACTAACATGTTTGGGGTCCGTGATTTGACGACTGGTAACCGCACTTCACGCGCAAAATATATCACTTGCCGATATCTGCTTCAGCAGAGTGCCACACCCAGTAATGGGTAGAAGGCGTGATGATATATTTATTTATTTAATTTTTATTTTATCTTAAAGAGAAAATAATACAGATAAATTGTAAATCTACCAAATGTTTTCGCGTACCGTGAATAATAATAATAAAAGAATATTGCTAAAAGACATGGCATGAAATATTAAGCATCTATAAAGGATTAGGCCTTTAGGTTATCTAATAATAAAAAATATATATCTCAAGAATATGCCATTAGTTAGATTACTTTCTGGATCTGCTCGTGAAATATGTATTATTGATCAATCATCATCCCGAAAGCAGCCGAACCGACGTAAAGTATATTAATGGGTACCGAAACAAAAGTGTAGCGGGATGACAAATCATGTTAGCCTTACGAGAAAAAACTGACGAGCAGTCGTTGCCAGAGAAAAGAGAAAACTTCAGGTACTTATACTCGAAACATGAAACTTTGCACCATGTTTTTACGAACATTTTCTTCGCTTAATTGTTAAGCTTCTGTGTAAGAGGTTATAAAGAAATAATATTAGAAAGTTTATAGATAAGTAGACAGAAAAATGAAAGAAGTATTGGGGTCTTATTTCTTTTGATATCCTGAAAATACATTATTTTTCTGAAAGGTTATTGAAGTATTGTATGGGTAGCTAATCTCCTCGTATTTATAAAATGCTAGCTATTACCCGCGACTTCGTTCGCGTGGTCTACAATTTAATGCGAGTACCCGGCATGCGTTGCATTGCAACTCAAATAAAGAAAGTGTTTGTGTTTAATTATGTTTCTTGAAGTGCTTTTGGATACACAATATTTTTTTGTATTTCTCTTTGGGACGTAGACAAATAAATCAGAAGGTTTTCTGACGCGTGAGCATGCCACATACAGCTGTCCATGTGAGAAGCATGGATTTTCCAAATTTAGTACACACACTTATAGCGATTGTCCCTGTGCTTTGTTGATGGCCATTGAAAATGCGAGTCGTACCGGAAATTGCAAACTTTTGAATTCGAATGGCATAGGACTGAACCTATATGTTAAGATTGGTTCTCGTCTATGCCTATACTAAATTTGAATCGGATCAGTGCAGTATTTTTCAGGGTAGCTATCGGCCATTTTGTTTCAAGATAGCGGACTGAAGCTTTATTATACCTATATGTTAAGATTGATTCTCGTCTATGCCTATACTAAATTTGAATCGAATCAGTGCAGTACTTTTCAGGATAGCTAGCGGCCATTTTGTTTCAAGATGGCGGACTGAAGCTTTATTATACCTATATGTTAAGACTGGTTCTCATCTATGCCTATACCAAATTTGAATTTAATCAGTTCAGTACTTTTCAGGATAGCTAGCGGCCATTTTGTTTCAAGATGTGGGACTGAAGCTTTATTATATCTATATGTTAAGATTGGTTCTCGTCTATGTCTATACCAAATTTGAATCGAATCAGTGCAGTACTCTTCAGGATAGCTAGCGGCCATTTTGTTTTAAACTGGCGGACTGGACTTGTGCTAAGTCAGAAACCTTCGCGGGCGTGCGCACTACAACTTACCAAAGTTGCATCGCAATCGGATGAATGATATAGGAACGCATATGGGACAAACAAACAAACAAACATTCATTTTTATATATATATAGATTAATGCTGGGTTACAAGAAAAAAAATAAAGAGCTCTTTAGTTAAAGAATTGTTTATCTTGGAACAGTATCAATAGCAATTTTCTGAAATTTATTGAATCGTTAGTTGCTAATGAACCGATACAACTTTCATGCAACCCAGCATCGGTTCAATAATATGATATGATACAATTTTCACCACATTAAAATTATCTCTGTGTCCCCCGTCCCCCCCTTCACTAACATCTTCCGGGGCCGTGATTTGACGCTTGGTAACCGTACGCCACGCGCATAAATATATCGCTTACCGAGATCTGCTACTGCAGAGTGCCTCACCCTATAGGGTTATGATATATGTCTTTATATTTTTTATTTTATGAGTAGATAACATTCTTTTAGTTATGGTCCATATTTTGTATAACTAGGAAATGTTATCTTAATTGTAGTTTTTCTTATAAAAATGATAATATATTGCCAATGAAATTGTTATACGAGTAGCCACGTAAGTGTGGAAATTTTACAAAAACAACAAATACATATTGAATTTAACACGTTTCATTGACTATTTCTTTGCAATAAACACACTAGTGGAACTTTACACCACCAATGCTTTCTACTTTTGGCGTCGAAGGAAGAATGTATGTAATTTTTGTCACGTATCTGGTACATTTTCCAGAATACCAAACGCGCCTCCTACAAAAGCTTCTCACTCGTGTTGTAGGCTGTAGGTTGTTCGTCCTCCTCTCACTCTTCTTCCTAGTGTCATCATTTTCTTTGCGAGTTTCGCAAGTTTTTGGTTTGGCAAATACCACAGAAGGCAGCAGACCAATAACTGGAGAACTTACTGGTTGAATGCAGAAGTAGATAATATGCTGATATACGTACGAGTTATTACAATACCAGTATTGGAATTATCATATTCAACTTTGAATTGACACCCGAAGATTTGTTAACAAAATTAAAATTTTCATGTCATAATAATTTCGCTAAGGTCAAATAATAATTCTATTCTAATATTATTTATTTAGTTATGGTACTTTGTACAACAGGAAGTTAATCCCATTTACATTAAATATTAAAATTCATATTTTGTAAATGTGGCTTTTTCTATACTTAACAACGATTATAATGAATAACAAATATTATTTAAACAGCTAGTTAATCTGGAGAAATGAGTCACAAACTCAAAGGCCAGATAAAAAATGCTGAACCTGAAGTCTCCGGATCAAAAATTGGCAGTCCTTCAAGAAAAAAACTTATTTCTATTAGTGTAAAGTAGTGTAAAATAAATAAATATATCATCACGCCTTCTTCCCATTACTGGGTGTAGCACTTTGCCGAAGCAGATTTCGGTAAGTGATATATTTTTGCGCGTGAAATGCAGTTACCAGCCATCAAATCACGGCCCCTAAAGATATTAGTAGAGGGGGAGCCACACGAGTAGTATTAATGTGGTGAAAATGTTTGTCGCCAGTGGGAATCGAACCAGAGTTCTCAGGATTCACAGGCCGACACGATAACCACTGTGCCACATTATTATTATTTATTTATTTGTTGAGTAGTTAAACTTGGGAGGAACTATATTCAATCGACAATAACTGTATTCCATTTGCCATTTGGATTACTTAAATCAGTTCAGATAAATTAGACATGACTAAATGAACTGAATTTAGCAAATTGATACACTTATTGGAGTGATTTACTTCAAAGTAAATTAGAATCAGTAATTCTAGTACTGGAAATAAAGTCAGCGAAGTAATCCAGCGAAATAAATAAGTGATTTGGTTCATTAAGTGTAAGTTAGATCTGATCCAAATGGCAAATGGAAGACACCTATTGACATGATAAACACCCGTTGCCTAGGTTTCTTTTACATGATAACATTATGATAGTGAAGTCGATGTCTATGTCGATTCGATGTAATTCTATCCCTTGCTTGACATTTTTTACTTGAAAGAAGCTTTAATAATAATAATAATAATAATATATATTTATTGCCCAACAGATAAATCCAATTACAGGACAAAATACAAAACAATTTTAAATTTAAATATTCAAAAAAAACAAACAATAACGAATATAATATAAATTATAGAAAAAAATTAATATAAATAAATTAAATAAAGATGTCTTCATAACGATTATCAGCATTTCGACACATCGTATGGATGGGTGAGCGCCGAATAATGTCGGAATGACCAGCTGGTGGATGGAAAGTCATGGTAAACCTGGATGCCAAACGTGGAACATGAAAATTTATGCATGAAAGTAAATAAGGTGCATCAATATGGTTATGTAACAACATCCAAAGAAACCTAGCACTGAACGTTTCTCTTCTAGATGATAATGAAGGCATTGCATGACGCAAAAGAAGTAAATTTTGGTCAGTTCCTCTTTCTGGATAATTTTTATCAATTTTGAAAGACAGATATTTCAAGAATCTACGATGTATCCTCTCTAAAGCAAGACATTGATAATTATAGTAAGGATACCATACTAAATTGGCATATTCGAGTTTGCTGACGACAAAAGCAAAGTATAAAGATTTTAAAACAGTTATGTCACTAAACATTTTACATACTCTTATAACGAAACCAAGGGTTTTACTTGCTGACATGCAGACATTGTGCATGTGTTCAGAAAAGTTAAAATTAGAACAAAAAGTGAAATCACGACTGTAAATATTTGAACTCGGACTCTCGAGGTACGATCATCATTACCTTAAAGCAATCTAAGGTACTAGACTATTTCTCCCAAAGAAAAAAACATGCGTACATAATTTATTTATTCATATTTATCAGCCTATCCCCTTTAATTCCCTCAAACGACGTCTTAGATTTGAGAATTAAATCAATTCCTGAATATTTGATTCCAAATCAGAACAAAGAAGCATCACAGTACCAATCAGAGAAATCCCACGAACCCAATATCACACTTCTCAGAAGCATTGAAAATTTCATGCTGCAAAAACGTCGACGAACACAGAATTTAAAAAATTCATACGTCGCGCAAACACTCAAGCAAACAACTCGAACTGTACTAGGATCCCTCGGATCGCCGGATCTCGGCTCCTTTATACCGGATCACGGCGAGCGGTAACGGAAAAAGCCGCTGCACACTGCAATCTACAGGATCTGTTTGCTAGTCCACACGCGCGACAACAAACACGCTGTCAGTCTGATTCGACACGTGCTGCTTCGCCTCACAACAACCGGACAGAACTTTGAACTTTATTTTTTATACCGGTTTTTATCATTTTCAGCCAGATTCTCAAAAAAGTTTTAGCTAATTCTGAATTTTGGATTAGCTAATCTTGTGCTAGTCCGACTTAAAAAAAGTGAATTCAATTCTCTTTCCAAAAACTAAATAGTAAGAAGATTATACTAAAGTTTATTTAAACTTTTTTGGGAATTTGGTTTAGCCTAATTTGACAAATTCCAAATTCAGGATTAGCCAGATTCTATTTTATTAGTCATTTGCTTCTCTCATAACACGCTGATTCCTATACGATTTTAATTAAATTAATGTCAATTTTTGTCAAAAAATTTGTAATGTGAGGGTACTGAACTTTATTGTCCTTGAATTCAAAAAAAAATAATGAATTGACAAGCGAATATAAAGCAAGTATATATTATTAAAACAAAGCATGCACTTTTCTTTTTCACCCCAATTGAAAAATACTTCAAATAAAAGTTTTAGCAAATTATCTAAAAATAAGAATTTTCTTAATAAATTAACCCCTACTGCCCACCCCTTCAGATTTACACCCCTAAATAGGGGATGATGTTATGATGTGGTATCAATTTTATTGCTGATTTTGCGGAATCTCACAAATCTAAGACGATTTTCAAGAATACATTTTTTCTCCACGGGTGCTAGAACACGAGCTTACTACCCTAATTTTTTTAAATTCGGAAAACATGGGTTTCTCATGTAAAATAAAAAAGTTGGACCAAATATTTTCAGAACCATTGGTCGAAAAAAATGTTAATAGTTTTGTAATAGACTTATAAAATGGTATTTCTTTGCTAATTTAACCAACCTTGTAGCTCTTATAGTTCTCGAGATAGTGTAACAAAGCGGGTACTAAGCGTCGCGAGCGCGAATTATTTGATGTGAATGACACGTTTCGCGGTTACTACTAATTAAACTAAATAATAACGCACCATAAAACATAGATAACTTTATTTAACTTAATGGACGATATGATGAGTAAAATTATAACAAAATAAAACTAGAAATATATAAGAATAATTAAACGCTAATTAAATACGCGCGGAGCGCAAAACGGATTCGACGTCGGTCACATCTTGACCGGCCGACGGAGCAAACCTGGCTTGACTCCTGATACACCTCAAAACCAGACGCTAAGTTTTTAAGCGGGGGTGAAGAGTGGTATTTTGAGGATGCAACACATGGCCGAAGATTGAAGATGACCACACACATTCGTTGCCACGATAAGATTTTTCTCAGAATCTTATCACGCAAAACAGAGAAGCAAACTAACGGAATATCTACAATTAACTCAAAAACCACCTTGTTACAACTAAATTGAACACCTTGTATATATTTTATTTTTTATTGTTTCACCGAAGTCCACTTAAAAAATTTAAAAATGACTGACTCTAATTTTGTAGCTCTGTAGAATTATTCCCTGAACCTTTTGAATCAAATCCCCGCGGTACACTTTCCAATACATTTGTTCTCTTCTAAGTCGCGTGAAATGTCAGCATTGCCACAGATTTTAATATACTCTTTCTATTTTTGTTCTCTTCTCATGTCTCCTCAGAGTGTGGTGCCCTTGTTCTGGCCGTGCGTGACAACCACAAACCACCACGTGACTTGTCTGACATTGAGATGTGGCCCTTAAACCTCTGGGATCAAAGAATTACATTTGGAATTTTAAATAAAATGTGTTTGTTTTGTGTTATGCAGTTGTTTGCTCAGCGACTGGAGTATTGCCCCTGGCGTTTGTTTTGTTGTTATTCTTGTTTAGGTTTTTCGTAATTTGTTTTGTCCTTGTGACGTGATTAATGTTGAAGGAATTTTAAAAGATTTGTTGTTTTTTTTAGGAATATTTCAATAAAAAAGTAAAGTTTTTGTAACTCGTATTTTTCTAAATAGATACTTTTCAACTGATTGAATAAATTATTATTCAAATGACGTTAAATTGGTAATCCAAGGCAAGTCTAATTGAAAAGATGCTTTGCTAGTATTAAAGAGTCACAGGTTCAAATCCCGGCGTCGGCTGAAATTTTCTCTAAAATAATAATTAGAATAAAATTGTTGTTTTTAATTTTTTCTAAATTGTGGCTTCCCCTCCACTAATATCTTTGGGGGATGTGATTTAACGGCTAGTAATCGCACTTCACGCGCATAAATATATCACTTACCCAGATCTGCTATGGCAGAGAGCCACACCTAGTAATGGGTAAAAGGCGTGATGATGCATTTATTTTTATTTCATTAACCAGAAGTGAGTTTACAATATTTTTGTTAAATATATTAAATATTACTTACCGGCAGTACGGTGGTGTGGGTAGCGTTACGGAATTCGAATCCGGACATCGAGTAAGATAAATAAATAAATTAGATTAGGATTTTATAACCATTTTTTTATTATTTTTAGTGAAAATAAACAAATATTGCAAGATATAATTTTTAATTGCACCACTTTTCTATAGATGTTTATTACTATATACTTAAGGCGTTATACTAGCCAGAGGCACTGAAAAGTGAACCTTTTTTTGGAATTTTTTTTCTCGTTTACTAATCAATGGATTAAATTGAAATTTTGGAACTTTATTATACATATATTAAGGTATATAAAAATATTTTTTATTTATATTTACGAAACAAAATGGCGTCCTGGTACTAGGTAACTTGAACAAATGTTTTTTTTAGGAGGAAATCGGCGTGCACTGTAACAGTCTCCGTCCACCACTTAGAGATAAAAAAAAATAAAAATTCCCTTAACCTACATTAGTTTTTCTTTGGAAGTATCTACCCAAGATAAATTTTTTTTTTTGAAAATTCACATATTTGCAACTATTTTTATTTGATTTTTTTTCCTTTTTTGGCAAAAGACGAACTTAAATTATTTATTGTAAATGTAATTATTTATCGTTCTTAAAAATCGTGTGTACTTCGAAAGATACTCTAGCTTAGAAGCTACAGTTAAAATTTAAAGTAAATCCGATAAAAATTAAGCGAGTTACGCTGCACGCCAATTTGAAAAACATTATTTCGAGAAAAACGGGTTACTATATGAAATATTCAAAATATAGGCATGCTATTTTTTTACCTTTACTCTGCTATCCCAGCAATATACTGCCCTTCCAAGCATGCATTTCGCTTCTCAGCCTCTTTTCTAAGCGACGTAAGGTCTTTCCGAGCGTTTTTTTTTTATGATTCTATGCTGAGCGGCCTTTTCAAACGTTTCAGAGCGCGTTAAGGTGTCTCAAAAAATAATAAACAATAAAAATAGTTTTTCATACCTTGTCTCCCAAAATAGTTTTTGATTATCATATTCAAATAGTTTATGCATCATATAAAGTAATAAAAATTATTTTTTTTTAAATTGCCTGGTAGTATCACTCTTTAAAATGCACTAGTGTAAAAAATTAGTTTGTATCTGCTGAATTTATTATTTTATGAAAATAAAAACTCATGTCCCTTGAGCGCACTTTAACTAAATAATTGAATTTGTAGTATACATTTATATTGTGAGACTTGTCGGAACGTTTACTAGTATAATTAATTTATGTGACGTCAGTGGCCACGCGGCAAGTAGCAGGTTAAAACGTTAGTTTCTTGTAAGCTTTTGCAGTGATAACAGTGTTCGTGTTTTAGTGATTTTGTGGAACTGTCTTCGTGGGAAAAAACGCAGAATGGTTATATTTTCTACGCGAAAATGTGAGTTAATTATTTTATTTTTAATTATTATCCAGATTATTTATTTTTATAATGTATACAAATAGTATATTACGTATCATGAACTGTAAGTGACAGTTTTTATTTATTTATTTATTTACTGTTACTCTGCACAATAGGAACTTAATCCCAATTACAATATACAGTTTATATTGGAATCCGAACCACTCAGACACAATCATATTTATTGGATATAAGTTGAAGTCAGTGAAATTTAAACGGACGACCTCTTGGTTGCTAATTAAAAAACGCAAGTTTTACCACGCTTTTATCCACTTGGCTACGATTTTCTGTACGTAAATACGGGTCTCGATTTCCTAATCATTCGCAACCTTAAAAATCACTTGCAGTTCAAGGTTAGCAGGCTATTTTTTATAATACATACATGCATATATACATATCTTCACGCTATATCCCATCAAATGGAGTGACACGAACCCTAAAATCACTCACAAAACATTCACTCATTACATTTATCAAATAATCAGCCCTTGACAAACATTTTCATCCAAACACACCACCCTAACTTAAACCACATTCATAGATCACTCCATATAAACTCATTTATTTATTACACTCGAAATAATTTATCAAACAACAAACCTTCAGTCACATCTATCGAATCATTCCTATTCACTTATCATTCATCTTCTTTCTTCGACGTACATAACATATGCAAAAATCATCTCAAATTACTCACGCTTACTCCTAACAACGAATCTAGTAACGAATCAAACAACGAAACTACAAAGATTAGAAAAGATGAAAGCGATAGCCTGCACTTGTATATGAAAGAAAAGTCCACACAATGCAGTAACTGAAAAAGAAACAAAAAGATAAGAAAGGAAATGAGTGTCGCCCTGCGCTTGTTTTGAAAGTGTATTCCACACAATTGCAGTTAAACACTCTACATAAGAACTGAAAACGAATTAAAAGGTAAGAAAGGGAGAGAGTGTCGCTCTACGCTTGTTTTTTGAAAGTGTATTCCACACAATTGCAGTTAAACACTCAATGTAAGATCAGAAAACGAATAAAAAAGATAAGAAACGAAGGAAGTGTCGTCCCTGCACTTTTTACAAGACTTGCAGAAATAGAAGGAAAAGACAAATAGGTTTCAAAATTACTAGCTGTCAAATTGGTGTCAAGATAGACAGGACCTTGTTCTATAATATTTACTTACTGTCCACGATGGCTGGTAAGTAAATATTAGAGTCCGGATGTAACTATGGAAACCAACTGTGCAATAAAAGTTCCACTAATCGTGTTTAAATATTGTCATTAATGGGTAACTTAAAGTACAGGTATTGTAAAAAATATATTACAATTCACTTATTTTCTATTAGCCAGTTGCACCAACTAAACTTAAATTTTAATCTTGGTTTAAATTAATAAAAGCAAATCGAAGTTATATGCCATATGAAATAATTGACATTGCTGTTAACCATTTATTTATTTAAACCGAGTTTAAAATTTAGTTTTGTTGGTGCAACTGACCATAAATAACTCACAATTGCCCATAATGAAGTATTTAAAAGTGTTAAAATTCTCTAATCGATCCTCGATATGATCTGAATTTAAAGCACTAATGACAAGTCGATTTATCTGGAGTGTTGGAAAATTAAATCACAAAGTTCCAGCATATAATGAAGTTGGTAAAGAGAGAAAAGCTGTTTTATGTGAATGTTGTCGCAGTTAAAAAGTGAACTTTCATTAAAACTGTGTTGAAATTTATTTGACCAAAGTAACTTTATTTTGAATATATAAATTTCTGTTTGGAACTTTTCAGAAAAATATTAAAAAAAGTTATGAAGGGACTCCACTTAAAAGTTTATTCAACGATTCTCCTTTTATTTAAATTTCAAATTTGAAACTTGTAATAAACACACAAACAAAAAGTTATGTACTATATTTTTCATTTAGATTACATTTTTGCAGCAATTGAACATAAATGACCTCAAATACTTTACGTCATTAAAGTTGATGAATAAAATTTCCAAAATACTATGCGTTTAGGTACTTCTTAAAATAATAATAATATTAATTTAATTAACAATTTTCATAATTTCAAAAACTACCCCTGTGGCTCCTCCATCACTAACATCTTTGGCAGCCGTGATTTGACGACTGGTAACCGCTCTTCACGCGCAAAAATATATACCTACCGAGATCTGCTTCGGCAGAGTGCCACACCCAGTAATGGGTAGAAGGCGTGATGATATATTTATTTATTTTATTTATTAATTTCTTTACATTATTCTTTTAATTATATTATTATTATCATCTCTTAAAATTCAAATATTACCCTTATAGTTCCACATTAAAAAACTACCCCTGTGGCTCTTCCTCTACTGACATACTTAGTAGCCGTTATATGACGGCTGGTAACCGTACTGCATGCGTAAAATATAAATATATCACTTACCGAGATCTGCTCCGGCAGTAATGGTTACAAGGTGTGATTCACTGGTGACCAAAAAAAAAACGAAACACTTGAAATTCGTGAAATTTTCCCAATTTTCAAACCATCATAACAGGGCGAATTTTTTGCTAATTTGGATGAATTTTCGAGGACGAAATAATTTAAAGTATCTACTTTAAAAGGATTCATGCGATTTGACGGTTAAATAGCTTCTATTCCCCTCAACCCCCTAGAAAAAAATGTTTTTCGTTGAAAAAACTCCATCTTTGACGATCGGAGTTAAGAAAATTTGTGGATTCGATTCATCATCAGGGCAATAAAGTATATTCAATTCCCTGCAAAGGACGCAAAAAACTAAGTTCTTACGATGATTTGACACAGAGTTATGCGTGTTTTAATTTTAATATGCATTTGCAGGTTCTGATATTACTTATTTCAATATATACATATATATATATATATATATATATATATATATATATATATATATATATATATATATATATATATATATATATATATATATATAAATAAAATAAATAAATACATCATCACGCCTTCTACCCATTACTGGGTGTGGCACTCTGCCGAAGCAGATCCCGGTAAGTGATATATTTTTTGCGCGTGAAGTGCGGTTACCAGTCGTCAAATCACGGCCCCCAAAGATGTTAGTGGTGGAGGAGCCACAGGGGTAGCTTTTTTTGAAATTATGAAAATTGTTTGTCGCCTGTGGAAATTAGTTATTATTTTATTTTACGGGGTAGTGGCTCTGTGGTATCAAGTCAGTCTGTGGATCCTAAGAACCTAGTTCGATCCCCATAGCTGACAAGCATTTTAACCAATTTAAAATTACCCCTGTGGCTCGCCCACCATTAACATCTTTGGGGGCCGTGATTTGACTGTTGGCAACCGCTCCTCACGCGCATAAATATATCACGTACCGAGATCTGCTTCCGAAGAGTGCCATTCCCAATAATGGGTAAAAAGCGTGATGATATATTTATATATATTTTTATTAACGAAGCATTATCGTTATCTATTTTTTGTGAATACAGACATCACTGTTTATTATACCTGTATTATTATTATCTACAAACAGTAACCTAATAACTAATTTAGAATTTTTTGCGATCACTGCATGTGAATTTTTCAATACACATGCAGTTACTTCTCTGTAACAAATTAAAATGATTGAACAGTAAACACAGCTTTGAATATTAATATCTCTTTCGTTCAGTACATTTCACATACACATATTTCGTTTTATAACGTTCATATAACTTAAAAGCCTGAGGCTCTTACCATATATCCCCTGAAATCTAAATCACTATTTCATAATCAAAACCTTTGCCACACGATCGAGATCAACAAACACCAGCCAATCAAAAAGCTCCGCAATCAAACACTTCCAATCTTCCAAAGATTCGCGGAATGTTGAACGCCTCGCAGTGATTCTAAGACCCGAGACTGAAGTCGGGGTATCGGAGATCGAGTTCTGTTTACACACTTCCAAACTTTATGTAAATACAGAGAATTACGGCTGTTTGTTTCTGTTTTCTGTGCAATTACCGCGTCTACGTCTGTGGAACTCGGTTCGTGGTTTGAGCGGATTCGAGCGTAGAGATTAGAAAATAATAAGAAGAAATGGTTGATTAGTTGTTGACCGGAAATAAGTACTTTGGAAATAATTATCTAAGAAGCTTATTGTCGTAAAATTGATTGTATCTGCAGCTTACAAATAATAGCAATATTTATGTAGGTGGATTTGAGAACCTGGATTCTGCTCCCACAACCGACAAGCAATTTTTACCACATTAAATTAGTTAATTAATGAGGTAGTGGCTCAGTGGTATCGAGTCGTCCTGTGGATCCTAAGTACCTTGGTTCGACCTCCATAGCCGACAAACATTTTCAGCACATTAAAATTACCTCTGTGGGTTCTCCACCACTAACATCTTCGGGAGCCGTGATTAGACGGCTGGTTACCGTACTTCACGCGCATAAATATATCACTTACCGAGATTTGTTTCGGCAGAGTGCCACACCCAGTATTGGTTAAAAGGCGTGATGATATATTTATTTATTTTGAATTTAGTGGTATCGAGTCTGCCGGTAGATCCTGAGAACCCTGGTTCGATACCCACAGCTGACAAACTTTTCACCCCTATGGCTCCCCCGCCACTAACATCTTTGGGGGGCGTAATTTGACGGCTGGTAACCAAACTTTCCGCGCATAAATATATCACTTACCGAGATCTACTTCGGCAGAGTGTCACACCCAGTAATGGGTAAAAGACGTGATGATATATTTATTTATTCATTTATTTTTAAATTAATGGTATCGAGCCGATCTGTGGATCCTGAGAACCCTGGTTCGATTCCCACAGCCGACAAACATTTTCACCACATTAAAATTACCCCTGTGGCTGCCCCACCACTAACATCTTTGGAAGCCGTGATTTGACGGCTGGTAACCGCACTTCCCGCGCATAAATATATTATTTACCGAGATCTACTTCGGCAGAGTGTCACCCCCAGTAATGGGTAAAAGACGTGATGATATATTTATTTATTCATTTATTTTTAAATTAATGGTATCGAGCCGATCTGTGGATCCTGAGAACCCTGGTTCGATTCCCACAGCCGATAAACATTTTCACCACGTTAAATTTACCCTGTGGCTCTCCCATTACTAACACATTTGGGGGCTGTGATTTGACGGCTGGTAACCGTACTTCACGCGCATAAATATATCACTTACCGAGACCTGTTTCGGCAGAGTGCCACACCCAGTAATGGGTATAAGGCGTACTGATTTATTTATTTATAAAATTATTCCTATGGCTTCCCCTCCACTAGCATTTTAGGACCGTGAAACCCAATAATGGGTGAAAAGTGTAATGACATATTTATTTTATTTATTTATGTTGTGTTTCTAAAATAAGAAAAGAAATAATGTTAATGCGAATGATCTAATTTTTGATGAACTTCTAAACTTATTTCTGTTTGTAAAAAAAAGTTGTCAAATTATTTGCAGAAATATTGCCGAGTAGGTATTCAACTTCGTTTCATTCTAACGTTTTTGTTTGAAAAGTTTTATTTACAGCTATGAACGTCGGTGATTTTTAATATGTAATATAAATAAAGTATACATCCCCTATATAAAAGTTTGAAATAGTCTAGACAAGATACAAATAATAAAAAATTATAAACAATTGAACATCGTCTATACGATGACATAATATTTGCTATAAATAAATAGCTGCAATTGATTTATTATTCTTCTATTTTAAAATTTCATTTTCCTCCTAAAATAAAAGTAGAATATCGAAATATTTATTTTAGAACGAAAAATTTGACCGAAGACATGGTTTAAACCCCAGACTTTTCATTTGTGTTATTTGTCAAAGACAGCCTTGATTTTTATGACTCTTCACAAATTGAAGACTTGATATGCTCGTATTTGGAGAGAAAGTGTCCCGGATTTAAATCCCGGCATCGGTAGAATGTTTGTCTAAAATATGTAATAATTGATTTAATCAGTTGATAAGAATTTACTTAAAAATACTAATAAAAGAATTAAAGTAAGTAACTTTCGACATATTTGTTCATATTTATTTAATATGAAATATACAAAAAATATGGACAATTCGAATTTAATAAGTTTGTTTTTACCGTCTTCATTATCTATTTCATATTTTAAATATCTGTATGTATTCATGCAACCCTTAAAAAGTATTAATAAAATATACTGAAATTTTTTGGTGGATGCGCACAAAATGTAGGGAAATGCGGTCGTATTTAGGAAAATAGTAACGATAAAAGATTTTGTTGTCGATAACTATAATTCACCGTATTGTATCGCGGTAATAAATTACCACAAATGTGGATGAATGGTTTGGGATATGCAAAAACTTTCGGCCTTATTTTTACTTTATCATATTTTATAGCCTTTGGGAGTTGTTTAGCTGTGATAAAACTGTGTTTTTATTTCATATAAAGCTACGTAACTTTCAAAAGTAGCTGGCTAGTGAAAGAGTAATTTTATAACTTATTCTTAAAAGCAGATGTAAATATATCTATTATCTAACTATGACAGTTGCTGCACCATAGTAGCTCTGATGTTTCACAAACGAAAGTCTTGCATATTTATTCGTTAAATTATACAAAAAATGTAAAAAGTAAAAATCTTTTGATTTTATACAGGCTGTTCCATTTAGTTGTGCCATCATTGCTATCTCAAGAACTATAAGAGCTTTGAGGTTGGTTAAATTAGCAAAAAAACACCATTTTACAAGACTACGAGTATTACAAAATTATTTTTTTTTATTAGTGGTTCTCAAAATACGCGACACAGCTTTCTTATTTCAAATGGGACCATATGTTTTTTTAGGTTATTCGATAGGGTATTTTTTTCTGAATTCAACAATATAAACATATCATATTCTAATATTACAAAATAACTGAGAAAAATGCATGTTAAATTTATATGTATTTTATTTATATCTGGCTGAAACAAGAGAGCTTTGGACAGGAAATAATTGAATATATTGTTCTGTAACATTGTTTCATTGTTTGTTGTTAAATGTTATTAATTTTAATATTATTGTAGTTACACCATTGTTTGATTTGTTTATTTTTCAATTATTTTCTATCCAAAGCACTCTTGTTTCAGCCAGATATAAATAAAATTCATATAAATTAACATGCATTTTCTCTGTTATTTTGTTATATTAGAACAATTTATATCGTTGAATTCAGAAAAAAATCCCCTATCGAAAAACCTACAAAAAAGATAGGTTCCCATTCCAAATAAGAAAGTTGTGTGCCGTATTTTGAGAACACTGGTCAAAAAAACTTTTTTTTGCTCATTTCAATAGTCTTTTAAAATGGTGGTTTTTTGCTCATTTAACTAACCTCGTAGCTCTTAAATTTCTCGAGATAGCAATGGTGGTACACTTAAATGGAACACTCTGTATAATAACATCTTTTGTACTTTCTACTTATGTACAACTGACAATCCATCATTTATTTATTTATTTATTTATGCCACTCTGTACAACAGGAATTTAATCCCAATTACAGTACATGGTTCGAACTCACCGAGCCAAAGTGTGGTAGTTCATATGTATTTAGCTTGAGTGGGATTCGAACTCGATTTCTCCGGATTCAAATGTCTTAACGCTACCCACATCAGCTTACTGCCGGATACAATCATAATTCCGAGTATTTTTAAATAGCAAATAACTTTGAAGCTTGTAATAACAATATTAAGAAATGTCTGCTTGTTCGTTATCTGAGTATCTATTTCAATTCCATTATTTGTTTATATTTACCGACCAGTAACACAAGAATATAAACAAAAACTAGAAATGGCACCAACGTAACTCCATGCAAATACTGGCACCAGCATCGCCACTATTTGTCCGCGAATGTGAATTGTTAGATGTCGGCCGACGGTCACTCTGTCGCCGAGATTGTGTGTTGTTTGGGCTCCCGGGATGTGATATATTGTCCTTGACAAATGAGAAGAGATATCGTGGATATATTGTGACAGAGGCGTGCGTCATCTAGGCTCATACTATTAGTATATATTACAATTAGTATTGTTTTCTACACTGCAACAATTTTTTTCACCCTCTTAAATTTGACATAAAATAAATATATATATCTATATCATCACGCCTTCTACCCATTACTGCCGAAGCAGATCTCGATAAGTGATATATTATAAGCTGTATTCCATTTGTCACTTGGTTCACTTAAATCAGTTCAGATAAATTTGACAACATGATTAAATGAATTGAATTAAGCAAACTGATACACTTATTGGGGTGAATTACTTCAAAGTAAATTAGTATCAGTAATTCTAGTACTAGAAATAATGTCAGCGAAGTAATCCAGCGAAATAAATAAGTGATTTAGTTCAATTAATGTAAGTTAGATCTGATCTAAATGGCAAATGGTTTACGCCTATATTTTGCGCGTGAAGTACGGTTACCAGTCGTCAAATCACGGCCTCCAAAAATGTTAGTGGTGGGGGAGCCATAGGGGTAGTTTTAAAATGGTTAAAATTGTTTGTCGCCTGTGGGAATCGAAACAGGGTTCTCAGGATCCACATGCCGACTTGATATTATTGTTATTTCAACTTTTTCAATAGTAATAAAAGCTAAAAAATGTTATGTTACTATGGCTACGTAATGGTTTTTGAATCCTATTACCAAAAATAATATTTTTACTACAGTCGACATGTTGACAAAAATAATTTTGTCAATTTATTACATTTTAATTTGAATAAATCCGTAAGGTCTCAAAATATGTAGATATTTTAATCGGACTAAAAATACTATTCTGAATCTCGTATTATTACTAGACTCTGCTGCGTCGTACGGCAATCTTTATTACCTGACCCGAAAACTTGGATTTTTAGCCCTAATTAAACAAAACAACTACATTATTTAATTGAGTCAAAATGTGACTCTTTTCAATTAGAATATTTATACGAAAAAAAAAACGTTTATGGGCCGGATTGCATATCTAAGCATTTACAATATTTTTTTTTATTTTGCAGTTTTTTGTTATAAGATTAAAAATTAACGGTCAATTACATAAAACTCGTTTGTTGCGATTCCTAGAGCCATCTGAAAAAAAAAACTAATACATATATTTTGTTATTTATTTATAGTTTAATCTGGGTTTACTTTATATTTATTTAGGTCTAAATATAAATTGAAGGTTTTACTGTTACAATTGTAAATAAATTATATGCATAGCATCAATTTGTAATCAGCAGTTGTCATAGGAATATGAAATTATTTTTATTTTGTCAAAACATAATTTTATTTTATAAAATGCTAATTGTGCAAACTAGAACTTTGTATTATCACGCTTGTGTAAAAATATGATTACAGCTTTGTTTGCACTGTTGTGAAACGACAACAAAAAGAAAACATTTTATTATAAAAACGACAGTTCTCGTTATCGTGTAAAAGCTCTGCTGTTTTATTTCATGTAATTTAAGTGGGCTATGAAAGGAGATGCAAGTTTCGCCATATCTGTTTACATTTGATGTCTGGAATTGCAATGTTCCCGGAGCGCCCGGAACGAATACAGAGTATACTCCCATTTAAAAGATTACGCTTTTGAAATTTCTAGCAATAGTTACAAACATACAAGCACATAATTTCAGAATGTCACATTTCAACATACATTTTTCAGATCTTGTGATACCACCAATTCCCTTTCCTTTATTTTATGTTATAATTATATTGTAGGATAGTAATTAAAGGTTTTCTTCTTTTACGCACAATTGTAAATTGTTGTTGTTTTTATATTCAACCGCTAGATGTCACACTATGTATCTTTTGTACTCAAACTGTAATTTTTGAATTATATTCAGTCGTCACCTCGACTCTTCGGATTCAGCACTGTATCTTAGAATCTTGTTTTTTGCTTCGTTTAACTTCTTAACATATTTTTTTTTTTTATTTTGCACTTTGCTGATTCCGAACATCGACTTAAAGTTTTTATATTTAATTATATTTATTATTTCTTGTGTTGCTATTTTTACCAACTGTTTTTTGGTGAGTTACTTGTTCATATTTTGACTAACAATTGTCTGATATTGTTTAATTTTACTTAGACCTGAAGATGGTTACATCCGTAACCGAAACGTTGTCAACTATATTTAAATAAAATTGACTACAACTTAAGCCTACGTCCTTTAATTACTATCCTACATTACTTTGGCTTATTAAAACATACTATCATATAATTATATTGCATAGTAGCATAACAAAAATATACAGGGTGTAAAATAACAAAGAAATATTGTTATCATCTCCTGAAATAATCATTAATCTAACTAAAATCCATTTACGGTAAGAACCAATAAAATTGCATTTATTCAACAAGATTTTCCTCTATTTTTTTTTCAAATAAATTATTATTCGATATATTTGCATAGACAAAAAAAACAACTTTTTTGAATAAGACCAAAATTATCATAACATTCCGTTTAAGAAATGTTCCCTTTAGTGTGAAAAGAATACTATCGATAAAAATATCTGCCAAAATATGGTATATAGGGTAGCTAGCTCAATGGTATGAAGTCGGCCTATGGATCCTGAGAACCCTGGTTCGATTCCCACAGGCGACAAACAATTTTCATAATTTCAAAAGCTACCCCACATCCTTTTGGGCTAGGGGACGGGAGAGTTTAGTGGGTTAGAGTCCCACACTACCCACACCCGCTGAGGGGCATCCGCTGTCGGTGACATGATGCTGGGTGCGCATGATGCGTTCTCTCCAAACCAAAAAAAAAAAAAGAGTGCCACACCCAGTAATGGGTAGAAGGCGTGATGATATATTTATTTATTTATTATAAAAATGTTCAGTTTTTAGTTCCATTATTTTACATCTTCTCCTTCTTTTTTAATAAACAAATAAATCATCATGCCTTTTACCCACTACTGGGTGTAACCCTCTATCGTTGCAGACTTCAGTGATATATTTTGTGCGTAAAGTGCGATTACCAGCTGTCAAATCACAGCGCCTAAGAAATATACTGGAAGGGGAATCACAGAGGTAATTGTAATGTGGAATAAAGTTTGGCAACTGAGGGAATCGAATTCGAGATTTTAAATCGACATTGGGGTGGCTAACTCAGTGGTATGAAGTCGGCCTGTGGATCCTAAGAAACCTGGTTCGATCCCCACAATCGACAAAACATTTTCACCAATTTAAAATTACCCCTGTGGCTCCTCCACCACTGACATCTTTGGGGGTTGTGATTTGACGACTGGTAACCGCACTTCACGCGCAAAATATATCACATACCGAGTGCCACACCCAGTAATGGTTAAAAGGCTTTTATGCCGTGGATATGAATTATATATATATATATATATATATAATTCATATCCACGGCATAAAATCTCAGTGCAAGGAAATTACTATGAACATGTAAAAACATAAAATTTTACTGATAGTAAATTTCTAAAATCATAAAAACTTCTCATAATATTGCTACTCAAACTTCATTTAACTTTTCGAGTAATAAACTAATGGTTTATGGTCAAAACCCGTATTCCTTTGTAATGATTCAGTGAGTTCTAAAACACAATTCCCATTTATCCTTTTTGTACGGCATTGTTTGGAAATCATTAACTTAACCTCAAACATGCAGGGAACAGTAAACTATTAACGGAGCGGTAGTACGCCAACGTGTCGAGAGATGGCGACAGGGTTACGCAAGGGAAACATGCTAAAAGGAAGGCGTATCCACAGCGAGACACTTCCGGAATAGAATATAAACGTGTTCACAAAGAGCGAATTACACGGAAGACGAAATGGCTCCTGTTTTACCCCTATCTTCCTACCCCGTTCAGAGACGGACTTTGATTATAGACAAATTGACAATAACCACCAATACAAAAATATGAACAACATTATTAATTTAACTTACTAATGAACTCCCATGCTGACACACCATTAGCTGTCAAATTAAGTTCGTTAATTTAACATTAAACTTGAATAGATTAGAGAATATGTATTTGTAATAATGGAATGCTAAAGTGACTATTCACGGTTGAATTTGAAATAATACAATTACGTAGGTATTTGGTAGCTTAGCCGTTAGTTGCTAATGAAGAAAAATACATTTTCAGACGACCACTTGTGAAAGTTACCATAACAACATCATAAACTACTACGGAAAGTTGAACATAACATACACCTCGTATATTAGTATAACGAACACTTCTAACATATCAGGTGTAGTTCCACTGATTGACAACAGATGGCGTTACGATGAAAGAAAATAATAAAATAAATGAAAAAAATTTGTATTATTATTTAAATCGAAGTTTTGCCAGATTTTTCAACACATTTGCACAGAAAAATCTTATTTTTTTAAATTAATAATTTCTTATTAACTAATATTTTCGCATTATATAATATTTTGACATTACGGTTAGTACAGTTGGTATCACAACCTAACGTCAAACGTCAACGATACCTACCAAAACGAATCAGCTGTCAAAGTGTAACAACAATGCTCTTGTAAACTATTTTTAGAAACATTTTGTAGTCGTCTGAAAAATAGTGTACATAACTCGCTCGAAAGTGTGATAACTGTGCTCGTGTACTTAAATCACTTGGCGCTGCGCGCCTCGTTTTTCAATTTGTACACTCGCACGTTATCTAACACTTTCGATGCTTGTTGTGTAATATACTATTTGCGTTATTTTTGAAAATATAATAGATAATATAAACAAATATGATAAAATTGTATATAACAGATATAATTATTGAATCTATAGGTTTTAATTTATAGTTACTGGTAAATACAAATTAAAAACTTTAGCAAATACTAATCTAATTTTTAAATATGTCTCAGTGGCAGCAAATATTAAAAATTTTTCATTAATATATTTGTATAATTTAAATTTTAAAATATAAAAAAAACCACACCAAATTTTCTAAACCCTAGTTATAATTTTACTTATTAGTTCTGATCAACCCTATTGAGTTCTTTAAAATTGTTCATGTAATTGCAATTATTTTATCTCCAAACTGCACTTATAAGCAACAAAAAAAATAATTTTTTTTTTAGTTTATGTTATATATTCCATAACCTACGAGTATTTTACTCAACATATAATTGAATCCAAAGAACCCTGGTTCGATCCCCACAACCGACAAAACATTTTCACCAATTTAAAAATTACCCCTGTGGCTCCTCCACCACTAACATCTTTGGAGGCCGTAGTTTGACGGCTAGTAACCGTACTTCACGCGCATAGATATATCACTTACCGAATGCCCCATCCAGTAATGGGTAAAAGGCGTGATGATATATTTATTTATTTATTTTATAATTTTATGGGGTGACTAGCTCAGTGGTATGAAGTCGGCCTGTGGATCCTGAGAACCCAGGTTCGATTCCCACAAGCGACAAACAATTTTCATAATTTCAAAAGCTACCCCTGTGGCTCCCCCACCACTAACATCTTTGGGGGCCGTGATTTGACGACTGGTAACCGCACTTCACGCGCAATACATATCACTTACCGAGATCTGTTTCAGCAGAGTGCCACACCCAGTAATGGGTAGAAGGCGTGATGATATATTTATTTTAAGTATTTATTTATTTGATTATTTCACACTTGACAGTGTTTATCCATTACAAACATAAGAAAAATGATATATAATATAATAAAACAATACATATTTTGCCTTCACTGCAAATGGCGGCAGATTCCCACAACTTTCTTTACTTTTACGTGTAAGTTAGTTATCCAATGCTTATATAGTATACTTATAACTACTTAATTGGAAGCGGCAATTTACAATATCGACTAAAATATTCTAAATCCGTCCCTGCCCCGCTCCCAGCTCCCCATTTATTCAGCCGAGGCTGTTAGTTTCTGAACGGGAACGCCACTATAATCAACGTTATTTTGATCTCAGCTCCTTTGTAGGCAATAAAACGGTTTTGTATGCAATTTAATTTCCACTTCGCCGTATTCTAATTTAATTTTTATCATATGTGTGAATTTGAGCTACCTGGCGATAAGTGGTTTTTTGTGTCTCACTATTTTACTTACTTAGTTTTATTTTTTTCTGCGACCGGGACACAATGTGGGTATTGAACGAATGTTGAACAGGAAAACGCACTTTTCAACGTCATCAAGTTCCGCCATTTGCATGGTATTATCGTTATGAAAGCTTAAATACTTATACGTATGCTTTTTAATAATCACGTACTTATTTTTAATGGCACATTTTGCTTTAGCGCTATAAATATCACCCGATATTGTACATACATTTTGTTCATTTTAACAGTTTAACCTACTAAGATGCTTCTAACTGATTTTTTTTTTAATATTATCTTTCGGCCAACGGTTATGACCATTATCAAGCAAAAGTAAATAATTACAAAATATATATAAGATTATAACAAAATACTTTAAAACATTGGACTTTATTTCTTGAATTGACGATAATCTCTCAAGGATCAAAAAGGAATTGAAATTATTTAATATTACTGTATCTACTACCAATCTATTAAACTTTGAAAGGAAAGTTCTGAGAAAAATTTGTGCCCCTATAAACACATCAGAAGGATGGAGAATACGTATGAACTACGAACTGAAAAGCCTTTACAATGAACCCAATATAGTAGCAGTAGCTAAAACGCAAAGGCTACGATGGCTAGAGCACATCGAAAGATTAAACGAAAATACACTAGTCCATAAGGCATATGAGGCAAAAGTCTTTGCGAAAAGACCGAAGGCTAGATGGAAAGACGCAGTACTAAATGACATCAAGAAGGCTAAAATTAAAAATTGGAAAGAAAAAACAAAAAACAGAGAAGAATGGAGGAGGATCATAAAGGAAGCCTGTATCCTTCTAAGATAGTGGAGCTGGATATGTATGTATGTGTATGTATGTATCTACTACCAAATAGGTATATTAAATATTTAGGTTTTTTTATAGTTTAAAGCTCACTAAAATATGTAATTAAATAAACTTCTCTTAAGTCGATTTTTCCATCTCGGAGTAAAGTTCCCGATACTTTTTTTTAGTTTGTACTGCAATGAATATAGCGGCTGCCTAATGATATTTTACTGAAATATTAGAGAATTTTTATTAAAACTCGCTTGCAACATTTACCAGAACTGACACTTGTCTTCTATCCTTGGTTATTGTTGAAATAACCTCTGCAACTGTTAGTATTATTCTCAGTAATAATATAACAACAGAGTGAGAATATATTGAAAATAATTTGACAGATCTTTCAAAAACTTGTTGCCAGGCTATTAACCCGAAAGCCCGTAGGGCTTGAGTGGCTATTGCCAAATGGCAACAAGTTTGAGAAAGATACTGGAGAATTATTTTCTAATTTATCGAGCTCTCGAGTTATATTTAATTAGATTATTTTTTGACTTAGCTGTTAAGGTCGATTCATCCAACTTAAAAAAATTTGAACTAGGTTCATATCGACTGATTACTTATTAATGTATTCTTGGAAGTTGTTACAAAATTTGTTGGTGTATTTTTGTATCTGAAATGAAATTAAATCGATTTTTTTCACACATTTTACAAGACGCGTTAACAGTTTTAAATAATTATTTGACAACTACCTATCATTTGTCACAAACAAAAAAGTATATGCGGAGACTATTCCCGGAAATAATCACAAGAGATTTATTCTCAATAATGACAGGAATTACGCCTTCTACCCATTACTGGGTGTGACACTCTACCGAAACACATCTCGGATATATTTTTGCGCGTGAAGTGCGATTACCAGTCGTCAAATCACGGCCCTCAAAAATGTTAAGGAAGGGGGAGCCACAAGAGTAGTATTAATTGTATTTTAATTATGTTATATCTTAATTATAAAATTATATTATAAATGAAATTTTTCAAAAGAAATTGTTAAGGTCGAGGAAAGAGCCTGCGCAGGTCATCAGTTTACAACCCCTGCGCTAAACATTCATTGGAATATTTACAATGAAAACAAAAATCATATTATTCTCCTAATACACAGATTTCGTACAACATCCTGTATACATATTTCAATATGATCATATTACATGACAGTAATCACTAAATCAATAAATACACGAGATATCCACTGTGCTTTATACTTGTATATATTTACAACGGAGTCTGTATAATATAATTAAGAACATAATCCAAATTGAATATCTTGTCGAAGTCTTTCAAAATCAAAATTCAAATCCAATAATTCAAATCCTATTGATGTCAAGTATACATGACATACAAGTACGCAATATAGGCAAGATTTAAACATCCTTGGGCGACATCAAACGAGGCAGTAATGAAATAACGTGGCCGGGCTGTCGAGCTGCTGTCACGCCGCTCTGCCATTATATTCAGCCAAGCAACGCCTCAACTGATCTTTTGACTGGCCGCGGGCGTCTTTCGCCTTTCAGATCGCCTTCATCATTCTACCGTTATGCTAGCTGAAGTCTGGAACCTAGAGCCTGGATCCTGGAGCCTGGAACGGTATACTAACAGGCACAAGGGTTATTATGTATTTAATATGTGTCGACGTGTTTGATTCACGATCGAAGTAGATGAGATTCTTCTTGATTTATAACTTAATATTAATGAAACAACTTCTAACTAATAAAATCATAACATTTCACTCTTTACAGAAATTTCGTCTGTCACCTAAAGAACCGATTATATGCAGTAAAAAAATGTAAAAATATGCATGCAATATACATTAAAAATCATCAAAATATACATGTTACTTAAAAACTTTTTTTTTAAATTACGTGGTTTTTAATAGTTTTTATATGCAGCGTTTTATTCAGATCAGTATATGAATCGTATAAATATAATTTCATATAATTATAATTATTTAAAATAAAAAATAAATAATTATATCATCACGCCTTCTACCCATTACTGGGTGTGGCACTCTGCCGAAGCAGATCTCGATAAGTTTCTGACTTAGCACAAATCCAGTCCGCCATCTTGAAACAAAATGGCCGCTAGCTATTCTGAAAAGTACTGCACTGATTCGATTCAAATTTGGTATAGGCATAGACGAGAATCAATCTTAACATATAGGTATATAGTGGACGCAAAGATATAAGGAATCGAGTTGACTTCTTAATAGGAGAGGTTTACCGGCCTCAGCGGGGAGTCTGGCTACAGTTGAGAAAGGGGTGCCTTAAGTAGATTTGTCACAAAGTTAATAAACTTCTATTTCATGCTCATATTATTGTTATTCTATTTTTATCCATGTTATTATATTATTATTGAACACTGTAACATGACTTTTAACACTGTAACAACACTTTCGTTCTTTGAGTTGCAATGCAACGCATGCCGGGTACTCGCATTAAATTGTAGACCACGCGAACGAAGTCGCGGGTAATAGCTAGTATATATATATATATATATATATATATATATATATATATATATATATATATATATATATATATATATATATATATATATATATATATATATATATATATATCGTGAAGTGCGGTTATCAGCCGTGGAATCACTCCCCCCAAAGATGTTAGCGGTGGCGAGGCCACAGGGGTAATTTTAAATTGGTGGAAATGTTTTGTCGGTTGTAGGGATCGAACTAGAAGGGTTCTTAGGATCCACAGGCCGACTTGATACCACTGAGCCATTATCCCATATTATAAATATTTGAATAACAAAAATAAAGAAACAAAGTTTGTAAATAAAAATATCATGTTTGAAACACCACAAAAAAAAAACTGGATTAGCATAATTACACCATAATTCAGGATTAGCTGAACCTTATATAAGAATACATATGTATAATTTGAAACGCAAAATTCAATTCAATTCAATTTGACATTAATTAATAAACATTTTATTAATTATACTTTCATACGAGTATGTACGAAAATGTCATGTAATATAATTTTTGTTTTGTTTTGTTTTTGAAGTACTGTAATTACTGGAACATATAAAAAAAATATTCACGGAATTTTTAATCTTTTAATTTAAACATAAGCATTCCATTGTAAATAACTTAATTAAAAAACAAATTTTCTTTTTAATAAACACAACAATTTAGTCTAATGCTGGGTTGCATGAAAGTTTTATCGGTTCATTAGCAACTAACGGTTCAATAAGTTTGACAAGATCGCCATTGATACTGTTGCTAGATAAACAATTGTTTTTCCTTGCAACCCAGCATTAGTCTGACATATTTTCGTTGTCCACAGAATTTCATGTAGATCAATGTGTGTCAAACGGGGTGCGATCAGTTACTGTTAAGTGTGTCTTGTGAAATGGATAAATATCCAATGGGTAGGAAAATAAAAATTGGAAATTTATTCAATGTTTATTTACCTACCCATTTTATTTTCCAATTAATATCGAATCAAATAAGTCCGAAATAAAAAGGAATATATTATAGTCTAAATTATTATTCTATAAAAAGGTTAAATTATCTTCGACCATATAAAACAGACAAACCATGACGAACACATCTTAAACTATGTGAAGGGATATAGCCTTGAATAACTTTGTTTACTAATTAGTTTCTAATCAGAACTGCCATAATATGAATTTGTTTTTATATAAAATAAATAAATAAATATATCATCACGCCTTCTACCCATTACTGGGTGTAGCACTCTGCCGAAGCAGATCTCGGTAAGTGATATATTTTGCGCGTGAAGTGCGGTTACCAGTCGTCAAATCACGGCCCCCAAATATGTTAGTGGTGGAGGAGCCACAGGGGTAGCTTTTGAAATTATGAAAATTGTTTGTGGTCTGTTGGAATCGAACCAGGGTTCTCAGGATCCACAGGCCGACTTCATACCACTGAGCTAGCCATCCTATATAATAATATATTACACACTTTCATATTCTAACACTGATGTGACAACTTTTATCCATTTTAACTGAAGCCATAACTCTTATGCTGGGTTGAATGAAAGTTTTATTGGTTCATTAGCAACTAACGGTTCAATAAGTTTCAGAAAATCGCTGTTATACTGTTGCTAGATAAACAATTCTTTAACTAAAGAGCTCTTTATTTTTTTCTTGCAATCCAGTATTAAAGTTTTGTAGATCCCAATGAACAAGTTCTATCATTTAAAATGTCGTATTTTGCGAATTTTTCAAAACGAAACAAGAACAAAGTGAAATTGGTATATATAAATAAGAACATAGATTTGAAACCTATTACTGTATCCTCCATTCGTATATTCCATAGAGCATAAACTAGTCTCTAACTTATTAAAAACAGAAAATCTCACTTCTATCTACAGTACAAAGCTTCGTTCCCCCCGGAATACTACCTCGCCCTGCTAAGGGCGGGTAATCACACCGGGGGTTGGATAATCCTTCTGTCTCCCTCATCCCCGCCGACCCCTGCTTCTTCCTGTGAGAAAACACGGCAGCAGGCCAGCGCAGTCGCTTGTTTTATTTGGCCGTTTGTGTCGGGCGTGGAGACCTATGCCGTGCTTAACTGTTCACCGCTGCTCGGACTATTCGTATCTTTCACTTGGCAAGCTCTGCCAGTGGCGTACGAAATTGTTTTCGGAAGGGTAGCTTAGTAATAGAAGGTGAAGGATTGTGACAAGGATTTTAAATTTTATTTCTTTATATTACTACCAGCAGTTTGATACAATCATACCTAAATCATATGCTAGCATCGATATTATTCCCACAGGCGACAATTTTCATAATTTCAAAAGCTACCCCTGTGGCTCCTCCACCACTAACAGCTTTGGGGGCCGTGATTTGACGACTGGTAACCGCACTTCACGCGCAAAATATATCACTTACCGAGGTCTGCCTCGGCAGAGTGCCACACCCAGTAATGGGTAGAGTGCGTGATGATATATTTATTTATTTTATTTTTTATTTCTAGCGAAAACATTTTGTTAATAAATAAACTAATAGGTTTGTCTTTCTCCAGTTTTGATCGAGAAAACTCCGCATTTGTATATCTGGAACAGGAGTCTTTAGGTTGATGTTTAGCGCTTCAATTTTTTTGGTTATTAATTTAATCCGAAATGTTAAAAAAATCTAACAAAATATCATATATTCTGTCAGGTACGTTTATTAAATTAACTAATTTTTGTTACACAATACTACTGTAAGTGATTATAATATAAATGCTGGGTTGCATGAAAACTGTTCAATAAATTGTTTATTGATTCTATAATTACTGGTCCTACAAAGTTAATGAATCGCTAAAATTCAAATAGTTGCATGAAAAAAATATTGAGATCTTTAGTTATTGAAATGTTTTTCTAACAACAGTATCACTGTGACTGTCATTGCCACTGAGTTGTCATTAGCTGTATTCCATTTGTCACGTAGTACACTTAAATCAATTCATATAAATTTGACACATGAGTAAATGAACTGAATTAAGCAAACTGATGCACTTATTGAAGTGAATTATTTCAAAGTAAATTAGAATCAGTAATTCTAGTATTAGAAATAATATCAGCGAAGTAATCCAGTGAAATAAATAAGTGATCTGGTCGTCCGAGGATGATGACAAGGATGACATAATTTTAGTAAAATATGTTTTAATTATCTCTTAGTACAATATATGTAGGTTTAATTACCTACGCTTTAGTAACTAATTATTTAATTTAAAATTTACTTTCATTATAAAATAACAACGAATATATTTTCATTCAACTTTGACATTAACGTCAAACTGGATTTATTAAACCGTTAAATATTTGGAGGTTTAAAAACAGTCCTACAAGTTATAGGACTGTTTATCGATTCATTAAAATTATATGACGTTCATGCAACCATTTTTAGACACCTAGGGAACCGTTAGTTACTATTGAACTGATAAATACTTTCATGCAACCCAGCCAAATATAAGTTGTGCAAATAAAAGATATAAAGTACGAAACGTTCAATTATCTAGCAAATTTATTTCATGCTCATTTTCTAAAATGATTTAAAACTGTAATGGGGTAGCAAGGACGTTGAAGGAGGGGATATGGCATTACGATACTGTAGCATTGCTTGAAGTGAGGCTTGGGCAAGGGAAAGAGACAACAATAGTTTTTCTGCACCGTGCTTAGCCAAATCTCTTCTTCTTCCAAATATTTTGAATTTTTGTGTAAGATAAGTGGCGTTTAGACGTTGTCAGGGGGCGTTGTTGTATGTGAATATGTGTTTCAATCGTTGCGCTGTGTGGAATTGGACATATTTTTTGTGGATAAGATGGTAACTATGTAAGTGTTTAGTTTGTACACTTATGTTTGTTGAAGTAATTTTAGTTTTGATTTGTTTAAAAACATAAATTTGATATATTCTCAAACATCCTCTTCATATTAACTGGTTTTATATTTATTATTAACAGTAAATATTGTTTAACAATTACAATTACAAATATTTATTTTAATCGATAGATCACACTAATAATAAACGTTGATAATTTCAGTTTCCTTGTAAAAATTTATAATCTTTTAGGGAGAATGATTCTGTTCTGTCCTGTTTAAATTTCAAATCTCTTTATGACACATGCGCAATAGCAGGGGCTAAGCACGGTACAGGAAATAATATTTCTGTCTTTGTCAATCTGCCGAGCCTTACAGTCTTGACTTTAATGCCGTATCCCCTTCTTTCAACGTCCTTGTGGAGTAGGTAGGTGGTATCGAGTAGGCCTGTGGATCCTGATAACCCTTGTTACATTCCCGCAGCCGACAAACAATTTTCACCACATTAAAAATACTTCTGTGTGTCTCACTCCACTAATATCTATGTGGGCCGTGATTTGACAGCTGATAACTGCACTTCACGTGCAAAATATATCACCGAGACCTGCTTCGGCAGAGTGCCACATCCAGTAATGGGTAAAAGACGTGATGGTATATTTATTTATTTTTTATTTAAAATTGTTTCTACTACAGAAAATATATGATGCTAAAAATGTTGTTTTGAGAATACCTCATGCCTTGTTTTTAAAATGGAAATATAATTGTTCATAAAACAAAAATAATAATAAAAAATAACAGACGAAACCCGCCTCATGTTTCTTCAAAATTATATAATTAAAAAAAAATAAATGCACGATCATGAACTTTACACAGCATCCCCAAATTATTTAAATTATACAGATAACCATCTCCTGGAAATATAAAACACCTTCATCAAAAAAACAAAACCACAGCTTAATCCCCAGTACAAAACTGACTTGTCGACTAAAAACCCTTTGACTCTTTAAACATATTTTCCTTGCCCACTAACCCCAAGTCACGTACGTCCTTGAGGCTCTTCTACCGCCCGTTATCATTGCAAATGGCGGTCGGTACCCGTGTTAAACTCTCCCGTATCTCGCGTAGTCGTATACAAAGGCAGAAACACTCTCCTGCTCCAGAGAGGAGAGCAGCCTCGATTCTCGTGTCGTCGTTGTCCACCCGTCAAGTTGGCCACAGCTGTGGTTTTTTTTTGGCGATGTTGTGTCACTGAACAAATGTTTGCATTATCGCAGATCTATAACTCGAACCGTTGACTCGTTTCGTGAATATTTCACATGTGAAAACAATGCGTTTTCTTCTTATTATTTCACTCGTGAATTGACGGTTTTTTTTTAATAATGAATTGGATGTTGTGGGGATAAATGTTGATTTTGGTTTAACGAATTTTAACAAGGTTTAGTAAAAATTATTTATTTAACAGGAGTTTGAGTTTGACACTGGAAAAATAATGTGAATATTTAAAAGGTTTTTTATTTTAACACACGCATTTTTAAATTGCAAATATTTGCTAAAACAATTCACTTTATAATTTTTATTTTTACCTCAATCTGTAATTCTTGTTTGAATGTAAATATTTAAATAGATATTAAATTTGATAGAAACTAGTTTATTCAAAAGATGAATATATTTATTTATCCACAACTCATGAAGACATTATTACACTGATTTCAGTTTAATTATATGGCTTATAAAACACTAGTGTTTTATATTCCATAAAACACTGTAAACAGCTTGTTACTTAGCAACCACTTCATGAACTACCGTATTTTGCGAAACTATGTATAGCTAAATCAACGTTAAACGTTACGACCAATCTTCTTCGATACCTGTAATTATGAGTTGTGGATACAATTTTGTATTACACTCGTGTTTTATATACCTAATAAAACACTAGTATAATAAATAACTATATCCACAACTTATATATTATAAAAACTGTATTACACTGATTTCAGTGGTATTATATGGCTCATAAAACACTAGTGTTTTATATTCCACAACAACTTGTTAATTAGCAACCACTTCATAATCTACCATATTTTGAGAAACAATAGTTGCATTCCAATTGCCACTTAGTTCACTTAACTCAGTTCAGGTAGATTAGGCAACATGAATAAATGAACTAAATTAAACAAACTGATGCACATACTGGGATGAATTACTTCATAGTAAATTAGAGTCAGTAATTCTAGTTCTAGAAATTAAGTCAGTGAAGTAATCCAGCAAAATAAAGAAATGATCTGGTTCAGTAAATGTAAGTTAGATCTGATCCAAATGGCAAATGGAATACGTCTAATATAACTGAATCAACGTTAAACGTTACGACTAATCTTCTTCGGTACCTATGAGTTGTGGATAAAATTTTGTATTGCACTTGTGTTTTATTGGTATATAAAACACTTGTATAATAAATAACTATTATTTGTTAATTACAGAAATATTTAATTTAATTTTATAATGGTATCTTATGATACTAGTGTATAAATTAATCTTTAAATTACGTTCTTAAGAATACGATGCGAAGCGGCGTGCTTTTAACGACACTAGTGCTTTAACAGCACTTCTACACGTATACCATACGCTATTTTTTATACCTACATCATAATCTGGAAAATAGAGCTGAAAAGTAGCATTTTAATTTTGATTAATTTAATTTTTTTTTGTTATTTGACATAATATTGTTAACGTGGAGATATCATTTATTAGCTGTATTCCATTTGCCACTTAGTTCACTTAAATCAGTTCAGATAAATTTGACACATGAGTAAATGAACTGAATTAAGCAAACTAAAGCATTTATTAAAGTGAATTATTTCAAAGTAAATTAGAATCAGTAATTTTAGTATTAGAAATAATATCAGCGAAGTAATCCAGCGAAATAAATAAGTGATCTGGTTCAGTAAATGTAAGTTAGATCTGATTCAATTGGCAAATGGAATACGCCTATTGTTTACATGTGGATTCGTTGTGTAGCAATTTGTTGAATGGAATTAAAGAGCAAAATGATTTTGTTGTTGCTTAGCAACTTAAAAACGCAGTGTGTTTTAATATTAAATTTTCATTAATTAAACAAAGATTATTGTTTAGATACGATTCGTATAACAAAAAATGAATTAAAGATATGCATGATTTTAAGGTTCTTGCTACCCCATTTGATGGGATATAGCGTGATGCTATGTATGTATATAGTATCATGAAATTATTTACTTCTAACATTCTTCTAAAGTCTTATTAATAGTTTAGGTTCGCCATCCTAGTTATTGGTATCGTTGTATTCCATTTGCCACAAGGAAACCTTATATTAGTTCAAATAAAACAACATCAATAAACTGATTAATGTAGGAAGGTAGATTACTTGAACACAGAGCTGGGCAGTAGCTAGCTGCTTTTGTAGCTTAGCTACGTTTACCTTAGCTGTAGCTGTAGCTTAGCTAAATGTGAAAAAATATAGCTATAGCTTGTAGCGAGCTATGTTTCTTTTTCTATGACAATGGCAAATTTAATAATTCACAATAATAGAAAAAGTAGCTTTAAAATTTAACAGCTACTTTAATAAAAGCTTTTAGCTGTAGCTTACCTATATTTTACAAAATGTAGCTTATATCTATAGCTCAGCTACTTTTTTAATCTATTCCTGTAAATGTATACTAGATCTGATCCAAATAACAAATGGATTATGCCTAATGAAACAAAATTTACGTAATTAATTTTGTACTCGTTTGACGTTTGTACTTGCTATATATTTTAGTACAAAACAATATTGTTCTGGTATATTACAACATCAAACAAATATACTTCCATGAGATAACTGATTTCAGAAATGAAATAAGCACATATTTGTCAAAACAGTTGTCAAACTGTGGTTAACCTTTGCTAATTAATTGGTAGGAAACCGCATATCTTAACAATACACATTATATTATATTTCGTATATTCGTATAATAAAATCTTAAATTATTACAAACCTATATTAGTGGTATCAAGTCGGCCTGTGGATCCAAAGAACCCTGGTTCGATCCCCAGAGCCGACAAAACATTTTCACCAATTTAAAATTACCCCTGTGGCCCTCCGACACTACCATCTTTGAAAGCCGTGATTTGACGGCTGGTAACCGCAATTCACGCGCATAAATATATCTCTTACCGAGATCTGCTTCGGCAGAGTGCCACACCCAGTACTGGGTGAAAGACGTGATGATATATTTATTTATTTATTTTCTATCTTAGCATCATATTCCGAATAGGATAAAAAACGCGATCCCGTTTTCAAAGTTAATGAAGTATTTTTAATTACATCAAGGTTTTAACAGTAACTGTATTTATAGTTTTTAAGTATTTATGGAGATATAAATTTTAAGTAAATTTTCTAATCTGTTTTTCAAATAGAAAAAATATTAAAACTGAAAATTTTTTCCCCACGCATTCGCATCACATTTACAGAGTCATATTCATCAAAAGTAGGTACATCACCATTACTGAAAATAAATATTTATTGGTAAACACGAAACACATTCTGCCGTCATGGTTTTTTCATTTTTATAACGCAAACAAATTTAGATTTATTTGCTCATATCGCGCTACATTCAAAGCAAAGGTCGCGTAATATTCATGCTTAAACAGATCGACATCTCACGAGGTGCCTGCGTTTTATATGCACTACTTTATCATGGCGGTTTATGGTCCTTATCTCGAAGAAAAAACCGAAGATCAAAGTTAGAACGATGTTTATTTGTGTTTTCGGAATCGAAGTCGCTTTTATGTCAGTGGTGCCTTTGTAGGGAAACGTTATTATCTTCTCAAAATAAATACGGGATTTTTCCTTTAGGCTGACTTTGGTAGATAAATAAACAAAATATTAATAATATTTTTTTGAAATAATTTACATTTATCCTTTATGGAATTATGGGTGCTTGGGGCGATGATGCTAGCAGGCTTCTATGTTATTGTATCGTTGGAAAACCTCTTTTTTAATGAATAATACTCTAACATCTGAAATAACAATGTGATATAAATTATTTTTATTTTGACAACATTACTGACACTGACAATCAGTTGATTCCAAGGACGTTGAAAAGAGGGGATACGGCATTAAAGTCAAGACTGTGAGGCTCGGCAGAAAGACAGAGACAGAACTATTATTTCCTGTACCGTGCTTAGCCCCTGCTATTGCGCATGTGTCATAAAGAGATTTTAAATTTAAACAGGACAGAACAGAATCATTCTCCCTAAAAGATTATAAATTTGTACAAGGAAACTGAAATTATCAACGTTTATTATTAATGTGATCTATCGATTAAATTTTTTAATTTTTTTGGCTTCTTTAGCGGACCAACTACTTTAGGTCATATGCCGCCATTACGCCTTGATCTGCGTTTTAGGTATTATGGTCAATAGCAACGCGGGTTTTCTCTGGACGGTCGCCCATCCAAGTACTACCCGCGCGCAACGTTCCTTAACTCGCGTTATCGCTTAGATCAGTTCCAACGAGTGCAGCCATAATAAATATTTGTATTTGTAATTGTTGAACAATATTTACTATTAATAATAAATATAAAACCTGCTAATATGAAGAGGAAATTTGAGGATAAATATAAAATTTATATTTTTAAACAAATCGAAACTACAATCACTTCAACAAACATAAGTGTACAAACTAAACACTTAGTTACCATCTTATCTACAAAAAAATATGTCCAATTCCACACAGCGCAACAATTGAAACACAAATGAACACCTCGTGGTTAAATTCACATACAACAACGCCCCCTGACAACGTCTAAACGCCACTTTTCTTACACAAAAATTCATAATATTTGGAAGAAGAAGAGATTTGGCTAAGCACGGTGCAGAAAAACTATTGTTGTCTCTTTCTCTTGCCCAAGCCTCACTTCAAGCAATGCTACAGTATCGTAATGCCATATCACCTCCTTTCAACGTCCTTGGTTGATACGAATGCTAACCGTTCCAAAGTCCCTAGTTCTGACCGAAAGTAATGTTTGTGGACAGAAACCCGAAAAATAAGTTAATCGTCTATTAATAAATGTACTAAGCATAAATTCATTTATAATGGAGCAAAATAATATGAGTTGCATCTCATGAACATAAAATAAACTAAAAGAATAATTCTCATTAAAATTAATAACATAAACACATATCCATGTGCTATAAAATCTCATATCAAAACATCTAATTAAAATTTCGTTCTCATTTCTCGTCATTTGATATAAGCGTGTCAGGGGACTCTGAAATATCACTAGTGGCGTAATACACAGTTGAAAACAGAACGAGGGTCCCACACGGAATTGAATCACGAACTCTGACGGACGAAATGACGTGGAATGCATTAAAATTAAAACTGCATAAACATTGTTCAGCGGTATTATGCTGGTCCGCAGCCCGGCAAACAAGCGAATGTGTGGGCGTTGTATTTATATGCAAACCGTGACGCACGAGTGTTGCCCTGGTTGCTGTCTGACGACTACTTTGAATATCAATGGGGCGTAAAAAGATGCTCTTTGGTGGCTGATTTCAAGTGATGTGATGTATAAACAGGTGGCCACATTGAATATACCTTTATGTTTATTAATAGAATCATTCATTGTGGTCCTAGGGGGCCTTTCGGTCGATCCCAGCCCATCAATTTCAGACATTCTTTAATATTGAAAGTTCATAGTACTAATGTTTGCGACTGGCATGATTTACTATCTGAAATATTTTGTTGTATCACTACAAATGAACACTTTTATAAAGAAAGTTATTTGATTTTATCTCTGAAAAAAAGGTATCAAATGAAATATGATTATTCATTTATACTCAATTATCTACAAGATTTACATAATTGAAACATTTTGCTCTAAAATCAATACGGAACAACATATCGCTATACGAGGTGCTACCCAAAAGTTCCAGAACTCTGTATGTAACTCTTCTAATTACTGTAGTACACCGATTTGCCGCTAGATTTCAGCACTAGTACATCTCCCCATGGCCAACTTCATTGAATTGCGCTACGCTTATTATGGCCGTTTCATTTCATCATTTTGCCATATAAAAATTTATCGTGAGTTTTTTACAGTTTTGGTACGTCAAGTAATGCCATCTAGTGCTTTTTATTTCAATTAAAGGAGAGTGACAACGCTGTCAAGTTCCAAAAACAACATTAAAATATTTTTAAACTGAAGTTTATGGGATCAAACAAAATACATTTAATAGTACTGGGTGTTTTATTTATACAATCAATATTATTAAATATTATGACTAGTATTCTGAGCTTTTGACTAAAGTGACTAGCTAGTCTAGACTAACTGAATTTCATTTGGCAACGTAGCATTATCTGTCACTGCAGATAAATAATGCCGCCATATTGTCTACTCATTTAAAATTTTTGAAGTGTTTATAGATCAAAAGAAGGAAGTATTATTGAATTATTGGTGCCAACGGTTAGTATTTTACTGTAAATATCGTATGATAATAAATATAAAAAAGACTAGGCTTGGTTTTAGTATTTTTTCAATCAATGCATGCGACAGTATTTAATTACGACATATCTCGTTAGAGGCGCTGGTTAACGTACCCGCTCTGTAAATTTTAAACCAGGAATTTTAATGACATATGAAACGGCCATAATAAGCGTAGAGCAATTCAATGAAGTTGGTCATGATCTCCCAAACCAATGACGTATAACACTAGACGAATTATGCCGTATTCAAGTCAATGCAGTGTTGCGAAGCAGAAAGGGATGGAATAACTTGATGGTGAGGCGGGTGTGCGGCCAGGAGCGAGTACACTTTGATGTTATGCAAGTTGCAAACATTTGTGTAGTTATTTTTATATTCAATTATTTACTTTTCATACATCAAAGTAAAGGTTAGTTTTTGACATATTAAGTGTTTTGTTTACGCACTTTTGTATTTAAATAAATAAAATGCTCGCGCCTGATAACTGTTATCAACATAAATACAATCTGCATAACATCAACTTGTACTTGCTCCTTGCCGCGCACCCGCCTCCCCAACCAGTTATTCTATCCCTTGCTGCTTCACAACAAACGCCATTGTTATCCGTCTAGTTATGTTTTGTCTGAGTCCCAAACTCTTCTTTTCGTTTTCACAACATTTCGCGTTCTTTTGTCGTATCAGTGTGGTGATATCTGCGTTGCTGTTTGTTGTGTTCTACTATAGCGTGATGAGCGATTTGAAAGAGCAACGTATTTGCCTCAAATTTTGTTTCAAGCGCAGGAAAACAGCGACCGAAACTCACCAAATGCTTCTTGAAGCATTTGGTGATGAAATTATAAGAAAAACCCAAGCCTTTCAATGGTTTAAGAGGTTCAAGAATGGAAGGATGAGTGTGGAAGACGATGAACGCTCTGGACGTTCTTCAACTGGAATCAATGACCAAAACAATCAAATTGTGCATGAAACAATTCTCCGAAACTATCGACAATCAATTCATGAGATCTGTAATAAAATTGGAATGTCCTATGGCACAGTCCAACGAACTTGGGTTGCGCAGAATTGCTGCAAAATTTATTTCCCACACATTGGTTGTCCGGGAATTTTTGACATCCATGCAAATAAATGTTCTTCTCCATCCCCCTTACTCACCAGACCTCGCTCCTTGCGACTTTTTTGTCTTCCCGAAAATGAAAACCAAGAAGAAAGGTAAGAGATATAAGACTGTTGAGGAAATTCAAACTATATCGCAGGAGGTCCTAAGCGCTATTGAAAAAATGACTACAAAAAGTATTTTGGACAGTGGAGAAAAAGATGGGATAAGTGTATAACTGTAAGTGGGGATTATTTTCAATGACATATTTTGTTGGTTGAAGTTATAATAAATACAGATTTTTTAAAATAATTAATTCGGGAACTTTTGGGTAGCACCTCGTATGAAAAAAAAAAAAAAAAATAATATATCATCACGCCTTCTACCCATTACTGGGTGTGGCACTTTGCCGAAGCAGATCTCGGTAAGTGATATATTTTGCGCGTGAAGTGCGGTTACCAGTCGTCAAATCACGGCCCCCAAAGATGTTAGTGGTGGAGGAGCCACAGGGGTAGTTGTTTGTCGCCTGTGGGAATCGAACCAGGGTTCTCAGGATCCACAGGCCGACTTCATACCACTGAGCTAGCCACCCCATATATTTCCTATATTGCATAAATCAATTCACCACCAGGTATAATTGAAAGATAGCGTTACTCTTAATATCCTATTTACATTTTTTTGATAATGGGGTAGCTAGGTCAGTGGTATCAAGCCGGCCTGTGGATCCTGAAAACCCTGGTTAGATTCCCACAGGCGACAAACAATTTTCACCATTTAAAAAAAACTACCTCTGTGGTCCCCTTACCACTAACATCTATGGGGACCTTGATTTGACGGCTAGTAACTGCACTTCACGCGCAAAATATATCACTTACCGAGATCTGCTTCGGCAGAGTGCCACACTCAGTAATGGGTAGAAGGCGTGATGATATTTATAATAGTATGTTTCAAGCATTTGGTACATTTTCAAAATATGTTTATTGTATGTAAAAATGCAATTAATGGGAATTTTCATTAAATTTAACAGAGTTTATTAATTAAAGTTTTCATACAACAAAAAACACTGCACGTATCAATTAAAAAATTCTGGTAAACTTGATCAAAATTCCTTCAATATCAGGAATATTTTCCGCCTACATCTAACTTCAGTTTCCGACTAATTGCTCAAATATTCAGTGCTGTTCACGACACATCATGACACGTAACGTAATATAACGTAACACAACGCAAACATCCGCTAAAGCACTATACGCTCATTAATAATCTGCGCGGGGTATAAAGTTATCCTTTTTGTGTTTAAACCATTTATGGAGTTCAACCATGCGTGAATTTCGCAGCGTGTGCAAAAGTAAAATTAATAACGTAACTTATTATAAATGATGCGTGGAAAATTTTTGCCGATGTTTCGTAGAGTTAAAATAAAATTCTCACGAATCCTATGAAAAAGTTAATAACTGAATCGCCAAGGCACACTAAATCAAATAAAACGCACCTAGTGGCTCTATGTCAAAGTTATGTAAATGCAAACAAAAGTTACTATTTAATATTAATGTAATTTATTGCTAATAATAAACCATTTATTTCTGTATATAATAAATAAATATATCATCACGTCTTTTACCCATAACTGTGTGTGGAACTCGCAGATTTCGGTAAGTGATGTATTTATGCGCGTCAAGTGCGATTGCCAGCTATCAAGTTATTGTCTCTAAAGATGTTAATGGAGGAACAACATTAATAATTTCTAATGTAATGAAAATTAATAATACAAAGACAAAATGTCAATTGTGATGTGGAATTGAGTTTTAATAAATACGAAAAATAGGAATACGCGTCTATGGTTAAAGCTGAACTGACCAGCCATTTGATGATGACCTAATAAGTTGATTCAAATGTGCTGTAATTTTTTGTGGAACTTTGACAAGTATTGGAAGTTTTTTTCCTATTTTTCTTATTTATGTGATGAAAATTAGTTGTCGGCTGTGGGAATTGAACTCGGGTTATCAAATCCACAGTCCATCGCGTTGCCTCTTAGTTATCTACTATATATATATATATATATAAATTATAATAGTCGTGTAAAGGACTTGCAAAGTTGTTTTTCTTTATTAATCAACCATATAGTTTTTAAATTGTATATTAGTTTATTTTTATTTCAATCAAACTTTCAAATGTCTTTATATTTGATTAAGATTTTGAAAAATGGAGCAATTTAATCAATAAATATGAGATATATAAATTATTCGTTATTTATTAGTGGCAATGCAGAACTAAACACATTTTACAGTATTATGTATTACTTACATTATAGTGTATATTTAATCAATTCAATTGCTGAAGCTGTAGGCACTGTAGGCACATTATTAAAACGATAAATAAAACACTTTGTATTTGTTTCACAAAATATGACAAATCTTTATTATATTATTTCGGCAGTTACGCCATTATCAGAAGACAAGTAAAAGGTTTACAAAACAGATCTTACTTATATTACAATGTACCACTCAATTTTAATTGTTAGTGGAAGGGAGAACCGGGAATTCCTTTAAAACTATATCTACGAACGGAGAGTGAATTGCATCAGGGTATTCATTCGTTAGTGACTTGCCTGCTTTTTGGTGTATATTTACTTCAATCTATTATTTTCAGAGAAAATGTAATGATACCAACTAGATCAGCAAAATAATCGAAAAATTCATGAGAAAGAAAATAAGAAAAAATATAAATTTACCTTCCATTTACGTAAACATTACATTGTAATTTCAAAGTTGTTTTTTTTTACATACACAAGAATTTGCACATTATTTTTTTTTAAGCCTATCAAAAATTTGAATATCACAAACACTTGAATTTTAATGAAGGCCAAACGTAGATGAAATTTTTGTTTACCTAATATAAATTATTCTTTTACGAGGTAAATATTTTGATAGTATTACAACCAAACGCAAAATTCAATAGCTGCTGTATAATACATTCTGTGAATGTTTATGTTCAAAGATCAATTTATATTACCATTTCTGTTTAGACTCAGTTCTTGCAAATAAATTATTCTTGCTAAATTTGCTATATACATCATTTATCATTTTATGTAATTCAGCCAAATCGTCGTTAAAAATTCCAAAACCAATTTTATCCTTAACAAAAACATCAACAAAAAGCTTAAAAAAACATTCTAACCTAACATTTCGTATACATTTACATTTACCAGGCTTAATATCTCCATGTTTTATTTAACGAGGTCCAAGTAGGCTTCGCATTCGTTCGTTTATTTTCATCGAACGGAACAAAAGCACATCGAAGCGAGTCAGATTTTCTTTCTCACGATAACCTCACTGGACGAAAAAATCGTCGTATAGCCGCAGTCAATAGAATAATAAGGGTGAAGGGTGACGCACAATGTTTTCATAAAATTGAGAGACATGTCACGGGTCATGTTTTTGCAGTGACCGTTGTTGTAAGACGAAGTAAGCGTTATCATATGCTTCGTTTCAGCGGTCGCCAACATCAAAATTCACATATTTGCATGGCTTTCTACGATTGTTTCAACAAACTTTCAAATAACTTGTGTAACTACTCTAGAGAAATAGAAAACATGGAAGATTTGATTTTAAAATAAAAGCCAACTTTAAACAAGTATTCCGATTTATTTATAGTTTTCCGTCGATCGTTTATTAATGGATTCAATTAATGCACGATTTTGATTATAAACGATTTTTTTAGCTGCGTACAACACACGTCATATAGCATATATTGACTATCGCTAAGTTGTAGCAAAATACTACACAGAATTAAATAAAATGATTTTGACACTTCTAGGTAAATAATAGTCGCCTAGCATTCCTTTAAAATTAATATAAAAATACATACATACATATCTTCACGCTATAGCACAACAAATGGGGTAGCACGAACCCTAAAATCACTCATAAAATATTCACTAATTACATTCATCAAATAATCAGCTCTCGTCAAACATTATCATCCGAACACATCACCCGTACTTAAACCACATTCATAGATCACTCCATATAAACTCAAACATTTATTACACTCGAAATCATATATCACAATCAAACCTTAAATCACATCATTCCTATTGCAATGCGTATGGAGAAACTGAAATTAAACGCCTATCACTTTCCGTGGTACACCCTGTATATTGACTAATTATTTTTTTTAAATGCTACTCTAATAAAGTAAATAATTATTTATTGTACAATTGTTTTATATACCAATAAAACACAAGTGTAATACAAAATTTTATCCACAACTCATAGTTATAGGTATCGAAGAAGATTGGTCGTAACGTTTAACGTTGATTCAGTTATATAGTTTCTCAAAATACGGTAGATCATGATGTGGTTGCTAAGTAACAAGTTGTTTGCAGTGTTTTATGGAATATGAAACACTAGTGCTTTATGAGCCATATAATTCAACTGAAATCAGTGAAATTATGTCTTTATAATATATGAGTTGTGGATAAAATATATTTTAGACTTTTGTATAGCTAGTACTCAATATTTTATTAGTACTCGTAAATACAACTCTCTATGTTATAAATTTTTATGATTTTTTGACATCAGAATATTGTATATGATTTACAAACTGTTTGTAGACTTCGTTATCATCATTATAATTTGATTTAACACACAAACAAAAATACCTACGTAATTAAAATGGAAAATAGAAGAGAGGAGCAGTATTGTTTTATCGATATTATTAATTAACAGTAAAGTATACAATTGTTATTTTGTTAGTTGTTATCTATCAACAATTCAATCTCTTTCAAAATTTTGCATATTTTCAATTAATTTTAATTTGACGATGCATTATTATGACAGTTACATCATACAATACCAAAATTGAAATTCATTAATAATGAAAGTACTCAACAATGATTGAAATTTAATGATGTATTTATAAAATCTATATCCATTTATAATAAATAATAATACTTGAATCAAATATGCATGATCTTCATAAAAAACTCTTCAATATATATTAAATGAAATGATATTAACGTTACATATTAATTATCAATTTGCGAATTTGAAGATACAATGATCATAATACAGCAGTTACTAAAATACGAAGAGAATCTCTTGATGATAATTAAAATTCCATTAGAAAAGTATTCGTAATGTCGTATTTTGTATTGTTCTGTTATTAAGAGTAGGTACTTAATTTTAATGTATTTATGTCTTTAAAAACTAATTTAATAATACTCGTAGAATATAACCTCTACACATATAAGCCTTTATGTTTGTGTGTGGTAAAATTTGTATAATTTTATAGTGTATTTCACATTTTGCCTGAATTTTATACTTTGCCAGTGACATATACATGTTACACAAAAAAAATCATTAAAATATTGACATGTTACTTTCAGTTTCGTTAAGCATCTATTAAGGTGGTTCTACCATGACAGTCTCATGCAAAAGTATAGGTAACCTAAAAAGTTTATTAAAACAATTATTACATTTTTTGTATGGTATAGGTTATTAACAGAATTAACATTTCGCTGTAAATATGGTATAGTTAACTTCTTCTTCTTCGGGCCTAGGCCTACCGGGCACACCGAGCTGCAGTTTTTATGCTGCCGTACTGCCGGTTTCCGTAGTCGGTGTTACTTTTTTTAAGACATATGTATAAGTGACTAGCTTATAGCGCCCGAGTATGATTAATACAAGAAACTGTATTTTTTTATTTAACGACAAATCATACTTTGTCGACAGGCGGATTCGAACTGACGAACCTTGGTTCGGGTGACGTCACAGCTTGTTAAGAGATGTGCATTAACACGCTCGACCACCGCGCCTGTGGTGTAATTAGCAATAAGATTAAATATATTAAATAAAACTATTTAACTAGTTTATGAAATTCAGTAAGATAACGAAATTTTTGGAAGTGAATGTTTCATGCCAACCAATAGGAGTGTAAGATTTTATACCGCAGACGCTATTACAACATTGCGAGAACCACAAGCAGCATGATATTACCAGTACGAAACTTAACTGATTATCGATACATTCTGTTGATAGTTCGTAATAAAAATGATAAAAATGCACCAAAGTAATTATTATCAACTGTAACAACAAATAAATAAATTTAAAATGCTATAATATTTTTTTGTATTAAAATTAATATTTTTTACTGTTTGAAATAATAACTTTCATAGTTCTTGCTTTGTCATTCGTGCGATCATCTCTGTCTAGCCGTACAACGTTGCCAAACATTTCTGATGGTTTCATTGAAAATCATATAATATCCAACTTTCATCGCCAGTGTCTTTAAAACTAACCCGATAAGGCATGAATGTTTTAATTCTCGTACCTTTACCTTTACATGATGTGCTGTGTGTTAGTTTTTTGTTAAAATCTGACGTCAATATATGAATTTATTACGCAGTTAGCTGCCTCGCGAGATACCATTCCTATAACGCCAATGCATTTTTGATTGACTTTAACTTTACATTACTTTTTTAAAAATTTGCATACTAGTGTAGAAACATATGAAAAATAACATATTAACATTTAAAAAAATTGTAAATAAAAACACTTGGTTGTTTCAAAGAAAAATTTATATTTAATACTTGATGCGCATTTCGGTTTTTACACCATCGTCAGAAGTCTTCTGACGATGGTGTAATAACCGAAATGGGCATCAAGTATTAAATATAAATTTTTCTTTGAAACAACCAAGTGTTTTTATTTACAATTTTTTTATCAAACATGTTTCAACAAGTGCCAACAGCTTACTCAATTAATTATATATTTACATTTCATTAAAATCTGGCATAAATGCTTCCATGATAGTACCACCGTAATCTAATACTAAACTTATGGAATTTGAAAACATGAAACCTTTCATATGAAAAACAAATTGTACAATTTTAATTTGAAAAGTTTCATACACTCTAACCTTCATACAGAGCTGGGCAGTAGCTAGCTACATTTACCTTAACTGTAGCTGTACCTTAGCTAAATGTGAAAAAATATAGCTGTAGCTTGTAGCGAGCTATATTTTTTTTCTATTAGCTTAAAAATATTGTTATAACAACTGAAGCTACTTTTAAAGTTACTTTTTGTAGCTTAAAGCTACCACTGTTCATTAAGAAATACCTATTAATTTTTGTTTTGTATCTGAATTGTACCTTCTTTATTGTTTTCTATAAATGTAGGATAACAAGTTATTATATAGTGTAAAATCTATTACAATTTTATTTTTCACTTATTCTTAACCTATCCTACTTTTGTGTTAAATATTAGATGAACTAAACATTGACTGTTTAGGAGTCTTCTGTTAATGTGACTGTTAATTTATTCCGATATAAATAAGAATATAGCATAACAAATACATTTGTCCATTTGCGATTTTTTATATTTATTAACAGTCATTATAACAAAAGACTGATCTACTGATCATGTGACAATGGCAAATTGAATCATTCACAATAATTGAAAAAGTAGCTTTAAAATTTAACAGCTACTTTAATGAAAGCTTTTAGCTGTAGCTTAGCTATATTTTACAACATGTAGCTTATAGCTGTAGCTCAGCTACTTTTTTAAAGAATAGCTGTAGCTGTAGCTTAGCTACTTTTTTAAGTAGCTTGCCCAGCTCTGCCTTCATAGAACAAATTTCAAGTCTCATATGTGTATAATTATTTTAATAATTCTGTAGTGTATTATAATATTGTAGAATATTGTATGTATGAAAAAGTTTTTGGGTCACTGATCACCTCTATTGTTTTTCTTTATCTGGTAAAATTGCGGTGCCGAGTGAACGAAGAAACAGGGGAGAAAAAAATAAGCCACGTTGCGAATGTATTTCCAGGATGTTTATCTTCTATTAAATTTTTACTGCTCTTAAAATATGCTGTTACATATTAAGTACACTTTCACCTCTCAAGGTACTTTATCTCGTTATTTCACCCAAGATGTTTTCTTCTTCTTTTACGGCACATCCCAGGATTCATTTTAAAAATATAAAGGCAGAGGTATTCAGGTATCTTTACGACATATACATATAATTATTTTCACATAGAAAAATTATTAAACAGTATTATAGATATTATCTATAAGATATTGCTGTAATCTACTTACCTTATGCAGAATACGAGATTATTTATGCGTGGGCAGTGACGTAATCTACACCCCAAAATATTTCCAGAAGGAGACAGTGCGAACTTGGTTCATTTTGAAATAAATAAGTATTATACATACATACATATCTTCACGCTCTATCTCATCAAATGGGGTAGCACGAACCCTAAAATCACTTATAAAGTATTATCATAATTAATATAACAAGTGATATTATAATTGTCGATAATATTTTGACATTAGTCGTATTCCATTTGCCATTTGATTCAGATCTAACTTACATTTACTGAACAGGTCACTTGTTTATTTCGCTGGATTACTTTGCAGACTTTATTTCCAGTACTAGAATTACTGATTCTAATTTACTTTGAAGTAATGTACCCCAATATGTGCATCAGTTTGCTTAATTTAGTTAATTTATCTTGTTGTCTAATTTATCTGAACTGATTTAAGTGAACCAAGCGACAAATGGAATACAGCTATGAATTATGTGTTGTTATGGAAATGTAAAATAAATATAAATAAATATATCATCACGCATTTTGCCCATTACTGGATGTGGCACTCTGCCGAAGCAGATCTCGGTAAGTGATATATTTATGCGCATGAAGTGCGGTTACCAGCCGTCAAATCACGACCTCCAAAGATGTTAGTGGAGGGGGAGCTTCAGGAGTAATTTTAAATTGGTGAAAATGTTTTGTCGGCTTTGGGGATCGAACCAGGGTTCTTTGGATCCACAGGCCGACTTGATTCTACTGAGCCATTACCCCAAATGGAAATATTATTTCACAATTATATTATGAGTTATATTTTGCGTAAATAATATAATGAGCGTAATCTTTAAATTTTTTGGTATTTTTGGATCGTTCACTTCAATTTTAATAAACAAAAAATTCTGCAGAGCAGATTCTCATTGAGAATTTGACATTTCGATAGATTATATTCAATTGACATTTATGAAAATTGCATTTATTTTATTGGTAATAAGGACATTTAATTACAGTAAAAAATTATTACGTATTAATTTCCCTAGTTACACAATTAATTACATATCGTTCAGTGGTATCGAATATCTGTGGATTTAAGAACCTCGGTTCGACTCCCACAGCCGATCAATAATTTTTACCGCATTCAAATAACCTCCGTGGCTTCTCCCTCCATCAACTTCTTTGGGGGCCGTGATTTGACGACTTACCGAGTTATGGAAAAAAGGCCTGATGATATATTTATTTATTTTTATTAGTACCATTTGACACGACATGCGTTATTAATACTAATTGCAACTATCTTATATATTTATTTCTGAAAATATACTTATCTATATTGCTTTGTGACTGTTATTGTCGATATCCGATATAATATTGTAACAGAATCACATTATTGTTACTGTGAGTATATAGTGCTGTACTCCTGACGCTGTTTACTAGGCAAAAATGATAAAATATGGCGCTTATTTTATGATCCTAATGTACGTATATAAATGCATAATCTTGTCCTATACTTAGGTACCTACATTAAAAGTTTAAGTCAGTTTCGTCTAAAATTTATAAGTTATAATAAAACCGTAATCTATCTTAGTTTGTAGGCTACTCCATTTTGTTGCGAATAAAAACTTAGAAAAGTTTCCCTAGTCTAGAACTTTACGAAAGTTGTAAAAATTCTGTTCTCACGCGTATTAGCGTTAGTTGCTTTTTGCGCAATCACTCATTTCAGTTAAAACCTGGGATGAAACTTCTTTCTGTAGCAAAAAATGGTGAACAAGAAAACACTATTGTAACATCCATCCAATGGTATTGTTATATTTTATTTTTATACTTAAAAATAACTTGCAAAGCTATCGATCAAATAACTATACGGAACAAAAACGTTTAATTCACATTCAATAATATTGAAATTATCTAAAATGTGTGGAATTAGATGTAGTATTCTTTAACTCTCTTTATTATAATCATAATTTTCTGGGAATATTCAAAGAATGTGTTATATTCTGTAAGAATATTGCCCCATGAAAACAATCAAAAATTTTACAAAACTAATATTTTGACATGTTTATAATATTATATTCATTTGTTAAACATATATCAGATACCTAGTTGCTAGGTAACTAAAAAAAAATTAGAGTAAAACTGCTAATTTTGTACAAAAAATTATCGTGATTATTTTTTGACGTTTTTCAAAACCAATGAAATGCTTCATTGTATGTCTCGTGTCTGCGTTTTAACCAATCCTGTCATTATTATACTGAGAATAAAGCTCTTGTGATTATTCCCGGGAATAATCTCTGTAGGTGCTTTTTTGTTTGTGACAAATGATAGGCAGTTGTCAAATAATTATTTAAAACTGTCAACGGGTCAAGTAAAAATGTGAAAAAGATCGATTTAGTTGTATTTCAGATACAGAAATACACAAACAAATTTTAGAAACAACTTCCAAGAATACATTAATAAGTAATCAATCAATATGAACCCAGTTCAAAATATTTTAAGTTGGATGAATCGACCTTAACAGCTAAGGCAAAAAATAATCTAATTAAATATAACTCGAACAAAAAAATAAATAAATATATCATCACGCCTTCTACCCATTACCGGGATTGGCACTTTGCCGAAGCAGATCTCGGTATGTAATATATTTTGCACGTGAAATGCGCATACCTGTCGTCAAATCAAGGCCCCTAAAGATGTTAGTGGTGGGGGAGCCACAGGGGTAGTTTTAAAATGGTGAAAATTGTTTGTAGCCTGTGGGAATCGAACCAGGGTTCTCCGGATCCACAGGTCGACTTGATACCACTTGAGAGTTGGTTAAATTAGAAAATAATTCTCCAGTATCTTTCTCAAACTTTAGCCCCTCAAGCCCTATGGGCTTTCGTGACTATTGCCTGGCAACAAGTTTTCGAAAGGTCTGTCATATTATTTTCAATTTATTCTCACTCTCTTGTTTTATTATTACCGAGAATTGCACTAGTGCAATTATCACTTATTAATTCACTTATTTCCATGACAACGTGGACAACTAATGAAACGCTGTTGGTTATTTAAAGTCGTAGGCAATATTCACAACAATAATTTACAGGCAGATTCACAAAACGGATTAACGCTAACACCGTTTTTAATACTATCTATAACTCTGTTTCAACTTAAAACAGATTAAAGAAATAAACTAAATTTGATGCTAATTAACTCTTTTTTTAACTCAAGTTAAAATAAACTTGTTTCATACATTGAAAAGAGAGTTAGAAACGAAATAAAAAATGGTGTTACCGTTAATCCGCTTTATGAATCTGCCTGTTAGGGAATAAGAAAATTAATCCAAAGTGTAAACGTATATTATAGCAACACATCTGAAGTAAATTGGAATACTTTTCCCATGCGTCTGCGTATAAGAATGTATAACAGAGTTCCAGACAAACATTGAATCTCAGGCGATATGCACAATATCGCCTTGGCAGAAATTACAATAACTTTTTATGTCAAATAAACAACAACCCTACCATATAAAAATACCAGCAAAAATCCAATAAAAATACATCGAAAGGGGGCAAAAGTAGTCATTTGTATTCACCGCCGGTCTCAGGCATGTAGCACGATTATCATCCCTGCCGATCGCCACACAAGTCACCGTACCCCACTTACAGAGGGGGTGAAGGAAGTGAGTCACAGTCACATGATGCGCACGTGATTGCATTTACACCGGCCATCTTAGATCTTCGATATCTTTACTCCGCAATAAATGGAGCAACGGATTGAATTTCGGCGCGGCTAAAAGGCCTAAGTCGCGTGTTTTATTTTTCGATCAAATTGAGGGATACGCGGAAACGAAATTGAATCTGGCGTGCAAGTTTTTCAAGTCGAACCGAGGGTGAACCAGCCAGAAACGCGAAACCGAGCATTTTATTGGGAAACTTTGTTTTGGTAGTAATATGAGTTGATTAAAACAGTAATGAGTTGACAAACCAAATTCTCTTTGTTTCTCTAAACCGAACAAACAACACAAAACTGTTACTACTTACAAATTATTACTAACTATGATAATGAAATATATATATTTTTAGAATATCTATGCTGGGTTGCATGAAAACTGTTCAATAAATTCTTTATTGACTCTATAGTTATTGGTCCTACAAAGTTAATGAATCGCTAAAATTCAAACAGTTGCATGAAAAAAATATTGAGATCTTTAGTTGTCTAGCAACAGTATCACTATAACTATCATTGACACTGACTCGTCATTATCGATAAATGTGAATACATACATACATACATACATACATACATATCTTCACGCCACAACCCAAATGGGGTAGCACGAACCCCAAAATCACTCATAAAACATTCACTCATAACACTTATCAACAATCAGCCCCCGTCAAACATTATCATCCAAACACATCACCCTCACTTCAAGCACATTCATAGATCCCTGCATACAAACTCATTTATTTATCACACACGAAAGCATTCTCACATAACAAACCCTCAATCACATCCATCCAATCACTCATATTCACTTATCATTCATCATCTTTCTTCAACGTAGATAACACATGCATAAAACATCTCAAATTACCCGCGCTTACTCCTAACAACGAATCTAATAACAAATCTAACAACGAATCTACAAAGATTAGAAAAGATGAAAGTGATAGCCTGCAATTGTATATGAAAGAAAAGTCCACACAATGCAGTAACTGAAAATGAAACAAAAAGGTAAGAAAGGAAGGGAGTGTCGCCCTGTGCTTGTTTTTGGAAGTGAATTCCACACAATTGCAGTTAAACACTCTACGAATCAATTAAAAATGGGTAAAAGGTATAGAAGCCGAAATTATACGAGAAAAAGGACGAATTTAGCTGGAAATAATTCAAAACTTTATAAATGTACTTGAAAACAAAAAACCGACGGTACGATAAATAAATTGGAAGCTTGGGAACAGAAACGAATGAAATCTCTACTCATTGTAGCAATGCTCCTTGTGACTTGTCTAATAATCCGGCAAACAGTCGATTATGTATATTTATTTATATGATCGCCGAATATAATTTGAAACGCTCCAGTTGCATAATAACATAGAGTTATTAATAATTGCGTGCTTGCTACACTTTGTTCTTTTTTTTCGAAATCTGGCTCTACTGTATGAAATATTAGCATAAAAATATTTTGATTAAATCTAAATCTTTGATTAAACTCTATTTATCAAAAATTTCTAATGGATATGATCTGTCACACAACATCAGGGGTCTTGGAAGTAGTTTTATAAAAATAATTGATGAAGAAGATTGTTTATTTATGTAATTTAAAATCATAGTTCTAGAATAGATATATTGTAAATAACAGTGTATTATAGTTTTATTGGATCTATATCTGTTATTAAGCAGTACGTTGGTGTGATTAGTGTTGCGACATTCGAATCCGAAAATCACGTGTTCGCATCCCACTTAAGATAAAAAATATATGAACTATCACACTGCAGCTTGGTGAGTCCGGATCCTGTACTGTAATTAGGATTAAATTGCTGTTGTGGAGAGTCCCTTAAGTTACTCATTTATTTTATTCTGAAATAAGTTCAGTAACATTTTATTTACGTTGAAATGTAATATAAAAGTACTTTCATTCGGGTGGCACTAATTAATATAGCAATAAATTTACAAATTCAATATCTGAAAATTTACCAAGACGTTTCAAAAGTGAAACTTGATTTAATATTTCTTGTTAGGCGTAATTTCTTTTTCCATCGTGAAATATACGACAATACACGAAGAAGTAAAAAAAGAAACTTGAACGAAATAAATAATTTTGAGAAGAGGAAAATTTCATTAAAGATTTATAAAGTGGTACCCCGTTAAATGTCAGCTCGAAACCTGTCATCAGCAGAGAGCTACTCTTGGTATCAGAGCCGTCACTTTGAAAATAATTCTTTATGTCGAATTAAATATTTCACACAGCTACGTTCGACCGATTTCAAGTGTCATTTTATTTTCATGTTTCCTAACTTTTCGCGGAATATCGAAGAATGTAAGAATGTTACTGTAACATACAACAGTGTTCGAAATAGTTTTATTATTCATTTTTTATTATGAACTTTATTTATTAGTTATACCCACTACTTTCTTTATCTACTTTGACATTACTGTTAGTACAGTAGGTATACCACACCTAACCTCAAATGTCAAACTTCAACGCTTACCTTTAAAAACGCAGCTGTCAAAGTGTAATGACATTAGTCTTTAACCTTTTTTTAGAAATATTTTGCGACCGTCTGAAAAATAGTGTACATAACTCGCTCGAAAGTGTGATAAGTCTGCTCGTGTACTTAAATCACTCGGCGCTACGCGCCTCGATTTACAATTTGTACACTCGCATGTTATCTTACACTTTCGATGCTTGTTATGTAATATACTATTACAGAACAAATTAATAAATATATCACTTACCGATATCTGTTTCGGCAGAGTGCCACTCCCAGTAGACGGCGTGATGATGATATAATTTATTAACAAATTAGATTGTATGTATTGTAGCTGAATTAAAATACTTGATTAACTAATGTATGTATGTATGTATGGGGTGACTAGCTCAGTGGTATGAAGTCGGCCTGTGGATCCTGAGAACCCTGGTTCGATTCCCACAGGCGACAAACAATTTTCATAATTTCAAAAAACTACCCCTGTGACTCCTCCGCCACTAACATATTTGGGGGCCGTGATTTGACGACTGATAACTGCACTTCACGCGCAAAATATATCACTTACCGAGATCTGCTTCGGCGGAGTGCTACACCCAGTAATGGGTAGAAGGCGTGATGATATATTTATTTATTTATTAACTAATGTCAGACATCTGTCATTACTGTACAAGGTGTATTTTTCTTGGCTTTGTAAACTTCTTTTGTCTTTCAAACAATCAGAGGACAATAATATTTGGGCCTATCTAACTCTATGATCCATTCTTAACTGGTTTGGACTACAGTTATTTTATTAATATACCTCTAATGAAAATTTCCTCCATATTTTTATTGACAATATCTTTCAATTCTTTTCAGTTGTTTGAACCGCGCAGACTTGATCAAAGTGCACGATGGGCGAACGCAGAACGCGCCGACAGTCGCGATGCTTTGCAACGAAGTGACGGAGGTAGAAGTGCTGTCCACCACGCCTGACCTCTTCATCGAGTTCGTCGCCAACTCTGATTGGCCGGGACAGGGGTTCAAGGCCAAGTTTGAGTTCCAGCCGGTCGAAGACGATGCAGGTAGGAATTGAATTGTTTTCTTGAAGGTGGATAAACTGGCATTGTAGGTTAGAATCCCTGTTATTGGACTTTAGTGAGCTGGATTCTGAAACTCGGTATTTTTAAAAGAAATTGAGAATGTTTTTACTATAGTTTATTATCTGTTTAGCAGTTTTGTAATTTGCTTAAGCATAAACGAACTGTAGATAATACATGCTCGCAGGTTCCTGAATATTATACATTATGCAAGTAACAAATCTAGCAAGAAGCTTCATAACTAAGATGACCAGCCGTCCTGTTTTGAACGGAACAATACCGTTTTGACTTCCCGGCGTCTTTATTGATAATCTACTTTAAAGATTTTGTTCTATTATTATTTATTAAATATTTATAGCATGGCTTAGTGGTATGAAGTCGGCCTGTGGATCCTAATAATCCTAGTTCGATCCTCAGAGCCGACAAAACATTTTCACCAATTTAAAATTACCCCTGTGGCTCCCCCACCAGTAACATATTTCGTGGCCGTGATTTGACGACTGGTAACGCGCATAAATATATCACTTACAGAGATCTGCTTCGGCAGAGTGCCACACCCAGTAATGGGTAAAAGGCGTGATGATATATTTATATTTCTATTTAAATATTCACTATAAAAATATTTACAATCATATGTTGGCGATTGCCAATTGTTTGTGAACTTATTTCAATGTTGCAGTGCTATTCGCAAAAAAATTGTTTGTATGTTAAAATATATTTTGTTTCTTAGAGAAGAGTATTTCCACTCATTAATAGTTAACTATTTAGTTATTTTATTAATAGTAATCATATTAAAATTAACATAATCAAAATTTATGGGATGGCTAGCTCAGTGGTATGAAGTCGGCCTGTGGATCCTGAGGTCCCTGGTTCGATTCCCACAGGCGACAAATTTTCATAATTTGAAAAAGCTATCCCTGTGGCTCCTCCACCACTAACATGTTTGGAGGCCGTGATTTGACGACTGGTAACCGCACTTCACGCACAGAATATATCACTTACCGAGATCTTCTTCAGCAGAGTGCTACACCCAGTAATGGGTAGAAGGCGTGATGATATATTTATTTTATTTTTATTTATTTACAACAAACTCATAGCAGTTCTGATTAGAAACTAATTTGTGAACAAAGTTACCGAGATCTGTTTCAGCAGAGTGCCACACCCAGTAATGGGTAGAAGGCGTGATGATATATTTATTTTATTTATAATCAAAATTTAATTATGTAATTGAGATTAGTATATATTTACTTTTTTTTGTACTGTAATTGGGGTTAAGTTTCTGTTGTGCAGAATTCAAGTGTTGTACTGTACTCGAATTAACAATATTAATTTTATAGAAACAAATTCAATATTATCTCTTTTAAAATGTTTCTATGTGACTTCACAGAGCAAAAGTTCCATTTATAGTGTATGAATATTTTTTGAATGATTTTTTTTATGTTAAAGTTGTACTTTTCACTATTCATGATAAACTCCTGCACGGGTAAGCGTTTTGTTATTTCACAGTTAAATATCCTGTTTTTTCAACAGGAAGTTTGACTTGTGTTAAAATTCCATCCATTTATACCGGATTTCACAATTTCATGTAACTTTTATGCATGAAACTATTCAACCAGCTTTATTTCAGAACTTTCATAATGAAATTATGTAAAAGGATTGTTTACAGATATTCAATATCACTAACTTAACAAAACTAAATTTAATTGAATACGTTGTGGTTATAATTATCATTAAAATAATTACCAAATCCAATCAAGTAACTTTGCAATTAATAATTAAACAATATCAATTATTCGTTTTAATTAACAACACAAAGAGTAGTGTGTATTTATAGGACTCTGAACCTATTTTAGCGAATATCAACTGAAATTACCGGTCTGGGTAATTCATATAAAATTACCAAAATTACACCTAGTACAATAAAATATTAATTCAATATCTATAATATAAATTATCTCAATTAAATCTATTTTCCAATTTGAAACATCCAAAATTTGTTTTTATAAATTTGATCCAGAAAATAAACTTTATTTGCATCCAACTAAAGATAAAGAAAAAGTAGTTCTAACTTTATTTTTAAAAATAAATAAATATATCATCACGCCTTCTACCCATTACTGGGTGTGGCACTCTGCGGAAGCAGATCTCGGTAAGTGATATATTTTGTGCGTGAAGTGCGGTTACCAGTCGTCAAATCACGGCCTCCAAAGATGTTAGTGGTGGAAGAGCCACAGGGGTAGTTTTTGAAATTATGAAAATTGTTTGTTTTTTTTCATTGTCATATATCCCAATTTTTTTGGAGAAAAAAAACAATTTTTCTGCATCTTTTTCTAAAAGAATTTAGAGGTATTTAACAATGTAAAATAATGCTGGATAGATCTTGACAAATGGATATAAGGTCCTGGATAGTGTGTTATCATGCCTTCTACCCATTACTGGGTGTGGCACTTTGCCGTAGGAAATCTCGATAAGTGATATATTTATACGAGTGAAGTACGGTCGCCAGCCGTCAAATCTCGTTCTCCAAAGATGTTAGTAGTGGAGGAGCCACAGGGGTAGTTTTAAATGTGATGAAAATTGTTTGTCAATTGTGGGAATCAAACCCGAGTTCTCAAATCCACAGGCCAGATTTATCTGTGCAAATGTGTTAAAAAATCTGCCAAAACTTCGATATAAATAATAATACAAATTCTTTTCATTTATTTTTTTTTCATCGTAACGCCAGCTGTTATCAATCAGTGGAACTTCACCTGATATGTTAGAAGTGTATGTTATGTTCAACTTTCCGTAGTAATTTATGATGTTATGGTTACTTTCATAAGTTGTCGTCTGAAAAAAGATTTAACTATACATTGAAATGCACCTCAAATATTATCATTTGTAGATATATGCAACTTTATTCAATTTCTGTTTTCATTAATCAATTCCGAGTTCTCAAATCCACAGGCAGATTCGATACCACTGAGCTACCTACCCCATACAAATATATGTTACAATTTATTTAAATTGAAACGCAATAAGAAATAAATATTTCTACTGCATTACATTATTAAATATTCTACAAGTCATAATATTGCAGCGTCTGCTCATTTTTCTTTCGTGACTGCAAAATAAAGTTTCTTATTAAAATTATAAAATAATTTCCTTCTAGAAGATGATATTTTATCCGGATGTTCAAGATCTTAGTTATTTATATTAAAAATATTTTTATTGGCATGTTTTCATAAAGATTTATTTTTACTTTTTCTGTATTGACTCAATTTTAATATAGTTTCTTTTATATATAAAACAACAAATTGTTTCTTTCATGAACACAAGTATTACATTATTTATTATCAATATTGTCTGTTCTCAAAATACTCAAATTGTGTATTGAAAAACAAGTTATTTATAAAAAATATGTAATTGCTGATTCTTGACGTTGACAACTGAAAGTGTAAATGTAAAATCGAAAATTACAGTTTAAATGGTTTAAATTTTTATTTTTTTTAATATGTTTTGATATAGTTTAAGACACGATAAATCAAATATCGTTGAGCGCATGTTCATATCTTTTTTAGTTTTTAAGTTACAACTATTTTTCATGTTTTTCAAATACAGTTGTACTCTTGCATTTGAATTGAAAATACTTTCTTATACTATTACGAGATTCTTCTTGGGATTACCCACTGCAATCTAGGTTGTTATTTGTAGCGAATTGACGAACCCAGGTCACTGTACAAATTTCTTCAACTACAAATTGCACGAAAAAGCATGAGTATTCACTGAGTGTTTGTAGTTCAATTGAATAGAGCAGTCATCATGTGAATGAAAGGTTTTGGCTTCAAATCCCGGCGAACGCTCATAGCTTTTTCAAAAATTATTCCTAAACTCTAATATAATCTTGTTACCAATTGGTTTTCGGAAAGTGATTTGGATTAACTTTTTAAAACTGGACTAGAATAAGATTAGCTAATCCAAAATTCAGGGTTAGCTAAAACTTTTTTGAGAATTGGGCTGATAAAGATAATAAATGTCTAACTCCAACTCTACGTCGTATTTATAATAGATGTCTCAGAACAACAAAAACTTTTTTCTCTTGCTCTTCTAACTTGTTACTCTTATTATGTATTTGATTGATGGCGACTGTGACAGTGTCTCAGTAATCAGAAGTAGTCCAGGAAAGCTAAATTTGTCACCAAAACAATAGATTGGTACGTATTTTGGTATCAGAGTAATTACGTATAAAATGACCAACGTTATCTAATACTAAATAAGAATAATATTGCGAAATGATACAGAAACATGAATTTAAATTGCTAATGGCAACGATAACAATAGGACTAAACTGGCAGATTTGTATACAAATCAATAACGCATTAATTACAATTGTTAATGACAGGAATTAATTCACCGAGAAATCGATATAGTGGGTTGGTCAGTGTGTTTGTGTGTTTGTGTGTCTGCGTTGTATAATTAGTTACATTACAGTATTATCTATCTGTACACGAAACTCTAAGTTTATAATTATAGAGAGCGAAGTATATTTAGAGAAAATAGTATATTACATAACAAGCATCGAAAGTATAAGATAACGTGCGAGTGTACAAATTGAAAAACGAGGCGCGTAGCGCCGAGTGATTTAAGTACACGAGCACAGTTATCACACTTTCGAGCGAGTTATGTACACTATTTTCCAGGCTAGCACAAAATATTTATAAAAACAGTTTACAAGAACAATGTTGTTACACTTTGACAGCTGAAGCGTTTTTGAAGATAAGCGTTGACGTTTGATGTTTGAGGTTAGGTGTGGTGATACCAACTGTACTAACCGTAATGACAAAATATTAAATAGTGCTAAAATATTTGTGAATAAGTAATAATTAATTTTAAAAAATAAAATTTATCTGTGCAAATTTGTTGAAAAATCTGCCAAAACTTCGATATAAATAATAATACAAATTCTTTTCATTTATTTTTTTTTCATCGCAACGCCATCTGTTGTCAATCATTGGAACTTCACCTGATATGTTAGAAGTGTATGTTATGTTCAACTTTCCGTAGTAATTTATGATGTTATGGTTACTTTCTTAAGTGGTCGCCTGAAAAAAGATTTAAATATACATTGAAATTGACCTCAAATATTATCAATATTTTGCAGATATATGCAACTTTATTCAATTTATGTTTTCATTAATCAATTAAACATAAATATTTTATAAAAAGGCGGGACACTTCCTTACGAACGTAAAATAACAAAAAATAACTCATGAATATATTTAAATATATTTTAAATCAAATCTAAATGTTTTCCAGCGACAAATAATTTAATATTTATATTGAAATCTGTTATTTAATTCAACCAAATGGGCATTCTTCATAACTGTTTTTAAAATCTATCTGTATCCCTATTTTGAAAGTTATATGAAAAGAATTTCTCATATTTGCAACTGCATGTAAATTTAATAAATGTCTAGGAGACCCAATAATATTATATAAATCATGAGAAAGTAACAGTAATTGAAATAGAGTATTGACTTCTGGCAAAATATTAAAAATTTAAATTACAGAAACAAAATAAGCAGCATAGACCTTGTACCAGACACAAGTTTTCCATGAAGAAATAGTTAAAAAAGTGAGAAAATACTGTCGTTGCCAAGAAAGAATGCCAAAGGGGCAAGGGAGAGTACTAGCGTGAAATTTTTTTTTGCAGATCTCAATGAAATTTTGTGCACGTAAACATTGGATAGTCATACGCATCCTGTTAAAATATGAAACACATTCATCGTCTGTGAACAAATATATTCGCTTGTAAAGTTGAGTTCTTATACACGGGGCTTATGGCGATCATCACTCAGAATCGCACATTCATTTGAAAAACTAGTATGATGTTCTAGAACTATCCATGTAAATTGTATCAGAAGGAGAAAGTTTTTTATCGTTTTGTAATGAATATATAATCATGCAAAGCCTTATTTTTAACGAAAAATTAAGAATCTCAATTTATAATGGCAACACCACACGGTGGTATGGTATTTGAAAATACACTAGGCCAACAACCTGTTAACAATTCATGACATTCAAGTCATAACAGGTATAAAACACTTATTTTGTTAAATTTGTATATTTTTTTGAGCGTTAGTTTCGCCACTCGACAACCGATGACGCCACCGGCACACTAGTATTACCTTAATTACGTCACTGTGAAATTGTATTTATTCCAATGGTCTATTACAGTTAATATTGGTCGGCAGAGCGGTTCATGTATTACGTATAACACTAATAGTAAAATATTTCTAATCGCAGTGCCACTTTATACAGACCCTGCAATCATTTCATATTTTTGAGCTTGGCATACTTTCAAGTCGATAACAGTCTAAATTTCTTTGGACGGATAGTTATTCCAGCCCTAAACATAATTTAATAATTACTTTTTTAATGGAGTAGAATGCGACTTGAACCAAGTAGAATTAACAGTAATCCCAGTTTATTCCTGTTACAGTGAATCCGCCTAATTCTAGCATAATCCACTTTGCGTGTAAATCAAGACGCCTGTATTTAAATTAAGACTTTTAATCTCGATAATTACCCTCCGTACATGTTTACCCTGCAATGAAATTGTTTCCTTTATATGCAGTTCATTTCAGACGAATGCTGCACCAGAATAGTTCTCTGGCTTGAAACTAATTTCAGCAAGAAATTGACTTTTGTTTTTGCAGTGTTTTTTTAACCTTTGTGGCTCTGACACAAATGCAGATACAAAAATAAGAAAGGGGAAATAAGTCGGAGGCTGAATTTCTAAGTGGTTAGAAGAGAAAATAAATGAAATCTCTACGAATCCTTTATGTACTATAAAGCTTTGAATTTTCTCTTTTGACGACGAAAATGCATTTAAATAGTGAATTTTTCTGCCGAGTGAAACCTAATGAAGTTCTTTCGGAATTTAGTTTCGTTCTACTACTTTGACTCATCACAGATTCTACAAAATTTCTATATTGCATGGAATTAATTTGTTTTGGAATTATTTACCTACTTATTTATTTATTATACATATTATTATAATTTTTTTCTCAATTATATAAGAATGTTAGGGCTGAAACTTGAAAGGAATACTCGGCTTCATAATTAATCCACTTATTTAAAAACAAAATTACCTTCACAGGAATGTTTTCATTTTATATACAAATTAGTATAAATTTATGGAACTATTTACTGAGCTTTGCATTTTAATTTGATAAAATGCGAGCAAACAGCTTATTAAACATTTCAAATAACTTAAATTAATTTATATTTTTATTTATATATTTATTTATTATTACATTCTGTCGACACAAAAAAGTGTATAGAAATTGTCATACAATTCAAAAACAGTTAATAGTTATACATCGTTAAAAAATTCGTCCATATTATACTATGCTTTTAAAATTAAGAATTCTTTCAGTAATCTCTTGAAACTAGGAGTATTACACCTTTTACTGCATTCTGGCAATTTATTAAATATTTTTAAACCTAAGATTTAAGGTGAAAGTTCGACTACCCTTAGCTTATGTTTAGGTATTGAAAAGTTTATTTTCTGACGTGTGACGTTTCTCTGGCTTCTTTGGCGGACCAACTACCCAGGTCATATGCCGCCATTACGCCCTGATCTGCGTTTTAGTTGTTATAGTCAGCAGCAACGCGAGTTTTCTCTGGACGGTCACCCATCCAAATACTACCCGCGCGCAACGTTGCTTAACTCGCGTTATCGCTTAGATCAGTACCAACGAGCGCAGCCATGGCCGTTGACAAAATTATTTTTATTACGGTATATGTACCATATCACGTTAACAAATATTATTTAAAAATGGGGTAGCTAGCTCAGTGGTATCAAGTCGACCTGTGGATCCTGAGAACCCTAGTTCGATTCCCAAAGGAGATAAAAAATTTTCGCCATTTTAAAACTACCCCTGTGGCTCCCTCACCACGAACATCTTTCGGGGCCGTAATTTGGCAGCTGGTAACCGCATTTCACCCACAAAATATATCACTTACCGAGATCTGCTTCGGCAGAGTGCCACACACAGTAATAGGTAGAAGGCGTGATGATATATTTATTTATTTTATTTATTAAAAAAATCCCACGGCCGACAAATAATGTTCACCATATTAAAAACTACCCATGTTTTTCTCCCTCCACTAACATATTTAGAGGCCATGATTTGACGGCTGATACCTGCACTCAACACTCACTTAATACTTAATTCATGGCCTAGTATACAAATAATAAATCAACACATTCTTTTACTGTTTTTTGCTTATGCTGTAAAAGCATTCATAAAATACAAACAACTTTTTCTAAAGATTGAAAGAAGCTTTCAAAGCTCATATTTTAAATAATGATGTAACAACTTTTTACAAGTTTAAAAACAGTATCATTGTCATGTTTTTATTCACTTATCTGTAACTCTTAGTTTCATATACACTAGAAGTGTCATAAAGTTCACACTATGCAAATTATGTCCTTAATTACAAACAGTGAAGAATGTTCTAATTATTTCTTCACTCACAGTTCCGCTTGAGCGACGACAGCGCTCGAGCGCTACAGCGGAAAAGTGTGGAACTAAGTTTAGGAATAGGGGTGGTAGTTCACGAAAGCTCACGCAGAGTTCGGCAAAGCTCGCACAGATGGCGCTGAACGTTGTTGTAAGGTAGTACACTTTATTGAGCTTTAGGGGTTGGAAACAGAAATGTGGCGCCTCTCGTGCGGAATAGCTGAACTAGACACGGAGTAAAGGTTACTGTTTGATTCTAGCAATAGAAATATACAAATTACAAACTGATTTTCTTTCATTAGTACTTATTAATTACAAATTGTAGGTACCAAAATTATATTACATTTTATGTTTTTCTTAAATATTTTTCGACAATTTATTTCTCATTTCAATCTTAGCAAACGGTAATGGCCAATTGTCTCGTCTCATTATTTACAAATGTAAATCTTAAATTTTTTGAAATAATTTATAATTGTTGGACGCAAATATTTCACTATTTACAAATAAAACAATGTAACCTTAACGAAAAATGTTTAAAATTTACTTATAATCAATCACGGTTCGATTCCCTTGGGCAACAAACAATTTTCACCACATTAAAATTATTCCTGTGGCTCCCCCTCCACTAATAACTTTGAGGGCCGTAATTTGAAGGTTGGTAACCGCCCTTAAGGTAGTTTTAGTGTGACAGTGGCGCCATCGGTTGTCGAGTGGCGAAACTGACGCTCAAAAAAATATAAAAATTAAATAAAATAAGTTTTTTATACCTATTATGATTTGAATATCATGAATTGTTAACAGGTTGTTGGTCTAGTGTATTTTCAAATACCATACCACAGGCGGCAAACAATTTTCATAATTTCAAAAACTACCCCTCTGGCTCCTCCACCACTAACATCTTTGGGAGCCGTGATTTTACGACTGGCAATCGCACGTGCAAAATATATCACTTTCCGAGATCTGCTACGACAGAATGCCACACCCAGGAATGGGTAGAAAGCGTGATGATATATATATATATATATATATATATATATATATATATATATATATATATATATATATATATATATATATTTATTTATTTTTTACACCACCGTGTGCTGTTGCCTTTATAAATTGGGATTCTTAATTTTTCGTTAAAAACAAGGCTTTGCATGGCTATATATCCATTACTAAACGATAAAAAACGTTCTCCTTCTGATACAATATACATGGATAGTTAGTTCTAGAACATTATACTAGTTTTTAAAATGAAACTGCACATTTTTAGAGGTACACAAACCAAATATGTGCGATTCTGAATGATGATCGCCATTAGCTCCGTTTATAAGAACTCAACTTTACAAACGAATATATTTGTTCACAAACGATGAATGTGTTTCATATTTTAACAGGATGGGTATGACTATCCAATGTTTACGGGCGCCAAATTTCATTAGAAAAATGTTTTCACGCTAGAACTACCTTAACGCGCATTAAACTTACCAAGATCTGCTAAGGCAGCGAGCCACAACCAGTAATGGGTAAAAGGCGTGATGATATATTTTTTTTTGTTTTCTTGCTTTTATCAGTCTGCTGTTTTACCTTCAGTTTCGCTTTTTTACAATCTATGTTTCATTTGTCTTATATAATATATGCCGTAATATATCAAAAGAAAGCCTATTTTCCACGTCAGCCGAGACAATTAAAACGGAAGCATATTCTTCTTGATTTTTGAGAGATCTATCTTTTGTCTCATTATGCTTTTGTTTCATCTTCTACGTTAATTCTCGGTGTTAATTAATGCCGAGTTTCAGAATCCCTTTCATTTGGTTCAATTTAATCTTGAGTTTCAAGGATAATTTAGGCTGTACAAACTTTGTATGCTCTTATTTCTAGGTTCTAGATTAAATTATCTGTAAGACGAGAGTATTAAAAATGTACATAGCTACTAGCAACTTTCTTAATTAGAGCCTATTAAAATTTAAGAATAAAATGTAGGAAATTCGCTCCTATATATAAAACTCTAGAAGGCGGTGATAAATACCTTTAATACATATACCGGGTGATGCTTGGTAAGGATGAACATTGGGATTTAACATATAAAATCATAATGTTGTAATTTTCTGAGTCCCTAATTATTTTAAGCAAAAAAGCTTCAAATGAAACTTTTTTACAATACCTGTACTGTACGAGGTGTGGCTATTAAATGACGAGACTGACACTGCTACAGACGTAGTACGCATGCGCCAAACAACAGCGACCGTCAGCTTTTAACGTGAAGCTTTCTCTTTCGAATGCAGTACCTCTAGCTTCTGTAAACAAATCCGTCTAGCCGTAGCATTCGTTCTAATTAGAGTTGTTTTTTGTTTCGCCGAAAAAATGTTAAGTGCAACATTAGAGCAACGAATTGTTGTGAAATTTCACATGAAACTTGGCAAAACTGCTACTGAAACTTATAATTTATTGAAAAAAGTACTCGAATTGTGGAAGGACAAGTCATGGTTTCTCCATCAAAACAATGCGCTGCCTTATTCCGCAATGTTTGTCAAGAGATTTCTAGCCAAGTACAGCATCCCAGTGTTGGACCATCCGCCTTATTCGCCAGATCTTGCACCGAGCGACTTCTATCTGTTTCCTAAAGTGAAATTTGCCACACCTCGTAAGTTACCCGCTAATGACAAAATTTAACTTTTATTCCACAGTTGGTTTCTATGGTTACATCAGGTCTATAATATTTACTTACCATCTACGGTGAACAGTAAGTAAATATTTTAGATCAAGGTCCTATTTATTTTGCAACCTATTTTTCTTTTCCTTCTATTTGTGCAGGTATTGTAAAAAATAGCATAGTAACCTCGAACTATGAGTAATTTTTTAGGTCGCGAATGTTTAGGAAATCTCGACCCTATGGGCCTTGATTTCCCTAACTACATTATTGTCCTAAAAACTGTCGCAGTTCATGGAACGTATAAAATGTGACAGCTAAATCAATACACAAAATTAATTTTGCATACTGTGTAACGTCACAAATTAGATCTGAAAATGACGAAAATTGCCTCAAAACTATCGATAGCCATGGAATTAAACAAATGTTTGACGTTTTATCTATCAAAACTGTCAAATTAATTCTTTTATAGGCAGATTCATAAGCGGATTAGCGCTGACACCATATTTGATTTCGTTCTTAACTCTCTTTTCAATGTACGAAACAAGTTTATTTTAACTTGAGTTAAAAAGAGCGTTAATTAATATCAAATTTAGTTAATTTCTTTAATCTGTTTTAATTTGAAACAGAGTTATAGATAATATTAAAAAAGTGTTAGCGCTAATCCGTTTAATGAATCTGCCTGTATATTCATTGATATATGACTTATTGCCGTTATTGAATTCTGATGCCTTTTTATCTTTATTAATTTTAAATTTCTTTTTTTACAAATGGGATGGCTAGCACAGTGGTATGAAGTCGGCCTGTGGATCCTGAGGTCCCTGGTTCGATTCCCACAGGCGACAAATTTTCATAATTTGAAAAAGTTATCCCTGTGGCTCCTCCACCACTAACATGTTTGGGGGCCGTGATTTGACGACTGGTAACCGCACTTCACGCGCAAAATATATCACTTACCGAGATCTGCTTTAGCAGAGTGCCACACCCAGTAATGGGTAGAAGGCGTGATGATATATTTATTTATTTATTTTTACAAATGAGAATTCTCGACTTCAAATCTTGCTGACTTCTACTTGGGTATTTCAATTTTGTTCCTATTATGAACAGATGTAAATAAATACATAAAACGAATAAAATAGATTTCACTGTACGTACAAGTTATTTAAAGAAGCAGCGCTTTTGATAATGACACCAAACTCTCTCTGAAACAATTCCCTCAATTCCCTGATTTTCCTCTACACTTACCCTCTCCGCTATCTCGTTCACAACAACTGTACTGAAGCACTTTCTATCAAGCACCAACATCAAACACAACCTCGCCATGCATCATTCGTCTGTTTCAACCCCTTACCCTGTCCTAGATTCTGCACTCGGTGGTCACTCGGTCGTTCGGCGGCGTGAAATGACCCTTGACCGATTAAATTCATCCAATTTCCTCCGCTAGTTCGACGCTGATCGGTAATGTGATGTTGTGTTGTTTCAGATACGAAGGCGAAGCTACCTGCGCAGTATTCCTCGATTGGCGGACCAGCTGTCAGCGCGGCAAGTAAGTGATTTGGATTTTTTAATTAGGGTTAGTTGCTTCGTTAGACGGCGTGATGCTGGGATGATGAAGATTTAAAATTTACTATATTATGTACCAGGGTAGTAAAGTGTATCATTTAATCCTGAGGGTGAAGTTTATTCACCATCTGAGTATTATTCGCACTTTCAGCCGTATATTTTAAATTGATGATTAACTTTGATATTGACTTTAAGTATAATTCGTAATTATACAAATATTTAGGTAATATACACAAAGCAATATTTTGAGGTTTATAATATACTTGTTGCTACGATAATGCTTGTTTCGCTATCCATTTAATTCACACTTCAGTCCTCGAAGAGGAAGAATAAAGTAGGTCATTTATTCCCGGAAGTGCGAAAAATCTATTATTTTATTGAGCTAATCACGGAAACCATGGTAAACAGTGCGTAAAATAACCAGTGTATAATGAAATATTGTTATTAAGGTAGAACTAGTGTGACGGTGGCGCCATCGGTTGTCGAGTGGCGAAACTGACGCTCAAAAAATATAAAAATTGAATAAAATAAGTGTTTTATACTTATTATGATTTGAATATCATGAATTGTTAACAGGTTGTTGGTCTAGTTAATTTTCAAATACCATACCACCGTGTGGTTTTACCATTATAAATTGGAATTCTTAATTTTTCGTTAAAAACAAGACTTTGTATGGCTATATAACCATTATTAAACGATAAAAAACTGTCTCCTTCTGATACAATATATATGGATAGTTCTAGAACATCATTCTAGTTTTTCAAATGAAACTGCAAAATTTTAGAGGTACACAAACCAAATATGTACGATTCTGAGTGATGATCGCCATAAGCTCCGTGTATAAGAACTCAACTTTACGAGCGAATATATTTGTTCACAGACGATGAATGTGTTTCATATTTTAACAGGATGCGTATGACTATCCAATGTTTACAAGCAACAAATTTCATTCAGATCTGCAAAAAATTTTTCACGCTAGTACTACCTTAAACAGTCATTTTATGAAATGAAACAACCAACTAAAAGTCAATTTTACACTCGGTCGTAGATAAATGATATTTTAAGAACGGCAATAAAAAAATTAATAAAGAACAAAAATAAAAATTGAAATGAAAACGTTTTGAAAATAGCAAATAACCATAATGTATGTATGAATTCTACATAACTTCTGCAATTATAGCAATTTCTACATTTCGTACATAATTAATTCTACGAAATATTTTATCTCTATGTACTATCACTTTATATTATTATATTGAAAGTGGTAGCATCATTTGATGCTACTTAATAATATGAGTGTATTGTTTTAGAAGCAATATTTAAAATTTTTAGAATTGTAATTCACACAAAATTGCAGGAAATAATTAACATTAGGTATTTGCCTACTATTATTATAATTATTTTATTATTATAATCAGAGGACGGCCTTTTTTCTATAGCACCAAGGCAGCCAGTTGCCTAAGAGCGCCTCTGGTGTCTATTTCATTTATATGAAACTAATATGGTATATCTAAAATAAATGAAATATATCACTGCATTCTACAAATAATTATAAATTCAGGACAAAGCCGAATTAATGAGGAAAAATCTTAATTTGACAAGCGTAGGTACTGATTTACACTTTCCACATGAACGGTTTCAATATTGAATTTCGCTTTACCAAAAATGCAAACGCAAGTTCACGTATTTGTAAATTAAACGATAATTTGTAGTTGGCACTGACACACATGTGCGGTGTTGTAATTTTCAAGCACGCCATGCAATGGAGAGACGCGTCGTCATATGTTTTAATCATCATCGTGTACGCGGAATGAAAATTAAACTGTGGCAACTGCCTGTTTTCTGTTTTTTACAATGTTGTTTCCGCACGGATAAATTCAGAGCGAGTTGTGAGTTCTCATGTGCATGAACCCCATAGTTTTATAAATGTTCAAAATTGGATGCCTCATCAATCGACAATTTTCGTAAATATTCTGCTAGCTACATATGTGCCAGTGCGTGAAACTAATAGTTGGAAAATTGAGTTAATTACTTTTTCTGTATTCTGTATTTTGCAATTCACTAAATACATTTATAAATCATTTTTACTTGTTAGCTATCAAAACTCGCGAGCTTTTACAATTTAATAATATTCTGCTATCCTGATTCTTGATAAATCATTTTAATAATATGTGGAATCTAAAATGGAGATTCCATTTTATTAAGCCGTTGATTTTATTGAACAGTTAGGAGTAGAAAGGTTGAAAAAATACTCCTCAATGCTTGGATTACTTGGCTTTTTTTTGTAATAACAATTTTACAAAATAATTACAACTGACGACGTTTCGGGACTGAGGGTATTGATGAGATTATTGGTTTGACTATGGTGTCGTTACCACCTTTTTTAAAATTTTGTATTTATAGTTTAATTAAGTCTTTAACCTTGAACTATAATTTCCATACGGAATTTTTTCTGTTATTGTAATTTGTTATGTATAATTAGTCTACTTATTGTTGACTTGATAATGGGACCAACCCTCAGTCCCGAAACGTCGTCAGTTGTAATTATTTTGTAAAATTGTTATTACAAAAAAAAGCCAAGTAATCCAAGCATTGAGGAGTATTTTTTCAACCTTCTACTCCTAACTGTTCAATAAATCATTTTAGTAACATTTGAGATGTTTATCAGTTAATTTTATTCTTTATTCACAAAAATTTGGGAAACAGTTTTCAATGAATGCGTGCAGTTTACTTAACGTTAGCTAGCATTAGCGGGGTTTTCGGTTTTAGAATAAAATCTTCATTTTTATATTAATTTTAAAGGACGAGATATTGACGCGTATTTGTACAAGAACAAATACTAATAAGATAAATGGACTTATATTAAATAATATTTTTAATTAATTAACTACTTAATTAAAATAATATATTTATCTTTCAAAACAAAAAAAAAGGCTTTTTGAAAAATCGTACTAAATCGTAAAAAAACTACCCGCGCGCAACATTGCTTAACTCGCGTTATCTCAAAGATCAGTTCCAACGAGTGCAGCAAAGGTCCTTGACAAAAATAATGTAATAGTACGGTTTAAGAAAAAATATTGTACGCTGCTCGTACTGAAAGTGTCTTTATTGGAATCGAATTCTCTACTCATCATATAAAGCTTCTCTTTCAATACTTGTTACGTAAATAATTATTAAAATAAAATTATCTCATAAATTATTTATATCTTGTCTTTAAAATTTTATCGCCCTAGATCCGAACCTCGCGAGCCTACGCATACATATAAATTTGCTTTACTTTTATTAAGTTTAAAATATAACTTTTGATATTACATACATTTTTTTTGTGAAAACTACGTCATGAAAACAATAATTATGATTTTGACTGTCATTATGAATATTAGAAATAATTATACATTTTTATTTAAGTATTTTAATTAATTTCTCTAATTTGTGGCAACTAAACGAAGTAATCTGTTTCCATTTACAAAAAAGTGCTTTCCCATTTTTAATTCCAAACGTTTTAATATATAATGAATTACAATCCCAAATGAAATGGAGTTAATAACAATTATTTTTCAGAATATAAATGCAAATTTTAAGTAGCTAAAATGAATAATGAATTATTCTCGGAATTATTTTTGGGTTCAATTCATAACATCGCCATTCCAACTTCATAGAAACCCGACAGCATAGAATGAAGACACAATATTATTTCCGTCTGGAAAAATTCTCGATTGACGAGCATATTTTTTACGGCGCTGTCGATTGAATCCGAATGAAATATTCGCGTTGGTGAATCTTTTCATTGCAAAAAGCTCTTCTACTTGCGCGAGCGTCCAAGCGAAAGAAACAGAAGTTTGACGGCAATGTAGTGCTTCCGTACTTTGTTCAGCAATAGACAAATATCTAACAGTAAAAATAAACGAGCCACATTAACGCGTTTGTTACGGATTCTAGTTGTAGTTACGGAGAAGATATTCTGGGCGGTTTGCGTGTTAGTTACACAAGCAGGAGCACTAAAACTTTGATGTATATTTAATGATTTGAAGTGTATTAGCTTTGTTGGTAAACTGTATTGTGGGCTAAGACAATGCTTTGGTAATAATATTAAGAGAATGGTTGTGTTACTTCCTTGCTGCAGGGAAGCCGAAAATAATTGTAATTTAATTCAGGGAAAGATGTAGTTCGTGAGTTTAAATCTCGTTGCTTTCAAATAAAAATATATATATAATTGCGCCTGAATAGTACTCGTTCGTATATATATTTCATTTCCTGTATGGAAACTATTACGTCACATTCGGTATTCATGTGATTCAAGATTTTGTACTTAAAACGTTTACATTGAATTGACATTTTTAAAACATAACCTACAATTTAAATGTCTTTTAAATTACTTCATAACATTTTATTAGTTTATAAATGAAACCAAATTGTTATATATTAAATAAAACCAAAATAAAAACCAAATATAAATTTATCTTAATGCACGAAAAATATTATCTACCTTATTGAAATATGAAATTTGACAAATGGCCTTGGGGATCCTCAAAATTGGAAAGGAAATAAATAACGTATTTATTTCATAACAATTATAATTTGAACGTTTCGGATCGATACTCGATCCATCATCAGCAAAAAACAAACAAAGCTTGCAGATGTTATACGTATAAAATCATATAATAAGAGTAAAAAAACTCACAATTATATATGCCAACAAAAACATGTCAAAGACATAAAAATAACAACATCTCCACATGGAGTTTGAGAACTGTTCCAACCTCCATGTGGAGATGTTGTTATTTTTATGTCTTTGATATGTTTTTGTTGGCATATATAATTGTGAGTTTTTTACTCTTATTATATGATTTTTGTTGATGCTGTTAGATGGGTAGTCAATTGGGTCCATTGCATTTGTTTATGTCAATACATATGCAATTTATTCTGTTTCTATCAATAACATTTTCAATATATCTCAAGAAAACAACGGTTTTAATAACGCCTCAATTGTTATCCTATTTGTCATGACTTTCATTTTCGTTTTATTATGTTAAACTTTCAGTCTTGTTGTCTACTAAAACATAAATATTTTGGTCCGTGATATTTAGAAAAACCATTTAAAAAACTTACAATTATTGATAATTATTAATTAAATAGAAAATTCTATGTCTCAAACAAAACTAAAATAATACAAGGGACCTATTCCTCCTCTTCTGAAAACTTAACTTCCCTTGTAATTTAAAACGCTCTTACACCCAATTAGAGTCACTTTCGAAACTACCCACCACTTAACGCCAACACTTAACAAAATTACAGACTGAGCGAACTATTTGAGCGTCGCAGGTTTCACTGATGAGTTGTTACAGCAATAACAGCAGAACAACCGAGGCTTGAACTGCGACCGCACAGCTTTGTCAGTGCCCCTCACCCCACGGTCGGTAAAGTTCACATTTAGAAATCTAGATACAGATGCTGTGCTACGGAGGAGTTTCGCTTGAATAAACACACATGATATATGAAGATATTGCGAACTAGAGAATGTTTGTTTTGCGTATTCGGGATGAATATATAATCTGGGATTTTAAATAGCTGGGAGGAAATGAAACATATGAGTTTTTATATTGAATGTTGTTTGTTTATTTTGAAGTATTCAGAGAAGGGTTGTGAAAACTGACTTCTATAATCGTTTTCCTTTTTCTTTAATGCTAAATAAAAAATAAATAAATATATCATCACACCTTCCACCCATTACTGGGCATGACACACTGCCGTAGTAGATCTCGGTAAGTGATATATATATATATATATATATATATATATATATATATATATATATATATATATATATATATATATATATTTTGCGCGTAAAGTGCGGTTACCAGTCGTAAAATTACGGCCTTCCTAGATGTTAGTGGAGGGAGAGTCATAGGGGTAATTTTAATATGGTGAAAATTGTTTGTCGGCTGTGGGAATCGAACCCGAGTTCTCAAATCCACAGATCGACCCGATACCAGTGAGTCACCTATCCTATGTTGGGTATAGTATTTTAAATAAATATTGAAATAATAGATCTACTAATAACTTGAAAGAGCTTTTCAGTTTAAGAGGTTTAAAGGATTTTTAAAAGGTTATATAAAGGTATAAATCAAGCAAATGTCACGTTAGATTGTTAATCGATAACCACGACCGTTCAAAATATTACTTTACCGAGCACCATGACTCTTTTAGATGTCATTTATTCATAAATTTTAGCAAATTAATTTCTGAATTGCTTTATTATTTAAGAGATAAAAGATCATTAATCGTACCCTTGTTATTTTTACTACTTATTCAAAATAATAATAACTTCTCCCATATAATTATTCTTCTTACTTATAAATTTATGGGGTGGCTAGCTCAGTGGTATGAAGTCGGCCTGTGGATCCTAAGAACCCTGGTTTGATTCCCACAGGCGACAAACAATTTTCATAATTTCAAAAACTACCCCTGTGGCTCCTCCAGCACTAACATCTTTGGGGGCCGTGATTTGACGACTGGTAACCGCACTTCACGTGCAAAATATATCACTTACCGAGATTTGCCTCGGCAGAGTGCCACACCCAGTAATGGGTAAAAGGAGTGATGATATTTATTTACTTATAATTTAAATATTATCACTCTAAAATGTATTTATTATTACGACCAGTTGTAGCATACTAATTACTAAGTAATTATAGAAGTATCTTGCTCAAACATGTAGAAAAACAATTAGCACGATTCTCAAAAAAGTTTTAGCTAATCCTAAATTTTGGATTAGCTAATCTTATGCTAGTTTGATTTAAAAAAGTTCATTCAATTCGCTTTCCGAAATCGAATGATAAGAAGATTGAGTAAAGTTTATTTAAACTTCTTTGACAAATCCAAAATTCAGGATTAACTATATTCTAACTAAACTTTTTTGATAATTGAGCTATTAGTGTCTTGTTAGATCTCTAAACCATCTGAAAATTTATTTAATTCGTATCATACCACCTAAATATCACTTATCCGCGCTAACAACATCTTCTACACGTATTTATTTCTTATTTCCTGCACGTTAGACATCGCCACCACGCAGCGCACTTCACAGTCGCGTCGCTGAAGGCGTACACAAGCTTCAAACCAATTTCACATCGTGGATGTAATCTTTATTACCTCGCCTGGAACAAAAACCCACTCATTTCAAACAACAAAGGCCTTAATCAGTACCTTACCATCTTTTCTTTTTACCACGAGCCCGGAGGAGTTTTTGTTCGTACGTGAAAAACGCGCTACCGGTCCCGGCCGGATGAACGCAAATTTCAATTCCGCAGGAGAAATTGAACATATGTAGCACTCGTGAATTGAAATCTATCTGTGAATGTTGAATAGGGATTGACCTGAGCTCCTCGAAGTAGGAAAAAGAGGAGATAGTTCATGGAGGGAAATACGGAAGTTGATTTGAAAGTGTAGATTTAGTAACGCTGCCACCAAATCTTTCTTGGTATTTATATAAATTCTATAAATTTATCTTCGTATTTATTCTATTTGTATTTGTCCGGTAGTACGGTGGCGTGGGCAGCGTTACGGCATTCGAATTCGGAGATCCCGAGTTCGTATAGAACTCAAGCTAAAATTATATGAACTAACACACTACACTTCAGTGAGTTCGGACCCTGTACTGTAATTAGGATTAAGTTCCTTTTGTATAAAGTAGTATAAATAAATAAAGCTGCTTTTACAACTATTCAGTTAGAAATTACGACTAGCAATTATAATTATCAATTAATAGAAGCTTCTAAATTAAATTTAATAGCACCATGATATAGGAGTCTCAGTGGTGGATTTGAGAATCCGGATTCGATTCCCACAGCTAACAAACAATTTTCACCACATTAAAATTACTCTTGTACTCTTTACTAATATATTAGGGGAGCGCAATTTCACGGTTGGTAACCGCTCTTCACGTGCATAAATATATTGTTCTACGACTGCTATGAAAAGTTGATATTTATGCTTTCAGTTGTCATCGTAAAGTTGATGGTTACTGAATAACAAACAATAAAACACTTTACCGCGCGTCTCCTACAGCAACAAGCGGTAAAATACTTTACCGCTCGCTTAGAAAAATATAAATTGTTTCTGAAATCTTAATTTATTGAAACAATACTTACAAAATCTAAAATATAGATTAGATTCATTTTTACACTTTTACACATATTATACATGAAGTTTGCTGCGCTATGATTTGAAGTTGAACCTGAACGCATCTGGGCAGCAGTGCCAACTTAATGAGGATGAGTGCAGTTTTGACAGTTTTGTATATTTATTCCGAAACTTAAAATGGTATTTGATAAATTTGAGAATAAATTAGATTCCGTGATATTCTCATTAGAATTTTCAGTTAGTACGCCAATCATTATTTTCTGAGATTTTTGAGCACATTTTTTAATTATGTGTGAAATTTATCACAAACAATGGTTGTTGATAACAGGATTTTTAAATTATTTACTTGGATACTGAATCAATTACCGAGCACGAGCAATAAAGATTCATCTTACGCTCTTGGTACACAAATAACTATTTTGTACTCGCAGCATTTAAAATAATGTTTACATTACCTTGGAAACCGATGGAAAGGTTAATTTTGTGCACCCATTTTTTATTATTCTAAATTTTGACTATTAAAACGTTAATTGTACTTACGTATATACATACATTTTAAGAAATTTATAAAAGAAATAGAGACATTAGCTTATAATGCCATCAAACAGACATATTTTAACAAGATTGACAAAAAAATAAACAATTTGTTTTCAAATAAGAATTGTCACTTCGTGGCATATTTAACTGTCAATATAAATTCACGCTTCAAATTTAATAATTTTCCTCATTGTCGATTATATAATTTTTGCTCGTTACTAGAAGCATTGTACAAAACTCGTGCACGAAGACGTCATTTGCACCATTCGCACACTTGTTATATAAATAGCTATAATTATCGAGATCTGCGACGGTAGAGTGCCACACCCAGTAACGGGTAAAAGACGTGATGATATATTTATTTATTTATAAGTGAGAAATGGAATTTGAGGAGAACCTTGAAAAGGAATATAAATAAACAAATAAACAAATAATCTTAATATAGCGTTATGAATGTCTGCCGGTCTGCGTCTTTCAACACTTGTTTCTAGTTATTAGCTTCTGCATATTTTCTGAATACTGAAATTTTATTAAATTCCAGTAGACAATAAAATTGTCACTGTAAAAAACAAACCGCATATTACAGACGGAGTACAGAAATTCCACCAAACGTATCATAATGTTATAAACGTCTTCAATAACTAATAAGATCAAGATATATGAAGTATCGTTTCCAAAATAAAACCAATTTCTTGGCGAAGATCTTAAAAATGGCATTCCTTGCAGTTCAATTACCGACACTGGTACCTAACCTACTTTTTACGTGAAATCCACTTACTAAAGTTGTTGAGTTGGACGAATAAGACGAAGAGGAGCAAAGCAGGAAAAAGGTGCTTGTCACTGGCCAGGTACTCCTCCCTCGGGATTCGTGTGCAGTAAATAAAACAATAAATCGAATAAAAATCTTTCAAGGCTCTTAGCGAGTTTCTCGCTTCCATGGAGAGATAGGTGGCTTCAGCCCGATCCAGAACGTCATTTGTTACGGTGAATCCGATTAGGTGGGACCGTTAGATGTCACAAGGCGCGCTTGCCGACCTAAGCTCGGATAATACTGACGCTGTTGGATAAACACCATCTATCTGTTTTATCTGCAACTAGATACATGATAATAGGGATGATAAGCGTATCGCGCGGTTACGTTTTAACTTATCGCGGTGTTAACATGTTGCGCACGTATTTGCAGACTTTTATTCTTTTATTTCTTATTTTCAACTCGGAAGAAATATCACACTTGCAGTATTTTCAAAGGTCACGGTCAGAGTGCCAAGAAGATATACACAAACAAATATATAAATTGAGCTTATTTATCCTCGGACTATCTGCCATTTATTTCTCAGCTCTACGTTGCACGATGAATTTTCACCGTTGCTGAAAATAATTATGTCACTAAATAAATGGATGGAATTGCAGAATTTCGGAAGTAAGAGTTCGAGTTCGAGTTCTTCATTATCCTAATCTTAAACATACAGTGATGTAAAGACGTGTACTATGGGAAATTGTATTTTTTTTTTTGCGCAAAAATTATAAAATTATTTTAGATAAACTTACTTATGCTGGGTTGCAAGAAAAAATAAAGAGCTCTTTAGTTAAATAATTGTTTATCAAGCAACAGGATCAATAGCGATTTTCTAAAACTTATTGAACCGTTAGTTGCTAATGAACCGATAAAACTTTCATGCAATCCAGCATGAGATTTGAAATGAAAGTTGTCGAAAATTAAGTTCTGTACACTTCATTTCTTATTTATTTGTTTCATTTTCATTTCTGACAATATTAAGTGAAATATTTTTGTAACATTTAATTTATTACTTTTTGTTAAAATAATTAGGCCAATAATTTGCCCAAGAAAAAAAAAATTCATATGTTAAACTAATACTACTCGTTTTTTAACGAACACCGTATATATAAGAGCGTGGTTTGACGACTGGTATATTTATTAATTATCATTAACAGTAAACAGTGTATACTCTATTCCCTGTATGAAAACGATTACGTCGGTATCCATGTGATTCAAGATTTTGTACTTAAAACGTTTACATTGGTATTAGATTGACATTTTTAAAACATAACCTAAAATTTAAATGTCAGATTAAAATATTTATTACTGTATAAAATTTAATTAGTTTATAAATGAAACCAAATACTGCATATATTAAATAATGACCAAATATAAATGTATCTTATCCCACGAAATACCTACCTTATTGAAATATGTAATTTTGTAAAATAAAACTCAAAGAAATATACATTTTATATGTATTATTATTATATATAAATAAATAATATATGAAAATACAAAATACAATACACATTACCTCTACTACAACTACAGTTAAATTAATTAAAGGTCCTCGATTATCTAACTCCAGCGCAAAATAATCATTAAAATGACAAACGCATTTCTGCATTTGATTACCCAAAATTTTATAAGCTATTTCTTATTTCTCAGTCTTTATTTATGTATCAAAAACGTCACAAACTTAGAAATTACAGGCGAGAAAATAACAAAATCATGACCATAGGTCTCTATTTTTATTTTATAAACAAATGTGAACAAAGTAAATATAAATTTTCGTATTAGTAAGAACTGTCATACGTTTTCATTAAAATAATTAATGTGATAGAACGTGGAAAAACATGAAACGTGTGTCTTTACTTATTAAGACATACGTTAATGTCATTCGCATAGCTACGAATATGATTAAAAAAAGATAGCTATATTTCATCGTATCTATGATAACCTCGTCCACATATGACGTCATCGTTTTCATACAGGGAATGGAGTGTACCTATCCAGTAGTGTTACACGGTGAACTCTTAAGGGAAATTTGAATTATGCGATATATCGGCAGATTAGCATCGGTCATTAAACTTGTAAACTTTCAAAGCAAAATCGTCTATTAACTCCATGCAGTAATAACCATATAAGTTACATATCAATATAAATAATGTAGTAATAAAATAGTTCAGAGTCATAAATTTGTCCAACTTCTATCACCTTGGAGATTTTTCCTGTTTACTGGCAAACTTGTAAAGTCATTCAAGAAACATGGTTCGGACGTTCACGTAATCGATTTGTCAAAGTGAAGAAAAAGTTTTTGAAATTAATTGGAAATGATCAACCTTCAACAGAAGTTATTCCACCAATTATGGATGATCACGTTGTAGTAAAACTCCCGATGGGAAAAACTACAGTTGCCCGAAAGATTAAAGATAAAAATACTAACTTTTAGAAAAATAAACACTGCTACATTGAAACTAATAAAAATTCATTGTATTATTAGATTAATCAATTTGTAAGTTGTTTAGTTGTTTCAAATTTAATGTATCTACGGAAATATCCAATATACTGGATGCTTTCTATTTAGCAACAGAAGTTGACTTGAGTCGACGCATTTGCTTTCCAAGTCGAGTCCTACAAATTCTACAAATCCGTAGAATCAAGGAAAGTTTGCGCTATATTCAAAACAATATCCCAAAGAGGGCCAGTGGCGGCTCGTCATGAGGGGCTACTGGGGCCAGGTCCCAACTATAATTATTCTCCAATCCAAATTTTTATTGTATTATAAATTAAATTAAACATGGATTAAATTTAAACACAGTTAACAACATATCTTGCATTAATAAAATAATTCATTTTTGTATTCATGAAATAACCGTATTGACATCAGGGTTGTTCATATTTTACCCACCCAGAAAAACTCACCTGGGTTTTTCTAATAAAATCCGCCTAAAAAACCCCAAATAAACCCATTAAAAACCCATTTGGTTGAATGGTTGAAAATTCACCCAGGGTGAATTTTAAGATAGAGTCAAATTTCAGAACATAAACATCTTTTATATATTTTACAGTGTAATAATACATAATCTCTTAACAAAATAAAACGTTTAACTTGAATTATCATTTATTACAACATATCGTAGTATCACATTGCATTACTTTGACAAATGTCAATATCAAACTAGTTTAGGACCAAATATTATTTGTCTTATTTTATATTAGTATTACAAAAATTTATTGATACCCAATCTTTTTACCGGCAAATTTGAAATATAGTTTTAAGTTAAATAAGTATGACAATAACATGATAGAGCATATTATGTTTTTAATTCACAATAAAATAAATATATTTTTTTGCAATTATTACATAATAGTACATAAATTTTGTTTTAAGGTTTAGTAGTATACAATATAGATTTTAAACATTATATACAAAATTAATCTAGAACTTGAATTAAAAAGTGTATTTGTCAATATTATAAAAAACCCAATTATTCCCAAGTAAACACAAAAAAACTCAAAAAACCCAGTGGGTCGTGTTTCTTTCAACCCTGATTGACATTCAATAATGAATCAAACAAACAAAAATATTATTTGTTCACTTGTTTCTTTCATAACACGCTGATTCCTATGCGTTTGTAATTAAATTAATGTCAATTTAATTTGAATTTTTGTCAAAAATTTTGTAATGTAAGGGTACAAAATTTTATAGTCAATGAATTCAGAAAAAAATACTGAATCGAATAAGCAAATAAAAAAAATCCCATTTAAAATAAGAAAATTGCATCCCGTATTTTGAGAACCACTGTTCGAAAAAATGTTGTTAATAGTTTAGTAATAGACTTGCAAAATGGCATTTCTTTGCTAATTTAACCAACCTTATAGTTTTTATAGTACTCGAGATAGCAATGGAGGCACACTGAAATTTAATATTTTATATATGCTTATATGGGATGGCTAGCACAGTGGTATGAAGTCGGCCTGTGGATCCTGAGGTCCCTGGTTCGATTCCCACAGGCGACAAATTTTCATAATTTGAAAAAGCTATCCCTGTGGCTCCTCCACCACTAACATGTTTGGGGGCCGTGATTTGACGACTGGTAACCGCACTTCACGCGCAAAATATATCACTTTCCGAGATCTGCTGTAGCAGAGTGCCACACCCAGTAATGGGTAGAAGGCGTGATGATATATTTATTTATTTATTTATATATGCTTATCTTTTTTGGCCCCGGTTATTACAAAGGTCACGAACCGCCACTGAAGAGGACTGAGTGCATTTACACTTACACCAGTTCCATTATCAACTTGGAATTAACGTGAGTTGACACAAGTCGACTCATAAATCGTATAAATGGAAAGCCCCCAATATACAGCAGGGGGCAGTGTTTAGAATGTAGATACATTCTATATAACTACGAATATCTTAGATTAGTTTCAATTTTCTCCGCCAGATGTTATGATGCGAATGTCCGTATAGAGTGCCCTACAATTGTAGGCCCTCTAGTCCGTACATGGCCAACTTCATTGAATTGCGCTACGCTTATTATGGCCGTTTCATTTCATCACTTTACCATATAAAAATTTGTAGTGAGTTTTTTACAGTTTTGGTACGTCAAGTAGTGCCATCTAGTATCTAGTGCTTTTTATTTCTATTAAAAGAAAGTGACAACGCTGTGAAGTCACAAAAATAACCTTAAAATATTTAAAAACTAAAATTTATGTGACCAAACAAAATACATTTAATGGAGCTGGGTATTTTATTCGTACATTCATTATTATGACTTGTATTCTGAGCTTTCGACTAAAGTGTCTAGCTAGTCTATACTAAGTGAATTTCATTTGGCAACGTAGCATTATCTATCACTTCAAGTAAATAAAGGCGCCATATTGTCTACCTATTTAAAAATTTGAAGTGTTTATAGGTCAAAAGAAGGAAGTATTATTGTCTTATTGGAGTCAACAGTTAGTATTTTATTGTATAGATCGTATGATAATAAACAAACAACGACTAGGTTTGCTTTTAGGATTTTTTCAATCAATGCAAGCGGCTGTATTTTCAAATTTAGTTACGTCGTATCTCGTTAGAGGCGCTAGTTGACGTGCCCGCTCTGTAAATTTGAAACTAGAAAATTTAATGACAAATGAAACGGTCATAATAAGCGTAGCGCAATTCAATGAAGTTGGCCATGGTCCATATAATCTTAAATCATCGAAATATTTGGTCAAATATTGAGAAAAGAGAACATGAATCCCTTTCTGCACAAACAAACAAGAAATCAAAAACCCAAATATTAAATAATTCCAGCAATATCTCCACTTATTTCCATTTCAAAATATTTCAGAAAAGAAATCAACCGTATATGCAAACAAAGTCTGCGACTGCGACTCCAAGACTTGCGTGTCGAAAACCATACCGGAAAAAACTTTTACATTTGTGGAATATGTATCTAGGCGACTGTAGTACTGTGCAGCCATCTCTACGCGCTCGCGAGTGTCATAAGCCGTAAGCAAACGCGAAATGACTGCTTCCATTATTCATAAGAACGTGCAATTTGTCGCGACGTACATTTCCACGAGCCACGACAGTGTTTTGTCAGAGTGGTATTGGCGCGTTATGCGACCGGTCATGGCTTTTCGCATTAATTTTATTATGCTTTGAATATAATAGCCAGCCAGTCAGTACCATAATGTCAGAATTTAGAAGCGTATTATGTACGCTTGAAAATATTGTGGAAAATTTGTATTTTGTATATAATATTTTATACAGGTGAGTTCCATAAAATTAAATCGCTTCAAATGAGCTAATAGTTTGATAATAAGTCAATTCGGACACGGGGAATTCAATGCCGTTAAGCACAACTTCATATCTCGTTTAGTTTTTGAGATAGAGCTTCCGGTAGGGTTGAATTTTCAAAAAAATTCAACACCTTAGTTTTTCCACTTTCCCGAGGCCATATCTCAAAAGTTAAACGAAATATGAAGATGCGCTCAACGGCATTGAATTTCTCGTATTTCAATTAACTTGTTTACAACAAGATGGCGTATGCATTTGGGTTTCTCAAAATACGGTAGATCATGGAGTGGTTGCTAAGTAACAAGTTGTTTACAGTGTTTTATGAGTCATATAATTCAACTGATATTAGTATAATAATGTCTTTATTATATATGAGTTGTGGATAAATAAATATATCATATATCATCATCACGCCTTTTACCCACAACTCATAATTATAGGTATCGAAGAATAGTCTTAACGTTTAACGTTGATTCAGTTATAAGCTGTATTCCATTTGCCACTTAAATCAGTTCAGATTAATTTGACGCATAACTAAATGAACTGATTTAAGCAAACTGGTGTACTTATTGGGGTGAATTACTTTAAAGTAAATTAGAATCTATAATTTTAGTACTGGAAATAAAGTCAGCGGAGTAATCCAGCGAAATAAATAAGTGATCTGATTCAGTAAATGTACGTTAGATCTGATCCAAATGGTAAATGGAATACGCCTATATATAGTCTCAAACTATGGTAGATCATGAAGTGGTTGCTAAGTTACAAGTTGTTTACAGTGTTTTATGGAATATAAAACACTAGTGTTTTATGAGCCATATAATTCAACTGAAATCAGTGTAATTATAGGCGTATTCCATTTACCATTTGGATCTGATCTAACTTACATTTACTGAACCGGATCTCTTATTAAATTGGATGGATTACTTTGCTGACTGTATTTCCAGTACTAAAATTATAGATTCTAATTTACTTTGAAGTAATTCATCCCAATAAGTGCACTAGTTTGCTTAATTCAGTTATGTGTCAAATTTATCTGAACTGATTTAAGTGAACCAATTGTCAAATGGAATATAGCTTATGTCTTTATAATATATGAGTTATAGGGTGGCTAGCTTAGTGGTATGAAGTCGGCCTGCGGATCCTGAGAACCCTGGTTCGATGCCCACAGGCGACAAACAATTTTCATAATTTCAAAAACTATCCCTGTGGCTGCTCCATCACTAACATCTTTGAGGGCCGTAATTTGACGACTGGTAACCGCACTTCACGCGCAAAAATATATCACTTACCGAGATCTGCTTCGGCAGAATGCCACATCCAGTAATGGGTAGAAGGCATAATGGTATATTTGTTTTATATATATGAGTTGTGGATAAATAATTAAAAATATCAAAAACGAAAAAAATCACTTCAAATGAGCTCAAATATTGCTAATAAGTTAATTCGAACACAGGGAATTCAATGCCGTTAAGTGCAACTTCGTATCACGTTTAATTTTTGAGGTAGAGCCTCCGAAAGTGTTGAGTTTTCCACTTTCTATCATATATCTTTACTCAATAGGAAAGTCGCTTTGATGTGGATAAAGTTTAATTCATCTTCACCGTCAAATGGCTAATATAAAATAATAATAAAAATCGTTAAAATGTATAATACCTGCCTATACATACACATTGATATGTTTATAGTCCTCAGCTGATATTTAAATGAGCAATTATTTTTGTAATAAATATGTAAATTTTTATAATAAAGTTCTTGACTGTTCTGAGATATTGCATTCAAAATAGTAGTATGCCTATATCTATGAATATTAATCACCAAATTTGCATCAGATGTATACAATAAAATTCAAGTATCCTAATTGAATATTAAATATATCCTCACACCTTCTACCCATTACTGGATGTGGCACTCTGCCGTAGCAGATCTCAGTTAGTGATATATTTTGCGCGTGAAATGCGGTTACCAGCCGTAAAATTGCCGCCTCCACGGATATTAGTGGAGGTGGAGCCATAAGGGTAGTTTTAATGTAGTGAAAATTGTTTGTCAACTGTGAGAATCGAACCACTGAGCCATCTACCATAAAATTAAATCTAAATTTAGCAATAATACAATCTGATAAATTAGAAAGCAATTTACTCAGAGTATCATTAGAAATTAGATTATCATCGCATAATGTATTGTTTTTGTCACATTAAAATGCAAATTAAATTATACATCGAGTTCGGAAAGGACAATACGCTATCCTGATCAAGAGCCAGACACTTTCAACTTCGATCAAACTCGAGCAAATCCGAAAGCTTTCGGAATATTGTGAACATAACGGAACAAAATACAATTATGTACAAAAGTTTATATCCTTTGAGTATTATTATCACTGAGATTACAGCGTACTGTATAAATTAGATCAAGTGTGTACACGAATATTGTACATTTATTTCTTGTTGTAGAAATATAATTTACTATATTTTCAATAATCAAACCGTAGCTAGCTCAGTGGTATCAATCAAATCAGCCTGTGGATTTTGAGAACCCTGGTTCGATTCCCAAATGCGACAAACAATTTTCACCATTTAAAAAAAAACTCCTGTGGCTCCCCACCACTAACATCTTTGGGGACCGTGATTTTACGATTGGTAACCGCATTTCACGTCCAAAATGTATCATTTACCGAGATCTGCTTCGGCAGAGTGACATGCCCAGTAGTGGGTAGAAGGCGTGATGATATATTTATTTAAACCGTAACGAATGTACATAGTTGTTAAAATTTCAGTTGTGCTAATCAAATAATTCAATTAATTACACTTGTTCATTACTGTAGAATACTTTATTACTCGAATATGCTAGCTACTAGATTATTACGTATTTTGGTTCGAGGTTATTTTAAGATGCATTTACAAATGGAAATTAGGTTTAAATAAATAAATAAATAAATATATCATCACGCCTTCTACCCAATACTGGGTGTGGCACTCTGCTAAAGCAGATCTCGGTAAGTGATATATTTTGCGCGTGAAGTGCGGTTACCAGTCGTAAAATCACGGCCCCCAAACATGTTAGTGGTGGAGGAGCCACAGGGATAGCTTTTCCAAATTATGAAAATTTGTCGCCTGTGGGAATCGAACTAGGGACCTCAGGATCCACAGGCCGACTTCATACCACTGTGCTAGCCATCCCATTAACTTTATAATTTAAATTTAAGTTTAAGAACGCATTCACAAGTAAAATTTTGTTTAGTTTAATATGTTATATCTACAGAGTACTAAATTTACCCTTATGGGGGAGCCCTCCACTAACATTTTTGGAGGTGGTAACCGCATTTTACACGCATAAATAAAGCACTTTCCAAGATCAACTGCAGCAAGTGGCATACCCAGTAATGGGTAAAAGGCGTGACGATATATATATATATACTTAAAAAAATCAAGATAATTACAAAATACCGCTAAATTTGTGTCAAGCATGTTTTTATGTCGTCTTAAATACAAAAGTTTCCAAAGTAAATTAGAAAAGGGATAAAAATGAGATTAAAAATAATATCTGTCCGTTCTATAGAATATTAATTTTTTATATTTGTAAAATAATAATTTTGTTCATATTTTGTGTTCTGTAGAATTTATATTTCTTTCATATCTTATTCACTTATCTTATTAATAAAGAAAATCTTTTTCATCTAAAAAGAAAAATATTATCGAATGTCTCTTGATGAATAAATAATGTATATTCTGTCTAATTTTACTTTTAAAGATGAACTGTTGGGATGTTTTGGTGTAGGAGAAAGGAAGGTTGCAAAACTTTCTCTTTCTGTTTGATTTGAAAGCTCTCTCCAGATATTGATCATTTTGATACCGAATGCATTGAAAAGAAAATCTCGTTGGATATTCTAAAAATACCTTGATGCATATCTGAATAACAAGATTTTTATCCTCACAGTGTTAAATTTAACAAAAATAATCCATCATACGAGATCAGATTTATACATATATTTGCTTTTGCAAAAATTTGTAGGAAATATGAGAAAACTGAGAACGTAATAATTATTAATATATTTGTCTAGCTATAGTATTATTATATTTAAATATATTTGTATCATGATCAAGTAATAATAATAATAATAATAATAAATTTATTTGTAAACAAGCTAATGCTTATACAAAGGAGATTGGCATATTGTATGGTACATTTCATGTTGTAATTCAAGTGTTACATATAAAGTTTCGTATCTTAAATGAAACATTAACATAGTAGTATAGATCGTAAGCTTTTCCAGGTGTGATTTCAGAGAGTAGAGTCGATAGGAATCTCTCCGGTGGGCATCTGGCAATGTGTTGTGTTATATAATGCTGTCTTTGCGGGTTATAGAGTGGGCAACGGAACATGAAATGTTCAAGATCATCATCTTCGTAGGTATTGCATAAGGTGCAGATCTCGTTCGGCTGAAACTTGTAGCAAGTATTTTCATGGTAGATTTTTGGGTATGTAGTGGAGCAGGTACGGAGTTGGATGATTAGTCTATGGAGTTTGATAGGGAGTTTCAGGGATAGATAAGATTGCGTGTGGTTGAGTAGTTTGAAATAGGGGTTGTAGCTGGAGGAAACGATAGAGTGTGAGTCACTTTCAAAGAGCTTTTCTCTATAAGCTATTATTATGTTGTTCTTCTCCGTACCTAGGATTATGGGGTTTTGTTCGTCCCAAACCCATTTAAAGTTTGATTTTTCTAGTGATATTATTAACTGAGTCACCCAGTTGTATCTTAGTTATTTTTTAATTTCAAATGTGTCTTGCGAGCTTAACTGTAAGAGGCGGTTGTAACAGATTTTTATGTATCTATTTTCTGGGGCTAATAGCAACTTATACCACCAGTTGAGGGCTTTTTCAAATACAGCAACCGCTAGCTTTTGTTGTCCGTGCTCTCTGCGTATAAAGTAATGAGGGGTGGTGTTTTGTATGTGATATATTGATTTAAAGAAGTTGGATTGGGCTCTTTCTAGCTTGTCCACTAAGTTAGGGGCCCAGATTTCAGCAGCATATAGTGCGGTTGGAAGTAAAGTAGAGTGATACAGTTTGGTGGTTGTTTCCCAGCAGTTCAATTTCGCTGATGTTAATGTGCTTTTTATGGTTCCTGTGGCTCTATTAGCTTTGCTAATAAATTCCTCCGCAGCTAAGTTATATAATCCAGAGCTTGAGAATTTAACTCCAAGGTAAGTATATGATTTTACCATTTGAATTTCCTTTCCTTGACATGAGAATTTTAAGTGTTGTTTAGGTGGTCTACCGTTGTGGAAGTGTACTATTTGCGTTTTTTCAGGATTTATCGAAAGCTCAAAAATACTTTGATGCATATCTGAATAACAAGATTTTTATCCTCACAGTGTTAAATTTAACAAAAATAATCCATCATACGAGATCAGATTTATACACATATTTGCTATTGCAAAAATTTGTAGGAAATATGAGAAAACTGAGAACGTAATAATTATTAATATATTTGTCTAGCTATAGTATTATTATATTTAAATATATTTGTATCATGATCAAGTAATTTTGAGCAATTTTGATATTCAGTGCATACATAATTATATGAATTTGAGAATTACCAATAAGTGTCAGGCATATAATAAATGTTCAAATATTGCTTATATAGGTATAAGTCAAATATCGAAAATATTTTCGGTGTTATGGCCAAATGTCACATTCCAATATTGATAAAAAGTACAATTGAAGGACTTTATGTTAACTTTTCAAAATATCTGTTAAGGAAAAGTTGTCTAATTTAATAAATAAAATAATTACGATATAAGAAAAATTCTTAATTATTTAATATTTACTACGTAAAACTATTTATTTTGACAATGATTATTCTGACACTGACGTAATAAAACGTTACGCTTTTCGTCTCTTGTTTCTAATTCCATGACTAATACCATAAAACTGTAATTCCGTGAATTTTCAAATTTTATTTCTGCAGTTATGAAATAGGTAGTCATTTTTTTATGGGGTGGCTAGCTCAGTGGTATGAAGTCGGCATGCGGATCCTAAGAACCCTGGTTCGATTCACACAGGCGACAAACAATTTTCATAATTTCAAAAGTTACCCCTTGTGGCTCCTCCACCACTAACATCTTTGGGGGCCGTGATTTGACGACTAGTAACCGCACTTCACGCGCAAAATATATCACTTACCGAGATCTGCTTCGGCAGAGTGCCACACCCAGTAATGGGTTGAAACTTTTTGTCTAAAATAATTTTGGGAGCGCGCAAAAATTGATTTCCCATTTTAAACGCCTATGTTTCACTTTCCGTAATACACCCTGTATATCTGCACATACAAGTACATACTCGTACTTAGTTATTATCAAAAATTAAGTAGAACATATTTTAGTTAATTGCACTTGGACGATTGTTGCGTGCAGCCCTTCAATTGAACATCAATAAAAAAGATAATTTAACTTTTTTTATTTGGCGTCGGTAGGTCGCAGTCTGTCAAAATATACTTGAAGGCCGGATGCTGATACAGATCATATTTTACAGACATGTCTAATGAAGCGATGAAATCACAAAAGAAACGCTTAATCCACTACATCTAAGAATATCTGCAAAATTTCATTGGTAGCGTACAAATTTGAAACATTTTGAACATATTGACAACGTCATTGTTTAAATGTACGGTATATTGTTCAAAGTAAAATAAATACTCTACAATAATTCAGTAGAATATGATGCTGCATAACTACATTTAAATTGTAATAGTTTTTTACGGACATATGACCAGGCAGCAGAAAGTTATATAGGTAACCATGAGACTGTGTTTATAGTTAGACTTCCACCTAAGGAATGGCGCTAATAGTCATTATGTGAAGACATCCATTTTAGTTAACTACAATATCGGCAATCATTGGTATAAATAATGTCATCAACTAATATGAATTGTTGTGTAAAATACTGCACTGCTACTGGCAAGTAAGTGATCATATAATAAATAATATTTAGATGAGGAAGTCATAATATATTTTCAAGTTCACAAGAGTTGGACAAAATTGCGATTGAAACAGTTCAAATTATAAATAAATTGTATACATAAGGATATTTTAATAAATGTTCATATAGTATTTATAAATTTTTATTTTATATAGTTTAAATAAATATAAAATAATAATAAAAATTACAAGATGAATAAATATGCATATCGGGTTGCCTATATACACGACTTTAGTTAGACTTCCACTACTCAGATGGCGCAAAATACTGTCCCAGTGCGTAACATGGCAGTTTCTTATCTATAGTAGTATATTATGATCTGCGGATATGACGTACAACATTTTATTTTGTATTGTGTGGTAGAGTTTTGCTCGGGTCCACTTTATTAGATCCGCACCCGACCCGCACCCGCAGAATCTAAACCCGACCCGATACCCGCAAGTTTCAAATATATTAGACCCGCACCCGACCCGCTACCCGCACAAATAACTCATACCCGACCCGTAACCCGAAGCGCAATGCGGGTATCGGGTAACCCGCGTGTAATTCGCGGGTACCCGCGTCCCGACGCGGTAAAATTATAATTGTCTACAACAGTACTATAAGAAGTATAAGTACACTTATAAATAATACAACAATCATATTTAATTTGAAGAATTAATAAATTTTGAAAATAACATTGGATTGGATCCACTTTTGTCGACCCGCACCCGACCCGCGACCCGCAAAATTTACATAAACCTGACCCGCAACCAGACTCGCATTTCGAGATACAGGACTCTGCTGTGTGGCATTTAATTATTAAACATTATTTTCACATCTAACTCTTAAAAGAGACATCTTAAAATAAGTATTATTAAATGCTGACTCCACCACCCTGGTTTTAATTCTTCGTTTTTGCTAGCTTTTTAGTTTGTTAAAAAGGATTATTAAAATAAAATAAATATAAATAAATAAATAAATATTGATTTATTGGCAAATATTCAGCCTAAGCTGTTCTTCCATATTAACCTTTTAACAATATAAACGAAAGGCAATATATACAGGTATGGCACAACAAACAACAAAAGCATTTAACATAAAATAAACATAGAAAATATTAACTAAAAGTAACAAAAACCAGTTCATTAACAAAGCAATATAGGATACACAATACATAAACAGTTTCTAGATCAAAAGAATGACGTAACACTATCCAGCAATAATTTTCTTATATTTTTACTGAAAGCGGCAGACTGGAGGTAGATGAATGGAACAGGAATGATATTGAGCACAGTAGGAAATAAATAGCTAAAAGTACGTTTAAAGAGTGCAGATTGATATTTTGGTATGTGAAATCTAAGATTGTTTCTTAGATTACGGCCATGATGGTCAGTACGAACAGATAATTTGTCGTAAAGATAAGGAGATTTGTTTCGCAGAATACGATGAGCTGAACACGCAAAATGAAGCATTCTTGTCTGATCCATGTTTAACCATCCCAATATATGCAAATAAGGACTTACATGATATATCATCACGCCTTCTACCCATTACTGGGTGTGGCACTCTGCTGAAGCAGATCTCGGTAAGTGATATATTTTGCGCGTGAAGTGCAGTTACCAGTCGTCAAATCACGGCCCCCAAACATGTTAGTGGTGGAGGAGCCACAGGGATAGCTTTTTCAAAGTATGAAAATTTGTCGCCTGTGGGAATCGAACCAGGAACCTCAAGATCCACAGGCCGACTTCATACCACTGAGCTAGCCATCCCATACAAGGATTATTGTGCAGGTAAAATAAAAAAGGAATTGAAATATAAATAAAAAATTCTTATGAACAATGAAATCATTAAAAATTCTAAATTTGGTAGTATTTTACAAACAAAAACTAGAAACTCTCGTTAATATAATCTAAAATATTTAATCCTCGTCCCAAATTCAGCTTAAAGTCTCGAACAACCCGAATTTTCATCCCGACACCAACAAAAACATCAAGTTTCCACACGGCTAATCGGTACGTGCGTATAACTCGCGCACAACAATGATTTCCCAGTTAATCTAGTTAGAGAAGTAGCTTTTTGTGGCAACTCCACCGCTAATACCAATCAATGCAGCGATTGCGGCAGTAGTCGAGAATAATAAACTCAACCACACCAGCGAATGAGCCTCTTTCATATTTTACAAACCCCGAATGGGGATTGCGTATTATTATTTGAGGATTACGTTATTTAGGTGGAAATTAATTTATGAAGCATTCAATTTATCTGAGTGGATGTTACATATTGTTGCTGAGGGCTTAAAATTTTCATCGGCAGTGGGAATAATGCAGCCAACATGCGAATGTAGGTTAAAGTTAATTGGAAACAATATTTTGGTGCTTAACATTTGGACTATAGTGTCGTACTTCAAGCTAAAATTAGCATGTTAAATTTTCTGTTTAGATTGCGAAAAAGTACATTCACAAATGAAAATTTGGTTTAGGTTTGAATAAAAGGCGTGATAATATATTTCGTTATTTTTATTGTAAATGGGATATTTAGTAAAATACCTCAAAATGAAGCGCATACGCACGCTTCACCCGCGGAAGAAAGGTTTTAAAAATTACTAATGACCAGATCCATCTAAATTTTAAACTTGGTTTAAATAAATAAAAGCATATCAAATCTTGCCAGCAATGTCATTATTTCATAGATAATATATCATCACGCCTTTTAGCCATTACTGGCTATGGCACTCTGCCTTAGCTGATCTCGGTAAGTGATATATTTTACACATGAATTGTGGCTACCTGCCGTAGAATTACTCTCCCCAAGTATGTTAGTGGAGGGGAGCCACAGGGATAGTTTTAATTTGGTGCAAATTGTTTCTCGGCTGTGGAAATCGAACCCGGGTTCTTAAATCCACAAGACGACTTGATACCTCTGAGCCATCAAATGACATGTAATCTCGCTTTTCTTTTATTTATTTAAACCAAAGTTAACATTTAAGTTTTGTTGGTGCAACTGGCCATAAGGTGACTATAAATGATTGCCATCTTTTTTTTTTATTAATACCTACATATTTAAAATTTTATGTTGGTATACCTGACACCTAATTGTCAAATTCAAATATGTCAAATAAAATATAATTGTAATTTAATTACAGGAATATTAACTTTCTTTCATCTTTATTTATAAAAATGGTTATTTAGAAATTGGGAAAAATTTAACCTAAAAAATTAATCAAGAGATATCATGTTGATAGTGACAAGGCTTACCAACTAAACGGGGTAGCCAACTTAACTAGTTTTTTTTTCAGTCATCTGGTACATTTTAATAATAGTATTATTAAATGTGAGTAGGTGGAACAGTGGTATCCTCAGAACTCTGGTTCGATTCCCACTGACGACAAACATTTTCACCACATTAATACTGCTCCTGTGGCTCCCCTTCCACTAACATCTTTGGGAAGCTTGATTTGACGGCTGGAAATCGCACTTCACGTGCAAAAATATAACACTTACCGAGATCTGTTTCGGCAGAGTGCCACACTCAATAATAGGTAGAAGGCATAATGATATATTTATTTTATTTTACTGTGAGAGTTGTGTTTAATTTGACCGAAAATCGGCTGTATCATGTAACACATCTTTAATAATAAGCGACATCGATAAATTTTACTAGCTCCGGCAACACCCGTTTTGTCTTGACGTTTGTCAACTTTGTATTTATATGAATAAAAATTTGACAAACATCAAAAAGAGACAGGTGTTGCCAAAGCTAAAAAAAATTATCGACGTCGCTTATTAATAATCATGTGTTACATGATACAGCCGATTATAATTTATTGTTCTGGAGACATCCATGTATATCCATCCATCTCCTTTAAGACATCTTGTATGTTTTCTATGCATCTATTTTTTGCATAACTTTAGCGAAACTATAAAGAAGGAATTTTAGAAAGACATGTCCTATTTACTTTATTGACTGTATCCATTTCATTTTTATATGTTTTTGTACTTGACAAAAGTATATTTATTTTCCATTTCTTAGCCTAGCCACGAATTTGGTTTTGAAAGGAAGAATATTTTCTTAGATATTTTTATCTTGTATATCACAATAAAGCCCATAAACTTACAGAATCCATTGTGCTCAAACGCAAAAATATGAAAAGTAATAAAAAGTTTGAACTTGAATATTATTCCGTAACTTATTTATCTGCAGAACTTTTGTAGGCGACTTTGAAAATAAATATTTTTCCACCAATGTCAGATTGCCAAATTCTCACATTTATCTGACAGCTTTTATCTGATTACTATGTTAGAAATGCTATTTTTAAATTGTTTTTCTGTCGAATATATTTTCTCTGCTCATCCACAATTTATATTTAACTTTTTTTATTAAAATTATATAATTTTGCTGCAAGTATATCATTTGATTAATTTTTTAAATAAATTCATGCAATATTTTTTCATCAGTATTTCCTGTGTTTAAAATGTAGCTCAAGAAATTAAGAAATGTTCTCCAAAAATATAATTGCTCTTGTCATGACTTTTAATAAGATCGAAAATAAGATTTCTTCTCTTGTGGTCTAATATTTAATTAATATTCTGTACATAACAGCCGTATTCATAATAAAAAAATACTGATTTAAACCTGCTAGAAATTCGTACTACTTAAGACTGACATTTCACTTATTCATAGATCAAATCTAATGATAGTATTGATTTACAATTCTTCTTCTTCTTCTTCTGTGGCACTATAATCCATGGAGGATCTGGGCATACCGGACTCACCGAGTCGCAGTTTTAACACTGCTATACTGCCGATTCTCATAATCAGATGATACATTATTTAAGGCGTATAAGTGACTAATTTATAGCACCCGAATGTTATTAAAACATGTAACTGTATTTTATATTTTACGACAAATCACACTTTGTCGACAGGCGGATTCGAACTGACGAACTTTGGTTCGGGTGACATCACAATATGTTAAGAAATGTGCCTCAACACGCTCGGCCACCACGCCTGTACTGATTTACACTAGGTGTAATATTTAAATCTGTTTTCATTATTGGCTCAGTGGTATCAAGTCGGCCTGTGGACCCAAAGAACCCTGGTTCGATCCCCACAGCCGAAAAAATATGTTCACCGATTTAAAAAATTACTCCTGTGGCTCCCCTACCACTAACATCTTTGGGAGCTATGATTTGATGGCTTGTAATCGCTCTTCACGCGCATAAATATATTACTTACCGAGATCTGCTTCGGCAGAGTGCCACACTCAGTAATGGGTAAAAGGCGTGATGATATATTTATATTTATTTATTTATTTATTCATTATTGTTAAACAATCAGTTGAATATTGTTGATTTAAATAATATTTAAATTCAGCTTTGTTATTTTAATTAATAACCTGCTGTTTAATTTATATTATTTAAAATAAACAATTTAAATTAAATTAACTTTAAAACTACAAATATTATGTAACATAAATGTAATACAGTTCCACGCATTTATTTACAAATCTGTTATTATATTTATATATTTTGAATTAATTTCAAATTGAAACCTACAGAACTCAACCCAGATTTGCAAATAACTTAAAACAAACGTACAACAAATTGCTAGTATAAATTGCTTACGCCACTATTTACCAACCTATTCAAACAACGCGAGTTAGAAAACACGTGAGTAAGGAAAACAATCCACCATCATCCACAATTCCCACTGTTGCCAGTTGCGCAACTCACTTTACATTTCCCCGAAGTCTTTCACAGTCTAACAACTAGGTTATATGCAATGTAAGTGCACAAACAATATGAATGTGCAGATGCCGGGTAGTACCACTGTGAGAATATCAACAGTATGAAGCCTGATTTACATTATACTTTTCTCCTTCAGAAGTTTAAAACTGCTTTTATATTCTGTGTAGGAGTTCAAAGAACTAGTTACACGATCAAAGGATAAAAATAACATTTCTAAATCCTTGTAGAAAGTGGGTTTTTCAGTCAGATTTAAAAAGATCAAGGAACAGCATTATGTTTAAGCATTTAATCTATGACGAAATAACTGCTTATAATAGTTATTTATTATACAAGTGTTTTATTAGGTATATAAAACACGCAAGAAAAGTTTGAATACGAGACTGAAGGGCGAGTTTTTAATTTGTCTTAAGTGTTTTATATACCAATAAAACACAAGTGTAATACAAAATTTTATCCACAACTCATAATTATAGGTATCGAAGAAGATTGGTCGTAACGTTTAACGTTGATTCAGTTATATATAAGGCGTATTCAATTTGCCATTTGGATCAGATCTAACTTACATTTACTGAACCAGTTCACATATTTATTTCGTTGGATTACTTCGCTGATTTTATTTCCAGTACTAGAATTACAGATTCTGATTTACTTTGAAGTAATTCACCCCATTAAGTGCATCAGTTTGCTTAATTCAGTTCATTTAGTCATGTGTCAAATTTCTCTGAACTGATTTAAGTGAACCAAGTGGCAAATGGAATACAGCTTATGTCTTTATAATATATGAGTTATAGGGTGGCTAGCTCAGTGGTATGAAGTCGGCCTGTGGATCCTGAGAACCCTGGTTCTATGCCCACAGGCGACAAACAATTTTCTCAAACTACGGTAGATCATGAAGTGGTTGCTAAGTAACAAGCTGTTTACAGTGTTTTATGGAATATAAAACACTAGTGTTTTATGAGCCATATAATTCAACTGAAATCAGTGTAATAATGGCTTCATTATATATGAGTTGTGGATAAAATTAGTTATTAAACATTTTTACGTTTCCTTGGTTACAACACATCAAATTTATATTATTTCTGATTTTTTCCTTTCCATTTACTTAAATAAATCAATAATTATTGTATTATTCTTTATTGACAGTTGTAGAAAAAATATTGTTTGTATTTCGTGAGCGAAATTCGTGTTTTTTTGTGTGTTCGAATCACTTTTTTGTGTCGACCTAAAGTAACATTCCCACGCGCAACAAAAAACACTCATTTCGCGCACTTAATACAAAAATAACTATTTATATCTAATAGCAATATTATAGTTGTTATTGTTACAAAATATTTATTAAAATATCTAGAAGAATGATTGAAATTTTAGTTTTAGTAAAAAAAATCAATTTACTAACTACTAACGTGTTTCATGCGGGTCAATACACAGATATAAGTCCCTATACTAGAATATACTACTATTGAGGTTTCGTGTTTGAGCAGAATTACATTTTGTTAGCACTTTCCAAGATCTAAATAATAGTTACGTCCATCTACGATCAACGTTATACAACTTCAGAAATAGATGATAGACATGTAATTTCAAATTTCGTGCCAACTAAAATGCGGAAATTACACTTGGAAATTCATATTCGATTTATTATTATCATACATACCTGAACAAGCTGCACATGAACTGATGCTTTTGATTCAAATTGAAACTCAGAACTTTTCTACATATATTAATTAAAATTTGTGTGAAATAAAAGCATCCAAGTATTATTCCTTCACTATTAATTATCATACAACGTATCGATTTATCAATGGTGGGATAATGTGTCGAATAAAACAATTCAGACAGATAAGAGAAAAACTAGAATCAATAAATTACAGAAAATATAATTACGATTTATAAAGCGGGTTAGCCAGTAATACCAATCTTCATTTAATTTTTTGGAAGATAGATAACTCTGTGGCAACGCGCCAGCATGAGGATTTAAGAACCCGAGTTCGATTCCCTTAACATACTTTAAAAACCTTTACTCATATCTATGGGGGCCATGATTACTTGCAATTGTAAGCTGGATGCAGCCCGCTGATACATTTTATCCGCTCGGAGCTTTGCTTAGACGTCAGCTCATTTACCTATTTTCTAATTTTTTATTTTTATATAATTAAATTGAATTGCATATGTAACGAACGTCGAAGAAAGGAGAATAAAAAGTGAATGGTAGTGATTGGATGGATGTGATTGAAGGTTTGTTGTGTGATGAGTAAATGAGCTTATATGGTGGAATCTATGTTTGTGGTTGAAGTGAGAGTGATCTGTTATTTGCCAAGGACTGATTATTTGATGAATCTGATGAGTAAATGATTTATGAGTGATTTTAGCGTTCGTTTATTAAAAACTAACCGAATTATATAATGAAACTACGTGACGGCTAAAGCTAAAACTCTAACAGCCGTATTCATAGTGAACATAACATGGTTTAAACCAGTACTATCTTCATATTAGTTTAGTTTACCAAAACAACTTATTCATAGAAGTGGTTTAGGCTAGCGCTGGTTTAAACCAGGCTTAATTTTTAGACTCGCCAATACCCTAGTTTGACAGTGGTTTAAAGTTTCATATAGGTGATTAATATCGAAATTATGTACTTTTATCAGTGTAAGTATAGTTATTACTAACTTCTTTAATCATTAAATTAATGTGAATATACGGAAATAATATTTTGCATTTTCAACTTGAATCGGCTTGCAGGTTAGAATGGAAGATGTCAATTAATTCCAAGATATGTTTGCCGACATTGAAGACATCGAAGACGTTGTAGATCCGTTAAAGAAGAAGACGAAAAATATATTTAGATCACATAAATCCTTTTAAACAATATGATAACACCGAATTAAAAAAAAAATACACCATGTATTTTATAGTTTATGTAATTAAATATTATAAATTGAATTCGCAGACTATAAGAACACTCATTAACAATGTTCGTCCAATATTAGAATATGGTGGAAGAAAATTACGACCTGTAAATATAGAAATACAAGTTTTAAGCACGATTCGTTATTTAGTGAAAAGCGAATCAGTTATAGTAATACAGTATATTATTAAAATGAGCCCCTTTTGCACCGAATATCAATTTATTTTATATCAGCATTCCTAATTTAATTTATATACTGTATAGTATTTATTTCCATCCGATATTCTGTACTTTGAATTGATATTTATAAATATTAATATAGACGTTTCTCGTAATTTATAAATAGTTGGTAATATGTTTCTAATTGTTTTATCTCATTTACTAGGTAATGTCCGTATATCAATCTTGTTAGACGACTCCTTTGTATAAACTCTTATCAAAAAGAAAACAAAACATCCAACTGTCACATCTGTTTACATAAAATAATATTCACTGAGCATGCGCGCAGCAAAAATGACCATGGCCAACTTGATCAACCTCGCTCCAATGAATTTAAACTTGGACTACGCAGACAAGGTTTAAACCCGGTGTGAATAGTACTATGAATAAGTTGTTTTAGTACAGGTCTAAACCTGAACTATGAAAACCTTATTTAAAACTGGTTTATCTGATTTACTATGAATACGGCTGTAACAGTTGACTAGTTAGGAGTGCTGCTTACTGGAAAAAATTCATTTTCGATACTAAGAGCACCATCTCTTGGATTTTCTAAGGACTTATTGAACGACCCTCGTATGAAAGTAGTTTGTTAATATACTATTTCTTAATGGTAGTGGCTCAGTGGTATCTGAGTCGGCCTGTGGATCCTAAGAACGCTGGTTCGATCCCCATAGCCGACAAAATATTTTCACCAATTTAAAATTACCCTATGGGGTGGCTAGCTCAGTGGTATCAAGTCGGCCTGTGGATCCTGAGAACCCTGGTTCATTTTCCACAGGCGACAAACAATTTTCACCATTTTAAAAAACTACCCATGTGGCTCCCCCACCACCAATATCTATGGGGGCCGTGACTTGATGGCTGGTAACCGCACTTCACGCGAAAATATATCACTTACAGAGTTCTGCATCGGCAGAGCGCCACACCCAGTAATGGGTGGAAGGCGTGATGATATATTTATTTATTTATTTTTCAAACTAACCCCTATGGCTCCTTCACCACTAACATCTTTGGATGCCGTGACTTAATGGCTGGTAACCGCACTTCATGCGCATAAATATATCACTTATCGAGATCTGCTTCGGCAGAGTGCCGCACCCAGTAATGGGTAATAGGTGTGATGATGATATATGATATATTTATTTATTTCGTGTGATATCCTAAAGAAAACAAATTCGCAATCCATTATTACAGAGCTGATCATAATATATGCATAATAAATTCTCTTTACTTTTGATCTAAAAACCGTGTAGTAAAAATACCTCATACATTTACCTTACCTGTATTAACACCTCAACTTCTAACCACACCATTCATCCCCATCATCCCCGTAAAACCAACTTAACTCTCACAGCCGCCTCATCCTCATCGTCATGTGCCTTGTGCATATTGTTTGCGGAACTTCTCACTCGTTGTTCGTACTCTGTTCTCTACTGTGAACTTTACGGCAGAGCTGGGACCGCTGCCTCTGAAAGGGGGACGCAATGCGGTTCGCGCCACCGCAGCAGATCGGAGGCGGCGGTGGAGACACCGTGGTGACTGTCGACAGAACACTACAGAGGAGAATGTAAGAGCAGGTTTTTAACGGAGGAATTTGTTACATGGAAATTCCCTGGATGGTACATGGAGTGCGATTGTGGATTGAATTAGAGCAGGATTTGAGATTGGAATGGAGACTGGGTAAACTGATTTATGCAGAAATGCAGTTGTAGTTCAGTTGTGAATAATTACCAAAATGTAAAACATCTCTCTGATATATTTAGGACCGTGGTTTGATGACTGGTAACTGCAATTATTACGCCTAAGAGATCTGCTACTGTAAACTGCCCCATTCAAAAATAAGCTTAATGGTGTTTTGAAACTATAGTAACCCAGTGGATAAGAGCAAGCAAAAGATCGTGCGTTCAAAACTCACTGACTTCTAATAATATAAAAAAAAAACGATTATATCTTAGTGGTTGGGATTTCACTATAAGCTCTAAAGTTCCTTGTACTGTGATTAAGCGAACGTAAGCGTTAACGTAGCAACCTTTTTACAAAATTAGGCTAGATAGAAACATAATAATGCAGTAGAGAGGTAGTTATTAAAAAGCGTCTTGCAGAAAACAAGTAGTTAGTAAAATGTGTTTCCTCTCGGTACTCTGATTGACACTCTATTTAAATATACATTATTTATTGACACGTCTTCATTTTATAATTTGATAGCTAATTATAACTGATGATGAACTACGAGGGCAGGGAGAAAAGTCCCTAAAAAATAAAACAGATGGCACCACAATCGCAAATCTCATGTGACATTTGTGATGTACCATCTTTAACTAGAACGTATTAAAATTTTCAGACTGATATGTCATTCGGTTCTGTTTTGACACCCATCTAAAGCAAGCAACCTTGAAGGTTTTTGAAAACATGGAAAAAAGTTAATTTTGCGTCTTGATTAAACATTATTTCTAGCGTGGAAAAAAACATTACGCAAACCAAAGCATCGCTTGTTAAACATTATGGGGATTCCTCACCATCGATTGGAACGATTCACAAGTGGTTTACTAATTTTCGTTGTGGTAGTATGACCACAAAGAACGCCGAACGTTCTGGTCGTCCAATTGAGGTTACAACGCCAGAAATCGTCGATAAAATCCATGGTATGATATTGGACGATCGGCGAGTTAAAGTGCACGAGATGCTGAGGCTATGAGCATCTCAACCGAACGGATACGGAACATTTTGCATACATTTTTGAATATGAGAAAACTATCTGCCAGATGAGTGCCGCATTGTGGACAACGCACCGGGGTACAGGTCCGCAGTCGCAATGGCAAAATTGCATGAATTGCGCTACGAATTGGTTCGTCATCCACCATATTCTCCAGATTTGGCGCCTGCGATTTTTATCTATATCCAAACTTGAAGAAATGGCTCGGTGGCAAGAGATTTGGCTCCAACGATGAGGTAATCGCTGAGACAAACGCCTATTTTGAAGGATTGCCAAAATCATATTATTTGGAAGGGATCGAAAAATTTGAAAAACGTTGGACGAAGTGTATCGAGCTACAAGGAGATTATGTTGAGAAATAAAATATGTTTTGATCAAACGTTACGTTATCTAGGTAGATAAAAATATTTTTTGACGTAAATATCTTCAACATTTACACGTACTTCAACTTTTCTAAATATTCTATACCATCAGAAAAAGACAATCCTGGGACAACTCTGCAAAAATTGTTCAACAGCTTTTTTGAGTGCATCATCAAAAGCAAATAGCTTTGCTCTGAGATATTTTTTTAAATTTTTAAATAAAAAGAAGTCTGATGCGCTAAATTAGAACTATACGGTTAACTCTATAAATCCACTGTTATTGTTTAGTTGCTGAACTTCATTTGATTTATGAACCCGAGAATAATCGTGACTCATTTTATCAACAAATAAACCTTTACAAATCCTTATAAATCAAACAAATTAAATATAATTTCGTACATGCACTTATACATGTCAAAGCTATATTATAATCGTTGCTCTTTTGTTTCATAGCTAGGTGGATAACAGAATAATATGCCCTCGTATTTATAGGATAAATATATTCGATACTTGAATTTTTACAAGGAAACCAGACATTTTGTGTTTGACATACAATTTTTTTATTAAAATTTATTAAAGTTTTTACTTTCGCAAACTTCTTTAGAAAAAACTTTTCCTAACCCGTATTAATTTTCAAATTCATATATCTTATTGTAATACGTGCAGGTAACGCTCAGACTTTTTATAACCTAACTTGAATCCTCTTGTGAAAAAATATGACTTGTGAGAATTATAAATTAGGAATTTGTTACTTGTGGGACGCATTTTGGTGGCAGCGCAGATAAATTCCCGGCTCTGGTTGCAGACACAGCGCGAGTTGTCCGTGATCGTGATCGTGTTCCGAGTTCTCGGTTCCCACTGTTTCGCAATTCGCTCGCTAGAGGACCGAGACTCCAAGAGTGACAAACGACTCCAAATGAAACGTTGATCTTTTAATTCCTACCTTAGGGGTTTTTGCTCTGTGATTACGTATCATTCACCGAACTTTTTTTAGGAACTGATGTTTATTATTTTTACTTCAAAGCGAAGATGAGATGTTATTCTTTATTCTGGATATTTAGACAACTAATTTCAGATGTCTCGCACTGTTGTGTTTATTAAAAGTTGACTAAAAATAGATCTGTTGTAACAGTTCTATTATAGTACAGTTTTAAGCAGGCACGCTTTGTGGGACGAATTATTTTAGAAAGAGATTCAATGAAAATGAATACTTATGGATTTTATTTATGTTTTTTATTCACCCAATATTTTTGACACAACCGAAAAACAAAAAGTCCCTGGTTGTCCTTCAAATAAACGTCAAAAGTTCAAACATAAAGAATACCATGAAACTTAATTTGACTGTTGTAATTAACATAACGCTCTTTAATTGAAGTAATTAATAATTATAAATGAGGAAAATAATAAATAATAATAATAAATTAATGAGTTTATATGGAGAGATCTATGAATGTGGTTGAAGTGAGGGTGGTTTGTTTGGATGAAAATGTTTGACGAGGGCTGATTGTTTGATGAGTGTGATGAGTGATTTTAGGGTTCGTGCTACCCCATTTGTTGGGATGTAGCGTGAAGATATGTATGTATGTATGTATGAAAATAGAATTAATTTTTATGTTCGAATTCTAGACTTTAACAATTTTATTTTATTTAAAAATTTAAATTGATTTTTTTTGTTCCTTTGGTTCCTACCATTATCAAGTCTAAACTAGAGTTAAATATATTAACAAAAGTTAGAGTTATATTATAATTTTGTTACTGAACATTTGTTCAGATATAGTTATTTATGCCCGTGATGCATACAATATTAATTTTATTTTGACATAAACTTGATTTCTGACTCTCAAAAGCGGGCCTAATTTTGCTATTATAGCACGAGGGCGTATAAAATTGCCAAGCAACAACTATTCAAACAAATCAAAATCGTGATTTATGGATAAATGTCAAACAAAGAAACAACTACAGAATCGAAACGTCGTCATCTTGAATTTTTAAATCAAATAAAATTGTTAAAGCCTGGAATTCACACATAAAGATAATTAATTTTATTTACCTTACATGACATGGGGTGGCTAGCTCAGTGGTATGAAGTCGGCCTGTGGATCATGAGAACCCTGGTTCGATTCCCACAGGCGACAAACAATTTTAATAATGTCAAAAAACTAGCCCTGTGGCTCCTCCACCACTAACATTTTTGGGGGCCGTGATTTGAAGACTGGTACCCGCTCTTCACGCGTAAAATATATCACTTACCGAGATCTGCTTCGGCAGAGTTCCACACCCAGTAATGGGTAGAAAGCGTGATGATGTATTTATTTATTTATTTTATTTACAATTACTAACGCGGATTAATTAAATTCATCTTTATTTAAAATAAATAATTCCTGCAAAGGGTTGAATTTGATATAATCCATCTGAAAACGCGAATCTAAGAAGCCATGAGAACAGCTGACAATCGACTTGTCGATGGGAGAGGGGCGAACGCGACTAGATCGTAACTGTACCGTGTAAATCAAGTTTACATATTTAATACGGGCCTGTCCATTGCCGCGAGCCCCTTCGGACGGTGAATAATTCAGCGGCGACCCGATCGGGACCACTGGAATATTGAGGTACGGGTACGTGAATGTTTCATAGCCACTGGTGTGATGTGCGTATGAACTTACAGATGACATATGTAAATAATTTATGCGCGAAACGTGCAGACGCATCCGAGCAAATCTCGCTGACCGCCCGAAAAGTTAGATTGACTTTGCTCGGAATTAAGTGCTGACCAAACTAGCTGAATTAGAGAGGATACAACTCCCACTCGTATGTTTGGCGAATCCGCAACTTTTCAATTACCGTTGGGGTTAGTTTTTCGTTTAGTTATTCTACACGAATACGCGGGGATTTGTCACGTAAATATTTCACTGTACCATTAAAACTTTATTAGCTACTAGTGAAACAACATACATTACATTGACGCTTGATATATGTTATGTATTTTGATGTAATCAATTTCAAAAATACTTGCAGTTTATATATCTTGGCATTAATGTAACTTCCAATAAATTCGATATATTTTCTAATTACTTTCCTTTACGGGTTTGGAATAAATCGTAAATACATATATTTTAAATTTATGATTGACATATAATTTGTTGACTTTAGTTCTTGACACAACTGGTCTTAATTATGACTGATTATTTATTTTTTAACGTTTTTTTGTTATCACGTGACAGATTAAATATTAAAATATGTATTTATTATTACCACATACAACGCGCTAACAAATATGTATCATTCCTTTTGCTCTCTTCAAATATAATAACACTGCAATTATAATTAATCACAATTAAAAACATATTTTTATTTTGAGTAGCAGTTAACGGTCGTTAAATCACGGTGTCATAGATATCGTTTCGTGCGCTACTGTTTTTTTTTTCGTATAATTCAATTTTAAAAATTAAAAAAATATATGTTTCATCAAGCCTTTTTACCCATTACTGGGCGTGGCACTCTGCCGAAGCAGATCTCGGTAAGTGATATATTTTGCGCGTGAAATGCGGTTACCAGTCGTCAAATCACGGCCCTCAAAGATGTTAGTGGTGAAGGAGACACAGGGGTGGCTTTTGAAATTATGAAAATTGTTTGTTGCCTGTGGGAATCAAACCAGGGTTCTCAGGATCCACAGGCCGACTTCATACCACTGAGCTAGACACAGCATAGAAAATTTTAAAATATTCAATCAATTTTGCACAAATTTATTACTTTATAACAATAATTTCTCTTGACCCGTTTTCTATTAATTCTAATTCAAAACTCTTTAAAACAACTGAGTTACTAAGATGAAATCCCATTACCAAATATTTTTTTTGGCACCCACTTGGTGGATATAATACTATTACTTCAACTTATTCAATAGTAAAAGAACGCTATTTCAGAAATATTTACGTTATCATGGATATGTCACTATTACTATCAATATTGTAATGGCTCAGTGGTATCAAGTCGGTCTGTGGATCCTAAGTACCCTAGTTCAATCCCCACAACCGACAAACATGTTCACCAATTTAAAATTGCCCCTGTGGCTCCCCCATCACTAACATCTTTGGGGGCCGTAATTTGACGACTGGTAACCGCACTTCACGCGCATAAATGTATCACTTATCAATATCTGTTTTGGAAAATTGCCACACCCAGTAATGGGTAACAGGCGTGATGATATATTTATATTATTTTATTTACTATCAATTTAACATTAAAATATTGTATTTTATTTGTATCGGTAAATTATCTTAAGGTAGTACTAGTGTGACATTGGCGCCATCGGTTGTCGAGTGGCGAAACTGACGCTCAAAAAAATATAAAAATTGAATAAAATAAGTGTTTTATACCTGTTGTGGTTTGAATATCATGAATTGTTAACATGTTATTGGTCTAGTGAATTTTCAAATACCATACCACCGTGTGGTGTTGCCATTATAAATTGGGATTCTTAATTTTTCGTTAAAAACAAGGCTTTGCATGGCTGTATATACATTACTAACCGATAAAAAACTTTCTCCTTCTGATATAATATACATGGATAGTTCTAGAACATTATACTAGTTTTTCAAATGAAACTGCAAAATTTTAGAGGTACACAAACCAAATATGTGCGTTTCTGAGTGATGATCGCCATAAGCCCCGTGTAAAGAACTCAACTTTACAAGCAAATATATTTGTTCACAGACGATAAATGTGTTTCATATTTTAACAGGATGCGTATGTCTATCCAATGTTTACACGCGCCAAATTTCATTTAGAGCTGCAAAAAAAAATTTCACGCTAGTACTACCTTAATAAAAAGCACACAACCTCTCAAATTTTCTTAGGTTAATATTTATCTTAAAGCATTCAATTGTTCAGTAGCAAAATCACTCGGGCAATTTAGTATTTTACCATAAAATTTAAGTAACTTTTTTGACAAATAATATCCCTTTGCTTGCGCTGTACAGAATTTTGCTCTTATTTGATATAAGTTATTTCCAGTATTAATAATCGAGTTCCAAATAATGATAAACAAGCTTACACTTTATTTACATAATCTATAGATAATTAAGACTATTGAGCATTCAAGTTCTGGTTCAAACTGAAACCCAGAGCAAACAACTCACCTGAATTTCGCAGCAACGAATATGAACAGAAATTATTCACATCACCTTAATGATCGAAACTGCATACAAAATATAAGCATGAATAAATAAAAAATTCATATGACCTATTTCAAACGCACTGGGGTGCAGTGAATAGCGAATGCTGCCCGACTGTAAACTGCGGCAGGGTTACGGTGCGGGGGACGAAGGAAGACATTGCTCTGGTCTGCGCGAAGGAAGATGGATAGCTTAGACAGAGATAGATGCACAGTAAGGTGAAGGAGCACGAACTGTGATCCAAGAAGGCCGGATTCGCAATTACCGGCCATGGGGAATACCCGCACACTCGCCGTGCCCAGCTAAATTGTATTCCGGTTCGTGGATTTACATTTCAAGGATTCATGAAATTATTTTTAAATGAATTTCTGCAGAGGTTGAAAAATACGTTAGACTGATTTCTTTTACTTTAAAATTTCAGAGCTTCCTATAGGTACCAGTTTTATTATTATTAATCTCTTATATTGTGTCGTATTTACTTTCAAAAACAAGCGCAAGGTGACATTGCCTCCCTTTCTTATCTTTTTGATTCGTTTTCAGTTATTGCATAGAGTGTTTAACTGAAATTGTGTGGAATTCATTTTCAACAACAATCGCAGGCCGACGCTGCCTTCCTTTCATATCTTTTGATTTCATTATATTTAAATTTCGTTTTCTTTGATCTAGACATACGAGTGTATCTAGTACGGATAAACAGCATGAAAATTAGAAAAGCTCTTTAAATTTTCGCGTAAATAATTCGATCGAGAACTTGAACCGTATTTTTAAAAAATCACTTCACGGCACGGTTGTCATTTATTTATTTATTTATTTATTTATGTCACACTGTACAACAGGAATTGATTCCCAATTACAGTACAGGATCCGCACTCACCGAGCCGCAGAGTGGTAGTAATTATAATTTCTAGCTTGAGTGGGAATCGAACTCGGGATCTCCGGATTCGAATTCCGTAACGGCACCCACCCCACCGTACTACCGTACTTTAATAATATTTTAACATTTAAAGCGTGAATCACATCTAACAAATTTAACCATTATTAAGACTTAAAAGTACGCACAGATTGACTTTAAATATCATATTACGAATATCAAACTAATTTACCGCTACTTGGAGTAAGTGGCACAGTGGTTATCGTGTCGGCCTGTGGATCCTGAGAACCCTGGTTCGATCCCCATTGGCGACAAATATTTTCACCACATTAATACTACTCCTATGGCTCCCCCTCCTCTAACATCTTTGGGGGCCGTAATTTGTCGACTGATAACCGCAGTTCACGCGCATAAATATATCACTTACCGAGATCTGCTTCGGCAGAGTGCCACACCCAGTAATGGGTAGAAGGCGTGATGATATATTTATTTATTTTATTTTATTTGAAGGTAGGTTATCCAATATACAGATTAACTCTAAAAATGAGACAGAAAAGTTTGTTTCCTTAGATTTAATTTAGAAATTATCAGTAAATTATCACAAATTGCAATATTCTTATATACAAAGTAGGTATGCTTCCCGCTGTTAGGGGTTTTGCCACCCATTAGGAGCGCAAGAAGATTTTGCAAATCTCTTGACACATACTATACATTAGTATTTATTTTTAGCAGAAATATTTGCATTGAACTAATTATCTGCATGAAATCATTAATAAAATAATTTTTAATAGTCGTCGATATAAATTTCTATTGAAATATAAATCTAGACGTATTTGAAACAACAACGGTTGGTGTAAAATTTCCATATTAATAATGGGTATCGCGGTTTTCCATGGTCAACAGGAGAGAAAGGGGCGTACGTAGGGTCTGCCGTAGTCATTTATTAATTCATATCTAGCGTGCTCTGGAACGCGTAAACACGGACATAAAAATAAACAATGGTTGCCCGTGATAGATTGTCGATAATAGCCGAACCGCGACCAAACATTTATGACGAAACAAAAGCAGAAACAATAGAAATAGATACCACTGTTTACTATCTAGATCATAAAAATTGCAATACAGATGTATTTCATACGGTATTGGTTTTCCAATCAATAATCGGATTATTAACTATAAAATATTTTATAGTTATTGGCTTACTGGAACAGGTGCAAGATTATTTCTGCTTATATCCTAAAATATATTTCACAACTCAGAAAATTAACTGTCCTCTGTAAATGGTATTAAGAGATCTACTGGTATGTTTATTAATTTTTTTGTTGGCTTCGCACGACGAAATATGAATGGCGTATAACTGCTGTGAAAATGAGGTATTTGTGGGGTGTGTGTGAATATACTAGAAGAGATCGTGTCACGAATACAGAAGCGGATTTGAAATATTTCGGGCCCTAGGCAAAATATTTATTTCGGGCCCTTTAAATATATACAGGATGGTGATCGCGACTCTCGAATATAGGGATTTAACATGTAAAATCATAATTTTGTAATTTCCAGCTTCCCTAATTATTTTAAGTAAGAAAGCTTCTAATAAAAGTTTTAGGACATAAAATTCTGCATCTAATCCAATAAACAAAATTCATTTTGCATGCTTTGCAATAGCATAAATTAGATCTGAAAATAACGAAATTATCGATAGCCATGAAATTGAAACAAAATTAACAAATGTTTGACGTTTTATGTGTCAAAATAAATGACATAATTAAAGAAATTATTGTGACAGATTAAACGTCAAACATTTGTTTAATTTTGTTTCAATTCCATGCCTATCGATAGTTTTGAGGCTCTTTTCATTATTTTCAGATCTAATTTGTGCCGTTACGAAGCAAGCAAAATTTATTTTGTTTATTGGATTAGATGCAGAATTGTATGTTCTAAAACTTTTATTTGAAGCTATCTTGCTTAAAATAATTAGGGAAGCAGGAAATTATAAAATTATGATTTTACATGTTAAATACCCATGTTCGGAAGTCGCGGTCACCATCCTGTATATATATTTCTATTATTTAATCTAAAAGTTTGAATTCGGGCCCTAAAATTTTTGAGTCCTAGGCTATTGCCTCTTTAGTCTAGGCCAAAGTCCACTTGTGCACGAATACATTGGTGTATAATGAGTGTGAGATTGAGGAGAATGTAGTTAGCAAAGTGGCTGTAAGTCAGTTGAGATGGTTCGGACTTATGGAACGTAAGTCGAATGAGAGATTGGTGAAATAGGTGTATGTTCGTGAAATTGAGGGTGAAAGATTGCGTGGACGACCTATAAATAAATGGATGAATTGTTGCGCGAACAAAAGTTTCCGAGTATGAGAAACAAACGAGCTTGTATGAAAGGAATTATGAATGTGGTTGAAGCTAAATTGGTGTGTCGAGATAGGAATGTTGAGACAAGGATTCTGGATTTTAGTTTTGTTGTTTAGTAATTTCATTACAGTGTTTACATGCAGTTGTGTGAAATTCCCTTTCAAAAATAAGTGCAGGACCACACTCTCTTCCTTTCTGATTTTTTATTCGTTTTCTGATCTTACATAGAATGTTTAATTAGGTATATCAACATAAAATTTAAAATATATACGCATCACTAAAAAAACAATGTCAATCATTTATAGTCATCCGGTATAATATGATTGGCTAGTAATGTATGCTAGAATATAGTCATAAAAATAGTTTTGTTCAGTTTTTATTTGGGTCTTCATTTTCTTAAGTCTTCAAATTAATCAAATTGGTAAGAATTTAAAAAGCTCAATTATTTAAAAAATTTGCTACCGTTAATATGCTGTTCATTAAAAATAAACACAAAATTCTTTAATGAAGGCACATTGCTTCATTAAGGGTCTGTTTTACCAAATTCTTTATTAATTATTTGGTGTAAAGTTACCGCGTTAATTAGATTAATTAAATTAGGAGTATATTTTCACGGTCTTCAAGGGAAAAATAAAAAATATGCAGAGTTTAATCTTTCATTCTATACACTTTTTATTTGTTCTTTTACATCCTTCTGCCTGCGAATAGCTGCTTCTGTACTGTTGCAAAGATGATATTCTTTCGTGATAAAAGAAGGCTTATCATGAACGTAACAAAGAACACAGATGGAATATTTTAAAATGTAGCTATTCATATTCTATTTTCCTAGGTTTACTAAATTTATTTTATACCATATCTCCTTCCAACTTGCGCTATAAGTTTGCCAGTATAGTATAGTACCACTAGAATATGCAAGTTGACGTTTAAATTGTAATATTATTGTGGTTTCTTTTCATAGGAACCAAAGGTCTGTTTTCAGGTACTCAGTCAAATATTGCATTTGAAAATTCGAGAAAAACATTAGCATGTCTGGCTTAAAATAGATGGGTCACTGCAGTACAGTTATAATCCCCGTATAACAACACAGGGATGTATTTAAAATTTTTATACAGTCAAGTATTTAATAATAATCAATAATTTCTTTGAACTGCTATGAAATATAATATAAAAGCTAAACTACTAAAATATAATTATCATATCCTTTGGGGGCCGTGATTTGACGGCTGCTAACCGCACTTGATGCGCATAAATATATCACTTACCGAGATCTGCTTCGGCAGAGTGCCACACCAGTAATGGGTAAAAGGCGTGATGATATATTTATTTTATTTATTTATATCCTAAGTTTTCGTCAAAGTTCTAACTTGTGACAAATATTTGATAATTTTTTCGTTAAATATTATTAATATTAGAATGTGACGACCGTGGGTGCCAAGTGATTATGAAGAAGAACCACGTGACGATCCTAAATACGATTTATACAGAGTGATCAAAAGGAACTGTTACATTTGGCAATACAATTCCGGAAATCTTTTTATTCCACAGTTGGCACAACGCCAGGTAAAGGCAGAAGTGCTATTTGACATTTTAAATAAATACAAATAGGTTATGTCAGGAGTCTGACAGCTAATAGAATTTTGACATTTTAAGTAATATAAATGCTTTAGAAATAAATGTAATAATAAATGTACTCAAATTTAAATTTAAATTTTCAAATGTCACTGTCAACAACAGGAAATGAATTTATGTATCAGGCTTACCAATTTCAAGTATTTTTTTTATTGCCAACTGTAACAATTCCTTTTTGATCACTCTGTATATGTGAAATATTGTATCACAATTATAATCAAGATAAATAAATCTATCAATAGTTATTTATGTACCAAGGGTGAAAACAGACGTTTCTGGCCCGTGGCATGATTATTAGCACGAGGAACAAGGCGCCGAGGGCTAATAACATGCTCAGGATCAGAAACGTTAATTTCACCCGTGGTACATACAATATTTTATGCACAATAAAATAACATTTAATTATATGTTTAAAAGATTAAAATATGTACATAGGTTATATGTCAAAATGACATTTTGCAGAATCAAGAATTCACAATAAACAAAAATCGTCATTTTATTTATATATCCATAGAAATTATTTCTTTTTAGCCCATTGGCCAAAAATAAGTGTTTAAGCCTACTTTTTAGGGCTAAAATACAAGCTTTTCAGCCTGGTTATGCATACAATTTTAAATACTCTCCTGTGTTATTATTTGGATATTTTGTAAGTACTACAATGACCCATCTTTGGGTATTTACAAATCTAGTTCTTCATTGCAAGATACGGTCATATTACTTTAAAACTTTAAACATCAACTTTTATCCTCTATTGGAACTATACTTCCACATAGAAAATATGTTCCGTACGTCTTTGGATAAACCGAGCTTTTACAAATCCGTAACTTTATTTAAAACAAGGTCAGGTGTAATAAGAAGTACAGGAAGACAATTCTTCTGCCATTAAAATGTTTAGGACGCCATTATTTATTTTACGGTACTGCGAACGCTAAAATTTTGCGGCAAGACTCACGAATTATTAGCCAGCAAAGTGTTATGCTTTTGTTTACATATTAGCTCTGAAACGAACTCATTTCAATTTATAAACACGTAACTTCTATTTTGATTACATTTACGATGTTGACAATGACACAAACAGTACATAGAGGAATATACGTACAAACCGAAAATTACTATATTTGTGGATGCATTTATTTAAATTAAAGTTAGGTAGGTTATACGAGTCCATTCCCGCTTCAGTTGGCCCGAATCTAATTTTTTCCTTAAAAATTTAAATAATACTAAAAACCCAGGTAACTTACATTTACTAATTTCTACAATTAATTTTCAACATTTTTAACTAAATTTAACATTAAATATACCTTAAACGCAAAATGTGTGGCAGTATACCTCTAATTTTTTTTTCTTCACATAAACTAAATCAACATACAAATGAACTATCATGATTATTATCTTGTGGGCAGTTTGCCGGATGAAATTGAAGTTTATTATTATTTTAAACAAACTTTATTATTATATAGTTTTTTAATAAAATAATTTTTTTTAGTGAAAACAGAAATGTTTACTTCCTCTTTCAATGGCTGTCATTCCTAGATGTATATATCGATTGACTTAAAATTTTACCTGTGTATTAACAACATACTAGTATATGTCTCATTAAAATATCATTTCATTTTCTTGCATACTATACGAGAAATAAAACTGTAAAATATAACATCAAACGAAAAAATAAAATTGGGCCAACTGAAGTGGGACCGGGCTAGTATATGTAGTAAAAACATAACTTGTATTCCAAAATAATAAAAATTATGTTTTGTTTGATTTAATTTAATTTATAAAACGATTTGACGTTTATAACATTAAAACATTGACGTTTATAAATAATTCATAAAAAACAAATGTCATGGCTACTGTTACAACTTAACAGAAATTTTTAAATTAATTTTTAAAGTTGCGGCTAAACTAGACTCTTAAGAAAAAATTTAAAAACTGTTTGGTATGCATCTTTTAATTCTGAACATCTTTGCACTCTACAGTTTTTTCATAAAATTAATAGGAGAGCATGAAATTTCATAAAACTAATATTCCATGTTAAATCCCTATATTCGCCCTTACCAAGCACCGGTATATGTTTTACTCGCACTTAAAATCAATAAAATAAATAAATAAATCATCACGCCTTTTTACCCATTACTGGGTGTAGCACTCTGCCGAAGCAGATCTCGGTAAGTGATATATTTATGCGCGTGAAGTGCGGTTATCAGCCTTCAAATCACGGCCTCCAAAGATGTTAGTGGTGGGGGAGCCACATGGGTAATTTTTAAATTGATGAAAATGTTTTTGTCTATTGTGGGGATCGAACCAGGGTTCTTTGGATCCACAGGCCGGCTTCATAGTATTTATTCAATACAAACAGAAGAAAAATGCCATATAATACGAGTACAATAGAACATTGCATGCTTTGTCTTTCCTAAAAATGGCGGTATACCTCCACCACTTGCCTCACTTTTATGTATAATCCATTGTTTATATAAAATTCTTGGTATAATCGGTAATTTTGTTTTTTAGCTGTCAAAAGTAGTAAAATTTGAAACATTTATCTTAAAAATAATTTAGAAATAAATGACACCGAATATAACATTACGGCCGTAATTGCCTTTATTAATTTTTAACAGCAATTAAAACTTTTAACCAATGAAAATAGACATTACAATTGTAATTTGTTTTTTTTTAATTTAGTGTCATTTATTCTTAGTAGTTAAAGATTTTAACGTCCGTTAGTCAACTATTAGCTTGTCACCCTTAATCAGTTGTTCATTTTAACCGTTAATATAAATAATGAGTTATTAATACATACATATACAAGTAAATATAATTGATATTGTTGAAAGATAAATAATAATTGCAAATGACATATTAAAATAATTTTATTTAAATTGTGTCTGCGTCAATAAGCAGCTAAAATATTAAAATAAATTCAATATTTTGAATAGTGTGCTACTTTCGCATTTGAAACTAGTAAATAAAAGGAAGAAAAATTAAAATAGTTCAAGTAAATTTATTTATTAAACCTACATTATAAGCAGTCATAATATCACAAATATGATTAAGTAGTGTCATTTCTTAATCGTTTCTATGTGCCTCAATCCATCGACGCAGGACAGCGATGCTAGTGTAGACTCCTGGGTAATCAGGACGCGCACAGCCGTAGCCCCAGGACACAATTCCTACTAATTTGTTGTTGGCCATTAGAGGACCGCCTGAATCGCCCTAAAAATTAAATCAACAAACTATTAGTACAATTAATCCTTGTTTTTTGCTCACAAGAACATAGATTAATAGTTGCATTTTTCCAGGACGAGTAATTAAGGAGTTTTACACATATATACACTTCTTATACCTTTCATTCTATAAACTATAAAATATAAACTCTCTATACCAGTAGTCCACGGAAAACTATAAAACAATAAAACCATTAAATTCACATTCTGTAAATATTTTTTATTTATTACTGGGCACAACAGTAAAGCTATATTTATAATGAAGTAACGCAAGAAGTAACGCAAAAGTAGTAGGTTAGGCAAGAAGTTAAAACTTGTGATTTAAGTAGAACCATTTATATTGAAGTAAAGCAATCAGTAATGTAAAATAAGCAATGCAAAAGATGGTCAACTTTCATCTTTCTACGTTACTTTACCTAACATTTCTAACCGCTGGCCAATCAGAAGTCAGCGTTTGAAACTTCGCATTGTAATCTCTATTACCGAACGTGAAATATCAGCTGTCATTATCAAACATTTGGAATGACCTAAATTTTAAAAAAAATGGACAAGTAATATAATTTTTAAGGCCAATAAAATTCTGTATGACAGTTATCAAAAGATTTTAATTTATTTTTAAGAAAAACCAACAATTGTAGAAAAAATTAGGAAATCTTCTGAAAACAAACGGCAAGTTTTTGAGGTTATATTATTATATTAATAAATTTTGGTTTGTATTTATTTTTTAGCTGAATATGTGCAACCTCTTTGAAAAATTATAAGAGAAAGGAAAGAAATTGCGACACACCTCTGATTGGCTAACAGTATTAAGTTCTGCTTCTCAATATCAATCAGTAATTTGCTTGCGTTACTTTTTACTTTGCTTTATTTTACTTTATCTCTTACGTTACTTCATTATAAATCCAGCTTAACATCTATGGCTTAAAGTAAAATCCGTACCATTTAGATACAACCGTATTTTTTTTATATACCTAAGTAGAAGTTCTAACTTGTAAATTAATGAACGCAAATTTTTTCTCGGTTTTATCTGTTGGACTACGATCGTCTTTAAAATAACTGTTACAGTCAAAACGGAGTCTTATTTCGTCCGGATTCTATTCCTTTTCGCCTTCAAGTTAAAAAATAAAAATCTTGAATACGCCAAATCTATAATGCCGAGGACTAGCGTACAAAATAATTAATATCTGCTTGCTCCATAATTCTCTTCTTCAAAATAATTTTCCTAGTCCTTATCAATTTGTAAAAAACCTCTCCATGCCATCATTCATCAACCCCACATTTTTTCCCTGGCACGGGCCACTACTATCACCACTACCACATCGTTCGCGTTGTTGTACTCACTTGGCAAGAGTCGCGGCCCGGGGTCTGAGCACACATCATGCTGCCGGTGAGTTTCCCAGCGTAGCGGGCCTCGCATTCTGCTCCAGAGAGGACGGACACGACGGCCTTGCGGAGTGCCATTGGACCTGGTGGATTTGGTTTGCCTTCCTGTAATGGAAAACATGTGATTAGTTGCTGCCAAAAATACAAGTGAATAATGAAACTTAAGGCGTATCCCATTTACCATTTGGATCAGAGCTAATTTACATTTACCGAACCAGATTACTTATTTATTTCGCTGGATAACTTCGTTGTCTTTATTTCCAGTATTAGAATTATTGCTTCCAATTTACTTTGAAATAATTTATTCCAATAAAGGCATTAGTTTGCTTGGTTCAGTTCATTTAGTAATGTAGTCTAATTTATCTGAACTGATTTAAGTGAACCAAGTAGCAAATAGAATACAGTTATTGACAGCTAGTATCAACAATCAATTAACGACCAGTTTTTCAATCATCGGTTTACTCTCGATTAGCTTTAATCGTGATTAAATAATAATGGTAACCATAGTTTCCATTATTATTTAATCATGATTAACATTAATCGGTGATTGAAAAACTGGCCCTAAAGGTGACTACATTAATTTTTTCTCGAGCAGAAAATAGTTGACAACAGAACGTTGACATTTGCCATTTGGATCAGATTTAACTTACATTTATTGAACCAGATTACTTATTTATTTTGCTGGATTACTTCGCTGACTTTATTTCCAGTACTAGAATTATAGATTCTAATTTACTTTCAAGTAATTCGCCCTAATAAGTGCATCAATCTGCTTAATTCAATTCATTTATTCGTTTGTCAAATTTATCTGAACTGATTTAAATGAATCAAGTGGCAAATGGAATACAGCTAATGTAAGAGTGTGTGTCATCGTATCTATGGATTCACGCAACCTGTCACCTGAATTTCCAAACAGAAAAACTGTTAAAAAATTAAATATATTTCCGGAACAGACACAAGAAGGAAAAAGTCCCTAATCTTACTCCAAGAGTTAAAAAGATAGTTATTTTTTTCGTTCAAATAAATGGTTTGAATAAATGACGTGATGTAAAATGTAACTGTTTTTACTGCTTCAAAGAAACGACAGGGTCGCCTAATCGATTTGCCAGTAATTTCCTCATTTCAGCAGTAAAAACTGTTTTACCATGCTAGTAATCAGAGCTGGGCAGTAGCTAGCTACTTTTGTAGCTTAGCTACTAGCTTAGCTACGTTTACCTTAGCTGTAGCTGTAGGTTAACTAAATGTAAAAAAATATAGCTATAGCTTGTAGCGTACTATGTTTTTTTCTATTAGCTTAAAAATATTGTTAGAACAACTAAAACTACTTTTAAAGCTGCTTTTTGTAGCTTAAAGCTACTTTTTGTAGCCCAAAGTTACTTTTTGTAGCTTAAAGTTACCACTGTTCATTAATAAATACCTATTTATTTTTGTTTTATATTTGAATTATACCATATTGTTTAAAATCTATTAACATATTTTATTTTTCACTTGTTCTTAACCTATTCTACTTTTGTATTAAATATTAGATGAACTAAACACTGACAGCCGTATTCATAGTAAATCAGATAAACCAGTTTTAAATAAGGTTTTCATAGTTCAGATTTAGACCTGTACTAAAACAACTTATTCATAGTACTATTCACACCGGGTTTAAACCTTGTCTGCGTAGTCCAAGTTTAAATTCATTGGAGCGAGGTTGATCAAGTTGGCCATGGTCATTTTTGCTGCGCGCATGCTCAGTGAATATTATTTTATGTAAACAGATGTGACAGTTGGATGTTTTGTTTTCTTTTTAATAAAAGTTTATACAAAGGAGTCGTCTAACAAGATTGATATACGGACATTACCTAGTAAATGAGATAAAACAATTAGAAACATATTACCAACTATTTATAAATTACGAGAAACGTATATATTAATATTTATAAATATCAATTCAAAGTACAGAATATCGGATGGAAATAAATACTATACAGTATATAAATTAAATTAGGAATGCTGATATAAAATAAATTGATATTCGGTGCAAAAGGGGCTCATTTTAATAATATACTGTATTACTATAACAGATTCGCTTTTCACTAAATAACGAATCGTGCTTAAAACTTGTATTTCTATATTTACAGGTCGTAATTTTCTTCCACCATATTCTAATATTGGACGAACATTGTTAATGAGTGTTCTCATAGTCTGCGAATACAATTTATAATATTTAATTACATAAACTAGAAAATACATGGTGTATTTTTTTTTTAATTCGGTGTTATCATATTGTTTAAAAGGATTTATGTGATCTAAATATATTTTTCGTCTTCTTCTTTAACGAATCTACAACGTCTTCGATGTCTTCAATGTCGGCAAACATATCTTGGAATTAATTGACATCTTCCATTCTAACCTGCAAGCCGATTCAAGTTGAAAATGCAAAATATGATTTCCGTATATTCACATTAATTTAATGATTAAAGAAGTTAGTAATAACTATACTTACACTGATAAAAGTACATAATTTCGATATTAATCACCTGTATGAAACTTTAAACCACTGTCAAACTAGGGAATTGGCGAGTCTAAAAATTAAGCCCGGTTTAAACCAGCGCTAGCCTAAACCACTTCTATGAATAAGTTGTTTTGATAAACTAAACTAATATGAAGATAGTACTGGTTTAAACCATGTTATGTTCACTATGAATACGGCTGTCCCTGTTTGGGAGGCTTCTGTTAATGTGACTGTTAATTTATTCCGATATAAATAAAAATTATAGCATCAAAAATTAACAGTACATTTGTCCATTTGCGATTTTTGATATTTATGTACATAATTGTAAATTAACAGTCATTATAACAAAAGACTGATCAACTGATCATATGACAATGGCAAATTTAATTAATTCACAATAATTTAAAAAAAGTAGCTTTAAAATTTAACAGCTACTTCAACGAAAGCTTTTAGCTGTAGCTTAGCTATATTTTACAAAATGTAGCTTATTGCTGTAGCTCAGCTACTTTTTTAAAGAATAGCTGTAGCTGTAGCTTAGCTACATTTTTTAAGTAGCTTGCCCAGCTCTGCTAGTAATGTACTATAGTATAAATTAATTTCACCAATTTGTAGAAGTAAAATCAGATAATCTGTATTAAATAAGGCATTTGAATGTTTTGTTATGTTACAAATATGTTAACAATGAACTACAAATATAATATTCGTAAGGGGTTTTGTGTATAATGCATAAAGTTTGCTAACCATCCATAAAATTAACCGAGCATAGTAAAGCTATTTATTGTACACAATGCTGATAATCTATTCAAACTTTTTCCATTTTAATAACAAACAACAATAAATTCTGAGAAACGACCCTCATCTAATTTATTTTCGAAATAAAGTGCTCCTGGCATCTTGGCGGCTGCTTTAACTTAGCTAATTTATCAATAGAAATATGTGGATTTTATTTAATACAAAGCCGGGGAATAAATGCGCGGACAGTGAAAATAGACCACATATTTATCTATAAATGTGTACATATTTCTTTTTTATGTTTGACTATTAGATAAGAACAAAAAAGGATTCTGAAATTTCTTTTCCCTGGAGTAAATTCGAAATATTTTATTCGACAAATACAGTTTATCTTTTTACTTGCCAAAACTTTTTGCCTAAGAGAAAAATATGAAATACTTAAGTGTTTGTTTGAATACAAATGCTTTCTCTTTTTTATTATTATTTTAGCATCTATGTAAAGAAATATATCAATTATTTAATGCTCGTTACGTTAGATGAATACTAAAGTAGCATGTAAATTTCTGTTTATTTAAAATCTATTTGGCATTGTTTTCCTGGAATAACAATCAGATTATTCACGATATCAATTTAAAATGATGAATGTAACGAAATTCGATACAATAATAGATAAGAGATGATCCTTATTATCAAAATAACGTCTCCAACATCGTTGAAGATGACATAGAACTGTATTCCAAACTTTGAAAGCAGCTTTTACTGACAAAACCTACTCAATGCTTGCTATTTTCTCATTTTATAAAAAAATTGGTGTTATCCTAACTGTAGTTGCAAATGAATTTATAAAATGTTTGTAGCTATAGATAGGTTAATTCAATTATTTTTAATTTATGCGATTGAATTTACAATGTGTAATCTACTATGGATTTTGAGTGTTTTCATTTTTATTGCATTTTAATATGCGGCGCAATTAAAATCTATAATTACTGACGCTTCAAATAATTAATTAAATTTGTAAAATAACTTAATGTTAAGATCAATACTAAACTTTTAGAATATGAAGTTGAATACAAAGACAAATAATTCAAATGGGATGTAAATTTAAATAAACTCAATAATTAATCATTATAAACTATGTTTATATGAATTCAATGAATGTAGAGAGAAGAGACAGTATTGAAAGAGTTTTCATAGAAACTGTGTAAAATGCAAACGTGTTTCCCTGACAAACAATAGTCTATGTTACATCAGAATATAAAAATTGAATCACAATTTGTATTTGAATATGTTTCCCCTAAAAACGAAAATTTTCAGAGAATCAAGTGTAGCAGAAAACTTATTTCACAGGGTAATTAGCCATGGTGCAATTTTCGTTAAATAATCTCCGGCTCTGTCTAGTAGTCAATATAAAGTTTTATATTTTATTAAAGCCTTAGCACAGAAATATTTATTTTTAAATTTTCCTTAACTTCATTTTCGTTACACCAAATACATTTACATATATACTTTGTTCTAAGATGTAACTATATTGCATGTAACAATCATTTTCGGAGAAAATATGATGTCCAAACTATATAAATACGAGTATAATTATTACTTTTATCCACAACTCATATATTATAGACATAATTATACTGATTTCAGTTGAATTATATGGCTCATAAAACACTAGTGTTTCATATTCCATAAAACACTATAAACAGCTTGTTACTTAGGAACCACTTCATGATTTACCGTAGTTTGAGAAACTATATATAGGTTTATTCCATTTGTCATTTAGATCAGATCTAACTTACATCTACTGATCCAGATCACTTATTTATTTTGTTGGATTAATTCGCTGACTTTATTTTCAGTACTAGAATTACAGATTCTCATTTACTTTGCAGTAATTCACCCCAATACGTGTATCAATTTACTTAATTCAGTACATTTAGTCGTGTGTCGAATTTATCTGAACTGATTTAAGTGAACCAAGTGGCAAATGGAATACGCCTTATATCGACGTATTCCATTTGCCATTTGGATCAGATCTTACTTACATTTACTGAATCAGATCACTAATTTATTTCGCTGGATACTTCGCTGACTTTATTTCCAGTACTAAAATTATAGACTCTAATTTACTTTAAAGTAATTCACCCCAATTAGTGCATCAGTTTGCTTAATTCAGTTCATTTAGTCATGTATCAAATTAATCTGAACTGTTTTAAGTGAACCAAATGGCAAATGGAATACAGCTTATAACTGAATCAACGTTAAACGTTACGACCAATATTCTTCGATACCTATAATTATGAGTTGTGGATAAAATTTTGTATTACACTTGTGTTTTATTGGTATCGTGTTTAAACTTTTCTCACGTGTTTTATATACCTAATAAATGGGGTAATGGCTCAGTGGTATCAAGTCGGCCTGTGGATCCAAAGAACCCTGGTTCGATCCCCACAGCTGACAAAACATTTTCACCAATTTAAAATTACCCCTGTGGCTCCTCCACAACTAACTTTTTTGGCGGCCGTGATTTGATGGCTGGTAACTGCACTTCACGCACCGAGATTTGATTCGGCAGAGTGCCACACTCAGTAATGGGTAAAGGCGTGATGATATATTTATTTATATACTTATATAAAACACTTGTATAATAAATAACTATTATTGTTAACAAATTTTTGTCTGTTAATGCGCCGATTAAATTTTTATAAGTATTTTTAATTTAGAGTTTATAAATGAGTAACAAATAAACAATTTTAACGAATCCTTAATATTTATGCTGGGTTGCATGAAAGTTTTATCAGTTCATTAGCAACTAACGGTTCAATAAATTTCAAAAAATCCCTACTGACACTGTTGCTAGATAAACAATTCTTTAACTAAAGAGCTCTTTATTTTTTCTTGCAACCCAGCATAAGTCTTTCTGGTGCAGACCAATATTTTAAAATTAATCTCTCAAAACGTGAAGTTGAGTAGTAAAATTCTTGTTTTTTCCATGCTAAAAGTTAATGACCGATTTGTAGGAGAAAAAATTATTTTTTACCTCCATTCTTCCCCATCCTGAGACGGTCGCTCCCGTTGCGGGTGACACAACATCCCCAGCGTCCTGAAGAGCAATCGGCTTTATCTTGTCAGTAAACTGGAGCGGCATGAAGAGCTGGAATCACATAAATTACTATAAAAATATTATCATACACCCTGCGCCAAAAAATAAATAAGCTCCGCGCCGCGGCAACGCGACAGTTGAACATTGCGGCAAAATAAAACAAAAACAAATTGAATGCCATGTCTCGTTTGTTTCCTTTTACGATTTCTGGTTTCTGTTGGAGCTGAGAAGGGAGGAAAGGGGTGAAACATCGGGATACTTGCTGACGGGAATTGGCTGCATGCTAAGAAATGTGACAGTTCTAACCGAGCGTGTCTGCTCGACGTTATTTTCACCAAGATACTACGGAATTTAAACATCTAAATGTCGGAATATTCTAAACCTTTTATTTAATTATTTTGACGAAAAATAAACCTTTTTCTGAGATAAATAGGCTCAGTTCAATTCCCACATACGATATCTGATTTTATCATATTAAAATAATTTATATGGTTTCCAATCTTCGCCCAACTAAAATAGACGAGTAATTTCCAGAGAAATAGAGTAGTGGGAGAAGACGCTTGAAGCTGCGCGAACCTTGTAAAATTGAAGACCGCCATTTTTAAGGTTGATTGACGCGGGAAATTTAAAAATTCAGCACAGCTAAGCCTCATGAGCCGCGAGAAATTTTCTAACTAAATAACAAATAACTTTTCAAAAGTTATTGCATAATATATTATTAATAAATACATAAAATGGCAAATTTTAGTTAATATAACGATGCCAATGTTGGAAAATATTTTACTTTAAAGGTGGTTGTTCGTATCTCTGAAGTTAGAGGTTGTAGAAAAAAAGTTGTAGATAATGAAATAATAAATAACTTTTATTTATTAAAACTATTATTTGCAAAAATAATTATACTTTGTTTTTTATTATAAATATTGTTTGTCATTTTAACGATCTAGTTGTACATTTATTTTATCAATTTTTGATAGCGCTTAAAGCACTGGTTGGCAGTTTGAAATTACTCGGTTCCACTAGTTTGAAAAGTAATGTTATTATGAAATAAATGTGTCGAACAAAAATAGTATATTTTATAAAATAAAAAGCCTAAAATTATAAATGATTTTAATTAATAACCTTAATATTATAGATATATTTTATTATGGAATAAGACACGTATAAAAAGGAATATCTTTTGGTTTATACCTTCTACTATTAAAACACCCTGTCACTGAACACGACATTTTGCAACGAACAGAGTAAAGTTTACGGTACCTAATGTTTCTCGAGATGTTCACTTTTGGCATGACAACCTTAAAAATGACCGAACCCATAGCGTTCCTTGAAAATTGGACACGCGTTCGTCCAAGAGTCTTCTCCCACTACTCGTATTTTTCTGCCTCTCAAACAACAACCTTAAAAATGGCCGAACCCATAGCGTTCTCTGAATATTGGATGCACACTCGTCCAAGAGTCTTCTCTCTCTACTCATTTCTCTAGAAATTCCCCATGCTCAGCTATACAATATTGTAAAGACAACAACTGAAATAGTGGAATAAGGGGATTGGCCCACATATCTTGGTTTTTGTTTATGTTTTTCTTACATTTGTGTTGTGACATAATATTAATACAGATTTCGGTAAAACTCCTCTTGCCTTATTTTGATATTTTTTCAAAGGAGAAGTTTATATTTCCAGTGATTTTAAAACAATGATTTATCATTACTTTCGGGCCGTATATTATTCCGATGTTAGATTAGCTCGCTTCGCTCGCGTTAACCCCTAACAGAACCTAACTTAACCATCCGATTTATTCTCCATCGTAATAACAACAACAATCATCAGTTAACTATAGGACTACGACCATAGTTTTGGAACCGATCACATCATGTAAAATTTCTAATCTAATTCATGCGTCAAAGTACTGTCAGTCGACAAGAGGGTATACTGGAGTTTAACCCAGATTTTTTATCTCGCACTATTTATTTATAATCTGAAAATATTATTTAATATATTATGATAAATATTACACCATCTGAATTCATATTTTTATATTATTAAATATATAAAGCGTTAGAAATTTTATTATTAATTTATAACAGTCAAGTAAACTTCAAATATTATTGTAAAACAAATTCACCTTATCACAGTTCTGTGGCGCCCCCTCTTCGAACATTTATGGGAGTCGTGATTTGACGACTGGTAATTGCATTTCACGCGCATAAATATGTCACTTACCGACATCTGCTACGACAGAGTGCCACACCCAGTAATGTGTAAAAGGCGTGATAATATATTTATTTATTTTTTTAAATAAATTTTGATACAAATATCAATAAATTTATATTTTAAACATTGAAATCATCACCAGTTTTCTACAAAAAATAAATAGATTTAGCAGCTACAAAATTCGACCTTTGTGTATACATTCAAATAACAACCTATTTCATAGAAAACTAATCAAAAATACATTTACTTTGTGTAATAATAAAGTTTATAATCGTATGAAATTAAATAGTATTATTATTACTGCTTAAGGTACACAATCGAGTGAACACCTTGCATATCATGTTTTAATTAACCAACATAAACTTGTTGTACTAAGCAGTCGTCTTCAAGCGTCAGTGAGCGAAGGAAGTTTATGCATATGGTGAATTTTTCTAGTGTTTTGCTATAAAGATATTATGAAATTAGGATGTTTTCAGTAAAATATTTTAATTTAAAGTGAGTGTTTTGTGAACATATTGTGGTACGGAGCTAGACTATGTAGAATGCACATGAGAATGGATACAGCCACATACAAGACAGCAAGCAAGGTTAGAAACAATCATTGGAGTATTAGAATATTATGTCATTAAAATAATTTGTGATTACGAGTAGGTTTATTTAATGTCGGGTAGTATTTTATGTATGTATCTCAGGGTGATTATATAGAATATCGTCGATTAAATAGATGTATTACTGTTAAGCGTGCATACATTATTTTACAATAAAATATATACCTGATTCAGTAGGTCGTGATATGAAAATTTGTCGTATCGAAGAATGAACTTGTCGGCTAAAGCAAAAATTTATTACAAATTTTAATTCAATAATATTTTAAAGCAAGAGCGTAGTGAACGCGTTAATTGTTGAGATTTTTAATCGCTGATTAACAATATGAGTTAGTTACAATATTTTTTCGTAAATAGTAACTTTTTAATTTCGATTCAATATAATTTTATTCCATGATAAATATATTAGGTTAGTAATGTTTGATAGTAATGAGCATCAAGATCAGAAAAGTTACTTGAGTGTTAATTTTCTTCCATGACAAAAATTCCTATTATAAATGGTTATTTACTTATGTATTTATTTATTTTTATGGGATGGCGAGCTCAGTTGTATGAAGTCGGCCTGTGGATCCTGAGAACTCTGGTTCGATTCCCACAGGCGACAAACAATTTTAATAATTTAAAAAACTACCCCTGTAGCTTCTCCACCACTAACGTCTTTGGGGGCCGTGTTTTGACGACTGATAACTGTACTTCACAAGCCAAATATATCACTTACCGAGATCTGCTTCGGTAGAGTGCCACACCCAGTAATGGGTAGAAGGCGTGATGATATATTTATTTTATATATTTTTTATATTTTCTTATTTATAATATATGTAACAATTACGTCATATGTGGACGAGGTTATCATAGATACGATGAAATATAACTATCTTTTTTTATTAATATTATTGGTACCTATGCGAACGGCATTAACGTATGTCTTAATAAGAAAAGACATACGTTTCATGTTTTTTCACGTTCTATCACATTTAATATTTTAATGAAAACGTATGACAGTTATTACTAATAAGTAAATTTATATTTAATTTGTTCACATTGGTTTATGAAATAAAAATGGAGACCTATGGTCATGATTTTGTTATTTTCTCACCTGCCATTTCTAAATAAAAAATGACTAGAAAAATTTTGGGTAGTCAAATGCAGAAATGCGTTTGTCATCTTCATGATTATTTTGCGCTGAAATTAGAGAATAGTGGATCTTTAATTAATTTAACTGTAGTACAAGACTTTAATAAAAAATAGGGGTTTTAATTTTATAAAATTGAGTTGACCATGATTTAGTGACAACAGCGCCATCTAGGACAAAACCAATATTTCGTTATTATGGCCCCCTTTTGTACGATTGTTTTTCGTCTAGGTCATTTTTGCGTAAAATTTATAGTTTCCGAGATATTTCCTGATAACATTTTAAATGGACCAATCTGTATAATATAATATATATATATATATATATACATATAAACCAGGAAATTTCAAACAAATATTTGGTAATTCAGCAGTTTTAGCGAATATTGGCAATAGAACCGGTCGATAAAACCATTTAACGACCTTCGTTATTAGCAACATAAAATGAAGTACAAAACAAAAATTAACTTCGTGCACAGAATCTCATATGTAAACTTTTTGCCATTGTACAAACAGTGTTTGTCTTTCATTTAATTTTGGAATGTTTAATCGTGAAAAATACCTAATAATTAGTAACCTTTAATTGAAATACTTTTAGCTATCTGTATTATAATAATTGATAGTAGGATATCTTGAATATTTGAATCAGATTAAACAAAATACTACAATAATGTTTTTACGCTGTTGTAAAATAAATTGATAACAATTTTCAAGTACCGCAAATAATACAAAAACAACAAGTTCTCGAAATAGAATATAAAATCAAACGAGCTAGAAATTGAATAAATTGAGATATAACCCCGAACAGATTTTATTTTTCTCTCTCGAAAACATTTTGCGTTAGTGACAATAATAAAGGCAGTTTCCCTACCTTCAGGATGGCGATATCATTATCCTGCGAAGTCGTGTTGTAACCCTCGTGGATTATAACCCTGTCCACGAAGGACAATTTCCCAGGGTGTGTGTTGTCGTTTATGTACGTGGTGCCCGACAGCATCGTGAAACTGCTTGAGCGCCTTCTGAAATAAAACAGACGTTATGCTTTTCTACTAAGGCAGCAGATATACGAAAATAACAGGATGTGTCTCTAAACAAATGTTAACAAACAGAAGATTTTTTTTAGTAGATATTTCTGGGTTCATTTGAAAGAAGACGATGTGACAACTGTATACATATAAATACCTTTAGTATCAAAATATTCTTAATAGATTCGTCAACAATATTTTTAAAAATATTCTTCTTTTAATATATAGCATAGGTACCTAAAATTAACAACTCCACCAAAACGATAATGAATACCTACTGACTGAATCGTTTTAATTTCGAGGACCAAAATAAAATAAAACATATATACCACGGGCATAATCAAAATTATAGCATTCGAGAAATTCAAAGCTCTTCTCTGTACTAATCTTTTGATTGTGCCCTTAATATATTTAAATTAAATTACCGAAATTTTTTCTAGGTATATTAAATTTTTTGCTTGCTTTAAAAATATTGATATATATATATATATATATATATATATATATATATATATATATATATATATATATATATATATATACAGAGTTTTATTAACGGCTGGTAACCGCATTTCACGCGCATAAATATATCACTTACCGAGATCTGCTTTGGCAGAGTGCCACACCCAGTAATGGGTAAAAAGGCGTGATGATATATTTATTTATTTACATAGGAAAATACTTCAAATAAAAGTTGCGGATTTTTTTATATAAGACAAATTTCATTTGTGTATTTTATCAGAGCGCAAAAGTTAATTATATATTTGTATTATTCGAAAAATATAGACGTCCATAAAAAATTGAACAATTCACTAATGTCAAAATATTGACGTTAATATTGAATTTACAAACAAAGAAGGAAATATACCTAAAAAATGAACGATTTCTCACATGAATATAAGCGGTGAATGTTACAAAAAAATTATCTCAATATTTGTATTAAGTTAACGTCAATAGACAACTGTTTTAATTTTTTCATGGAAGCCTTTATTTTTATGAATATTACAAATATTTAATTAATTTTTGCGCTCTGCTAAAATACACAAATGAAATATGTTTTATATAGAAAAATCCGTAATTTCATACTCTTCAACTTTCATTTGAAGAATTTTCTAATAAAATTAATTGGGAAACAATGCGCACCAAAAAACTGATATCACATGTTATACACCTATGTTCGGGTTTTGGATGGACACACTGTATATCATCACGCCTTTTGGCCATTAGTGGATTTGGCACTATTCCATCGCTTTCACGTTCTCATATTTTTGTAACTAAACAATTTAAATTTTTCTTAAAAATAATATTTTATTTAAACATTTATTTGAATTTTATTGTTATTTTCATTCATTTTATCAGTGCTAAGATAAAATCAGATCACATCGTAATTTGAAGATAATTTGTAGAAATTATATTAAATCGCATTATTGATAAATACAATATTTGATCACGTATTTATGAGTTATCTATGAATTTATTCCAGTAATGATAAACGATCTGTTAATGTATTACAATACTAACTAAAATAAGAGCTTTATATTAAAAAATAAAACAATAAAGTACTAATTAGCAAAACGACTCTACAATTTGGTGTATCAAGTAACTATTTATACATGCATTATAAACGACTTAAAAATTATAGTAATTTTTTTTTAACATACCCATAAACACAATGCGCAGCAGTAATAGCTGTCGACTTATCAATAAGAGCAGCACCGCATGTATGCGAAGTGATGAACCGCAATGACATCTGATAGGGCAAAACTTCAATTGTTGTTTCTTCACCTCCTATGATTTTCTCATCCACACGCTGTAGTTTATGGGGATGGTAATGATCCCTTTGAGGATGGTAGTGATCTCTCTGAGGGTGATAGTGATCCCTTTGAGGGTGGTAGTGATCTTTCTGAGGGTGATAGTGATCTCGAGCTGGGTGATATTCGTCACCTAAGTTAGTAAATAACAAATATATCATTACACTATCTTATTCATTATTGGGTGTTAGGATGCACAAAGCTTTTTATTGCATCAAATTAAATTAAATTTAGAAAATTGACAGACGTCAGGACTTTAAACCCAGACTTCTTAGTTTCCAGTTAAGTGTGCGGAGTTAGTTTCTATTATTTATTTTTTTGTTACTCTGCACAACAGGAACTTAATCCCAATTACAGTACAGGGGGCTTACAGCTTATAATGGAATCTGTACTGCCTAGACACTACAATAATTTTTTTGGAAATGATTTGATTTCTGTGAGATTTAAACGCACGACAATTTTCTTATAAATTAAGAAACGCAAGGTTTCATCTTGCTTTTATCCACTAAACTACTATTACCTGTTTTAAATTTAGTTATTTGTTTACTAGAAACTATTTAAACAGTAGTAGATACTAAAATTTCTGGAAGAGCGTCAGTACAAAATGCGGTAAAAAAACATTTCTTTATTGCAAATTTATAAATATGCATACACTACACACTGCAAAATATAAACAAATAATTTTGGGTTTAATGATTATTCATAAGATAATTTGTATTCTAAAAGATCCAAATACATTATGAACAAAAAATTATTTGTATTTATAAACATAGATTACCAGATAAAAAATGATAAACTAAAAAAAATATTTTAGGTAACTTACACCAGGCAACACAGAAAACTCCAAGAATAAATATAAGTTTAAACATTTTGAACAACAGATATTAAACTAAAGGAACCTGTTTGGCAGTCAGCTTATTTATATGAAACCTAATCGCAATAATAATCAGTGGCGTGACTACGGTTTTTATTTGGGGGTGAAAGTCTATAAAAAAAATTTAAACTAGATTTTTTTATAAATGATACTGGACAAACAAAAATAGGCGTATTCCATTTGCCACTTGGATCAGATCTAACTTACATTTACTGAACCAGATCACTTACTTATTTTGCTGGATTACTTCGCTGACTTTATTTCTAGTACTAGAATTACTGATTGTTATTTACTTTGAAGTAATTCACCTCAATAATTGCATTAATTTGCTTAATTCAGTTCTTTTATTCATGTTTCAAGTGGCAAATGGAATACAGCTAATATTAGCTGTATTCCATTTGCCACTTGGTTCACTTAACTCAGTTCAGATAAATTAGACAACATGATTAAATTAACTGAATTAAACAAACTGATGCACTTATTGGGGTGAATTACTTCAAAGTAAATTAGAATCAATAATTCTAGTACTGGAAATAAAGTCAGTGAAGTAATCCAGCAAAATAAATAAATGATCTGGTTCAGTAAATGTAAGTTAGATCTGATCCAAATGGCAAATGGAATATAGCTAATATTATATGGGAATATGAAACATAACCATGGCGATCAATGAAATAAAAATGAAATGATTGAAAAAGTGTGAGAGAGAGAGAAACTTAAGTTAGTTGAACATGCGTTTGTGAACTTAAAAATATCACTAACAGATTTATTAAATAATGATATCATTTCTCGTGTCAATTTCTACTTCCAAAATATATTAAAAGTACCGTTCTTTAATGTTGACAGAATCTGGGCATTTATCATAAATTATTGTAAATATACATAATACTTTTTGTAAAATTTCAAAATATTCTTTGTTTTTAAAGGAACCCCAATGTATTTCAGTTAACCCTTCAAACGTTGTATTTTTATCATATTTTTTCTGTTAAATTTTATTTTATGGGGTGGCTAGCTCAGTGGTATGAAGTCAGCCTGTGAATCCTGAGAACCCTGGTTCGATTCCCACAGGCGACAAACAATTTTCATAATTTCATAAACTACCCCTGTGGCTCTTCCACCACTAATATCTTTGGGGGCCGTGATTTGACGACTGGTATCCGTTCTTCACGCGCAAAATATATCACTTACCGAGATCTGCTTCGGCAGAGTGCCACACCCAGTAATGGGTAGAAGGCGTAATGATATATTTATTTATTTGATTTAAATTTTTAGACTATATTCAATATTTAATAAGAAAAAAAATGTTGAAATCTAATTTACATTCACTTTTGATTTAAGTTCTGTTTTGTAAATTTAAAATTAATTCAACCTTCTTCAGGAAAACAACAAGAAACTAAGAAACATGTAACTAAGGTATTACAATTTATCTAATAAATGAAGTCATCACAATTATTAAAATTATTGTTTGTTAATTTCAATTGCTTTTCTCAATAGCCTGGCATCGATAAATTTTATTATTTAATTTAAACTATGAATTCTGAAAGATATTTTCCTGTTGTATGAAATTAATTAAATCCATTCAGTATTACTTATTTTAAAATTAAACAAATGAGGAAAGTCAAAATTTCATCATTTTCCCCTGACTTGAATAATTTTTGTATGCACCACTGGCTTTGAAAACACAGTTCAGACCACTTAAAAAAACACGCAACTATATAATTAATAACCAATTATTTTTTTGTAGATTTTTAGATCAAAAATATCAATACTTGAAATATTATAAACATTAATCATTTGATAAATTATAAGACTATGAACCTTTTTACAAGTAGTTTTATATCACATTTCGATAATACTTGAAGGCACTTATTGGCAATTTAATAATAGCAACAGTACTTTTCGTTTTTCTAGCACGCAATTTAATCGATTATTGGGAAAATTTGCATTCTGAACTTTTACCCCCAAAATTGTGAAGGATAATTGAATGTTTTCAAAAGACGTCAGACCAAATTCAACACAAAGTCTCCATAGACACTGGCACTATCTGAAAACAACAACACAATAGCTGTATTCCATTTGCCACTTGGTTCACTTAAATCAGTTCAGATAAATTAGACAGCATGACTAAATGAACTGAATTAAGTAAACTGATGCACTTATTGGGGTGAATTACTTCAAGGTAAATCAAAATAAATAATTCTAGTACTGAAAATAAAGTTAGCGAAGTAATCTAGGGAAATAAATAAGTAATCTGAATCAGTAAATGTAAGTTAGATCTGATCCATATGGCAAATGGAATACGCCTTATATTAAGATTAATTTTATTATGCAAAATTTCTGCAGATTTATTTCTAAATAACGTTCTTCTTGATGCAAAATATTACCTATATAATAAATATAAAATCCTGCAGAAGGTTTCAAATTAATTTTCTTAATTGTTTTCTATTTTTAGTTTACCGTCAAAATTTATTTAAATGACTGTTTATAGCTGCAGGTAAAAACGATGAGTCAAGTAAGAAAAATTTAATGTGTTGAGTGTTCCAATATCAGTTTATTTTTTTATTTAAATTACGGAGATTAATATTGATTTATCGATTTGAGTAAGTAGTAATTCAAGGCTTATGAACTCGAGATTTTTTAAATTAATTTTCATTAAGATATTCGTGGTTGTAGACCTACTACTATAATAGTCATCATAAAATTAATCTTATAATTATTAAGTTATTTTAAATAGATAATAAAAAAAATCGTGGTCCTGTTATTGTAATTTCATTATTAATTTTTTATGACTTAACGGGATAAACTGGAAATGTTATGTACATTTAAATGGTTATTATTATTAATATATTCAATATGACTATATGCGATTATTCTATATATTATTATGAGGTAAATTATGGAGTGACTAGCTCAGTGGTATGAAGTCGGCCTATGGATCCTGAGAACCCTGGTTCGATTCCCACAGGCGACAAACAATTTTCATAATTTCAAAAGCTACCCCTGTGGCTCCTCCACCACTAACATCTTTGGAGGCCGTGATTTGACGACTGGTAACCTCACTTCACGTGCAAAAATATATCACTTACCGAGATCTGCTTCGGCAGATTGCCACACCCAGTAATGGGTAGAAGGCGTGATGATATATTTATTTTATTTATTTTTAGGTAAATTATCGAATACGTTACCTATCTTTTAAAATATTAAAAGTGTGGATACATTTTTTCTTTAGGGCTGCAAACCGCTAAAAAATCGGTTCCGGTTTCGGTTCGCGATGCGTCATACTTTGTCGATTCGATTTTTGTTTAAGTTTAAATAATTCAATTTTAAAACGGTTCATGAACCAATTAAATATTTAACGAACTTTTGTTTTTTAAATGTTTTCAAAAAAATGTAATAATTTATATTTATATTTACTTATGTCTTAATAATGGCTATAACAATTGGCCGAAACATCGCACATCAATAAAATTGTTAAATGTGTTGGTTCATACCGCTTATTTAAAATATTTTCCAAATATCTACTGGTATATCAAATTTATTTAAAATTTAAAATCAAACAAATTTTTCTATTTTTCCACATTTATATCTACAACTTTCACCATTAAAAAAAAACTACCCCTGTGGCTTCCTCACCACTAAATCTTTGGGGGCCGTGATTTGACGACTGGTAACCGCACTTCACGCCCAAAATATATCACTTACCGAGATCTGCGTCGGCAGAGTGCCACACCCAGTAATGGGTAGAAGGCGTGATGATATATTTATTTTATTTATTTATATCTACGCCTCACTCTTATATCAATAAACTTACATAAACTTTCTTTACTGTTTTTATGGTTAGCTGGTTTCTTATAAAAATTTTGCATTGATCGGGAGAGATATCAATTAGGTAGAGTGGTGTCAGATAAACTGACAGACATACTTTTTCGTATTTGAAGGGTCCATGCAACGTAAACATTTATATTCGAGGCAAAATAAGTTTCAAACTCTATTACAATAATTTTATGCTTAATGTCCGTGAAGTAAAAAATACTCGTCTATCAAATTTTGAATAGCAAATATAAAAACATATAAAAAATATATCATCACGCCTTTTACCCATTACTGGGTGTGGCACTCTGCCAAAGCAGATCTCGATAAGAGGACGTCAAATCACGGCCCCCTAAGATGTAGTGGTGGAAAAGCCACAGAGGTAATTTTAATGTGGTGAAAATGTTTGTCGGCTGTGAGAATCGAAACAGGGTTCTCAGGATCCACAGGTCGATTCGAAAAATTAAAAAAAATAAATAAATATAAATATATCATCACGCCTTTTAGCCATTACTGGGTGTGGCACTCTGCTGAAGCAGATCTCGGTAAGTGATATATTTATGCATGTGAAGTGCAGTTACCAGCCGTTAAATCACGGCCCCCAAATATACTAATGGTTGGGAAGCCACAGGGGTAATTGTAATTTTGGTGAAAATGTTTGTCGGTTGTGGGGATCGAACCAGGGTTCATAGGATCGACAGGCCGACTCGATACTACTGAGCCATTACCCCATAAAAAAAATTAAATAAATAAATATATCATCACGCCTTTTACCCATTACTGAGTGTGGCACTCTGCTAAAGAAGATCTCGGAAAGTGATATATTTATGCATCTGAAGTGCAGTTACCAGCCATCAAATCACGGCCCCCAAAGATATTAATGGTTGGGAAGACACAGGGGTAATTGTAATTTTGGTGAAAATGTTTGTCAGTTGTGGGGATCGACCCAGGATTCTTAGGATCCACAGACTGACTCGATACCACTGAGCCATTACCCCATAAAAAAATTAAATAAATAAATATGAAATAAATATATCATCACGCCTTTTACCCATTACTGAGTGTGGCACTCTGCTAAAGAAGATCTCGATAAGTGATATATTTATGCATCTGAAGTGCAGTTACCAGCCGTCAAATCACGGCCCCCAAAGATATTCGTGGAGGAGGAGCCACAGGGGTAATTTTAATTTTGCTGAAAATGTTTGCTGGTTGTGGGGATCAAATTTTTCGAAGCTTTGAATTTTCGATTTTTTTTTGCTATTGAATTAACGCCATCTGTCATCTCCAAACACGTTCACGCATAATTCGAGAGAAGTCGGCCACGAATTAAACAGACCGACTCTATACCACTGAGCCATTGCCCCATAAAAAAAAATTAAATGTTCTAATAATCTACTAACTCTGACTGACATTCAGAAACTCCCAGATTAATATTTAATTTAAATTTTAATTGTTCATCTATCTAATTTGACAATCTAAGCACCTGACAGCAGCGTCACAATAAACACACCAATAAACAGTCAGCTCACAACACCATAAATGTTAATCACAACAGAATAGAAAGATGACAGAAAAGAGACAATTCCAGGTGGAACGGCGCGAGTACGTTTAATGCATATCATATTGCGACACGTTGTAGAGCCATGCAGGTCCGGCAAATTAATCTGTTCACCCTAATATGCTGCGGGCGAGTACCCTGCATTATTAACGCCCTGTGCCTCTCCTGTGTGAACCAGGCTTACTGCAGACTGCCATGTAATATTCAACTGCGCAGAACGACTGAACTGCCAGCGCAGGAATGCTAACTGAGGTTATGTTTGTCATGATGATAAAAAATTGCTTTGATTATTTGAGTTGTTGTTGCAGTTCAGGTGATTTGTTTTTTATACAAATGATTTAAATGTTTTTAAGACAAAAGGAATCTAATTGGTTTGGGATACAACAAGCAAAAAACAATGTTTTATTTTAAAATAAACCAGTAATTTCGGTGTAATATGAATAACACCATTGTTATTTAATGTCACGAGAAAAAAATTTCCATAATCAAGTCATTATATGGGTCGAGATATCCACCTTTTACTTAAGCAGGTAATAATTTCACTTGTCAAATAAATGAAAATACCGCCTCAAAAAGAAACATTATGATATTTTGGCATTTAAAGTTTTGTTTTATTTATATTTTTTTGACGAATAAATTATTAATTACTTACTAAAAGGTGAATATCCTAACCTATTAACGATCCTAGAGTTGCGATATGATTTTTGCAGGTAGATTCATAAAACGGATTAGCGTTAACACTTTTTTTATATTATCTATAACTCCTGTTTCAAATTAAGACAGATTAAAGAAATGAATTAAATTTGATGCTAATTAACACTCTTTTTAACTGATGTTAAAATAAACTTATTTCATGCATTGAAAAGAGAGAACGAAATAAAAAATGGTGTTACCGTTAATCCACTTTATGAATCTGCCTGTTAGTGACAGAAATTTGTATTACTGTATGAAGGCACCTAAAGTAGTGGTTACGTGTAATTTATATATTACATTACAGTTTTAAGTAATGAAAGTAATAAAAAAAAGGGAAAAGAGTATTGTATTTATGATTGATATTCAAATACGGGACGAGAGGGAAGTTAAAGTTTTCTCTAAAATGATGAAAATACTTTGAAAATTGTGTCACTTGCCGGTGTCAAACTTATATTTGAGCGTTGCAAAATATGTAAATTTGTCATTCGATCAGGAAAAAAATAATTCCAAGTGTTATGAACCTATGCTCAGGTCATTTTGTTGCTAGTGATTTAATATTATCAACATAATTTCGAAAATACTATATAAAAAATATAGTCAGTAATAATATAACAAGAGAGTGAGAATAAATTGAAAATAATTTAACAGATCTTTCGAAAACTTGTTGCCAGACAATAGTCTCGAAAGCCCGTAGGGCTTGAGTGGCTATTGCCAAATTTTACTTGACGTGTTGACAGTTTTAAATAATTATTTGAGAACTACCTATCATTTGTTACAAACAAAAAAGCATCTGCAGAGATTATTCCCGAGAATAATCATAAGAGCTTTATTCTCAGTATAATAATGACAGGATTGGTTCAAACGCAGACATACAATAGAGCATTTCATTGGTTTTGAGAAACGTCAAAAAATAATCGGCAAAATACAATAATATACCTTTTACAACATTTCTGGAGTGTGATATAGCTCGTAAATATTAAAAAAATTGTACTATGCTTAGTTGAATTGTTAAAATTAGCAAAATTAACATAATTTTAACATAATTATATGGCATCTGATAGCTACATGCCTTCATAAATAAACTGCTCCCAGCGCCACCATCGGTACTTTGAGTTGACAATTGGAATTTCCCAAAAAAAAATGCGCTCATAGGGTGAAAATTGGAACTACGACACAGATACAATTTGCTACTAACATTAGCTGTATTCCATTTGCCACTAGGTTCACTTAAATTAGTTCAGATAAATTAGACACATGACTAAATGAACTGAATTAAGCAAACTGATGCACTTATTGGAGTGAATTACTTCAAAGTAAATAAGAATCTATAATTCTAGTACTGGAAATAAAGTGATCGAAGTAATGCAGCGAAATAAATAAATGATTTGGTTCAGTAAATGTAAGTTAGATCTGATCCAAATGGCAAATGGAATACGCCTCTAGGTTCATATTCTTGAACTCACGCGAATATATTCGCATATGAATTATGATTGAAACCATAGCAATTATGTTAAATTTTGACGTATATTCAAAGATCTTAACATTGTTGCTATGGTTTCAATCATAATTCGCATACGAATTTAGAGTCAAATTCATAGTCGTGACTTACCCTCGCATCATTCTCACCTCACACTCAAAATAAAAATAACTAAGGCAACTAAGGGTCAAATTCACAGTCGTGACTCACCCTCACCTCATCCTCACCTCACACTCAAAGTCAAAGTAACCAAGGCAACTAACTCAATAATTTGCATAATTTGAGTTAGTTGCCTTAGTTACTTAGAATTTAAGTGAGAAGTGAGGATGAGATGAGGGTGAGTCACGACTATGAATTTGGCCCTTAGTCAAGAACTGTGAGGTGAGAATGATGTGAGAATGATGTGAGGGTGAGTTACGACTATGAATTTGACCCTTATTCACATGAGTTCAAGAAAGCTCCCTTGACAACTACGTACTTAAACAAATAAAAATCTACAAATATTTTAAAGTACATTTATAGTGCAATATAAAATGTAAATTAAACTACATTTTCCTCCATTTCCTCTATCATTAAAGGTGCCCAAATGAAGATGAAGCTAGTAGCCGGGTAATAAATTTATAATTAAACGTTTTGCATGCTGAGCGAATTCGAGGCAGCACACAATCAAATTTTTCTTCTACAAGTTAGTTAGCCGAGTTCATTTTGGTTCATTAGATCTATTTGCCTGGATCAAAGTAAACTGGCATGTTGACTGGACGTTAACCGAACATTTGCTTTCGATGCAGCTATTTAAATTCCAAATTAAACTAGGCTTATAATCTCGTCTGCTCTAACGTTACATGCTCATGTTATGTTAGCCGGTAACCATTCTGTTTTTACTGAAACGTCGAGTTTGCATTTATGTCCAATTCAGGTTATATTAGTTTATATTAATATCATAAGCTTTACGGAACGTTTACTGTTATTATAAAGTTTGTTATGTAACTAAACAGTTGTTAAATTGTCTTTTCAAGTTAGACATTCGAGTTCGCGTACACCGTACTTCTGAAACAGCTTTTGACGTTCACACACGATACACATGTAGATGTATATTGCAAAATGTAAACATAGCTTTTAATTCTTTTATAATATTGTGAAAGGTGGTTTTAGACGAGTGAATTGCAGCGGCGATATTTATAATTATAGTTATTTATTATACAAGTGTTTTATTACGTATATAAATCACACAAGAAAAGTTTAAACACGAGACCGAAGGTCGAGTGTTTTATATACCAATAAGACACAAGGGTAATACAAATTTTTATCCACAACTCATAATTATAGGTATCGAAGAAGATTGGTCGTAACGTTTAACGTTGATTCAGTTATATATAGTTTCTCAAAATACGGTAGATCATGAAGTGGTTGCTAAGTAACAAGTTGTTTACAATGTTTTATGGAATATAAAACACTAGAGCTATATAATTCAACTGAAATCAGTGTAATAATGTCTTTATTATATATGAGTTGTGGATAAATTAATTAATTACATAAAATGGAGCCCATCACTGATTTATTTTTAAATATTTCTTTGATATTGTCTTGTGCACACTAGGATCGTTGATTTTCACCTAAGTTTGAATATCTGAACGTTCGAACATTCGAATGTTTTGAACTTCATCAGATAAACTTCGATGCTTCGATTTTTCAAATTTTTTATTTTTTTGCCATTGAATTAACACTATCTGTCATTTCCAAACACGCTCACGTATAATTCGCGAAAAGTCGGCCACGAATTAAATAATAAACTCGGCGAAGTATCCTGCAAAAGCTCTACAAGGCATCTTAATTAAGACATCTACTCTCTTAATTATAATTTATATTATTTATAAATAAATAATAACACATAAATTTATGTCCAACAAATGCATTGAAGTTGTTTTAATAATGTGCCATGCCTTTTTTATCCCTTAATATGGTTAGTGAATTGAGCTCTCTAAAAAAATATCTAACACGTCTCTAGTGAAAATTGTGATTAGGCTAAGATCTGGCAATAGAATGATTAAGACGAGAATTGAAACCTCGATGCTCAGTTTACAGTCTAACTGACTTGTCATCGAGCTGTTAAAACATTTCAAATAATTCGACAATTCGAATATTCGAAAAATTCGACAATTCCAAAATTTGAACAATTCGAATATTCAAAATAGTCCAAAGTTCAAAAGTTCGAATCTAAATTCGAAGGTTCAATAAATCCGAACAATCGAAGTCTCGAATATTCGTAAAATCAACAACTCTAGTGCATACGGGAAACAATTCTTGAGAAACTTTTTAAAAAGAAGTCGAAAATATTTCATGAAAATCTGTTAGTTATGTACTCTTTGATATGAAATGAGTAAACTATTGTGCCATAAACCATGAAGTTAGTTACTTTCCACAAAATCTTTCTCGCGATAGAGTCGCTGCTATAATTTCAAGAAACTTTCTTAATTTCTTCTTTATAAAAGTTTCTTAGAAAAATTTCCTCATGTACACGAGGCATCAGGTTTAAACAATTAACCTGACCTTGCAAAGGGTTTTAATTTATTAAAAAATTTGAAATGAATTAAAAATGTGAAACGACTCTAGAGATTATCGATCCTGTAAGTGTAAATTAAAATTTCACAATGAAACTATCACCAGTAAATCGCAGAACAGATTCGAATTAAATTCCGGGGGTTCAGCCGCTTCGGCGCAACATTGACTACTTTACAATCATGGAAATTTTGGATAATCCCCTCCACTGGTGTTTAGGGTAAATTTGAATATATAGTAGTATCTAATTTAAACTAACGCCACCACACTGAGTTACTAATACATTAAATACGTATTTTATGCTGAATTATTCAGTACTTCAGAATTTACATAGCGGCTAATTGAACGTGTCACTATAAATATTTGGCTATTAAATTCACATACAACATTATCAGTTACAGTAGATTGTGAATCAAATTTATACAGTTTAATCATTTATTTCTAAAAACAATTTAAAACCCATCAGCTGGAAATTGGAAATGAGGTATTTTCTGGCCATGTTTGGGTACACGACGAGGGATCGTGTCTGGAATACGTTCGTATATCGAGAATGAGTCAGCTGAAATAGTTTGGACAAATATTGGGCGAATATCGAATGAAGGGCTGGTGAAACACATATACAATTCATTCGGTGAAAGATTACATTGTGATTGGCTGTCAGAAAGTCAAAATTAAGGTGACGCAGCACGAAAATATTTTTTTTGTACTCGGTGCATTCAAAATAATGTTTACATAACCTTGGAAACCGAAGGAAAGTTTGATTTTGTGCACAAGTGCGCAAAGTAATTGAAAAAACACACATTTTATATGATTCCAAATTTTTACTATTATTTGTACTTATTTATACACACACATTTTAAGGAATTTATAAAAGAAGTAGAGACATTAGCTTATAACGCCATCAAACAGACATATTTTAACAAACTTTACGAGAAAAAATTTGTTTTCAAATAACAAATATCAAGTCATGGCATACTTAACTTTCAATATAAATTCACGCTTCAAATTTTATAAATTTCCGCATTGTCCATCATATAATTTTTGTTCGTTACAAAAAGCATTGTACAAAACTCGTGCGAAAATTAATGCACTCGCTTCGCTCGTGCTTTAAAATTGCACTCGTGTGCAAAGTATGTCTTCGCGCACTAGTTATGTAAATAGCTATTTTGTATTCGCAGCATTCAAAATAATGTTTACATTACCTTGGAAACCGATGGAAAGTTAAATTTTGTGCACTATTGCGCAAAGTAATTGAAAAAAAACACCCATTCTAAATTTTGACTATTAAAACGCTAATTGTACTTACGTATATACATACATTTTGAGTAATTTATAAAATAAATAGAGGCGTTAGCTTATAACGCCACCAAACAAACATATTTTAACAAGATTGACAAAAAAAATAAACTGTTTTCAAATAACAAATGGCACCTCATGGCATATTTAACTGTCAATATAAATTCACGTTTCAAATTTAATAATTTTCCTCATTGTCGATTATATAATTTTTGCTCGTTACAAAAAGCATTGTACAAAACTCGTGCACGAAGAGTCATTTGCACCATTCGCGCAAAGTATGTCTTCGCGCACTTGTTATGTAAATAGCTATTTGACTTTTTATACAAGGGGATGTTTAGTAAGGGCGAACATTTAACATGGGATATTAGTTATATCCAATTTTCTGCTTTCCTGTTTATTTTACGGAAAAAACTGTAGAGTGCAAAGATGTTCAGAATTAAAATGTGCATACTAAACTGTTTTTACATTTTTTAATACGTGTCTGGTTTAACCGCAACTTTAAATAGTTATTTGTGTGTCTAGAGCAGAAAGTGATCTATTGTCGCTCGCGCATGGAGATTGTTGATCGAGGCGTAGCCGAGAGCAACAACCATGCACGAGCGTTAAGGAAACTTGCCGCTCGAAAATAATAATACTATCGTGTTTTATCATTTTGAATATAAATAATTTATTAAAGTGATAAAAGATTCAGTGTATCCAGAACAAAATTTCGCAAATTATTAACCAAAAATTAAAATAGATTATTAGAATAGGGATTATAAGTTTTTAAAAAGATTATTTCTACTTTTGAAATTTTCATGAGTTCATAACGGTATTCGAATGAATTCCACTTTAATTTAATATTGGTTTAAAATGTCGGAATTATCGTGTATTTTCATTCGAAAGAACATTGACAAATGATTTGGAGGCAGAATAATTCATTTGAATATTAGATCTTTTAACCTAATATCAAAAGAATGAAATTGGTCTACATTTTTCATTATAAGACAGGAACATTAATTTTTATGAGATGCGAGAATAAGTATATATATCCCTTCAAGCAGCAGAATCAATATTTTTTCTTTGATGAAATAAAGTAAAAAGAATACTAATGTTAGTTGCGATATTTCATCTAATCTTCAATTATTAATAGTTATTTTTGTATTAAGTGTGAGAAATGAGTGATTTTTTTTGTTGCGCGTGAGAATGTAACTTTTGGTCGAGACCGTTAGGTCGAGACAAAAAGTCATTCGAACGCGCCCAAAAACTCGAATTTCGCCCACGAAATGCAAACAACATTTTTTCTACAACTGTCAAAAGAGAATAATACAATAATTACTGATTTATTTAGATAGATATATCATCACGCCTTCTACCCATTACTGGGTGTGGCACTCTGCTAAAGCAGATCTCGGTAAGTGATATATTTTGCGCGTGAAGTGCGGTTACCAGTCGTCAAATCACGGCCCCCAAACATGTTAGTGGTGGAGGAGCCACAGGGATAGCTTTTTCAAATTACTGATTTATTTAAGTGAACTAAATAAATAAATAAATATATCATCACGCCTTTTTACCCATTACTGAGTTTGGGCACTCTGCCGAAGCAGATCTCGGTAAGTGATATATTTATGCGCGTGAAGTGCAGTTACCAGCCGTCAAATCACGGCCCCTAAAGATGTTAGTGCTGGGGGAACCACAGGGGTAATTTTAAATTAGTGAAAATATTTTGTCGGTTGTGAAGATCGAACAAGGATTTTTAGGATCCACAGGCCGACTTGATACAACAGAGCCATTACCCCAAATTTAAGTAAATTGAAAGACCAAAATCAAAAATAATATAAATTTGATGAGTTGTAACCAAGGAAACGTGAAAATGTTTGATAAATATATTTGTTTTAAGTGTCAAAGATTTTGAAATTTGACATTTCAATGAAAAAAACACAAATTTCGCGTATTTATAGCGATGTAAAAATGTCATGTTTTTTGACAGTCGTCGAAAAAATATATTTTTGTAATTACCGAGCCTTGTTAACACTTAGGCCCATTAGCATAAAACGTTTTCAGCTAATCACGTTGTTAACTATGCGTAAAAGTTCAATCAGAATAAAAAAGGCACATTTTAAAAATGTAAAAATTTTTGATAATTTAATATTTAAATAGTAATTTTAAATTAAGACGATAATCAAAGATTATAGTATTGAGGGAATGTTCAAATCTTGACGCATAGCGGAGTGCTTTACATTTCCCGAGTGCATAATGGTTGATAATTTTAAATGTATTCATAAGCATGGAAAATTGTTTAGAACGTTTTAACTCGGTTGAAGCTACTCGCAAAACAAAGTACCAGCCTCCTTGTTTAAGATTAACAAAACAATATTTAATTTATACCATTCTTCAAAATTCGGAAGTCTTTTCATAAAATATTATCCACCCGAACAATTTTCCATTTTCATTTAAATCCTCTCAACAAGACTTCATTATTTAAACCCGAAATTTCACATTCACGCAATAAATAAGAATCCGGATCTTTTGTATCGAAAGAACGAATTAATAATTTATACGTCCGTGTTCGCACGCAGGAAAGACACCGGATATACTGCGATCATGTCCTCACAATGGGTACAGTTACACCGGAAAGGCGGTTCGGGTTTGCAGAGCAGCAGCGCCTCTTGCGCCGTGCATAAAAACCAGAATTCTCGCTCGCTGAAATAAATATCGGTAATGTAGCCTGTTATAATTCCAGTATTTGTGGAATTGATTGCTGGTATTATACACTGCAGGCACTCGAGTGGATCATCATTTATGGTATTGATTTCCAACTAGCTACGATTTCAACTTGCAATTTTGGGTCAATGGTAGAGAAGTCTGCATTTGTTTGCCCTATACGTTTCTATCCTGCGATAATTATCTCCTTATGGCTGTTTTTACATGACCTGATATTCAAATTTCATGTTTAATTAGGCTACGGAGTAATTTCAAGCGTATTAATCTACTATCTGTCAACATTCATGACTCTAATTTTAATTTATAATCGGGTTTAATTGACTCTGAAAATATCTTTATACGCACTAATAGTAAACCATTTTATGTTATCAGATTTATTTACGTGATAAAAATAGTAAATTGTAATTAGTAAGTTATGTTTCCACAACTTAACATAGTCCCTATTTTAGTACTAGTACTAGCGGACGGACTGGCTTCCTCGCTTAGTTCCGTGGACACTGAAGTAGAATTCATTTCTGTAAGACAATTGACACAATATAAATTGAATTATTGCTGATCTAAAACTTTTCAATTCTGCACGTTTGTCGTTCTAAAGACCTTATGATACCAAACACGATAGGTTTCGAAAATTTTTCACTAAAACAATTGCCGATCGAACAAAATTCTAATTCACTAGTTATTTCCTACTATCATGGTCTTCGCCTTCTTTTTTTTTGTATTACAAGATGTGGGTATTAAATAACGAGACTGACGCTGCTACAGAAAAAGTGCCAGCGATCATCATCTTTTTAGCGTGAAGCTTTCTCTTTCGAATGCATTACCTCTCGCTTCTGTAAACAAATCCGTATAGCCGTAGCTTTCGTTCTCATTAGAGTTGTTTTTTTGTTTTGCCCTAAAAATGCTAAGTGATACATTAGAGCAACGAATTGTTGTGAAATTTTACTTGAAACTTTGCAAAACTGCTACTAAAACTTATAGTTTATTGAAAGAAGTACTCGAATTTTGGAAGGACAAGTCATGGGTTCTCCATCAAGACAATGCGTTGGCTCATTCCGCAATGTCTGTCAAGAGGTTTCTAGCCAAGTACAGCATTCCAGTATTGAACCATCCACCTTATTCGCCGGATCTTGTACCGTGCGACTTCTATCTGTTTCCTAAGGTGAAATTTGCCTTAAAAGGAACAAGATTTGAGCTGTGAAAGAGAAAGCGGCACGCGTCCTTAAGGAGCTGACGGAAAAAGACTTTCAGCAATGTTTCGAACAATGGAAGATTCGCATGGAGCTTTCTAGGGATAGAGGAGGGGTGTATATTGAAGGTGATAATAAGTAAATAGGTATGAAATCAAAATAAAATGTTAAAACAGCGACAGTCTCGTTATTTAATAGCCACACCTCGTATTGTCAACTCATATATTTTTTATTTTATATTCCATTTGAGTTACCTGCCAATTTATTCATGTATTAATAATCCAGGATAGGTAATTTAGAAAATATTGGTAACAGGATTTATTTAATTTTTTTAAATATTCAGTGAACGTTTTACTTATCCGTACGATGATACTATAATCTGCGCTTATTATAAATAAATGTACAGATTTTTCTTTTCTCTATTTTCAGTCTGTTTCCTTCAATATACTATCGCATATCATTTTATTCATATTTCATATTAAGTGATTTTATATATCTGTTTCATCCCTAGAGTAAAGAATTTCATGTTTCTATTTCTGCGAAAAATGTCGCTGAACGGTACTGAAAATAATTGTATCATATTTTATATGTCCACTTTCCAGTAACTGAAAGCACAAATCAAGCTAAAAGTCTTTAAATAGAATGAAGTTATGAACATTTCCGGCTTTTAAAAACTATTATTTTTATGTACAAAAGACGTAAAAAACTCCATTTATTACATGAAGATAGCAGAGGAGTAAAAGTAAAATAAAACACAATCAAAGTAAGACCAAAATGATGAGATTTTGTAGTCGAATAAAAGCAGGACATTTGTTGTTTAGATTGCGTAATAAACTTATTCATCCGTTTCGCCAGCGAATATCTAGAGTGCTGCGATGCACTGCAATTGTCCCATAACTCTAACACAAAGGACAACACTGCAAACAACAGTGACACTGGTTGCTTGTGATTGTGAACAAATGCACTGCAACTGTAACACTGTTGAATAGTAAATAGTTTTGAACAAATGGTAGTATGATTGCAATATTTTTCATAAACAATATCCACTATTATAAAGCATCTAGGCACGAATAATAATTTATCAGCATAAATTATGTAAATTACAATTCTGCGTACAGAATTTCTCTTCAAGTAAATAATATAATATAGTAATTTATGCATGCTGTTTGTTCAATGCAATGTTCATTATTTTATCTCAACGAGAAAAATGCGTTCTGAGATAAGTTTTACAGAACTTTGCTGTACTTGAAGTTATTGTCTTAATGATATGAAAATTACTGGTAGTATAATGTTTCATTTATTAACTTAATATTCGATAGAACAAGAAAAATTTATTTTCAGACGACCACTTATGAAAGTAACCATAACAACGCCATAAACTATTATGGAAAGTTGAACATAACATAAACTGATATGTAAGTATAACGTACACTTCTAACATATCAGGTGAAGTTTCACTGATTGACAACAGATGGCGTTACGATGAAAGAAAATAATCAAATAAATGGCAGATTTTTCAACACATTTGCACACATAAATCTTATTTTTTAAAATTAATAATTACTTATTTGCTAATATTTTAGCATTATTTAATATTTTGACATTACGGCTAGTACAGTTGGTATCACAATACATAACCTCAAACGTCAAACGTCAACGCTTACGTACAAAAACGCATCAGCTGTCATAGTATAACAACATTGCTCTTGTAAACTTCTTTTAGAAATATTTTGTGGTTGTCTGAAAAATAGTGTACATAACTCGCTCGAAAGTGTGATAACTGTGCTTGTGTACTTAAATAACTTGGCGCTGCGCGCCTCGTTTTTCAATTTGTACACTCGCACGTTATCTTGCACTTTCGATGCTTGTTATGTAATATACCATTCTAATATGCTGCAAATAATTACAAAATAATAATAATTAAAAATATAGTTTTGACGATGCTCGCTTCGCTCTCAGTTATAACAATCAAATACTGATTCTGAAATCTTGGCTGTTCCTTATTCTTGAGACATTTCATTTAATACCTACGTTCTTTTTAAATATCCAATGTATACAGGCCATTTATATTCTTTGAGATCTAAATTAAAGAGTAAATATGATATTTATTTATTTGTTACTCTGCACAACAGGAACTTAAGCAAGAATGAAGGATAAAAACATAAAATATATATTGAATAATGGCTATTAGAAAAGATTAGTTAAAAATTATGTTTTGCATCAGAGATATAAGCGATTAAAAATATAGTGACATCACAAATTCGGAAGGTTCTCATTGGTCACAGGTATTTTCGTGTGGTAAATAAGAGACATATGCGGAGTAGAACGTAACTAGGACATTTCAGCACTGGTTTTTCAAACTGTTCGTTGTTTACTGGGATGTACATGTTCAACACGTTGTATATTTATTACTACAATTTAATTTCGTTTTCTTAGGCTTTGAACTTCTATAAAATATGATTTTCAACATATTAAGATTATTTTTCAAGAATTTAATTGTATATTATTTGTACTTCTGAATCACAGATTTCATCGAACATCGAACAATAAAATAAATTTTACATAAATGGATCATTGGCAACTTATCGAAACTCTCGAATGAAAATCTAAAATTTAACAATTGATTTTCACCACATTCAAAAATCTCTTGTGTCTCTCTCACCACTAGCATCTCCAGGGCAGTGACTTAGCAACTGGTAACTAATGTTTTTCATTTTTCATTAATTTGTTTACGTATTAGAAATGGTTAAATATACAAAATTTTACATTGTAAATATACTACGAAATAGAAATTAGTTTGTAGATAAAACACAATTTCACCATGAATATTTTCCGTTTTCCACCCATCTCTACATTTCCACAAAACCATCAATACGATCCCTGCTCCAACAAACGACAATCAATTCCACAGCCACCTTTCCCCAAACAAAGAGCAGCAGTCAACGTGAAGGATTCCGTACAAAATAGAGATGTAAACAAGTGGCGATGTGGTTTATGGTCCGCTGCTCCCCTTCTGTACCCTTCTGCCCCTTCTGCTCCCGGGGCGCAACTTGGGTATAAAGGGCACGAACGCCATCGCCGTCAAGTGATTTATAAACAGCGAGTGTCCGAGTGTCCGGCGGATATCGGCGCGGAGAGCGGTGTCCGGTCGAGTGCACTATATTCCCGAGAAATTCTGCTTTGGCTACCGCTGAAGAGTTCGGTTGTTAGAGCGAAAGGGGATCAAGTTGCAAAATAGAAGTATGGCGAGGGGTTGTTATAATGATATATCGATAGAGTTTTTTGCAAGAGCGGTACTTTTAACGGAAATGAAAACCGTGTTTTTTCGAAAGATATAACTAATTGTGTTAAGCACGAGAAAGGGGCGTATGATCGAGCTGTTAAGAGATTAGTTCAAGTTTTCTGCTAAACTAAAATCATAGTTTATCAAAACTTTACCTACTTCATGTTCCTACGCTTGCACTGGTAAATACATGCAAAATTTGGCCCAATCTGGGTAATCCTGTATTTTGGTTTTGTCAAATGAATCTGAACCATATTCCCCAAAAAGTTTAAATAAACTTGAATATAATTTTCCTGTCATTTACTTTTCGGAAAATGAATTGAATTAACTTTTTTAAGTCGAACATAAGTATAATATTAATTAATCCAAAATATAGGGTTAACTAAAACTATGGGGTGGCAAGCTCAGTGGTATGAAGTCGGCTTGTGGATCTTGAGAACCCTGGTTCGATTCCTACAGGCGACAAACAATTTGCAGAATTTCAAAAAAAAGCTACCCCTGTGGCTCCTTCACCACTAACATCTTTGGGGGCCGTGATTTGACGACTGGTAACCGCACTTCACGCGCAAAATATATCACCTACCGAGATCTGCTTCGGCGGAGTACCACACCCAGTAATGGGTAGAAGGCGTGCTGATATATTTATTTATTTTTTTTTAAAACTTGTTTGAGAATCTGGTTGATTATGTTTGTGCGATATTTTTTAAATTATTCTACCAATACTTAACGAGAATTTTATCTCGGAATTTTATCCGGGAATAGAAAACCCATCCCGTAATCTAATAGTTCAAAATGTTATTTTAGATAACATTCCTTAGTATCTAAAAAAACTAAAATTTCTTGCAAAACAAGTACCAGTTTTCTTTAACAAACTTCAAAATTAATTTTCTTCGTAACTCATTTCAAAAGCAAACCAAACCAAAAGTTTCAATCGATAGCAATAACTACTTTTTGCGCGCTCATCTAATTCATCTGGAAGCACGCAACCAAATCTTCAAGGAACCAAAAAACTCGAAAAATCTATAGAAAAAATTCAATAAAAGTGGCGGAAAAACCGCGTTGGCAAAGGAAAGATACTTGCAGCATCGCATCATGATCGATCTAGTAGGCTATGGTGGAGAACGGCAGAACAGTTGAGCAACGCGGCCGCGCGCAACTTTGGAGTAGAGCGCGCGTCGCGACCAGTGTTGATTCGGACGCCGATGACGTCGTGCGTCGCTAGATTCGCAGCCTCACATCACTTGATGCCGTGAACGCGCAGACGATTGTCATTTGTGACGCGCGTGACCTAACCTCAACATGCTGTTGCCCGTACGTTTTCCCGCCAAAATTGCGTTCGTGCTTGCGTTGATTCTCGTGTGCCAAACTTGTGCCAAGGATGTTGGCGAACTTAGAGGTAACATTTTATACTTTACGTAGTTCTAAACTTCACTTTCGCCAAATTTATTCAATCATTTTATCGAATAGTCACACGGCATCTGCTTCCAAAACTTTCAAACTTTTAGGCCCAAAAATGAATTCCTGTTTATGTAATCATAAATTATGTAGACTCAAGATTTTCCTTGTTATTTAAATTTAATTAACTCCGAAAATAGTATAAAAATGAATATTCAAATACTCGGAAGTTTATTTCATAATTAGTTTGCAAAAAGAAAATAAAATGAGTTAATTTGTTGCAGTTTGAAATTCGCAACTCATGAATATTTCAAACTAAAAATAGGTGACATTAATTTGGACAAACATTCAACATGACGCCCATATTAAATATTTAAAATCTTTTTTAATTTTTAGTATGTTTGTAAATTTGTTGTGTATTTTACAGACATTTTCATCCTAATTGTGAATCCAATTATATTTCGTGAAAGTAGTAAATTCTCGTAACATAATCCCATTACTTTGTCAAAATATTTGAAATTACGTAAATTAATTTGCATAAAATATTATGTAGATATTGTGCAAATTTTTAAATGAATGTTCACAAGATAAATCTTTTATTTTAATGTCGCTGGTTATTTTGCGGAATTAGTAACATATGCTTCAGATTCTTCTTCAATCATCGATCAACGTATATTTTTAATTTTATTTTTATTGTGCCTAAATATATATTTTGAAGGCTAATGGCAAATTTATATTATTTGTTTACTTTTTATAACGGTGTCCTTTATACAATTTATAGTAAACGTGAACATGCAAATAAATACATTTGCATAATAATCGACTACATAATTACTTTCATTATTACGTAAATTACATGTAGCCTTATAAAATATTATATTTTTAATCAGAATAGTGAGGCAGTAGATATGAAGGTCAAGTAATAAAATACTTCAGATTTTTGATGTTATATTTATCGATAAAGAAATCAGAACGTGAGTAAAATTGCTTTTTTCTACAACTGTCAACAAAACACGACATTTTTACATAGCTATAAATATCTATGAATGTGGTTGAAGTGAGGGTGGTGTGTTTGAATGATAATGTTTGACGGGAACTGATTATTTGATTAATGTTATGAGTGAATGTTTTATGAGTGATTTTAGGGTTCGTGCTACCCCATTTGATAGGATATAGCGTGAAGATATGTATGTATGTATGTATGTATGTATGTATAAATACGCGAAAGTTGTGTTTTTTAAATAAATAAATAAATATATCATCACGCCTTCTACCCATTACTGGATGTGGCACTCTGCTAAAGCAGATCTCGGTAAGTGATATATTTTGCGCGTGAAGTGCGGTTACCAGTCGTCAAATCACGGCCCCCAAATATGTTAGTGGTGGAGGAGCCACAGGGATAGCTTTTTCAAATTATGAAAATTTGTCGCCTGTGGGAATCGAACCAGGGACCTCAGGATCCACAGGCCGACTTCATACCACTGAGCTAGGCCATCCCATGTTGTGTTTTTTCACATGCGAAAAATCAAATTTTAAATTCGTTAACACGTTTCCTTGATTACAACACATCAAATTCATATAATTTTTGATTTTCCTTTAATGGATTTGAGCACCACAACCTTATAATAATTTAAACGTCAACTTTTATACTCTATTGGGACTATACATATTTTTAACAGTATAAAATTGTACAATGTAATGTTAAATAAATTTTACAACTACAAACATTTGTACGTACCCTCATTACATTGAAGAAATTGGCAAGCATTTTTTCCGTCTACTTAATACAAATCTTTTCAACTTTACCCTTTTGTCTAAACTCATAACCTAACATTCTGATACTAAATTTTTATCCATAAAGTTTCAAAATTAAAAAAGTCGGTCATATGTTGCGGTGATATCTTAGACAGCAGTTCAAAAGTTCGACATTAAAGAAGCTCCATATTTAGCCGCGAAAAGATAAAACTACGATATTAATAATCCACTGTGGAGATCTCTGATGAACTCATAAAAAAAAATTATACGTCCTAGTTAGCGATAAACTTGGAAACATTGATTAAGCATTTCGTATGTTTGTCAAAGAAATATGTGACAAAGATATAATGAAGAAACTTAATATCAAAGTAATTAAATAAAATTTTCTATTCGTTCTTTTATTATACTGGGTTTTATTTAAGTACATCGTTTAACCGATGGTCGAACTGACCACATATTCTGGCAATAATTTATGTTTTACATGCTTTCCATAAGACCTCACCAATTACGTTATTGTTCAAAATTACTGTAGAAAATTAAAAATCAATGTGTTCTCTGGGAAACAACATGAAGAAATAATGTCAAAATCATTGATCCCAAATACTGCACAGGTCACTTTACTAAATCTCATAACCACGAAGAGTATGTAATATATTCGTTGGTAATATGGTATGGTTTACTACAGGACAAAGCTGTTCACTTCATAGCTGTCGACCTATCTCGAACCACGATAGAGCAAAGCTATCCTAAATATGGTCATGCTTCTAGTACTTCAAATCAACTCAACTCAAATATCTCATGTATAATAATTTTAGAGTTGGTGAAACCAACTCATACAGTCATGTAGTCTCATACAAGTACAGGCCCAACAAACTAAAGTCCTTGTTTAATGACTAAAGTCACTTTCAGTCATGTTACTTGTACTGTCAAGTGTGTGTCAGGTGTACAACATAATAGTTTAACTATCGGAATGATAAAATAATTTTATTAATAGTTATTGTTATAAGAAGTGCCGAAAAAGGCTTGTTACGTGCAAGTACAGAATTTAACGCACGAGGCTTGCCGAGTGCGGAAATCTGCACGAGCACGTAACCTTTTTCGGCACGTGTTATAAACAACATTTTTCCTACAACTGTGCGATTTAGAAAATCACTAAAATATCAACAGAATTTATAAAATTTTAATGATATTACACGAGAACGATGTTTTACGGCATTGCTATGGTTTGTTTGTTGATTGCTTGCACATTATTCTACGTTATTTCGAAATATTTCACTAATTTCAAGATGATTTCTTCAAAATCGTCTAGATTGGAATACTACACTCAGTGAGTCTTCCTTATCATATACACCTCCAAAGGTAATTGTTGAATCTATTCTTGACAATGACAATCAACCTGCTGCTGGTACTTCTAAAATCTTCGTAATGGTTGTCAATAATATTACTGTTAATAATATGAACAAGTACGGAAGAAATCAATGTTTCTTCAGATATAACAGTTTCCACTTCAAATTATGTCAATATAAGCCGCTGTAACAATCTGTTATTGATATACACAAACAATCAATATTATGTATTTCATTTACTCTTCAAATAAAACCCTTTATCGATATATTTTACTTTGTCCGGTTATTTTTATTAATAATCATATTTATAATGATATACTTTAGTTCTTGTCTGCTCAATGTGATGTGTACAGAATACTGTAGTTTAAGGTTATATATTTATTTTAAGTGGGATTCGAACTCGGGACCTCCGAATTCGATTGTCGTAACGCTATAGATATAGATAAGTTAACTGCTACGGACAGTTTAGAGTTTCATGATATAATTACCCCGTAATCTACTAGTTTATTAGTTTTGTAGTTCCATCGTAATTTACTTTAAACTTCTTCCAATTAATCTAAAAATCAAAAAACAAACAAAAGGTACAACATAGCACTGAACGACAATTATATCGCCCTAAGCACATGAACCTTCCAGAGTAATTAAAACTTTCCGCTAATTCTGCATTAATTTATTTTCAAAACCAGCATAATTGAAATCTTTCAGAAATTGTTCTCATACCCAGCCTACCTTCAGCAGCTATTATTTTCCTGTTTGTTTAGAGTGAAGACAATACGCGCTAGTAATTAATTAGAAGTCTGTTTTAATTGAATAACGTATATCAAGCAAGCTAATGAACCGAATTATCCGATCAGTTTAGCAATGTCCTAATTCAAGCCGACTTCTAGTTTATTTCGAAACTGAACCACAGCGACCACGGTCACGGTTACATGTTCCGGAACCAGACCAAATAGAAATTTCAGAATCGTAGTTACTGTGCAGAACATGTTTTCCGAAACTTTGTGTTAGTGTATATTTTTGATACAGAATGCGTTTATATACATCTATTTCAGATAATCGTTAGTTAATGTCAAAAATAATTTATGGTATATAGCAAAATAATTTCAAATTATAATAGCAAAATAAGTGATATTGACAAAGAAACCAATTGCTAGTATGAACAAACGATAAAGGGTGATAAACTTTATTTTTTCGCTGTCAAACGTCCAGAAATTATTAATACCAACTACTAGTATGAATAAGGGTGATAATAGCTATTTACATAACAAGCGCAGGGACGACACTTCCTTCGTTTCTGATCTTTTTTTATTCATTTTCTGATCTTACATTGAGTGTTTAACTACAATTGTGTGGAATTCACTTTCAAAAACAAGCGTAAAGAGACACTCCCTTCCTTTCTTATCTTTTAATTCGTTTTCAGTTCTTACGTAGAGTGTTTAACTGCAATTGTATAGAATTCACTTCCAAAAACAAGCACAGGGCGACACTCCCTTCCTTTCTTATCTTTTTGTTTCATTTTCAGTTACTGAATTGTGTGGACTTTTCTTTCATATACAATTGCAGGCTATCACTTTCATCTTTTCTAATCTTTGTAGATTCGTTGTTAGATTCGTTGTTAGGAGTAAGCGCGGGTAATTTGAGATGTTTTATGCATGTGTTATGTACGTTGAAGAAAGAAGATGAATGATAAGTGAATAGGAGTGAATAGGAGTGATTGGATGGATATGATTGAAGGTTTGTTATGTAAGAATGATTTCGAGTGTGATAAATAAATGAGTTTATATGGAGGGATCTATAAATGTGGTTGAAGTGAGGGTAGTGTGTTTGGATGATAATGTTTGACGGGGGCTGATTATTTGATGAATGTTATGAGTGAATGTTTTATGAGTGATTTTAGGGTTCGTGCTACCCCATAACCCCATTTAATGGGATATAGCGTGAAGATATGTATATATGTATAACAAGCGCGAAGGTTTTAATTTGCGCAAATGGTGCAAATGACGTCTTTGTGTACGAGTTTTGTACAATGCTTTTTGTAACGAGCAAAAATTATATAACCGATAGTGAGAAAAGGTATTAAATTTAAAGCGTAGATTTATATTAACAGTTTAGTATGCTATGAATTAACATTTCTTATTTGAAAACAAATTGTTTATTTTTTGCTCGTAGAGCCTGTTAGAATATGTCTAATTGATGGCGTTATAAGCTAATATCTCTATTTCTTTTTTAAAATCCTTAAAATGTGTGTATATATGTATAATTTAGCATTTTAATAGTCAAAATTTAGAATAATAAAAATGGAAGTTTTTTTCAATTACCATACATACATACATACATATCTTCACGCTATATCCCAACAAATGGGGTAGCACGAACCCTAAAATCACTCATAAAACATTCACTCATCACATTCGTCAAACAATCAGCCCTCGTAAAACATTATCATCCAAACACATTACCCTCACTTCAACCACATTTATAGATCCCTCCATATAAACTCATTCATTTATTACACTCGAAATCATTATCACACAATAAACCTTCAATCACATCATTCCTGTTCACTTCTCATTCATTTTCTTTCTTCAACGTACATAACATATGCATAAAATTACCAAGATAATGTAAACCTTATTTTGAATGCTGTGAGTACGAACACTTTATTTTTTCGCTGTCAAACGTCACAAGTTATTTTAGAGATAAATACTGCCAGATGCATAAACGAAATATACCTAATGCAGGTTTTATTTGAAGTATTCTCAAAAATATTCGTATTTTTTATACAATTGTCAAAAAAAGGTTTATCTTTTTTATGCAACTCTTCTTTATGTTACATTACATTTTTTATAATTTCGCTTCATAAGATGTAATCCCAAACTAAATGAAATTACGTTTTTTCAACATTAATTGTGATAACTACATTTTCTATCACAACTAAATTGAGTAAAGGATCATTTTGAAAAAGAAATTTACACGTTCCTTATTATTTTTGTTTGTGGTGACCAAGGAAACGTGATGTGCATTTGCAAATACAACTCCTTTGATTTCCATCCTTTCTTGTATTGATTAACGCAAACGTAGAAATGTTTTTTTCACATTTAATGTTGAAAAACACACTCGTAGGAAAGGGCAATTTCAAAACTCGTACAATTAGAACACTCGCTGTCGCTCATGCTATAGCTTTCATACTCGTTTCACAATGAAACCTATTCCTCACTGGTATTCAACATAAACATTGCAATATTTTATGATATAATACTGGTGATAGAGAAATGTCAAAATTTTTGCATATTTATTAGGTTTTTCATAGTTATCTACCAGTCTCTCAATTCATTTCACAGTTTAGGTATACAATAACTATTAATTTGGAGAGTCTGAATTTGGCAGTTGAAAAATAAAGTTAGTGTAATTATTAGTTACTTTCCCTTAATAAAAAGTGGCACAATTTTTGCCATTGAATCACCTTTCAATTCAGAATCAGCACGATTCTCAAAAAATATTTAGCTAATCCTGAATTTTGGATTAGCTAATCGTATTCTAGACCGATTTTAAAAAGTTAATTCAAATCACTTATCAAACAGAGCTGGGCAAGTTACTTAAAAAAAGTAGCTAAGCTACAGCTACAGCTATTCTTTAAAAAAGTAGCTGAGCTACAGTTATAAGTTACATTTTGTAAAACATAGCTAAGCTACAGCTAAAAGCTTTCGTTAAAGTAGCTGTTAAATTTTAAAGCTACTTCTGTTGATCAGTCTTTTGTTATAATGACTGTTAATTTATTATTATGTACATAAATAAAATAAATAAATATATCATCACACCTTCTACCCATTACTGGGTGTGGCACTCTGCCGAAGCAGATCTCGATAAGTGATATATTTTGCGCGTGAAGTGCAGTTACCAGTCGTCAAATCACGGCCTCCAAAAATGTTAGTAGTGGAGGAGCCACAAGGGTAGTTTTTGAAATTATGAAAATTGTTTGTCGCCGGTGGGAATCGAACCAGGGTTCTCAGGATCCACAGGGCGACTTCATATCACTGAGCTAGCCATCCCATAAATATAAAAAATCGCAAATGGACAAATGTACTGTTAATTTTTGATGCTATAATTTTTATTTATATCGGAATAATTTAACAGTCACATTAACAGAAGACTCCTAAACAGTCAATGTTTAGTTCATCTAATATTTAATATGAAAGTAGGATTGGTTAAGAACAAGTGAAAAATAAAATATGTTAATAGATTTTAAATTATATAATAACTTGTTATCCTACAGTTATAGAAAACAATAAAGAAGGTACAATTCAAATATAAAACAAAAATTAATAGGTTTTTCTTAATGAATAGTGGTAGCTTTAAGCTACAAAAAGTAGCTTTGGGCTAGAAAAAGTAGCTTTAAGCTACAAAAAGTAACTTTAAAAGTAGCTTCAGTTGTTCTAACAATATTTTTAAGCTAATAGAAAAAAAATAGTTCGCTACAAAGCTACAGCTATATTTTTTCACATTTAGCTAACCTACAGCTACAGCTAAGGTAAATGTAGCTAAGCTAGTAGCTAAGCTACAAAAGTAGCTAGCTACTGCCCAGCTCTGTTATCAAATCATATTAGAGTTTTTTTTTAACTTTTTAAAAACATGATTTAGCTTAATTTAACTAATATAGTTAGCAATTACGGATGAAATTAATTATAAACTTGATAAAAATCGTTGTAAATCACTCACCACTTTTCCAACAATCCTAAATCAACCTTCAATCACATATGAACCACGATCGCAACCACAGTTTAAACAAAGGCGAAAGAGTTTCGCAATATGCTACCTATCTCTATCTATTTAATTGGGATAAAAGCTGTGTGAAGTGTGTAATTTCGACACTTTCTGTGTGTCTTCAGTGTGAAATTGGCAACGTGTTAATTACGGAATAGTGCACGTCAGCCAGTGATAGGACCTGATGGAAGTTTAATGAGATGTACGAACGTGGCTGATGCCTCTGTTTGGGGATCAAAGTACGTTGGCTACGATGGCGTTTGGCATTTGATGCTACCATTCGATGATTTCATTAATATGTATTAGTTTGCTAACAATTTCATTTCTTAATTTTCAAAATTAGTAGGAAAGTAATGTAAACAATATAAGTTAGAAAGTGTGATAGATCAATTTTTATTTTAGAGAGAAAAATTATGTTAATTTTTGGTAAATCTTTTGCAAATAATAAATAATTTTCATCACATTAAAACTACTTCTACTTCTGGTAGTGACTTAGTAGATCCTAAGAACCCTGGTTCGATCCCCACAGCCAACAAACATTTTCACCAATTTAAAATTTCCCCTGTGGCTCCCCCATCACTAACATCTTTGGGGGCCGTGATTTGATGGCTAGTAACCGCACTTCACGCGCATAAATAATCATTTACCGAGATCTGCTTCGGTGGAGTGCCACACTCAGTAATGGGTAAAAGGCGTGTTGATATATTTATATATTTATTTTAAAACTACTTCTGTGGCTCCCCCTCCAGTAACATATTTGGGGGGCGAGTTTTGACGTTGGCACTGCTGCGTTCAGGTTCAACTTCAAATCATAGCGCAGCAAACTTCATGTATAATATGTGTAAAAGTATAAAAATGAATCTGATCTATATTTTAGATTTTGTAAGTATTATTTCAATAAATTAAGATTTCAGCAACAATTTATATTTTTCTAAGCGAGCGGTAAAGTATTTTACCGCTTGTTGCTATAGGAGACGCTTGGTAAAGTATTTTATTATTCGTTACTCATTAACCATAAACTTTACGATGACAACTGAAAGCATAAATATCAACTTTTCATAGCAGTCGTAGAAAAAGTAATTTTTGGTTATAAGATGAAATTAGTAAAATATGAATCTTTAAACTCGCGCATCGACATAAATTTTGTCTTAAGTATACCCTGTTTTGGACATTTGAAGATTTATAATGATATATAAATATTATGGGGTAATGGCTCAGTGGTATCCGAGTCAGCCTGTGGATCCTAAGAACCCTGGTTCGATCTCCACAGCCGACAAAACATTTTCACCAATTTAAAATTACCCCTGTGGCTCCTCCACCACAAGCATCCTTGGGGACTGTGATTTGACGACTGGTAACCGCACTTCACGCGCAAAATATATCACTTACCGAGATCTGCTTCAGCAGAGTGCTACACCCAGTAATGGGTAGAAAACGTGATGATATATTTATTTTATTTTTTTATATAAATATTTCAATCAAAAAATTGAAACTTACGAAATTTATTCCAGTATAAATTTGCATTTCTGCAGCTTATAAGAATTTGAAATACCTGCACTTAATAGAAAGTTTATTTTATTTTTACGTAAGTATTGATATAAGTTGTAAAGTACCTTGATATTATAAATGATAAAGTTTGAAAGCAATAAAAATAATATAAACTCCAATAGAAAAATGTCAAGCAATTTATTGAAGTCACTGAAAACAAGACAGAAAGTCTATCAACAACTACTGTATACGACAAGCCAATTCAAAAACCATTAAGTTTTTATTATTTGAACGCCAAAAATGATCTTATAATCAATACACGTCAAAATAATAATGACATCTTTAGTAATTGAACTTTTATAGAAGCTTTTATCTTCTCATCATATTCGAGTAGATATTTTAACCCAATTAATGTTTGTAAACAAAACATTAAATCTTTTCCCTTTTCCCAACAGTTAATCTTTACCAAAGCTTTCCAACTGGTGTATCTCGATTTCTGGTTGTGTCATTTCTGAGTAAAATTATAAAAAGTTACGCAGAATTTTCCACAAATTTGTACTGGACCTGGATCACATACATACAATTTATATTTTCAGCTTAGCACCCACTCAAATTAGATTACCCACATATTTAAAACATCATTTAATTACAGTAATGTACAAACTTAAGAATCTATTTTTTTTAAGTGTCACTGTAATTTCTATTGAAAGTTTCAGTATAAATAAATGTAATTGAAAGATTCAATTAAAAATTTCATTTCAATTAAATGAAAATTTAGGACTAAGTTTCAGTTAAAATTAGTTAATTAATTTAAAAATATAAATAAATATATCATCACACCTATTACCCATTACTGGGTGAGGAACTCTGCCGTAACAGAGTACAGTAAATGATATATTGATGAGCGGTTACCAGTAGTCAAATCATGCCTCCCCAAAGATGTAAGTGGAGGGAGACTATAAGGGTAATATGGTAAAAATAGTTTTGTTGGATGTGGGAATTGAACCCAGGTTCTTAAATTCACAGTTAGGCTTGATACCACTGAGAGTGAAAAATATGTCGTTCTAAAATTAACTAATTATAAAATACATTTTAAAAACCTAATCCTTGTGTAAAATAAACATATAAACATTCATACAACATACATTAACCTAACTATACTGACTTTATCGATAGTCAAGTTTGAATATACAATTATACGCATACTATACAATTTGCATTGGATTGCTTCACGCGGTCACGCTTCAGCGCAAATCTATTTCAGCACAGCGCATTTGCAGTTCAGGTTTGAAATTAAATTTTAACAGTGAAAGTTTCAGAAATGAATCTTTTAAAATGAAACTTTGAATATTAACACTTCAAGAGGCACATCACTATTTGGATTTGAAAAGATTTATGAATGTGAATGAAGTTTAAGTAGGTGTTGTAATAAGAATGTTTAGCGGAGATTAATTGCTTGTTGAGTCGAATGAATAAGGGCCAGTTTTTCAATCACCGATTAATGTTAATCATGATTAAATAATAATGGAAACTATGGTTACCATTATTATTTAATCATGGTTAACATTAATCGAGAGTAAACCGGCGATTGAAAAACTAGCTCTAAATGTGTGTTTTTAAGGTTTGTTGTACATACGTATTTAGAAAAAATGTTAGGAATCAACTATACTATATTATTTTAATTATAAAGATTATGGTGTTTTCGTAATATTTTTACTATATTTATAAATAAAAAGAAGAATATAAGGTAGATAGCTTAGTGGAAATATGGATTTAAAATCTCGAACTCGATTCCCTCAGTTGTCAAACTTTATTCCACATTACAATTACTTAAGTGGTTCCCCTCCAGTAATATCTTAGGCGCTGTGATTTGACAGCTGGTAATCGCACTTTACGCACAAAATATATCACTGAAGTCTGCAACGATAGAGGGTTACACCCAGTAGTGGGTAAAAGGCGTGATGATATATTTGTTTATTAAAAAAGAAGAAGGAGAAGATGTAAAATAATGGAACTAAAAACCGAACATTTTTATAATAAATAAATAAATATATCATCACGCCTTCTACCAATTACTTGGCGTGGCACTCTGCCGAAGCAGATCTTGGTAAGGGATATATTTTTCGCGTAAAGTGCGGCTACCAGTCGTCAAATCACGCCCCTCAAAGATGTTAGTGGTCGAGGAACCACAGGGGTAGCTTTTGAAATTATGAAAATTGTTTGTCGCCTGTGGGACTCGAACCAGGGTTCTCAGGATCCACAGGCCGACTTCATACCACTGAGCTAGCCACCCCATTTTATTTCTTTATTTTTATCAAATTTTTTAATTCAAAATTCACTATATACGGGAAGAGAATTAAAAAGTTCTTTTGGAGGACCACAATACCAACCAGTTTATTTTTTGACCTCATTTGTCTAGTAAGCCAAGAGTACGGACACTCTTAGTCAGGATTTAGCTAATGCCTTTTCTGTCTGCTTTTCCACTCACTGGTCCGTACTCTTATTTTTTCGAACAAATAATGCCATTTGTTTGCTTGAATTGACTTCCTCTTTTTAGCTCGTCGATTTTCAAAGACAAGAGCTTAAGTGATCAGTACGGTGTATACATCATCGGTAAAAATTAAAAATATATATGTAGAAATCATTTGGTTTATTTGTTGAATCATTTTATATACGTCACAGACAATTGTAGCCTTCTGGATAAAAAAACTTGCGTTTCTGAATTAACAAGCAAGAGGTCGTGCGATCAAAACTCACTGTCTTCTACTTATGTAAAAAGAAAATACGATTGAGTTTGAATGGTATGAATTCCATTATAAGCTGTGGACCCCCTGTACTGTAATTGGGATTAAGTTCCTATTGCGCAGAATAACAAATAAATAAATAAAAGTAACTAAAAACAATAACGTCATATCTTACTACGATAATTATTCAATTATTCGACACAAAGTTAGTTTGTTATGTTATATACTAAATAATTAATTTATACCACAGAAAAAGGTATATGCGATATATTACCATTATAAACATTTTTTAGGAAAATTTTTTTTTTATATATAACTTAATTGACGAGCTTAAAATATGGATACTATGAGGTGGCTAGCTCAGTGGTATGAAGTCGGCCTGTGGATCCTCCACCACTAACATCTTTGGAGACCGTGATTTGACGATTGATAACCGCACTTCACGCGCAAAATCTATCTCTTACTGAGACCTGTTTCGGCAGAGTGCCACACCAAGTAATGGGTAGAAGGTGTCATGATATATTTATTTATCTTACTTGTATGTCTGGTTTTAGAAAAGTAACTATGAGCTCTTTATGTAGATAATTAATTTCTAAATGATTAAATCACTGTTCTCGTAGCCTTAATAGTGTCTACTCTTTGATGAGTAATTTTGCTTTAGAAATTTTCTGCGGTTGCTTGTTAAAAGATAATTTTATAATAAAACTAAAATGGATGGTAAGCCACAAGATACTCGTGCAGAGGAATTTGCCCTTATTACGTACTACTCTTCCATTATAGGATTTGAGTCTGGGCTTTCAATGCTTTCATCTTCGATTTTCCTTCATAAACGTAACTTGCATTTACCTTTTCATTACGCTTTGATTATGAGTCTCTAATTTACATTAAATTATATCCTTTACTAAATTTGTATCAAGCTAGTTACGCTGCTCTTTATGGTAATCTACATATTAGTGTAATGAAAATACAATTTTCTAGTTAAATTTAAAATCAGAATAGTTGCACTTTAGAGTGATGAAAAATATAAATATATCATCACGCCTTATACCCATTACTGGGTGTGGCACTCTGCCGAAGCAGATTTCGGTAAGTGATATATTTATGCGCGTGAAGTGCGGTTATCAGCCGTCAAATAACGGCCCGAAAGATGTTAGTGGTGGTTGAACCACAGGGGTAATTTTAAATTGGTGAAAATGTTTTGTCGGCTCTGGGGATCGAACCAGGGTTCTTAGGACCACAGGCCGACTCGATACCACTCAGACATTATCCCTTAAAAATAACATCATAAATTAAAATTCACTTATTCTGCTTTCAAAATCAGCCGAATCCAGCATTCATCTTACAGAAAATCTGTAGTAATCAGTGGGGAACTTAGAGGAAGGGCTCAGGAGCGTGCACACTCCCTGAAATAAAAATGCATATTTTTTACGTACGATTAAAGTCGACCTTAATTTTTTGTTTTTGCAAATTTTGTACTAAATTTTTTATATAATATTGAACCGTGTCAAACGAGCTTAACATCAATTTTCTTTTATATCTTTTTTGTATAGTTTCTGTTTATTTATGTTATTATAAATGATATTGTGTGGACTTTTCTTTCATATACAATTACTCATTGGAGTATACTTCGCGGCGCTCGTACGCCGAAACTATTCATTTCACAAAAAAAAGGTTAGAACATAAATTATAGGAAATATTCTCTAGTTTAATTTATTACATAACTATTTTTCCCGTAAAGTGAGTCGGAGAGGAAATATCGTCGAAAAACTGTTTTGTAGCGCCATTTTTCCAATATGGCGGCTACTTCCGGAAAAAATAGAAGGTGGCAAAATAGAAATTCGAAAAGAGCACGTCGAAATCTATAAATATGCCAATTTTCAAAACTCCCATAAAACTTGTAAGGTAAAACTACCAAATGACTGGACTAAATTGCAGGCTATCACTTTCATCTTTTCTAATCTTTGTAGATTCGTTGTTAGATTCGTTATTAGATTCGTTGTTAGGAGTAAGCGCGGGTAATTTGAGATATTTTATGCATGTGTTATGTACGTTGAAGAAAGAAGATGAATGATGGGTGAATAGGAGTGATTGGATGGTTGTGAATAAGGGTTTGTTATGTAAGAATGATTTCGAGTGTGATAAATGAATGAGTTTATATGGAGGGCTCTATGAATGTGGTTGAAGTGAAGGTGGTGTGTTTGGATGATAATGTTTGACGGGGGTTGATTGTTTGATGAATGTTATGAGTGAATGTTTTATGAGTGTTTTTAGGGTTCGTGTTACCCCATTTGCTGGGATATAGCGTGAAGATATGTATGTATGTATGTATGTATAAATAATATTTTATATTTGTTTATATTTGAGTCAACCTCTATAAAAAATTCTTGATTTGCCGCTTGTAGCAATAAAAAAAACATATTCCATTTTTTTTATTCAATTATTTTTGAATATGTTCTTGTATATTTTGTTATTTTTAGATAAAGAGTGTTGAATACGGTTTACATTCTTTATTATTAGTATTTTCATAATAGTTAATTTGGTAGAATATACCTTGAAGATTTTGTTTGTTGTCAAGAATATTCGCGAAATTTTAAAGAAATTGTTAAAGCAATAATTTACAGCAACCTTAAACCATGCAATAAATCTTCCATGAAAAGTTCCTCGCGTTTGAGCCAAAGAAACCTTAAAAAATCGATGCAGAACAAAGCCGTAATCGCATGATCTGTACAGCATAGAGTATTTAACACAGTAAATTAATGATACAACAAAGGAAGTCTTCCTTTTTCTACATCTAAAAAGAAGGCCATAAATCAGAATCAAATGCGCTTCACACCTGCTTCACCTCAATCTTAAACGAAAACAGGATGAATTTGTCTTCCCCGAGAAAATGATAAATTACCCGTGGCCCCTGGATCGCGAACAGGATACTTCGTGACCGCCGACAATGCCTATATAGGTACATTTTCGTTACATGCGATTTTATCCCAACCGTGAAACAGTGCGAATATTTTTCAATACTACGCTCCAAAATTGTTAACTTTAAACATTACCTGTAGGATCTCCAAATGTAATATTGTCATATTTAATCAATTAGTATGCTCAATTTATATAAGATTAAAAAAAAATATATTGATAGATTTTCTTCTGTTATTTTAAATTTTTTAATATTAGAAGTGAGTGAATGTCATATTTCTCGATTCCGAATATCGCATTCGAATATTAATCAGATCTCGAATATTCAAATACCCCGAATAGTTCTTTATTTAAAAATTTAAAAATTAAATTATAAATTAAATTTATAATTGTAAATAATAATACATTAATATTAATTAATAGTATATTACATAACAAGCATCGAAAGTGTAAGATGAGGTGCGAGTGTACAAATTGAAAAACGAGGCGAGCAGTTATCGAGCGAGTTTTGTACACTATTTTTCAGACGACCACAAAATATTTCTAAAAAAAGTTTACAAGAGCAATGTTGTTACACTTTGACAGCTAATACGTTTTTGTAGATAAGCGTTGACGTTCGAGGTTAGGTATTGTGAAACCAACTGTACTAACCGTAATGTCAAAATACTGAATAATGCAAAAATATTAGTAAAAAAGCAATCATTAATTTAAAAAAATAAGATTTATGTGTGCAAATGTGTTGAAAAATCTACTAAATAACTAAAGCAATCAACAAACAAACCATAGTAACGCTGTAAAACATCGTTCTCGTGTAATATCATTAAAATTTTATAAATTTTGATAATATTTTAATGATTTTCTGAATCGCACAGTTGTATGAAAAATGTTGTTTATAACACGTACCGAAAAAGGTTACGTGCGCGTGCAGATTTTCGCATTCGGCAGTTAAATTTTGCACTTGCATGTTATACTTGTTATAAAAATAACTAGTATTTACTTTTTATTGAAATGGTCTGCTAGAAAATTTACCCTCTATTATTTTGAATGAAAACATTTGGTTGATTGTATTTTGTACGAATTTTCATGGAACGATTTAGGATATCATCCCCGTAATGGTGGATCGAAGCCACGGAGCAAGAATATATCATACCTGTGCGATGAACACTGAACAGGCAATAATGGAATGGGCTTTTACGCCGACACTTAATTTATCTTTTACAGACATGCATAACTTGGTTAAGCTTCGCACGCGAACTTTCAATCCCATCGGAGGCTGAAGATCTCATTTTCAGGTCACGATTATCTCGCAAAACGACATTATTATACACGCTCAGCGCTTCCCGTCACCCTAATTCTCTTATGGTCCCGCTGTAAATATTAAACGAGTTGTTAAATTAGCTTCACTGGGATTCACGGAACTTTGATTTTATTAACTGTTAATAGAGTTGTTAGTTGTTCCGAACCTGTTAAATATTAATTTAAATGGACAGTTTCGCTTCGCTGGGAAACTTTGCGGTGTCAACTGGAAATTTGTTTTACGGATTCTTCTTATTTTATGTAAATGCTCCTTCATTACTCAAGAACTTTCATCCATATTTATCTTTTTATACCCTCTTATCTTATAATTAATTATGAGAAGGTAAACTTTAACAAATTATTCAGAAGTTCTCATATTCTCATATTTTTCTTAATTTGTATACAAATATTTGCATAATAGGTAGTTTTGAGTCAGTCGGGATCGATTCCCACAGCTGACAAATCATTTTCACCAAGGACGTTGAAAGGAGGGGATATGGCATGACGATACTGTAGCAATATTTGAAGTGAGGTTTGGGCAAGGAAAAGAGACAACAATAGTTTTTCTGCACCGTGCTTAGCCAAAACTCTTCTTCTTTCAAATATTTTGAATTTTTATGTAAGAAAAGTGACGTTTAGTCGTTGTCAGGGAGCGTTGTTTTATGAAAACATAACCACGAAGTGTCATTTGTGTTTCAATTTTTGTGTTGTATGGAATTGGACATAATTTTTGTGGATAAAATGGTAACAAAGTGTTTATAATTTCAGTTTCCTTGTAAAAATTTATAATCTTTTAGAGAGAATGATTCTGTTCTGTCTATTTAAATTTCAAATCTCTTTATGACACGTCAATCAATGGCAGGCTACGCACGGTACAGAAAATAATACTTCTGTCTCTGTCAATCTGCCGAGCCTCACAGTCTTGACTTGAATGCCATATTCCCTCCTTTCAACGTCCTTGATTTCCACCACATTAAAAATTACCTCTGTGGTGCCCCCTCTTAACATTATTAGGAGCCGTGGTTTGACGGCTAGTAACAACACTACACGCGCATAAATATATGACATACCGAGATTTGCTACGGCGCGCAGTGGATCAAATCGGGATTTTACTGTTAAAAAATCGGTGGAGACCTTAATATCCATCGGATCTGGATAATTTTTGTTTCTAATTAAAGGTAATTAAATTCCCTACACATCTATCGAGGCAGATTTTTAAATAACTCTGTCATATTTGATTAATTACATAATAAACTGTCGAAAAACTGTAAAAAATATTACAAATTTAAATAATGAAAATTATGTATTCTTATATTATTTTTATATATTCAAGCAACATGAAAGATTTTACAAAGCTATTGACAGATGTCAACTTTATATTATGTTGAGAATAATTACAATACGGATTCCCTGTCTTAAGATACCCTAACTAAATTTCTAATCTATACATTAAATCCATATTGTAATTATTCTCAACATAATATAAAGTTGACATCTGTCAATAGCTTTGTAAAATCTTTCATGTTGCTGTAATATATAAAAATAATATAAGTATAATAGAATAAATAATTTTCATTGTTTAAATTTTTAATATTTTTTACAGTTTTTTTGACAGTTTATTATGTAATCAATAAAATTTGACAGAGTCATTTAAAAATCTGCCTCTACAGATGTGTAGGGAATTTAATTACCTTTTCTGCACTTGCACGTAACGAGTCTTTTTCGGCACTTGTTATAAAAATAACTATTACATAACAAAACAGGAAAAATAACAAATGCTCAATATGGCCACCGTCATTTTCTACACATTTTCTTATACGTAATACAAACTATTGCATTACATTTTACAGTATATTAGTCACTTCATTATTTGTTTATATTATTTGAGCCATAATTATTATAATAATTAATTGATTGTATCAATAACAAAACTATAGGTAAATAATTTTAACATTATTTGTTTTGTTTTCATGTAACAAATTTATGATCATAGCTTGCTGTTTTTAATGGATATTATAAATAAAGATTTTTGTAAATAAATAGTCGCCATTTTGAAATGGTTGAAATAGAACTACGTTATTTAGGTGTTTTATTTAGTTTAACTTTGCTTAATAACATTTTTTCGTATCTCTCAAAATAAACGAAATATTAATGGTGGCGGTGTTACGACAAACACCTTGTTCAGTTAAACTAAAATTAAAACTTTCAATGTGTACCTTTAACCCTTGAACTTTGGTTAAAGTACATTGAAATTAATAATTTGTGAAAATGTAAATATTGAAACTAAATAATTTGTCGTCGAGGGTACACGGTTTTTGGTTAGTTTAGTATAACATTTTACACAATTTATTGTGTACTAAAATGAGTAAAACAAATCTCATTTTAAAAATAAATTTGCAATTTACTTATATTTAATTTCGATGTTTGAGAATGACGAAATATTAATTAATTTAAATACGAGAAAAATTACTTCAATGTTAACACAAACTTTAACATAATAAAGTTAGAATAAAACACTTGATTTGTCCACAGATATAATATTTATTAAATATATAACTATTGTTTCGACTTTGCAGTCATCATCAGATGATGACTGCAAAGTCGAAACGATCGTTATATATTTAATAAATATTATATCTGTGGACAAATTAAGTGTTTTATTCTAACTTTATTATTATAAAATGTTCCACCAAGAACCGACTACACAATCTCTTACTTTAACAAACTTTAACTATTATTTTTGTTTAATTTTATAAATACATTAATTGAAATTTAATGAATACCATAAATTTATATTAGTGAATAACTAAACTCCGTAATTACCAGATAAAATGTCTGCAATAGATACTTTGAATAAAAAGCTTGCAATATTGAAAATTTAAAATAATTTATCAACTTGAACAATGACAGGAAAAAGAAACTAATAACTTTCCGCTTTTCCGCCAACTTGTAATTACGAACTGACAATTATCTTTCTATTAAACTGTCCGATGCATGCAAAATGCAGTTTGTTACCTACACAAAAGCATATTGAACTTGAGGGTTTTATAAATAGTTGTGGTACCACTCTGTACCAAATTCAATTCAACTAACATTTATTTCATCGATAACAGATCAGATAGATTTGAATCATTTTACAGTGTTAGTAATGTAAGCTCGTTTTGAAATCTGTTTTATTCGTTTTGTTCACGTTTCCATTATGAAACATTATTCTATTTTATAATATATTAATAAATATTTATATGTTATGAAATATGTTATTATAAAATTAAAATAATATAAAGAGATTAATTAATTGTTTCAGTTAGGTATTACTGTTTTACAGAGGTAACAAACTAATTTTTTTGTTATGCTATATATTCATGTAATTAGTACCTAAACATAATTCATAATATGGGGTAATGGCTCAGTGGTATCGAGTCGGCCTGTGGATGCTAAGAACCCTGGTTCGATCCCCACAGTTGACAGACATGTTCTCCAAATTAAAATTACCCCTGTGGCTTCCCGCCACTAATATCTTTAGGGGCCGTGATTTGACAGTTGGTAACCGCACTTCACGCACATAAATATGTCACTTACCGAGATCTGCATCGGCTGGGTGCCACATCCAATAATAGGTAAAAGGCGTGATGATATATTTATTTATTTATTTTTTACATAATACATCATATTGCTTTCGTATCATAAGGTACTATTTATGATAAATAATTAATTTTGAAACTAAATTTATTTGAATATTGATCTCATATGTAATTAATAATGTTTTTTAATAAGCGAACCAGACCGGAATATCGTTATGTTATCGATTTGTAGAACAAAAAATAACTATTATTATTATAGATGATTATTAAGCCAGGATATAGTAATTGGATCAATTATTGGAATGAGGCTTTCGTATTCAATAGTGAAAAATATTTATTTATTTAATAGACGTTTCGGAACAATATCTTGTCTATTATACGCTAAATACACTAAAAACTAGTTTTACTTTATAGTTAAGATTACAATAAAAAAATAAATAAAATAAATAAATAAATATATCATCACGCCTTCTACCCATTACTGGATGTGGCACTCTGCCGAAGAAGATCTCGGTAAGTGATATATTTTGCGCGTGAAGTGCGGTTACCAGTCGTCAAATTACGGCCTCCAAAGATGTTAGTGGTGGAGAAGCCACAGGGATAGCTTTTTTGAAATTATGAAAATTGTTTGTCGCCTGTAGGAATCGAACCAGGGTTCTCAGGATCCACAGGCCGACTTCATACCACTGAGCTAGCCACCCCATAATAATTAAAGAACAATATTACATTATTTATTAAACATTGTGAAGTCATAAGTTAGAACGCACAATTCTTATTTATTCTGTATATAAAAATTCAAACAAAAGTCAAAAAATAAAAGTACAGTCTCTGTAACAAGCCGCAGGCGAGTTACGCAATTACGAATATTACAATTGGTTATTGTAACATGTATTTTTCATACAATTTTTTCTATATCACATTCATTTAATTTCATTTCAAAATTTTTATTAAAAAATAATAATAATAATAGAATTTCCAGGTGGTAATACTGACAGATTCAATAAACATTTGAAATTAATTTTATTTTGATATTTAGGTTAGAGTTCGAATTCATAAGTATCTAGGTTATGTTATAAAACAAAATATCTTTAATATTTAATAAAGACGTGTTTTACAGTTTAATGTAATTATTTTATTATAAAAATAATAATAATTGCTATAATTTTGCATAAACTGAGCGATAACAGCTAAAGCGATAGATTTATGTTTGACATTTTATTTTGGCTCGGTGCTATCAAGTCGGTCTATGAACCCTGGTTCGATCCCCACAGCCGACAAAACATTTTCACCAATTTAAAATTACCCCTGTGGCTCTCCCCCCACTAACATCTTTGGGGACCGTGATTTGATGGCTGGTAATCGCATTTCACGCGCATAAATATATCACTTACTGAGATTTGCTTCGGCTGAGTGCCACACTCAATAATGGTTAAAAGGCGTGATGATATGTTTATTTATTTTTTATTTTTATATTTTTACAACTTGACAAATTCACAAAGAAAATAGCCCCAAAAACAGTTGCACAAAGTTGAATTTGGTAGCACTGTTTTTAACTGAAACAATGGGCCTTTCAAGACGTTTTTGAATTTTTTATATATTAATCTACGTAATAAAATAATTACACCCAAATTTTTTATTTTTTAAAAAAACTTGTATTAAGCATGATAAAAATATTTAAACTTTCGAAACAAATTAATATGACGTAGTTGCATCTTAGCTTAAAGAGAGACAGATAAGACAGAGATAAATAACACGTAACTTGTCGTTGTCAGTAGAATCCTCAGACAAAACATAACTAGACGGATAACATCGGCGTTTGTTGTGAGTCAGAAAGGGGTAGAATTACTGGTGGGTGAGGCGGATGCGCGGCAAGGAGCAACTTGCATAACATTAAAGTGTACTCGCTCCTTGCCGCGCATCCGGCGGACCCTCAAGTTATTCCATTCCTCTCTGCTTCACAACACTGCATTGACTTGAATACGGCATAATTCGTCTAGTATTATACGTCATTGGTAGAATCGTAGAATGCTGAATGCTTATTTCTTCTTCGTCTTCTTGAGCACCGACAAACGTTTCAGACAAAGCTCTGTGATTGGCTTAATGCAACTACGTCATTGCAATATGGCAGAGCGAACGTTTTAAATTATTAAACTTTAACTTTCATTTTCAGCAATAAAGATATAATTTATGGTATGATTTTATATTGTATTAAATATGATTCACGGTCAAGAATTTATTTTAATAAATATATATTAAAAAGCTCTGCCACTTGAATCCCCCATTGTACAAAATTCACTTTGTAACCGCGATATAGGAAAAATTATTTTTGTTCTTAATTTATTTCTTTTTCTGAAAGTCTTTTTTTTAGTTTATTTCATTCGCAAACTCGTATTTCTCTCATATCGTACATGAATTTCCAGTCTTTGTCTTTTAAATTTACATGTTTATTATAAAAATTAATGAGAAAAGCTGCATATCTCACAAAAATAACATTATTTTACAAAAAGTAGAATAGATACTTTTTCTATATACGGTACATCATTACCGTTCATAATAAAAGTTTGATTGTATCCTCGACACACTTAAACCATTACCAAGTAATTATTAACTTCACTATGAAGTTTGAAACGTATTAGAATAATAGAGCAACCAGCATATTGTCATTTAGAATATTATTACCTAAGTTTCCACAATCTTGACACAAATTTTGGAGTAAGATTTGCGATACAGATTTCCGCAAATTACATTTGCATTATTTATGATGTATGTAATGTAATTTTAATATGATTAATGTCTGTCCCTTTACCTATACTAACAATCTTGGCTGCAAAGACTGAACATATAGAAATATGCATGTCAGTGCTGCCATCTACCACACACAGAAATTTAGACAAGTATTTCAATATTCAGTTACATCTGCTAGTTTATATGTTACGTTTTGAACGACTAGCTACGTATTATAAATACTTTAACTATGGTTAACTATACGCATTATTGTATGATAAGAAAAATCTGGTGCGGTCACCACACGACTTTCTTATACACAGCATATTTAATATCAAAAACGCTGAATTGAACACTTACGACTTGCTTCCTGTGTTTGACAATTATTATTTGATATATAAATGTTAAACATGTTTATGTTTTTTTGTTTCTAGACTATTTGAATATATTATTAAATATATAAATTAGTTTTTCTCAAAATTAGACGCATATACAGGGTAATTGCAAATAACATTTTACGTTCCAAATATTTTTGCTAACATCTTTTATTTACACAAGTACCTTATTGATCCATTATCACACGTATATCGTACAAAATTTTATATACGACCACAAAATAAATTAAAATTAATGCAAAACTAATTTTGAATTGACAGTTCTCATAATTATTAGACGTTTAAAAGAATTACGTGAAACCATGGTAACTATCATTTTGAGAGCCATAAGTATTTTATTAAAGCACTAGTGCGGTAATATTTCCAAAAACGCGCTGGTGTGATGTAAGTAATCAATATCTAGACTGATGAGAACAATATATTAAATAAAACAGTATATTAATTGCAACAAAATTGTGATTACAATAATATCTTGACAATTGAACAGAGTAATTGCAAAAATAAGTACAAATTTATATTCATTTTAATTAAATTTATTTTACTCAGTGGTACGAAGTCGGACTGTAGATTTGAGAACCTGGGTTCGATTTCCACAGCCAACAAATAATTTTCGCCAGTGGTATGAAGTCGGCCTGTGGATCCTGAGAACCCTGGTCCGATTCCTAGAGGCGACAAACAATTTTCACCATTTCAAAACTACCCCTGTGGCTCCCCCACCACGAACATCTTTGGGGGCCGTGATTTGACGACTGGTAACCGCACTTCACGCGCAAAAATATATATCACTTACCGAGATCTGCTTCGGCAGAGTGCCACACCCAGTAATGGGTAGGGGGCGTGATGATATATTTATTTATTTAAAAATTACCTCTGGGACTTGTCTCTCTAACATCTTTGGGGGGCGTGATTTGACGGTTAGTCACCGCACTTAATCTCGCGTATAAATATATCATCGAGATCTGCTACGGTAGAGTGCCATACCCGATAACCAAAATGCGTAATAATATATTTATAAATTAATTTTCAGGCAATTGAAAATTAATCATTGATCCAGTTTGTCGACCTCTATGTTCGTACATTTGTTTATGTATTCAACTGCTGGTTATTTTAATCGAATAAAAACACTGTCCAATATTTGTTTTTTGAAGTATAAAAACATGTACCTGCGAATTTTAAATCCGAAACCGATTTACCAATAATATGTTTTCAATTTTCGTGAATACAGTTTTTTGTCATATGTATTTGATAGTCCATTCGTATAATTGTTTCCGTACAGGAATACACAAAAAAGTAGATTTATATTTTGAAATATATGTAAAGCCTCGCCCATTAAACAAATTAATGTCTAAAAATAAAGTGTCCTAAATTATCTGTAGTAATTAAAACGAATAGCGCAATCGATAAAAGCATTAAGAACATTTCCACGTATTTTACCTTCACGGCACTTTATTTTATCTTTCTATTGCATCAAAATGTGTTCGAATATTCAAGACAGGAAAGATATATGTTATTTACTACGAATTTCCACAAAGGAGGAATCACATATTTGTTCTTTTTGTTTCTCCCTTGTTGGCGTTGCCAATATATTTTTATTTTGTTTGTATCTCCAGTTCGCAAATCTCGAATCGTGAGTTGTGCTTCTTGTAGAATAGCTACTTTTTTCAAATTTTATTACAGTCTCAATAGGCAAATGTAATCTGGAAACCTCAGGCGACGAAAGGATTCGAAGAGTAATTCGTGAATAAAATGTGATTCATTACTTAAAAACATGCAAATTAACCATTTTGTATGATATTTAAAAGGATAGGGGTTTGATGACAAATTTAAATATTTTCTTCCTCGCCATTTTAAAACGAAATATATAAATAAATAAATATATCATCACGCCTTCTACCTATTACTGGGCGTGGCACTCTGCCGAAGCAGATCTCGGTAAGTGATATATTTTGCGCGTGAATTGCGGTTACCAGCCATCAAATCACGGCCCCCATAGATGATAGTGGTAGGGGAGCCACAGTGATAGTTTTAAAATGGTGAAAATTGTTTGTCGCCTGTGGGAATCGAACCAAGGTTCTCAGGATCCATATTCTGACTTGATACCACTGAGCTAGCTACCCCATATTATACGAAATATTTGTATTACATTTAAAGTAATCAAATACCGGTATCAGCAACCGAAAATTTAAGTTTTGCCGTTAAACTCTGAGTCTTAGGGATTACTCGTAGCGAAGGATAAATTAGGTACACAATGCGATTTTACGAACACAAACTAAGGTTTAATTAAATTTATTATAAATATAGATTTGTGTTTCAGAAAACTGAAAAATTAGTGAAAATATTCTATTTAAAATATTGCACTTCACACAACTCATTCGCTGAACAAAACTTGGCAGCAAGTTATAAAAACCATTTATATTTCGATCCAAAATTATTTCAGTGCGAATTTAAAAACATTTAACGAGAAAATTGATCCATCAATACTTACCATTTTTGATGAAGTTATTGTCAAGTTCTTCTGGAAATTCAATATAATGTATTTTGCAAACAATAGAGAAAATAGTAATTTTAGAATAAAATTATTATTTTAATTAAACAAAATTAATTAATATATCAAAAACATACGTAATGTATCTCTATTTATTATTTTATATGACAGTAAATACACATACAGGGTGGTGACCGTGACTCTCGAACATAGGGATTTAACACGTAAAATCACAAATTTGTAAAAGCCTGCTTCCCTAATTGTTTTAAGCAAATAAAAGTTCTGAACCAATAAACAATATTAATTTTACATGCTTTGTAACGGCACAAATTAGATCTGAAAATAATGAAAATTGTCTCAAAACTATCGATAGCCATGGAACTGAAACAAAATTAAACAAATGTTTGACGTTTTATCTGTCTGTTTTATATCGTAATAAATAAAGAAATTATTTTGTCAGGTTAAAGAATCGCGAATATTTATCGGATATAAATATTTTCAGTAAAATCTCAAATTTTCGTGAACAGTTCTTTTATCGCAAACCATTTTAACTATGGCCTATGATTATTTGAATTTGAATAAGTAATTATTTTATTTCGGTGTTTTTCTTTTTATAGCTCTATAAACGTACTGTAAACAAGTTGCTAAGGAGATATACGAGTATAAGCGCACTGTTTTTGGCGATTTTTATTTTGTAGAAGTGGTATGAATGCTCTTAAATCTGACAGATGAATGACATATAACCTCAAAATTATAAATTGTTGGTGTTGAAATATTACTAAAAGAATATGCTAGAATCAGACAAAATTCGAATCATTTACAATACAGAAAAAATATTGATTAATTGTCAAAAAATATGAAATTTCAATTGTATATTTTATGAGAAGCGTTACCAACATGAATGATAAAAAACACCAACTTATATTTTTGAGAAGTCGCAGTTTAAAAAATCTAACAGAATTATAACATTACCTCAATGGGGTAGTTAGCTCAGTGGTATCGAGTCGGCCTATGGATTCTGAGAACCCTGGTTCGATTGCCACAGGCGATAAACAATTTTCACAATTTTAAAATTACCCCTGTGGCTCCCCCACCACTAACATCTTTGGGGGCCGTGATGTGACGGCTGGTAACCAAACTTCACGCGCAAAATATATCACTTACCGAAAGCTGCTTCGGCAGAGTGCCACACCCAGTAATGGGTAGAAGGTGTGATGATATATTTATTTTGTAAGGTAGTAATGGACAAAAGGCTTAAAGTTGTATTTACATTTATTGATGAATTATGGCCATCTTCAGGTCTAAATAATAACATACGGTAATTACCAATAGAGAAATTATTAGTCAATATAACAGTTAACTTACCACAAACGTAAAATAAAACGAAAAACAACAATAAAACTTACGTTACAAGTACTTATTTATTTATTGTTGTTTTTCGTTTTATTTTACGTTTGTGGTAAGTTAACTGTTATATTGACTAACAATTTCTCTATTGTTAATTACTGTATGTTATTATTTAGACCTGAAGATGGCCATAACCTTGGCCGAAACATCGTTGTAATTCATCAATAAATGTAAATACAACTTTAAGCCTTTTGTCCATTACTACCTTACAATATTACTATTGGCTTACTAAAATTATCTACTATATATTTATTTTATTTATTTACCTCAACAGAAAAAATCGTATAAAGAACACGTTTCATAAGGCCTGTTAACGCACTGGTCCTTTGTAAAACTCGCCGCAGAGCGCCTCGTTTTCTAAATTTGGACTCGTGCGTTAACAGATTGCGTCATGAAACTAGTTCTTTAATATATAATTTACTTATTAATTGGAGTCTGAGTCGAAATCAGAATTGTTTTTTTTTCGACTACACAACCTTGGAAAATATGAGTCTTTCTACGGACATTGAGTCCCTTGTAAAAAAATAAGTAGCAGCACATGCCTGAAATTTTAAAATAAACCAGAGTTCTATAAAAAAAATATTGTATCTTTTAATTAGGTCTTTGTCATTTCTATTATAATTACATCCCATTTTCTTGTTTGCGAATGTTAAACAAAAAAACAAAGACAAACGCAGAAAATGTTCAGCGCTTCTTTGTTATATTATACATGTTTACTTTCTTACTCGGGTAATACGAGTATTATAACAAATGTTAGTGCTTCGCTAATCTGGGAATTAGCTGGACTGCAATCCGGGGAAAATAAATACTGAATTCTGAAGTAGAGAACAAAACGTAAAGGTATACAAGAAATTCTCGCTGTTTAAACAAAGTACATTTTAATCAAATATGCAGTGGGATTATTTTGGCTTAAAATGTCATGAATATAAATTTAAAATAATTATAGTTATTGTAGGTTTACTGAACCGCAAAATAGCAAATAATAATTTATTATCATTTATTTATGCCTACACTGCTTGTAATTTTATATCATTATGTTGTGTTTTCATGGCTTCATTTTACCGTAAATTACTTTTATTATTAGAAAGAGAAAATAATGAACATAAATATGTGGTTTCTTGCTATTGTTAGTAGTTTTAGCGTGGCTATTTCTTAAACAGAAAGTAATACACGAAAAAGAATAAAATATTTGCGCATATAAAAATTTCATTATGGGATAACTAGCTCAGTGGTATCAAGTGAGCCTGTGGATCCTGAAAACCCTGGTTCGATTCCCACAGACGACAAATAATGTTCACCGTTTTAAAAAACTACCCCTGTGGCTACTCCACCACCAACATCTATGGGGGCCGTGAGTTGACGGCTGATAACCGCACTTTACGCGAAAATATATCACTTACCGAGATCTGCTTCGGCAGAGTGCCGTCCCAGTAATGGGTAAAAGGCGTGATGATATATTTATTCATTTTATTTTTATAATTTCATTTAGTTATTTATTTTTTTTATGGGATAATGGCTCAGTGGTATCAAGTTGGCCTATGGATCCTAAACACCCTGGTTCGATCAAAACATTTTCACCAATTTAAAATTACCCCTGTGGCTTCCCCATCACTAACATCTTTGGGGGCCGTGATTTGACGGCTGGTAACCGCACTTCACGCGCATAAATATACTTACCGAGATGTGCTTCGGCAAAGTGCCACACCCTGTAATGGGTAAAAGGCGTGATGATATATTTATTTATTTATATTTATTTGTTTATAGCTATTAAGAATGTATTATATGTATATTATGAAATGTGTGATTTTTGCTACATAATGCCAGGGAATAATAGTCATTATTCCCTCTTTTGCATCAATAAGAAAATTATTATGCCTGAATCAATTTCTCTGTTCAAATAAAAAAAGCATTCAAATTGGTTGGTAATTATGAAAAACCAAATAAACAAAAATAAATATGCAAAAAATTTAACATTTTAAAATGACATTTCTCTTTCACCATAGTTACATCACAAAATATTGCAATGTTAACGTAATTTTATTTAATCTTGATTATTATTATTATGAAACGAAGGTAGCTAAAAACAACAAAATTGTATTTTTAAATTTAAATCATATTTATATGTAAATACTTATGACATATAGGGCCCGTCTTTCCATCTATAAATAAACTCAATGGATTTTTATTCCCATCTTGTTTCGTAATAATACATTACGTTACGAATATCGTTCAACGTTTATCTGCTATCGTGAATTTTATGCGAAAATATAACAAAAAATAAATATTTTAATATTTCATAAATGAATTCTGATTCTTATGTTTATTAATGAAAAACTATATATCCACTTTACCGCACTAGTGCGGCAAAATGTGTTATTATGACACTCAATATAGTTAGATAATTTGGATTTATAGAAGCAAAATAGATAAAATATTAAAAGTTTCTTCGAAAGAAAGCTATAAATAGTTTAAAGTGCGTTCAGTTAAATCTTCAACCAAGTAACAAAAATCATAAGAAATTCATCTTCCAATAAAGTGACGCATTTTCCGACAAGTTTTCTTGTTAAAACTTCGTCAAATTCTGGGAACATATGCATTTAATAATGAACGCACGGGTTGTGTGCATTTAATATTTCAGCATGCGTTCTTTTAGGAAACAACTGCTACCTCTTACCTAAACAAGAAATAATAAAAATTTCACACTGAGTTATAGCCAGGGTCGGGTTACGTCATCAATAAAATAGTACCACTGCCCCAAAACAAATGAACTACCGTTTATGTTTGTCTCAGTAATGCTATACTCTCCGCTTTTAACATTAATCCCGTCTGCATGTTTTATTATTGCTAAAAATAGCTTCGTACGCATCGCACTTTCTTAAAGGTTGCTGCTATTGGTATTGATGGAAATCAATCAAGAACCTGTTTTAAGGTTAATAGTTGAAAATGCAACAAATGCACAACATATATATATATATATATATATATATATATATATATATATATATATATATATATATATATATATATAAAAGCGAGGTAAAACTTGCGTTTCTTAATTAGCAAGCAAGAGGTCATGCGTTCAAACTTCACTGACTTCTACTTATATCCAAAAATACGATTGTGTCTGAGTGGTTCGAATTCCACTATAAGCTGTAGGTCCCCTGTACTGTAATTGGGATTTATTTCCTGTTGTGCAGAGTAACAAAATAAATAAATAAATATATATATATATATATATATCACGCTTTCTACCCATTACTGGGTGTGGCACTCTGCCGAAGCAGATCTCAGTAAGTGATATATATTGCGCGTGACGTGCGGTTACCAGTCGTCAAATCACGGCCCCCAAAGATGCTAGTGGTGAAGGAGCCACAGGGGTAGCTTTTGAAATTATGAAAATTGTTTGTCGTCTGTGGGAATCGAACCAGGGTTCTCAGGATTCACAGGCCGACTTCATACCACTGAGCTAGCCACCCCATACAATTGATGTAGTATAATTACATAAGTTACAAATGCACTGTAATAGTATATTATTATACGAGTATTATAAGACCATATATTGTCGTCCGAGTGTGACAAAAAGGAACATTAAGCTGACACAACCATTGCGGCACAATTAAACAAAAACTATCAGGACAATTAGTACTCATTAATTACTAATTAATTACCAAAGAACGAAATTTATTATGGTTATTTTTTAAAAAATAAGTGGGGTTATGTCATATTATGCGTTAAGCTAGCACAACCACACAAAAAAATAAAAATAGCAAAACACCATAATAATTGTTTACTAATTAATTACTAGTTAATTATTAATTAATTACTAGTTAATTATTAATTAATTACTAGTTAATTGTTGAAATAAAGTGGATCGTCCACCTGAGATCCGGAGAAGTAACGGAGATGGAAAATGGATCTACGGAGAGAGAATGGAGATGCTCACGCATAACCAATTCTAATGTATTTTAGACTATATTAATCGATCAATCAATATCGAAACTCGAGTTTCGAATTAATTACTCGCGCAAAGTCGTGTTTATTATTAATTACTCGATACATAAATAAAATGACAATTTTTGTTTATTGTGAATATCTGATTCTGCAAAATGTCATTTTCACATATAACCGATGTACAAATTTTAATCTTTTGAACATATAATTCAATGTTATTTTGTTGTGCATAAAATATTGTATCACGGATGAAATTAGCGTTTCTGACCCTGAGCATGTTATTAGCATGAGGCGCACGAGAAACTCCTGTTTTACCAATAACCAAAGATAATATATATCCTAACTAATTTTTTTTTACTTTACGTCATTTGTTTTATCGAAATTTTACAATTTAAATTTCAAAAAATATCTAAGTACAATATAGGTATTTATGTGACATGTGGTAACGCTGTCGAATAAATTTTGATGTTTTTTCAAACGAATAATACTTCAAATTTTTACGTTATTGAGACTACAAAACAAATACAGCTTGATTATAAATTATAATTCATAATTAAAAATTCACGCAAATTTATTAATCTGATGCTCATAAAAAAATAATAAAGGAGATTTATAAATTTTATTATATGAATAATGTAATAACAATTAATAATGATCCTGATTTTCACTTGGTATTTACGAAGAACCTTTTTTGTGAAGCAATATTTCACGTTATGATATTTATTATTTTCCGGGTTGAAAAATTCAGTAATTTTTTTGCGGCCTGTTCATTAATTATGCTCGCCAACTGTTTACTTTTTTTCGTAATAAATTACTGGAATTTATAAACGCTATTTGCAATCTAAATTTTTAGTTTCATAAACATGAATTGGTTCATCCATAATCATGTCGAGTTTTAAAGTGCCTTTCAAAAGTAATTTAATATCTTGAACTTTTAGTTTAATATCAAGCATCAAATTTCATGCTTTAAAATCTCTGCTGTAAAATAAATAATTTGATTCCCAAAGTGACTAAATCTAATATTATGTAAACTAAATGGTAATTACTCAGAAAATGTTGATTTAAGAATTTGAGTCTTTAATTATTTAAATCTTCTAGTCCTCTACTTGGATTAGTATCTAAGTGCAAATTAAGATGTGTACTTTTTACGATTCCATTAAACTTTTTCATGACTAAAATATGAGAGTTTATACAGCAAATAAAAGGTAAGGATAGCTACATTCATGAAATAATTTGACAGCACATGCAAACGAATTCTGTTTCTCCGAGAAACTTTAATGATTTATAGCAGTCCCTCGGGAAGACTCAGCAAAACCAAATGTCGAAGAGGAAGAAGTTACAATACATTATGCATTGTGATTTATTTCTTGTATTCTGTTAAACTTTGTACTAGTGATAATTAACACAATCTTTGGAACACTTTAGTAATTTATGTAGACAAATTCAATGTGCATGCTTTTATTTAATTTAGAACCCTTTATGGATCCTGAGAACCCTGGTTCGATTCCCACAGGAGACAAATAATTTTCATAATTTCAAAAAAAAACTACCCCTGTGGCTCCTCCACCACTAACATCTTTGGGGGCCGTGATTTGATCGCTGGTAACCGCACTTCACGCGCAAAATATATCACTTACCGAGATCTACTTCGGCAGAATGCCACACCCAGTAATGGATAGAAGGCGTGATGATATATTTATTTTATTTATAACTCACTGAATATTTGAGATAAGTAGTCATTCCTAAATTCTTTTAAACACCTTCTCTTACGTGCTGTACTTCATTGCCGAATATACATAGTTTGGTTTCATAGTTTCCGTTCCATACCGTACTTTTTTATATTTCATATCTGTCTTTTCATATATTTGTTATGATAAATGATGTTTTTACTAAATATCAAAATTCTGACTGTTCATCAAAGATAAAATAACAAAATCTCGTTCATTTATTGATTTAGTGATTATCTGCGAATAACATAATTTATTTCTTCTATGACTGCAACGAAAATTTGACAATGACGCTCTCATTTGTTGACGTAAAGTTGACGTTTTCTGTGGAGTAATTGTAGAATAATTTTGTCGCACGTTGCTATAGGAGACAAGAAATGAAGCACTTTTTCTACGACCGAGCAGAAAATAGACTTTTCCAATTAACAGTTGAAAGCAGAAAGTTGGCACTTGCCGCTTACTAAGCGTCAATAGCTGTATTCCATTTGCCACTTGGTTCATTTAAATCAGTTCAGATAAATTAGACAACATGACCAAATAAACTGAATTAAGCAAACTGATGCATTTATTGGTGTGAATTACTTCAAAGTAAATTAGAATCAGCAATTCTAGTATAGGAAATAAAGTCAGTGAAGTAATACAGCGAAATAAATAAGTGATCTGGTTCAGTAAATGTAAGTTAGATCTGATCCAAATGTCAAATGGAATACGCCGAATGTAAAAGTGTATCATCGTATCCATGCATACATAAAAACTGTCACTCGAATTTCCAAACAGAAGAACTGTCAAAAATTATTTTAAATTATTTTTCAAGCGTTTCTAAATGGTCGTAAAAAATATTGTTTGCACCTAGAGCAGAAAGTAATCTTTTGCACTCGCGCATGGAGATTGTTGATCGAGGCATCGAATATTTGAATAATTGTCGCTGTCATTATCAACATATTTTTATTTTAATCATTTAGTTATTTTATTTTTTGTTCATTGTACATGAACAAATTTGAAAAAAATATAGATTTTTATGTAAACAAATTTTTTTTGAAACCGGCAAGAAAGTGCCTACTTTCCTGACCAATATGGAAAGTAGGTTTTTACAAAAACAGTCAAGTAAAGTACGTATCCATGGCTACAACAAAAATAACAGTCTGGTAAAGTACAAAACACAGGCGCGGTGGTTGAGCGTGTTAATGCATATCTCTTAACATGCTGTGACGTCATCCGAACTAAGGTTCGTCAGTTCGAATCCGCCTGTCGACAAAGTATAATTTGTCGTTAAATAAAAAAATACAGTTACTTGTATTAATCATACTCGGGCGCTATATGCTAGTCACTTATTCATATGCCTTAAAAAGTAACATCGACTACGGAAACCGGCATTACGGCAGCGTAAAAACTGCGGCTCGGTGTTGAGGAAGAAGAAGAAAGTACAAAACAGTCCGGTAAAGATTTTATCTAACTGTTATTTTTGTTGTGACATTGGATACGTATTCTGCTGTTAGTACAATTCATATAAAAAAAATGTATACATTTTGAATTATTTATTTGATTGATTAAATTATGGGATGGCTAGCACAGTGGTATGAAGTCGGCCTATGGATCCTGAGGTCCCTGGTTCGATTCCCACAGGCGACAAATTTTCATAATTTGAAAAAGCTATCCCTGTGGCTCCTCCACCACTAACATGTTTGGGGGCCGTGATTTGGCGACTGGTAACCGCACTTCACGCGCAAAATATATCACTTACCGAGATCTGCTTTAGCAGAGTGCCACACCCAGTAATGGGTAGAAGGCGTGATGATATATTTATTTTATTTTATTTTTAAATTAAACGGTTTCAGAAAGAATAGTATGCATAATACGGCAGGAATTAAAGCGGATTAAAATTAAAACAACCGGTTCGTCAAGTAGAATATCACTTTCCTGACTTATTATGTAATATACTACAGGGTGATCAAAAGGAATTGTTATAGTTGGCAATACAATTCCAGAGATCTTTTTATTCCACAGTGGACACAACGTCAGATAAAAGCGGAAATGCTATTTGACATTTCTAATAAATAGAAATAGGTTATGTCAGGAGTCTGACAGCTAATAGAATTTTGACTTTTTAAGTAATAGAAATACTTTAGAAATAAATGTAATAATAAATGTACTCAAATTTAAATTTTAAATGTCACTGTCAACAACAGGAAATGAATTTATGTATCAGGCTTACCAATTTCAAGTAGTTATTTTTTATTGCCAACTGTAACAATTCCTTTTGATCACTCTGTATATCTATAACATTGTTCGGCAATAGGGTGGTGTAATTAGCGTTGCGGCATTCAAATCCGAAGCTCGTCTGTGAGAATCCAGAATACAGATAAACCGATGACAAGTGTCATCGCGAGATCTTTGATTTTTAAATTTCCTTGTAACACAAAATATCAAATAAATATAATCCCGAGTAAAAAAAGATATAAAAGCGTCCACAACCCGTACATGCATAACACACAAACCATTTTTGCGAAACATATTTCCGGCCACTGTTTATAAAATCAAAGTACGTTAAAAAGTAAAGCATAAGAGAATATTTCGATCCGTCAAGCATCTTTATTAATAAAAAATGAAGCTTTCGAAAATAAGGCATAAAAGCTTCTATTGAGCGCATCCTAAAACAGCGCAGCAGCTGGCATTACGAAAAAGTTGTTACACGTCCAACGTTGTAAAGCTTTTTACGTTCTATCGTTGAAACATCAGCAGGAAATACGACACGGATATCTTCTAAATCAAAAGCGTGCAGAGGAAAAGAAAGAGAGAAGAGATTGCAATCGCATCACGTGACCAGGCAAATAAACGCGCGCTATCTGTAATACGAGTGAGGTTATGTTTACGGTAGAGGTCCCTGATGCCTCGTCAATATTGGCACACAAAAATTTAGAGGTTTTTTATTAGTTATAGAGATATGATATATTGATTCTAAACATTGTGTAACGGTTTCGATATTACGTTCTGTTTTTACCCCGGTTTTTGTTTTTACTGGCTTTTTGTTCGTTATTCCGTAGAAACTTATTTTATAGATTCAAGATTCGAAAGAGTGTTCTAATTTTAACTGTACTATAATTTTTAGGTAAATAAATACACCATCACATATTGTCGCTTAAATAGTATACTGTTTTCCCATCATTCCTCAGTGGAACATAGGGACAAGGCACACTGAGCCGCAGTTTTTCCACTGCTGGTTTTCATAGTCGATGTTACATTATTTCAGGTGTATGAGTGACTAGCTCATAGCGGCCGAGCGTGATAATACATGTAACTGTATTTTTATATTTAACGACAAATCACACATTGTCGACAGGCGGATTCGAACTGACGACCCAATGGTCGGATGACGTCAGCATGTTAGGAGATGTACATTAACACGCTCGGCCATCGCGCCTCTATACAGCATACAGATTCTACCCATTACTAAGAGTGGCACTCTGCCGTAGCAGATCTCAGTAAATGATATATTTTGCACGTAAAGTGCGGTTACTAACCGTCAAATCAGGGCCCCTAAAGCTCTTAGTGGAGGCGGAGACACAGGGGTAATTTTAATGTGGAGATAATTGTTTCTCGACTGTAGACATCGAACTCGGGTTCTCAAATCCTTGATTTAACTAAAAAATAAATAAATAAATATATCATCACGCCTTTTACCTATTACTGGGTGTGGCACTCTCGGTAAGTGATATATTTATGCGCGTGAAATGCGGTTACCAGCCATCAAATCACGGCCCCCAAAGATATTAGTGGTAGGGGAGCCACAGGAGTAATTTTAATTCAATGAAAATGTTTGTCGGCTGTGGGATCGAATCAGGGTTCTCAGGATCCACAGGCCGACTTGATACCACTGAGCCATTATCCCATTGATTTAACTAGTTTCAATTAATATATATTCATACTATGCTTATAATAATTTTTTTGTTAATTATAGTTATGATGCAAACAATTTGATTTAAGAGCTTTTGTGACGTAACCTACATTTTAAGAAAACTTTTCAAAATACAAACGTAGCCTGTCCGAAGCAGACATTAAGCAAAAAACTTTTCTTGTCGAAAATCATAAATAATTCATAAACTGTGCCATTAATTACAATTAATTCCTCAATGATCACTGCATTCAAAGTTTCACTCGACACTCAAATCATTTGCAGAATAAAGTTTACAAAATATCCGGTTAATGAAGAATGCTAAACTCGTTTCTTACGCTGATAACAATTAATCCTAGTCATTTTATCGCAAGCACCTCGGGAATTTGAACGACGCGGTGAACATTCATCATTTTATAGTGAGATGAGTGTTTGCTTAAAATTAATGAAACTATTTAACCGACCGTATTATTTTAATGAGAACCCGGATGCGACTTTGCACGAAACACAGATTACATACTCGCCAAATTGAGCCATCCCCTGGATTATGGATTGCGGATTTACTGCTAGATGTAGATTAGTTTCATATTAATTACTTCATTTTACAAGAAGGTAATTATATTTCCATATGAATAAAATGAAGGGTGATGTTCAGATTTAACATTAAGTGTTAAAATAATAAACTATGGAGAAGTTTACTTTTCTAGAAAGTAAACAAAAAGTCTACGTAGATTAGAATTTGTTGTTTACGTTACTATGTGGATTCGTTGTTTTACAATTTCTTGTGATAAATATGGATGGATTTAAGGAGCAAAATGATTTTATTGTTGCTTTGCAACGTGGTTTAATAATGTATTTTCACACACTTTTTAAATAAATAAATAAATAAATATATCGTCACGCCTTTTATCCATTACTGGGTGTGGCACTCTGCCGAAGCAGATCTCGGTAAGTGATATATTTATGTGCGTGAAGTATAGTTACCAGCCATCAAATCACGGCCCCCAAAGATGTTAATGGTAAAAATATTTTGTCGGCTGTGGGGATCGAACCAGGGTTCTTTGGATCCACAGGCAAACTTCATACTACTGAGCCATTACCTCACACACACTTTTTAGTTTATTAAAAAAGGATTAATGTGCAAGTATAATAAAAAAAAAAATTAAATTAACAAAACGTAACTATAAATAAGTACAAGTAGAAACAAGTAAACAGTAACTAAGTAACCAAAAATGAAGTAAACAAGCAATTATAATTTCTTAGTCACCGGTTGCCAAGTTTCGCATCCTTTACAGTTGTTCATTTTATTCTTATTCTTCAATCGACCATTCAAATTGTTTTAATTATATAAACATGACTTCTGACATCTTTTTCCACATTTTTACTATCGTTTCTTATTGTTTTCTAATTTGCTTTTATTTGTATCTTTGCAATTAGGTAAATGGTATTATTTCAATCTAAACAAAATAAAAATTAAGTTATACCTATATAAACAAAGATACTTGTACATAATTCATTATTTGAATGCTATGCAAAATATTGCAAATTATTATTAAATAATATTTTGGTAAGCATTATTATCTGTGTACTTGGATGAGTAGACATTTTAATTTGTAAATTATTAAAACATTCATGCCTTGAACATTATTCGAACCTTATAACTGAATTAGAATGTGTTTTATAAATCTGTAGTTTAATTGCTTAACTAACAATTCTAGGAGTAAGTAACAATTAAAATTAACTAACAGCACTTTGCGCAAAATTGAATTAAAGATCTTATCATATCCTTGATAAATGATAAGCTGCAATTGCAATTGTTTGAGAGAGAAATCCGAGGAATTACTTGTCTCTTTTTCACTTCAATCGCGTTTATCTCCTACTATTAATCTTTATTTCTTACACGAATCGTAATACATTTCATTTTATTTTGGAAACAGCTTCCATTTGTTTATATTTGAAACATACTTCGCTTTAGTACAATTAAACTGGATTTATAATGAAGTAACGCAAGAAGCAACGCAAAAGTAGTTGGTAAGGCAACAAGTTAAAATTGGTGATTTAAGTAGAACCATTTATATTGAAGTAAAGCAATCAGTAATGTAAAATAAGCAATGCAAGAGATGGTCAACTTTCATCTTTCTACGTTACTTTACCTAACATTTCTTACCGCTGGCCAATCAGAAGTCAGCGTTTTAAACTTCGCATTATAATCTCTATTACCGACCGTGATCTAACAGCTGTCACTGTCATTCAGTTTGATTGATCTGAATTTATTTTAAATAGGCAGCGAAATAATTCAATTTTTAGAGGCCGATCAAGTCATCAAAAGATTTTTTTTTTTTTTTTAAGAAACAGCAATTATATGATGAATTAGGAAATCTTCTGAAAACAAAAGGTAAGTTCTGAGGTTATATTAATAAATTTTGATTTGTATTTATTTTTTAGCTGAATTTGTCCAACGTCGTTGGAAAATTATAAGAGATAGGTACTCCAAAGAAAGGAAACAACATACCTCTGATTGGCTATCAATATTAGGTTCTGCTTCTCAATATAAATCAGTAGTTTGCTTACGTTACTTTTTACTTTGCTTTATTTTACTTTATTTTACTTCATTATAAATCCAGCTTTATTTTTTGTGTCTTCGTTCGATATTAACAGTATTAAATAAAATAAATAAATATACCATCACGCCTTCTACCCATTACTGGGTATGGCACTCTGCCGAAGCAGATCTCGGTAAGTGATATATTTTGCGCGTGAAGTGCGGTTACCAGTCGTCAACTCATGGCCTCCAAAGATGTTAATGGTGGAGGAGCCACAGGAGTAGCTTTTGAAATTATGAAAATTGTTGTCGCCTGTGGGAATCGAACCAGGGTTCTCAGGATCCACAGGCCGACTTCATACCACTGAGCTAGCCACCCCATATTAACAGTATTACATATCTCAAAATCGTTCGGAAATTATGTGTTTTACTTCTGTAATGTTAGGATTGACATCACTGGCTGCCAGTGTCAATGAATGCTTGGAGGTTAAATTTTTTTAGCAATTTTAAATCAATAATTACTTAAACCGGCGCGAAAAATCTTCTGTGTCATACAGATACCCAGAAAGTCTTTTGCGAGTATTCGCAATTTGCAAGCCTCGCCTTCGGCTTAGTAAATCAAAATATGCTCGCACTGGCAAAAGTACAATTTCTAGCCTAGTGATACAAATAACTATTAATACTTTTATGGGTTGGTTTGTCAATGTTAGAATAAAATAACAAATAACTCATCTGTCAAATAAATGGGATGGCTAGCTCAGTGGTATGAAGTCGGCCTGTGGATCCTGAGGTCCCTGGTTCGATTCCCACAGGCGACAAATTTTCATAATTTGAAAAAGCTATCCCTGTGGCTCCTCCACCACTAACATGTTTGGGGACCGTGATTTGACGACTGGTAACCGCACTTCACGCGCAAAATATATCACTTACCGAGATCTGCTTCAGCAGAGTGCCACACCCAGTAATGGGTAGAAAGCGTGATGATATATTTATATTTATTTTATTTCAAATAAATGAAAAAAAATAATAAAAAATAGCAAAAAATTATAATTCATATAAACATTCGTTTATCTAACAGGTCAGAAATAATTTCATATTTTTAAATGTAAAATTGGTTTTTCTTTCATATGTGTTCGGTATTTTCGACAATAATTTATCTTCCGTACAATTTTGAATATAATATGCGATATAGTAAAATGTTGCCCTCATCATACGTTAAAATACCCCATTTTCTTTACCATCTAATAAAGTGTAACAAATGGGGTTGTATTTTTATTATAACAAAAAAGCTTCAACTTCCATTTCATGTTACAACGTGAATTATGTAAGGTTATAAGTAAAGTATGCATATAGCGAAGCAAAAAGCGCACGTAACATATGTTTTTGGCACGAACATGCATCCTTCTTCTCAAAATGCACGAATTTCGTAGTTGTCCTTATTCACATTTTATTTTTAGCTGCTCATATGCTTCATTAAAAATAATGGCATGTTAAAAACGGACACGCGAAAGGCGACTATTTCATCACCAACGTAACGAGCTCTCCCTCATTTGTTTGAAAAAAAAGTTGAATTACATTACTTCCCTCAGGAATGAAAACATTATTATATTGCATAATTAAAATATTACTCTTGCGTCCCTAAAATAAATTTACGGTTTAATGTTCAAACAGATTGCACAGATTTTGTGCACACGTACCTACCGGTTTTAATTTTCAAATGTTTACAATAATTTTAATTGGTAATTATTCGTACGAGTAATTCGGTTTTTAATTAAATTGATTACAAGTTAAAAGTTTAGGATTGAATTAAAACAGGATGTATTATTTCAAGTGGACAAATTTACTTTGTTTTGTTTTACCCCTTTGAACAAAAGCTTTCAAAAGTTCTCAATGTCTGATATAATTCTAAACTCGAACTTCTGGATTTAGTTTCTACCATTCTACATTTTAGTTTATTACAAAGTTAATACTATGTCTATGATTGCGACTCTAGAATAGAGTAACTCGAACTGTAATGTATGGTGCCAATTTATATCCTTTTGTGCAAACAATTCAACCGGTATTCGTTAAATGCAGAGAAATTTAAAACTATTGATGATGATAGGGTAGATCAGTGTTTCCCAATCGGTGTGTCGCGACACTCTAGTGTGCCATAACTTTATTCAAGTATTGACAACTAGCGGTCGAATACGACAACTAGCGGTAAAAAAAATAACTACTCGTGGTGTGACTGTTTCATTTATTGTGCATGTTTGTATGGTAAACATACGTATTTCTATAACGTTAATTTTAAATATTTTCTATGAAAAACCTAAAAGAAGAAAATCTAATACGGGCTTGTTGCTTTTATTTATTTATTTATTTATTTAGTTATTTATGTTACGCTGTACAACAGGAATTTATTCCCAATTACAGTACAAGGACCGGACTCACCGAGCCGCAGAGTGGTTGTAATTATAATTTCCAGCTTGAGTGGGAATCGAACTCGGGATCTCCGGATTCGAATTCCGTAACGCTACCCACTCCACCGTACTGCCGGCTGTGGGGATGCAAATCGCTCTTATGATAGAGGAATCATCCTCAGTTAATAATTTGTAATACATGTTCCAGCAGCAATTTATTAACTCAAACATTACACTGCTAATTACATACATTAATCAATTATCGTAGCAATGGTCAATAAGTAATTTAAATTTAGATTTTAATTCGTCAGTTAAATCATGTTCTTGTAATTTTCTATGCCGGTCTGTAGAACATAAATGTAATTAGAAATCTTCAGAACGTGAAATTAGTATAATTTTGTATTGAGTAAATATTCGATGTTTACATTTTTTAAGTTTAAATTTTTGATAGTTGAATACCTATCCCCATATTTAGTATGTCATGTCATTTATTTATGCAAAAATAATATTGAAATTTTGAAGTTATTAAGCCGAAAATATTGTTTAAAAAAGGAATCAAATAAATGATCCAGGAGTATTGGATAAAATGGCTTTATTGAAGTAGTTAAATAATTAATTAAATAATGATGACGTTTCGAACACTAGTCTATGTTCATTATCAAGTCCATTAATAACCACATGTGGTTATTTACAAGAAGAAATAAAAAATAAAAAATACATTTACGTTGAGTTACATGTTGATAGAATTTATAAATATTATTATTATTGTGGTTACTGTTTTGACTCTGAGTAATGCTCACTGCATACTCTTTGTAATATTTATAAATTCTATCAACATGTAACTCAACGTAAATTTATTTTTAATTTTTTATTTCTTCTTGTAAATAACCACATGTGGTTATTAGTGGACTTGATAATGAACATAGACTAGTGTTCGAAACGTCATCATTATTATTTAATTAATAATTTAACTACTTCAATAAAGCCATTTTATCCAATACTCCTGGATCATTTATTTGATTCCTTTTTTAAACAAAAATAATATTATTCAAGCAAAAAGTAAATGATCATGAGAAAAAAATCTCTTTTTATTTTCTAATACTGCACGAGTTATTCAGAATTAAAAAAATATATACAATTTTCCTACGAATGTGTAGACGTCCAAAGACATTAAACAAATGCACAATACTTAATTTCATCGTCAAAATTGGCGAAACGAGCTCTACATTAACATATGTATTCTAATGTAAAAAAAAAACATTTATCCTACCAAAGCTAGGCGAACGCCGCGCCTCTATAGTTGATTTGAGTTGTCAATATCGCGAAAGTGTAATAAGAATTTAAATAAATAAAAATTACAAGAATTTAATAATGACACCAAACAATTTATAATATTTATTTATTTTAATGGGGTAATGGCTCAGTGGTATCAAGTCGGCCTATGGATCCTAAGAACCCTGGTTCGATCCCACAGCCGACAAACATTTTCACCAATTTAAAAAATTAACCGCTAACATCTTTGGGGGCCGTGAGTTGACTTACCGACATCTGCTTCGGCAGAATGCCACACCCAGTAATGGGTAAAAGGCGTGATGATATATTTATTTATTTTTATTTATTTATGCTGCTCTGTACAACAGGAACTTAATGTCAATTACAGTACAGGATCCGGACTCACCGAGCCGTAGTGTAATAGTTCATACATTTATTGTTTTTAGCTTGAGATCTCCAAATTCGAATACCATAACGAATCTCGAAATCTCGAGTTCGGAAAATGAACGTCGCAAATTTGAATCTAGCTTAATAATAATTTTAGTAATAAATGTAATTTTTTTGAATTTTGATAATATTTGGATGTGGAGATAACTAGTTTTTATGCATATCAAAAGGAGGTATACAATTGAAAGGTTAAGAATACGTGATCTCAACCATTACCAGAAAAAATATGAAATAAATAAAATAAATATATTATCACGCTTTCTACCCATTATATTGAGTGGCACTCTGCCGAAGCAGATCTCGATAAGTGATATATTTATGCGCGTGAAGTGCGGTTACCAGCCGTCAAATCACAGAAAAAATAATATTTATGTAACTGTAAAATAAATAACTGTTACAAGTATATATGTATGTACAAGCTTATATTCTCTGTTTCGTATTGCTGCCGTCCAATCTGATCGCAAATCGACAAAATCGAAAGAAAAACAATAGTATCGCTTGTGCTCCCGCACAACAATCTTCGTTAGCTATCGGAAAAGCGAAAAAACGTTGAAAGCGTCATTTCGGATTCCGGTAACGTGCGGTAATAATCGTTTCGCCATCGGCCACTGCACTCCCGAATGGGCGAAGCAAAATTAACTAGCATTTATTTAGAGCTCACGGGCACTACTGGAAATTCTGTCACGTTTCAGTAGACACGGATAGCGATAGGTTTCAGCTTTTCTACGTTTTTGTTTGTTTTATTTTATCTTGTTTTTGTTTTTGAACGTTTAACGGAAGCTTATCGACTGAACGGAATTTCTTGCTGTTTACAGAATTTGTTTCTATATGATCTGTTTAAATAATCTATTATTTTATGGCATTTTATTTACAATTTAGGAAGATTTTAAACTGGTAACAATTGAAATAGATATTTATTTATTTCCTACTGTATACAACAGAAAATTAATCCAACTAGACAACTATAGCTTATAAAGAAAAAGATAATCCAAACCATTCGGATACAATTATTAATTTTCATAATTAGTAAATTTCACTGTATTATCAGTATGTCCTAACGTATGCTTCTTTCGTTGTAGTAAATATTTCAACTTTTTTACGAATATACAGGGTGTCCCATTTTAATCTGCCAGTAGCGATAATTCTGAAACATTGCATTGAATCAAAAAGTGTTCCAAATGAAAAGTTAATGGTTCTGAGGGGGACATCTGATGCCGTAGACTTTGCCCCCCCAGCCCCCCAAGGGGGGCGGGAACAGGGGGCAACTTTAAAATCTTAAATGGAAACCCCTATTTTTTATTGCAGATTCTGATAGAGGGTTAAAAAGTATGTAAGTTTTATCCGAAACATTTTTTTTATTGGTCGAGAGATGGCGCTGCAAATGTAAAAGTTTTTTAATTAAATTGCGAAAATCGTAACGTAATTAACTGTTATTATTACTTAAGACTTACTCACAACCTTACAAGGTTGTTTTTTTCTCAGCCTGCCCAAATACTACCCCCGCCCCCCCCCCCCTACAAAGACGTAAAGTACTCAAAAATAGCGATTGAGTACTTCTTTTTCAAATTAAATAATGGTAAAATAATTCAAAAAAGAATGTCATTTTTTTTCAAACAGTGTTTGACCGGCCCCCTTTCATAGCCCCACCACCCACTGGGGCTGGTGGCAACTTTAGAATCTTAAATGGAAACCCCTATTTTGTACCTCAGACTCGGATAGAGTTTTAAAATGTAGGTCAATTTTAGTCGGGGTATTTTTTAAAGTTGGGTGGGGCTATGTGGGGGGCCCGGTCAAACACTGTTTGAAAAAAAATGACATTCTTTTTTGAATTATTTTACCATTATTTAATTTGAAAAAGAAGTACTCAATCGCTATTTTTGAGTACTTTACGTCTTTGTAGGGGGGGGGGGGGCGGGGGTAGTATTTGGGCAGGCTGAGAAAAAAACAACCTTGTAAGGTTGTGAGTAAGTCTTAAGTAATAATAACAGTTAATTACGTTACGATTTTCGCAATTTAATTAAAAAACTTTTACATTTGCAGCGCCATCTCTCGACCAATAAAAAAAATGTTTCGGATAAAACTTACATACTTTTTAACCCTCTATCAGAATCTGCAATAAAAAATAGGGGTTTCCATTTAAGATTTTAAAGTTGCCCCCTGTTTCCGCCCCCCTTGGGGGGCTGGGGGGGGCAAAGTCTACGGCATCAGATGTCCCCCTCAGAACCATTAACTTTTCATTTGGAACACTTTTTGATTCAATGCAATGTTTCAGAATTATCGCTACTGGCAGATTAAAATGGGACACCCTGTATATTAGGAAAAAGAAAAACAAATTGTTTCTACATTTATTTCGATTACTTGGCTTTATTTGTTAGTTCATTGAAAATCTGACGACGTTTCGAACATGATTATGTCAAAATAAAATAAGAAGTTAGTCAAAACGCGACTGAAAAATTAATAACAAAAAATAGTTATTTCTACCTCAATTATCCTGTAATATGGAGTAATGGCTCAGTGGTATGAAGTCGGCCTGAGGATCCAAAGAACCCTGGTTCGATCCACACAGCCGACAAAACATTTTCACCAATTTAAAATTATCCCCGTGGCTCCCTCACTAATAACATCTTCGGGGGCCGTGATTTGACGGCTGATAACCGCACTTCATGCGCAAAATAACCTCCAAGCATTCATTGACACTGGCAGACAGTGATGTCAATCCTAACATTACAGAAGTAAAACACATAATTTCCGAACGATTTTGAGATATGTAATACTGTTAATATGGGGTGGCTAGCTCAGTGGTATGAAGTCGGCCTGTGGATCCTGAGAACCCTGGTTCGATTCCCACAGGCGACAAACAATTTTCATAATTTCAAAAGTTACTCCTGTGGCTCCTCCACCACTAACATCTTTGAGGGCGGTGATTTGATGGCTGGTAACCGCACTTCATGGGCAAAATATATCACTTACCGAGATCTGCTTCGGCAGAGTGCCACACCCAGTAATGGGTTAAAGGCGTGATGACATATTTATTTTATTATCCTGTATACATGGACCTACCAATAATTTAAATGAGGATGTGATAATGTATATTTTTCAATTCGTTTCCAGTATATTTTAAAATTATATCATCTCGCCATTTTGTACATTTCCGTAAGCTGTGTTTTATTAGGGTCACAATTAGTGATATGTTAATGTGGTTACTAGCTGTAAAGTCTCTCAAAACGATTACAGAAGGGAAAAGGAAAAACCACGGAAGTAATTTTAAGGTTATGAAATTAAATTCGTATTTCAAAGTTTAGTGCGTTACCACGAAGGTCCTATAATATTTTTGATTAGAAAGTAAATCAAATAAATAAATAAAACTTATACTAAAGTAAATAGTTGATGAACTTTTAGATAGAATCCTCTGTGAATGATAATTTCACAGTCTGTTTGATGAACTTTACACAATTTCAAACTAAAGTTAAATCGTGGAAAGAAAAACAGAACAAAAGTATATTCGTTTTTACAGCATTGCAGTTGGCAAAAGTTTGAGAACGTGCTTATTGTCAACAGTGGCAAATAAAAATAAGAATGAATCTTCCTTCAATATCAAATTATTTTATGGTTTTTCTTCTTATATACCGCGTACTTGTATTCCGTAAAAATCATTCAGTTGTTTCGAATGAAAAATAAATAAGCGGAAGAATGAATGCAATTCTTTCACGAAATTCAGAGTATAAAAGAATTCCGATCTACCGATATTTTTATATTGGAAAGAAGAATGCAATGTATTATAAATATTGAGATTTTGATACCGGAAGTCTATTCGTCGAAATAAATTTGTATATTCTCAATCTATTGAAAGTTATCTGCAACAGAAAGGCTATAAAGCATTCTAGGTCTAGCTCTGAATTTATTAGCCAAACATTCGACGTTAGTTTGTCGCATCCATTTATTCCGTAGCCATCGTCGATAAATCAAAACTAGACAATGAAATAAACAAAAACAGAGCAGCAATTTGCCTCCATATTCTAGGCGTATTAGTTACACAACTAAAAGAATGTTTTGAGGACATAAATCAGGCTTTCATTCTCAAGTGGGGTCAGTGGCTGCTTTCGCTGTCAGATATCGGTCCTACGAACTATTCGACCTAGTAAAAACATTAATCGTGCCTATTTTGCCGACTTGGCACCGCTACAGGGTCGCAATATGTCATCGTGATAACACGATCGAACTTGTCGGCAGGGATTATTTATTGAAGCTGACTCTTGAATTTTTATCCCCACAAAAAATTGCTGACACTGCGTGAAAACCATTTTCGATACATCAACTGGTACATTGTACATACGCTGCCAATGCAGTCAGATGGGAATTGTAATGAACTTTCAAGCATTAAAACACGGTGTGTTTTCAACGCAAAGGGTACTTTTTGTTTATGAACGTTTTGATGACTTGTTTCACTGCTTCTATTTTACATTAGCTCGCATAATTTTTTTTTCATATTTACGCAACTCAGGACCTTTTGCGCCAACAATTATTGTTTGCTTTCTATGACATTAATATAAACTATTTCATACATAACTTCAAATTACTTTTATATAGTTTAAAATTAAGATAGTATAGGATAGATTATTGAGTGGTATCGAGTTGGACTACGGATTTAAAATAAAAAAATAAATAAATATATTATCACGCATTCTACTCATTACTGGGTGTGGCACTCTGCCGAAGCAAATCTCGGTAAGTGATATATTTTGCAAGTGAAATGCGGTTACCAGTCGTCAAATCACGGCCTCCAAAGATGTTAGTGGTGGAGAAGCCACATGGGTAGTTTTTGAAATTATGAAAATTGTTTGTCGCCTGTGGGAATCGAACCTTCTTAGGATCCATAGGCCGACTTCATACCACTGAGCTAGCCAGCCCAAATGTGATTCCCATAGCCGGCAAACATCTAACATCTTTGAGGGCCACGATTTGACAGTTGGTAACCGCACTTAACGTCCATAAATATATCACTTACCGAGATCTACTTCGACAAAGTGCCACACTCAGTAATGGATAATTCTCAGAAGAGTTGTAGCTTGAATTTGGGTTATCCAGACTTTCGAATTTGTCAAAATAAACTAAACCATATTCTCAAAATAGTTTACGGGGTAATACTACCCAGTCGCACTGAAAATTTAATCTTCTTTTGGGATTTTTTTCCTCGATTACTAATCAATGGATTAAAATGAAATTTTGGGACATTATTATACATGTATTAAGGTATATAAAAATATTTATGAAACAAAATGGCGCCCTGGCACTAGATAACAAATGTTTGTTTTAGGAAGAAATCGGCGTGAACTGTACCAGTCTCCGTACACCGCTTAGAGCAAAAATATAAATTTTTCCTTCATCTACATTAGTATTTCTTTGGAAATACCCAAGGTTATAAATTTTTTTTGAAACTTCACAAATTCGCATCAATTTTTATTTTTATTTTTTCAGTTTTTGGCAAGAAAGCGAAATTAAATTGTTTATTGCAAATGTAATTATTTGTCATTCTTAAAAATCGTGTGTACTTTGAAAGATACTCTAGCTAAAAAGCTACAGTTAAAATTTAAAGTAAACTGGTAAAAATTGAGCAGCAAGGGTTGATTTTCTAATGGTTTGTTTGTTCGTTGATAATTGGTTATACAACTGACTTAATTAACGTTTTCTTTTTCATTTCTGAGAAGCTCTAATCGAAATTAAACTATAAAAAATTAAAATAGATAATAAATATATTCATGTCTGTATTCAATCGATTGATAATCAGAATTTTAATCACTGATTTTAAAATTGAAAGTTAGCAATGTAAATTTATTTACTTCATGACAAAATTATGTTTATTATTTATGTGCTTTTGTCAATCAAATATGCCATATAAATAAATCATCCGCCAGAGTTGATGATGTTTACATTGTCATAATCATACTCCGCATTTATTAGTCAATTAATTTGAAACAAATTTGGGTTGTTCAATCCCGCTGTGTTACTGTTATATATTTTTCACAAAATTCTTCATTAATCAATTTGCAGGAAAAGTGAACTTCAACTAATTGTTAGATTGATTATATGGATAATGATAAGAATTTTAGTAAAACCCTTTCGACATTTATTCTACATTTGTACAAAATTTAATTGTTCCTGCCACACCACGTTCGTAATTAATTTGACTTTAGTTGATTGTTCATTCATGGGTTTTATTAATAATAATAATATATCATCACGCCTTCTACTGGGTGTGGCACTCTGGCGAAGCAGATCTCGGTAAGTGATATATTTTGCGCGTGAAGTGCAGTTACCAGTCGTCAGATCACGGCCTCCAAAGATGTTAGTGGGGGAGCAGCCACAGGGGTAGCTTTTGAACTTATGAAAATTGTTTGTCGCCTGTGGGAATCGAACCAGGGTTCTCAGGATCCACAGGCCAATTTCATACCACTGAGCCTAGCCACCCCATTAATGTATACAAAATCATAATGGGGTAATGGCTCAGTGGTATCAAGTCGGCCTGTGCATCCTAAGAACCCTGGTTCGATCCCCACAGACGACGAAACATTTTCACCATTTTTAAATTATCCCTGTGGCTCCCCTACCACTAAATATATCACTTACCGAGATCTGCTTCGGCAGAGTGCCACAACCAGTAATGGGTAAAAGGCGTGATGATATATTTATATTTCTTTTAGAATCATACATCTTACTAAACACTATCGTGTATATTTAGCGGCTTTTTATTAAATCTTTCTTTTTATTATTATTGCATTCTTTTTTGTTATCTTCGCAATATTAAATTTGGAGAACCATGAAATACTTTCTTTTCTATTGTTACGTTACGGTAAAGTTTTGTTATGTTACATAAACTCTGAATCCACCTTTGCCTGGATGGAATTTCACGAAACAAACAATAAACAAGTAAACCATCATTTTAATTATAAAATATGAAAATGTTATTCAAACTTTTCCATTAGACAATTGATATTAGAGATTATTTATTGTTGTATCGAAACCACCAATTTTAAACTTTTTACTTAATAATACCTGTCATCATTCTGTTCTTCAAAACAATTTCACACTTTTGCATGAAACTTCTGAAAAAAGATAAACCGCTTCCGCACACTTAACACTTCTTATGCGAAAACAAATTTATTCTATAATTACTGAAAAGCAATTTCCAAGTTCCATCTCCATCAGGAGCAGAGTTATCGACCTTCGTTGCTAAGATACGATAATCAAATTGCAACTCTAGGGTTGCTGAGTGAGGCCATCGTAGACTTACGGTGTCGTCCTATTTCGGCCTGTGCGCTTTCGTACAAATTAGATTTTTACCACATTCTGACGCATACTAAGCCGTCTAAAACTTAAATCACATTGTGTATTTTTATCTTGACGCAACCAAAAAGAATATTTTGGTAAAGAAAGATTCAAGTATCTAGTGTCAGTACATTCAAATTCAGAATTAAAGGTACTTTTTTATTATTAATCTAACAGAAAATTTTACCCTTTATGTTTTAGTTGTCTTCATAACACAAAGTAAATGCGAACATTCCTCGCTAACATTCAAAAAATTAAGCCTTAAAGCCATTTAAGGATTAAAAAGGATGAAAATAACGGTTTGAAAGTAATTAATTTTTTTTTGCTTGTTCGCATTTCTTTACCAAACAAAGCATTTGCAAGCTTCTGTCTCTAAACTGTAAAGATACTTTTTGTGTCGTTTTTAGGATCTAATATTACTATTATTAAATTTTTGTTAAACAAACTCAACTGCCCGAGTTATATCTCGCTCTTGTTGCTCGTTGTCGATGGTATGACACCGGCATTAAGTGTTCAAAAGTTTGGGTGTCGCAAAGCGGTCACCCATCCATTTACGACCTGCGCATTAGTGAGTCAACCGGAACAAACGCTCCTTGCTATGATTACGGACAATTATTATTATTTTTCTAAAAAGTAATTGTATAAATAAATAAATATATCAAGCCTTTTACCCATTACTGGGTGTGGCTCTAGGTCGAAGCAGATCTTGTAAATTATGAACCTTCAACAAAAAATGTCTCACTTTCTTTGCTACATAAATCGTATAATCATATAACCTGTATTGTTTTTGTAGTTCAATAGGGACTTACACAATTCAAATTTTCCGGTTGCCATCTAGTGAGTAAAACAGAATTTAATAATTTGTTATGTAGCGAACATGGTATAGCTTTACAGTTTGACGTTTATCACTTGATTCAAACGTTAAACGTTAAACTGGGGATCTAAGGGAGAAGTGTTGAAAGAAAAAAGCAGTTGTTTGACTCGGCATGGTGTCACCTCGCTCTTTCTACAAATTTGTTGTTTTACACAAAATTGCGTGGAGGGGGGTCTGCTGCATGTGACGTCAAAATTGTAAGTCCCTAATTAATTCAATCAGTAATCAGAAAATAATATTGCTCAAATCCTCACTACTCAAATTCGCATGTCACATAACCTCAATCACACTACACTCTACTCTTGAAAACACATCTTGCCACACGGTCAAATCACTCTTTGACCGAGTGGCGGTCGCTTAGCCGCGTTTAGCGTGATTCGCGGTATAGCTGCGGCGTCGCGGCGTGCATCAGTCGAGTCCCTCGACGCTAGGCGCCAACGCTTAAGAGGATTTACGGATTTCATATCGCGCAACGGACGTACAGACTAAACTCTACAACTGAAGCACATGGAAGATGGTTAATGACAACGTTATCGGTTTAGTGCAGATTTGTCAGATGATGATGAATCAACATCTTGAGATGAGGATATTATTATATTAAGAGAGATTATGTTGTTTTTGTACAAGGAAAATGTTTATTTTAATAGACTAAATTTTTTTGAACGTGTCAACTGTTTCATAACATGTTTACATATTAAAAACGGAAATAAATAGTTTTGAGACAACAAGAATTACAAGTATAAGGTAAAACAGATAAAGGCTATAGGCTATGCCAAATTCAATAAAAATTTCGTCTTTTTTATACTATGACAACCCGGGCCGGATTTAGGTATCCTCCCAAAAAACAAAAAATTAATATATAAATATAAATATATCATCACGCCTTTTATCCATTACTGAGTGTGGCCCTCTGCCGAAGCAGATTTCGGTAAGTGATATATTCATGCGCGTCAAGTGAAGTTACCGCCCGTCTAATCACGACCCCCAAAGATGTATTGGTGGGGGAGCCACAGGGTAATTTTTAATTTGGTGAAAATGTTTGTCGGCTGTGCGGATCGAACCTGGGTTTCCAGGATCCACATGTCGACTCGATACCGCTGAGCCATTACCCCATAATAAATAAAATAATAAAATTAATATTAATATATCATCACGTCTTTTTCCCCGTTTCTGAGTGCGGTAGTCTGCCGTTGCAGATCTCGGTATGTGATATATTTTGCGCGTGAAGTGCGATTACCTGCCTTCAAATCACGGCTCCCAAAGATGTTAACGGAGGGAAAACCACAGAGGGAAGTTTTAATATGGTAAAAATTGTTTATCGGTTGTGGACATAGAACCCAGATTCTCAAATCCGCAGGCCAACTTGATACCACTGAGCCATCTTTCCTATTCAAAAAAATAATTTTAAAAAAATCTAAAAAGTATACTCATTATCTCATTATATATAAAATCAATACAAATACGTATGCAAATTTCGCGATGAATTTAAAACAGCTCTTCATAATAACAGTCTTTAAGACTGGTTACAGAATCTTAAAATATATTGAAATAAATAAATAAATAAATAATCTAAATACAAAAGTGCGAATCATTTGAATTTTTAAAAGTTGTAAGCCAATAAACAAATTTCAAAATACTCGTTCGAATGGGATAAAAAAATCATGCATCCTATTTTTTTAAAATGTCTTCTTCACTGAAAAAAATGACGATCGACTAAAAATATTTGGTCTTTTTTAAATTATTTAGATTAAATTAGAGGAAATAATATCAATATTCCTTACTTATTTTACACTCTGTATATTTTTTATTATTATTGCTTATGATATGGGACGGCTAGCTCAGTGGTATGAAGTCGGCCTGTGGATCCTGATTCCCACAGGCGACAAATTTTCATAATTTGAAAAAGCTATCCCTGTAGCTCCTCCACCACTAACATGTTTGGGGGCCGAGATTTGACGACTGGTAACCACACTTCACACGCAAAATATATCACTTACCGAGATCTGCTTCAGCAGAGAGCCACACCCAGTAATGGGTAGAAGGCATGATGATATATTTATATTTATTTTATTTATTTATGATACCGTACCATACGAATCACTTGAATTCTTCCCTTTGAGAGTCGACGAGCTAAAAATAAAGACGTATCATAATCTATATCATGACATATTTTTCCACATATTATTGTTTTCGGAGTTCTAAAAGAGAGACAGAATTGGAATGCGGAATATGGCAAAGAAAATATACGAAGAAAATGAAATGCTGTATTTGCAAAGACGGTTTTTCGTTCCACTGTATTCAAAATTGAAATTCGGTGAGGAAGCATGTGGCAGACGTCAATTTCATATTCCTTTTTGCGATTAATATTAAAATATGACTTATTGTTTTTCACAAACCATCAAAACTGTCAAAAACATTTATCTGAATTATAAATAATTGATTGTCTTTACTTTAAAAGGCATTTATTTTTAAAGAAACAACAGTTTTATGAGATCACAAATAAAAATTCGTCTTGAAATATGAAAAATAAGTAAAAAGCATCAGAACTGTCAAAAACATTTATCTGAATTATAAATAATTGATTGTCTTTCCTTTAAAAGGCATTTATTTTTAAAGAAACAACAGTTTTATGAGATCACAAATAAAAATTCGTCTTGAAATATGAAAAATAAGTAAAAAGAGAGAATTTCACATCATCGTGTCAAGAAGGTAACAAACGATTTCCAATATGTAGCAGGAAGGAACATAGTTCCTTAGATAGCGTGACACATATGAAAGTTCAGCCAATCCAAATGATATATTGAACACTGGCCGAATCCTTGACTGTGTGTTCCACTAGATCATCCGCATGAATATATTACTCGGCATGCTTCATCCTAAGGATATGTTGACATAGGGAAAATGCAAAACGAAGAGTATGCTTGCGTAGGCTCCTTCAATGGCGAATGTGCATTGCAAGAAGAATATTGAAAAGTAAATGACGGTTTTTATGAATAACATTAACTTTTTTTGGTTTTTGTTTCTGCTAAATATGTATATTTTAAAATAATGATTTATTATCCTGACTCAAATTTGTCTTATGAAACGTTATTGCAGATTTTTAATTTTCAATCTCTTTTAGACAGACGTGCACAAAGTTATTTAATGTTTCCTTTCAATTTAATTCATAATAATATAGATGATCCTTTATTGCTATCATATATTCATTTTATCTACCTCAGTCACGAACAAATTCGTTGCTAAAATCAACAATATATAATGCGTGTAAAATTTATAATACTTATGAAGATCAATTAGACGTCTTTGATAAAAACAAATTTGTTAAAAATTTAAAAACTAAATTCTAAATTTGTTATTTAAATAAGGAATAAAATAAATGATCCAGGGGTATTAGACAGTGCCGGATTTACCATTAGGCTGAAAAGGCTCCAGCCTAGGGCCCCGAGCTCGGGGGGCCCCGCACTGGAGTTAAACTAGTTTTGAACATTTTAGTAAATTTAAATTTTACTAATACGTCAATAAATTTAACAGAGAAACTATGAACGAAAAAACTAATCAATATTAATGGAGAATTAATCATTGTAATTATAATTATTTAAATAAATTGTCGTAATCAACACGGGCAATCGCGCTATTTGCGGCCGAATTAAAATATTATTTTTAGAATTATTGCTGCTATTTGAATAGTATCAGCGAAGAAGTTGTTAAGCAAAAAGTGCGAAGAAAGATGTTTTAATTGCGTCGCAGATATTGTATTTATAATAAAACACATGTTATTTTAATCTTACTCTTATAGTTTTATTTTACTTTTTATTTTCACGGCAACAGAGAGGGGGCCATTCTATGTATTCAGCCTAGGGCCCCATGTCACGTAAATCCGGCACTGGTATTAGATAAAATGGCTTTATTAATGATGTTAAATTATTAATTTAATAATAAAGACGACGTTTCGAACATAAATCCATGTTCATTTTCAAGTCCATAAATAATTTAGAAATAAGTAAATTACAATAATAACAATTTAAAAATTAAATTCTTACCTACTAATAACCACATGTGGTTATTCACAAGAAAAAATAAAATTTAAAAAAAATAATTTAAATTAAGTTACATGTTGAACAAAAATTATAAAATTTATACAAAGAGTATGCAGTCAGCATTACTCTGAGTCAAAACAGTGACTGAAAACTAGTTTACAAGGAGCAAGATACAAAACCTGGTGGTGAGAATATAAACTATAAGCAACAAGAAGAAGAAAATTTGTTATTAGAAATAATTTTTGAAAAAGCAATGAGCGTTCGCCGGGATTTGAACCCAGAACCTGTCATTCGCATGATGACTGCTCTAACCAATTGAGCTACAAACACTCGGCGAATACTCATGCTTTTTCGTGCAATATTTAGTTGAAGAAATGTAAAGTGACATGGGTTGTGTCAATTCGTTACAAGTATGAGTATTCGCCGAGTGTTTGTAGCTCAATTGGTTAGAGCAGTCATCATGCGAATGAAAGGTTCTGGGTTCAAATCCCGGCGAACGCTCATTGCTTTTTCAAAAATTATTTCTAATAATTACCAACAGACAAATTGTCATTCAACAAATTCTTAAAATTTGTTATTGTTTATTAAAATTTTATTTAATATTGTTTACTCTAATTTAGGAATTTTTGATAAAAACTAATTTTATTAATAATTTAAAATATAAGGTATTATTTAGATTAAGTTTGGTTGTATTGTTGTTCCTGTCCTGTTATTGGGCTTGTCCTGGAGGGCAGTGTATTAAATAAATAAATAAAATACATTTTATCTCCAGGTTCAAATATTTCACTGGTTATTCATCCTACCATTAATAAATTATTCAACGTATTAATTATTTTCAAGTAATTTGCTATCAGATTTATAGTTGTTGGTACACAGATTGTAATTATGACTTGACTGTAATGCCGGTAATATTGGTTAGGTAATTGCTGAAGTTAAATGGAATAACAAATTGTAACAGTCTTGGTCTTTGATTCAGTGCCACATAATATCATCTGTTGATATTATTTTGTAAGGGCCGTATTTTCCATCTGTGGATAAAGTTCCCAATAATATTATCGTATCGATATCAGAGTACAAATGGTAATAATTATAAAAAAAAAAATTCTGGGAATTAGTCAACAAAAATTTTATTATTAATTACATTCTACTGGTTTCGATGCCATTGCATCATCCTCAAGAGTTAAGTGAAAAAAAAACACACATTGCAAAAATACATGTATTTAAAAAATAAAATAAATAAATATATCACGCCTTCTACCCATTAGTGAGTATTGTACTCTGCTGTAACAGATCTCGGTAAGTGATATATTTTTGCGCGTGAAGTGCGGTTACCAGCCGTCAAATCACGGCTAACAAAGATGTTAGTAGAGGGAGCCACAGGAGTAGTTTTAATGTGGTAAAAATTGTTTGTCAGCTGATCGAACCCGAGTTCTCTTTTTGACTGTCGAAATATAGTTAGGACCATCCGGGGACACTGTATATATATATATATATATATATATATATATATATATATATATATATATATATATATATATATATATATATATATATATATATATATATAAGAGTTGGGCACGCTACTTTAAAAAAATGTAGCTAAGCTACAGCTACAGCTATTCTTTAAAAAAAAGCTGAGCTACAACTATAAGCTACATTTTGTAAAATATAGCTAAGCTACAGCTAAAAGCTTTCATTAAAGTAGCTGTTAAATTTTAAAGCTGCTTTTTCAATTATTGTGAATTATTAAATTTGCCATTGTCATATGATCAGTTGATCAGTCTTTTGTTATAATGACTGTTAATAAATATAAAAAATCGCAAATGGACAAATGTACTGTTAATTTGTTATGCTATAATTCTTATTTATATCGGAATAAATTAACAGTCACATTAACAGAAGACTCCTACACAGTCAATGTTTAGTTCATCTAATATTTAATAAAAAACTAGGATCGGTTAACAACTGAAAAAAAAAATGTTATTAGATTTTACCCTATATAATATCTTGTTATCCTACAGTTATCGAAAACAATAAAGAAGGTACAATTCAAATACAAAACAAAAATTAATAGGTATTTCTTAATGAACAGTGGTAGCTTTAAGCTTCAAAAAGTAGCTTTCAGCTACAAAAAGTAGCTTTATGCTACAAAAGTAGCTTTAAAAAAAGCTTCAGTTGTTATAACAATATTTTTAAGCTAATAGCTAATTTATTACGAACCTCATTGATTTTGCGAAGCAATTGGTTAATTAATAGTTGACTAACTATATTTTTCAATGTCAAGCGTTTCTAAATAATTAAAGAGAAAAAGTCTGCAAATAAAAGGTGCTGAGAACTAAATTTATTTGAAATATTGTTCCCTAAATAATTTAAGAACGCTAGACAGTGAAAAATAGTTGTTGAAATACTTATTAATTACTCTTTATTACCCACAAATACTGAAAGCCTATATATGTTAGCAGAAACATTCCTTTTCTAAATAATTTAGACGTGTTTTCATCGGTTTGAGGCGGTATACATATATTTGTAAATAAGTCGTATTTTAAATAATTTATATTTGTACAAAGGGGTAGGTGGCCCAGTGGTATCGAGTCGGTCTGTAGTTTTGAAAACCCGGGTTCAATTTCCACAGCCAACAAACAATTTTCACCACTACCCTTACGTCTTCCCCTCTACTAACATCCCTGGGGGTCGTAATTTGACGGCTGGTAATCGCACTTCACGCACAAAATATATCACACTACTACGGTAGAGTGCCACATCCAGTAATGGGTACAATGCGTGGTAATATATTTATTTTATATTTGTATAACGACAGATAAAACACGTTGGATCAGTGTTTAATATTCTCTGTTTGTTGCAGCGTCAAGTTGCGACATGGTGTTCAACAGCGACGGCTTGAAGAACGGCAGCATAGCTAGCCCATCATATCCCGCACCCTACGCGCCGCGCACCCATTGTCGCTATGACTTCCAGGGCCGCGGCAAGGAGCGCGTGCAGATCGTCTTCAGCGACTTCAATCTCTACCATCCGACGGATGATTCCAAAGAGTAAGTACACACACAACTTACACCATCAAATTAATATCTATTTTGATAGAATAAAGAGTCTCGATTCTTAACCTTAAAAATAAATCATAGTTAGAAAATGATATTTAAAAAAAAATGTAACCGGAATTTATTTTTCCTATATCGTGTTTACAAAGTGAATTTTATACAACTGTTTTTAACATAAACAGTACTACAGAATTCAGTTTTGTACAACTGTTTCTGATTATATTTTTTGTGAAGTTGTTGAGTTGTCTAGCTGTAAAAATGTCAAACATAATCCTATCACTTTAGCTATCATTGCTCATCTCTTGTAGAATGATTGCAATACTTAGTTTTATAACATAACCTAGATAATTATAAATTTAAACTCTAATCCTACTAATATATATAGAAAAAATATATATATATATATATATATCATGCCTTCTACCCATTACTGGGTGTGGCACTCTGCCGAAGCAGATCTCGGTAAGTGATATATTTTGCAATTACCAGTCGTCAAATCACGGCCTCCCAAGATGTTAGTGGTGGCGGAGCCACCGGGGCAGTTTTTTGAAATTATGAAAATTGTTTGTCACTTGTGGGAATCGAACCAGGGTTCTCAGGATTCACAGGTCGACTTCATACCACTGAGCTAGCCACCCCATTAATGTCAAAAAAAATAAATTTTGTATAATTTATTGAATCTGTTAGTTGACATTTTATTATTATTACTTTTAATAAAAAATTTGAAATAAAAGTAAATGAATGCAATATACTTGATTAATTACTTTAAATAAAATCAATAAATTTGAAATGAAGATTTAGTTTTAATTGCCTCCATTATAATGTAATTGTACGATGTTAATTAAGTTTTTATTTCTTGGTCCCAGTAGATCAATTTAGAAACGAAGGTCTCGACAAATGCAGATGTTTTATAATCGAGTTATCTGTTTCTACATTTTTACAGACTTTTCATCTCAATAAAAAGTTAATTATAGCGAAGTGAAGGAATTCCTGACATAATTTTTATTATCCTTCGACGGAAAATTAACTTTCTCCTTCTTTCTTTTCTCTCTTTTCGCAATAAAAATCAATATATGTCACTTCTAATAAAACTGTTCAAATTCTGGACATATTAATATTAACAAAGACATTTTCTCAACTTCAACATTATTCACTAGAACAAAAAGGTGTAATAATTATGTTTCTTTTTATAATAATGTAATTTAATGTCTTCTTTGAATAATGTTCAAATTTGCTGAACCCAGAAATCTGTTATATGAAATTATACGAGTTCTAGTTTACTCTTTCTGAAGCACATTTTCATGATGCATTTTCCAAAAGTTCTCAATTTTGATTATCTAATTATTTACGAGTTACTGATATCACCTTTTATTTTCCACATGGAGGTCGTAGTAACCAGTGGCGTACCTGGGGGGGGGGGGGCGTAGGGTGCGGTCTGCACCAGGCGGCACATATTTTGGGGCGGCATTTTTTATATTTAGTTTTAGTTGTAAAAAACAACTTGTTCATTTACTATTTACTATTCGATTTCTACGAATTATGAATTACTATATGATTTCGAATATTTTTCTTCATCGTCAAGTCAATGTAGGGTTGAAAATATTATCTCGAAAAATTCCTTTATTACTACCTAATTTAAATATATTTTAATATGTCTCAATTACAATTATTTATTTATCTTTATTAATTTAATGGGATAATGGCTCAGTGGTTTCGAGTTGGTCTGTGGATCCTGAGGACCCCGGTTCGATTCCCACAGCCGACAAACAATTTTCACCAAATTAAAATTACCTCTGTGGCTCCCCCACCACTAACATTTTTGGAGACCGTGATCTGACGACTGGTAATCGCACTTCACGCGCAAAATATATCACTTACCGAGATCTACTTCGGCAAGGTGCCACACCCAGTAATGGGTGAAAGTCGTGATGATATATTTATTTTTTTAATTTAAAAAAACCTCCATTTGATTGACTAGAAACGGCGGCAAATTGGAGTCCGCCCTGGACGGCAAAAGTTCTAGGTACGCCACTGATAGTAACCCATGCCATTTTTAAATAGAGATTTTTTGCTTGCTGTAAAAGAGTAATATAAGAGTAATAATGGGGCAATTTTTGTCCAATTCAACCAGCCTCGTAGCTCCTTTGATTTTTGAGATGCCAATGCATTCGTACCTTAAATGGTACACCCTGTTTATTTGTGGAAGTCGAATACAATTTTTAGAACAAAAATGTCTGTCTAATAATTTTTTTTATTTGTTTCTCGTTTTTAATAACAACAATTTAATTCTGGTTTAAAAATAATTCCGATTGAAAACAACAAACAAAGAAGAAAAAAAATAATTGCCAACTTTCTGAATATTTCTACGTTTGAAAGTAGAAATTTTTCTTTGAAATGTCAGAGAGAAAGGAAATAATCTCTTCCTGCCACAGCGCTCTTCGTTCCTTGATTTTATTTCCCCGATTTACGGGAGGTGCGCGGTTGCTGATTCTATTTTCCTGCAAAACTTCGTCTTCACACAAGACTTCAAGAATGTCAAATTTTGACCAATAAGAAATCTTGAAATAAAGCTTAATATATTACTTTACGATTACGTTATGTAGAATTTATCTCATGGCACCAAAATATTGTCGGTTACCATAGTTACTACACGCCAGCAAGTTATACAGATAAAACCACAGAAAGTGAACTCTCGGGCGCTTTGATCTAATGGAGATTGCTTTTTCTTCATATTACATGTGCAAAATTAACAAATACGAATCCCAAATATCTAAAAGATAATTAATATTAAAGGACGATATACCATATTTAGTATTTAATTACCTGTTTATAACTAATTTAAATAAATAATTAAAATAAATATATCATCATGCCTTCTACCTAAAGCTGGATGCAGAGTTTACATAAGATATATAAAATATATCATCAAGCCTTCTACCCATTACTGGGTGTGGCACTCTGCCGAAGCAGATCTCGGTAAATGATATATTTTGCGCGTGAATTGCGGTTACCAGCCGTGAAATCATGGCCCCCAAAGATGTTTGTAACGGGAGAGCCACAAGGGTAGTTTTAATGTGGTGAAATTTGTCGGTTATGGGAATAGAATCCGGGTTCTGAAATCTACAGTCCAACCACTCCGTAAGAAAACTCTTACAGCCAGATTCTCAAAAAAAGGTTTAACTAATCCTGAATATTGGTGGGGGTGCCACAGGAGCAGTTTTGAAATTAGGAAAAATTGTTTGTCGCCTGTGGGAATCGAACCAGGGTTCTCAGGATTCACAGGCCGACTTGATACCACTGAGCTAACTACCCCATTACATAACATATCGTAGCATAATATGGGTATTGCACTCTGCCGTCGCAGATCTCGGTAAGTGTTATATTTTGCGCGTGAAGTGTGGTTACCAGCCGTCATATCACGGCCTCTAAAGATGTTAGTGGAGGGAGAGCCAAAGGAGAAGTTTTAATATGGTGAAAATTGTTTGATTCAAACTAAATTGAATGGAGTTGCTATCAAGTAAGTGAAATATCACTGTTGTCAAGCTGATGCATTGGTATACTGAAAACGTTATAAAGAGTGACTGACGTCATCAAAAAACATAACTAGATGAATGACATAGGGTGTTGCTATGTTTACATGTAACCAATTTTAAATTGTATTGCGCGTTGCTTCTTTGGAGATGACAAGATTTCATTTTTATTTAACTTTGCAGATATTTTAGAGACTTTTTGTGCGTCCAGCCCTCTTTAATAAATTTTAAATTAATAACATATATACTAAATTACCTCTCGTACAGCACTTAAGGATAAAAGCGGTCCATTATTTGTATATTCTTATTCAAAATAAATTAATAATTGAAGAATCAGTAATTGACGTTTCTTTGATAAATTTCGTCCCTTCGGCATTGTTATAATATAGCTTTTAAAAGCTAATGTAGGTGTCAAAAACCTTAAACTGATTTTTTAATATTTGAAACAATTGATCATATATCTCACAGATCAATGACAATTCAATATAGACAGAAATTATGTATCATGTTAACGTGCAAAATATAAAATAATTATTATAAATGAAAAAGAATTATTTTCAATACAAAAGTCGATAGTAAATATAGCTATTATTCAATATTCTTATATAAAATTTATTGCACTTCTACCAACCTTCCCAATGAGTGGAAAACCCAATCATAGTGCAATGTTTTGCTCTTGAATTTCAGGGTGGAATTATAAAAAAAATCAAGAAGATTGTGGCGATTAGCTCGAGGGCTCATGTATAAAAACGCATGTGGCTGATGTGAGTAACTCCTGAAGCAATTGTAGACTTTGTAGAACAAAGTTTATTTTGCTATTATATAATTCTTTGCTTTCCAATTAAAATAAAACCGTCGTAATTTATGACCCATTAAATAAAATTAATTTTTACATTTTAGTTGGTAATACATAATGCCCTCTAGAAAAAAATGCTGGTATAATGTACATCATAAACCGCTACTATAAAATAAAAGTATTTTTCACATGATTGTAATATGTAAATGAAGCGAAAATCATATTACCAGAATTTTTAATATTATTTATTACTGAATACAGTAGCAATTTGAGCTAATAATAATTTATTATGAATGATTGAATGTTATTTATTTTAAAAACAATGAGATTAATAAAACCGACATTACATATTTGTTTTTTACATTTGAAACTAAAGCTTATTATTGAACAATATTAATAAATGATTGTACCTATATAAATTTACATCACAATTTATTCAGTGAATTATATAAAATTATTGTTTAACAATAGGTCACATTCATCATCGTCTGTATGAACAGTTAAACATAAATGATATTTATTTATCGTAATGGCTGCAATATATAATCTGATCTCTTGTTCTATTTTGGTTTTTTGTCGCAGCAGTTCCATTTTAGAGATTTCACTGTGTGATAGCTGGAAATATATTACCACTGCAAAGATGGCACCCGCTGGCTAAACTGAAGAATAATATCCAGAATTTATTTTAACAATGAAAGAAGTTTTTCTAACGTATGTGGTATGGGGTAGGTGGTTCAGTGGTATCGAGTCGGACTATGATTTTGAGAACTGAGGTTCGAGTCCCGCAGCTGACAAACAGTTTTCACCATATTAAAATTTCTAATCTTTGTAGATTCGTTGTTAGATTCGTTATTAGATTCGTTGTTAGAAGTAAGCGTGAGTAATTTGAGATGTTTTATGCATATGTATGTCGAAGAAATAAGATGAATGATAAAGTGAACAAATTATGTTCTGTTACCTTTACGGATTTGCGCTCTGTACTTAAAATTCCGCATATTTCACAATTAATATTTATTTCAACTACTGGTCTTCCGACTATCATGTTTAATCCCCAGCCATATATTAAATCGTGGTTAGGAAAAAGACGATTAGCGAACCCGTGAGAAAAAATGACAAAAAGAAAAAAATATATAATTATTACAGTGCAGTATAAAAAATATAAATATTCGAAAGTATTGTACCTGAACCTACCCGAAATATATAATTTTTTTATAGTATTAAAATAAGTACTGCGCGACAAACCAAAGTAACACCGTGGCTGGAATGCGCTTTAACTTCACTCATTCAGTTATATAACGAATGGTATGGCTCTACTTTGGCGCGAAAATGAAATATACAGTCTCAGTGAAAACGCTTGACCGCCGCACTATGTACAATATGAGCATTTATGCAAATTTATTAATGATATATTTATTTATTTTGAATCCAATATAATTAGTATTCTTTTGACATTTTAATAAATGGAAAGAATTACACATTACGTCTTATTATTACATACATTCAAATAAACCGCCTTTTTTGTAAAACCAACTTTTGACACTAATAGTATATTCCGAAAATGAACCACGATGCGGTTCAATTTTACCACGGTTACGGTTAGAATGACGTCATAACGGAACACTTTCACGATGACAGTTGTTACTTGACAGATGAGTTTCGAAATGTGAAATTTATTTAATATGGAAAAATGTTTATAATATAAAAATATTGTATTCTGCATCACACCTGCTTTAACTTAAATATAGGGATATAAAAATAACACAAAGAAAAAAGTAAATATGAGCTTCAGAACAAGTAATAAATTCAACTAATATGAATATATACTGTTAAATAATAAAAATACATTTTGTATCACATGTTTATTTATCAGTCATCATAAAAATATAGTTTTATAAGACAAAAATCCACAAACACTGCAAAAGCTGCCAAACACGTTTCAAACTTAAGTGAAGTAACCAAACTAACCGCCGCTCGAGCACGGTTAGTTTGGTTATTAAAAACTAACCACAATTTAAAAAAACCGTGTTCCGTAATGATCCGGTTACTGAAAAAAAATAACCGGTTCATTTTCGGAATACACTATAAACGTACTGACGATAGTAGCGACCTTCGAAGATACTCCTCCCAGGGTTATAAATTACTTTGACCAACTCTATATATGCATAACATAAAACCATTTTTTTCTCTTAGAATAGCTTCTCCCCCTGTTATCTCTTTAAAAGTAGCGTACCGGTAAGAAAATAAATCTGCTTTCACTCCTGCTTACCGAGATCTGCTACGACAGCTACTACACTCAGTTATGGGTAAAAGGCGTTATTTTTATTGTAATCTAATATAGAATTGTCCGTTGCGTTGTACAGATGCGAGAGCATAGACTCGTTGATGGCATTTGTGCACATTGACGGGCGGATGGAGAAGATCGACGCGTTCTGCGGTAGCGCGTTGCCGCGGCCCATCATGTCCAACGGCCCCCGACTCATGCTCGAGTTTCGTGGCATCTACTCCTCACGGTATTCCCGAGGATTCAAGGCCACCTACTCGTTCACTGAAAGTAAGTACAAATCAATCTTCACTCTAGTCTCTACAAACTTTATATTTGGTACTTATGGGTTCTGTTATTTTTTTATCGGAAACTTTCTATATAGGATGCGGGCACTCACGTGACACTGTGACATTTTGTGACGTAAAAACAACTGTTCGGGCAAAGATCATTTTGTAGGTGGCGCAGTGATCTTTGCCCGAACAGCTGTTTTTACGTCACAAAACGTCACAGTGCCACGTGAGTACCCGCATCCTATTGGCGGTATCCCAGTTTTTCTCTTTATAATTCAATTCAAATCAAAACGCTTATTTTTGTATCTATTTAAAAATTATAACGCCTATTTGTCTGCTTATTTTCAACATTGTTCTTGTTAAAGTTTGTTTTGAAATATTTTATTTTTGATATTGATAAGTAGTGACATCTATAAAATAGATAGTAAGTTTTTAATAGTGTAAAAAGATCTACAACATGTTTAACCTTTGTATTCTTTATGATTAAAATATATTAAAATTATTATAATAAACCGTCTTAATTCATGTAAAATAACAGTTCTTTTAATAAATTTATATACTAATCAGTATTTGCATGAGATAGATACGAGTAGTTTAATAGAAACGCGTCGGCCTGTGGATTTAAGATCCCGGGTTCGATTCCCACAGCCGACAAACAATTTTCACAACATTAAAATTACTCCTGTGGCTCCTCCTCCACTAAAATCTTTGGGAGCCGTGATTTGACGGCCGGTAACCTCACTGCACGCATATAAATATATCACTTACCGAGATCTGCTATGGCAGAGTGCCACACCCAGTAATTGTTAAAAAGCGTGATATTTATCTATTTTATCGACATGTGCTTATTGAAAAATTATAAACAAATATTCTATTTTCAAAGAACTCTATGTTCTTCTGTACACATGAATTAGAACACCAGAATATTTTTAATGTTAGCAATTCTATGCTGTTTCCGAGAACTAATTGGAGTTTCTCCGTTGCAGATTTTGGCGTGACCACAGGTCGTCAATTATCCGAATTCCCATGTGCCTTTGTATTTAATAGTAGCGAGACCCGAAATGGTACATTTTCAAGTCCGAATTATCCAGGCTTCTATCCCCGTGACACGGAATGCCATTACTTCTTTCACGGCATTCTACATGAAAAAGTTCATCTGCATTTCTTATACTTCGACGTTGAAGGAGTTTTACCGTAAGTATATTTTCTTTTATTGTTTTAACTCCAAATTGTTTGGCCGTAAAATTAATGAAAAAGTTTTTATTGAAAGGAAAAAATTCCGCATTCTGTTTGTTTCTGTTAATAGCTGTAATTAATAACCAATTTATTTTCCCGGTTGTATCAATTTTATTTTATTTTGCTTGAAAAAGATCATTTGGATGTTGGCCAATACGTGCTATTATTGAGTGCCATTAAACTGAAGGCCAACAAAATTTTGAGCAGTCGCTATAATCTTTGTAATTCAAATAATTTGTGGAATTCTAGTTCGAATTTCGTATTAAAATAGAGAATGTGTATTTATTAATGATATTAATATAATATTAAGAAAATCGGCGATAGTTCGTATTACATTTTAAATATGTACGTAACCTAATGTAGCCAATAAATATTAAGTAGATGTACTTACTATAATAAAGAATAACAAAATTCAGTCAAATTAAATTTTTATTGTATTAATTATAAAATTGTATCTTTTGAAAAATGTTGATTAAGCCGTGTAGATTTATTTGAGATGGGAAAAATATAAAAAACAATATCTTTCCACGTTGTTTGAATTGAAGGCTTTATTTTAATAAGTAGACAAAATGACGACGTTTCGGACCATGTTAGGTTAGGTCACGTCAAAGTAGACAAAGAGTAAAAAAGTTCTAAAATTTTACATGATGATGTTGGATAGTTAAAATTAAATTAGGAGTGTACACTCCTAAAGTCACATACGAAATGTATTTGAGGAAGGAGATCAAAATATATATTTACTGAGGTTCGTTACGGGAGTAACGGATAAAAGTAAATTTATACGTATTTTGAGAACAATGTGTTTTACTAAAATCTATTTTCTTTGAACAGATGTGAAGCAATATCCGCAAGTGACTACGTAGAATTCTCGAATTTTATGGCGAGGGACCGAAAATATCCAAGACATTGTGGCCAGCTGAAGGAATTCGATGTCGAATCAGACCGAAAATTCTTCAGAGTGACGTTTAGATCCAACGATAGATTGGATGGAACTGGATTCAAAGCCACTTACCAATTTTTGGATGAAGTTGAAACGTACACTGCGAAACCGGACCAAAAAAATAGCGCAGTTATCAATGGTGAGATAAATATCAAGATAGATTCCTTTCCAGAATTATGTTCCAAAATGAACCATAAGACGTTCAGACAATGTTTTTGCTTTGCATCATAAATGGGTCTAATTTATACTCAAATATATTCTGATCTACTACAATTAATTATTAAACTATTGTAAAATTATTCCAGAATATGTCAGATATCGCAGATTACTCTAAAAGCATTACTTTCTGTTTCAGTCTGTTTCTACTTTTAAAAAATACAAATTAAAATCAATAATTAAATTCCTAATAAATTTAATAATCTCTTATCTGTATTATTACATACATAAGTTTTAGTCTTATACTGGGTTGCAAGAAAAAAATAAAGAGTTCTTTAGTTAAAGAATTGTTTATCTAGTAACAGTATCAATAGCGATTTTCTGAAATTTATTGAACCGTTAGTTGCTAATGAAACGATAAAACTTTCATGCAACCCAGCATGACAGTAACAACATATATTTAAATATATGTAGTTAAACATTTATGTCTAAGTAATGCTTTTATAAAAAAAAACGGACCTATTTTTTATAAATATGTACCTTATTTGCTACGTCACTAGTAACAGTGTTAATACTTAACCATTTTTAAAACCACCAGATCCTAATACTCGTAAAATGAATTATCATTTTTAATTGTTTTTCCCCACAAAATTTATGGTTTCTAATCACGGACATCTATAAAATGGACTGCATGCTATGCATGAATTAAAATGCAGAGATCCGCAGAACAAACAGCACAAGCGACACTAATTAAACCTGATTCACTCTTTTCTTTCAAAAAGAAAATAACTACTTTATCTCCTCATAATTCCAGTTTTCGTATAAACATCTTATAAATATTGCACACCGATACCGAATATTAAGATAGTGTATCATTCTATTAATTTAAACATCCACACATACATACGGACATCATTATTAATTTGAAAATAATCAAAATCGATTCATAATAAACTAAAATCAGCTAATTCTCTAAATCAAATGTCCTAATTGCAATGCTTTTATTATTATCTTGAACATGTAGTGAAATAGAAATAATGCCTATTTTGTTACAATAAAATAAATTATATTTAACACATTGTAAAGAATCGAACTGATCAATATTTTGTCTTTTTTAGCGATGAACAAATCGTTGCTACTCTCCATCCTCGCTTTTCTACTAATAAGGACAATACGAACAATCAAGAAGTAAATGTACAGACATAGAATAATGTGACATTTGATTTTATTTACTGTTAATAGATTAGAAAATTAAATAATTTATAGAATCTCTTGATCAAATATCTGTGATTGACGATTTAATATATAATAATCCATCAAAATCAGCTGTCACCCTAAAGACCATGTCAATATGTCAACTATTTTATTTATTTGAATTTTCGTAATTTTATTCCTGTTAAATTATGTTAAACGATAGAGCAGTTGTTATAAAACTAAGTTAATTTTACTACAGGAGTATAAATAAATATATATTTGTGCTTATATTAGTTATATTATGCAAATTTATTATGTTTGTTAATAATTTAACAAGTAATGTAAATAAGTAAATAATTTAGCAACATTATCAGAAAAAAACATATGTTTGTTGTCTATCATATTCTACTTATATCAAAATCTAAAAAAATATTAAGTTAATTTGTATTTAAAATAATGTTAATAAATAAATAAGAGATGTTTTTAATAAATAACATCGTTTATTTTTAAATTTTTGTTTAAAACTAAAACTTTAACTGGACAGCCATGTGATCAGAATGACTGAATTTTAACAAAACTGTAAACAAATTACAGTGCACCTCGAATATATTTTGAATTTTTCTATTTATTTATTTGTTGTGTTTCAGTATCAAATTTATTTTTATTATTATGATTTTAATTTTTTGCAGATCAATGAAGAACTACAACTAACATGAAAATGAGATAAAGTATTGAGTTAACTAAAGGTGAATCATTAACCCAGTCTAAATTTAGCATCTGAACAATGATCCTGAAACTATTATTATTATTATAAATGAAATATATTATGTATTGTACATATTTTTTACTTTAACGTCAAAAATATTAATACATCAATATAATACATTTCAGTTTAGTTCATTTGCTGTGATTTAGTTTCAAAATTGTATCCAACTTGGTATCTCTTTGGAATTCTTGAGATCTCAATAGTGAACCGAAATAATAGTTCTAAATACTAGTTACTCAAATTTTAATATATTGTAGTTATATTTTTGTGAGCTGCAGCAACATGTAGCAGCAGCTGAAGTTCTTAACGTCGACGGAGGTGTTATCTTAAACGTCACGACATCACCGGAATCTATTTAATCTTAGACAACTTCTTCGGAGTTTTTATCTTAGACGACATCAACGTCAACGTCGTCTCTTGACGCATCCCAGACGTCTTGCAACAGAATGATCTAAACCAACGCTAAATGTCAAGTCCGCTGTTCGAAATATTAGTGTAAGAAAATTATTATTTATAAATTATTCGGGTAAAAGTTTGATGTATTTTAATAACAACAATATTTCGGTAGTCCCGTTTTGTCTAGTAAAACTGATAAATTGATCCTATTATACATTATTTTTATGTTTTTAGGAACATTACGAGACCTGCAATCATCTTCTACAGCCTCAGAATTATCTTGGAGCAACTGATGATGCTAGAAGATGATCAGCTAACTAAAACGTTGTGATATGGTAACGGTTAGTATAAACAAACAACCGATTAAATATGACAGGATAGTGTAATATTCATAGCCCTAACTTAATCTAAAGATCGTCTTTAATATGTGCTGTAGGAATGATGTATGTTATGTGCTGATTTGTCTGTACTAATATACTGCATTGTATTCTGATTTTCTATTTCATGCTAGTCAATCATCAAAATATCTATGTATATTTCCAGCTATTCTATGTTAGTAATACGTTGTTTTATTTTTATAGGGTCATAACGGGAGTTATAATTATCTCCTGCATCCTCAGCATTATCTTGGAGCATCTGGTGGTCATATCATCGTGGAGAGCGTATCTTGTATCATCATCTTAGAGCAGCTGGTATTTTTACCAGCAACACCGGAGCTGTTATCATCGTGGACCTCGTCATCGGAATCAACGTTTTCTCTTGAAATATCCTAAACGATATCAATAGTAAAGCCAAGTCTACTGCTCGCATCATTCATGTAAGAAAATTACAATTTTTAAATTATTTGGAAAAAGTGTGTTAAAAATAATAGTGTTGTTTTAAATTGTGATAATTTACAACATTTTTGTTTTATTTGTTTAATATTTATTTCAGAATTTATATGATAATGAAAAACTGTGAAGGTGAATCTTTTTAAGAGCTATATTTAACCGAGCATTAAAGTCATATTGGTTTGATATCGAAATATTTCGTTACCAAAACTAATATTCGGACACCAAAATTTCAGCCCCAAATTATTTATAATCAGTACTAAAAAAATTTGAGTCTAGTAGACCTATTATTTGTCTATAAAAATATGAATATTGTATAATGAATTTAATTTGTTTAAATATGAATATTTATAACGGTTGACGCCCCAATATAATTTCGTTCAAAAAAATATTGATAGAACATGATAAAGACAAAAATGGAAGTAATTTTAAACTCATTTATTGGTACATAATTATATTGTATTTGCAATAATCATTTTAATTCTGGCTTTCTTTGCTGTTGCAATTGCGATTGTAAACAAACAAAAAGATTAAATATAGGTTCTCCGCAAAAATTGTATTTGTTTTATCGGTCGGTAAACTCGCCGATGTCCGACATTTATCAGTAGGTTTGGTTTGTCGAACTCTAGAAATTTGCGGGATCCACAAAAAATAATTATTTTACGTCTAATTAAAATATGCTTCAAGTAACAGAAGTAGAAAAAAAATAATATTTTTATAATAATAAAAAGTACCTACAAAAACGGTAGTGTATTCAATAAAGTGAGAAATAAATAAATGATTTTTTTGTTGTTGAAAAATAAGTAAAATGAACACACCTACCTATTGTGGTAAATGGAACGCACCTAGATAGTTCCTTGTTTAGAAAAGCAACATGGCTGACATGATCAACATCAAAATGGTTTGAAGAAATTCGCTTAATGATTACGATGATTTAATGTTAACAAGCAAAATAAATAGGTATGTCGGTCAAATTATGTGTGCGTTAGGTATTTGTAAAATATTACTACCACACTTATAATGTAAGTAACTATTCTTTTGCCCAGTTTTCAAATTTTTCGATTGCTTCATATTATTGTTTATATTGTGTTGTTGTCTTTTTACCGCTGTAATATATAACCAGATCAACAAATAGGGATGTGTTTAGTGATTTCAATTATCGCTATTAGAAAAAGAGTTACAATCTATAGTTTTCCTTATTATGTGTGCGTTAGGTATTCGTAAAATACTAAAATAATAAATATTTATTGGTTTGATGACAAATAAAATTAGATGCTATGCAGTCACACGGGAATATTATAATTTGTTGTTGTCTCAAAAACTATTTTGCCATCGACTTAAATGTTGAATATTTGGGCTCTGCGGCATATTTAGTATTAAAATTATTTATATTATTTTCTATATTTTAGAAATAATTGAGGAAAGAATAAATTCAGAAGGGGCACCTGTAAGCAGTGCTGGACTCCGCAGATTCCAGCCGACAAATGCCGGCGACCGGAGCTTCGATGGCCGTTATGGTGAGTACGATGTTTTTATACCTAATCAAATAAATATTTCTTTATCTAAGGGTTGAATCAAAAAAAGTTTCAAATAAAATAATAGTGTTGTTTTAAATTGTGATAATTTACAACATTATTTGTTTAATGTTTATTTCAGATTTTATATGATAATGAAAAACAGTGAAGGTGAATCTTTTTAAAAGTTATATTTAACCGAGCATTAAAGTCATATTGATTTGATATCGAAATATTTCGTTACCAAAACTAATATTAGAATACCAAAATTTCAGCCCCAAATTATTTATAATTAGTACTAAAAAAATTCGAGTCTAGTAGACATTGTTTGTCTAGAAAAATATGAATAGTGTTTAAATATGAGTATTTATAACGGTTGACGCCCCAATATAATTTCATTAAAAAAAATAGAACATGATAAAGACAAAAATGGAAGTAATTTTAAACTCATTTATTGGTACATAATTATATTGTATTTGCAATAATCATTTTAATTAATTTTAACCGCAAAAATTGTATTTGTTTTATCGGTTGTTAAACTCGCCGATGTCCGATATTTATCAGTAGGTTTGGTTTGTCGAGCTCTAAAAATTTGCGGCGTCCACAAAAAATAATTATTTTACGTCTTATCAAAATATGCTTCAAGTAACATAAGTAGAAAAAACATAATTTTTATAATAATAAAAAGTGCCTACAAAAACGGTAGTATTATTCAATAAAGTGAGAAATAAATAAATGATTTTTTTGTTGTTGAAAAATATGTAAAATGAACACAATTACCTATTGTGGTAAATGGAACGCACCTAGATAGTTCGTTGTTTAGAAAAGTAACATGGCTGACATGACAGTAAAAACCTGTGGTATAAACATCAAAATGGTTTGAAGCAGCTCGCTTAATGACTACGATGATTTAATGTTAACAAGCTAAATAAATAGGTATGTCTGTCAAATTATGTGTGCTAGGTATTCGTAAAATACTACCTTCCACACTTATAATGTTAATAACTATTCTTTTGTCCAGTCTTCAAATCTATCGATTGCTTCTTGTATTATTGTTTTTATGGTGTTGTTGTTTTTTATCGCTGTAATATATAACCAGATCAGCAAATAGGGATGTGTTTAGTGATTTCAATTATCGCTGTTAAAAAAATAGTTACTCTGGTTTTCTGTAGTTTTCTTTCTGAGATCTAGCCATTTGTCTTTACTTTGAATTTTCTATTTTTGAGAAAGTTTGCTATATAGTACTTTATACTGCCGCTAATATTGTATGAGTTTTAAGTATATAATGTTTTTTTGTTTTGTTTTTTTCTTGTAGTTCGCTTGTCACTTATACTCAGAGCTCATCTCCGAGGGCTCCAAGTAAGACATACGCGATGATGATACCACTAGAGTCAATCGCTCTCGGCAAAGCAATTTCGACGGGGGCGCAGACTTTATTGGAAGAGATGCTCTGTTGAGATAGAAACCTGAAGGTGTAAACGAATGTACATCCAGCTGCTGTTGAATGAAACGGCGGAGAACGTACTTATAGGAATGGACTACTACTACTGGATATGGTTTTATCTTAAAAAACAGGTAGAAATATATACTAGCATCCCAAACAAATTCAGTTCTGAAAATACAATTCACGTTAGTGATGCCAGTAAAAAAATATACAATCCTAAAAAAAATTAGAAGTATTTCTAAGAGAGTAGTTCCCAGAATTTTATATATTTTGATAGATGGCAGCAGTAATCAAGTTTAGAATGGAATTTTAGAAAATCAATACTTGTTACATTCCTGCACTAATTGGCTGGAATGTGATAGTTAGTTCCTTGTATTAGCGTGGGAATTGGTGGCGAAATGACTCGTTTCCATCAATGAAACTTAAAATTTATGTCTGACTTAAATAAATAAAAAATCAAAGTAAAATGTTTTATGAAGAAGTTTACATTGCTGTCAAATATTTGATGCGATATTGTCAGGTTATGTCAAATATAAAATTTAAGTTTCATTGGTGCAAGCGAATATTTACAACGATTTTAAATACATTCACAGAGAATGTTTTAAACTGTCCTGAAATTTAGTTGAGTGTTCTAAGCCGATGGCTAGAGGATCCCAGATGTCAAGTACTTTTTTAAATTGTTTGGAACCCTTAAAATTATTATAAAATGTTTTTAATTGTTAGGAACCTTACTACAAAACTAGACAACACAACGATATTAAGAAGTTAATGCTGGGTTGCATGAAAGTTTTATCGGTTCATTAGCAACTAACGGTTCAATAAATTTCAGAAAATCGCTATTGATACTGTTGCTAGATAAACAATTCTTTAACTAAAGAGCTCTTTATTTTTTTCTTGCAACCCAGCATGGGTAATAAAACAGCACTTTTAGTACAAATTATGGTAAAATATTTAATTGTAAACATAACATTTTAAATTAAATTAGATTTGTCCATATTTTTATTTCCTGTCCTACAAGCTCTTATCCATTTATTCCACGACTACGCGGTGGTCCGCTTTCAAATATCACAAATAATTTTTATGACTGCCATCTTCCAAAAAAGTTTCAACAATCAATTCCAAGACAAAAAGCATCTTAAATCATTTTATTAGACTTTTCTAAAAGTTCCTCCCAATTATTTTTAAGGCCATCATCTTCCAAATCATTTTTAAAACAATAGTCTTGCCTAAAAGTTCTCCCTAGGTTATACCATGATAACAATATTCTTAAATGCCTCCCAAATCATTTTAAATGTAGTCATCTTCCCTAAAAGTTCTCTCCAATCAATTTCAAAATCTACTTCTTCCTTAATATTTTATAAATATTTATTGGTTTGATGACGTAAATAAAATTAGATGCCATGCAGTCACACGGGAATATTTTAATTTGTTGTTGTCTCAAAAACTATTTTGCCATCGACTTAAATGTTGAATATTTGGACTCTGCGGCATATTTAGTATTAAAATAAGTTACATTTATTTATATTATTTTCTATATTTTAGAAATAATTGAGGAAAGAACAAATTCAGAAGTGGCACCTGTAAGCAGTGCTGGACTCCGCAGATTCCAGCCGACAAATGCCGGCGACCGGAGCTTCGATAGCCGTTATGGTGAGTACGATGTTTTTATACATAATCAAATAAATATTTCTTTATAAATAAAAAAAAAGTTTCAAATAAAATATCTTTATATTATTATTTTCTACAACTTTTAATTGAATTTTTTTTTTCTTGTACAACCGCTAACTTCGTAGATACGAACAACCACATTTAAAGTGAATTATCTTTTATCTCCGCACTCAATATTACACGCTGCATGCACAATTTCAACAGAATCTAATATATCGTCATTAATTAACAGTTTTTTTGAAGTCGACCTGTGGATCCTGAGAACCCTGGTTCGATTCCCACAGGCGACAAACAATTTTCATAATTTCAAAAACTACCCCTGTGGCTCCTCCACCACTAACATTTTTGGGGGCCGCGATTTGACGACTGGTAATCGCATTTCACGCGCAAAATATATCACTTACCGAGATCTGCTTTGGCAGAGTGCCACACCCAGTAATGTGTAGAAGGCGTGATGATATATTATTATTAATTAACAGTTTCAGAAGTAAACATTTTTTGTTATGGTCAAAACTAAACTTTCTCGGATCGCGCTAAAATTTTGCAGCTTCTAGAACTTACTGAGTGTGGGATTTACAGACAACCCCAAAATTCCTATTAGTACAAAATAAGGTGGTTGTTCGCATCTCCGAAGTTAGGGGTTGTATAGAAAAAAGTTTCAACTAGAAGATGTAGAGGATAATAATGTAAAGATATTTTATTCGCAACATTTAATTAAATAACGTTTATATTTTAAAATATAATTTAGAAACTTGTTGTCGCATCTAAGGCGCTGGTACAGAGTGTTGTATCCGATATTACAGCTTATGTGAATGTAGTTAAGGCGTGATTTAATGATTTGATGATTAATGATTTTAGTATGAATGAAAGAATGTTTTGATTGAGTGTGAAGAGATTGAGTGATAAAGAGTGCGGATGGTGAATGATTGTGGAATGAATCAGATGTTAGAAATAAATGGTGTGAATACTTTAGGGCTCTATATGGTAGCAAAAATGGACCGAATGGTTGTAGTGAAAATGTTGAGGATAGTGAATGTGATATAGATGAGAGGTGATTGATGCGTGTGAAGAATAGTAAGATGTTGAAGGATGGAAGTGAGATGTTATTTGACTTGTTACTTTATTTTTTTACATATTGTGTTTATAATGGTGTTTTGGTGGCTTCATTAATGTATGGTAGTAAATGTTGGGTGTAGAAGAGATATCGTGTTCGGAATATGTTGGTGTATGATGAGTGTGAGATTGAGGAAAATGTTGTTAGAAGATATTCCAAGACAATCATCTTCCCAAAAAGTCTTCTAAATCAACGACGGCTAAAACAAACATAATTTTAACGGTGAAACGTATTTTATATTAAATCAAGAAATGGTTTCAAATAAAAGAGTTTCATTTCATTATTTTTAGTCAATTTAAATAGGGTATTTTTTTTATTAAGGCCCTTATATTCAAAATAATCGTACATTTATGTGATTTGTTTATTTTTACTATATTTCTCACAGTTCACGACATAATATTTTAGATATTATTTGATGTTATAGTTTATTTACTTGATATATTTTCAATTAAATTTTGAACTTGGTTTAAATAAATAACTTGTAACTTTTACTTTTAAAAGTAATTTGTTAAATAGAGGTAACACATGTAATTATTTTATAAATTCGTTAAAATGATTAATGATTCAATTTACTTATCTATAATTTGGCGTAAATGATGAAATATTCTTTTATGTTGAGTATTTTTGAAATGATAAATATTTATTTAACGTTTTTAAAGAAATTCTAATTATAAAAACGTTATAATTTAAACTTTTTATTAGAAATTTGTTCAAAACCAAACAATACATATATTACAGTTTTTAATTACATATTTTTGTAACAAACAGTAGCAATAATAAAATTATTATTTATAATAATATCAAAAGGTAAAATTATAAATATTGTATTTACAATGTATATTTCTATTCTTGTATCGTTCAAGGTAACATTTATAAACGTCAGTTAGATCGTGCCTCTCACTAATTAATCAAGTCGAAACCTGCAATCACGTAACATCGTTACTGCTCAATGTACATTCTAGCCATAAGTCTATCTCTCTCTAGCACATTGTAATCAATGAAATGATTGCGCAAGCCTCAACACTTGCCACAAAATCGTTCTAGTGTACAGACGTAGAATCGCGCTGCGTACTTTTGCATTCCTAAAACTTATCCTCCGAACACGCTAGTGCCTTCACGTGGGGGCCCAACATACTTTTTAACTTTCTACATACATTAGGCAAGTTTGAATTAGCGTACGCAGGCGGGTGGGGCGAGACCCTCGCGAGCAAGGTCGTAGTTTGGTTCCGGTCGCCCAGCTAGAGAGTATTCTGCCGTTGACTGCGGGGGCGGCGTCGCCAAATCCCCCCGTTAGGGTGTGTCCATGGTATCCTGGAGAGTCCTAGAGGCTTCGCTTCCCCCGAGCACTGCGAATACTTTCCCTACGACCCGGGTAGGTTCAGTAGGCGGAAACCGAAAGGTCGTGCTCACGGAATATGGGCAGCGTTATTGTGAAAAAGGCAAGCAACACTTCCGGTTGCTTTGTCGTAGATTCATTGCGCCTAATTAGTTATTCGTACACAAAAACTTAGGTAGGGAAAAGGCAAGAAAAGAAGTGAAGAAAGAACAAAGAAATCAACATTGAAGACAACGTGAAGATCAAGAAATGTATAAATGGGATGTTATGGGATGAGTGGAACGTGTGGTATGAATGGTGTATGCTGCAAGCTGCATGCTGATTTATCATAACTTTGTCTATTGTTCTATTTTACTGCATTTTGTTCTGAGTTTCTGTTTCAGGTTCAACAATCATCAAATGTCTTTATGTATGTTTTTTTCTAATGTTTCCAGCTATTCTATGTTACTAATACATTGTTTTTATGTTTCTAGGGACATGAGACCTACAAGCATCTCCTGCGGCCTCAGCATCATCCTGGAGCTGCCGCCATCATCCTGGACCAACTGGTGTTCTAACCAGCGTCATCGGAGCTGCCGTCTTCATCCTGGAGCAGCTGGTGTTCTAACCAGCGTCAGCAGAGTCTATATCATCGTGGACAACATCACCTGAGTCAACATATCTTCAACTATGTCAGAAGTTGACTGCAGTATCAGCAGTCATCGCAGAATGTCGTCCGCAGCTCGCAGCAACAATGTAAGAACATTATTATTTTTAATTGGATTGTATTTAACTGAGCATCAAAAAATTAAAGTTTGTCAGCTTGTTTATAAATTTATATAGTTAATATTTTGTGTAGCAAAGCAAAAATAAGTATTCGGCACAATATACAGAGTGTAAAATAAATAAGGAATATTTAAATTAATCTCCTGATATAATCTTTTAATCTAAATAATTAAAACAAAGACGTTTCGAAACGTTTTTTAAATTATTTAGATTAAATGATTATTTCAGGAGATAATTTTAATATTCTTTACTTATTTTAAATCATGTATTGCTTGCCATTTTATTTTTCTGAAAAGCTTATTTACTATTCTTGGCTTTCAACAAATACTTTTAAAAATTGTTTCATATTTTTTTGTGTTCCGTTATTATTTTTGGTATTCGTTTAATTATTTCTGGTAACAGTAATTTATTATTATTGATAAATTATTTCGGTGCTCATTTAAATTATTCCCTTTTTATAGTTTCTTATATTACTAACAGTTTTTACATCATCACGCCTTCTACCCATTACTGGGTGTGGCACTCTGCTGAAGCAGATCTCGGTAAGTGATATATTTTGCGGTTACCAGTCGTCAAATCACGGCCCCCAAACATGTTAGTGGTGGAGGAGCCACAGGGATAGCTTTTTCAAATTATGATAATTTTAAATAAATAAAATAAATATATAATTCGCCTTCTACCTATTCTTGGGTGTGGCAGCACTACTGCCTTCCTAGATCTTGATATGTGCTATATTTATGTGCGTACCAGCCGTCGAATCAAAGCCCCCTAAATATGTTAGTAACGAGAAGTCACAGGGATAATTTTAAATAAATATATCATCATGCCTTTTACCTATTACTGGGTGTAGCACTCTGTCGTATTTATTTATTTATATTTTAAATTACCCTTGTGGCTTTGCTCTTCACTATCATCTTTGAGAGCTTTGATTCGACGGCTGGTACGCACATAAATATATCACTTATCAAGGTCTGTGATGGCAGAGTACTGCCACACCCAATAATAGGTAAAAGGCGTTATTTTTATATCTATTTAAAATTGAAAGTTGAGCTGTAAAATAATCAGTTTGAATAAATAATGTTTACAAATGAGTAATAAATAAAATTATTTAGTATTATATTATAATGATGATATTATTTGTATTGATTACTAATAAGAGTAAAATAGTTTTTTAGTAAAAACAGTTACTTTGCGTGTATTGTACAATATTTTATTTGTTTCTCATTAGGAAACAAAAGAATCCTGTCAGTTGTGTCAAAAATTGTTTTAAATTATTTGGAAGTATAACTAACTTGCAAAATAAATAAATATAAATATATCATCACGCATTTTACCCATTACTGGGTGTAGCACTCTGCCTTATTTACGATATTAATTTATATTTTCAATTACCCTTGTGACTTCTCCGTAACTAACATCTTCGGAGGCTCATACGAGCATAAATGTACTACTTATAAAAATATTTGCGACGGCAGAGTGTTGCCACATCCAATCATGGATGAAAGGTGTTATAATATATTTATATTTATTTAAAATTGACAGTTAAGCTGTTTTAATAAATAATTTTTACAAATGTGTAATAAATAAAATAATTTAGTTTTATATTTGTAATGATGATGATATTATTTGTGCATATTAGTAATGATTTGTTTCTTTATTTGCAGACGCAGTTGTTTGTAGCCGCGAAGAAGCCAGTCTCCTGTCAAGAGTTTTCGTCCAGAGGTTTTTCTCTTGATGCTGACAGCGAATGCTGGGGAGATGGGATCAGCGACTTGCCTCTGAATATCATCCAGGTCACTCTTCCAGGCTTTATACCAACTTCAAATAAACATTGTATTCACCAAATAAATAAAACAATTACAATAAATATTATATTCACAAATAAATAAAACAATTGCAATAAACATTGTATTCACAAATAAATAAAACAATTGCAATAAACATTGTATTCACATATAAATAAAATAATTGCAATAAACATTATTTATATTTGCATATATATAAAACAATTGCAATAAATATTGTACTCAGAAATATACAATATAATTGCAATAAACATTGTATATTCACATATAAATAAAACAATTTCAATAACCATTATATTCACAAATAAATAAAACAATTGCAATAAATATTGTATTTATAAATAAATAAAGCAATTGCAATAAACATTGTATTCACAAATAAATAAAACAATTGCAATGAAAATTGTATTCATAAATAAATAAAACAATTGCAATAAACATTGTATTAATATATAAATACAATAATTGCAATAAATATTGTATTGATAAATAAATAAAACAATTGCAATAAATATTGTACTCAGATATATACAATGTAATTGCAATGAACATTGTATTCACATATAAATAAAACAATTGTAATAAATATTGTACTCAGATATATACAATATAATTGCAATAAACATTGTATTCACATATAAATAAAATGATTGTAATTTACTATGTTAAAAACAATAATAAATATGTTTTAAATTGATAATTTACAATAACTCTCTTTAAAACATATTTATTCTTTAAGAATGAAAAATATTGTAATAACAATATATCTTATTCTTAAAGAATAAATATGTGTGAAAGAGAGTTGTTGTAAATTATCAATTTGAAACATATTTGTTATTGTTTAAAATAAATAAATTGTACTTGTAATAATAATTTAAATATAAAATGTTAGTATAAATAAATTGTACTTGTAATAACAATTTAAATATAAAATATTAGTATAAATAAATTGTACTTGTAATAATAATTTAAATATAAAATATTAGTATATGTTGTATACAACTTTGAAATAATAATAAATAATTTTAAAATTACATGTCTTTATTTTGTTTAGAAATATAATACCCTATAGTATAAATTCGTCTAAAGTTAAAAAAATTTCGAACGAAGTTTAAATTCGGTGTTGAATTTTTAGTTCAAATATTGAACCAGAGATGGCGCCACTAGTATCGTTGCATTCCTGAAATTCCATTCGCATTCCTAAAATTCCATTCGCATTCCGGAAGCCTCACATTCTATCCATCTTGGATTTGCCGCCCACCGCTTCACAGTCTAACACCCAGAAATTCCGGGGTGTTAGACTGTGAAGCGGTGGGCGGCAAATCCAAGATGGATAGAATGTGAGGCTTCCGGAATGCGAATGGAATTTTAAGAATGCGAATGGAATTTCTGGAATGCATTCCTGACATTCCTGAAATTCCATTCGCATTCCGGAAGCCTCACATTCTATCCATCTTGGATTTGCCGCCCACCGCTTCACAGTCTAACACCCCGGAATTTCTGGGTGTTAGACTGTGAAGCGGTGGGCGGCAAATCCAAGATGGATAGAATGTGAGGCTTCCGGAATGCGAATGGAATTTTAGGAATGCGAATGGAATTTCAGGAATGCAACGATACTAGTGGCGCCATCTCTGGTTCAATATTTGAACTAAAAATTCAACACCGAATTTAAACTTCGTTCGAAATTTTTTTAACTTTAGACGAATTTATACTATAGGGTATTATATTTCTAAACAAAATAAAGACATGTAATTTTAAAATTATTTATTATTATTTCAAAGTTGTATACAACATATACTAATATTTTATATTTAAATTATTATTACAAGTACAATTTATTTATACTAATATTTTATATTTAAATTGTTATTACAAGTACAATTTATTTATACTAACATTTTATATTTAAATTATTATTACAAGTACAATTTATTTATTTTAAACAATAACAAATATGTTTCAAATTGATAATTTACAACAACTCTCTTTCACACATATTTATTCTTTAAGAATAAGATATATTGTTATTACAATATTTTTCATTCTTAAAGAATAAATATGTTTTAAAGAGAGTTATTGTAAATTATCAATTTAAAACATATTTATTATTGTTTTTAACATAGTAAATTACAATCATTTTATTTATATGTGAATACAATGTTTATTGCAATTATATTGTATATATCTGAGTACAATATTTATTACAATTGTTTTATTTATATGTGAATACAATGTTCATTGCAATTACATTGTATATATCTGAGTACAATATTTATTGCAATTGTTTTATTTATTTATCAATACAATATTTATTGCAATTATTGTATTTATATATTAATACAATGTTTATTGCAATTGTTTTATTTATTTATGAATACAATTTTCATTGCAATTGTTTTATTTATTTGTGAATACAATGTTTATTGCAATTGCTTTATTTATTTATAAATACAATATTTATTGCAATTGTTTTATTTATTTGTGAATATAATGGTTATTGAAATTGTTTTATTTATATGTGAATATACAATGTTTATTGCAATTATATTGTATATTTCTGAGTACAATATTTATTGCAATTGTTTTATATATATGCAAATATAAATAATGTTTATTGCAATTATTTTATTTATATGTGAATACAATGTTTATTGCAATTGTTTTATTTATTTGTGAATACAATGTTTATTGCAATTGTTTTATTTATTTGTGAATATAATATTTATTGTAATTGTTTTATTTATTTGGTGAATACAATGTTTATTTGAAGTTGGTATAAAGCCTGGAAGAGTGACCTGGATGATATTCAGAGGCAAGTCGCTGATCCCATCTCCCCAGCATTCGCTGTCAGCATCAAGAGAAAAACCTCTGGACGAAAACTCTTGACAGGAGACTGGCTTCTTCGCGGCTACAAACAACTGCGTCTGCAAATAAAGAAACAAATCATTACTAATATGCACAAATAATATCATCATCATTACAAATATAAAACTAAATTATTTTATTTATTACACATTTGTAAAAATTATTTATTAAAACAGCTTAACTGTCAATTTTAAATAAATATAAATATATTATAACACCTTTCATCCATGATTGGATGTGGCAACACTCTGCCGTCGCAAATATTTTTATAAGTAGTACATTTATGCTCGTATGAGCCTCCGAAGATGTTAGTTACGGAGAAGTCACAAGGGTAATTGAAAATATAAATTAATATCGTAAATAAGGCAGAGTGCTACACCCAGTAATGGGTAAAATGCGTGATGATATATTTATATTTATTTATTTTGCAAGTTAGTTATACTTCCAAATAATTTAAAACAATTTTTGACACAACTGACAGGATTCTTTTGTTTCCTAATGAGAAACAAATAAAATATTGTACAATACACGCAAAGTAACTGTTTTTACTAAAAAACTATTTTACTCTTATTAGTAATCAATACAAATAATATCATCATTATAATATAATACTAAATAATTTTATTTATTACTCATTTGTAAACATTATTTATTCAAACTGATTATTTTACAGCTCAACTTTCAATTTTAAATAGATATAAAAATAACGCCTTTTACCTATTATTGGGTGTGGCAGTACTCTGCCATCACAGACCTTGATAAGTGATATATTTATGTGCGTACCAGCCGTCGAATCAAAGCTCTCAAAGATGATAGTGAAGAGCAAAGCCACAAGGGTAATTTAAAATATAAATAAATAAATACGACAGAGTGCTACACCCAGTAATAGGTAAAAGGCATGATGATATATTTATTTAAAATTATCCCTGTGACTTCTCGTTACTAACATATTTAGGGGGCTTTGATTCGACGGCTGGTACGCACATAAATATAGCACATATCAAGATCTAGGAAGGCAGTAGTGCTGCCACACCCAAGAATAGGTAGAAGGCGAATTATATATTTATTTTATTTATTTAAAATTATCATAATTTGAAAAAGCTATCCCTGTGGCTCCTCCACCACTAACATGTTTGGGGGCCGTGATTTGACGACTGGTAACCGCAAAATATATCACTTACCGAGATCTGCTTCAGCAGAGTGCCACACCCAGTAATGGGTAGAAGGCGTGATGATGTAAAAACTGTTAGTAATATAAGAAACTATAAAAAGGGAATAATTTAAATGAGCACCGAAATAATTTATCAATAATAATAAATTACTGTTACCAGAAATAATTAAACGAATACCAAAAATAATAACGGAACACAAAAAAATATGAAACAATTTTTAAAAGTATTTGTTGAAAGCCAAGAATAGTAAATAAGCTTTTCAGAAAAATAAAATGGCAAGCAATACATGATTTAAAATAAGTAAAGAATATTAAAATTATCTCCTGAAATAATCTTTTAATCTAAATAATTAAAACAAAGACGTTTCGAAACGTTTTTTAAATTATTTAGATTAAAAGATTATATCAGGAGATTAATTTAAATATTCCTTATTTATTTTACACTCTGTATATTGTGCCGAATACTTATTTTTGCTTTGCTACACAAAATATTAACTATATAAATTTATAAACAAGCTGACAAACTTTAATTTTTTGATGCTCAGTTAAATACAATCCAATTAAAAATAATAATGTTCTTACATTGTTGCTGCGAGCTGCGGACGACATTCTGCGATGACTGCTGATACTGCAGTCAACTTCTGACATAGTTGAAGATATGTTGACTCAGGTGATGTTGTCCACGATGATATAGACTCTGCTGACGCTGGTTAGAACACCAGCTGCTCCAGGATGAAGACGGCAGCTCCGATGACGCTGGTTAGAACACCAGTTGGTCCAGGATGATGGCGGCAGCTCCAGGATGATGCTGAGGCCGCAGGAGATGCTTGTAGGTCTCATGTCCCTAGAAACATAAAAACAATGTATTAGTAACATAGAATAGCTGGAAACATTAGAAAAAAACATACATAAAGACATTTGATGATTGTTGAACCTGAAACAGAAACTCAGAACAAAATGCAGTAAAATAGAACAATAGACAAAGTTATGATAAATCAGCATGCAGCTTGCAGCATACACCATTCATACCACACGTTCCACTCATCCCATAACATCCCATTTATACATTTCTTGATCTTCACGTTGTCTTCAATGTTGATTTCTTTGTTCTTTCTTCACTTCTTTTCTTGCCTTTTCCCTACCTAAGTTTTTGTGTACGAATAACTAATTAGGCGCAATGAATCTACGACAAAGCAACCGGAAGTGTTGCTTGCCTTTTTCACAATAACGCTGCCCATATTCCGTGAGCACGACCTTTCGGTTTCCGCCTACTGAACCTACCCGGGTCGTAGGGAAAGTATTCGCAGTGCTCGGGGGAAGCGAAGCCTCTAGGACTCTCCAGGATACCATGGACACACCCTAACGGGGGGATTTGGCGACGCCGCCCCCGCAGTCAACGGCAGAATACTCTCTAGCTGGGCGACCGGAACCAAACTACGACCTTGCTCGCGAGGGTCTCGCCCCACCCGCCTGCGTACGCTAATTCAAACTTGCCTAATGTATGCAGAAAGTTAAAAAGTATGTTGGGCCCCCACGTGAAGGCACTAGCGTGTTCGGAGGATAAGTTTTAGGAATGCAAAAGTACGCAGCGCGATTCTACGTCTGTACACTAGAACGATTTTGTGGCAAGTGTTGAGGCTTGCGCAACCATTTCATTGATTACAATGTGCTAGAGAGAGATAGACAATGCTAGCCCGAGCGATGTTACGTGTTGCAGGTTTCGACTGGTTTAATTACTCACTAATTGTGAAAGAATTCTAACTAAAGTTTATAAATGTTACCTTGAACGATACAAGAATAGAAATATAAAGTGCAAATACAATATTTATAATTTTACATTTGATATCATAAATTTTATTATTGCTAATGTATGTTATAAAAATATGTAAATAAATTTGTAATTTATGTATTATTTGTTTTTGAACATATTATAGTGTATCTATAATTAACATTTACTTTTTAAAACCTTAAATAAATATTTATCATATCAAAAATACTCAACATAAAAGAATATTTCATCGTTCAAGAGAATTATTGAGGCCAATTATTGATAATTAATTTAAATGGCTTTTACGTAAGACTCAGATGTGTATAAACCTATATATTGAAACCAATTGCAAAAAAATTATTCATAATGTCTTTTCTCATTTTTATATAGGATAAGTACTTAATTTAACAAATTTCTTATAAAATTATAAAGTGGAAATTAATATTTAGTAGTCTTTATACCTAGAGGATTTACATTAAATATTTAGCATGCCTAAAAACCACTCATATACCGGGTGTCTACTTTGTTTATACATATCTATATTTCCTTTTTAAACATATTCAAAATAATTTAAAAAAGAAATACTTGAAAAAAAAATTAAAACTGTAAATATCAACTTAAAACATAAATATCCAGATACATTTTGAACAGCAGGAGACGTCATTGGCTTCGGTGATGCTGCACTAGAATCCTTGAAGTATTAATATAATTCATCCTGCAAACATTCCTATCCTAGCACACCATCCACATTCCTCAATTTCACCAATCTTACATTCGACATACGTTGCACATGACCAAGCCATCCCAACGGACACGCACTTAAGCGCTACGTGTCACGCATAATATTGAGGGGTTGTTTTTATTTTGACAGGAGTACTGTAAGTACAGTACACCACGATTGTAGAAGTTGTTTAAAAATAACTCGTGACGTTTTCAACAGCATGTGTAACAGGTCGTTTTAGGCGGACTAAGAACTTCTGCATGCTATGCAAGAAACAAATGAATATCAACATTTATTTATTTATTTTATCACAAAATAGTCGTATTCACATATCATAATTATTCAAACAAACAAAAATATTATGATATCTCCATTTGATTCTATCACAGCATGCTAATTCCTATGTGATATGAATTAAATTAATGTCAATTTAATAGGCATTTTCCTCAAAGAAATTGTAATGTGAGGGTAATGAACTTTGTATTCGATGAATTCAGAATAAAATTCTTTTCCGCACAAAAAAATAAATGTTATCATTTAAAATAAGAAATTTGGGACTCATATTTAAAGAACCACTGGTCGAAAAAAATGTTAAAAGTTTTATAATAGATTTTCAAAATGGTATTTCTTTGATAATTTAACCATCCTTGTACTCTCATAGTTCTCAAGATAACAGTGGTGACACACTTAAAAATCTTGCATACATATATACATATCGTCACGCTATATCTTATCAAATGGGGTAGCACAAATCCTAAAATCATTCATAATATAAACACACTCATTACATTCATCTAATAATCAGTCCTCGTCAAACATTCTCATCCAAACACACCACCCTCACTTTAACCACATTCATACATCACTCCATATGAACTCATTTATTTATTACACTCGAAATCATTTATCACACAACAAACCTTCAATCACATCTATCCACTCACTCCTATTCTTTTATGATTCATCTTCTTTCTTCGACATACATAACATATGGGTAAAACATCTCAAATTACTCACGCTTACTCCTAACAACGAATCTACAAAGATTAGAAAACATGAAAGCAATACCTGCACTTGTATATGAAAGAAAAGTCCACACAATGCAGTAACTTAAAATGAAACAAAAAAAAAAGAAAGAAAGGGAGAGCCGCCGTGCGCTTGTGTTTGAAAGTGAATTCCACACAATTGCAGTTAAACACTCTACGTAAGAACTGGAAACGAATTAAAAGTAAAAATAGTGAAAAAAGTAATTACTGCATTTGCGTTCGTTTAATCTTACGTTTTTTCACTATTTTTATTTATCTATCTCTTTAAAAATCACTTGAAATTTAACGACATGCTATCGAAATTTTGACATCTGTTAAAATAATGTCTTTGGACACTTAAAATAAAACATCCTACCTGTTCTTTGAAGGTAAACCCAAACTGAGTGGTAGTAGTAGTCGGTGACGCACCAGGTCTCGATGACAATTGGCACATTGTTGTTCTTCACGTCTCGGATGTAGCCGTCGTCCGCGAAGGTTTTGTCCACAGAAAGCGATGCCACATTCTTTCATTTCATGCCTGAAAATGAGAATATTTGTTATTTTACACAAAAGAAATTCAATCCTAATTATAGTAGCTTCTTCTTAGTGGGATCCAAACCACTCAGTTGTAATTTTTTAATACAAGTTGAAGTCAGCGAGATTTCAACTTGATCCAATATTTTGTTTTTCTTAAAACAATTACAATAGCTTATTATGTTTATTTCATTATTTATTTGCTCCGATATATAACAGGAAATTAATTTGAATGACAGTATCGTGGAGCTTCAGCTTTATATAGTAACAGTAAAAAAAAATTGTAATACCAGTTTACACCAATGGAACTTAAAATTTAAGTTTGACGCAAACTGACAATATGGCATCAAATATTTGACAACAATGTAAACTTTTTCAAAAGACATTTTACTTAGATTTTTTGTTATTTATTTAAGTCAGACATAAATTTTAAGTTTCGTTAATGCAAACGAGTCATTTCGCCGCCGATCAGGTATAGCGCCACCATTCCCACGCCAATACAAGGAACTAAATATCACATTCCAGGCAATTAGTGCAGGAATGTAGCAAGTATTGATTTCCTAATATTCCATTCTGAATTTGATTACTGCTGCCATCTATCAAAATATATGAAATTATGGGAACTACTCTCTTAGAAATACTTGTAAGTTTTTTTAAGGATTGTATCATTTTTTTACTGGCATCATTAATGTGAATTATATTTTCAGAATTGAATTTGTTTGGGATGCTATTATATATTTCTACCTGTATTTTAAGGTAAACCCATATCCTGTGGTTGCAGTCCATTCCTATAAGTTCTCCGCCCCACGTTCAGGCCTCCGTTTCATTCAACAGTCGCTGGATGTACATTCGTCTTGCACCTTCAGCTTTCTATCTCAACATAGCATCTCTTCCGATAAAGTTTGCGCCCCTGTCTAAATTGCTTTGCCGAGAGCGACTGACTCAAGTGGTATCATCATCGCGTATGTCTTACTTGGAGCCCGCTGAGATGAGCTCTGAGTATAAGTGAAGAGCGAACTACAAGAAAAAAAAACAGTATATACTTAAAACTCATACAATATTAGCGTCAATATAAAGCACTATATAGCAAACTTTCTCAAAAATAGAAAATTCAAAGTAAATAGCTAGATAAGGAAAACTATAGATTGTAACTCTTTTTCTAATAGCGATAATTGAAATCACTAAACACATCCCTATTTGTTGATCTGGTTATATATTACAGCGGTAAAAAGACAACAACACAATATAAACAATAATATGAAGCAATCGAAAAATTTGAAAACTGGGCAAAAGAATAGTTACTTACATTATAAGTGTGGTAGTAATATTTTACAAATACCTAACGCACACATAATTTGACCGACATACCTATTTATTTTGCTTGTTAACATTAAATCATCGTAGTCATTAAGCGATCTACTTCAAACCATTTTGATGTTTATACCACAGGTTTATACTGTAATGTTAGCCATTTTGCTTTTCTAAACAACGAACTATCTACGTGCGTTCCATTTACCACAATAGGTAGGTGTGTTCATTTTACTTATTTTTCAACAACAAAAATCATTTATTTATTTCCCCAGAACTTATCGAATGCTAAATTATGGTAGCTACCGTTTTTGTAGGAACTTTTTATTATTATAAAAATATTCCTTTCTCTTTTTTCTACTTATGTTACTTGAAGCATATTTCGATCAGACTTGAAAATGAGAATATTTATTTATTTTAATTTACTACACAACATGACAGACAGTATTTATTTATTTATTTTACACAACAGAAACTCAATCCCAATTACAGTAATTTCTTCTTAGTGGGATCCAAATCACTTAGATATTCTCGTATTTTTTTAATACAAGTTGAAATCAGCGAAAAGTCAACTTGCGAATTTTTACTTGAACCTATATAATTTTTATGCACAACTGGGCCGAAATTTATGTGTTTTAGCCCTAAAAACCGGCCTTACACACTTCTTTTTGGCCCTAGGGCCATACAAAAATAATTCCTATGGATACATAAATTAAATAACAATTTTGGCTTATTGTGAATACATGATTTTACAAAATGTCATTTTGACATATATCCCATATACATATTTTAATCTTTTGATCAAATAATTAAATGCTATTTTGTTGTGCATAAAATATTATATGTACCACGTGGTGACATTAGCGTTTCTGTCCCTGAGCATTTTATTAGCCCTCAGCGCTTTGCACCTCGTGCAAATAGTCATGGCGCAGGCCAGAAACGCCTATGTTCACTCTTGATACATAAATAACTATTTTAAACAATTACAAATAGCTTACTTTGTTTATTTTATTATTTATTTGCTCCGATACAGGCATAAAAAAAATGCAACGTTTTACTGTGAATGCTTTAAAATCGGTTTTATGCCCGTTCACACTAATGAAACTTCAAAAGTTTGACATAAACTTATAATATTGCATCAAATTTAGTTTCACAAAATGTCTATAAGAACCAGGTATCCGCGTCATCAATTCCCGCGCCAATACAAGGAATTAACTAAACCAATTAGTGTAGGAATGTAACAAGTATTGATTTTCTAAAATTCAATGCTGAACTTGATTGCTGCTGCCATCTTCAAAATATATGAAATTCTGAAACTACTCCCTCAGAAATACTTGTGATTTTTTTTAGGATTGCATTTTTTTATTGGATTCACTAGAGTGAATTATTTTTTCAGAACAGAATTTTTCCGGTTTGCTAGTATATATTTACCTGTTTCTCGAAGGTATAAACAGATGCTCCACCCCGCGCCTTGCCTGCCGTTTTATTTAACAGCAATTGGATGTACATTCTTCTTACACTTTTGGCTGTCTCAACGAGTCTCTTCGGATAAAGGTTGCGTCCGCGGTCGACTTTGACTCGCCAGGAGCGCCTGCACTCTACTGGAATAGTCATCGTATCTAGGACTTGATCGTTGCCATTATGGTTCTTTCTTGAAATGATTGCTAAATGGTTAACAGAAACGATTTTAAGTAAACGTACAAGTCTATTAAGCATCATTATAAATATTTTTAATGTGTATTTAAATTATAAAACAGTACTTACACATCCTATGATGTGTGCTTGCAACTTGCATACATTTTATGAATGTATAAATAAATACATCATCACGTCTTTTACCCATTACTGGATGTGGCACTCTACTGAAGCAGATCTCGATAAGTGATATATTTATGGTGGGGGACCCACAGGGGTAATTTTAATGTGGTGAAAATGTTTATCGACTCTGGGTATCGAACCACGGTTTTCAGAATCTACAGGCTGACTTGATACCACTGAGCCACCTACTAATACATTTTGTATCATTTTAAATCACCATCAAGTATAACACAATTAATAATATCTACATTTCACCATATAACACCATATTTTGCTCAAATAACTTTTAAAATGTCAGACAGAATTTCTGCAACAAGACCTTGACAGCTTCATCACATCACATAAAGAAGCAAGTAGCGCCAACCATGAAAAAATAATAATTCTATTTAGTATTTTGTTTAAAATTTACATGCTTTGGAACGAAATAAAAAAATATAAGTTACTTTTACTATTATACATTATAAATAAGTACTATTTAATCGATGAAAGTAATAAATAATATTTAAAATATTGATTTTGCTTTTCATTTGACAGGTAATTATTTTTGCTATGGTTGAGAACCTTGCACCTATATGACAATGCAAAAATTAAAACTTTATTTATGAACAACATTTTTATTTCCATTATTAAGCATGGGAATAGTCACCTGGATAATCTTTAGGTGCAAACCGTTGTTCTTACCTTCTCAACAACGACGACGCTGTTGATGACATCAGCAGCTCCAGGACGACTCCCGAGTTTCAGGTCGGCTACAGAGCTTCCAGCTTCGTACAAGCTTTATAAACAAGTATTAAATCAAAATTTGCAATTATTACGAATAAAATAAAATTATAAATAATATTCAAACAATTTACCTAGACTGATTTTACTAGAAGCGGATGTTACAGCTGGTGTTAGCTGTGATGACGATGCTAGAAGGTGATGACTGCTTCGGTGACATGATTGACGGTTTCAAGACGAATCCGGGTCAACAGGACGCCTAGGAACCGTCGCTACCTGTATATTTTCCTGAATAAACAGCAAATTTTCTTATAAATACTTATCTATTTTTGACTATGTTATAATAAAGACAAGCATAATTGTAATATTCACTTTTATTACTTTGTGATTTGTAAATTAACATAAATTTGAAAGTAAAAAGAAGTTTATGCAAATATTACTTTAATTCACACATTTTATTTTATTTTATAATATTAATAATATTTTTCAATAGAAACACTGATTGATTTATAACAAGAAAACAAAATGATGTAGTCACAAAAAACCATAGTTAAATAATAAGTATGGATAGTTTTAGTACTCGTTTTTCAAAAACCACATATAATAAAGAGAATAAAATTAATTTTTGTTTCATCATTTATAGTTGCAGGGATAATTTTTTTAGAAATTTGGTTTAATTTTTGTATGTGAGAATTTAGATACCTATTCCAAATTTTAAGTAATTATATCATGTTTAATAGATATTTATGTACCTAGGGTATTATGAAGATGTTCATGCCCTTCGAGGGCGATGCTTACATGGCTGAGGTATAAACATCAAGTAATGCCCGTGGTGCAAACAATATTTTATTTCTTTCTAGTATTTTTAAATAACCTAAATAATAAGGGATTACCTGCCAACATTGAAAGGAATAAAAATCAGTTCTTGACAATATTACCATAATAACATCACTCTTTATTCTTTGCGGCATATTAAAATTATATAATACCCTAGGATGATTAAATAATGTATCCTGTATTCATGGTATTAATAAACAATAATGTACTAGAAAGACAAAAATTTATTAAAGAAAGATAATCCGTTTGTATTCTTGTAACACTCATATGAATAAATGTAAAGTAAGAATATTGTTTTAAACGTTTGAATTTTTTTGTTTCCAGTTTCAGTTGTTCCAGCTTAGAAAGACTAACAAATTAAATGAAAACTCTATTTATTATTAGACAAAATCGGTTTATCAACGGTGTTACGATAAAAAATTAAGGTCTTAGGTGAAATTTCTTTAAATTAACTCCTTCATAATTCGATTCTACAATAACGGAAATTAAAGAATAGGTACAAACTATGCTACAAAACTGTTTCTTGATCATTTTCAGCATATTGTACCTTTGTTATATATACAGGATGTATCGTAAAAAGTGGTTTATAGATATTTAGCATGAGAAATTATTTCTTCCTTAATCATTGCTTGTTAATTTATTTTAGAGAAAAACGCTTCAAATAAAAGTTGTGCAGAATTAAAATCTACGTTTTATAAAATTAACCGACCAAAAAGTATTTATGAGTTTAATTTTTTTCAAAACGGATGAGTTCAAACGAAATAAAAATTTACTGAGATATATGTACGAGTAAATAGATCACCATATTTACAAAGAAGATAAATTCCTCCTCTCTACCGTTTTTAAGAAATTAAACCAAAATTTGTTAATTATTTTATTATTACATTACTTTTAAGCTTTAACTTAAAAAATATGAACAATTTATAAAAACAACAATACCGATTTTGTATCAAAAGATTAAGTCCTTTAAATTTTCAGGTTTGTTAATAGTAACTTTAGCCTCAATTCACCTTTAAATTAATTTTTAAATTAATTTCTGATATCTTTCTTACCCCAATGCAGGTTTATTACTATAGTTTCTTTTTATTTTCCCATAATTTATTACAATTTAAATTTTATGGGGTAGGTGGCTCAGTGGACTATGGCCTCGGCCGCCACTAATATCTTTGGGGGCCGTGGTTTAACGACTGGTAACTGCACTTTACGCTTATCACTTACCGAGATCTACTACGGCAGAGCGCTACACCCTAAGTCGTAATGATATATTTATTTTTATTTAATTTTGTTTATTATTTACCCTCTACAGAGGGTAGCATAGGCAAAGACAGGGGCCATGTTCGAAATCATTATCTGTTTTACCCCCACATTAGCAAGTTCATTTTTAAATTCTAGATGAGAGTCCAGTTTCATGTAGGGTTGGTTTTATGCAGAAGCAAGGAATTGTCACATTGATATTTTCAGTTGGATTTTATCTACTTTCAAAAAAATATAGAAACACAAAATATTTAATCAATTTAAGTACTTTTTCCATACAGAAAGAAATACTAAAATTAAAAATATCAAGTTAGTTCAATATTTCGTCGGGTGACAACTCCTTTTTCACTCTCATTTCTCCTATTTTCACTACCCTTTCAAAGATGGCAGCATAGGTTCGGTTTGGGGTTGATTATTTAAAAGAAATTAGAGCTATATCGTATCTTAAAATATTTTATATATATTTAGATACAAATCGAATATTGTACAATCAATTTCAAATTATTTTTATGTTTAGTAGTTCAGATATTGATTTTGTGTGCTTGAATACGTAATATTTAATATTGTTAGTTAAATGTATTATTAAATAAATAAATAAATATATCATCACGCCTTTTACCCATTACTCAGGCGAAGCAGTTAGTGATGGGAAACCCACAAGGGTACTTTTTTTAACGTGGTGAAAATGTTTGTCTGCTTTGGGAATCTCAGCAGACTTCTTAGGATCCATAGGCCGTTTGGATACCACTGAGACGACTACCCCATTTTTAAATGATAATTGAAAGCTCGAAAATAATATTGTAATTGTAACATACTTTACTACATCGTAAAACTGGTTGCAGACCGCGGGCAATACTGTTTTTAATTTTATTTTAACGTACATAAAACAAACAAATACATACATATGAATACAATGATTATCTATGAAACATTTAAAAAAGTATATTTTTAGTCATTACACTTAGCTCGAACATAATCCTGAAATTGTTAGTTATGCCAGAATAGATTTCGTTGTATACTGACAATTTTAAAATTGAGCGTAATTAATAAAAATAAAAATGAATTCAATTTAAATTGTGTTTAACATTTATATAATGTTAATATGTTAAGTAGATATCTATGAATAAAAAATACGATTTTAAATAATATATCTACAATAACATGAAATAGCCTCATACGTTTGAATATTAATCCATTTTAAATCATTCACATTTAAGCGAAATTGGATGTAAATATTAATACAAATTAATTCATAATTGGAGTTATGTCCTTGAGAATATATAGATTAATACGTCACTTAGAATTCGATACATTTAAACGAGTGTTCATTGATAGAACAATAAACACTTCTAAATCAAACAATAAGCAGCAAGCCCAGTAAGTATTTCTGTCCTTCATACATACTTCAATTATATTCTTGCATTCCATTTTGTATTATATTTTCTTTTAAATAACGAACTAAATAACACAGGTAAAAAATCAATAAACATTAAGTGCAATAAAAATTATTGACTATTGTTCTTTAATTTTATTACTTAGTTATTTTTATATTTTATACCATTAGGAATATTAATAGTTTTTATGAACAGAATTTATGATCTAAATAAAACTTTAAACAAACAATTTTATAATTAAGCAATCTGTCAACAAACATTATCCAAAATGACTTTAACTTTTAACTAAAAATACAATTAAATGCGGATGTACCATAATTGAAATAAATTATTTTCAATATTAAATATTTAAGAATAAAAAGTTAATATTTTATACAGTATGATGAAAACTTACTAATTCTCATTACAGTAGTTTAAATAAGTGTAACTATCATGCAATTTATACGATTAAATGAGTTGTCATAAAAGAATATTTTAAAATACATCTCAAGGTAAATGCGACTTGCAGTCACGCTATGAATTTTTATTTGGCTCAGGTTGATTCCATATCAGTATGATAAATTATTGAACAGTTTTACTATTTTTAGCAAGAATTTTACTTGAAAAGCTTCTTAAGTTGATGAATTTAGAAGAAATTAGCCCTTATTTTACTGAATAAATAAGTTCTATATTTGTTAATTTGATTTTTCATTCATAAAAGTAAACCATTATACCTAACGTACAAGTGTACGTTCATCAAGTACAATATATATTTTGGTTTTTTAATTTTTCTTTTTATTTATGTTTATAGAGCTTATTTTTGCTTATTATTGTACTTGGACGTATAACATTTGGAACGACTATTAGACAATTTTACAAAACAGCAGCATTCTTGTAAATAAACAATCAAATTTATTTTACACAGAAATTTTCTTTTCTATCTATATTTAACTTGATTAAAAAATAGTAATAAAATTAAACAATCTTTGACAATAGTATATTATATATCAAGAGATTAAAGTGCATAATTTAATCGAGGGAAACAATCACCTGAGGGATTCAGTGCATTTTAGTCCTGTGAACTATTTTTCGCACTTCCAACTATACATTTTGAAGTAATGATAAATTTTGATATTGACTTGACATGTAATTCACACTGACAGCATTATACAAATTTTTAGTAAACTTAGGTCCAGTTTTTCAATCACCGATTAAAGTTAATCATGATTAAATAATAATGGAAACTATGGTTACCATTATTATTTAATCATAATTAACATTAATCCAGAGTAAACTGGCGATTGAAAAACTGGCCCTTAATCAATATAAACGAAGTGAAATATTTTGTGGTCTATAATATACTTGTTTCTACGGTAATTTAATCCCGGCGAGATAAAATTTCAAATTAGATCTCTCCGGGATTAAAAGTGACACTTCAGTCCTCGCAAATGAATGATAAAGTAGATTATTTCTCTCGCCTTCGTAAAGAAACATTAGTTTTGCATAACTCAAAATCGTCCAGAAACAGCCTGTTTCCGGCCTAGGCCGGTATAAAATAAGAACATTGGTAAGGTTAGCATCAATTAGCTGCTGGTGTAAATGATGTCAACATAAAAATTCCTAGTATTTAATATTTGACAAATAAATAAATTATTTTATTTAATTCAGCTCGAAAAATCTAGTGTATCACATGTGCAGAATAGCTATTTATATAACAAGTGCGAGAAGACATACTTTGCACATGAGCGCAATTTTAAAGCACAAGCGAAGGGAGTGCTTTAATTTGCACAAACGGTGCAAATGGCGTCTTCGTGCACGAGTTTTGTATAATTCTTTTTGAACGAGCAAAAATTATATAACAAACAATGAGGAAATTTATTAAATTTTAAGCGAGAATTTATTTTGACAGTTAAGTATGCCATGAATTGACATTTGTTATTTGATAATAAATTGTTAATTTTGTCTCGTAAAGTTTGTTAAAATATGTTATAAGCTTATGGCTCTATTTCTTCTATAAATTCTTTAAAATGTGTGTGTGTACAATTAGCGTATTATTGTCAAAAATTATAACCATATAAATGGGTGTTTTTTTCAATTACTTAGCGCACTAGTGAGTAAAATCAAACTTTCCATCGGTTTCCAAGGTAATGTAAACCTTATTTTGAATCATGCGAGTACAAAAACTATTTTTCCAGTACTCGCAATTTGCAAGCCTCACTTTCGGCTCGGTCTATCAAAATATGCTCCTACTCGCAAAACTGCAGTTTTTGATTTAGTTAAATAAATTATTGTACGTATTAAAGGAGATTGGAGTCAATATCTATGCATTACTCTGAAAACGTTGCTGTACGTACGTACATATTGTTTTCATCGGTAATAAAATAGAAAAAGTAATCGTTTTAATTACGACTATTTGTTACTGAAAACTATTTTTACCAGAAACAATTTCTAATTTAGTTTTGTCTGTACAAAGTATAGCGAATTGACTTTGATGAATTGTTAAAATTGCGAGCCTTGTAAGTCTTAAATTTTGCCACTTACTCCTGATAAAATAATCAGGTTGGTTATTTTAAAAATCAACTGGATAGTTCATAAAATAACCAAATACTGGTATTAACTATAACAAACATTTCAAGATTGAACATGTGTCATTGATTACAAACAATTTTTGATTATTGATATGATTAAATAGATCACGCCTCTTTTAAAACAGTCCGCATGTAACAGTTCCAAGCAAAAGATCTCTACAAATTGCTTAGCAGATAAATCTAGTAATCATTTCTCGGTCTACGCAACTAATTTGTTCATAAAATGACATAATTTTAAATAAAGAGTTCATAAAGTGTAAAATTAGTGTAAGTGATGATTCTTGCAGCCGCGAATGAGATTAGTTAGATTTTAGTTCTTTTGCAATGTACGAAATCTTTATACGAAAAAGTAAAGTATTCTGCATGAAGTAAAGTACTTGTTTCATCTAATTTGCTACAGGAGATTAATTTTTATTTGTTCTTAACTGATATACTTGAAACATAAATTTGCGAGCATATTTCTACTGAGTGTTGTAGTGTATTTTATTAAGAGAAGAGTTAATGATCTTTCATTTTTAACTAAAATTATGGTGTGCGAATAGTGTATGAATAAAACGATAGTTTTATATTTTCATAGTACTTATCACATTGTGTTGTATTCTGTATTATGTGGCAGTAATTACATACATATGTGTATAATTTACGTATGTGAATTGTCCTCTTTCCAGCATTCTAGTATTAAAGTGAAATTCGAAGTGTAGGTGTTATTGTTGAATAAACTGTAAAATTTTATTCTTTTAAAACTTCTCTTTACTTAATTATATTATTTTGTTTTAAATAAATAAAATAAATAAATATATCATCCCGCCTTTTACCCATTACTGGGTGTAGCACAGTGCTGAAGCAGATCTCGGTAAGTGATATATTTATGCGCGTGAAGTGCGGTTACCAGCCGTCAAATCACGGCTCTCAAAGATGTTAGTGGTGGAGGAGCCACAGAGGGATCGAACCAGCGTTCTTAGGATCCACAGGCCGACTTGATACCATATTATTATTAAATATAGAATATTCGCATTTTGTATATTTTTATTGTGTAATTAAATTGAAAGCGTAATATTTATGGGGTAGCTGATCAGTGGTATGAAGTCGGCCTGTGGATCCTGAGAACCCTGGTTCGATTCCCACAGGTGAAAAACAATTTTCACTATTTTCAAATTACCCCTATGGCTCGCCCACCACTAACAGCTTTGGAGGCCGTGATTTGACGGCTGGTAACCGCACTTCACGCGCAAAATATATCATTTACCGAGATCTGCTTCGGCAGAGTGCCACATCCAGTAATGGGTAGAAGGCGTGATGATATATTTATTTTATTTATTTGTGTACCTATTGATCTATTGTTTAAAACACCATTTTATAAAACTTATTTTAAGCATAAATATTTCAACTCTAGTTTTGCCGGCCAAAAATAGATTGTTTTCTTTTCTTCCTGTTTAATTGTGCAAATGATGTCATGATTTTCCTTTCTAATATTCCAGTGTGGCAGTGAAGGTGCGTTCCGTTGTGCAGGTGTGGGCCGCGGACCTAGGAGAATCCTGTCCGTGGTGGCGGCGTTGGTAGTCGGGACGTCACGGATGCGTTATTGACCGTCACCCGGAGCGCGTGGGCGGAGGGAGGTTCCGCGGTAACAAATGAGAGACAGGCAGCCAATGAAGAAGGCTCTCGAACAACCAATCCAGACAAGCGGCGCGCTGACGTCACGGCGGCCAGGATCAATACGCTAGACTGGCGCCCGGCGTCGTAGCAGCAACGAGCACCGAGCTATCACCGAGCAGTGCGACGAGCTACGAGTGAGTGTAGCGTTTGAGCGACGACGTGTGATGCATCTAGTGCGTGCCCATGTGCGGTCTAGGGTTTAGGACAAGGAACAGTCCCTCGCAGAAGACGTCGCTTCGCTGGGGGGACTGTTGTCCCCTGCATCGCCACCGCAATCTCCACAAAATCACGCACTAACTAATAAATGTACTGTTGCATAGTTTATATATTTTATTAGATGTTTATACAAAAAGTTGCCTAAACTTAACTATAAGAGTGTAGTAGTCAAATCTAGTGTCAATCATGTTGAGTGGACGGTAGACCAGTGAATCTATAGACTCCAAAGGTAACGCGCAGCGACTCCCGAGTCACAACTCTCTCGACCACGTCCTCTAAGTGCCGTTGCTTGCAGCTTCAGCATGATTAACATCGCGGGGGTGATTTCCATCATCCTCTTCTACATCCTGATCCTTGCCGTGGGCATTTGGGCCGGCAGGAAGAAGGAACAAGGCAATGACTCCGAGGAGGAGGTCATGCTCGCCGGCAGAAGCATCGGCTTGTTCGTCGGCATCTTCACCATGACAGGTGATCACACTCTTTCAGTTTTCAGAACTTTACCTTTTCGCATTTATCAAGGTAGCGCACGAACGCAATTATTCATTTCATGAATGAATATGACCTATTTTAAACGCTATCGAACCGCATCTGTCGCTTGTCGGTCTGTTATGTTTCAAGTTGCTTTACATAAGTCATTTCATTACTTATTCAAAGGGTTCACGTCTCGTAGACTGGCAGATACGGATTAGCCCAATGTGAATATATATAAGACGGAAATATTCAATAACACTTCTATAGTTTCCATTTAGTTAATTAAAAACGGAAGTACGTCAAGAGCCCCAAATAAAAATAATCAATAGCTGGTTAAAAATAATACAATGAATAAAAAGCTTGTTAATTTTCATTAGCGCTGGTATTGATCCATTTCCAAAGCAGCATCAAGCAATTAGTATAAAAGGAAAGTATTATATTACTCATTCTTCGACTTACAATACTACTCTCATGAAAATTTCGACACGATGCGTTTTTGAGGAAAAAAATTACACACAGGCAAATTTATTTTTACACGTGATTGATTATATGTTTTGCAATCTAAGTCAAGGACAAGCTTACTACAACGCGGCACAAATTTATTAATTACATGGTTTGTCCGTTATCAAAAACTTTAGTGCGCGGCGAATCTGAAGCCATTAACGCAACTTTTTGCACGTTTTCCTAATTCGCATTCATGATTATATGCTTTCAAATTATCAAATTAAATAGATTGCTCTTCTAATAAATGAAATTAAGAGACAAACAACAATATTGAGGACTACAGTGTACAATACCACTTAATTATTTCACAATATTTCATTGTGACTAAATAATAAGTTTCTTTACAATAGTACAAAGACAGCCTTATTGTAGAAACTACATCGATTATGAAATTGAATTTTTTGAATTGCTAAATCTATCCAAAATGAGTTAATAATAGTGTGGATCAGAGTCAACTGCCATCTTGAAACAATATGGCTGCCATAGAACATATTACTTTTTATAGGATACACTTTAATGGTCTTCTTATATCCAGTTAAACGGGTTAGATTATATTACTCCGCCATATTAAAAATGTGATTATCACAACTGTATTTATAAAAGTTATTCAACCTTTATTAAGTGTCGTATTAAATTAAAGCACTCAACAAAAGGAACTGAGCAGAAGTAATAGAAGGATATTTAAGCGACTTAATTGTTTATCAAAAAGTTATTCAAACTCTGCCATGATTACTGCTATTTATGTGAAAAAAGCCGTAGAAAAAAATACGAAGCTCCGGATTATTTAATTTTAAATCGTTATTGTTAGCATAAAAATTATTGTAATAATCTGGTCTCAAATACATTATTATCGAAACATAGCAAATGATTTATATTTTTGTTGGTTCAGTAACTTGAAATCGATACAAAACTATATTTAAAGAGCATATTTGCATGCTGAATATTATTTGAGCCCTAGATTAAAATTTGTATTTTTCTTTTTCTTTAGCAACTTGGGTGGGAGGAGGCTACATCAACGGAACAGCGGAAGCTATATACACATCAGGGTTAGTTTGGTGCCAGGCACCTTTCGGTTATGCTCTAAGTTTAGTGTTCGGTAAGAATTTCCTACAAACATTGTACAAATACCAGACATACATTTATTTTTTTCATAGGGGGTATTTTCTTTGCGAATCCTATGAGAAGACAGGGTTATATTACGATGTTAGATCCTCTACAAGATTCTTTTGGGGAGAGAATGGGTGGATTACTTTTCCTACCAGCTTTATGTGGTGAAGTATTCTGGGCTGCCGGTATATTAGCAGCTTTAGGTTAGTTGTCACTTAAGACAATTGGAAAGGTTTAACACTAAATGTTCAATTATTCAACAGGCGCAACTCTAAGTGTAATCATAGACATGGATCACAGAACGAGTGTAATTTTCAGTTCTTGTATCGCAGTATTTTACACGTTATTTGGAGGGCTATACAGTGTGGCCTATACGGATGTCATTCAATTGTTTTGTATATTTATTGGACTTTGGATGTGCATACCTTTTGCCTGGACGAATGAACACGTCGCCTCCTTAACTTCCATGGATGTGGACTGGATAGGCGAAATTCAATCCTCAGAGTATTTTTATTATATTGATTACGGGTTACTGCTAATATTTGGTGGAATTCCATGGCAGGTACAGCAACTGAAACAATTAGAAAAGAATTAAAATTAATGTTGTGTATTTACTAGGTATATTTCCAAAGAGTATTGTCTAGTAAAACAGCCGGCAGAGCTCAAATATTATCATACGTAGCTGCCTTTGGCTGTATTCTCATGGCAATTCCTCCCGTTATGATAGGAGCCATCGCGAAAGCTACTGGTAAACAATTAATTATTAAAACTTCATTTAAAACTCATTAAATAATCATTTCGTCTTTAGCTTGGAATGAAACCGCGTACAAAGGCCCCTACCCACTAACAGAGGCCGAAACAAGCATGATTTTACCCATGGTGCTTCAGTATCTAACGCCTGATTTCGTTTCCTTCTTTGGGTTGGGAGCAGTATCAGCAGCTGTAATGTCTTCAGCGGATTCCAGTGTCCTTTCAGCAAGTTCCATGTTTGCTCGAAATGTCTATAGATTAATATTCCGGCAAAAGGCATCAGAAATGGAGATTATATGGGTTATGAGGGTTTCTATTTTAGTTGTTGGGGTTCTTGCAACTATTATGGCTTTAACAATCCCTTCGATTTACGGATTATGGTAAGTTTGCCCTGATATAATTTGAGATAAAAATGATCAATAATGTTTTGTTTCTAGGTCAATGTGTTCTGACTTGGTGTACGTTATTCTATTTCCACAATTATTAATGGTTGTACATTTCAAGAATCATTGTAACACTTACGGCAGTCTTGCTGCTTATATTGTGGCATTCCTTGTCAGATTATCTGGAGGTGAACCTTTAATGGGTTTACCCGCTTTAATAAAATATCCTGGATATGATTACGAAGGATCAAGACAAATGTTCCCATTCAGAACAATGGCTATGAGCTTGTCACTAATTACGTTAATTTTTGTATCTTGGTGGACGAAGTAAGATAACTGACAGTTTAATTATAGAGGTTATGTATTACACTAACTTTTTTAAAAGGTGGGTGTTTGAATCTGGTCGTTTGGCTCCGGGCTACGACGTATTCCGATGCGTGGTCAACATACCTGAAGATGTGCAAAGAGTTGGCGAACCATCGGAAGTGGGCGAACAGATGTCGGTTCTTGCTTCAGGTACTTGAGATCGATTGTTTCGTCGGCCTTCACTTGACTGATCGACTTTTATAGGCATGATGGGCAAAATGTACGGCGCAGCGACGATGGTCGGCAAGGACGAAATGAATGGTCGAATAAATCCAGCTCTCGAAGCGGACGACGACATTCCAGCGGAAGAAGTGGAAAAGTTGAAGGCAATGGGAGGGGGGAAAGGTCAGTCTGTGGGCGGGGGAGGAGGATTTAAAACAGGAACTAACCCTGCGATGGAAAGAGGGCATCAAGGACAAACATCTCTTTAAATATTCTCAAAATAGCCCGATGTAATCCCTCCGACTACTCTATAAATTTATTCTTGTGAGACTTCCGGCAAGGATAGGAAATGGTTGAGCTGGAAATGACGTAACTATGGATAGGTGCTAGTGTTAGGTACAAAGTTGTTATCACTTGCTTTGGGCTGCTGGACGGCCTAAGATGTGTTTGGTTCACAATGGTCAAGTGCAGGACTCAATTATTTCTGATTAAACCATCATTTAGTTATTAAGAATCATTAATACTTATAATTTGTACTTGACCGTGAATTAGAAGAATTTAGAACGCATCTTAGTTACCATATCACAGGAGTAGTATATACCCTGCATTTGTTAGAATATTAAAAGAACAATACATATCAGGTAATATGAACCATATTTACAGAATCGTACATACCCTAGTTGAGATTTAGATGTTTATAAAACGTTTTGACAAACAGTATTAATTATCAAAGAAATTATTTAAAGTTGTGAGAAGCGCGTTAATTTATTATAAAGGTTGTTGATGTTGTTGTTGTTGTTGCACAACGAATTGTTGATCCGAGTGTGTCCTGATCCTGGTCGGATGATTGCTGATGGTCCGTGGTTTGAAACTTGCCGAACATGATTGTCTTTCTGTACGATATTGACGTTCCCATGGCTACCTATAATAATGGACAATAGACCCATCAACTGTTTCATGTAGAAGTAGGCGGGCTTCTGTATGTATTGAGCACAATATATCACGCACACGTTTTTTTTTTTCACTTAAGGGTTTCAATTAGTAACGGTTGCGATATTTTTGGGCTGTCATTTAACAATATATCTACATCATGTGAAAAGTGTAACTTAAATATCTATTAATAATAATTGTACGTGATGATTGTTGCTCTGAAGTTATTTTATGAATATTTTAATGTATAGATGTTTCAAAGAGATATTTTTCGTGTAAACCTTGTTGGTCGTTGAGTATGATGGAAAAAATAATAGAGAACTTTACATATCAATATCAGCAATATTGAAAGACGTTTGAAATGTAATCATTCACGTAAATGTTTTGATCAAAACAATATTCGTTTAATAAAAGGTCGAAGTGAATTTCGACCGAAAGGTTTCAAATGATTTTCCCCAACGAAGATGATATATAAAATAAATATATAACATAATATAAATAAAATAAATAAGTGTAATATAGATGTATATATTGTATACCCGCAAACCCAACAGACTGTGTAACTAAAAATACATGAGAGTATCTTTCTCAAAATAGTCGTAATATTATTCTTGTTGTATACCTGTGAGGTGTTCAGTGTATTATAGTAGGTGGCACTGGTTCGTGCCACTGTTGTTGTCGAAAAAATAAAACGTGCAGTATACATTTGTTTTCTTTATTTATACAAAAGCAGTTACTATAAAACAATTCATACAAATCTAAATAATACTGTTGTGAATTATATTACAATAAATAAATAGTACTTTAATAGATAATTATATTTTAGTTATTTTGTTATATTTATGGAGTATTATCAGAGACTTTAGACAACTTGTTCCGGGTAATCGTAGTTGTACATAGGTGGCTTAATAGACGTATCCGCCGTCGCTGGAATACTGTTGTCCGCCGCCGCTGCCGCCACCGCCGCCGCCGCCGCCGGCCGCCGGTGCACCGTAGCTAGATGATGGTCGGGAGGGAGCGGGCGCACCATAGCTCGATGAGGGTCTGCCGCCACTGCCGCCGCCGCCGCCGCCGCTAGGGTAGCCACCAGCTCCACCGGCGCCGCCTGAGCCTCCAAAGCCTCCGCTGACACCACCTCCAAATCCGCCGTGTCCACCACCTCCAGCTCCAGCTGAAGGAGCTCCATAGCTAGAAGACGGGCGAGATGGCGCGCCGTAGCTGCTGGAGGGAGCGCCGCCAGCGCCGCCACCACCGAAACCAGATGAGCCGAAACCACCGGATGGGGCTCCGTAACTTCCAGAGGGAACGCCTCCGCCGAATCCACCTGAGCTACGTCCAGGAGCGCCGTACTGTGATGATGGTCTGGAAGGAGCACCGTACGATGAGGAAGGTCTGCCACCGCCGTTACCGCCGCCAGTGCTGGGGGCACCGTAGCTAGAGGAGGGCCTGGAGGGAGTAGGGGCACCGTAGCTGGATGAGGGTCTGCCGCCGCCGCCACCGCCTCCGCCGCCGCTGGGGTATCCGCCAGCACCGCCTCCACCACCGCCGCTGGGATATCCACCAGCACCTCCAGCGCTGCCTCCGAAACCACCACCGTTTCCGCCTCCGAATCCACCGCCGCCGCTAGAGGGAGCGCCATAGGAAGAGGAAGGTCTGGATGGGGTAGGTGCAGGGGCACCATATGAGGAGGAAGGTTTGCCGCCGCCGAATCCACCGCCGTTACCGCCGCCGTTTCCGCCGCCGAATCCACCACCGAAACCACCTCCGTTGCCACCGCCGAAACCGCCTCCGTTACCACCGCCGAATCCTCCAGAAGGTGCGCCGTAGCTGGTAGATGGGCGAGAAGGAGCGGGCGCGCCGTAGCTTCCCGAAGGTCTGGAAGGAGGAGCTCCATAGCTGCCGGAAGGTGCACCGCCGCCACCGCCGCCGCCGCCGTGTCCTCCAGCGCCACCTCCGTGTCCACCAGAGCCGCCTCCATGGCCGCCAGCGCCGCCACCGAAGCCGCCGTTACCACCGCCGAATCCACCGGAGCCGCCGAAGCCGCCGCCGGATGACGGGGCACCGTACGAGCTGGATGGTGGGCGGGATGGACCGGCAGGGGTGCCGTAGCTAGTTGATGGGGGTGCGGGAGCACCGTAGCTACCCGAGGGTGAAGAACCACCGAAACCACCAGCACCACCGCCGAATCCACCAGAACCGCCACCGAATCCGCCCGAGCCGCCGCCGCCACCGCCGCCGAATCCACCTGATGGCGCGCCGTACGACTGTGATGGGCCGGACGACGGAGGTAGGTACGAGTTCACCGGGGCTGCAAAAAACGTGCCATAAGTACCACTACTCACTACACCATAGTTCTAGGAAGAAAACCGTGTTGATCTACGTGACACTTAGAAAGTCGTAATGAGTGCATGCAAAATTATTAAAGTTTTGTAATACCATCACGCTTGACGATGGCGCCTCCCACTTGGCTAAGGCACACCGCGGCCAGACCCTGCAACAACACACATATCTCACATTTTTATCACACTTTTTTATACTTCAAATAAGCAGTATTTTACAAATTTTGCACCTGACCATAAAATTCATGTAAGTATAATTAAATAATTCAAAAGACTAATCGATCTATTTTAAATAGTTTAACAAATGCAGAAAAGCATATTATTAATAATATAAATTGAAATAATTAGAAAATTCTTTGCCATTATTCTAAAAGAAAATACACGTTAAATTTTCATCAAAACCATAATATAATAATTTATACGCGTTAATTTTAATAAAACCAAACCGAAAAAAGTTTTAAAAATCCGGCACAAATTGTAAAACCTGCAACTTGAACATTAACTTACCACAAGCACTAAAAGCCTCATATTTAACTCCACAAGAAGATTGCACTACAATTCCGAAGCTACCACTGAGTGGATCGTCGGAAGATGTCTGCTTTGAGCTTGGGCGCCGCGGCTTATATACAAGCGCGTGCAGCGGTGGGTGAAAGTCTCCGGTCTTTGAGCAAGACGTGTGGGAGATTCGCTCCGCTAATGAGACACTCCGAATGTACGTCAGGTAAGTCAGAATTGACCCGTTGTTATATCATCCATTGCATTTGACCTAGACCATTTGATAATATGTTCAAGGACATTATTTTTCAATACTTCAATGTTTATTTGAATTAATTTCATGTATCCGGCAAGTACTCCTATTTACAAAAGTCAAAATCAAGTACTTGAAGAACACTTCACATTTTGGATCTGTGCCAAATTCTTTTATGGTCCCATCACCTGTATTATTAAAATAAATGATTACAATATCTAAATATATTTAAACAACAATCTGAAATATAATGTGTTAAATAATTATGTACAAATACTTACCTACCAGCTGTCACCTATATTCATCTTTTTATTTTCAATCACATTCACGAAATAAATAAAAAAAAACAATAAACGTTCAAAATATGTATTATGTAAATTAAAAATATTTCATAAATTGTATTCTTCATTTTAAATTCATGACACACTTAGAATTCAAATATTATACCAGAAACACGGTTACTTTTAATATTTTAGATTCTCAAAGACGAAAATTTGAGTTAAATAACTCTATTATTATTTCTGATTGTAATTACTGTTTTTAAGCTAATCACAAAATAGAAACAGTTGTTCAGTAATATAAAATCAATATGAACATTTCATACCGTATAAACTTTTATTGCCAAACATTTCTAAATTAATATAGAGAAAAATGTTCTGTACTGCGTATCTTTTATTTGAAGAGATTTTTTAAAATAATATGCTCGTACGATACAAAATATTTAAGTTGTTTTGAAAATACTACTGTTACCGCTAGTTCTCAAAACGTCATATTTAATTTAAGGCCCTAATAAAAATACTCCGATAAAGTAACAAATATTTTATCATCCATATTAAGTAGTATTAGACATTTAGTACCATAATATTAGATATATGGGGTAATGGCTCAGTGGTATCGAGTCGACCTGTGGATCCTAAGAACTCTGGTTCGAGCCCCACAGCCGACAAACATTTTCACCAATTTCAAATTACCCCTGTGGCTCCTCCATCACTAACACCTTTGGAGCCCGTGATTTGTCGACTGGTAACCGCACTTCACACGCATAAATATATCACTTACCGAGATCTGCTTCGGCAGAGTGCCACACCCAGTAATGGGTAAAAGGCGTGGTGATATATTTATTTATTTTTTTATATTAGATATGGGGTAGATGGTTCCGTAGTATCGAGTCGGACTGCGGATATAAGAACTCGGGTTCGATTCCCTCTACATTAAAATTACCCCTGTGGCTTCTCCCTCTATTTGCATCTTTGAGGGCCGTGATTTGAGGCTGGTAACCACACTTCACGCGCATAAATATATCACTTACCAAAATCTGGTTCGGTTTAGTGCCACACCCAGTAATGGGTAAAAGGCGTGATGATATATTTATTTATTTTTTTATATTAGATATAGGGTAGATGGCTCCGTAGTATCGAGTCGGACTGCGAATATAAGAAGTCGGGTTCAATTCCCTCTACATTAAAATTACCCCTGTGGCTTCTCCCTCTATTGACATCTTTGAGGGCCGTGATTTGACGGTAGGTAACCGCACTTCACGCGCATAAATATATCACTTACCGAGATCTGCTACGGCAGAGTGCGCACCGTAAATGGTAAAAGGCATGATGAAATATTTATTTTGATTATTTTTTTGTGAATTCGAAAATGAGTTAAAATTAGTAATCAGTTGAATCTGTCTTTAAATAAAAATATATATTTAAAATAGTTTTTCTGAATTAAAAAAATTTTGCATAAATTAATTAAAACTAAAATATAATAGATAATTGTAGACGTGAACCTTAGTTATTAAATTTAAGCAGTTTTACTTTTTCTCATGTAGTTATTGTATTTAATTATCAAACTTTGTTATATATATTTATAAAGATATCTATCACTCGCTAACAATTTTTGTAAAATATTTATTTCTACACGCACAAAATAGTTTTTACGCTAATGAAATACTCATAATTAAGATAAATTTTAACTAGGATCATTTTAGTTAAAATATGAATCATCATCTTCCTGTATCTTCATATTTTTTGAAGCAGAAATATAAATCATATCGTATATTCTTCAAAGCTCGTAAATATTATTTATTCTGTAATAAATTGAAACAGTTAAGAACAGTTTATGAATCTTATGTTCGGAATTACCATTACATGCAAGTATAACGTCAACGGTAGTTTATCATAATTATTATAAATAATAACCAGGAGTACATGGGAAACTTTTCTGAAGAAAGACACATCTAGGTTCAATCAGAGAATGAAAAGCAAGAATTATAAATATAGGTGTATGTATGTACGTCATGACAGGCAGTCTGTGATACGTATAAGAATATAGTTCAGGATATAAATATGTCGCATTATGAAACAGACTAATCGGGCAAACAATTTCAATTAAAATAAATAAATATATCATCACGCCTTTACCCATTACTGGGTGTGGCACTCTCCATAGCAAATCTCGGTAAGTGATATATTTATGCGCGTGAAGTGCGGTTACCAGCCATCAAATCACGGCCCCCAAAGATATTAGTGATGGAGGAGCCACAGGGGTAATTTTAATTTGGTGAAAATGTTGACGACTGTAAGAATCGAACCAGGGTTCTCAGGATCCACAGGCCGACTCAATACCACTCAACCACTTACCCCATAACAATTTCAATTCATTTTCAAAAGTTATAGAAACCGGGGGTATTATTGTTTAATAAAATGTTATATGAAAATGCCAATTACATTTTTTTATTTAATGAAAAATTGGAGAAAAATGTGTTAAATAACAAATAAAAAATTCATAGAAATCCATCATAAAAAATAAAAATTCAAGAGCGGTACAAATGCAATTGAACCATAAAAGTTAACTCCAATGAATCGCAGAAAAATGTTTAGTCTAAAAAAACTGTACGTATTTCTCGTAGAAACGAATTTTATTTTGTCATTTCAAGACATAAATTATTAGTAGACAGATAGATTCATAAAACAGAGTAGCCATTAAAACTATTTTCAGTTTTAATTTAAACTTAAACAGATAATTATGGCATCAAGTGTTATGGCAACAAAATACAATCAAATGTTGTGACGTATGAAGCAAAAACTATAATTTCAAATTACATCCTTTTTTAGGAACCTGCCTAATAAAAAATAAATAAATATATCATCACGCCTTCTACCCATTACTGGGTGTGGCACTCTGCTGAAGCAGATCTCGGTAAGTGATATATTTTGCGCGTGAAGTGCGGTTACCAGTCGTCAAATCACGGCCCCCAAACATGTTAGTGGTGGAGGAGCCACAGGGATAGCTTTTTCAAATTATGAAAATTTTTTGGAATCTGCCTAATAATGAATTGATAACTCAAAAAATATGAATATATTTAATTATGTTATTAACTGTATATATCCTAAAAACGTCGCGGACTGCAAAAGTTGTGATCAAGGCCACCAGTTTGATACCCCTGGTTTAGGAGCTTTAAAAATCTAGCTACGCAACTAGACTTGAGTCTATTTTGTTGTGCATAAAATATTGTATGTACCACGGGTGATATTAGCGTTTCTGACCCTGAGCATGTTATTAGCCCTCGGCGCTTTGCGCCTCGTGCTAACAATCATGCCACGGTCCAGAAACGCCTGTTGTCACCCTTGGTACATAAATAATATTCGCATCATTCAAAATAAGAAAAGTTTGATTTTGCGCATTAGTGCGCAAAGTAATTGAAAAACCACTCTTTTTTATGATACTAAATTTTGACTTTTAAAACGCTAATTTTACTTATTCACACACTTTTAAGGAATTTATACAAGAAGTAGAGACATTAGCTTATAACGCTATCAATCAGACATATTTTAACAAATTTTACGAGAAAAAATAAACAATTTGTTTTCAAGGCATTGTTGTCAATTCATGGCATACTTAACTGTCAATATAAATTCACGTTTCAAATTTAATAAATTTCTCCATTGTCGATTATATAATTTTTGGTCGTTACAAAAAGTATTGCACAAAACTCGTGCACGAAGACGTCATTTGCGCAAATTAAAGCACGAGCGAACCGCACTTGTTATGTAAATAGTTATTAATTAATACATTTAAATGTATAAACATTTATATTTTTTGCAAATATAAATAACAAAGGTACATAATAATATAGTGATAAGTAAAGACAAATATGTTCTAAAATTATTGTTGACAATAGTAAATAGAATAGTGATGGCACATTTAAAGATAATAGACAATTAATTATTAAAAAAAATTTATAGCATAAACATACATTTTCTGGAATTAACAGTTATTAATGTGTAAATATATACATTTGTTTGAACTTTATGACAAATAAATAGTGTTTTAAATTAAAATGCATCATCAATATATATATTTATTTGCAACAAAGAAGCAAATATTAATTAAATTTAAATTAAGATATTTATAACAGATAAAAAATTAGATTACCATTTTAAAAAGTAATAAATTTTCACAGTTTTTAATTTATATTAATGGCATTTGTAACATGTTGTCAAAGGTTTCTTATAAATTATTCCTGTGTTTCTTCACCGTCATTTAAATTTAGTGATAGAATAATAAATTACACATTACTAAAGTAAACTTTTATATCCAACAAGAAGCTTGCCCAACAACAAATTGAAAAAAATTAAATAAATAAATATATCAACATGCATTCTACCCATATCTGGGTGTGTCACTCTGCCGTAGCAGATCTCGGTGATATATTTTGCGCGTGAAGTGCAGTTACCAGTCGTTAAATCACGGCCTCGAAAGATATTAGTGGAGGGAGAGCGACAACAGTACTTTTTTAATTTGGTAAAAATTATTTGTCGGCTGTGGGAATCGAACCTGGGTAATAATAATAAATTCTTTGTATTATTACCTTCGTTTGTTTTGACAGTTTTGACAGAAACAGCGTCAAACATTTGTTTAATTTTGTTTCAATTCCATGGCTATCGATAGTTTCGAGGCAATTTTCGTAATTTTGTTTTGATTTAGCAGCAGAATTTTATGCTTCAACATTCTCAAAAGAGTTTCAGCTGAAATTTAGCTATCCTGAATTTTGGATTTGTCAATTTAAGCTAAACCATATTCCCCAAAAAGTTTAAATAAACTTTAATACAATCTTTTTCCATTTAGTTTATGAGGTAATGGCTTAGTGGTATCACATCGGCCTGTGGATCCTAAGAACTCTGGTTCGATCCCCATAGCCGACAAAACATTTTCACAAATTAAAAAAAATAACCCTGTAGCTCCCCCACAACTAACTGTTATGATGAGTGAATTAGAAGTGAATGAAATGCAGCGGCGATATTTATAATGAACCTAATTAACCGTACTTACATAAAATAAAGCCCATTGAACTGAAAGAATAACCTGTCCAAAGAAAGTTCTAAGATATCTAATCGTGGTTTAGTATCTGAAAAGAATATACTAAATAAGCACTAAAGCTCAGTGAGATCACACCTCCAATCAGTCACATCAAAAACTCCACAGATCAAACTGACCAAGTCACATAACATTCGCTATCCTTTCGTATCTCGTTGATAACCTGGTTAGGGTTACTACAGCACACAAGGCTGCTCGCTGCACGTTGGCGGTCTGACTAGGGTTCCGCTACAGCCCAAAGCTGCTCGCTGTACATTGGCGGCCAATCACGGTTTCACTACAGCCCAAAGCTGCTCGCCGCACGTTGGAAGCCAACCACGGATCTCCATATACTCACACCCGGCCACGACCGTAACAAGCGCCCACACTTGCGCTAACTCAACAATACCATCATCCAACTCACCTCCAAACATATCCTGAATATTCCTCGAAACTGTATCAAGCACTAACACAATATCTAACTATCTCATCACTACTTTACTTGTAAAACGATGAACTATAACTAACGTAAGAAATCCGACGACTCGATAAATAAATATTCAATCAAACATTACGTAAATACTTAGTTGCGTTAATAAAAGTAGATGACATAAGCAAAAACGAGCTAACTAATAAAATTAATGAGATGAAATAAATATGACTATAACATAACAACTTTGGGGGCCGACTTTTTACGGCTGGTAACCACACTTCACGCGCATAAATATATCATTTACCGAGATCTGCTTCGGCAGAGTGCCACACTCAATAATGGGTAAAAGGCGTGATTTTATGTATACTCGTATTTAATTTTCGGAAAATGAATTGAATTAACTTTTTTAAATCGGACTAGCGTAAGATTAGCTAATCCAAAATTCAGGATTAGCGGAAACTTTTTTGAGAATCTGGCTGTAAAAGTTTCATTTGATGCTTTTTTGCTTAAAATAATTACGGAAGCAGGAAATTATAAGATTATGATTTTTCAAGTTAAATCCCTATATTTACCCTTATTAAGCACCACCCTGTATATATTTAGTTGACAAGAAGCGTTTTTATTGACTAAACTATGAGTAAACAACGAGATGCGGTGAAAAATGTAATTATGAACGATCAATTATTTATCATATAATCAGTAGAAAATAGTTCCTGCGTCGTAATTCTCTATCTTCTATTTCGAAAAGAATAACAAGTATGAAACTGATGCAACAAGAAAGAATGCAATAGTTTTTAAAGTACCTTGTACAATATTTTAAGAAGTTTTCGTGCATACCAACGTACGAAACAATAACAAAATCTTATTTTATATTCGAGAAAGTTATTTCTATGCATCATAGCTGATGCGTATGTAGTGAATATATTGAATTTTCATTACCTATTATTTGCATATTACGGGTACGTTTGTAATCCATCTACATACTGAACATAAACATACAAACGACGAGTTTAAACTTCACGCTGAGTAACGACATTAGGAAATGTGTTTGTTTCATGAGGTTATCAAGATCACGGACTGATGATAATTTAATAATTCGTAATTTATTATGACGGTTCTTACGTAATGTAAAAAATTGAGTAATTAATTAAATTATAAGTCTACGTTATCATTAATTCATATATCCTAAGTAAATGCCGACAGCCATGATTTTTTGTTGTAAATTTTGAATAGTTGTTGCCTAGAAACTAACACCATGTTAGTGCTAAAGATGTCAGTAAACAATAGCTTTGTTCGTTTCGCTACGTGGCGGTTACTGTTTACCGCTGCGGTAAGAATTTTTGTTCGATTGAGTTGGCGGTAAAATAATAAGTTACTAGATTTTGTTCGTTTCACTTTTTGACATCTCGCGGTAAAACGCTGCGGTAGCTGGCGGTAAAATTTTTTACAGCAACTCTAGGCTTTGCTGAATAGCGGTAGAAGTTAATTTTGACACATTTTTGACATCAGGAAAAATGAATAACGAATGTAGCAGTTCAAATTCATTTTAGATCATCTATCGTTGAATCCTCCTCATTTTCCGATGACAAAATCACATTTGTAACAAATTCTTTCATAAATAAAATATAAATCAATATATAATCACTCCTTTTACCCATTACTGATTGTGACATTCTGCCGTAGCAAATCTCTGTAAGTGTAGTGCAGTTATCAGCTGTCAATTTTATATCAATTTATGTCAAAATGACAATTTAAATACAAAACTTGTGTAGTATACTGGGCATACAAAACAAAAATATAATTTACCTCGGATGAAAAAAACAAAAATTATTATTTTAGTGACAAATTATTACTGTCACTTTTTATGGTCTACAGTAAAACGCTACTGTAACTAACCGTCGCGTTTTACAGTAACCGCCACGTAGCAAAACAAACAAAGCTAATAAATATTAAATTTAAAATTGATATGATTGTTTATATGGGGTGGCTAGCTCAGTGGTATGAAGTCGGCCTGTGGATCCTGAGGACCCTGGTTCGATTCTCACAGGCGACAAACAATTTTCATAATTTCCAAAACTACCCCTGTGGCTCCTCCACCACTAACATCTTTGGGGGTCGTGATTTGACGACTAGTAACCGCACTTCACACGCAAAATATATCACTTACCGAGATCTGCTTCGGCAGAGTGCCACACCCAGTAATGGGTAGAAGGCGTGATGATGATATATGATTGTTTACACGAATGCAGAATTGACAGACATGTAGGATCTCTGTAGTTTGTAACTACTGTTTTGTAAAGAATAAAATTGATCATAAATTTAAATTTACATGGCACTTTTCAAAATTTACAAAATAAATACATGACTATCGGTATTTTCTTAGGATTACATCTAAATTAAAATTCCCGTATCTCTGAAACAGTTCATTTTTGGACACATGTTGCTTAAAACTTTTCGACTTATTTTGACACTTTTTCGCCCTGTCCTACTAATCTGTAATAGTATATTACATAACAAGCATCGAAAGTGTAAGATAAAGTGCGAGTGTACAAATTGAAAAACGAGGCACGCAGCGCCGAATGAAGTACACGAAAACTGTTATCTCACTTTCGAGCGAGTTATGTACACTATTTTTCAGACGACCACAAAATATTTCTAAAAAAAGTTTACAAGAGCGATGTTGTTACACTTTGACAACTGATGCGTTTTTGAAGGTAAACGTTGACGTTTGAGGTTAGGTATTGTGATACTAACTGTACTAACCGCAATGTCAAAATATTAAATAATGCTAAAATATTAGTAAATAAGCAATTATTAATTTAAAAAAATAAGATTTATCTGCGCAAATGTGTTGAAAAATCTGCCAAAACTTCGATTTAAATAATAATATAAATTCTTTTCATTTATTTTATTATTTTCTTTCATCGTAACGCCATCTGTTGTCAATCAGTGGAATTTCACCTGATATGTTAGAAGTGTGAGTTATACTAACATAGCAGTGAATGTATATTCAACTTTCCGTAGTAGTTTATGATGTTGTTATGGTTGGTTACTTTCATAAGTGATCGTCTGAAAAACTTATTTTTTTAACATCCTGTAATTTTTACTGTCTCAACACTTGATACTATAATTGACACTTATTTATATGAATTAGAATTTAGAGTTATAATAATTATTTATGTACCTAGGATATTATGAAGATATTTATGGCCTCCGAGGGCCGATGCTTACAAGGCTCGAGAGATATAAACATCAAGTAATGCCCGTAGTGCAATATTTTATATCTTACTAGTATTTTTTAATAACCTAAATAATAAATTATTGCAAGACTGAATAGTACTTGATAGTATTACCACAATAACGTCACTCTTAATGCCCCAGGGCCTATTAAAATCATATACTGAATCTTGTATCCATGGTATTAATAGACTATAATAAACTAGGAAGGCATATATGATATTAACGGTTAATCTGTTTTACGAATCTGCTTGTAAGAAATTAAAAACTATATTTGAAAAGACAAGTAATATTTTATGAAAATATATTTGAATAGACTAGTTACATATTTTATACATACTTTATTTGCTTTCAAAGTTAATAATAGAAAGTGTAATTTTGTATTTCAAAATAAATTATGTCAATAATTATTTATTTATTTGGCCAATATTGAAGCTGCAAAAAATTTGAAATTTCCTAATATGAATCCAGTAATAAATTTTAAAAAGTAACAACATATGAATTGTGTCACAAACCGTTTATCAAATAGTCAAATTATGAAACATCTATTTGACGTAGACTAAAATTATCTATTGTATGTCTGTCTATTATAAAATATTACATTATGTAAATGAACTGAAAGAATGAAAGAAATTTGTATCGTGTAAAAAATATATTGTCACATGAATCACAAGAACTGAAAAATATATCGACCGGAATATAGATGTAAATAACAAATATATTGGTCAATATATGAAATAATAAATTAGTATTATGCAAAGTTTACTAGCTCTAGAAGAGGAAATATGTTTTGTGTAAAGTGTATCTGTCTAATCCTGTTATAATTATATTACTTTCTATGCCGTTGCTATTGTATTAGTTTCTTCATTTTTAATGAGCCAATAATAAATTATTACTAAATAGCTACTAGTTTACTCATTTAATAAATCCATTATTAAAAAAATAACATCAATCAAATCTCAATTTCATGAGATTTAATTCACGTATGAGGAGATTTTTTCTCGCGCGGTGAACTCCAATTTCCTTAATTGCAGCTCATTACTTGAAGCAGCCACACCTATGTTCTATATTCTTCATTCTTATATAAGGTACAAACATTTTTTTAGAGCCATTTGTTTCATCCAGGTAGACCTAAACTGTGCACTCTAGAGCATGGACTATAAATATCATCTTATTGTAATAAACAAGAAAATCAATTTTGACGAAATTTAGAAAACTACAAATATAAATTACAAAACGAATATTTTTATTGTCATTGTTGGAGTTTATACTTGTTTACATTGGTGGGCATGTTATTTATGTACCAAGGGTGAAAACAGGCGTTTCTGTCCTGTTAGCACGAGGCGCAAAGCGTTAAGGGCTAATAACGTGTTCAGGGTCAGAAACGCTAATTTCACCCGTGGTACATACAATATTTTATAAAATATAAATATATCATCACGCCTTCTACCCATTACCTGGGTGTGGCACTCTGTCGAAGCAGATCTCGGTAAGTGATATATTTTGCGCGTGAAGTGCGGTTACCACTCGTCAAATCACGGCCCCCAAAGATGTTAGTGGTGGAGGAGCCACAGGGGTAGTTTTTGAAATTATGAAAATTGTTTGTCGCCTGTGAGAATCGAACCAGGGTTCTCAGGATCCACAGGCCGACCTCATACCACTGAGCTAACCACCCCATAAAATAACATTTAATTATATGTTCAAAAGATTAAAATATGTACATAGGTTATATGTCAAAATGACATTTTGCAGAGACATTTTATTTATGTATCCATAGTAATTATTTTTTTATGACCCTAGGGCCAAAAAGAAGTGTTTAAGCCCGCGTTTTAGGTCTAAAACACAGGAATTTGGGCTCGGTTATGCATAAAGAAATTAGTAGGAGCACAGCTAAAATATATGTAGACGTTAAACTAAAAATAATTAAATGGAAACGCTTTTTATCAATGAAAGTTGTAGTTCTGGACGAGTCTGTATAGGATGCGGGCACTCACGTGACACTATGACGTTTTGTGCGTAAAAACAGCTGTTCGGGCATAGATCACTGCGCCACCTACAAAATAAACTATTTTTAAGAACCGTTCTTTTCAAATCTCGCCACAAAAAAAAACTAGTTCATTTTGTAGGTGACGCAGTGATTGCAGCCCAACAAGATTTGAAAAGAACTGTTCTTTTCAAATCTCGTCCCGAAAAAGTAGTTCATTTTGTAGGTGGCGCAGTGATCTATGCCCGAACAGCTGTTTTTACGCCACAAAACGTCATAGTGTCACGTGAGTGCTAATTTCGGTTACTAGTTCGTGAACGTTAAATTTATTTTGAATTATGAATTAATTCCTTTTAAAATCAATTTTGTATTGTGAAATTATAATTCCTTTACTATTAGTCCTCTAATTCAATGTCCATTAGCTAAATCATCATTAGCCCTACAATACAGACTAATCCAGGATTACAAATTTCATTGTAAACCGCGCTGCTATTTGAATATATTTAGTTAGACGTGTGTGGTTGGAGTACGGTAGTAGTAAGTTCATATTGACCAAATTAATACTATTCGATTAGAAAGGAATTTTCAAACAAAAAAATATAATGTGAAATATTTTGAGAATTGCGAACAATGCTGAAAAAATAACAAAATTTCGCTGTCCCTAGAATGTATGTCTACCAGAAAGCAAAGTCTCAAGGATGTAGGAGCAATTATTTATTCCTTCAATATAGGTACCTTTACTATAAAGTCGTCAGTTTAATTAATAAAACAATGTTTTTGCTATAAATGATAATTTTTGTATTGAAATATTTAAAATATATTACTTGTTTGACTTTTAATAAACATTTGCGAATAAAGATTTTCTATGCCATAATAAATATTTGTACGGTTAGCTAAAGGGGCATTCGTAACTTAGGGGTTCTCTATCATTGGATACTAACAAGGATTGTATTCGTATTAACTGTAACAAGTATTGTACTAACACGTAACTGAGTTGTATTGACAAGAGACCAAGTCATATTGCCAAGAATTGTGGCGTGCTGACTTTTGTACTGTATTGTAAGTACCCTATTACCGTATTTACTAAACCCTCGTATATTACTTATTCAATGCACAATTGCATTTCTGAGTACCAGTATTGAGTAATAAGTAAAGACAGATAATTTAAAATAGATATTTTGACTAGGATTTTTGGTAAACTATAGCTAATATGTACCGTGAAAAATATTAGTATCTAAACGAGATACAAGAGTATTCTTAAAGAAACCGATATTTCTCCTTGACGGTAAGTACTCAAATTCAATTTCTCTTAACAGATAATTATTCTGTCTATTTTAATTACCCTTTGGAAACTAATAACAGTATGTCATGTTATGTTTATCTATTAATTTAGAATACAGAGTCGATTAATATTATTTGTAATTTACGCAATGACGAAAGTTTCTTCCTTTCTTGCAAAGATTTTTTTGCATATTCGCAGTTTACTAGACTAACGAAATATACAATAAATTAATGTAGTATGTTAAAAAAAGTCAAGAAACATTCTTACAAATTATTGAGAAATAAATTTGAAGAAATTTTGATATAAAAGTAAAATGAAATAAATTTCCAAGGAAACTTTTGAAGAATTTACATACTTTAAAATACTGGAATCATGAATTTTAAAATGAAGTAAAACTTTTCCAACCATTACCCGGAAATTAAAAATTATATAGAATTTATAAAATACGGTAAAATAATTGCCTTTCCGGCTTTGGAATTACCTAGTATTACACATAAACATAATCATTTATATGAATGAAATTCAAAAAGGCGTCGAACCTTGTAAACAGTTTGCAGCACGCCAACTTAAAAACCGTTGAAAGCTCACTGAGAAATTTGTTCGTTCATTTTCAACAAGTAGAACAACATAATTATTGTTCTAAGTGACACCATACATGTCTTATCATTTCCAAATAAATTTAAGTAATTTACGCATATTTATATGCCTTTAATAACAGCAATATTTTTACACTTTTATATTCTAATCGTGAATTTATTGCATCGTAAATTGAAGATATTTATTATATCTTCCTGTGAAAGAATGCTATTAGACTATTTGTTTATATTCATAAAATGTAATTGTTGATATTTTCTGTTCCTTTATAAGAGCGATAATTAATAACTTTGGCATATCCTCTACCGTACATGGTAACAACGGAATCATTATAAACTTTTCAGTTCTTTATTGACAATAAATGGTCGGTATTTCCAAAACTTTTAATAAACGTCCCGATTACATCATCTCTGCCAGACGTATGGTCATGTGAACAATAAAAGCGCTCCTAAAACTTTGTACGTTTGACTGACATATTTTATCATAAATTCATGTGGTTTATTTTGAATTCCTCTAATTTTTATATTAAAATATAAGTTTTTCATTTTGTATGGTTTCACATTCCTCATTAGCAAAATCGCTTCAAAAGTCTTGCAGAGCTTGCAATTCAAACAAAGCTGAGGCCAACTCAATTCAATGTAGAATTGCAACTGGGTGCTTTTAATTTCACTATAAGCTGTTCTTTGTATTGTAATTGGAAGTACTAGTGTGACGGTGGAGCCATCGGCTGTTGAGTCGAAACTGACGCTCAAAAAAATATAAAAATTGAATAAAATAAGTGTTTTATACCTATTATGATTTGAATATCATGAATTGTTAACAGGTTGTTGTCTTGCGAATTGTCAAACACCATACCACCGTGTGGTGTTGCCATTATATATTGGGATTCTTAATTTTTCGTTAAAAACAAGGTTTTGCATGGCTATATATCCATTACTAAACGATAAAAATCTTTCTCCTTCTGTTACAATATACATGGATAGTTCTAGAACATCATACTAGTTTTTCAAATGAAACTGCAAAATTTTAGAGGTACACAAACCAAATATGTGCGATTCTGAGTGATGATCGCCATAAGCCCCGTATATAAGAACTCAACTTTACAAGCGAATATATTTGTTCACATATGTTTCATATTTTAACAGGATGCGTATGACTATCCAATGTTTACGTAAGTCAAATTTTATTCAGATCTGCAAAAAAAATTCACGCTAGTACTACCTGAAGAGTAGCTAATCAATAAATCAATAAATTTAATTTGTTGTGTCGGATAACATATTCAAATAATTTTATAGATACAAAGTTGGGGGCGAACTAAATATCATTTTTATGTGATAAGGTCTTAATTCTGCTTCTGGTTTCGCTGGATGTCTTCATTGATTTTTTAAGATGGTATGATATACATTTTTTATATTTTCTAAAAATTATTTTAAATTAGTTTTGCAATGATGCCAAATACTTGCAAATTAAAAATATACCTAGTTATAAATTTTTCACAATTATGGAGCTAATGAGGTAGCTAGCTCAGTGGTATCAAGTCCAAGATCCTGAGAACCCTGATTCGATTCTCACAGGCGAGAAACAATTTTCACAATTAAAAAAAAACTACCCCTGTGGCTCCCCCACCATAACATCTTTGGAGGCCGTGATTTGACGGCTGGTAACCGTACTTCACGCGCAAAATATATCACTTGCCGAGATCTGCTTCAGCAGAGTGTCACACCCAGTAATGGGTGTGATGATATATTTATTTTATTTTATGGAACTATATATTGCATCATCAATTTACCATTTTTCTTACAGAAATATTTTCATCTTTAACCTGATACCTATACCTATCATTTGTTTTTGATTATTACGATTAATTTTAACAATCAAATATTGGGTTGCATGAAAGTTTTATCGGTTCATTAGCAACTAACGGTTCAATTAGTTTCAGAAAACTAGAGAGCTCTTTATTTGTTTCTTGCAACCCAGCAAAAGAGTCAATAAACAGCAAAATAATTGTATAAATACAAATTAGTTTTTCTTAATTTTATTATTTGAAAATATCAAAAAATAAATATATATTAGGTAAATATCAAAATACAAACAAAGAAGGATAGATTACGATTTATGTCTTTTCGTTTTATTAAATCAAAACGCAGAAGAAATAACGAACCTCTTTTTAAGAATTAGTGTATCTTGGTCGAGCGCTCAAAATACCATTTGTAACTAAAGTATCAGCAACAATTTTCAACTCATTTCTTTTATAAACAATTAAACATAACTATAACTAATAACTATACTACGTACTGGTACTTGTTGTACAATATGTTATAGTTTTTCCTAGTAACAACACATTTATTATGTTCCTATACAACACTCATGTTTACTAAATCGTCACGTCAGCATATGCATACATTTTGAAACATTCTATTCATTTCGCTACGGATTAGTCAACAACTTAGCTGGATCTCGGACATCAGAATTCAGGATGTGTTACAAAAGAATAATTGTCCACGTACAACACACGTGTGCTAAGCACGGTTTGTTATTGTGCGTGCATTTAGTGCTAGTGTGAGTAGACATCAACACTAGACTTCGTCAGAGACGAACATCGGGTGATTATCAGCCGCTATAAACATGCGTAAGTGTGGCATTGTTCCAGAGCCGGAATAAGACTCATTATTAAACGATTAATCACGATAGTGTCATATGTTGCTCATACATTTGAAAGAATGTGGTGTGTTGACAAACTGGATATATTGGTGACATATTTGTCCGGTATTACTCAATACTATGAAGAATAGTATTTAAGTAATTAACTGAGTTATTAAACACACTTAAATTATAAGTAGACAATCGCTAACTCAATTAACCTAATTGAAACCCGTATATTATAATGTGTTATGCAACATTTTATAACGTATAAGGAATAAAATATAGATGTAGACATAAACACTTAACTGTAGTAGTACTAGCGTGAAAAAAAAAATTTGCAGATTTGAATGAAATTTGGCGCACGTAAACATTGGATAGTCCTGTTAAAATATGAGACACATTCATCGTCTGTGAACAAATATATTCGCTTGTAAAGTCGAGTTCTTATACACGGGGCTTATGGCGATCATCACTCAGAATCGGACATATTTGGTTTGTGTACCTCTAAAATTTTGTAGTTTCATTTGAAAAACTAGTATAATGTTCTAGAACTATCCATGTATATTGTATCAGAAGGAGAAAGTTTTTTAACGTTTAGTAATGGATATATAGCCATGCAAAGCCTTGTTTTTAACGAAAAATTAAGAATCCCAATTTATAATGGCAACACCACACGGTGGTACGGTATTTGAAAATTCACTAGACCAACAACCTGTTAATAATTCATGATATTCATATAATAATAGGTATAAAACACATATTTTATTCAATTTTTATATTTTTTTGAGCGTCAGTTTCGCCACTCGACAACCGATGGCGCCACCGTCACACTAGTACTACCTTAAGCAATTTTGGAATAATACATAAATATAAGTAATAAGAAATGACCAAAGTTTATTTCTTATCTTATGTGGACCAATTAAATTTTATATTTGAGGTGCTAAATGTCGTGGTATATATATTTTTTGATGTATACTTCAGGTATTAAATTAAAGAACCCAGAAATAAAAAAAATAAACACGCGAAGTTTAGAATATATTCACGCGCTGTTATTAAATTAAATATTTTTCTAAAGTTTACTCCTTTCTTCACAAAATCACAATCATTTCGCAGTTATCCCTCGTCTCAATAAAATAAAAAAATGTAACTAAAATTTAATTACAATATCTGATTTGTGGTATGAACTACCAATTCAAAATTTGGCTAATTGTACTGGCCAATATTCGAATTATGATATAGAGTAACTAGATTGTTAAAATTGCGAGCGAAGCGAACACCGCCAAAAACATTTAACATTTATTGCAGATAAATATTGAAAAATAAACCGCATTAGCCCACGAGCCGAAGTTTATACGCCGCTAATTCAGTACATTATCATTTTAATTTAACACCCATTTTTAGGATAAATAGTACATTTATCACTTACCATTGTTCGAAGTCCCTCAGTTTCCTTTTCACCAAATTTTGATGAATATCTGAAAAGATAATAAAAATTAATTTTATAGCCAACATATCGATAGGAAGATATAAATAAATAGGTTTTAAACATGAAATTCTGAGACTATTAATACAGAGTGACCAAAAGGAATTGTTACAGTTGGCAATAAAAAAAAATTACTAAAATTGGTAAGCCTGATACATAAATTCATTTCTATTGACAGTGACATTTGAAAATTTAAATAATAATCTAAAGTATTTATATTACTCAAAAAGTCAACATCCTATTAGCTGTCAGAATTCTGACAACCTATTTGTATTTATTAGATATGTCAAATAGTATTTCCGCCTTTACTTGGCGTTGTGCCAACTGTGAAATAAAAAGATCTCCGGAATTGTATTGCCAACTGTAACAATTCCTTTTGATCACTCTGTATAAAAGGAAAGCAATATACCCACATATAGGTACTGTTTTTCATTTCTGTTAATGGATCCACATTCTAATAGCACATTAGACTCTCAATAGAAAGACATTTTTTATTGCAATTTGCATATTATCAAATTTGACACCTGCAGAGTGCAGACGTTAATAAGAAATTATTTAACACTAATTAACTTATGATTATCTTATAAAAAATTAGAACTGGACATGATTTGAGGAAATCTAACAGAAACCAAATGATTAATGCTGTGTTATGCAGCAATTAAATTATATAATTAATCTGAGTAACTAAACAAAAAAAAATAATAATAATTGAGTATGTGCCATTCATTCTCGTATATAACATTCATACATTTTCCTATTATGCTATCACATTAATATAAAAATATTTTTTTACTTCCAATATCAACAATATGTCATTTTTTAAAACTTTGTAATGTCAAAAGAACGTTATGTTTGCACGCCGTGTAAAAATAATTAAATAGTTACTACGAAACAAACTTAACTAACCTACAAAATAAATATTTTTGACGTTTGAAATGTCATTAGTTAGATTAGTATTAGTATTATGGGGTGGCTAGCTCAGTGGTATGAAGTCGGCCTGTGGATCCTGAGAACCCTGGTTCGATTCCCACAGGCGACAAACAATTTTCATAATTTCAAAAATTACCCCTGTGGCCTCTCCACCACTAACATCTTTGAGGGCCGTGATTTGACGGCTGGTAACCGTACTTCACGCGCATAAATATATCACTTACCGAGATCTCCTTCAGCAGAGTGCCACACCCAGTAATGGGTAGAAGGCTACAAACAAACAATTTTCACCATTTTAAAAGTACCCCTGTGGCTCCTCCACCACTAACATATTTGGGCGCCGTGATTTGACGGCTTCACGCGCATAAATATATCACTTACTGAGATCTGCTTCAGCAGAGTGCCACACCCAGTAATGGATAGAAGACTGCAAACAAACAATTTTCACCATTTTAAAAGTACCCCTGTGGCTCCTCCACCACTAACATATTTGGGGGCCGTGATTTGACGGCTTCACGCGCATAAATATATCACTTACTGAGATCTGCTTCGGCAGAGTGCCACATCCAGTAATGGGTAGAAGGCGTGATGATATATTTATTTATTTTAGTATAATTAGTTAAAAATCGATCGTAGATGATGTATGCAACTCGAGTTAAAAGTGTTTTTATTGCACTCATGGGTTTGCAACACTCGCCTATGGTTCGTGCTGCAAGCTTCCCACTCGTGCAATAAAGTGACACTTTTAACACTAGTTGCATAAAGAACTATTTCCGACAAAAAGTAAAAACAAACACTTCGCTTCTAAGCACATTATTAATGAGTATATTTTAGGCTTAAGTATTCGGAGCTAAGCCGGCCCTGCCCAAGCGCCTAGTTGTGGTTTGAAGCAATCGACCGTTAGAATTTGTGCAACCACGCAGCTAACTTTCCACGGTGCCAACAGCAGCAGTGGCAGCAGTTGCACTGCTACCGCCGCCGTCGCCGTCACCGCCGCTTTGAGTCGTATTGTCTTCTCTGTCTAATTAAACGTGAGAATTCGTGTACGTCGGCAATTAATTTAATGCCATTTTACAAAATACACTTTAGATGTCGCAAGAAGATGATGTTTGCATGTTAGCTAGCGCGACAAATAGATGCAAGATTTGTAGTCTGTGATTCCGTGGAAAACTGTTTTGTAATCATTATTTAACCCTAACTACTAATTAGTACTAGAATTGGTGCAGGAAAAAGCACTGATTTGCAACGACATAACGTAATATCAATAATACAGTACTAAAAAGCATGTCGTAATGAGTTCTATTACGCTACAAGTGCTGTAATGAATTCTGATACAAACAATTAAACCCAGATTTTATTGAATTCAATTCAACCTACTCACGCCTCAAATAAGAACAAAAAAGAAAATTGTCAAATTAAAAAAAATATCAATTTTTCTCCTATCATAAACTTAGGAAAAACTTTGTGCAATAAAAAAATATATATCATCACGCCCTCTACCCATTACTGGGTGTGGCACTCTGCCGAAGTAGATCTCGGTAAGTAGTATATTTTGCGCGTGAAGTGCGGTTACCAGCCGTCAAATCACGACCCCTAAATATGTTAGTGGTGGAGAAGCCACAGGGGTACTTTTAAAATGGTGAAAATTGTTTTTTTGTCGCTGTGGGAATTGAACCAGGGTTCTCAGGATCCACAGGCCGACTTGATACCACTGTGCTAGCTACCCCATATATATAATATATAATATGTTGTAATATACCGTACAATATGTAATATGATACATTACAATACTTATATAGTAAATAACTATTATAAACGGATCATTAATTAAGAGTTTATAAAAAAAACAAGTCACATAATTATATTTTTCTACGACTGCAAATTAAGACAACAACAAAATTTAAAGTTTTATTAATTATTTGAAAAGTTTGGTTAAGTTACAATGGCAGATGTATGAAGCTAACTTCAGCCCGTGCTTAATATATCAGTTAACTTCACGTCGTGACCTAATATTCGAAGCCACAGTTTCTTAACATTCTATTAAGATGTTATTAGATCCATGGAAACCAGTAGGTACGTTAAATAATATTTTAAATAACGGAAGTAGAAAAACATATTTTGTCATGTTTTGTATAAATTCCATGGACAATATAAAAACGATATTTTTTTTGTAACTTTTAAACCAAATTTAACAAATGAAATCTGATGAGTGACAGATGCAGAATTTTAATCTCTATAACCTACATTTTTTCCAATAATTTTGTTAAATTCCTATGGCTCCCTTTTCGTGTTAAACCTTATATACGAGAATAAATATAATCAATACAGACATAATCAATAAAAATGTAATAAATATTGCGAGTAATCTTCGATTCTTCATAAAATTGCAAATTTTATGTAATCAATTATAAAAGTAAAAGTGTTTAATTCAAATATATATTGCATATCTATCTATAGATGAATTTACAGGCAAGATGCTACATAGGAAGTGAAAACCAATGTGTGAATCTAATGTTGTGTAAAATTGTAATTTTAAATTATGAATAATACTGTTGCGCTTATTAGATATTCATAATGCCATAAAAATGTGCTGATATGTTAATAACATTCAAGTTAGAACATTCATTACCAGAACATTTGTATATGTAATGAATGAAATACAAAGCTTTGAAGTATTTATAAAAAATTATAGAAAAATTCACTCAGTGATATGAAGTCGGCCTGTGGATCCTGAGAACCCTGGTTCGATTCCCACAGGCGTCAAACAATTTTCATAATTTCAAAAACTACCCCTGTGGCTCCTCCACCACTAACATCTTTGGGGGCCGTGATTTGACGACTGGTAACCGCACTTCACGCGCAAAATATATCACTTACCGAGATCTGCTTCGGCAGAGTGTCACACCCAGTAATGGGTAGAAGGCGTGATGATATATTTTTATATATAGAAAAATTCCTGTGACATTAATTTGACACAAAAAAAATTATATTCAGGAAAAATAAACTAATTGCTACGACATTTTAGTTACACATTTTCTTATTTTAGAAGGTGCATTAGTTATTTTAGGAACATTAATTGTAGTATTTACACATGATTACAAATGATTAACTAGCAATTGAACAACTTAATTTTTCTCTGGAAAATGTTCCTAAAATTATTATCTCTATTTTTTTATACCTCTTTACTTGACGTATGTTTCTCTAATAGTTATTTATATACCAAGGGTGAAAACAGGTGTTTCTGGTCCATGGCATGATTATTAGCACGAGGCGCAAAGCGCTGAGGGCCAATAACATGCTCAGGATTAGAAACGCTAATTTCACCCGTGGTACATACAATATTTTAAGCACAACAAAATAACATTTGTCATTTGAATCTGATCTAACTTACATTTACTGAACCAGATCACTTATTTAATTGTCTGGATTACTTCGTTGACTTTATTTCCTTGATTCACCTCAATAAATGTATCAGTTTGCTTAATTCAGTTCATTTAGTCATGTTGCCTAATTTATCTGAACTGATTTAAGTGAACCAAGTGGTACATGGAATACAACTTATATGTTCAAAAGATTAAAATATGTAAATAGGTTATATGTCAAAATGACATTTTGCAGAATCAAGTATTCACAATAAACAAAAATTGTCATTTTATTTATAGGCGTATTCCATTTGCCATTTGGATCAGATCTACCTTACATTTACTGATCTAGATCACTTATTTATTTCACTGGATTACTTCCCTAACTTTATTTATAGTACTAGAATTACTGATTCTAATTTACTTTGAAGTAATTCACCGCAATAAGTGCATCAGTTTGCTTAATTTGCATTTAGTCATGTCGTCTAATTTATCTGAACTGATTTAAGTGAACCAAGTGTCAAATGGCATACAGCTTATGTATCCATAGGAATTATTGTTTTATAGTCCTATGGCTACTTCTTCTTGACCCATGGGCAAAAAAGAAGTGTTTAAGCTCGCTTTTTTGGGCTAAAACACATGCTTTTCGGTCCGGTTGTGCATAAAATTATTTAAAAACATCTGAAAGTGCCACATATAATTAGTCAATTACTAGATAATTATCCTTAAGCACATGTAAATATAACCATTGAATTTACAATTCATGTTTTTGTACGAATAACAACCATTTGTTTTGACAGAATCTCTTCAATACATCACAGATAATAATCTAAATTTCTAAATCAATACGCAAATCTTGTAACTTCCAACAGCATTTAAGGACCTATTACGAAACAATTACGTGCGTAAGTGTCTTTTATAAATTCTACAAAGCTTCTTTACTTAACGAAGCAATTTAAAAGATTTCCTTTCTCACTGAATCTTGTTACATCGTAACAGACCATCAGACAAATAACGATTTCATCATATTCTTCATTCACACACCTTTTAACTCCAAAAATGACTTAATAATCGCTGACCAATTAGTAAAAATATTTTTACAATATAATAACAACTTTAGTAGCGCTCTGGTAATATAGTTAAAAACAACAGATGTTATAATTAGTACTCTTTTAAGTTTCTATTGTTATATGCAAAGTCATAACATCCGTTACAGTTTCAAAAAGTAATTTGATATTTTAATCAGTTCTTCAGCTACTATTATTAAATGTCTAAAAGTAAATACTTGTGAAACTTCCGTGTTGTGAACCGATCAATTCATAACGATGATGACAGTTTTTTTTTCTGAATTGCGCTGGTTATTTATTTGCTAATAGTTGGTATTATTTAATATTTTAACTGAGATAACAGTAAAAGGAAACTAAAATTATAGATCTATATATCAATAATTATCAATATAATTGTGTTATGCTTTTTACTTATTATTTACCTTCACTTTCAACTTTCAACAAAAATTTTTGTAAAATTTTAATTTTATGTTTCACCTTCACTCTTCACTATAAGTAATAAAACAATAAATACTTCATTTTAATTATTGTTATAAAATATAAATCAACCAATACTGTTACAATTTATTCTTCAATTTTACGAATAATAAATTTAAATAGTGTAATTAATACTATTTAAAATGCAGGTATGTGACATTTAATAAAAGAAATAAATATATCATCATATGACATTATATTCATTTCTAAGTGTGGTGACACTCTGTCATACTAGATTTCAGTAAGTAAGTGTTATATTTCATCATTTCATTTTAATCACGGCCCTCTAAAATGTTAGTGGTGACATACTCAAGCGGTAAATTTGATGTAGTTAGAAATCGACTATAGAAAATCGAGCTTGGGTTATCATTTCCTCAGTTCTGTAGACTGTTAGTAACACATACATTTTTAAAGCTTATTTTACACATTACTAATTATTAAACAAGGTTTTGAATATTATATGGAACAATCTAAATTGCCTGCTATCATGCAGCAAATTGCTTGATTTATTGAACATGTTTTACTTTTTAGATTATTTTCAAAACAATTTGTGTGTGAGCATGCGTAGCTACTTTATGGTTAATGCAGTATTAAAGAAATGGAGTATTTCAAACAATTTCTTATTTATTATTATTATTTTTTCTTTTTTAATTTATTTATAGCTAGCTCAGTGGTATGAAGTCGGCCTGTGGATCGTGAGAACCCTGGTTCGATTCCCACAGGCGCCAAACAATTTTCATAATTTCAAAAAGCTACCCCTGTGGCTCCTCCACCACTAACATCTTTGGGGGCCGTGATTTGACGACTGGTAACTGCACTTCACGCGCAAAATATATCACTTACCGAGATCTGCTTCGGCAGAGTGCCACACCCAGTAATGGGAAGAAGGCGATTTATTATTTATTCTTATTTGCTACTACGCAGTTTATATTGTTCCAAAAACTGTTCAAAATAAAAATAAAATATAAATAAGTATATCACGCCTTTTACCAAACTGGTGTGACACTTTCTCGTAGCAGATCTTGGTAAGTGATATATTTATGCGCGTGAAAAGTAGTTAACAGCCGTCCAATCACGGCCCCCTGGTTGGTATAAGTACAGAATGAGCCGGCAGCGTAAAAATATATGTTTTTAACATTCTTAATTAATTAATCCACTATTTTCGCTTTATGAGTAATAAAAATTGTATGAATATGATTGATAGAAGAAAGTAATACGAATAATTAAAAATAATTAAAATAATTTTGGTTCTGTATATCTATTTAAAACTTAACGCTTTGGTACACTGAACGTGTACTTTAGTCAGGGAAATAAAATAATATATAAACAAAACGTAACTAAAACAAAAAAATTAGTGACAAAACAAGTCAATAAGTAACTAGGTAACAAGTAACGAGTAAACAAGCAATTATAATTTCTTGATCAATGGTAAGCCAAGTTCTATTCAATTCACTGCCATCACAGTTGTTTTACGTACATTTGGATAACTTATTTTAAAAATCAGTACAGTAAGAGTATTTTCTTGATATTTTTACCAGTTTTAAACCAACAAAATGAGTATTTTATTGAATAAATCACAAGACACGTCTGGCCTTTTTGCATCCGCCTAAAACTAAATGAATAAATATTTTCATACAGATATTATTATTCTTATAATATGGCCATTTTATAGCTGCTGTGAGTATCATAGACTCATTTTTAGTATGTGAAGGTAAATTTAGCAATACGCAATAATGATAGCACATTAAAAACTGATTATTTATACTTCAAGACGTGATCTTCCATTAATTAGATAAAAATCTCTTTATAATATTGGCTAAAATGATGATCATAATAAAAATTGCGTTTTCATAATAAGGACTTCATCACAGAGATGTTGCAACTAATTATGCGTAACAATTATATTACTTATATGGTTTAATTGTGTACTTCGAGACTTTCATTTGATTGTTCCACTTCGCATAGTGAATCAGAATCAGGGATACGCAAGACGCAATCATATCGCCGCTTTATTATTACCTGCATATCCTGATTCTAATTAGCTAATCGACAAGAAGAATAAATCAATGACTGAGTAGGTGCCTGATTCTCAATACCGCATTTATCGATTCCTTGCTCACTGTTCTCTTTTATTTGTTTCTAATTACTGTGTAGGTTTAAATAGTTCTTAACATAAACAATACCTACAAACTGTCATATTATAGAATATTTATCATTCATTGAGAAAAACAGTGGTTTGCATTTAATCATAAGTATTGCTGCTCTTTTAAATAATTTAAACGTAGGTTACATTTTATTATTTACTGCTCCACAAATAGGATATTTATTATTTATTTCATTATTATATTGGAATGAGAAATACACAATTGCACTTGTATTTTTGAATATAAATAAATACAAAATAAATAAATATATCATCACGCCTTTTATCCATTACTGAGTGTGGCACTCTGTCGAAGCAGATCTCGGTAAGTAATATATATATGCGCGTGAAGTGCGGTTACTAGCCGGCAAAACACGGCTTCCAAAGATGTTAGTGGAAGGACAGCCGCAGGAGTAATTTTAATTTTGGTGAAAATGTTTGTCGACTGTGGGGATCGAACCAGAGTTCTCAGGATCCACAAGCCAACTTGATACCGCTGAGCCATTGCCCCATTTTTTAATATAAAATAAATATAAATAATTAAATATATCATCTCGTCTTTTATCCATTACTGAGTGTGGCACTCTGCCGAAGCAGATCTCGGTAAGTGATATATATATATATATATATATATATATATATATATATATATATATATATATATATATATATATATATATATATATGCGCGTGAAGTGCGGTTATCAACCGTCAAAACACGGCCACAAAGATGTTAGTGGAGGGGGAGCCACAAGAGTAATTTTAATTTTGGTGAAAATGTTTGTCGACTGTGGGGATCGAACCAGAGTTCTCAGGATCCACAGGCCAACTCTATATCACTGAGTCATTGTTCCATTTTTTAATATAAAATAAATATAAATAAATATATTATCACGCCTTTTATCCATTACTGAATGTGGCACTCTGCCGAAGCAGATCTCGGTAAGTGATATATTTATGCGCGTGAAGTGCGGTTATCAACCATCAAAACACGGCCACAAAAGATGTTAGTGGAGGGGGAGCATAGGAGTAATTTTCATTTTAGTGTAAATGTTTGTCGACTGTTGGGATCGAACTAGCGTTCTCAGGATCCACAGGCCAACTCGATACTATTGAGCCATTGCCCCATTTGTGAATATAAAATAAATATAAATAAATAAATATATCAACACCCCTTTTATCCATTACTGAGTGTGGCACTCTGCCGAAGCAGATCTCGGTAACTGATATATTTATTCGCGCTGAAGTGCGGTTACCAGCCATCAACACACAGCTCCCAAAGATGTTAGTGGAGGGGGAGCCACAGGAGTAATTTTAATTTTGGTGAAAATGTTTGTCGATTGTGGGGATCGAACCAGAGTTCTCAGGATCCATAGGCCAACTCGATACCACTGAGCCATTACCCCATTTTTGAATATAATAATTTGAAATTAATGAAGGTTGAACCCACGTACATTATTACTATGATCAGGGCCGGCTCTAGGTCTCTTGGTGCCCTGTATTTTGAAAGCGCTCCTTATTTTAAAGTATTTACATTACATACTTTGTAATTTTAATACTAATAGATTTTTAATAAACAGATAAATGTGAAAAGTCACGACCAGTAATTAAACATTTCTATAATTCTTATTAATAAAGAAATTATGTAAAGTCAAAAAAAAATTGTGCGTAATATATCCTGACCTTTATTAGCATACTTTTAAAAATGAAATTTGACCCTAATTTGCGTAAATGTTATCATTTGTGTCACATTTGTAAACTCCGAATGTCATTAAAAAAAAGTAAATTGTGTAGGCACATCCTGATAATCAGTGTCGTAACTTATCTAGACAACGTTATCTGGATAAGTTATTTAGATAATTTAATTTTATCTATTATCTTATTTATGACCAGTTTTTCAATCACCGGTTTACTCTCGATTAACGTTAATCATGATTAAATAATAATTGTAACTATAGTTTCCATTATTATTTAATCATGATTAACATTAATCAGTGATCGAAAAACTGGCCCTTAGATACATATTCGTATTAAGTATCTAAAAATAAAAATAGAACTTATCTTTATCTCTCTTTCACGAATTTCACCTGAATGACATTTTTTACAAATTAATAATCAATATTTATTTTTCTTCCATTTGCAACACTGATGCTGGGTTGAATGAAAGTTTTATCGGTTCATTAGCAACTAACGGTTCAATACATTTCAGAAAATCGCTATTGATACTAAAAAATAAATATATCATCACGCCTTCTACCCATTACTGGGTGTGGCACTCTGCTGAAGCAGATCTCGGTAAGTGATATATTTTGCGCGTGAAGTGCGGTTACCAGTCGTCAAATCACGGCCTCCAAACATGTTAGTGGTGGAGGAGCCACAGGGATAGCTTTTTCAAATTACGAAAATTTGTCGCCTGTGGGAATCGAACCAGGGACCTGAGGATCCACAGGCCGACTTCATACCACTGAGCTAGCCATCCCAATGAATGGGATGGGATGGCTATTGATACTGTTGATAGATAAACAATTCTTTAACTAAAGAGCTCTTTATTTTTTTCTTGCAACCCAGCATAAATATATGATTTTGATATATTTTTGAAAATATAAACGCCATTTTCTCATAATGTAAATTTGTAAAATACAATTCACCTCTGACGCACAGATATTTCTATTTGTCACTCAAATTTAATCTAACAATTACTTTGTTATATTTGTTAAATATTATCTCTTATCATATCTAGATTAAGTATATATTGGTTATCTTTAGCTAGATGAAAAATATTATTATCTGTTACAATTCTGTTATTAATGATACAGATATCTCTGTTTCAATTATGTTAAATAAATAGGATTATGAGATAAATAAAAAAAAATACTTTATACTATCTATCATTTCATTATAAACAGCTACACAATATTGTCTCATTTTTAATTGATTACCATAACATCAAAGTACAGAATTAAAAGCCTAAAAATAACGCAAGAAATTAATAATCCAGTACTTAACAATATTTTTGCTACAATAATAAATGTCAGAATTAATCTCATTCATATATTTATATCACGCAGTAAATATTATTAATGGCACGCAAAACTCTAAATCACGGAAACAATGTTTCATTTCATACTTTTTATGTAAATAAATACGCGTATATTTATTTATATAATTCCAAAAATTATTGTTCATGGTATTTTTAATGTTACCTACAGATTTTTCAAAGCAGCTCTTCCGGTAATAAATTTTAATTTAAGTTTAAAACGTCCAAAAATTCTAAAATTATGATCATGGATTCACTAATTCATTTCTGTACATTACAGTTTGCCTGTCTTCCCTTATTTGAACATTTGAAAGTAACTTTTTCATACATTAATAAGAATTTTGAGATTTTAAATCACGTAAAGAATGAGTGGTGTAAGAAACTATATAATTTATTAAAGTATTAAACGAAAGTGATTAATAATGTACGTACTTATTTCCGAAATTCACTTTCAGTTCCGGAAGCTATAAAAAATCAAAACATTAATAACAAAAAAACAGGAATAAATTATCAAGCGTCTTATGCTAAAGCGTGAATAATTATTCCCACGTTGATAATTAAAAAACTTGAATAAATCAAACAGAAAAATAAAAGCTCTTGAAATTCAGCACTGGCCTTGCGATGTACTTAACCGAATCTTCTTCGTTTAATTTTGTATTTATTCTAATTAGAACAAGGATTTAATGAGTACTTATTTACCGAAATCTATTTTGTTGACAACGACCTTGCATTCAAAATTATCGGAGATGCTTAGGATGACGAGATTTTCAATTGAAAAATGTTACTTGCAATTAATTATCTCTTTGCAGAATATTAAGTTTGCTTAATTATTTTTAGTAGCGTATTTATTTAGTGAGCATAATTTTGAAGAAGAGTTGCTTTCATTTGTTTCGCAAGGTTGTAATTCCTTTTTTTTCACTGTTTATTCAAATATAAAGGAGATCTCAGTCAGTGATAGCGTGATCGGCCGAAACGAACGAACTGTTCTAAATTCTTACGCAAAAATTGAAATGTAATTATTCGTAAATTGTTTGGTAAGTATTTCACTTTTATACGAGTAAGTAAATATGTTAATTATAAATTGCATTAAGTTGTAGGCGTTTTATAAAAATATGCAAACTCATTCTTGTGAAAATAGACTAAGAAACTTGTCAAAATTTACATATTATGTAATTTTTTACGTATTACATACGCAATATTCTAAATCAGCACTTATTTCTACTTCAAAGAACGTAGTATTTAAAAGATATTTTATCGCAATTTCAAACTGCAATATTTCTCGAACAAAAATAATATTAAACACTGCAATTAATTTAAATATGAATTTGTCTTTATTAAATTTTTCGCATTTCCAGAAGTAAAAGACCTACTTTATTCTTCATTTTGGAGCACTGAAGTGTCCCTTTTAATCCCGCAGGGATTAAATTGACTGGTAAACGAGCATTACCGTAGCAACAAGTATTTTATTTGGTTTATTTTGCCTAAGTTACTTAAAACTTTGTATAATACTGTCATTGTGAATGGGCGTTTCAAGACTTTTTTGAAATTTTTATAGATTAATCTACGTGAATGAAATTATTATACCCAAATTTTTTATTTTTTTTAATCTTGTATTAAGCATGATAAAAATATTTAAACTTTTGCAACAAACGAATATGACGTAGTTGCATCTTGAATTAAAGAGAGACAGATAAGACAGAGATAATTTCACGTAACGTGTGTCATTGTCAGTAGAATCGTAGAATGCTGAATGTTTGTTTCTTCTTCGTCTTCTTCTCAGTAAAATTGAGCACCGACAAACGTTTCAGACAAAGCTCTGTGACTGGCTTAATGCAACTACGTAATTGCAATATGGCAGTGCGAAATTTAAATGAGCGTTTTGAATTATTCAACTTTAACTATCATATTTCAGCAATAAATATATCATTTATGGTATGGTTTTATATTGTATTAAATATGATGTACGGTCAAGAATTTATTGTATATATTAAAAAGCTCTACCACTTTAATCCCCCATTATGTCAAGTCAATATTAAAATTAATCACTAATCAAAAATATTTGGCTGATAGTGCGAAAAATAGTAAAATAAATAAATATATAAATATATCATCACGCCTTCTACCCATTACTGGGCGTGGCACTCTGCCGTAACAGATCTCGGTAAGTGATATATTTTGCGCGTGAAGTGCGATTACCAGCCGTAATTTTAATCCAATGAAAATTGTTTATCGGCTCTGAGAATCGAACCGAGGTTCCCAAATCCATAAGCCGATTCGATACCACTGAACCATCTACCCTATAAATGTTAAATAATTATTTATAATACATGAATCGAAAGCAAATTTTATTATTATTATTCAATATTTATCTATAAATTTATATGGGGTGGCTAGCTCAGTGGTATGAAGTCGGCCTGTGGATCCTGAGAACCCTGGTTCGTTTCCCACAGGCGACAAACAATTTTCATAATTTCAAAAGCTACCCCTGTGGCTCCTCCACCACTAACATCTTTGGGGGCCGTGATTTGACGACTGATAACCGCACTTCTCGCACAAAATATATCACTTACCGAGATCTGCTTCGGCAGAGTGCCACAACCAGTAATGGGTAGAAGGCGTGATGATATATTTATTTTATTTATTTTATTTATCTATAAATTTGTGTTCTATACTTGTTTGGCAATATTTATAATTTAGGCTGTTTTTGTTTATGTGTTTAGTTTCAGTTAATTTATAGTTATAGACGTGTGTGAATGGTAAGGATGCATGGTGACTTTGTAGATAGTTTTAAGATAGTGTGTATTCGGCGAGAGACGAGAAAGGTCGAAAGTAATTATTGTGTGTTTATTAAATAAAGCTGATGTACATATTCACTGTATTTCGTCTATTATTTATCCTGACTAATACTTGAATAGAGGAGTGCAGAAGGAGCAGCACCAATCAGGAAAAATTATATCATATTGCAACAATTATCAGAAGTGGATGGATTGTTTATATTATATATTGCTACACTTGTTTTTTTTTCACGACTGATGACGTAAGTCAATCCCTTAAATATTTCTACAGAGTGATCAAAAGGAATTGTTATAGTTGGCAATAAAAAAATCTACTTGAAATTGGCGAGCCTGATGCATAAATTCATTTCGTTGCTGACAGCCACATTTGAAAATTTAAAGTTAAATTTGAGTACATGTAGTTCTTATTTGTTTTTAGTTATATTTTTCTTAAATATCCATAAATAAAATTGTTGTTTCCTTTACAATTCCTTTTAGTATGTCTATTTCTCAAAAAGTCAAAATCCTATTATACTCTGTTTTTTAACCAGGAGGAGTAATTTAAATTTTTACCGCTAAAACTGACACTTCTGATTGGCTATTGTTTCGTCCAGTTTACACTGAACATAGATTTTACATTTGATTTATTAGAGCTGTCATAAATTTTGAGGTTATCTTGTTGGTTTTTTGCATTTCTGTGACATTAACATAAATCAGTTCTTTTAAGAACTAATAATATACGGAGTCACAAATTAGAGTTTATAATGTCATTTGTATTTTAAAATAAATGCCATGAGATTTAATCAGTGCAGATGTGTAAGAAATTTTTGTATTTCGCGCCAACAAAAATCTAGTAAAATTCTTTGGTAACTTTCTATAGTGTAAATCTGACTTGTGCATTTACTCCTCCTGGTTAAAAAACAGACCTATAGCTGTCGGACTCGTGACATAACCTATTTGTATTTACTAGACATGTCAAATAGTATTTCCGCCTTTATCTGAGGTTGTGCCAACTGTGGATTAAAAAGATCTCCGGAATTGTATTGCCAACTGTAATAATTTCTTTTGATCACTCTGTACTTATATTTATATCTCTTTATGTATGCCCCATCAAAAGATTTACTGAATTAAAGAAAACCTTAATGTTCCATATTAAATTACCTATATCAAATTGACATAATTTTTTCCAGTCAAGTCACGTAACTGCTGTCTAATTATTATAATAGGTTTATCTCAAAACAAATCTCTTTTGTACGCATTTAATTTACATAATGAATTACACGTCAATCAATTACGGTTACATCTTTGCTCATAAAATTCACATGATTAAACTAATTTCTTCACTTAATCATTCAATATGCAATCCCAATTATCTTGGAAACAACACAATAAATTTGGAATCGAACTATAAAAGCAACAATCACGAGTTAACAACAATGAAACATGTATTTCCAAACGCAGTATCATAAATAATCGTATGTTCGCATACGCGGATCTAACTGTGCGGTGCGAATGCATTGGCGTCGACAGAAGATTTTCTAATGGGACAGTCGAAATAGTAACCCTTCTTTTCTTATCTACTATACAAGTTCTTTTGGTATCAGAAAAATACAATGAAGGAAACAGGAGAAAGAATGTTAATTAACTAATTAATAGGGATTATCTAGATTTAGTGTTAGATGTTAGTCAACCCTTTTTAGGCGACAGACAAATTATAGGGTAGGTAGCTCAGTAGTATCAAGTCGGACTGTGAATTGTAGAACCAGGGTTCGATTCTCATAGCTGACAAACTCTTTTCACCACATTAAAATTACTCCTGACAACTTTGGGGCTATGAAAGAAACAAATGAATAAATTATTATATTTTTAATGAGGTAATGGCTCAGTGGTATCAAGTCGGTCTATGGATCCTAAGAACCCTGGTTCAAACCCCAGAGCCGACAAACATTTTCACCAATTTAAAAAAAAATACCCCTGTGGCTCCTCCACCACTAACATCTTTGGGGGTCGTGATCTGACGGCTGATACCCGCACTTCACGCGTATAAATATATCACTTACCGAGATCTACTTCGGCAGAGTGCCACATCCAGTAATGGGTAGAAGGCGTGATGATATATTTATTTATTTTTGTTTCTTAGATTAAATATTAAATGTAAAAAAGATTGTGAAAAAATAAATAAATTTTGATATTAATTTGTTACTTTTATAGCACGCTGATTCCTAGACGATTTGAATTAAATTAATGTAATTTAATATGCATTTTTCTTTAAAAATTGGCGATGTGAGGGTACTAAATTTTGTATTCGTTGAATTCAGAATAAAATTCCCTTCCCCACAAAAAATTAAAAAGCATATGTACTTATTCCAAATATGAAAGTTGGGTTCCATATTTGGAGAACCACTCGTCGAAAATTTCATTTAATAATAGTTTTGTAATAGACTTACAAAATGGTATTTCTTTGCTAATTTAACCAACCGTGTAGCTCTTAAAGTTTTGGAGATAGCAATGTTGGCACACTTAACCCTTTCACTGCGCATTAACTTTATATATATATATATATATATATATATATATATATATATATATATATATATATATATATATATATATATATATATATACGTCCAGAGCAGGAAAACGATAAACGTATATATATATATATATATATATATATATATATATATATATATATATATATATATATATATATATATATACGTCCAGAGCAGCGAAAGGGTTAAGTTGAAAACTCTGTGTATTCAAATTAAATTAAATTTGATAGTAAATAACTATCCTCGTTCCCAGGGTAATAAAAGCATGTTTCGTGAACTGGATAAAATCTACTTTGAAAATCTATATCGATAGTATTCAATTTTTTTTTTAAATCTTCTAAAAATAATAATACAGAGTGATCAAAAGGAATTTTACAGTTGGCAATAGAATTCCGGAGATCTTCTCATTCCATAGTTGACACATAGTTGGCACAACGCCAGTTAAAGGCGGAAATGCTATTTGACATTTCAAATAAATACAAATATGTTATGTCAGGAGTCTGACAGCTAATAGAATTTTGACTTTTTAAGTAATAGAAATATTTGAGAAATAAATGTAATAATAAATGTACTCAAATTTAAATATAAATTTTTAAATGTCACTATCAACAACAGAAAATGAATTTAAATACCAGGCTTACCAATTTCAAATATTTTTTTTGATTGCCAACTGTAACAATTCCTTTTGATCGTAGTATCTTTTCTCCCCGATGTCGGCGTGAATGACAGCGGATGATCATGACGCAAGGTTAGCAAATCTGTTGTAACTTTACTAGAAGTGCCCGAGTATTATTATGTGTGTGAAACAAGAAACGGCAAAGTGGGTCAGCAGAGTACCACGAGGAGAGTAACTCAGTTACTGCGTTAGTTTCTCAGTTGGCTATGAATCTCCAAGTCGGAACTGTTGAACAGTAACGACACTGGCAACTTGAGATCTGTAATGTTCGTCTATCGGTTTATTACAGTGTCTAATTAGGTTTCATTGTGTTAGAGCTGTACTTCATGGAATCAATGGAGACAGAATGATGGAAATAAATTACGGAGTAATTCTAAACTTCCGTTTTCAAGTGAATTCCACCAACATACTTTTGATAATTCAATAAATTTATTTGTACTGTTAGTTTATCAACTAAATTAATGGTGGAATTCTAAGTAAATGTATTAGCTTTGCAGTTTCGTAAATTTATTAATAATTAACAAATTTGTAATGAAACTTATAACTTTATGAAATATTTTCTTCTTATCAACAAATATTAATATGATTTTGTTCATTATTTACAGATTTATGGAACTGTAAATTTGTAGATTTATCACAGAATGCCACCAGAAAATTACTATTTCTTTTTTCTATACCTACATACAGGCAGGACCGGATTAACAAAATGAGGGGCACTAAGCACAACAGATTTTGGGACCTCCTCCTCCCACCGTTTCAAGAAAATTTGTATGTATTCATAGCATAAAGTAAACTCGTTTAGAAATCATTTATAATTAAATTAGGAAAACTAAATATTGATGACCTTTAGAAATGCCCGGCAGTTAGGCATACGCAAACTTATATATTCCAGTAGTTTCTTCACTTCGTCATTTTTATCAGAAAAATTTTCAGTAATAATATAACAAGAGAGTGAGAATAAATTGAAAATAATTTGACAGATCATTGGCAATAGCCACTCAAGCCCTACGGGCTTTCGTAATTATTGCCTGGCAACAAGTTTGAGAAAGATACTGGAGAATTATTTTCTAATTTATTGAACTCTCGAGTTATATTTAATTAGATTATTTTTTGACTTAGATGTTGAGGTCGATTCATCCAACTTAAAGATTTTGAACTGGGTTCATATCGATTACTTATTAATGTATTCTTGGAAGTTGTTTCCAAAATTTGTTGGTGTATTTATGTATCTAAAATACAACTAAATCTTTTTTTTTTACACATTTTACTTGACGCGTTGACAGTTTTAAATAATTATTTGACAAATACCTATCATTTGTCACAAAGAAAAAAGCATCTACAGAGATAATTCCCGGGAATAATCACAAGAGCTTCTCAGTAGAATAATGACAGGATTGGTTAAAACGCAGACAAGTGACATTCAATGAAGCATTTCATTGGTTTTGAGAAAAGTAAAAAAATAATCATAATTAGTTTTTTAATTTTTTCACAATTTCCGCCGAGCCCCTAATGTGTCGGGGCCCTAAGCTATAGCTTAGTTAGCTTATGCTATAATCGAGCACTGCATTCAAGCAATCGTAACCCAATGGATAAAAGGGAGGTCAAACTTCCGTTTCTTAATTAACAATCTAGAGGTCGTGTGTTCAAATTTCGCTGACTGCAATTTATATCAAAAAATACGATTGTGTCTGAGTGGTTCGGGTTCCACTATAAGCTGTAGGCCCCCTGTACTGTAATTGGGATTAAGTTCCTGTTGTGCAGAGTAACAAATAAGTAAATAAATACTTATATTTTGATCTTCTAACAAAGTTTCTAATAAATTTATCATTTTAACATTCTGTGAGTAATAAATAAATAAAATAAATATATCATCACGCCTTCTATCCATTACTGGATGTGGCACTCTGCCGAAGCAGATCTCGGTAAGTGATATACTTTGCGCGTGAAGTGCGGTTACCAGTCGTCAAATCACGGCCCTCAAAGATGTGAGTGATGGAGGGCCACAGTGGTAGTTTTTGAAATAATGAAAATTGTTTGTCGCCTGTGGGAATCGAACCAGGGTTCTCAGGATCCACAGGCCGACTTCATACCACTGAGCTAGCCACCCCATCTGTGAGTAATGTTAAGTAATAAAAGGATGTGGGTAAGGGAAACAACGATTGTTATTAATTTACATTTTCAAATGTCACTGTCAACAACAGGAAATAAATGTATGTATCAGTCTTACCAATTTCAAGTAGTTTATTTTATTGCCAACTGAAACATTTACTTTTAATCACTCTGTATCTATCATGCTATCTAGTAAATCATCTTGATAAAGTTTTATGTACCGCAACAACCAACTAATCATGAGTAAGACATCAATCTCTCAACTTGTTTCCTTCCCTGACACATATATTTCTGTTTCCGATTCCTTTCAAACCATTTCAGTCGTTTCTAATCACTATCTCTTTCCTATCCAACAACTTAAGATGAACATTACCGTCTACCGAGCTGCTGTGAAAATTGTACAAAGCGTAACAAAAAAAATTACAGTTAGGATCGCGAAGCGCTCAACAAGAAGTAGAAGTCAATCAACTACTATTTCCAGCATTCATCTTCATCAGAATGAACCGAAGCTGATGGCCACTGCCGCGAGCTTTGGTTTTTTCATTTCGCCGATCGATTATCACCTTTTTAAATTAAACTACGTTTTAGAGAAATCTTAATTAGATAGGTATGTTATTATTGTTGAAAGTTTTATTTGTTAGCAAACTTAATTCGTTCTGTCTTTGACCTTATAAATGAGCTGGAATATTATATACACAAAATTATAAATATGAAAATGAAAACATACCTAACTAATTGAAAGAGAATAATTTTTAAAGAAATTACAGTAATTAAATTAAAATATTTCTTTTGTCAGCTGTCATTGACTTGTCCAAAAGTTTAGGAATAAATTTATATTAATTATTTATATATATATACCCAGACACATTCAGGCCGTGTGATCTTAAGAAATATTGGGTTTAATCTGTTAATTATGATATTTAATCCAGTCCATTCGGTCTTTTATCAAGCACAATTTGTTATATAAAGGTATATTTTTATCCAGTAAATTTATATTTAACGAATATCAAATATGTAATTAATAAATATTATGACAAATAAATTAGATAAATATTTTAGATAATTTAATTTTTTATTTTTACCTGCAATTGTGTGCAATTCACTTTCAAAAACAAGCGCAGGGACGACACTCCTTTGTTTCTTATCTTTTTTATTCGTTTTCTGATCTTACATTGAGTGTTTAACTGCAATTGTGTGGAATTCACTTTCAAAAACAAGCGTAGAGCGACACTCCCTTCCTTTCTTATCTTTTAATTCGTTTTCAGTTCTTACGTAGAGTGTTTAACTGCAATTGTGTGAAATTCACTTTCAAAAACAAGCGCAAGGCGATGCTTCCTCCCTTTCTTATCTTTTTTTTTTCATTTTCAGTGACTGCATTGTGTGGACTTTTCTTTCATATACAAGTGCAGGCTATCGCTTTCATCTTTTCTAATCTTATAGATTCGTTGTTAGTTTCGTTTTAGATTCGTTGTTAGGAGTAAACGTGAGTAATTTGAGATATTTTATGCATATCTTATGTACGTTGAAGAAAGAAAATGAATGATAAGTGAATAGGAATGATGTGATTGAAGGTTTGTTGTGTGCAAATGATTTCGAGTGTAATAAATGAATGAGTTTATATGCAGTGATCTATGAATGTGGTTGAAGTGAGGGTGGTTTGTTTGGATGAAAATGTTTGACAAGGGCTGATTGTTTGATGAGTGAATGTTTTATGAGTGATTTTAGGGTTCGTGCTACCCCATTTGTTGGGATATAGCGTGAAGATAAGTATGTATGTATGCAATTACAGAAATAATACAGACACTTAAAATTTGAATCATTTTAATAAAATCAATTTGAATTATAAAGAGAAAAATTGAGACCCCGCCAAGATTTGAACCTGGAATCTGTGAACTCCGGTAACATGCTTTAACAAACTAAGCTACAGCCGTCATGTAATTCAAATCTGATTTTATTTAAACTTTTCTCTCTATTTTCTTACGTGCTATAAGCAGCCTCGATCCCAATACTCTTTTATACCCATTCAGAAAGCAAACAATAATAATTTGTTTGTTGTTTCTGACAGATTTGATATTTCTTTTGACTTACCACTTCAAAAACAGATGTGTTTACCTGATTCAAGTCACAGATTTTAATAAAAAAAAAATTCAAAAAGTCAAATCAATCAATAAGGCCAAAACAACAAAAAAATAATTATTATTTTATTTTTCAAGGCATTCTGATATTTGTCTTAAATCCTGTATTTTCTTTTATTTATAACTATAGTTATAGTACATAAGAAACAATAAAAGAACTAACTTAGTAGCCATTGGATGCAGTATTTTTTTTCAACATATTTCTTCATTACACATCTGCTCTAAAATTGATAGCTAAAGACTTATCACCTAATGAAAATTTTAACAAAATAAGTAAATAATTGGAAATATTTTCCAACACTTATCAAAGTTCCACAAAATTACAGCACATTTGAATCAACTTATTAGATCATCATCAAATTCTGGTCAGTTCAGCTTTAATCATAGACGCGTTTCGTTCTTTAGGAACTCATCAGTATGGTGAGACTAACTATCCAGCTAGACCAACTAGGGGCTAGTGAACTGTGGTACTATGTAAGCTGAACTGACAGATGTTAAGAATACTTAGGAAGGTATCATGACATGAGAGCTATGGAGAACCACACAGTGTCATCTATCGACAAAAATCGCAAACTGCTGAACAGCAATAAATAAATTTCCTATTGTTTTCTTATTTTATTAAGACTCAGTTCCACATCGCAATTGACAATTTGTCTTTGTATTAGGAAAATATTAACATTCAATTTTCTTAAAAAATAGACACCCACTATACTCTGTATCCTGCAGCTACGGAACTACACGTTTTCAACTTCCTGCTAAAATCCATTCACAAAGCAAACATTCGCAGGAATTTGAATCAATCTTAGTTTAAAACTTGTACCATAGTAATCCCCAATGAGATTAACTTCCGCTCCAATTCTGCCGCAGTGCTGCGGAGCGATTTAACACGCCTTCTGCGAGCAGCGTCGCAGGGTATGTGACGATGTCGTTGCGATGTCTTCGCAGGACACGTCCGCACATCCGCACGGCCACCCTCGATCATAGATCGGTAATTGGGAGCTGAGTCGGGTGATCGAATGAGAGGTAACGATTCATCAAGCCGTGAATGTTGGTCAGAAGAGAGGAATTTTACTTGGGGTGATTTTATTTTTAGAAATATATATTGTGGTTTTGATTGGGAACTTTTGCCTGATTCATGGAAAAGTTTTTGACGTGTGACACGAAAACTGTAAAGACCATAGCTTTCCAAGCGGTGTGATGCGATATTTGATTTTGAAGATTCCTAATTTGACTCCTACTCAAGCTAAAAAAACTATCATACTGCGGCTTGATGAGCCTGTATCCTGTATTGTAATTAGGATTTAATTTCTGTTATATAGATTAGCATAAATAAATCAATAAATAAATAAATACTGACACATGTTTTTTACAGTACATACGCTCGACCAATATAAAAGCAAAAATGCAAAAAGAAGTAAATTATAATAAATTATCTTGCTATTGTTACATATTGAAATATAAAAATAATTAGGTGCATTCCATATTAAAAATCAGAGAAAAGAAAATTTAAATTAAATAAATTATTAGAAAAAATAATTTGTTGTATATAAATAATTGCGCTACTGATTTTCACCACGTTAAAATACCTCTATGGCTTCCCCTCTACTAACATCTTTCGAGGCCGTAATTTGTCGGCTGGTAATCGCATTTTACGCGCATAAATATAACATTTACCTAGATCTGCTCCGGCAGAGTGCCACACCCAGTAATGGGTAAAAGTCGTGATGATAAATTTATTTTTTTAATTTATAAAAACCACCAATTGGAGACCATCCTGAGCGGCAAAAGTTCTAGGTACGCCACTGGTGAAAATTGTTTGTCGGCTGTGGGAATCAAACCGAGGTTCTCAGGATCCACAGGCCGACTTCATACCACTGATCAGCTACCCCATAAATATTACGCTTATGTTTAATGATGCATATTTTACCTTACATTGGTAATCAAGCCGATGTTATTTCATATTTTATGTGTCATTTAATTAGAATTTTTTGTTACATATCGTAGAGGTATCAGGAAATTTTATATCTATGTTTACTGATACATATTTTTCTTTACTAATCTAGAAAATATTGCAATATTGACAGCCTTCGATTAATAATTTCGCAGTTCATTATTAACAAAATTGTATATAAATTGTATTAAAACATATTACAAATTAACAGTTATTATATTTAAATTGTAATTATATCCATTTAAATATCCATAAATTTAAATAATCTATCAGTTAATGACCGTTACCACAATATCGGTTTTATTTCCGACGCTGCTATAAATTTTACCCAAGGTTACATTACAATGAATGAAATAAAAAATGTTCTATACAGTACATTAAATTTGTTTCATCAATGGATTACAACAATGTTTAGATGTTCCGCTGCGTTGTTATTTACGATGTAATAATATAAAAGGAAAATTTTGTGTTAAATCCTGTTGGTACTGCGTGAAATATATGCTTAAATTTCACTAGCTAACTTGTCTAATTATTTATTTGGTAAATGACTTTCTCTTTATGCGTAGATAGAGATCATCAAATTTTATTTACGCGGAATAATTAATCAGTATGTGTACTCATGAGTACTGAATATGCTAATTATTCAAATTTTTTACTTGTAACTAGTAGCAATACATTAATTTCCAAACTCGTAGTTAATCAATGATATATGAGTTAGCATTCTGACACTTAAGTTCCCTTTTCTATGTATTCAGATAACTAGACTCTAGATATAGAGGTTTAAAATAACATGAATAATGATAAAGAACAAAAAACCTTAGCGTTTAATTTATTTTGTCATTAATGCAGTCTCGAAAACTATACGACTTCGATTTTTTTTCAGTTTATTTCATAGAAAATCCTTTATTTATTTGTTTCGTATTCATGTACAAAAAAAAAACAATTAAGGGATAAATTAGTACTAGTTGGGTGCAATTTTTTATTCTAAACATCGTTTGTATTTACACTTAGAAACATTGTATTCCCTGTATTACATATTTTAATTTTACATCCGATATATAATATATTTTATGCACAACCGGGCCGAAAAGCATGTGTTTTAGCCCTAAAAAACGGGCTTAAACACATTGCTAGGACAATTAAAGAGATATTTGAGTATTGTTTTTATAATTACAATAAAATCTTATACAAACTTGTTGTCGATTCATTTGGTTGATAGTAGTAATCAGCGCCATCTATTAGATTGTTTCTATACTTATTGACAGTGTGAACAGCAAGGCAAAGAAAACTTATATGGGACACGGTTTATACGCATAAATACTGCTTTCAACTGACAGTTGGTAAAGTCTATTTTCTGTCTGGTCGTAGAAAAAATACTTTTATGCACAACCGGGTCGAAAATCATGTGTTTTAGCCCTAAAAGGCGGGCTTAAACACATCTTTTTAACCCTAGGATAAAAAAAGAATAATTCCTATGGATACATAAATAAAATGACAATGACAATGAATATTTGATTCTGCAAAATGTCATTTTGACATATAACCTATTTACATATTTTAATCTTTTGAACATATAATTAAATATGTTATTTTATTATGCATAAAATGTTGTATGTACCACGGCTGAAATTAGCGTTTCTGACCCTGAGTATGTTATTAGCCCTCGGCGCTTTGCGCATCGTGCTAATAATCAGGCCACGGGCCACAAACGCCTGTTTTAACTCTTGGTACATAAGTAAATATTTTAGCTTAAAACGTAGTTATCAACTATCATATCGTAGAGGTGTGTAGTTCGTGAACGAACTAGTTCATATGAACTATTCCTTATAGTGAACGATACGAACTAGTTCGTGAGTTTATTAAAAACTAGTTCACTGCGAACTATTCGGATATGATTCATCACCACGGCGGCACGGCCGATGAGGTCGAATCGAAAGCGGGGAGTGTTGTTTTTTTATTTTTATAATTTTATTTTGTGTATTTTTTATTTATTTAAAAATAAAACTTTAAAAAACCAATTTTGTCTTTTATTTTTTTCTTCTTTTATACTTGCTGTCAAATTATACTAGAACCAGATCCTAAAAGTTCACTTGTTTTCGCTCGTGAATCACAATACAATACGATTTCCGTTCATCATAGTCTTAAAAATTTCGCGAACGAAAGTGAACTGATGAACTATTTCAGAGAATTAATCTTTTTGGTGAACGAGAACGAATTAACTTGTTCACTCAAATGAACAAGAATTCCCATCTCTATCATATCGTGGTCGCCAAACACATTAGAAATTAAAGGAATCCTGTCACCATGAATATTTTTTTTACAGTGCAAAATTTGATGGCTTCGAGACTCATGTTTTCATATTTACAATCTGAAGCGTTAACCAGCGTGAATAACAAACAGAAGAAATTCACATAACAGATGAATATCTAATGAACAAACATTTTTGCAAATGACAATGCTTTTGCAAACATTTAATTGTTAAATATAAAAATGTGATAAAATTAACAAAGGCGTCAAAAATTTAAATAGTGTAAAAAGCATAAAACTGTCATAATAAAATGACATAACAAGTTCAACTGTTTATTCACAACAAAAGAAATATGCTTCCTGACAGAACAATCACATGTGAAAAGACAACATTAAAAATAATCCTCTAGAGTTGGTAGCTCAAATAATTTACACGTACAACAAACAAGATTCTTGAACTTCAAACAAAATCGCCCGCAAGATAAACATCACACATCACATCACTTTCCATAAACGCCGCACCAGGCTTTCTTCCTTCCGCTACAACTATGTACCGTACCATCGTCTAGTCGTATACCGTATACGAAGTTTATAACCGTTAGTTGTACTTTCACTAGCTTTGTATCGTTGTTACATGAACGCAACGGCGCAATGCGTAAAATAAGAATTCAAGGTCACGATCTGACGTGAGTAATGTGCCTGACGTTGCAGCGTATGCTGCTGCAGAGATACCAACTGTAAATAGTGAAAGTTCCTGTGGATGACAATTATTACATGCAAAGTTTGTTCTCGATGTGTAGCAAGTTAACAACCGACGAACTATGTGTTTTGCGACTATTTCATGGGTCGTTTGATTCGGAATTTGTTTTTGAATTTTAATGAATCGGACGGAAGGTTGTGTTTGTTATTGCTTGAACTTAATTCGGTTTTATGTGCTTTTGACTAGAACGAATCGTGTTTAGTTATTTTACTTTTATGAGTGTTCTGTATGCAACTGAAAAATTGTTTCATTGTTCTTTTTATCGTAAACTGAAAACTAACATTGTTATACAGTTTACTCTATAACGGCACAATATAGATATAAAAATTTAAAATATTTCAATTGAAATCGAAATAGCTACCAACTTTAGTTTTAATTTCAAATTCAATTCCAAAGGAAAATGTTATTGAAATTTAATTTTACATACATACATATATACATATTTTCACGCTATATTCCAACAAATGGGATGGAACTAACCTTAAAATCACTCATAAAACATTCACTCATCACACTCATCAAACAATCAGCCCTCGTTAAACATTTTCATCCAAACAAACCACCCTCACTTCAACCACATTCATAGATCACTCCAAATAAACTCGAAATCATTATTACACAACTAACCTTCAATCACATCATTCCTATTCACTTATCAATCATTTTCTTTCTTCAACATACATAACATATGCATAAAACATCTCAAATTACTCAAGTTTACTCCTAACAACGAATCTAAAACGAAACTAACAACGAATCACGCCTTTTACCCATTATTGGGTGTGGCATTCTGCCGAAGCAGATCTCGGTAAGTGATATATTTATGCGCGTAAAGTGCGGTTACCAGCCGTCAAAGATGTTAGTGTTGGGGAAGCCACAGGGGTAAATTTTAAATTGGTGAAAATGTTTGTCGGCTGTGGGGATTGAACCAGGGTTCTTAGGATCCGTAGACCGACTTGATACCACTGAGCCATTATCCCAAATGTACATACATACATACATATCTTCACGCTATATCCCAACAAATGGGGTAGCACAAACCCTAAAATCACTCATAAAACATTCACTCATCACACTCATCAAACAAACAGCCCTCGTCAAACATTTTCATCCAAACACACCACCCTCACTTCAACCACATTCATAGATCACTCCATATAAACTCGAAATCATTATCACACAACAAACCTTCAATCACATTCCTATTCACTTATCATTCATTTTCTTTCTTCAACGTACATAACATATGCATAAAACATCTCAAATTACTCAAGTTTACTCCTAACAACGAATCTAAAACGAAACTAACAACGAATCTACAAGATTAGAAAAGATGAAAGCGATAGCCTGCACTTGTATATGAAAAAAATTAATTTTGCATGCTTTAAACGACAGAAATAACAACCAAAATATAAACAAATGTTTGTCCTTTCATAAATCAAAAAAACAATTTTTAATTATTCGTAATGTTCATTTTAATGTTTTTTTTATGAGTTAGGCGGCTCAGTGGTATCCAGTCGACTTGTGGATTTGAGAACCATAGTTCGATTTCCACAGCTAACAAACAATTATCAGCACATTGAAACTACCCCTGTAGTTCCTCCTCCACTAATATCCTTGTGGACCTTGATTTGACGGCTGATAACAACACTTCTCGCGCATAAATATATCACTTACAGAGATCTGCTACGGCAGAGTACCCACATCCAGTAATCGGTAGAACTTTCTTGTTTAAAATCATTAGGAAATCAGAAAATTACGAAAGTATGATTTTATATGTTAAAGGCAAGATCGCAAGCGGCGGTACTCCAGTTTTAATTTAAAATTCTGCTTTGTTTTATGGTAATATTTTACTTAACAAATTAGACGTTGTCATTATTAATAGCATCGTGATAGAAATACATGCCTCATTATAAGTCATCAAATCATGCTTCTTCTGCAAAATTATTGTAATCTAGTTCAATATTATGCAATTTAATATCATATATAGGTATTAGGTAGTACCTGTAGTTAACAAAATATACGATGAGACATAAATTGTATAGATAAATCATCTCAATATAATTTCGAAACAAATCTAATTATTTAATGACGGACAGTCAAAGAAAAAAGTAAACCAAACTGGACTTTAATTACTTAAGTATTTCGGTATTGTACTTTCATATTATTTGAAACATCTGGCATCGAGTATTTTCTGGCGTTAAATGGTTCAATCACTACTTGGGGGTAGGTGGCGCAGTGGTATCGAGTCGGCCTGTGGATTTAAGAATCCGGGTTCGATTCCAACAGCCGACAAACAATTTTCATCAAATTCAAACTACTGCTCCCCTCCACTAACATCTTTTGGGGCCGTGATTTGATAGGTGATAACTGCACTTCACGCGCAAAATATATCACTTACCGAGATTAGCTAAGGCAGAATGCCACACACAGTAATGGAGAGAAGGCGTGTTGATATATTTATATTTTTTATTTTAAAAGTTTCGAAATAATTTGAGAGCAATAGTTATAAACAGCATTTTTCCTAAAACTGTGCGATTTATAAAATCACAAAAATATTGTCCAAATTTATAAAATTTAATGATATTCACGAGAACGATGTTTTATACGGCGTTGCTATGGTTTGTTTGTTGATTGCTTGCACATTGTTCTACGTTATTTAAAAATATTTCACTAATTTCAAGATAATTTCTTCAAAATCGTCTAGATTGGAATACTACAGTGAGTGATTCTTCTTTATCATAAACACCTCCAAATATAGTTGAAGCCCCAGATCATGCTATGTTGGATCTATTTTCGACAATGACAATCAACCTGCTGCTGGTACTTCTAAAGCCTCCGAAATTGTTGTCAATAATATTACTGTTAATAATATGAACAGGTACGGAAGAAATCAATGTATCTTTAGACAGTACAAAAGTTTCCACTTCACATTATGTCAATATAAGCAACTGTAACAACTGTGTTAATAATATACACAAACAATAAATATTATGTATTTCACTTACTCTTAAAATAAAATTATTTATCGATATATTTTACTTTGTTCGGTTCTTTTTATTAATTGTGTACAGATTAGATATACTGCAATTTAAGGTTATGTTTATAAACGTCAAAATATACTACTGCGTATTTACTAGCGCTGGCTCACTGCATCTTCTTCCTCCATAAGCGTCTGAGGCCAAAATATGAAATCCGCGCTCGGCGCGAAATTTAAATCGGTCTAAATACAACTGTTTTTACAGTTGCGTAAAGAATTACTTTCCGCACTAGTGTTTCTTTGCTTACAGAAACGCACTTGGTCTGCATTTGTCACCCGTAATCAAGGCAATAATAGTTACGTAACAACGAAGAAATCGCACAGTTGTAGGAAAAATATATTTATGTTATTTAAAATATTTAAAAAAATAATAATTTGATATGTTTGATAGCTGAAAATATATAATATATGAGTGAAAATATTAAACAATATTTACTTCGTTTAGATACTTCTTTCTAGTAGTGTACATGCTCCTATGATGAGTCGCTATGTCCGGCAAGAGTCTGACATTTTACAAGACTCAATATCCTATTTAGCAACAGTAATTTTGATACGTGTATGACCGATTAACTCATCTGGGAATAATGATGAAATCAATTAGTTGTAATTTTTATAATTAAAATTTAAGAACAAGGCTATGTACAAGTAATTATAGTACAGTTTATCTATTTACTAAAGAAAATCAATAATTAAGATTTGCGTTGCATACTTGAATATTTTACATTGCTTTTCAGTTAGTTTCTTTGGCAAACATAGTTGTCGGAGTTTTAGAATAATTTATAAGAATTGAAAAATATTGACTTACTTATGTAAACGTGATTAAAGTTTTTTAAACTTGAAATGTTTTGAATGTAACTTTTTTCATTTTTAAAACTGACAGACTTACTTTATATTTCGCCTTGAGCAAATGAGAAAAGTTGATAATTCGTTTTAGACTCTTCAAATTATTCCCCAAACAGAAGACAACTTTCAACAAATTTAAAACGATAATTAACAAAATAATTATTAAAAACAATAGTCTTATCCATAATTAGAAAATTTCTTGTACAAGTTCTTCTCACACAAATGAAATTAAAAAGTAATTGACAGCAGATCTCTCAGCATATGAGTACCTTTTGCAAATACAGTGTGATTACCAGCCGTCAAATTATGCTCTTTAAAGATGATGGAAGGGAAGTCACAGAGATAAATTAAATATGTTGAAAATCAGTTTTCTGCTGCGGAAATCAAACTCGAATTTTCAATACCATTGGTGCATTTCCACGGTGTAATTTAAGTAATGTACTTTTGTAAAAGTAAAATAAAAATAATATATCATCACGCCTTGTACCCATTACTAGATGTGGCACTCAGCCGAAGCAGATCTCGGTAAGTGATATATTTTGCGCGTGAAGTGCGGTTACCAGTCGTCAAATCTTTGGAGGCCGTGATTTGACGACTGATAACTGCATTTCACGCGCATAAATACATCACTTACCGAGATCTGCTTCGGCTGAGTGCCCCGCCCAGTAATGGGTAAAAGGTGTGATGATATATTTATATTTTTGTAAAAGTAAAACTAGGATAATTAATTATAAGAATCTACTAAATGCTCATGCGAATCATTATTATAAATTAAAATGTCAGCAAATATACTTATAAATAGAAGTATGCATTTCAATTATGTAGAAACAGATGTATAATATGAAAACCTGGTTATAAACGGAAATGGGAAATCAATGTTTCCTTGCGCAAAAGTGGTTCAAGTACAGGCCGAAATAATTTAATTTAAAGTTTTATAAGAATTGCTAAAACTATCTATATAGAAAAGTTACAAACTAAATTTTTCTGACAGTTGAAATTTGTTTCTTATTTTGTTTCTATTTTGCAAAACCAAGTGTTCACAATAAACAGAAATTGTCATTTTATTTATACATCCATAGAAAATATTGTTTTATGGTCCTAGGGCAAAAAAAAAGAGTTTACGTCCATTTTTCATGTCTAAAACACATAAATTTCAGGCTAGTTGAACATAATAGTTATTTATGTACCAAGGGTGAAAACAGGCGTTTCTGGCCCGCGGCATGATTATTAGTAAGAGGCGCCAAACGTCGAGGGCTAATAACATGCTTAGGGTCATTTAACCCGTGGCACATGCAATATTTTATGCACAACAAAATAACTTTTAATGTTATGTTCAAAAGATTAAAATTTGTACATAGGTTATATGTCAAAATGACATTTTGGAGTATTCACGATAAACAAAAATTGTAATTTTATTTATGTATCCATAGGAATTATTTCCTTTTGGTCTTAGGGCTAGAAAGAAGTGTTTAAGCCCGCTTTTTAGGGCAAAAACAAATGAATTTCGGCCCGGTAATAAATTAGGAGAAAAAACTGAATAATATTATAAAGTACAAACGGGTTTATCCTCCCAGCACACTCCTAGAGCCGATCCTGTATACCTACTTAAATTTAGCATTAAATTTGATAAATTAATCAATAATTCAAGCGTAAATAATCCCAATTTCACAGTCAGTAAATTATCGAAAATTATATGGTTTTCTAATCAATCGAAATACACGACAAAAACATAGATATTTTAAATGATTACAGCATGTAAACACTTATTTTTAATTATTACCCATGTCCTGATTAAGGCCATCCACCATTTACTTCTGCGCATCTAGATACCTATGGCCTTCCATATTTAAGCATCATTGAAATAAAAAAGAGGATCTGTAAGTTGAAATGGATCGCTAGACCACCAAGGACGAGTATATGTACTGAGTAAAATGTACTTAATTGTCTCATTCTGTCGGCGATTTAGAAATATAGTTCGGAAGGTCATGATATACTTCAATTTATCATTAAAGAGTCTTTTGAAAGCCATGCCATTCTTGAATCGCTCATACTTTGACAATTAGTTAGCGTTTTGGAAGTAGGACACGGGATTTGTAGAATTAATTATACGGATTTGGCTACACGAACTATGAACTTAATTTGTGACCATGGACAAATGGTCCAAGCATTTGTCTTAAATTATTGACACATAAATGATTCGATTTGTCTTTAACCACGCTATTTTTATGTCATTGTTAGTAGAAAATCTAATGAATGGTTCCATGTTTCCCAAATAAATCTGTGACCTCGTCCTTAAACTTGCTTAAATATTAATGATTTTTATGAATTTAATATTAGTAATACTATGATACTTTTTTGGGTTTCAACAGTGGCGTATCTAGAGAGGAGCGCCGGGCGGCACATATTTTGGGGCGGCATTTTTATATTTTGTTTTATTTGTAAAAAACAACTTGTTCACTTCATAAGTTTACTATTCAATTTCTACGAATTATGAATGTAGGGTTGAAAATATTATCTCAAAAAATTCCTTTATCACTGCCTAATTTAAATATGCCATCCAATGGTAAAAAAGTTCCCCACCTATAGTTTGTCTCAATTACAATTATTTATTTATGTTTATTAATTTAAGGGCGTAATGGCTCAGTGGTTTCGGATTGGCCTGTGGATCCTGAGGACCCCGATTCGATTCCCACAGCCGACAAACAATTTTCACCAAATTAAAATTACGCCTGTGGCTCCCCCACCACTAATATCTTTGGGGGCCATGATTTGACGGCTGGTATCCGCACTTCACGTACATAAATATATCACTTACAAAGATCTACTTTGGCAGAGTGCCATATCCAGTATTGGGTAAAAGTCGTGATGATATATTTATTTTATATTTATTTTTTTAATTTATAAAAACCACCATTTGATTGATTTAGAAAGGGCGGCAAATAGGAGACCGCCCTGGGCGGCAAAAGTTCTAGGTACGCCACTTCGTGTCAATAATTGTATTTCGAGATTTATTATTGTTATTTGATATTACGTGAAAAAGGTAATATATCAAAATATCTACACTTTAAACAGATAGATATATGTCTATGTATGAAAGTATGAATAATTTATAAATTCGTGAGCTACTTGAAAGATATATCTAAATGCTATGTATGTGTACATTTATCTAAAGTGGAACAATAGTATCTACACTAACATAAAAGTTTTTTCAAGTATTTATACAGCAAACATTACAGTTTCGTTCTTTTCAAACTGACTTTGAAATTGTATATATTATGAAAGCAACATATCGTGTAGAAACATTTGTGAGTATCAATATCTAGAAAGATAATAATAAATGTAAAATCGAATATAATTTAGAATCAATTTAAAATGGAAACTATTTATCAGATATTATAAATTATTTACGGTAACCATCACGCAAGTCTCAGATTATTTTAAGAACTTAATGCATAAAATTTCACTATAAATAGGTACTTGTTATTGATTTACAAAATTAAAATTCAAAAATACTTACAAACCGAAAAATATAATTACCTACTTTTTAAATTACTACAGGAAACTATATCCGATTAGGGAACCTACAGGGTTACAGTTTATAGTAGAATTCGAACCACTTAGAAGCACATATACTTTCAGTTATCAATTGAGTTCAGGTAAAGTTTAAATTTGCGAAGTCTCGCTTGTGACACGGTTGTTATCTCTTAGGTTTTAGCCCATAAGAACCTGGGTTCGATTCTTACTACCGACAAACAATTTTCACCACATTAAAATTATTCCTGTGGTTCCCTCATCATTACCATCTTTAGAGGCAGTGATTTGACGACTGGTAACAGCAGTTCACGTGTATAAAATATATCATTTACCAGAGTTGGGCAGTAGCTAGCTACTTCTGTAGCTTAGCTACGTTTACCTTAGCTATAGCTGTAGCTTAGCTAAATGTGAAAAAATATAGGTATAGTTTGTAGCGAACTATTTTTTTTGTATTAGCTTGAAAATATTGTTATTACAACTGAAGCTACTTTTAAAGTTACTTTTTGTAGCTTAAGCATTAAGAAATACCTATTTATTTTTGTTTTGTATTTGAATTGTACCTTCTTTATTGTCTGTTTAGGAGTCTTCAGTTAATGTGACAGTTAATTTATTCCGATCTAAATAAAAATTATAACATTATAAATTACCAGTACATTTGTCCACTTGCTATTTTTGATATTTATGTACATAATTGTAAATTAACAGTCATTATAACAAAAGACTGATCAACTGATCATATGACAATGGCAAATTTAATTAATTCACAATAATTGAAAAAAGTAGCTTTAAAATTTAACAGCTACTTTAACGAAAGCTTTTAGCTGTAGCTTAGCTATATTTTACAAAATGTAGCTTATAGCTGTAGCTCAGCTTTTTTAATTTTTTTTTAAGTAGCGTGCCCAGCTCTGATATATATATATATACAGAGTGTCCCCGGATGGTCCTAACTATATTTGTAAAAATTGTAATTTTTCATTTTTCGACAGTCAAAAAGAGAACTCGGGTTCGATCAGCTGACAAACAATTTTTACCACATTAAAACTACCGATGTGGCTTCCTCTACTAACATCTTTGGGAGCCGTGACCCGACGGCTGGTAACCGCACTTCACGCGCAAAAATATATCACCGAGATCTGTTACAGCAGAGTACAATACTCACTAATGGGTAGAAGGCGTGATATATTTATTTATTTTATTTTTTAAATACATGTATTTTTGCAATGTGTGTTTTTTTTTCACTTAACTCTTGAGGATGATGCAATGGCATCGAAACCAGTAGAGTGTAATTATTTATATATATTTTACAAAATGTAGCTTATAGCTGTAGCTCAGCTACTTTTTTAAAGAATAGCTTTTTAAGTAGCTTGCCCAGCTCTGTCATTTACCAAGATCTGCTACGGCTGAGTGTCACACCGAATAATGGGTAAAAGGCGTGATGATATATTTATTTGTTCTTAATAATTGATGAAATCCAACTGAATTATAATTAGCAAAATTGAAATACCGCCAAGATTTGAACCTGGGACCTATGAACTTCGGTCATATGCTTTACACCAACTAAGCTACTGTCACCCTTGACTTCATCAACTGTTAAGTATTTACTTAAAATGTTAATTACATTTTATTGTATCTATTTTCAAACAATAATATTTTTAAAATGGATAGTTGTTCTCTTTCTTCCTAAAGTACACATAAATTCTTTTTTTGATAATCAAAATCTTCGAGTTAGCATTGACCAAGAAATGGCAACCGTGTCTTTGAAATAACAGTACTACCGTAATGCAGCAACTAGTCGTAAAGTATACAGAGAGTATGAAATAATAGTTATACTGAGGACATAGTTTCTTATTTTTTACTTATTTAAGACTTTTTAAATAACCATTAAAAAATTTGAAAATAAATAGTATTTTGCAAGTCAAAAATAACTGGCAAGGAACAGAAAAAACTGTCCACCAAATCAAGAAAAGTTAGTATACTTAAAAACTTAAGAAATAGGAAGTATGTACTTCATTGATTAATGACTTATTTAATTCTTCATTCAAATAGGTAGTCAAAACAATATGACTGCGATATAAGATTCCTAATTTGTGATTTATGTTTATAAGGAGTGTCTTATAATAAAAGAAGAAATATACCTTCGATTTCTACCGAGACTTATTACCTACCATCAAATTTCTCGTCGAGTAAAAATACCAAAACGCTAGAAGCTAGATATCAATAAAGAAACGCGCGTGTGGAGAAATTAAATCATTAAAAAAAAGTATTGTACCTTGGTAAGAATCTTGCTGGTAATATCTGTTTGACAAGAAGAAAGTTATAGTGGTCTGAAGGTAGGTACGAATCAGTCGCACGAAGTGAATTTTAAACGTGACCCCAAGGTAAATATTGGGAAATAAAATTTACAATTGTAATGGGATCTTGTTAATGATCCGAAGAATTATAAAATGTGCATGAAATGACGAAGACAATCAGGTACTCTACTCTGCGAGATTGTAATTGGATGTATTAATCATGGCTATTACTTAAATTGTATGTCAAAGTTTATATTTAAATACTATACATCATTTGCTAATTAGAATTATCATGCGTTTTTGCGACCTTTCTAAAACTTTCTTTTTTCTTTATTTGCAGGGACGGCGAGAACATGCAACGACGCAGGTGCATCTATTAAGAAAAATAAAGGGATGCAATGATACAAACATTTGTTTACTTTAAGATTCAATGCATTCACGGTAAACAAAACTTTATTTAGGTTTAAGAAATATTCTATAATTTATATGTATATTAATACTTATTTCACTCAGAATGATTGAAATATAATTTCATTTATTATATACTCGCAATAGGGTGTTCCAACAGTACGGCGTTGAAAGAAATATTTAACGTATACCAATTTTAGTTGTAAATGTGTTACAATAGTGCATAATAAAATGATCAAAAGTGACGTATTAATATCTAACAGGCAGATTCATAAAACGGATTAATGTCAACACCATTTTTAATATTATTTATAACTATGTTTCAAATTAAAACAGATTCAAGAATTTTATTAAATTTGATGTTAATTAATAGTCTTTTTAACTCAAGTTAAAATAAATTTGTTTCTCACATTGGAAAGAGAGTTACAAACGAAATAAAAAATAGTGTTAGCGCTAATCTGCTTTATGAATTTGCCTGTAAAATAGTTAATTAAAAAGTGAATTATTCAAAACGATCGCTATTGGCATTCTTTGTGATGTAGGTAGCGCTATTAAACTGCAATGTGACATTGTGAGGCAATGCGCATGTGCACCGAGATGGCAAATTCGGGACAAATAGTATATTACGTACCATGAACTGTAAGTGACACTTTTAGGTCAAGAATGTAGTTTGGGAAATCGAGACCCGAAGGGTCGGGATTTCCTAAACATCTGCGAACTAAAAAAATCAGTTAAAGATCGAGGTTAGTAATTTATTTTTTACAATACTTGCACAAAAAGAAAGAAAAGAAAATATGTTTCAAAATTTTAGCTGTCAAATTGTTGTCAAAATAAACGGGACCTTAATATGTAATATTTACTTACTGTCCACGGTGGATTGTAAGTAAATATTATAGTCCTGATATAATCATGGAAACCAATGTGCAACAAAAGTTCCACTTACTGTGTTTAAATTTTGTCATAATAAGTAATTTACAGTACAAGTATTGTAAGAACAATATTTAATAACAATAAACATATGGGGTGGCTAGCTCAGTGGTATGAAGTCGGCCTGTGGATCCTGAGAACCCTGGTTCAATTTCCACAGGCGACAAACAATTTTCATAATTTCAAAAGCTACCCCTGTGGCTCCTCCACCACTAACATCTTTGGAGACCGTGATTTGACGACTGGTAACCGCACTTCACGCGCAAAAATATATCACTTATCGAGATCTGCTTCGGCAGAGTGCCACACCCAGTAATGGGTAGAAGGCGTGATGATATATTTATTTTTAATAACAATAAATGTTAGAATAGCACAGTAACCTAGTATATAAAATCTTCCATTTTAATTCAACCTAAAAAATGTACATAAATGTTTACTTTTTAAATTTGTAGAATAATAATTATTTTTATTATTACCTGAATATTAACAGTTGGAACATGATTAATATAATATAATTCATCACAAATTTCCTAAATTATAAGTAAAAGGATATGTAAAAACTCGCCGTCCCTGGCATAGTATATAATTCGTGATAATACCTAAGTAGCTAAATTAGGTACGTTAATCCAATGAATTTCTTATCGTTATTCGTTACTTTGTTTGAAAACAACAAACCTAACTAGATATTACAAGTAAGAATGTAATAAATATACATAAAGACTGGTTTATGCAACTTTCCGTAAAGAATATGAATGCAACATAGGAATAATACATAATACATTGTAACAAAGTCAGTTTATGCAGTCAGTATCATAAAACCATAACAATTAACCAATTAGAAACTAGAGAAGAATAATGAAACCAACTGAATATGCACAGTACTGTATTTCCCATAATTCACCGACTTAATGAGCTTCTTGTACCTTGTACCAGTAATTATTTATATACGAATATTAGCTCAAAATAAATGTTAATATTACTATTGCTACTAACTTACATACATAAATGAATAGTACATACGTGGATCTGCCGAGTCCGATTTCTATTACTTTCAAATTTTATGTACAATAATATGGATTTATTTTGAATAATTCTAAAATCTAATAGGAGATAGTTTTGCCTAATTTTAGATTTGTATAGGATGCGGGCACTCACGTGACACTGTAAAGTTTTGTGACGTAAAAACAGCTGTTCGAGCAAAGACCACTGCACCACCTACAAAATGAACTATTTTTTTTGGGACGAAATTTGAAAAGAACCGTTCTTTTCAAATCTCGCCACAAAAAAATAGTTCATTTTGTAGGAGGCGCAGTGATCGCAGCCCAACAAGATTTGAAAAGAACCGTTCTTTTCAAATCTCGTCCCAAAAAAATAGTTCATTTTGTAGACGGCGCAGTGATCTTTGCCCGAACAGCTGTTTTTACGTCACAAAACGTCACAGTGTCACGTGAGTGCCCGCATCCTATTGGATATAAGTAGCAATCAACTTGCACAACTGCATAAGAAATTAAAACATTATGCTAAATGAATGACATAAAACAAACTGTTTTTGTAATATTAATAGTTATTTAACTAATTAGTGTGTTAATGAGGGCGAGTAATCCAAAAAAATTAACGCGCTCGCTACGCTCTCGCATTAATTGTTAAATAAATAAATAAATAAATATATCATCACGCCTTCTCCCTATTACTGGGTGTGGCACTCTGCCGAAGCAGATCTCGGTAACTGATATATTTTACGCGTGAAGTGCGGTTACCAGCCGTCAAATCACGGCCCCCATAGATGTTAGTGGTGGGAGAGCCACAGGGGTAATTTTAAATTGGTGAAAATTGTTTGTCGCCTGTGGGAATCGAACCAGGGTTCTCAGGATCCACAGGCCGACTTGATACCACTGAGCTAACTACCCCATAATTTATAGTTGAGATTCTTAATTGCTGATTAATATATGAGTTAGTTACAATATTTTTCCGTTGATCGTACCTTTTTAATTTGGAGAAAATATAATTTTATTTCAATTTGTAAGGTTAGTAACGTTTGTAATATGTTAGGAACGTACCTGTCACCAGTGGTTTTTTTGGTTTTTAGAATAATGTTTTGATTTTTAAATTAATTTTAAAAGAATGCTACGTGAATATTATTTAGCTAGAAGTATCAAAATCATTTCGTTTAATTCTGTTTAGCATTTTGCTACAACTTAGCGCTAGCTAATATATGCTATATTACGTGTGTTGTATGCATCCAAAACATTGTTAATTAATAAAAAATCATGCATTAATACGGACAACTAATGTATGATTTTGTATACAATAATGAAACCCATTAATGAACGATCAACGAAAATGAATATTTAATAATTGACTTCTCAATCTCCATTTTATTATTTTGTTAACACTTGAAGACGGATCTGGAAATCTACAAATTTACAATCAAGATGTCATTCAAATTTCACTCTACTTTTTATCTAGCAAATGAGATTAAGGTTTTTGCTTCTGTAAATTTAATTATAAGTTTTTATTCGCGGAAAGATGCATAATAATACAATTAAGTTGTAAGATAAATTAATTCATTAACTTCTCATGCAGTTTCTTGCAACTTATCTAACTAACAAAAACGTAGGAAGCTACAGTTTGTTTGTCTGTATAAATTTCAGAATTTCTATCTTCCTGCAAAAAAAACTGTTAGCTGTTTATCTCGTCTTGAAATTTCAAGTGTTTTATACATAAATTCAATTTTATATACAAATCGATGAACCATATTTTATTATAGTACCTATCACTAAATTTGTTATTGTTATTGAAATTTAATCTTATTTTCACGTTAAAATGGAATAAGAACAGATTCAAATTTAATCCCATCGAGATAAAATTGACAAGTAAAGCATTACAGTAGCAACAAGTATATTAGCTGTATTCCATTTACCACTTGGTTCACTTAAATCAGTTCAGATAAATTAGACAACATTACTAAATAAACTAAGCAAACTATTGGAGTGTATAACTTTAAAGTAAATTAGAATAAGTAATTATAGATCTCAAAATAAAGTCAGCGAAGTAATCCAGCGAAATAAATAAGTGATCTGACTCAGTAAATGTAAGTTAGATCTGATCCAAATGGCAAATGGAATATGCCTATTATAAACCTCAATATATTTCATTTTGTTTATGTTGCCTAAGTTACCTAACAATTTGTATAATGCTGTCATTGTGAATTATATAGTGTATAAATCATAGGACTAAAGTGTATTTAATCCCTCAGGTGATAATTCACCCGCAGGATTAAATTTTGTAATTAGTCCCTTGGTACTTAATATACTATTATTTTTCTTAGATATATTACCACAATCACAAAATTAATTAAAACCGTGAAAACGATGTATTGACTGACAGTGCATTGTTAAACAGAAAAATACAAATGAATATCGCTTGTCGTAGTTGCCACTGTACTTTTTATTTCAATAGGCGCATTCCATTTGTCATTTGGATAAGATTTAACTTACATTTACTGTTCCAGATCACTTATTTATTTCGCTGGATTACTTCGCTGACTTTATTTTGAGTACTATAATTACTTATTCTAATTTACTTTGAAGTAATTCACCCCAATAAGTGCATCAGTTTTCTTAATTCATAGTGTCTACCAATTTCAAATTATAAAATTATATATATTACAAAAAAATTCCAGATAGTGTTATAATAGCTATTTACATAACAAGTGCACGAAGACATACTTTGTACATAAGCGCAATTTTAAAGCACGAGCATCGTTCTATATATTAAAATGTTAATTGTACAGACATTTTAAGGTATTTATCAAATAAATAGATACATTATCTTATAACGCCATCAGTCAGACATATTTTAACAAAATTTACAAAAAAAATAAACAATTGTTTTCAAGGCATACTAAACTGTCAATATAAATTTACGCTGCAAATATAATAAATTTCCTCATTGTCGATTATATAATTTTTGCTCGTTACAAAAAGCATTATACAAAACTCGTGCACGAAGATGTCATTTGCACTATTCGCGCACTTGTTATATAAACAGCTATTTTTTTATGAATTCCTGAAAATTATTAGTGTTACTTGCAGTTGGTTTAAATATATACTTTTATTTTTATCATTCGCGGCAATAGCATACCCTCCGAACATCTGTGTCTTACGTAAAAACCATTTAATTTAATTACCTATATACTGGGCTGAATAATTCTATTGGACGACAAAATATACTTTGTGTTGAGTATTTTTGAAGTAATAAATATTTATTCAATGTTTTAAAATTAAATGCTAATTTAGGGATACTATAATTTAAACTTTCTTTCAGAAATTTGTTCAAATACAAATAATACATATATAATATATATTACAATTATTATGTTTATAACAGTTGCAATAATATTTTTATTTATTTAAAATAATATTAAAAGTTAACTTACAAATATTGTATTTGTAGTGTATCTTTCTATTCTTGTAACTTTTTTAAATTTCAAGTTACGCAACTTCTTCAACAATTATTAACTGGTAATTAAACGAACAAATTTATGAGCAAGTCGGATTTACACTAGGAGAATAAAATAAACTCGGATTTATTTTAAATAACACAAAAATACGTTTTTTTCGTGCTTAAATTTAATATAAATTATTATAATTTTAATAATAATTGATTAATGTATAAGTATTTCATTGTTTCAAAAGAAAATAATAAAGAAAAAATTGCAAAACAAGTTTGAAGAAACTATTGTGTTACAGTGTAAGCCGGACTTGGTGTTATACAAGACAAGCCTGTCAGTGACGTCATAACTACTAACTGTACGATAAACGACAAGCGGGCATAAGAGCATTACTTGCCTCGCAACCTTTCAGGGGAACAGACGCGCTACGTACTTTTAACTTCTGGGTATCTCTGCCTTATTAGAAGGCCTTCTTATCTTAAAATCGTTTCGTAGATTTGAGTTATCGCGATATCGGGTTTTGTTTTCATTTCTGCCTTATTAGAAGGCCTTCATATCTCAAAATCGTTTCGTGTGGTAGTGTTATCGCGATATCGGATTTTATGTTGTCCACCACAAACGCTAGCTCCACTTGGAGCTCAACATACTTCATCGATACACCAGGCAAGTTTTATTAGCGTATCGCGGCCCGGATAAAGTCGGATCTTCGCGTAGGTGCTGTTGTTTGGTAAAACCCAGCGAGAGAGTGTTAAACCGATGTCTAGCTGGTGGCGTAGCCGAATCTGCACAAACCAGCCTCTTCGGAGGTGTGTACCAATGAGTCATTGGGAGGTCTAGAAGCCGTGCTGCCAGCCTAGCACTGTTTAACATTTTCCCAACAGCCGGGTAGATTCAGTAGGCGCAAACCGAGAGGTCGGGGCACGGAATATGCTCACGTTTTGATACATTGACAAGCACATTCGGTTGCTTTGTCGTAGATTCAGATTAGCTACATGTACACACTTAGGTAGGGAAAAGGCAAGAAAGAACAAAGAAACCAACTCTGAAATCAACTTGAAGAACAAGAAATGTATGAATGGGATGTGTGGTATGAATGTGGTGTGTGGTATGAATGGAGAATGCTGTTTGTTGATTTACCATAACTTGTTCATTATTCTATTTTACTGCTTTGTGTTCTGAGTTTCTGTTTCAGGTTCATCATGGAGGACCTGGTGTTCATACCAGTGTCATCGGAGCTACCACAATGCTGAACAACATCACCGGTGCCTAGTATCATCATTTTGGAACGGCTGGTGTTCTCACCAGCGTTATCGGAGCTGTCACCATCGTGAACAACGTGAACGAAGCTTGTATCATCATCTGGGAGCAGCTGAAATTCTTATCAGCGTCATCGGAACTGTTATCATCGTGGACATCGTCACCTGAGTCATCGTCTTCTCTTGCAACATCGCAGAAGCTTGGAAGTAACATCAGCACATGTGAAATCGAACATCAAGCCCGCTGCTTACAATATTAATGTAAGAAAATTTTTATTTTTTAAAATTATTTGGGGAAAAGTCAGTTAAAAATATTTATAATTATATTGTTTTAATTTGATAATTTACAATAACTTTCTTTAAAACAAATTTATTATTTGTTTAATATTTATTTGAAAATAAATGATTCACTTTAAAATAATAGTAATGAATCCTTTATTTTATAGCACAACGCTTTTAGTAACTGACAATCTAGTATTAAGGCTGACTAAGTATATTTTTCATTGTTAAATATTCTGGAATTTTTTAAACAAAAATATTTGAAGTAAAAGACGAACATAAATAAATTTGTATCACTTTTAATTCAAATATTTTTCTCTAAATAATTTAGGAACATCTGATAACAGAAAAAATAAGTTAATCAACCTCTAATTGGCTGTTTTACATTAGCAGTAATTGAATGTTATAAATAAACTTAAAATATTTTTGCACAATATTTGAAGTATGAGTTCCAAAAGTTTTATTTACTATATTTTAGTTAATCGAATTTTTAAAATAGAAAAAACTGACAGATTTAGTATTAAATCATTTAACAAAATTATCTACCTGTATTTAAAACAGACTTTAAAAATAAGTAGCTAATCGTAGAACGAATTATTAATGTATTGAAAATCAAGGTTTAGAAATAGTTACAAAAATTTCCGTTTCATATTTCTAAATTATTTAATTTTATCTTTTAAAAAATTATTGAAGTCATATAACTTTTAAGTTGAAGATGAAATTTAAATAATTGTTTTAAATTATTTAATGTTAATTCTGTCAATAGTTTCAATTCTTAATATGATAAACGATTTATGTATAATAATTCAATGTTATTTACTATTTTATGAATGTGATTTGTGATAGTTTCTAATAATTTTGTTGTATGTTGTTTATAGGCGCATTTTCAACAGCAGTGAAGAAGTCGACCTTCTACCAAAAGTTTTCGTCAGGGTTTCCTTTTGGTGTTACAGCTAATGCTGGGAAGGTAGGATCAGCGGCTTGCCCTGAACATCAGATTCAGGTCACTGATCCAGGCTTTATATGTACTTCAAATAAACATTGTATTCATAAATAAATAAAACTATTGCAATAAGTATTGTATTAATCAATAAATAAAATGATTGTATACACAAATAAACTAAATAACTGTAATAAAAATTGTATTCACAAATAAATAATATGATTGTATTTTAATATATTAAAAACAATAATAAATTTGTTTTAAATTGATTTTTATTTTAAAATTATATGTATTTTGAATTTAGCGCCCTGTCTTTTTATTGCGTGGTGCATGAAATTATATTTTAATAATCAGTTTCTGAATTATTGTTAGAAAGAGGAATGATTCATGACTCGTTTGCCGTATAAGTGCTTGTAGCATAAATATAATAGTCCAATATATCGCAGAAAACTTCAAATAATTGTTTACAGACAAAGTGGTCAACTATAAATGAATGTCTTTTAAATTTCGTCCCAAAAAATAGTTAATTATGTACGTGGAGCAGTGATAGCAAGCTGGTTTTCTTTCAGTTCGTGATCGTAGTCAAACAGCTGTTTTTAAATAGATGTCACATGTGTGCCTGCCATCTATTCTTTTTAATTGCGATAAAAATATTTGAAAGGGTTATTATTGTAAAATAAATTATAATTTATTTTGTGTTTATACGCCCCTAACAAACAGAAATTGTTTTAATTATACTTAAAATCGGTGAAATATAACATTATCTTTAATATAATATAATAGTAAAAGCAATAAATAATACAATATTTGAGTACATTTCTTTATTTCTTAAATCATATTTCTTTTGACATTGCTAGGACAATTAAAGAGATATTTGAGTATACATACATACATATATATCTTCATCTATACGCTATATCCCATCAAATGGGGTAGCATGAACCCAATATTTGAGTATTGTTTTTATAATTACAATAAAATCTTATACAAACTTGTTGTCGATTCATTTGGTTGATAGTAGTAATCAGCGCCGTCTATTAGATTGTTTCTATACTTATTGACAGTGTGAACAGTAAGGCAAAGGAAACTTATGGAACACGGTTTATACGCATAAATGTTGTGGCTCGGCAAGCAGAAAATGTCAACTTTCTGCTTTCAACTGACAGTTGGAAAAGTCTAATTTCTGCCTGGTCGTAGAAAAAATACTTTTATGCACAACCGGGTCGAAATTCACGTGTTTTAGCCCTAAAAAGCGGGCTTTAACACTTCTTTTTAACCATAGGGTCATAAAAAAATCATTCCTATGGATACATTAATAAAATGACAATTTTTGTTTATTGTCAATACATGATTTTACAAATTGTCATTTTTACATATAACCTATTTACATATTTTAATCTTTTGAACATATAATGAAATGTTATTTTGTTGTGTATAAAATATTGTATGTATCACCGGTGAAATTAGCGTTTCTGACCCTGAGCACGTTATTAGCCCTCGGCGCTTTGGGCCTCGTGCTAATAATCATGCCGCGGGCCAGAAACGCCTGCTTTCACCCTTGATACATAAATACCTATTATGTGTAAGTACTTCGGAATTCACTATAATCTACTGTTCTTGTTGTGCAGAGTAATAAATAAATAAAATAAATGTTATATATAGGGTACATAAAATTGTTTCTACATATTTATTTATTACTCTGCACAACACGAATTTAATCCCAATTACAGCAGCTTATGTGTCTACCAATTTCATATTAAGAATTCCAGGAGATTCAAGGATTACAAGATATATATTACAAAAAAAATCTAGGTAATTTCATAAAATAACTAACAAAATTTGTAGATATATATTTTCCAAAATTTAAAAAAAACTCGTATAGCGAACTAGCTGTCAAGTTCTTGTACAGCAACACAAAAGCTATGACAGTCAGTTAGTAGAGAACCCTCTCTATGATGCACGTGTTCAAGGAAAAAAATAGCTGCGATCTTTCAAATATCAATTTTATTCCAAAATATAAGAAAACTTAAATTAAAAATATTATTTGACGGTAAATCATTTTTTTCCAGGTATTTTATAATAATTCAGAGATATTTAACGATTTCAAGGTATGTTTTTAAATTTTAGGCTTTTTCCAGGTTTTCCAGGAATTCCAGGTCGGTAGACACCATGTAATTCAGTTCATTCAGTCGTGTATAATTTATCTAAACTGATTTAAGTGATCTAAGTGGCAAATGGAATACAGCGATTATAAATCTGCGATGGCGATTAGCCGATCACCGACGCGAAAATTTATTCAGATTCTACTAGAATTGGAATTCAACTAATATTGCACGAAAACGCAGAGTACTTCGTCGAGTGTTTGTAGCTCAATTGGTTAGAGCAGTCATCTAGCGTATGAAAGGTTCTGGATTTAAATCGGCGAATGCTCAAAGCTTTTTCAACAAATTATTTCTATAATTGGAATTAATTTTCTGCTGTTCAGCGCCGTAAATAAATAAATAAATCCACAAGAATTCCTCTTAGTATCTCAATAATCTACTCCTACTAATTTACACCATCAAACTAAACAACCGCCATCAACATTCGTCGCATAGCGATTGCATGGCCCGCGGCGATCTTCTCCTGCTGTCAGCCGCAACCTCAACCAACCGAAGATGATATATTTACGCTTACTTCGATCGATGAATGACGGACAGATCATGCACTACACTGACAATGCACCACGCTGCCGATCAGCTGAGCCATGTCTAATGACAGCACGACAATATTTGGGTTGTTCGTGAGAGGTCATCAGCTGTTGCAGCAACAGAGTCTGTGTTTGTGTTTGTACACGGAGGTTTTAATTAGGTTTGATAACACCCTCGCTGATGCTGATAGTGAGGAAGATGATAGGATAGGATAGGATACTTATTTGATGATAACTATTGGATTTGTCTAATGCTGTGAACATTAGGATGGTCCAAAAGACACCAACTTTCAGAACATTGGAAAATAAATTGATATGAACTGTAAGTGACAGTTTTTATGTCCTCGATTTCCTAAACTTTCGCGACCTAATGAATCACTTACAGTTCGATGTTAGTAAGATTTTTTTTACAATACCTGCACATATGAAGGAAAAGAAATGTAGGTTTCAAAATGAACATCTGTCAAATTGATGTCAAAATAAACAGGACCTTGATCTATAGTATTTACTTACTGTCCACGGTAGATGGTAAGTAAATATTATAGTCCTGAGGTAACCATGGAAACCAACTATGCAATAAAACTTCCACTTAAGGCCAGTTTGTCAATCACCGCTCGATTAACGTTAATCATGATTAAATAATAATGAACCCCCATAATTTCCGTTACTGGGTGTGACAGTCTGCCAAAGCAGATCTCGGTAAGAGATATATTTATGCGCGTGAAGTGCGGTTATCAGCCGTAAAATCACGATCCCCAAACATGTTAGTGGGGGGAATATAAATAATATAATACCACGACAGAATTTTATCTAATAGTTATTTATGTACCTAGGGTATTATAAAGATGTTTATGCCCTCGAAAGGCGATGTTTACAAGACCGAGATCCTCCGGCGCGATGGTTTGTACATCAAGCAATGCCCGTGGCGCATACAATATTTTATGTCTTTTTAGTATTTTTAATAACCTAAATAATGAATCATGGATAACCTGGCAACAATGAATAGAAGAAATGTCAGTTTTTGACAGTATTATTATAGTAATGCCACTCTTAATGCCCTAGGGCCTATTAAAATTATATAATGTCTTAGGGCAATAATGTACCTTGTATACCTGGTATTAACAAACAGTAATGAACTAGGCAGAAATAAATAATTATATTTAATAACCTGCTAAATATTGAGAATAATTTATATTTACATAAAATTATTTACACAAAATTCTATCTTCGTATTAAATTAATTGTTTTATTTTTTAAGAATAAGTAGAAGTATATGAAAGGAATTTAGCCTTCGATTTTCTGTATAAAATGGTTTGTTAATTCTAATACGGATAATTGTGAAAATTACATTCTTGTAGCATCATTATAATCGAACTTATAGCTTCATGTAAACAACTTTAATATAATTATAACATATTAATAACAAATACTCAATCAACATTATGTACCATTTTTATGGAATTTTTATTTAATTACATATGTGTTTTTGTTTTCGGGTGTCAGCAGTGACGTCCATAAGACCTGGTCAGTTTACAATACATGAAAATTATGATAACACTTATGATATGATTTAGATGTGATATTTTTTGTCTTATCTAATAGATGAGTTTATTTACTTTTCCTCTTCTGTCCTCTCAACATCATATTCTTGATTTAATTAGATTTATAATAATTCAGAAAGAAAAATAAATTTTGCGAAACATATTTTAGTGTCCTACATCCTACATTTCTTTAGCTATCTACTGCAAAATATTTTTATTATTGTCATGAAAATGTTTAAAAAACATTCTAATATGATGGAATGTAGCTTGTTAGGATGAATGATGAAAAACCATAAAACGTAATGCAGCTTTTAACTTCAGTAAAATTACCGTTGCAAAAAACCCGGTGTTATCTAAACGACAAGTCTCTCGGGTGAAATAACAAAGTTTTACGACCGGACAAAACGCATTTTTTATACTTATCCCTTGAATGTTCGAACGTGGTCGAACAATTAAAATTTATCGACAAACAATGTAAGTATTTTACTTTGCATTAACATAACACAATTTCTCTAAAAATATTATGTAACTTCTAAGTAATTTTGTGACAATGACTGTAGCAAACAAAAGACGAACAATTAAAAAGTGAAATGTCTTTCTCTAGCAAATTGCTTGAAAGTAATTTACTGAAATTGCAGACTGCCAGACACATCTTGGAAGATGGATACTGTACAGTCAAGGTTACTGTGTTTTTAGATCAATGTTCGTACGAATTAGATAATTGTTTCAATGTTTCTAATGATTAAAAATTAATTAATTGTTGTGAAATTATTTTAACAAGATTAACACATCATTTCATCAATTTTCACTTAAATGATGTGATGAAAGTAGATCATATTTAATATTTAAAAATTATGTGTAATTATTTCATTACTTATGACATTGCAATTAAATTATTACAAAATAAATATTAAAATTTCATGCGATTTTTTTCCGTCAGTATTAGCAGTATGCATATTTTATATTTAATTTAAAATATTTGTATTATTAAGATAATCATTCAATTTTTTTTAATCGATTTCTGGGTGTAGCAGTTCTAAATATTTGTAGTTTATGGTTTACGGCACTAAACTGTTTAGGGAGGGTGAGTTATAGTGGTACGTAGTGTCTAAAACAACCTTATTACAATACCTGTACTGTAAGTTACATATTAATGAAAACATTTAAAAATAATAAGTGGAACTTTTATTGCATAGTTGTTTCCAAGGTTATAACAGGACTATAATATTTACTTACTATCCACCGTGGACAGTAAATAAATATTATAGATCAAGATCCTGTATGGGGTAATGGCTCAGTGGTATCAAGTCGGCCTGTGGATCCTAAGAACCCTAGTTCGATCCCCACAGCCGACAAAACATTTTCACCAATTTAAAATTAGCCCTGTGGCTTCTCCACAACTAACACCTTTTGGGGCCGTGAATTGACGGCTGGTAACCGCACTTCACGCGCATAAATAATCACTTACCGAGATCTGCTTCAGCAGAGTGCCACACCCAGTAATGGATAAAAGGCGTGATGATATATTTATTTATATTTTATTATTTAGGATCCTGTTTATTTTGAGAACAATTGGGGTAGCTAGTTCAGTGGTATCATGTCGGCCTGTGGATCCTGAGAACTCTGGTTCGATTTCCAAAGGCGACAAACAATTTTCACCAATTAAAAAAAACTATCCCTGTGGCTCCCCCACCACTAATATCTATGGGGGCTGTGATTTGACGGCTGGTAACCGCATTTCACGCCCAAAATATATTTCTTACCTAGATCTACTTCGGCAGAGTGCCACACCCAGTAATGGGTAGAAGGCGTGATGATATATTTATTTACTTTATTTTTAATTTGATTGCTGTTAATTTTGAAAAAAAATTTGTTTCTAAAAAATAAATTTGACTCCTAAGCCTTAATAAATCAATTTAGGGCTAGGGGTTAAATTTATTTTTTAGTTAGTTCTTAGCCTTAGATTTTTACTTTTTACTTCAATTTTGTTTCCTTCTATTTGTGCAGGTATTGTAAAATATAGCTTACTAACCTCGAATTGTACGTGATATTTTAGATCGCAATGTTCGTAACTTAAAATATAATCAATACCTCTCATAAAATATACAATTAATTTTTTCTTCCCGAAGTATAAAACCAGCCTGTATAAAAATAATATTTTATTTTACGAGTGAAACTCTCAAATCATGTCCTCTAAAAGTTGTTTGTGAAGGAAAAAAAGCTCAAGGATAAATTTCATCGACAATATTTTGTCTTTGTTATCAAGGAAACATCTTTTCCATTATTATTTACTCAGTCTTCAAAGAAAACAGAATTAATCTTGAAAATAATCTTCTATTGGACGTAAGTAAACAACAAGACATAATAGTAAAACATAAAAGTAAATATTTGTTGCTACCTAGCTAATTATGTTTACTTTGAGATGTTATCGAAAAGGAGACATATACAGAATAAAATTTCTCAACAGTTCAACAGAGATCTCGGTTAAATTTGCAATATAGAGTGCAGAATCTCCATTTTCTCGAAGAAATTCATGTGATCTAGACCACACACAATTTATTACAAAACATTTCAAAACGCCAAGCAATTACGAATGTTACGCTGGCAAAGTTTGTAACAGCACATCACATCATTCGCATTACACGCATAAATTACCCGTTCGGGACATGATGTATTATATACTAAACTGGCAAATATTTACGTATTTGGCAACTGCGAGTCTTGGAGAGTGAAGTTTATTTAGACTAAACACAAAGATCAATAAATTGTTTACAAAACATCTTTGCGCTTTCCCTATCGCACGCTAGTGACGAATGATTCCTACTTTATCGACACTGCAAGAAAGTCAAAGCCATATGCAACAATAGTTTCTTAAATACCGCTATGTAATGCTTTTTTTAAATTGGATATCCGTATTCCCTTAATTACAAAAATAAACTGACAAAGTATTTATTTTATTATTTTTTATAAACATTTATGCTATAAATATGAAAGTTTATAAAGATAATGTTTTATAACAATAGACACAGGGTCGGATTAAGTGGGAGGTAAAGCTAAATGTTACCTAAAAAAAGAACACGATAATATAAAAATAAAATAAAATATATCATCACGCCTTCTACCCATTACTGGGTGTGGCACTCTGCCGAAGCAGATCTCGGTAAATGATATATTTTGCGCGTGAAGTGCGGTTACCAGTCGTCAAATCACGGCCTCCAAAGATGTTAGTGGTGGAGGAGCCACAGGGGTAGCTTTTGAAATTATGAAAATTGTTTATCGCCTGTGGGAATCGAACCAGGGTTCTTAGGATCCACAGGCCGACTTTATACCACTGTGCTAGCTACCCCAATTTAAAATATATATATATATCATCACGCCTTCTACCCATTACTGGGTGTGGCACTCTGCCGAAGCAGATCTCGGTAAATGATATATTTTGCGCGTGAAGTGCGGTACAAGTCATCAAATCATGGCTTATAAAGATGTTAGTGGTGGAGGAGCCACAGGGGTAGCTTTTGAAATTATGAAAATTGTTTGTCGCCTGTGGGAATCGAATCAGGGTTCTCAGGATCCACAGGCCGACTTCATATCACTGAGCTAGACACACGATAATAATTTATATAATCATCATAATTAAGTGTTTCAGTTGGCAACACAATTCTGGGGATCTTTTTATTCCACAGTTGGCAAAACGACAGGTAAAGGTGGAAATATTATTTGACATGTCATTTTTATAATAAATATAACTAGGTTGAATGATTAAAGGATAGGTATTCGTTATGGTTGTGCTGGCGTTGTTAATTTTAGGTTATTGGTGATGCTATATTGTTTCTTTACAAATAAAACAAAAAATAATTGATTGTTAAATAAAAATGGAAGATATGAAACAATTATTCCAAAGAAATAGTGAATGTATTTGAATCTGCTCAAAAACATGTTGTTTGAATAATTAAATCTCAAAAAATTCTAAATTGTAATTTATTGAATTTATTGTGTTGACCGTCATTTATTCATAAATTTGTTTGAGTAGCTGTTGCTCAGCATCTTTATACGCCCTCGGGCGATGAAAGCCAAATTACGCCCGCTTTTGAGATAGAGGGTTATTGAACAAGTTTATAATGCCAAAATGTCGGCTGTGGGATCGAACCATGGTTCTTAGGATCCACAGGCCGATACGATACAACTGTGCCATTACCCCATTTACAAACATTTTCACCAATTTAAAAAATTACCCCTGTGGCTCCCCCATCACTAACATCTTTGAGGGTCGTTATTTGACGACTGGTAACCGCACTTCACGCGCATAAATATATTACTTACCCAGATCTGCTTCGGCGGAGTGCCACACCCAGTATGGGTAAAAGGCGTGATGATATATTTATTTATTTATAATGCCAGAATAAATTAAATTCTTTTACCACCAAAATTGCTGTATTATTATTAAATTAACTTAAATTGATGTGTATCTGCCAAAGATCAAAATCACCCCTTTTATAATTTCTGGGAATATAAGGTTAGAAAAAAATTTAAAATGATGAAAATCAGTATTCGTACATCGGACACAACATTTTTCACCAAATTAAAACTACTGTTGTCGTTCCCCCTCCACTAACACTTTTGAGGGTCGTGATTTGTCGGCTGGTAACCTCACACCCAGTAATGAGTAGAAGGCGTGATGATTTATTAATTTGTATTTACTGAAAATCTGTTTGAGCTGCCGAAATCGAATTCAGATTTTCATTTCCATAAACCTGAAACATTTTCTCTTAGCCCAATATCCCATAATACAGCGTAATATTTGTTAATCCGGCCCTAAAAACAAAATAAAATTGTTTTTGTCAATATATAATTACATTATTAATACATAATGCAATTTACTATTTTGCTAATATCGCTACTTCCTGAATCTGTATATTGCAATAATGTTGAATAGTCTTCAATAAAGAAAAAAGTGATTAAAATTTCATATTTATAGTGAAAGATGCGTCTTAAGTGAAAACAAAATTAAGGTTTAAGATTTCTAATGGATATAGTGACGCAAATATAATTAACGTAATTATTTGATTAATAGGTAAACGTAAAATTAATCTAAACACAGACTTAGTGACTCGACTCTTAGTTCCATAAGCCACTAATTAATTCATGCGGTAAAAAATTCTTAGAACTAGGAAATAATATATCTACCTATTTATGAAATTAAAAAAGATACAGATCTACATCTATTTTAGATAAAAAAGAAACTCCGCAGAACAATTATATTTCTTTTATTATTTTTACTCATAAAAATTGTAGCGTTAAAAATATTTCAGGACAAAACTACAATTTTTATTGCAACGTGTGTACAGTATAAATAGAAGAATAAAAAATTTTACACCCAAGAATGGAATAGAAAATAATATTGCTATATATTTTTACTAACAGAATAAAAACAAACATAATAAATATATAATTTAATAAAATAATAAAAAATAAATTAATGTTTGAATAGCTCTATTTCTACGAAATGAGATATTGTTGAATTCTAAAAAAACATCTTCAATTAAAACTTATTTACTTGTAAATATTACGCCTTTCACTAAATTCTAAGAGTGATATTTAATATAGATTCTTTTAATGTCACTAGTTTAATAAAACAGAACATATTCATTGTTATAGTTAAAATAAATATATCATCACGCCATAGTTAAAATATCAAGGTCATAAAATGTGTTATGTGTATAATTTCTTTATAATAAATAAAGAAAAAAAGATCGTTAATAACAGGTGGTCTAATTTTTTAAATACCATAACAAGAAAATTGCAAAGCAAAATATATATCATCACGCATTTTACCCATTACTGGGTGTGGCATTCTGTCGAAGCAGATCTCGGTAAGTGATACATTTATGCGCGTGAAATGCAGTTACCACCCCAAAGATGTTAGTGGAGGGGGAGCCATAGGAGTAATTTTAATGTGGTAAAAATATTTGTCAGCTGTTAGAATCGAACCAGGGTTCTCAGGATTCCACTGAGCCACCTACCCCATAAAGCAAAGCATGCCTCACTTTATTTATTTATTTATTTATTTATGTTACTCTGTACAACAGGAATTGAATCCCAATTACAGTACAGGGTCCGGGCTCACCGAGCCGCAGAGTGGTTATTCTTATAATTTCTAGCTTGAGTGGGAATCGAACTCGGGATCTCCGAATTCGAATTCCGTAACGCTACCCACCCCAAAAGTATTTTTATGTTAAATTGAAAGTATGGTTTCAATTCGATCCTGCTATTTAAATGGATTGGAAAAAAACCAATCCAAATCTTAATCACTATTGTTTACATACAGTTTTGAATACTAAACTAGACTTCAGCCTGAATTAAATCTGAACATGTGAATATTGTAATTGCTTTCAAACAATGGAATCGATATTCTACATTTAAGTGACACTGAAAGTTTAAACGCCTACGTTAGAATTAACAATAAAACTAAAGAGACACATCCTCAAATTCATCATTTCTCAAAGCGGAAGCGCAACTGTTATGTCATTCGCATTGAAGCAGTAAAGTTCATTAAGATGTGTGTTTAATTACTGCCACAAGGAACTCATAAGCGCCTCATCCAACGTAATATAAAATTGCAGATTCCATGCACTAAATATTTAGCCAGTTCCCCGTTCCGACTTGCAATTCAATTGTTTTCAGAACAACTTAAGACTGCTACATAAACAGAACAAAATTGGTCTAGAAAGCTTTGGTGACATGCTACAGATTCTTATATAATATTTATAAATACTATTTTTTTGTTCCGTGTTTTTTAAGTAAGCGTTTCTTTATACGAGTATTTAAGAATATTCACAAAGTTTTGCAATAAAACGTGGATTGTATACATGATCCGATAATTAAGTTCGTTGTTTTAATATGCTAGTTTCCAAAGTAATTCTCTTGGAGTACAATGTACAAACTGTCCCACGAAAACTGTGCCAGAATTTTCTAATTACTTTACCGAGAAAATATTTAGTAGTTATATTATAAAACGACGCTATACTGGATTGGGAAAACTTAACTTAAAAAATTAATCAAGAAATGTCATGTTGACAGTAACGAAGTTTGCCTACTAAACAGGGTAGCCAACTCAAAAAAAATTGTTAGTCAATTATGGGTCTATTCTAATTGTCATAGTCACTGTGGTAACGGTATCCATATCTCTAAACAACAAGGATCCACCTGGCGGTATAAATAAAAAGGTTTGTTTGATGTCATCATTTAGCCACATCGTAAATTTATAGCGGGAGCTGGAAGTCTATTTTAATTGACATAGCCACTGTGGCAACGGTAGCCACATCGCCGAACAACAAGAAACCATCTGGCGGTATAAATAAAAAAGTTTGTACGACGACATCAACAATGCCATCATTTAGCCACATAACAAATTTGTAGCGGGAGCTGGATAGGTCCCGCTTTGGTCGTAGCCACACTCACTGTCATTTGATAATTGAGTTTTTTCTGATTTGTTTATTTATAATAATTTTCTGTAATAACAGATATAGAACTCAAATAGAATATGTATTTATATCATGGAATGGAACAAATTTGATAATTTGTCATGAATAATTATTTATAAATAAAAGGGTTGACAACTATACCATATTTTTAATACCAATAATAAAAATATCAAAACCTATCGTGTTTGGTATCTAATGAAAGGTCTATTGAAGGGCTCGCGTGCAGAATTCGAATTTTTTCGAATGGCAATTGTTTTAGTGAAAGTGATTCAAAACATATCGTGTTTGGTATCAAATGAAAGGTCGTTTAAAGAATTCGTGTGCCGAATTGTATTTTTTTTTATCATCAATTTTTTTAGTGCCAGAGCTTCAAAACCTATTGGTATCAATTAAATGTATTTTAAAGGACAGAGGTGCAAACTTGAAAACTTTTACTTCAGAAATAATTTGATTTATATAGTGTCAATTGTCTTACAGAAGTGAATCCTATTTCAGTGTCCGTGGAGCGTAGCGTGAAGGCTTGGCGCAGCCAGGCCGACCGCTAGTAAGTCCCGCTATGAAGACAACTGAGCATAGCTGTCAAGCAAAATATCATAGCCATAGCCACAGCCCGCTATGAATTAGAATAGACCCCCCCCAGGACAGATCCCGCTATGGTCGTAGCCACAGTTACTGTTATTGCTGATTGGTTTATTTGTAATAATTTTCTTTAATGACACATATAGAACTCAAATAAAAAATGCATTTATATCATGAAATCGAACAAATTTAACAATTTGACATGAATATTTATTTATAAATAAAAGGTTTGACAACTATATTATATTTTTAATACCAATATTAAAAATATAATTTCCTAATTTGTTGCTAAGGCCCGCTATGAAGACAATTGTCTATAGCAGTAACGAAAATATTATAGTGGTAGCCACAGCCACATCCCGTTATGAATTAGAATAGATCCCCCGGTATTTTTCTAATACTGAAAATCGTTTCAAAGAAAACCAATAAATAGTCTGCGATAAAATTAGTTCTTTGTTTAGCAATATATTAATGTGTCCTGTCACTTTCCTTCTACTTACAAAAGCTTTATAATTAAGTAGAGAACTACGAAAAATTACACCAATAAGAGAGAAATCAATAAAATCTTAATTACTTCATTACAAAAATTTGAATAATTGAATAATTAGCGAACAGATGATACAGCAAATGAAAGTATAAAAACAGATATTACTAAATCGTGCATCAGCTTTTGCAGATAAAAGAACGGAGATCTACTTATGACATAAACTGATAAAAGGAGAATTAGTACAAGGTTACTCATAACTAGTAGATTTTTCATGACGATAGTACCTCTGATTTGTACCTATTAAAATTAAACACCATATTCATAAATTTCAGGACAAGTAAACAGAATTTATTGATGATTAAAGATTGTATCCTTATTATGCCACTTGATTAATAGTGTCAGTAATTAATATATTATATGGTAGTAACACGAATAAAATGATTATTAAATTGTATTATAAATAGTGTAGCTAGGTAAATAAACAACTGCTGTTGTATTTATGAAGGTATGTCACGCTACCTTATGTTTATTTATTATGTGTGTAATAATAATAAAATGTTTTATTATACAAATAATAGTCGATAACTTGCCATGATTGAATTTACATTATTCCGCAGGTATTTTGTACTAAAATAATTTTCGGTAAATATGAAAAATATATTAAATTAAATTCTTTAATTTTTCCTATCTGTCAAACTTAGCTTTTTATTCACTTTTTTCTATTTCGGTGTTTTTATAGCTCTATAAACACGTCGTTAAGGAGCTCTATAAGCGCATAATTTTTGGCGCTTTTTATTTTGTAGGAGTGTTATGACTGCTCTTAAATTTAACAGATGAATGACACATAACCTCAAAATTGTAAATTGTCGATGTTGAAATATTACTAACAGAATATACTAGAATCAGATAAAATTCAAAACATTAAAAATTCAGAAAAAAATGTTTTTATAAATTCATAATAATAGTCACGTAATATCAAAATATTATTATAAAACAAACTTATATTATTGCAGTTCTGATTCGAAACTTATTTATGAACAAAGTTATATGGGCTTCACAACAAATATTCCTATGGTTTGTCTATTTTGTATGGTTGAAGATCTTAAGCGTCCATTAGCTATGAGAAATGTATTTTTTTCGCCAATAGTTAGCAATATTTTTTACAAATTGAAATGTCATTGGCCGTATTTGTTTGGGAAATTTAAAATTTTAATGCTTATTCGAAGCGACATCTGCTTAGTTTTGTTTGTGTGTTAAATTGCGCTTTTAATTGTAAGTTTTAAGTCATCTTCATATTTTTTATATGTAGTCAAAAAGCAAATAACGTCAGACTGTCCATTTTTTTATAATTTTGTCATCAGCAGTATCAAAATAAATTATTTCGGAGTCGCAATTATCTGTCATAATATTATCCTCTGTGACTACTATATTGCAAGAAACACATATTGCATATTGCTTTTCCATCACCTGCATAAATAATAGTTTTGTATATTTTTTCAGAAAATTATTATAAAATTACTTACGTTTTTCATAAAAATAGCTTCCAACCTCTCGATACAATTACAAATCGCGATGCCGCCACGGATAACAAGGAAAACAAGTTGATTAGAAAGGGATAGCAAACGGATTCAACCTGCCAACCCGCTAAAATAGCTGGGGCAGTAGGGTCAGTTCAAGATCAGTTCTGGGTTACTTAAAGCGTGCCAATTAAACAAAAGTAACTTACCGGGTTACTTTAAAAATCCTAAATAAATACGGCCTTAGTTATCTACAGGTCGAACTTGATCTATAAAAAGAAATGGTTGGAAACTGTAATAAGACTTTGAGGAATAAAAAAGCGAGCAACCAAGAAAGCGAATTTTAATTATTGCTTATTATACAGATACCCCACGGCTCACTTTTTAAGCTTGACAGTAGTCGAAGAAAATATTTATCATATATTTTCAATAAAACGTAGGAATAATAATTACATGGTTTTTAAAACAAATTATTCGCTTTCTTTAAGGAAATAAATTCTAATGAAAATTCACTTTCTCACAAATGAAAATACTTTGAAATTATTTAGTACCTACTATTATAATTGAAATAACATTTTATCAAAAATAAAAAGCGTAAAATACTTCTTTTAAAATGTTCTCGTATAATCAAGTAAAGTTAAAAGGAGAAAATTTGGGATAGAGCCAGGATTTGAACCTGGGATCTATGAACTCTGGTCATATACTTTAACCCAACTGTATGATTCGATTTTATTTCACTACGTACAAAACTACCCCTGTAGTTTCTCCTCTTCTAACATCCTTGAGAGTGGTCGTGATTTGACGGTTGATAACTGCACTTCACGTGCAAAATATATCACTTATCGAGATCTGCTACAGCAGAGTGCCACAATCAAATAATGGGTATTTATTGTAATTGTTAAGTAGGTATTTGCTTAAAAATATTATTTAAAACTTCAATTGGTAAATAACAATGTCACTGCAGAAGACTATCTTGTCTTTCAGTACATGAAAGAGTCATGGGATCGATGCTGCTTATGATACAAACAAAATAGAGAGAAAAACTGGAATAAAATCATATTTTGAATCACATGGCGATCGAAGTTTAGTTGATTGAAAACAAATGACAAGAGTTCATAGGTCCTCGATTCAAATTCTGGCGGTATTACAATGTTTCTCATTATAATTCGATTTAATATCATCATTTGTTAAATACTTACTTAAAAATAATAATTAAGATGAATGAAAAGTGTATAGGAGTGATTGGATGGATGTGATTGAAGGTGAGTAAATGGGCTTAAATTATTTGATGAACTGATGGATAACTATTTTAAGAATGATTTTAGGATTCGTGTTACTCCATTTGATAGACTATAGTATGATGCTATGTATGTATGTATATAATACAGTAACATTGAAAGCATAAAATATTAATTATCAATTTCCTCTCAAAGATCAACCATCTCAAAAGCTCAAAATATTTCCTATCTGAACCACACTGACATCTGTCATCCAAAAATAACAAGACTTAACCCTTCACTACCACCAGCACACTTCACACCGACAAGACACACGTACGCTTCACGTTAATGTGCTGACCTTTCAGTGAACTTTGACACGATTATTTGGATCGAAGCAAGCCGCGGGACGGAGTGGGGGTGGAATGGGCGTGGTCAAGTGGGGGCGGACTCCAGGGGTGTGGTTTCAAGGCAGACAGGATCAATACCTGACTTCGAGAGTACGGAGAAAGCATGATCCCGGTAGATACTGATTTAGCACTGTTTTCATTCATCAATGCCTACTATGTGGGATATTTCTGATTTTAAGCAGAATAAAATGAAAATTGATTGTTTTTTAAAGTCATATTTCAGGAACTGAAACTCAAGTGGTGGTTATGTAAGGTTTTATATAAGCATCCTTAAACGTTTATTAACTTTTCATCTATAAGTTTGGGGTTTTCTTCATTTTTCGATCGATATTTATTTATGGAAAGCAGGAAATTTATCACATTTTTAGAACAAGAGCAGTCAGAAAAGTTTGAACTTTCGAATTCTCGCTTTCCTTTGAATTAATATTGATATTTCTATTATTGTTCTCAATTCAGATATGTATACATCAAAATTTTAAAATATTTTGTGCTTAGAAAATAAATTAAAATAGTTATTTATGTACCTAGGGTATTATGAAAAAGGTTTATGCCCTTTAAAAACGATACTTAGAGGCTAAGCGCCTCTGGCTCGAAAGTTTGTAAGGTGCCCGATGAGTATAAACATCAAGTAATGTCCGTGGTGCATATAAAATTTTATGCCTTTCTAGTATTTTTTAATACTCTAAATAATAAAGAATGGATTACCTGGCAACAGTATTACCATAGTAACGACACTCTTAATGACCTAGGGTCTATTAAAATCATATAATGCCTTAGATTATTATGAATTCAATAACCTTTTATCCGTGGTATTCATACACAATAATGAAACTAGCAAGATATAAAAAATTATAGAGTATCAATTCTCAAAAGTTATAGTTATGCATCATTATAATGATTACTGTGAAACCTTGTAATTAAAATAAATAAAAATACATAAATATTAATATTAAAGAATTATATTTTCGAGAAAGTGAGTTCTTGATCATCTTCATATTATAATTAAAATGTAAGAGCAGAACGAAGAACAAGAAACAATTCGGTACATTATCCATAAATAATGACAAAATTATTATAAATTTACCGAAATTCTAGACTTTCATTTGTTATGCCCCATTAATGTAAATTTTAATCAACATATTTTATCTTACTTCGCTCGACAGGGATTCACAAGAAACAGGAATTCTAAAACTGTTCTGAAATAAATTCTAGGCACAAATGAATTTTCAATAAGATAGGAACAAACATCAGGAATTCTCAATGGTACCATATCTATTTTACTGCTACTACTACATATATATCATAAATATCTAAATAGGTACGACTAAATAACAGATGTTGTTTCATAATATATTCATATGTTTTTTGAATAAAATATTCCCGAGGGGCAATATTTAAATAAAATATGTAACAACTTTTTTTGTTTTAATATTACACATTTATGCTTTTTTGTACACAAGCGTAACATAAAATATGAAGTTTGTGACTATTTGAACTTTAATCTAAAAACAAATAAAAAATACAGAGTTTTGAATTTAACTTTTGTTAATAATAGTATATTATATATCTAGGGAGAGAAATGCATGATTTTTCATGAGGTACAAGTTGAAGCCACTGGGCGGAGCCTGAGGGCTACGAAGAATCGAAGGAAAAATTGGATTCTCTCCAAAGGTGTATGTGTTATACCTGCGTAAGATTAAAAACGAAAAAAAGTTGTTTCAATACCTAATTTATTCGTATTTTTATTGACATTTATTAATATTAAAATTATTAGCAGTCTTTGATGAATACTCCACGGTAAGGATTACGCCTTCTACCCATAACTGAGTATGGCACTCTGCCGAAGCAGATCTCGGTAAGTGATATATTTATGCGCGTGAAGTGCGATTACCAGCCATCATATCACGGCTCTCAAAGATGTTACTGGAGGAGGAGCCACAGGGGTAATTTTAGTGTGGTGAAAATTGTTTGTCAGCTGTTGGAATGGAACTCGAGTTCTCAAATCCACAAGCAGACTCGATGAATGTAAATAAATAAGGTCTTAGGTTTTCATTTGTTTCATTGTACTCTATTGTATTGTATTTATATTAGACAACTGGACTGTCAAAATAATATAAACTCTAAAAGAATTATGTGCACATTATTTACCTAGGGATAAAATGTTTTACTTCTGTCCCAATGTTTGTACCATAGAAAAAGTATTGTGATGTTTATAGTAATGATAATAGTAAATTATTTATGGGGTAATGGCACAGATGTTATCGTGTCGGCCTGTGGATCCAAAGAACCCTGGTTCGATCACCACAGCCGACAAAACATTTTCATTAATTTAAAATTAGCCCTGTGGCTCCCCCACCGCTAACATCTTTGGGAACCGTGATTTGACTGCTGGTAACCGCATTTCACGCGCATAAATATATCACTTACCGAGATCTGCTTTGGCAGAGTGCGACACCCAGTAATGGATAAAAGGCGTGATGATATATTTATTTATTTATTTATAACAGTAAATTTAACTAATACTTCGTGAATCTGCTTATAATGGAAATGAAATTTATAGATGGTGATTTTTTTCCTGAACTGTTTGCTAATGATTCATCTATCAACTTTCAGAGAAATTTTGTACAAAAATTCTGATCAAAATTCAGAGCACTTTTAAACAAATCCAAGTATGTTATGAAGTTAAATTGGCAATATGACAAAAAGGCTTAGTTTCTTGGCCATGATTCAACTGAATCTACATTAAATCAAAAGATTTAAAGTATTTTATATGCAGGACGAGCCTTCTGCTCCATTTCGGTTACTTCCTTTGGGAATTGCAAAATTCGATGCGCCACAAATGCTGCTACATTACAGTCTTGCCAATGGAACGAAAATATTTTCATTGGTAAAGAAGGACCAAAACTTCCTAATATAAACAACCGTATTTTTAACTTCTTTTTATAAAAGATGCAATGTATGATACTGACCCTCCAAAAATACTGAAAGGAGCACAATAACATTTTTTTATAACAAAAAAATAATAATTGCTTAAATCTCATTTTGTTGCGAAGATAATTTTATGAAGGAAACACAAATGTATCGAAATAAATGAGTTATACAAATTATTTTACTAGACTTCATTCGCCATCTACATTTATAACAAATAAAATAAATAAATATAAATATATCATCACGCCTTTTACCCATTACTGAATGTGGTAATCTGGCGAAGCAGATCTCGGTATGTGTTATAATATAACGGCCCCCAAAGATGTTAGTGGAGGGGAAGACACAGGAGTAGTATTAATGTGGTGAAAATGTTTGCAGGTTGTGGGAATCGAACCACGGTTCTCAGGATCCACAGGCCGACATGATACCACTGTTCCACCTACTCCATAAAAATTAAATATATTATTTATTATTTTCTCGATACCTTCTCCATATTAACCAATCTTAATTTCAGCGCTAATATATCTAGGTACGCTACTGCTTCAATTTTCTCTTACAACTCGCCATTCATTAATGTCTTTGAGGGCAGTGATTTGACGGCTAGTAACCACACTTAACTCAAAATCGAGATAGCAGTATACCATTCTCAGAAATGAGTAAAAGAGTTAATGATAATTATTTGATAATTATTTTTGTAATTCACTTCCAAATCAAGCGCAGGGAGACATTTCCTTCCTTTCTTATCTTTTTGTTTCATTTTCAGTTACTGCATTGTGTGGACTTTTCTTTCATATACAAGTGCAGCGTATCACTTTCATCTTTTCTAATCTTTATAGATTCGTTGTTAGATTCGTTATTAGATTCACTGGCGGACTAAGGGGAGGGGGGGCGACAGGGGCGGTCCGCCCCGGGCCCTACGAGACAGAGGAGCCGCCGTTTCCAGGATAAAAAACATTTTAACTAAATAAAAATGCAATCATGATTTATTTGGTGATTTTTTATTCACAGTTAGGATTTTTTCTTTCAACATAGTTGGCCACACTGAGTGGTAGCGCAATAAATATACCGCTCATGTCCAGGGGATTCCCCGACTGATTTGCTGATGATACTAAATACCTACGAAAGTGGATGGTTTATTCACCATGAGAAATTAAATTCTATTGTTTTTGTTGCCGACTGTTTGTACCAGAGAATTTTGATGACATTAAAGATAAGTTCAGTAAAATTAAGGCTAGAAAATATGTTTTATAAAACTACTTATACATAAAATATATCATCACGCCTTCTACTCATTACTGAGTGTGGCACTCTGCCGAAGCAGATCTCGGTAAGTGATATATTTATGTACGTGAAGTGCGCTTACCAGTCGTCAAATCACGGCCTCCAAAGATGTTAGTGGTGGAGGAGCCACAGGGGTAGCTTTTGAAATTATGAAAATTGTTTGTCGTCTGTGGGAATCGAACCAGGGTTCTTAGGATCCACAGGCCGACTTCATACCACTGAGCTAGCTACCCCACTATTATACATGATGTAATTTAATATAGATTCCAATGGACTTTGTATTTTTTTTCCATTGTTTTCTTTTCCTATTCAATATAAGGGGCCCGGTATTAGAGGCCGCCCCGGGCCTTCGAAGGAGTTAATCCGCCAGTGATTAGATTAGTTGTTAGATTCGTTATTAGATTCGTTGTTAGGAGTAAGCGTGTAATTTGAGATGTTTTATGCATATGTTATGTACGTCGAAGAAAGAAGATGAATGATAAGTGAATAGGAGTGATTGGATAGATATGATTGAAGGTTTGTTGTGTGATAAATAATTTCGAGTGTAATAAATGAATGAGTTTATATGGAGTGATCTATGAATGTGGTTAAAGTGAGGGTGGTATGTTTGGATGATAATGTTTGACGAGGGCTGATTGTTTGATGAATGTAATGAGTGAATATCTTATGAGTGATTTTAGGATTCGTGCTACCCCATTTGATGGGATATAGCGTGAAGATATGTGTGTATGTATGTATTTTTGTAATGAAATAGAAATGTAAATGTTTATTTCCTATTGCATAATTTTAATAAACTGAAATTTATACGACCATACCGGTATTAATTAACACTATTAACAATGATAAAAATAATATATTCTTAATGAATTTCTATTTATGAGCATTTAAGTAATTTATGCATTTCTAGAAATATTACGTCGCTTCTGTGTCAGTTGAATTTTATAGTCATGTTTAATATCACTTCAATATTAAAATGAAATGATAATGTTATCACGAAAGAAAATTGTAAGTATGCTATAAATAATTATGGCAAATGGATACAACAGTGTAATTTTTTTACAGTAAATCACATAAACTTTTTTATTTTGCAAGTGAGAGTAGCTTCTAAAATATGACTTCAATCAATGTCAATAATCCTGAATGAAAAACTTTCCTTTCATGTCATTCTTAAAGCATAATACGAGGTGTGGCTATTAAATAACGAGACTGATGCTGTTTTAACATTTTATTTTAATTCCACACCTATTTACTTATTATCACTTTCAATATACACCCCTCCTCTATCTCTATAATGCTCCATGCGAATCTTCCCTTGCTCGAAACAGTACTGGAAGTCTTCTTCTGTCAGCTCCTTCAGAACGCGTGCCGATTTCTCTTTCAAAGCTCAAAACTTGTTGTTATTAAGGCAAATTTCACCTTAGGAAATAGATAGAAGTTGCACGATGCAAGATCTGGCGAATAAGGTGGATGGTCCAACACTGGGATGCTGTACTTGACAGACATTGCGGGATGAGCCAGCGCATTGTTTTGATGGAGAAACCATGACTTGTCCTTCCACAATTCGGATACTTTTTTCAATAAATTATAAATTTCAGAAGCAGTTTTGCCAAGTTTCATGTGAAATTTCACAACAATTCTTTGCTCTAACATTTTTTCGGCGAAACAAAAAAACAACTCTAACTAGAACGAATGCTACGGCTATACAGATTTGTTTACAGAAGCGAGAGGTGCTGCATTCGAAAGAGAAAGTTTCACGCTAAAAAGTTGACGGTCGCTGGTGTTTGGCGCATGCGTACTTCGTCTGTAGCAGCGTCAGTCTCGTCATTTAATAGCCATACCTCGTATATTACTCTCCAAAGATCTCTTTACCCTAGTGACAATAAATTGTACTATCCAGATTCATAAACCACAATTAAAAATGCACATATTCTCATAGTGGTACCACTGTATACACAGGAGGTTAATATTTAGCGCTCCTGTAATTTGTGGCATATAATTAAAATTTTTAATGAATGGTAAACAAGCACGCACTTTAACAAGAATAGATGACGTTGCGAAAACAGAAAACTAACCACATTAATTATACATGAATGTGTAGCAAAAGTAATTTAAATACTGATTACGCTCGAACTAAATCTCATTGTTGTTTGAAATCATTAGTGGAATTCACTTCATTAATGAATTGCATTGTTGAGAGCTGTAATTATTCTATTATGATACACATTTGCAAAACGCTTGTAATGTAATGTAATTCCAGTGTTTATCTAACAAGATGTTCAAATATTTGTTGATGAAAAACAAACGTTCTTCATTTATGTTCAACTCGAAATAAATTAATTTTCATTAATATTTAATTTTGTACTCCCGAAACGAAAATAAAAGAACACGTGTTTTTACAAACAATTCATGCAGCATAATTTAGAAAACAATTATGGTTTAATAACATTTGTTGATATAAAAGAACAGTGTGTATATTAATTTATTAAATATTAATTTCATTAAACAAGCTTTTACCAATTTTACAAGTTATAAATATATTTATTTCACTCGGTGACATATTTATTATTTATATAACAGTATGGTGTTGTGGGTAGATTCCAGGTACGAATCCCACTCATGTTAAAAAAAATATACGTACTACCACACTATGGCTCATTGAGTACGGACCCTGTACTGTAATTGGGATCTTATTGTACTAAGTAACACGAATGAGAATTTAACAAGCATAATCTTAAAATCTTTTGCTATATTTTGGAACGTTCTTTTTAATTTTAATAAAAATCTCAGCTGTAGAAGCAGTTATTCATGGAAAATTTGACATTTCGCTAGATTATTTTTGATTGACTTTTATGAAAATAGCACTAATTTTATTAATAACCAAGAAGATTTAATTATAATGAAAAAATATAACTTGTCAATTACCCTAGTGGAAAACTATCAAAATAGTTTGTATTTCATTGGTTCATTTTTAAACAAATTCGTGATTCTATTGATTCTCCCATATACGTGATAAATTCTCAGTAATAATATAACAAGAGAGTGAGAATAAATTGAAAATAATTTGACAGATCTTTCGAAAACTTGTTGCCAGGCAATAGTCACGAAAGCCCGTAGAACTTAAGTGGCTATTGCGAAATGGCAACAAGTTTGAGAAATACACTGGAGAATTAGTTTCTAATTTATCCAACTCTCGAGTTATATTTAATTAGATTATTTTTTGACTTAGCTGTTGAGGTCGATTCATCCAACTTAAAAGATTTTGAACTGGGTCAGTATCGATTGATTACTTATTAATGTATTCTTGGAAGTTGTTTCCAAAATTTGTTGGTTTATTTCTATATCAGAAATGGAACTAAATCGATATTTTTTCACACATTTTAATTGCCATGTTGACAGTTTTAAATAATTATTTGTCACAAACAAAAGCACCTACAGAGATTATTCCCGGGAATAAACACAAGAGCTTTATTCTCAGTATAATAAAGACAGGATTGGTTAAGACACGTGACATACAATGAAGCATTTCATTGGTTTTGAGAAACGTCAAAAAAAATCCAAATAATATACTCGAATTTTTTTACCAATAATTCATTTACATTTCGGGTTATCAAAAAAGTATGAATAACTGACATAAATTTAATTATCGACAACTGTGTTGGTTGTTACTGTTTTATGGTTGGTACACACAAAACATTTTGAAAGTAACGAAATATCAGTTATTATTTCTTTGATTGTCATAAAAAGAAATTCAGGTGTTTTCGGGAATAATAGTATATTATTCAATAAGCATATTATGATAGCAATTATTTATTCGAATGAAGCAAATCTGATAGCTTAAAAAGTGTTGAATTATGTTTCATTATTCAACACTTTTTTCATTATTCTACACTTTTGAATAATGAACCATCGTATTTATCTAGAAACGTACAGATAATGAATGTATTACTTAAAGGTTGTGGAAAAAGTACTTTTACAAATTATTTATGTACTTTTAAATATCAGTCCATAAACGCTGTATAAATTATAATTTACCCTATTAAAATTGCTCAGGTAATAAATTCTCCAATTTCCTCGATAATTTTTCACCGCTTCGAGCATCAAAACCATTGTTCAAAATTATAACAGAGCCAATCAATAACTCGTAAATAATTTATTAGTTTTCTCTTTGAAAGGAGCATTTTTGGCACTGGGGGAAGCGAGAAGACCCAGAACAAACATGTGTATGTTCCCAGATGGCCAACAAAGCTTTTTGCGGTGTCATCTGCTACTGGAGGAGATTTACAACTCCTCTGTGCGGATCTTGTAAGAAATGTGTCGAACATGAGACCGGATGACGCGAGCAGGAAGAGTAAAATTGACGAAGATAGAACCGGCTTTGTAGAAGAAACTGGAGTTATTAAACATAATGAACTTGCTTTTGTTTTAAAATAAGGTTTGTATTTCCTAAATAGAAGTTGTTTAAAGTATTGAAAAGAAATTAATTGCTGGTGGCAAGAATGAGGTAGAGCAACATTTTGTTACTAAATAAATTATTTGTAACAATGCTGGATTATAGCATAAGCTGACTTAGCTATAACTTAGGGCTCTGACACATTGGGGGCTCCGCGGAAATTGTAAAAAAAATAATAAACTAATAATAAAAAAAATTCTGGGTAAAAAATAACGAAGTGAAGAAACTACTGGAATATATAAGTTTGCGTATGCTTAATTGCTGGTCATTTCTAAAAGTCGTCAAGAATTAGTTGATTTTTGTATTAAAGGCGAAAATATAGCGCTTATAACACTTCACCTTCGAAGTGCAGTGGCTAGTATCCCAAAAGTGATCCCTCTATCACGCAAATTTCGCGCGCTCGACATAGGAGGTTATACGTCAGTGCCGTACTCACAGAATTGATTCCGACCAAATCAAACCTTGGATTCTTCCTTCCAATATCTGATGCATGAATAATTTTATTAATATAGAAAGTCATTAATCTTCTTTAAAAAGAATAGATATCATTTTCTGAACAATTTGTCTTCTACAGAATTTTAAATCTATTATTTTGTTACTAATATTAATGCTTCAAATAATAATAAGGAAAAAATCAAATAAAAATATCATCAAGCATTTTATCCAGTACTGGTTATGGCACTTTGTCGTAGCAGATCTCGGTAAGTGATATATTTAAGCGCGTGAAGTTCGGTAAAAGCTCTCCACCATACAGGGATAATTTTAATGTGGTAAACATCCGACTGTAGGAATTAATTTTAATTATATGTATTATATTTAAATTTAATTAATAAATTTAAAATTATATAAAATATCTAATTGAATTCGAATTTTCAAATCCAGTTCTACTCGATTACTATGTTCAAAGTTTGCTTTCAATTCAATATTAATTATTTATATACATATGTATTTGATGGGGTAATGGCTCAGTGGTATCAAGTCGGCCTGTGGATTCTGAGAACCCTGGTTAGATCCCCAAAACCAACAAACATTTTCATCAAATTTTAAAAAAAAAGTTATCCCTGTAGCTTCCCCACTACTAACATCTTTGGAGGCCGTGATTTGACGGCTGGTAACCGCACTTTACGCATATAAATATATCACTTACCGAGATCTGCTTCGGCAGAGTGCCACACCCAGTAATGGGTAAAAGGCGTGATGATATATTTATTTTTTATTTTTTGTATTTGTTATTTACACTCGCAAAACATATGTTACTTTTATGTACTATATAATTTATATGACATACTAGATATTCATTATTGATTCTACGACATCATTAATTAAATGCTATACATTAATAATCTACTTAATATTCAAATAATCTACATAGATACATCTATTAATTACATTTATTTGACAGCTGCCACAGTGAACATTAGTATCATGAAAAGAACTTCAGATAATATTAAAAACAACTGCCAGCTCTTTAACCTGTGTGCGTACTATCATTTCGGCGCAAAAATGACCTTTGGGTCAATCTATGTATTACTTTTATACGTACTATTCACCTATCATCAAATTAGTTGTAATAGTTGTATTCATTTCATGACCTCTAGTATAATTTTCAAGGCTATTGCTATTTTTGAGCTAATATTTTATGTGTTCATCTGTCTGTCGTTATAAAGTAAGCAAAATTAATTTTGATCTATCAACTTTATTTAAAAATGTTATTCTCTAACAGGCAGATTCACAAAACGGATTAGCGCTAACACCGTTTTTAATATGATCTATAACTCTGTTTCAAATTAAAACAGATTAAAGTAATAAACTAAATTTGATGCTAATTAACTCTCTTTTTAACTCAAGTTAAAATCATCTTGTTTCATACATTGAAAAGAGAGTTAAAAACGAAATGAAAAATGGTGTTAGCGCTAATCCGCTTTATGAATTTGCCTGTAAAATAATTAGGGACGCTAGAATTTACAAGAATATGTTTTTATATGTTAAAATTCCATGCGTCAACATTTTCTAATGTCAATTAGGTGCTAAAGAAAAAAAATCAGTATTTTTAAATTTTGAATTGTGAAAATTATCATACAATATTTTTTTGAGATGGGCAAAAATAAAACAAATTCTCTCTTCGTTGTTTGGATTGCTGGCTTTTATTTATTCAAAACAAAATAAATGACGACGGTTCGAACCTTGATTCGGTTCATTTTGAAGTCTAAAGTAAAAAATATTTGTATTCTTAAGCTTTACATGGTGAAGTTACAAATTGTTAAAAATTATAATTACACTCCTATAGTCAAAAGATAAATGTGAAAAAAATTTCTACACGGCTTAGTCAACACTCTTCAAAATACAATATTTTTGGAACCAGTGGCTTAGGTAGTTACCTTTTAGTAACTTTTCAAATTCATTCAATACAATCTCAAAATATCTTGGTGGCACCATGATATACTGCAATATTCCCAAATGTATGTATCATGCAAAAAAGTGCTTTTACCGCCCTCGTGAAGTCGATAACAATTTAAGTGTCCCTGCTATAAATAATAATGAAGTATTACAAACAAAGAACTATTTCAGGAATGTAATTTGAAAAATGATTATCGAAATGACTGACCATTTTTATAAAAGGATGTAGAAAATAAATCTAAACAATTACTAACTTTCTAACTGCCTACAATTTCTCATTTAAGGTGTTTAGGTGTAGGTCATTTCGTGTACTACTTTTCTCAATAAAATTAATCAATAATAATCACAATAATTTTATATTTCCGTTTCGTTTCTTCTCTCTCATTAATAAAATATAAATAAGACAAATTATCTCCATACTTTTGCATCCCGTTCACACTCAAGGTGACCTTTTATATCTATATTTTTCAATAACACAATTGTGTGTTTCAGGACTTCTGTACTTCTGTTCGTACAAGTGACGCTGAATGCTGAATGGAAGTGAATGTGGAACAGAAGATGTCCCGTGGGAAATATCCCGGTTCGTTCTGCTCTCGCGTCCCCGTTGAACCATCCTTTACCCCTGACGCCTACAGCGCAACCAGGAGTTCACCCGGCAAGACCTACAGCAGGGCCGGATTTACAAAAGAGAACAATTTTAATAAAACATCGTGTTTTCAATAACTATTACAATACAGGCTGCTCAGAAAATGGATGACACACTTGACGTATAACGATTCTTTGATTAAGTTCGAATAGACAATCCTTAGCAATTTTTTATTTTACGATCCTTCGTAAAGCCATATGAATTACTTAAAGTAAGTGTAAATTTGGAAACACCGGATCAGACAACTGTTAAAACAGTAATCAGTTATCTATGCAAATCAATCTGATAAACAAAAAACTTTTTGTACAAGATTGCCGTATACATGAGCGCCCGCAGACTTTTTTTAAGGTTGGTCGAAATAAATAAATACTACAAAGTGATCAAAAGGAATTGTTACAGTTGTCAATAAAAAAAATACTTGAAATTGGTAAGCCTGATACATAAATTCATTTCCTGTTGTTGATAGTGACATTTGAAAATATAAATTTGAGTTCATTTATGTTATTACTTAACATAGCAGTAATCTAAAGTATTTCTATTACTCAAGAAGACAAAATCCAATTAGCTGTCAGATTCCTGACATAACCTATTTGTATTTATTAGAAATGTCAAATAGTATGTCCGCCTTTATCTGACGTTGTGCCAACTGTGAAATGAAAATATCTCCGGAAGTATTTTGTATATGAATGTATAAAATGTTTATGAAATGAGATTCTGGAGGATTGTAAATATTTCAAGTGGTAGAACTTTTTAATATATATTTATTAAAATAAATTCTTGACCGTACATCATATTTAATACAATATAAAATCATACCATAAATGATATCTTTATTGCTGAAATATGAAAGTTAAAATTGAATAATTCAAATCGCTCATTTGTATTTCGCACTGCCATATTGCAATTACGTAGTTGCATTAAGCCAATCACAGAGCTTTGTCTGAAACGTTTGTCGGTGCTCAATTTTACTGAGAGGAAGACGAAGAAGAAATAAGTATTCAGCATTTTACGATTCTACCAATGTCGTGTAATACTAGACGAATTATGCCGTATTCAAGTCAATGCAGTGTTGTGGAGCAGAAAGGGATGGAATAACTTTTGGGTCCGCCGGGTGCGCGTCAAGGAGCAATTACACTTTGATGTTATGAAAGTTGCTCCTTGCCGTACATCCGCCTCACTAACCAGTTATTCTATCCCTTTCTGCTTTACAACAAACGCTGTTGTTATCCGTCTAGTTATGTTTTCTCTGAGGATTCTATGACAACGACACACGTTACGTGAAGTTACGTGTTATTTATCTCTGTCTTATCTATCTCTCTTTAAGCTAAGATGCAACTACGTCATATTCGTTTGTTTCGAAAGTTTAAATATTTTTATCATGCTTAATACAAGTTTAAAAAAAAATAATTTTTGGGTATAGGTAATTATTTTATTACGTAGATTAATATATAAAAAATTCAAAAAAGTCTTGAAAGGCCCATTGTATTGCCAACTGTAACAATTCCTTTTGATATATATATATATATATATATATATATATACACTGGTGAGGAAAAAAAACAAAACACTTGAAATTCGTAAAATTTTCCCAATTTTCAAACTGTCATAACAATCAAAATATGAATAATAACACGGAATTAATTACAATATCGAATTTAGAAAATTGTCGATTATTTTATTTTCGAAATGACACTTGACAATCAAATGATCAAAAAACACTATACTAAAAATTATAATTATTGATTTCATGGCGCTAGTTTACGCAACGAAAATTGGAGCGCAAGTTAAAATGCATCTTTTATTTGAATTTAATGACAATAGTAAAGTACGAGGCCTATTATTATTTCCGTTTTAGGCTCCAATATCTATAGATCCGGCCCTGTCCAATGACAACAAGAGTACAGTAGTGCCGAGTTGTCTGGTTGATCGTACGAGATATTTCTTTACATTTGTACGCTTGAATATTGTAAATGGAAGAAGTATTTTGTATATGAATGTATAAAATGTTTATGAAATGAGATTCTGGAGGATTGTAAATACTCGTTGAATTGGATGAGATTTCGGAAATATTTTTATATGAATAAAATTGTGTATTTTAAGGAAATGAAAATTCTAAACATACCTACTCGCGCTATACATCATTTTTTTATATGTCAACATTCTGTTCTTCGTTACTGAATAATAAATATTTGTATCTCTGCACTTGTTCTAATTTATTGTTGATAATAATATTAATAATCTCAAAAATGTTTAAAAACAGAATTAAATCGATAAATAAAACATAATTTAATAGAAGCGTACTGGATTTTAAATGCAATCAAAAACGATTTTCTATTAATTTTCTTTAGGATGAATTGGCTTCAAAACAAGTATCTCTATGGTATGTCTATTTTGTATGGTTGATGAAAAACAGCCTGTATATAAAATTTTCTAAAAGGAAAAAAGAAAAAGACTATACCAGTAGGTTTACATCAAATAATAGCTATTTATTATACAAGTGTTTTATTAGGTAGTAAGAAAAGTTTAAAGACGAGACTGAAGGTCAAGTGTTTAAATTTTCTTAAGAGTTTTATATACCAATAAAACACAAGTGCAATACAAAATTGTATCCACAACTCATAATTATATGTATCGAAGAAGATTGGTCGTAACGTTTAACGTTGATTCAGATACAGAGTGATCAAAAGGCATTGTTACAGTTGGCAAAAAAACAACACTTGAAATTGGTAAGCCTGATACATAAATTAATTTCCTGTTGTTGACAGTGACATTTAAAATTTAAATTTGAGTACATTTATTATTACATTTATTTCTAATGTATTTCTATTACTTAAAAAGTCAAAATTCTATTATCTGTCAGACTCCTGACATAACCTTTTTGTATTTATTAGAAATGTCAAATAGCATTTTCGCCTTTACCTGGCGTTGTGCCAACTGTGAAATAAAAAGATCTCCGGAATTGTATTGCTAACTGTAACAATTCCTTTTGATCACTCTGTAGTTTCTCAAAATACGGTAGATCATGAAGTGGTTGCTAAGTAACAAGTTGTTTACAGTGTTTTATGGAATATAAAACATTAGTATTTTATGAGCCATATAATTCAACTGAAATCAGTGTAATAATGTCTTTATTAGATATGAGAATATTTTAATATTTGTTGCCACCTACTTCGTTTTAAAATACTAATACACTGTCTACTACAATGCAAATTCTGCTTTCAAATGCTTTCTAGTTACAAAATTTCGTCTAGGTTTAGTAGGCGCAAATATTTGTTCAAAACACACAAATCCTAGCTGTGTTAGTAAAGGTATAATCACATTGGTGAAATTTTTCGCGTACGACTGTCTAGCAAAATGTCAACAGTCAGCATCATAACGCTGTTTCATCAGAACTGAAATTATTATTGATCTAATTAACAGTACAAATATGTATAGACTATGCTACAAATTCGGTGTTTAATTTAGTAGTGACGTAACTCGATTTTGCGTACAAATATCATTTTACGAGCATATATACGATCTTCAACTATAATATTGATTTGTCCAAATATTGCAAGAATAAACGTTATTTGTACATAAAATAAATTGAACACGTATTACACGAATCGAATATTAATAATTTAGGAAGAGTAATCAGATGTGTCAAGTTTATTTGACATATCAATTTTATACAGTGAATTTATTGACATTTGTAACAATGTATATTCAGTTAATAATTTATTAGATTTTAATTGGATATTTATTCGGCCTCTATTGTGCATTTATTTAATTTCCCAAAATAATATTAATAATCTATTATTTATATTTTAATATTGTTAATTATTGTTATTATATGAATTGAAATAAACTATTTAATTGGATAAGTAATACCAAAAAAGCTGTGTAATCGAGTATATAAAAACTTTTGAATTTAAAATTAAATTTAATTATTTAATGGTATATTACAAAATGACACTTCAAATTTATCAAATAAATTAAAATTTGCTTTTAAGATTTAAATAATAGATTACCAGTAACAAAATCACGAAATTAAATTTAGGGCCAGTTTTTCAATCATCGATTAATGTTAATCATGATTAAATAATAATGGAAATAAATAAAATAAATAAATATATCATCACGCCTTCTACTCATTACTGGGTGTGGCCATGGGCGTCCACAGACATTTTTCCAGGGGGGGACGAGTCGCAAAAAACTCTCAGATATACATAAATTTTTTAAATATTTTTTTTACATAACATAAATACATACACATAACAAATGGTTAAAAAAATATTTAAATTTGTGTAATAAATTACTAGTCTTCGTCGTCTGGGTTTCAATTGAAGAGGAAAGACAATTTTCGAATAACTCTACCTTAAATTGACACCATTTCATCAATAAATTCCGATTTAGCAGTTTTATAGTTTTTATTTTCTAATATTTTGTGTCTGTGTATACTTAAACTTAAATTACTCAATCGTTACGATAGGGAACATGTCACTGGCTGGCCATAAGAATACTGCTGGAAATTCAGTTTCAGTTTGAATTTATTATCTTCAAACTTATAATTTAATTTTTATTTTAATTACATATTATATATACATACACAGTGTGGTGGCCACGACTCTCGAACATAGGACTAACATGTAAAATCGTATTGTTTTAAATTTCCTGCTTCCACAGGGGTAGTTTTTGAAATTATGGACATCATAGTTACCATTATTATTTAATCATGGTTAACATTAATCGAGAGTAAACCGGCGATTGAAAGGCCCTTAAAATATTAATTTTAGTATTAAGTGCGCGAAATGAGTATTTCTTTTTTTTTTGCGAGTGAGAATGTTAAAAAAGTCATTCGAATGCGCCAAACTATAGGAATTTCACCCACGAAATGTCAACAACATTTTTTCTACAACTGTCAAAAAGAATAATTAAAATCTATATTCAAAACCGTGAAAGAAGTTTGTTAAACCAGTGAAAAATATATATTTTTCTCACTGTTTGGGTGGTTGTCAAGGTAATATAGTTATTTTTCACGTGTGAAAAATAAACAAAAACTTCGCGTATCCATAACGATGTAAAATTCAGTTTTTTGAGAGTTGTAGGAAAAAAATCTTTTCATCTTTTTGACCCATGATAACGTATATTTAAATCACCTCAAATTAAAACATTTGAATAGATATCTTGTGTCTTCTTCACATTTTATTTCAAGGCCGTCTGAGATTCATTTATTGTAATTGCAGTGATTAAAAATCTAGTAAAATGTCAGTTTTTTATAAATTTGCGGATTCTATTTTTTCGGTTAACGTTCAGATAAGAGTTCACAGATTACTATTTAATTAATAGCATTACGTCATCTGCGATGGTAATTAAACAGCAGGTGAGGTGACGGCGGCGTCATACGTGCACGCACAACTAAGGGTAATTTTCGATTTGTTCAGCCAATGGTTTTTTTGATACAACACGTACTTGCCCTTGGCCTCACACTGAAATCGGACATGGATACCACGTACCATAAACTCAACCCCAAATTAGATTCTTGAACTAGGTTTATCGCTAATCAACTCTAAATTAAAACTTTCATAATATATTTGAGTATATTAGTATTAAAACAAAATAAAATATTTTTTTACAATACTTGTATTGTAAGTTACATATTAATGACAAAATTTAAACACAGTAAGTGCAACTTTTATTGTCGAGTGGTTTCCATGATTAGGTACTCGTACATCAGGACTTTAATATTTACTTACTGTCCACCGTAAATAGTAAGTAAATATTACATAACAAGGTCCTATTTATCTTGATAATAATTTGACAGCTGCCAAATATGAAATCTATTTTTCTTTTCCTTCTATTTGTGCAAGTATTGTAAAAAATAGCTGACTAACATCGAACTGTAAGTGGTATTTAAGGTCGTGAATGTTTAGGAAATGTCGACCCGTCGGATTTCGATTTCCCAAACTACGGGCCAAATTCATAATCGCGACTCGTCCTCACTTCATTCTCAACTCACACTCAATAACAAAGTAACTAAGGCAACTAACTCAAAAATGTGTACAATTTGAGTTAGTTGCCTTTGTTACTTAGACTTTAAGGGCCAAATTCAGAGTCGTCACTCACACTCATCTCATCCTCACCTCATTCTCAAAATCGAAGTAACTAAGGCAACTAACTCAAAAATTTGCACAATTTGAGTTAGTTGCCTTAGTTACTTCGAATTTGAGAGTGAGGTGAGGATGAGATGAGTGTGAGTGACGACTCTGAATTTGACCCTAAGTGTGAGGTGAGAATGAGGTAAAGGTGAGTCATGACTATGAATTTGGTCCTCCATTCTTGACTTAAAAACTGTCACTTACAGTTCATCGTACGTAATATACTATTATAAATATGTACTGCAAAAGCAATAAATATTTATTGATATTCATATATAAGAGTATTTTCAGTGAAATATAAAAAAATACCTACCAACATGTATCTCTAATTAAACGAGTATATTTTATTACATTATAATTATGATTAAGGTTATTTGTTTCATATATTTCTATAGTAGCTACAAGGTTTATTTTATGTGTCATTTTCAGAGTATCACATTTATTAAACGTCTCTTAAGTTATATTTAATTATTTTGAATAATCCTTTTTCGATATTGTATCATGATAAATTGTTATTACCTTTGGTATTACGTTACATACTTTTCTTATCTGATGTATGAATGTGTGCACACGTCAGTTTTTTATTCCCGCTTACAGTTATTAATGTGTAATAATTAATCTGTTGAAACAGTGACTTAATATACAGCGTCTAACTACATGATCTTAAAAAAAAATGCCAATTTCCTTAAAGCTATTCTATGGCGTTGGTGGCTCAGTCGTATCAAGTCGGTTTGTGGATTCTGAGAACCTCGGTTCGATTCCCACAGCCGACAAACAATTTTCAGCACATTAAAATTACCCCTGTGGTTCCCCCTCCACTAAAATCTTTGGGGGCCGTGATTTGACGCCTGGTAACCGCACTTTACGCGCATAAATATATCACTTACCGAGATCTGCTTCGGCAGAATGCCACACCCAGTAATGGGTAAAAGGCATGATGATACATTTATTTTAATTTTTTTTCTATTCTATCAAATTTTGACAGCCATTGAGAATTTCGGTTTTTTAATGTTTTTTTAATGTTAATAAGAAATTAATATTTGTTATTTCGTTGATTTCGCAGTACAAAGGCAAACAAATAAAGTTTGAATATATTTGCAGCGTTAATTTATAGTACATTTGGTTTCCCAAAGATACCGGTACTGTGATTTCTACCATTGATTTGCAGAAAATAAATGTAGAAAACGAGTGATGAATATCGTTTCTAATTCATCAAAGTATCTTGGACGTTGAGCCTATTTGAATATAAATAATTTTCATTTTAAATTTAAAGTTAGGATTATTCAAATCTCGTTCCCGAATGAAATTTCTCGAAAGTTTTTCCGGAATGACCGTTTTCCCGAATTATAATTTAATTATAATTATAATTACAATTGGGGTAATGGCTCAGTGGTATCCGAGTCGGCCTGTGGATCCTAAGAACCCTGGTTCGATCCCCACAGCCGACAAAACATTTCCACCAATTTAAAATTACCCCTGTGGCTCCCCCACCACTAACGTCTTTGGGGGCCGTGATTTGACGGCTGGTAATTGCACTTCACGCCAATAAATATATCACTTACCGAGATCTGATTCGGCAGAGTGCCACACCCAGTAATGGATAAAAGGCGTGATGATATATATATTTTTTTATACTATAATTTTCGCGCATTATTATTGCCTGAATGCCCTTTTTTCAGAATTTTCATTTATCCGAATACCTTTTTCCCGTATGCTAATGCTAATAATATTTCCGGATTGACAATTTGCCCGAATGTAAATTTTGAATCTAATTAATTTGCCAAATAATTATCTTTCTTTCGCTAGTGGTTATTATATTTGGTAAGAAATTATTTTCTTGTTAATAAATAGTAATTCCAACTTTAAGCAATTTTTGTAGACTTGAAAATGGACACGAACCGTTTGTCTAAAACGTTGTTAATGTATTACTATCACACTACTTTAATAAAGCCAAGTCATCCGATAAAATCTGGATCCTTTTTTAGATTTCCTGTTTAAAATTTATAGAATAGTTTTCTACAATCAATGTTGTAAATACATGAAAATGAGAAATATGTTAACGATGTATTTGTATTACAATCTTTTGGTTGGTTAATTTAATACTGATCATGACTATGTTTTTTTTTTGTTTGTATGGTAAGAAATTCAATGCCCTACAAATCTATTTCATCAAATTCTGACAGTCAATTATCATTCAATCTATAGTCACGTAACAAAAATATTTCCCGATTCGAATCAAAGACAAACGATAATCAAATTTGCTTTGAGTTTTTAGGCCAACATTAGCTTCATACATTCTATCACGTTGCAGCCCTCGCACGAGCCGCCCCTGCGTTGCCGAGGGCACAGTGCGTGATCGAAAATTCAAATGAGCGTCGGGCCGGTGAGGCCCGAGGGGGTTGCTGCCCCTCTGGCCCGAGGGATGGGGTGAACTTACGCCCATGACGATCAGACGCACGCACTGAATACAAACGAGACTGATTGCCCCGTTATGGATTATAAATATAATTACACAGATTACAGGCCCGAACGGTCGGTAGAATGCTTGGAAAAATGTAATGGTGGATCAAAGTAGATGTTGGTATTTTGAAAATCGGTAGGTATTGATTGAGGAACAAGTATTAAAGGTATATTAAAGAGGAAATGTGAAAATGTAGCATGTACTTACTTCTGAGGTGTGTTTGTTTTCTGATCGATAAAACAAATGCCTTGTAAATGAGCATATACAAAAAAAAACAGTGTAATGACTATCATATTGTTTGAAATATACGTAAGGTATCCGTTTTCTGTAGTTATCCTTTGTCATAAATTATAAAGTACATATTTACTTAGTAATATAATAGTTATTTATGCATTAAGGACATAATCAAAATTTTGTAGCATTGAGGGAATGATTAAAGCTCGACGCGTAGCTATAATTTTGGAATTACGAATTTATTGATTATGCCCGTCGTATATACAACATTTTATTTTATTTTGGTCCTCAAAATTAAAGGATTCAATCAATATGTATTCGTTGTCGTTTTGCTGGCGTTATTAGATTGTTGGTGTTGCTATATTGTTTGTTTACAAACAAATAAATTAATTTATTGTCAAATAAAAAGATATCAATAACTATTCCAAAGAAATATTGAATGAATTTGAGTCTGCACAGGGACAATTAGTACCACAGAAGTCAAAAGAGATTTACAAAAAGCAATACGAATTTATTTTGTTGTCTGACATTTATCCATAAATAACAATTTCGAATTCTTTGAATAAATGTTGTTTGTTAACTTTATATGCCCTAGGGCTATAATAGCCAAATTACGCCCGCTTTTATGATGCCAAAATAAAAAGAAAATAACTTTTTATAACTGTTATTTTCATAAACAAACTTATTAGTTTCATATTATTGAATAATTAATCTCGAACTATGTATTAAATTGATAATTAAAGAATATATAAATTTAAAAAACCAGTCATAATAATATTCGCCCCACGGTTCATTACAATTGTGATTTAAACATAATGCATATGTAGATATAATAAAAATTCTAACCTTAACCTTGGTGTGGATTTCGAACATCTTCGGAATCTGAAACAATTAAAAAAAAAAATTAATTTACAGCTCACGCTACTTATAAGTTGAAACTATAAATATTCTATGAATGTATAGGGACGAAGTATTTTAACTAATTTTAAGTGACGGCGAAATCTGACGACGTCTGAACTCGAATCAGAGATCCCTTTATAATTCAAAAGGTTGTATTGTAAGTACTCGTTATTTCATTGTCAATTATAAATAAATATATCATCACGCCTTCTACCCATTACTGGGTGTGGCACTCTGCCGAAGCAGATCTCGATAAGTGATATATTTTGCGCGTGAAGTGCGGTTACCAGTCGTCAAATCACGGCCTCCAAATATGTTAGTGGTGGAGGAGCCACAGGGGTAGTTTTTGAAATTATGAAAATTGTTTGTCGCCTGTGGGAATCGAACCATGGTTCTCAGGATCCACAGGCCGACTTCATACCACTGAGCTAGCCACCCCATTGTCAATTAGAACAGATTAAAATAATTAAATTAATATTCATTTATAAATAATGTAACAATAAAACAAGTTATACAACACTCGATCGGTAATTACTTGATTCCAGGACTCGAAATTTATAAAATTTTTCTCCTGTTATAAAGCACTTATCGATCTTGTATTATTTCACGACCCTGGCAAAAATTAAAAGTTTCATTCCTTAATGAAGAAAAAGGATGATACCTATCATCCCTAAGGAAGAAAGTATATTTTTTTCTAAGGAAGAAAAGTAATGCATATGACCGAAGTTTATAAGGTCCCAGGTTCAATTCCTGGTGGTAGCCCAATTTTTCACTTTATGATGTAATTAGATTATTTAAATTTTTACTCCTACAATATTTTCCAATTTTTACTTACTGAGAATAACACATAAAATATGCATATGACATAAAACAACAAAAATTCACAGTGAACAAACATATAATGCCACCTACGTGCAATTCCATTTTACAAACTATAATAATTAAAACCAGCACCACACACATTAATTCCACAGAATGTATTCCACAATTCGAATATTCCTCTGTTCGTATTTTAAAAGAAACAAAAAGATTGAATTTAATATTCCATCCAGAGCACAATGGAAAACAATATCATATTTTTCTAACAATCTCATGGCGCTTTTGTTATTGCAGGCGCGCTCTCGGGTCTCCGCTCGAACGAGTGATGAAATTCTAATATATTTTCTGCTATAATGCCCCGTGGAGACAGACAATGAGCTTTGCTGAAGGGCCCTCTTTGTTTCAAGCACAATCTAGCAACGATGTCAAAGGGAGACAAGTGACATTCAAAACAAGTACCTGCGTAGAACCGCGTGCAGCGCTTTACGTACACCAGATATTAATTTGTTTGGGGAGATACATAAAACTTTGTAGAGTGTAGCTATATATTCGTTTGTTTCAAGCCAACCTTTGACATTTTCAGATCATAGAGAAGTATTTATTATTCTGAGCACATGATTGTACTTTATAATTAGATATTGGAAAAACTATTGGTTTTGTCGGCCTATGGATCCTGAGAACTCTGGATCGATTCCCACAGCCGATAAACATTTTCACCACATTAAAATTACCCCTGTGACTCCCCCATCACTAACATCTTTGTGGGCCGTGATTTGACGGCTGGTAATCGCAGTGGCGTACCTAGAAATTTTGCCGCCCAGGGAGGTCTCCAATTTGCCGGCCTTTCTAAGTCAATCAAATGGTGGTTTTTATAAATTAAAAAAACTTTTACTCATTAATGGGTGTGGCACTCTACCGAAGCAGATCTTGGTAAGTGATATATTTATGTACGTAAAGTGTGGTTACCAGCCGTCAAATCACGGTCCTCAACGATGTTAGTGGTGGGGAAACCACAGGGGTACTTTAATTTGGTGAATATTGTTTGTCGGTTGTGGAAATCGAACCGGGGTGCTCAGGATCCACAGGCCAACTATAAACCACTGAACCCTTACCCCATTAAATTAATAAACAAATAAATAATTGTAATTGAGACAAACTATAGGTGGGGAACTTTTTTACTATTGGATGGCATATTTAAATTAGGCAGTAATAAAGGAATTTTTCGAGACATTTTCAATCCTACATTGACTTGACGATGAAGAAACATATTCGAAATCATATAGTAAGTAATTCATAATTCGTATCAATCGAATAGTAATCTTATGAAATGAACAAGTTGTTTTTTTACAACTAAAACTAAATATGTATAAAAATGCCGCCCCAAAATATGTGCCGCCCGGTGCGGACCGCACCCACCGCCCCCCTTTAGGTACGCCACTGGGTAATCGTACTTCACTCGCATAAATATATCACTTACCGAGATCTGCTTCCAGTAATGGGTAAAAAGTGTGATGATATATTTATTAATTTTTTATTTTATATATATTAGAATGAAATTATTTATATCTAGGTGTAATTTAAACCATTTCATCATTTGGTTTATCTTCAGTTCGAGGTTAAACTACGAAGAATGTAAATGTAAAGTAAGAGGTTCTCCTTATTTATAGATCAATTTATGTGTTGTATTATTTATCGAAAGGAACTGCGAACTGTTATTTATTAATGACGATTGTGGTTGTAAGTTGACATGAATGATGTTAGTTAGGAAATATTTTTTAATTGCTGCTAATTTTATTACAAACAGAGTAAATGTTTACTTAAAAATAGATATTACCTCAAATTGAAATATTAGTTATTATATTGGCAAATTATTTGTTGTTTTACTGGTAAATACGTAAATTGAAAAACTGTTCTACACTAAGGTAATTTCATGGTAGAAAACTGGAAAAACAAAAATAGAACAGATTTTTTTGTTTCGTAAATATTATCTGCAAGTCCTTCAGAACCATTTTTCTTTGCAAATCTCTTATTTTTTCAAGAATATATTAATCCATACGATTTTACCTTTCTTTAAAAAACTTTTAATGCAAATCAAACTACCTACATGAAACATAGAAAATGATTAAGTCTGATTCAAGATATTGTTTAAATATAATTTATAAATTAATTACTATTTGTCTTTTCTAAAGTGCTTTTAACTGTTTACACCTTTTATGGCGTTTTATAGATTTTTGCGTTTTCTGAGACCTTTTTGTTTTTTCGTGCTTTTTTCTTCATTTTAGGTGCTTTTTATTCGATTTTTTGTGCTTTTTATATGCGCTTATATTTTAAAAATATAGATAAATAAAAATAAATATATCATCACGCCTTCTACCCATTACTGGGTGTGGCTTTCTGCTGAAGCAAATCTCGGTAAGTGATATATTTTGCGCGTGAAGTGCGGTTACCAGCCGTCAAATCACGGCCTCCAAAGATGTTAGTGGTGGGAGAGCTACAGGGGTAGTTTTAAAATTGTGAAAATTGTTTGTGGGAATCGAACCAGGGTTCTCAGGATCCACAGGTCGACTTGATACCACTGAGCTAGCTACCCCATAAATAAATAAATGCTTGTAATTCTGCGCTCTATTTATAACAATCAAATGTCAACTAAAATCTGTTTTCCCTACTACCTATCTAACCTACAGGACCAATCCAAGCACCAATCCCAAATTATCCTTATTACAATTCGTATTTCCTCGATCTACTCCAATTCAGGATCACCCACAGAGCAAGTTATTAATAGCATCGCGTCGCTTGCCTCTCTGGCTCGGCCAGTGGCGGGGTCGACTGTCGGGCTGTGACAGAGAAGGTCATGTGCCAGAAGGTCCATCAAATATTCATGCAGCGGGCCGCTGTATCGATCCGCTGCTCGCTGTTCAGCTGCCAAGGTGCGAGCGGCGTGGTGTGCTTGCTACCTGGCGAGCAGCGCTGATGTACTGGTGACGGAGTTGCGCTGTGCTGATTCGAAACGGTTTTGTCTCTTCAAACACAGTTTAATAATTTGTATTTGTAAAAATATACTGACTGATTATTGTTTATGATACTTGTTTCTTGTAAAAGTATCAGATTACAGTCTACATTTATCTGCTGAGCAGTTTAACTTACATACAGTAAAACTCCTACTTGCTAGGGCTCAATTTTCCGTAAGGTGAAACAGCCGGAATCCTTTATAATACTATTTTTTTTTGTACTCAGAAAAATATGTTTTTCAAATTTTTAATAAATGTCTATGTTTTTTAGTATATAAATTGTTATAAAGTCTATAGTTTACGTTATATCAATTGACTAACGCTGTTACTTGATTATTCGGCTTATATTTTTATACGTATTTTTGTTTAACTCAATAATAACTTAATATGGATTAACCGTGTTCTTCAATTATCCGGGGCAGAAGGCGTGATGATATATATATATATATATATATATATATATATATATATATATATATATATATTATTTATACGACGCTGACATTCACTGAAGATATACTCGTATATACGAGGTGTGGCTATTAAATAACGAGACTGATGCTGTTTTAACATTTTATTTTGATTCCATACCTATTTACTTATTATCACTTTCAATATTCACCCCTCCTCTAACCCTACAATGCTCCATGCGAGTCTTCCATTGTTCGAAACAGTGTTGGAAGTCTTCGTCTGTCAGCTCCTTCAGAACGCGTGCCGATTTCTCTTTCAAAGCTCAAATCTTGTTGTTATTAAGGCAAATTTCACCTTAGGAAACAGATAGACGTCGCACGGTGCAAGATCTGGCGAATAAGGTGGATGGTCCAACACTGGGATGCTGTACTTGACTAGAAATCTCTTGACAGACATTGCGGAATGAGCCAGCGCATTGTTTTGATGGAGAAACCACGACTTGTCCTTCCACAATTCTGGTACGTTTTTCAATAAATTATAAGTTTCAGTGGCAGTTTTGCCAAGTTTCATGTGAAATTTCACAACAATTCGTTGCTCTATTGTTGCACTTAACATTTTTTCGGCGAAACAAAAAAACAACTCTAATTAGAACGAATGCTACGGCTATACGAATTTGTTTACAGAAGCGAGAGGTGCTACATTTGAAAGAGAAAGCTTCACGCTAAAAAGCTGACGGTCGCTAGTGTTTGGCGCATGCGTACTTCGTGAGTACCAGCGTCAGTCTCGTTATTTATTAGCCATACCTCATAACATATATATATATATATATATATATATATACACAAAATTTGCATCGAAATATTGACCACAGGCGAGAATTAATATGAAAAATGTTTGAAACAAAATTAGGTGTTTTGGTCGAATAATAATAATAATAATGAAAATATATGATCACCCCTTCTAGCCATTACTGAATGTGACACTCTGCCGTAGCAGATCTCGGTAAGTGATATATTTTGCGCGTGAGATGCGGTTATCAGCCGTCAAATCAAAGATATGAATGTTAGGGGAACCACGGAGGTTGTTTTAAGTTGATGAATAAAAATGAATAAAAACTTAATGTGTTAATACTGTTAAATATACCATTTACTAATAAATTATCTTCAATTAATCTGATTTTTAAATTTTATCTAGCTTTGATGGGTAAAAATACATACTAATAATCAAAATAAAAAATAAAACAATATTGTTCCAAACAGCACAGCACAAAGAACCACCTCACCGATACACCCCCCCCCCTCACGACCCTTTCACCACACTCCGCCCGTCTTTATTTCGAGTGTCGGACTCGACCAAAATCACTAAATGAATTATGAACTTGTATTGATTCTGCTGTTTATAGTCCTGGTCAGTTTTCTTCCTTCTCAACTCGCTGAGCTGTTCACTGGCTCCTGTACCCTGTTTACTATTCCGTTCAACAGCTCGCCAGCGGAACAGGTATTTTATATTAGGTTATGTATTATAGAGCCTGATGAATTAGTTAGGTTGAGAAATGGTTGGAATTATAAATGAGTATTTGTAAACCCTTTTACGTTTGTGTACTTGTGTATTATTCAAACAATGAGGGGGAATTTGTTTCTGACGTAATATGCTTGGTTGGATCTTTAAATATTATTTTTTGTGAAAATCTACACACTTATATATTTTTACATGAGAAATACGCAATTTTAAACCGCATTGTTAAGAAACTGCTTCCAAATTTATGATTTTAAAAATATTCAACATGAACTACTTACTGAAAGGATTCAACATATATTTTTTTTTAATATGGTTCTATATAATTTAAGACACGGGAAACCGAATTCCGTTGAGCTCACCTTCATATCTTTTTTAGTTTTTGCGTTATTGATGTTTTTCAAATATCAACTTTGAAGGCCTATATCTCAAAAAATAGAAGAGATATTGAAATGCGGTTTAAACCAATGTATTTCTCGTGCTTTACTTAATATAATAGCAAATATTGAAATTACTGAAAATTTTCCGAATTTTTGAAAAATTTTTCTTGACGATATCTCAAAAAATATATGAGAAAATTAAAATCTGAGAGTACCGATGAATTTCTTATGTGAAAATACATACGTATGTAAATTTTTAGAAAAAAATTCGCACGGATAGGTATTTTATTACAGAAAAACGATTAATGGCCAAGAAAACGTAAAAATCTTAAGGTAAACCTCTTCAAAATTTTCTTCTGAAAATTAGAATGCCTATGTCTTTTTACGCAAGAAATTCACTGGTGTTTACAGATTTTCATTATCTTGTCAATTTTTTAAAATATCGCCAAGAGAAAATTTTGAGATATATTAAAAAGTTTTTAAAATTTTCAAAATTTGCTGTTATATTAACTAAACCACGAGAAATACACTGGTTTAAACCGAATTTCAATATCTCTTTTAGTTTTCGAGATACAGCGTCTCAAAGTTGCAATTTCAAAAACATGAAAAATCGCTGTAACTTAAAAACTAAAAAATATATGAAGATGCGCAAATCGAATGCCGGTTTCTCGTATCTTAAACTATATAGAAACAATAAAAAAAGTTGAAAATTTTCCTACCACTACTATGAAAAGTTTACATTTATGCTTTCAGTTATCAACATAAATTTGATGGTTACTAAAGAACAAGCTTACTTTATTTTTAAATAAAGTATATATTTAGAAGCAGAGCGTAGCCTTGTAAACTCATAAATGGTAATACTGTTCAAATGAATAAAAATTCATATTCATGCTATTTTTGAAAGCTACGTTGATGAAATTTTATTATCTATAAATTATACTCGTGGAACATGAGATTTTTGTTTTTAATGGCAGCTTCAGATTTATATAACTAAAAATATTTGAAATAAATAGAACGGATAAAAATGTCATTTTAACAAATCGATGTCGATGTCGATGCCAAAAAGCAATATGTGTTTCTATGTTTGTGAGAAATTGGATGACATTTTAGTATTGGTTCTATAAAACTAAAGAAACAAATTCTTCAGATGTTGATTGTCGTCTGAAATTGAGTAGTTTTTTCACCGCAAATTTCCTCCATTTCTCGCTTATCCACGAATAAGATAAAAGAAGGTTTCCGGTCAAAACAAAATATAAAGGAAACACAATCTTATCTTCACAATACATTCTCATATGTTTTTTTTTTATAAATTACATTATTGGATTTGTTCGAGGAACAATAAGATATACCCAACTTATTTTGGTTCTGTTATTCACATTTTCATATTTTCAATGTTTCTCATTTCTTAAGAAAATAAATAAATAAATATACATTTATTGGCAAATATTCAGCCAAATCAATATGTTTTCTTTACTGTCATCATGGGACCCCTCTTGAAATTGCTATCATGTGTAAAATAACGATGAAAAGTAAAAATTATCATTAACTTATCGATATTAACACATAATGATCCAGTTACAGAATAGGGCGGATAATTAACTATTTCGGTATTCATTTCGAAATTCCAGACTCGTACGGAAACTTTTTATTCGTACCGTAAAAAACGGCAAGAAAGTGCCTACTTTCCTGACCAATCTTAGTATGGAAAGTAGTTTTTTACCAAAACAGTCAAGTAAAGCACATAACCAAGGCTACAACAAAAATAATAGTCTGGTAAAGTACAAAACAGTCTTGTAAAGATTTTACCTGACTGTTTTTTCTTGTTGCAATCTTGTATACGTACTCTGCTGTCAATACAATTTATATCAAAAAATTCATGATTAAATAATAATGGGAACTATGGTTACCATTATTATGTAATCATGATTAACGTTAATCGAGGGTAAACCGATGATTGAAAAACTAGCCCTAAATTATTTATGATTAAATATTGATTAAATTAAACGGTTTCAGAAAAAATAGTGTACATAATACATCAGGAAAGTGTTTTTACTTGAGTCAGCGGATCAAACAACCGCTTCGTCAAGTAAAATATCACTTTCCTAACTTATTATGTAATATACTATTACCGGACTAACGTAAATTAAATGGCGTAGATAGCAAGTGATATCGAGTCGGTCTGTGGATCCTGAGAATCCTGGTTCGTTTTCCACTATCGACAAACATTTTCACCACTACTACTCCTTTGGCTTCCCTTCAACTAACATTTTGGGGCCCGTGATTTCACGGCTGGTAACCGCACTTCACGCACATAAATATATAATTTACCGAGATCTGCCTCGGCAGAGTGCCACATCCAGTAATGGGTAGAAGACGTGATGATATATTTATATTTATATATTTTATTTTATTTATTATAAATATAGTTGGCGAATGAAGACTAGTAAAATAATTTTTATAACTCATTTATTTCGATACATTTGTCTTTACTTCATAAAATTATCTTCGCCACAAAATGAGATTTAAGCAATTATTATTTTTATGTTATTGTGCCCGTTTCAGTATGGCTGGTAACCGCATTTCACGCGCAAAAATATATCGGTTACCGAGATTTGCTTCGGCAGAGTGCCACACCCAGTAATGGGAAGAAGGGGTGATGATATATATTTATATTTATAACGTAAATAACTATTAGCGTACCTACTCAGAATATCATTTATTTCATCGTCCCTTAGTCATTCTTTATACATACATTTACCTTCCCTTAATTCAACATGTCTTCAACAGATGCATTCATTGTACAAATCCATTAACACAAGCTTTGAATAAATCCCCTGTTTCTCCAATTCAATAAAATACGATTGACGGCAGGGCGTCAAGTTAGCAGCACGGAACAAATGAAAGAAATTCCAGAAAGCAGAAAAACTGTTTACATAACATTAACGAGATTTCGTGGTTTAGGCAAAAGAGCAGTTTTTTCATGTACAGTTTCACAGAATGTTCGTTCTGTTCTATTTGCTTGTTTTTGTCGTTTTCAAAAGCTCGCTAAGTGCTATAAAATGTAAAACGTTCCGGAATACGTTAGTAACAAGATTAAAGTTTTATGAAGATTTTACAAGAGATTTTTGTAAACGAAAAATTATATTACTGTAGCGGGAAATTATGCAATATTAATTTAATTATTGCAAATCACATAAACCTCATGTGAAATGGATTATTCAATCTCGTATTAAAGGTAAACATCATAAATTCTATAACAATATTAATTATGGTAGAACAGCACTTTTACTTAATACCGGATTTAGAATAAGCGGATTATCAAATGCAACTTATATTTAATACCTTTGGTTCTATTTGTAAAATAAATAAATAAATAAATCATCACGCCTTCATCCATTATACTGAGTATGGCACTCTGCCGAAGCAGTTCTCAGTAAGTGATATATTTTGGAAGAAGAAGATGCAGTGAGCCAGCGCTAGTAAATATGCAGTAGTATATTATGACGTTTATAAACATAACCTTAAATTGCAGTATATCTAATCTGTACACAATTAATAAAAAAGAACCGAACAAAGTAAAATATATCGATAAATGGTTTTATTTTAAGAGTAAGTGAAATACGTAATATTTATTGTTTGTGTATATTATTAACACAGTTGTTACAGTTGCTTATATTGACATAATGTGAAGGGGAAACTTTTGTACTGTCCAAAGAAACATTGATTTCTTCCGTACCTGTTCATATTATCAACAGTAATATTATTGATAACAATTTCAGAGGCTTTAGAAGTACCAGCAGCAGGTTGATTGTCATTATCGAAAATAGATGCAACATAGCATGATCTGGGGCTTCAATTATCTTTGGAGGTGTTTATGATAAAGAAGAATCACTCACTGTAGTATTCAAATCTAGACGATTTAGAAGAAATTTTCTTGAAATTAGTGAAATATTTTTAAATAACGTAGACAAATGTGCAAGCAATCAACAAACTAACCATAGCAACGCCGTAAAACATCGTTCTCGTGAATATCATTAAGATTTTATAAATTTTGATAATATTTTAGTGATATTCTAAATCGCACAGTTGTAGGAAAAATGTTGTTTATTACACGTGCCGAAAAAGGTTACGTGCTCGTGCATATTTTGGCACTTGCACGTAATAAGCCTTTTTCGGAACTTGTTATAAAAATTACTATTTCGCGTATTGCCATTGAAAACTTTACGTTGACAAATGAGAGCGAACTTTTTATAGAAAAAATTGTAATTTTAAATATAATCGTATGTACTGTACCCATCTAATTCCAATATTTTGAATTTTTATGTAAAATTCTAAGCAGAAAGGCGTGAATAAAAAAGCACTTATAGTAGCATATTCGTTTATCTAAACATATTAAAAATTTACCATATCACGTTTATAATAACCTTCAACATTTCATCCCCTAAATCCTCACGAAGACTACACTGGTAAAATGAAGAATTCAGTAACATTTATAGCACAACGAAACCTTCATAATTGACACTTGGTTAGACAACTTGACAGTGTACAACCATCACAACGGCAGCTCTCAGGCAGCGTCTTCCTGAGTCTCGCGGTGACAATAACACCCTCACGCTCGTCTCACACCCCCGTCGTATCCTGATGTCACTCTTCAAGACGTTAATAACTTAACACAGATAAGCGGCGGAACTTTATAGTTTGGATTTACAGAGGAAATATGGATTTTAATAAGTTAAATAGAATAAAAAATTTCCAGAGGGATTTCTAATTTTCTGAGTGCCGACATTCTTTGAAATGTTAAATGCAGAAATAATTACGTTGAGGTTTTGGTGACACAAAGTAAAGAAAGTGTTACAACTGTTTCATAGTTTTACTGATAAAAGTTTTATTAAATTTATCTTCACAGTAACGGTAGAAAAATAGTTATTTTTGTATTAAGTGCGTGAAATGAGTGTTTTTTTTTGTTGCGCGTGGGAATGTCACTTTTGGTCGAGACCAAAAAAGTCATTTGAACGCGCCAAAAAACACGAATCTCGCCCACAAAATACAAACAACATTTTTTCTACAACTGTCAAAATAATTATTAATTTATTTAAGTAAATTGAAAGAAAAAAATCAAAAATAATATAAATTTGATGTGTTGTAACCAAGGAAACGTGAAAATGTTTGACAAATATTTTTTTAAAAGTGTCAAAGATGTTAAAATTTGACGTTTTAATGAAAAAAAAAGGTCATATTTACGTGTGAAAAAGTGTTTTATTTGGTATATAAAATATGCAAGAAAATTTTAAACACGAGACCGAAGGTCGAGTGTTTAATATTCTTAAGTGTTTTATATCTCAATAAAACACAAGTGTAATACAATTTTTTTTCCATAACTCATAATTATAGGTCGTAACGTTTAACGTTGATTCAGATATATATAGTTTCTCAAAATAGGGTTATCATGAAGTGGTTGCTAAGTAACAAGTTGTTTACAGTGTTTTATGGAATATAAAACACTAGTGTTTTATTAGCCATATAATTCAACTGAAATCAGTGTAATAATGTCTTTATTGTATATGAGTTGTAGATAAAAATTATTTTTTCACATGTGAAAAAAAGACAAATTTCGCGTATCCATAGCGATGTAAAAGTTATTTTTTTATGATGGTGCGAAAAGTGAGTTATTTTCAGTGCAAAAAGTTATTGTTTATTGCACAGCGTGCAATAAAATATTTGCTTCATAAACTACAAAAAATGTTTTTGACGTTTGAAATATTAGAAAAATTATTGAAAAAATAGTATCTGCAATTCATGTTAGTGGTGTTCTTTATTGCTCTCATTGGCCCCTGTATGAAGTAAATTATTCATGCGCGGTTTTGACGTAAACAAAAAAGATTTAAAAAAATGGGTTTAATAAATTTACATTGTAGGGTCAGCTTTAGGCGTCCGTCCAGCTTGTTAATTCAATAATGCATCCCGGAAAAATAACCCGAAACCATTCTACAGTCAACCATCAGTTGTGCCTTGGTCAGAGCCCACGAAACCGAGCCTCAAGCCTCGTGTTAATATTTGACTATCAGATCCTGCAGGAGTTATTAATAGCCTGGGAAGGCGCATGCTGGCCATTAATTGGTCGGCTAGGATATGACGCCACAGAGGAAACCATCCAATGAGCAAGGAAGGATGTTTAGCGCACGCGTATTAGGAAGAAGATAGCAACGCCCCTTGGAAGAGCAACCAGCTTGGTCGGCCGGGCCGGCGGGCGGTATCGCCGCTCGCGTTAGTTCACGGCGGGCGTTCAGCGGTTACCGGGAAACGTGGACCTGCAGCGCGGCACCGTGGAGTCCGACGGGCTAACTGACGGGCCGGCAGGGCACCTGTTCGGGCGCATCCCGGAGAACCTCCTCGGAGGCGTACAGTCTTCTCCGCAACGAGTCGCTAGCAACATTCGCGGCTTCTTCGCTAATCGCTTCAGCGGAGCGCTGCCCGATACAGGTGAGACACAATCATTTATTTATTTATAAGCTTATGTGAACGATGCCATCAATTTAGAAAATAAATAAATGAAAAATGCACGTAAAATGACACGTAATTGTTATAAATTTCTAATATTATATTAGAACTTAAAACGACTGAATATTAAATTAGTTTTAGATCATCGTGAAAATACAAATACATAATTGTTTTAACCAATTACGATTCACTCTCTATAATAGTTTCAAAAATATAAAAAGTAAAAGTTCATAAACTCATAGATATTATGCATGAATATAAATAAATATACTTGAATCTATATTATTTGTCTCTGTTTATTTTTAACTCGACATTTATGAATTAATCTTAATAGCAAACAATTCTTTTAATCTTTTCAGAGCTATTTTGTTTCAATTTGCGGAAAATTCAATGAAGTAGAATATCTTTGTTTGAAATTATTGTATCTATAATCATTTATATAAGAATGAAATTATTGGCAATAATCTCGAATCGTAAGTATTCGTTTATAATTCAAAGAATTCTTATATACAATTAGTTAATCATGTTTTCCGGAAAATGTATTCTAATTTAAGGAACATTAGTATACAATCTTCATTTAGTGCGTCATTTAAAAGTATTTAAGTATGTCGCTTAAATAATAATAAACAGAATTGGAAATAAGTGTTCAAATTAAAAATGCGTAAAGATACAGATCAAATAACCATAATTATGTATGGAAATCGATCCAATATGTAATTCAAAATGGCAGCCTGTAACACAAGATGGCTGATTGTCGATATTCAACAAATTTACATAGCGCATGCGCATTATTCTGCATGAAAATTCTTCCGTGTTCCCTGGTTATATAACTGCACAATACACTTTTGAAGCGTTTCATTGGTTAACAAATGAATAATTAAAAATTTAATTATCACTACCCCATGGTTTTAAATAATTAATGAGTCAATAAAACCAACGAGCGTTTTCAATAAACATGCAGCAAACAAATCTCGTAATTATTGCAGGGGAATACTCGTATATTATTGATTATTAAATATTGACTTGATTCAATTTGAGAAATTAATTAATTATACAGTTCATTTCATATTTATGAATAATCAAAGAACAATAGCATCAAACTAAGTGGTAAATAAAGCTATGAAATAATTATTTATTTTATTCACAATACAGATTCGCGACGCCCGAAAAAGTATAAGCAGATTTTAAAATGATTAATAATAATAATTACTAAATTTTAAATATATACAATTAATTTTATTTACATATGGGGTAATGGATCAGTGGTATCGAGTCGGCCTGTGGATCCTGAAAAACCTTGTTCGATCCCCACAGCCGACAAACATTTTCACCAAATTAAAATTACCTCTGTGGCTCCTCCACCAATAACATCTTTGGGAGCCGTAAATTGACGGATGGTAACCGCACTTCTCGCGCGTACATATATCACTTACAGAGATCTGCTTCGGCAGAGTGCCAATGCCTAGTAATAGGTAAAATGCGTGATGATATATTTATTTATTTTTTTATTTAATTTTATTTATATTAAATATATGAAAAAAATAATCAATCTCATTGTTAATAATTACAAGAATTTAAAAAGTGTGAAATGCAGTATTAAATCATGCAAATTTTGCCAAAAATTAGTATAAAGGCGTACGTGTGTGAAACGTTAGTTCTATGAGCATAAGATTTGTTTGTTTAAATTGCGAACGAAGCGAGTCTTGCCACGAACCCTTTTAATATTCAAATACATGTATTTTTATCTAAAATCGTATATTACGATTTGCGTATATGAAGCATGTATTCAACAAGAATAAAATCGCGAGTTAAGAATGCGCTCAAATATAAACAAATAACAGAAAAATGATACTTTTTTGCATTTGGAAATTTTCACAGAATTGAATTTTATATACTCGTATTGCCGGCAACATTTTCATGTAACTATATAGCGGTGCATTTTTTTTTTTCATATAATTCAATTTTATTTAATAAATAGGTGATTAACTTAGTATATGAAGAGTGGTATCGAGTCGGCCTGTGAATTCGAGAACCCAGGTTCGATTCTCACAGCCTATAAACAATGTTCACCACATTAAAACTACCCCTGTGACACTTTCTCCATTAACATCTTTGGAGGCCGTGATTTGACGGCCGGTTACTGAACTTCACGCGCAAAATATGTCACATCCAGTAATAGGTACAAGGCGTGATGATATATTTATATTTATTTATTTATGAAGGTATTATTTAATAGTTAGATACTAGAAGTACATTAATTATAATTTTATTTTATTATTTTACATTTTTTTATTCTTATGGCGCCTTCGCCTATCTGCATACTGCATCAAACTATTTTCTTGTTGAACTAAAAGCAAGATGACAGTAATTTTGCATTACAGTTTTGACACTTGGAAAAGATCAAAAATAGTTGAACATGACTCAAATTTCGTTTTTGCCCATTATGTAATTCAGCAATAAATCATAGTGTTAGATCAAAAACATTAGAATTGTTCTTATAACCTGGACTTGACAGAGATCTTTAACAAGGTTAACTGAATTTCACGCGTAAAATATCATATCATGGAAGATGAAATCAAGCTAAAGCACGATAAATAATCTACTTCCAAAGAAATTTTGAGTTTACATTGAAATTTTGATGTTTTCAACTTGACAGTTACGGTATGTCATCCGGTACTACCAATCATCTAAAATAAAATGTTGCGTATCGTAATAATGGTATATTGTAACACAAGTTTGGCAAGGCTTTCATTGCAAAACAGGCGCTAGCGAGTCTTTCGAATTATAAAAATTTTTGCAATGGCCGTTGTCACACGTATGCTACATATTATTTTTCCTACGGTCATGAACTTTTATTTCTTAAAATCGACATTTTATATCTCTCATTTACCGTTATATTTCACATTAATTAATTAAAAACAAGATGGTTCAGCAATGGTTGTATCGGACACACAATCATAAAAGATTTCTTGCCAGACTGATGCTGGGTTGCAAGAAAATAAATAAAGAGCTCTTTAGTGAAATAATTTTTTAACTACTCGTAGCAACAGTATCAATACCCATTTTCTGAACCGATAAAACTTTCATGCAACGTAGCATGACAACACGACCGTAGACAAATGCTCTTTCAATACGCAACTGGATTTCATAATGACTTCTTTATGAACGTAAAATAGGAAAAAATGCATTTACAATTAATTTAAAAGGGCTATTGCCAATTAAATTTACGTATTCAGTTAATTAAATTATTCCGACTACTGAATAGCACTCTACATTAAACTTCATACAACATTTTTCACCATTTTAAATTTCGCATTCACACAAAACTTAAACGATCTCCCATCTCTTTCCACAAGCAGAATTACAAACCCCCATAGTAAAAAAGCACAAAAACAAAAGAACCTCAACTCTAAGCCCTCTTGACTCAAACTCAACAACTCACAAACTCGCCAGGACTCACAACTTCTACATAGAAGCAGTAACGCTACAGACGTGATCGAGTACCTCCATCTATAGCCGGAGTTACCCTGCCTTGCCCGGAATCGTACCGGAGTCGTGCCTTAGGGAGCTGGACAGTAATTGAGTTACGAACGTGGAAAGGTAAACTCTCCCCTCTCCCTTCTACACGTTTTGGTCCTTTTCCTGGAAGTGTTGTTGTAGGAGAGGTAGGAATAAGAAGAAAGCAAACTCAATAACGTGGAACCGACGTTGTAATAATTATAAGAGACGGGATGCCTTGTATTTATAACGCTGTTAGCTGTTACTGTCACTGGTTTCTGCTTACCAGAAAGTGTGCTGTGAAAGACAATTAGAAAAACAATAGTAGGATTAATTTTCAAAGACGGTTTGATAAAGAATGGCGAATTGCTAAGGATTGTTTCAAAGGCGCACGAATTGAATTTTTTTTAGTAATTATAATTTAATTGAAGAAAATGAAAAGGTTTTTATTCCTAAAATTACAATTTCTCATTTATATTACGTCTTTTAACAGTGATTCATTAATAATGTTTTTTAATATTAACGTTTACTTTGGTAAATTTCTGTCATCTATTTGTTAAAATTGAGAAAAATTTAGCTTATGGAAATGAGAAACAATTATAGGTATTTAAAAATACGGAAACCAATAATTTAAAAGATTTAAAAAAAATATGTATGTATATATATATATATATATATATATATATATATATATATATATATATATATATATATATGGGATGGCTAGCTCAGTGGTATGAAGTCGGCCTGTGGATTCTGAGAACCCTGGTTCGATTTCCACAGGCGACAAACAATTTTCATAATTTCAGAAACTACCCCAGTGGCTCCTCCACCACTAACATCTATGGGGGGCGGTGATTTGACAACTGGTAATCGCACTTCACGCGCAAAATATATCACTTATCGAGTTCTGCTTCAGCAGAGTGCCACACCCAGTAATGGGTAGAAGGCGTGATTATATATTTATTTATTTTATATATACATATATATATATATATACATATACTACCTACAGATTATTTGTTTAACAATATAATTAATATGTCACGTGACATATTTTCAGCCAATCAACAATGATAAATAAAATAAATAAATATATCATCACGCACTTTACCCATTACTGGGTGTGGCACTCTGCCAAAGCAGATCTCGGTAAGTGATATATTTATGCGCATGAAGTGTGGTTATCAGCCGTCAAATCACGGCCTCCAAAGATGTTAGTGGTGGGAGAGCCACAATGATAACCTTCCATAACTACATGTCTATCACAGTAATGATAAAAACAAATGAAATTATCGCATTGTTTTAAGCCGTTGTTAAGGTCAATTTTTTTTAATTGACAGCTAATTTTGTAATTCACAGTATAAATTATATCGTGACCCCCTTACTTTTTATGTAATCACAATTGCAATTGGTATAAGGCTGATTTAATAATGTGCATTACAAAAATAGAACCACCATTTTAGAAAATAATAAAGGAAAAACTTTTCATTAAAAACTTCAGTATAGGTAGTTTCTTAAAAAAAAATGAATAGTATTTTGCTATCAAGCTTGTATTGAATTCATTAAGGGCCAGTTGCATCGCTGTTACTTAAATTTTAAGTAATTTTAAATGAACAAGATTTTACCGAGATGAACTATCAAATGAGTAATCCTTAAAATTAAAATGAACGCGGTGCAACTAAATGAATCAATTTGTTTTTACAATTTCTAAATAGCATCCGGCGACATACACTTTGCAAACTACTGGTATAAAACATGAGCTTTGTTTTCCTATTAAAATTGCAATAAATACTATAATTGTTAATAGTCACTATTCTTTTGTCAAATGACAGTTTTTAAATTTAAAAATTGAAACCGAAATTGAAAATAAATAAAATAAAAGGAAGCATTAACACAAAAACAGTAAATATTTCACATTTACTTTCCCTATTAATTAAAATTATATTTCCGCCTTTCTTCTTCTTCCACCATCAACCAATAATAAAAACACGGAAAACCTTTCATCGACGTCACCACCTCTAATCAAAATTTCAATATTGAACACAAATAATTTGAAACGCAAATTGGTTACCTTATCCCGGAACGGAAATAATTTCCAAAGGGACCTTGGTGTCAGTTAGGGCTCCAGGACGAAAGTAGGGAAAGAGGGGCAGAGAGGGAATCTAGGGATGAACGAAACACGGGGATTACGTCAGCAAATCTAAAACCAATGAATAATGAATGCGATGTGTCAGTCACCGGAGGCAACGCGCTACCAACGCATAAATAAATAACGACATGCAGATTGCATCAGAGATGGCTTGGAGAGGTGGATAGTTGAATATCACCGGTGGAGTTTTCATGGCACTATAGATGTAACGGGTTTATGACTGGATATGAGTTTTTGAAATGTTTGCTAGTTTAAAATGCAACTGCAACTTATGAATTTTTCTTGTCAACTTTGTTTTATATACGAAAGTATTCTACGATTTGAAATAGCCAAGTCGTAGAATTTAAATATTATATAGAAAAGTTACCTCATGATTGTTTATAAAATAAAATAAATAAATATATCATCACGTCTTCTACCTATTACAGGGCACTCTGCCGATGCAGATCTCGATAAGCGATATATTTTGCGCGTGAAGTGGAGTTACCAGTCGTCAAATCAGGGCCTCCAAAGATATTAGTGGAAGGGGAGTCACAGGAGTAGTTATTTAATATGGTGAAAATTATTTGTCGGCTGTGGGAATCGAACCGAAGTTCTCAAATCCACAGTCCGACTCGATACCTTGTATTCTGCAAATTATGAAATAAAAAAATTCTCAGAATTGCATTGCCAATTAAAACAGTTACTTCTGATCACCCTATAATTTATAAATAAAATAAATAAATATATCATTACGTCTTCTACCTATTACTGGGTGTGGCACTCTGCCGAAGCAGATCTCGGTAAGTGATATATTTATACGCGTGAAGTGCGGTTACCAGCCGTCAAATCACGGCCCCGAGAGATATTAGTGATGGGGGAGCCACAGAGATAATTTAAATTTGGTGAAAATGTTTGTCGGCTGTGGAGATCGAACCAGGGTTCTCAGGATCCACAGGTCGACTCGATACCACTGAGCCACTACCCCATAATAAATAAAAAATAGTACATCAAAACGTGAGAGTTAATACAATTTTCATAAGTTGAACTATGATTTCGATGAGATATTTTTTGTTTGTTTGAAGATCAATTTATTAGGAACCTTGTTAGGAGATTTAAATATCGCCCTTAATTTTTTATTGAACATTCAGAATCAACTGAATTTATTTTCATGATTCTGAAATAATACAAAGAATACATCCGCCTAAAAGAAAGAAGATATAATGATTAAACCAATTAAATTGATTTTGATTTCTATACCTACGCGACCTAATCACAGGTTCTCGTGTACCTGTTTCATTAAAACCAAATCTCTTCGTTTTCAAGAAAATTGGCAACATCCCCTACGGTATACATTATAATTAAAATCGACGGTATCGTGTTTCATTGTTATTTTAGTGTTTTAATTTGCTAGAACTGTACCACCAGGCTGTATCATATTCTATATCTAAACAAAGGGCTCCACAGCTAAAGGTCGCCCTGAGCGGGCTTAGCGCGCCCTCTAATGCCCTACAAGCAATACCTATGCTAGGGCAATTTTACCTTTCGTGTGGCAGCCGAATTGAGCTTTCGTCAAAGCTTGATGTGCTTTTCAGGTTTATTTGAAAAGTTTGCGGATGGCAATTGAAAAGTTTTATTAAATCGTTTCTTTTTTATTTCATAGTTTCAAAAGCTACCCCTGTGACTCCTCCACCACTAACATCTTTGGGAGCCGTGATTTGATGACTGGTAACCGCACTTCACGCGCAAAAAAAAAATCACTTACCGAGATCTGCTTCGGCAGAGTGCCACACCCATTACTGCGTGTGGCACTCTGCCGAAGCAGATCTCGGTAAGTGATATATTTTGCGCGTGAAGTGCGGCTACCAGTCGTCAAATCACGCCCCCCAAAGATGTTAGTGGTGGAGGAGTCACAGGGGTAGCTTTTGAAATTATGAAAATTGTATGTCGCCTGTGGGAATCGAACAAGGCGTGATGATATATTTATTTATATTTTATTTTTTTATTAGTTCGCAAACAATAAATTTGATTCATAGGACATTTTTATAATATTAAATTCTAATTATTTATTCATATGATTGAAATTCTATAAAACTAGTTCTTAAACTCAGGAAGCAGAAACCAAATCGAATTTCTTTTCAAACCCAAATTTTTTGTGAACCTGAATCCGAACCGAAATTGACTCTTAACCGTACAACCAAAAAAAAATCAGAACCCGAATCGAATCTAAATCAAAGTTTGTAACTGATCGATTGATTTAGCTTTATATAAAAATATAAAATAAAACAATAATGACTTTTATGCAGAATTTAATTCTGTACAATTATTATTTCAAATATTTTTCTATATAAAGTAATCAAGGAAGTACTGGTAATGGAAAACACATTTTCCATAAGGCACAGTTTTTTGAAATGTGGTAATTTTAAATTTGAATAAAAGTTCAAAGCTCGTATTTTCTGCAAAAATAAATGTTCCAAGAAAAACATCTTAATTTGTTATACAAAACAGCTCAACTGAATGTTTTTTTGTTTGTTTTTCTAATATTGCCATAAAATGTAAACTAAAGCTTCTCATAATATACAGGGTAATCAAAAGGAATTGTTATAGTTGACAATACAATTCCAGAGATCTTTTTATTCCACAGTTGGCACAACGTCAGATAAAGGCGGAAATGCTATTTGACATTTCTAATAAATACAAATAGATTATATCAGGAGTCTGACAGCTAATAGAATTTTGACTTTTTAAGTAATAGAAATACTTTCGAAATAAATGTAATAATAAATGTACTCAAATTTAAATTTTAAATGTCACTGTCAACAACAGGAAATGAATTTATGTATCAGGCTAACCAATATCAAGTAGTTTTCTTTATTGCCAACTGTAACAATTCCTTTTGATCATCCTGTATAAAGCATAATTTAAAAAAATATTTAAAATTTACTTTGTACGCAGAAAACACGCAAACTCAATTTCATTAATAAATAAACAAGCTAAACCCTCTCAAAATTGAAAAACAACATCCAGCTAAAACAATACATAATTAAACATCCACCTTCATCCTTTAAAAGCTCCCAAAACTCCAAAGCTCGAAGTTCGAAAACAACACACTTCCAGTTCCCATCATCGATACTCCTACTATCGGTAAACTGACATAACATAACCGTAACGTAAACGTAACACGAACCTGCACCGCGGCAGTTTCGTACGAGGGCGGTTAATGGTCCACCACGTGACTCCGGGACATCCCGGGTGGAGAGGAGAGCTGGGGAGTGACGGGGATAGCAGACACGGGGTGAAAACACGGCTGGTGGACTCATGAGAAATTCACAGGCTCTAAATTATTCACGGGGTTGTTTGCACAAGGGGAGTTTTTGTGGAGTGGTTGGTAGGAATGTTGTACGGCAAGAATCAAGATCTTGTAGGCTGAATGAGATGTGTGTGTGTTTTTTTTAGTTTGTTGATGATTTAAGGGAGATACAGAAACATGCTAAGTAGCAAAAGTAGTTGTCTATAGATTTTTGTGGCACATATACCTGATAAAGGGCCCGTTTATCTATGCTAGATAAAGTAACAGATAATTGATTCGAATAATTTTATCTAGATATATCATTTAATTATTACAGTAGCCACTATTAAATTATCAGTAATAATATAACAAGAGAGTGAGAGTAAATTGAAAATAATTTGACAGATCTTTCGAAAACTTGTTGCCAGGCAATAGTCACGAAAGCCCGTAGGGCTTGAGTGGCTATTGCCAAATGGCAACTGGAGAATTATTTTCTAATTTGTCGAACTCTCGAGTTATATTTAATTAGATTATTTTTTGACTTAGCTGTTGAGGTCGATTCATCCAACTTAAAAGTTTTTGAACTGGGTTCATATCGATTGATTACTTATTAATGTATTCTTGGAAATTGTTTTCAAAATTTGTTGGTATCTTTCTGTATCTGAAATGGCACTAAATCGATTTTATTCAAATATTTTACTTGACGCGTTGACAGTTTTAAATAATTATTTAACAACTACCTATCATTTGTCACAAACAAAAAAGCACCTACAGAGATTATTCCCGGGAATAATCACAAGAGCTTTATTCTCAGTATAATAATGACAGGATTGGTTAAAACGCAGACACGTGACATACAATGAAGCATTTCATTGGTTTTGAGAAACGTCAAAAAATAAACAAAATAAAATATAAATAAATATATCACGCCTTTTACCCATTACTGGGTGTGGCACTCTGCCGAAGCAGATCTCAGTAAGTGATATATTTATGCACGTGCGGTTTCCAACCGTCAAATCACGGCCTCTAAAGATGTTAGTGGTGGGGGAGCCACAGGGGTAATTTATAAATTGGTGAAAATGTTTGTCGGCTGTGGGGATCGAACCAGGATTCTTAGGATCCGTAAGCCGACTTGATACCACTGAGCCATTACCCCATTATAATCAAAATAAAAATACAAATTGTGTATGTTACTAATTTATCAAGATAATATTTTTTCGTCAACCGTATGATGATTTTAATATTGTTTTTGAAATAACAGTTGACGTGTTTATTATTAATATAAAAGAGTAACTGCTGTTACGTTACATGTTTAATTCTAAATTTTAACAGTTTAGTAGCTAATTAAAATTAACCACTTATGTGTATATATGTATTCAATATCACATTTCAAATGACTACATAGTTACGTGGAATAGAGTTAAAAAGAAATAGTAGTATTTTTAAAGTATCACTAAATATTAATATTACAAGTAAGTAGCAATAAATGTGTTAATGGTATAATTTAGCTATCAATAAGAATATTACCTCCGAGCTATTACTTCATATATATATAGTCTGTACCCTCGCTATACGTCGCAATAGAACAGCAAACAGATAAATGTGCGCACACATACGCAGCCGTAAAACTAATGCGTTATTGCAATGGGGTACATCTATAACTCGCGCTACTTTACGAGAACTATTATCGGTTTCCACGTCATTTCATGGGGGCGTGTCACTATAAAGCTTCTCCTGCCTCGATCAACCCCACGCGACATCTGTCTACAGCAGGAGTCGCGTCGCAGCAGACTTGATCGCCCGCTGCGACCGGTAATAGACTTGCGGAACTTTGTTACCGATTTGCGATTGGTTTCTGTAATAATAGTACGTTCGGTGCGTGTGCAAAGAGGTGGTTGTCATCTGCAGAAGGTCTGCTATTTTATAATAGGTTTTGTTTTAAGTCCACTTCCTAGTAAAGTTGATTTAATTGTTATGCGCGAAAGAATAGCGACTAATTAATATAAAATCATGTTGTTATTGTATCTGGTGAATATGTATATTGTGAAGGGGTGAAGGCGGGCGGGTGGCGGTGCGGGGTTGCGGGATGGTTGCGGGAACGAGTGCAGTGTGAGCCTACGCGCCCGTCGCGCCCCTCGCCCCTGATGACCTCGCGTTACTAATGCATTGTTGTGTTGTGTGTTGAAGGTTATCCCGTTCCGCACCCCGCGAGGGATGGCACTGCGCTCGTTCCCACACGCGCCGCCGCCTGAACCGGCACCAGAACCGGTAGCGCACCAATAACGATGCACAACCTCGCGACACAAGCGAGCGATGAGGACGAACTAGCTGTGTAGGTACTATAACGGCCACCAACACGACCACGACACCCAACCCGTTCAAGTGCTGCTGGCAACTCGCCGCCATGACGACCATTCCGATCATCAACATGGAGTTCGGCGAGCTGAAGGAGGTGGTGTGGAGCAAGCTACAGGAGCCGCGGTCGCAGCGAAAACTCATCCTGGTCATTGTGTCCATCGCGTTGCTCCTGGACAACATGTTGTACATGGTCATCGTGCCCATCATTCCCGATTACCTGCGCTACATCGGCGCATACAAAGACGATCCGATCGACATGACCAGTAACACGACGCTGGCACCCGGTGAAATGATGAAACGTGGTCATCACGGTCAGGATTCGGCCACCGGCGTGCTGTTTGCCTCCAAGGCTATCGTGCAGCTCATGGTCAATCCCTTCTCCGGTGCGCTCATTGATCGCATCGGCTACGACATCCCCATGATGATTGGCCTCACCATCATGTTCCTATCCACGGCGGTGTTCGCGTGCGGCCGCAGCTACGGCCTGCTGTTCTTCGCGCGCAGCTTGCAGGGCGTGGGCTCCGCGTTCGCGGACACAGCGGGCTTGGCGATGATCGCCGACCGCTTCACAGAAGAGAACGAGCGCTCAAAGGCACTTGGAATCGCGTTAGCGTTTATTAGTTTCGGGTGTCTGGTCGCACCCCCGTTCGGTGGAGCGCTGTACCAGTTCGCCGGTAAAGAGGTTCCATTCCTCATCTTAGCCTTCGTGTCTCTGGCGGATGGCTTCATGTTGCTGCTGGTGATGAAGCCATTGAAGGAGCAGATAAAAGAGTCGCAGCGCGAAAAGCCACCGGGGATCCCAATTTGGAAATTGTTCATCGATCCATACATCGCTGTATGTTCTGGAGCATTAATGATGTCTAATGTAGCGCTTGCTTTCCTTGAGCCCACTATTTCGCTTTGGATGGAAGATAATTTGACAACTGAAAACTGGAAAATTGGCATGATATGGCTGCCAGCATTTTTTCCACACGTGTTTGGTGTAATACTGACAGTAAAAATGGCAAAAAAATATCCACAGTGGCAGTGGCTAATGGCGGCTGGCGGGCTGGCACTCGAAGGAATGTGTTGTTTCATTATCCCCTTCTCCAATTCGTACAAAGTCCTGATGATCCCTATCTGTGGCATTTGCTTCGGAATCGCACTTATCGACACAGCGCTGCTACCTACCCTTGGCTACCTAGTGGACGTGCGTTACGTTTCTGTTTACGGTAGCATCTACGCTATTGCCGACATCTCATACTCAGTTGCTTACGCTGTAGGTCCCATCATAGCAGGTGGCGTAGTAGAAGCAATTGGTTTCACTGCACTAAACTTTGGTATTGCATTTTCCAATCTCCTATATGCCCCAGTTTTAATATATTTGAAACATATTTATGACTTCAAACCTTTCGAAAACGAAGCAAACATACTCATGTCCGATCCGCCGGACAAAGAATATCAAACATATACCTTACAGGATCAAAAACCAGTGAATATGGAAGTCAAAAACCATTTGGAATATTCTCAATATCAAGAAAACAGGGATATGCAAGAAACAAATGTAGATAATACTGACCAAAACGGTTACGGCAACCAGTATCAAGCCGGTTACCAAAATCAGAATCAAAACCAGAGTGATTACCAGAATCAGCAACAGCAGCAGCCGCAGGGTTACCAACAACAGCAAGGCAATTATCAAGATGGTTATCAGTATCAGGATGGTTACCAGCAGCAGAATCCGTACCAGAGACCGAATGCCGGTCAGAGGATGTTGCCAGCGCAGCCTGCAGCTCAGCAAGATGCGAATCCCTTCAGGAGGCAGGACGCCACCGCCCCCGCGCCTGTTGCCCCCGCTCCCCAACCCACCGCCGGAGCCGGAAACCGCAACCCTTTCCGCCAGGGCTTTTAAACCCTAGAGCCTTACGTGCTGTACTATAATGTATATTAGGTATAAAGACATTTCTTTCCGACTTCTGTGCTTCTCCATTTCTTTCCTCTTTCTCTCTTTGGAAATATAAATAAAATAAAATAATCTGAATTTGGTTTCACAAAATTTCTACTTGATTGCCAACACAAACACTCTTTCAAAAGATACACGAAAACTTGAAAATTATATTTTGCGTATTAGGTTACTGTACATAGCTCGTAACTACGTATGGTGTATATTTATTAAATCAATGTTCCCTAGATTACAATTATTAGTAAATAGACGGGTGTGGATTCTAGTCAAATGACACTCATTACTGTAAATAAAATATTTAGCATATAAAAATAATCGTATAAAGTTATTAATATTAAGTAGTAATAGATCTACCTTATGCTATGATTTCAGTTAATATTTGTAGATAGAATACTAGCTAGTGGAAAACGGCAATGATTAGTTCAAATTTTTAAGAATTTCTCATCAGAAATATCAACCAAAGTATGAAACATATCAGAATCATCGATTCATCCTAATGACGTGATAGGCCGTTACTCGGTCGCTTAAGTAAGATAGCAACTAAGTCTTAGATTAGTTCGTGTATATTATGATAGAACCGTGTCGTAAGTGGATTATTAGATGTTACCCACACAAACACACGCACATCCGTGATACACACATACACGATCGTTGACACCCAACACAGTGATTCAAGGTTGAAGACTTCCAAATATCACATATCCCAAATTGCCACTAACCATATGTAAACCTCATATCCCTCATCGTATGTAATCAGTTTATAAAAATGTACTGTAATCACTTTCGATCGTCAAAACTGAACTCTATCATTGGTAATCGATGTTCAGTTTGGATTTAATTGGAATACATTCGAGTATTCACCAAAACATAGATATTATTTCAGATTCTACTGTTGATACAAGTAAATTTATACGAACACATTGACAAAAAAATTAATCATAAAATAAAAAACAAAATACAAATAAAACAAAAAACGATATATTTATCTATGATATTGAATAATTTCTTAGAGAGATTTATAACGTAAAAAAATAAACAGTTGTGTATCGAATTGATTGATAATTTACATATTTAGAATATAGCACAACATAACAATTATTTCAGAGAGACTATTTTGCTCATTTTCAAGAATTTCTAAAATTCTTCTTATAATTTGAAACAATTATGAATAACTAAGCACGATAAGTAATTTGAGGGTGAAAGTTTAATGCCTGTTTTACACTGAGCAAGCGCAACCTGCAATTGCAACTTGCAAGATTTACGTTCAACTCGTTGCAACAAAATGTTGCAGAGTTATTTTTTTCACTTTACATTCAGCAACTTGCAACTGCAATATAATATTAATTTATTTACAAATTTTTGTCGTTACTAACTTCATATTATATCAGCTTAACCTCTTATATCACTTGTATTATTAACATTTGTTTCATATGTTATATTGCATTGATACAAAAATTTATTCTTATAAGTATTTGCATAATTATTTGCAATGCAGTAAATCAATTTAATATCTTTAACCCAACTTTATCGTTTTTGACATTTATAGTAAGTTGGTAGCATTCTAACAAACTTAAAATCACTAGAAATAACTAACAGTGGCCTTGCAAGTCTTGCAAAAATTAGAACACGTTCAAATTCGTGCAAGAGGTTGATGCAAGATTGCTTCTGCCTCTTACACTTGCAATTTCTGTGTTACACTCGTTCAATATTGCTTCAACTTGTTGAAAGTTGCAGCTGCACTTGCAATATTGCAGTGTAAAACAGGCATTACGAAAGTTCATACTTGCGAAAACCGCGTGCCGTTGTCACACCACCGACAACATATGAGCCTGGCTTTTCTAGCAGTTGAGTAATATACAGGGTGGTGAACGCAATTCTCGAACATAGGGATTTAACATGTAAAATCACAATTTTGTAATTTCCTGCTTCCCTAATTATTTTAAACAAAAAAGCTTCGAATAAAAGTTTTAGGGCATAAAATTCTGCATCTAAACCAATAAACAAAATTAATTTTGCGTGCTTCATAACGGCACAAATTAGATCTGAAAATGACAAAAATAGCCTCAAAACTATCGATAGCCATGGAATTGAAACAAAATTAAACAAATGTTAGACGTATGTGGGATGGCTAGCTCAGTGGTATGAAGTCGGCCTGTGGATCATAAGGTCCCTGGTTCGATTCCCACAGGCGACAAATTTTCATAATTTGAAAAAGCTATTCCTGTGGCTCCTCCATCACTAACATGTTTGGGGGCCGTGATTTGACGACTGGTAACCGCACTTCACGCGCAAAATATATCACTTACCGAGATCTGCTTCAGCAGAGTGCCACACCCAGTAATGGGTAGAAGGCGTGATGATATATTTATTTTTTATTTATTTAGACGTATAATCTGTCAAAATAATTTCTTTATTTATTATGTCATTTATTTTGACAGATAAAACGAGAAACATTTGTTTAATTTTGTTTTAATGTTTTTGTTTTAGTAAAGTTTGGTGAATGCTCGATCAGAAATATTTGTACAGAGAACAAATCTAGATGTTTGTATACAAATGATATAGTTCTGTGTAGTCTATTAATTGGTGCTTCATTTTTCAATTAGTATACATACGTTCGAAGGCCAGAATAATTGCTCAGCCGTGTGAAGTTAGCAACATATCTACTCGCGACATCTGCTAACTGAGCACATGCATGCGGTCCCTGCCTTTAAATCTAAATTATAACCTCTAAAATGGAAACGTGTCGATAATATACGAATATTTCATATCTATATGTTCAAATTCTCCCAGGCTCCAATTAAATCTACGATGTTTTCAACAATTAATAAAATGTTAATAAGACAAACAAATGTTAATTATATTGTACTCACAAGCACTCAACACTCCGAATATATCAATTAAATTGCTATGGATATGAATGCATATATCTATATATTTATAATACATGTTTAAGCAATAACTTATATGTAAAATACTGTTACACGTATGATATACCTGTACTAAACATCGATCAAGACATATCTTAGATATTTACACGTTATGACTGTCGTGAATTGTATAACTCACAATAATAGTCATTTCGACTCTTTTCTGTACATAATTTCACTCTTTTGCACCTTTTCTCAGTTTAAATTTCAGTTCCATTTCATTTGAAAAGCCGTCTATAAACAAAAATTGTAAACAGGGTATCTTAAAATATATCAGTACCCAATAATTAATAAAATAATATCGCTTCAAATCTAAACTGCAAAACTATAAATGCTGAAAACACTTTACAAATTTTTACTACGACGGCTTGTCTTTTGTTAGTTGTCACTGTAGATTCTACGCTGTTAAATCTTTCCGAATTTATTTTTGCTACGCCTTTACTTTAAATTAAATGTAACAAGATGTATTTGACATATAATTGAGTGTTATTTGTACATTTAAATGTTACTTTCATATGTAAATTACTTCAAAACAAAAGACAAATTAGACTGTAGGTAGAACAGTTGCTAGAGTATTATCAGTATAGGAACGTAGAATATAATACATAAGTTGCAGTGCATTATAAGAATAATATTTGTAAGGGTGTTTGTTTCTTCATTTAATATTGGAATGTTTATTTTATGTAAGTTGAAATTGTAAAAGAATTAGATGCTGTTTTAATGCATTGTTACATTTATAAAGAAGTTGTTCGATGTTTTGGAAAGTCACTAAAACTGTCGTTGACGAGACCAATAAACAATATCTTCAACAGTGAATTAAACTCAGTTGCAGAAACTGAAAATGCAGTTTTCAGAGACTTTCCATTGATATCTTGTACTTATACTGTATATGCTGTTATGTGTAACATATCGATTCTGATTGGATGCATTAAATTAATCATTGTTATCTAACCAAGTCTTTCATTCATATACTTTATCCAAAACAGAAATATTCCAGAACTAAAACGACAGATGATGCTGTGGCCCCAAAGAAATATATTTTTAAAATTAATTTAAAAAAATAATTAATGTATTAAGCATATTGTTCAATTTCATCAGTGACGCCTTCATCAGCAGGACTTCAGAATTTTTAAACATCATTTCTTTGTTTCTGTCGGATACGCAGTAAGAAAATCGATTTAAACGAATACCCAGTAATGGGTAAAAGGCGTGATGATTTATTTATTTATATTTGAAAAGGTAAAACGTTGTAATAAACAAACTTCGTTAACTTTATAATTAATTTCAAATAGAATATAATAATTAAATTCAAATATATAATCAGTAGATCCTTTTAATCACTATGATACTGTATAACGATTATTTAATTACTTTACCAGGAATTTACTCTCGAATCTAGGACAAACTAAATCAATTACAAAATAATTTAATATAAACCTATACAACAAAACTACGTTAATTTAAATATGAATAGTTCGACTGAATATCCATAATAACAAATAATTCCTTTCATAATAGACATTTCAAAAACACTGACAAGCAAACAAAAACAGCGCAGGCTTTGTTAAACAAACGCGCTAACAAAAATAAAACGTTTTTTGTGTACTCAAATAAATTACATTATACAGACAGTTGAAAACAAAAATATAAACGCAGATAATCATCCCTCAGGCTTATTCTACATTTTATTTATGGGTGCCGATATTTGTCGGCTGTTAACTTAATTTCATGACACAGCACAGGCAGTATTATTTCAGATGATCATCCATGATGTCCTGATTTTAAATTATATCTCGAGTTCTTATTTTAAAACAACATGTCTTGTAATGATGGGGTAGGTAGCTCAGTGGTATCGAGTCGGCCTGTGAATCCTGAGTACCCTGGTTCGATTCCCACAGTCGACAAACATTTTCATCACATTACAAATTACCCCTGTGGCTCCCCCACCACTAACATCTTTGGGGGCCGTGATTTGACGGCTGATAACTGCATTTCATATGCAAAATATATCACTTACCGAGATGCACTTCGGCAGAGTGCCACACCCAGTAATGGGTAAAAGGCGTGATGATATATTTATTTATATCTTATATTTATTGGTATAATTTATTTTGGCGATAACATATTTGGTTTAATTTTGTAGATAAAAAAAATACGTTTCATGTTCTTGGAACTACTGTTATTTGAAATGTGAATGTAAGAATCCGAGTTCATTTCCTGAAGCCGATAATCTGATTTTCTCCACAGTAAAAATTTCTCCCTTATCTCTGATTATTACTTACCGAGATCAACTACGGTAGAATGCTACACCCAATAATAGGTAAAAGACACGATGTAATATTTATTAATTTTTTATTAACCAATTTTGATATTTCTAGTTTCTTTGGTTAATTTTTATGTTCACATAACCAAACTATCTCAACTAACTCAATGTATTCGAAACACGATCCCGTCTTGCGTATTTATGCATATCCCATCATATTAAAATAGGTAAATGAATTTCAATATACCATTTTTTTGTAATAGTCTCAAATCTTATGCAGCCAAATTCTCAAAAAAGTTTTAGCTAAATCTGAATTTTGGATTAGCTAATCTTATACTAGTCCAACTTAAAAAAAAATTAATTCAATTCATTTTCCGAAAACTAAATGGTAAGAAGATTATATAAAAGTTTATTTAAACTTTTTTTGAGAACATGGTTCAGTTTAATTTGACAAAACCAAAATTCAAGATTAGCTAGATTCTAGGTAAAACTCTTTTGTGAATTGGACTGATGGAGCTTATAAAAAATATTAACAAATACAAAAAATAGTACATAAACAAAATGTCAGATTCAATTCCTCAAAAACAGACAGACATAATTCACTCGTTTTCATCGTTCAAAGCACAAACAAACTGTCACATTTTGTTCTCCACTCAACTCATCCGCTACTAATTAATTAACAGGACATAAATTCACTTTGCGTTTCGATGCACCGTCAACGATGGCTATGGAACAGTTGAAGTGTAAAGCAAAGACTACGCGTGTTCAAAGAGAACTGCAGTAGGGTTGTTCTGTCCCAGCTTCGACGAAGAGCAGCGCGTTTATGGGGCGCGACTAGTCGCCGCTGCAATTAGGGTAATTCGACAGGAAGAGAAAAAGAGAGTGATAGAATGAAGGGAGATAAGAATATAAAAGAGAGCACGATAGGTGGGATAACAGGATGGGAATCAATCATGATTTTCTTTTAATTAAGTCTGTGATTTTAAACGATGTTACTTAAAATTGATTAAGTAAAAATTTTTGGATTAGTATCAAAAATGTTTCTGGTTTCATTTCATTATTTCTCCCTAATATATAATTGCAAAACTAAAAGATAAATTATATATTTATAAATAACCGACAAGCTAAATTTATTTCAAAAATAAATTGATACTGGGTTTGATAAATCGAGTTCGATTCCCGAAACCAACAAACCTTACTCCACATTATTACTCCTATGACTCTCCCTCCACTAATATTATTGGGGACTATGATTTGACGGCTGATAACTGCACTTCACGAACATAAATATATCACGTACCGATATCTGCTTCGACAGAGAGCTACAATAAATAATGGGTAAAACCTGTTTATTTCATACTGTGCCGAATTTCCATGTTTGCAGCAGGGATTTCAACCCGACAAGTGAAACTTTACAGTATTAGATGCCGTAATAGAATATTACGGTATTGTGTCGTGGGTTTGCTAGGTAACAAACAGTTTTTGACATTTAATTATACCTAATTACTTTAAGAGGTCACTTTCAAGGATAGGACATGAAAATAATGTTTGATACAAAAAACGTTTTAGCTTGATTCCGTATGGTGTGTTTTGTAACAAAACGGATAATTCAGAATTTGATTTTGTTTATAAATTATGATATTTCACTATCAATTCAGGTTCGAGAGACACAGACTATTTAAGTGTTATCTTAACTATCTTTCTAAAGTTGACTTGACAGAGTTTATTTTGTTTATCAAATTTATTAGTGCATATGTTATATTCGTAATAACTTCAGTATTCCGTAATTTATCAAGTTTATAGCTTTTCTGAATTGTCGCGTCTGGTTATACGGGATGTGATGATATATCTGGGTAAATTATTAGCTAAGCGTCTGGTCGGATAGAGTTAACCTTTGTAACTCACCCCGTCTAGGTTTTTTATGTAAACTCATATGTGTGAACCGCTATCTCGACCAACGCGACAATACCATCTTCTTCAGAACATCCCATGGAATACAACAATAATTAGTTAGACGTAGATTGGCTTTCATCGAGACAAGTTTGGTTCTCGTCATCTGTGCAAGATGTAGGTTTTGCAATGTAACTTAGTAACATTAATAATAGTTTATTCATACATTGTTGTTTCCATTGCCGGATAATTTGTTTAATTTCAATATTAATTATAACTTTTGTATTTTTATAATGTATGCATTTTATTTTATGTTTTAAATATAAATTTTTGCTAGAAGTTCGCATCAAGTTCGTTTTATTTTATCGTCTCATTAACAATTGTTTTATACGCGTAACAATCGGCTCTCTCGGCCCTGTTTCCTGTTTTTAATTTTTTGTTTACAGTTCTTATGGGGTAATGGCTCAGTGGTATCGTGTCGGGCTGTGGATCCTGAGAACCCTGGTTCGATCCTCACGGCCGACAAACATTTTCACCAATTTAAAATTATCCTTGTGGCTCTTCCACTACTAAGATCTTTGGAGGCCGTGACTTGACGGCTGATAATCGCACTTCACTCGCATAAATATATCAATAACCGATATCTGTTTCGGCAGAGTGCCACACCCAGTAATGGGTAAAAGGCGTGATGATATAGTTTTTTGTATTTTTATTTTTTTGTTTACAGTTCTTCTGCACTAATTATCTAATTAAATTTTAATGATCTTTCAGAGGTTTATTTAAATTTGTAAAAAAAAGCAATTATAATTCGATCAAAGCACCCACAGGTTTACTTCCTGTTGGCTTATATGTACTCGTATTTTTATATTTTAAATTTGAAATTCTATCAAATTCAGCAAGTTTTTCACAAAAACTCCATTCGATAAATAATTTAAAAAACTTCCTCTTATTCCTCCCCTGCAGCTACCACACCACACACCTTCCGCACCCTACATTCCCTTCACCATCGCTATACCGGTGGCCCGAGGGTGACTAACGAACACCGCCGCACAGGGGTGAATTTGCCATGCGGTTGCCCTCTGTTATACAAAGCAGATACAACGAGCCCGACAGAATTAGCCAATTACTCCGTCACCCTGGCTCGACCGGACCCCGCGTGTATATTTTAATTACAATCTGATAATGGCGGACAGTGAACATGAAGATACGAACGAACGAAATCGTGGAGTATGGAGTGATCATTAGTGAACGTTGTGCATGAAAAAGTAGATGTCGTTATGATCGTGCACGATTGCAGTTGCATCCTTGAGTTGCTGCAAGCGATGGGGGTAAATTTAGTACTAGTTTGTTAGGTGTACGGAACTCAAAACTTGGAAGATAAGAGATAAATATAAGGTTATGTATCGTATTAAGGGTTTATCGTAAGTTGCTGTTAGATAATTGGAAATTTATTACTTTACAATTTATGTAAGTTTGTATGGTGTAGCTTTATTCATATCTCATAAACCAAACCACATGATTAATTGAACAAAACAAATTAATTCACGTGAAAAGTGGATTACTTCAAGTTGAGTCTGAATCAGTAAATCTAGTAGTAATCAAAGTAATGCCTAGTGCACATGGAGAAACTTTTTGACAAGTCACCTCAAATTTGTTGCCTGAAGAAGTGCGATCTAAGTTTCTCGAAAGTAACGGCGCCTTTACTTCTTTGCGGCATACGGGATTAATATTTAAACCACCAAATTCTAGCCGGTTGTGACACATCGGTCCAGAAAATTAACCATTTACAAAATTGCTTAAATGAAGTTGCACATCAACGCAAATCGTGAACCACCTATCCCCATTTGCTTCTTATAGTCCTAATAACCTGCCCAGGGTCAGAAAATAACATTTAATTACATGTTCAAAAGATTAAAATATGTAAATAGGTTATAAATGTCAAAGTTACTTTTGCAGAATCAAGTATTCAAAATAAACAAAAATTGTCATTTTATTTATGTATCCATAGGAATTATTTTTTTATAGCCTTAGGGACAAAAAGAAGTGTTTAAGGCCGCTTTTTAGGGCTAAAACACATGCTTTTCGGCCCGGTTGTGCATAAAAGATATTTTAATAGTTACTCGAGATACAAATAAAACAAAAACATAAAATATGGACAGAACGAATTTATTTTTTGTTCGTATATGTTTCTTTAATTTAAGCTGCAATCGTAGAAAAAATTATGTGTGTATCACGAGCGTAAAACTAAAACTAAAGTTACATAAGTAAAATACGTTAAAATTTCTGTTATTATTATAGACGAACGAATGTTGAATATTACTTTCTTTTTGAGTAAAAACATTTTAACTTTCTTCTAAATTTTTCAAAGTAGCAATTTAGTTTAAGTTTACTGGAGTTTCGTGTCTCATGTAAATTTTAATCGTGATATTGCATGTCAACGTTCAGGCGACACTTCAGAAAGTTAATTTAGAACCGCATTAAAAACTGGTTCACATTGATAAATGATAAGAGAAACCTGAATTACTTTTGCTTGCAAACTCAGCAACCCTTTGCATTTTGAACAAAAAATTATACTACATTTTATCAGATATCAATGAAAATAAGTCGTTTCAAATTTAAATTTCATTTCTAACAACTGCTAACCTTACAATACTGTGCAAGGGTTATTTATCTTTTGTAATCAACCAATTCTAAAACTGTATCACCCAATTTTTTTTGTACCGCCTTATTTGGTTATCTTGGCTAATTAAAGTATTATAAATTTACTTAACAATGACAACATATATTCCTTTTTAAATGGAACCTTCTTATACGAGTACATTTGCTGTCATTTCGTTACTATGTAAATTGCAAATCCCATGTTTCACGTTAAATAAAATACACGGTATATTTATTACTACGGTAAGGCTTGTTTACCTGTCATTTTAATCCCGGCGGGATTACATTTCAAATATAATCCTTCAGGGATTAAAAGTGATACGTCAGTTATCGAAATGAATGAATAAAGTAGGTCATTTGCTTCTTGAAATGCAAAAATATGTATTGATATAAACATAGTAAGATATGACGTCATCGTTCTTAGTTCCTTTTATTTACTTTACTTTACTTTTAACCATAGGTATCAACCACCAACACACTATGTTTCAAGTAAATGTAAAAAAATATATATATAAATATATCATCACGCCTTTTACCCATTACTGGATTCTGCCGAAGCAGATCTCGGTAAGTACTATATTTATGCGCGTGAAGTGCGGTTACCAGCCATCAAAGATGTTTTGTGGTAGGGGAGCCACAGGGGTAAGTTTTAAATTTGTGAAAATGTTTGTCGGCTGTGGGGATCGAACCAGGGTTCGTAGGATCCGTAGGCCGACTTGATATCACTGAGCCATTATCCCAAATGTAAAGTAATCTAATTAAATTATTTTATCTATGATTGTGCGATAAATGACACTTACTGTATTCATTTTGAGTGAGATAAGTACTTTATTATAGCACTAGTGCGTTTTTAAAAATATTATCGCACTAGTGCTTTAAGAACGTATCGCACTCGAAATGATAGCTACAATGGTTCCACTTACTTTTTTTAAAATGTCAAATAATTATGAAAACTGTCAATTCAAAATTATTTTTGTTTTAATTAATTTATTTATTTTGTGGTCGTAGATAAAATTATATACGATATACATGTGATAATGAAACATTAGAGAAATTTGTGTGATTATACAACTCGACCGTCGCTTCCTTGTGCAAATTCCACACGCATATCATAATGATGCTCTTATCGCACTTATATAGTAAATAACTATTATTCAATCAACTTCTACTAGTTCTATTACATAAATCCAACAATTTCTAAATAAAATATCTTCAAAAATAAACATGACATTTTCAGCAAAAGACAAATGCCGAACTACGGAATCTCATTTCTTCCAGTTTCTTAAATACTTAGTAAAGTATCATTGTAATATCTCGTATTAGGCGTGATGCGGTATGCGATACAAGACGTTAGCAATGTTGGCATGTGTCTGGTTTCATTGTAATCCACGCTAAGTGCAAAGTGCACAGGCGGACAAGAAACAAATTTATGACTCGAGTGTCGAGCAACAGAGCCTGGCGCCTCTACCGCTGTTACCCGCGGAGATGTTTCACAATGAAACGAGGAAATAGCGTGGAACGAAACGAAAACGAACATCTGCAAAACGAGTAATATGCTCCTTGCGTGCTCCCAATATTCGCAGCGAGGTAATTTATTTTGTGAATGTGCCACATGATCAGACTTTGCAAAGGAAATTAAATATAATCATAATTTATGAATTGTAAAGCAATTTTTTGGTCATATTTACGTGGTTTTCTTTATTTCTGGAGGATTTTTATCCGCTGGGAGGTTTATAACTTGAATTATGGTCGAATTTATTTATTTATGCTACTCTGTACAATAGAACCTTAATCGCAGTTAAAGTATAGGGTCCGAATTCCGGATTTCTGGAGTCATTCGCGCATCGAGTAATGCAAAATACAATGCTCAACTATTTTGGAAGCTACTATATCAAATGTTTTTTTCTCTTCACGCATTACTAACACACTAACAGAAGCGGATTTAAAATATTTCGGGCTCTAGGCAAAATATTTAATTCGGGCCCTTTAAATATATATATATATATATATATATATATATATATATATATATATATATATATATATATATATATATATATATATATATATATATATATATATATATATATATACAGGGTGATAACCGCGACTCTCGAACATAGGGATTTAACATGTAAAATCATAATTTTGTAATTTCCTACTTCCCTAATTATTTTAAGCAAGAAAGCTTCAAATAAAAGTTTTAGGACATAAAATTCTGCATCTATTTCTATTATTTAAACTAAAAGTTTGAATCCGGGCTAGGCCCTAGGCTATTGCCTCTTTAGCCTAGGTCAAAGTCCGCCTATGAACACTAATATAAATAATTGGTTAAACTCCAGTATACCCTCTTGTCGACTGACAGTAGTTTACGCATTAGAAATTTTGCATGATACGATTGGTTCTAAAACAGTGGCTAGTCCTAGTCGTAGTAATGGTTTTATGTGGAGATTAGGTCATGTTCGGTTAACTTTGGTTAGGTTGTTTTAGAGTCACTGGAAACATGAACGTCTCTATACAGTACCATCTTTTGACAAAATATCAAAATAAAACTGGAGTTTTACCAAATAATTTATAAAACAATAATTTGCATAAAAATAGCAAAAATTTAGTGCCAAATGTTATCATCAACCTTTTTGTTTGTATACTGTTTAAAATTTAAATATTATTTGTGAATAATTTAAAAACTATATCATCAACATTTATGATTGTATTTTTACTAACACCATTTTTTATTTCGTTTTAACTCTCTTTTCAATGTACGAAACAAGCTTATTTTAACTTGAGTTAAAAAGGGAGTTAATTAGCATCAAATTTAGTTCATTTCTTTAATCTGTTTTAATTTGAAACACAGTTATAGATAATAATAAAAAAGGTTTTAGCGCTAATCCGTTTTATTAATCTGCTTGAAAGTGTTTAAATTTAAAACGAAAACTGCAATATATCACACAAACATATATTTTTTATAAATATATAAAAAGAATCACTGTTTTACAGTCACTGGTTGCTAAAAGTACGTCATAGTAGTGGGGAAAATTTTTGACTGCAGTTAACATTTGGTACTACTGAATTCTTGTAATAACTAGCCAAACTGGATCCGCATACCATTATGTTTCGTTTTTTATTATTATTTTTTTTAAATAACTATTCCACAAATTTTTCTTCATATTTAATCAAATAACAAGTTAATCTACTATTTAACATCAAAAACATATTTAAATTCATGTAACAGAAACGTGTACCGGAACCTCCAAATTTATTAAATTTCGCCTTCAAGCTTATTTTCTACAACTATAAGTTTTGAAAGATTTTTAGCAATGTTAATAATAATATTATTTCATACTTTGAGCAGAAATCAGTCAGCGGCCACGTTCCACGTCGTCCACTATCAAATCAGCACGTCTTAGGATCTTATAAGGTCCATCCAGTCAATTGCACAGCACTACCACTTATATGTTAACGTTTTTTATACACTACACACTAATACGCACAATAACACGCATTTTAAGTAATTTACGCATGTAAACATCACTAAATATTTATCAAAACACTAACACTAACGCCGAATACCTTACGATCACTACAGTAGCCCGCACTCAACTAACAAAACGTTGCAAAATAATTGGTAATAGTTGGTTTAAACATGTTTGGTGACGTTAATTTATCATTAAAATCGAGAATCATACCTGCTAAATATAATGTACAGATACGACAGATCTCGGATTTTTGCCGAAAATAAACGAACGAACCCGATAGACGATAAATCTTGATATAGCAATATACATTTTTTAATATCAATATTTAAATGTGTGACAAATATGAAAATTCTATATTTTTATTTTTTAAATAGTACGTATTATAGTAGTAGGGATATTTTTCACTACCATTGACATGTGTATTACATTGTATTGAGGCCAATTCGGCAGTACAGTTGTTTGAATAGCGTTACACTGATCTCAGGTTCGAATCCCACTACCGCTCGTTGAGTTCGGGCCCTGTACTGTAATTAGGATTAAGTTCATGTTGTACAGAGTAGAATAAATAAATAAATAAATAAATCTAAAACAATTAGTCCGTAAATTGTTTGAATAAATAAATAAATAAATAAAATCTATCGGAAATGGCTACATACGATATTAACTGCAAAACGGAATAATGTTGGGTTCGTTCATAGCTAATTCAACAGTTTAAGAAATATTTGTTCAAATCGTTATAAATTGAATAACTTAAAGAAAGATTTCTATATTTCGAAAACGAAACGCAAAGCGGTAACGGTTTTATTACAATTACAGTTTTACAGTTACCATGATAAAGAGACGGAAGACGCTGGTAACATTTCAGGAACCGATAAACTGAAAAATGTTTACATGGTAATCGTGGTGTGTTTTCGGAGTGTACTATTAAATGGCTTAATTTGTTTCTCATATGTCATTTATATATCTATACTTACAGATATGTTAAAAGAGAAAATATCTAGATTTTATAAAAAGTTAAGTGTATAAAATTTTATTAAAAAAAAAGTAGAACATTTAATTGCTATATTCATTAACATCATTATGGGGTGGCTAGATCAGTGGTATGAAGTCGGCCTGTGGATCCTGAGAACCCTGGTTCGATTCCCACAGGCGACAAACAATTTTCATAATTTCAAAAGCTACCCCTATGGCTCCTCCACCACTAACATCTTTGGGGGCCGTGATTTTACGACTGGTAACCGCACTTCACGCGCAAAATATATCACTTACCGAGATCTGTTTCGGCAGAGTGCCGCACCCAGTAATGGGTAGAAGGCGCGATGATATATATATTTTATTTATAATTCAATTGTTTATGAACAAACCAATCTTCATTATTTAAAAAAATTCAAATACAGATTATAGAGTTTATGAGAGATACACGTACGTCTGAAGAAAGATTTTTCATTAGTTAATGTACATTTCGAATTCAGTTCAGAACTCGAAATATTCGCGTACATCTTAAAGAAACTTTGCTCTTATCTTCCATAAATCAGATTGAATAAGTTTTACTTCTTGAATATATTTCGGAAATTCTTGAAAATATGTTCACCTGCTGAGAATAAAATATCAAAAGAAAATCTACAGATTGAATATCAAACAGTACGATTCATTTAGGCCCTAGAACTTTTGTTTAAAATATATTTCCATTCTAATTAGCTCTACTTAATATCCAATCTAAATTATCCTGAGGGCTAATTCCAAACAAAAACTCACATTAAGGAACGAATTGGAAGTTCTGCCATATACGCGATCGGCTTTAACAGGTAGACATCTACGGTCTAGCGATAGAAAAGGGGTTCTCTTCCCCTATGTGGGGTTGGGGGAAGCTGCGGCGGACTTGGGATTACACACGAACGTGCCAGGAAGTAATAAATGCCGGCGATGAAGGGGAGCTTTACAACACCGGCCAAATTAAGTAACTCGTCATTATCCAGCTTTCTTCTTTGGTACGTTACCAGCAGAACGTTTTTATAACTGCGTTTTTGTTTCTTAACCGTACTTTTTGTTTTAGATTTTTTAGCTTAGCAACAAGGGTGAATTTATCGTTGAAAGTATTACTTTCTTTGAGAGAAGATGAAATTTACTTTTTATCTTTTAAAATTTTATAACCTGGTGTTTCTGGTTTTATCTCGAGTTTTATGTCTTCACAGTTCTAGGTGTTTTCAAACGTAGGATTATAAAAAACTCATAAAATTTTTGCAACATTTTCGTCACTTTAGCAAAGTTTCTTTTAAAGATAAATTTATTTATCGTCATTATATTACATCATCCAGTGTTTTCCAATATTATTTGGTTCACGTCACCCTTATAATACAAGGGCGGATCTAGAAAATTTGCAAGGGGGGAGGGAGGTCATATTGCCTTTTTTTAAGGAAAACATATAATTCTGACAAACAATTCTGTAATTTTTGTGTGGAATATATATTTGTATGTATTTTGTATTCCGTTCTCAGTTTTCAAATTTCAAACAGTCTAAAAAACTCGGAAAATGTCTGTCAATCCAAATTTTGCAAGCTTTTCAGAGTTGTTTCAGAGTATTACAAAGTTTTTCAGCGACAGTACAGGGTGCGGACTCACCGAGCCTTAATGTGATAGTTAATATATTTTAGCTTAAGTGGGAGATCCCGGGTTCGAATTTCCTAACGCAACTCACACCACCGTACTGCTGAACATAACACTATTTATGTCATAATTTTGACGCAATATTTTTGCCCTTCTATCTGGTAAATTGTTATCTGAAGATGTAAAAATTAGCCATTATAATTTTATTAATTTCATCATTTAACTACTAGTGTTTAGTAGGTACTGTAATAGTATATTACATAATAAGTCATGAAAGTGATATTTTACTTGTCGAAGCGGTTGTTTGAAATTCGAGGCCGTAGGCCGAGTATATTAATGTGCTGAGTCAAGTAAAAACACTTTCCTGACGTATTATATACGTGTATACTATTTTTTTCTGAAACTGTTTAATTTAATCAATAATTAATCAAAAATCATTCAAAATGTTTAAATTTTTTTACATAAATTGTATTGACAGCAAACTACGCATCCATGTTACAACAACAAAAAGAGTCAGGTAAAATCTTTAGCAGACTGTTATTTTTGTTGTAGCCTTGGATACGTATTTTGCTTGACTGTTTTGGTAAAAGTCTACATTCCATACTAAAATTGGTCAGGAAAGTAGGTACTTTCTTGATGGCTTCAGAATAATAGTCTTAACATTAGTTAAATAATGGCTTAAATGAACAGATAGGTACAAAAACGTAAAAATAATCACTGTTTATCACTGTCATAAAACTCCCAAAAAAGAAAAATTAATCACGTTATCTTTCATCCTAACGTCTCAAAACCAAAAACCCCAAAGTTTCCAAAAATAGCAAATTCTAATTTAAGATCCTAGCGTGTTGTTTATCAACCAACCTTGTAGCTAATATTTCCTCGGAGTTGACACATAAAATATTTAGACTCGATCGATTTCCCGATGAGAACAAGATAATCTGCAATTTATCGATTACGGGGATGAAGTTGATGTGGGTCATTCTATGAACTACGAACGAAGCCAGGACGCCAGGAGCAGCGGCGAATCATTTCCCGCGTGTCTCATCTGTTCCCCTTGCCCTTTAGCTGTCAAACGTTGGATTTGTCTCAAGTGAATTCGTCCGGAGAGAAAATAAATGCTGTCTGGTATTTTGATTCCTATTTCGTAAGGATGTATGCTTCATTTGGGTTGAAAGATAAAGAAGAAAAATTATCTCTCAATTTATATCAATAAAAATTTGTATATTTATGCAGAAAATTATGAGGAATACAATGGTGCATTTTCCGGGTCCGTATGTAGGCTAGTTTTTGACATATAGGGCAGTTAGCGTAAAATGATCAAAATGAGATGAAATTTTTGTAAAAATTTTACTTTTTGATATGAAGATGAGCTCAACGGCATTGGATTTCTCGTGTTTGAACTGTCTTGTAAACATATTTTCAAAGATTTCGATTTTTTGAAAATTTCTTAACAATTTTCCATTTTAAGCCATTTTCAGACGTATTGCTGTAAAAATCTTTCCCATCCAAATATTACAGTAAGAATTTAGATATATACGTACTTCGACGCGCAGAATCCAATGGTAAAACCCCTGAATTTGTAACTCTTTTAGTTTTGAAGATATTGACTTTAGAAATTTGTGTATATCAAAAATTTTAATCAAAATATAAAAAATAAAAAAAATGCTAAAAATATGTATACTAGTTAATTCAAACACGAGGAATTCAATGCCGTTGAGCGTATCTTCATATCTTGCTTAATTTTTGAGATATAACCTCTGTGAATCCTAAAAACCCTGATCGACAAAACATTTTCACCAATTTAAAACTACCCCTGTGGCTTCTCCACCACTAACATCTTTGGGGGCTGTCATTTGACGGCTGGTAATCGCACTTCACGAGCATAAATATATCACTTACCGAGATCTGCTTCGGCAGAGTGCCACACCCAGTAATGGGTAGAAGGCGTGATGATATATTTATATATTTTATTTATACATAATAAGTCAAGAACGTAAAAACACTTTCCTGACGTATTATATATCCTATTTTTCTTAAACCGTTTAATTTAATCAATAACTAATCGTAAATAAATCAAAATAATTAAATTTTTTATATGAATTTTATTGACAGCAGACTACGTATTAAAAATTACAATAAAAAGTCAGGTTAAATACAAAACAGTCTGGTAATGTCTTTACCAGACTGTTTTGTACTTTACTTGACTGTTTTATGTTTAAATTGGTCAGGAAAGTAGGCACTTTCTTGTCAGCTTCAGAAAAACAATATTTTTATTATTTTACTGTGAATAAATTTGCATAATCTTCCAATTAAAATTATTTTTAAAATAAGTGCAACCCTGTACCCATTCGCTCACTTCAGTTCAGTTCAATTTATCTAAACTAATTTAAATGAATCAAATGGCAAATGGACTACAGCTAATAAGTTTGGTAAATATAGAAAAATAAATCGATAGCGCATATAAATAATAAAAATAAATAAATAAATATATCATCACGCCTTCTACTCATTACTGGGTGTGGCACTCTGCCGAAGCAGATCTCGGTAAGTGATATATTTTGCGCGTGAAGTGCGGTTACCAGTTGTCAAACCACGCCCCCCAAAGATGTTAGTGGAAGGGAGGGAGGGCATAAGGGTAATTTTAATTTGTTGAAAATTGTTTGTCGGCTGTGAGGATCGAACCGAGGTTCTTAGAATCCACAGGCCGACTTGATACCACTAAAAAATAATAAAACTATTTAAATCAGCTTGCTACCCTGAAGATCCCAAATTAAAAAAAATTGCACGACAATGTGACATTCCATTTACACCAATAAATATTTTGTAACAATCACCAAAAACAAGATTTTCGATGAGTACGAATCCGCAGTTTGCAATTCAGCACAGCCGCACTTTCCGCCCTGTCTGTCACTGGGGCTCCACGCTGTCTCCAGGGAGTTAACCCCGCTATATCCGCTGTTTGTGCTCGGATCTTCGCGTTGTTTGCACGGCGCACGAAAAGAACACGCGGCCACCCCAACAACAAATAGCCATCGGCTTCTGTCGTAGCCGTAGTTGGTCTCGATGTGTGTGATTGTCGGTTGTCTGTGTGTTTGTTTCATGGTTTGTTTGGTAAGTAGGTAGGAATGAAACTAGAGGAGGTTTGTTTGATTGGCAGACTGTGTTTGTATATGTCGGTTGCAGTTCGACTATAATTGAAATAATTCATTTAATTTGGGGGTTATATTGATTAGAAGTACACTAGGTTTATGGGGAATATTTATGTTTTATTTGTTTATCAACTGTAATGTCCCAAGGACGTTGATAATGTGAATAATAACAAACTGAAAGCACGTTGCTTGTAGACCGCCCGACGCTGAAGGCGAAGGCCTGTTACCTAAACGCAATGTGCTTGAGGAAATTATTATAAAATTATAAGTATTTATCAATGATCAAGGGACATTCGAGACGAAAAGTGTTTGAAGTAATTCAATCATTATTTTCATAACTAAACATTGAAAGTGATAGTTAAAACAATAATAATATGTCAAACATTGTTTGTTACCTTAGCAACCTACTGTAATATCTTGTTAAATATCAAAAACTGCTTTTTTACAATACTTCTACTGTAAGTTACCTATTAATGAGAAAATTGAAACACAGTAAGTGGAACTTTTATTGCACAGTGGTTTCCATGGTTATATCAGGACTTCAATATTTACTTACTGTCCACAGTGAATAGTAAGTAAATATTACATATCAAGGTCCTGTTTATTTTGACAACAATTTGACAGCTTTCAATTTTGAAACATATTTTTCTTTTCCTTCTATTTGTGCAAGTATTGTAAAAAATAGCTTACTAACATCGAACTGTAAGTGATTTTTTAGGTCGATTCCCCAAATTACATTCTTGACCTAAAAGCTGTCACTTACAGATCATGGTACGTAATATATTATTTACATAGGAACAAGCAAGTGATAATGTTCCCGGGACATTATTATTGTAATGTTTTGATTGATTGATTTCGCACACGTGATTAGAAATGGATGCATTTGATTGAATAATTATTTCATCTAAAAATTTACATATTAATAAGGCAACGTATCCTCCTCATTTCAGAATGGACACAACTTTTCACTTATCTAAATGTTGTAAATAGAAATATTCTGTTGGAAATATTTCCGTAGAAATGGAAATATTTGAAATTTCCTTTCTACCCGTAACCAAGGCAATAATAGTTACATAATAACAAAGAAATCGCATAGTTGTAGGAAAACGTACTTTGTTTATTGATTTGTTTTCCTCATTTACAATATGATGAAAATGACTTTAGCTGTATTCCATTTGCCACTTGGTTCATTTAAATCAGTCCAGATAAATTAGACAACATGACGAAATGAACTGAATTAAGCAAACTGATGCATTTATTGGGGTGAATTACTTCAAAATAAATGAAAATAAGTAATTCTAGTACTAGAAATAAAGTCAGTGAAGTAATCCAGCGAAATAAATAAGTTATTTGGTTCAGTATTTGTAAGTTAGATCTGATCCAAATGGCAAATGGAAAACGCCTATAATGTTTAAATACGAATCTAATATTAACCATTTTCATTTGTTTTCTTTTTTTCATACATAAAAATAGAAATTGCAAGTACTTTACATTTTGATGTTCTACTCATATAATCACCAGGAATAAACGATAAAGGTGATTTGAAAAATTACAGAAACTTGAGAAGCGCTCTTACATAACATACCATCCATAAAAATTCAATCGAATATTAACCAAGCAACATCAAAAACATTTTCTTTTTTGTAAAACCGAAGGTCAAAGTATTGATATAACAGTCAGCACAATTGACTTTCCATTTGCTTTTCACAACTCCAATCCACCGGTGACTTGGATCAAAGGATCGAGAAAACTCAGCACGCACGTGAACATCGAATAGGTAGTACACCTCTCCCTCATTTCCCCTACCCTACATCGGCCATTGAAAGCACACTTGGCTAAATTGAAAGTGTCAATAGGATTTTTTCAGTGAAAAGATAAATTGGTAGCCGAAGCCATTACTGAAACGCGTTTCGTTATGAAAAAATGCCAGAGTCAGAAACGCACTTGTGAAAGAAGGATAACTTCGAAATGTGCTTTTTAATTTGGGTAAATTGATGGATTGTGACGAGACTTTTTGTTGTATTTAAAAATTTTAGTTGGACAGGAAATTGATAAGTACAAGAGACGAATTTATTAAAAAGTTTTAATGGTGCTACAAATAAAGTTTGTAGGTTTAAATGCGACCTGAATACGAAGTACCATTACTTAATAATGAATTAAATTGTAAAAAGTTAAACTAAAGTGGCACTTCTGAAAATATATCAATATTCAATTGAAGTCAGTATTAACGTAATTGAAGTCATGAATAATTGAAATACCTACTTCATTTTAAATTAATTCATATTTTAGTATAACATAAAAAAAATTACAAATTTTATAGAAATTGCAGAAACAGAAAACTAAAATGTATTTTTAACCCATCATGACATTCATCCATTAATAAACATATATATTTAAAACTTCAAATCTATTTTTAATACTCAACTACGACATTTAATGTACAGGAAAATATTTCCAATAAGTAATTACAGTGGAGCTCAATTTTGCGATGAATAAATAATTGAATAATTTATGTCATTTTATATAAACGGTAACAGTTATTTATGATACTTTTGTGATTAGTAAGTATTTTACGAGATTTATAATTTTTTAAATGTCAAATCAAATGAATTATTCGTTAAAATATCGCAAAAAATATATAAGCTTTTTACATGACATAATTACTATAGAACTTTTGAATTAAAACTAATGCTGATGGTATAATTATAATCCATTAAAACGTCCAAATTATAAAAAGGAATAAAACTATTCTAATGGATCCTAAAGCCTCAGTTTTCCAATTATAATTGATATCAACTAAAAATCTACAAAATATTATACAAGAATGAAAAATACAGTATTTCATGTGCATGAGTAGGAAAAGCTTTTTCGTCCGCGTGTCATACAATAGTTTTATTCGATTATAAGAAACTTTTTAATCCAAATATTATTTTAACGGCTGAAAAGTACTTTATGGACAGTAAAATAACCTAGCAGCCACAGCAAATATTAATATGCTGAAAAGATTAACTTTTTGTGTAAATCTCCTTACCAAAAAAATGTTACTTTTTGACACAATCGAATAAAAAATATAAAGAGAGACTCTGTTTCATTTCTCTAATACACAAAAATATAATATATTATCGCTCCAAATGATTAAGCGGAGAAAATACTAACTAATATTAATATTTCTGATGTGGCAAAAAAAGATTGCTCATCAATGATATACGTTGCAATTTGCACTTCGTGTAGGTCCTAAACTTTACCGACATATAAATAAATAATAGTTCCATTAGTAACATTCGTAACTCATAATAAAAATATAAAAACTATACTCGTAAAAATAAAGTTTAAGATCAAACTTAACTCTATGAATCTATCTATAAGTATTAAGCAATTATTTATAATATTATTGTAAAAGAAACTACGTTGTAATAGTATATTAAAGAACTAGTTTCATACGGCAATTTGTTAACACACGAGTCCAAATTTGGAAAAAGAGCCGCTCTGCGGTGAGTTTTACAAAGGACAATTACGATAACAGGCTTTATGAAATTTTTTCTATTTAGGTAATTTTATAATTCTGTTAGATATTAAAAAACTCCGACTTGCAAAAAAATAAACTGGTATTTTTATCAGTCGTATTGGTAGCGCTTCTTATAACAGAGACAATTGAAATTTCATATGTTTTGACAATTAATTTTTTTTCTATAATGTGAATTTTATGAAATTTGTCTGATTCTAGCATATTATTGTAGTAATATTTTAACACCGACAATTTAAAATTTTGAGGTTATATGTTATTCATGTGTCAGATTTAAAAGCATTCATATCACACCTACAAAATAAAAAGCCCCAAAAACTGTGCACTTATAGATCTCCTTAATGACGTGTTCACATTGCGTTTATAAGAATATCGAAATAAAAAAAAGAAATATAAAACCCAACATTTCGACAGCAATAAACCCAATCCAGTTCTAACCCTTCTTACATCCACCTAAGTGAAAATCATCACTCTCATCACACCTCGATCATTTAATCTTGTCAAGCAACGAAGCGTTCTCTCTATAATTCGCCATCCGCATCGTCCGCCGTTCTAACTCCGACACAACGCTACACCGTACCTCTGCGGTAAGGGACGCAACTGTGTAGTGTCAGGCCGCGTGTTCACGTCACTGTCGATATCCTCGTCATAACTTCCGGTCGGATGGACAGCGAGAGCGATGGAGAAGATGGAAGGGATGATAGAGGCGGAAGAAGGGTACTAAGGGCGCGAGGTGTAGTGTGGACGCGTGCCAAGTCAATTGGTCGTGATGGTAGAGGATGAATTTCTGCAGGGATGGATTTATGAGAATTAGGATATTGAGTAAGGGGTAATGATTCAGTGGTATCAAGTCGGCCTGTAGATTCTGAGAACCCTGGTTCGATTCACACAGCCCAGAAACATTTTCACCACATTAAATTACCCCTGTGGCTCCTCCACTACTAACATTTATGGATACCGTGATTTGGTGACTGGTAACCGTATTTCACGAGCAAAAATATATCACTTACCGAGATCTGCTTCGGCAGAGTGCCATACTCAGTAATGGGTACAAGGCATGATGATATTTTTATATATTTATTTTACTTAAATGAAAAATATCAAATTAAATGTTGGACAGCAGTGTTATTACTCATTTCATAATTCATCTCTACAAGATCTTGTTCATTTAACAAAAATTTACTATTAAAATTTAAGAGTGTAATGTAGGTAGGCTGCGCGCAGCATAAACAAGCTTTTGAATGAGAGATGAAATTTGGACTAAATATGGTCAGAACAACATATTTTTTTTTTTTAAATTGAAGACGATGATTGAATCTATGTCTGTTAAGTGTTGAAATTGTTGTTTTAGCTTTAATTTTGTTTTTAAAATGTTGTAAACTTATGTAACTTCACATCAATGTTACTCAATAAATGAATAAAAATTGCAAATTTCATCACATATGCAACATAGATTGTACTTTTATCTTTAAAATAAGCCCTTGTTTGTGATAATATATTACATTTAGTACCAATTTTAACCCCCAAATGAAACACTATTTACGCGAAAATCCGGCTCTAGTAGCCGGCGCGAGCTATCGCGACTAGTGGTATAAACTGAAACTAACATTACGCTCCACCCTTGGCTTTTTCCCTGTGTAGACGTATGTACAGAAATATCTGTTATACACATTTCAAATAATAAAATGGGTAGCCGAAAAGGCAAGAAGGTAACTTTACATTTCGGTAGAAGGAAGTGTAGTATACCTAATATTATATTATTAACATATGAATACAGACGGCGCAATTGGCCATCGAAAAATTTATTACAAAATTGAATACAATTAATTCTTCAAACTACTACACATGTTAAAGTTTCTAAGAAACTATACAACATTTCTTAATGCGAAATTCTGAAATCGTGGTCCTATATTTGTAATATACATGATTAACTCAACCTTTTACAAACTGCAATTTTTATCACATAAAAAGTAAGAGGGTCGTGGAAGAATTTATTTGTGATTTTTGCCTCCAAAGGCGGCTTGCCTTTGAAAAGTTTGAAAACAGATATCTAATTTCAGATATGACTGTGAATCAATTCTGAAATAATTATCACATATTTTTTCTGTATCTAAGCCGTCTTATAAATCTATTTACTAATAATGATTCAAAATTAAACGATTGCGTTTTAAATAAAAATATTGAACATTGTGAATTAAATAAAAGGATTTTTGTAATATATGTTCCATATTTAAATAATTACCCTTTACACTTGAATGAATCCGTGTTTAATACAAAACAATCTACAACTGCCACCAAATTTTGCGTTTCTCAATTCCTATCAACTTCTTCCTAATACAGTCCTGCAATGCTGCGCGTATCTCGCGGTTGCGAGGATCACCTATAGATATTGGCTTTGTTAGTTGGCCCTAGTTCAATCCCTACCGACACGTAACAAGCTGAACGGAACACACGCACCCTCTGTTGAGGTTTTCTGTACCCTGCGCTAAATATTCCCTCCTAGATCCTTGTTTGCATTGTTTTACATGCCGCGTTGTCGTATCGTTGCGCTATTCGATGAGGATTGTTCCGATTGTTTGGACGTAGAACAAGAGAAGGGGATTATCACATGTAATGCTCAATTGAACCAATGTTCGAACGGATATTGGAGCTTTTTTGTATCATTTGTTTGATTGTTTGTGTTTCTCTGTTGGATAAGAAAGAGATAAGGTATTTTTGACAGAACTTGATATATTTGCTAGTTCATTAGATAAACATAATCAATATTATTATTTCTACATTTAACTTAATAGAAATTAAAAATAAATTATAAATTAGATATTGTTGTATTAAGTGCGCGAAATGAGTGTTTTTTTTGTTGCGCGTGAGAATGTCACTTTTGGTCGAGACCGTTAGTTAAAAAGTCATTCGAAATACGAACATTTTTTTTTGTTTTTTTTTGTTTGTGATATGGCTTCAACTGCTTTTGGTTACTAGCCGGTATGATGATGGAAGCGTCTGCGCTATAGTCAGCTACAGACGCAGATTGATGCCAGCCCTGACCGGGAATCGAACCCGGGACCTGTGGGTCAGTAGCCTATTAGCCTAAACCACTGAGCCACAGAGGTCGGCCAACATTTTTTCTACAACTGTCAAAAAATAATAATACAATACTTATTGATTTATTTAAGTAAACTGAAAGGAAAAAATAAAAAATAATATAAATTTGATGTGTTGTAACCAAGGAAATGTGAAAATGTTTGATAAATAATTTTTTTAAAAGTGTCAAAGATTATGAAATTTGATATATCAATAGGCGTATTCCATTCGCAATTTGAGTCAGATCTAATTTACATTTACTGAACCAGATCACTTATTTATTTAGCAGGATTACTTCTAATTTACTTTAAAGTAATTCACCCCAATAAGTGCATCAGTTTGCTTAATTTAGTTCATTTAGTCATATGTCAAATTTATCTGAACTGATTTAAGTGAACCAAGTGGCAAATGGAATACAGCTATTGAAAAAACACAAATTTCGTGTATCCATAGTGATGTAAAAATGTCACGTTTTTTTGACAGTTGTAGAAAATAAATTTATTTGTATAAAATAATCCTATAACACTGGTTCTGAATAATTCAGTTTTAAAATATTGGTACATCAATATCCCGTACAAAATATTTACAATTAAAATTAAATAATATATTTACAAATCCAATTTAAACCGGCATTATTGAAAAATTATTAAAACAATTTTAAATAAAGCTTTGCTGCGTTTGTTTAATTTATACTAATATTAATAAAACGTAATGGAAAAACATGACGCACATTACATTACCTACATAAAACAATATTATAATCTACCAATTCCATTAATTTTCCAAAAGCACAAAAAACAAAATCCATAACAAACTCGCATTCCAACATTCCAGTTGACTAAAAGCTAATATAAAAATATCCCGCAGGTTTATATTTCATACACGCGACACTTTGGCACAATAATAAACTTCACCCCATTGTTGACGGCATTAGTTCTCTATCCACCACCCATTAATATTCATGTATTTCTGCCTTCTGCGTCCGACCCTGTCCTATGACGGGGTGAAAAAGTACGCAAAGCAGGGTGAAGCCACCAGCAAGGAGGCTATGACTAATGCTATGATTATATTAGGAGAACAATTGAACAGTGTAGTTAATAATGGATGATAATTTAAGAGGCGATTAATAATCATTTTAGATATCAGTGTGGATATTTTTATAAATGATGGAATAATGAATCAGACAATTATTTTTAGGAACTTAATTGCGCAAGAAATTTAAAATTATTACACTTTTTTGACACCGTGAGTATTAATTTTTTTTTCAAAGCTAAATTACTCTGGCACTTTGTTCGCAAATGATTTATCAATTAAAACAAAGTATATTTTGATTGATATTAAAAATAGGCTTTTGTTGACCATTAACAGAATGTAAAAGGGTTGCTATGGAACGATAACGAATTTGACATTTATATTTTGTGAATCTTGATTTAACGGAAAAAATTCCGATCCGTATATCATATGGGAAACACTGTGTTAATTTTAAAATGCTTTTAACAAAGATTTGCGTATAATTACAGAATTTACAGATACTTTTTTTATATATAAATTTTAATTGCACAAAAGCTGAACTGACCAGCCTTTGATGATGAGCTAATAAATTGATACAAATGTGCTGTAATTTAGTGGAACTTATTATTTTATTTATGGGGTGGCTAGCTCAGTGGTATGAAGTCGGCCTGTGGATCCTGAGAACCCTGGTTCGATTCCCATAGGCGACAAACAATTTTCATAATTTCAAAAACTACCCCTGTGGCTCCTCCACCACTAACATCTTTGGGGGCCGTGATTTGACGACTTCACGCGCAAAATATATCACTTATCGAGATCTGCTTCGACAGAGTGCCACACCCAGTAATGGGTAGAAGGCGTGATGATATATTTATTTATTTATATTTATTATTTGTCAATTTTTTAATATTCGCATTCAGAAAATCTACTTTATAATATAAAGGACGTTCGGTTTTAACGGAAACCCTCTCTCCCGAATTAGTCAATGATAATGAGATTTTACTGCTTTTAAAAAGTTAGTAAATAAATTCTACAAACAGGGATTTTGAAATTAATGATATTCCATTTAAATCAAAACAGCACTGAAAATAATGAGATTGATCCAATATCCTGACACAAATTAAATAAACTCGGTTATGTTTATGTGGATGGCAAATTTAAATATAATTAAATGTTTAAATGTAATAAATTCGAACATTTATTTACCTCTGCAGACGAAATCTGTCATTCATTTTTGTAGAATTACTCGGGAAAGACTTTTCCAACTTCAAGTATATCAACTGTACGAACTATAATAAGAAATACAATGCTAATGTACATATTTACTATACTAAAAAGTTTTCTCAAGAAAGATAAATAAAAATTAATAAAATAAAAATAAATCATCACGTCTTTTTTTAATTCTGAGTGTGGCACTCTGTTGTGGCAGATCTTAGTAAGTGATAAAGGTATACTTAAGCACCAAATGATTGTCTTTGAATCGAGAACCTGATACTAAATATTCTACAAAGAGCTATTTTATACAGTAACAATTCCTTGACCATCACGTATCAAAATCCATTAAAGTAATATAATTGAGCTCATTTCTACATTTTTTTATTTTCTCTACAATTTATCAGTCATCATGATAATAAATATTACATACATACATACATACATACATATCTTCACGCTATATCCCAACAAATGTGGTAGCACGAACCCTAAAATCACTCATAAAACATTCACTCATCACATTCATCAAACAATCAGCCCTCGTCAAACATTTTCATCCAAACACACCGCCCTCACTTCAACCACATTCATAGATCACTCCATATAAACTCATTCATTTATTACACTCGAAATCATTTATCACACAACAAACCTTCAATCACATCATTCCTATTCACTTATCATTCATCTTCTTTCTTCAACGTACATAACATATGCATAAAACATCTCAAATTACTCGCGCTTACTCCTAACAACGAATCTAATAACGAAACTAAAAACGAATCTACAAGATTAGAAAAGATGAAAACGATAGCCTGCACTTGTATATGAAAGAAAAATCCACACAATGCAGTAACTGAAAATGAAACAAAAAGATAAGAAAGGGAGGGAGCGTCGCCCTGCGCTTGTTTTTGAAAGTTAATTTCACATAATTGCAGTTAAACGCTCTACGTAAGAACTGAAAACGAATTAAAAGATAAGAAAGGAAGGGTGTGTCGCTCTACGCTTGTTTTTGAAAGTGAATTCCACACAATTGCAGTTAAACACTCAATGTAAGATCAGAAAACGGATAAAAAACATAAATAATAAATATTACACATAATTTAATATTGTTTTGAGATTTTAGTTGAACTTTTTAGCTTTAAATATAAAATTATTATGCCTTATAAGACCTATTTCGAGGTCTTGTTATAATTGTAACAAACATATTGTACAATAACAATTATTGTTAACAATTTATAGATAGAGAATACCATTTAAAAAAATTACAATTCTCGCATCGTAGCAACTTGTTATGCGCAAAAAGTAAGTTAGAGAAAAGATATCTATATCATTAAAATATTCATAATTCTCCAGTTGAAATTTTACAATATGTCAAAATGTCAAAGATGAAACTAAGTTCTAATTTTATTCAAGATGGCTTCTTATCTACAACCGAGCTCCGAATGTAAATTTCAAACTGCCTTTCATGTTTAACAAAATATCAACCAACTTTTGTGGAAACAGGATACTCCTGCGCCAAGCAATTTGCTTTAATATACTAAGATATTCTGTTACAGACTTTTATATGGAAGTAGAAAATGAAATTCCGCATAAAAGGAAAATATAAAAGTTTCCATTTTCATTCAAAATAAATGTATTCTCATAATGCATGGAAGTTTAATGTAACAGTTAGCTGCACACTAATTAAATTCTGTGTCAATTTATAGTTTAATGAAGACGAGTTTCTGAAGCATGAATTTATCCCTCGGGTAATTTTCCTAATGAACTTCATTATTTAAATTGGCAGCAGTTCGTAATTTTTTTTACTTTAATGAAATTATGTTGCACAATGCCCGAAACATCAATACACAGATTTTATAAAAAGAAATTACAATTAGACATACGAATTTTTCTCAAAGTTCAGATAAAAACTTAATAACTATTTTAACTAGGTTTTGAGAAAATTAAAAATTATAATGAAGTAATTCTAGACACGTTGGTTTGTTGCTCTAGAAATATAGGATTTAATTTCAATCTACTAGATTAGATTAGATTCTTTATTAAATTCGTACCTTTCGGTTTAGAATTCTACATTTCTAATTATACAATAAAAAATAAATAAAAATGAAGGCGTATTATAATAAGTGTTTTGTCTGTAGTTATTTATGTATATGTTACAAAATGTGTACAAGTTAGTATTACTATGTTAATATTTCTTCTCTTCTGTTTTTTACTCTTCGGATCCATGCTTCTCCACTTCCTAATTCGTTTAATACGTAATAAATGCTGTGCTCTTCTCTGGCTAGTTCTCTACAGTTGTACATAAGATGTTGAATTGTCTCGCTACCTTGTTGGCATAAACGGCATTTTCGTCATTTTCAGTCTACTACTAGTGTATCAAATCACGGCTCCCACAGATGTTAGAGAGCCACAGAAAGAATTCTAATGTGGTGAAAAACTGTCAAAAATTATTTTAATTTATTTTTTAAGCGTTTCTAAATGGTTGTAGAAAAAATATTGTGTGCACCTCGAGCAAAAAGTGTCCTTATCGCCTCGATCAACAATTTCTGCGCGGGCGGCAATTGAATACTTTCTGCTCTAGGTACACAAATAACTATAGTATAATTAGTTACATATGGGGTAATGGCTCAGTGATATTAAGTCGGCCTGTGGATCCTAAGAACTTCAATTCAATCCCCACAGCCGACAAACAATTTTCACCAAATTAAAAATACCCTTGTGCCCTTCCTCCACTAACATCTTCGGCAGAGTGCCACACCCAATAATGGTACATAAAGCTTAATTGTAAAAATAAACATTGTATGTAACTCGTGTTAAAAATAGGCTTCCATTGCATTTTCAATACTTATTTCATATATTATTAGGTCGAGGGGTGGTACTGCGGTCTTTTTAGGTCTATTGTACCCTCCGAATTTCACTCCTTTCAAAGGAGACCTGTTTCTTTGACGAAGTCCAGGATTTCTTTTAATTTAAGTTGTTTTATTGTCCCTGAGTGTACTTGTTTCATAAATAACTATTAATATTTTATTTATTACTTAATGAGAAATGAGAATAATATTTGTTTATATATTTTTTTTTGCACCAGTAGGTACTTGTAAATAAATTACATCTATTGAAATTAGTTTAGATTTTTTTATAATTATTTTTATTTAAGTTCATACAGTGTCCTTTTTCTAAGATTCAGAAGTTGGCAACCCTAATCAACTGTCAAACAATAAACGATTTACACCCACTTGCCGGAACCTCGCAGCACTATCGGTCAGCTTTGATATATCACCAGATATAAATGCTGATTGTGTGCGTGAACCAGAAGAACCTAACGACTCCTTCGCTTTCCTGTCCCCGATACATCCACACATCTTCCACCACTCTCACCAAGCTCATAAACCCGCTGAAGCAATCTTCCCGTTACCGTTACCGTAACCAGTAACCGCCCCTCTGAGCAACACACATTCGAAACCATATTTCATTCTGTTCTGTGTTAGATGTGGACGAGGAGTTACCGCAGATGCAGACGATCATATTTTTGTGATATTTTCACACGACATTTATTGTGAGTCGTAAATAGAACTTGTGAAGGAAAGGTTGCTTTTTGTTTTTAAATTTTATAGGAGACAAGTGAGAAATAGTTTAAAGAAAGATATTTTTTTTGCAAAAAATATACTATTTGTAATCAAGGACGTTGAAAGGAGGGGATATACCTTTACGATACTGTAGCACTTCTTGAAGTGAGGTTTGAGCAAGGGAAAAATACAACAATAGTTTTTCTGTTCGGGGCTTAGCCAAACCTCCCTTTCTTCCAAATATTTTGAATTTTTGTGTAAGAAAAGCGTTTAGGCGTTGTCAGTTGTATGTGAACATAACCACGAGGTGTTCATTTGTATTTAAATCGTTGTGTTGCGTGGAATTGGACATATTTATCTCCTAACACTTATGTTTGTTGAAGTAATTGTAGTTTTGATTTGTTTAAAAACATAAATTTGATATTTATTCTCAAACTTCCTCTTCATATTAGCAGGTTTTATATTTATTATTAATAGTAAATATTGTTCAACAATTATAATTATAAATATTTATTTTAATCGATAGATCACAATAATAATAAACGTTGATAATTTCAGTTTCCTTGTAAAAATTTATAATCTTTTAGGGAGAATGATTCTGTTCTGTCCTATTTAAATTTCAAATCTCTTTATGACACATGCGCAATAGCAGGCTAAGCACGGTACAGAAAATAATACTTCTGACTTTGTCAATCTGCCGAGCCTCACAGTCTTAATTTTAATGCTGTCCTTGTAAAAAAAATAACTTTCAACAAACGAACATCGAACAGAATCATACTGATGTGATATCAATGACACTATTAGGTACAGCATAACTACCAATACCAGTTATTACTGCTATAAACCCAATTAGTTCTATTATAATGACTCAATGGTACCAAGTCGGCCTGTGGATCCAGGGGGTTTGATCCCCACGGTCGATAAAACATTTTCCCCAATTTAAAATTACCCCTGTGGCTCCTCCACCACTAACATCTTTGCGGGCCGTGATTTGATGGCTGGTAACCGCACTTCACGCGCATAAATATATCACTTACCAAGATTTGCTTCGACAGAGTGCCACACCCAATAGTGGGTAGAAGACGTGATGATATATTTGTTTATAGTTATTTATAAAAATATAAATATAAATACATCATTACGCCTTCTACCCATTATTGAGTGTGGCACTCTACCGAAGCAGATCTCGGTAAGTGATACATTTTTGCGCGTGAAGTGCAGTTACCAGCCATCAAATCACGCCCCCCAAGATGTTAGTGGAAGGGGAGCCACAGGAGTAGTATTAAAGTGGTGAAAATGTTTGTCAGTAGTGGGAATCGAACCAGGGTTCTCAGGATCCACAGGCCGACACGATACTACTGTGCCACCTACTCCATCAAGGATAATTTTTAGAGGAAACTGTATTTCATATTCTAAGATTGAACTTATTTCGGTTTTAAGACAGGAAACAAACATATTCAGTGACATTAATATAAAATATGTTTTGAACATATAATCATAAACTTGTAAGCTTCGCGTGAAATATTTAAATAGAGCAGAATTTATGATTCCGCACATAAAAGAATATGCGAATGTAAACATATAATTTCCGGGATCTGGTGTAAAATTTTTATTGCCGAATGTACATTTCAGTAATCTCATAAAAGAGAAATATAGCTTTCTTCATGTGCAAGATGTACGTAATGAAACTTTTTCACGAAAAAAAGTTTTTTCATAAACCAAGAATGAGAAACTTGATTTACGCCGCATTAGAGATTAAATTTTGAATATATTTTCACAAGTATTAGCATACGATGAAGTTGAAAACACATATATTCAAGTAATTTCTAAAGTTTAGAACAAACAATGTTAAACTTTAAATGAAGCAAAACTAAATTCAACATATTCTTGATGATAGAAGAAACTAAATAAGTATTATTACGAAGAAGGAAATTACACAACGTATTCAGAATTTTCATTGCTTTAGTTACTGTAATAAATAAATAATCACTTACTGAAATTCTGGGTCCAAATGACAGTATATTATTTTTAAGAAGGGGTACTCACCTGGAACAAAAGAAAAATTAAATTAAATTAATGAAAAAATTATATATGATTAAAATAGGTGCTATATGTCTTATATTTCCGTTGCACAATTTCCAATTTCACAATATTTTTATCAAAGCTATAATATTTTTCATATTTAAGCAAGTTAATAAACTAGTTATTCGGTAAATACTGTAATTTAAACAGTACTTTTCTGACTGTAGGGTTGGTGGGTCAGTAGTATCAAGTCGGCCTGTGGGTTTGAGAACCCGGGTTCGATTTTCACAGCCAACAAACAATTTTTATCACAATAAAACTAACATCCTTGAAGGCTGTGATTTGAAGGCTGTTAACCGCACTTTACGCACAAAATATATCACTATCCGAGATCTGCTACGACAGAGTGCCACACCTAGTAATGGGTAGAACAACTTCATTAAATTACGCTATCAAAATTAAGTAGGTAATCTATATTAAATAAGATGCAGGGATATTGGTAGCATTGTGATATAACATTTGGTCCCATAATTATTTGTGGCACACTTTACATTAATAAAAAATTGCCTATGACAACATTTACGTGGAACACACGGTATACAATACTCGACAATTAAATCAAAATAATCGCCTAACATTACTACCATTTTGGGCGTTTTCGGAAGAACGGGACACCAGGACTTCAGTGGGACGATCCCTCACAAATCGGGTCATCTAGTTCTGAGTGTTAACAATTTATACATATAATCCTGCATTACTACTTAATGTAATTTAAATAAAAAATAAATATATCATCACGCATTTTACCCATTACTGGGTGTGACACTCTGCCGAAGCAGATCTCGGTAAGTGATATATTTATGCGCGTGAAGTGCGGTTACCAGACGTCAAATCACGGCCTCCAAAGATGTTAGTGGTGGAGGAGCCCCAAGGGTAATTTTAAATTGGTGAAAATGTTTTGTCTGCTGTGGGGATCGAACCAGGGAACTTAGGATCTACAAGCCGACTCGGATACCACTGAGCCATTACCCCATAAATGTAAATTAATTCAATTTAATTTTAAATGGGGCAGGTGATTCAGTGGTATCGAGTCGGTCTGTGAATCCTGAAAACCCTGGTTCAATTTCCACAGCCGACAAACATTTTCACTACATTAAAATTACCCTTGTGGCTCCTCCACCATTAACATATTCGAAGGCCGTGATTTGACGTTTGGTAACCGCACTTCAAACGCATAAATATATCACTTACCGAGATCTGCTTCGGCAGAGTGCCACAGTCAGTAAAGGGTAAAAGGCGTGATGATATATTTATTTTATTTTATTCAATTTATATTCTACTGCAGCTAAACACTTCCAAATGTATTACATTCAAGTCATATAAAACTAAAGTAGTTGTTAAACTCTAATAAAATGTCCATGTCATCAACTAAAACTCCATCTCGGTCCACACTCACATGACAGTTTTCAAAATGAATTTCAATTAGAAAGTTTGCAACCGCTCATCCATTTAACTCCGGCAGGAAGAACTTGAATGGCACCCTGCGGACCTCAGTCGTGCTAACCTAACACATCAAAACTTTGAATTTGACCGTGAGTCGTAAGCGTGCTGAATTTACATTAACCAGGCGGATCTACCACTGATGCTAGCCTCCTGCTGAATGTTGAAATGGATGTTTGGTTCTAAAGTTATTTTACGATACGAGTTTATATTCCGCATTATAAACGAATATATGTAGACTATTAGACGGCCAGGAACCTAATTTAATTTGGTAAATGGATGAGATCAAAGATTAACAAGATGGATTATTATTTTTGGATTGAATAATGATGTAGATAAAAATACATAGATCGAGCCTCAGGTTTCACAAACGAAAAGCTAGTTTTGTTATTAAATAATGAATTTATTTATTTATTAATAATCACTTGTAAAATTCGTTCTTTAATATACCATTAACTTATTCACAAATAAAAACCAGCAAGAAAGTGCCTACTTTCCTGACCAATTTTAGTATGGAAAGTAGATTCTTACCAAAACAATCAAGTAAAGTCCGTATCTAAGGTTAGAACAAAAATAACAGTCTGATAAAGTACAAAACAGTCTGGTACAGACTTTACCGCATTTTTTATTTTTTTTTGTTCTAACCTTGGATGCGTAGTCTGCTGTCAATACAATTCATATCAAAACATTTAGACATTTTGATTTAGTGTAATAATGGATTACTGGGTTTTAATATAAATCTTTATTTCATTCATTATCAAGTCTTGTATAAGTATAATTTTACATGATAATATAGTATTTTACAACCGTAAGGGGTCATCGTTTGACTCTTGAAGGTGGAACTTCACCTTCAAATGTTTTTAAATTTAAATTCATAAAATTTTTGCTTCAACCTTACGGTTGTAAAATATTATATTATCATGTCAAATTATACTTATACAAGACTTGATAATGACACTAATCAGTGTCGAAAAGTCATCTTTTAAATAAAGATTTATATTAAAAGCCAGTAATCCATTATTACAATAAATCATTATCCTTTTGGCTTATTAAAAACAAATTTTCAATTTAGACATTTTGAATTATTTATTATTTAGTTTTGTTGTTTAGTAATTTCATTAGAGTGTTTAACTACAATTGTGTGAAATTCACTTTCAAAAACAAGCGTAGAGCGACACTCCCTTCCTTACTTATCTTTTAATTCGTTTTAAGTTCTTACGTAGAGTGTTTAACTGCAATTGTGTGAAATTCACTTTCATAAAGAAGCGCAGGGCGACACTCCCTTCCTTTCTTATATTTTTGTTCCATTTTCAGTTACTGCATTGTGTGGATTTTTCTTTCATATACAAGTGCAGGCTATCGCTTTCATCTTTTCTAATCTTTGTAGAGTCGTTGTTAGATTCGTTATTAGATTCGTTGTTAGCATGTGTAATTTGATATGTTTTATGCATATGTTACGTACGTTGAAGAAAGAAGATGAATGATAAGTGAATAGGAATGATGTGATTGAAGGTTTGTTGTGTGATAAATGATGTCGAGTGTAATAAATTAATTAATTTATATGGAGTGATCTATGAATGTGGTTGAAGTGAGGGTGGTGTGTTTGGATGATAATGTTTGACGAGGGTTGATTGTTTGATGAGTGAATGTTTTATGAGTGATTTTAGGGTTCGTGCTATCCCATTTGTTGGGATATAGCGTGAAGATATGTATGTATGTACGTATGAGTTATTTATGATTAATTATTAATTAAATTAAATGATTTCAGAAAAAATAGTATACATAATACGTCAGGAAAGTGTTTTTTTTGATTCAGCGAATTAAAATACTTGGCCAGAGGCCTTATATTGCGAACACCCGTTTCGTCAAATAAAACATCACTTTCCTGACTTATTATGTAATATACTATTATCATACTTTCAATTACTTTATGTAGCCAGGCAAAGTGCAATTGATTTTATTTTCCATGATTGCATAAATATCAGTAAGCGTTACCAACCACAACATTGACAGGGTTTGAAACATTAATTTTAATTTATAAAAGACGCAAAATAGAAGAATTATGATAGTTTGATTTCAAATATTATCCTCAACATTATCATCAAAACATTTATTAATTATTAAAATGACATGTCAAAAACTTAGATTAATATTATACATCCAACACAATATCCTACACAAAACTAATTCCAAAAAACCATTAATTCATGTAAATTCTCTGCAGCCCTTGAATATCAACCAGTTTTCATTAGCTACAAGTTACAAAGACCACAAACAAGCTTTCTACCACCACACGTTCCCGTGCGTGCCGCTGATGTCCTGGCGCTACTATCGCTGCCGCTAGTTCCAAATCACAGCCACAACCACCAGCTGCGGGTTGGCAGACGACAGAGGGGTGCGACACCCGTAGCTTGCTAGATCCTGACGAGATTAGCACGCGGCTCGCGTAATCCCCACACGATATCAGCGGAGATGTTAGTGAAGACTGATGAATGTGACAGCGAGCAGATTTGGAAACATGCTGATTTGCTGATTTCCCTGATGCTGATTAGCTAACGTATTGAGAAGGAGAATGGTTCTGATGCGAAATGGAGATAGAGTAATATAAGAACGGAAAGGTGGTATGAACTGTACCGTGGCTAACATAGGTTGCCTTTTCACCAGTTTTACCTTTACAGTTTATAGTTTGGAAAAGTAAAACAAAAAATATATCATCACGCCTTCTACCCATTACTGGGTTAGCTTTTGAAATTATGAAAATTGTTTGGAAAGATGGGGTGGCTAGCTCAGTGGTATTAAGTCGGCCTGTGGATCGTAAGAAACCTGGTTCCATTCCCACGGCGACAAACAATTTTTATAATTTCAAAAGCTACCCCTATGGCTCCTCCACCACTAACATTTTTGGGGGCCGTGATTTGACGACTGGTAACCGCACTTCACGCGCAAAATATATCACTTACCGAGATCTGTTTTGGCAGAGTGCCACACCCAGTAATGGGTAGAAGGCGTGATGATATATTTATTTATTTATTTATTTTGTTTGGAAAAGAGACGTGTATAATTAGTATTGCTTAATATCCCTGACTTTCAATTTATTCGTTTTCATGCCAGGCATCTTGACGTACTATCACTGCCAAGTAACTGTCACATTAATAATAGTTAAATAAATAAATATCTCATTACGCCTTCTACCCATTACTGAATATGGCACTCTGCCGAAACAGATCTCGGTAAGTGATATATTTTTGCGCCTGAACTGCGGTTACCAGTCGTTAAATCACGGCCCCCAAAGATGTTAGTTGTGGAGGAGCTACATGAGTCATTTTAATTTGGTGAAAATGTTTGTCGGCTGTGGGGATCGAACCAGGGTTCTCAGGATCTACAAGCCGACTCGATACCACTGAGCCACTACCCCATTATTATATCATTATCACGCGTTCTACCCTTTACTGGGTGTGGCACTCTGCCGAAGCAGGTAAGTGATATATTTTGCGCGTGAAGTGCGGTTACCAGTCGTCAAATCACGGCCCCCAAAAATGTTAATGGTGGAGGAGCCACAGGGATAGTTTTTGAAATTATGAAAATTGTTTGTCGCCATTATTAATAATAGTTATTTATGATGTAAGTATTGTAATGTATCATACGAGATGGGAAAAATTGCCGAACGAGGCCGTAGGCCAAGTTTAATAATCCGTCCAATATTTTACGAGTACAATAAATTACAATACGTATATTAGTACGATGTTTTGCAAAATTGACATTTTTAAAATATGACAATTTTCTTTTTTGTTCTTATTTGAGGCGTAAGTAGGTTGATTCAATTTACAATAAAATCTAGGTTTCATTTTTGTTTCAGACTCTCATTTTACTGTCCAAATTTGTTACCGCACTTGTACCGTAATAGAACTTATTACGACACGCTTTTTAGTATTGTAATATTGATATTACGTTATGAAATAAAGTGATAGTTATTTGCATAACAAATGCGCGAAAATATACTATACACATGAGCGCAATTTTAAAGCACGAGCGGCGCGAGTGCTTTCATTTGTCACGAATGGTGCAAATGACGTCTTCGTGCACGAGTTTTGTACAATGCTTTTTGTAACGAGCAAAAATTATATAACTGATAGTGAGAAAAGTTATTAAATTTGAAACGTGAATTTATATTGACAGTTTAGTATGCTGTAAATTAACATTTGTTATTTGAAAACAAATTGTTTATTTTTTCTCGTAAATCTTGTTAAAATATGTCTGATTGACGGCGATATAAACTAATGTCTCTATTTCTTTTATAAATTCCTTAAAATGTGTGCATGTTAGTACAATTAACGTTTTAATAGTCAAAACTTAGAATTATAAAAATGAGTGTTTTATCAATTACTTTCCGCACTAATGCGCAAAATCAAACTTTCCATTGGTTTCCAGAGTAATGCAAACGTTATTTTGAATGCTGCGAGTACAAAAAATATTTAATATTTTTGTTTTAATAATTTTATTGCTACATTCACTTGAAGACTTTACATTATTAGTTCTGTTTCTTATTTAGTTTACTCTTTTTTTCAAGGAACCTAATAAATTACTTCGTTTTGTGACAATACTTTTATCAAGGAATCTAATGAATTACTTCGAGTAGGTATATTAAAAGTCTTGCATCGGTGTTTCCTTTCTTTAAGCCAAATTCCGTCAAAGATACAAAACAAAAAAAAACCCTTTTATGAAAAAAAAAGAAGAATAATAACAATTAATTCATTTCATAAAAGGAGTCGAAAGATCCAGGGTTCTTTCAGCCTTTTATCCAAGAACCCTGGATCTTTCAACTCCTTTTATGAAATAAACTTTTACGGCTTAATATCAAAACTTTAACAACAATTAATTCACATTATAAAAATAGTTGTCTTTGTTTCTTAATTATAAACAAATATGAAAGGAAAATTTGAAAAATGTACATAAAAGATTGTAAAAACTAACTACGACTAGGAACATATAAAAACTGAATTCCTTATCTCCATTTCCAATTCAGTCTAAATCGACTTTAAATTCGTGTTCTTACAAATCACCACCATTCAAATCGCCATTAATCGGGCAGAAAAATCGTTATTTAATCCCTATCACCCTGCAAATCCTACCACATCTACAAAACAGACAGAGATAATCAGAAGCAGAACCACAAATTCAAGCGCGAAATACGTTTAACATTTAAATGCGTTGCCATTTCTCACGCAACGGAATCGCGTCTGCCTTGGAGAAACCGAGAACAAAGCAGCGCTACAGTCACGCAACACGAACGCAGGCGGCCATGAGAAAGAAACAGGAAGAAGAAGTAGAACAGTTGAAGGTGTGGGAGCAGCAGCAGACCAAGTGATCGATGGAGAGCTTTGTAAGGAACGTGTTACCAAATTGCCGACAGCCCTGGAAGATTACCGCTTTGCTCTGGTTCAATTCCTGGATTTCTATCGAGGATATGACTTTTAAGGATTCCCTAAATCCTGAACACAATGCACTGGCTCTTTTCAGCCCAACGGCTGCTAGATTGAGCAGCGGATTCTACCGATTTCATTGTGGTCATCCGAAATTAATTCTATTACTAATAATTACATTCGATAGACACTCGCAAATGATGTCAGAGGCCTGATTGCATAAAGCGATGTTAACTATTTTGTCAGCTAACAGCAGAGCTGGGCAGTAGCTAGCTTAGCTACGTTTACCTTAGTTGTAGCTGTAGCTTAGCTAAATGTGAAAAATTATAGCTGTAGCTTGTAGCAAGCTATGTTTTTTTTTAGCTTAAAAATATTGTTATAACTACTGAAGCTACTTTTAAAACTACTTTTTGTAGCCCAAAGCTACTTTTTGTAGCTTAAAGCTACCACTGTTCATTAAGAAATACCTATTTATTTTTGTTTTGTATTTGAATTGTACCTTCTTTATTGTTTTCTATAACTGTAGGATAACAAGTTATTATATAGTGTAAAATCTATTAACATATTTTATTTTTCACTTGTTGTTAACCTATCCTAGTTTTGTATTAAATATTAGATGAACTAAACATTGACTGTTTAGGAGTCTTCTGTTAATGTGACTGCTAATTTATTCCGATATAAATAAGAATTATAGCATCAAAAATTAACAGTACATTTGTCCATTTACGATTTTTTATATTTATTAACAGCTATTATAACAAAAGATTGATCAACTGATCATATGACAATGGCAAATTTAATCATTCACAATAATTTAAAAAAGTAGCTTTAAAATTTAACAGCTACTTTAATGAAAGCTTTTAGCTGTAGCTTAGCTATATTTTACAAAATGTAGCTTATAGCTGTAACTCAGCTACTTTTTTACAGAATACCTGTAGCTGTAGCTTCGCTACTTTTTTTAAGTAGCTTGCCCAGCTCTGGCTAACAGCATGTTAAAAGTTAACAATGGCCAAGATGGCTGACACCACATTTTGTGCCTCATAACACGACAAGAAATATTAATGTCAAATTATAAATTTTAGTAACATGGATCATTATATTATTGATGGTTAAATTACAATTCCAGCACTAAAAGAACTATCGTATAACGGTTTAGTGAAATGGAAATAAGTCACGCCTCACAACGTTTGATTAAACGACCTACAAAAAAATCCATATATTTGTAATACCTAGCGAATTTAAATATAGCAACATATTCATTCATTACCAGTTTGTCATTAAATTTCTATTTCTCTATTGTTGTCATTTAATTTAATATATTGTTTAAAGAAGTAGGAAAACATACAGAGTTAATATTAGTTTGTAATTTCGCTAAATGTATTTTATTTGTACGTGATATAAATGTTACATACAAATGAGCTCATTAAAATTTTACAGGCATTTATTTCTCTACACTGAAACTTGAAAGGAAGCACAAAGTATAATTGTTTATGTAAAGTAATTCTAGATATTGCCTGAAACCTTCTAGAATGCAAAATGAGATCACTTTGATCCCCGGCTACAATAAATAACATGTCAGGGTCCCCTCGCAACCAAAGAGATAAAACAAAAATTAAAATTTCAGTTGAGAAAAATATACTATTCATTTTCCCACACTTAAATAATGAAGTGGTATTTATTTCCGCACTTTATCAAAATAAAAGAAAATCGACAATGTACAGTTTTATGAAATAAAATAAAAATACATATCATTACACTATTTTACCGTTTTTAATGTGGCCTCTGCTAAAATACAATTACCACCTGATTTTCCAAAGATATTAATAGAAAGAAATCCACAGGGTTAATTTTAATGTGATGAAAACAAATCAGAATTTCATACAATACGTTGCCGATGAACAATTAACGGTTTATTAATCATATATGTGCTTATTGTTGATATAACTAGATATGAGAACCACTGCACTATTCTCCCTGAAGTGTGTAGCAAAAGGTACATTATATTAATTATTATTATTTAAACAAATTATAATAATATGTGTTCTGTCACGTATCAATCAACAAAATATCAAATGTCAAAATGTTGTCAATGTATAAAATAGATTTTTTTTAAAAACTTTAAAGTATTAATTAGGACGTTCTTTGATTATATATGAAACTTAAAATACTTAGAAGTTAATTATGTTCTATACTTCGCAATTTTTCCGAATTTAAGATATGTCAAATAATTGCAGAAATATGCACTTGGTGCCCCATGGTAATAAATGTTTGTGGTATAAGACTACGTGGATCAATTGATTTCTGTCATTTACATACTAATATGTTTTTTTTTATGGGATAGGAATATAACAAGAATAAAGTATCCTAAATATTAGAAATAGAAAGAAATTTTATGAGAAAAATGATTCAAAATTAAATTTTTAACATGTGTGCAAAAATTATCATAAATAAATATAAATATATCAACACGCCTTTTACCCATTACTGAATGTGGCACTCTGACGAAGCAGATCCCGGTAAGTGATATATTTATGCGCGTGAAGTGTGGTTACCAGCCGTCAAATCACGGCCTCCAATGATGTTAGTGGTGGGGGAGCAACAGAAGTAATTTTAAATTGGTGAAAATGTTTGTCGGCTGTGGGGATCGAACCAGGGTTCTTAGGATCCACAGGCCGACTTGATACCACTGAGCCATTAACCCATTAAAAAAAAATTATCATAAAGTACAAAAAAAAATAGTAAAAATAATAAAAATAATGATTTCGTATTATTGCTATTACAGACATATTTTTTTCTTAACAGTACATAAATTAATTAATTAAATTAATAATAAAAATAATGAAAATAATGAATTCATATTATTGCTATTTAGAAAAACATATTTCTTTATTAACAATGCATAGTTAAATAACAAATTAATTAATTAATTACATTAATAATAAAATTCTATTGAAATTATAACAGTTACGAAATGCAGAGCAAGTTTAAATTTATTCAAACATTAAAACAAATGCATGTGTGCCATGAATATTTCACAATCAGAATTATTAATTTAATTAATTCAGTGATTTATTTATCTATTATTTAATTATGTATTTTTAATAAAAATACGTGTTCCTATAATTAGCCATAATAAAAAATCATTATTTTTACTATCCTTACTATTTTTTTTGTACATTATGATAATTTTTTGCATACATGTTTAAAATTTAATTTGCTTTTCTTTTCTCATAAAACATCTAATATTTTGGCTTCACTCTTATTATATTCAGCTCAATACGATTTTATACAGTTTGACAATGTCAATGTGAGTTTTTCCCTTTGAAGTTTTTCTTGTATCCCATAAGACTCCCGTCTTTTCGAGCACACTGTATGTTGTCTTTGGTCATGCTTTCGAAAAATTGTCAAGGCAGTTGACAAGAATAATATCCGTATATTTCTATCCTAATACCTGCATAATATCCACTCTAATCCTCCACAACAATTTTCAAATTCCATTTCCTAACCTCAACAATGCCACCCACATTCATTCGACCGCGTTTGTCTCACTCATAATACCCAGAAGCCTCTTGTGCTTACTCCTACATTGCTCTGTTATTTATACTGCATAATGGGTCCGGGTGCTTGCCGGTTCTCCCGGCTGTTTAGGATAAAACCTTCTCGTCTCGGTGACGCTTGTCGCGGCTCCCTGGGGAGCTCTCTCCCTTTACTACGGGGATCAGGCTACTTGGAGGCCGGGATCGGGAATACTGGGTACAGAATTGGGAGTGGAAAGCTGGGTAGACGCTAGAGTGCTGGTTTGTGTTTTCATGTGTAATTCGCTTTTTATGTTTGTGTTTGAGATGGTCTGATGCTGATGGTCAGATGGGATGGATAGTAATTTAGTTTTAAGAGAAAAAGGTAGGGTTTTTACCCGTCATTAGAATGTCTGGAGATGGAACATGTAGAACTACTAAGTATTTATTTTTTTATATTTGTTTAATCCCTAGATAGCACCAGTGACGTCCCTAGGAGTGGGCGGTGAGTGCGACACATATTTTGGGGCGGCATTTTTCATATTTAGTTTTAGTTGTAAAAAACAACTTGTTCACTTCATAAGTTTACTATTTGATTTCTACGAATTATGAATTACTATATGATTTCGAATATTTTTCTTCATCAAGTCAATGTAGGGTTGCAAAATATTATCTCAAAAAGTTCCTTTATTACTGCCTAATTTAAATATGCTATCCAATGGTAAAAAAGTTCCCCGCCTATAGTTTGTCTCAATTACAATGATTTATTTATGTTTATTAATTTAATGGGATATGGCTCAGTGGTATAAAGTCGGCCTGTGGATCCTAAGAACTCTGGTTCAATCCCCACAGTCGACAAAACATTTTTAACCAATTTAAAATGACCCCTGTGGCTCCCCCACCTCTAACATCTTTTGCGGCTGTGACTTGACGGTTGGTAACTGCATTTCACGCGCATAAATATATCACTTACCAAGATCTACTATGGCAGATTGCCACATCCAATAATGGGTAAAAGGCGTGATGATGATGATATATATATATATATATATATATATATATATATATATATATATATATATATATATATATATATATATATATATATATATATATATATATATATATATAATTTATGGAGTGGCTAGCTCAGTGGTAGGAAGTCGGCCTGTGGATCCTGAGAACCCTGGTTCGATTCCCACAGGCGACAAACAATTTTCACAATTTCAAAAACTACCCCTGTGGCTCCTCCACCACTAACATCTTTGGGGGCCGTGATTTGACGACTGGTAACCGCACTTCACGCGCAAAATATATCACTTACCGAGATCTGCTTCGGCAGAGTGCCACACCCAGTAATGGGTAGAAGGCGTGATGATATATTTATTTATTTATTTTATAATTCTGGTAACCGCACTTCACGCGCAAAATATATCACTTACCGAGATCTGCTTCAGCAGAGTGCCACACCCAGTAATGGGTAGAAGGCGTGATGATATATTTATTTTATTTATTTATAATTCATGTCAAATTATTATTGGTAATTATCATATAACTTGTTATATTAGTTATGATTATACCGGCCCTAACTATCATATTATGATGTGCTATTTTTTGTTTCAAGAAGATTGAAATATCAGTTCTAAAAGTATGATCCTTATACTCAGGAGGAATCCTACAACTATAAAATAGTTTGCGAAACTTTAATCTTTTCCGAACACTCCAAGACAAAATTCCAATCCAAAAACAACAAATCTACCAATAAGAAAACTTTAATAAGTTCCAAACTTCGTTAAGAAATTTTCCAATCCAGTTTTAAACTCACACAAACTCCCAATCAACTTTTGTCACATAACCTAAAACATCAAAAACAACGACATTCGATACCCACTCACCAGACGATCTCGTCGATCTCTCCTGTTCTCGGGCACATCATCTCTCTGCTCACGTCTTGCAACTAAGGTAAATCCCCGGAGTTGGAAGTTGGCTGTAACTTCCCGACATGCACACAAACATAACACGTCGGCGAGCATTTAAGACGCTCAAACACACGCGAATGTCACAAAGAAACGGGGGAACGAACAACGAACACAGAACGGGCGGTGAGAAAAACTTGCGAGATAATCATCAGCGATCTCGCAGAAAGCTTGCCGGGGGCTACGCTGCAGGCGAAATGACGCAGGTGAATACAGGAGGGATGTACAGAAAGAACATTTAAGATGTTGCCAAGAGCTGGAGTTTTTGTGAATGTGCTAACGTGCAAGTTGATAGAATGGTGAAGGTTTTTGTTAATTACTTATTGCATCGTTTGCAATGAAAATAGTCCTATGGTTGAACATTTGAGATAATTAATAAATAAATAAAAATAAATATATCATCACGCATTCTACCCATTACTGGGTGTGGCACTCTGTTGAAGCAGATCTCGGTAAGTGATATATTTTGCGCGTGAAGTGCGGTTACCAGTCGTCAAATCACGGCTCCCAAACATGTTGGTGGTGGAGGAGCCACAGGGATAGCTAATAGATAATAATTAATATAATTCCAATTGTATCTAATATGAATTATGTACTAGAAAATTAAAGCTTACAATTTGAAAATGAAAGGTTACTAGCAATAATTTTATGAATATGGGAAATACAAGTGATTCTCGATTCTGCGTATAAAACGGTTTTGTGGATAGGTAATCTCATAGACCTCAACTTAAACTGGTTTTGAATCACTTTATTTCCCTAGGGAGTACTTGACAGTTTTATTTCCGTTGGTAAATAATTAATCACATTAAGTAATGGTTTTCTTAAGAATAAAGTTAATATTATTTAATGGTTAAAAATGTTTAGTCAAGGAAAATCCTCCTTAATTGGGAGAAACAAAATGTATATATCTTCAAAAAAATTATTCTTTTTAAACACCCTGTATGTAAAATGGATCTGCTTCGAAAATGTGCATGTCATCAAAATGAATTACATAAAATAAATATATAAATATATCATCACGCCTTCTACCTATTACTGGGCGTGGCACTCTGCCGAAGCAGATCTCGGTAAATGATATATTTTGCGCGTGAAGTGCGGTTACCAGTCGTCAAATCACGGCCCCCAAACATGTTAGTGGTGGAGGAGCCACAGGGATAGCTTTTTCAAATTATGAAAATTTGTCGCCTGTGGGAATCGAACCAGGGACCTCAGGAACCACAGGCCGACTTCATACCATTGAGCTAGCTATCCCATATAAAATAAATAAATAAATATATCATCACGCCTTCTATCTATTACTGGGTGTGGCACTCTGCTGAAGCAGATCTCGGTAAGTGATATATTTTGCGCGTGAAATGCGGAGACCAGTCGTCAAATCACGGCCTCCTAAGATGTTAGTGGTGGAGGAGCCACAGGGGTAGTTTTAGAAATTATGAAAATTGTTTGTCGTCTGTGGGAACCGAACCAGGGTTCTCAGGATCCACAGGCTGACTTCATACCACTGAGCTAGCCACCCCATAAAATAAATTATAGAGAAAAAAGTTGGGATATCTTCAGGATTTGAACCTGAAACCTTTGAACTCCGGTCAAATTTTCTTAATCAACTGCGCTACTATCTCCCTATAATTAAAATCTGATGTTATTTTAATTTATTTTTGTGATGTGTGATTATAATTCAATTTTATATCAAATATGGGGCAGGTGACTCAGTGGTATGTGGATTTAAGAACCTGGGTTTGATTCTCACTGCCGACAAACAATTTTCTCCACATTAAAAAACCTCTCTGGCCCCCTTCCGCCTTACATCTTTGGGGTCCGTGATTTGACAGCACTTCACGCGCTACAATATATCACTTACCGAGATCTGCCATGCCAGAGTGCCACACCCAGTAATGTTTTATTTTAAGTATGGTATCTATTTTGTTATTTTTAATAGCACTATTAATTCTGAATGAATGGCGCGGTGGTCGAGCGTGTTAATGCACATCTCTTAACATGCTGTGACGTCACCCGAACCAAGGTTCGTCAGTTCGAATCCGCCTGCCGACAAAGTATGATTTGTCGTTAAATAAAAAATACAGTTACTTGCATTAATCATAATCGGGGGCTATAAGCTAGTCACTTATCCATATGCCTTAAAAAGTAACATCGACTACGAAAACCGGCAGTACGGCAGCGTAAAAACTGCGGCTCGATGTCCCCGGTAGGCCCAGGCCCTATTCGGGCAGTAGTGCCATTGAAGAAGAATAATTCTGAATACAAGAGGACCACGAGTCCCATAATTTTAATTAACACAAGAACTTCAAAGTCAAACCGATCGATTTGGCATCCAAAGCCGATTGTTAAATTATCAGATATGTCTTGTACATAGTTGAGCGTTAATATGTTGGTCAAAAGTTCGTTAGTCTCCACAAATTACAATCAAACACTTAATCATCTTGCCCTTCCAGGGAAAGGCAAACCCTAATCTCGAATATCCAATTATTCCCTTCGAACAATCGAGTTACCTTAGCCGGCAACAATCGTGGGCGTATGTAAATTTAATGAATTACTTTCTAATAATGTTTTGTCTTAATGAAGCATTTAACTAATGCCATTGGGTTGGGGAAATTCCGTCCCCCTGGGATTGGTTTAATTGCTGTTAAGTGACATCCCCATTTTTGATTTATCGTCGCGTATTACGAGCGTGACGTATATTGGTATTAAACCGGCGACAGCGCAGCTAAAGTTGCTGGTGCTGCTGTAATCCCTTTATGCGAGTGATGTAATATCGGTGCAGTGTACACGGCCCTTTATGTGCCCCAGCTGGGCAACGAATGGGATGTGCGAACTTTAAGGCTTTTGACATTTGAACGCGTAGTTTTTCAAAGGTCGCCTCTCCCTTAGTCATGTTTTATTTAATTTATGTCTGAGTTAAAGCTGACAGCTTACTATGAAAAAGTTACTTTTTGTCTTCGTTGATGTTTAAATATTTGCTTGTTCTTTAGTAACTGTCTACTTTATGTTGATAACAAAAAGCGTAAATGTAAACATTTCATAGTAGTCGTAGGAAAAGTAATTTATCGAAAATTTCAGTTGAACTGGTTCAAAATTTTCAATTTTTTAAATATGTTTTTATATAGTTTAAGACATGAGAAATCTAATGCCATATCTTTTGTAGTTTTCAAGTTACAGAGATTTTTCATGTATTTCAATTTTGAGACGCCATATCTCGAAAACTAAAAGATATATTGAAATGCGGTTTGAACCAGTGTATTTATCGCGCTTTAGTTAATATAATTGCAAATTTAGAAAATGTTCGTAGGGACGCATTTTTTATTACATAAAAACAAATAATGGCTACATACTGAAAATTTCGAGCAACGTCGGCTTCAAATATAGCCTCCTTTCTCAATAGTAAATGAACTCTATTTCAATTTGTTTCATTTTAATTTAAATAAATCTGCGAATTTTTCTAAATAGGCTACTGTTACATACCACTGATTTAGGATAGACAACGTAATGTCTTCAATCTTGTAGCCTCGACATCTGTTATGAATCGAAATATCAAACTTATTATATATTGAAAAAATATATCTGTATTTATCAATATATCGATATATCGCCCAGACCTAAAGGTTATATATGTATTATAGTCATGTTCCATGGATTGGTACCTAATATAATATTTATTTTTCAGGATGGAAAGAATCAATTCTTTCCTTGCCCAAAAAATGGTTATCCGGAGCACATATTCCATACAGCAAAGATTCGTCAACGGATGACCAAGACCCGGTAAGTTACTCAACTTATTTACAAACAAATTCACAAATATCATTTTCATTAATTTCTATTTCTGACCACTTCGAATTACTATTTCGTTTCTTTTTTATTGTTCAAATTTAATATAATTCCATGAATATGCTTAGAACAATGTTGATTATCGCTGTTCAAACCCGTGACTAAATATAATTCCTCTGTCTCCGTTTATCAATTAAATGAATAAAGTAATAGTATATTACATGTCAGGAAATTGATGTATTGCTTGTCGAAACGATTATTTGAAATACAACGCCACAGACCGAATATTTTAATCCGCTGAGTCAAGTAAAAACACTTTCCTGGCGTATTATGTATACTATTTTTCTGAAACCGTTTAATTTAATCAATGATTAATCATAAATAATTAAAAATGATTTAATTCTTTCATTTAAATTATATTGACAATAGGATACAACAAAAAATAAACAGTCAGGTTAAATACAAAATAGGCAGGTAAAGTCTTTTCCAGACTGTTTTTATACTTTACCAGACTATTATTTTTGTTATAAACTTGGATGCTTACTTTACTTGACTGTTTTGGTAAAAATCTACTTTCCATACTAAAATTGATACAGAAAGTGAGCACTTTCTTGCCGGTTTCAGAAAAAAATTGTTTACTGACTCCGAAGCAAAATCTTTACAACTTATTTGAAACTATTTTTTTTAATTAATTAAGAAGTAACGGCTACATAAACCTGATTTCCCATTTTAAATACCTATGATCCGCTTCTCGTGTAACATCCTATATGTTTAATAACAAAACTATGTAGATATGAAACAATTTTGTTTTATAATAAAGACCAGCTCTTCCAAAAAAGTATTTAAACGAATATGAGTCTTCATATATCAACGATATATAGCATACACGCTCTGTAGCATTCATCTCGTATTATCTCGTGTGTAAATCAAGCATTCCTGGGTCATGTCACGCGTCTTTATTAACCGGAGCTTTGGCGCCCCCATGCAATATAGCGCTGCGCCACCCGTGTAGTTGTGTTCATACAGCAGAGGGATGGGGTACATTGTGTACTCTGTGACTAGGAACTTTAGCCAGGGAGGTATTGATTGTATTATTTCGAGAATGAAATTTGAATTAGTTTAGAATTACGAAATTTGGGTTATTTGGTTCAATGAACTGGAACAAAATATTTAAAAAATATATTTAGAGTTGGCATTTGGAAAATTTCCAAAAAAGTAATTTACCAAAAAAGAAATTTACCGGTAAAGTAATATTCATAATTTTGAAATTTTCCCACGAAATATTACAGGTAATTTTCCGGAAACTTTCCTAGGAAATATTCAGTTTATTTTCATATTTTGCGCCCCAATTTTGTATGTTTTGCCCTAACCTAACCATTTTTGTTTGGACTTGTTCGCTTGCAAGTCCATTTGTTTACAACTTTTCGATGATGATAGTATCGCGATTGCGTTTTATTTATAGTAGTAAATCGTCAGCTGCCTGAATTTCGTATTAACATGTGATATTTTGATATTTAATTTATTTATGACAAAAATGGAAAAATATTAAAAATAATATTTTTGTTTAAGACTGATTATTATTATTAAACTCTAATAAGCTTTATCATTTATTTATGTTTTATTTTTTAAATATTCTTTAATATATTTCTGTAATAAACACGTTTTTCACAATAACATGGTTTTTTATTCCATAAACTTAGAAGTATTTGGTATCAGAATAAACAATACAAAAATGTAAAGTTGAAATTTTCCGGTAATATTGGTAAGGAAAGTTTCCCAATTTCAAGATTACCGGGAATTTTCCAACTCTAAATATATTTTAATTGGAGTTCAGACTTCTTAAATATAACAATTTTGAATAAATATTTGACGACTTTATGAAGCAAAAATGTGTTTGACTGGAAAAATGTGTTGATTTACCCTCTATTGCCTTCAGGAAAAAAAACAAGGGATAGGAATGTATCTTGGCGGAAAAATTAGTTAACCGTAACAATTGCTTAAGTTCGTTAAGCAATAAGATCATGCTTGAAGAATTTCTAAAAAAAAAGTGTCTAGCAAATGAAAATTTTTGCAGATTTATAAATGGAAAGAAAAGCATCAATATTTTTAGAGACGTAACGATATAAGAAATCTAAATGACGTACTTTAATCTTCCTTTTTGAGGCCTAAAGTGTCACTTTTAATCTCGGAGGGATTAAATTTCAAATTTAACCTCCAAGCACTTAACGCATGAAATTGACAAAAGTTCGTACGGTATACACATAGTGTCCGAACGATTATGAGATATGTAAAACTATCAATCTCGGACGGAGGCACAAAAAAAGATTGAAAAAATCTATTATAGACTATAGTATAAAATATATATATATATATATATATATATATATATATATATATATATATATATATATATATATATATATGTATATATATATATAATCATCACCTCTTTTACCCATTACTGAGTGTAGCACTCTGCCGAAGCAGATCTCAGTAAGTGATATATTTTGCGCGTAAAGGGCGCTTACCAGCCGTAAAATCACGGCCCCAAAGATATTAGTGGAGGGGGAGCCACAGAGGTTGTTTTAATGTGGGGAAAATTGTTTGTCGGTTGTGGGAATCGAACCAAGGTTCTCAGAATCCACAGGCCGACTTGATACCACTGTGCCACCAACCTCATAGTATAGTTACTATTTACCTACAGTACTTATAATAAAAGTTAAGTTTACCAAACAATTATAACGTCTCCTTACAAACTATTTCCTAATTCCCTCCTGTCTGAGCACCAGCTCACTACACCACCATCGCATTGTCCACGCTGCTCGACTCCTCTCCTCGCTACAATTGCACCCTCACCCTGTTGACCCTCACCACAACACCCGCTATTGTTTCCCGCGTGTAGTACTGCCAGCCTCGGTGAGCCCCGTGCTCTATCTGGCATCGGAACCGACAGAGGGAGCCCGCGGTATCCGCAGCGGTTTCGTCGCTGCCGGCGTGGCGGTGACGCTGGAATCACTTCCTTATCGCGGATATTTTACTGCAATTTGCATCCGGACGTTGAATGCTTCGATTGTGATGGGCTTTGTTAGTGGTTTTATTGCTGGGGTTCGTTTTGTGATAACAGAAGGTTGGGGATTAGTAGAATGGGGTTTATGTTTGTATAATTGTAGGTTATTATTGGTAGATTGCAGATGCTATATCAGCATTAGGTTTGGTGGTTTGTGATAAAATTTACTTCTGGATTGAAAATAATGTTTTTTACTAATATTTGTGGGTTTCGTAAACTGACGAATGGTAATTTCATTTACGGTGAAATATTGTTTATACCGGGTGTCTACTTTGTTTAAATGATAAAAACTGTATCAAATTAGTGCAAAATCTGTATCAAATATGTCTTTCTCAAAATACATGTAAAATAAAATAGACAATTTGAAGTTACGAAACAGATTGCTATGAGAGAAAAAACAGATAAGTATTTCAACACAAAACTTATTTAAAATATGGAAAAAGCTGTCAGAATTCATATTTTATTATTAAAAAAAACTTTTTTTAAACTCTATACTTTTAATATTTAAAAAATACAAAATAAAAACACTTGGTTGTTTCAAAGAAATTATTTTAAACAACCCATTTTGTATTTTTTAAATATTATCAAACATGTTTCAACAAGTGCCAACAGCTTACTCAATTAATTATATTCTATACTTTTAATCTAAATTCGACATTTCACTACACAAAAACGTAATCCTTCGTCAGAACAAATTAAAATAATTAATAAAAAGTCAATTATAATTAATATGTTGATCAAAGGGACTTACGTTTTATTATATACCTCTAAATAATTATGAGGAAAATGGCTCAGTGGTATCGAATCGGCCTGTGGATTTGAAAACCCGGGTTCGATTCCCACAGCCGACAAACAATTTTCACGACGTTAAAACTACCTCTGTGGATCCCCCTGTACTATCACCTGAGGATGCCGTGATTTGACGGTATGTCAAACCCAGTAACAGGTAGAAGGCATAATGATATATTTATTTAAAATTAAATTTGCCAAATTGTTGTTTCCTTTATTCTTCTTCTTTAACGGCGCTACAGCCCTAATCGGGCCTGGGCCTACCGGGCACACCGAGCCGCAGTTTTTACGCTGCCGTTCTGCCGGTTTCCGTAGTCGATGTTACCTTTTAAGGCATATGTGACTAGCTTATAGCGCCCGAGTATGATTAATACAAGTAACTGTATTTTTTATTTAACGACAATTCATAATTTGTCGACAGGCGGATTCGAACTGACGAATCTTGGTTCGGATGACGTCACAGTATGCTAAGGGATGTGCATTAACACGCTCGGCCATCGCGCCTATGCTTCCTTTACTATACCTTTTATAATACATTAATATTCATATAAATAATATTGCTGAGTAATAAAACGAATTTCAAAGAAAAATCTTAATAACTATGAGAAAAAAGATCTGTAGAACTCAAAAAATCCAGAATACTTCAAAAGCCACTTGTCTTTCCTTGCTAACAACCCAGCTCCTTCAATTCTTCCTAACCCCAAAAATTCCAACAACCACAACCCCAAAAATTATCCAACGAACCATCCTCATTTTAATTGGCGACACACGCCGTAGTTCTATCTCCACCAGATCGTGTCAGGCCGAGCTATAGCTGCAAGAGGGTTACTGCAAGGTTGTCCGCAGTAATGTGTACACGTGTCACGCGGGGGACGGGAGTATGTTCGCTCTATTAGCTGTGCAGGGGCGCCACTAGATCGATCCGTCACGCTGTAATGTCCCATTCGTCAAGGTATCGCGTGAAATACGCTACTTGGGTGCAAGTGTTCTGGAAGTATTAGTGGAAGTGCTGTGGTTATGAATTATTGAGGGGTGATTGGTAGGTGATGATATGAAATGACAGAATTTTGGAGAGGTATCATTCTAACCAATAAAAATGTTTAAGATACTCTACAAGCTCTCATGGTAATAGGTAGATTCGATTTGAGATCAAACTAAGTAAAATTATTGTCATTTTCCAATTATTCTGTATTCGTCACCTGTTAAATAATATGTTTTAAAAATATGGGTGGAATTGGTTATCTTTCTGGATTTGCTATTATACATCTTCTTGTTCTAATAAATGTAAAGTCATATACAATAAAATTGTCGGTAAACTCAGAATCAAAATAAAATTGTCGTAAAACGATATTTTTAAGACATGTATTCTACATGTTCAATTTAACTAGAGCAATAAAACTTATTGAAATAATTATTTGTGTACCTAGAACAGAAAGTAGTTTATTGCCGCTTGCGCATGGAGGTTGTTGATCGAGGCCTAGCGGAGAGCAACAATCATGCAAGAGCGGTAAGACCACTTTCTGCTCGAGATGCACACAATATTTGTTCTACGATCATTTAGAAACGTTTGAAAAGAATTAAAAATAATTTTGGACACTTTTTCTGTTTGGAAATTCGGGTGACAGTTTTCTTGTATCCATGAATACGACACACTCTTATATTAGCTTTGTTTGTTTCGCTACGTGGCGGTTACTTTAAAACGCGGCTGTTAGTTACAGCTGCGTTTTACTATATACCACAAAAAGTGACAGTAATAATTTAAGTCACTAAATAATAATATTTTTATTTATAAATTACTTTTTTCTTCTCACCACTGCTACATTCGTAATTCATTTTTCCTGATGTCAAAAATGTGTCAAAATTAACTTCTATCGCTAGATATCAAAAAGTGAAACGAACAAAATCTAGTAACTTATTATTTTACCGCCAACTCAATCGAACTCAAAATCCTTACCGCAGCGGTAAACAGTAACCGCCACGTAGCGAAACGAACAAAGCTATTAGCTGTATTCCATTTACTGCTTGGTTTACTTAAATCAGTTAAGATAAATTCGACAAATGACTAAATAAACTGAATTTAAAAAACTGATGCACTTATATGGGTGAATTACTTCAATGTACATTAGAATTTATAATTCTAGTACTGAAACTAGAGTTAGCGAAGTAATCCAGCGAAATAAATAAGTGATCTGTTTCAGTAAATGTAAGTTAGATCTGATTCAAATGGCAAATGGAATACGTCTATTGCCACACGGTAAGCGGCAAATGACAACTTTCTGCTTTTAACTGACAGTTGGAAAAGTCTGTTATCTGCTCGGTCGTAGAAAAATGTATTTTACATGATCAGAAAATACAGCAATTATTTAATTTAGCTGTATTCGTAATGCGTGTACTATGAATCGATAAACTCTTAGTTTACTTTCTTTATTCCTGCATAAAACGTTGAAAATATGTTCTTATATACAGGAATTTTAATTTGATTTTAGTGCTTATAATATTGTCAAGAATACGATTTTACCAAAACAGGAAAACAAAATCTTGATTGAAATCTATTAAAACGATATCAGTATCAGTGTTTATTCCACTGAATATGGTGGAAGGTTGTAAATGTAGAATTCGACTTTTTAGAAATTCTGACGTAGTTTGAGAGAAACTAAAGCGAAAATTAAATTTTGTAGTTCAACGGATTCGCAAAGGATGAAGCTAACACTTGACAGCAGCGAAACTAAGTTACGAGTAAATTCAATAAGGAAAAATAAAAAGAAATTCAGCTTCCTCTCAAGTCACTCAGTCACTCAGTTCACGGTTCGCACAAATCCGACTTTGATACGAGAGGCCGACAGATTATTTGCAACTAAAATCTGTATACAAATTTATACATCAAGTCGAGATTTAACCTTTCTATACTATAAATAGCATTTTTGTACTCGCATCATTTAAAATAAGGTTTACGTAACCTTGGAAATCGATGGAAAGTTTTATTTTGCGCACTAATGCGCAACGTAATTGAAAAAAAAAACACCCATTTTTTTAAGATTCTAAATTTTGTCTATTAAAACGCTAATTGTACTTATATACACACATTTTAAGGGATTTATAAAAGAAATAGTGACATTAGCTTATAACACCATCAAACAGATGTATTTTAACAAACTTTACGAGAAAAAATAGACAATTTGTTTTCAAATAACAAATGTCAATTCATGGCATACTTAACTGTCAATATTCACGCTTCAAATTTAATATAAATATAAATATATCATCACGCCTTCTACCCATTGCTGGGTGTGGCACTCTGCTGAAGCAGATCTCGGTAAGTGATATATTTTGCGCGTGAAGTGCGGTTACCAGTCGTCAAATCACGGCCCCCAAACATGTTAGTGGTGGAGGAGCCACAGGGATAGCTTTTTTCAAATTATGAAAATTTGTCGCCCGTGGGAATCGAACCAGGGACCTCAGGATCCACAGGCCGACTTCATACCACTGTGCTAGCCATCCCATACATTTAATAAATTTCCTTATTGTCGATTATATAATTTTTGCTCGTTACAAAAAGCGTTTTACAAAACTCGGGCCCGAAGACGTCATTTGCACCATTCGCTCAAATGAAAGTACTCGCTGCGCTCGTGCTTTAAAATTGCATTCATATGCAAAGTGTCTTCGCGCACTTGTTATGTAGATAGCTGTTTTAAACTGATACTTTATTCTAAAATCAAGACAGGTAGCAGTATATGTTATATAACAACAATTGAAAACACTTGTAAATTGCTAATGAGTTATAATTTTGTAATTATTGTTCACAAATTTAATAATTGTAAGTTCATCACTAACGGAAACTTTTGTAATTTGTATATAATTAATTTGTTGTTGTTAACCATTTGTATGGGTAAATCCCGAATACGAATTATGAGATAAATAAAAAAAATATATAACAATTGTCAAATAACAACACAATATGTTTGCATTGATCTGCAAAGCCATGTAATTATAAACTATATTAGCGTATTATTATTAAATAAAATGAGTAAAAAGACAGATGATATTTTTATTCTTTATTTAGTTCGTGTGCAACATTGGCTTTAAAAAGGACTAGTACCTGAAGACTAAACAGGCAATCGTAGCTCAGTGGATAAAAGCGAGGTAAAAGTTGCGTTTCATAATTAACAAGCAAGAGGTCGTGCGTTCAAATCTCACTGACTTCTACTTATATCCAAAATACGATTGTGTCTGAGTGGTTCGAATTCCACTATAAGCTGTAGGTCCCTTGTACAGTAATTGGGATTTAGTTCCTTTTGTGCAGAGTAACAAATAAATAAATAAATAAAATAAAATAAATAAAAAAGTAAATTTTCAAGAATTTTTTTTGCAGCTTCTTTATTTATGACCATACAACTTTTTCTATAATGTAAGTGAGTCTTCGAGAGTTCAAACCAATTTTTTGTTTTTTTTGACTCTTTATCCAATTTATAGATAGCGTCAAACTTGAGTCCTTTAAAAAACCTTGTCCCATGACGGACAGTTAATCTCAGGATTGGCAAGTCAGAAACAAAATATTCAAAAAACATTTTAAAAGGAAGGTGTCGCACACAATAATTCACCACCGTTAATAAAAATCGATAAAAAACAAAAAGTGGCGAACTTTTAAAACAAAGTGTGAAAAATCGACTCTTTTTCATCCTTTTTTCTTGTGCCAACATTTTATTTTTTTATTTTTTAGCCGTTTATGGTGAATTATTGTGTAGAATAGTTTAATATACAAACAGCGCCAAGATTTATTAAAATCGATTCAGTAGATCCGGAGATTAATTGTCCACCGTTTGAAAAAATGTCATTTCGAGAAAATCCCGTTTAAAGTTGTTTTCGCGAGCGCTTAAAGTTCTTCTATACTAATTTAACTTTCGAATTTCTCAATAATATTTTAGTAGGTGACTTTAGAAGGTGTAAGGAGTTAAAAAATGTAACAAAATTTTTTCATAATTCTAATAGGTACTAGTCCCTTAAGCTTCAGGTGTAAAAATCGATCGGCCCGGCTCTGACTAATTAATTAATCAAAATCACTATTACTCTCATTTAATCTCCCACCTGCAATTTCTGTTTCAAGCCACATCAAACGACGTTCTATCGCGTAACTCTGAATACTCCATACACATGTGAACCATCACTTTACGTAATGAATGCAAATCAAACCGATGAATCTAAATCATCAATATTAATTACTGCTTTGGATGCTGTCTATACACAGTTATCGTACTGTCCCGCTTCATTTCCGACCAGTATGATGAAGTATGAATAGAATAAGTTACAATGTTACAAATAATGACATTATCCATTGTTCTACCGTAGAGATACTCCGTAATTTATTTGCCAGTTGATGAATGGTATTTGATATTGGAAATTAGAATAATTACTGCGGTTTGGGGATTGGAAATTTTAATTACTTATATTTTAGATTAGGTTTTCTAAATATACCGGGTGTTCACCGAAAACAGGTCATCTCTTTTAACTTCTTTTCCTACGACTACTATGAAAAGTTTACATTTATGCTTTCAGTTGTCAACGTAAAGTTGATGGTTACTAAGGAACAAACAAATAAATATTTTGTCGCGCGTTTCTCAGGGCAACGCGCGATTATAGTTATTTACAATAGGCGTATTCCATTTGCCAATTGGATCAAATCTAACTTACATTTACTGAACCAGGTCACTCATTTATTTCGTTGGATTACTTCGCTGACTTTATTTTCAGTACTGAAATTACTGATTCTAATTTACTTTGAAGTAACTCACCCTAATAAGTATATCAGTTTGCTTAATTCAGTTAAGTTCATTTAAGTGAACAAAGTGGAATATAGCTATGATAAGTGGGATAAAGCATCATTAGGATACGCGTGAGAAATTTGCACAAGGCGACGGCCGAGTTTTGTAATGATGCATTATCACATGTACGAGTATATCGTATATAATTTTATCTACGACCACGAAATAAAGTTAGTTAGGGTTAGTTTTAAGATAGTGAAAATTGTTTGTCGGCTGTGGGAAACAAATTCAGGTTCCCAAGTTCACAGACCGACTCGATACCACTGAGCCATCCACTAGATAAAATTTCATTTTATTGTACTTAATATTAGGAATTGCTTTTCAAACCTATTTATCTTAATTATATTAATAATTATTATTTATAATTCCATCTCTAGTAATAAATAATACTTATATAAAAATATAAATAAATACTTATCATTCATTTACCCTATATATATTTTTACGTTCCACATCATTCACTGTTTCAAACCTCAACAAAAATCCATGCAACACAAAACAAAAGACAAATGACATCCCGTAATAGGTGACGGGGTATCATAGCCACGTTATCATATCATTTAGATTCAGGGGGTGGCTCTCCCTCCAGCAGCCACGCGTCACAGCGTGACGTCACCAGGTCCCTAGGGATATAAGATATGTAGATGGCAAAACGTTGTTTCGGCGACCCTACAGCAAGGACTCATCCTCTGAATCCTCGCCTCGTCCGTCATTCGTTACGTTACGTTATGTCTGCGTTACGCCGTCGGATTGTGAAACGGGAATTCGGAACGGTATGTGAAATGTGATAATGCAGATGGATTTTTCCTGCTGGTTATTTATGTTTAAAATTGTACTAATGGATTTTTCTGGTTCTGTTGAAATTTAATTTTGGGATGTCAAATGGATGAGTTTGAATTTTGGATGATTTATCCGCATCATTTTAATGCAAAATTCATTATTTACGCTGAAATACTATAACTAAATATAGCACAATATTTAATTAATGCTGAGTGAACTTTTTGGCAAAGCAGATTCAGATCGATTTCAAAACCTTTTTGGTTAGTTACACCAACACAACTTTAAACTCAGTTTAAATAAACAAAATCATATCGAATGTTTGACAGGAATATTAATTATTCTATATGAAAATTAAGTTCGATTTGCTTTTATTAATTTGAACCAAGCTTAAAATTTGAGTTTTAATGGTGCAACTGGCCATTAGATCGAAAGTATTGAACCGATTTTTGGTATATTTTTGTTTTAAATTTCATTCAATTATTTAAAACAATAGAAAGTAGAATTCCTCCAATATGCAAGTGACTTAGCAATTATATCATTTAAGAAACCAACAATAAACGAATATGATAGAAACAAAATAATCATAACTAATATAACACGAGACATAACTGCCGATAATATGTTGACATGAATTACGAGTTGATATAGAAATGGATATATGGCGAGTGTGATATTTTGCGTGAGAATTTAACAAGCAAAAATTTCTTTTATACAAAAAAGTACCTCATCGAGAATTTGCTATTTTCAATTGAGAAGTGTAGAGGAAGAATGAAGGAGTACATTTTTTTTTATTTGAGTTTATGTTAATTAAATTTTAAGTAGAGTATTTTAATAAGCCAAATGTAATATGGTAAGGTAATAATGGACAAACGGCTTAAAGTTGTAGTTATTTTATTGAAGATGTACTGACAACGTTTCGGCCAAGGTTATGGCCATTTTCAGGTCAAACGTTAAAATAAAGTATAACAACCAATTAAATTAAGTTACAAATTTAATAAGTGTAGGGCAAACATGTAACTAACCACAAAGAGTCAGATCGTCAACTTTAGGGCCAACATATAAAATTTAGATTCATGTTTTTTGCTAAGTTTAGATTCTTACTTATTTTTTCATTTTAGTTATATGTTTGCCCTACACTTATTAAACTTGTAACTTAATTTAATTGGTTGTTATACTTTATTTTAACGTTTGACCTGAAAATGGCCATAACCTTGGCCGAAACGTCAGTATATCTTCAATAAAATAACTACAACTTTAAGCCGTTTGTCCATTATTACCTTACCTTAATTAAATTTTAATAGGAGAAAATATCCTAACATTTGTCTAAGTTCCACAAAAAATACAGCAACTGAGTCAACCTACCAAGTCATCGTCAGTTGCTGGTCAGTTCAACCCTTAACCATAGACGCGTTTCGCTCTACTGGCGCTCATCAGTATGGTGCCACCCACTATTCAACTAGACCAACTAGGGACTAGTGAACAATGGCAACTGACGATGTCTTAGTAGGTTGACTCAGTTGCTGTATTTTTGTGGAACTTAGACAAATGTTAGGATGATTTTTTCCTATTATTTTTTCTTTCTTAAAGATTTGTTCCATTTCGCAATTGACATTTTTTGTCGTTGTTTGTTGATTAAATTTTAATTACAGTAAAAAATTATCACGTTATGATTTACTTATTAAAAAACATATTTTATAATGAACAAATATTCCTGTTCAAAATATTTTTGTAACTTAACAAAACCTTTTTTAATTGGTAAAAATTTTATTTACTGCTCAAATATATTAATTACTAAAAAAGAGATTTTTTATTACTGGTAAATAATGTTTGTTTACTGATCATATAAATTGTTTCCAAATAATTATGGTACCAAGTGGCACCAAAATTACAATCTAATATGACGTATAAAACACTAACTATAATACAAAGAGAAAAAATCACCTGGAACTTTGACAAGTATTGGAAATTTTTTCCTATTTTTCTTATTTACTAACTATATGTTAGTGTAGGGGGAGCCACAGGGGTAATATTAATGTGGTGAAAATGTTAGTCTGCTGTGGACATTTGTTTTGTAATACCAATTATTTCAATCCGGAATTAACTAGAAATTTAATCCGCTTTATGAATCTACCTAATTAATAATATAAAAATAGGCATATTTGAAAACGCGAATTTTCCTTTTATTATGACAAAAATTTGACGAAACTAGTATAGACGCTATCCAAGATATTTCCACCATCCTATTTCATATTTTCTCCGCTTCGCACATTTTCACTTTCTTACAATTTCGTTTCACCTACGGCTACAATATCCCACAATGCCGTGAAAGGAACCAGCGAGAGTTCGCGTCAGTTTGTGCAGGTATTGATCGCGTGGCCGCCAGGTACAACATAGGTGTGTCTGTTGCCGCCGCCGCTAGCGTTCCACGCGTACAGTGTCGGAGGAAGAAATGTCATTTGGTGGCAGCACGCACTGGGTACTGAAGTGGTAGTTTTGATTGCGATTGGGGAGGTTGATATTGCTAAGAGGAGTAATTGGACTGACTAGTTTTTAAGGGGTTATATACAGTCGAAACTCTACAACTCGAAATTCTCCTTAAGTCGAAGTTTACTATTGTTCCCTGTACATTTTATATAATTGTCATGGGCTTCCACGACTCTCGAACATAGGACTTTAACATGTAAAATTATAATTTTGTAATTTCCTGCTTCCCTAAATATTTTAAGCAAAAAAGCTTGAAATAAAAGTTTTAGGGCTTAAAATTCTGCATTTGAACCAATAAACAAAATTAATTTCTCATACTTTGTAACGACACAAATTAGATTTGAAAATGACGAAAATTGCTTCAAAACTGTCGATAAACATGTAATTGAAACAAAATTAAACAAATGTTTGACGTTTTATCTGTCAAAATAAATGAAATAATAAATAAAGAATTTATTTTGAAAATTAATTTCTCATACTTTGTAACGACACAAATTAGATTTGAAAATGACGAAAATTGCTCCGATAAGCATGTAATTGAAACAAAATTAAACAAATGTTTGACGTTTTATCTGTCAAAATAAATGAAATAATAAATAAAGAATTTATTTTGTCAGTTTTGACAGATTGAACGTCCAGCATTTGTTTAATTTTGTTTCAGTTTCATAGCTATCGATAGTTTTGAGACAATTTTAGTCATTTTCAATTCTAATTTGTGCCGTTACAAAGCATGCAAAATTAATTTCGTATTTGATTCCCTAAAACTTTTATTTGAAGCTTTTTTGTTTTAAATAATTATGAAGCTGGAAATTAAATCAATATGATTTTACATGTTAAAATCCTATGTTCGAGAGTCGCGGTCATCATCCTGTATATGTATATATAAATTAAATAAAAATTAAATTATAAGTTTAAAGATAATAAATTCAAGCTGAAACTTAATTTCCAGCAGTATTCTTATGGCCAGCTAACGACATGTTCCCTATCGTAACGATTGAGTAATCTAAGTTTATTAAGTGTACACGGACACAAAATATTAGAAAATAAAAACTGTAAATCGGAATTTATTGAAGAAATTGTGTCAATTTATGGCAGAGTTATTCGAAGATTGTCCTTCTTCTTCAATTCAAACCCAGACGACAAAGTCTAGTAAATATTACACAAATTTAAATATTTTTTTGTGTATTTATTATGTGTATTTGTATCTATATTATGTAAAAAAAATAATTTAGAAATTTATGTCTATTTAAGAGTTTTTTGAAAATTATAATTATTATAGATTGAAACTTATATTCTAATATTTGGTCAACATTCCTTTATTCTTTAACAGACTTTTATTCTTGTTGGCACAGTGTGAAACAAAGTTTTGCAGCTTACTTTGATTGCATTGTTGCGGTACGAAATTTGACGCTTAGTTTACTTTATATTAAATGAAGTAAGTGCTAGGATCTAAATTAAATTAAAGTTTAGAAATGCCGCAAGACAAGAAATATTCAAGTTTCATCTCTTCTCTTCTGTTATACTAAGTATATTATTAATCCCGGCTCTCAGAATATTTACATTCTGCTAAGTGTTAAATAATAATTAATCAATTTCTGAATCAGAACTGCGTCTGGGTACAGTGCCACCCTGATGAAAACAATGCATATACCGTCCCTACCTTCTATTTTTTTCTATGTACAACATTTAAAATATGAATATGTATGTATATACAATTGTTAAAGAAGAACAAGTATATAATTTATACGCCATATCAGTAGATTTTGACACTACGAACTTTATACAATCGCCTCTATAATTTGTCTGTCTATGGTTTATAACTAAGGACACTTGTATTTTTTAAACATAATTATTGGATAGTATTACGTTCATTTTTATAATTTCACTGCTACCATAATAATACAGAGTGATCCGAAATAACTGTTTAAATTGGCAATAAAAATATTTACTTGAAATTGATAAGACTGATGCTGGGTTGCAAGAAAAAAATAAAGAGCTCTTTAGTTAAAGAATTATTTATCTAGCAACAGTATCAATAGCGATTTTCTTGAAACTTATTGAACCGTTAGTTGCTAATGAACCGATAATAATTTCATGCAACCCAGCATAATAGGATGCGGGCACTCACGTGACACTGTGACGTTTTTGTGACGTAAAAACAGCTGTTCGGGCAAAGATCACTGCGCCACCTACAAAATGAACTATTTTTTTATGGCGAGATTTGAAAAGAACGGTTCTTTTCAAATCTTGTTGGGCTGCGATCACTGCGCCACCTATAAAATGAACTATTTTTTTTTGTGGCGAGATTTGAAAAGAACAGTTCTTTTCAAATCTCGTCGCAAAAAAAAATAGTTCAGTTTATAGGTGGCGCAGTGATCTTTGCCCGAACAGCTGTTTTTACGTCACAAAAACGTCACAGTGTCACGTGAGTGTCCGCATTCTATACATATATTTATTTTCTGTCGTGACATTTGAAAATTTAAATTTAAATACATTTACAATTTTTCCTTGTCCATATTTTCTTATTTCTTAACATTAGGCACAGAGCAATAATCGAAAGTATTTTATCACTCAAAATCTTATTAGCTGTCAGGCTCCTAACATAACCTATTTATATTTATTCTAAAAATGACATGCCAAATAATATTTCCGTCTTTATCTGGCGTTGTGCAAACTGTGGAATAAAAAATCCTCAGATTTGTACTACCAACTGAAACAGTTTTAATATTTTCACCCTTTATTTTCTGCATCCCTGGTGTGATGCACCCCATACACCCTCAGGTAATGCAGCCTTGCCCCCGGGTGGCGTCATATAGAATTCTATAATAATCGTAGAATGCAGGCGATAATTTGCAAATACCAAATTAGTTATACGTTCCAAATAATTCTACAGTAGAAATGTAGTACATATTAGTAAATGATGTTTACTACATCTTTAAGGTAGTTCTAGCGTGAAAAACATTTTTACAGATCGGAATGAAACTCGGCGCACGTAAACATTGGGATAGTCATACGCATCCTGCTAAAATATGGCCCTCCTTCCACTAAAATATTTGGGAGCCGTTATATAGCAGCTGGTAACCACATTTCACGCGCATAAATATATCACATACCGAGATCTGTTACGGCATAGTGTCTAATAATGGACAAAAGGAGTCAAAATATATTTTTTTCATCAAGTTAAATCATAATTTTTATTTGACAGATGACAGCGATTCTATTGATAGAATTTTATATAGCGCAAGCCAGGACTTGATCCGAACAGACCAGAGATTCTTCTGGCAATAGTTTGCTTGTCTTGAAATATTCCATTCTCATTTCATCTCAAATTTTCGATTCGAGAAAAACAGCTCTTCCTGTCTGCAGTGTTTCTCGTCATTTCTTGTTTCAATTTCAACACTATAATTCTCATAAAGTCTCAAAGATTCAAGACAACAAATATGGTTATTTACATCTCGTAATTTCGAGACAACTCGAGAATGAGACGAGGAATTTCTACTCAGTAGCATCATGAATACTACTTCATATCAATAAATTTGTCATATCCTTATTTATTTATTCTGTATGTATATTCACATTAAACATCATGAAAAATGATAACACATCACCCCTGTATTCACCTACACTTAATATTCAATTATTCAAGTATCAAATTCCAAAATTCACCTCTAACAAAACATCCCCTGCTAAGCTTCCACCACATCTACAACTAGGGGTTGGTTTTCCGTGTCATCAACACCGACGACACCTGCACGACTCCCACGGTTCACCCCCGCTGAGGGCGGTGGTGGCAGCGGCAGTGCACTACATCAACATAAACATGACGTGGTGCCCGAGGTGGTTTGTTAGTGATACCCCATGTTTTGGGGATGCCAGAAATGGAAATGATGGAATAGGGTAGTGAAAAGGTTTTGAAGGGTTTTGTATTTGGTTTTTGTAGTTTGTCTTGTATTGTGAAGGATAATATTGTATTATAATGCCTGCAACTGTTTTAGCAATTGAAAAATATTATTTGTATAAGTACCTCAATGGAATTTTTTAAATTGCAAATATAGGTACAGGTTACATTACCAACTTTTAATTGTTAAAGTTTATGAGTTTGTATAGATGCCCGCAGGCATTTTTTCAAGATGAGTCGAAATAGGTACATAATGTAATAAACGGCACGTTACAATAAATGTTGACTAAGTATTTGAATAGATTTAAAAGTAAATTAAAAGGTTGACGGTTAGTTTTTCAGTTGTCAGAAGAAAATTCCACAATTCTTAGAATTTTAAGGTGCGTTCAATAAGCCCAGCAAAACAAGCAATAGGATGCGGGCACTCACGTGACACTGTGACGTTTTTGTGACGTAAAAAAAGCTGTACGGGCAAAGATCACTGCGCCACCTACAAAATGAACTAATTTTTTGTGGCGAGATTTGAAAAGAACGGTTCGTTTCAAATCTCGTCCCAAAAAAATAGTTCATTTTTAGTTTTGATCTTTCAAGTTATAAACTTACAATTTGAAATTCCCGCAAAAATATTTGAATGTCTAGCACTTCGAGCGAGAAATTTCTCGCTTAACGAGCAAATGCTAGCCTAGCAAAACCGTTCAATGATTTTACTTCCGGTTTGCTTGTTTTGCTTACTACTTTGAACGCACCTATTGTTGTGTTCAGTTTTTTTTTTAATATATATATTCCTTAAAGTATATATGAATGTCTAGAAAAAATTTCTATTTAATAAATGGTTTTGATTTAAATATAAAAATCATTTAAAAGCTCCTTTTTAACCCCAAAAATCCAGAAAGACCCCTTAAATATTCGTGCAATATATAGAAACACCTTATAGATAGTCATTATAGACGACTACATAATTTAATAAAACTATACTTTGTACCACATAATTTAAAACAAATTGTTAGTTTTAACTACCCCTAAATTCGAATTAATTGAAATCCTAACAGATGTCGCAACAATTCTACAATTACAACGCCACACATCGTCAAAAACTCCAACCAAACAATCAATACCCAGTATTACCGTTTCACGGAACACGCGTGAACCGATAAATTCCTCTGAAAACATTTCCACGTTTCTTGCAAAATGGGTGTCGAAATAGTCCGGTCTCCTCAACTATTCCGTGCAGCAAATCGCCAAATCTACCCTTCCACTCATCCGAAGCGGAAATCCACCAACTTCACCGACTGCAGTTGCAGATGCAATGTCGGCAAGAATTGCGACAATCGGGGTGAATGGGAACGGAAAAGAGCTGAGCATGCGCGGAAAGAGAAACTTCTGCCGCGAAGAGCACTCGTGGTGAATGTAGGTACTACTGAATCTAAGCTTGCTAAGACTGTGAAGGATACAATGGAATGAATGTTGCTTTGTTTGTAGCAGTGTGAAGCTGCGTGCAGTTGGGGTTATTGATTTACCGTGGGAAACTAAGGGATGGTTGTTGAAATATAAGCGGGGAATTTGAAATTTAAATTGGGGAGATACGATACAGGAATAATTATTATGCTACAAAGAACAACATTATTTACTTCATTAATCTTTCATACCCAGCTTGAATTTACTGAACGAAAATTGCCACAATTTACTGGGATTATTATATTTTAAACATATATATCACGCTATATTGTTTCAAATAGAGTAACACAAACCTTTGAAGCATTTATTTATGAAACTACTCTATAGCCAGTTTTAACAACAGAAGCAGTAATTTCTGTTGATTGATATGAAAAACAAATATATCTAGTGCCATCCTATTTGTCTACCCTTAAATTTTAATCTCAGCTCTGAGCTACATAATTAATCATCTCCTACTCCACCAAATAATTATAGATATTCTAGATTAAAGGCCAGTTTTTCAATGACCGATTCATGTTAATCGAGAGCAAAGCGGTGATTGAAAAACTGGCCCTTAAACAACATTATTTGTTATAAGTTATGTTACCCCTATTTTTTAATATTTAACTTGATAATTACCAGAGCTGGGCAAGCTACTTAAAAAAAGTAGCTAAGCTACAGCTACAGCTATTCTTTAAAAATGTAGCAGAGCTGCAGCTATAAGCTACATTTTGTAAAATATAGCTAAGCTACAGCTAAAAGCTTTCGTTAAAGTAGCTATTAAATTGGAAAGCTACTTTTTTCAATTATTGTGAATTAATTAAATTTGCCATTGTCATATGATCAGTTGATCAGTCTTTTGTTATAATGACTGTTAATTTAGTATTATGTACATAAATATAAAAAATCACAAATGGACAAATGTACTGTTAATTTTTGATGCTATAATTTTTATTTATATCGGAATAAATTAACAGTCACATTAACAGAAGACTCCTAAACAGTCAATGTTTAGTTCATTTTATATTTAATACTAAAGTAGGATAGATTAAGAAAGTGGAAAATAAAATATGTTAATAGATTTTGAACTATATAATAACTTGTTATCCTACAGTTATAGAAAACAATAAAGAAGATACAATTTAAATACAAAACAAAAATAAATAGGTATTTCTTAATGAACAGTGGTAGCTTTAAGCTACAAAAAGTAGCTTTAAGCTAAAAAAAGTAGCTTCAGTTGTTATATATTTTTAAGCTAATAGAAAAAAACATAGTTCGCTACAAGCTACAGCTATATTTTTTCACATTTAGCTAAGCTACAGATACAGCTAAGGTAAACTTAGCTAAGCTAGTAGCTAGCTACTGTCCAGCTCTGGTAATTACTATTACTAATATGGGGTAATGGCTCAATGGTATCAAGTCGATCTGTGGATCCTAAGAACTCTGGTTCAATCCCCACAGCCGACAAAATATTTTCAGCAGTTTAAAATTACCCCTGTGGCTCCCCATCCACTAACATCTTTGAGAGCCGTTATTTGACAGCTGGAAATCGCACTTCACGCGCATAAATATATCACTTACCGAGATCTTCCTCGCCAGAGTGCCACACCCAGTAATGGGTAAAAGGCGTGATAATATATTTATATATTTATTTAAGATATAAAAAAGAATGTCGTAATGAGTTCTATTACGATACAAATGCTGTAATGAATTTTGACAGTAAAATAATAGTCTAATACTCTACTCACGCTTGTAATAAGAACAAAATGAAAATTATCAAATTTAAAAAAAAATGTCAGTCTTGCGATTATTTCTCTTGTATCATGGAATTAGATAGAACATTGTACAACATTAATTGTACAATAATTATTACCGCCCATAAGCGATAAAGTAAAATTTGACACTATTGTTACGGTAACAATACATTAATCATCACAAATATCATTTACCGGCCTTGATACATAAATAACTATTAATTTTAATTAAAATATTTGTGCAGCATTATTTTCATACAAAATTTGTTCAATACTTTTTGCATCATACTTAAAATGATTATACTGCATTGCAATTTTAAATATAGACATTTCAAGACATGCATTATATGCGTGTCAACAAAATCATTCAACAATGCAGCAAGTTTTACAAGATTATAGCTTTTATTTTAAAAACAAATACTTTGAAAGTACTCTAGATAAAAGATAAATATTATCGAATGAAAGATAAAAACATCACTTTTGCCATAATTTAGTAGGCAGTTTATTCTTATCCGCTAAATCGAACATTCATAAAAATGTGTAAGTGCAAACAACAATAATATCCTTGCGTCAATCAAAAACTTAAACTTTCCGACCTACCAAAATTTAATCAACCATGCAGCAGTTCTTGACACAACAAAGACAAGTGATAAAAGTACCAAAGTACACTAGAAAAAGAACAGAACGAACATGAGTTACATTCGTTCATTGCTATATTCGTGCAGCACGCAATGTTTCGTGTTGTCGTGTGTCGATGGGTCGGAAGGGTCGCTGGGTCGCAGGGCTGTGGGGCTGTGAGTAGTTGCACGCGCCGGTCGTTGTGAACGCAAAGAGAATGGTAGCGCACTTGGCCTTAGTAAGATTGGTGTTCGAGAACAGAGATTGTCAACATTTTATCAAATTATGTTGCTTTTTGCCATGAAATAAAAAATAAAATAAAAATAAATATACCATCACGCCTTTTACCCATTACAGGGTGTGGCACTCTGCCGAAGCAGATCTCGGTAAGTGATATATTTATGCGCGTGAAGTGCGGTTACCAGCAGATATGAAATATAATAAATATAAATATATCATCACGCCTTCTACCCATTACTGGGTGTGGCACTCTGCCGAAGCAGATCTCGGTAAGTGATATATTTTGCGCGTGTAGTGCGGTTACCAGTCGTCAAATCACGGCCCCCAAATATGTTAGTGGTGGAGGAACCACAGGGGCAGCTTTTGAAATTATGAAAATTGTTTGTCACCTGTGGGACTCGAACCAGGGTTCTCAGGATCCACAGGCCGACTTCATACCACTGAGCTAGCCACCCCATAAAATATAAAGAAAAAAATAAATAAATACCCCATTAATGGGTATGGCATTTTATTATAGTAAGTCCTGTATGTTTGGTGTAAATAGCTCAGTGGTATCAAATCGAACTGTGGATTTGAGAACCTGGGTTTGATCCTACAGTCGATAATTTTCGCCATATTTAAAAACTTCCTTTGTGGTTCACCCTCCACTAACATCTTTGGAGGCCGTGATTTGAAGGCTGGTAGCCACACATCACGCGCATAACTACTTACCGTGATCTGCTACGGCAAAGTGCCACACCCAGTTATGGATAAAAGGCGTGATAATATTTTATTAATTTTTTCTGTAAGTGACATATTTTGCACTTGGTATGGTAAATAATCATTACTAATGTCATCAAATTCTTTAGTAATATAAGTACAGGGTAGATAGTCCAGTGGTATCGAATCGGACTGTGGATTTGAGAATCTGGGTTTGATTCCCATAGTCGACAAATAATTTAAAAACTACTCCTATGGCTCACTCTCCACAAATATCTTTGGGGGTCGTGATTTGAAGGCTGGTAACCGCACTTCACGTGCATAACTATATTACTTACCGAGATCTGCTACGGCAGAATGCCACACTCAGTGATGGGTAGAAGGTGTGATGATATTTTATTTATTTTTTCTGTAAATGATATATTTTACGCGTAGTATGGTAAATGATTATTACTGGTTTCATAAAATTCTTTAGTAATATAAATTTTGCTTATATATCTGTCTATCAATACCTTCCTTTTAGAAACACTGGTCGCGTATGTTGTCGTGGCCCGCGTGTGGTGGTGGAAAATGAAATTGTTGTGCTAACGAAGCTTGTACACGTACACATGCAAGCGCATTGACGTCGTTAAAAATGTGATTGCATTGGGATTTAGGGTTGAGAAAATATGAAATTGTATTTTATTTTACTTTTAACTGCTTCGTTACTAATTTTAAATTAAAATCGTTCAAACTTTTATACATTTTAATGATGTAAACTAAGGTAAATTTAAGATTCATAACTTTTCAAGCTATCAGAAATTTAAGTGCCGTTATTAAGACGTCGTTTAAACTAAAACAAAAATGTTATTCTATTTTCTTTAAACTTATATTTCTGTACAGATACATCGTATTATTATTAAATTATCTATAAAAACTAAATGAATTTTACATTAATAATTTTAACGTTTTATTTCAAGAGCAGTTAAATTTACAAGAAACTTGCAGGCAGATTCATAAAGCGGATTAGCGCTAACACCATTTTTTATTTCGGTTTTAACTCTCTTTTCAATGTATGAAATATATTTTAACTTGAGTTAAAAAGAGAGTTAATTAGCATCAAATTTAGTTTATTTCTTTAATCTGTTTTAATTTGAAACAGAGTTATAGATAATATTAAAAACGGTGTTAGCGCTAATCCGTTTTGTGAATCTGCCTGTTGGAAACTAAAGGTTATTAAAAATTTATCTTTTATAAGTACCGAACAATGACGTATAATACTAGACAAATTATGCCGTATTCAAGTTAATGCAGTGTTGTGAAGCAGAAAGGGATGGAATAACTTGGCGGGTGCGCGGCAAGGAGCGAGTACACTTTGATGTTATGCAAGTTGCAAACATTTGTGTAGTTATTTTTATATTCAATTACTTACTTTTCATACATCAAAGTAAAGGTTAGTTTTTGACATATTAAGTGTTTTGTATACGCACTTTTGTATTTAAATAAATAAAATTCTCGCGTCTGATAACTATCATCAACATAAATGCAACCTGCATAACACCAACTTGTACTAGCTCTTTGCCGCGCACCCGCCTCATCACCCAGTTATTCTATCCCCTTCTGCTTCACAACAAACGCCGTTGTTATCTGTCTAGTAATGTTTTGTCTGAGGTACCGAACTACTTGATAGTTCTGTCATGTTGAACATGGCTCACAAAAACAAAAATATGCTGTTTTCCAATTCCAAATTAAATTTCCATAATTTTTTTAATAAACATTACATTTTTGTCAATGAAAATACTTAATTTTTCTCTATATGAGCTTTTTGTATTTTATTTTGATTAACTAAATATTGTTCTAAACTCTAAGAGCCCGATTTAAAAAAATGTTTTAGCTAATCTTGAAATGTAGATTAGCAAATCTTATTCTAGTCCGATTTTAAAATTTTAATCCAAATCCCTTTTCGGAAACCAAATGGTAACAAGATTATATTAAAGGTAATTTAAACTTTTTTGAGCATATAATTTTGCGGAGTTTCACTAATCCAAAATTTAGGATTATCTAAAACCCTTTTGAGAATTGGGCTGTATAAGAAAAATAAAATAAATAAATATATCATCAAGCCTTCTACCCATTACTGGGTGTGGCACTCTGCCGAAGCAGATCTCGGTAAGTGATATATTTTGCGCGTGAAGTGCGGTTACTAGCCTTCAAATCACTACTTATAACTTCTTGTATTTACAAGCAGATTCATATAGAGTATAGAGGATTAAATTTAAAATAACTAACTCAACATGAACATCATCACATTTTCGAAAAAAACTCCAACAGTCCGTGAAATCAAATATCACTATTCCCAAAATACCAACCCCACACATTATTTACAAAACTCCCTATTGTCCATACCAACTTAAACAAACCAACATTCAACGCTATGCATGTTTATTTCTCGTTAGCGCATATACACACCGTACCATTCACTAATTGGGGCGCCTTTGCCGCGTGGCTCCCTTGTTTTTCGAGTGATTCACGTGATGTTAAGTGGGGTCGAGCCCCTGTCGCCCTACCCGCGAGCGCCGCACGCGGTGCTTTCACCCGTGAACGCCGGAAAGACTTTAGACCCCCAGGATAGGTGGAGGTTTCGGTGCTGTGACCACCGCGGATGTAAACAGGGTAGGTGAGTTAGGGATGGAATATCAAATGTGGTACCAGTAACTTGGTTATTGTTATTAGTTTGGTATTAGTAGGAGTAATGTTTGGTGATCAAAGTGAAATGCAAAGTACTTTGAACAATTTATAATTTTGTAAGTAAATACTTAGTAATTGATCAAATTCTATTATAAAGAGAAAAAAATTGGTATGGGCATCACACGACTTTCTTATATACAGCATATTTAATATTTAGAATATAGATCAATGAAATTGATATTGCATCAGAAACGCTGAATTGAACACTTATGACTTGCTTCTTGCGTTTGAAAATTATTATTTGACATATAAATGTTAAACATGTTTATGTTTTTTTGTTTCTATTGCTACTATGATTATTGGAATATATTATTAAATATGTATATAAATTAGTTTTTCTCAAAATTAGACGGATATACAGGAATGATGTTCCAAATATTGCAAACATCTTTTATTTGAAACTTTTTTTCGTAACTGATTCCATTTTTGAAATAAATGGAATTTATTGTTTTTCAATTTCATTCAAAATCAACTCCGCTCTTCGTATTTTCATGAAACTTATAATTACCAAGTTTCGTTAACAAATCTTATCTCGTTCATGAGATATTGCACACTCGGACACACATCCATCCATCCATCCATCCACACACACACGCAAACAGACATCATTGAGAAAATTATCAAAACGGATTCAGTGGACCTCAAAACACGTTACGATCTTAGTTTTGCTATAATAATTTTGTAACAATATTAAGATATTCAGCTACTAATACATGACGTTGATCACGATATGTAAACTTAAGTCAAAGATACACTTTTAGGTAATCTCCATAAGCTTACAGAAAAAAAATAACAAAATGAATTTATTAAATATATATATATCATCACGCCTTTCACCCATTACTTGGTGTGGCACTCTGCTGAAACAGATCTCATTAAGTGATATATTTATGCGCGTGAAGTGCGGTTACTAGCCTTCAAATCACTACTTATAACTTCTTGTATTTACAAGCAGATTCATATAGAGTATAGAGGATTAAATTTAAAATAACTAACTCAACATGAACATCATCACATTTTCGAAAAAAACTCCAACAGTCCGTGAAATCAAATATCACTATTCCCAAAATACCAACCCCACACATTATTTACAAAACTCCCTATTGTCCATACCAACTTAAACAAACCAACATTCAACGCTATGCATGTTTATTTCTCGTTAGCGCATATACACACCGTACCATTCACTAATTGGGGCGCCTTTGCCGCGTGGCTCCCTTGTTTTTCGAGTGATTCACGTGATGTTAAGTGGGGTCGAGCCCCTGTCGCCCTACCCGCGAGCGCCGCACGCGGTGCTTTCACCCGTGAACGCCGGAAAGACTTTAGACCCCCAGGATAGGTGGAGGTTTCGGTGCTGTGACCACCGCGGATGTAAACAGGGTAGGTGAGTTAGGGATGGAATATCAAATGTGGTACCAGTAACTTGGTTATTGTTATTAGTTTGGTATTAGTAGGAGTAATGTTTGGTGATCAAAGTGAAATGCAAAGTACTTTGAACAATTTATAATTTTGTAAGTAAATACTTAGTAATTGATCAAATTCTATTATAAAGAGAAAAAAATTGGTATGGGCATCACACGACTTTCTTATATACAGCATATTTAATATTTAGAATATAGATCAATGAAATTGATATTGCATCAGAAACGCTGAATTGAACACTTATGACTTGCTTCTTGCGTTTGAAAATTATTATTTGACATATAAATGTTAAACATGTTTATGTTTTTTTGTTTCTATTGCTACTATGATTATTGGAATATATTATTAAATATGTATATAAATTAGTTTTTCTCAAAATTAGACGGATATACAGGAATGATGTTCCAAATATTGCAAACATCTTTTATTTGAAACTTTTTTTCGTAACTGATTCCATTTTTGAAATAAATGGAATTTATTGTTTTTCAATTTCATTCAAAATCAACTCCGCTCTTCGTATTTTCATGAAACTTATAATTACCAAGTTTCGTTAACAAATCTTATCTCGTTCATGAGATATTGCACACTCGGACACACATCCATCCATCCATCCATCCACACACACACGCAAACAGACATCATTGAGAAAATTATCAAAACGGATTCAGTGGACCTCAAAACACGTTACGATCTTAGTTTTGCTATAATAATTTTGTAACAATATTAAGATATTCAGCTACTAATACATGACGTTGATCACGATATGTAAACTTAAGTCAAAGATACACTTTTAGGTAATCTCCATAAGCTTACAGAAAAAAAATAACAAAATGAATTTATTAAATATATATATATCATCACGCCTTTCACCCATTACTTGGTGTGGCACTCTGCTGAAACAGATCTCATTAAGTGATATATTTATGCGCGTGAAGTGTGGTTACCAGCCGTCAAACCATGGTCCTCAAAGGTGTTAGTGGTGGAGGAGCTACAGGAGTAATTTTAATGTGGTGAAAATGTTTGGCGGTTGTGGGAATCGAACCAGGGTTCTCAGAATCCACAGGAAGACTCGATACCACTGAGACACCTACCCCATTATTGATTATTTATTGATAAGTGTAAACAATTATTATTTTAAATTTTCAACGCGAATCCACTGTGCAATCAGCTTACAAGTTACCAACTAACAATCCAACCCTCTCTTGTTAATCCTAACAAACTACAGTTTCAACACTGTCAACACGGCAACACACTACTAACACCAGCTAAGTCTTTAACCCCTCTGTTTATGTTTCAGGATGCCACGTTGCCCAAGCTCCCGGTGCCGACCCTAGAACACACCATGGAACGCTACATGGAGACCATGAGACCGGTCCTCAACAACATGCAGCATGACCGACTGCGCCAGATAGTGGACAGATTTGCCGGACCTGGAGGACTCGGTCCGAAACTGCAGCTGTATCTGATTGATCGACGGGAGAAACTTGATAATTGGGTGAGGAACATTAAGATTTAGTAATGACATTTATTAATGCTATCGTACAATTTTCAGTATAAAACCAAATTTTAGACGATGTCAAATAAATTAGTTAATTTTGTATGAGTGCGCGAAATGAGTAGTTTTTTTTTGTTGGGCGTGAGAATGTCTCTTTTAGTCGAGACCGCTAGGTCAAGACAAAAAGTCATTCGAAAATACCAAAAAACAAGAATTTCGCTGACGAAATATAAACAACATTTTTTACGTCTGTAAAAAAAAAATAATACAATCTTTAGCTGTATTCCATTTGCAACTTGGTTCACTTAAATCAGTTCAGATAAATTAGACACATGACTAAATGAACCAAAGTAAGCATTCTGATGCACTTATTGAGGTGAATTACTTCAAAGTAAATTATAATCTGTAATTCTAGTACTAGAAATAAAGTCAGCGAAGTAATCCAGTGAAATAAAAAAGTGATCTGGTTCAGGAAATGTAAGTTAGTTCTGATCCAAACGGCAAATGGAATACGGATATTATTGATTTATTTAAGTAAATTGAATATGAATGTAGTGTCTTGTAACCAAGGCAACGTGAAAATGTTTGATAAATAAATTTAAAAAGAGTCAACGAATTTGAATTTTGAATTATCAACTTCGCGTATAAAAATGTCGTCTTTTTTGATAGTTTTAGCAAAAGACAATTGAGTTATTGAATTTGTTTGTGGTACAAAAAATACCTGTATAACTCATTTTATTTTTGTTCCTACACAAACCCAGGATTATCTTATCGCAATCACGTATCCCCAAATTTTAAAACAGAAAGAAGATGGTGTTTAGATAATCAACGTCTGTAAATAAGACAAAATAATTTTTCGCGCCACCGGTAACGTAAGTTTAATTTACTTTCATAGCAACATGAGTCGTAAGTAACTCATAACATTTATTAATTAGGTTACCATTATCAACAGAATTTTATAGAAAATAACAGTCCTACTAGTAAGATAATTACAACATTTTCTGACAGCTTGTTTATTTTTACTTTTCAGTTATTTAGTCAAAGATTTTAACATTATACAACTATTCTCGTACGGTCATATAAACTTTGGTTACACAGACTCCACGTCAATTCAGACCTCCTCGAATGTTATAATAAATAAATAAAATAAATATATCATCACGCCTTCTACCCATTACAAGGTGTGGCACTCTGCCGAAGCAGATCTCGATAAGTGATATATTTTGCGCGTGAAGTGCGGTTACCAGTCATCAAATCACGGCCTCCAAAGATGTTAGTGGTGGAGGAGCCACAGGGGTAGTTTTTGAAATTATGAAAATTGTTTGTCGCCTGTGGGAATCGAACCATGGTTCTCAGGATCCACAGGCCGACTTTATACCACTGAGCTAGCCATCCCATAAATGTTATAATGTACTTATTATATTCCTTGTACTTATTATATTCCTTATTATATTCCTTGAATAACTATAAAAAATAAGCTACAAATAGCTAATTATAACACAGAGCTGGGCAGTAGCTAGCTACTTTTGTAGCTTAGCTACTAGCTTAGCTACATTTACCTTAGCTGTAGCTGTAGCTTAGCTAACTGTGAAAAAATATAGCTGTAGCTTACTTTTTTTTCTATTATCTTAAAAATAACAACTGAAGCTACTTTTAAAGCTACTTTTTGGAGCTTCAAGCTTGTTTTTGTAGCTTCAAGCTACTTTTTAAGCAGAAGGTCAACAAAGTACGCATGCGTACAAGTTAAAAACCCACACAAAATAGTTATTTGTTGACGGTTCTAACTGGCTCTAATACGCAAAAATACCCAGTAGGTGCCAGATGGTATTTGCTATTTTTGATATTTATGTACGTAATAGTAAATTAACAGTCATTATAACAAAAGACTGATCATATGACAATGGTAAATTTAATTATTTCACAATAATTTAAACTTTGGTTAATGGGATGGCTAGCTCAGTGGTATGAAGTCGGCCTGTGGATCCTGAGGTCCCTGGTTCGATTCCCACAGGCGACAAATTTTCATAATTTGAAAAAGCTATCCCTGTGGCTCCTCCACCACTAACATGTTTGGGGGCCGTGATTTGACGACTGGTAACCGCACTTCACGCGCAAAATATATCACTTACCGAGATCTGCTTCAGCAGAGTGCCACACCCAGTAATGGGTAGAAGGCGTGATGATATATTTATTTTTATTTATTTAATTTAAAAAAGTTGCTTTAAAATTTAACAGCTACTTGAACGAAAGCTTTTAGCTGTAGCTTAGCTATATTTTACAAAATATAGCTTATAGCTGTAGCTTAGCTATTTTTTTAAAGAATAGCTGTAGCTGTAGCTTAGCTACATTTTTTAAGTAGCTTGTCCAGCTCTGTTATTACATTGAGTTCCAAAAAAAGAAGTAAAAAGTAAAAATAAAACAGACAAACTTTTTAATAACAGAAATCACAGAAAAGCAAACATTTTACAACTCAACGACGATTTATGCGCATTCTACCGGAAATTTTTAATTACTCCAACCAAATTAAGAACAATGAATAACAAAGTGTTCATCAACAACGAACAAATCCATATCATTATATTATTCAATTCCATCCAAGTGTTAACTATTTGTTTATGACGTTATGTATAAATGTATCTGCGAATGCTAGTGTGCCGTGAGCAGGCAGCGTAACGTGTCGAACGAAGGGGGCCGTGATCTTGTTAACTATGAAAATTGTTTGATCACCGATTCGGAAAGTAAATGTAGTATTTTCCACCCCCTTGCAACACGGCTCTTTGGCTAGTTACCTTCACCCTAGATCTTGTGTGTGCAAGATCAACCCTCATTCAAAACTTAGTAAAATTTTCAATTAAAAATTTATGCTTCGAAAACCAAAGCTATCAAGAAAGAAAATTGAATATAAATTTTTAAAACTGCAAGAACTTTACTAACGAGCTAACACTGAAGTTTTTATCATTCATGCAAAATTTACTTGTAGTTTTGTTTCTATTGAAATTGTAATCAGCTCTAGATGGTACTGAATGGTTATTAATTCAGGACCACATATTTATAATCAATATCGTTTAGAGTAGGATCGTTGATTTCCATCGAAGTTTAAATTTCTGAACGGTCGAACATTCCAATGTTTTGAACTTCGTCAGAAAAATGTCGATGCTTCGAATTTTCATTTTTTTGCCACTGAATTAACGCCATCTGTCAGTTCCAAAAATGCGCACGCATAATTCGCGAAAAGTCGGCCACGAATTAAATAATAAATTCGGCGAAGTATCCCGCAAAAACTCTACAAGGTTAGGCATCTTAATTAAGACATCTACTCTCTTAATTATAATTTATATTATTTATAAATAAATAATAATACATAAATTTATGTACAACAAATGCATTGAAGTTGTTTTACTAATGAGTCATGCCTTTTTATCCTATAATATGGTTAGTGAATTAAACTCCCTAAAAAAGAATATCTAACATGTCCCTTGTAAAAATTGTGGAGGCTAAGAATGACTTAGACGAGAATAGAACCCTCGATGCTCAGTGTGCAGTCTGACTGAATTGTCCTCGAAGGTTCAATAAATCCAAATAATCGAAATCTCGAATATTCGTAAAATCAACAACGCCAGTTTAGAATAATAATAAAAAATAAATATGATAAATATATATATATATATATATATATATATATATATATATATATATATATATATATATAATATATCATGGTTTTTACCCATTACTGGGTAAGCGCAGAACGGTTTACGAACTCCTAGTAGCCTGTTCAGAAAAGTAAAATAAGCGAGTCAATTTGAGATTTACGTATAATGTACATAAAGTTGATAATAAAATGGATGATCATATATCTATATAATATTTCGTATATGTTTTTGGTTTTATTTCCATGTTAATAATGTGCAAATTTATTAAAATTATGATTGTTTTCGTTGTTTTTTGTTCTATCCAATTATTTTTGGAATAAAAACTAATATTTAAATTTTTTTTCATTAGCTACAATGTAATTAAAAGCTAAATTAATCACTGCACTCTACATTTCGTTTTGTTAACAGCCAATTTATTATAATTACAATTGTCTCCATTGTTATTTTTTAAATAAAAACTAATATTCAAATTCATTCCAAGACTTATTATTAGCTACAATTTAAATAATATAAGATAATATTATAGTTTACTTGAGTTAGAATCAGCTACCGGCCATATCCCGCGATGCCCACTACCGTATTCTGTAAATCTTGAAACCGAGAAGGTCCACACAGCACTATCACTTATATATTAATGTTTCTTTTATACACAACACATGCAATATCACACGATTTAAGTAATTTTACATTAAATATGACAAAATATTCAATAAAATGCTATAACAGAATGACAAAAATACTGTGTTCACTGAAAATGTCCTCACTGTACTAGACCAACCTAGCTCAGCGAGAACCAACCTTTTCCAACGATTTCAAGTTAACTCACTACGTTGTAGCTTGTTCGGCAGCGTTAGACATCATTTAAAAAATCTTTTAAGTGTCTCTCAAGTACTCGGCCAGTTTCAGATAATAAACGAATAAACCGGATTTATGTCGAATTGTAGAATTATTTGTGTTTAGATGAACATTACATTATGAACAAAACTAGAAAACATGGTAGGAATAATGTGATAAAGTAATTTGGGACAGTACTGTTAAAAATTATTTAATACTACGACGCCCGTCGGTGGACAAGGAATGTTTTATGTTTTATAACATAGTTATGTGAAACATGAAACATGTTTTTGCTGTTTATATCATATTTTATGTAGATACGTTTATACAAACACAACAAACAAAAAATTATAACAACGTCAACACGTTTACACTAATAAATTTGCATTGTTGGATCTAGCAAGAATATAAACTAAATTAATTTATGTGTAATAAGAAATAGACACAAATTATTATCTACTTTTAATCTTCTTTATCCGTAAAGCACTAACATTGAATAAATAATTACTTTCAGTAGCTACATACAAATTAAATATTGTACTATAATTTGAATATATTTTCCTAATTTCATTTATATTTAATATGTAAGGGAGAATAAATTTATATTTACTCTTATTATGTGGTAGGTAGCTCAGTGGTATTGAGTCGGTTCGATTCCCACAGCCGACAAACAATTTTAACTACATTAAAATTACTCCTGTGGCTCCTCCTCCACTAATATCTTTGGGGGCCGTGATTTAAAGGAATCGACCTCAACAGTTAAGTCAAAAAATCTAATTAAATAAAACTCGAGAGTTCAATAAATTAGAAAATAATTCTCCAGCATCTTTCTCAAACCTGGCAACAAGTTTTCGAAAGATCTGTCAAATTATTTTCAATTTATTCTCACTCTCTTGTTATATTATTACTGATAAAAACACACTCTTGTGGTATTACGTTGGATACGACTGGTCATTCCTGCTTCATTTTACATTATCTATATACTACAAGATCAAGGATATTTTCTAACAGACGATGCGCTCTTCATCCCTTTAGGGCGAGTCGAGAGCAAACATTGGACCACGCTGCAGATACTATAACCCCGAGGGAGATTAAAAATTATAATTGGATTTATGTATCGTCCTGGGACGGGGGAGCAGAAACTTAAATTCGAAACAAACGTCGATCAAATTAGTTCACGTATCCATAGGTGTCCGGATTATATACCTGTGAAATATAACAGCTGACGCTGAGGGATTGTGCTGTAATTTAGTTTTATATTTTAGGGGATGAAATTTATTCCATTAAAATTTATTTTTATAAAATATTAAAGGTTAATTAACTGACCCTGTATGTTTCAAGCAGGAAAAAAGAAGAATTATGTAACATTATTTGAAAGTTCTAATACGTGCCTAGAATCATATTAATAGACCCATAATTATTTTTATGTACAACCGCACTTCACGAGCTTAAATATATCACTTACCGATATCTGCTTTGGCTAGATCAGCAGTATCGAGTCGGCCTGTGGATCCTGAGAACCTCGGTTCGATCCCACAGCTGACAAAACATTTTCACCAATTTAAAATTACCTCTGTGACTCCCCCTCCACTAACATCTTTGAGAGCCGTGATTTGACGGCTGGTAACCGCACTTCACGTGCATAAATATATCACTTACCCAGATCTGCTTCGGCAGAGTGCCACACCCAGTAATGAGTAAAAGGCGAGATGATATATTTATTTATTTATTTTATTTTAATAAACAAAATGACAATTTTTATTTATGCACAAGCGAGCCGAAATGCATGTGTTTTAGCCCTAAAAAGCAAGCTCCAACACTTCTTTTTGGCCCATGGGCCAAAAAAATTAATTCCCATGGATACATAAATATAATGACAATTTTTGTTTATTGTGGATACTTGATTCTGCAAAATGTCATTTTGGCATATAACCTATTTACATATTTTAATCTTTTGAACATATAATTAAATGTTATTTTGTTGTGCATAAAATATTATATGTACCCCGGATGAAATTAACGTTTCTGACCCTGAGCATGTTATTAGCGCTCGGCGCTTTGCGCCTCTTACTAATAATCATGCCACGGGCTAGAAACGCCTGTTTTCACCCTTGGTACATATATAACTATTTCGTAAAAAAATTAAATAATACTAATCTCTTACATTTACTAAAACAAATAAAATAAATATATCATCAAGTCTTCTACCCATTACTAGGTGTGGCACTCTGCCGAAGCAGATCACGGTAACTGATATATTTTGCGCGTGAAGTGCGGTTACCAGTCGTCAAATCACGGCCCCCAAAGATGCTAGTGGTGGAGGAGCCACAGAGGTAGTTTTTGAAATTATGAAAATTTTTTGTCGCCTGTGGGAATCGAACCAGGGTTCTCAGGATCCACAGGCCGACTTCATACCACTGAGCTAGCCATCTTACATTTACTAAATTCTACAATTACTTTTCAACAATTTTTAACTACATTTAACATTAAATATACCTTAGACAGCTTTTATACTATTTGCTCCGTTTCGACTTCACTTCACATAATTTCTTTTAAAAAATCATTGACCTCCATTAAAGAAAATTTTTGGTAGAATAGTTAAGTTGGTAATAGTAATATGTGATTGATTTTGTCCGTTGCCTAGATATTTGTATAACTTGTGTTTTTATTTTGTCTGTTGCCTAGATTTTTGTGTATTTAATTCAGTTATACCAATCTATAGGCGTATTCCATTTGCCATTTGGATCAGATCTAACTTACATTTACTGAACCAGATAACTTATTAAATTCGCTGGATTACTTCGCTGACTTTATTTCCAGTACTAGAATTACAGATTCTAATTTACTTTAAAGTAATTCACCCCAATAAATGCATCAGTTTGTTTAATTCAGTTTATTTAGTCATATGTCTAATTTATCTGAACTGATTTAAATGAACCAAGTGGCAAATGGCATACAGCTTATGATAACAGTATGTCACCAAAAACCGTTTAAGAATGAAGCTCATTCTAGCAACAATATACGTACGAGAATATGTTATTCTAATGCCGAAACAGAAAAATAACTTTCTTGTATATGTCTGCTAACGTATACGTTATCATTATTTTATCATTAATACAAAAATAGTAAACTTTTTACGATTTTCTTATAACTGCTCTATATTTTACTTCTCGTAAAAAAATACAATATTCTCGCAGCTATTTCGGGTTTAACGCGTCGTGAACCAAACTGCCTGTTCCGTATAACGGGTTGCAGCCAATGAGACCGTCAGGGGCACGCAAACGCTAAGCGGGCCAATCACAACACAGTGAATTCATTAATCCGCACCATTGAATAAGTACACAGTTGGCCTGGCAACGATCGCTTTATGTTTTGTTCTGCTCAATGTCGATACATACAAGCCAGGCGTTATTACTATTATTCTGCTGTTATTGTAATGAGATTTAAATAAGGCTTAATGATCCACAAATGAATGTAATTTATGTTTCAGGTTGAATGTCCATGGTAGATTTATGCTTTGTACCACATTTTTTGTTTTTTTGGATTGCTTGATTTATTTACAAAAAAATTATTGATTTTGTAGAAGTATCTTTTGTTACAAATGATTATAATGACTTCAATATACTTATTGGGGGTAGGTGGATCAGTGGTATCAAATCCTGAGAACCTTGGTTCGATTCCCACAGCCGACAAATAATTTTTACCACATTGAAATTACTCCTGTGGCTCCCTCTCCACTAACATATTTGGAGGTCGTGATGTGACGACTGTTAACCGCATTTCATGCACATAAAAATATCACTTACTGAGTTCTGCTTCGGCAGAGTGCCACACCCAATAATGGGTAAAAGACTTGATGATATATTTATATTTATTTTTAATATACTTATTGTATATCAGCGGGACATATTTATAAATTCAATCGTTACGCATTCTTAAAATAGCACTATCGATTTTATTTTATGTAAGCGCTATACAAGTATGTTATTGAAATTTAAGATTTTGCTATTCTCATTTACTGCTCCTTTGTTTACCAAACAAATATTACATATTGTTCAGTTAATATCCTTATTAATAATACAATAATTTAACAATTATTTGGGTCTACTGTATTTATTTATTTTTTCTGAAACCGGCAAGAAAGTGCCTACTTTCCTGACCAATTTTAGTATGGAAAGTAGGATTTTATAAAAACAATCAAGTAAAGTACGTATCCAAGGCTACAACAAAAATAATAGTCTGGTAAAGTACAAAACAGTCTGGTAAAGATTTTACCAGCCTGTTATTTTTGTTGTAACCTTGGATACGTAGTCTGCTGTCAGTACAATTCATATCAAAAAATTTAAACATTTTTAATAATTTATGATTAAATATTGATTAAATTAAACAGTTTCAGAAAAAATAGTATACATAATACGTCAGGAAAGTGTTTTTACTTGACTCAGCAGATTATAATACTCGGCCTGCGGCCTCGTATTTCAAACAACCGCTTCGTCAAGTAAAATATCTCTTTCTTGACTTATTATGTAATATACTATTACAAAACGATTCTGAAACCAATTTGGACGGAACTGAGTTATGGGGAGCAGCTAGTACATCCAACATTGAATCATACAAAGATTTCAAAACAAAACATTAAGTAAATAAATAAATAAATAAATGTATCATCACGCCTTCTACCCATTGCTGGGTGTGGCACTCTGCCGAAGCAGATTTCGGTAAGCGATATATTTTGCGCGTGAAGTGCGGTTACCAGTCGTCAAATCACGGCCCCCAAAGATGTTAGTGGTGGAGGAGCCACAGGGGTAGCTTTTGAAATGATGAAAATTGTTTGTCGCCTGTGGGAATCGAACCTGGGTTCTCAGGATTCACAGGCCGACTTCATACCAGTGAGCTAGTCACCCCATAAAACATTCAGAACTATTATAAATGCACCGTGGTAAATCTCAAATAAAACAATACAAAATAATCTTAACATATCAATAGTAAAGGAAGAAGCAAGACTTCTTTAGTTGTTAGATTTTAATTTATAGTTACTGCAAGATGGAAGATATTACAATAATGATATTGATTTCAGGCCTACGACTACTGGTTAACCGACATGTATTTAGAAAATCCTTTACCACTACCTGTGAACTCCAACCCCGGCATGGTGTTTCCTCCAAGACGTTTCACCACCGTGTTAGACGTCGCTAGATTTGCTGCTAGAATGCTTGATGCTACATTAGATTACAAGGAAATTTTGGACAGGTTTGTATAGCTACCAGGTAGTTATTATTCATCACTATGGCAATTTGCATAAAGTTTAACATGACTAGCTTCTAAATACATACTGCAAAATTTAAATTAACGTAAAGTTATAGAACATTAACTAAGCTTGTTTACTTTTGACTATAAAATGCTAATATGATTTTCAAGCATTCAGGAACTAATCAACAAATTAATTTGAGAAATTTACATTTGATGGTAAAACGCTCACTATCGATACTAACGGAAACAAAAGTGTACTAAAGCTGTCATATTGTTTTCTTTGTGACTACCAATCGCGTCAAATTTTCATTTTGTTTGCGGGTGGAATATTTATTCATTTATTTATTTGTTTCTCTGCGCAACAGGAACTTAAGGTAGTACTAGTGTGACGGTGGCGCCATCGGTTGTCGAGTGGCGAAACTGATGCTCAAAAAAATATAAAAAATGAATAAAATAAGTGTTTTATACCTATTATGATTTGAATATCATGAATTGTTAACAAGAGACATAAATGCCTAGCATTAATATTGTAGTAGGTACAACAATTCCCAAAATTTTGTATTTTCTATCAAATTTAGTTGATGTGTTCGATAAATTTTAATTAGGCATGCTTTTATCTCAGATGAGTAAATATTGTCGATAAACTAAATTACCAGTAGCACTTTGTGCGAGCACAGGTGATGTTTTGTTCGAGCCTATTTTGTTTTACACTCAATAAAAGGCTTTTTCGGATTAGGTTATAAAATATATGGACTATACAAAATATACTGATGGTCAATACAATTAGTAACTTACGTGCCATCTACACGAACACTATATTTTTACTTCGCACATAAATTCTAATATTACTAACCTTTAAAATAGATAATGCAATTTAACTTCACTTAACAAATGAGTTCTGTTTCCAAGGTAGTTTTCATGAAATAACTTAGCCCCTAGTTGGTCTAGCTGGATAGTTGGTCACACCATACTGATGAGCTTCTAAAGAGCGAAACGCGGCTATGGTTAAAGCTGAACTGACCAGCCTTTGATGATGATCTAATAAGTTGATTCAAATGTGCTGCAATTGACAAGTGTTGGAAAAAAATGTTTCCTATTATTTTCTTATTTTATCAAGTTCCTGATATTTAAAATAGCAAATAAAATTTAAATATTATTATATCCGATTTTAGACGTGGACTACCAACTGAAAAAGCAACATCCCGAGAAAAAGGTCAACCATTCTGCATGAGCCAATACTACCGCGTTCTAACTTCCTGCCGCATTCCCGGCAAATCTCGCGATAAACTTTTCACCATTTCCTCGCACTCCAAGAGTGAGCAACAGAATGAGCACGTGATCGTGGCTTGCAGGAACCAAGTGAGCTATGAGCAAACAATCGACAAACACAAGGTAACAATGGTTGTTTGTTGCAGTTGTACTGTGTTCCGGTGAAGGCAGCGGATAGAGGCCGGTTGACAGAAGATGAGCTATGTGCGCAACTGATGCATATATTGGATGACGCGCCGTGTTTGGCGAGCCCACCACCCGTGGGATTGTTGACTGGGTCCGGGAGGCAACATTGGGCTGAGGCTCGTGAAGCGCTTGCTTATGGTAAGTTCACGAAAATATACACATATATTTGTATGGTATCCGTAACTACAATACGTTATGTTACTTTTCCCTGTTTTTACTATTTTTATTCAGGGTTTTTCAAATTTTACCCACCCAAAAAAACCCACCTGGGTTTTTTAAATAAAACCCACCTAAAAAAAATCCAAATAAACGCATTAAAAAACCCATTTGATTGAATGGTTGAAAATTCACCCAGGGTGAATTTGAAGATAGAGTCAAATCTCGGTACATAAATATCTTTTATTTATTTTACAATGTAATAATACGTAATCTCTTTACAAAATAAACGTTTCACTTAAATTATCATTTATTACATCACAGCGTAAGTATCACATTGCTTTACTTTGACAAATGTCAATCTCGAACTTGTTTAAGACCAAATATTATTTGTCTTATATTAGTATTACAAAAACTGATTGATTTTCAATCTTTTACCGGCAAATTTGAAATATAGTCTTAAATTAAATAAGTATGACAATAACATAATAGAGCGTATTATGTTTTTAATTCACAATAAAATAAATATATTTTTGAAATAGTAATAATAATAAATTTAGTTTTACTGTTTAGTAGTATACAATATACATTTTAAACATTATATACAAAATTAATCTAAAATTAAATAATTTGAATTAAAAAGTTTATTTGTCAATATTTCAAAAAACCCAAAAATGCCCAAATAAACCCAATAAAACCCAAAAAAACCCAGTGGGTCGGGTTTTTTTTTAAAAACCCGGGTTTTTTTCAACCCTGTTTTTATTACTTAAAACTGTATGAAGCATATATAAATCACATGTAACCGCCACTTTAGGTGCCTTCATTTTGTAATTTAAATTTCTTAACTTTGTGCGTAAATAACTAAATTTTCCTAAATTATTTATTACAGCTAAATGTAATTATAAAATATTAAATTTAAATTTAACTATTTACCTACATATTTTTTAATTTTACTAATTCTAAGCAGTGATAAACTCTAGAAATAATTAATAAATATTGTATTTATTTCATTTGAATTTTTATAGTAGATGCTCAGCACCTTTTAAATTTTAATAGTGGCGACGCCTATGGGCGCGTGTAATTTCGTTCTCGTAGAGAGCAAGTTACCAATTTTAGCAAACAGTTTATTGTTTATAGTAAATATGATTGATTTTAAGCGTGTGTCGTTTGTAGTAAAATATGATTAGTTTCAAACTATTTCCTGCTCATCAGAAAATTTTAACCAGAATTATGATAGATTTGATAATATGTTTGGAAAACTAATTTAACTAAATAACGAATTCAGTTCCCATAAATATTTGCAATCTCGTTGACCTTTATAACTTGTGTTCATTTCAATGTGCAGTGATATATTAAATATCGAAACAAGGTTTCAAATACCGTGAATAAAACGTACCTATGACATTTTGTTGCCTTTCAAAGCAAGCTAAAAAGTTTAATTGAAAATCAATATTCCATATTTATCAAACAAAAGAGTAGGTATTACCTAATGAATTAAAAACTTATTTCTCTCAACATATTGTTTTTTAATACTTTTTTTTTAATTAAAAATTTATTTCTCTCAACATTTTTTTAATTAAAAACCTATTTCACTATTAAAGTAGATAATTACAGTTTAAACATAAATTGCAGGATTAATATTGATAATAATAATTCTGCGAAAAATATACGAGCAATTTTATTTTTTAATTTATTCAGACAACTTCGATTTTCATTAATTCGGAATTATTTCTCTTTTGTCCATCTTAAACTTTTTTGTTGCTATATAAAAAGAATTAAACATCAAATTACTGCAGATTTGAGTTCCAGGCAATCATCTAACATTCTTCTTTACTTACTTAACATGCTGTATTTATTATTAAACTACAAAAAAAGGTTTTCTATATGCCATTATTCTGATAGAAACATCTTCATGGTTTCTATTTTATAACTAGAAAACCAAAGCAAATAATATCTATTTATGTAAGCAGTTAGGAAATGCTTCATTTTGTATAACGAGTGGAATATTTGCAAAACGAGCGAAGCAAGTTTCCACAGAAAAAGAAAAAGACAATTTAACGTTATTTCGTTTTTTGCTTATTAAAACTGAATATACTATGATAACATGCCAGGAATAATAAAGAATATATTCAATACTGAAAAAATATTGTTATACGTTCGAGAGAGAAGTTGGCAAGTCGTTCAGTGTTTGATAAATTATTAATATTAATCCAGTGCATTCCTACCTTAGATGAGCGCAATCGCCGCAACCTTGAATTAATCCAACGTTCTCTGCTCGTCATTTGCCTGGACGAACCGCTGCCCACATCCTTCAACTGCCGAGGAAATCGAGGTGGCCCTGGACATATCGCCGGACAGCGGGATGAAACCAACATGGCCCTGCAAATGATACATGGCGGTGGTAGTGCTGTGAACTCTGCTAATCGATGGTTTGATAAGACTATACAGGTAATGAAATAGTATATTACATAACAAGCATCGAAAGTGTAAGATAACGTGCGAGTGTACAAATTGAAAAACGAGGCACGGAGCGCCGAGTGATTTAAGTACACGAGCACAGTTATCACACTTTCGAGCGAGTTATGTACACTATTTTTTCAGGTAACCACAAAATATTTATAAAAATAATTTACAAGAGCAATGTTGTTACACTTTGACAGCTGCTGCGTTTTTGTACGTAAGCGTTGACATTTGACGTTTGAGGTTAGGTATTGTGATACCAACTGTACTAACCGTAATGTCAAAATATTGAATAATGTAAAAATATTAGTAAATAAGTAATTATTTATTTTAAAAAATAAGATTTATTTGTGCAAATGTGTTGAAAAATCTGTTAAAACTTCAATTCAAATAAGAATACAAATTCTTTTCATTTATTTTATGATTTTCTTTCATCGTAACGCCATCTGTTGTCAATCAGTGGAACTTCACCTGATATGTTAGAAGTGTGCGTTATACTAACATACGAGGTGTATGTTAGGTTCAACTTTCAGTAGTAGTTTATAATGTTGTTATGGTTACTTTCGTAAGTGGTCGTCTGAAAACTTATTTATAAATATATTATGTGTGTTTCCGCATAAAAATACATATTCAATAATGACATTCATGAATATCTTTCACAGCTTGTAATCTCCAATGATGGGGCGTGCGGCTTGTGTTATGAACACTCCGCCGCGGAAGGTGTCGCAGTTATTCAGCTCATGGAGCGGTTGTTGACACACGTAGACGCACAACCCGCTGAGAGCGTTGTGCCAGCCGCTGTCTCTTCCGGACATTTACCACCACCAGAGCGCTTAGAGTGGAACCTGGAGGCCAATAGCTTCAAGCATCTGCAGGAAGCTGCGCATGTTGTTGATAGGTAAGAAAGATTGTTGTTGTATTCATGTTTGAGAAAATTCTAATTTTTTGTGCAGTTTTAAAGAGATTTTATGTTATTCTTTGACTTGACAAAAAAGGCAGTATAGGTAAATCGAAATTAAAATTCTTCTAATAGCAAATTTACTGCATCATCTAAGTCTAACATTATTAAATAAATAATAAAATTATACATATAAAATGGCATTGAAACAATTGTGTTTCTCCTCTGTTAAAAGTTTCACATATCTCATATTTGTACGGAATTATGTGTTTACCATACGCTGTTCGGTAAAAACATGTTCCGCTACGTCAAATGTTTGGCTTTCATTATAATTGCCTTTAATTATCTCAAAAAACTTCACTCATTCTTTATAAATATGTTTCATACTGACTCCACAATCACACTAAATATAACGGTAATAATATAACAAGAGAGTGACAATAAATTGAAAATAATTTGACAGATCTTTCGAAAACTTGTTGCCAGGCAATAGTCACGACAGCCCATAGGGCTTGAGTGGTTATCACATGCAGCAGACCCGAATCAGACCCCCCTCCACATAATTTTGTGTGGAACAACAAATTTGTAGAAAGAGCGAGGTGACACCAAGCCCAGTCGAGCCTTCTCCTTTCAACACTACTCCCCGAAGATCCCGACATTTGTTTCGACGTTTCACGTTTGAATCACGTGATAAACGTCAAACTGTAAAGCTATACCATGTTCGCTACATAACAAAGTATTAAATTCTATTTTACTCAGTAGATGGCAAAAATTTGAATTGTATATGTCCCTATTTAATCGAAATTCTAAATTAGAAAGCAATATCTGAAACCGAATTTAACAAAATCATAACTGCGTAGGCTAGTAGAAGACCTCGATTTCCAAGTCTACCGTTTCACCACCTACGGCAAGGAGTTCATTAAATCTATCGGAGTCTCTCCTGACGTCTACATTCAACTCGCCCTGCAGTTGGCTCACTACCGCCTCTACAATCGCTTGGTCACCACCTACGAGTCGGCTTCCACCCGCCGTTTCCGGTTCGGTAGAGTAGACTGCATCCGATCTGCGACTACGCAAGCGCTGGATTGGGCCATCGTCATGTTCCAGGCCGAGCCCGCGGGTGTGGGGATCCAGGATGCAGAAGAAGAACTGCTTAACAGTGGAAAAAAGGTCACCTTCAACCTATACACTGTATGTCGAAACGACGCGGAATCTTAGTCTTGGTACTCGCGTAGTAGAGCTGTTTTTGAGTAGAGGTTTTTAATAGTGTAGAGGCGTATTTAGTAGGTATTGAATGCTTATATCATGTTGGAATTTAGTTCTTGGTAATATTTTGAAATTATTGTTGAAATAGAATTCTCAAAACTATCATTTTCCCAATTAACCTTTTATTTTTAATGATTGAAGGATTGTTGCGTGAACGAAAGTTTCCGAGTACGAGGAATAAACGTGCTTGTATTAAAGGAATTATGAATGTGGATGAAGCTAAAGTGGTATGTCAAAATAGGAACGTTTGGCGAAGATTAATTGCGGAATGAATCTCATGATTTAAAAAGTGCAGCATTTTTTATTTAGTTTTGTTGTTTAGTAATTTCATTAGAGTGTTTACCTGCAATTGTGTGAAATTCACTTTCAAAAACAAGCGCAGGGACGACACTCCCTTTTTTTATTCGTTTTCTGATCTTACATTGAGTGTTTAACTGCAATTGTGTGGAATTCACTTTCAAAAATAAGCGTAGAGCGACACTCCCTACCTTTCTTATCTTTTAATTCGTTTTCAGTTCTTCCGTAGAGTGTTTAACTGCAAATGTGTGGAATTCACTTCCAAAACAAGCGCAGGGCGACACTCCCTTCCTTTCTTATCTTTTTGTTTCATTTTCAGTTACTGCATTGTGTGGACTTTTCTTTCATATACAAGTGCAGGCTATCGCTTTCATCTTTTCTAATCTTTGTAGATTCGTTGTTAGATTCGTTATTAGATTCGTTGTTAGGAGTAAGCGTGAGTAATTTGAGATGTTTTATGCATATAGCATGTATGTCGAAGAAAGAAGATGAATGATAAATGAACAGGAGTGATTGGATAGATATGATTGAAGATTTGTTGTGTGATACATGATTTCGAGTGTAATAAATGAATGAGTTTATATGAAGTGATCTATGAATGTGGTTAAAGTGAGGGTCGTGTTTTTGGATGATAATGTTTGACGAGGGCTGATTATTTGATGAATGTAATGAGTGAATATATTTGAGTGATTTTAGGGTTCGTGTTACCCCATTTGATGGGATATAGCATGAAGATATGTTTGTATGTATATATGTATGTATTTTTAATTGGCTCTAAATAACATTCAGTTTCCTTAATATTTTGTAGGTAAAATTTATGCGCTATTTCATACATAATAAGTCTAGTGTAAGTTTTGAGAATTTACTTCTAAGATTTATTCGTAATTTGTAAATGTTAATATTAATAATTTTAATTATTAAAGAAATTGTAGAATTAAAATTACGAATAAATATATAGTATTTGTAAATAAGCATAATTTTAAAAATTAAATGGCAAATAGGGTACTAAGGGACGTACTAACTAGGAAACAGGCAATCTTATAAGCAAAAATTAATTTCAATGAGAATTTACCACGTATATGTGGGAGCCAATAGAAACACGAATTTGTTTGCAAATGAACCAATGAAATGGAAGCTATTTTCATAATTTTCCACTAGTTAAATTAAGAAATAATAATTCTTGACTGTAATTAAATCTCATTGCCCTTGATTACCAACAAAATAAATGCAATTTTCATAAATGTCAACTGAAAATAATCTATCGAAATGTCAAATTCTCTAGGGGAAACTGCTTCTTCAGAAGAAATGAAAAGAACGTTCCGAAAATACCAAAAACATCAAAGATTATGCGTGTTAAATTCTCACGCAAAATATAACTCATAATATGATAATTTTCAGATAATATTTTCACACAATTTAAATTCATTGTTACAGAAATAGGAAATTCAGCGCGCTATATTTCCATTTCCATAACAACTCATAATTCATGACAAATTAGGCGTATTCCATTTGCAATTTGGATTAGATCTAACTTACATTTTCTGAACCAGATCAATTATTTATTTCGCCGGATTATTTCGCTTACTTTATTTGAAGTAGTAGAATTACTGATTCTAATTTACTTTGAAATAATTCATCCCAATAAATGCATAAGTTTGCTTAATTTAGTTTATTTAGTCATGTCCAATTTATCTGAACTGATTTAAGTGAACCAAGTGGCAAATGGAACACAGCTAATATTATCGGAAATTTATCATATCACTTGTTATAATAGTTATAATTATACTCGTAGTTACAGAGTGATCAAAAGGAATTGTTATAGTTGGCAATAAAAAAAACTAATTGAAATTGGGAAGCCTGATACATAAATTCATTTCCTGTTGTTGACAGTGACATTTAAAATTTAAATTTGAGTACATTTATTATTACATTTATTTCTAAAGTATTTCTATTACTTAAAAAGTCAAAATTCTATTAGCTATCAGACTCCTAACAATCTATTTGTATTTATTAGAAATGTCAATTAGCATTTCCGCCTTTATCTGACGTTGTGTCAACTGTGGAATAAAAAGATCTCTGGAATTGTATTGCCAACTATAACAATTCCTTTTGATCACCCTATATTACTGCAACCTATATTATACATAGTTTCCTGAGTTTCAAACTGCATGCACATTCTTAAATGATTGTCTACGTTTAAATTTACAAAAAGTATGTAGCTAGCAAATCAGTAATGTAACTTTAGTTGCATATTAATCGAACTAAAATTACCAAAATGTATTTACCGTAAATACTAAATTATTGCATGTTAAAATACATAAAAAGATATTTTTTGCATTAAAATGCTAATTAGAGCAATTACACCAAAATCTTTAAGATTTTAAACGCGAGTATACAAGGAGGTACCTCGGTACAAAACACTAATCCTTTGTTAATATATACAGGACCAACAAAAATACGACTTATTCCAAGAAGCTGTGAAGAAACAAACAGAGATCATGGTGGAAAACATTCTTGGTCAAGGTATTGACATTCATTTACTAGGTCTGAGGGAAGCTGCCAAAGATACTTCGCCAACTGCTGCTCATCCTCTACCCGAGATATTCACTGATGAAAGCTATCGCATTGCCAATTCTTTTCTACTTAGTACCAGCCAGGTATTTTCAAAGAAATTTTATAATTATTATGCAGCCTTTCACTAAGGGTCAAATTCATAGTCGTGACTCACCCTCACCTCATTCTCACCTCACACTTAAAATCGAAGTAACTAAGGCAACTAACACAAATTATGCCAATTTTTTAGTTGCCGTAGTTATTACGACATTGAGAGTTAGGTGAGGATGAGATGAGAGTTAGTGACGACTGTGAATTTGGCCCTAAATTTAGCTATACCGGGTGTCTACTTTTTATGGACTATAAGAAATACAATGGTAACATTTTAATAAGGCTGTATTTTCTGCCCTATTTATTTTAGAATAAAAGTGTAAATACAAAAAATGTTCGGAATTAAAATTTGCATCTAATAAATCCAAAAGTCACCGATTATTTTATGCTAATTTAGGGAAACTCATAATTTCCACTTGACAGATGACAGCGATTAGTGGCATACCTAGAAATTTTGCCGCTCAGGGCGGCCTCCAATTTACCGCCCTTTCTAAGGCAATCAAATGGTGGTTTTTATAAATTAAAAAAATAAATATAAAATAAACATATCATCACGACTTTTACCCATTACTGGGTGTGGCACTCTGCCGAAGCAGATCTCGATAAGTGATATATTTATGTACGTGAAGTGCGGTTAACAGCCGTCAAATCACAGCTCCCAAAGATGTTAGTGGTGGAGGAGCCGCAGGGGTAATTTTAATTTGGTGAAAATTGTTTGTCGGCTGTGGGAATCGAACCAGGGTCCTCAGGATCCACAGGCCAACTCGAAACCACTGAGCCATTACCCCCTTAAATTAATAAACATAAATAAATAATTATAATTGAGACAAACTATGGGTGGGGAACTTTTTTACCATTGGATGGCATATTTAAATTAGGCAGTAATAAAGAAATGTTTCGAGATAATATTTTCAACCCTACATTGACTTGACGATGAAGAAAAATATTCGAAATCATATAGTAATTCATAATTCGTAGAAATCGAATAGTAAACTTATGAAGTGAACAAGTTGTTTTTACAACTAAAACTAAATATAAAAAATGCCGCTCCAAAATATGTGCCGCCCGGAGCGGACCGCACCCCCCTTCCCCTAGGTACGCCACTGACAGCGATTCTATAGGATGCGGGCACCCACGTGATAATGAACAGCTGTTTCGGGAAAATTCACTGCGCCACCTACAAAATGTGACAGCTGTCACGTGAGTGCTCGCATCCTATTGGTTCTTTTCAAATTTCGTCCCAAAAAATAGTTCATTTTTAGGTGGCGCAGTGAATTTTCCCGAAACTGCTGTTCATTATCACGTTGGTGCCCGCATCCTATTGTTCGAAATATAATTCTATATGCCTGACACATACAAAGATAACGAATATACCATTAAATTTATTATAAATTTCTAGGTTCTTACTTCAGGCGACTGTTTCATGGGCTACGGAGCTGTTGTTCCCGATGGTTATGGTGCATCCTATAACCCCAAAAAAGACTCAATAGTATTCTGTCTGTCCGCTTTCCTCTCTTCGGAAGTAACAAGCGCATCAAAATTCACACAAGCTCTAGAAGAAAGTCTGAACGCTATGTACGCTTTATTGTCACGGGTCAAAGTAAAATAACGTCAGTAATCAAGGTTATCAGAACCCTAGCCTCACAATCTAGAACTTGAAATGTACTTAGATCTTTAGGTATTGAAAGACTGCAGCTAAACAGAATTGTTAGATTACTAACAACTTCTAACTAAACGAGTTTAAAAGGGTACTCACAATTTCAATTATACAGATATTTTTAATAATAAAATGTCTATTTTCCCATGTCTGTCTTGTAAAATTGTCGCTAAAATCAAAATGTACCGAAAAAAGTAACCAAATTATTTATTTATTATATTAAATTCATGTTAAAAATTTTCAAAACCTATTGTTGTTAATGTTAACAATTCTGTTGTTTAATTTAAATTTTAATAAAACTAGGAAACTAAAAAATTATGTAGGTGAACCAAGTATATTCATATTTTGTTTTGATCCGAACTTTTCACCTCCGATTAAAATTTCTGATGAATATCGGCGGAATAAATGAAAATATCTCGCATCAACAAAAGAGTGCTATAATCTTACGATTTCGATGTAATACTTTTTTATTTATCTCCACGATAATTACTGGAAATTCCCCCTCCACCCTATTCTGTAACTGAATCATTATCTAATTTGTAAAATCTCAAAATGGAGATTTAGTTTTATTAAGCCGTAAATTTTTATGAGAAAATTAGGAGTAGAAAGGTAAAAAATAAATATACTCCTCAATTAATTGGATAACTTGGCTTTGTGTAATGAAAAGTTTACAAATGTACAATGATTGACGACGTTTCGAGACTTAGGTTTTGTCTCATTTTAAATTAACAGTTTACAACCAAAAAGCAATACTTTTCAAAAAAGAAAAGATGGTCAAAAAAAAAATAATTATTTTTAGCAGAAACAACATGTTCAAAATATAGGTGGTGACGACACCAGAGTCAAAAAACAAAGAACAATATTTTGTTTTCGTTGACTTGAAAATGAGACAAAACAGTCTCGAAACGTCGTCAATCATTGTACGTTTGTAAACTTTTCATTACACAAAGCCAAGATATCCAATCAATTGAAGAGTATATTTATTTTTTACCTTTCTTACTCCTAATTTTCTGAATCATTATCTGTTACTGATGGATAAGTTAATAACAACCCCTATTTTTTTAAGATTACTCTGTAGATTCCACTTTTAGACTTTCACAGGCAGATTCATAAAGCGGATTAGCGCTAACACCATTTTTAATTTCGTTTTTAACTCTCTTTTCAATGTATGAAACAAGTTTATTTTAACTTGAGTTAAAAAGAGAGTTAATTAGCATCAAATTTAGCTTATTTCTTTAACCTGTTTTAATTTGAAACAGAGTTATAGATAATATTAAAAACGGTGTTAACGCTAATCCGTTTTGTGAATCTGCCTGTCAGTGGCTTAAATAATTTATTCTCTTCCTTCTATTTTATTTTTATGAATTTAAATCTCGTATGAAACTGCCATTATAAAAAATAATTTTTTAACAACACTTTTTATGAAACTGTTATTAATCTGTCATTACATTCATTTTTATAATACAGCTACGTATACAAGTAAGAAAAATGTATGAAAATAACAAAAATGCCAGGATAAATTATTGTGCTCACAAAATACCAGAATTATAATAATCTATACAGTAATCAAGAAAAATAAAAGTTGTCATTAACTTATCGATCATTAATAGATCATGATCCAGTTATAGAATAGAGGAGAGAGTTTATTGGGACGTATAAAGATCGGTTTTCAAATGTACAGAAAAGTTACCGAAAAAAAGTAAAAACGGCCTTAAATTGTTATAACATATCACTAGATGCTGTATCCATTATAATTATACATCTAGCTTTTCTATATAAATAACCAAAATCAATGTGAATGACTACCTAAAATTGTTAAAAATATACATGCTCATATTTTTATGTTAAATGTGATGTTAAAATTTTATTATATGTTAAACTCATTTAGTAATTTCTATAACTATTATAATATACGTCTGTGTAACATAAATGCAATCCTCACTAGAAAATTAAGCAACAATGCATTCAGGATTGCTAATCACTATCGCTACAAATGTATCAACGTATAACTATTGTTCCTGTAACGAAAACACGAAATGGTTTGAACTGAAATACTCGTATATTGAATATTTTCACGTTATTGTTGTCTATTTAACTGAGTATAAGTAAAATATATAAAAATATTAATATTTATTTGTGTAGATGCATAATATATACGCGTTTCGCATTGTTAGATTTTGCTAAATATTTATTTATATTTAAATGAATCGAATTTTTAACATACCGGGTGTCCACAGAAAATGGGACACCTCTATTAACTTCTTTATTTATAAAAGTGTGTGTCATATAATGTCAATCAAATAAATGTCATATGTTCTATTTCGTATAATTATACGATGATCAAAAGTAAGTGTGTCAGTTGGAAATACAATTCTGGGAATCTTTTTATTCCACAGTTGGCACAACGCCTGGTAAAGGTGGAAATACTATTTGATATGTCATTTTTATAATAAATACAAATAGATTGAGTGATAGAAACACTTTAGATTAATGCTCTGTGAGTAATGTTAAGAGATAAAACGATGTGGGTAAGGAAATCACCGATTTTTATTAATTTTAATTTTCAAATATAACTGTCAATAACAGGAAATAAATTTATGTATCAATCTTACCAACTTCGTGTAGATTTTTTTTATTGCCAACTGAAACTGTTACTTCTGATCACTGTATTCATGAAGTAAAAAGTTTATTTCCATTTAAAAATCAGAAAAGTTATCATTGGCCAACACTGTTCTATTATTAGTAGAAAAATAAATGTGTTCGAGTAGTATTGTACATAGATACTTATGTCTGCGTGTATTAGCAATATACCAAATTTGTATAGAAAACGTAAACGGCTGTAATCAGATGTGTCAGTATTCATAGATGTAAAATGCTTGCTTATAATTAGATTAAATATCACTTAAGAACAGTACGAAATAAATATTTCAGTTGACGGTTAAATGTAACTAAAGGATTAGTTCAATTCGATAATACGACCTTATTGATAGCTAGTTTCATTGATATGTATTTTACAAAATTATCTATTATTAATTCATCATTGACAAATAAACAATATTATACTCTATTCCAGTTAAGAATGGATCATAGAGTTGGATACAGCTAATCATTTTGATTCTGATTCGTTGAAAACTAAACTAAGTTCACAAAGCAAAAAAATATTCGCCATGCACAGTTATGACAGCTGTCTGACATTAACTTCCAATTAATCAAGTATTTCAATTCAGGTGTAATACATATACAGGCAGATTCATAAAACGGATTAGCGCTAACATCGTTTTTAATATTATCTATAACTCTGTTTCAAATTAAGACAGATTCAAGAAATTTATTAAATTTGATGCTAATTAACACTCTTTTTAACTCTAGTTAAAATAAACTTGTTTCATGCATTGAAAAGAGAGTTAAAAACAAAATAAAAAATGGTGTTAGCGCTAATTCGCTTTATGAATCTGCCTGTTAGTATCTAATTTATTAATTTGTTCTGTAAATTAATTATTATATTTGATCGTTTAACAAATAACTTTATTGTCGATGATAAACCTGAGCATGTAAAACCAATCGCGTACACAGTGCCATCTACTTCATTCTTAACTGAAATATAGTTGAAATTAACATTTTAATGAAAGGTATTATTATTTGTTAATTAATTTTAAAGATATAAACAATGTGATGTGGTTCTAATGTATCTAGCTGTTGTATTTGATATTGGTTAATTAAATTTTGTCGAGCCCTCTTCTTAAAGAGGCAGACACCCGCACAGTAACGTCTTGTCCATTTAAGCTCAACAGACTAATATTAAAGTCTAGTCTCTTCTAGCTAAGCTAACTCTTAAAAACAGTGTAAATATACCTATGATTTTATGTGATAGTTATTTAAGTTAAAATAAATGTAAAACAATTATGGAACATAGTGAATGTTGTTTAGACCTTTGTTACAAATTGTATAAACTATCGATGAATTATTGTTATGTAAATTATAAAGCGAATCCTACTAATGATTATTTTAAAAATATAATGCAAACGTTATGATGATTTTTTGTTAAATAATACTAATACATATCAATATACTTGTATTCCAATGTGATCTACAATAAAATGTACTATCTAGTAACCGTAGTTATTTAATCCGAGTTATCAAATACTATTTTATGTCTGAGTCGTTATATTACTAACTTTTCATTAATTTCATTGTTTAAAGAAAGTATTTTCCAAATTTTCGGTTATTTTAAATTTTATCAGCATCCCGTAACTTTATTGATCTGAATTAGCAAGTGCAATAAAATACCTATTAGTAATATACAGCTGATGCCCCTTTCTCTATATATTCTCCTCCTCAAATGAGGAAGCCAAATTAAAATCTGAGTACGTATTCAAAGTATTTCAATGTAAATTAGCGAATGATTTCATTATTATTTACAGTTGTTACTCAGTTTTATTATTTTACTTAGAAATTTGAATATAAATTGAAACAAAGCTTATTATTTTTAAATTTAAATTTATGAAACAATAAGACGGCGTGTAATTCTTTCTAATTATAAAAATAGTATGTCAAAAGAATAATAATTATGATGGATTAATAATAAATAAATATATCATTAATAATTTTGCATAAATGCGCATATTGTACACAGTGCGGTGGCCAACAGTTTTCACTGAGACTGTACATTTCACTTTCGCGCCAAGTATAGCCACGCCATTCGTAACATACCTGAATGAGTGGAGTTAAGGTGAACCATGCGTTCTGAAACTAGTAACAGAACGATGATTTGCCTTGATCTCTTTGAAACGAAATATTATTCTTATTATGAATGAAACTTATTAAGTATTGTATATAATATTGAGGCCAAAACTTCAAAGTATGGTAATAAACTAGATACCATTAATGTTGTGTACAAATATTGAAAGTAATTACACTCAAAATTTGAATTTATTTCTCAAAAATACATGGAACGATTTTATTTAAAAAATTCTGTATTGTTAAGAATGTGGTCCTCTATAACTCAGAAAATTTTTATCCAATTTCAATTTACAGTTCTGGCGAAAAAAAATAAAATATGCGAAAAATGGCTCAAAACAGGACTTTTTTGGGTATTTTTTGTTTTTTCTCCAAAACTGTAAATTCAAATAGGATAAAAATTTTCTGAGTAATAGAGAACCATGTTCTTAAATATACAGAATTTTTTTAATAAAATCGTTCCTAGCATTTTTGAGAAAATTAGATCTAAAATTTTGATACCATGCTCCCCTACAATTCAATTTTAATTTATTTGTATTATAAAGATTAAATATTCTTGTTCATACACATAACAAAAAGCTGAATGTTTAGAGATTATGTAGTACTACTTGTTTGTTCATTTGGATGAGATTAAATATATGAAATATTTTTTAGAAATTTGAATTTGTTCAAGCTACTTTGCAAAATTCTCATTTTAATCTATTGAAGAAGGCTTTGGTGTACACTCAGTGCAAAAATGATCTGGCGTTTTGACAGCTGTCATGATTCATGATATATTTTAAAATGTTACACTATGTACATGAAATGAATATTTCAGAATTTGTGGTTTGAAATATGTTTAATTTTGTTTTTCGTGTTATATTATAATATTGAAAGTCATTGGTACTTTTTTATGATAAAATATTTTCTCAGTTTTAGGAGAGTTTAGTAGTGGAACAGGATTATGTGGAATATTGAACTGTATTATTTATCTTTCAATAAACGATATTTTCAACATAAAAGTATCTAATTATACGGTTATAGAAAGTAATTCATTTTTAACCTCAAAAATTTCATCAAAATAAAATTCATAACTGGACGAAAGGAATGAGATTTTATTATTTGGACACCTCAGTTTATAGAAGTACAGACAATAAAAATTGATGAGGAGTTTGTTCAATGGGTGTTTCCAATAGTAAAGAAATATTATGTACAAGAACTTGCTCCAGAAATAGTTGATTCACGAAAAGAAAGAAGCATGTCGATCAGAAATATGCCACAGAAACACGGAAAGTAAGAAATTTTAAAAGAGTTCAAATAACCTGATTAATTCAGTGGGACGGAAAATACGGTTTTCTGGTGTATTTATAGACATTGGTAAATATTTTGACGCATATAAATCATTCATTAAATGACACTTCTAATTCGTCATGACTCTAGAATATATTGATATATAAGTGGCATAAACTGGCATAATGGTGAAAGCGAAAAATTGTATATAAAAAGCTATACTATATCAGAATCTATAGAAACAATTAAAGTTTGATTTTTCTGTCAAATACTCTTCCTGACGCTCGTTAAAATCAAGGAATTTCTTTAGTTCACCTGCGGCAGAAAATGTTTTCCTGCCGCTCACGAGTGGCAGATAAATTATGACATAATGGGTAAATATTCCGGCGTTTGAAGAAAAAATAGCATATTTTATGTGGAGTGAAATTGACGTTTTGTGTCGCATTTGCAGTTGATGGACGAGTGCACAAAACGTATCACTTTAACTCCTAATCAAATAATATACTTTATATATGATTATGTATAATTGAAATAAAATTGTAAGTAAATTTTTAATTTTTTTTATTATAATATCTAATAAAATACTATATTTTATTAAATTTTAGTTTTTGTGTTGTCATATAGAAATATTTCTTGTGATTTAAAATAATTTTCTTGAAAATTTTCAAGTTTGTATAGTTTTTAAACGCGCGCCAATACTTTTTTCACTATTCTGTACCGATCCACAAGAAACCCTACTTACGCTATAACAAATTGTTGATTAACGAACTTCAGGCCGAATGTTTCACCTTAAAGCGCATTCCAGCAACGGTTTTACTTTGGTTTGTCGATCTCTAGCGACTTTCGAAATCACTCCACAATGCCGGATTCACAACCCGAAATTTGGTGAACTTCGGTGAAATTAGTAGAGTTTGACATATAGCTTTGTATGTATCCGTTCACAGCTCTGAAATTTTATGCGCACAAATTTCACTTTCTACAAAAGTTTGCAAACTCCAAAATTTTTAACCAAATTTGGAGACCGTTCTACATATAAAGTACATCGATAGTACAAATTGAACGTATTCTCTTTGAACAATTGTCAAAAATTGTTGCGTTTTTTTTTGTACGTCAGTTATAAAAGTTAAAATATATAATGGATAGACACCCGACGATGTAAATATCATCTTGTCGTTCATGTGTTTTTACACGTAACAAGCCAATCGGAAAATAGCTGGTAGATGGTACATTTAAAAAATAATAGATGTCGATATTACATAAATTTTGAGTGGGGAACGCAAGAAGTTTATTTACAGAAATTACGCGTTACAAATTTCACCAAATTTCGAGATGTGAATGCGGCTAGGCTTCTTTGTTCCAACTCTAGTGAGTAAACTATGTACTTAAGAGTTGATGTCTTCGAAGGTCGCTACCTCAGACTAACCATACCTTAGACAAAGTCTGTCGTATTCAAGTCAATGCAGTGTTATGAAGTAGAGAGAGTTAAAGTAAGTTGTGGGTGAGACGGGTGCGCGGCAAGGAGCGAGTATCCTTTGATGTTATGCGAGTTGCAAACATTTGTATAGTTATTCTTATATTCAATTACTTACTGTTTATACATCAAAGTAAAGGTTAGTTTTTGACATATTAAGAGTTTTGTATACGTACTTTTGTGTTTAAATAAATAAAATGCTCGTGTCTAATAACTGTCATCAACAAAAATGCAACCCGCATAACACCAAGGGATACTAGCTCTTTGCCGCGCACCCGTCTCACCGACAACTTACTTTAACTCTTTTTACTTCACAACAAACGCCGTTGTTCTTCGTCTAAGGTATGGTTAGTCTGAGGTCGCTACTATCGTCGGTGTCAAAAGTTGGATAAAAATGGCGGTTTATTTGAATTTATAAAATAAGTCTGCGTATAATTTTCTCTATTTATAAACATAGCGAAAAAATAATTATAATAAATAAATATGTATAAATGCAAATATCATACATGTTGCGACAGGCAAGTATTTGCTGATACTGTATATTTTACTTTCGCGCCAAAGAAGAGCCACGCCCTTCGTTATATACCGGTGATGTTAAAGCGCATTCCAGCCATGGTTTAAATTTGATTTGTCGAGATCTAACAGTTCCTAATTCTACATTTTTTTAAAAATAAATATATCATCATGCCTTCTACCCATTACTGGGTGTGGCACTCTGCCGAAGCAGATCTCGGTGACATATTTTGCGCGTGAAGAGCGGTTACCAGCCGTCAAATAACGGCACCCAAAGCTGTTAGTGGTGGGGGAGAAACAGGGGTAATTTTAAAATGATGAAAATTGTTTGTCGCCAGTGGAAATCTAACAAGGGTTCTCAGGATCCATAGGCCGACATGATACCACTGAGCTAGCTACCCCATTTTTTATTGTTAATAAATTCCTCTATATTTTTAGGTTACGGATATTATAAATATGTTTTATCTATTTTGCAAATTTTATTCGATACGTTTGTTATTGATTTTTTTAAGTATGTACACAGCATTCAATCAAAATAAACAGATGTCACTACAGTATTAAAATGAGCGGCAATTGTCTTCCAATTTGTACTCATTTTTACAAGGAATATGTAATTGAATTATATTAATTATTATTTTACTTTAATTGAACTCCACGTTACTTTATGATGTTGAAGAAGGTCATCTGAACTGATATCATCCAACAATTTCATCTTAAAATAGATCAAAATCACTATAATAAACATGAACTTTAACTTCAGAAATTTCAACAAACCTGTTTCCTAACATACTGCACAAGTAATTCTAAATGTTCTGGATTATCGCACTGTTGTTGGAAAAATCTTCTCCAAAGCGCATTAGCTAATACTTTATCATTGGATAATATACCTTCGTCATACGCAATAAGAGCTGCCTGAAATTGCTGGGATAATTCGTCTATTTGCATTCTTACGCCAGACGGATTTGCAGCCTTGAAATATGTAGTATTAAAATATGTCCATTTTACTTAATATTTTATCACGTACTCCTAATTTTTTAACTCGAGTATTTACATCAGACCATAAGGCCTGGACAACGCTGTTTCTTGTTATGCGACCATCGTCACCTTCTTCCATAGTTCGCGCCAAAAGCATCCATACATGTAATTCAGTAACAACAAACCACGAATAAAAGGTATCGGGAAGTGTAAATTCTTTGAAGAAATCTCCATATATAATATTATCTGCTACTGATTCATACAACAGATATCCTGTCACTTTTAATCTCTAAAAGTTTCACGCCAAATAATAATTGACAAGTTTTATTGTACTTATTACTCACATTTTTTGATAGATTTATGAATGGTAGTTTAGATACAATAGATTTGAATAGGTTGTTTTCATTTTTTCTTCGACTATAATCAGTTCTGTGTGTAGATATATTGTGTTGAACTGATAATGTGCCATTTACTGTAAACTGAGGATAGAGTTTTATTTTTAAATTATTTCTCAAGCAACAGTAGATCTAAAATAAACATAAAATATATTAACAAATGTGATACTTGTTGCAGAACTTGCAGATTTATCAAGAATATTTCTATGTATTTTTTTTAGTTACTCTTGTGCTTTGTTTTCAAGCATTCATAAACAGAGGTTAGAAAATATTTTGCTTATAACCTTTGAGATATTAAATAGACGACAGTGAAAATTCATTCTAAACAGTAAGAAATACTACAATAATAATATTCAGATTCTTTTTATACATATACTGCAATATAAAAATAAGTTATTATTCACGGCCTTGTCGTAACCGTACACACAATCTCAAGTGCAGCAAGAGCAGTAATGGACATACGTCTTTATAGGTATAACTTTACATCTATTATTTTTAGCATATTGTATTGATACTATTTATTTTTTTTCTGTGTTATGTGGTTTTCTACATGACTCTCTATATAAATAATATGATTTTAGTGAAAAAATTCTAAAATTTGATGTCGAAAATCATGGGAGAGACACAGGCCATAAGATTTCCACAATGATATAATATACCTATATGGTGTAACATACTTTTATATAATTTAGAAGCAAGATATTGTTTTATGTCAAATATTATCAAATCATATATTCAGAAATAAACTAATTATATAATATTTACTTCATAGGTATAAATTTATAAATATTATAAATGCGAAATAATGTTTCACTATATTTTTGGGCAAGATATATGTATATATATATATAGGCGACACAGATAGTATAAATAATTTAAAATAATAGTATAAACATGTATTATTGCTTTCTTTAATATTTATATTATATATGAACAGACAGGCCAGTAGATGCTTCTAGTATTTGCAGGCTGAAAGCCTATAAGAAAATCTTTAAATTTTGTAACATATACGATCCACATTTGTCTTTCAATTTGTGTTCATTATTTTTGGGTTTAGTATTTGATCATTTATTAAAAATGTAGGTAAAAGCATGTATTTATATAGAAGTGTTCTTTCTGATGCAGTAGCACCTAATGTCATATTTATGTTTAGATAAGATGGCAACACGTTTGAAAATGAAAGCAAAACGATCTGTAAAGAGTGATGATAAAGGGAGTGATAAATCCGTGGATGAATATGACACGGCTATACTCACAAAACCTTTGACCACTAGTATTAATAATTTATTGAAAATAATCAAACTTTATCAAAATACTACTGAAGAGGTTTGTCAGTAGAACATAGTGGTTACACAGCAATATTTATAATATTTTATTTTACAGATTCGACAATATTTAACATCTGAATGTGATATTCTTTACGAATGTCGAGTATGCAGAAGTATTTTTCGTAGTTTATCTAATTTCATATTACATAAACGAAAGTATTGTCAAAATAAATTTTCTCACGTCACCTATACCAAATGGTTTAACAATGATGATGATTATTTAGATATTATTCAAAAGGATAATTATGTTCCATCAGAATCCAACGAAAAGGATGAAACAAAATTACCGAAAAAAAATTTGAATTCTATTATTGATGGTCTCACACAAAAGAAACAAATTGATTTAGAAATAGAAAGTTTGTTTTGTAGCGAGGAAAAAAATAATCAAGATTCTGATTCAAATATAAAATGTAATAAATCACTTGACTTGGAGTATATTGAAGGATCAAACTGTGGTGTATTTCAAACGATGAATGCACAAGATACTTCAAGTAGTCGAGAAGAAAAAATGAAACATGAAATAATGGAAATGCATCGTTTGACAGAAGGTCAGACTGCAATTCTAGGTCCAGACGGAAAAGTTACACAACAAAAACCGATTTCAGGTTTAAAAATTCTGGATAATAGTGAAAATACAAGCTTAACATGTCCAAAATGTAAGTATTCGAAAATACGTATGATACAACTAATAATTATAACAAAATATTTTTTAAAGGCAACATTCACTTCTCCACTCGTAAAACTTTACTATCTCATATCAAATACAAACACGAAAGTGAAAGATTAGTATATCCATGTCTAGAATGTTCTGAGACTTTTGCTACTGTATGGAGTGTCTATCGTCATTTATACAACATTCATCACAAATCGTTAACTGAAGTAAGAAAAATGAGACAACGGATTAAAGCCAGATCTATCAAGAATGAAGATGTTTCTACTGATAAAAAGAATGAACAAACAAATATTAATTTAAACGATCAACAAAAAATAGACGAAGAGAATCAGGTTTGTCTAGAGACCTGAAACATTTAAATTAATTCGAATAATTTACTGATTACATTTCAGGCATGGATGGATAATTTTGAACGCGACAACGATATTCAAATGTGTGGAGGATGCGGTAGACGTTTCGAACGTAAAGCGGCATTAAATTCCCATTCCCAAACATGCCAAAAAAGAATCACAGCTCGAAATATTATTAATGTAAATAAGCAAAAAAGAATTGCAGCATTAGAAGAAAAAATAATTGAGAAAAAGAATCCTCCAAAATTAATTAGACTTGATCCTGAAGCAGAAAATACATTTTTAGATAAACAAAAAGCTAATGTAGCTAAGAAACGAAAAATAGGGATTCAGATACGGTATGATTATAGTAAACCTAGTGATAAAAATGTCCCATCTCCTGCAGCAACATCTAACACAATAGAAGACGATTCTAAGAAAAAACCTGTCATTAGTATTGAAAAATCAAATGATTCGTCGCAAAATAGTGATAACACGATCATTGGAAATGATCGTTTACAAACTAATACAAAAATTTATCATAATAAAACTAATTTTAATTTAGAAGGTGTGTATAGATATTCTGAATTTTTATGATTTATATAGCTATTTTAAATTTTAGCCGATATGTTAGATTCAGACGTTGTATCTATACCAAGTTCAAATTCATCACCTAATAAAGATGACCAAGACCCATTATCTCTCAAAGATCTACAGAGTGATTCAGACTGCGAAATTGAAGAAATATTAGGTCCAATTGAACACAGTATATTTGGTAATCAATCATCTACAATGTTCAACTATGAAACGAAAGATGGAGTATCGGATAATGAAGATGAAAACGAACAATATAAACTCTCCAGTATAAATGAAAGCACACTTAAATTAATTAAATTGATAAATTCTGATATACCGGAAGAAAATCTTAAACCTACTCTAGACGAAAAAATGGCGAACTATGTTAATATGAAAAAGTTAAAGTGTATACCATGTGATATAAAATTCGGTAATATTTCTAAATTGCGACATCATATGGCGTCTCATTTCAACTGGAATAGATTTCGTTGCGATATTTGTTCATTTAGAGCTTATGATAAAATAGATATTTTTGAACACATCAAACGTAACCATAATATTTTAGAGTTCGAAAAAATAGAAGCAGTTATTTTACAAATTCCGGATTGGGAAACAACTGAATTTTCTTCAGATGTTTTTATTGCAAAAAAAGAAATAGAACTGTTTCATCTTTCAAAAATGCCGACAGTTACTGAAGACAAAAAAAGAGAACGTGAATCTTCTTCCGGCAGTACTAGTCCTGATAATTGCATTGTCATAGAATCCAATGAATCAGATGAGAAACAAGTTAAAAAACTAAATCAGCCGCCGAAACCAAAACGGAAAATTAAAGTTCTTAAACTAAATAGAAGTGACCCTGAACATGTGACTGCTGGTAAGAAATTTGTAATTTAATTCTCATACAAAATAAACCGAAATAAATAATTAACAATTGCATTCATTTGATAATGTTTTAATCATTTCGCTATAGACTGAGCGCTGGCATGACATCATAACTTAAAAACAATCATAAAATTATAAAATAAATGTTTTTTTTAAAATTTATTTATTGACGTAGAAATGACAACTGGACTAATTTATCATCATATTTTTAGAATGTCACATTTTTCATATAAAGTATTATTATTTTTTGATATGTTTGTTTGATAGAGAAAAAAATACTCTTTCGAATGAGAAAAAAAAAATTATAGCATACCATTTTAAAAAAAAATACCGTTCTTTTCACTGTTAAAAAATGACTATCGATAAAAAAATTCTGATTTTACCAAAATATTCGCAATCATCAACCCTCGTAACGTTATTTTAATTATTTAGATTAAATGATTATTTCAGGAAATAATATCAATATTTCTTACTTATTTTACATCCTGTATATAGAAAGCCTTAAACCACCAATAAATATATATATAAATATATATATATATATATATATATATATATATATATATATATATATATATATATATATATATCACGCCTTCTACCCTTTACTGGGTGTGGCTCTCTGCCGAAGCAGATCTCGGTGATACATTTTTGCGCGTGAAGTGCGATTACCAGCCGTCAAATCATGGCCTCCAAAAAGATGTTAGTGGAGGGGGAGCCACAGGAGTAGTATTTAATGTTATGAAAATGTTTGTCGGCAGGGGGTATCGAATCATATATATTTGTTTTTCTTATACAACATTTTTTTAGATACAGTTCCCAGAGATCCACTTAAAGACAGCCAATCTGATGACGTGCGTTCGGAAAGCAGAAGTTCCAGTCGCTCAAATCAGGATCCTGCGCTGAAGAAGATGGTATACGAGGTGATATTTGGGCAAGATGTTACGATAACGAAGACTTCGGTATCTAGTAGTGTTTCTGGTGAAGAAAAAGACTGTGTACATGTAGTTCCTAACGATGTTAGTAATGTTATTTCTAGACCCGTTCGTAACAGAGTAAAACCTTTAAATAAAGATTTCATTTACGATTTGCATGACTTTAAAGAGCATCATAAAACGGTATTAGTATCTAACAATAATCGTAAAGCCATTCCCTTAGCCAATGCAATTTCAGAGTCATTAGAAGATCTGCAATCTAGTAAGAAAACTAACAAAATACGTATTAAGAAAACTGACAAAAATTTTAACAAAAATAGTTTTGGTAATATGGGTAATACAGATAAAAACTTGAATTTACAGAAGAGGGCCATTGAAAATTTTGCTGATAACCAGATCCTAGCAGGTGATGAAGGTTTTCCTCAAAGTATTATTACTGTTGTTGATCCCAAGGCGATACTCAACGCAAATAGTGCAACTCAAAGCGACGGGGAAGATGATGACATTTATATTGTAGAGAATGAAGAATTAGTTGCTGTCAAGTAAAGCATCTGTTTATTTAAATAAAAAAAATTGTAAATAACATGTATTTATTTCAACACTTATTCAGCGCTTGTTTCTTTTTTATGTATAAATAAAGTATCAGTTTTATAATAAACAGCATGAAAGAATAATTTCTCTTAAAATTCCCGCCTTTTTTGCAGTTATGTTTATAAAGGAAGAGAGACGTTTTGCTGTTTATCTCTGTAAAGAAAAATCAAGTTGCAAGCAATATAACGACTTTATAAATATGTTGTTACTTAACAAATCAAATAATAATAATTTTCTAATTGTGTGAGCTATAAATGGTCGTGTAAATTCATTTAAAAGTTTAATTTTCAAGATAGGCAAACAAATGATTACATCGAGCGGTAGCAAATGGCGTCAGATAGTGAAGCCTCTTGCGTTAGTGATCCAAATTTTGCCGTTATATGTAGCTTTTTAGAAAAATTTGGTGCATCATGTGGAATTACAAGTCCAGATTTCTTGGAGTTACAAGAAATGTTAGAAAACACTCAAGAACGTAAGTTAAAATACTTTGATCTAACAATGGCATCTAATTGCTTGCTTTGAAGTCGTGAGAAGTACGTCAAATTGAATTTCTCTAATTTACGTTGTTGTTTACTAACACCATTATATAGAATATACCACATAATAAATTTTATGCTATTTTTTAAAAGTAATATTTCATTTCCATGAACATTCAATGAAATGTTTAAAAACTACAAAAGCATTGTTTATTTTTTATTACTTTTGTAGTACATAACAAATATTTCAAAATAAGTTTTCTTATTTCTTGTATGTTTAAATAATGGTTTAATTTAATTTTTTTGAAGTAATTCGTGTTTATTGCGTTTTGAATTTAAATTCAGAACTGCCTAATTACACTATTTTTGCCATAATAATTGTAAATACCCCCCACTTTTTTGAATGACAGATATATCATGATTGTCAAAATAACTTTTATTTGAATTTTTAAATTGAATTTCCCTTTATCATTTTATATTTACTCGTTAAAAATACGAAATTTATCTTTTAGTATCACAGGAATTGATTGATATACACATTAAACTACTGAGAAAAGTTAAAAGATCTGTGTCGGCAGACCGCTGGGAGCGTGTACTTATTAAACTTTGTCATACATACTGTACTCAAGATGCGTGGGAACTTGAAAGATTTGGATATAAAAAAGCCAGGCTTTCATCAAAGCTACGTATTCTTAAGGTGTGTATTACATATTTCTTTTATTTTTCGAATATCATTGTAATATTGTTATAATTTTTAGAATTTGTTGGAGATGCAATTTGATTTCAATCAAAAATTTAAATCAGAAGTAAATCGTCTATTAGCAAATGAATTAAGAACAGAACCAATTGGTCGTGATAAGCATGGACATTCTTACTGGTACCAGATAGATGAACATTGTCAGGTGAGAGTGTATCGGGAAGATCCAGACGAAGAGACGTGGGCACTAGTTGCAAAGTTAGTATTTTTATTAATTTTGTATGACATTTATGATTTAGAGTGACAGTTTATAAACTGTTTCATAGCAATAATAAATCATAACTAAATAAACTATCATTTATTTTGTTTTATTAGTGATCGAGAAGGCCTGGTACGATTAATATCACAATTAGCTTCCGACGATCCCAAGCTTGCAGACATAACTCTAAATGACGACAGCAATAGTTTAGAAATCGAAAAACCAATTCTAGACACTGGTCAAACATCGTCATCAGCAAGTAACTGCGAGGCCGAAGTTGATGAGTCCTCGGGAGGAAATGAAGATTCAAAACTTGTTCTTTCTGAATCAAAAATGGATACACCATCAGCTGAAACTACTGCTACTGAGGCACCAGTTATCGAAGAAAAGTCAACACTAGTTGTTGAAAACCCAAAAGTTGAAGAAAAACCAACAGAAAATAAATTAAAATTTAAGATAAGCACCACTTCTATTATACCGCACAAACCCGAAGAACAACCTGAAAATTTAACAGCTGTAGGTGTTAAAAAAGAAAAGGATTTTAAGCTTAACGAAAAATTGAAAAAGCCAGTTGGCATAGATTTAAGTGTTCCTCAGACTAGTATACAGCCACAAGCAAAAGGAGTAGATCTTTCAAACAGAAGAAAAAAGAGCATAAATGATTTAGCTGCTAATTTGAGGATGAAAACTCATGACATGTTATATAAAAATCCAGTTCAAGAACAAGAAATGGATTTAAGTGTTAAAAAACCTCGCATGGATCCTCAACAGTTTTCTTCATTAAGTGTTCCGCCGTTTGAACCTATTTCTATAGAAAGTGCTCTTAGAATGTCCGCTGATTTTGCGGAATCCGATGCAGAAGTAGAAGATGAGGAAGATGAAGATGAAGATGAATTTGATGACGAAGAAGATGAGATTGAATTACCAAGTCACATGAAGCAACCTCGGTTAAGCAGACCAACATTATTGGGAAACTCAAAGAAGAAACCCTATAGTGACGAAGACGATGATGAAGATGAAGAAGAATATGGAGAGGAAATTGAAGAACCAGTTATGTTAATTCAGGGTGAAGGCTCTGGCAAAGATTGTGCAAATGAAAATATTAATGTAAATAAAAGTGAGGACTATAGTGAAGCTGTGGAAGAACCGATAATGTTTTTTTATGGTGAAGGATCTGGACAAGATTGTCATACAGGAAACACTGGAAAGGAAGAAGAAAGCACAAGTCCTGATAAAAACTCCAACGATTTAAAGGACTCAAGTAGTTCAAAACTTGTGCCAAGCAATACACTTGAATTGATTCATACAGAAGAAGAAGTCAGTGAATTAAAAACAATAATAAACACTGAAAGTGCATCGAATAGTTCAAGTGAAGTGCAAGGAGCTACGGACAAGCAAATAACAGAACAGTGTTTAGAAAAAACTGTGGTGGATTGTGACTCTAAAGACATTAAAAGTGAATTGGTGGTTAACGAAAGTAAACATTCTGCTTCACAAGAAAATGAACAGTCTCCAAAATGTCACAAAGTAGGAACTATTGTGGTTGATGTTAAATCCGGGAATAGGGGCCAAACATCTGATGCTATCAACTTTAAAAAAAGTTCTAGATGGGATATTGGTAAACCAGTCGAAGGAGATAGTAAAACAAAAATTGATAATTCTACAAGAAAAGAACAACTGTGTGATGATAGTACAAATAGCAGTATTATAAACAATGAAAATTCGGAAATAAAATTATTAAGTATATCTAAAGATGAAACGAATAACACAATTAGTGATATTAGTGTTACGGATGTAAAAACTGCTGTAAATACAACAAGTAAACTTCAAAAATTAGATGAATCGAATCGAGATTCAGATAAGAAAGATATAGAGTTAGAAAACAAAATTAGTTTATCTGTTGCCTCGCCTTCAAATACATATGAAGCCTTAATTGTTCAGGAAACAGATGAATTTCAAAAATCAGAGACAGGAGAAATAGATGAAATAAAAAAACAACCGTTGTTTTTCTTTGGACCCCAATGTTTTCAGTTCAAAACTCCCATGACACCCTATTCTCCTGGTGTTAAAGGCTTAAATACAAAAGATTCTGACTTGATGCTTAAGCCTGATGAACTACTACAAAAAAGTGACCAAGAAAACGAAACATGCACAGAAGAAATCAGTTCAATGTCGGAGAGTGTTCCTACATGTATAAATAAGGCTGATATTTTAGTAGATAATACAGAACAAACCACATTTTTACAAACAACATCTGAGATAAAAAGTGTAGAACAATCTGAAAATGTAACTGAATTAAAAGATAAAATATGTACACCCGAAACTGATGTAAAAAGTACGAGTATAGACAATAAAGAAGAAGCAGACGAAAATGTCGATGAAATACGTAAATCTGACAATAATTCATCTGTTGTTGAAGCAAAACAGATGGAAGATATTAAAAACCTCGTCAAAGAAACAACAGAACTTAAAAATCCTGTAAAAGTATGTAGTAGAACATCAAACATAGATGAAAATAAAATATCTGAAGAAAATACTGGAGAAACAATAAAAGAAAATATAGAAGAAAAAAAGCAAATTCAAAATAATGATACACCAGTAATAAAAAATGAAACGTGTAATGAAGATTCAATTAAAACTGATTTAGGCGAAAGTGCAAATATCAGTTTAGAAAATCAAGTGGAAAATAATACAAAAGACTTCATTTCACAAAAGGAACTTGTATCTAAACAACAAAAAATAGATTCTGAACAACAAAGTATTATAGATAGTTCCGAAATACAAAAAAGTAATGATACTGTAACTAAAGAAATGGAAAGCACTTCAGATAATGAAGTGCAAGGTAAATTGGAACTTGAATCAGGTAGTACACAAGTAACAAAATCATTAGACTTTAATCTTTCTTCATCGGAAAAATCCCAAAATTTATCTAATTCAATGCTTATAGCAGAAAGAAAAACAAATGTGGACAGGGAAACTAATTCGTCATCTAATATTGCTCAAGATGAATTATCAAGTTCAAATATTGTAACAAACGTTGAATCATGTTCAACCAATCTTGAAAAAGCAACAGTGGTTAGTACTGAAATAACGCAACAAAATACCGAGAAAAATAATATAGAAAAAGGATCAGAATTATCAAGTTCAACGAAAGAAGGTGATGAAATTACGGATGATAAATCTGAAACTTTATCAGAAACTTTAGAATCATTATCAACTTTAATAGAAAGTAAGTCTGATGAATCAGATGATCAGTTAAAAAAATCTGAAAATGATGTTGAAAGTTCTAATAATGGAAATTTACTAATAACCGAATCTAAATCAAATAATATTGATAAGACATCTCCTGCAAGTGATGCAAAATCAACTGAAGTTATTTTGGAAAAATATGAAGAAAGAACTTCTGAATCAGTTGACAAAGAAATTATTCCTGCTAATGAAGAAAATTCTGAAAATGATACAAGTTCATCCGAAGCAGTTAACAATCAACAAAATTTCGAAAAACAGCTTTTAGTTTCAAAAGATAATAATTCAAAAACAGATAAGACAGATACCGAAGATAAAACAATAGATAATTTCTCTACAAATGTCTCTTCTATAAAAGAAGACATTGCAGAAAATAATTCACTTACATCCGAAGAAAACATTTCTGTTCTTGCATTAAAAGAAAAATCAATTACATCCAAAGAAAAAGTTGATACTGAAACTAATCAAGAATTAGAAAATCAAGTAGATCAAGAAGCAGTCTCTAGTACAGTTGTATCTACTGAAAATATTTCAACAGCAATTCCAGAAAAAATTGAAGTTGAACATCCTTCTTCATCTGACGATGAAAAATCAAATACGGACACTGATGAACTTCCTGTTTCTAATGAAACTGTTGAAAAAAATTTAGCAGCACCAGTAGATGAAAGTAAATCGATAGAATTAATACCAATTGATTCGCAGTCATCATCACGTGCCACAGAAGAAGCAAACATTGATTTAGCTCTCGATGAAACATTTAAAAATGATGTAAATGTGTTAGACGAATCTAAGCGTAAATTGCCACCGAAAAAAATATCAATAATATGTGAAGAAACTAAAATGATAGACCTGGAAACAGAAAATAAATCTGTTGCTAAAACTGAAATTAGAGCTTCTGAAACGGATTCTACAATAAAAACAAGCAAAGAAGCAGAATTTGTCGAAAATGAAGTAAATGAAAATTCTAAATTTTCTAAAGTTTCAGCTAATCAAATTCAAAGTGATGAAACTAAATCTGAAAATATAATTGATAAACTCACTAGAAGAACAGATAAAAATGTAGAATCGACAAATGTTGTTGAATCCATGAGTGAAAGTCAAAATGACAAAGCTAAATCTGAAATAACTTTTGACGAAATTACATCAAAAGAAGATAATAATGCCGAATCTGTAAATTCTAATGTTGAATCAATGAGTGAAAGTCAAAATGACGAAGCTAAATCTCAAATAACTTTTGACGAAATTACAACATTAAAAGAAGATAACAATGCTGAATCTGTCAATTCTAATGTTAAATCAATTCAAAGTAATGAAACAAAATCTGAAAATATAGTTAATGAATTTGTGACAACAGATGATAAAAGTGAGGAATCTCTAAATCCAGTCATTGAATCAAATAATCAAGAGCCAAATTATGAAACTATAGTTGAACTACCTGCAACAAAAGATAAAAATACAGAAACTATAATTCCTGTTATGAAATTAATAAGCCCAGATCAAAGTGAAGAAACTAAAGTTGTTGAACTTACGAAAAGCACGGATAAAAATATTAATCCTGTTGTTGAAGCCAAATTTAATAATCCGTCGACAATAACAAGTGTAGAAAAAAATGTAACTGTTGCAGATGATACAAAATCTAATTCTGAATTACCATTAACAACAACTGAAGAAATTAAAAATGTTGAGACTAAAATAGAATCTTCGGTATCACTTGAAACAGTTGATGATTCAAAAATTGAGCCAGTAGTTGATGAACTTACGAAGGAAATAAATCAAGAAAATAAAAGCTTAGGAGAAATAAATTTAGAAGTTGAAAATATTGATGTTAAATCTATCTCCCAGAGTAAAATTGATGATTGTAAACCAAAATTGCTTGATGAATCTACTGTTAATGTCAATATTAAAAATACTGGAACTGGGACTTCTATACCAGAATCTGTACTACAAGTGCAAATAAGTAAAACACCATCCGATAAAAACGAGAAAAATATTCTTGAAAAGGAACAAGATTGTACAGAAAATATGCATAAAGAAACAGTTCAAACTGAAAAAGAAACAAAAATTTTACTAACAAATTCTGATGAATCAGAACAAGAAATGATTGAAGATAACCCCGTAGAAAATTCTTGTTCATTGAAAAACGAAATAGAAGTTAATGTTGAAAATGAATCCGTAACATCAACTGAACCTATAATGCAAGAAAAAGAACAGGAAATTGAAAGGCCTATACTTAACGTAATATCAAAAAAGGAAAAAAATAAAGAAAAACAAGTATCCAAAATGATTGAACCAGAGGTAATAGTGACATCTATAACTACGCAAAAAGAATTTCAAATTGAAAAAATACCACTATACAAAGATGAAATTGGTATGAATAAAGAAATTTCTGATACAAAGCCCGATATAATGACAGATAATGTAAAACGTAATTGTCGTACAATAACGGAGCAATTATCAAACAAATCCGAAAAATTAGAACATAATTTCAAAGAAGATAGAAAAGATAAAGCTGAAAACAGTCAAGCACTTGAAAATGATACACATTCAGTGGAAGTTAATCATTTACCAGTAAAAGCTGATAATCAAAATGAAAAAGAGCTTGAAAAATTAGAGAAACCTGAAAATACTAAACTTATTGAAAATATACAAGTCAAAAAACAATGTGTTAAGTTAATTAATGAGGCAAAAGAAACATTAAATGAAAAAATTACTGATAGTGTAACCGAAACTCCAGTAACCATTGCTGTCATAAAAAATAATGACTGCAAGAAAGTAAAACCTATAAAAATTTCTGTATTAGAACCTGCAATAGCAAAAGAAAAAATTGATGAGAAAAAGAATGATATTACACTTAAATCAGATGCAGAAAAACCAGAAAAATTGGTTCAAGAAAGCAAGATATTAAGAAGTACGTTTAAAAGACAAGCTACCAGAAATAAAACCGGTATCAAAAAAGTTGATGAAAGTATTGTTGAAGCAGAAGTAAGAAAAGAAAAATCCGCTAAAGAAATTAAAGATAATTTACAGGAAAATAAAGTAAAAGAAATTAAGAAGAAAGAAGCTAAAGCAAATTTAAAAAGTAATTCAGTTTTTGATCAAATGAAAGAAAGAAATGATTCGACAGCAGTTTTTAGAAATACTCGTAAATATTCTGTAAATATTCAGAAAAAATCTAAAGTTACAGCAGATGTAATACAATCTGGTCAGAATTATGAAGACTCAAGTGATGAAGATATGTTTGATTCTACTCCTTGTGAACAGGGTTATAATGATTCAGACGGTGAAGAAAAATCTGAAAATGAATCAGACAAAATTACAAAAAATAAACAGAAAGTAAATCATACTGATGTTAAACTGCAGGGAACTAGCAGTAAAATTATTTTGAAAAATATTAATGACTTAATAAGTTTTAAAAATAAATTATTGGACGATAAATCTAATCCGTTGAAATCGGAAGTAATTTTGAACAAAGCTGAAGTAGCAAGTGATTCTGTGAAAGGTAAATTAGATCAAAAATCAGAGATAGATATTAAGCTAAGTAAATTAGTTCAATCTGGAGCTGTTAATGTTATCAAACTAAATAAAGGAACTATAGATGCTACATCAAAAAATAAGTCACAACCCAAACCAGTAGATTCCAAGTTAGTAGATAATAAACCAGCACCTAAGTTAATATGTGTCGATATAACAAAATTACAAGAAAAATCTCCTTCAAAACCAGAAAATAAAGCCATCGTTGAATTAAAACAACAATCGAATATATTATCAAAATCGCTTGAATCAATAGCCATAGACAACGATGAAAGCAGTGATGTAATTGACGTTCCAGAAACAGATCCTCTTGCATGCTCTGAAGAAGAAATTCTTATTTCTAAAAGAATGGAAGAAGAATCAATTAAGAGAAAACCAAAAGGTTTGTCGCTTGCTACATTCAAACTAGATGATACTGAAGAAACAGATACTTCCGCTTTGATCCCAGAACCAATTGCAAGAGCATTACGAAACAGGAAAATATCTATAGAAGCAGTAAATACAAGCTCAAGCAGTCGCAAAAGAAACAGCGATGTTACAGTTGAAGGTTCTGGAGGAAAGAAAAGAAGAGGGCGCGGCAGAAAACCTGCGAATATATGTAACCGTCCGACAGTTTTAAGTAAAGATGTGAGTAGTAGCGATGAGGAAAATGATACTCCTTTGGTGCTAAAAGTGACAACTGCACAAAGAGGAACAGGAAAAGCTAGAAGAGGTCGCGGTAGAGGAAGAGGCAGAGGAACAGCAAATGTCGAAAGAATTTCAAACGATAGTCCAGTTTTAAGTAGCGATCCTCAATCAGAAACATCCAGAACTGAAGTTACTCCTGTCCCTATTGAGCAGAAAACACCAACAATCAAAAAGAAGAGTATGTTTTTATCTAAATGTGAAGTAATTAAAATGAAAATCATTCACAAAATTATTTTTATTTTCTAGGACGAGTACTGGGTCTCGATATAGATCCAGCTGCAATTATACAAAACAAAACAGAAAGTGACGAACCAACTACAAGAAGTTCTGTTCGTCAGTCAAGAAGAATCGCACAGATAAAAATAAAAGAACAAGCGGAACGTAGAAAAATTGATGAGCTGACATTTATCCCAGATCACAAAGAGCATAAAAAGAAAAAAAAGAAAAAAGATGATGATAAAGTAAGAAATATTTAAAACAAAAAATGGAGCATATTTATTAATAATTTATTTGTGTTCATTTTCAGGATTTTAAATTAGATAAGAAAAAGACCAAATATAAAGAAATTACTGAAGAAGACGAATCAGAGGAAGAAGTTACAGAAATAATTAGTAAAACTAAACATAAAAAGAAAAGAAAACCTCAAGATGTACGAAAATTATTTAATACGTCAAATCCATGGCAGTCTTCTTCAGAATCTAGCACTTCAAATGAGGAGGAAGAGGAAGAGGTTGAGGAAGAACCCTCAGATGAAGAAGTTGCCGTCGTAAAATCAGATCATGAATTTTCACCTGAAAGTGATTTGGAAAGTAATGTGGAAATTCAGCCATTACGAAGAGCCCGCACAGTCAAAAAGGGTAAGATTTATAATTGGGGTCGGTATTATCAACCATATTTATTTCTTAAATCTAGTTTAAGAAAAACAACGCGAGTCACTTATGAGAAATTAATATTGCTGACAAAATTTCAACTGTATTTAACGGTAAATGCGCATTTAAAAGTTTGATTATTCCGGCAAATTGCCTTTTATTTAATTATTTCGCTTGTTTCACTATGCATACTGAATAGTTTTATTCATTTATTTAAAAATGTACATTGCTTGCTTGTAAAGTAATATGTCTCAATATTTATTGTTTTTAATTGATTACGTCAATTAGACTTCAAACGTGTTAATATATTTATATTTTACTTTATATCTTATATTTATAATTTTCTATACACTATACACTGCATATACATACTTCAAATGTTCAAACATAAAAAATTGATGTTACTTACAGAATCGGATACTGAAGAACCTACTGACGAACATGCTTGCCAGAAATGCTCCAAGGCTGATCATCCTGAATGGATTCTTTTGTGCGATAAATGCGATTGTGGTTGGCACTGTTCTTGCTTACGACCCGCACTTTTAGTTATTCCCGAAGGCGACTGGTTCTGCCCTCCGTGTCAACACGTAAGTATAAATATAAACAACAATCAAAATATTCGCACTGAAATCACCGAACACTTAAAATGTAATATGTAATACTCCGCGGTCAAATATAAGGTTTATACACTACATTTTTAGTGGAATTTAAAATTTTTAAATCATGTTAATGGTATACATACGCAAACAGAAAATAGAAAAGTGTACACAACATTTTATGTACGTGCACTGCAACAACCCGAACTTGTTCTGACTATCTGTATGCGACGACGCCGTAGCTAGTTCGTGCAAGTATCTTACGTAAATTGTACCGACTGGTATAACGATATATTAATTGAATTTAAGTCATTTGTGGCAAATATGGTTCTTATTGTTTATATGAATAAGACAATTATTAGTCACTTATATAAAAATAAATACAAAATATAAAATTGAAAATTGTTTTAATTTTAATATTTTATGTATGTTTCCGTTAAAAATATATTTAATAACTATGACAAAATAATGGTTAATAAAAAAGTTCAATATTAATTGTGGTGTTTTTTTTTTTTGTGAATATAAAGGTTTCTAATGTTTTACGTATTATTTTTAGCTTACGTTGATAGAAGCATTGAAATCACAACTGGTAGAATTCGATAAAAAAATGAATCGTAGAGAAATAGAAGTAAGACGTAAACAACGATTGGCATACGTTGGCATCAGTTTAGATAACGTGTTACCATCAAAAGAAACCGAAGGTGCCAAAGATGATGATAATAATGACCGGAATCAGGAAATGATATCCGGAGATAATTCCAGTGAATCTGGATCAAGTTCTGACTCGGGTTCAAGTTCCGGAGATGAAAGTGAACCAATTTACCAGTTGCGAGAAAGGAGACAAGCACACAGCTATAGATTCAATGATTATGATGCATTGATTAATTCTGCTATTCAGGTAATTTTTGTTAATATTAAATTTTAACTTTTTAACTTTAATTGTTTTAAATTAATCTTTAGGATGAACTGGAGGCAGTAAAAGGTGCAGGCAACCAAGGTCGCGGTAAAGATATCGCAACAATAGTCAATGCAGAAAAAGAAGAAGCACAAGCACTTCTTGAACAACAATTACAAGAACCAGAATTTGAACGACCACCACCAGTAGTCCCTGTTTACGTAGAAAAACCTGAACGGCGACCAGCTTCGGAAGAATCTTCTGATGAAAGTCCTCGTGTTGTGCCAAAACTATCAGGACGTAAGAAACATAGAAAATTAAACAGTTTAGATATTAGTAGTGAAGATGATGCGGCCGATGATGAAGATTTTAAGGGCACAAGGTAAGTAATTATTTATTGTAGATGTAATGATATTAATTGCAGAAATTTATAGTGCTAGTGAAGAAGATGACTTTGAAGACCTTGGCAGCGATGATACTGATGATTTAGATGGAAGAAGGGGAAAAGGGCGATCTGGACCAACTAGGCGTTCAACTAGAGCAAGAGTAACACGTTACGATAGAGAATTCAGTAATTATTGTAATATTTTTGGTTATTTAAATATATATGATTTTTTGTTTAACTTTAGTTAATGATAATTCAGAAGATGAAGCACCACGGCGCAAAAAAGTAAGATCTATTTGGGATGACTCTGAAAGTGAAGAAAGTGACAAATCGTGGGGAAAAAGAAAAAAAAGGTATCGGCTACTAGATAATTAATTTGTGTTCAGTAATAATATAAAGATATTTTAATTTAAGTAGTAAAAAACAACGGCACTCATTTACACCGCGAACAAGTAAGAAATCTCGGAAAAGAAAACGGCGTAATGATGATTCTGATCCCGAAGTCAAAAGTAGGCCCAAAAAACCCAAAATAAAATACGGTGGATTAAATGATTCTGATGATGAGGAATTGTTAAGAAGAAGAACTCGAGGAAAGAAAATTAATTATATTGATGCTTTGGGATCAGACAGCGAAGAGGTATGATTTATTTAATAAATAATTAGAAACAAGTTATTATTGTGTCTCTTTATTTTTAGGATAAGACAAAAACGAAGCCATTAGAGAGTGAAGATGAATATGTGGCTAATGAAGATGACGAAGAGCCTGAAGAACCATTGAACCCGGTTGAAGATGAAGAAAAGGATACTGATTCAGATTCCGCTCAAAATATACTACCTATGCAACGAAAAATTATAAAAATAATTGCTCCTTCTAAGGTTTTGAAAGGTCGTGGTAAAGCAGGAATTCCCCGACCACAACATCTTAAACCAGTTACTCCTCCACCTCCTCCAGTAGTTTCAGAACCAGAACCAATAGAAGAAACTCCTGAAGATGTTGAAGATGAGGAAGAAGAAGCTGAACCATCAATACCAGTTGATATTCCAGTTATAGCAGCAAATCCGGACGACCTAAATGAAGAAGAAGTAGGAACAATGATGATGGAAAACGAAGAATATGCCAAGAAACAACTCGAATTAATGGCAATTCAATTAGCTAAAGACAAAAAGAAAAAGGAAAAGGAAGCTAAGAAACTAGCAGAAAAGAAAGAACTTCCAGTATTACCTGCCGTTGTAGTTCCTGTGCAGCCAAAGAAACGAGGTCGTAAGAAAAAATCTGAAATCGAAGCAATAGCAGCTGCAGCAGCGGCAGCAGCTGCGGCGGCTGCAGCATCAGTTACTGCTACTGAAATATCACCAATAGTACCGCCAATCACAATTAATCCAACTCTTGTACAAACACCAATTCAAAATCCGATTATGCCACTGAGTCAGTCAGAACCAATGGAAAATATAACTCCTCCACGTCCTAATATGAATATATCGCCTGGTGAAATACCATCCATAGTTCCTACTGTTGTATCTGACCTTACAAATTCTCCACCAAAACGTCGAGGAAGAGGTAAAGGAAAGAAAACGTTAGCGGCACAAGCTGCGGCAAGTGACCCGACATCGCCATCAGAGACAGTAACATCTCCAACAATAATTCCACCACCTCCTACGTCAGTTGTCACGAATACTGCATCAAACTCTCCTAGTTTGAATAGTATGCCAAATGTAAACGTACCGGTATCAACACAAAACGATCCTCAAAATCTGTCGCCCAATCCAACCATGCAAGGTGGCAAACTTGGAATAGCAACACCACCTCAACCATTTTCACAAAATCAACCAACTCCCTCTGTAATTACACGAATGCTACAATCTCAACCTATATCGGCACAGAATTTTACATCATCTGCAAACGCAATGAGTCAGAAATACTTTCCTCCTGGAATACCTCCAGAACAGCAGCCACCAAGAGGTGCGCCTGCGGCTCAGTTTCCACCGATTGCGGTACGAGGTAGAGTACCAAGTCCTTATCGACAGTCTCCCCCAGCAATGGGAATGTATCCTGGAGTACGTCCAATGACACCTAACTCTCCACATAGATTACGAAGTCCTGGACCACCAAATATGCAAATGTTTCACTCGACACATCATTCTATGGATCCATCGCCATCAGGAGGTGGCCCAATCAATATAGCATCAAACAACAGAGATAGAAATTCACCAGGAAATGTTAGCAGTCCTATGACGTCCAAAGAAGGACCAACACCACCTCCACCTCCGTATAGTCGAGCAATGACTGTCAATCGATTTTCTCCGAACGAAAATTCACCAGGACCTTCGCTGCCACATTCAGTACGACATCACTTGTTCCCACAAGCTACCGCACACTTACAGCAGTCTTCACCGCCACCAAGGCCGCCTCCTCCAGGAAATTTCTCACCGTATCATCCGCCACCCCCGCCTAATTATCATTATGGGGCGTACCCTCCCGCACCTTCATTGGCGGCAGCTGATGACGCTCTCCCACCTACGGATTACCAAGGCTCCCCGTATCCAGAACATTATAACACGGCTGAGGGAACCGTTCATTCGTCGGAAGGAAGCAACAGTAAACCGTTTGACGAAGAAGGAAGCGGTGAATTTGGCGGACTTGTCTCGTACTTCTCCAGTCAACGAGAAGACGATTTGGACACGTAGCAAGTAAGTGAGTAATGGTAGTGGAGCATCACAATTTAATAACTTAGGTGAATTTAGAGCTGTGTGCGTGTGGAAGGATGAGTTGACAAGAATAGCCTATTTTAAATTATTAAAAGAAGTGTTTTCAGTTGAAACTATGAACACCAAATTATTATTTATCGTAGAATGTTATTTATTTATATTATTGTGAATATTATACCATGAATATATTAAAAATATTTGCGTTTATTTAATTGACGATGTGTAATATTAATATTAGAAACATTCACACAGTTCTGTTAAGATGCGTGAGGTGCAGCTCGTATGTTATTTTTGAGATTTATTTAGTACGTAGATGCGTACTATGTAACTACATTTAAATTGTAGGCTATATTCATAATAGTAAAAAAAAACATATTAACTTTAAAATTTTTAATTAGCCTAGACTTATATTTAAAAATTTATATTTTAGCATTATAATATAGATTTTTTTTTATATTAATATAGTTTATATTTGTCACATTTATTAGAATTTTTTTTATATTTAGAGACAGTGATCATTTGTGAACTGTGACCCCAAAATATTATTTAAATAATATTTACTTATTTAAAATATATATATATTTTTTACAATTTTATTAAAATGGTAGGTACATGTGAACTTGTAAATATTTGTATATAATTAATTGTAGTTAACTCATAATCAATGAAATGTTGGCAGTTTGTTTGTCAAAACAAATTACAAATCAACTTAATTATTAAGAAAAAATAGCATTATCTCTAGATTTTACTTATATATCTTTATAACGATGGAGTTATTTTACAACCTCGAATTATATTTTAATATAACTGTAGCACACACAAATATATAAACCATAGGCTTCCAAAATCTCGAACTTAAATAGAAATTGCAGATTACATATTAATATCCTGCTTTTGTTACGTATCGATTCGAACTAATCTGATTTATTTCCTTTCTGAGAAATATCTTGGATTAGTTAAAATCGTAACAGTTACTATACTAAAAGAAAGAAATAAACAAGAATAAATATTAATTTATTTGATTATTATAAATACGTTAATGTAAGCATTTAAGTTCGATATTTTGATATGATATTTTATTATGTTATGTACGAATTATTTAGGATGTAGAAATATGCGTATACTATTATTAAAAGTAAAACTATATCATATGTAACTAGCTTTGGCAAACATACTGTTTGATAAATCTAAAATATGAAAATAGTAAAATTGTTTGTTATAAAACAAATTAATTTTAGTATTAAGTAAATTGTAATGAAAATTTGATGTCAAATAAACAATGAATATTTGTGTGAAACAACCATTTTCTAAAATATGCACCAGAATTATATTTTATTATGCTTAAATAGTACTTATTTCATTTACAGTTTCACTAATAATGAAATAATATTATGAGATTAGAATCAGTAATAAAACACTTACTGAAATTTGCATTTTCTACGATGGTAAAGAGATGCAGGAACTTCGCCAAAAGATGCTGAAATTTCTTCTTTTCCATTTATGAAATTTTCACAATTATTTTTATACATTTTACGAAGCTGTGAAAGCTAATAATTTTATTAATCAGATAAACATAATTTAAAATAGTGAACATATATCAATGTAACTAACTAATGTATGAATTAATACTGTTTTAATTTTTCTTGTGATATTCATTATGTATTAAATTTGGTGTAAACATACTAAATATTGCTTATTTTTTACCTATTTAATACATTTACACAAATTTAATAATATAGGACATTTCATAAATCTTAAAACAAAATGGTATTTCATTTAAGAATATATGTGTGCCCAGTATAATCACAATTGTTATTTGGAATTATGGGAAAGGTAAATAGAAAATCAGATGAATATTAAATATTATGCATTAAATTTTGTGTAAATATAGTAAATATTGTTTTCTATATTTATACAAATTTAATAGTATCTAGCACTTTGCATACATCTTAAAACGAAATGAAACTTCATTTAAGAATATACGTGTGCATAGTATAATAAATTTATTTGGAATTATGGGAAAGGTAAATAGAAAATCAGATGAATATTAAATATTATGCATTAAATTTTGTGTAAATATACTAAATATTGTTTTCTATATTTATACAAATTTAATAGTATCTAGCACTTTGCATAAATCTTAAAACGAAATGAAACTTCATTTAAGAATATATGTGTGCATAGTATAATAAATTAATTTGGAATTATGGGAAAGGTAAATAGAAAATCAGATGAATATTAAATATTATGCATTAAATTTTGTGTAAATATACTAAATATTGTTTTCTATATTTATACAAATTTAATAGTATCTAGCACTTTGCATAAATCTTAAAACGAAATCAAACTTCATTTAAGAATATACGTGTGCATAGTATAATAAATTAATTTGGAATTATGGGAAAGGTAAATAGAATCAAAAGAATATTAAATTTAGTGTAAACATACTAAATATTATTTTAACAAATTTAATTTGGAATTATGGGAAAGGTAGATAGAATCAGAAGAAAATTAGAAAAGAAGTCGGTTTAATAATATTGAAAATAAAACGTACAGTTCATGTAACTTAAAAACATATTAACAAATTTTACTAGATGTTGAATTCTACGCACATTTGATATATTTCAACAAGTTGCACAAGAGTGCATTTCATATATACAGTAAGGGTATGTCTTATTGATCGTATTGGCCGACAGTGTAATAGTGATAGACATTATATAAAAATATAATTTAACAAAAACGTAGAAGCGTTAACGATCCTACAAAAATAATCTCCTATACAGATTTACACTGAAAAAAATATTTACATATAGCCTATTACATCATGCAACAAATAACACAGAAATTAGTTATTTGTATATTGTGCTGATTCGTTTCTTTATATTTGAGATGGGTGTGCGTAAGGCCTAACAAAGTGATATATTAACGTGATTCTGTTAAGCAGAATTGGTTTACATGTTCAACGGTGTGTTTTATGTTTAAATACCTACTTGTGTTGCCTACTTCCTACTACTGACAACTGTTTCATTTCAGTTAGTATCGTTAAGGCTGTTTAGTAAATTTAGTTGTTTTTGGTCCATATGTTATATATATGAACACCCATACACTTCAAGTCGTTAATTCGTTATAATATAAAATACATAGCAACAATTCTTCAACGGAAAATCCACAACACTAGGCTTTTACAAATGCGAGCGCTAACTTCTAATCTAACTCAGGGTTAATATAGATTTCAATTTAGTGTAATTGTTCCCTTACAATAAGGAGATATTAAAAAATATTTTTTTCTTAAAGCAACAAAAGTTCACATATAAATTTAAAACTTACATAATATTTAGAAATAATCTTATTTTCATTATTATTTGAAGTATCATACAAATGCAAACGATTATGATAAATTTTATTTCTTATACAAGAATATTTACAACTTTTAAGAAATTAAAAGTGAAAATATTGAAGCAGCTAAGCAACAATAGTTCAAAATATATTACAAGTACTCTAAAACCGAACAGAAAACTAAGTATATAAAGTTTCTTTTTAAAAAAATACCAATTATTAATAAAGCCGTGAAAATGTATATTCTATTTGATAGTATATTTTTTTCAGTATTAAAAATGTATTATCTATATTAACCATGATTCAACTTTTCGATAGCCACTGTTGTAGAGATCGCGAAGGTATGACAAATATCGTTCGAAGGTAAAAAATTACTACTAACAATCATCAATATGGAAAGAAATAGTTTCGGAAGCGTCTTAAAATTATTTTACTTAAATACAAATATAAATTAAGTAGTGTAGATCACGATTTGTGCTTTTGGCAGTCAGAGGAAATAGTGATATCAAAAACAGATTACTTGTAGGCTGCAATGACCTATTATTGCCATCATAATGCATTTAAGTTGTGAATCATTTTCATTTTTTAAGTCGCGGTTTCTTTAATAAATTCTACTTTTACTTCCACTATTATTTTTATTCGGTTGATTGATTTATCTGGTTGTATTTTGTTGACAGACGACACCTAATGTCGTTGATGATTTTTCGTTTTGTATACGTCTTTTAAGTTACCCTGTTCTTTAGTTATAATCATTACGATACGCTTGAGTGCGTTATTTTACACAAATATGTTTTTGATTTATTGACGTAAATATATAGAATAAAAATAAAAATATGTTTTAGTTCAATACAAATATATTTCGCCAACCACATTAAAATTTAAAATGACTATTCGGTAGCGTTTATACTGATTATCACTAGACTGAAGATTTACATTTTCGTCACATCAGTTTTGTTTAGTATCGATTAATTAATAATGTAATACTTTCATAAAACATGAGCACAGCACTTTTAGGCAATAGGCCTAGAGTATCACGGATTTATTTTTATTAAAACTAATATATACAAAGTAACATTTCTTCAACAATTTTAAATATCAACAACTGATTCTTTACTGTAACTCTCTGTTTTAGGAAATCAAACAATAAGGAATCGATAGTTTGGCACTGAAATGATTATGTCACTGACATAGTGGATTGAAAGTTACAGTAAAGTGGTTTTATCTCAGGATGTCTGATCATGATGCCTCGTTTTTTTATTACTGCCAAATGTGAACCACGTACCCATTTTGCGACCTAGAGAATTTGAGCTGTGGGAGTTTATTTGCAGTGATGAGCCCATATATGCTGAATCACGCTTATAGTTCTTTCCGCCTGTCATAAAACATTTCATTAAATTAAAAGATGTAGCAGAACATAAAAATTAACATTTCTGTGCTTACTTCTCGGTTTACTCGGAGGTCGCCTTTGGCACCTCGCTGCAATCTTCGCCAATTTTCGAGCGGCCTGAGGAAACTCTAAGCCCTCGTCACGGTCGTGTGCAACCAATTTTCTTTCCTGTGTAAAAGCAGCCAGCCATCTTTGCTTCTCGGTCGAAGATCGACAGCAGAATAATAAGAATTTATCACGTACACAACTGTAGACCTTCAGACCATGTCGAACACTTACGCCTAATTGTGGATCTAAAAGAAAAACTTTAAATAATTTGCTCTCTTGTACAAATAATTTATTGCTTACCTTTTCCATCAGGCATGTCTATAATTTCACTAGTATCAAGGCATATTCTACCTTTATACACGTATGTATTTCTTTTTAGAATATCCTGAAAGATATAAAACATTAGAACCATAAGCTCATGTTTAGAATAAAATCATATAAAAATACCTTTTTGCAATAGATAATTTGATGGTCAAAAAGAAATAATGTAATATTATTTGTCCACATTCCACTTGTTACTCTTATAACTTCTCCTTGGAAAATTAATTGTGAACTAACATCTATAAGATCTCCTCCCTAAAAAGAATATTTCCAAGTTTAATTTTACATTCTACTTAACTAGTGGATAAAAGAGATATTCTTTACACTTACTTCCCATCCCTCAACTCTTTGCTGCCAAGCAGATAATTTCTCTAAGCTTTCCATTCTACGCTTCCTTTCATTAATTAAAACAGCTACATCTCTCATTGCCTCTAAAGCTTCTTTGATCTTCTCGTAATCTTCATGATCAGGTTTTGTATATTTAAGTAATTCGGCCAACTGCAAAGGGTATTTACATATCCTCTGTACAGGAGTCAACAAATATCCGTCTAAAGGAATCTCTATAAGTCCTCTCATTAGTCGACAGGCTTCGAAAAATTTACTATAATTATTAAATTGATACAATTCTTGCAAGGTAGCTGTCGCCATTGGATGGTGATTACAATAATCAGAATACATTCTAAAGCCTGCACGATGGGTTAAAAAACAATTTCCGACACAACTTTTATGCGGGGCTTCCCAGTCTATACATGCCTCTAAATCTTTTAAAAACGCGGATTGAAATTTGAGCATGTCTTCCAAGTTGATGAATATTGTCTGTATTTGTTCGGGGCTGAACATGTCTTTACGGCGGCGACATTCGGCTATATAGCCTTCCACAACGTCTGTTAGCACTTTCACAAAGTCACGCTCGGTATGAACGAGTTCGCGCACTACACTGGTCCGCACTTGCTCGTTTGACAGCAACGAGATGCTGGTTCGACGACGGAGCTGTTTACTGGCGGATTTACCTGATGCCATCGCTGCCAGGCAATCTTCTACCGTGTCTTCTTGGCTCACGCGTAACTGGAATTACAAAGACAAATATTAACAATAGATCACAAAAAAACTTGTCAAAAAATATGCTGTCCTAGTGTACTGATTATCAATAAAAATTATATGAATTCAGATAAGATATTAAATGAGTAAAACAGATATTTTTTTTTTAGTATTCGTCCTTACCCTGACAAAGGCAGCAGGAAACCATCCCTTCCTTCCATCAGTGCTTCCCCACCACCAGTCTCTATTAACAGTTTCCAAGACCTCGATGACATCTCCAGCTCTGAACGCTAATTCCTCAGCTTCGATGGCTACGTGATCGAACACAGCTTCCGCTAAGATAACCATTTCTTCGTCCATCGCAAGCTCTAATGACTTCTTGCGTTCGCTCAGAGATGCTACCGAGGATTCAGAGTCTGACATCATCTCGTCGTCTGAAGTTCCCACCCGACCGTCGTGTTCGTCTTCACTGAGTACATTGGTTGTTCCTGCTAACCGCAAACCTATAATAATAAGACAAATTATTAATGTTGAAGGGAAATCAATTTATTTTTATTTATTAATTGTTGTAGGAGGTATCATATATTCTGATGCCTTACTACTACAAAATTCTAATAAAATAGTACTCAAAACATTAGGCTATTCTCAAAAATTAAAAACTTGTTTAGTTTATTATAACGGTTCAATATCTCATTAGTTATTTCATTTGTTACAGCAGCATTAACTAAAAAGCAGCTGCAAACTAAGTGATAAACAAGTCAAAATTAATTTCAGTATTTTTTTGCTAGCACGAAGGTACTGTAGGAAATATCAAGATTGTAGACAAGTTTTTCGGAAGGTATTATTACTTCACTCTAATTTTACAATGGTAATAAAAAAGTCAAGATTTTCTAGCTTTAATTTTCATGTCGCTTTAGATGAACGATATGCGGATAAGAATCTCACCTGCAGTTTTCGTTCGCATTAGCGGGGACAATTTATCAATATCCACCGGCTGGGAGAGCGAGCGGCGGAGCTGAGGGCGGCCGGATCTGCGAGGGCCACGCAGTGTGACGCCGCCGGGCGTGTCGGGCGGCTGGCGACGTGGCCGCCCCTTCAGCGGCGACATCATCATGCGGTGATATGCGCCCCGATCCCACTGTAGCAGTCGCTGCCCACCCAGGTCAGAATGCGTTCTCCTCACGTGCTGGTGTCTGTGGGCCCGGGATTGTAAGTCGGCCTGCAAGATAACACAGAGGATGTTAGAGTTTGTATGATAGTAACATCTATATGAACTATTTAGAATTTTAAGGAAACTGTTACATAATTTCTCTGACAAAATGCAAAAGCATGGCGTCAATAACAAATCTTTCAAAATTAAGCGCTAATTAAAAGTTTAAAATTACATTTTATACCAATGTTATGAATTTTGGTAAGATCTTATTAATTTAAGTTTAATATTTTTTTTTATGAAATAAATAAATATACAATAATTTTAATTTCCCATTTCTCCTATAATTCTAATAAATGAGTCAAATATGTAACTCTGAAAAATTAGTACTGAGAGCAATAACAAGCAATTTTCATTCTCGAATTATGTAAATAAATAATAAATTATCGGATATTACAATACAATAAGCATAAATAAAGACAGGCCTTAAATAAATTATAAAAATAATCCAAAGCAAGTTAAGCGGTAATTACCTGCGCGGTTATAACTGCAGAACTAAATGAACACATAAAACTAATTTTGTATTGTAAAAAAATATTTAAAGCCACTAAGCCGGGAAATCACAATCAAACGCGGGATTCCATTTCCATTGCGACTTTCTCAAACCGCACAGAGAAATGAGTAATAGCTACATACATTTACAACATTACTTACCCACCACCAATCAGTAGCGTTTGTGTGGGGTTAAACAGAATCAATAATGAATTATTCACATTTATGTGTAGACGAACTTTATTATTTCCTATCTCGTATTGAGCGTTGAAACAACATTAACACTATCATACTATTCACGTAATCTGCGTCTCATTGTAACGTCGTCGGTTAATTAAATACAAACTGAGTTATCACCTATGAGAGTACTTAGTAGGAGTGAATTTATCTCTAAGAATGTGTTATGTACACAGAGCAATAGGATTATTAATCACATTACTTTTTTAAATACTATAGAAGAGGTTATATTACTGTGATATGAATGCTGAATGAACGCAAACTGAACTGGATTTCCGGTCTGGTTTGGTTACTAGTGGAAAACCTTATCATTTTGTTGCAAGGAAGTTACTACTGGACGTACCATAAGGATTAAATTGCTGTGAACAGCCGGCACCAGATAACATGTGCCACGGACTGTAGACTGCATAGAGAAAACGCGCATGTCACAGATAAACTATTATTTTGATTACGCTTGCGGAAAAGGGGGATATTCAAGGGTTTTCCAACACTGCATTTTCAATTATTATATTATAATTTTAATAATTATTTATTGTATTACCTACCTATATGAGTTAAATAATAAAAATATATTAAAATGTTATTAATTTTAAATAAATTTATATTTTTATCGCGCAAATTGGTGCGTTGTGTTTCGAAATAGGTACATAAATAGATTATTTCTGGAAATAAAGACACTTATCGCAATTTTACAATCTCTTTTCGGAAATGAGATAATTGTTATCGATAATTTTATACACATGAAAATTAACATTTAATCGGAAATATTAAATACTGACATTTTAAATTATTTTCTTTTTTATATTCATTTATGAAAGTTTAATTAGCAAAGGACTAAAGTTAAGATTCGGAATAAAATACAACTTCTGGTTCGATAAATTCATTAAAAATTTAAAGCAGTTTTGATAGCTGTGTAGCAAAAGTTCACAAAAAATCGATACAATTTTACCGAAACTTGAATGTATGTAAATGTATATATCATTACACATTTACGACATTACGAACTAACTAATTGGAAAGTTAAAAATACGGTAGCTAACCTTAAATTTCTCGATGAGGATATGATTGATGAGGTGATCCGAGTGGGGGCGAGAACCCTTCTCAGGAGCTCCGGCGGTGTTCCTGCGGCGGCGCACAGGCTGGGGGCTATCAGTATCGTCTCCGAGCTGGTCGGTGTCGTGCGATTCGGAGCTGTCGCCGCCCGTGCCTCCGCCCCCAGAAAAACCGGACACCATCTGCAACGTAAACACCTATCGTGAGCCAAGAAGGTCTGAAGCATTACCGTTGTCGCTGCGCTAGCGTTTGCTATCGATGCGAGCCTCTCAAGTCAACCCCACGCGTCAATGGCGTAGGGAAAACTTTTCTCCATGGGGCAATGGAAATTTATTTACTCACATTTTTAATTAACGAACTTAAAATAATAACGTTTATACGTTTTCAAAAACAATAAAAAAGTGAACAAAACTTATGAAATTTCAAGTTTCATAAATATAATGAACTCAGTAAATGTGAAAAATAAATACAGGTTCACAGAAAATTATTTGCTCGAAAATATTATTTAACAATAAATATTATAAAATGGAATACATTTTTGACAAGCCTTGCTTCGAAGCTTGTTTTATATTATACACTAAGGGCCACTGATTAATGTTAATCATGATTAAATAATAATGGAAACTATGGTATCCATTATTATTTAATCATGATTAACATTAATCGGAAGTAAACCAGCAATTGAAAAACTGGCCCTAAATATTAAACAATTTTTGGAACGATCTAAATTGCCTACTATCATACAGCAAATTGTTTGATATATCGCATTGTTTCGTAAATTATCTAAAAAAAATTTTCGAGGTATTTTGCTGTATGTTACTACGCAGTTTAGATTGTTTGAAATCTTGTTGAACATTTAGTGTATTGTTAAATAAAAAAAAAATTAAAGCACACAAAACAGACGTGTGAACGGTGTACTATTTGAAAGTTTTAACATAATTATATTTTCTCCGAAAAGAATTTTCTGCAAACAATAAATATAAATATTTGTTTAAATTACACTAAAATCAAAAATATTTCGTGAACAATACCTGAATAAAATTAAATATAAAATACTAATATATGCATGCATTATCTGATCTACAAAAGGTAAAAACTGACACAAATGATTTTTACAAATATTTGGATTACGCACAAGGGTAAAAACACGACGACAGAAGGATTATCAAACTTTCAAATCAATTTAACCCATAGATTTCATAACCACATTGTTCTAATATTAATGCAGTTTCAAAATTTTTCAGAAACAGAAAAATTGGTTTTTTAAAGCCGCATTCTATAGAAAGATACTTTCACATGTGAAAATTGGAAGAAAATATTGTTAAAATGTTTCCAAAATACAAAAACAATACAATACGTTGGATTGTCAAAAACAACAATTACATAAGCTTATTAACTTTGACATCAAACGATGTTTGTATATTTTTAAAACATTTCAAAGTTTAAGAAGATTATTAAATTACAACGAATGCGTGCTAGTACTAAATAAACAATATTAAATATTTCAGTTTTTATTAGAATTAAGTTATCTAAACGTTAGTAAAGTGTAGTAATTTCGTATTTATACAAAACAAATATCAATCTCACGTAACTTCAATATGTACTAACTAAGAAAGTTTATCTAATACTAAGCACGCATCGTATTTGAACTACAATACGTAATATAAATGAACACAACACCCACTAAATACGTAATAATGATGATGACATGAAGCTATCTAAAAGCTTGACAAATTGGACTTCACTTACAATTCATATCACTGATGTAAAATTATGACTCACTATGTTATAATATGTAAGAACTTTCATAATACTGAACGACATTTATTAAGGAACAACAATTAAAACAACATTCTTACCAAGCTATTCTAGCGGCGGGCTAGTGTGGCCAGAAAAACATTTCACAACATTAATTTCATGAATTTAAAACTGTTGGTAGAGCCTAAATAAATCGAAGTTTCCCTTGTTCACATTAATTTCAATTATGGCACACGCGGTGCGGTGTTCACTGCTGAGGCTTAAAACAACAATTGTGCAATTTGTAAACATTGAAAACAAAATGGCGTGGAATACCATGTGCATCTGACAACAATGTACTGGTTTAATTAGTTTTCTAACAAAAACGTGAAATGGCCTTTCATTTTCTCTTTTAGTTCTCATCAGCATCAGCTTAATGATTTAGGTAAATAACGAACATCTAATTGTTATCGAAGTTACGTACCTCGATTTGTATGCCGCTGTCGCCGCTGTTACACTTTAGACTTCGTGTTGCTTTGCTGTTTTTCTTTCGTTCTTTGCTCGACCTCCACACTAGCGGTCCGAACCTAGAAACACAATGAACAAATTGAATTTTTCAGGCGTTTATAATGAAAACAAAGTTGATTATTTAACAAACTTTTGTAAAAATCACATGCCTCATTTGTTGAATTTTCAAGTTACTATGGATTATCCAATTACTAGTATATTACATAAGTCAGGTAAGTGATATTTTACTTGACGAAGCGGTTGTTTGAAATACGATGCCGCAGGCCGAGTATTTTAATCCGCAGAGACAAGTAAAAACACTTCCCTGACGTATCATGTATACTACATTTTTTCTGAAATATTTAATCATAAATAATGCAAAGTGTTTACATTTTTTTATATGAATTGTACTGACAGCAGACTACGTTACTAAGGTTCATTTTTTTAATGTGTTTCTATATAGTTTAAGACACGAGAAATATAATGCTGTAGAGCGCATCTTCATATCTTTTTTAGTTTTCGTGTTACAGCCATTTCTTATGTTTTTTTGAGATGCTATATCTAAACTAAATGAAATATCGAAATTTGGTTTGAACTAGTGCATTTCTCGTGCTTTAATTAATATAATAGAAAATTTAAGAAATTTAGAAAATATTTCGATTTTCTTATTAAATTTTTCTTTGGCGATATTTCAAAAAGTTGACGAGACAATGAAAATCTGTAAATACCAGTGAATTCCTCGCGTAAAAATACGTAGGTATGGAAATGTTCAAGAGAAAAGTCGCACGCATAATTTTTTTATTACAGAAAAACGAAAATTAGCTAATAATAGAAAGATTCTTACGATTTTTGGTCATTTTTCGTTTTTCTGTAATAAAAAACCTATCCGTGCGATTTTCTTCGTGGAAATTTACATACCCATATATTTTCATGCGAGGAATTCACTGATATTCACAGATTTTTATTATCTTATACCGTTTTTGAGATATAGTCAAATGAAAATTTTGGAAAAAATCGAAACATTTTAAAAATTTGTTATTATATTAAATAATGTACAAGAAATACACTGGTTGAAACCACATTTAGATATCTCGTTTAGTTTTCGAGATATAGCGTCTCAAAGTTGCGATTTGAAAAACATTAAAAATCACTGAAATTCTAAAACTAATAAAGATGTGAAGATTCGCTCAACGGCATTCGATTTATTGTGCCTTAAATTATATAGAACCATAAAGTTACGAATTTCAATGCAGTCACCCATTATTTTTATTTATATCTAACTGAAGTTTTGTTGGTGAAAAAGCAACCACTCTCTTTTATCTTTAAAGTTTGGTGGTAATATTTCCTACCTATATTTCTGTTGCTCTGTGGTGTCTGCAGCGTCTTTAGGAACGGCGACTGGCTCTGGAGGTGGTGCAGGCATGTGTTGTGGACTATCTTCTTCGGAGGGGTCCACGAATCCGTCTCCGTAATCAGAACTACAGCTCTCTTTACTTCCTTTCTTTTGGAAACGTAGCGAGAACGTCTTCCGGAATTTTTGTAACACGCTTTCTGTAAAAACAATTTGAAACTTTATTTTTTTTATGTCGCCAAAGTAATTATAAACATTAATATTGTCACTAATTAAAATAATAGAAATACGTTGCTTAATACATACATTTGGTAAAGTAATGACAGATAAATAATGTGATAAAAATTTACTTATTTGTGATAGCTAACCTAAAAAGGCATATTTATTGATATGTATGAAACACTACTTATTGTCGTCACAGTCAAGATAATACTAAGCATAATCACTTTTATCAAAATAAATAAAACCCGTTGCGTCAAAATGATATTTCAAGGAAATAATCAGTTTATACTTATCGTATATAACAAAAATTTCCTGATGACAATAGAATTTGTAACAAACCTTTGTTGACATAAATAATTAATTCATGATAATTGTAATCATCTTGATAAAAACATCACAGGTACTCCAAAATATTAACAATTTACTGACATGACATAAATTAGCTCACTATTTTAAAATATCTTGTCGATTTCGAGCAACATGAGCTATATTCCATTTGCCATTTGGTTCACTTAAATCAGTTCAGATAAATTAGACAACATTATTAAATGAACTGAATTAAGCAAACTGATGCATTTATTGGCGTGAATTACTTCAGAGTAAACTAGAATTAGTAATTATAGTACTTGAAATAAAGTTAACGAAGAAATACAGCAAAATAAATAAGTGATCTGGTTCAGTAAATGTAAGTTAGATCTGATCCAAATGACAAATGGAATACGCCTATGTATAAACAAAACCACGTATTCGGAATCAATACTGCTAATAATAGTTATTTTTGTATTAAGTAAAATTATTTATTTATTTTCTTATCTTTTAATTTGTTTTCAATTCTTACGTAGAGTGTTTAACTGCAATTGTGTGGAATTCACTTCCAAGAACAAGCGCAGAGCGACACTCCCTTCTTTTATTCTCTTTTTGTTTCATTTTCAGTTACTGCATTGTGTTGCTTTTTCTTTCATATACAATTGCAGGCTATCACTTTTATCTTTTCTAATCTTTGTAGATTCGTTGTTAGATTCGTTATTAGATTCGTTGTTAGGAGTAAGCGTGGATTATTTGAAATGTTTTATGCATGTGTTATGTACGTTGAAGAAAGAAGATAAATGATACGTGAATAGGAGTGATTGGATGGATGTGATTTTTTATGTAAGGAATAATTTCGAGTGTGAATGATAATGTTTGACGGGGGCTGATTATTTGATTATGTTACGACTTAATGTTTTATGAGTGTTTAAGGGTTCGTGCTACCCCATTTGATGGGATATAGCGTGAAGATATGTATGTATGTATTTATTTTTTATTTAAAACCCGTATTTCATGCCTGCTTTACACATTGTTGCCAATTTTTTGCCCTAGAGTCGGCGCCTTTGTAGTCTACATATACTTCATACGATCCCTTCCTGCCACGTGCATCGAATCACGTATACCCTTACCTTACAGACACTCATGCGCACTAAGTCGGTAGGGTTCGCAACAAAGACTGGCCAAAGATTTTTTTAACCTACAGTTTTCTTACAGATATTTGGTTTTGACTTTCGCACAATAGATTATTTGAAAAGCATTATCCTCTAAATCTTAATCTAAAATTTACGAGCGCATAAATGCGTAGAAACAAACCCAGAATTCTTTGTATACAGGGTGTGCAATTTAGTTGTGCCACCATGGTTAAATTAGCAAAGAAATACTGTTTTCTAAGTATATTACAAAACTAATAACAATTTTTTTTACATATGTAGTTTAGATGTTTTACCTGACATGTTCTTGTGCGTTTGGTTGCCGCTTTCGCTGGGTTGGAGCCGAGGATGGCCCGACAGGATGGTCGCTGAACCCATGTCCTTCTGAATAGAAGCATCCACGCTGCCTGTGTTCTTATCCGACCATTTTCTACAAAGAAACAACAAAAATGCGATGTTAAATGTACGTAAAATGTGTTGATTTAAGCAAAAAGTAAATATATGAGACAGAACTCCTAGTCGACATTTGGTGAAACATATTTAAACTTTGTAAGATGTTGTTTCACAAAAATACAAAATAAATAAATATATCATTATGCCTTCATGTCTTTCATCCTTTATTGGGGGACTCTGCCGAAGCAGATCTCGGTAAGTGATATATTGATGCGCGTAAAGTGCCGGTTACCAGTTGTCAAATCACGGCTCTCAAAGATGTTAGTAGTGAGGGAGCCACAGGGGTAATTTTAAATTGGTAAAAATGTTTTGTCGGCTTTGGGGATCGATCCAGGGTTCTTAGGATCCATAGGCCGACTTGATATCACTGAGCCATTGTACTTATACTCGTATACACACATTTTAAGAAATTTATAAAATAGAGACACTAGCTTATAACGCTATCAAACAGACATATTTTAACAAACCAATTGTCAAATCATCAGCCATCAAATCACGGCTATCAAAGATGTTAGTAGTGAGGGAGAGCCACAGGGGTAATTTTAATGTGGTGAAAATGTTTGTCGGTTGTGGGGATCGAACCAGGGTTCTCAGGATCCATAGGCCGATTCGATATCACGAGTCACCTACCCCATTGTTTCACAATTTTAATTAATAAAGCAAAATAGTGAAACAACCAAATGTAAATTATTTCAATCTTAAAACGTAAATAATTTATATTTTTAGAAAGTTGAAATCAATTAAAAATTACTAAAACCAATTTATACACATTGAACATTGTTTTACCGAGTCAATAAAATCTTTAAATATAAAAATAACAACTTGATAAATTTCGCATTTAAAATTTTTGTCTGTAGTGTTGTCATTGATAATCAAGGAAATGGTGTCATTACAAAACAATTTTTATCTTTATAAATAAACAAACAATATATGTAAATACCATATAAGCAAATTTAATTTAGATGCAATTTAAGTGCTCTAGATAAATAAAACAAAGTTTTCTGTAAACATGGTTAAAATGAGCGATAATATACTTGTAAAGTGAAAGATGTTCTTCAGTTGGAGGTTCACGAGTTCAATAAGACAAGGTAGATAAACTTTCCGTTGTTTCACAAAGATTTTGAAGTTTATCTCGCCGGCAGATTGATGTATTAATTTTAACTTTTTAACTTGGAGAGGTTTGATCAAACATTCCGTGCCCTCACCGTAATATTTGGCACGTGTTGTTCAATGAAGAACGTTTTAAAAGCAGTAAGTGAATCTGAACTTTGATAGATTATTCTTGATCAGAGTTGGATTCAACTTAAAGTAATCCACCTTCGTAGATCAAACAGTCTGTTAATTCAATTAGTCACGTGTTTAAAATGATATAAGTGAGCCACGTGTCAAATGGAATACGAGTACAATCAATTCAAATATGAACTTACTGGTAAGTTATGTTGCATGATATATGTTACGAGGCGTTGGCAGAATAATGAGGGAATGTGTTTTGTGCAGAATTGCATGTAGTTTATTTTAAAGACCTATACAAGGCTCATGTTGCTAGGAAGCTACTGAGATGCACGAAACACTGTTTTAATGACCAATTAGTCACCTGAGTTTCAATTCCTATGCACACATTTTCTACTGCAATCATTTTGTTTCTTTATTTTTTTACTGCAATAAAATGTTGTTTGAAATAATCTCTTTTTTAATTAGAATTTAAAGTTGGTTGTCGTATCGCGTAAACCTTATTACAGTGGTTTCCAAACTGCGCACCGAAAATTATTTCAATATTTGAAAATAAGTGCAGCGAACAACAGGCCCGTCTCACTAATTATAATATTGTTCTAAAAATATTTTTATTCAATATTTTTACATAAAAATTATGTATACATACAGGCTATTCAATTTAGTTGTGCCACCAGTGTTATCTCGAGAACTATAAGAGCTACAAGGTTGGTTAAATTAGCAAAGAAGTACCGTTTTCTAAGTGTACTTCAAAACTATAAACAAATTTTTTTTTCGACCAGTGGCTCTTAATATACGTGGTGCAACTTTCTTATTTTAAATGGGAACCTATATTTTTTATTTTCTTATTCGATTCAGTATTTTTTTCTGAATTCAACGACTACAAAGTTCAGTACCCTCACACTACAAAATTTTTGATCTATCAAATTATTTTCAATTTATTCTCACTCTCTTGTTATATTATTACTGACAACATATTTTGAGCCCCCACTGAGATAAAAATGTTCCGCGGCCTTTGTTCACTTTCAGTTTGTCTCCATAAGCTTATATTGCTGTCACTTCTATGTCACTGTTTATTCTTTTATTTTTTGTCCTTGTTAATAGTGTTTTCTTGATTAATTTATATAGAATGTAGTTATGTGCTTATTGAAATTTAATTTCACATTGGGGTAGCAAAAATTTGACTGCCTAAGCGAATGACAAATCCGTTCCTGCAATAATATAATCTTGTGGCCATTTAGTTTTCGGAAAAAGATTTGGATTGGCATCTTACAATCGGACAAGAATAAAATCAGCTAATCCAAATTCAGGATTAGCTTACACTTTTTTGAGATTCGGGTTGTTAATGTTTTACTTCATGAAGTATTAATCAATGAATGGTAATGCTTGTCTTTATTATTAAATGTCATTTGCAAAATCCCTGTGCAATTTTCAATCTGGCACGTCCAAGTCTCGGATGTCGTAAATAATAATAAGATTTTCTTAATTAGTAGGTTTATAGCTGGTCGTAATGTGGGATCCACGACGCGACACAGGTATACAGAATATAAATTTCCCTTATTATTAGTAATTATGCGTTTCATACCTAGAATATCAGAATATACGCAGACGCATGTTTGATGCAATAACTTGGGAATGGCCTACCATATATCGGTAATCAAGGAAAAATATATACATATTACGTACTACCAGTGGCGGATCCAGAAAATCTTTCTGGGAGGGGCGAATTACCTTTTTTTATTTAGTTAAATAAATAAACAAATGAATTTTTTTCTTTGTACCTGTCGAGTTTTTATACGATTAAATGAACTATTAAATCTTTATTTATTTATCTGTAATTTGACAAAGAATAATATCTTAAAATTTTAAAGAAAAAACTGTCTCAGGGGGATGCTCATTCCCCTTTAGATCTGCTAGTACTTACTACTACTACTTTGTTTTTATGTTACTGTTAAAGTGTGAAATGCAGTGTTAAATCATGTAAATTTAGCCAAAAACTTGCACTTGTGGAGCGTGTGTATGACTTATTTATTTGAAATGATAGCGAAGCGAGTCTTGTCTACGGTTACCACCTCAGAACTAAGTCTCGCCCGGAGACGATGACTATGTTTTTAAAGAAGATCCTGTAATTTTATTATTATTACCATATTTGATAAAAAAAGTGTTACATTTTTTTGTCAAAGACAGGTGTTTTTGTTCTCATGGTAAAATAATTACATATAAAATAAAGTAAAACAAGATTGGAAGTGATAAATGTACTGTAACAATAAAATTTGTGTATTTAACGTCATATATACGATTAAACTATAACAATATTGACAAAATTGAAGATAATCACATGCAACAGAAGACATAACCTCACCTAAAATTATGTCTATTTCTGAAAACTTGATACAATTCTATAAAATTTGATCTGATACAAGATGATATATCAACTATTAGATCCGAAATTAATTGTATAAATTCTTCCTTAAAATCATGAGGACAGAATCAAGAAATTGGAAGATTTAGTGACAGAAATTAAACTAGATAACAGTAAAATGTAGAAGATCATCAAAGAAAAAATTTAATAATAGAAGATTCCGAAAATGAGACAGATTTGTCCTGGACAACTAACTGCATAGCACTACATATTCAATTTTACTTACACAACCCGGAGAAATAATAATTAAACTCGGAGCCCGGAGATAACTCACTGAAACCCGGAGTCTCCGCGTCAAATCCGGAGAGGTTGCTAGTCTTGAATTGAGACCAATTTCTGTTCAAATCGAATTTAGTGGAAAATTTGTTAGTAGTGTCAGCAGAGCCAAGAATACATTCTAATATAAAATACTGGTAAATAATCCAAATTTTACAATTGGAATTATATATATTACTTAGGTATTTCATGGATTAACGGCATTTTACAATTTAACGGTAACAGATATATTAAATTCTAATAATTATCTATACGTAATCACGTAAATGATAACAAATTTTATCGTTTAGATAAATCAAGGAATACTTAAAGAATATATAAAAATAGTAATAGCAAATTACATTTTTATTCAAGTAAAAATAACATTTTTGCATATCAAGCATTCTTTGCAATACTTACTAAGCAGAAATAGAATATAATTTAATTTTTGTTTACGTATATTATTCATATTTAGCATTAATATAAATTCTTATTATCAGTAAAATATTTCTTTTTGTTTAAATATGAATCACAGTTTTGCGAAAAGTTATGTTGTTGCTTAATAAATAATTACAAAAAAATTTGAAATATTTTCAAAACCACAATAAGCATAAAGTTTAATCACATTTCTAAAATGACTAATGCAGACTCTTAACAAGAGGATTTTATCACAAATTAGCTACTTTTAAAAATTATTTCGAGAAAGATTAAATTAAATTTAAAAAATATAAATATTTCACCACGTCCTTTACCCATTATTGGATGTGACACTCTGCTGTAGCAAATCTCAACAAGTAATATATTTTGCGTGTGAATTACGGTTACTAGTCGTTAAATTACGGCCCCCAAAGATGTTAGTGGAGGAGGAGCCACAGGAGTGGGTTTTAATGAAGTGAAAATTGTTTGTCGGCCGTGGGAAGCCACAGGCCGACTCGACGTCGATACCTCTCAGTCAACTACTCCATTAAAAAAATAATAATAATTTTATTAAAAAGCCACTTATAAATAAATTAATTTTTTTTGTCATATGTGGTGTGGTATAATTTTTTTTTTGTATTTTCTAATATTCAATTTATCAAATTAGTTACATCTATATGCGCATACAACCAACAATCGGGTCGTTCCTTTTTAAAAAGTGTATGATAATACACAGAGACAAATACATATATTTTTATTTTGACATGTTGGTATTTTTGACGAATTTTCATGCGAGATATTTTTCCAATTTTCCCTTAGATTTGTAGCACCACTTAATCAGATTTCTAAAAACTAGACAACAAAACCAAATTATCAAAATAATATTCGTACCTGCCAGTTTCCCAATCCTGCTCCAGCAAATGCGGCGTCGACGAAGCTTTTGTCCTTCTTTGAGCTTTCGTTAGTCCAGGTGACCGCCTCCTCTCCAACGCTGGTTCATGCGACGGCTACAAACACACACACACACACAGTTTTAACCACTACCATGCACATTAATTATTATAAACTGACTTATCACTGATAGAATCGCTTATTTGACACATCATAGTAAACTGATCGTAACCTTACATTTGCGAATTGACGTACTGTGGTGAATCTTGTATCGTGTGCACTGTGCTCGTGGCTTATCGATGAGCAGTGAGTCACGGTTTGATAAGAATGTGGCTGTTCTGATTCGGTGTAATTACTTTAATTAGTTTTGATCACGAAGACTTGAGTAATTAGATTTGTTTGAGAAGTTTAAATGAATAGATTTTTTTCTGAGTTTATGTTGGAGAAAATTGATTGGGGCAAGGAACATGGCCAACATTTTTGCCCAAAATTTCGATAAATACTGTTCATTTATATTTAAATATCAAGGACTTTATCACGCCTTTTACTTATTATTGGATGCAGATCCCGGTAAGTGATATATTTTACGCGTGCAGTACGATTACCAACCGTCAAATCACGGCTCCCAAAGTTGTTAGTGGAGGGAGCGCCACAGAGGTAGTTTTAATGAGGTGAAAATTGTTATCAAATCCACAGGCCGACTTGATATCACTGAGTCACCTACCCCATAAGGATCTGATAAAATATAATATTATGCATGCGCTAATACCACTTTTAATATTATCTGTAACTTTGTTTCAATTTAATAAGAATTCACGAAATGAATGAATTTTTATGCTAATTAAAAAATATATATATCATCATGCCTTTTACCCATTACTGTTAGTGTTAGTAGTGGGGGAGCCACAGGGGTAATTTTTAATTGGTGAAAATGTTTTGTCTGTTGTGGCGATCAAACGAGGGTTCTTTGGATCCACAGGCCGACTTGATACCACTGAGCCAATACCCCTTAACAATCTTTTAAATGCAAATGAAAACAAAAACTTGATTCGTGAATTGGCAAGGAAGTTACAAATGAAATAAAAAAAAATATATATTAGCCTTAATTCGTTTTATATAAATCTGCCTGTACGGGATGTCTACAATCAAGTTTAATGCAAAATTAAATTTATTATCTAATATTTGTAAATGAATATTCAATACTGATAATATTCAATATAAAATGATTAGTTATTATAATTGTTTACAATTATTCACATTATTTCCAATAAGATTAATTCAATATTAATTTGTAACTGTAATGTGATATGTTGATATGATGAATATGATAATGTGAATGAAGCAAATTAATTTTTCCAATTTTCAATTGTAATTATTATACAGGCTGTTTCATCGAAATGGAACTCGATTTATTCTCAAACTATAAGTTTTAGCAAAAAAAAAATTAAATAAAGAGGCTGATTGCTTAAAATTAATTTATTAAATCAAATTTATTAAATCAATAATTCTCAAGCATACATTTTTCTAAATGATGACCTATATTGCAGCGTTAATATCGATTTAGTTCATGGACAGGAAAACTCATTTCCCATGTTAATCTCATATGTACACCTTTAAGACAGACACCCGGTATATTTTGCCTGTGTCTACACCAATCCTAATTGTTAGAATTTACGAATATTTATGGAAAATTACTGGAACATATTTCACCTAATCACAGTATCAATTAAATCTTGTCCCCGTACACGAAGTTCACAAAATAAACGAAACTAATTTCGCAAGTAATTCTGCAACTTTCGCAATTTAATTCGTTCAAGGCTTTATTCGTTGATCGAGTAATGCCGCGATTTATATCTTAATTATGAAATAGCTCCCGATCGTAAATCCACATGCAGAGCAGATTCAATTAGCTTCATGAAGTGGTGCATCGGAAAATGTAAACTGAATTACCTACAGGGAAATATTTACGACTTTCCCCTGTTGGGAATTTGTTTCCATCATTTTAAATTATGCCCAATTTTATTATTATCATTGTTCATAAATTGTTTTGGTTTGTTTTATGGATATAATAAAATATAAAGCAGTATTAAAATATACCTTCTGCAGTTCCTGATTTTTTTTTTTTAATTTAGAGGTTAGTATCTATTAAAATTAATAATATATATAGAAATCTAGGTTGTACAGTGGTGCACTCAGGAGGGGGAGTGCAAGGGTACAATTGCATCCTCCTTTGATATAAAATTTTTCTAGTTAAGCATGAATAATTCCACCAAATCATGTTTATGTCAATAATAATTTTAGCTGCACCCCTATATTAAAATCCTGGGTGCGCCACTGAGGTCGCATATATAAAATATACAGGATGTTTCTATACGTGTAGATCAAACTTTAAGTGTATATATTATATGATGTACTAATCATACAATTTTTTTTTCAAAATTTACTAAATTATGGTTGGTTTACCTAAAGTAAACATTTTTAGCAACACTGGCTTCATAGTTTTTCCTAATATCTTAATGATTGAATTATAATTATAAATACTACAGTAGTGATTTTATTTAGTATACAACATCAGATAAATGATTACTTGCCGGGCTCATTATTATATTTAATAATTGTTTTATTAAGAATAGCTAGCAATCCAGTGGCACAGAAAATGTTGTACTAAGATATATTGAAATAAATTTTATAAATTTTTCAAAAATTCTTTTTATTCCGTGAATTGACCAAAAAGAACTTTTAAAAAATTCGCAAATTTACTTGCACTATATACGAAAACGTACATATTTTCGTGCCACTAATTTTAATAGTAATTTTAATATATTTAATGCCGACCTCTGTGGCTCAGTGGTTTAGACTACTAGGCTACTGACCCAGAGGTCCCGGGTTCGATTCCCGGTCAGGGCTGGCATCAATCAGCGTCTGTGCTGACTACAGCGCAGACGCTTCCATCTTCATAATCAGCGTCTGTACTGACTACAGCGCAGACGCTTCCATCTTCATAATCAACGTTTGTAGCTGACTACAGCGCAGACGCTTCCATCTTCATAATCAGCGTCTGTACTGACTACAGCGCAGACGCTTCCATCATCATACCGGCTAATAACCAAAAAGCAGTTGAAGCCGTATCATCAAATAAAAAAAAAAAAAAAAAAAAAAAAAAAAAAATATATATATTTAATAAATAATAAATAATTAAATAATATTTACTCATTATTAAAACGTTACGTAATATAATTTTTAATATTAATATATTAGTAATAATATTAATATGTTAAATTAAAACCAGTGGCACTAAAAATGTATGTATTAAATAAGTCAATTATACTAGTCCAGCAAACAGCATATCTATAATGAACAAACATTTTAGTCAGATTTAATCCAAGGACAAATACTGCAAAATAACGTGATAATATACACGTATATTTTCCGTAAAATTCTTAAAACTGTTCTTTAAACAATACACAACTGATAAATAAAATAAAAATGTACATACTTGTGTATAAAATACCACATTTAGTAGAAACATATCGCAACTGCATCGAAAACTTTGATATTAGATTTGTAAACTACACCTAACAGTTTCTTCAAAACAACTAATGTTGGATTGTTTGAAAATTTCTTACAGCGTATGTAGTACGCTTGAATACGTGACTACATTATGAAATCAAAGAATTCGTACGAAGTATTACGAATTTGCATTTTATTTAGGTATTGAGGTTTCAGTTTACACAATTTATATCTTTAATTGATCGATTAAAAATCATAAAAGTATAATCATTAATAGGTACATTCATAGTACAGATTAGCCGTTAATACCATTTTAGTTTCATTTTAAATCTGTTTCCAATTCGCAAAAATAACTAATAATCATACAAGGATAGCTGACTTACGCGTACAAGTGAGGCAAGTGGTGGGGGTAAGACGCCATTTGCAGGAAAGGCAAAGTATGCATTGATCTATTGTATTATATGATATTTTTCTTGTGTTTGTACTGAATAAATATACTATCAAGTGTGAAATTATAGCATGAGTCAAATAGATTATTGAATATATAACATAACCATAAAAAATTGTCATCTTTTTGTTTTTAAAATATTTGCAATTACATGAACATTGTAGAAAAACTCAATAGAGTTGATCAAAACTAATAAATAAAATTATAACTTAGGGGTAATGGCTCAGTGGTATCAAGTCGGCCTATGGATACTAAGTACCCTGGTTCGATCCCTACAGCCGACAAAACATTTTCACCAATTTAAAATTACCCCTGTGGCTCCCGCACCACTAACATCTTTGGGGCCGGGATTTGACGATTGGTAACCGCACTTCACGCGCATAAATATATCACTTACCGAGATCTGCTTCGGCAGAGTGCCATACTCAGAAATGGGTAAAAGCTGTGATGATATATATATTTATTTTTTTATTTATGATTAAATAATAATAATTGAAACCATAGTTTTCTTTATTACTTAATCATGATTAACTTTAATCGGTGATTGAAAAACTGGCCCTTATGGCCGGTTTCATCAACAAATGTTAAATTTTAATCATGGTTTAAATAAATAAAAGCAAATCGAATGTATGACATGTTAATAATTTCATCTGACATGTAATTTTGATTTGCTTTTATTTATTTAATCCAAGTTTAAAATTTAACTTTTGTTGATGAAACCGGCCATTAATGTTTTAGAAAAGTTTGCTTGGATAATCTTATATTTCAAAATTTAGATTATATAAATATATTAATTATAGAAAGGCAACATAAATTATTTTTAATATTTGCTAGCACTAACATGATGTATGAAGTACTCGTACTAATAATAACTCCACATTTATACACAATTTCATTTCATAATTTCAATCTGTAATTAAAATAGAGTTAGTTAATTCTAAATTTAATCCTCTTTATAAATATCAAATAATGTTGAACATTTGGATCATATATTTGCTGCTGCCAAACATTTCTAAATTAGCATTGTTAGAAATAAATTGAATAAAAGGTCCAGAGAACTAAATTTTATTCTCATTAATTGCAAATATTTTTCATTCAAATAATGTAGAATCATTTGTCTTTGGCAGTAGCAAATGTGTTTTCAAAATATATTTCATTTTAGGCCAGCATTAAATTAAGTAGTAACAGTATTGGTGTTTTGTTTTAAGTTATGAGAAACAACTGCATGAATTAAAAAAAAAAAATAATAAATATATCAACACGTCTTCTACCCTATTACTGGGTGTGGCACTCTGCCGAGGCAGATCTCGGTAAGTGATATATTTTGCGCGTGAAGTGCGGTTACCAGTCGTCAAATCACGGCCCCCAAAGATGTTAGTGGTGGAGGAGTCACAGGGGTAGCTTTTGAAATTATGAAAATTGTTTGTCGCCTGTGTGAATCGAACCAGGGTTCTCAGTTTGTGCATAATAAAGAAAAGAGAAAAGAGAAGGCTAAATAAAATGAAAAATGTTGTGAAAAATTGGGTTTTCTTCTTAACGTATTATTATTATTTACGGCCTGCGCTAAAAACGAAGTTTTTCTCATACTTTTAATGCCAAACATTTTCTTTAGTAATTACAAACATTTGTTCATAAATTACGTTCATATTTTTACGTCTAATCTGAATTTACTGCGTCCAACTTCTCAGCGCATTATGAACAACATTTAACAATATTATGAGCAAATTTAATATGTTAATACTAAATAAAGTGTTCAGCATTTGGTGTTTTCTTTTTTTGTATGAAGTATACTATTAAAACCTTTTTAGAAATACTGCAATTACAATACATTATTAGAATATCATTATGTCAACAAATATAAATAATTTAAATAGATTTGCAATTAATTCAATTTACGGTGTGACAGATCTGCGTTTACAAAGCTCAACAAACGCAAGTCGACAATCCTTCCTTTCTTATCTTTTTAATTCGTTTTCTGATCTTACACAGGGTGTTTAACTGCAAGTGCATGAAATTCACTTTCAAATATAAGTATAGAGCGACACCCCCTTCCTTTCTTATCTTTTTGATTCGTTTTCTGATCTTGCATAGGGTGTTTAACTGCAATTGTATGAAATTCACTTTCAAAAGTAAGTATAGAGCCACACCCCCTTCCTTTCTTATATTTTTGATTCGTTTTCTGATCTTACGTAGGGTGTTTAACTGAAATTGTGTGGAATTCACTTTCAAAAACAAGGGCAGGACGACACTTTCTTCCTTTCTTATCCTTTTGTTTCATTTTCAGTTCTGACAATACAGTGATTAACTGCAGTTGTGTGAAATTGTTTCAAAAACAAGTGCAGGCTGTCGCTCTTTTCTTTTATAATATTTGTAGATTCATTCATAAATTTGTTGGAGGAGTGAGCGTGAGTAATTTGAGATGTTTTGAATATATGAAAAGTGTATAGGAGTTATTGGATGTATGTGATTGAAAGTTTGTTATGTGATGAATGATTCCGAGTGTGATAAGTAAATGTGCTTATATGGAGGAAACTGTGAGTGTGGTCGAAGCGAGGGTGGTGTGTTTGGATGAGAATGTTTGATAAGGACTGATTATTTGATTAATCTGATAAGTTAATTTTGTGCATGATTCTGGGGTTCGTGCTACAGCATTTGATGGGATACACATTTTACCAGCCTTCAAATGACCGCATCTACATTCTGATGGTGACGAACTAAAATATAACTCGAGATCTCTCTCTCTATAAGTATATGGTTTACCTGTTTTCTATCATCTATCCACTTTAATTAAAGAATGTCACAGAATAATTTTGTGAAACCTATTTTGAAATTTATATAAATATCAAAGTTGTGTTTTGACGACTATCTATGAAAAGTATATCATTTTTAGATAATTCTGTTATAAATTATAAAATTATAAAAGATAGCGAAATGTGAACATAACAATTAAAATATAATTTGAAGATAATAAGATCCTTTACAAAACATATTTTTGTAACGGAAGTTCAAAAACAGATAAATTTTAGTTATCTCTCTGCATTTGACACATTTCAGCAGCATATTCATTTCGAGTTCTGTAACAAAATTTAAATATACAAATGGAAAAGTGAAATCTCCCTTCAGCGTTTCTGTCATTGTAATCCTCTTTATTATTATCTCAACAGAATGAATATTGTTTCAACCCTGTTGCTGTTTATAATGCAGTGTTATCATTAGTCTACTTGTATTTGTAGTGCGTTAAGCCTTTTCATACCGCAGCGACCAACTTTGAATATTATAAAATGTCATTTTATAAAATACTACAAATTTCTCACTTTATATTTCCAAAGATGTTTTGTACATAAACTTTTAGCAAAATGGGAAAGTATGAAGTCGGCCTATGGATCCTGAGAACCCTGATTCCCACAGGCGACAAACAATTTTCATAATTTCAAAAGCTACCCCTGTGGCTCCTCTACCACTAACATATTTGGGGGAGGGCGTGATTTGACGACCGGTAATCGCACTTCATGCGCAAAAATATATCACTTACCGAGATCTGCTTCGGCAGAGTGCCACACCCAGTAATGGGTAGAAGGCGTGATGATATATTTATTTATTTAGTTTATTTTAAGAAGTTTTATAAAATTCGTTTTCTGCACATATTTTTTTAACATTTGCGATACGGAAAGAATTCCAAACACATTTAAAATTATTTGCAAATGATACAAAATAATCGAAGAAAAATATTTAAAAAGCAATTATTTTATTTGTTTTTTATTTTCCGAGTTATGTTCTCTATTACACACATAATCGAATGAACAACATTTTCAAAAATCTAAATGTAATCGTAAATTTTTTATGTAAAATACAAACAATATTTGGTTTGAAAATGAGCATACTCAAATCGTTAAGTTAATCAAATAAAGCCATGTTTTATGAAAATATGTTTACTTATTTGCAAATTTAATTGAAAATATTTTGAAAATGATTGATGTGTTCCATTTCAATCCACATTAAAAACTTCATTAATTAAAGGTATTTCACGATGAAAAATATGTCAGCGAAATCTATGTTTGCAGAAATGCCACGCCTAGAAAAAGGTGTGCTGATGATATATTAATTTATTTATAAATAAGACTTGTGTATTATAATTATGTAATTTAATCACAGCTCGTATAATATTGATCTAAATAATTTTATAACCTGTCAAAACATTTGTATAATGCGTAACAGTAGTATAATAAAACATAATATTTTCCTCATAAATATTGCCATGCAAATAAAACCAAAATGATAAAACTAGAAACTAGTATTTCTTGTCCATTTCCTGTGCAGTCGGCTCTATCCATAAATCATCTCTCCTTGGCTTATATTAAATTTAACCTCTCTTTTTATAAAAATACCCGCTTTCAATTATTTCTCCTTATAAATCCTCGTGTCTGTTGCATTTCCCGTGGCGCCACTGTCATTACATCCGCCAGTGGCGTATCAAAAAAATAAAAACAGTATAACCACAGAAATAGTCAAGGATACAGTGATTTTTTTTATAACAGTCACATGTTTTAAACGGATTTCTCCATTGACCTGATAGTTTTCTTGGCATTACTCTTCACTGGAATTACTATATTAAAATAAGGAGAGCAGCCTCCCCGTGGACATGGAAATTTGGTAAAATTTGATAAATTTCTCTATCCGAAATTAGGAAAATTATCTGTTTTGTATAAAACGAAATATTCTTCACCTTGTTTCTCATAGTAATGTAACAAGGTGGTTTTGAGTTGACTGTAGATGATCTGTTAGTTTGCTTCCTTATTTTGTGCGATAAGATTCTCAGAAAAAATCTTATCGTGACAACGAATATGTGTGGTCATCTGCATTCGTCAGCCATGTGTTGCATCCCCAAAATACCACTATTCACCCCTGTTCAAAAACATAGTGTCTGTTTTTGAGCTGTAGCATCAGTCAAGAAAAGTTTGCTCCGTCGGCCGGTCAAGATGTGACCGGCGACGAATCCGTTTTCGCGCTTTGCGCGTATTTAATTAGCATTTAATTATTCTTAGATGTTTTTTGTTCTATTTTATTATAATTTAACTCGTATTATATGTAGCAATTCACGTTAAATAAAGTTATGTGTTTTATGGTGCGTTATTATTTATTTAATAGTAACCGCGAAACGTTTTATTCACAATCTAATAATTCGATCTTGCGATGTTCATACCCCCTCGTGTTACAGTAAACTATTGTGCCAGAAGCATAATTTTAGTTACTTTCTACAAATTCATTCTCGCGTAGATTAGCCGCTATATTTTTCAAGAAACTTTCTTGACGTCTTCTTTCTAAAAAGTTTCTCAGAAAACTTTCCCAGTGTGTACGGGGCATTACGAGTGGAACAAATAAACGAACCTATGTGATAGGAATTATGAATGCAGATGAAGCAAAAGAAATAATAATATTCAAAAGACGTACGCAGAAGAAAGAAGGCGAATGATAAGTGAATAGGAGTGATTGGATAGATGTGATTGAAGGTTTGTTGTGTGATAATGATTTCGAGTCAGATAAATGAATGAATTTATATGGAGTGATCTATGAATGTGGTTGAAATGAGAGTGGTTTGTTTGGATGAAAATGTTTAACGAGGGCTGATTGTTTGATGAGTGTGATGAGTGAATGTTTTATGAGTGATTTTAGGGTTCGTGCTACCCCATTTATTGGAATATAGCGTGAAGATATGTATGTACACAGAATTTTCTTAAGGGAGTGGTCTAAATATAAAAATAACTCTAATTCAACTTTTTTCTTTTTTAAAGATATTTTATTTGTTTTCTTTGAAAGTGTCTCTAAGGGAAGGGGCCGAACGCCACTGTAATTAAAGAATGTTTCTAGGGTTTGTGCTACTTTATTTAATGGGGCATAGTGTGATGTTTAGTATTCTCCCTACGCCGCTGCACCCACGTGCATCGCAGTGAATTAATTAGTGCATCCAACGTTGTGCCCTTCCGCGACGAAGCACCGGAAGGGCGAGGGGGTGCAAGGGGAGACGATTACGTAAAGCCGCTTAGCTGTGCGTGTGCGCAAGTGCGAAGCGTGCAGAGATGGGATTTGCGGTATTTTGAGTGAAACCTAGCAAAATATTGTCGTAGGAATTTAAGTGTGTCGATGTTTTATCGTTTTATATGTGCAAAATGATGAGTTTGCATAATGTAGCTTTTAACGATTTGAATTTGAGATTTGTGTTTATGGGATCGTTTAGAAAGGCTTTAGACTGTTTAGAGAAGAATATTTTCCAGTAATGGATTTTAGTAATACTAGATTTAGTCGTAAAAGGAAACGGATTTTAAACATTTGAATAGATAATAGAATGTTATGCGATTCGTACGAACTATTTTAATAGAATGATGTAAATGTTAAATGTTATTCAAATAAATGACATTCTTTCTTTTACATACGTACGAAGTGTTTGATTTTTTCTCAGTAATAATATAACAAGAGAGTGAGAATAAATTGAAAATAATTTGATAAATCTTTCTAAAACTTGTTGCCAGGCAATAGTCACGAAAGCCCATAGGGCTTGAGTGGCTATTGCCAAATGGCAACAAGTTTGAGAAAGATGCTGGAGAATTATTTTCTAATTTATCGAACTCTTGAGTTATATTCAATTAGATTATTTTTTGACTTAGCTGTTGAGGTTGATTCATCCGACTTAAAAGATTTTGAACTGGGTCCATATCGATTGATTACTTATTAATGTATTCTTAAAAGTTGTTTCCAAAATTTTTTAGTGTATTTCTATATCTAAAATACAACTAAATCGATTTTTTTCACACATTTTACTTGACGCGTTGACACTTTTAAATAATTATTTGAGAACTACCTATCATTTGTCACAAACAAAAAAGCATCTACAGTGATAATTCCCGGGAATAATCACAAGAGCGTTATTCTCAGTATAATAATGACAGGATTGGTTAAAACGCAGACACGTGACATACAGTCAAGTATTTCATTGGTTTTAAGAAACGTCAAAAAATAATCCGTAAAATTAAAAAATAAATAAATATATCATCACGCGTTAGATGTCATTCCAATAATAATTATAATTTAAAATAAAGAAATTTTAGATAATTATATACTAAATATAAATAAATATAAATATATCATCACGCCTTCTACCCATTACTGGGTGTGACACTCTGCCGAAGCAGATCTCGGTAAGTAATATATTTTGCGCGTGAAGTGCAGTTACCAGTCGTCAAATCACGGCCCCCAAAGATTTTAGTGGTGGAGGAGCTACAGGGGTAGTTTTTTGAAATTATGAAAATTGTTTGTCGCCTGTGGGAATCGAACCAGGGTTCTCAGGATTCACAGGCCGACTTTCATACCACTGAGCTAGCCACCCCATATATACTAATTGAGAAAAAATAAATAAGTTTCTATTATTGGAACAAATTAAATATAAACAAAATGTATAGCACTCAAAACAAAAACTCTAAATTAATAAAAAAAATTAGATAAAAACCAAACTACAGGTATCAAAGGGCTCTATCGACCCATTGGACCTGCGGGCGCCCATGGCTTTTACTCATTCAGATAATTACAATTTGTGTACAAACTCCATGAGTAATAGTTGTCATTACCCGCTCAATGAATAATACGGTATTATTTTTAGTGAACATATTGATTAATCAAATTCGTAACGAGTTAACACTGAGTAAATAAAATTGTCCACTTCCACGACAAAGCTAATTAATTATGACGTGACAAAACGGAATTAACTCATCAAAAACCCTAATGCTACCCTCCAAAGCCAACAATTACATTTACAACGAACACAACCCATTTTCCAAATGACATTTTCCTTTATCAATACCTCATTGAATATCCAATACCTCCCACATATTCCTTTCGTATGTCGTTAGGCCGATATTCATTATTCAAACAACCGAATTTTGTCCGGGACTGACATTAACTCAGCCGGTGACGTTGACGACGAAGGGATCGAGTCTGGTCGGACGCGGAATTTCTCCCCGAGGTGCGTGTGTGATGTTTATGTAACGAGGTTGCCCCCTGTTGGGCTGTTAGCTCATGTATGCATGCATTGGAGATGCTGGAGTCTGGAAATTTTCGACGAGGAAGCCAGAGAGTTAAGATATTGTTTTCTTTTGTAGGTAAGCGAAATTGAGGATAAAGGTAAGTTGGTTTAGTGATAGTTATTGTTTGTGTGGAAAGATGGACTAAACTTAAACTTGATATATCGGGTGGTGCTTGATAAGAGCGAACATAGGAATTATGTAATTTCCTATTCTTCTACTAATTTCGTAGCAACTGCCATGACTTTTGTTTTTCATGATCTTTTTATAATCGTCAATGTTTGAAGGTTATAAACGTTAATTTATTGTGTAAATAAAATAAAATAAATCAAAATAGAATTAGTATTCCAAAATAATAAATGTTCTGTTTTGTTTGGGTTTATTTAAATCGATATTTGACATCTGTCATTTATTGTTATATTACACATTAATTAAATAAACAATGCTTGTCTTAGAAATATCATAAACGATTTCTTGCCGCTCTGAGTGTTGCAAAGGGATACTTTCCACACACTTATGTTGACTTTTCAAGACGGTCGTAGAAAAAAAAAATTTAATCCACAACTCATATATAATAAAGACGTTATTACACTGATTTCAGTTGAATTAAATGGCTTATAAAACACTAGTGTTTTATATTCCATAAAACAGTAGGCATATTCCATTTGCCATTTGGATCAGATCTAACTTACATTTACTGAACCAAATCAGTTATTTAGTTCGCTATATTACTTCGCTGACTTTATTTCCAGTACTAGAATTACTGATTCTAATGAAGTAATTCACCCCAATAAGTGCATCAGTTTGCTAAATTCTGTTCATTTAGTCATGTGTCAAATTTATCTGAACTGATTTAAGTGAACCAGTTGACAAATGGAATACAGCTACTGTAAACAACTTGTTACTTAGTAACCACTTCATGATCTACCGTATCTTGAGAAACTATATATAACCGAATCAACGTTGAACGTTACGACCAATCTTCTTCGATACCTATAATTATGAGTTGTGGATAAAATTTTGTATTACACTTGTGTTTTGTTGGTATAGAAAACACTTAAGAATATTAAACACTTTTTTATATACCTAATAAAACACTTGTATAATAAATAACTATTAAATGCTTAATAAACAAAGGTTCGCAAAATAATTATTTCAGAGATATGAACTATGTTTAATATCTGAAGTCAATTACTTAAATAATTTCTTATTTCACTAATTCTTCAAAAATAACAATAAAACCATCTGTATTTGTAACATATCAAAAATAGACATGCTATTTCTCTAAAAATCTATTTTATTAAAGCCAAAACATAGAACGTAAGTCACCCTTTGCCCTTTGTGAAAAACATATTCAAACAAATAACAGTCATTTACAAAATCTACACAGCAACATAACTGTCACATCAAAATTTATTCCTCCATCGCTACCATAACACAAACATAACGATACGAAATTCCAGTTGGCAAAAAATGTCGAAAATTTTATTTATTTACTCGACAAGTGTATCACCCTCCCTTTATGTCCTCGTATCGCATTTCAGATCTCTCAACAATCGTTTAAATCCCCAATCCATGACCTAACATCAAATAAATATTCATCTCGCACGATTTCCATCTATATATAAATCCTGGCGAATTTAAAACGCACAATGAGGGCGGGTTGGTTGGGACTGCGCAGAGCTATAAATTTCAGCAGCGATTGAGAACTTCTCGGAATCCAACGAAGAACCGAATAGCGAGGCATCGACTATCGAAACCCGACAAGACGTTGTAATCATGCGTGACGTTGGACAGAATGCACACGATCAATTGTTTACAGTATGTTTTTAAAAGAATTTATCACAAAGTATTTAACGCTTTTCTTTTAGTTTTAATTGAGAAAAAATGATATTTTTCAAATAACTGATATATGCTATATCTCTTAACATACTGTGACGTCACTCGAACCAAGGTTCGTCAGTTCGAATCCGCCTGTCGACAAAGTATGATTTGTCGTTAAATAAAAAATGCAGTTACTTGTATTAATCATACTCGGGCGCTATAAGCTAGTCACTTATATACATATGCCTTAAAAAGTAACATAGACTAAAGAAACCGGCAGTACGGCAGCGTAAAAACTGCGGCTCGGTGTGCCCGGTAGGCCCAGGTCCGATTAGGGCTGTAGCGCCATTGAAGAACAAGAAGATATATGCTATTTCCGTTTGTTTTTTATTCAAGACTTCTAAAGATCGACGCGATGCCACGGAACTATATACTCCCAACAATGGGTTCCTGTACCATAATGGAAATAACAACAATTAAGGATAAAAACATAAAATATGTATTGAATAATACCGATTAGTGAAAAAAATAGTGAAAAATAATGTTTAACTTCAGAGATATAAGCGTTTATAAATATAGTGACACCACATGTCCAAAGATTCTCATTGGCCACAAGTATTTTCGCTCGGTAAATAAGAGACATATGTGGAGTAGAACGTAACTAAATATGACATCTCAGCACTGGTTTTTCAAACTGTTTTCTGGTATGTAGTGTTCAACATGTTGTATATTTATTACTATAATTTAATTTCATGTTATGGGGTGGCTAGTTCAGTGGTATGAAGTCGGCCTGTGGATCCTGAGAACCCTGGTTCGATTCCCACAGGCGATAAACAATTTTCATAATTTCAAAAGCTACCCCTGTGGCTCCTCCACCACTAACATCTTTGGGAGTCGTGATTTGACGACTGGTAACCGCACTTCACGCGCCAAATATATCACTTACCGAAATCTGCTTCGGCAGAGTGCCACACCCAGTAATGGGTAGAAGGCGTTATGATATATTTATTTATTTATTTATTTAATTTCATGTTCTTAAGCTTGTAACTCCTATAAAATTTGATTTTCAACAAAGTAAGATTATTTTTCAAGAATTCATTCGTATATTATTTGCACTCTTTGAACGAAACAAGTTAAGTGCCACTGAACCGAACTTGGGACATCACAACTCCAATACAAAACTATAAAAAATAATATATCTCTTGTAATTTTCAACACGCGTTTTCATTGATCGTCATAGTTTCATAAAAAAAAATAATAATAATAAGTACAGGAGCCCATTATAATAATTAATTTAATGAAATTCCAGATAAAAACCATTACGTCCTATAAATTGGAATTTCTATGAATTCAGCTCGTCTCTTATAATCCTATAAAGGTAATCTTCTGAAAGGTTCCTTTTGTAGGAAAATCTCTTAAATCAAATTATTATAATTGTACTTGCAACCATTCCTCATTTCAAATTAAAATTATCCTTAGATAATATTTCATTAACATGATTGTGTATTATCAACTTACATTCACGCAACAAGATTTTGAAATTTCTTAGTTAATTACGATAAATTTATTACTGTAACAGCAGAGCTGGGCAGTAGCTAGCTACTTTTGTAGCTTAGCTACTAGCTTAGTTACATTTACCTTAGCTGTAGCTGTAGCTTAGCTAACTGTGAAAAAATATAGCTGTAGCTTGTAGCTAGCTACTTTTTTTTCTATTAGCTTAAAAATAACAACTGAAGCTACTTTTTGTAGCTTAAAGCTACTTTTTATAGCTTAAAGCTACTTTTTAAGCCGAAGGTCAACAAAGTACGCATGTGTACAAGCTAAACCCACACAAAATAATTATTTGTTGCCGGTTCTAACTGGCTCTAATACGCAAAAATACACAGTAGGTGCCAGATGGTATTTGCTATTTTTGATATTTATGTACATAATAGTAAATTAACAGTCATTATAACAAAAGACTGATCATATGACAATGGCAAATTTAATTATTCCACACTAATTTAAAAAAGTAGCTTTAAAATTTAACAGCTACTTCAACGAAAGCTTTTAGCTGTAGCTTAGCTATATTTTACAAAATATAGCTTATAGCTGTAGCTTGGCTACTTTTTTAAAGAATAGCTGTAGCTGTTGCTTAGCTACTTTTTTTAAGTAGCTTGCCCAGCTTTGTGTATCAGTTAGTACTTCTTCTGAAACACAATAATCTTTAACATTTGTAGGTATATGTTACCGACACAGTATAACACGTGAGTAAAGTGTCATTATTTGCCTGAAGCGACTGCAACCCTCAGGAGTCAATCTTCGCTCTCGTCAAATAAGGACGAACTTTACTCCCTTGTTACATAAACTACTAATTTGCAGTTATTTGTACAGAGCGCAGCTCTTGTTTTTTATTTACTTATTATTATTATTATTTATCATCATTACTGCGTTTGTTCTAATTGTACTCAAATACCTCTTTAATTTCTATAAATATATGACCGTGTATCATTAACTTTACACATAGACATCCCACCCATGTCAGAGAGAGAGATAGAGAGAGAAACTATAACAGAGGAACGTGATAAACGCTCCTGTTCAGGTAAAGCTATTAACCGGAATCACGCGACGGCGACGGTGAGCCATCTAACAATGTCGACCAGCGGCAGTGAAAATGTTTTCACAATGTATCTGCAGGGTTGAACATAGAGTAGACTAGCATCAGCATCAGCATGAACAGCCAGACCCTTACTTGATGAATGGCGAAGGATTATTGCGAGGAAATGAATTTGGAAGAAGTTAAATGTGGGACGATGCGCAGTTTTGTTGGATTAATTGAAATTTGTGGGTAAAGTTACTTTGTGGCGATGACAAATTTAAAAAATAAAAAAACTTCTTTGACAACTACACACGAATATTGAATGCTTTTATCGTTTTATCCCTTGAAATTTTATAGGAACACGTTGATAAAACTTCGACAGATTTTCTAAATGCTCTATGACGAACTAAGTTCATTTATTTATTAGCAGTGCTTCATTCTTACTAGTTAACAGTCTAATTGTTAAATGACGAATTTTTCTGTTTGTATATAAAATATATGGGGTGGATAGCTCCGTGGTATGAAGTCGGCCTGTGGATTCTGAGAACCTTGATTCGATTCCCACAGGCGACAAACAATTTTCATAATTTCAAAAACTATCCCTGTGGCTCCTCCACCACTAACATCTTTGGGGGCCGTGATTTGACGACTGGTAACCGCACTTCACGCGCAAAATATATCACTTACCGAGATCTGCTTCGGCAGAGTGCCACACCCAGTAATGGGTAGAAGACGTGATGATATATTTATTTATTTATTTATTTATGTATATAAAATAAAGTATGGAACACGTAAGTAAAGTGTAATTATTTGCCTTAAGCGATTGCATCTGAATAGTAGGAGAAAAAAGGATTCTGTATGATACTATATTGAAAAGGAAGAGAATGTGGTTGAAACATGTGTTGAGAAGGGATAACGTAATGAAGAACGGACAGTATAAGGTAAAAGAGGCGGGAGGAGAAGGAATATAGTAGATGACCTCAAAGAAGGAAGAAGTTATGTAGAAGTGAAGAAATTGGAGAAGGCATGTAGGACCTGCGCCAGGCAGATAACTATTGATGATGATGACTCTGTATACGAGGTGTGGTTATTACATAACGAGTCTGACGCTGCATCAGTCGAAGTACACATGCGTCAAACACCAGCGACAGTCAGCTTTTTAGCGTGAAGCTTTCTCTTTCGAATGCAGTACCTCTCGCTTCTGTAAACAAATCCGTATAGCCGTAGCATTCGTTTTAATTAGAGTTGTTTTTTTTGCTTCGCCGAAAAAATGATAAGCGCAATATTAGAGCAACGAATTGTTGTGAAATTTCACATGAAACTTGGCAAAACTACTACTGAAACTTATAATTTATTGAAAAAAGTACCCGAATTGTGGAAGAACAAGTCATTGTTCCTCCATCAAAACAATGCGCTGGCTCATTCTGCAATGTCTGTCAGGAGATTTCTAGCCAAGTACAGCATCTCAGTGTTGGACCATTCGCCTTAATCGCTAGATCTTGCACCGTGCGAGTTCTATCTTTTTCTAAGGTGTAATTTGTCTTAATAGCAACAAGATTTGAGCTTTGAAAGAGAAATCGACACGCGTTCTGAAGGAGCTGACAGAAGAAGACTTCCAGCACTGTTTCGAACAATGGAAGATTCGCATGGAGCATTGTAGGAGGGGTGTATATTGAAAGTGAATAAGTAAATAGGTATGGCATCAAAATAAAATGTTAAAACAGCAGCAGTCTCGTTATTTAATAGCCACACCAAATAATTTTTAGCTTGAGTGGGTTTCGAACTCGGAATCTCCAGATTCAAATTCCATAACGCTACCAATCCCACCGTAATGTCGGATAATCATAGCTTGTTGAGTTTATATAAGAATACATTTGTAAAAATATTAAAGGTGACTAATCAGAGTAACTCGTAAGTTTTTCGCAAACATTGATAGTGAAATTGGTACAACACGACGTATTACATCAAACAAGCCACATAACACATAATCATATAATGTGACATCAGCTTAACAATAACTCATCAAAATTTTCACAAATTTATATGAATTATGTATAACTTCCAGTAAGAAATGTACCACAGTCGAATTAGAGCATCCACCACAGTTCTCAAGCACGAAATATGTTTTATTTATTATAATTTATTTATTATAGCCCTACTCTTACTGTGACAGAATGTATAAAGTTTTTGGAGTGTGTGACGTAACTCACCGTGACAGGAGCGGTGTGGGCCACCTCGGGGGTAGGGGGGCGGTGCCGCGGACTGGGACTCAGACCGTGGTTGCCCTGCTCTTGGCCCTGCCGCTTGCATGGGAACTGGCCACTGGAACAAATCATCATCATCAGAAACATCCATGACTATACATAGACAGAATAGTAAAAAATGTGTGGCGTTACTAAGTGGTAAGTTTAGGAGGAACTTGGAAAATTAAATACAAAACTAGTTGGATATAGAGATTTCGTACATTTTTAAATTCAGACAGACTTATAGTTATCATTAAGACATTGTATGAGGCAGGGGTTCTAAACTAGGACATCATGGATCTCTAAGGGGTACATGAAGCTTCTACATGCTTTTATAGGAACTACGTAACAGTATATTCCACATCCAGGGAAAAAACTATTTTAGCACGTCTTCTAATTATTAAGATATTGTTCAAAAACTGTTTTATGAGAAAATTTGGGTAAGATTTTCAAAAAACGTTATAATTTTGTTAAAAAGTTAATTGAAGCACGAGAAATTCAATGCCGTTGAGCGCATCTTCATATCTCGTTTAGTTTTGAAGTACGAAATCTGATAACGAAAAATTAATACTTCTCCGAAGGCTACGTATATCTTGAAAACTAAACCAGATATGAAGATGCGCTCAATGGCATTGAATTTCTCATGCTTCTATTAATTTGTAAGCAAAGTTACGTTTGAATTTGTTTGAATATTTCCTAAGTGCCCTTAATTTTTTTTTAGTTTTAGACCAATTTCAGTCTGTTTTCTCTAACATTCTTTATCGTAAGAATATTATAACGAAAATTTACATACATATGTATTTTCACCCGTTGAATCCAATGGTAAAGTCACCAAGTGCATATGTCTTTTAGTTTTTGAGATATTATTCAAACACTGTTTCAGAAGAAAATGTTGATGGAAAATTTTCAAAACTTAAAAATTGCTGAAAATTTCTTTATAATTAATTGAAGTATGAGAAATTAAATGCCGACAAGCGGCACTTGAAATCACTTTTAGTTTTTGAGATATATCCTCTGGAAAGTCGGAAATCTGATGAAATATTTTTTTTTAAATTCAACTTTTCAGGGGGCTACATCTTAAAAACTAAACAAGATATGAAGACAACATTTTTCACAAATATCTTTCAATTCTCTAATGACCAAATTACAACTACATATTACTATATCACTAATGAACAATATTGAATACAAACGAGCTGTCAAATATTATATTCAGCAAAGCATCCACTAATTAGATCCGATATTTATCATTTAAACGTCACTTTCAGATCAACCAACCTTAAAATTTTGAATGGGAATGTACGCCTCTGTGTCATGGTCAGCCTGTTGTAATCATAACGGGACCTATCAACGCATTTTTTCGATATCTTCCGAGTAATAACAGTGGTACCAACTAACGAGAAGCAAGAAATAGAACCCGTGTCCCATTTCTTAGTGTAAGGTTATATTTAGCCCCTAATTGGAGAAAAGCGTGATGGTATATTATTACGCATCCAAAAGGTTTTCTTTTTCATTCTACCTGTGTGATAAATACAACTTCTAATTTGTTTTGATGGAAACAGCGAAGGTAAAGACTAGAAGGTTTAACCTTTGCGATCTCTTGCCGCTGAATATTCATAAGGCGTATATTTAGAATTTTTTGAATACGTTGCTACTAAAGAGATCGCTTCCTGCAGATGTATAAAAGTTTCAGACCTTCTTGGAAAGGTCTGCGAGCCCTCTTAGATATAATTTCTCTTGGGCGTAAAAACTTGCACATATATCATGTCTTTCTTTGGCACTTTTATTTTACCCAACAAATAATATGTAGCGAAAGTTAAACAACACATTTATCAAAGATATGGTAGAAAAACTTTAGAAATTATGAAGTTTGAAGGAGACTTATTGATACAGTATCACACTATGACACAATAAATTGTCGTCGGGCATTTTATGAATTTTCTTGTTGAAATTCTTTCGGAAAATAATGCAATAATCACTTATAACTATTACCGATATACATTTTTTTAATTCACGAGTATTTTTGTTGCTATGGAAATATTTCCTAAGAGCAACATAAGCCCGAATGAACAGCGAAAAAAAGTTTCTGGGAATATTCAATGTACGTGTTATATTCAGTAAGAATATTGCCCCACAAAAACAATAAAAAAATTACAATATTATAATTTTAAAATACTTACATTAAAAGCTGTACCAATTCCATTTGCCACTTGGTTCACTTAAATCAGTTCAGATAAGTTAGACAACATGATTAAATGAACTGAATTAAGCAAAGTGATGCATTTATAGGGATGATTTACTTCAAAGTAAGGTAGAATCAGTAATTCTAGTACTGGAAATAAAGTGAGCGAAGTAATCCAGCGAAATAAATAAGTGATCTGATTCAATAAATGTAAGTTAGATTTGATCCAAATGGCAAATGGAATACGCCTAACATATTCTTCATTTCATCATTATATGTCAAACAACTTAGTTGCTAAGTTACTAAAAAAAAATAGTTTAAAACTGTCAATTTTTTATATAGAAAATTATCATTAATAATATACAAGAGAGTGAGAATAAATTGAAAATAATTTAACAGATCTTTCGAAAACTTGTTGCCATGCACGAAAGCCTGTAGGCTTTCGTGCATGGCAACAAGGGCTTGAGGGCTTGAGTGGCTATTGCCAAATGGCAACAAGTTTTCGAAAGATCTGTCAAATTATTTTCTAATTTATCGAACTCTCGTGTTATATTTAATTAGATAATTTTTTGACTTAGCTACTGAGGTCGATTCATCCAAGTTAAAAGATTTTGAACTGGGTCCATATCGATTTATTACTTATTCATGTATTCTTGGAAGTTGTTTCCAAAATTTGGTGGTGTATTTCTGTATCTGAAATGGTACTAAATCGATTTTTTTCTCACTTTACTTGACGCGTTGACAGTTTTAAATAATTATTTGACTACTACCTATCATTCGTCATAAACAAAAGCACTTACAGAGATTATTCCCGGAAATAATCACAAAAGCTTTATTCTCGGTATAATAATGACAGGATTGGTTAAAACGCAGACACGTGACATACAATGAAACATTTCATTGCTTTTGAGACACGTCAAAAATATAAATATATCATCATGCCTTTTACCCATTACTGGGTGTAGCACTGTGCCAAAGCAGATCTTGGTAAGTGATATATTTATGCGCGTGAATTGCGGTTACCAGCCGTCAGATCATGGCCCCCAAAGATGTTAGTGGTGGGGGAGCTACGGGGGTAATTTTAAATTGGTGAGACAATCACTATAATTGCACTAGTACAAATTACCGCTGTAATTACACTAGTGCAAATATCACTTATTAATTCACTCATTTCCATATCAACGTGGTCAAATAATGAAACGTGATTGGTTGTATAAAATCGAGGGTCAATATTCTTTGAAATAACTGCAATTTACCGGTATCTAACTATTTTATATATTTCTATATTAAATATCATATCTAAATTAATTTCATAATTATATAGGTATTTATCGTTCCAGATAATGTGTTTCAATAAGCAAACGCTGATAAATAATTATTGTTCTAATACGTTTAACGACACTATTATCTAGAAAATTATGTGTTTCCAAGAACACTGCCACACATGAAGACAAATATACAAGAGACCATGTTTGATAAAATATGATGACAAATATGCAGCAGAAAAGTTGTAAAAGTAAATTTATGATAGTGTAAAATAACAGTAAATAAAAATAACATATTTCATCGCGATTTGCAGCAAAGCAAAAGAGAAATAGTATATTAAAGAACAAGTTTCATAATTAGTAGTGTGTTTTAATGAGCCAAAAGTAATGTAGGAATAAAATTAAAGGACACAGGCTTATTAAGTTGTAGACGTTTATTGAAGATAAGTTGACAACGTTTCGGCTACGGATGTAGCCATCTTCAGGTCAGAAGTAAAGATGTTAATAACAATGAACAATAAACTCTAAATTGCAGTTCTTCAGGGTCAACATTGCAATTTAGAGTCTTTTTATTTGCTACTTTAACTTCATACTACTTTTGACATTTTTCGCATTGTTGACCCTGAACTTCGATTATGGAATAATTTAAGAAAAAAAAATTATTGTTCATTGTTATTAAGGTAGTACTAGTGTGACGGTGGCGCCATCGGTTGTCGAGTGGCGAAACTGCAGCTCAAAAAAATTGAATAAAATAAGTGTTTTATACCTATTATGATTTGAATATCATGAATTGTTAACAGGTTGTTGGTCTAGTGAATTTTCAAATACCATACCACCGTGTGGTGTTGCCATTTTAAATTGGGATTCTTAATTTTTCGTTAAAAACAAGGCTTTGCATAGCTATATATCCATTACTAAACGATAAAAAACTTTCTTCTTCTGATACAATATACATGGATAGTTCTAGAACACCATACTAGTTTTTCATAAAACTGCAAAATTTTAGAGGTACACAAACCAAATATGTGCGATTCTGAGTGATGATCGCCATAAGCCCCGTGTATAGGAACTCAACTTTACAAGCAAATATATTTGTACATAGACGATGAATGTGTTTCATATTTTAACAGGATGCGTATGACTATCCAATGTTTAAGTGCGACAAATTTCAGTCAGATCTGCAAAAAAAAATTTCACGCTAGTACTACCTTAACATCTTTACTTCTGACCTGAAGATGGCTACATCCGTAGCCGAAACGTTGTCAACTTATTTTCAATAAACGACTACAACTTAAGCCTATGTCCTTTAATTATATTCCTGAGTTTCATAATTGTCATTTTATTTTGTGACAAAGGAGTTTGGGTCACGACGCCCTGCGGAGTGGCCCAACCCTTCGAACAAAACATCGACCGTTATGAAATGAGTTTTTTATATTATTTGTTTTATATTTTCCGCCTTTTATGCTATCTTTAATAAAGATCGTAGTATTAAAATTTAGATAATTTTGTGTTTGATGGTGATACTGATATGAAGTTTGAAAATTAAATTGTTTGAAGTAGAAATTGTCAAGTTGTTTAAAGTAAAATTGAGAGGGCTCGATTTATCTTGCACCCCACCTGAAATACGTGAAAATGCTGAATATATCGTCATGAATTTACTTCCTAGCAAGTCCCATCTTTTTTTGATATTATATTTACATACATACATACATATCTTCACGCTATATCCCAACAAATGGGGTAGCACGAGCCCTAAAATCACTCATAAAACATTCACTCATTACATTCATCAAATAATCAGCCCTCGTCAAACATTATCATCCGAACACACCACCCTCACTTTAACCACATTCATAGATCACTCCATATAAATATATTATATTTCAGCAGAGTTATTGTTTCTTTTATATTTCAAATTTAATAATAAAACAAAGTTCACACGTCAATACTTATATTAAAAATAAATTAATCTGCTATCTTGAACTAATTACTTCATTGCTAGTCTGGTTGTGGAAATATTATTTTATATAAAACAATTCAAATAATTTTCATAGCATGATAAACCGATTATATTCGTTCATTAAATAGCATTAATTTTAAAGCAGATAAAAACGAGTACGACAATTCTTTCATGTGATAATTTTACAATGAAACAGGATATGAAATGAAAGAGTATTGTTTTTAAAAATACAATTTTTCAGTTCTGTTTGATGAATGAAATATGCTGTAACAATATACGGATTTGACTTCGCTTCTATAATTATTACAAATATACTTTAATATTCTGCTTTATTTTCCTTTTGCTAAAATCCACAATGAAAAACTACATTACAAGCTTAGAAACTGATTTAACAATTTAGGAACTACACAACGACATATATAATAATTAATTATGTACCTTGAAACAAGAACAACCAATGTCAATATTTTCTCAAGTCAAAATATATCTTGCTATAGTTACTTGAAATTTATTTAGTGCAAGAACAGTCAACGACATACACACAATCATCAACTTACCAATGTTAGGTTAGAAGAGAACTATTAAAATGTTTCTTTACGGCCCATTTCCCTTAACCTTCATTTTTGACTTTGATTCAGAAATAAATGTACAAATCATAATATTTTTGTTTGTTTGATTAATTGTTAAATGACATTACAACTACAGAGTGATCAAAAGGAATTGTTACAGTTGGCAATAAAAAAACTACTTGAAATTGGTAAGCCTGATACATAAATTCATTTCCTGTTGTTGACAGTGACATTTAAAATTTAAATTTGAGTACATTTATTATTACATTTATTTCTAAAGTATTTTGATTACTCAAAGAGTCAAAATTCTATTAGCTGTCAGACTCTTGACATAACCTATTTGTATTTATTAGAAATGTCAAATAGCATTTCCCCCTTTATCTGACGTTATGCCAACTATGCAATAAAAAGATCTCTGGAATTGTATTGCCAACTATAACAATTCCTTTTGATCACCCTGTATTTTGTGAAAAATAAATAAATAAATTTTGATATTTATTTGTTATTTTCCTAGCAGACTGATTCTTATGCGATTTGAATTAAATTAATGTTAATTTAATAGGCATTTTTCTCAAAAAAAATTGATAATGTGAGGGTACACAACTTTCTATTCGTCGAAGTCAAAATAATAAACTTCCCAACAAAAAAATAAAAAATATATGTTATCATTTAAAATAAGAAAGTTGTACCCAGTATTTTAGAACCACTGGTCTAGAAAAAATCTTGTTTAACTCATTAAAGTAGTCTTATAAAACAGATAATGTTTTGTACCTCTTATACATCACGAAATAGTAATTGTGCGGCACTTAAAATGAACACCCTGTACACCCTTAATTATTTTTAAGTATAGAAACACCCCGTAGATTAATAACATATTTGTTTAGCCTCCCAAAGTATTACATCTCCAATTTAATATTCTCTAGCCAAAACTATTATTTACGTAACTGCACAAAAGTGTATAGAGCACCATGTACTTCATTCTAAAGTTCAGAAAGTTTCCTTGCATAACTGTTTGCAAGAACAATGCACCGGACGTGCAATATTGAGTTTCCCGAACGAACAATTCGTAGAAGATGTTCCAGCGAGCTGCGGATCCCCTGTCATTTACGTAACGCGTTTGTTGAGAATGTCACATCAACAATACGCATTGTTCACCAAGTTGCAACTGTCATTCGATTATATTGCCGAAGAATGGAGAAAGAATATTGTAATGGTTATTGAAAAGTTATCGATTGGTGTGTGTGGTCGCAGGTAATTTTGTTTGAATGGAAAATGCTTTAGAATCGTAAAGAGATAGTTTGGTTAACGTTAATAATGTACTTAAAGAGGAAAATGAAATGATTTGGATATATTTTTTAGGTATATTTATGCCGGATGGCATGAAAGTTTTTTTGATTCATTAGCAACTAATGGTTCAGTAAGTTTCAGAAAATCACTATTGATGCTGTTGCTAGATAAACAATTCTTTAACTAAAGAGTTCTTTATTTTGTTCTTGCAACCCAGCTTTAGTAATATAAAATGTCTATAAATATATTTGAAAATATTTCCGAAAATATTTGAAATATTGAAATATTTAGAAACATTGAAAATTTGTTAATCGACAGATAAAATTTGAACTCAATCTATATATTAATCTTGGAATGACTGCCAATGAAAGATGAAGTAAACATTTCTGTATTAAGTAAAACTTTTTCGTTTTACTCAAAAACTGTATAATAATAAAGTTTGTTTTAAATAACAATTAACTTTGATAATTCATCTCGATAAAATCTTGTTTATTTACAGGCAGATTCATAAAGCGGATTAGCGCTAACACCATTTTTTATTTCGTTTTTAACTCTCTTTTCAATGCACGAAACAAGTTTATTTTAACTTGAGTTAAAAAGAGTGTTAATTAGCATCAAATTTAATTAATTTCTCGAATCTGTCTTCATTTGAAACAGAGTTATAGATAATATTAAAAACGGTGTTAAATCCGTTTTATGAAGCTGCCTGTTAAGGAAAATGTATCATAAAAATTTAATGCGACTATGCAACTGTCCGTCAAAGAATTGATTACAAGCTTCATACTCGTAGTAAAATACAATTAATTCTTAAAACTAGTATACCACCATATCAAAGTTCCTAAGAAACCATACCACAAATCTTTATGAGAAATTTTTCCTTTACTAATTTCTGAAATCGTGGTTTTATGTATGTAATGTACATGATTAAATCAGCCTTTTATAACCTGCAGTTTTGATCACATAAAAAGTAAGCGGGTCGCGAAAGAATATATTTGTGACTTTTACCTCCAAGGGGGTCATGGCTCCGAAAAGTTTGAAAACAACTGATCTATACTATTGGGTACTTGAGAATTTGTCTTAGGGAGTGCTATTAGCATGCCAATCTCAAATAATCTCAAGTTCCTAAGCCTTGTAAATGTTGCAAGATAAGTCGACATTATACAGGATGTTTCAAAACTTCGTTAAGGGTATAAGTTGTATGATATGCTGATTACGAATCAAGAATATATATTTTTTAAAACACAAAATTAATTTCCATGTTCTCAGTCAAATTACGTAATTTTGTTTGTTTATTTTAATTGTGCAATTTAGGTTATTGATTATCTACTTGTATTGTTTGTTTTTCATAGAAAAGCGAATCCAGTGCAGTACTAAAAAAAAACGATGTAGGTAAACTACTCTTAATTTTTGAAATTTTGTAAAAATTATTTTTAATTCGTAATCTGCATATCAAACTACATATACTTTTAACGTATATACTCGAAGTTATGAAACAACCTGTACGAGGTGTGGCTATTAAATAACGAGATTGATGCTCTTTATACATTTTATTTTGATTCCATACCTATTTACTTATCATCACTTTTAATATACACCCATCCTCTATCCCTACAATGCTCCATGCGAATCTTCCATTGTTCAAAACAGTGCTGGAAGTCTTCTTCTGTCAGCTCTTTCAGAACGCGTGCCGATTTCTCTTTCAAAGCTCACTTGTTGCTATTAAGGTAAATTTCACCTTAGGAAACAGATAGAAGTCGCACTGGGCAAGATCTGGCGAATAAGGCGAATGGTCCAACACTGGAATGCTGTACTTGACTAGAAATCTCTTGACAGACATTGCGGAATGAGCCAACGTATTCATGGAGAAACCATGACTTGCCCTTCCACAATTCGGGTACTTTTTTCAATAAATTATAAGTTTCAGAAGCAGTTTTGCCAAGTTTCATGTGAAATTTCACAACAATTCGTTGCTCTAATGTTGCACTTAACATTTTTTCGGCGAAACAAAAAAACAACTCTAATTAGAACGAATGCTACGGCTATACGGATTTGTTTACAGAAGCGAGAGATACTGCTAGAGATGTTCCAATACTACTGATATGATATTAGTATCGATACTTTCGTTTCGATACCAATATTTTGGTATCGATACCAACCTTTCGATACGTTACTAGTATCAGGATGATATACTCAGTATCAGAAATTTTAAAAATATCTGCTAAAAATAAAAATGTAACTCTGTTTTTATACGAAATTTGTTATTTCAAAATAACATTAAACGAAAAAATATAGTTTAAATTGAAGCTTCTTTTGAAAGTATAAAATTAAATTCACAGCACATGCCATTATATTTGTTATTTGTTCTTGTATATATTTCTTTCCATATTTGATGATATCGATATTTGAAAATATTTTTCTTTCAATACTATATCAGTATCGATACATTTTATTCGATATTTTCCCTATGCAAGTATCGATACTTTTTTAGTATCGCACATCCCTAGATACTGCATTCGAAAGAGAAAGCTTCAAGCTAAAAAGCTGACGGTCGCTGATGTTTGGCGCATGCGTACTTTGTCTGTAGCAGCGTCAGTCTCGTTATTTAATAGCCACACCTCGTATATATAGAAGAGAAGCCTAAATTCTGTATAAAACAATATATCCCTTCAAAAATGGTACACAATTTACCATTTACAAACACTATGATTATGACGAAAGATAACAACTCAACAACTAACAACCTGCCGCGAAATAAATAAGCAACCCGCGCAGCGTGAAGTTAGCGTTGTGCGGGCAGCCTATTGTGCTTTGTCCGAACCGTTACGCGTGGGCCCTCTTTGTATTCTCTCCCCCTGCCTTTCTACCCCTCTCTGACTCTCTGCAGTGCTCTAGTTCTCTCCCACACAACCGCTAACTGTGCACGTATCTGCTGTTCAGGTCTCTCCGTATTTTGCAAACCCTTTGAGATGATATAATAGTTGTTTGCTTGTTAAATAATGCTGCCGCAGCCACTGCGGTAAGTGTGCTAAGTAAAATTCGTTGGTAATATGATTGCGTCAACGAATGGAGGATAGACCAGACTGAGAATTTTCGAGAAATTAAGATATTAAATGTTACTATTGTGCTAAATGTTGATGTTCTTGTCTAGTACTGTGATGCTAGACTAGCGACACCTGCGTAGCGTTATGTAATGATAATGATTAACTACGACATCATACTGAAGCAAAATAATTAATAGTTATTTTTATAACAAGTTGCGAAAAAGGCTTGTTACGTGCAAGTGCAGAATTTAACGCGCACTTAACCTTTTTCGGCGCGTGTTATAAACAACATTTTTCCTACAACTGTGCGATTTAGAAATCACTAAAATATCAGAATTTATAAAATTTTAATGGTATTATACGAGAACGATGTTTTACGGCGTTGCTATGCTTTGTTTGTTGATTGCTTGCACATTGTTCTACGTTATTTAAAAATATTTCACTAATTTCAAGATAATTATTTCAAAATCGTCTAGATTGGAATACTACATTGAGTGATTCTTCTTTATCATACGTCCAAAGGTATCTATTCTTGACAATGACAATCAACCTGCTGCTGGTACTTCTAAAACCTCCGAAATTGTTATCAATAATATTACTGTTAATAATATGAATAGGTACGGAAGAAATCAATGTTTGTTTAGATAGTACAAAAGTTTCCACTTCACATTCTGTCAATAGCAACAGTAACAACGTGTTATTAATATACAAAAACAATCAATATTATGTATTTCATTTACTCTTTAAATAAAACCATTTATCGATGTATTTTACTTTGTTCGATTATTTTTATTAATTATCATATTTGATAGAGTTCTTGTCTGCTCAATGTGATGTATACAGATGAGATATACTGCAGTTGAAGGTTATGTTTATAAACATCAAAATATATCACTGCATATTTCTTCTTCTTCCATAAGCGTATATGCCTAAAGTATAAAATTCCGTGCTAGATGCGAAATTTAAATCGCTCTCACTTATATTTCCTTTTGACAATTGTGTAAAGTACAAATTACTTTCGGAACTAGTGTTTCTTTGCTTACAGAAACGCACTTGGTCTGCATTTGTCTACTTTCCATACGTAACCAAGGCAATAATAGTTAAGTAATAACAAAGAAATCGCACATTTGTAGGAAAAAGGTTTTTCCTATATGGCCATTACAAAGTGAATTTTATGCAACTGTTTTTGGGGATATTTTTTGTAAAATTGTTGAGTTGTCTAATTGTAAAAATGCCAAACATAAATCTATCACTTTAGCTGTCATTGCTCAACTCATGTAGAACTATTGCAATTTTTTTTATAACCAAATAAATGTCAAAATAAATTAAATTTCAAATGTTTATTGAATCTGTTGGAATTACCGCCTTGAAATTTTATTATTATTATGTTTAAATAAAATTTTTGAAATAACAGTAAATAAATGCTATGTAGGAAAAATAGTATGGAAAATACATGTTACAATAACCAATTGTAATATTCGTAATTTGCGTAAATCGCCTGCGGCTGGTTACACAAACTGTACTCATATTACACTAAGGATCATTGTAACACTTGTTTTACAATATACTATTGCATAATTGTACGGAAAACTGTGCTGTGCAGTTTATCGAAACAGCAAGTGAACATTTTGTGCTTTTTTATTTTTCTTAAACTACCTATTTTCAAGATATTTCTAATTTTTATCTACGACGAACAAGAATTGCAGCCATTTTGAAAAAAAATAGTTTAATCATGCAAAGCTTTATATTGCTATAAATAATTATATTGTGTGATATTGTAGCGCTATTAAATTCAAGTACTGTTTATGTCTTATTGCTTTTTTCATGTTTTGTTCATGCAACCTCGTGCAATCTACTAAAAAGGCGAAGTCAGTAAAAATACGTACCAAATAATAACGACTGTGAACTTTCTGCTTTAAAAATATACTAAATTAATCAACCCTAACAGATCCTAATCTAATCTGTTTCGTCAATTGAATGAGTCAGGAGTAACCTAACCTAATTTTATCTTGAATGGGAGCCAATAATTTAACGTTGCCTCCATATTTTTGCCTTTTGTCTATTTGTGAAATGATATAGAAATTTTATAACCTGCAACTCTATGTTAAATTCGTTAATTGTACGACATAATCAGTAGGTACATATTTCAAATTATATCCCATTAGAGTTTCGTTCACAGGTATAAAAACATCCTGAATATATTACCTATTAAGTGACTAAGGGGTTGAGTTTTTAATCAAATAAAGTTTACAATAACTATGATAAATAAAAAAATATCACATCGAAATCATAGCACCAGGCAGCAGAAAGTTATATAGGTAACCAAGGGACTGTGTTTATAGTTAGACTTCCACCTAAGGAATGGCGATAGTCTTTATGCGAAGACATCCATTTTAGGTAACTACAATATCGGCAATCATTGGTTACTAGATTGTTCCTGTAGTTGTCATTTGTATGTATTTCAAATTTTGTAATCTGTCAAATATCCAATTAATCTTTATTTGTGAAATAATTTCATATAAATAATGTCATCAACTAATATCATATAATATATAATATTTAAATGAGGAAGTCATAATATATTTTCAAGTTCACCAGGATTGAATAAAACTGAAATTGTAGCAGTTGAAATTGTAAATAAATTGTATACACGGAGATATTTTAATAAATGTTTGTATTGTGTTTATGAATTTTTACTTTATGTAGTTTAAATAAATATAAAATAATAAAAATTACAAGTTGCCTAAATACGCATCACGGGTTACCTATATACATGACTTTAGTTAGACTTCCACTACTCAGATGGCGCAAAATACAGTCCCAATGTGTAACATGGCAGTTTCTTATCTATAGTAGTATATTATGATCTGTGCATAGCACAATTGGTAATAATGTCATTTTCTGATGCGATATTTTTTGCAACTATCCTGCTGATAGTCATCCGGAACTTTATCCGGAGATGGAAAAACGATCCCTAAGGGTTAAATTCATAGTCGTGATTCACTTTCACCTCATTTTCATCTCACACTCCAAATCGAAGTAACAAAGGCAACTAACTTAAATTATGCAAATTCTTGAGTTAATTGCCGTAGTGTGAGGTGAGGATAAATTGAGGGTGAGTCACGACTATGAATTTGACCCTAAGTCCTATATCTACTGAAAGATACAATAAACATGTAACCGCCATGTTTTGGTTAGTATTTTTATAAAATCCACTCTTTTAGGAATTAACAAGAGGTTATACGAGTATTTGTACGAAGCAGTATATGAAAAAAGCAATACGAAGGATAGACCGTGCTTGGATATTATAATGACGGATGCATTCCCATTACATTGCTTACCCTTCCCATTATCATGATCAGGGCCGGCTCTAGGGGACCTGGCGCCCCGATGCAACTGTCTGTTTAGAGCCCTATTAGAAATTATCAACTTGAAATACATACATTTTTAAATAGTACCTACATTAAGAAGAAAATATATAAATATAATATACATAAAATCATAGTGGGATGGCTAGCTCAGTGGTATGAAGTCGGCCTGTGGATCCTGAGGTCCCTGGTTCGATTCCCACAGGCGACAAATTTTCATAATTTGAAAAAGCTATCCCTGTGGCTCCTCCACCACTAACATGTTTGGGGGCCGTGATTTGACGACTGGTAATCGCACTTCACGCGCAAAATATATCACTTACCGAGATCTGCTTCAGCAGAGTGCCACACCCAGTATTGGGTAGAAGGCGTGATGATATATTTTTTTTTTTTATATTATAAAATCATAGTAATGAAAAATTAAAATCACAGTAAAATAATGTACAGTAATTAAAAATTACATCAAAAATCAAGATTTTACTTTTCGCCTATTTAAAATTTTTCGTAGATACAGCTTGCAATAACTATCATTGACAGTCCAATTAATCTTTCTTGTGAAATACTGGACCGTCTATATAATTTAATTAATTTTATTATTGAAAATTATCTTTCGTCACTTGGCTGTTAACACAGGAAGTGTCAGTGTCAGTTATACTCGTAACGAAATTGCCAAATGCACTGAACGAGATTGAATCATGCTAATGCGACAATGAGTGCTACAAAAAGTTTCTTGGAATTCTAGTCAAATATATTATACGAGTACGTATGTCTGGTAGAAAGGAAGTTCAAATTAGGAACGTGATTTAAGTAGTTCGTTTCCATAGTTACGTTCATAATCTTGTTAGGTCATTGCGTCATTGGTTACGTTATTATTTATATCTCATTCAAAATTACTTTCATAAAATACATACCTATCATATTTTTTGTAAACGTGTTTATAATTTCGATGCGGTTAATTCTTTAATACAATCAACTGACTATGACACATGAATCGAAGATTATATTCAATATATTTATGCAGTATTTAAAGTATGTTCCTTCTATTAATTTTTTTAATAGATTTATGGCCAGTTTATCAATCGCCGGTTTACTCAAGATTAATCTGAATTAATTATTTAATCATGTTTAACATCTTAAATCGCTTCAAATGAACTCAAATTTTGCTAATAGGTCAATTCGGACACGGGGAATTCAATGCCGTTGAGCGCAACTTCGTATCACGTTTAGTTTTTGAGCCTTAGGAAGTGTTGAATTTTCAAAAAACTTTGACACCTCAATTTTTCGACTTGCTCGAGGCCATATTTCAAAAAATAAACGAGATATGAAGATGTGCTCTACGACATTGAATTTATCATGTTTCAATTAACTTGTATACAAGTTTTCAGCGATTTTAAAAATTTTCAAATATTTTCAATATATTTTTTTTATAAAACAGTTTTTGAACAATATCTTCAAAACTAGAAGGACCATTTGATTCAGCAGGTCAAAATACATATGTATGTAAATTTTCGTTACAATAATCGTACGAGTTTTAGAGCAAATTGTTTGAAAATCGTAAAAAACCTAAGAAGTGTTTTATATACCAATAAAACACAAGTGTAATACAAAATTTTATCCACAACTCATAATTATAGGTACCGAAGAAGATGGGTCGTAAAGTTTAACATTGATTCAGTTATATATAGTAGCTGTATTCCATTTGCCACTTGGTTCACTTAAATCAGTTCAGATAAATTCGACAACATGACTAAATGAACTGAATAAAGCAAACTGGTGCATTTATTGGAGTGAATTACTTCAAAGTAAATTGGAGTAAGTAATTCTAGTACTGGAAATGAAGGCAGCGAAGTAATCTAGCGAAATAAATAAGTGATCTGATTCAGAAAATGTAAGTTAGATCTGATCCAGATGGCTAAAGGAATACGCCTAATTTCTCAAAATACGATAGATCATGAAGTGGTTGCTAAGTAACAAGTTGTTATGGAATATAAAACACTAATGTTTTATGAGCCATATAATACATCTGAAATCAGTATAATTATGTCTTTATAATATATGAGTTGTAGATAAAAATATCAAAAAAAATTAATTCGGACGTGGGGAGCGCAACTTCGTATCACTATCATCAGATCAAATGAAATTTTAACTAAACTGACAGATTATGTACATATGCAAGTTGAAACCAACTTGAAAATCAGCAATTCGACGGCACTCGACGAAAAACGATGCTCTACTGCGACACTCGCCATTACAGTACAGGTGTTTGAAATTTGAATGATAGCACACGATTGACGGTACTCAATCAGTGAGACCGTTGTCTAAAGGTAATTAATTTTTGATAGCTAATTTGGAAACAACTGGTAGGGTCACTTTAAAAGGTATTTATTTTGCATCAGTTTTGAATAATGAACCGTAAAAAAGTACGCACGGAAAACTAAATTATCCTTAATGAGTATTTTACATCGATATGTCTCCATCCTTTAAAACAGGACATAATTGAATTCCTGGCATAATTGCTTTACGCGTTATCGATAGAAAGTGTGGCAGAATTCCCAGCCTGGACCCTGCAGTAAACTTCATTCATAAACAATAAAATATCAAATTCTATCCGAAATTCCTTACATTTCATATATATTTATGTCTTCCGTATCCTTACCGCCGCGGCCTTTCATGTCTTAGGTTCATAACTTCACGTTTTCTCAATTAATTTCCAATCATGCCGACTCATTTACCCTTGGGACGCTCGGATAATCTCACACCGTCAATTTCTACCAAATAAATTTTTCCTGACTTTTTCCTCTGTTTCTTCCGGTTGTAGAAATGTGAAGACACTCGTGTTTTCTTCTTTTATTTCCGGTGTTTTTATACAGGGGTGTTGCTCTTAAACATTTCCTTAGAGACAATAAAAAGGGATTATTATACGAACGACGTTCAACGAATTGTCTCTCTGTGCTCGCACAGGAAGAATGCTAATAAAAATTAATTAGAAACAATAAACTACATTACTGCTTTCAGGAAAGAGACATAAATGTAAAAAATGTAAATTATTTGATATAATTTGTCGTTCGTTCTTTTTGAAAAAAAATATTATTTTACGTACATATAAACACAGCATCACGCTATATCCCATCAAATGGGGTAGCACGAATCCTAAAATCATTCATAAAACATTTACTCAGATTAATCAAATAATCAGTCCTCGTAAAACAATCTCATCCTAACACACCACCCTCGCTTCTACCACATTCATAGATCCTTCTAATATAAGTTGATTTACTTTATCACACAACAAACCTTCAATCACATTCATCGAATCACTCTTAATCACTTTTTATTCCACTTTCTTCGAAGTATGCGCAAAACATCTTAAATTATCACGCTTACTCCTCGAACAACGAATCTACAAAGATTAGAAAGAGTGATAGGCTGTGCTTGTATTTGTAAATGAAAATGAAACAAAAAGATAAGAAAAGAAGGAAGTATCGTCCTGCGCTTGATTTAGAAAGTGAATTCCACCCAATTGCAGTTAAACACTCTATGTAAGAACTAAAAACGAATTAAATAGATAAGAAATGAAGGGAGTGTCGTCCTATGCCTGTTTTTTGAAAGTGAATTTCACACAATTGCAGTTAAACGCTCTATATAAGAACTGAAAACGAATTCAAAGATAAGAAAGGAAGGGAGTGTCGTTCCTGCGTTTGTTTTTGAAAGTGAATTCCACACAATTGCAGTTAAACACTCTATATAAGAACTGAAAATATACAGTATGTTATGTCATGGAAATAAATCTGTTATTATTGATATAACATACGTTAATTATTAGAACAAATGTCAAAATTATGGGATAATGGCTCAGTGGTATCAAGTCGGCCTGTGAATTCTAAGAACCCTGGTTCGATCCCCACAGCTGACAAAACATTTTCACAAATTTAAAATTACTCCTGTAGCTCCCCCTCTACTAACATCTTTGGGGGCCGTGATTTGATGGCTAGTAACCGCACTTCATGCGCATAAATATATCACTTACCGAGATCTGCTTCGGCAGAGTGCCACACCCATTAATGGATAAAAGGCGTGATGAGATATTTATTTATTTATTTTTTATTTGTGTCAAAATTATTTTGTTTAAATCTGTTTAGCATTTTGCTACAACTTTGTTTCACATAACATATTTTTTGTTCAACCCTTATTTTTGTTTGCATATAGGTTATCTAAAACCAAGAAAGAAAATGCATTTCTGTTTTCTGCAGACATTGAAAATATAAAGGACAAACAAAATAACCAACGTATATCCTGCACCACAAACAAATTCAATAACGTAATTATCTTTTCATGTTCAACTAACGTATTCAATGAATATAAAATGTAAAATAAGAAAAAATGTACGTAATGTTCATTTAATAAGTTTGTAAAAATATAGAGAGGTCTCATGCGAACGTGTCAGCTGCTGACACTAATTAAAAAACAAGTAAAAAATTACCCACCTCCTATAATTACAATGGTAATGTTAGTTAAATTACTCTGAATAATAAAGCACGGATGATTAATGACCGAAATTAAGTTATTAGAAAATTAGAGGCTATATTTAGCAGAACTCGTATAAAACAAACATTGTGCACCACCAAGAAATTATAGCCATCAAAAGTAGAACAAACATGCTCGGAATGTTTACGTTGTAAGGTAATTTCATTATCGGACTTTTATTGAAAAATTGCTTGCATACATACATAACTTCACGCTATATCCTATCAAATGGGGTAGCACGGACCCTAAAACCATTCATAACACATTTACTCATAAAATTCATTAAAAAAATCAGTCCTCGTCAAACATTCTCATCTTAATAAACCAGCCTCACTTCAACCATATTCATAAATCTCGACAAATAAGCTCATTTACTTATCATACTCAAAATCATTCATCACACAATAATCCGTCAATCATATCTATCCAATCACTTCTATTCACTTTTCATTCTTCTTTCTTCGATACTTTGCGCTAAATAATATATGCTATATTATGTGTGTTGAACGCATCCAAAAAATCGTTCGTTAACAAAAATTATGAATTAATAGGGGTCACTAATGTGTGATTTTGTATACACTAAGGAAACTCATTAATAAACTTTCAAAGGAAATTATTATTCATAAATTATTTTACAGAAAACAATTTTCACCATTTTAAAAACTGCCCTTGTGGCTCCTCCACCACTAACATCTTTGGGGGCCGTGATTTGACGGCTAGTATCCGAACAAAATATATCACTTACCGAAATCTGCTTTGGCAGAGCGCCACACCCAGTAATGGGTAGAAGGCGTGATAACATATTTATTTATATTTATTTTATGTCTATCACTTTTAACTGAAACTCGTTTCTCCAAAAATAATTTTGGATCATTTGACATCGGAAACATACATATTTTCTTGATGATATCATTGTCAAATTCTACTGAAAATTGTATAAAATATTTGTATGCACAACTGGGTCGAAATTCATATGTTTTAGCCTTGAAAAGCGGGCTTACACACTTCTTTTTGGCCATAGGACTATAAAAAAATAATTCCTATGGATACATAAATAAAATGACAATTTCTGTTCATTGCAAAATAAATAAATAAATAAATATTAATATATCATCACGCCTTTTACCCATTACTGAGTGTGGCACTCTGCCGAAGCAGATCTCGGTAAGTGATATATTTATGCGCGTGAAGTGCGCTAGCCAGCCATCAAATCACAGCCCTCAAAGATATTGGTGATGAGGGAGCCACAGGAGTAATTTTAAATTGGTGAAAATGTTTTGTCGGCTCTGGATATCGAATCAGAGTTCTTAGGATCCACAGGCCGACTTGATACCACTGAGCCATTACCCCATTATTGTGAATACTTGATTTTACAAAATGTCATTTTGACAGAAAACCTATGTACATATTTTAATCTTTTGAACATATAATTAAATGTTATTTTGTTGTGCATAAAATATTGTATGTACCACGGGTGAAATTAGCGTTTCTGACCCTGAGCATGTTATTAGCTCTCGGTGCTTTGCACCTTGTGCTAATAATTATGCCGCGAGCCAGAGACGCCAGTTTTCACCCGTGGTACATAAATAACTATTAAATTTAAAAGTTCATTTATTTCCTATATAAGTATTATAAATATAACTTTATTTCTCAATTATTTTAAAGTAAAATTAAAGTAATGTATCTAAAAAAAATCATAAGATTCTCTGACTTAAATATTGAAACTACTCGTAAAATGAGAATATGAAAATGTAATTACATTTCAAAGAATGAAAATAATTACTGTTTCAATTCTATTTCCTGTGATCCATTGCAATGGTTCTTATTTCAATCTAAATGGTTTACTGTATTTCAAACAAGTTAATAGAAATAAAAAGAATCAAGCTATAGCGTTTAACATTTAGATAAATATTATCGTGTCTCAACATCAAGAAGTAGTGAAATCAAAACAAAAGCAATTTGTTCGTTTATCTTCCATGAAAACAAAACAATAAAAAGCAACAAAAAAACGTAAATAAAAGTACAAAACTATAATGAAAAGTACACAAACATCGACTGTATCGCCAACAGAGAAGTACGTTAAGAGGAAAGTGCCATTTTGTCCAGGTTTTATTATTTCCAGGAGTATAATTCATCCGATTAGATACGACACATATATTCTAGGACTCTGGCAAGTTGGTTATTTTTTCAAGACGAACATGCTTCGGCACTTTCCGGAAATATCCGAACATATCTGTCTCCTTATCTGTATTTGTCCTCTTCTGGATTTTCGCGAATTTCGTTGGGTTAAGCTGATTATATAGATCTAGGGTATATGCTACGGATTCTATATAGTTCGTAATTTTTAAGATTATAAGTCTTGAAAAAATTACTTTTGTATGACCGTCATCCTGGTGACTCCGCTATCCACTCACGACCAATAGAAGGATCATCTCCGTGAACTAATGAAAATTTATCGTTCTTAAGATATTCCATTTTGTAATTCATTAAAAGTAGCTAACATTCGTTTCTTTTCGAATGGGAACAAATTTATCATTGTAACTGTACGTCAAAGTTATTCATATGACAAAAATTTGAATTTACTGTTACTATTGTAACTATGTAAATGTCGCTATCTTGCTATTAATATTCAGTCAATGACTACAGCGAGTAAAAATACAAAAGTTGTTATTGAAATTTAAATAAATTAATGACGATGCTAAGCAATAGCAACGTATGAATAAAATATTATTTTCAGACGACCACTTATGAAAGTAACAACATCATAAACTACTACGGAAAGTTGAATATAACATGCACTGATATGTTAGTATAACGCACACTTCTAATATATCAGGTGAAGTCCCACAGATTGTCAACAGATGGCGTTACGATGAAAGAAAATAATAAAATAAATGTTAAGAATTTTGATTATTATTTAAATTCAAGTTTTGGCTGATTTTTCAATATATTTGCATAGATAAATCTTATTTTTTAAATTAATTACTTATTTACTAATATTCTAATATTATTTAATATTTTGACATTACGGTTAGCACAGTTGGTATCACAATATCTAACTTCAAACATCAAATGTCAACGCTTACCTACAAAGACGCATTAGCTGTCAAAGTGTAACAACATTGCTCTTGTAAACTTGTTTTATAAATATGGTGCTCTGAAAAATAGTGTACATAACTCGCTCGAAAGTGTGATAACTGTGCTCGTGTACTTAAATCACTCGGCGCTGCTCGCCTAGTTTTTCAATTTGTACACTCCCACGTTATTTTACACTTTCGATGCTTGTTTTTGTAATATACTATTACATAAAGTACAAAATTACTAATTATAAATTTATCAAAGGGCCAGTTTTTCATTCACCGATTAATATTAATCATGTTTAACATTAATCGAGAGTAAACCGGTGATTGAAAAACTGGCCCTTCATCTTGCACGCTAAATAGACTACTGGTCTCGACGAATGCTAAGCTACCACTAATAATTATTGTTGTTTTGCAAATATCGACGAAAGACTTTCGATTCTCTTGTTTTATATCTCCATTTTAATGAGCAGGATTTTGGTAAAATATAAACCAGAAATACTAACGAACATAATACAAAGGAAGAAGTTTGAAAGAAATGTATTAAAGCAAAAATAAATTTCAATTTGTTCACTCATATATGTCAACAACAACACAAAATAAGAAAAGAACTAAGATGAGATAACAAAAGCAACAACTACAAAATTGAAAATCCTCTATAATAATAATAAAATCTCAGAAGCAGTCGTAAAACCAAAACAATCCTATCTAGAAGTTGTCAGCAGGAGCATCAATTTATTTTTTGTTCTTCACAATTTAGAATTCACTCACAACATGCAACATGATTTTCATCCTGCCTCCTGCGACAATTTCTCAGAATGTTTAATCAAGAGTGCATTGAAATGAAACAAGCACGTATCGCTATTCGTCACGCGTAGATTATCAACTGTCTGCCATTGGCGTAGACACAAAAAATTGCCAGGGGCGCCAGAAATATTATTTATTATTCAATTTAGTTTCAAAGATTATAAATGGTTTCCAAAAACAACAACAAACTCATGATAAGATTCAAATAAAAAGATGAGTAAATATCGTAATGCCTTTTATCAAATCCTGGGTGCGCCAGCTTTGTAATTGCAAATGAGAAAATAGGTAATTCTAATTCTATTTGCATTTGCTGTGTACCAACCAATAAAAAATATGGATACAGATAATTGAACTATCTTTAATAAATAATATTCATAGTGTAATACGCCGTACAGAAAATGCAGCTGGGCGAGTCCAACGTGTGAAAGTAAGGATGTTACGATGTTAAGAAACTGACTATCAATTTCGTGCTTGGAGGTTAGAGATTGTTACCAATTTTAAATCAATAATTTCTTTTAAATCGGCTCGAAAAATTTTGTGTATCACATGTTCAGAAACTGTTTTGCGAATACTTATGGGGTAGCTAGCTCAGTGGTATCAAGTCGACCTGTGGATCCTGGGAACCCTGGTTCGATTCCCACAGGCGACAAACAATTTTCACCATTTTAAAACTACCCCTGTGGCTTTCGCACCACTAACATCTTTGGGGGCCGTGATTTGACGACTGGTAACCGCACTTCACGCGCAAAATATATCACTTACCGAGATCTGCTTCGGCATAGTGCCACACTCAGTAATGGGTAGAAGGCGTGATGATATATTTTTTTAATTTTTTTTACTATTTTCAATTATTCATGGCTACTATCAACTATAACTTATTACCCTTCTAAAGAAATGTGTTAACCTCCGCCACTGGCATCTGATAGTCACATCTCTTCATCTCGCAAGTTTCATGAATCATAAATTGGATGCGACACTAGACATAGCCACACGAACACGAAGCTTCCTTTCTTTGCCAGATTTCTCGTACACCGCTAAACCCATCCCGCGACCCGCGACCCGCGATCCACACCCCTAAAACCCGAGGTCGATGGAACATTTGCTGTCGGTTGTTGGCGGTGACGGGTGACGTCTATGCAAGGGTTCCGTTTGTAAATATTGAATCACCTCGGTGTTCAGTCGATGTGGTTTGTAGGTGACCCACGAAAGTTTAATTTTGGGGAAAAAGGTTCTGGGAGAAAGGGAAAGTCAGCAATTCTACTGAAGTATTTTATAGTTTTTAGGATGGTATGTAAATGTTGGAGAAGATATTTTTTAATTTGCTTATTAAATTTGTATTATCTATATTTTAATGACACTAACATCTTTGGGGGCCGTGATTTTATGGCTGGTAATCGCACTTCATGCGCATAAATACGAGGGCAGGGTGAAAAGTCTGAAAAATAAAACAGATGCCATCACAATCGCAAATCTCATGTGACATTTGTGATGTACCATCTTTAACTAGAACGCATTAAAATTTTCAGACTGATATGTGATTCAATTCTGTTTTGACACCCATCGAAAGCAAGCAACCTTGAAGATTTTTGAAAACATGGAAAAAAGTGAATTTCGCGTCTTGATTAAACATTATTTCTTGCATGGAAAAAAACATAACGGAAACCAAGGCATCGCTTGTTAAACATTATGGGGATTCCTCACCATCGATTGGAATGATTCACAAGTGGTTTACTGATTTTCGTTGTGGTAGTATGACCACAAAGGACGCCGAACGTTCTGCTCGTCCAATTGAGGTTACAACGCCAGAAATCGTCGATAAAATCCATGGTATGATATTGGACGATCGGCGAGTTAAAGTGCACGAGGTTCCTGAGGCTATCAGCAACTCAACCGAACGAGTACGGAACATTTTGCATAAATTTTTGGATATGAGAAAGCTATCTGCCAGATGGGTGCGCTCTCTGTTGACAACAATCGCGACCGTGTGACAAGTTCAAAGGAGTGTTTGGCGATGTTCAAGCGCAATATGAAGGACCATATTCTCCAGATTTGGCCCCCTGCGATTTTTATCTATATCCAAACTTGAAGAAATGGCTCGGCGGAATCAGATTTGGCTCCAACGATGAGGTCATCGCTGAGACAAACGCCTATTTTGAAGGATTGCCAAAATCGTATTATTTGGAAGAGATCGAAAAATTAGAAAATCGTTGGACGAAGTGTATCGAGCTACAAGGAGATTATGTTGAGAAATAAAATATGTTTTGACCAAATAAATCATTTCTTGTTTCATTTTTCAGGGACTTTTCACCCTGCCCTCGTATATCACTTATCGACATCTTCTTCAGCAAAGTACCACATCCAGTAATGGGTAAAAAGCGTGATTATATGTTTTTATTTATTTATATTTAGGGCCAGTTTTTCAATCACCGGTTTACTCTCAATTAATGTTAATCATGATTAAATAATAATGGATACTATGGTTTCCATTATTATTTAATCATGATTCACTTTAACCGGTGATTGAAAAACCGTCCCTTAATGACATTGGTATGATACAGATTTTCCATGGTTTGCTTAATAAAATAATAATAGATTTACTGCTACCAATGTAAAAAACATGTCATTCTAGTGTCAACATAACGTTATTTAATTGAAACGTATTTTCAAATCACGGAAGTTGAACATTAATTGTAGATACAAAATACATGATACGAAATGTAAATGTAATGATTTCGAAATACATATGTTGTCAAATAATTATTCCATTTGTCAAATATAACTTTCTCATTGTGGGAGTGTACCCATATTTTTAAAACACGTGTTGTCTTACCTCGGACTACAAATGATCCAAAGATAAACTGTTAGTTATTGTGAAACACTATTGATTTATTGTTTTAAATAGTTTAACTCACAATCGTACACGCAGTTTCAATACTATTTCTAATATGCTTGTCTGTAGAAAAGTGTTTCGAAAATATTATATTATTTAAATAAAAAAAACAAGAGGGACAATATGAGAACAGAAACAATAAACTTATCAACAGATTAACGTGTCACTCGTAAATATGGGAGAATTAATATTCTTGTATGCAGTTCTTTTCATGTAGTTTGGGCGTGGCATCCAGTTATGAAATACACAATCTATGAATATAATTGATTTTACGATACACGTGGTATGTAGCTGGCAGCTTTACACATTATTACATATAATAGTGTTAACATTCTAGCTCTTTGTAATGAAATTATAAATACAGATAAACTATTTAACAGTTTCTACGAGCTACAACGAATCTGAGATTAATGAATTGGAAATTTTTATGTTGCACACTATACCATAATCAAAATAATAAGAACTAATAATAAACACGTAAAATATAAATTGAATTATGAATATTAGCGAAAAAGATAATTAAAAATAATGTTTTACTAGATATTTATGTATTAAAGCAATAAAGTAAATTTTTGTCATATGGATGACTTTGAAGTACAGTGACAGTGATAATTTTTAAACAGAAAAATTTGGGAGACGCCCGACTTCGAACCTGGGACCTTCAGCTTACCGGACCAGTGTCTTAACCACTAGACCACATCCCACCTGTTCGATGCAGGCGTCAACCAAATTCCACTGTCATAGTGTCTAACACAGCATCGATCCCAAGACTCCTATGTATCATAGGTATTGACAACGGCTTTCGTCTGTAGCGACACATGTTTGATTTTAAAGGAAATCATACCACGACGTAAATTTTTGTCATATGGATGACTTTGAAGTACACTGACAGTGATAATTTTTAAATAGAAAAATTTGGGAGACGCCCGGGTACGAACCTGGGACCTTCAGCTTACCGGGCCGATGTCTTAACCACTAGACCACATCCCACCTGTTCGATGCAGGCGTCAACCAAATTCCTCTGTGATAGTGTCTAACACAGCATCGATCCCAAGACTCCTATGTATCATAGGTATTGACAACGGCTTTCGTCTGTAGTGACACATGTCTGATTTTAAAGGAAATCATACCACGAAGTAAATTTTTGTCATATGGATGACTTTGAAGTACAGTGACAGTGATAATTTTTAAATAGAAAAATTTGGGAGACGCCCGGGTTCGAACCGGGGACCTTTAGCTTGCCGGGCCGATGTCTTAACCACTAGACTACATCCCACCTGTTCGATGCAGGCATCCACCAAATTCCTCTGTCATAGTGTCTAACACAGCATCAATAAAAATTATCACTGTCACTGTACTTCAAAGTCATCCATATGACAAAAATTTACTTCGTGGTATGATTTCCTTTAAAATCAGACATGTGTCGCTACAGACGAAACCCGTTGTCAATACCTATGATACATAGAGTCTTGGGATCGATGCTGTGTTAGACACTATGACAGAGGAATTTGGTTGACGCCTGCATCGAACAGGATGTGGTCTAGTGATTAAGACATCGGCTCGGCAAGCTGAAGGTCCCCGGTTCGAACCCGGGCGTCTCCCAAATTTTTCTGTCATAAAATTAACTTTAAAAATAATGCAATAAAGTTTAAAACCAACCCCGATACAAAACTTCAAAAAATCATATTTTTCTGTAATATAAGGAATTTTAAATCCGCGGTTTCATTGATCGTTATATTTTATCATGTAGTTTCATAAAAAAATAGATATAGGAGCCCATTTTTATGTTACCAAAACAGGAGAACAGGTGAATTAGACGTATCTTGTTTAGAGACGTCCATCTCCAGATAAAGTGTTCAATAACTTATCCGTCACATAAATGTAAAAAATGATCTATAATGTCTTTTTATAACTTAGAAGCGTACAAATTATAATAGGCGAAATAGCGTTCGATTGAAAACTTTTCGTATGGCCTTAAATTCCCTTAATCCGGTACTGCATCTAGTAAGCGAACGGAGTCTATTTATAGGTACTACATTTTTTTTTCTTTAATTACAAATGAAGTTACACACAGAATCAATATTTGATATTGGATATACATATACGGATATTTTTACCTCGTTATATTTCCTTTATGAAGATTAATAAGAGAATAAAGCATGGAATCTGATATGACACAGTAACATTTCATCTCGAAAAAGTTAGATAAAACAACAAAAAAACGTCACTTCAATCATCAACAACCATAATAAAACTGAAACTGACACAAAATTCCATTACGTCTGACATCCTTGACGTCTCAATAATACCCGCTAAAAAACTTCATGTCCGATTGCTTTCGTCTGCCTGCGAGCCAACGCCAAAGAATCGCTTTTACCGTTTCTACCACCACGGTTTCGACCAACAATAATAGTGTATTCCGAAAACGAACTGCAATGTGGTCACGGTTTAACCACGGTTACAGTTTTAATATTACTGTGGTAAAGTAAAACAAAATACTACACATTTTAAGAACCGCGTACTGAAATTTTACTGATAAACGGAAAATTTTACTACGGAAACCGTGGTCCGTTTTTGGAAACTTTAATGCGGGATTATACTTACTTAGTAGAATACTTAGTTTGTTGTTTCATCTTCAAACATTCGATAGTATATAAGTAAGTCTTTAAAGCACGTGTGACGAGTTTAAGAGCACGACGCGAAGCGGAGTGCTTATAACGGCACTAGTGTTTTAAAAGCACTTATACACATGTATCGTACGCTATTTTTTATTATACCTGCATCCATAATCTGGAAAATAGAGCTGGAAAGCAGTATTTTCACTATAATTTATTTGATCATTTTGTGTGTGTGATTTGGCGTAAATGTAAATACGTTAACATTTGTTGTTTATGTTACCACGTGAATTAGTTGTTTTGCAATTTGTTGTGATAAATATAGATGGTTTAAAGAGCAATATGATTTTATTGTTCCTTAGAAATTTTAGAACACGGCGTGTTATAATGTTGCGTTTTCGTACGCTTTTAAATTTTGTGTAGGTATCATAAATTTTTTATAAATATTTGAACGTGGGACAGGTTTTCTTACGTTGTAAGATTATCATGTTTGATAGTCGTTTGTTACACGGTACATATTTTCACCATTTGAAAACTTTTGTACGAGGAACATAAAATTGTGACACTATTTCATAAAATTTGATCAAATATAATATCTACCTACATTTTTTATCTATCAAACATTTTGAATCGACTTTTGTAGTTTTAACAGAATAAGTGTACAAAATTGAATTTAGATTATCATAGTCCAAGTTTTCAACATATTTGTAATGCAGAGTGATCAAAAAGAATTGTTTCAGTTGGTAATACAATTCTGGAGATCTTTTTATTCCACAGTTGGCACAACGCCAGGTAAAGGCAGAAATACTATTTGACATGTCTAATAAATACAAATAGGTTATGTCAGGAGTCTGACAGCTAATAGGATTTTGGCTTTTTGAGTAATTATAAATGTACTTAAATTTCAATTTTCAAATGTCGCTGTTAACAACAGGAAATGAATTTATATATCAGGCTTGCCAATTTCAACTAGGTTTTTTATATTGCCAAATGAAACAATTCCTTTTGATCACTCTGTAGTTATTAGAATTTGGATAAATATAATTTTAGGTGTAACATAACCTATATTATGTAACATAACTTATGTTTGACAGTTATCACTTTTATGAAGAAAATAATTATTCTTTGACTCCCCTAGTTTCCATCACACATCAAATGGAGTAATGTGACGTCATCGTACATAATTTAACAAACAAGAACAATGTAAACATTGATCGTGTGATACGGCTTTTATTAATTATATACCACTGAACGCATATGGCCGTTTTTCAAACAGTTTTATTCGATTTCTAATTATAGCCTTATTAAACAGCGTGAATATTTTAAATTGCCTCACAAATGGGATCTTTCGAACTATAAATAATACAAAACTGGTAGGTTTCCAGCACTGCCATTGGAATCATATTCTGTTATTTGAACAACGAAGTGTCAATCACAAGATTCGAAGTAAGCTGGCGCTTTTGCAATTAATTAACTACTACCACCTAGGAACTTTCAAGTCATGATGTAACACTAGAAGTTACTTGAAACTGTCAAAGCTTAGTAACAGTATCTGTTCATCACCAAAATCATTTAATCCGTACCATCAAGTAACCCTTGAAATAAGATAGGTGGGCTAATTATGAACTACGGTGCGATTCTATGCTCTATCTCACAGTAGCTTTGTACACATAGAAAATAAATTTCCTCGTCGGTGATTTGCTGATTGCAGCAGCGAATTTACAATGTAACAAAAAGTACAGTGGTTGCTACGACAAGTAACATTCAGTGGCATATATCTGTTTGTGTCAGTTCATTGTCAATCAATGCATCGTTTTCAAAATTTTACACAATTTTGTAATTGGTGATATTAGATTTAAAATTTGTTTACAAAAATGTTTTTCTGTGTAAATTAGTCTACTATGAAGTTACGGTGAGATACATTATAGATACCATGGAAAATTGGGCAATAACAATTTTGCAGACAATAGTAGAAATGTTGACAGATTTTAATTTTAATTTTGAAAATACTTATATTTTTATTACTGTTTGGAAACCAATTATAAATAAATATATAATCACGCCTTTTACCCATTGCTGGGTGTGGCACTCTGCCGTAGCAGATCTCGGTAAGTGATATATTTATACGCATGAAGTGCGGTTACCAGCCCTCAAATCACGAATCCCAAAGATGTTAGTTGCGGTCGAGCCAAGAGGGTAATTTTTAATGTGATGAAAATTATTTTTCGGCTGTGGGAATCGAACCGAGGTTCTTAAAACCACAGTTCAACTTAATGCCACTGAGCCACCTACCCCATTTGAAAAGAAAAAACAAATCATTTATAAATAGTTTTTAGTTCATTTAATTTAATTAGGGCACTAATGGTTAAGGAATTATAATTTTACAATACACAATTAATTTTAAAAAGAATTAATTCACAATTCAAAATAAACTGTAAATGCATAAACCCTAATTTATCGTTCATGAACTAATAACCGACATTAGCGCCGCAATATAGACTCGTTCAGAACTATAAATTTCATTGATAAAAACCGTTGCCATTTAAATACATTTAGTTAGACGTCTATGTACACATCTACTTAACGTAGGTTTAAGAGCTTACGTTATCGCAAACTGCTAAAATATTTGAGAAATCCACGATTATAGTTGTCAATTATTGCAGTTATGTTTGTGTATCGTGTTTTTTTTTATATACGTATGATAATTAATAGGCTAACAAGTTTGTTAAAATGCGTTTTTGTATAAGCAAAATTTAAAAAGTATTGATAGATTTTTAAATTACACACATTTAAGGCGCCTTAGTCTACTGCTGCCATCTACGATAAGTTTTGCCCAGCATCTCCATTTTCATTAATTTTACCAAAATATTGTACTGTCAACTTTAAGTTCGAGTATTTGGCATGAGATTATTTTCCTGGGCAAAACAGAGCAGTTTGAAAAAAGAAAATTCCTTTCAGATTTCTGCGGGTGCTTTTGAAAAGTCAAAGATCAGCAGAAGTAAACAGCAGTGGTTGGGCTGGCAGGTGTCTAAGAATAACGGAAATAAAAGAACCGCCGTTCACAAGATTACCGGCTGCGGCTGCCTGTGTGCCGGGTTTTATTGCTCGCGTCGGTGTCTCTACAACTTGTCTCTGTGAGATTTGTCAGAGAAACACCGATACCTTGAAACCGGCATTGCTGCTGAGGTGGGAAATCAAATATCAAACGATTTGTTTTATTTTTGTACGTGATGCATTTTTTCTTGGATTGGTTGATTACAGAGATGGTTTTCATGTCATAGATATTACCTTGCATGTTTTTGAGAAGAAATTAGATTTGTCAAGTTAGAAATACGAGTATACTCCATGTAGATGATAAAGCAATATCAAACGAAATTTTGGCGCCATTCATGATTTTTTTTATCATTCATATTAAAGGAATTTGTTAAACGATAAAGTATAATAATTAATTTACAGAACAAATTAGATAATAGTTATTTACGATTACGAGGGATAAGAGCACCATTAAGATATGCCTGTGAAATTTGCAGAAGGTTACGGCTGAGTTGTGGAATCACACAAGTATCATAATGATACATTATTACGCGTATATCGTACAAAATTTTATGTACGACCACAAAATTAAAAGAAATAGCTATTTACATAACAAGTGCGCGAAGACATACTTTGCAAATGAGCGGAATTTAAAAGCACTCGCTTCGCTCGTGCTTTAATTTGCGCGAATGATGCAAATGACGTCTTCGTGCACGAGTTTTGTACAATGCTTTTTGTAACGAGCACAAATTATATAACCGATAATGAGGAAATTTATTAAATTTGAAACGTGAATTTATATTGGCAGTTAAGTATGCCATGAATTGACATTTGTTATTTGAAAACAATTTGTTTATTTTTCTTGTCAATCTTGTTAAAATATGTCTGTTTGATGGCGTTATAAGCTAACGTCTCTATTTCTTTTATAAATACCTTCAAATGTATACACGTAAGTACAACTAGCATTTTAATAGTCAAAATTTAGAATCATAGAATAAAAATGGGTGTTTTTTCAATTACTTTGCGTACTAGTGCACAAAATCAAACTTTCCATCGGTTTCCAAGGTAATGTAAACATTAGTTTGAATGCTGCAAGTACAAAAAATAATTTTGAATTGACAGTTTTAATTTTTTTTATTGAAATCATGGTAACTATCATTTTGAGTGCGATAAGTAAGTCATTAAAGCACAATTGCGTTAATAAAGTATTTATATTTCTTAAAATTAATACGATAAATGTCATTTATCGCACGGTCGTAAATAAACCAAATTTTATGTATTACACCTGAATTGAAACACTTGAATAATTGGAGGCTAATATCAGACATCTATCACTACTGTTCATAGCGTTATTTTTTTTCTTTGTGAACTTCGTTTAAATTTCGACCAATCAGAGGACAAAAATAATTGGCCTTATCTAACTCTATGATCCATTCTGAACTAGAATAGACTATAAAGCTATAAAGTTAACGAAATATTGAGAATATAAAGGCCGTATTCTTACCTCATCTCAAAAAAATCTGATGAAAAATGGATTATTCTTGATTTGTAATTTCTCAAATGCAACACTACACCACACATATTTAGAAAGGAATATCCCATATGCATTACATTTCAAATAAAATAATTTCTTTATCTACTATAACAATTCGTAAAGTCATTTATCACTATTAAGTACAAGAACTATAATTAAATTACAATGACTGGCATCATCACAAAACATAATCAGGTCAAACACGTTCCCATAGCACCACAAATCTACCTCATCTTCAATACTTTCTAATGCTTCTTCATCCAGAGAATTTTTAAGTTCTCAATGAACATTACAAGCATCTGTTCACCTGCTTGCCGTTAAGTACCCATGTTTGCAAAGAATTTACAACGATGCATATCGTTCCACCTACAAGGTCTGGCTTGGCCTGGCCTGAGCCTGGCTGCAGTTTGCACAGAACGTGAGCGCTAATTTATATGCTAGAGTGTGGGAACGTTTCCAAGGGTAAATGAGCTCCATCAACCTACATTATATATAGTGTGGTAGCCGATATGTGTGGAAAAATACGCGAACTGGACTAAATGTCACTGACGGAAATACTTTGTTAACTTTTAACTTAATTGACAGTTATGTGTTTTTCAAGTTATTTGTGCGTACTGGAAAAACTTTATGCTGTTGCAGATACGAAGTTTAGTATTTATCGGAATAATTTTTATTTACGAGACAGTGATTATTTGATATTATTGACGATAGCAACTAAAATAAAAAAAATAAATAAATATATATTCACGCCGTTTATTCATTACTGGATGTGGCACTCTACCGAAGCAGATCTTGGTAAGTGATATATTTATGCGCGTGAAATGTGGTTACCAGCCGTCAAATCACGGCCTCCAAAGATGTTAGTGGTGGAGGAGCCACAGGGATAATTTTAAATTGGTGAAAATGTTTTGTCGACTGTGGGGATCGAACCATGGTTCTTAGAATCCACAGGCCGACTCGGATACCACTGAGCCATTACCAACTAACATGAAAAAATTGCAATGTTGAAGATGGAAAGATTTTGTCTAATATCAAATTCCTTAAGTCGATATCTCAAAGCAACCAAGTGTGAAAGAAGAAAATAAAAATTTAATCGAATAGAGTAATTTGAAAATTATATTCGCCGGTTGCAAAATGAAATTACTATCTTCTATGCTTATACAATCTTAAAGTGACAAAAGTGACTACATGAAGCTTTTTATATTAAAATAAATAAATATATCATCACTCCTTTTACCCATTACTAGGCGTGGCACTCTGTCAAAACATATCTCGGTATGTACATGTATTTATACGCGTGAAGTGCGGTTACCAGCAGTCAAATCACGGCCTCCAAAGATGTTAGTGGTGGAGGAGCCACAGGGGTAATTTTTAAATTGGTGAAAATTATATATAACAAAGTAACACCTTCATATATATGAAATTATTAACTTTATTACGTGGAATCTATATGGGGTAAAATGGCTCAGTGGTATCCGAGTCGGCCTGTGAATCCTAAGAACCCTTGTTCGATCCTCACAGCCGACAAAACATTTTCACCAATTTAAAATTACCCTTGTAGCTTCTCCATCACTAACATCTTTTGGGGGCTGTGATATGACGGCTGGTAACCGCACTTCACACGCACAAATATATCACTTACCAAGATCTGCTTCGGCAGAGTGCCACACCCAGTAATGGGTAAAAGGCGTGATGATATATTTATTTTATTTATTTTATTACGTGGAATCTAGTCTACAATATCTACATAATCGAATATAATAATGTATTATTATTGTTAATTGTTAGTGTCAAATATTATATTTAAAAATAATAATATACGTAATATTCTAATTCATTACACACTACATGTCAACGTGGCGGATTTAGGAAAAGGGCCAAGGCGCAGCTTAAAAGCTGTTGTATAACTAATTCTACAAAATTTTAATGTAGAATTATCTTTTATTGATTGATGGTCAAGCTACATAATATCATTAATTTAGTAATTACGATAATTGTTTATTATATTTTATATGAACACTAATAATAGAGAATTTGTATTGGTAAATACTTAAGAAGAAAATTACTAAGTAGATAAAAATAGGGCATGAAAACAATTTTATGTCTCAACATGCACTTGAATAGACCTAATGCATCTGTATCCTTCATACCTGTAATATATTTATGAATTTTCTAATCGTTTAGGAGCAAACAAAGATATCAGATGAATAATAAATGAGTCTAATATGTAGGTGGACGATGTATGCATTACCTTGTTTAAAAATAGAGAAATAATGACTGTTAACTATTAATATATTCCGTCTTTGTATGCAAGTAAATTTATGTCCTTTTACCCAAGCTTTGAAAAATGCAATCTCGCAACATTAAAATTTTATGAACGCTATATTTCACATATAAAATAAAAGGAAAAATAAAATAGAACAATAAACTTCACAAAAGTAAAATAAGTAAAATTTTTTTTAACAAATGATTTTTGCTAGAAAGTAGTCCAATAGGTATTATATTGTTTGGTGGAATCAGAATTATGCAGAGTGAGCAGAAGTAATCGTTTCAACTGGAAATTTTATGTAGCTTGACCATCAATTAATAAAAGATAATTCTACATTAAAATTTTGTAGATTTAGTTATACAGCAGCTTGTAAACTGCGCCTTGGCCCTTTTACTAAATCCGCAACGTTGACATCTAGTGTGTAATGAATTAGAATGTTACGTATATTACTATTTTTGAATATAATATTTGACACAAACAATTAACCATAATAATACATTATTATATTCGATTACGTAGATATTGTAGACTTGAATTCGCGTAATAAAATAAATAAAATAAATATATCATCACGCCTTATACCCATTACTGGGTGTGGCACTCTGCCGAAGCAGATCTAGGTAAGCGATATATTTATGCGCGAAGTGCGGTAACAAGCCGTCAAGTTACGGCCCCCAAAGATGTTAGTGGTGGGAGAGCCACAGGGGTAATTTTAAATTGGTGAAAATGTTTGTTAGCTGTGGGGATCGAACCAGCGTTCTTAGGATCCATAGGCCGACTTGATACCACTGAGCCATTACCCCATACTGATACATTTATTTTCCGTTGTTGACAGTGACATTTATATAATAACATAACTTATTGGAATATCTCAATAAGAATGCGAATCTAGTGGCAAAATTTGAAACTAAAGCTATATTATATTTGCCAGTTGGTTCACTAAAATCAGTTCAGATAAATTAGACAATATTTCAAAAATAAATTAGAATTAATCATTCTAATACTGGAAATAAAGTCAGCGAAGTAATCCAACGAAATATATAAGTGATCTGGTTCAGTAAATGTAAATTGAATCTGAACCAAATGGCAAATGAAATACGCCTTAACTGAGCATTTTCATGAGATTTGTATACTGTTACATAGGACGCTACTGTTTTAATATTGTTTGTGTATTTATTTTAAATATTTTCCAAGAAAATTGAACCTGAATTTCATCCTTACACTTTCTTTCTTCTGTAAGCATAAATTAATTTTAATTATGTTGCATACTTCATATGAAATAGAATTGTAAATATATAATGGCATTTATAGGTTATTATAAAAAATAGAATTGTCACAAAAAAAAATCCTTCGAGCTCGTGAGATCTGCATCTTGGTGCCACTCGAAAATGTTATTAAAGATAATCATATCACTTTTAAAATAATAAAATAAATATATCACCACGCCTTTTACCCATTACTCGGTGTGGCACTCTGCCGAAGCAGATCTCGGTAAGTGATTTATGCGCGTGAAGTGTAGTTACCAGGCATCAAATCACGGCCCCTAAAGATGTTAGTGATGGGGGAGCCACAGTGGTACTTTTAATGTAGTGAAAAATGTTTGTCGGATGTAGGAATCGAACCAGGGTTCTCAGGATCCACAGGCCGACTGAGCTACCTACCCCATATAGAAATAGAAATAGGAGAAACAATCCTAATTCAGTTTGTCTTTTACTGTACATAAAATATAGGACAACGATTAAATAAGTTCCGAATTGGCCCAGGATATAAATAAAAATAAACAACATTTGCTTTTGCATAAAACAATGCATTTCGATAAGACACACAATAAACAATCAAAAACCAACAATTCCGAGTGAGATAGCCAAAAAAAACTGACCTTATAACCTATATCTGAACGTGTGTATACTTGACCCGCGGTCTATTTGCACTATTCCCCCACTGACACACAGAAGCGAATCTATATACAGGAACTCGTAACCAGACCGGAAGTAGTGCGCGATGGCGAGGATCTCATAAAACTTAGATTCATCTCAAACAACGCTGCAAGCTGCGGCTGGGCGCAATTCGCCCCAGTGGCGTTCGTTGCTCGCTGTTCATGTACTCCGGGGCACTTTAAATTTATTGTTTAAGTTTTAAAATGGAGAAGTTTGATGAGTATTGTCATGATGTTTGTATTAACTTTCGCACTTCATTTTGTTGAAGTGCATGCAAATGTTTTCTTGAGAATTGCATTTAATATTCATACGACTACTTGTTGGAGAACTTGAGTCGTGAAGGTATTTTACACTTTATTTTTATAGCTGGAATAATTTTAGGATAGTTTTATATTTCAAGTAAAATGTAAGCAAAGTTGTACAATGCACACTGCGCGAAATAAAGACCATTTTAAAAGTAGACGATGCTTTTCCTTGTGGACTTAATTATATTTACATTAATCAAATTGTAAAAATGGTATAATGGCTCAGTGGTATCAAGTCAGCCTACGGATTCTAAGAACCCTAGTTCGATCCCACAGCCGGCAAACATTTTCACCTATTTATAAATTACCCTTGTGGTTCCCCCTCCACTAACATCTTTGGGGGCCATGATTTGACGACTGGTAACCGCACTTCACGCGCATAAATATATCACTTACTGAAATCTGCTTCAGCAGAGTGCCACACCCCGTAATGGGTAAAAGGCGTGATGATATATATATATATATATATATATATATATATATATATATATATATATATATATATATATATATATATATATGTATATAAATGAATGTTTGTTTCTTTGTTTGCTTGTCCCGTATGCGTTCCTATATCATTCATCAGATTGCGATGCAACTTTAGTAAGTTGTTGTGCGTACGCCCGCGAAGGTTTTTGACTTAGTACAAGTCCAGTCCGCCATATTTAAACAAAATGGCCGCTAGCACTGATTCGATTCAAATTTGGCATAGCCATAGACGAGAACCAATCTTAACATATAGATATAATAATATAATAATAGTACGTTGTATAACAGAATATCGGTGAAGCAAACAAACTAATAATTAATTAAATTAATCAAGATTATTGGTAACGATTACAAAACTTTGTGAAATTTCATTTGAAAACAGTGGCCCAAAACTGTTCGCTTTGAAAACTTGAAAATTATAATTTCAATTTTTATAAATGGAGTAATGGCTCAGTGGTATAAAGTCGGTCTGTGGATCCCACAGCTGACAAAACATTTTCACCAATTTAAAATTACCTCTGTGGCTCCCTTACCACTAACATCTTTGGAGGCCGTGATTTGACGGTTGGTAACCGCACTTTACGCGCATAAATATATCACTTACCGAGATCTGCTTCGGCAGACTGCCACACCCAGTAATGGGTAAAAGGCGTGATGATATATTTATTTATATAAATAAATTATCAGTTACGTGATCAATACATTGAATACTACTCGTACATGCTCAAAAAATATAGTTACGTGAAATAGAATTTACCACCGAATTATTTACCCGCAGCATAGATTATATTTTTGTATAAAAATAATAAAGCGTTTATATTTTTTTCATTAAATACTGCTGAATTTTAATTAAAATACAGTTACAACCAGGTAATCTATCGAGTAGAATATGCGTATATACATTATGCAAATTTCAACAAACATAACCCAAATAACGCACGGCAATGGTTGGCCCGTCCCTGACCTGACCTACACCAGCGCTTCACAGCGGAAGTTTCGTGTTTTACGGCGTTAGTTCCTGTCCCCTACCATCTCCTGTACCGTGGACAACGTTTTACTATTTTCTGGCGAGCGCCCAGATTTAAATTTACGGTGACGCGGGATAAATTCACCTAAGTGATGCGGCGCCACTGACGATCTCGCAATCTCTTTGTTTCCTAACAGGGAGGTTCTTCATTTTGATAAGAGCTGTTTGAAAAGACCTACTTTTTATTAACATGCGTTAAAAGCTGTATATTATTGTAGGGTTTTAATGAAATTTCCTGGAGAGCTTATATGAAAAGACTGCCGAATTATGTGGATATAATTGGTTTTGACATCGCTGTACTTTAACGAGAACATTTTCTATTCTACTCTCATTTTGACATAATGCACATACTCTTAGATTAATATAATTCAAGCACATTGTTACCAAAAACGTGGCCATTGAAAAGGGTCCTAATTAGCAAATGCGCATAATGGAAGGTAAAATCGTTGTAATACAATCAGTGATAAAATGACAATATTATAACAAAAACATAAACATTTAAATATTTCTTTATGCACAACCTGGCCGAAATTTATGTGTTTAAGTCATGAAAAGCGGGCTTCCATACATCTTTTTGCATATGTTATGTACGTCGAAGGAAGAAGATGAATGATAAGTGAATAGAAATGATGTGATTGAAGGTTTGTTGTGTGATAAATGATTTCGAGTGTAATAAATGAATGAGTTTATATGGAGTGATCTATGAATGTGGTTAAAGTGAGGGTGGTGTGTTTGAATGATAATGTTTGACGATAGTTAGAGAGCTAGGGTGCAAAATGATGTCTTATTTATTCCAGTGACAGAAATGGATTTTTTAATAGAATAGGCAACTATAGATGACGTCAGTGTGAATGTCCAGATTTTAAGGGTAGTTGTTGACAGATTTTTTACAGGTTAATTTTCAGTTTAAATTATAGACTTTGGTATAATTAAGTAATAAAAATGGTAGACAGAAGTATTGGCCGGTGACGCATGCGCGACAATACCGGTCAAAGTAACCAATTTTTATGGTGTCGTGTGACATATTACTACTTGTTCACGACGAATACATAACAAAAAAATTATAGACAGAAATTATTGCTGGTTGCTCGTTGGTAACAGAAGCTCTGAAAGTGGACTGGTGTAGGGATCAACAATCTGCGCATTCACACCGACGCCATCTATAGTTGCCACCTGTTCCCAAATATAATTTTCTTTTTTTCATGTTTATCATGATATAATCTATTTAAAAATCCATTTCTGTCACTGGAATAAATGAGACATCATTTTGCACTCTAGCTCTCTAACTACGAGGGCTGATTATTTGATGAATGTAATGAGTGATTTTAGGGCTCGTGCTACCCCATTTTTTGGAATATAGCGTGAAGATATGTATGTATGTACCTGCTTTAATTTTTTTAATTTAAAATTAAATGTTCTTTTGTTGTGCATAAAATATTGTATGTACCACGGGTGAAAGTAGCGTTTCTTACCCCCTGAGCATGATTATTAGCCCTCGACGCTTTGCGCCTCGTGCTAATAATCATGCCATGGGCCAGAAACCATTGATACATAAGTAACTATTATTTTTTAATTAATTACTTAATTTATTAAAATAAGAAATACGGTAAATATACACGCCCATCTTAATTTTAATCTCTAAGGCGTATTACACTAAATATTAATTATTTATTAAAGATAGTTCAATAATCTGTTTCCATATTTTTTATTGGTTGCACACAGCAACTGTAAATTGAATTATAATTACATTTGAGTTTACAATGCACGAATTGGTAAAAAATTCTAACCTCCAAGCATTCACTGACACTGACATCCAGTGATGCCAATACTAATATTACAAAAGTCCCTAGTTTTTACCGAACTGCGTACGGTAAACATAAGGTTTCCGAACGATTTTGAGATAAGTAATACTGTTAATGTCGGACGGAGGATAAAATATAAAAGTAGAAAAGACAAAGGTACGACCGGTCGCGAAACCGAGGCAACTCTTGTAAACCAGAACGGATGGTCATCCAGAGATTTAGAACCTAAGTAATCTCTAACATACATACTACCCAAAAGTTATTTTCACTTCTTGACTCCATAAAATATAACCGCAACTATAAAATTCCATTTCCCTATATCTTTATTCCGCAGGTGCAAACCGTGTTGAGATGATCTTAGATGTAAGATTACACGAGCTGCTGCTGTGTGTGTGTGTGTAGTGTGGCGTGAACAGCTGTTCAGCTGCCACTCGTCTGTGATTGCTGCTGATGGCTTACCAGCGCAGTACCGGACCAAGGGGATTTGGGTCTTAGAAGGAATTAAACGTGAGTAATTGTTGTGGGAACTGTGATTATATTGTTATGTGATTTGAATTATTGTGATGGAGATGACTGGTTGATGACGGGTTGAAATGGAATAATTATTTCTTGATATATTCTGGATACTGTATAAGTTATTGTAATACAAATTTAAAATATTAGTAATAATAAGTCGGTCTCGTATTTCAAACAACCGCTTCGTCAAGTAAAAATACTTTCCTAACGTACTAAGTATACTATTTATCCTGAAACCGTTTAATTTAATAAATAATTAATCATAAATAATTCAAAATATATAAATGTTTTGATATAAATTGTAAAGTAAATAAATATATTATCACGCCTTCTACCCATTACTGGGTGTGGCACTCTGCCGAAGCAGATCTCGGTAAGTGACATATTTTTCGCGTTAAGTGCGGTTACCAGCCGTCAAATCACATCCTCCACAAAAATGTTACTGGTGGGGGAGCCACAGGGGTAGTTTTAAAATGATGAAAATTGTTTGTCGCCTGAGGGAATCGAACCAGGGTTCTCAAGATCCATAGGCCGACTTAATACCACTGAGCTAGCTACCCCATCAATTGTATTGACAGCGAACTACGTATCTAAGGTTAGAACATAAAAAAAACAGTCAAGTAAAATACAAACCAGTAGGGTAAAGTCTTTACCAGACTGTTATTTTTGTTGTAACCTTGGATACGTACTTTACTTGTCTATTTTAAAGAAAACGTCTTTAAATACAATCTGTAGAAAAAGTATCTAAATATTTGTACATATCACAATATTAAATACTGCGAAATCAGTCCGTCACTGTAAAGTTTTGGATGCAAATAACACAGCTATTTGGCAGACCTGAAGATGTTTTTGTGTCCGAGGACTACTCCGGATACAAAATCCGGTACCAGGTATCCGTTAAAAAGTTTTATATTATATTTCAAATCTTTCGGCAAACTAAGAAGCCATGCAGAAATAATATATTGTACAATAAGCAAGAAATGGACATTCCATGCGAATAGTACACTATACTTTTTCTATAACCACGATATTGTAGCCCTGTTAATTTATAGTTTAATAATAAAGATGTTCCGATTTCACAACTTCAGTATGATATTTCAAAGTGAGTATCCTAGCAACTAGCAACAAAACAAAAATTAAATAATTAAAGCTGTATTCCATTTGCCACTTGGTTCACTTAAATCAGTTCAGATAAATTAGACAACATGACTAAATGAACTGTATTAAGCAAATTGATGAACTTATTGGAATGAATTACTTTAAAGTAAATTAGAATCAATAATTCTAGTACTGAAAATAATGTCAGCGAAGTAATTCTGCGAAATAAATAAGTGATCTGATTCAGTAAATGTAAGTTAGATCTGATCCAAATGGCAAATGGAATACGCCTATAATTACCCGCGTTGCTGTTGACCATAATACCTAAAACGCAGATCAGGGCGTAATGGCGACATATGACCTAAGTAGTTAGTCCGCCAAAGCCACAAAAAAAAAGAAATATTTTTCATAACTGGCAATAGTTACAAGATTTTGCGAGATCAAAATTAAAAGTGATATATTGTATTTTGAGAACCACTGGTCTAAAAAAATACTTGTTTCACACATTAAAGTAGTCATATAAAATAGAAATTATTTGCTAATTTAACCGACTTAGCAATGGTGCGTCACTTAAAATGAACATACATAAATATTACGCAATAAAAAAAAAATTATCAAAGAACACGAACACAAATAATGTTTGCCAATACAAATTTTTCATATGTAAAATGTTTATATTTATAGATCATGTCAAATAGAAAGACAATCGCGACATTAAAACTGTTTGTTGTAGGTAGAAGATATGCATAATTCATATTGTTCCCATCATTTACATTTCCTTTGTATTTTCTATGTATTATGCTTGTTCTTGCGCTGTCAGGCTTTCAATGATGATGTAAATCTCTTCTTATTTGACAAAGACTGTAGCTAATAATGCATATTTTGAGGTCTACCTGGACCAAATGTTCTACTCTAAGTTTACCTTCAAGTTTTTTCCATAAATAATAACGAAGAAAACGGGAAACCTGTCCCAATTTTTATCTAGGAAGTTCAGAGATATTTTCCAGTTTAAATTTGGTTCATTTTTCAATACATATTTAACCTTCACGTCTACAAAGGAAACTAAAATGTATTAGCTTCAAGATATAAATTTTATTATACGAAAAAGACCTACATACTCGTATTGCCGATTTGCCTTTTATTAAAAACAGTTGAAAGAATCCAAATAGTAATGATTTTTACGGAAAATGAATTTGAAATTATAAATCGGCCAATTTAAATGCTCTGAAAATTGGAAAATTAACAAGGTCTGCTGTTTTCATAATTACATTTCGCGTCAAGTACCAATAGCATCATTACTAAAATCATCTCTTCCGAAAAAATGTTTGTCGACAATAAAAGAACAAGAACATATTGAAATTATTGTATATATTTGCACATTGTATTAACACAATTTTAATTGTTCATTTCGTTAATTTGCACATATCCTTTGTTTGTTCGCAAACATTGAATGGAGCAACAAAAACGAACAGAATTAGAATTCTATCACGCAATTCTGTTTATGAAATTCGAGAAAAACAAAGTGCATTCTGCCAATTTCATTATGTCTTGGCATTTTCAACTACATTGATTTAATGATGAAAATGTGATATTCGTTCTGTGAAGTGCTTTTGCATTGATTGAAAATGCTTTATAAATTTTCAGCGGTGAAGGGTCGTGGGTACTTCTGTGAGAATTGCTTTTCCAGCCGTGTTAAGGTGCCTACAATTTGACGCTTGACTGCACACTTATCTTCTCTCCTTATAATCGCTTCAAATTAATATTAATTAAATTATATTTCATTTATATTACGTTTGTTTTGCATTTATAGCAGTTAATTTTGACTTTTGACTTTAAAATCTGAAAGGCTTTCTAATAAAACAGTTCGTTAAATTTCACTGATTAATTTGTTCTTAGATAATTCCTCTTATTCTGTACATATTTTTCAGCATTACTCAATAGATTACCACTATTTCGGAATTCTGGATTAAAATATTTTCATAGTGATAGTTAATAGTTATTTTGTATTAAGTGCGCGAAATACAAACAACTTTTTTTCTACAACTGTCAAAAAAGAATAAAACAATAATTATTGATTTATTTAAGTAAATTGAAAGGAAAAAATAAAAAATAATATAAATTTGACGTGTTGTAACCAAGGAAACGCGAATATGTTTGATAAATATATTTTTTAAAATGTCAAAGATTATAAAATTTGATATATCAATGAAAAAAAGTCATTTTTTCACGTGTGAATATGTGAAAAATACACAAATTGCGCGTATCCATACTGATGTAAAAATGTTTTTTTGACTGTTGTAGAAAAAATAATTTTTTGTACTCGCATCATTCAAAGTAAGGTTTACATTGTCTTGGAAACCTATGGAAAGTTTAATTTTGCGCATTAGTGCGCAAAGTAATCGTAAAAACACCCATTTTTATTATTCTAGATTTTGATTATTAAAACGATAATTGTACTTATATACACATATTTTCAGGAATTTATAAAAGAAATAGAAACATAGGCTTATAACGCCATCAATCAGACATATTTTAACAAAAGGAAAAATAAACAATTTGTTTTCAAATAACAAATGTCAATTCATGGTATACTAAACTGTCATTATAAATTCACCCTTAAAATTTAATAAATTTCCTCATTGTTCGTTACGAAAAGCATTGCGCTCGTGTGCAAAGAATGTCTTCGCGCACTTGTTATGTTAAAAGGTCTTACCTTGAGTGAAATTCGAACTCAGGATGTTCGTATTCGAATACTGTAACACTAACCGCACCATCGCATTGTCGGATTGTTAGAAAATTATACAGCAATAGCAATATCGGAATTGGCAAATTAGCAGAATATTAGGATTATAATTAGTGAAATGATCTGAGAGAAGATGATCCTGCTGAACAATGAATGAATAACACAAATCACGCTTGTCATCAAATAATGCGATCGTGCGAAGTAAGAGTTAAATGGGAGTTTAACAGTTGTATTAGAGTGCTAATGAGAATTTATGGAATACCATCAGTCTCAATATTGGAATTTGCGATACCTATAATGTATTAGAATTATTATATGGAATAATATTTCATTCGCTGATTTTGCTAATTTGATGTTGCTAATTAATTGATCACGCAGAATAATCAAAAATTTCAACTAATATATTTGGAACATTAATATTATAATATGTATATCACGAGGTTACAATCTATTTACCACATTATTTTGTGACTCAGTGGTTTCGAGCCGGACTGTGGATTACAATTTTCACCACATTAAAATGATCTTTGTGGCTCCCTTTCCTCTAATATCTTTGGGAGCTGCGATTTCACGGCTGGTAACCTGCTTCACGCGGATAAATATAACACTTAACGAGATCTGCTACGGCAGACTGCCACACCAAGTAATGGGTAAAAAGCGTAACATCCCTCATCCTCATTAAGTTTGCGCTTCTGCCCAGCTGCGTTCAGGTTCAACTTCAAATCATAGCGCAACAAACTTCATGTATAATATGTATAAAAGTGTAAAAATGAATCTAACCTATATTTTAGATTTTGTAAATATACATACATACATATCTTCACGCTATATCCCAACAAATGGGGTAGCACGAACCCCAAAATCACTCATAAAATATTCACTAGTTACATTCATCAAATAATCAGCTCTCGTCAAACATTATCATCCGAACACACCACCCTCACTTTAACCACATTCATAGATCACTCCATATAAACTCAATCATTTATTACACTCGAAATCATTTATCACAATCAAACATTAAATCACATCATTCCTATTCACTTATCATTCATCCTCTTTCTTCGACGTACATAACATATGCATAAAACATCTCAAATTACTCACGCTTACTCCTAACAACGATTCTAAATAAGTAAGTATTGTTTCAATAAATTAAGATGTCAGCAACAATTTATATTTTTCTAAGCGAGCGGTAAAGTATTTTACCGCTTGTTGCTATAGGAGACGCGCAGTAAAGTATTTTATTGTTTATTACTCAGTAACCATCAACTTTACGATGACAACTGAAAGCATAAATATCAACTTTTCATAGCAGTCGTAGAAAAAATAAATTACAAGCACTTTACGTCAGTATCAATAAAAAAGTAGGCGAAAATTGTTTTTATTAATTTCATTAAATTACGATGTCGTAAGCCCAGCTACGTGATTATTAATATTCGTTTCTTATTTGTAATATCTGAAATTTGCATAAAGTAACAGAATTTTGTTTTTCAGACGTTTCATGAATAAATTAAACAAATTTTGTCTTCCGTCAAACATGGTAAATATTTAAGAAACATGCTCGTATGAGAAAACACTAGCAAATGTAAGCCAGCTGTTAAAATGAACATTGCAGAACAGAAACATAAAGTAAATTGGTTCAGAAAGCTTAACGTAATATGCATTAAGATATCTGAATGAGTTTGTTATAAACTTCGTAACTCGATTTTCAAGTCAAATATGAGGCGCTAGCAGCCAACTTAACATCAAAGAAACTTGACGGAACTTATAAAACCTAATTAGTACAAAATAAAAAGGATTTTATGGTAATAATCGTTTTATTCTCGTCTTCAGGAAATGTATACTGCAGATGTACTAGTTTCATTTCGATCAAAGTTTCATTATAGAATAATTAAGTTCTATACTTTAATAGATGTTCTCGTAATTTTTAAGTAGATTGAAACTTTCAGAATAGTAATTTGTGTACCTAGAACAGTAAGTCGTCTATTGACAAAATTATACGTTATCGTGAATATGTCCTTATTTTTTAGCATTTTTCTACGACAGAGCACAAAATAAACATTTTCAACTACTGTTACTTGAAAGTAGAAAGTTGACATTTGCCGTTTGCCGAGCGACAAAGTAGGAATGTATCATCATCATATCCATAGATACACGAAGATTGTCGCTCGAATATCCAAACAAAAAAACTATCAAAAATTTCAAGCGTTTTTAAATGATCGTAGAAAAAATATGAGTAGTGTGTGCGCATCGAGCAGAAAGTGTGTCCTTACCGGTGATATGATACATTCTTACATTTCCGCTCGGCGAGCGGCAAAATCTTATTACCCCTATAGGTAGAGATGGCAGCTCGGTCAATTGACCAGTCAAAAGTCGTCAATTGACGGTTAATTTGACCGATGTTGGAATATTTGACCTAATCAATTAGACCAATTAAAAAAATGAACTGCAAAAAACCATAGTTTACTGTATAAAAAATAAAATCTTTCTCAAAAAAACGAAATGAACAATACTTCTTTGGTAAAAAGAAAGTCAAAACTAATGCTAATGTATATAGATAAATAATAAGAATATATGAAATAAAAACGAAACATGTGCGCGATTATCACAGCTGTATTATTAACACACCAACCTTCAAAAAGTGCGAACTGCATATTTTTTTTACTGCAATTACTGCATCTCGCCGACCTGTTCACAGAGGCTACACAAATAATTATTATGCTTCTCACTAGTTAAGTATTTGACGCGAGTAATTTGACAAATGACCAGTCAAATACTAGGTCAATTGAATGAAGAGTATTTGACTAGTCAATTGCCATCCCTACCCCTAGTCAAGCGGCAAAGGTCAACTTTCTATTTTCAACTGATAGTTGAAAATGTCTATGTTCTCGGTCGTAGAAAAAAGAATATTTGCATTCAAAATATTTATAAATATTCTCTCAATCAAGGGTTCAACTTATTTGCATAAATTCTTTTTCACAATTAAAACATTTTGATAATCACCGTTAATGAATGCCATATTTTATAAAGTTTTAACATTTTCCTTTACTTACTAAAGACTGATTAACATGACAGTTATGACGTTAAAAATTAATGTCTTTATTTTCGAATCTCTTATTTATGAAATTTACTTATTAAACCAAAGCATATTCAATTGATACTAATAATAATCTAATTGAATGAAATCACGGGATGTAGTAGCATATAGCACCCACGTAAGATGATATTTTTCTATAATTGCCTTTGCAGTCACAGTTCACATGTCAAAGGTTATGAAGTGTCAACTGCAGTCCGCTGGAGGCAAACAAGCCAGAAATAAACCTCTGAAGACTCGAATTGAGCACATACTTCTTATTTATTCAGTCTCTTGACATGTCCCACTAAATGATAGGTACAGAAATGAATTAACTAATTTAAAATGACGTCAGCTGCCCCTTAAGGCTATATTTATATTTGTAATCTTACTTTAAAATATGTTTCGTTATTATTTCAATTATTAGGAAAATATACATACATACATGCATACATATCATCACGCTATATCCCATCAAATGGGGTAGCACGAACCCTAAAATCATTCATAAATATTCACTCAATAAATTCATCAAATATCAATCTTCGTCAAACATTCTCATCCAAACACACCACCCTCACTTTAACCACATTCATAGATCACTCCATATAAAATCATTTATTTATTACACTAGATATCTTTTATCATACAACAAATCTTCAATCACATCTATCCAATCACTCCTACTCATTTATCATTCATCTTCTTTCTTTCAGTGGTATGAAGTCGGCCTAAGGATCCTGAGAACCCTGGTTCGATTCCCACAGGCGACAAACAATTTTCCTAATTTCAAAAGCTACCCCTGTGGTTCCTCCACCACTAACATCTTTGGAGGCCGTGATTTGACGACTGGTAACCGCACTTCACGCGCAAAATATATCACTTACCGAGATCTGCTTTGGCATAGTGCCACACCCAGTAATGGGTAGAAGGCGTGATGATATATTTATTTATTTAATTTATTTCTTTCTTCGACGTACTTAACATATGCGCAAAATATCTCGAATTACTCACGCTTACTTCTAACAATGAATCTAATAACGAATCTAACAACGAATCAAGAGAGATTAGAAAAGATGAAAGCGATAGCCTGCACTTGTATATAAAAGAGTCCACACTATGCAGTAAAATATAAAGATAAATAATAGTATATTATGATACTAGTGTATAATAAGTCCTTAAGGCACGTGTAATGAGTTTAAGAGCATCACGCGAAGTGATGTGCTTTTAATGGCACTAGTGCTTTAAAGGCATTTATACACGTGTATCATACGCAATTTTGTATTATTTCCACAGACAACAAACCACATGAAAATTACCCCTGTGTCTTTCCCTCCACTAACATCTTTGAGGGTCGTGATTTAACGGCTGGTTACCGCATTTCTCATACATAAATATATGACTTACCGAGATCTGCTACGGCAGAGTACCACACCCAATAATGGGCAGAAGGCGTGATGATATAGTTATTAATATTTATTTTAAATTAATTTAAGGTAACTAGTTTATCATAATTCGTGACTCAAGTTGAGGCAGAGCAGTACTTTTGTTTATTTAACCTGTGAGATCTTATGATAGTTATCACGTGATACTATCATACCCAGCGAAATCACGTTGTTGGAGCGAAAATTGGCAGCGTGAATTTTTAAATTTTATCGGTTGCAACCTGGGATTTTGAAATTTTAACGCGGGAGTTGGCGACAAGGAAACAATATTTGGATTGTTGGTCGTTGACTCGGTTGAGTTTAATTCGTTGTAAATATTAATATAAATATCACGTTCTGCAACTGAACGTGGGTGCATTGGACAGATTTTTATTACATGTCATGAGTTGTAGACAGAACATTACGTTGCCTTCAGGACAGTAGATTTGGCATGCAAATACTATGTAAGAAATTGTAACATGACTGGATTAAATAATTGTTTGTGATTTAAATTCAAATAAAAAACTTGTTTGTAAATATTTAGCCGCAAGAAATAACGAACTTTACATATTTGACGTCATCAAATAAAATATAAAAACTTGTTATTTCAAACTAGCCATTGAGGTATCGTATTATTTATTTTTTATTTTTCTAAATTAAAATAAATGTTTCGAGATAGTTCTGTACTCGGGCCGGCTCTACGTTTTTTGACGTCCTAAGAAAAATATATTTTTTCTGAAACCGGAAAGCAAGTGCCTACTTTCCTGACCAATTTTAATATGGAAAGTAGGTTTTTTTCAAAAACAGTCTTGTAAAATACGTATTTAAAACAAAAATAACAGTCTGGTAAAGTACTAAACAGTCTGGTAAAGATTTTACCTGACTGTTCTTTTTGTTGTCACCTTCGATACGTAGTCTACTGTCAATACAATTCATATAACAAAATTTAAACATTTTGAATTATTTATGATTAAATGATAGGTAGTTGTCAAATAATTATTTAAACTGTCAACGCATCAAGTAAAATGTGTGAAAAATATCGATGTAGTTCCATTTCAGGTACAGAAATACACCAACAAATTTTGGAAACAACTCCCAAGAATACATTAATAAGTAATCAACCGATATGGACCTAGCTCCAAATCTTTTAAGTTGGATGAATCAACCTCAACAGCTAAGTCAAAAAATAATCTAATTAAATATAACTCGAGAGTTGGATAAATTAGAAAATAATTCTCCAGTATCTTTCTCAAACTTGTTGCCATTTGGCAATAGCCACTCAAGCCCTACGGGCTTTCGTGACTATTGTCTGGCAACAAGTTTTCGAAAGATCCGTCAAATTATTTTCAATTTATTCTCACTCTCTTATTATTACTGATAATATTTTGGCATTTAAATTCGTTATTACGAAAATGTGTACTCGCTAGATTTCCATTTTCATAACAACTCATAATTTATATCAAAATATTATCGCCAATTATATCACTTGTTATATTAGTTATTAAAAAAATTATCTGAAGACTATTTTCGGCTAATATGAACGAAAATATCCGTAATATAAAAATAACCTAATCAACCAAAGCAATAATTCCACAATTCGCCAGCAAAAATCAAATCCGCATTAATCTCTCATTTGTCCCAGGTTTAACAATTACCTTTTACGCTTACTTTTCACTTTCGTAACAGCGTATTCAGACAAAAAAGCAGCGATAACAAATGCAACACGTACGTCGACGGTCGTCAGCTACCCTTACACGTGTTTCCGGTTGTCACGTGTCTCTGTCATGGCTGCCACCCCCTTCCCTCTACAATGGTATTTCCGGTGTTTGCCAACACGGGTTTGGGGTTCGGATTGGGATCTCTTCACACAGGAGACGTTTAATCGGAGTGCAAAGAGACGAAACTGTTTAGGGAAGGAGTAATTAGGGGAAGATTCGGTGATTGATTTGAATTTGGGACGATGTTTACGGTTTTAAATTGGGAGATTTAGTGATGAAAGATAAAACAGTCATTATGGTGCCTTAGTAAATAATTTATCTCGCACAAATTCCGAAGTTGAACATAGAATCATCACGAAATTATACTTATAACTAACGATTAGGACTGAGTTAAGGCATGTTAGTACCCCCTTATATAATTAAAAATTAAAATGATCATAACAGCATATTTTTAATAGCAAAAAAATTGTCATCTCTGGGAAGAAAAACAAAAAAAATCTTATAAAATATATCATCACGGAAATTTAAAAAAATATTTAATATTATAGTTGGATATCTGACTTTACTGGATTGAATTTAAAAAATGCGACCTTTTTGGCTTATCGGTAAGATGCAATGCATTAGTTATATAAGTGAAATTTTTTAGATTAAATAATTATCCAATCAAATGCATCCATTTCTAATCACGTGTGCTAAATATATCATCACGCATTCTATCCATTACTGGATGTAGCACTCTGCCGAAGCAAATCTCGGTAAGTGATATATTTTGCGCGTGAAGTACGGTTACCAGTCGTCAAATCACGGCCCCCAAAGATGTTAGTGGTGGAGGAGCCACGAGGGTAGTTTTTTTTAATGGTGAAAATTGTTTGTCGTTTGTGGGAATCGAACCAAGGTTCTCAGGATCCACAGGCCGACTTGATACGACTGAGCTAGCTACTTCATAAAAATATCTTATAATAATAATAAAGAAGAAACAATACACACTACTGGGAGTCTATTCTAATTCATAGTGGGATGTGGCTGTGGCTACGGCTATAATATTTTCGTGACAGTTATACTCAATTGTCTTCATAGCGGGACTCAGTAACAAGTTAGGAAATTATATTTTTAATATTGGTATTAAAAATATAGTATACCCGTCAACCCTTTGATTTATAAATAAATATTCAAGTCAAATTGTCGAATTTGTTCGATTTCATTATATAAACGCAGTTTCTAATTGAGTTCTAAATCTGTCATTAAATAAAATTATTATAAATAAGCCAATCAGAAAAAAATCAAACATCGAATGACAGTGAGTGTGGCTACGACCATAGCGGGGCCTATCTAGCTCCCGCTATAAATTTGCGATATGGCTAAATGACAAACTTTTTTATTTGTTGTTTAGCGATGTGGCTACCGTTGCCACAGTGGCTATGTCAATTAGAATAGACCTCCTGATCTTCAAAAAAACAATAGCTCACTTAATATAAGAAACACCATGCTTTCACTGTTTGTTACAGTTTTTTATGTAATTAAAAAAAATGCTATAGAAGCCCATTTCCTTTGAGCAACTAACTATAACATAATCTACTTATCTTGTTTTTGTCGAATTATTCTATTCTACTTATCTCGTATTTAAAATACCCAAAAGTAGCATATTTGAACAAAGAACATTTAGAAATAATGCTATTCATATTTAAAAATATTAGTGCTTTTATTAGATTATTTTCTTATCAAACTCGTACGAATTTAATATCTTCCATAAACCAATCGATAAAAGCCCAGATGTTTATTGTATACGTCCGCGACAAAGAGTCGTAAAACTCGATTTGATCATAGAAAGAACTATTCCAAATCCAGACATTTCACATCAGTGACATAAAAATGAGACAATGGCATAAAGATTTCCATTATATGAACCGTTTTATTATCAGCGAAAAAAATTTGCTATTTTGATGATGATATCTGCTCCGCAAAGTTTGTCTGAAACGATGAATTCATTTCATCCATGCATGCGCTTCAGTAAAAAATTTAAATGGCTATTGTGTTTGATATTTACTTTGGTGTGCTGCTGATCGAGCTGATTAAATACCATCCCTCTGCGTTGATTTATTTTTTATAAAAAGATGGAATATTTAATGTAAACTTGTATGTTATTACATATACTCATACAGTCGAACCTTTATAACTCGAATATAAAGGGACTGCAAAATTAGTTCGAGTAAAAACAAAACATATTTGTTACAGACATGTTTTATACATAATTCTCAAACATTTTAAAGTGTCGCGGTCACATTATACCAACACAGTACACTCGATATCAGAGAATATATATTCTATACTAACAAAAAATCAGTACAAAGGTAGATCTTGCCGTACTTCGGGGATTTCCAAAAAACTATGTAGATTACATACGTCGCGAAGTGAAATAAAACTCGAGCAATTTTGGCGGCCGTATACGAAGATAACGTGCAAATATTGTGCCAAAAATGTTCATTTTGACCGTAAAAATTCTAGAGAATACTGTGTTATTGACTTTGACTTTCGAGTTAAGCAATTCGAGTTAGAGTGATAAAAATACATGGCAATTATACAAAATGTACAGGGAACTACAGTAAACTTCGACTAAAATCATATAACATTTAATATCCTGGCCATAAAAGCAAATTATTTATTTATTTGTTACACTGTACTAGCTAGCTCAGTGGTATGAAGTCGACCTGTGGATCCTGAGGTCCCTGGTTCGATTCCCACAGGCGACAAATTTTCATAATTTGGAAAAGCTATCCCTGTGGCTCCTCCACCACTAACATGTTTGGAGGCCGTGATTTGACGACTGGTAACCGCACTTCACGCGCAAAATATATCACTTACCGAGATCTGCTTCAGCAGAGTGCCACACCCAGTAATGGGTAGAAGGCGTGATGATATATATATTTTTTTTTACTGTACAACATAACCTCATTTACAGTACAGTAGGCTTACCGCCGTGACGTGTGACATATTACTACTTGTTCAAGACGAATACATAACAAAAAAATTATTGACAGAAATTATTGCTGGTTGTTCGTTGGTGACAGAAGCTCTGAAAGTGAACTGGTGTAGGGATCAACAACCACCCATAAAATCTGCATATTCACATCGACGTCATCTATAGTTTCCACCCGTTCCCAAATCTAATTGATTTTTTTTCATGTTTATCATGACATAATCTATTAAAAAATCAATTTCTGTCACTGGAAAAAATGAGACATCATTTTGCACCCTAGCACTCTAACGCATCCTGTCTTTTACCCATTACTGGATGTGGCACTCTGTCGAGACAGATCTCGGTAAGTGATATATTTATGCGCGTGAAGTGCGGTTATCAGCCATCAAATTACGGCCCGCAAAGATGTTAGTGAAGGGGGACACACAGGGGTAATTTAAATAAATATATTATCACGTCTTTTACCCATTACTGGGCGTGGCACTCTGCCGATGCAGATCTCGGTAAGTGATATATATATATATATATATATATATATATATATATATATATATATATATATATATATATATATATGCGCGTGAAATGCGGTTACCAGCCGTCAAATCACGGCCTCCAAAGATGTGAGTGGTAGGGGAGCCACAGGAATAATTTAAAATTCATGAAAATATATATCCACGGGCCGACTTGATACTGCTAATCTAGCTACCCCATACTATTTCCATCAATATTAGAATATTCACAAATTGTCAATTTCAATTAAGCATTTCATTCTAACATCAAATATACAATTCATCAGCATTCACATCAGAGTGATACAGTAAACAAACAGCACGCCGCAATTTAATCATCATCGGAGTAAATTCGTCAATACATACATACATGCATCCTCCTCTCCTGATTCGCATCCGGAAGTGAACGCACATATGTTATAACTCAATACCAAACATTCTCGGTAGCTTAAATTGCTGAAAACAAAACCATAACGCTGTATCGACCGCCGTAGTTGATGCAACTATCTTCCTAGGTTCTGCAGTGTTTGCAGAGAGGGGGTTGCCGTCGTTTGTGGTGGGGTGCGCCGTTGCATATTACGTTTGATTTAATTAGTTTGTAATTGCGATTATTACGCTAAGTGTGATATTGCCGGATACAAAGATGATTGGAGGGTTGTTCTATGGTGATAACAATTTATCGCTATTTGGTTGGCGAAACAAGTTTACGGTAGGTCAACCTGTGCCCAAATATTAATGGTATTGTTAATAATACTGTTGGTTGTTCAATTTTTCACAAGAAACAGTTCAATCATCCATTTATCCCAAAGTAGCCTGTAGGATGCATATGCTATTGTGCAAAGTAGCAAAAATAAATAATTAATTAATTAAGTTTCCAATAAAATAAAACAACTCTTTATCACGGTTATTTATTTCCTACATAAAAACGTAATAAATATTGTAATTTGTTCTGAATAAATAGTTATTTACGTGCTTAGTGTAGAAAGGAGTCTATTGCCGCTTGTGCATGAACATTGATGACTATAAAAGCGACAAGGACGCTTTCCGCTCAGGGTGCATAATTATTTTTAGTACAATGGTCAGTGGTCAACACACGACTTTCTTATGCACAGCATATTTAATGTTTTTTCTTTTTAATTTTCGTTACATATAATCAATTTCCTAACAAAATTTTATGTAAACTTAGATTAATAGAAATAGAAATATAAAATTACTTACTATTTAATCAATGAAATTGATATAACATTTTATGTTTCAAATATTTTTGCTAACATACTTATTTGAAACTTGTTTTCGTAACTGATTCAATTTTTTAAATAAATGGAATATATTGTTTTGTGTGTCCAATAAACTTCCTCTTCCGGTTTTTTCATTTAATTCAAAATCAACTCAGCTCTTCGTATTTTCATGAAATTTAAAATTACCAAGTTTCGTTAACAAATCTTATCTCGTTCATGAGATATTGCACACTCGGACACACATCCATCCATCCATCCATTCACACACACACACAGGCATCATTGAGAAAATGATCATAACGGATTCAGTGAACCTCAAAATATGTATTTCCGCGAAAATCTCATCAACGATTTTTTTCACGATTCCAATACTTCCTTATACTACGTATAAGAAAGTAAAAAGAAACTGTAAATTAATTTGAAAATAATACAACAAAACAAAACATTATTATTGAATAAAGGGACGAGTTAGTATTGTTGTTATACCATATAATACTAGAGAAAAAGAAAAATGAAATATTTTGCAGACTATCATATATTTCTGCAGCTCTAAACTTTTTAACTTTCAACTTTTCAAATAAGTAGTAGTTTGTATTTGACTTCTTTCATTATCTGTTCTGTTAAAAAGCAAAAAAGTTTGTAATTTCGCGTAATACACACTCATTTCTATCGCAGTCACGATTATAATTTTGATTGGAAGCGCAGTCGAGCTATAAATCTAACTTCTAATTTCGTGGAACTTGTTAAGCAAATGAACAGTCTCGAGCAAATCCCGCTATCAACCATTACAGCTTTAAAGCAACTATCATCGGACAAAGCACGTCCCACGATCTGCACAGTGCATGCAAGACGCCACTCGGAAACCTAATAATAATTGACGTCTCGAATATTATCTACTATTTATGTGGTTCAAAGTGCTTCGTGCATATGCAGAATTAATTCTTAATATCCCAGACTTGAATGAATTTAACATTGTCACTTTTATCTTAATGCTGGTTTTATGAGGTAGTAAGAACTGTTTGAATATTCAATTGATTGAGAAGGTAATTGGAATTTAATGATTGATACCACACATTCTTAGCAGAATGGATGGAATACTTTTGCTTCATAAACAGTTTTTATTACTTGAAGTGAATGATAGCCACATGATTGGCTACTATTATGTTCTAAACATAAAATGAAGATTGTATTTTTCAGGAAAATAGTAGGTGATGTTATTAGGATTAAAAGTGATACTTTGTTTGATCAGCAATTATTTTGCATTTGCGAGGCGAAGCGAAGCGAATTGAGAATCAAACAAAGGCACTTTTAATCCGAATAACATATACTATTTTTTCTTCACGCGACATAAATATGTAGGATGTATCACGAAAAGTGGGCAATAGGCGTGTTACATGGGAAAACAGTTTTTTCGTGCGCATTGCTTTCCAAATTATTTAAAAAAAAAAACTTTAAGTAAAAGTTGTAAAATGTTGCATCTAAGTCAATACATAAAATTAATTTTGTATGCTTTAAAATGGCACAAATTAGATCTGAAAATGGGAAAAAATGCCTCAATTGCCTTCAAATAAATAAATAAATAAATATATCATCACGCCTTTTACCCATTACTGGGTGTGGCACTCTGCCGAAGCAGATCTCGGTAAGTGCTATATTTATGCACGTGAAGTGCAGTTACCAACTGTCAAATCACGGCTCCCAAAGATGTTAGTGGTGGGAGAGCCACATAGGTAATTTTAAATTGGTGAAAAAGTTTTGTCGGCTGTGGAGATCGAACCAGAGTTCTTAGGATCCACAGGCCGACTTGATACCACTGAGCCATTACCCCATTATTGTGAATACTTGATTTTACAAAATGTCATTTTGGAACATTTGACACCGGAAACATACATATTTCCTTGATGATGTCATTGTCAAATTCTACTGAAAATTATATAATCGGGGCGAAATTCATATGTTTTAGCCTTAAAAAGCGGGCTTAAACACTTCTTTTTAATCATAGGGCTATAAAAAAATAATTCCTATGGATTCATAAATAAAATGACAATTTTTGTTTATTGTAAAATAAATAAATAAATATAAATATATCAAGTCTTTTACCCATTATTGGGTGTGGAACTCTGCCGAAGTAGATCTCGGTAAGTGATATATGTATGCGCGTGAAGTGCGGTTACCAGCTGTCAAATCACGGCCCCCAAAGATGTTAGTGGTAGGGGAGTCACAGGGGCAATTTTAAATTGGTGAAAATGTTTTGTCGGCTGCGGGGCTCGAACCAGGGTTCTTAGGATCCACAGGCCGACTTGATATCACTGAGCCATTACTCCATAAACAAATCTCGATTAAAACACATTTGAGCCAGTAACACATCAAACGTAAATAATGTTTTTCTACGACCGAGCAGAGAATAGACTTATCCAACTGTAAGTTGAACAGAAAATTGATATTTGCCGCTTGTTGAGCGCCAATGTAATAGTGTATTATCGTATCCATGGATACATGAGAACTGTTGTCCGAATTTCCAAACAGAAAAACTATCAAAAAATGTTTTAACCGAGATTTATATACACATATTTATAGTATTGAAACAATTTTCGCCCTTTTCAGATTTAATTTGTGACATGTAAAATTAATTTTATGTTGCAATAACGGCAAGGACACTTTTTGCTCGAGGTGCACACAATATTTTTTCTACGACCATTTAAGCTACATTCACAAATCGAAATTAGTTTTTGTTTTATGTTTTCCATTCTTGTTTTAATAACCTTGTAGACATGTTATCTTACGCAGCCATTCACAAATCAGTATTTAGTTTTGGTTTTAATACAAAAGTTTGCAAACTCCAAACTTATGTTTTAGTTTTACGTTTTATACTTAGGAATGGACCAATTGGACGAAGTTTAGAATGATGTAGTGATATATACTTATCTCTTTCTATCATCCTTCGCATTGACGATAACCTAAATTTGTTTTTATTCGAGTGTCAAAATGAATGAAAATAAAAAAAAAGATTTTAATACCTACTTCCTTATTATGATAATATTTACCTTGCTCTTCCAAAAAATACGAAAGTAAACAAACAGCATATGACAGCATGTGTAACTTAGCACATCTGTCAGTTGCATTTACTTCATTACCGATCATCTAAAATTTATGATAGATGTCACTACTAACTAAAATCGACAAAAACCAAAACTATTTGTGAATGGCACCTAAAAACACACTAAAACAGAGGATAAAACAAAAACTAATTTCGATTTGTGAATGTAGCTTTAGAAAGACTTGAAACAGCATTTAAAATTTGTAAATTCGAGCGACAGTTTTCATGTATCCAAGGATACGATGTATATTGCCGAAATATTTTATTACCATTCGGCAAACTGCAAATCTCAACTTTCTACTTTCAACTAACAGTTGGAAAAGTCTATTTTCAGTTCGGTCGTAGAAAAATATTATGTTTTTCCTTACTGGAAATATAACCTGTTTACAAATTATCAAATTATTCTTCTTTCCTCTACTTCAGATTCCAAAGCTATCTAGACAGAATTGTGCATTCTGAATGCGACAATGCGCAATATGATTTTTATTAGTTCGTTTATCTATTAGGAAAACTCGAGCAGTCGCAGTTGCAATGACGTCATCGCGACGCCGAGAACAAAGACGGCGACTGGCGACTGTGAATTGCGCCGCGGTTCTCTTCGTAACCAGCTCACAGCTTGGAAGCTGGTTTGAAGTCTCAATAATTCCGAGCTGCAAACATCCAGTCGTTCACTTTTATTTTTCTTGGTTATTGAGTAGGAAAATCTCGGCATACTTCTAACAGTATTGTACAGAGACGGATTGAATTATCTTTTATCGGTGGGGTTAATTGAAATACAAAGTTTTAGAATATTTGAGGTTATTCTCTAATACCAGAGCCGGCAAAAGTTGTGTTCTCGGTGCGTAGTACCCGACGTTCGAAAGATTTTCGGGTGTCGAATTATCCATCCGAAATTTTAAAGAGTTTTTCTAATTTTCTTGCAGTTTTTTCGCTCTGGATCCTTATATGTCTAAATCAAAGAAAAATAAATTTAAATGAAAGCACAGCGTTATTATATTGAAACTGACCAATGACAGTAGAGATCTCGAGTCGTGTCAACTCCCGTGTTAATAAGTGTGTGCTGAACAGCGCCTCTTGTGTGCATAAACACGTATTAATCTTAGTTGAGAGCAGGACCCTGACAGCTAATAGGATTTTTTGTGGTAGAAGTATTGTGGGCAAAGCGCGGCAAGGGTGAGAAGTAAATCAAACTGCACAATAATCAGAGATGGCAGGACGGTAGTCAAATTCATTTATTTATAAATTTTCATGTTACTAGTATCATATTTTTTAAGTATAAAAAGTGCTCCTCGTTTTTCCCGTTCTGCAGGCCCTGTCTAAGAAATTGCTACTTAACCTTAGAAACTTTCGGGCAAATAAAACTGATTTATAAATTAAAGTAGACGATTTTTATATCCACGAACTTTAGCTGATAAAGCTAATTATAAAATTATAATTAAGAAAATGAATGATAAGTGAATAGGAATGATGTGATTAAAGGTTTGTTGTGTGTAATAAATGAATGAGTTTATATCTAGTGATCTATGAATGTGGTTGAAATGAGGGTGGTTTGTTTGGATGAAAATGTTTGACGAGGGCTAATTGTTTGATGAGTGAATGTTTTATGAGTGATTTTAGGGTTCGTGCTACCCCATTTGTTGGGATATAGCGTGAAGATATGTATGTATGTATAATTTAGTAGGACAAAAAACTGGTTAAAAACAGTTTAAAATACCGGTAACTGAAAAATAGTGAATGTTAACCGTTGTTTTTAAAGCTACAAATAACAGTAAACTTTAAATATTATTTAAAATCCTATCAATTTATTTCAAGTACTACCCTGCTTTGAACTTTTTAAATACATATTTATTAAAAAATACATGACGCTATAAAAACATACGATGCACATTTTGCATTTTGATTTCTTGACCTTTATAATTAAAAATAACCTGTGCGTTGCTATTAGTAACATTAGATATGCAAAAATATTATTAATTCCAAGAGAACAAACACTTGTAGCTGATTGATTGATATGTTTTTAATGTAATTACTTCAAGACATGCTTAATCATATTTTCGTGACAGACAAAACGATATATTTCGATTACAGTTCTTTTATTGCCCTCTATTTATAACGCTATCTATACTACTTCACACTTCATAATAATGCGATTTACTTTAGAGCTGTCAGTCTGTCTATTCTTTTATAGATCCGTTTACCTTGGACTTACACAAAAAAGAAAAAAGTCGGCTCACCATTAAAAATAAATATTAAATTAAAATATACTTGAATTTGTTTCAATAGCTACAACATTTTTAATCAAGTTAGGTTAAATATAATTAAAAGTTCAGTCAGACAAATTTAATATAAATTTTTTACACAATTATATTCAACATGTTTTTTTTTACTTTTGACATGAACAAAAGTGAATTCAATGTACGCAATATAATTATAAAACAGCAAAAAAAGATATATTAAATTCAATTGACTTGGCGCTGAAACACACGTAACTAGTACTTTTTCGAGTCTGCGTCCGAAATTAATAGTATCATAGATCTCAAAATCGTTCGAAAACTATTTGTTTACCCAACGTCGTTCGGTAAAAACTAGGGACTTTTGAGTAGTGCCAATTTTACTACTACAGACACCTAAAGTATTACGCAAACTTTTCCATAAAGATAAGTACTGTTATCAACAATCATAAAATTTTCTTATTTTGCAAAGTTTCATCAATGATGCGTCTTTGAGTATAATTTTCGAATATAGAACTTTATAATTTGTTCCACTCAATATACTATGTAATATTTTCAAACTTTAGCTAAATTTTAAACTGCTATTTACCCTTTGGGGATATTTATAGATGAATGATGAATAGTCAGAAATGAGAGGGTCAGAGCGCACAAGAGCAAAGTTGAAGAACTCTGAAGTACCTGTTTTTGTTTAGCGTCTGTTTTGATCAAACGTAAAAAACTCTAAAAGACGGCAAATGACAAAGAAAGCATAAAGAAAACTGAACGAATCCTGTTGACTGCGTAAACATTTTATTTGCATATAATTTTTTTTTTATTTACAGACGTTTAAAAGTCAAAGAAAAAAATTTTCGAGGCGATTCTAAAAGAGATTATTACCTATATTTTAATAGCAAGAAAAAAAATTTAAATCGAAAGAAAATCTACGGCATCTTCAACAATATAAAATTTATAGTACAATTATTAAGCCTCTACTATAACACTCTTTTGATATCATTTAAAATATAGGCGTATACATTAATTAAAAAATGCCTTTTACCAATTACTGAGTATGACACACTGCCGTAGCAGATCTCGGTAAGTAATATATTTATGCGCGTGAATTGCAGTTACCAATTGTCAAGTCACGGCTCCCATAGATGTTAGTAGAGGATAACAAGAGAGATAATTTCAATGTGGTGAAAATTTGACTCAGTGGTATCGAGTCGACTGTGAATTTGGGAACCTGGGTTGGATTCCCACAGCTGACAAACAATTTTTACTACATTCAAATTACCCCTATGGCTTCTCCTTCATTAACATCTTTGGGAATTCGTCAGCTGTTAACCGCATTTCACGTACATAAATACAGAGTGTTCAAAAGAAATTGTTACAGTTGGCAATAAAAAAAACTACTTGAAATTGGTAAACCTGATACATAAATTCATTTCCTGTTGTTGACAGTGACATTTAAAATTTAAATTTGAGTACATTTATTATTACATTTATTTCTAAAGTATCTCTATTACTTAAAAAGTCAAAATTCTATTAGCTGTCAGACTCCTGACATAACCTATTTGTATTTATTAGAAATGTCAAATAGCATTTCCGCCTTTATCTGCTAACTGTGGAATAAAAAGATCTCTGGAATTGTATTGCCAACTATAACAATACCTTTTGATCACCCTTTATATCACTAATCGAGATCTGCTACAGCGGAGTACCACACCGAGAAATATGTAATGGAGATGATATTTATTTATTTTATATATCTATTTGAAAAGCAGTTTGTTTTGAGTATTACGAAATTAATTAAGCAAATTTTTATAGAAAATGTATGCAAATTAGAAAGAGTTAAGAATTCAAATTCAAAAATTTCGTTTATAAAAGATTTTAAAGTACTACAATACTACAACTGTATCGGCCTTCGACCGTACGAAGTCGACAAACCATAGGGACATTTGTTGAGAATCCAACACATTCTAATGTTTTGGAAAGGATAATGGCCCATATAATTTTGTTTACAATTAAGTTTCTAGTCACAACGGCCATAATATGAGTTTGTTTTTATAATAATATTTTAGAAAACTGTAAACAAAAACATAGCTTCGTGAGTCAATTCCCTTATCCCACTAATTCAACTGTTGACTTTATAACATTGTGTAGCTGAGCATAGAGAATTGCTCGTCTATTTTAGATAGTCGAAGGTATCTGCAATTTCTGCGTATTCTCATCATCAGATCAAACTAAAGACTATTGACTTTCCATTCCACACACTCTTTCTCTACGTCTATTCCGTTTCTTTCAACGTCGTACAAGTCAGTCTGTAGCTAGCAGGGTAATGTCGTGTCGGCATGTCAGCGACCGACTGCTCGATCCTCGTCTGCCGTTGGAGTCGAAGTCACGCCCGATCAGATTAACATAAATCTGTTGGCGACGACGACGCGCGTTCGTCGTACTACAAATCGTCACGTCGTACTCTACGTCTCGGAAGTCGAAGAGAAATGGAAAACAAATGATTGTGTTGTCATGGATACTTGTAGGTGGTAGAGATCATTGACAGTTTAACAGGGTCAAATAGTGATGAATTGGAATTTTCAACTACCAAGAGATCGCGACAAAACACTTGCTGGACAAGTTAGTTATGTTTCTAGATTCTTTATTTATCCCGTTTTTGCACGAATTATTAAAGTTTTTAATCATTGTTATTTTTTCTTTCGAAATATTTATATGCAGCAATCATACGTAAAAAATATAACAAGTTAAAATTTACCATCTTGGCTATTCCATCCAACGAACTAAACATTACTCAACATGTACGAATGGGTAATACTAATAAAAAAAATAAATAAATATATCATCACGCCTTCTACCCAGTACTGGATGTGGCACTGCTGAAGCAGATCTCGGCAAGTGATATATTATGCGCGTGAAGTGCGGTTACCAGTCGCCAATTTACGGCCCCCAAAGATGTTAGTATAATAGGATGTTTGGATGTAGAGCAGAAAAACCTATAGCGTATCGTGTTTCACACATTGCAATATGACATCTATCGGTTAGATTTATATTAAAAATTGGTATTTTTCTATTATCAAATATACAGATTAATTCAGAACTGCCTGAATCTATAATAGACAGTTTATAAAAATTTAATTGTAATATACAATTTAAAATAGAGTGCAAAATTTGAGTCAATTTCGAATAGTGTCATCTTAACCGGGCTATAGCCCTAGGACGCCAAAGGCTGTGCGATGTTTTATAAATTACTTTATTTTCAACAGGCAGCGGAAAGTTATATAGGTAGCCATGGGTCTGTGTTTATAGTTAGACTTCCACCTAAGGAATGGCGCTAATAGTCTTTATGCGAAGACATCCAATTTTGATAACTACAATATCGGCAATCATTGGTTACTAGATTGTTCCTGTAGTTGTCATTTGTATATATTTCAATTTTTTTAATCTGTCAAATATCCAATTAATTTTTATTTGTGAAATAATTTCATATAAATAATGTCATCAACTAATATCAATTGTTGTGTAAAAAAAACTGCACTGCTACTGGTAAGTAAGTGATCATATAATAAATAATATTTAGATGAGGAAGTCATAATATATTTTCAAGTTCACAAGAGTTGGATAAAACTGCGATTGAAACAGTTCAAATTATAAATAAATTGTATACAGGAGAATATTTTAATAAATATTTATATTGTAATAATGAATTTTTATTTTATATTTATTTAAACTACATAAAATAAAAATTGCCTATATACATGACTTTAGTTAGACTTCCACTACTCAGATGGCGCAAAATACAGTCCCAGTGCGTAACATGGCAGTTTCTTATCTATAGTAGTATATTACGATCTATGATTTTAAATACCCAAAAATTCATTGAATAATGTCACACTCCGGGATTATCCAGAAAATCTACCTACAGCAGGACTCAATTTAAAAACAATTATAGACAATAAAATAGAGGCTACATTTCCAATCGTTGCTATTGATTTTTGTATGTTCTAAAGCATTTCCGTAACAAATTGTAGGGGCAAAAGCTCTTTCTTTGTTTTGAAACTGGATAAAAATTATTCGCGAATGTAAAGACCGCCTCTACAAAAAGCTGTGAAACATTTATAGTAGGCGTATTTCTTTGGACTGTGATTCGTAATCAAAGTGATCAAACGTAACATGATCATGAAGAATCATGTTTCTTCGTTCGTTATTCGTTATCCCTACTCTTTCATTTTGTGATCACGAAACGACAATCCCCCTACCCTTCTGAATCATACTTTTTCTATGATTCATATTGACTGATTCACATCGAAGGTTTAAAAATGGCGTCTGATGATAAATTTATGTGCTCTATTTGTGGAATTAAGGGAAATTGGCTGCTTCTGGAAGAATTTTTAAATGGCTTACATGGACACTCATTTATGAAATTTTAAAATAGGTTAGTTTGTGTATTTGACATTTGCAGTTATTTTAACGTTCATACTATAGGATCGCGTCGATCTGGTTGGATTTGAATCATTATTCCTGTTCGATGTTTTCTTCAATATCATATTTAATCATGATTCAACGCAATCACGATCAAAGGAATCATGATTTAGAAAATCACAATCATAATCCAAAGAAACACGCCTAACCACGACTCTGCAAAGAGGTAGTAGATATGTATTTCGTTCGTGTTACAGTAACTTGAAGTTAGCGCTTCAGTTGTATATTCTGGATTAGAATAATTAACTTTAATGCAGTTCACTCTTAATGAATTAAAATGTTGTGAGCGTCACATCGCTCACATTATATTTGACTTTGAAATAGAAAATAGTGTTGTTGGATATTATATTTCGTACTTACCACATTAACTAAAGTGGTAATAATCACAAACCACACATAATTTCAAGAACATAATATGATTTACTTTACAACGTAATGAATATTAAAATATGACATTACATGAAACATGTAGATTATACTAGTAATGTTCATACAACCATGTGTAATTAATTATTTTGTATAATGTACCTATTCAGAATATTTTTAAGTTGAATACGTTATTGATTAATTATTGCGTCAAATCTGTCAACAGCATTGTATGCGTAAATTAATTAGAAAATGATGAAAAACCACAAATTTCGCACGTTGCGAAATGTTCCGAGTGGAAATGACAAGAATATAGATTTCGTAATTAATTGCTCCAATCTACAACGTAGTTTTAATTAATAAACAAAAGATATCCTTACAAAGCTAACCAATATCAACATTAATTGTTCTTTTCAAATTCAACCAAATTGCTTAAATTTCCGTGAAACATACAAAACACATTTTCCTAAATTGTGGGACTAAGTAATTTTACATTGCACAATATAAAAAATCAGGAGACTGGACACATTTTTACAGATTAATTTTAGAAGCCTTACATATAAATTTACATTTCGATATTTCTGTTAACTATAAAACTGATGCTTATAATAATTTAAAATATACTCAATTTTTTTTAGGGAATTTCGAAATTTATTTTTTTTTATTTTTTGTATTTTCATTATTTTATTTTTTATTTTCTAGTTTTTATTTTTTGTTTCTTCAGATTTTTCTATTTTTGTTATTCATATGTATCTATTTTGGTATTTTGACATATATTTTTATTTATTTCATGATACTTTATTTATGTTATATATTACATTTATTGAGGTTTGTTTGACATTTTGAATTATTTATTAATTTTATATTATTATGATTGTATTGTATTTTAGATTTGCTGATGATGAGCTATTTTTTTTAGTTCGAAATGTCCAAAATAAATATTTAAAAAAATCAATATTGGATTCCTTAAGCCTTTCATTTATTTTATTTTAACAATTGTTTGGATTCACCTTAAATATTTATAGCCCCGTACGTTATAAGAAAGGTCCATAATGTTCCAAATTTCATCCACTTCTGTACAAAGTACCTTATAAATAATGTTTCATCTCTGGCAGTTGGTGACCTCAGATTCTAATAAAATAATTATTATATTTTAATATTAATAATTATAAGATTTATTTCAGAAATATATAACTATACCGGGTGAATACAGGGATTTAACGTGGTATATTAGTTTTACACAATTTCCAGCTCTCCTATTAATTGTACCTAAAAAACTGTAAAGTGCCTTACTACCCGGTATATCAACGGATTCTTTATATTCCAAAAAATAAAATAAAATTATAATCTTTGTTCTGTCAATTATAATTTTGTAAGATAACAGAAAAGAAAAAAAATCGTTAGAAAGCCAAGGACTTGGATTTCAACAAAGAAAAAAAAAACATTAACTTGTTAAATGCTTTTATTCTTTAATTCAGCCTGAAAAACCTAATTTAGATAAGTACGAAACGCTAAACGGATCGGAAAAATTACGATTCGGATGTGTCGTAAAAATGCGATATGAAATATTATCGTTGTTTTATGTCCTAATGCCAAGCCCATCTGATCTTGATCTCTTTCATCATCTCGCATTAGTATTGATATTATTGACAGTCATTAAGATCAATGATTAAGAATTCTATTACCGTTATTTTCTTCGTCGTTCAAGATAAAAGTAATTATCATATTTCTTTAATAACTTAATGACATGAGTTATCCGCATTTATTGCATAATTATACAATTGATGAAATATTAATTAGTAATTCTTTAAAAGTAATGGAAAATATGCAAACCTTGACAGACGGCTGATTTGGATTTGCAGAACGAAAAATTGTAGAAATACAGAAAATAAACTCACCTGAAACAAAAGAAAACAACATTATTACGAATACATTAATACTTTCTATATTTTAATAAGAACTGTTACTATTTTTTTCACATTTCATTTTAATATTACGTTCCTGACTCAGGTTTATTCAATAACAAAAATTGCATTACATAAGAACTTTGATATAAACTTTTCTAGCAACCATTCTTAATCGTTCCAGCAATTACTATACTTATTAATTTTAATTCGATGTTTATTTAGGTTTAAATTAACGGCTTAATTGCCGCATAAGTTATTAAACGTAAATAACAAATGCAAACTATCTTCTTGTCAACGATATTATGTCCAAATAAAAAAAAAAAATGAAATTAATCAAAATGAAAATGCTCCTTTCGAGCTCTAATTTCCAGATTATTATGCAGGTATAATAAAAAATAGCGTATGATACACGTATATACGTGCCTTTAAAGCACTAGTACCGTTAAAAGCGCTCCGCTTTGCATCGTGCTCTTAAACTCGTCACGCGTGTTTTAAAGACATACTTATACACTATACTCTGTTTTTTAACCAGGATGAGTAAATGCACAAGTCAGATTTACACTATAGAAAGTTACCAAAGAAAGTTACTAGATTTTTGTTCGCGCGAAATACAAAAATTTTTTACACATCTGCACTGATTAAGTTTCATGGCATTTATTTTAAAATACAAATGACATTATAAACTCTAATTTGTCACTCCGTATATTATTAGTTCTTAAAAGAACTGATTTATGTTAATGTCACAGAAATGCAAAAAAAACCAACAAGAAAACAGATAACCTCAAAACTTATGACAGCTCTAATAAATCAAATGTAAAATCTATGTACAGTGTAAACTGGACGAAGCACTAGCCAATCAGAAGCGTCAGTTTTAGCGTTTAAAATTTAAATTACTTCTCCTGGTTAAAAAACAGAGTATAGTACCATAATATATTATTATAATCGCATTTTAAATTTATTCAATTTTCTTTTAAAGTGTTTTCTATTACTATGAGTTCTGAAAGATTGATCAGTACATCCTAGTATCCTACGAGTTTCATCCAGTCTATTCTACTGCACTATTACTACATAATATATTAACGTTTTTTTTTAACACACTAATGCGTACAATAATACATACTGTTAACATACGCCAATTTGCGGAAATAAATGGAAGTAATGGATACAAATGTAACATCAAAGCACCCAACTTGGGTACAGAAAATGGAGAAAAAGAAGATGCTAATAATTCACATAGTTCTGCAATAAAGTGAGGAAATACACGTAGATTTTGAAATAATTTAGGTACTTTTGAAAGCGGAAAAGATGACAACAATTTAAAGCAAACTGATGCGGTACTATGAAAATTTCTTGCTAGTTCTGATTTGAAAAATAAAAATCTTTGATTGATGTATGAGCCAATGTAAAAAGCAATAAACCTTTTACAGTCTGCAAATCTGTCATTGAAGAATTTATGATAGATATAAATAATAGAAACTGAAAGCTAATAGGAAAATGCATTTGTTGGTCAGATCTCATTACCTTCCGTTGGAAACAGTGAACTGTGGTTAAATGCACCGACGTGCATTTCCAGTTTCCAGACGGACTTATTGATTTTTTCATTTAGCCAGTTTAGCTTATCTAGAGGCTCCAGACACAGTATCTCTTGTTAATAAGATCGTCTTTAAATGGCTTGCGAAATACGGAGCAATCGTATTTTACATTTCTTTAAGCTTACTCTTTACGGAAAACTTCGCTTTTAATTATTATAGTGGCATTATCTTTATCCTGCAATTTAGATTACTGTCATGGAATTTATTTTCTTTCGAAATCATATATCAGTTAAAAATAAATATTCTAAAACAGTATAAACATTTGAAATTCAAATGATTGATATAGGTGTGTAGGAGTAATTGAAGGTTTGTTGCATGCTGAATGATTCCGAGTGTGATGAGTATATAGGCTTGTATGGATTAAACTATTAATGTGGTTGAGGCGAAGATGATGAGTTAGTATGAGAATGTTTGATATTAACAGCCGTCAAATCATGGACCCCGTACGATTATTGTAATGAAAATTTACAAACATCTGTATTTCGACCCGCTGAATCCAATAGCACATCCCCAAGTGCGTACGCCTTCTAGTTTTTAAGATATTATCCAAAAACTGTTTAGGATAAATAAAATTATGGGGTGGCTAGCTCAGTGGTATGAAGTCGGCCTGTGGATCCTGAGAACCCTGGTTCGATTCCCACAGACGACAAACAATTTTAATAATTTCAAAAACTACCCCTGTGGTTCCTCCACCACTAACATCTTTGGGAGCCGCGATTTAATGACTGGTAATCGCACTTATCGCGCAAAATATATCACTTACCGAGATCTGCTTCGGCAGAGTGCCACACCCAGTAATGGGTAGAAGGCGTGATGATATATTTATTTATTTATTTTAAAATAGCGAAAATTTTTGAAACTTAATTATCGCTGAAAATTTGTGTACAAGTTAATTGAAGCACGAGTAATTGAGCGCATCTTCATATCTCGTTTAGTTTTTGAGATATGACATCGGGAAAGTCGAAAAACTGAGGTGTTGAAATTTTTTGAAAATTCAACACTTCCGGAGGCTCTACCTCAAAAACAAAATGTGATACGAAGTTGCGCTCAACAGCATTGGATTCCTCGTGTCCGAATTGACTTACTAGCATACTTTTATCCCATTTGAAGCGATTGATAAGTAAATACTTATAATTTTATAACAATTTCCTTAAGCATGCTGCTTTTAGAAATTCATGTGTAATTCAAGTATAATTCAAGTAATTCGAGGCTAGGTGTACACCATAATTCATGAGTGGCTAACCTCTCGCGGGAGGCACAGGAGTAATTTTCATGTGGTGAAAATTGTTTGTCGGCTGCGGGAATCGAATTGAGCTTCTCAAATCCACAGACCGACTCGATACCACTAAGCCACCTACCCCATTTAAAACAAAAGCTGATAAATGTGAAAAATACATAAAAGAATAAAGTTTTTATAATTCAACATTAACTTCGTGCAAATATTTCTTATAATTTTCAAATTAACGTCTACAAGTATTAAAAAAATATTTTATTGACCTTCAATAATAAGATTTTCTTTGATCAAGTACTCAGTGTTTATCCGCAGATTCCCATTTGTTTCATTGACATTAAAATATATTTGAAAATCTACAACAGTAATTTACAAATTCATTTCACTGGAAATAATTAAGCAACATCATGTCACTTTGATATTCTGCTGGCAAAGGAAAGATTCTAATTTGTCTTTTTGCTGATGTAAATAAATTAATTTTTGCTTGGAGCACAGTTATACAATTTTATATTTACAAACTCTTTGAGTTGGCTTCCTGAACTATTTGAAACCATCTCATGTAGTAACTAGGGCCATAATTGCGTGAACGTGAACTGAAACTAAACGTGGAAATGTGAAAAGAATGTTGTTTTCACTGTATAAAATTCTATTGATGCTGCCAATGTCATTGATTGGGTTTTGTTTTTTCAAGAGAGATCTCTGAACGATAAAATGATGAATTATGTAACGCACGGCAAAAAATGACATAAAACGCTGTATAAGCTATTATTATGAAGAGAGAGTGTGCTTATATGCGACATTACAGTTTTGTTTGCACATATTACCTTTCTATGAACTATATTTCATCATTTCTCAGTTGATAATAACGTTATTAATTTATATATTAATCCTTGTACGAGTATATCAATTTCAGTATATACACTGTCATCAATGATTTCATTATAGGTACACGGTAAACCTGTTATCATATTTATAGTATTAATAAACAATAGATATTTCAACGGATTTCGTATATTACTAATATTATATGAATGATATAGCGACAGTGGCGTACCTAGAACTTATTGAGGTCGATTCATCCAACTTAAAAGATTATGAACTGGGTTCATATCGATTAATTACTTATTAATGTATTCTTAAAAGTTGTTTCCAAAATTTGTTAGTGTATTTCTGTATCTAAAATACAACTAAATCGCTTTTTTTCACACATTTTACTTGACGCGTTGACAGTTTTAAATAATTATTTGACAACTACACCAATCATTTGTCAGAAACAAAAAAGCATCTGCAGAGATAATTCCCGGGAATAATCACAAGAGCTTTATTCTCAGTATAATAATGACAGGATTGGTTAAAACGTAGACATGTGACATACAATGAAGCATTTCATTGGTTTTGAGAAACGTCAAAAAATAATCAATATTATTATTACTGTAGCGGAAAAATCATTTTAAAAATATGAGTAGCAGTCTTCTTTCCCAGTAAAGTTGTGTACCCCCGTATAAATGATAAGTTATTAAAGTAATAATTATTACTGTACCTGACAGTCTTTTATTATCTAATTTTGACATTTAATTAAGGTCGAAAATCGTCTACATTAATTTATAATTACTTCCTACGCATGCAAAACTAATCTCTCCATCCTTAATTTGAAATTAGCGGTCAAGCTCGGTTTTGTTTTTATATAATCATTTATTTACTGTTTCTTTTACCCTATCCTGTATTGATTATTTAACCAATTTAAATATTGCACAAAATAAGTTCACTCTGCATCGTTTCTCTTTTTCTATCGTCTTTTTTTGCAATTTGAAGAGTCAAACAAAGATGGTGGAATCCGGTGAGACATTGACAATGTATGCAAATAGTATTTTAAAACTTAGAGTTAGATAAATAAGAAAAAATAGCAAAAAACTAATTTTCCATCACCTGTCACAAATTTCACAAAAATTTACAGCACATTTGAATCAACTTATCAGGTCATCAACAAACGGCTGGTCAGTTGTCTTTGTATTATTTCAATAGCTGTCAAGCAGTTTGCGATTTTTGTCGGTAGATGGCACCACGGGTTGCTCTGTAGCTCTCATGTCATGTTACCGGCTTACATAGTTTAACATCAGTCAGTTCAGCTAAGACAGTATCACAGTTCACTAGTCCCTAGTTGGTCTAGTTGGATAGTTGATCGCACCATACTGATGAGTCACTAAAGGACGAAACGCGTCTATGGTTAAAGCTGAACTAACCAGCCGTTTGTTGATGACCTGATAAGTTGATTCAAATGTGCTGTAAATTTTTGTGGAATTTGTGACAAGTGATAGAAAATTAGTTTTTTCCTTTTTTTTAAGACTTAATTCCACATCGCAATTGACATTTTGTCGTTGTATTATTATAGTTAGATAATAATAAAATATATTACTATTCCACTGAAAAACAATTCGTGAGATTAAACTTTAATTAAAAAGCCAATAAACAATCTCATTAGATTAGCACCTAATAACAATGCCCATTTTCCCAACATTCTCAAAATCAGCAGCATCATTTTCCCAGTAAAACTCCTCTATACTCGGCAAGAAACTTGCAACTCTTCAAACCGGAAACACGTTCCGTCGTTTCGCAACTCTTCTAAGAGAATAGAACACCATCACTTCGAGAGAGACACAACATCACAACACAACAACCGGTTCGTTGAATTAGCGGCGGCGGTGAGAAGGCAGAAAACTACACAACTAGAGAATGCAAGGTAACGATTACATTACGTTTTTTGTTTCTCTGTTTTTTCCGTACTTCCTGGGCTCTGCACGCACCGGGTACTGGTGCGAAGATGAAGTCGTAGTGACGTCAGGCAAATCTATTTTCATATTGAAATGAAACTCGTTGTTACAGTTTTTATTTTTAGGGAGGTATTATTAGACCTGATTCCAGAATGATTCTCTATCTTCAATCAAAACAATTCTTTCAATTTGCAAACTAGATATATTGGGTCGAACACAATCTTTCATTTAATGAATGTTTCTAGTGATTTTGGAAATTCATTGCCGTTAAGCAAATCTTTGTATCTCGTTTAGTTTTTGAGATATGACCTCGGGAAAGTCGAAAAACTGTTGCAATTTTTTTAACGTACAACACTTCCGGAGGCTATACCTCAAAACTAAGCAAGATATGAAGATGCGCTCAACGACATTGAATTCCTCGTATCCGTTTTAGCAAAATTTGAGCTCATTTGAAGCGATTTAATTTTTTTTATATTTTTTCTTATTTATTTAAGATTTTTGATGATTTTCAGACAATTTGCTCTAAAACTCTTTCTCGTGCGATTGTTGTAACGAAAATTTATATACATACATATTTTGATCTTCTGAATCCAATGGTCTAATCCGCAAGAGCGTACACCTTCTAATTTTTAAGATATTGTCCAAAAACTGAATTATTGAAAATGTGAGACATTTTACTTTGACCCATCAATATTCGTTGCGACTATCATATTAAACAGACAATCGTAGCCGAGTGGAGAAGAGCGAGGTAAAGCCTGCGTTTAATTAATAAGCAAGAGTCATGCGTTCAAATCTCGCTGACTTCTACTTATTTTTAAAAATAAGATTCTGTCTAAGTAGTTCGGTTTTCACTAGAAGCTGTAGGTCCCCTGTACTGTAATTGGAACTAAGTTCCTGTTGTGCAGAGTAACAAATAAATAAATAAATAAATAAATAAAATTTAAAAAAATACAGTGTTGAAATATGAACTAGGAACAGGACTATCCCTTCCTAATAATAAAAATTGAATTAATATATGACTGGCAGAATGTATCTGTCCTGTAAACATTATTTTCGAAAGTAGCTAGATTCACAATTTTCATGATTTTTAAAATGCAAATTTGAGCAAAATTCGTATTTAGTTACTATAAATATCGTTGATATTTACACAACTACAGAGAAATGGTACTCTATTATGCATGAGTAAATTTGTAAATAATTCAGTACGAAATGAATTCAATTTATTTTATTTTATATTCAAATATTTGCTTGATCTTCCTGTAATTAATATGTACGTATATCACATTGAGAATTTATTTTTCATTTTATGAAATGTATATTTTTAATAACATTACAAAGCAAATTTTAAAACAAGAAAGTAACATATTAATGGCAAATTTTAATCAAATCTATTACTTATATAAGTTATATATTTTAATGCGTTCTAGTTAAAGATGGTACATCACAATTGTCACATGATATTTGCGATTGTGTCGCCATCTGTTTTATTTTTCAGGGACTTTTCACCCAGCCCTCGTATACGGGTTATGTGACTCAGTAGTATTTAGTCGGTCTGTGGATTTGAGAACCTCAGTTCGATTCCCACAGACAACAATTTTCACATTAAAAAATTACCCCTGTGGCTTCGCCGCTCTAACATCTTTGGAGGCCGTGATTTAACAGCTGGTAACCACATTTCACGTGCATAAATATATCACTTCCTGCTACGGTAGAGTGCTACACCCAATAATAGATAAAAGGCGTGAATAAGGAAAAATTTACAGGATAGTATAAAATTTGAATTCTTAAAACACTTTATAAAGTGAACAAATCAGTAATTATAAGTTTTATCCTTCATAAAATTATGAAAATATTATCCGTTACTTCATTTAAAATATGCGGAAGACGGATGTCAATAATGAACTTTCAAATTTACACAACAAGATCGGATGTATTACACAATTCTTCTACACATATTTCATCACACAACAAATAAAAATAACTTTTTGTTCTTATAACTAATATTTAACTTTGCAATACTTTTGGCATAGTTAAAATCCGAGTAATTTCCTTACACATGCGGGGTAAATTACAAAAGTTGAGTTTGTACTCTTGTTGAGCGGAATCAGCAATTTTGGCTGCAAATTTCGAACGTAATTGCTTCCAGACACGAAATAATGGCACGATTTACGATATTGGGAGTGTTATATGGGTCATGTGCTGTATACTGAACATGAACATACATATACGGGTTGCCTTTAATGTGAATGAGATTCTATCTAGTGGCATTGAATCTAGAAACTATCAAAGATAACATCTAATTAGATGCATGGTGGAACATTGCATAGGTATAACTGTAATAAATATTCTCGGAGAGTTCATAAAAACTAATTTACTATCAGTAATAAAACTAGTTTATTGCAAATTTAGTGTTTAGTCGTTCAACAAAACAATTTATATTTTACAGCAGAATTTTAAATTATAACAGTACATTATATTATAAGTGAGTGAAATAAGTCATTATACATGAGTGTGGTAATTTTTACGAGCATTTAATGACATCACTCACGTGTGATATACAACGTTTTAACTTATAGTAACGTTTTCTACAATAAAGTTAGACAAAGGATCAAATTAAACTAAATGAAGATGCTGTTAAATAAGTTAAATATCACTATTGGCAAGCTGTTCTAATAACATAAATCAGATGTCGGCTACCTACGATCCGCTGGTCACTAAGTGACCCATTTGATAATTTCAAGTGATCCATTTCAGTTCCGCACATAAAAAAAAATCACCTGTAATCTTCGAACATTTAGCAATAATTGTGTTAGAAATTTATATATACATATTTTCATTTCCAAAAAAGTATAATATACCGGCTGTTTCTATACTTCTGTACGAAACTTTAATATAAAATAAATAAAATAAATATATCATCACGCCTTCTACCCATTACTGGGTGTGGCCCTCTGCCGAAGCAGATCTCGGTAAGTGATATATTTATGCGTGTGAAGTGCGGTTACCAATCGTCAAATCACGGCCCCTAATGATGTCAGTGGTGGAGGAGCCACAGGGGTAGTTCTTGAAATTATGAAAATTGTTTGTCGCCTGTGGGAATCGAACCAGGGTTCTCAGGATCCTCAGGCCGACTTCATACCACTGAGCTAGCCAGTGTTTATACTTTTATTTCATTAATAACATAGTTATAAATAATTAAATGTACTATTAAATCAATGACACTAAAAATGTTCGCTAGGAATGAAATACCCTAATTTTTGCGAATTTCAAAATATTTCTTTTAGTATAATCAGTATATCAAATTATATGTCATTAAAATTTCGTACAGTGGTATGGAAACATCCTGCATAAATACTTATTTACGTTATAAGTAGGATAAGAGCATCATTAAGATGCGCAAGTGAAATTACACGTACGAGGACTGCGATAAGTACTTTATTAAAGCACTAGTGCGTTCATATTTCCAAAAAAGGTTTATCAATGCTTTTTGTAACGAGCAAAAATTATATAATTGACAATGAGGAAATTATTAAATTTGAAGCGTGAATTTATATTGACAGTTAAGTATGCCATGAATTTACATTTGTTATTTTTTCTCGTAAAGCTTGTTAAAATATGTCTGATTGATGGCGTTATAAGATAATATCTCTATTTCTTTTATAAATTAAATAAATTAGAATAATAAAAAATGGGTGTTTTTTTTTCAATTACTTTGCGCACTAAAACAATCTTTCCAATATAATGTAAACCTTATTTCGAATGATGCAAAAGTACTTATCTCACTCAAAATGAAATGTCATTCATCGTACGATCGTAGAACAACTGTTTATTTTACTTATACATAAATCCGGCCCTGGGGATATTTATGAAACAGAATTATAAAAAAAAATTGTATTTAATCATTGGTCGCAGATACAATATAGTATAATCTCTTTTGGAAGTACACGTGTAGCTACTTTGCTGCTTTCAAAAGTAGGATTATAATCATTAAAATTGAAAATATATACACAAATAAAGAAAAAGTTAATTTCATGAAATACATCATATCTTTTCTTCAATTTACTACAAGTAAAATTATAGAATTTCTTTTCTCATATCCACGCTGCATTCCAAAATTTTATGATCAATATAATCTAAAGAATAATTACTTTCGTATAAATATAAATTATTCGCACTTTCCTCTGCTATAATCTTTAATTAAAAATCCTCAGCTTACGCAACATAAAACACGGGTAGCTTTTCAACTTGTCTATAAATTTTGAAATATATCGCATATTTCAAAAATTGCTTGCTTACAACAATGTCAACAACAAAGAATTTATTATCAGTACTTAAGCCAGAGACTGCAGTAATGCAAGAACGGGATATAACCGTCTCCAAAGCCAAATTTATGTGCTGTGTACAGCATGGTAGCTTGCAGGTATTATCGTTCAACTCATTGTGAAAGAAAGTAGAGATTATATAATCCTGTATGGTTCAAATGCTAGTATTGTTATGTGATACCAGGTTTTAAAACGCTATTTAATAATTTAAAACAGCGTATGTGGTCGGAAAATGTTGTTCTGTATTCATTTTTGTTATTGTAGCATGACGACCTTTACATTTAAATATAATTTAAATATTAATCCTATGTTTAATTACAAGGTTTGTTTTGACAATATTTTTGGAAATGAACAGAATTTCTGGTAATGGCTTCTAGAATGTAATTTTACTTCCTACACAGCAAATAATTAATGATTGTACCGTACCAAATTTGTATTTTGTTTTTTTTTATAAAATAACCACATTTCTGGACACGCCCTTCGAGATTTTCTTTTTCAGGTTCATAACAAATTAAAAATTACAAATACTTACTACATTTATAAACTCATAACGGCGCAACAGTACACAAATAAATAAATATATCATCACGCCTTCTACCCAGTACTGGGTGTGGCACTCTGCCGAAGCAGATCTCGGTAAGGGATATATTTAGCGCGTGAAGTGCGGTTACCCACCGTAAAATCACGGCCCCTAAAGGAGTTAGTGGTGGAGGAGCCACAGGGGTAGCTTTTGAAATTATGAAAATTGTTTGGCGCCTGTGGGAATCGAACCAGGGTTCTCAGGATCCATAGGCCGACTTCATACCACTGAGCTAGGCACCACATTACAATACACGAAATACTTTATTTATTCTTGAAATACTTATACGGAAAATATAAATAACAAAAACGAATTCCATAACGAATTTCTGGTAACAAGTTCATTTACGGAACTAAGATGGCTTGTATAGATATATAAAATATATTTATTTAAAAAAAAGATAAATTATAAACTGACAAAGATTATTAAGTGGGATCACGCCATGTAAAATTCTATAATAGAATTCAGGCGATCATTTTCAAATCATTCAATTAGTATTCAATTCTAAATAATTTTGCAGTAGAAATGAAAATTGCATCATTTGATACAAAAAGAACCAATTATTTTATGCTATATTACGGATAATAATTTTTTTTACAGATGACAGCGATTCTATTGTTTAAAATAGAATTCTATATGGCGCGATCCGAGGGCTAAACATTAATATTTTTAACAAAATACTATTGCTGTTATTATAAATGAAACGTATTTTGTACATATTTTTTTAGTTTTTTTATATGGGGTAATGGCTCAGTGGTATCAAGTCGGCCTGTATATCCTAAGAACCCTGATTCGTTCCCCACAGCCGACAAAACTTTTTCACCAATTTAAAATTAACCCTATGGCACCACTAACATCTTTGGAAGCCGTGCTTTGACGGCTGGTAACTGCACTTTACGCGCATAAATATATCACTTACCGAGATCTGCTTCGGCAGAATGCCACACTCAGTAATGGGTAAAAGGTGTGATGATATATCTATATATATTTATTTTTAAGTTAAAGATAAAAGTATTGTAATAAATTTGGAAACAAAGTTTATGTGCCAATAATAATGGAAAATGATTTAAAATTTTGATTTAAGTTTTTCAAAAATGATTGCGAGAAAAGTAATAAAAAAAAATCTGTTATTTATAATTATAGTGGCCTATAGGTACTCAGTAAATTTGTATTCCATTTGATTCGAAAATTTTCAGGAAAAACCGCACTTTTTATAAAAAATAATATTATGAATCCGGTGAAGGCAGTAAAACACTGTTGTCGTGTTTTTAAATGTATCTAAATTCAAATAATTATCTATTGAAATTAAATTATTACATTTTTCTCAATATTAAAAGTAGTACGTTCTGTAATTTCAAATCTTAGTTTAATTAACCGAGAAATGCAATTAGCAATTATCAAATTACAAATATTAATGAAAAATTAGAATTTAGTATCAGTGGACGATTGAGATTTACTTTGAAATTAAATTCATGACTTAAATTTTTTAAGTCAAAAACCATTACTTAACGAGCCCGGCTATTAATTTTATGCAGAATACATAAGTCTAATATTAATAGTGTCATAAGAAATCAGTCAAGCTATTCAAGTACACGACATTGTACACAAATAAAATGTTTATTGTGACATGTCTTGCCATTGCATAAAAAGTGAAATTCATATTTATGCAATTCTTACGAAAACAAGTGGGCATCTAATTGCAGAAAATAACTCGTAGGTGGCACCCAAATTCCTCGTTAACAAATACACACTGCAGTCATTAAATATTTAAAGAAAGTAAGCTTCACACAAGCGCATAGTGTTAGTTTAGAAGTTAAATTAAATTATCCTAATTTAAATGTAAATTATAAACTAGCAGGTCATTTAGGTGACGGAAATTTTAAGGTTAATGTTGTGCAGTGAATGTTAATATACTTCGTCAAACATTTTACAAATTACGTGTAAAATGAATTTAGTTGTTAAAACTGGCGTAACGCTGACCTTATCGCTGACATTGACATGAAACTATATGGAAACTAATTTGTTAATAGATGACTAATTTCACACCACATCAGCTGTTTTAAACTGGAAAAAATGTTGGAACTGAACAGGAAATATCACATTCGTGACAGTTTTCCATTTACTGTCGAAGAAAATAAGGCAAAACTACCGTATTCGTTTTATGTTTACCATAATTCTTGAGCAATATGGAAACATATCTTGATGAAATGACATGTGAATATAACAAAGAATAAGTAATTTTGTTATGATTATAAAAATGATTGACGCTTAATTTGCAATCTTCAGAACTGAAATATAATATAATATATATATATATATATATACATAAATAAATAAATAAATATATCATCACGCCTTCTACCCATCACTGGGTGTGGCACTCTGCTAAAGCAGATCTCGGTAAGTGATATATTTTGCGCGTGAAGTGCGGTTACCAGTCGTCAAATCACGGCCTCCAAACATGTTAGTGGTGGAGGAGCCACAGGGATAGCTTTTTCAAATTATGAAAATTTGTCGCCTGTGGGAATCGAACCAGGGACCTCAGGATCCACAGGCCGACTTCATACCACTGTGCTAGCCATCCCATTATACATATATATATATATATATATATATATATATATATATATATATATATATATATATATACATATATATATATATATACATATATATGTATATATGTATATATATATATATATATATATATATATATATATATATATACATATATATATATATATATATATATATATATATATATATATATATATATATATATATATATGTATATATAAATATATATATATATATATAGGCTGTTTCATAACTTCGGGTACATACGTTAAGGGTATATGTTGTTTGATTTGTTGATTACAAATCAAAAATATTTTTTTTTTAAATCCTAAAATTAATTGCCTGGTTTCCAGTCAATTTTTGCATTGTTACTGCCTCTGGGTGGATGCAAGGGCGGATCTAGAAAATTTTCAAAGGGGCGGGGAATTTTGCTCAGTGGTACCGAGTCAGCCTGTGGATCCTGAGAATGATCCCTGTGGCTCTCCCTCCACTAACATCTTTGGGGGCCGTCATTTGACGACTGGTAGCCGCACTTCACGCGCATAAATATAACACTTACCGAAATCTGGTCCGGCAGAGTGCCACATCCAGTAATGGGTAGAAAGGCGTGATGATATATTTTTATATTTGTCATATTTGTTGAGTGAGCATACCCAGCAATCTATTCCACTTTACAATCTTTTTGCTTTTCAATATATATACTTGTACATAATTTAAATGGTTTAAGGTGTTACTCTAATTCAGAAGTAACAGATACACAAATAGGTTCCATAAAAACTTGCAATCAGCAGCTATAATTAATATGATAATAATACAACATCCTAAATTAATATTAGTATAGATATAGTCAAATACAATCTGGTATGTGTCTCGCATTCTAAGCTAACAATATAACCCAATATCCGACATTTTACGCGCAAATATGTTGATGATGGATGACGAAACAGAAGAAAGACCGTCCCAAGACGAAGACGGCACGATTAATTAAAATAGAGAACAATTGAAAAGTAGCATCACTTCGGTTTGTTGTTGATTACAAAGGACCGAAATAATATCAAACACTAAAGAAGTAATAGCACTTGCTAATTTAATACAAGAAACAGAAGTTTCATAGTCAGTAGCCGTCAAATGAATTTGTAAATTGTTTTTGAAAACAAAATAAATTCTGACCTTGAAAAATGACGTAATATTACTGAACGTTAACATAAATTTAGGTATTTTACCTATTTATTTATTTATGCAAGTGGTAATGGCTCAGTGGTATCAAGTCGGCCTGTGGATCCTAAGAACCTCGGTTCGATCCCCACAGCCGACAAAACATTTTCACCAAATTAAAAAATTACCCCTGTGGCTCTCCCACCACTAACATCTTTGGGAGCCGTGATTTGACGGCTGGTAACAGCATTTCACGCGAATAAATATATCACTTACCGAGATCTGCTTCGGCAGAGTACCTCTCCCAGGTGTGATGATATATTTATATTTATTTATGCTACTCTGTACAACAGGAATTTAATCTAAATTACTATATTAATATTCGTAGATTAATTTAGATTTTCAATTTAGTTCCAAAAATAAATCATCAAAATGAAAACTTAATTATCGTTCACACTGGGATTTATGCAATTATAAACTGAACATAATAATTTTATAATACAAAGTTGTTTTAGTTAACAAATTATATTTTACAAAATGAATGCTATGTGCTTTTAAGTTAATTTTAAAATTTAATAACAATTGAATAACTTTAATTATGATAATGAAAATAAAATTCAATTTTACTCCTGCAAGTATTGTTGTCAATTCATTTAATATTTGTTGTTTATTTGCGAACATTTATCAAATAATTTTTAAAAAGCTTCATATATTTATGCAGAATTTTGTTGTACATATTCGATTTTACTACATTTATTTTCCTTTTTGTATTGCATGAAATAATTATTTTGAAAACCACAATGAATGCATGAAATGAATTCAACAATTTTTCACTCCCAAGCGAAATAAAATTTCATAATATCTATTCGCAATCGACACATGGGCGGAGACAGTATTTTGCCAGCATGGCGGAATATTACTAACTAATGTCCAGCATTACAGTGGTGTGATAATCGTTATGGTATTTGGAGATCTCGAGTTTGAATCCCACTTAAGATAAAAATATATGAACTACTCGTATCTGCAGCTTGATATTTGATGTTATTTGCTATTATATTTCGCATTAGTTAATAAAAAAAGATTGTTCAACAATGGTTGTCTTGAAAACATCATAAACGAAAAGCATGCCACACTGATGCTGGGTTGCATGAAAGTTTTATCGATTCATTAGCAACTAACGGTTCAATAAATTTCAGAAAATCGCTATAGACACTGTTGCTAGATAAACAGTTCTTTAACTAAAGAGCTCTTTATTTTTTTCTTGCAACCCAGCAAAGAGATACTTTTCACACTCATTTTAAATGTTGATATGTTAACTTTTCTACACGATCGTAGAAAATAGTATATTGTAACACAAGTTTAGCAATGGCCGTTGCCACACGAAAGTTATGGGTACATACTATTTTTCTATGGTCGTGAACTTTTATCAATATTTGACGTCTGTCATTTACAGTTATACTAGTATTTCACATTATTTCGCACTGGATGCGACAAAAATAATGTCGTACTGATGCTGGGTTGCATGAAAGTTTTATCGGTTCATTGGCAACTAACGGTTCAGTAAGTTTCAGAAAATCCCTGCTGATACTGTTGCTAGATAAACAATTCTTTAACTAAAGAGCTCTTTATTTTTTTCTTGCAACCCAGCATGAGTGTTGCAAAGAGATACTTTCCACACTCATTTTGAATGTTAATATATTCGCGTTTTAACACGACCGTAAAAAAATACAATTGAAATTGAACTCAAACGTAATGTGGATAATCAACTTAAAGCCAAAGTCAGACTTGTCTTTTAGATTTGTTTATCAAACACTGAATGATGATGTAAAAACAATGAATTTGAAACCTTCTGTTCGAAAATGGTTTTAGACGGTCAGTGTATTCACTTGCAGCCCGGTTATCATAAAAGTTTTAGTTCATCTTGAACTTTGGATTAACTAATTTTATTCTAGTCCAATTTAAAAAGTTAATCCAAATCACTTTCCGAACACCAAATGGTAACAAAATTATATTAGCGTTTATTGAAACTTTTACAGCCCAATTCTCAGTAATAATAAAGAGAGTGAGAATAAATTGAAAATAATTTAACAGATCTTTCGAAAACTTGTTGCCAGGCAATAATCACGAAAGCCCGTAGGGCTTGAGTGGCTATTGCCAATTGGCAACAAATTTTCGTAAAATACTGGAGAATTATTTTCTAATTTATCCAACTCTCAAGTTATATTTAATTAGATTATTTTTTAACTTAGCTGTTGAGGTCGATACATCCAAATTAAAAGATTTTGAACTGGGTTCATATCGATTAATTATTTATTATTGTATTCGTGGAAGTTGTTTCCAAAATTTGTTGGTGTATTTCTGTATTTCTGTATCTAAAATACAACTAAATCGATTTTTTTCACACATTTTACTTGATGCGTTGACAGTTTTAAATAATTATTTGACAACTACCTATCATTTGTCACAAATAAAAAAGCATCTACAGAGATAATTCCCGGGAATAATCACAAGCGCTTTATTCTCTGTATAATAATGACAGGATTGGTTAAGAGGCAGACACGTGACATACAATGAAGCATTTCATTGGTTTTGAGAAATGTCAAAAAATAATCATAAGAATTTTAGCTAGAATTTGGTTAATCCTGAAATTTGTATTTGTCAAATTAAGCTAAACCATATTCCCAAAATGTTTAAATAAACATTAACATAATCTTCTTACCATTTAGTTTTCTGAAAGTGAATTGAACTAACTTTTTTAAACCAGACTAACATAAGATTTGCTAATCTAAAATTCAGGATTAGCTAAAACTTTTTTGAGAATTGGGCCATTGACGATTATCAACGCCTGTTTTTGGTGTTAAATATTTAATTAATAAACAACATGAGGTAAATTCCAGTAATTGTTTTTGTGAAATTTAATTTCATAATAATTTTAATGTGTTTCAAAAGTTTATACATGCATAACTAATTTTAACACATTCTATTTTTGTACTCTTCTAGTTGCGTATGTAATTTATTCGTCAAAACACAGACGAAACTCAACAAATTTATGAAATGTATCTCTGGCCAGCAGGAACAAATCCAACATAATCTAATCCTTTTTAAAAATCCAGACAAACAAGTCCAACAAACATCTCATCAACAGTAAACCTTGTCATTTTCTCTTAGTGTAACCCTTCACTCTCTGATTAGACAGAAATGAATCCATCCACAGCCATTGACACCAACTACCCTCAGTCCTAACAGTCCTGATTCGTTTTCAGCACACGTCATTACGTCTGTTCAGGGGCAGTGTGCGAATAGTGTCGCGAAAAGGGTAGAGTGAGAATAGGAGCAACTGAAGCGTGTGTAACGAACCTGCCTTTATACAGAGTTAATTAAGTATCCGTAGTGCATTTGTTCGATATTTGATTCGTTAAATTGAAAGCACAGAACAGCGATTTTGTAAAATTGCTTTTATGTGATTTAGGAGCAAGTTGATTAAAACTATTATTGATTGATTTTTTGTTGCAGACAATGAATTTTGCAAACTATGCAGCAAGGGTAGATTTCACAGTTTGAAGTTTGTATAAAGTTTTATTAGATGCTGGTAAGTAGAGAAACAAATTTTAGCAAACATCTATACAGTTGCTGATGTATAAGTATGTCGGAGCGATATAAATAGTTATTACTTAATTACTGTAACTTTACAATAGACAGAGCAACGTGTGAATCAGTGTATTGCAAGATCAATTCACATGTCGCTGATAGAATCAAGAACACGAGCAGTATGTACAAAAACAACCGAACAGTTGCTATAGATTGATTGGCATCTGTCAGATGCGATTAGGCTTGCCTCCTCTCCGGGTTTGACCCGGAGACTCCGGGTTTCAGTGAGTTATCTCCGGGCTCCGGGTTTAATTATTATTTCTCCGGGTTGTGTAAGTAAAATTGAATATGTAGTGCTATGTAGTTAGTTGTCCATGACAAATCTGTCTCACTTTCGGAATCTTCTACGCCGCTAAATTATCAAATTTTTTTCTTTGATAATCTTCTACATCTTACTGTTATCTAGTTTAATTTCTGTCACTAAATCTTACAATTTCTTGATTCTGTCTTCATGATTTTAAGGAATAATTTATACAATTAATTTCGATTCTAATAGTTGATATATCATCTTGTATCAGATCAAATTTTTTAGAATTGTATCAATTTTTCAGAAATAGACATAATTTTAGGTGAGGGGATGTCTTCTGTTACATGTGATTATCTTCAATTTTGTTAACATTGTTACAGTTTAATCGTATATATGACGTTGAATACACTAATTTTATTGTTACAGTAGATTTATCACTTCCATGTTGGGTTGCAAGAAAAAAATAAAGAGCTCTTTAGTTAAAGAATTGTTTATCTAGCAACAGTATCATAGCGATTTTCTGAAACTTATTGAACCGTTAGTTGCTAATGAACCGATAAAACTTTCATGCAACCCAGCACCAGTCTTGTTTTACTTTATTTTATATGTAATCATTTTACCATGACAACAAAAACACTTGTCTTTAACAAAACAATGTAACCCTTTTTTATCAAATATGGTAATAATAATAAAATTGCAGGATCTTCTTTGAAAAAATAGTCATCGTCTCCGGGCGAGACTTAGTTCTGAGGTGGTAACCCTAGATGTGATAGATCGTTGAATGTTTTAAAAGAAGTGAATAGTGGTGCTCTGGATCCTGGAACTATCTGTCAGTTGTAGAGTTGCAGTCTTGTACAGATTATATTAAATTTCTGATATAATTGTTTGAAAAGCATTGGAACATTGTATTGATTATTTATTTGGTTGTATTTTAATATTGTAATAAAATGGAAAAGAATTTAAAACGTGTTTTCACCAAAACCCCGACAAGTAAATAAATATATAAATAAATATATCATCACGCCGCCTTCTACCCATTACTGGATGTGGCACTCTGCCGAAGCAAATCTCGGTAAATGATATATTTATGCGCGTGAAGTGCAGTTACCAGCCATCAAATCACGGCCCCCAAAGATGTTAGTGGTGGGGGAGCCACAGGGATAATTTTAAATTGGTGAAAATGTTTTGTTGCCTGTGGGGTTCGAACCAGGGTACTTTGCATCCACAGGCCGACTTGATACCACTGAGCCATTATCCCATAATGCTGATGTATAGAAGCAATAAAATCGAAGTAGAAAATAATATTCATTTATTTCATATTTCTTCATTATTTACAAACATATAATGAATTGTTATATAAGCCTACTTGTAGCAACTCACATTATTACGAATTATTGATAATTTCTGTGAATAATTACTATAATATAACAAGTTTAGAACTCAGTATGAAATAAAATCTTGTATGTAACGCACTTCGTTTACAGAAGCGCATTAGGTCTGCATTTGTCTCCTTTTCACCCGTAACCAAGGCAATAATAGTTACGTAATAACAAAGAAATCCCACAGTTGTAGGAAAAATTGCTTTAAGACCCTTGCAACGTACTCTTCACTAACTTCTTTGGAGAGCTTGGCTTGATGGTTGGTAACTGCACTTCACGTGTATAAATATATAACTTAACGAGATCTGCCACGACTGAATGCTATACCACAGACAAAATATATACATCTAACTAAACGTATTCAAATGGCAGCGTTTTTATCAATGACATTTGTAGTCCTGTATTGCAGCGTTAATGTCAATTTAATTCGTATGCAGTAGAAGTGAAAGAAGTATAATTTCACAATACAAAATTCATTTTAAAAGGAATTAATTCAAAATTGTTAATATATAAGTCCTAATTTATCATTCATATAAACTAATAATTGCGCTGTAATACAGATTCGTCTATAATTACTTTTTTTATTGAATAAATTTAATTAGATGTCTGCATATATTTTATCTGGGGCCATACCCTTTAATAGATAAAAGGCGTGATGAAATATTCACTTTTTTATTTATATTCAGTTTCAAGTTCAAGTTATTTTTATATATATAAATATTTGTGCGAGCAGATAAATGCAGAATGTTTTTCACTCTTTTAAATTTACAGATTCAAATTGAATTATTCATGCAATATTTCTACATATTTTGTGAATATGTATTTCCTACAATTTAATAGTAGTTTAAAACAAGAAAGAGATGAAGACATATCTTAACATATCTTAACCTTAAAAGTAGAAAAATATGACGAAATCATAATTGCTTCATTTTAAGTTCAATAAGGTGAAATATTTAAATTAGTAAAAAAATTTAGTCTTGATGATAGCACGTTAATGTTAAAATTAATTAAAATTTCTTTATAAGGTCGAAGGTAATATTTCATCGCGTCTATTTTTCATTTTGACAAGTTCGATATTTTTGTTTTTATTTTAAGAATTGAGCTCGTTCTTCATAGAAACGAGTAATGAAAAAGTAGTTTGGGCTTTTATCTACGTTATTGAAAGATTTCTTTTACACGCACATCAAGTTTAAAACAAGAATTTTTTCAAGTTTCAATTGAAAAATATCTCTTTCATAAATTTCATTTACAAAACAACAAATTTATTTTTCCAATATCGCGTTTACAAAGTAAATTTGGTACAATTGTTTTTGTCAAAAATAAAACCACAAAATTCAATTTTGTACAACTGTTTTTGGGGATATTATCTGTGAAGTTAAGTTTAACATAAATCTATCACTTTAGCTGTCATTGCTCAGCTCATGTAAAATTATTGTAATTATTTCTATTTATAATAAAATAATTATATTAAACTGCAAAACACTTCTTTATTAAAAATTATAGGTATTTAGTTTTATAACATTACCTAGATAATTATAAATTTGAACTCTAATCTAACTAATAAATATCAAAATAAATTAAATTTCAAATGTTTTAGAATCTGTCAGTACATCATGAAATTATATTATTATTAATTTTATTAAACATTTAGAAATAATAGTTATTTATTATACAAGTGTTTTATTAGGTATATAAAACACGCAAAAAAAGTTTAAACACTCGACCTTCGGTCTCGTGTTTAATTTTTTACATACCAATAAAACACAAGGGTAATACAAAATTTTATCCACAACTCATAATTCTAGGTATCGAAGAAGATTGGTCGTACCGTTTAATGTTGATTCAGTTATATATAGTTTCTCAAAATACGGTAGATCATGAAGTGGTTGCAAAGTAACAAGTTGTTTACAGTGTGTTATGGAATATAAAACACTAGTGTTTTATGAGCCATATAATTCAACTGAAATCAGTATAATTATATCTTTATAATATATGAGTTGTGGAGCAAAATAAATAAATGCGATTTGCGAAAAATAATATGAAAAACAGATGTTATAATGACCAATTCTATATTCATATTTTGCGTAACTCGCCTACGGCTCGTCACACAAACTGTAATAAGAGTCATTGTAACACTTTTTTTCAATATACTGTTATATAACTAATTAAAAATATAACAGCTATTGCAATATAATAGTTATTTATGTACCAAGGGTGAAAACTGGCGTTTCTGGCACATGGCATAATTATTAGCACAAAACGCAAAGCGCCTAGGTTTAATAACGTGCTCAGGGTCAGAAACGCTAATTTCACCCGTGTACATACAATATTTTATGCACAATAAAATAACATTTAATTATATGTTCAAAAGATTGAAATATGTAAATAGGTTATATGTCAAGATGACATTTAGTAAAATCAAGTATGCACAATAAACAAAAATTGTCATTTTATTTATGTATCCCTAGGAATTATTTTTTTATGGCCCTAGGGCCACAAACAAGTGTTTAAGCCCGTTTTTTAGGGCTAAAAGAAGTAAAAAAAATATATATATATATACTTCCATAGAAATCAAGTTCATGTCAAGGAACAAAAAAAATCTAAAAGAAATTCTTAGCATACGCGCCAATATATCTTATTACAGAAGCAACATGGTTTCCGCAGAATCTTTTCAAAGTAAATGTAAGCATGAGAGACTGTAATTTATATGCGAAAAGGGCACAAAAATAATTCGCGACCGTAGTTTTTACGTTTTATGTCCGCGTCATCTCAACTCATAAATTTACAACCGCTAAAACTTGTTTCATTTTTACGTTACAGAATTTTGCACATTAAAAATACATTAATGGAGTTACGGTTGATTTTAATTAATTCGCAAACCTACTAGAGATGAATATTAGAACATAATTTGTTTTTAATGGTGAGTTATTTTATAATTATTTATTTTGAGGCTTGAGCTTAGTTTAGTTCATCTGTATTGCGATTACGCAGTCGTTTCATCTTCAAAGTACGTACTTACTAGATTGAAAACGGAATATGAATCCAATGATGAAATTCCCGTGGTTCATATATATTTCTTTTTGCTGTAAATAGTGGCCAAATTTTAAACTTTTTAATTAAAATATGGACGCTGCATAGATATATGAAATTAAAATTGACTTACAAAGCTGTTATTACAAGACTTAAAAACATAAAATAAAATAAATATATCATCACGCCTTTTACCCATTACTGAGTGTGGCACTCTGCCGAAGCAGATCTCGGTAAGTGATATATTTATGCGCGTGAAGCGCGGTTACCAGTTGTCAAATCACGGCCCCCAAAGATGTTAGTGGTGGAGGAGCCACAGGGGTAATTTTAAATTGTTGAAAATATTTTGTCGGCTGTGGGGATCGTACCAGGGTTCTTAGGATCCACAGGCTGACTTGATACCACTGAGCCATTACTCCGACTGAAAAACTTATAGTTCTTGTTTGAGAACATGTATAACGTTACAAAATTTCCTCCATCTTGTAAAATTTAACTCAGATGAATATGTTTGATGGCGGACAAACTGTATAGGATTTCTATAGTTTATTTTAAAATTTTGAGAGCAACGAGATTCATTGAAAAAGCAATTAACAAATCTATTGAAATGTACATACATAAATGACTAAATAATAATAATAATAATAATAAATTTATTTATTTAGCAGAGTTGCTAATAACCACATAATTACAAATTAAATAAATACCCAATAACAATTTACAAAAAAATACAAAAACGTATAAGAGAAGCATTATTTTACAAAGGTAAATACAATTTCTTAATTTTATATTTAAACTCTCTTAGAGATTTAGCATTTTTTATTTCTAAGGGTAATTTATTATAAACTAACAGCCCTTGATCAAAAATTGATTTTGATGAACTAACTTTATTCTTTTTTGTAAATAACTAATAAATAAATAACTATACTTTTGTCCGTGTTACAAAAATTAGCTGTAACACAAATATTGACACAGTCACCGAGGGTGATAGACCCTAAGTCCTTGGCAGTTCTCCCCTAAATATAGAGATATAATTTTTTATTTTTAATAAATGTTCATGAAAAATATATAAATAAATATATCATCACGCTTTTTACCCATGACTGAGTGTGGCATACTACCGGAGCAGATCTCGGTAAGTGATATATATATGCGCGTGAAGTGTGGTCATCAGCCGTCTAATCACGACCTCCAAAGATATTAGTGGTGGGGAAGCCACAGGGGTAATTTTAGTGTGGTGAAAATTGTTTGTCGGCTTTGGGAATCGAACCAGGGTTTTCAGGATTCACAGGCCGATTCGATACCACTGAGCAACCAACCCTATAAAAAATATTAAAAAAATAAATAAATATATCATCACGCCTTCTACCCATTACTGGGTGTGGCACTCTGTCGAAGCAATCTCGGTAAGTGATATATTTATGCGCGTGAAATGCGGTTACCAGCCATCTAATCACGGCCCCCAAAGATGTTAGTGGTGGAGAAGCCACAGGGGTAGTTTTTGAAATTATTACTATATGATTTATATATATATATATATATATATATATATATATATATCATCACGCCTTCTACCCATTACTGGGTGTGGCACTCTGCTGAAGCAGATCTCATTAAGTGATATATTTTGCGCGTGAAGTGCGGTTACCAGTCGTCAAATCATGGCCCCCAAACATGTTAGTAGTGGAGGAGCCACAGGGATAGCTTTTTGAAATGATGAAAATTTGTCGCCTGTGGGAATCGAACCAGGGACCTCAGGATCCACAGGCCGACTTCATACCACTGAGCTAGCCATCCCATTTTTTTTTTATATATCGAGAAACGATATCATTATTTTATTGTTAGAAAACAATAACTTCTTTCTAATATTGGGAATTTGTCCGCCAGAGAAGTTCAGTTTTTTACAAATATTTGCTTTGGAGGTTTTTAAAATGAAACAGGTACTCAAGAAAAACTAAAACAAAAAATTTAATATCTCTTTTTTGTGGAACAGCAGATGGTGTACGGAGGTGGCCGTTTGTATGCAATGAACAAACTTTTCAAACTTCTTTTTATTAATATTTGTTCAAAATTTCAAAACGCAGACAATGAGGACAATGTGACTGAATTTTCCAGCAATTTTTCCGGGAAATTCAGATACTTGATATTTTTGCTTACAAACCTTTAGCTCTTAAAGCTGTTTAATTAAATGAAGCGGAAATTAATTAACTTAAACTAAGACTATATAAAAGTTCTACAAGGCTATCCTGAAGTATTATGTAGGTAGATGTTTTTATTTCAAGTTAAAATGAGAAAGTTTCACAAACAAAAAACAAATAAATTTGTGTAGTCTGCATTATTTGTAACCTAAGACTTCATTTTAATTTATGTTAAAATCATTTATATAAAGTATAATGTATTCAAATTGTTTTTGGTAAAATAACCAGATGTTTGAGCATTTACATTTTATATTTATACTTCTATTTTATAAAAAAAAAAATATATATATATCATCACGCCTTCTACCCATTACTGGGTGTGGCACTCTGCTGAAGCAGATCTCGGTAAGTGATATATTTTGCGCGTGAAGTGCGGTTACCAGTCGTCAAATCACGGCCCCCAAACATGTTAGTGGTGGAGGAGCCACAGGGATAGCTTTTTCAAATTATGAAAATTTGTCGCCAGTGGGAATCGAACCAGGGACCTCAGGATCCACAGGCCGACTTCATACCACTGAGCTAGCCATCCCATAATCTAATTTTTTTTAAAAGATGGAACAAAATAATTATTTTTTTTCAGACTTTATTATTATTACTTTAATTTTTACTTTCGTTATTTATATTACAAAACCCAAGACATTACTAAATGTGTTTCAAATCGTTAAAAGACTACATTGGCATATAATTAATATGCTGCCGCAGCAAATCTCGGTAAGTTATATATTAATGGAATGCGGTTACCGGCCGTCAAATACCCTCCCTCCTAAGATGTTAGTAGAGGAGTAGCAACAAAGGTAATTCTAATGTAGTGTAAATTATTTGTCGGCTATGGGAATCGAACTGAGGTTCTCAAATCCACAGGCCGTCTCGATACCACTGAGCCACCTACTTCTATATATATATATATAATAAAAAAATTCTATAATTGTGAATAATCATGACAATTGTGCATTTTTCACTTATGAAGTGAATAAATAATTTTTGTTTCTCTGATTATTAATCATATAAAATAGCCATTTTAATTTTGGCATGAAATCAAGGCAGTTTCCAGTGTAGGTCCGGATCTGCATATCCGAATTCCCAACCTCGGACCTCGTTATCTGCGCTTCTATTATTGAACATATACCAGGACCTCCCTTGTTCATTGTCCATCCTGAACAGCGAGCATCCGAACAGGTAGCTACACACCCCCTGCCGGCACCGTCACCGCACCCCCGCTGTTGTCCTTCAGTCTGTCTTTGTGTCACATCACATGTCAAGCAGGGTAGTGTGGTCTTTTAGTTTCAGCATAGCGTGACGCCAAAGACAGAAGATAACGATCGTCTTTGGTTTTACAAGGATTATAATGAAATGAAGATTTTTACGTGTTTGGCAGTTTTACGTATTTCTAAATCGTTCTGAAACCATGTGTTTACCGAACACCGGTCGAGAAAAGCTAGAGAGATTTGTATTTGCACTGGCATCATGGGCTGACAGTGTCAGTGAGTGTTGGAAGTTAGAAATTAACAGCAATTTTATTAATAACATTAAAGAATGACAAGAAAATTGGGGTGGCTAGCTCAGTGGTATGAAGTCGGCCTGTGGATCCTGAGAACCCTGGTTCGATTCCCACAGGCGACAAACAATTTTCATAATTTCAAAAGCTACCCCTGTGGCTCCTCCACCACTAACATCTTTGGGGGCCGTGATTTGACGACTGGTAACCGCACTTCACGCGCCAAATATATCACTTACCGACATCCACTTCGGCAGAGTGCCACACCCAGTAATGGGTAGAAGGCGTGATGATATATTTATTTATTTTATTTAAGAAAAATAAAAATAGAAGAAGATGATGGGTACGCCCAATAAATAAAATACGACAGCATCTAGGAAACTAGAAAAATTAGCTGCAAGAGATGAGATTAAATGACAGATTTTTTTATACCCGATTTAATATTGGACTATTTGACAAATTAATTAATGGTTGGATAGCTAATAAAAAAAAATATCTGATGGCTTTCTATGTAACAGATCTCCTTACATTTGTTTCTCATATTTATCAATAGGTATCACTACTAAGTAAAACTCCAACTAAAACAAAATTTGTGATTGTTGCTTCAAAATGGTATAAAATGAAGAACATAAAATTAAAACTAATTTCGCTTTGTGAATCAACCTTAACTATGACCGAATTCAGTATTTATCGAATTATTTAGGTGGTAATGATTCGTTAAATTATTAAAAGTCCATATGTAATTGCATACATAGATAAATGTGTAATTTTTTTGTCTCTCATTACAGATAACGAATTGTTATGGAAATGGCAACTACTTAAATGATCACCTATCTGTTCCAGCAAAATTAACACACCCAATAATGGGAAATAGACTGGTATATTACTCGTATATGACTGCCTTGATTAGATCGATTTTTTGTGAATCCTTCATGATTTGGATTTACAACCACTCTAATAACTGGTCACTAGAGCAATTCGATACCATTTAACATGCTCTGCATCGCTCGATATCACTTCAACCGCGTCAATGTTTCAACAGACGGTTTAGTCGGAACATAGCAACGCATTCGTGCAGTGGCAGCAGCCTATTATAAGTCTGACAGATGCGATGCCCGTCAGAATGCGAGCAGCGAGCTTGAGTTGAGCTTCGAACACTGGCGATTGTTTATGCAATGTCAAAGCCAGCTTGAGTTTAGGGTGATGCAGATTCAGCTGCTGGATACAAATATTATATAGTTGTCAAAATGTTGCTTTAATCTAGTGTTTGTCTGGAAGAATTGAAATTGAAAAAAAATTGGAAGCAAATACACACGAAATTTTATTATTTATAACACAAGATTTTAAAAATTTTCGGAAATTGACTCTCCTGAAGTGCGGTTACCAGACGTCAAATCCCCCCACCCTGAGATGTTAGTGAAGGGGAAGCCACAAGGGTAATTCTAATGTAGTGAAAACTGTTTATCGGCTGTGGGAATCGAACCCGTGGTCTCATATTCACAGGCTGACTCGATACCACTGAGCCACCTCCCCCACAAATAGAATTATTCACTAAGAAAAAATTAAACCCCTAAGCCTTAATAAATATAAAGATAAATCTAAATACGTATTTCGAGAACTAAGTTCTCATCATCAGTAGACGAAGTTGGGATTCAACCTTGACCACTAGCTTGGTTCACAAGTCGTGCAATCTTGGTTTTTTCCCTTGCGTCGTCTACTGATGAGAACTTTGTTCTCGAAATACGTATTTAGATTTATCTTTATATTTATTAAGGTTTAGGGGTTTAATTTTTTCTTAGTTATATCTTAGCCTTAGATTTTTACTTTTTACTTTAGAATTATTCAATATAGCATGATCAGGCTGCAGGTTCTAAATTAGGTTTTCATCCTTTCCATTTTTATGCACTTTATGGTAATATTATAAAACAATAAATATTCAATCAACAATTATAGACAAAAAATAAAAATTATTATATTTAATATCATTTATAAACATTTATGAAGTTGATGGATAACTAATATTTGTATTTTTACTCGTATTTATTATCGAGGCAAATTTATAATTGGAATTTTTGTATATACAGGTGTCAATCAAACGTCAGTATTTTCCCAAAACTCTTTTTTGAATCAAATTAATTAAACAAATTAATTTGCACCTCTTTTGCAAAACATATTTTATCATAGTTCAAGCGAATATTTAATTACGCCGATTGATGATAGGATATTGAAAAAAAATTCAGCTATAATATCCCTAGGGCATTGATAATGCGAAATAATTTTATAACAATCCGAAAACACGTTTCCTAAAAGCAATGTGCTTGTAGAAATTGTTATAAAATCATAAGTATTTATCAATGCTCAATGGACATTCGATGTGAAAATTTTTAAAAGTAATTTTGTCATTTAAATCATTATTTTCAGAAGTAAACCTTCAAAATAACAGTTAAAACAATAATAGGCGTATTCCATTTGCCATTTGGATCAGATCTAGCTTACATTTACTGAACTAGATCATTTATTTATTTCGCTGGATTACTTCGCCGACTTTATTTCCAGTACAAAAATTACAGATTCTAATTTACTTTGAAGTAATTCACCCCAATAAGTACATCAGTTTGCTTAATTCAGTTCATTTAGTCATTTTTCGAATTTATCTGAACCGCTTTAGGTGAACCAAATGGCAAATGGAATACAGCTATAAATTAACTGTAAAATACTGTTTGTTACTTAGCAACCTAATGGCATAAGTGACAATTGCCCTAGGGCAATTATCAACCATTCCATCCCTAGTGCTATGAATTTCATCCATTTAGGGCCAGTTTTTCATTCACCGATTAATGTTAATCATGATTAAATAATAATAGAAACTATGGTTACCATTATTATTTAGTCATGGTTAACATTAATCAAGAGTAAACCGGCGATTGAAAAACTGGCCCTAAATTTGACATATCTGGCTTATAAATATACAAAATTTTGCTTAGAAAGTGTTTGAGTGTACTATAATTTCATAATCTGTTAGGGTGAATTTAGAATGAATGAAATAATCAGTGTAATATTGTTTTTATTGGTTGATTAGCTAGCTCAGTGGTATCAAATCGGCCTGTGGATCCTGAGAACCCTGGTACGATTTCCACAGGCGACAAACAATTTTTACCATTTCAAAAACTACTCCTGTGGTTCCTCCGCCACTAACATCTTTGGGGGCCGTGATTTGACGACTGATAACCGCACTTCACGCGCAAAATATATCACTTACCGAGATCAGCTTCGGCAGAGTGCCACACCCAGTAATGGATAGAATGCGTGATGATATATTTAGCACACGTGATTAGAAATGGATGCATTTGATTGGATAATTATTTAATCTACAAATTTTCACTTATAACTAGTGCATTGCATATTACCGATAAGCCAGAATGTCGCACTTTTTTAATTCAATCCATTAAAGCCAGATATTCAACTAAGTATATAACATTGGATACTTTTTCAATTTCCTAACTATAAAACATAATTTGTAAATATTAGATATATATGCAATATGAAATAATTAAATTTTAAATGCAAACTATGTAACAACATGCGCAAATTTTTAACTAAATTACGTGGAATTACATTACAGCTGCAATGAATGTAGCATACAAATTGATATTTCACTACATGTGCATAAAATATTAGGTTATAGTTTGGTTTATGCTTTAATCTCCAAAGTTCATATATTTCCAAGAAAATTAATAAGAAAACAATACAATATTGTTATTATTGACAAACTATTTTAAGTTTCAAAACTTCAGATATATTGCGATAATAAAACAATTAAACATCTAAAAATAACTTTTGTTCCATTCGATAAAACAGTTTTATAGTTAAACATCAAATTCTTTGTTACAAATATTTAATAATTAGTATTTCACAAGCATATAGATACTCGAGTTCTGAGTAGAGAGGACTTTTCAATATTTATTTTTGCTCTTGAACTTTATTTGCATACGAGTCACTATGTACACTGCTTACTACAGATAAAATATTTATTTAACCAGTTACGAAACATCTCACCGAAAGTACCTCATTATACGTTATGTATACAAATCAAATATTAATTTTGGGTGGAAATATTTCACAAGTTTATAAAAACCAGATAATTTGGTATTTGAATTTTTTTAGTTTTTTCGTATTTTTTTTAACGTTCTCTTCAATTTTGATTAATATTTCTTCTGTAAAAGCAGTTCTCAATCGAGAATTTGACACTTCAATAGACTATTTTCAATTGACATTTATGAAAATTGAATTGATTTTATTGGTAACCACGGAGATTTAACTACAGTACTTATTAATTTCATTCGTGAAAAATTATCAAAATAGCTTTAATTTTAATTGGTTTATTTTCAAAGAAATTCGTGACTCTATTGGTTCTCACATATACGTAGTAAATTTTCATTAAAATACATTAATTTGTGAAGCAATGTCGGTGTTAATACTAATATTCCATGCATGTCATACGCATTTTTAATTAACATTCTGTAAATTTAGTTAGAGTAAATATAATCCAAATACGTGACACAGGCGTATAACATGGCAAATCAGTTTTTTTGCAAATCAAAAGTGTTCAGTAGTTAACTATGTGTATGTGATCAAATTTCCCATGACAATATTAGACTTTAGCCTTATTTAATATCGATTTACTGTCATAAATTCAGAAAAAAAAAATTAAAATATTTCGGTAACAATTCCTATTAATTTCGACTGTTTATAACATTAATTACTATCAATTTATCGAATTTCAAAATGGAGATTCCGTTTTATTAAGCCGTTGATATTTAATTGAACAAATAGAAGTAGGAAGGATAAAAATAATTACTCCTCTGTGGTTGGATTACTTGGCTTTTTGTAATTTCCAAATTTACAAAATTGTGAAAACAGACGACGTTTCGGGGTTGGTCAAATTTTCAAGTCAACAATAAATGGAATTATTATAATTTTAATTTATTAATAAAACTGTTATGTATAATAATTCAATTTATTGTTGACTTGAAAATGGGACCAACCCTTAGTCCCGAAACGTCGTCTGTTTTCACAATTTTATAAATTTGGAAATTACAAAAAGCCAAGTAATTCAACCACAGAGGAGTAATTATTTGCTTGTAACACTAGAAATAATAATAATACTTTTTTATGTAATTTTTGGCGAACAAGTTATCACTATAATTCGCCAATTAATGCAATGTGTCGTGCTTATAATTCAGTGTGTATCGAATTAGATTTTAATGATAACTTAACTACACAAATAAGTTACAAAATTTATTACTTTGATGTTTATCCTGTTGGGTAATAAAGATTTATTTATAGTAACGCGTTAGTAACCTTATTCTACAAACGTCAAACGTCACAAATTTCTTTATTTGATATATAATCAAAATAAATACAACTTATGTATTTAAAATTATCAGAATGTATTGTAATGGTCCACTCAACATATTCGATAATTTTGAACACACGTGTAGTATTATATATGGTTACTTTTTCGTACTAAACAAACCGAATGATCTTCATCTTCACTCCATTAATATTTTCATTCAATATATACTGTAATAACGATAAAAAATAGAAGAAAAGAGACAATATGAAAAATATAGGATAAAATATTCGATAAAGCCTATGATAAAATTCTGATATCCGCATAATAACTGTCGAAATATGTGAATATTACAAAATATTTCAATTTCCAAATGTCAGCCGAAACTTTTCAAACCGATTTCCATTCGCCGAAGTGGTCTTTTTTGAATAACGTAGTAACTATAGATTTTCGATGAGAAAAGAATGAAAAGAGTAAAAACAATATTCGGTAGAATCGAATTTCCACATTGGCCATAGCGGCAGCCACTAGCGAATGAAATCAGATATTTGGGATGCGCGCTGAGACTCTCAGTTTCAATAGAGATGGAATGGCACCGCAGACTCACCACTGGTGGGATGAGTGGGATGATCACCGCTGAATCCCAAATGAAACGTGTTTACTGACAAATAGAAAACAATGGACTTTTTCTTTCCGACGAACAATAGATGTGCATGCTGCTTTGCACCTTTGTCTGTTAACGGCGGATACTCGGTTAGGTAACTCAGGAAAAATTTAAATTTCATACTTGCATATTTGTACACAGCTTTAATATTGAGCTATTATTTTTGTGCAGTCAGATAAGACAACGTTTTGAAAAAAGTTGTTATTTTATGTGAAGTATAGAATACGATATTTATTTATACAACAAGAAATTAATCTCATTTGCAAACAGGGGAGCTTATAGTTAAACCAGATTTTTTATTATAAATTGAAATCATCCAAGTCTGAAACCACTCTTTATTTGTGAAGCTATAGCACAAATTTTATTCAAAATATAATACAGTAAACTAACGTATCCTTAGTCCGAGTTAAAATAAATTGTATATTTATTATACTAGTTTTATAATCAAATCGAGGCCCGTAGGGTCGAGATTTTCTAAACATTCACGATCTAAAAAATCACTTATTGTTCGAGGTTCGTAAGCTATTTTTTATAATACTTGCACAAACAGAAAGAAATGAAAATAGGTTTCAAAATTAACAGCTGTCAAATTGTAGTCAAAAGAAACAAGACCTTGATCTATAATATTTAGTTACTGTCCACGGTGGATGGTAAGAAAATATTATAGTCCTGATGAAACCATGAAAACCAACTGTGCAATAAAAGTTCCACTCACTGTATTTAAATTTTGTCATTAATGAGTAACTTACAGTACATGTACCTATTATAAAATAGCTATTTACATAACCAGTGCGCGAATGGTGCAAATGGCGTCTTCGCGCACGAGTTTTATACAATGCTTTTTGTAACGAGCAAAAATTATATGATGGATGAGGAAATTTATTAAATTTGAAGCGTGAATTTATATTGATAGTTAAGTAGGCCATGAATTAACATTTGTTATTTAAAACTAATTGTTCACTTTTTCTCGTAAAATTTGTTAAAATATGTCTGTTTGATGGCGTTATAAGCTAATGTCACTAGTTCTTTTATAAATTCCTTAAAATGTGTGTATGTTGTATAAGTACAAATAGCGTTTTAATAGTCAAAATTTAGAATTATATAAAATGGGTGTTTTTTTCAATTACTTTGCGCACTAGTGCACAAAATAAAACTTTCCATCGATTTCCAAGATTATGTAAACATTATTTTGAATGCTGCGAGTCAAAAAATCATTTTTGACAGTTTTTGTGTATCCATAGATATGGCAATACACTAGCTGTATTCCATTTGCCACTTGGTGCACTTAAATCAGTTCAGATAAATTCGACACATGACTAAATGAACTGAGTTAAGCAAACTGATGCACTTATTGAGATGAATTACTTCAAAGTAAGGTAGAATCAGTAATTCTAGTACTGGAAATAAAGTGAGCGAAGTACTCCAGCGAAATAAATAAGTGATCTGGTTCAGTAAATGTAAGTTAGATTTAATCCAAATGGCAAATGGAATACGCCTACTCTTACATTAGCTGCAGTCCATTTGCCACTTGGTTCACGTAAAATAAGTTCAGATAAATTAGACAATATGACTAAATTAACTAAATTAAGCAAACTGGTGCACTTATTGGGATGAATTACTTAAAAAGTAAACTAGAATTAATACTTCTAGTACTGGAAATAATGTCAGCGAAGTAATCCACCGAAATAAATAAGTGATCTAGTTCAGTAAATATAAGTTAGATCTGATTCAAATGGCAAATGGAATACGACTATTACCGCTCGGCAAGCGGCAAATATCAACTTTCTGCTTTCAACTGACAGTTGGAAATGTCTATTTTCTGGTCAGTAGTAGAAAAAATGTGTTTGGACACATTTCTAAATGTTATTTTATAGCACTAGTGTTAAAAATAAATTACTTTTAACAGTAGTGCTATAAAATGTAATTTTTAACACGCTAATCAACCGTAAAAAGCCCTACTTTTAGTAATGTTCGTAGAAAAAAATATGCGTAAAAAATCAAGCTCTAAAGCGAAACTATTGGAACTATTTATAACAAATTATAAACATCATTTGTTACAAGCGCAAAAACTGAGCTATTCGACTATCTACAAAATACCATCAACTCGTTAAATGACAAGGCTACTACCTCATGCCTGCCAACTAATGCCACCTTCGCTACAAGAAATAAGACGCCCATCATTCTTCTCCTTATCACAAGATCGATTATTTATTTATAAATAACCGCGTTGTGAGCGCTGGTGAATCCAACACTCGACCAAACTTTCTGCTGCTATATAATCGTAGTTTAATGTTGCAATGTCGGTCATACGTACGTGAACAAGGTCTGTTTGCTGGTTTTCAGATCGATATGTTACTGACGGTTTGGGAGCGGTGGTTTACTGACAAATTTTATCGTTTTACTAGGGCACGCGGCCTTTAATGCTTCCAGGTGTTTGCACTATAAAATTTAATTATTTTGAACAATGCAGAATTTTGTAGGAAACAAATATTTTTTTGTCTGTCGAAATAAAATAATAAATAAATATATCATCACGCCGTTTAAGGTAAATTAAATATTTTACGTGTGATGTGTGATTATCAGCCGTTAAATCACGACCCCCAAAGGTGTTAGTGGTGGGGTAGCCACAGGGGTAATTATATATATATATATATATATATATATATATATATATATATATATATATATATATATATATATATATATATATCATCACGCCTTCTACCCATTACTGGGTGTGGCATTCTGCTAAAGCAGATCTCGGTAAGTGATATATTTTGCGCGTGAAGTGCGGTTAACAGTCGTCAAATCACGGCCCCCAAACATGTTAGTGGTGGAGGAGCCACAGGGATAGCTTTTTCAAATTATGAAAATTTGTCGCCTGTGGGAATCGAACCAGGGACCTAAGGATCCACAGGCCGACTTCATACCACTGTGCTAGCCATCCCATAATAATTTTAATATTGTGAAAATGTTTATCGGCCGTGGGAATCGAGCCAGGGTTCTCAGGATCCACAGGCTGACTCGATACCACTGAGCCATCTTCCACATTTTTATCTAAATAAATTATTTTATAAAATAAATAAATATATCATCACGCCTTCTACCCATTACTGAGTGTGGCACTCTGCCGAAACAGATCTCGATAAGTGATATATTTTGCGCGTAAAGTGCCGTTACCAGCCGTAAAATCACGGCCCCCAAAGATGTTGGTGGTGGAGGAGCCACAGGGGTAGCTTTTGAAATGGGGATCGAACCAGGGTTCTCAGAATACACAGGCCGACTTGATACCACTGAGCTAGCCAATTTTATAAATTGTTTTAATTTAATTTAATTAAATAAATATAGCAACACACCTTTTACCGATTACTGAATGTGGCCCTCTGCCGTAGTAGATCTCGGTAAGTAGCATATTTTGCCCGTCACATCATGGTCCCCAAAGATTATAGTAGATGGGAACCATTGGGGTAATTTTAATGTGGTGAACGTCAATTTGTCGGCTGTGGAAATCGAACTTGGGTTCTCAAATCCACAGTCCAACTGAGCTATCTTTCCCATTTAAAGACAACTTCACGCGCATAAATATATCACTTACCGTGATCTGCTACGACAGCGTGCCATACCCGTATATAGAATTTTCATAAGATCTTGACAATGACGTAGGTAATAAAAGATGCGAGTATCTTTCCAGCTGTCAGACATGCCTAAATTATTTCCTGTTTGAAAGAAAAGTTGCAAAATATTTAGTTTTCGTAATATTTTATTTAAAACATTTTCTCTAAAATAATTTAGGAACGTTTACAGCGGGAAAGATAAACATGTTTTTATGATGTCATTGTAAAATTCATATGAAATTTCTTTACAATGCAATTTTGATAAGAAGAACATTAGTCATTACTTAATTCTAGAAATACAAATTTCACATACTTTGTTTAAATACAAATTACTCATTATTTTATAAAAATTATGAATAACACACATATTTCTAAATATTTAACATATGAAAATTATAATCGAAATACAACGTCAATTTATTTAAACCCAAATATTTAATTTTTGGATTAGCTTTTTAAATAAATGAAATAAATACATCATCACGTCTCTTATTCATTTCTGTATGACCAACTGTACCGTAGCTGTAAGTGATATTTTGTCAGTAAAGTGCGGTTACCAGCGGTCAAGTCACGGCCCCCAAAGATACTCGGGTTCTAAAATCCACAATCCGATTAGATTTTGATATTATGAATTGTAAAAACTTTCATAAATCTAGATAAAAAATATATTCATTGATTCAAATTTTTTTTTAAAATCAACAGATATGTATCCCGTTCAGATAAATATCAATTACACTTACTATTTGTTATTTGTTAAAAAACAAATTACTTGCTATAATGTTTATAATTAAAAAAGAATGCATTTTTTGCAATTATCAATAAATAAATAAATAAATATATCATCACGCATTCTACCCATTATTGGGTGTAGCACTCTGCCGAAACAGATCTCGGTAAGTGATATATTTATGCGCGTGAAGTGCGGTTACCAGCTGTCAAATCACGGTCCACAAAGCTGTTAGTGACGGGGCAGCCACAGAGGTAATTTTAAAATAGTGAAAATTTTTATCGCCTGTGGGAATCGAACCAGGGTTCTCAGAATCCATAGACTGACTTGATACCACTGAGCTAGCTCCCCCATTATTATTATTATTATTATTAATAATATCATGAAATTACGCATGTTGCAATAAATTACGTAATGACCGCAAAGAATGTTTTGCTTGGTTATTGAAAAAAAATTAATAAAAACATACTCTGATTGATATCACTTTATAAATGAACTGCAGAGAAATCAATGTACCATAGCCACAGTCGTCCATTAATCAGAAACCAATATACTTAAAGCCAGAGTACAAAGAAGAAAAAACCTATTACATTCTTTTTATCTTCTTTCTTACTGGTGGAATTCCATTCCAGTGATGCTAATGAAGAAAATAAAAAAAATAATTGAAACACCTGCGGTCCAACCGTCACCTGTTGGGCGAAATTCTTTTTTACGCACACTAAATTATTTCTTGGAATAAACGTAAAATCACAGAAGAGTAGACAATATAAAATCATTGTATTTTATCTTGCAACTCGATGATAGATAATTACAAACTCGTTCGGAACGACCCATCAATAATGTAAATATTGTAGTTCAGTTATAACTCATTTCTGGATATAATGTTCTGCAGATTTTCGGTAGGCACATGGGCGCCCGCATGGGGTCATTGGGTCGATGGACTACCCCCCTCCCCCTTTGATACCTGTAGTTTAGTTTTTTATTTAAATTTTAATAAAATAATGTTTATTATTTTTAATGCTATGCATTTTGTTTATATTATATTTGTGCCAATAATAAAAACTTGATAGTTTTTCTTTATACATTCTAAAAATAAATCAATAAATATAAATATATCATCACGCCTTTTACCCATTACTGGATGTGGCACTCTACCGAAGTAGATCTCGGTAAGTGATATATTTATGCGCGTGAAGTGCGGTTACCAGCCGTAAAATCACGGCTTCCAAAGATTGTAATGGTGGGAGAGCCACAGAGCTAATTTTAAATTGGTAAAAATGTTTTGTCGGCTGTGAGAATCGAACCGAGGTTCTTAGGATCCATAGGCCGACTTGATACCACTGAGCCATTATCCCATTATATTATACATTCTATAGATATTATATTATATTATGGGGTGGCTAGCTCAGTGGTATGAAGTCGGCCTGTGGATCCTGAGAACCCTGGTTCGATTCCCACAGACGACAAACTACCCCTGTGGCTCCTCCACTACTAACATCTTTGGGGGTCGTGATTTGACGACTGGTAACCGCACTTCACGCGCAAAATATATCACTTACCGAGAGCTGCTTCGGCAGTGTGCCACACCCAGTAATGGGTAGAAGGCATGATGATATATTTATTTTATTTTTTTTTAGATATACAATTACTTAAAATTTCTTTATTTCATGTTTTGTTTTACATAATTCTATTCTTCATGTTCGACAATTTATTATTTTCTGGATTATTAAAATGTGATTTGACGACTGGTAACCGCACTTCACGCGCAAAATATATCACTTACCGAGATCTGCTACAGCAGAATGCCACACCCAGTAATGGGTAGAAGGCGTGATGATATATTTATTTATTTATTTATATAAAAAAAAATATTTTAGAATACAAACAAATATTTTCTATATTTATCTATTTTGACCCACCTTGAAAAAGTCTGCGGGCGCTCATGGTAGATAGACATTTATTTTTGTACGTGAAGTGCAGTTACCAACTGTCATATCACAAGTCCCAAATATGATAGTGGTACTCCAAGCGAAATTTTTATGTTATTTTTAATGGGAATCGAACTAACGTTCTCCGATACGTAATAACGTAATTTATTGAATACGTCCTATTTACTGAGGAACTCAAAGTAATAATGTTAACGTAAACGACAAATCAATAACAGTTCTTCGTAATATAAGCAATAAGTAAATATTTACAATCGATAGATTCGTCTACGATGGCCTTATTACATTAATATTCGTGTATCAATATTTGGTAGTCAAGAAACTTCTTTAATTTGTATTAAAATAAATATTTATATTCAGTTTATTGTTAAATTTTCTATTTTCTTGTTTTGCTTACGAATGCAAATATAGAAAAGTATATTTTAGGTACAACCTAAATCTAAATTTAAATATGTATATTCACAATATTTTATTTTTAGATAAATATTTGTTGTCCTACATTAATATCTGGTTTATCACAAATATTGATTTGAAATTCGTTTTTTTACTTAAAAAAATATCTTTCAATGTACATATAAATAACTGCGACACTCGTGGCATAATGTCGTTTTAATGGATATAAAAATTATATCAAGGTACACACGGTAGCTACAATTGACCTTTACCGAGTATTTTTGCATATTACATCCGTTATTTACTACATTCTTTACCAGCTATTATTTTTAGAGGTTATTTAAATATACGTGTTTGTCATTGTTTCAATAAAAAACAAATACCAATAATCTGTTTTTAACTCGTTATCCATTATAGAGTTCTAAATAAAAGTGTAAATTGAAAAATGATGATTAAAGTTGCCATTAAACAAAAACACAACGTGGTTGTACAAAAAATATATTGATAACAAATTGACACCTTCGTCTTAGCTTTCGCGGTAAATTTAAAAGTGATTTGAAAGCCGTGTTTTCAATTTCCGCGTAGTAAATAAACACTATGTACTATCCTGCATCAGCTGGAACTGACGACCTAAGCTTCGAGACACGTGTATAGAGCTTTTATAAATCTGTAGATTTTCCCATTTATCAAAGGTTATACCATAAGAGCTTCTTGTTTTATCGCTTAACCTTTTATTTACAACGAACACTTGATTGCTTGGAAACGGACGAACGCAAATGTCATAAAAAATCGCGACACCGAAGTTGGAATGTTACTTGCATACATATCTTCACGCTATATCCCAACAAATGGGGTAGCACGAACCCTAAAATCACTCATAAAACATTCCACTCATCACACTCATCAAACTATCAGCCCTCGTCAAACATTTTCATCCAAACAAACCGCCCTCACTTCAACCACATTCATAGATCACTCCAGATAAACTCATTCATTTATTACACTCGAAATCATTATCACACAACAAACCTTCAATCACATCATTCCTAGTCACCAGAGCTGGACAAGCTACTTAAAAAAAGTAGCTAAGCTACAGCTACTTCTTTAAAAAAGTAGCTCAGCTACAGCTATAAGCTACATTTTATAAAATATAGCTAATCTACAGCTAAAAGCTTTCGTTAAAATTGTTGTTAAATTTTAAAGCTACTTTTTTCAATTATTGTGAATTCATTAAATTTGCCATTGTCATATGATCAGTTGATCAGTCTTTTGTTATAATGACTATTATATACATAAATATCAAAAATCGCAAGTGGACAAATGTACTGTTAATTTTTGACGCTATAATTTTTATTTATATCGCAATAAATTAACAGTCACATTAACAGAAGACTCCTAAACAGTCAATGTTTAGTTCATCTAATATTTAATACGAAAGTAGGATAGGTTAAGAACAAGTGAAAAATTAAATATGGTAATAGATTTTAAACTATATAATAACTTGTTATCCTACAGTTATAGAAAACAATCAAATACGAAACAAAAATAAATAGGTATTTCTTAATGAACAGTGGTAGCTTTAAGCTACAAAAAGTAGCTTTAAAAGTAGCTTCATTTGTTATGACAATAATTTTAAGCTAATAGAAAAAAACATAGTTCGCTACAGCTATATTTTTTCACATTTAGCAAAGCTACAGCTACAGCTAAGGTAAACGTAGCTAAGCTAGTAGCTAAGCTACAAAAGTAGCTAGCTACTGCCCAGCTCTGCTATTCACTTATTTCTGTCTTCAACATTTTTTGACATTTATGTATATTTATTTTATTATCAAAAATTCGCTATTTTAAGGTTATAACCATGGTCAAGGTAAAAATAGTTTTATCGCTGTAAAACTTTTGCCTGCCTCATTTTATCGCTGTGAAATTAGCAAAGGTATGAAAATTATCGTTGTAAAATTAATACATATATTGCTGTCACAATTTTGTAAAGATTTTGTGCGGTTTCATTTATAAATAAAGCGGTAGTGCACGTGTACGAAACAGTCAAAGCAAAGAAGACTTACACAGTGGCGCGTCGATGGGGTTTCGCGAATTTGGGGCTGTCGGTCTGCTGATCAAGGAAGTCATCCCAGGAACGCGCGGGTACCATACACAATCCTTCAGAGGCAAACTCCAGCATCGAGGAAAAGAGCCAGCTGGAGCGCTTGTCCTTGGTGAAGCCACCGCCGTCGTTTAGCCTGATAGCACGCATCACTCACACACTTCACGACACGGAATCACTGCATCACGATCACGGATCACTTTGCGAGGTTAGGACGCGCGCAACACACCGCCACTGCGTTCAAACTGGTTCTAATCGAAGCGATCGCGGATCGCTGGAAGTTGGATCGTTTGCGCTGGTCGTAGGCGGCCGCGACGGCCTTCGTTCACGTGTTTTACCTCAACATGTGACGTTCTACAAAACAACCGAATCACTAACACTCTCACACTGTACTGCAATAGCGAACTCCAGGATTACATCTGCACTAATGTGTTGGCTTTCGGTCGGCTGAGTCTCAATCTGGAAAGACCTTATATGGCACTGATATACGGGTTATTTTCGACTGTATTATGGGAAATGCAAGGTGGGATGCCCGTAGGCATGTCAGACCATGCTAAGAGCGTACCAGCTCGTTATATTTTACTACCTGGCCTGACACTTCGATTTACTGTCTGCAACTTCGGATCCATTCGTGGAATAAATTACTGCAATTAGCTGGATGTTGTCTGCAGTATAATGCATATTTTTTATTATTATTTTAGTAGTAATTAAGCACTTCTAAGTTATGAGGAAGTTGTTTATATTGCACTCTTGTGTTGAAGAATCTTAACACAGTCGTCGTATAATTTATTTAACCGTTGTAAATTGAAATTAATTATTGATTAATATCTCAATTAAAATTGTAATTATAACGGAGAGTTTCAATCTGGTTGTTGCTAAGTTCCATTTGTGTATTTTAATTTAATACGATTATTTGTAATAAATAATCAACATTCATCATTTACAATTTATAGTTTACATGAAATGGAATCAGGACATAATTTATAGCAACATTCAATAACATCGTGCGTCATTAGCCTCATCCGCATTTAATTTCTCCCTGAAGTAGGAACAACTTACCTCTATTTACATTTACATGTCGACATTCAATAAATTTATTCAGCGCTGTCTTTGTTTTTGTTTATTTATATTCCTCGCAGTTCAAAACAAAAGCAACGCAATTCAATACCTACTGGCTAAATAGATGTATTCCTTAATAACACAAAACGTAGTAATAAAATTATTCAAATATAATATTACAAAAGTACAAACAAATATCACTAATTCATTTCTTAAATTATAACTCAAATGTTAACACTCAAATATAGATACAGGGCAAATAAGTAAGCAAGAAATATTGACATTATCTCCTGAAATATATATTTAATTTAAATATTTTAAAAAACGTTCCATGGATTTATGATTGCGCATATTTTGGCAATATCAGATATTATTTTATCGAGTCATTTTTTCACTGTGAACGTGATGGCATTTTTTTAAATGGCATACTTCCGTTCGAAAGAGTTATTTTTTCTCTATACAATCTTATCAAAAAATAAAAATACCTTACTTGAAAAAAAATCGTGTTGAATAAATGAAATTTTACTGATTCTTACTGTAAATGGGGTAATGGCTCAGTTGTATCAAGTCGGCCTGTGGATCATAAGAATCCTGGTTCGATCCCCACAGCCGATAAAACATTTTCACCAATTTAAAATTACCCCTGTGGCTGCCTCACCACTAACACCTTTTGGGGGCCGTGATTTGACGGCTGGTAAACCGCACTTAACGCGTATAAATATATCACTTACCGAGATCTGCTTCTGCAGAATGCCACACCCAGTTATGGATAAAAGATGCGATGATATATTTATTTATTTATTTTTTATCTTACTGGAAATGGATTTTAGTACTCAAAGATATACTAATGATAAATAAACAAACCCCATAGAGACTATTTTTCTCAATTTTATTCAAATAAAGTATTATTATTTTTTCATGTTTGTATACAGAAAAATTCCTCTTTCAAATGAGAAGAAAAAATTAGAGCATGCCATTTTAAAAAAAAATGTCGTTCCCTTCACTGTGAAAAAATAGCTATTGGTGAAGAATATTTGACATTGCTAAAATATCCGCTATCATCAATCCTCGAAACCTTTTTAAAATTATTTAAATTATATGATTATTTCAGGATATATCAATATGCCTTACTTATTTTACATCCTGTATTTATATCATTATATATAGTATTAAACTCAGAAAAAAAATTATATTTTTGTAAACAATTACTAACTGGTCTGTACTGATCCAATTAAAACATGTTTGCGGATAAATTCAATACGTAAAACAAAAACTCATTGAAAAAAACAAAATGCCAAAAAAATTTTTTTATAAAAAAATGTTGCACCTAAAAGTAAACCAAAATATAATTCCATGTTCGTCTCACGAAAGCCCAGATTTACTTTAAAATGGAACAATAATAACACCCGAAGCGATTTTGCACGAAGTGGTTCGAATCCAGTTCGTGGAACCAATCTCGATGGACAGTGGATGGTCCCAGCTGTTCCGTTGGACAGAGATATCACTATCGACAGACTTGAATGATAGACAAAGATAGAAGAAAGACCCTTTGGTATAAGTGGAACCTGATACTTAATTTGGGGTTGCCAGTTGCTTCGCTATATATTACTTTATCAGGGGTGTAATAAGTAGATGTCACAATAATGGATTTAAGAAAAATTTGTAGAATATTGATGGAACGCTAAATTTTTGTGGTTTACATAAAATAAATAAATAAATATATCATCACGCCTTTTACCCAGTACTGGGTTTGGTACTCTGCCGAAGCAGATCTCGGTAAGTGATGTATTTATACGCGTGAAGTGCAGTTTCCAATCGTCAAATCACGACCCCAAAGATGTTAGTGGAGGGGGAGCCACAGGGATAATTTTAAATTGATGAATATGTTCTGTCGGCTGTGGGGATCAAACCAGGGTTCTTAGGATCCACAGGCCGACATGATACCACTGAACCATTACCCCATTGGGTTTTATTTAAAATAAATAAATAAATATATCACGCCTTTTACCCAGTACTGGGTATGGTACTCTGCCGAAGCAGATCTCGGTAAGTGATATATTTATGCGCGTGAAGTGCAGTTACCTGCCGTCAAATCACGACCCCAAAGATGTTAGTGGTGGGGAAGCCACAGGGATAATTTTAAATTGATGAAAATGTTTTGTCGGCTGTGGGTATCGAACCAGGGTTCTTAGGATCCATAGGCCGACATGATACAACTGAGCCAGTACCCCATTGTGTTTTATTTAAAATAAATAAATAAATATATCATCACGCCTTTTACTCATTATTGGGTGTGGTACTCTGCCGAGGCAGATCTCGGTAAGTGATATATTTATGCGCATGAAGTGCAGTTCCCAGCCGTCAAATCACTGCCCCCAAAGATGTTAGTAGGGAAGCCACAGGGGTAATTTTAATGTGGTGAAAATGTTTGCCGGGAATCGAACCAGACTCCACAGGCCGATTCGATACCACTGAGCCACCTAATTATTATTATTATTTAATTATTGTTATTTATTTTTATGGGGTAGTTAGCTCAGTGGTATCAAGTCGGCCTGTGGATCCTGAGAACCCTGGTTCTATCCCCACAGTCGACAAACATTTTCACCAATTTAAAAATTCCCTCTGTGGTTCCCCCACCACTAAAATCTTTGGGGGCCGTGATTTCACGGTTGTTAATCGCACTTCACGCGCATAAATATATCACTTACTGAGATCTGCTTCGGCAGAGTGCCACACGCAGTAATGGGTACAAGGTGTGATGATATATTTATATATTTTATATTTTTTTATTTTTATACTAATAAATTATTGACAGTTCAAAGAAATTAATGATATACAGTGAAGGAATAAGGAAATTAATAATTTCTAGATTTTATCTTGAAAATAATTTGACATATATCACATAAATTTGTTTGAAGTAAATTGTAATTAATTTTATAAACGTTTTATAATTTAATTTGACATTCATAAAGTAATTACGATGTCAATGATTATTTATTCATGTTTTTATTGCATTGCCTGCAATCATCCACTTCATGTTAATAATTTTTCAAAGGAGTATTTTTATTTTATAATTAATTCACAAATTTAAACAATATTTTGAAGTAAATATATAAAAATTGATGAAATCAAATTTAATTATAGACAAATTGGTATATCGCCAGGAATAGAAACCTGGGTCCTATGAACTCCGGTCCGGATTAGTATAAATTCATTCTCGAAAATGTCATTATTATAAGTTATTTTATAAAAGTTTATGTACAACCGGGCCGAAATTCATAAACCGGGCTTAAACACTTGTTTTTAGTCTCAGAGCCATAAATAAGTAATTTCTATGGATACATAAATAAAATGACAATTTTTGTTTATTGTTGCTCTCGGCTACGTCTCGATCAACAATCTCCATTCGAGAGCGGTAATAGACTACTTTCTGCTCTTGTTACACAAATAACCATTTCATAATTTTTATCATTTGATATCTGTTGACCAAATATTATTAATTTTTATTATTTTACATATGAAATAAAACTTTTAATCTCTGGTATTCATCGAAAATTAAGCATTAGCTACTGAAAACTTTAAAAAATAATTAAAAATATTTGATACTGATAAAATTAAAAATATTCAAAAACAAAACCTATAATGACCTTTTAACAAAATTAGTGGTAGACCAAAGCAATGCATATATTTTGTTAAATTTGCATGAGTATGAAATGCCAAACATGTTTGAAATAAAATTTCTAAAGATTTAATTTATATGCAACATTTAGTATCTCTGTACAATTCCACAGTTCAGTAGCAATGGAGTACTGACTAATTCATCGTTCGGAGGTCGCATCGGCAAACCGGTTCACTGTTAATATTGATAAATATTTGACACAGCCGGAAGAGAACATGATTTTACACTTTGGAATATAAACCTTTAAACACCTAAATACTTCAAATGTTTTTCAGCTATTTTAATCATATCTAAACAAACATAAGCTTCATCTGAAAATTGGATTTCAAATTAAAAAATAATACCTTTTTATCTTCATTCATTTTTTAAATGAATTTTTATACGAGATGAAATTATGAATTTATTATTGTTACATTTTCAGTAAAATTAGTCAAATAACGAAATATAGCACCATGCTTTTTCTCAAATCTGACATGGCAAATCTAAAATTAATGATATATACAATCGGTAAATAATAGTTGCATTTCATTTGACACTTGGTTCATTTAAATCAATTCAGATAAATTAGATAACAGGAATAATAGAACTGAATGTTCAAAGTAATGTATTTATCGTGGTGTATTACTTCAAAATAAATTAAAATTAGTAATTCTAGTACTGGAAATAAAATTAGCGAAGTAATCTAGCGAAACAAATAAGTGATCTGGTTCAGTACATGTAAGTCAGGTCTGATTCAAATGGCAAATACGTCTAATGTTAACTTTATTCTTATAAAAATCATTATTTAATGTGCTTCATTATTTACCGAGAGAAATAAAAATGATGAGTGATTCCAGATCATTGTCAATGCAACCAAAAATGTATTTACTTTGTATTCAATAGTGGGTAGTAGCTCAGTGGTATCGAGAGCAGGTGGATCCTTAGAATCCTGGTTCGATCCCCACATCCGACAAATATTTTCACCAATTTAAAATTATCCCTGGAGCTCCTCCACCACTAACATCTTTGAGGGCTGTGATTTGGCGGTTGGTAACCGCACTTTACGCGCATAAATATATTACTTACCGAGATCTGCTTCGGCAGAGTGCCACACCCTGTAATGGGTAGAAGGCGTGATGATATATTTATATTTATTTTAATTTATTTATTTCAATAGACTTTCTTCATTGCTTTTGTGCGCATATCAGAGAGAGAGACCTCCGAACCTCTCTGTGAAATTATTTATATGATTATTTTTTCACGTTTCTCAAAACCAATGAAATGCTTTATTGTATGTCACGTGTCAGCGTTTTAACCAATCCTGTCGTTATTATACTGAGAATAAAGCTCTTGTGATTATTCCCGAAAATAATCTCTGTAGATGCTTTTTTGTTTGTGACAAATGATAGGTAGTTAAAACTGTCAACGCATCAAATAAAAGGTTTGAAAAAAATAGATTTAGTTCCAATTCAGATACAGAAATACACCAACAAATTTTGGAAAAAACTTCTAAGAATACAATAATAAGTAATCAATCGATATGGACCCAGTTCAAAATCTTTTAAGTTGGATGAACCGACCTCAACAGCTAAGTCAAAAAATAATCTAATTACATATAACTCGAGAGTTGGATAAATTAGAAAATAATTCTCCAGTATCTTTCTCAAACTTGTTGCCATTTGACAATAGCCACTCAAGCCCTACGGCTTTCGTGACTATTACCTGGCAACAAGTTTTCGGAAGATCTGTCAAATTATTTTCAATTTATTCTCACTCTCTTGTTATATTATTACAGAACATATTTGTAATATTTGTTAATAATATTAAAAAATAAATAGTTTTTCGTTTATATTAATGTGCTTCATTCTTACTAGTTTTATATGCTGTTAACAATCTCTTTTGTTAAATAACGAATTTTTCTGTATGCATATAAAATATCGTATATAACACGTGAGTAAAGTGTTATTATGTCACAGGGGTAGTTTTAATATGGTGAAAATTGTTTGCCGGCTGTGGGAATCGAATCCAGGATCTCTAATCCACAGGTCGACTCGATACAACTGAGCCACCTATCCCATAAATATGTAACGATTAAATATGTACTTTTTAGTGTTTATATAAATCACTATAAATAAAATTCGGTTCTATTCGGTTCTACGAATGGTATAAAAAATGTTTCTTGGATTTTTAAATGTTGCGGACCCCTGCTTTAGATAAAATCAATATCTAATATATCAAGCTCGTCAACTTAATATTAAAAGTAACAGCACAAAAATAATATTTTTCTATCAACTTTATAAAACTTAATATATATATTTTTATTGCTATCAGATACGTCTAAGCGATAAAGGTTGATGAAAGGTTATTTGTAAATTAATAAATTCTCTGCAACGAAATATGCTCCATGCAACCAATTTGCTATCGTGTCGTTCTGGTTGCACGACACGCAAGGTGCAGATGAAAAGCGAAATAAATGAAAAACTCAAAATGTGAGAACAAAATACATACGTACATATGTACGAGTACAGAGGAATTTTTAATATACGACATTTTTGAGGAAAAATTTGGTAAATCGTAATAACCTATAAAGTTGAAAGGCATTTTTGACTGAATATTGTCTGCAGATTAAACATACTTCATTTCATTCTGAAATTCAATATTACTGCGGTACTTTTATTGATATCTATAGAGTTTTATGTTGTTTTTTTTTTATTTGAGATATATTTAAGAGGTATTTCGGCTGCTATGGCCACTAATACCCCGGTACAGTGTTTTACAAAGTATATAGATGAATATTAAACAAGTGCATTATATTTTGTTTATGAGGTTTGTGTGTTTTAGGAAGTTAATAATATTGTCTATTCTTTCAGTGTTGTTTGCTAGTGCTAGTTTTAGTGTTGAGGGTATGTTGTGTTGTCTGTGTTTTATGTTTATGTTTATTTTGAAAGTAGGTACTATTATTGGAAAATTTATAAAAGAAAACATTTTTGGAATGACTATTCCGCTTTCGTGGCACCGTCACTCGAGCCGTGCTGAATATGCCATATTCCAGACTTATTCAGAATTTACTATTCCAAAACATCTTACGTCCAGTTTATCAAGCAATTGTTACATTACTGTTAAATTTAGAAGGGTCTCTATATAATTTATGTTTGTGAAATCAACATTAAGCAAAAAAAAAATCTTCAAAAAACAGTGATTTTTTATTTTTTTGTAATAAAAAATGTATCCTTGCAAATTTTTTGCCTCAAATTTTGCATACCTATATATTATGTACGAGAGGAATTCAGTGGTTTTCACAGATTTTCATTATCATTTAAATTATTTGAAATATTGGGAAATTTAAATTTAACAAAAAATAGTAAAATTTGCAAAATTTCAGTATAAGTTAGTTAGAGCACGAGAAATATACGCGTTCTAACCGCATTTCAATATCTCTTTTTGTTTTTGAGATATGGGCCTTCAAAGTAGAAATTAAAAAAAGAATCAAAAATCGCTGTTACTCGAAAACTTAAAAAGATATGAAGATGTGCTCAATGGCATTCAATTTCTCGTAGTCTGAGTTATATAGAACCATATTTTTAACTGATTCAACAAAAAAATTTACATTTTCATTAACCGAATTAAAATATGCATAATTATGTAGAAATATACGAGGAATTAAATGATGAAATCCCCAATTTCATATCTTATTTCATATTTGAAAGCCATTACACGATATTTCCCATCAAATTTCAGTCAACAAGTAACAAAACTTATACTAAACTTCAACACTTAACCACCTAGAGACATTTTGTATCACATAGTGTCCACACTTCGCGATCCTCTGATACCTGACATTTAAACTTCATATCACCGTTCGCGCACCACGACTATACGATGGGCTTAGAGTTGATGGGCACTTCACGGGGTGATAACAACCCTCGGCTTGGCCAAGGGATGCAGGAGGGTTACAGACGGTGTAGATGCCTTTAATGGCGGTAATTTAACGTAATATGAATTTTATATACCTAGTGGCAATGTGAACTTTGTAAACTTGTAAAGGAATGAGCAATCCGGAGATTGGAATTTTAAAGTGAGGATGAGGGTTGTTATTGACGATATTGGGAGGTAATTTTAAATTGAGGATGTTATAAATGTTGTGGGGTAGGTGGCTCAGTGGTATCGAGTCAGCTTACGGATTTGAGAAGTCAGGTTCGATTTCCACAGCCGACAAACAATTTTCACCACTGTTAAACTCCCCCTGTGGCCCTCCACTAATATCTTAGAGGGTCGTGATTTGACGACTGGTAACCGCACTTCATGTGCATAATATATCACTTACCGAGATCTGCTATATAGTATAAAATTTTGCTAACCTAATATATTTATCTCATCTCTATCTTATCAGTTAAGGTACTACTAGCGTGAAAATTTTTTTTGCAGATTTGAATGAAATTTGGTTTACGTAAACATTGGATAGTCATAAGCATCCTGTTAAAATATAAAACACATTCATCGTCTGTGAACAAATATGTTCGCTTGTAAAGTTGAGTTCTTATACACGGGGCTTATGGCGATCATCACTCAGAATCGCACATATTTGGTTTGTGTATCTCTAAAATTTTGCAGTTTCATTTGAAAAACTAGTATAATGTTCTGGAACTATCCATGTATATTGTAGCAGAAGGAGAAAGTCTTTTTATCGTTTAGTAATAAATATATAGCCATGCAAAGCCTTATTTTTAACGAAAAATTAAGAATCCCAATTTATAATGGCAACACCACACGGTGGTATTCTATTTGAAAATTCACTAGACCAACAACCTGTTAACAATTCATGATATTCAAACCATAATAGGTATAAAACACTTATTTTATTCAATTTTTATATTTGTTTGAGCGTCAGTTTCGCCACTCGACAACCGATGGCGCCACCGGCACACTAGTACTACCTTAATTGACGATTAATAAAAAGAAACTGCTGTGAAGTCTATCGCCATATTTCCAATATTTCACGTCGAACGACACTTTTTCTGTTTACTATTTTTGTTCAAAATAATTATATTTCAATCTATTGTGAATCACGACTAGTACAAAACAGAAGTTAAGATAAATAAATATATCATCACGCCTTTTATCCATTACTGGATGTGGCATTCTGCCGAAGCAGATCTCGGTAAATGATATATTTATGCGTGTGAACTGCGGTTACCAGCCGTCAAATCACGGCCCTCAAAGATGTTAACGATGGGGGAGCTACAGGGGTAATTTTAAATGTTTTGTCGACTGTGTGGATCGAACCAGGGTTCTTAGGATCCACAGACCGACTTGATACCACTGAACCATTACCTCTTTAAAACAGTAGTTATGCGTATAAAATCAATAAGAGTCAGTGGATGTGCAACAACAAACGAAGAACGTGGCGACGAGATTTGCAAGTGAGCCACGAACACTTAGTAACGCCTGAAATGCCGCAACGCAAATTACCCGCGTGCGATGCGGCTGTCTGCACATTTAATTGTGTAGAACTAGTGCGGAAGGCGACAGCAACACACCAACGCTAAGATGGTGAAGGAAAGTTAGATGTAGACGAGAAACTTAACAATAACATCAAGATAAATTGTGGCCAAGAAACGATTATTTTTAAACTTCAAAATCAGTTAATATACCTAAGTTTTATTAAATATTAATAAGAATTTATTATTACATTGAGGGTTAGTTGCATTAACAAAAATTTAAATTTTAAACTTGGTTTAAATAGAAGCAAATCGAAATTATATCTCATATAGGATAATTGACATTTCTATCAAACATTCGATATATTTTTATTTATTTAAAGTAAGTTTAAAATTTAAATATTGTTGGTGCAACTGGCCATTACTTTTTTCAAAAATTATATTTAACCTAAAGTGAACAGATCTGATTTTTAGTTTTTATTTTAGAAGGACTATTTGAAATGTGTGTTTTACGTCTCTTTTTCTACAGCATTTAATGTTCATAAAGCATAATTAAGTCTATCTTATAATAGTTTCAATAAAGTAGAAAGTAAAAATCTAAAGCTAAGATATAACTAAGAATAAATTAAACCCCTAAGCCTTAATAAATATAAAGATAAATCTAAAGACGTATTTTGAGAACTAAGTTCTCATCATCAGTAGACGAAGCAAGGAAAAAAACAAGATTACACGACTTGTGAACCAAGATAGTGGTCAAGGTTGAATCCGACTAGAATTTTATACGTATTTGAGCTTGACGTAAAAAAAATAAATTCAATATGTCATTATGGGTAGCTAGCTCAGTGGTATCAAGTCGACCTGTGGATCCTGAGAACCTTGGTTCGATTCCAACAGACTACAAACAATTTTCATCATTTCAAAAACTACCCTTATGGCTCCCTCACCACTAACATCTTTAGAGACCGTGATTTGACGGCTGGAACTGCATTTCACGCGCAAAATATATCATTTACCGAGATCTGCTTCGGCAGAGTGCCACACCCAGTAATGGGTAGAAGGCGTGATGATATATTTATTTTTTTTATTTTTATTATTTTAAAAAAATTTCATTGGGTAATAATCCTACGGTTAGGATTGCCATATTTTTTGAATATCTCAACCGCGGAAAGACAGAGAGAGATGGAAATCTGAAGAAATTAAAAAAAAAATTACGTGAATATTATTTAGATAGAAGTGTCAAAATCATTTTGCTACAACTTAGCGCTCGTCAATATATGCTATATTACATGTGTTGAACGCATCCAAGAAATAGTTCACTAACAAAAAATCATGAATTAATAATGCATAATTCTGTATACATTAATAAAACTCATTAATAAATGATAAACGGAAAAATATATTTTAATTCATTAAAAGAAATCTTTAAATTCAAAATTTGTTGCAGCATAAAATACATGTTTAGTCAATATCAGCAAATGTATTTAGTTTCTTTCTGTCAGAGAGATGGTTGTAAAAACAGTCTTACCCCAAGTTATCTCTAACCAAAACACAATTCTCCAACAATAGGGTGATAACAAACCATCTCAAATTACATACTAGTTAAACTTGTAATCCTTTGATCAATTTGAACCTAACCTCTATTCACAACAGTTGAGAAGTTAGCTGCGTATTCAATAATCTTGCCCTATAGTCCCTATAGTTGCTACTTTCACCCTGCAAAGCTGGCATCATTCCAAACAGAGTGCTGCAAATATTGTATCAGATTTGTTCGGGTGGAATAATATGAAAAACGTGTGTCTTGCATTATTCGATCAGAAATGAGACGGAAATTGAGGATGGAGGTACGCACGCAAGATAATATGATACGTTAATTCAGCCATGTACAAGAAAAGGATATGGTATAGTACAGCATTTTCCAGGAGGAAATAGTAAGGCTTGGGAATTATTTCCGGGTAACGAAACTGTAAAGCCCGTCTGACACAAACAATTTTTATGTACATTTTCAATGTGAATTTTTTACTTTGTGGAACGTATCATACATGCTCGACACTTCAATGTTTTCTTCAATTTTAATGTCAATGAAAAAATAGAACCGGTCCTATCTTCTTCAATGCTTCCTTCAAAGCGCAAATAAGTTGCGCGCAGCGCATGGCATGGTGTATTGTTAAAACGTCAAACTGTGTTGAATTTATTGAAACCATGAACCTCATTTTTACTTTCTTATACACAGTATAAGGAAGTATTGTAATCGCGAAAAAAATCGTTGACGAGATTTTCGCGGAAATACGTGTTTTGAGGTCCACTGAATCCGTTTTGACCATTTTCTCAATGATGTCTGTGTGTGTGTGTGTGTGTGTGTGTGTGTGTGTGTGTGTGTGTGTGTGTGTGTGTGTGTGTGCCGAGTGTGCAATATCTCATGAACGAGATAAGATTTGTTAACGAAACTGGGTAATTATAAGTTTCATGAAAATACGAAGAGCTGAGTTGATTTTGAATGAAATTGAAAAACCGGAAGAGGAAGTTTACTGGACACACAAAACAATAAATTCCATTTATTTCAAAAATGGAATCAGTTACGAAAAAAAGTTTCAAATAAAAGATGTTAGCAAAAATATTTGGAACATAAAATATGTATATGCGTCTAATTTTGAGAAAAACTAATTTTTATATTTAATAATATATTTCAATAATCATAGTAGCAATAGAAACAAAAAACATAAATTTTAATTTTCGCTTTATCTAGTTATCTATGTCTTTTTTCGGAAAAACAAATACATTATTAAAATGGTCAACTAATTTGGCAACTTTGCCTCAATTTAATCGACTTCGTATCTCACGGTTCTTGAGATAGCAAGGGGTTAGGTTCCAAAAACGGACATCCTGTGTATGCCTCATCAGTAAAGTTAAACATAAACAGATAAATGCTGAATTACTGAAAAACTAAATTACATGTTTAATAATATTATATAACATTCATATATTTTAAATATTAAATATGCTGCGTATAAGAAAGTCGTGTGGTGCCCACACCAGATTTTTTCTATTTGTATCATTATTTAATAAAAATGTCGTAATCTCGGCATCGGGTGTCCGTTTTAATAGAGAAGTACAAAAATAATCCTCGCTTGTATGCCACTAAAACTGCCATATATAAATTAAAATTTTGATTCTGACACAAAGACCCAAATTCAATACCAACATATTTTCATAACGGATCGAAATGCGCATGCGCATCTAGCAGAAAATTGACGTCGTTGCATACTGGAATGTTTGTCTTCAATGAAAATGTACATGGAAAATGTACTAAAAAATTGAACACAAAAAATTGACATTAAAATGTACATAAAAATTGATCGTGTCAGACGGGCTTAATGGAAGGCAAAATTGAGGTATCATGTCAGTCCTTTTTATATTTGTTCTATAATAATTTATACTGAAAACGTTGTAAAGATGGACTGACGTCATAAAAAAATAGAACTAGATGAATGATATAGAATGCTGCTACGTTAAAATGCTATATATGTAACCGGTTTTAAATTGTATTGCACAGTATTTCTTTAGAGATGGTGAAGATTTCATTTTTCTTTAACTTCCCAAATATTTTATAGGCAGATTCATAAAACTGATTAGCGCTAACACCGTTTTTAATATTATCTATAACTCTGTTTCAAATTAAAACAGATTAAAGAAATAAACTAAATTTTATGCCAATTAATTCTCTTTTTAACTCAAGTTAAAATAAACAAGTTTCGTACATTGAAAAGAGAGTTAAAAACGAAATAAAAAATGGTATTAACGCTAATCCGCTTTGTGAATCTGCCTGTTAGAGATCATGGATTTACTAACTAATAGTCTAATAAATTTTTAATTAATAATAAAAATTAATGACATATATTCTAATACCTTTCGTAAAAGCGGTCCATTATTTGCATATTGTTCAAAATAAAGTATTAAATAAGGAATCGGCAATTGATATTCCTTTGAAAAATTTCTTTCCCTCGGCATTGTTCTAATCTGGCCATCGAAAACTACTTGAAGTCAAAGTCCTTAAAAGGATTTTTTTATATTTGAAACAATTAATCAAGAATCTGACAAATCAATGACAACTTTCGTGTCAGGTCTTTCAGTATATGAAAGAGTTATGGGATCGAGGCAGCCATGGCACATAACAAAATAGAGAGACAAATTGGAATAAACTCAGATTTGAATTGCATACTGACCGTAGCTTAGTTCGAATCCTGACGTTATTCCAATTTTTCTATTCACAATTCAACTTAATTTCATCAATTGTTAAGTATTTATTTAAAATACTAATTAAATTATCAATTAATGATAAGAATTTTAAAAATTAACCATAAATATGATTAATTTACGTGTCGGCCTGTAGATCCAAAGAACCCTGGTTCGATCCCCAGAACCGACAAAACATTTTCACCAATTTAAAATTACCCCTGTGGCTCCACCACCACTAGCATCTTTGGGGGCCGTGATTTGACGGCTGGTAACCGCACTTCACGCGCATAAATATATCACTTACCAAGATCTGCTTTGGCAGAGTGCCACATCCAGTAATGGGTAAAAGGCGTGATGATATATTTATTTATTTATTTATTTACGTGAAACAAATGTTGTTCTTACACTTTAAAAATTAAAATATATAAATGATAGTAATTTTCTAATAATGTCACTGTACTTTGCACATTGATAATGGATTTAATTAATATTGATTTAATGCAAATATGTATATAAATAATTAATTTTTGATAAATTACCCACATCATTTTACTTACACTTTTATTAGTTAGTAAAGCAAATGGTTTTCTATTAATAAGTACCTAAGAGTTATAAAAGGTATAAATGAAATAAGGGTGCATACAAGGTTCGAAACTTTGTTCCTCTCCAAACGAAATTAGTTGACAAATTAATATAAAGTTCAAGTATTGTTTCAAGACTGTTGAGTGTATCTCCCCTCGGATTTCTTATAAACACTCACTTAAGAAAGCTAATATCCAACACTTTCTGCGAAGATTAGGGGAACTAATAACAATAAGAGGGTGAAGAACACCTTCAAAAGGGGAAGAATGATATATTTACGAGAATTTATTCATGTATAAAATTTTTGGCAATTTACTCTAGCAATTCTATGTTACATTATTTACATTTACATTTGTTTAATTTTGTTTCAATCTAATGGATATCGATAGTTTTAACGTATTGTCGTCATTTTCAGATTTAATTTGTGCTGTTTTAGAGCATTGCAAAATTTATTTTGTGAATTGATTTCGATGCAGAATTTTATGGTCTAAAACTTTTGTTTCAAGATTTTTTGTTTAAAACAATTAGGGAAGCAGGAAATTACAAAATTATGAATTTATATGTTATTAGAGTCGCATGTCAGACAATGTGTCAATTTTTTATATAAAAAAATATTGCGATATTTGCACTAGTATAAATTACCGCTGTAATTGCACTAGTGCAATTATCATTTATTAATTCTATCTTTTCCACGACAATATCATCAAATAATGAAACGCTATTGGTTGTTTAAAGTTGTGGGGCAATATTCAAAATAACTTTTATTTCATTGGTTCATTTTCAAACAAATTCGTCATTCTATTGGTTCTCAAATATACAGGACAAATTCTCTCGATAAATGCAAGTCGAGGTTTAAGTTTCTTCACTCGAATTTAGTTATTATTCAGAGTTCGATGCGTTACCACTTAGCTATGAATTAATATCGTATAAATAAATAACATACATATCATCACGCTATATCCCAACAAGTAGGGAAGCACGAACCCTAAAATCATTCATAAACTTTAACAGGCAGATTCATAAAACGGATTAGCGCTAACACCGTTTTTAATATTATCTATAAATCTATTTCAAATTACGAGGTGTGGCTATTAAATAACGAGACAGATGCTGTTTTAACATTTTATTTTGATTCCATACCTATTTACTATCACTATCACTTTCAATATACACCCCTCCTCTATCGCTACAATGTTCCATGCGAATCTTCCATTGTTCGAAACAGTGCTGGAAGTCTTCTTCTGTCAGTTCCTTTAGAACGCGTGCCGATTTCTCTTTCAAAGCTCAAATCTTGTTGCTATTAAGGCAAATTTCACCTGAGCAAACAGATAGAAGTCGCACGGTGCAAGATCTGGCGAATAAGGTGGATGGTCCAACTCTGGGATGCTGTACTTGGCTAGAAATCTCTTGACAAACATTGCGGAATAAGCCCAGCGCATTGTTTTGATGGAGAAACCATGACTTGTCCTTCCACAATTCGGGTACTTTTTTCAATAAATTATAAGTTTCTGTAGCAGTTTTGCCAAGTTTCATGTGAAATTTCACAACAATTCGTGGCTCTAATGTTGCACTTCACATTTCTTCGGCGAAACAAAAAAAACAACTCTAATTAGAAAGAATGCTACGGCTATACGGATTTGTTTACAGAAACGAGAGGTACTGCATTCGAAAGAGAAAGCTTCACGCTAAAAAGCTGACGGTCGCTGGTGTTTGGCACATGCGTACTTCGTCTGTAGCAGCGTCAGTCTCGTTATTTAATAACCACACCTCGTAAAACAGATTCAAGAAATGATTTAAATTTGATGCTAATTAATACTCCAGCTCAATGGTATGAAGTCGGCCTGCGGATCCTGAGAACCCTGGTTCGATTCCCACAGGCGACAAACAATTTTCATAATTTCAAAAGCTACCCCTGTGGCTCCTCCACCACAAACATCTTTGGGGGCCGTGATTTGACGACTGGTAACCGCACTTCACGCGCAAAATATATCACTTACCGAGATCTGCTTCGGCAGAGTGCCACACCCAGTAATGTGTAGAAGGCGTGATATATATATTTTTTTATTTTAACTCAAGTTAAAATAAACTTGTTTCATATATTGAAAAGAGAGTTAAAAACGAAATAAAAAATGGTGTTAGCGCTAATCCTCTTTATGAATCTACCTGTTAGTAATTAAATTCATCAAATAATCAGTTCTCCTCAAATATTCTCATCTTAACACATTACCCTCAATTTCAACCATATTCATAGATCTCTCCATATAAGCTCATTAATTTATCACACTCGAAATCATTCATCACACAACAAATTTTCATCACATCTATTTATTTATTTATAAAAACAAATAAATAACAGTTAAGATAATATAAGTTCTGGTAACAATGCGAAATGTTTTCACTGTTCAACAAATGTTGAGTGTTTAATTTTATAAGTGCAGCGAAAACAGCACCATAATTTTCTATGACGTGTAGTTTCAGCACACATTTACCACAACATAGCATATTTCCTATTTCATATATAAAACTACCACGGAACTTGCACATTTATAGTTCTCGTTGGTCTCATAGCATTACTAATTCGGTTTCTCGTGTCATTATTATTGCGTTTTGCTTTTACGTAGTAATATAACATCACTGCACTTGCGTATTCATTAAGGGCTAAAATGCACACTATAATGAATCTTCATTATCAGAGTTTGCAGGAACAGTGGTGCCACCATGCGATGAGTAATAACCCCGTTTTACAGTCGGTGTTTCTGCTGTGCATCGCGGTATTTGAATATTGTTGTTGTTGTTAAATATATGCAGCTTTGGACTTTGGATGAATTTTGCAACAAGCATTTCGTATGCAGGGCGATCAAAGTTTTTTATGCTGAAATTTGCGATTTATGTATTCATGTTCTGACTTTGACAACGGAATTAGGGTTTTTGTCAAATGGTTTTAGGGGGATGTGTGTTGCTGGATAAAGAATAGCGCGTTTTATGCTATTTTTGGACGGAGATAGACAGTTGCTTGCGAATATTTTATAGTATACTGTGTCCACATTTTAATTAACAAACATTTTAAAATAGACCATATTACTATCTCAATACGCATGCTCATAATGCACCAATCATATGCTAGGAAGTACAGCTAAAATGAAACCAATGTATTCTTATGGAAAAAATTGTATTTTTAAAGTAAAATATCATTTTATCTAAACGTAAATGAATGATAATTTTTTTATACAAGTTATATTTCATTTCTTACTATCGGATTCTGCCCTTATAATATATAAATAATCAATACATTAATATTAAAATAAATATTAAAATTTGAAAATTTTAAGCGCCAATTTGCTCTTCTGTCATCTGTCACTGGCCGATAACTTCAAACTTACGTTTTGTTGTGATTGTAATTTGAATTAATTAATTAATAAGGGAATATTTTTTCATTTCTTTCCCAAGAATAGTCAACAGAGCAACATTTCAAATTAAAGATTTCATGTCAACTTCAAACTGGCGGCAATAAAACTGTCACAATTTATGCGCACATGCGCATATGCATCACCGTTCGAGTCACATGGCGTCACAAACATTAGTATTGCCAACATAATTTGACAAAATAGAAAAAAAGTTTGTCACCCTGGCACGCTTTTTTCATTTCATAAATTTTCCGGGAGTAATAAGGTCTATTGTAAAAGATAAATGATACATGTTGGTCAGGTTCTATCCGGAACTGTATACTCGGTTAATGAAAGAAAATTGTTACTATTCGATACCCGGATAATTCGTATCGGTCATCGGGTATTTTTTTAAAATGAAATTTAAACTGTTACAAAACATTAACATAAGCGAATATCTGTTTTATTTATATACATCAGGCAGTAGAAAGTTATATAGGTAACCATGGGACTGTGTTTATAGTTAGACTTCCACCTAAGGAATGGCGCTAATAGTCTTTATGTAAATATGTAAAGGCATCTATTTTAGGTAACTACAATATCGACAATCATTGGTTACTAGATTGTTCCTATAGTTGTCATTTGTATGTATTTCAATCTTTTTAACCCGTAAAATATCCAATTACTTTTTATTTGTGAAATAATTTCATATAAATAATAAAAATAAATATATCATCACGCCTTCTACCCATTACTGGATATGGCACTCTGCCGAAGCAGATCTCGGTAAATGATATATTTTGCGCGTGAAGTGCGGTTACCAGCCGTCAAATCACGGCCTCCAAAGATGTTAGTGGTGGAGGAGCCACAGGAGTACCTCTCGTTTCTGTAAACAAATCCGTATAGCCGGATTCGTTCTAATTGGAGTTGTTTTTTTGTTTCGCCGAAAAAATATTAACTGCAACATTAGAGCCACGAATTCTTGTGAAATTTCACATGAAACTTGGCAAAACTGCTATTAAAACTTATAATTTATTGAAAAAAGTACCCGAATTGTGGAAGGACAAGTCATGGTTTCTCCATCAAAACAATGCGCTGGCTCATTCTGCAATGTCTGTCAAGAGATTTCTAGCCAAGTACAGCATCCCAGTGTTCGACCATCCATCTTATTCGCCAGATCTTGCACCGTGCAACTTCTATCTGTTTCCTAAGGTGAAATTTGCTTTAATAGCAACAAGATGTTAGTAGTGGAGGAGCCACAGGGGTAGCTTTGAAAAGGGTAAAAATTGTTTGTCGCCTGTGGGAATCGAATCAGGGTTCTCAGGATCATAGGCCGACTAGATTCCCCATAATAAATAATGTCATCAAGTAATATCAATTGTTGTGTAAAAAACTGCACCGCTACTGGTAAGTAAGTGATCATATAATAAATAATATTTAGATGAGGAAGTCATAACATATTTTCAAGTTCACAAGGATTGGACAAAACTGTATAATTAACAGTTAGATGTTTATTTTTCTTTGTCAACATATTAATTCTTCTTCTAGAAACTAAGTGCAATTATCATAAAAAAATGTGTATATATAAAAATAAATTTCTGTATTAAGTAATGAATGTTCCAGCTGTTTCTATATTTTGTACAAAAAACCATTTATTCAGCATTTAACATGTTAGTATTAATAATAAATAATGGATGTATCCATTGCCTTTATAAGTAATTTGAAAGTTACTAACGAAAATTTAAAATGCAATTCTTCAAATGGTACTATGAATTTTCTCATGATTTATTATTTGTTTTTATACTTTCTAATGAATTATACTTAAAAAGTTGCAATTGTAGGATCTAAAGCAACATAAAAATATTTCGATATCAACACAAAATAAATAGATATTTGATTCATTAGGACTACAAATCCAAGTATTCGGATCGAATAATAAAGGTAAAGAAGGCAATATTGCGAGATTTTTTAGTCTGATTGAAACATTATTTTTTTAACAACTCATTTAAAAAAATTTGCAGATTTATTAGTATTCATTTTAATTTGAATGTCACATATTTTAGTTTATATGGAGTAGGTGGCACAGTGGTATCGTGTCGGCCTATGGACCCTAAGAACTCTGGTTCGATTCCCACAGTCGACAAACATTTTCACCACATTAATACTACTCTTGTGGTTCGCCCTCCACTAAAATCTATGAGGGCCGTGATCTGACATCTGATAACCGCACTGCACGCGCAAAAATATTTCATTTACCGAAATCAGAGTGCCACACCCAGTAATGGGTAGAAGGCGTGATGATATATTTATTTATATTCTTATCCGCAACTCATATATAATAAAGACATTATTATACTGATTCAGTTGAATTATATGACTCATAAAACACTAATGTTTTATATTCCATAAAACACTGTAAACAACTTGTTACTTAGCAACCACTTCATGATCTACCGTATTTTGAGAAACTTTAGCTGTATTCCATTTGCCACTTGGTTCACTTAAATCAGTTCAGATAAATTTGACACATGACCAAATGAACTTCTTAGTGAAGTACTTCAAAGTAAATTAGAATCTGTAATTCTAGTACTGTAAATAAAGTCAGCGAAGTAATCCAACGAAATTAATAAGTGATCTGGTTCAGTAAATGTTAGTTAGATCTGATCCAAATGGCAAATGGAATACGCCTTATATATAACTGAATCAACGTTAAACGTTACGACCAATCTTCTTCGATACCTATAATTATGAGTTGTGGATAAAATGTTGTATTACACTTGTGTTTTATTGGTATATAAAACATTGAAGAATATTAAACACTCGACCTGCGGTCTCGTATTTAAACTTTTCTTGCGTATTTTATATACCTAATAAAACACTTGTATAATAAATATTTCTTTTATAGGTATTTTAGATAATTTTTTTTAATTTGCAATATTTTGATATATATATTTCGATTTTGCGTACCACATATAAAATATACGAATATTATAAGAAAATAATAATAAACAATGGCTGTATTTCATTGGAAAATTAATTTACTTTTGTTTTCTCTTCTTACGCCTACTGATATCAGCTTATGAGAAAATCTCATTTACATTTGACATTTTTCCCTAAATTTAGCTTTGTTCTACATTTTTTTTAATGCCTGATAATCTTAAAAGAAGATTACGTTTCTTAGAATTAACCCAAACAACAGTGCCGTTTAATTAATCCAATTATAATTCTATTATGATTTCGTTTGCTGTCGAAATATAGAATTACCTGCAGAAACAAAGACCTCACGACAGTGCGTATCACATTTTCATCTTTTCGTGCGTATAAAGGCCTAACTACATTACGAAACATACATTACTTTTCAAGTAAACAATTTTTAAATGATAGGATTATATGTATGGGGTAGGCGGCTCAGAGGTAAATAGTCAGTATGTGGATTTGAGAAACTCGATTCGATTCCCACAGCCGACAAACAATTTTAACCAAATTAAAATTACCCTTGTGGCTCCATCTCCACTAACATCTTTGGCGGCTATGATTTGACGGCCGGTAACCGTATTTCACGTATCGAGATCTGATGCGGAAGAATGCCACGCCCAGTAATGGGTAGAAAGCGTGATATTATATTCATTTTATTTTTTATAAGAATTTGTTTATTGACACAATTGTCTGTTGATAGATATTAGAAATAATTTTTGAAAAAGCAATTCGGTGAACGCTCATTGATTTTTCAAAATTTATTTCTAATATTCACCAACAGACAATTGTGTCAATAAACAAATTCTTATAATATAATCACCCAGGGAATACACCCAATTGCATACTAGGTGTTGACTTGTAACGCAACCCATGTCACTTTACATTTCTTCAACAAAAGATTGCACGAAAAAGCATGAGTATTTGTAGCTCAATTGGTTAGAGCAGTCACCATGCGACTGACAGGTTCTGGGTTCAAATCCCGGCGAACGCTCATTGCTTTTTCTAAAATTATTTCATTTTATTTTTATTTATACTTCCATTTGTTTGAATGTAGTAAATTTGAACAAATGATAATTAAAAATTACATTAACTAATAAATTTGATTAATCTAGACAATATAATTTACTTGTTTTGTTAAATAATTTTTTATATAAATCTAAAAAGTTGTATTATAAGAAAATGGAAATTACAATAATATAAATAAATAAATATATATCATCACGCCTTCTACCCATTACTGGGCACTCTGCCGAAGCAGATCTCGGTAAGTGATATATTTTGCGCGTAAAGTGCGGTTACCAGTCGTCAAATCACGGCCCCCAAAGATGTTAGTGGTGGAGGAGCCACAGGGGTAGTTTTTGAAATTATGAAAATTGTTTGTCGCCTGTGGGACTCGAACCAGGGTTTTCAGGATCCACAGGCCGACTTTATACCACGGTGCTAGCCACCCCATCTAATAATAATAATTTACATAAATTTCACACATCATTAAAATTTATTAACTGATTATTTACAACATACTACCCTAAATATTAAATATTTAAAAATACAGGGAATAATAGTATTATTAAATTATGAATAATTCATTTGAATAACTTATTGTGTATATAAATTATTTGTGCATAATAACAAAATGATAACCGCGACATTATATATTTAAATGATGTCCATTTCGCTGACATGCAGATAATAATTAAAAATAAATAATTCAATAAGTATCAAAATCCACATTATCATGTTACACATATTTATAATAATAATTGATCAGAATTGCTGTGAATAATTTATTAATATAAATTTATGTAAAATTATTTGTAGTTCATTCAGTAACTCTAGTATTATGTTGGCTACAATCAAGGTGCTATTATTTAAATTAGCAATAAATATTGTTGAACAACAACCAAAATTGCACATGCATGTTACAGTAATTAATATTTCCTTATTGCTCCCAGCTATTAATAAATAATAGCATAATACATTAATTATGCTTGTTTCCAAATATAGTTGTCCGTATTAAATGAAATACTTCGTAAAATTCGCCCTTAATACCTAATAAACAAGTTTATACTTCACGCGCAAAATATATCATTTACCGAGATCAGCTTCAGCAGAGTGCTACACCCAGTAATGGGTAGAAGGCGTGATGATATATTTATTTATTTATATTATACCAAAATAAATTATTTAGTTATTTTTCTTTTACCGAAGGATGGATAATAAAACAATAAATAAATAAATATGTCATCACGCCTTCTACCCATTACTGGGTGTGGCACTCTCCCGAAGCAGATCTCGGTAAGTGATATATTTTGCGCGTTAAGTGCGGTTACTAGTCGTCAAATCACAGTCCCCAAATATATTAGTGGTGGGGGAGATCTAACTTACAGTTAATGAACCAGATCACTTATTTATTTGGCTGGCTTACTTCGCTCACTTTCTTTCCAATACTAGATTTATTTATTATGATTCTTTTTAATCCACTCCAATAAGTACGTCGGTTTGCTTACTGTAGTTTAATTAGACATGGCAAATAGAATACAGTTATTGAGTCGGTGTTGGAAAAAATACAGTACGTAAAAAAAAACTAATTTCATCTAGTTATAAATGAATACATTATGATATAAATATCGTTAGTCTATCGTATATTTCATGAGCTACGAAGTTTGCAGTTTCTCTGAAAAAATAATAGGTTCTGTTGAAAAATTGTTACCGCGAACTTTTCAGATCTGAATACACAAATTATTAGCATGATTGGCTTCTACTTTCACAGACCATTTAACTAATAATTATGTATTATGTAAGAAAACATTCGACATTATTGAAAGTACCCACATACGAGTAATTTCCACAATTATATTACCAACTCAGTGAAACGAAAAACAAACAAAAAACCCGTCTTTTTACAAAGGAAACTCAATGAAGGCAGCTTGACAAAAACACGAAGTACGGTGAAGTTTTTGCGCATTTCCCAGGTAGTTTTTCCAGAGGGAGAGATTCCTTTACATATAATTGACAGAGTGAAAAGATTTCACGTTAGAAGGTAGAAAATCCAGCGAGACCGGCGCTGAATTTGCAAAACGAGATTTGCTTCTGGAGCCACAAAGCAAATTTTGAATCTCTGGTGCCCAATACACAGATACGTGTAAGTGGCGTACCTTTTTGCTAAGATAAGGATATTAAACATCATGCAAGATCTAAGAAAGAATTCAGATTAAATGAAGAAAGAAAATCAAGGTTGCAATTAAGCGAAATAGTTATTTTTATAACAAGTGCCGAAAAAGGCTCGTTACGTGCAAGTGCAGAATTTAACGCACGAGGCTTGCCGAGTGCGGAAATCTGCACGAGCATGTAACCTTTTTCGGCACGTGTTATAAACAACATTTTTCCTACAACTGTGCGATTTAGTAAATCACTAAAATATTATTAAAATTTATAAAATTTATAAAATTTTAATGATATTACATGACAACGATGTTTTACGGCGTTGCTATGATTTGTTTGTTGATTGCTTGCACATTGTTCTACGTTATTTAAAAATATTTCACTAACGTCAAAATAATTTTTACAAAATCATCTTCATTGAAATAGTACAGTGAGTGATTCTTCTTTATCATTAACACCTCCAAAGATAATTGAAGCTCCGGATCATATTATGTTGGATCTATTTTCGACAATGACAATCAACCTGCTGCTGGTACTTCTGAAGCTTCCGAAATTGTTACCAATAATATTACTGGTAATAATATGAACAGGTACGGAAGAAATCAATGTTTCTTTAGACACAAAAGTTTCCACTTTACATTATGTCAATATAAGCAACTGTAACAACTGTATTAATAATATACACAAACAATAAATATGAAGTATTTCACTTACTCTTTAAATAAAACCATTTATCGATATATTTTACTTTGTTCGGTTCTTTTCATGAATTGTCTACAGATTAGATATACTGCAAATTAAGGTTACGTTTATAAACGTCAAAATATACTACTGCATATTTACTAGCGCTGGTTCACCGTATCTTCTTCTTCCATAAGCGTCTGTGGTCAAAATATGAATTCCGTGAAATTTAAATCGCTGTCAAAACAATATTCTTTTGACAGTTACGTAATGAAGCACTTTCCGCACTAGTGTTTCTATGCTTTCGGAAACGCACTTGGTCTGCATTCATCTACTTTCCATACGTAACCAAGGCAATTATAGTTACGTAATAACAAAGAAATCGCACAGTTGTAGGAAAAATATATTTTACATGAATTATTACTCGGATGTGGTAGGTGGCTAAATGTTCATATCAACAGTAATAATGGAAAAAAGCTTTTATGCATAAGCGGGCCGAAAAGCATGTGTTTTAGCCATAAAAAGCGGGATTAAACACTTCTTTTTGGCCCATGGATCAAAAAGAAATAATTCCTATGAATACATCAATAAAATGACAATTTTTGTTTATTGTGAATACTTGATTCTGCAAAATTATATTTTGACATCTAATCTATTTACATATTTTAATCTTTTGAACATATAATTAAATGTTCTTTTTTTGTGCATAAAATATTGTATGTACCACGGGTGAAATTACAGTTTCTGACCCTGAGCATGTTATTAGCTGCTTTGCGTCTAGCGCTAATAATCATGCCACGGGCCAGAAACGCCTGTTTTCACCCTTCATACATAAATAAGTATTATTTTATTAATAGCTAACAACCATTCGAGACAATTTAATTTTGTTATTAAATTTTCGTCGAATAAAGTATCACAATAAAAAAATACTAATATAATTTAATATTTCAAAATTGTGACTTAAATTTATATCAGGTTCAATGAATTGATCTTCGAGGAAGTTTAACGCTAATTATTTTTCTTTAACTGTCAGAGAAATTGAAAAAACCATCAACTACTTATTTAGATCTTTATTGAACAAGAGGCTTGTAAATATTATCTTGTACAAGTGCAGTACAAAATAAATTGAACTAGAAGTATATACTATCATTTTCACATTTTAATAATTTGGTACAAAATTCCATGAAATAACATGTAATTCAATAATATTCTGATTTAAATCAAAGATTTTAATCGAAAAAATCATGTGATTTTAATCACGGTTTGTATCACTGATTTAAAGCACGCGACTTAAATCATATGCACCCTGCTTAACATTGTTTAAAGACAAATTAAATGAAAGGCTTAAGGAATCCAATAATGATTTTTTTAAATATTTATTTTGGACGTTTCGAACAACAAATTTGCTCATCATCAGCAAATCTCAATAAATGTAACATTTAACATATATAAAATATCATCAAATAAATTAAAATATATGTTATATGTTACTTATATTGAGATTTGCTGAAGATGAGCTAATTTTTGAGTTCGAAACGTCCAAAATAAATATTTTTAAAAATCATTATTGGATTCCATTTCATTTTATTTTAACAAATGTTTGGATCCACCTTAAATATTTATAAATTATTTTAAGACGTATCCTTAATTGTAAATGGAATTTCTAAGTGAAATTCAGTTGAATTTCGGAGCTGTGAATGATCCTTTATTTGTAAAACTATTATAACGGATCGAAACCTATTTATGTTGAAACGTTTTTTATTTTATGATTTGCAGATTAATTATGAAGAGTACAACGCCATTTCTAACTATAAATATTCTGTTCCCGCAAATATTAATTACAGAAATATGTCTTATCTCTAAAGTTTTGACAGTCTGGAAAGTTCGTATAGCGGAGAACAACAGCGTTTTTACACAGTGAGTTAGCGAAGCGTATGAAAATTTCTTACGTCGTGGTTAATTCATACTTCGGTTTAAGTAATGCGCATTTGCCTTTTAAATTTAATGAACGTGTACATCTGTCTATCTGGGACCGTTTTTCAAAACGTAATATCAACTTGGATTAAACTTTTTTAATATTAACTTTGTATTTTCTAACGCTGTAGTCATTTTACTGAGTTCTTATTGTTGAAACATTAAAGTAAGAAAATGCAATTAAAAATAATTGTAAATATTTTAGAAAAGTGGACTGATGTTTATGTCTTTAATTAAACTTAGAGCTTTGAATAACGTACACTATTTAGAAGTTTTACGTTGTAGAAATAAACTAGAAAAGAACATAATGGAAATTTGAATTTATGTAGTACGTACATCATATAAATGTTTGTTATTAATTTAAATTTATAAACTATGGCGCGCATCTATGAATTCTGTTTAATATTATTTTTCTATGTAAATACGTCCTTCTTCTAACAATATTTATAGCTGTAACATATAGTTATTTGTTTCATTAGGAGTAAAAAGTTTTCGAAATAGTATTTTTAGTCCGATTGAAAAATATTATTTATTTTTCACACAGTTATTTAAAATATTTCGCAGATTTACTCAAATTAAAATTAATTAAACTGATAAAATTACTATTTCTATGACAACTGTAGTAAAAATGCTATTTAAAAAAAAACGATAACGTATCCATAATAATAGGCGCATTCCATTTGCCATTTAGATTAGATTGAACTTACAGTTACTAAACCAGATCACTGATTTATTTCGCTAGATTATTTAACTGACTTTATTTTTAGTACTAGAATTTCTGATTTTAATTTACTTTGAAGTAATTCACCGCAGTAAGTGCACCAGTTTGCTTAGTTCAGTTATTTAGTCATGTTATCTAATTTATCTGAACTGATTTAAGTGAACCAAATGGCAAATGGAATACAGCTAACGTAAACATTCCTGAAATAGCGTTTTTATTGAAAAAGTTGAAATAATAGTGTCATATTCAAGATGGTGAAAAAAAATACCCACATCTCTTTATTTCTTAACATTACTCAAAGATTAATAATCTAAAGTAATTCTATCACTCAAAATTCTATTAGCTGTCAACTTATTTGTATTTATTCTAAAAATAACTTGCCAAATATTATTTCCGCCTTTACCTGGCGTTGTGCAAACTGTGGGATAAAAAGATCCCCAGAATTGTTTTACCAACTAAAACAGTTATGTCTGATTACTATGTATAAGCGTTTACAAATTTCAAAGCAATTAGTAATACTACTGTTTGTATAGTGTTTATTTCATGAACAATATCTAATCTATTTTTATTTTTCTAAAAATCATCTATTTTCGTGAACTCAAAATATTTAAAAGTAACATTCCAAAGTATCTACATCGATATTTAATTTAAACTATTCGAATGAATAAATTTTACCATTTCTAATCCCAATTACCATGAAAGAAGAAATAAAAAAAACACTTACCTATGCCGATTCGAAGCAACGCCATTTCCAGATAAGAAGCTCTTCGGCAGACTCATGGACCGCTGCTGCGAGTTAGCCAGCTCCGAGTTCTTTCCCGGAACCACCAATTTCTCCTCCACATCCGCTGGTGCACTTCCTGGTCTTGTTAGAATCATCTCCCTTTCCTTCGGTACCGCCATCGTGGTTGTACTTGGTGGAATTGTCTGTGGCAGAGGAGGAGCGTCCTCCAAAGGAGTTGTCGCATCTCTAGGACTACGAGTTATCGTTCTATCTGAAGTCGTTAGCCACACATCACTACTAGATGAGGAGCAGGAGGAATTTGCCGCTCCTCCCGACGGTGAACGACTCATAGGGGATAGTCTACGTTCGGATTTATCCCGACGAACGAATCGACCGTCTGGTGATAACCGCGATGATTGTCCGTTTGCATTCTGAGGTTGAGAGCGCTTTTTGTGTATTTCTGGAGTAACTGATCTGTGAGGTACAGGTTCCGGAGGACGTTGATGAGTTGGATAACTTTGCGAAGCTTTCATTGGCCCAGTTGGAGCATAAACGGTTTCTCTTTGAGCACAATGTGGCCAAAAATCACAAGTAGCTGAAGTACAAGAGTTTTTCACTTCGGTTGTAGGACTAGTTTGATAGGTTTGGTGAGCAGGAGTCATATTAGGTGTAGTAGCTCCACGTTGTAAAGTTTTTTGTCGCTGTTTGTTTCTTTCACCAACAAAGTAAACATTAAACCCGTTGTTTGTTGGAAGTTTTGGAGGTTCTATTATTACTTGAGCCTCTTCACGACGGTCGTGGTATCTTTGTAGAAGTAGAGCTTTAGCGGCAGCTCGACTACGACTTCCGTATAAGAATTCAGTAACAACTTCAGCTTCTCGAATCATTTCATCATTAAAATCATCGGTCATACTTTGTGGTTGGCTTAACGGGTGCTGCCTTCTTGGACGTTCGGTAGAATTAGAAACTTTAACCACAAATCGATGTGGTTCTGGACCAGTTTGCTGTGGAGATAACTTAGTAGCTATAGGAACAACCGCGTGTTCACGGTAAGCCGCCATAGATCCCGGTGACCGCTTTTCTGGTAACTGAAGACTCCTGGATCGTCTAACTCGATGTTCGTCTTGTAAGTTGATAGTAGAACGTCCGACTGTATGTTGTCTTGACGGAGCAGAACGACGGAATAGTGCTCCGGAACCCGAAGGAGATCTAGCTGGAAATGGCGCGCCCACACCACCAGCTTCGCCACCACTAGAAGACGACGAGCTCGGTGATGAACAAGTCAGTTGTTTATTAGCATCTTGTGAAGCTGGTGAACGTCTTTGAGACCGATGATGCACGAACCTTGCTCGACCAGATGGACTTGTCTTTTCACGAGAACCAATACGTTCCAAGACTGAATCTGGAGAAGAATTTAACAATAATGACGAAACATTACTTAAATTTAATGACGAGCTATTATTGTCTTCCTCATCAGCATCTTCATACATATCAAGAGAATCAGTATGTTCGGATAATCGAGGCATAGCAGGCCGGCTAACACAGCTGTCCAAACTTCGAAAACCAAGTGAAGAAGAAGATGACGAAGAAGAGTCTTTATAACGTTGCAAAAACTGTGACCGGCGATTGGTTCCAGCTTCTTCCAAAGACTTAGCTTGAGAAATACGACTGTACGGTCCACTCGCTTGACTTGGTAACGGCATTGATTTAACCGGGGAAGGAGTCAGCTTCGGTCTTCGAGTTAACCCACTAGTTGGAACAGGTCTCGGTTCTGGTAAAGTGCTCCAATTAATAGGCGGCGGAGGATGGTTTAAAAGCGTTGGAGGCGGCGGCGATACAGGAGGACTTATTATATCACTATCAACAATTGCATTGGATCTGGGCAAGAACGGTGGTTTCCCATAAACAGGTCGTGATTTTGATATCCGAGTTATACGATCTTGAAAGGCAGGAGGCGGGGAAATGATCGGCGTTATCGGAGGCGGAGAAAAAGATTCAGGAATGTTATGAGGTGGTGGCGGTGGAGGAGAAGGTGTCGCACTTGCGTATTCTACTTCGCGTTTTAACAGTGGTAAATAGGCAGGTCTAGATTGCTCACTGCGTTTAATACCTGGCTCACTTGCTGAATGATAATCGGCAAGTTTGATATTCGGACGACGTGCTTGAGGAAGAGAGCTTGTTACAGTAGTAGAAGTTGTGGTAGCATTAGGAGCTAAAGAACTTCCATAATTATTCCTCCGACCTTCGTCCATCGAAGTTCCATAATTATTCCTTCGATTTTCATCCAATGATCGTTGTTGGACTTGCACCCATCCACTCCTGCCAAGGTACACTCCATCCACTTCTCTATCGCACCATCTAACTGGCGACAACTCTCGCGAACAAGTAAACAGCTCCCCTGAACTAACCTGGCTGCTGGATATGAACGCGTCCACGTCTTTCTTACTGCGTGGTTCGTGGAAGGAAGATTGTTGTTGCGACTGGTAGGAAGTGGTAGTGGATCCAAGAGATTGATGTTTAGTGAGAACTGGACCGGAAGTGATGGTGGAGCTGATGCCGCTACCGGAAACGCTGGTGCTGTGCACGACGGCTGTGTATGATCGAGTGCTGCCGCTGGACACGGAAGGAGGGTAGATTGACGTGGGACTCGTTTCCCAGGGTTCGGAGGTGCTGCGGAGGTGGAGTATTGATACGTTTGATCCCCTGAAACAAAAGAAAATACAATGTTGTTAATATTTTTAATTTAAAAATTAAGGTGTAAAGGAAATTAGCACTAAATTGTACGCTTGCGCAACAAATATATTTCAATCGTCCAAATGTGTATATTGCACTATTAAAGAAATTAATAAAACTTCATCCACATTTTATTCAGTTATTTCTACATTAAACAATACCAACGAAACTAACCTTCAAAACAAAACAACGCTTCACAAACGTCAAAACAACCTAAACAGTGGACGCACTAAATGGTTATTTAAAATAAAACATTGGAAGAACTTCAACCTAAAAAAAAAATTATCGAGAGATGTCATGTTGGCAGTGGTGAGGCTTGCTTGGGATGTCAATCAATTATAGTACAAAAGATCTCTGCTATAATTTTTTTTTAATTAAATTTCTTTATTGACTTTTACTCTATATACAATAATTTTGCTAGCCTTTTATGTCATCTTTACAAATACAAATACAATATAAACATCTAAATCCAGGGCGGGATCTGAATCCGCAACCTACGGCGTGCAATTTCAGGCGTTATAAATTAAATCCCTTAATTTCATGTTTAATTATGCAATATAAAATTATAATGACTAATTTTGTACCCTACCAGTAAATATTTTAATTGATCCTCTTGTGTATAAAATGTAAATTTAGAATTTTTATTTATTTGTTGTTAAACCGTAAAAAAATGTAATTAGTATGTAATGCACGTAAACCTTTTGGTAACATTTAATTAATATGAATACCTACATCTCTAATTAAATCCGATTAAATACAGGAATAATATTAAATAATTATTTTTCAAACAACATGTATGAAGGTATATTTGGAAAATAATCAATATTTTATATGCCGTTTCATAAATACCTGACATTTATTGATAACTTTATTAGGATCGACCATAAGCCCACATGTACTTAAAATTTAATATTTATTGAAGAACAAGAGCAGTCACGTAATATAAAACCGTCTGTTTAAACATAAATTTTAAATAAAGACCTGGTAGCTGGTAGGTAGGTAGATAGATATATTTTTAGTACTTTCGGCATAGTTTTACAGTAAAAATTCCACCGTTGCCTATGAATTTAATATAAATATAAATATCAATAACGAACGATGTCGCATAAAGGACAATTCATATGTATACTATCACATTAAAATGAAATTTTGTTGCATAATAAAAGCAATTTTATTCATTTTATCTGCTTAGTGATTTAAATTTCCTTTTATATTCGCGAGGAAGTAATCGAGACAATAAATGTGCATCAAGAATTCCGATGTTAATAATAATCTTCTGCAACAAAACTAACAAACCTTTGAATTTGCAATTTACATAATATGGCTTATATAGTGACCGATTTTCGTCATAGTTATCGACAGAGCTGGGCAGTAGCTATCTACCTTTGTAGCTTAGCTACTAGCTTAGCTACATTTACCTTAGCTGTGGCTGTAGCTTAGCTAATTGTGAAAAAATATAGCTGTAGCTTATAGCGAACTATTTTTTTTTTCTATTAGCTTAAAAATATTCTTATAACTGAAGCTACTTTTAAAGCTACTTTTTGTAGCTCAAAGCTACTTTTTGTAGCTTGAAGCTACCACTGTCCATTAAGAAATACCTATTAATTTTTGTTTTGTATTTGAATTGTACCTTCTTTATTGTTTTCTATAACTGTAGGATAACAAGTTATTATATAGTTTAAAATCTATTATATATTTTATTTTTCACTTGTTCTTAACCTATCCTACTTTTGTATTAAATATTAGATGAACTAAACATTGACTGTTTTGGAGTCTTCTGTTAATGTGACTGTTAATTTATTACGATATAAATAAGAATTATAGCATAAAAAATTAATAGTACATTTGTCCATTTGCGATTTTTTATATTTATTAACAGTCATTATAACAAAAGACTGATCAACTGATCATATGACAATGGCAAATTTAATAATTCACAATAATTGAAAAAGTAACTTTAAAATTTAACAGCTACTTTAATTAAAGCTTTTAGCTGTAGCTTAGCTATATTTTACAAAATATAGCTTATAGCTGTAGCTCAGCTACTTTTTTAAAGAATAGCTGTAGCTGTAACTTACCTACTTTTTTAAGTAGCTAGCCCAGCTCTGTATACTATCACATTCAAATGAAATTTTGTTGCATAATAAAAGCAATTTTATTCATTTTATCTAGTGATATAAATTTCCTTTTATATCCGCGAGGAAGTAATCGAGACAATAAATTTGCATCAAGAATTCCGATTTTAATAATAATCTTCTGCAACAAAACTAACATATCTTTGAACTTGCAATTTAATATGGCTTATATAGTGACCGATTTTCGTCATAGCTATCGATTACTTTGGGAGTTAGAAACGGGAAACATTTGAAACGTGACACTAACTGTAACGAGAGATGAACCGTAGGCTGGGTTGTCGTCTGTCCTGTCATATACTGACAGAAATTATTTCCCTGTGCGTGGGAAAAGCAGGCCAAAAATACTGATTTGCTATCTGAACAACGACAGCAAAAATGTTGCAATTTTAATTGCAAATTCTGAACTTCATTTGCAACACTAATGAAATGTTTGGTTACTTTTTATGTATTTCCATTTGATGTTATGTTACATGAATATTATGAGCGAACAGGGAACAGATGATTGTATTTTTATTAATTTAAAAGCAATATTAACAATTAATATACATAGTCATTATTTACATTTTTATTTATTTTTTCTATGCTACTCTGTACTTAACTTAATCCCAATTACAATACAGGGTTCGGAACTTATCGAACCGTAGTGTGGCAGTTCTTAACAGGTGGTGCTTGGTAAGGGTTGGATTGCCAACCCTCCTTTTTTGAAAAGAACAATTCAATTTTGAAAACCTTTTGTCCTTATAAATAAATAAATAAATAAATATATCATCACGCCTTCTACCCATTACTGGGTGTGGCACTCTGCCGACGCAGATCTCGGTAAGTGGTATATTTTGCGCGTGAAGTGCGGTTACCAGTCGTCAAATCACGGCCCCCAAAGATGTTAGTGGTGGAGGAGCCACAGGGGTAGCTTTTTTAAATTATGAAAATTGTTTGTCGTCTGTTGGAATCGAACCAGGGTTCTCAGGATCCACAGGCCGACTTCATATCACTGAGCTAGCCACCTCTTATAATTTTTTTAATTGAAAAAGGACATCACTTGTCCGTTTTTCAAGAAAAATATTACTTATGGGGTAATGGCTAAGTGGTATCAAGTCGGCTTACGGATCCTAAGAACCCTGGTTTGATTCCCACAGCCGAGAAACATTTTCACCAACTTAAAAATTACCCTTGTGACTCTCCCACCACTAACATCTTTGAGGGCCGTGATTTGACGACTGGTAATCGCACTTCACGCGCATAAATATATCACTTACCAAGATCTGCTTCGGCAGAGTGCCACATCCAGTACTGGGTAAAAGGCATGATGATTATTTATTTATCTATATATGAATTTTTTATTATCATTTTTAAATGTAAAAAAACTAAAATATACTGTTACATTAATTTTTCTACGATCGTACGAAAACTAAGTTATTATGTACTTGCAAAAAGTGATTATTTATCACACATAATTTTACCCCACACTGCAGATGGTTGTGTGCGATAAAATAGTGCCTACAAAATGAACTTAATTAAGCAACCTAACATCTTGGTGTGTATTTATTTATTTTTATCTTTAAATATATACCAAGATGTTACATTTTATCATTAGACATATACAGGCAGATTCACAAAACGGATTAGCGCTAACACCATTTTAGGTATTATCTATAACTCTGTTCCAAATTAAAACAGATGAAAGAAATAAACTAAATTTGATGCTAATTAACTCTATTTTTAACTCAAGTTAAAATAAACTTGTTTCATACATTGAAAAAAAGAGTTAAAACGAAATAAAAAATCTGGTGTGGTCACCACACGACTTTCTTATACACAGCATATTTCATATTAAAAACGCTGAATTGAACACTTATGACTTGCTCCTTGCGTTTGACAATTATTATTTGACATATAAATGTTAAACATGTTTTTGTTTTTTGTTTCTATTGCTACTATGATTATTCGAATATATTATTAAATATAAAAATTAGCTTTTCTCAAAATTAGACGCATATACAGGAAAATTGCAAATAACATTTTATGTTCCAAATATTTTTGCTAACATCTTTTATTTGAAACTTTTTTTCGTAACTGATTCCATTTTTGAAATAAATGGAATTTATTGTTTTGTGTGTCCAGTAAACTTCCTCTTCCGGTTTTTCAATTTCATTCAAAATCAACTCTGCTCTTCGTATTTTCATGAAACTTATAATTACCAAGTTTCGTTAACAAATCTTATCTCGTTCATGAGATATTGCACGACTGGACACACATCCATCCATCCATCCATCCACACAGACATCATTGAGAAAATGATCAAAACAGATTCAGTGGACCTCAAAACATGTATTTCCGCGAAAATCTCGTCAACGATTTTTTTCACGATTCCAATACTTCCTTATACTACGTATAAGAAAGTAAAAATGGTGTTAGCGCTAATCCGCTTTATGAATCTGCCTGATAAACGTTATATTACAAATTTATGATTCCATCTCCTGATGATGATTTATGTGGGGTTTGAAACCGGTTGAATGAATTTTTTCCACAATAAATTGACTGATTTCCAGTACACATTTTTATTCTTCCCTTATTATCACAGTCAAGAAACTTACTTGTTGCTGCATTTTTGAGAAAGCCAGAAGAAAAGGGCAAGGCGGCTAGGAAAAGAAAGGAGAGTTTTTGTTTGGAGTGGTTGACTGGCGGATTTTTTGAGATGATGATGAAATGTCACTGATGTATAAAATAAATTAATAATTTTGCCATTATTTCAATTTGACTTTATTGCTAAGTTGTTTGTGGGTCTCACAAAAGGTGGGTGGTCCTTCGAAGGTTGGAATTTATTTTGAAGTCAAAGCAAGATTTTCTGCAGTCAGCAAAAAATAAGGATTTGGCTTCAAGATTTGTCATAAAGGTAAAGGATCAAAATCCTGGCACAACATTTTTGGTCCTTCGAGCCGGATTCAGGCGCTATGGAGTCACAGAGTAAAACATTCAGCGAGAGCGATAAAGACGAACGAAGAGTGAGCAACAGCGTTAACAAAGGTATTAACTCACGGTTAAATGAGTACGTAGTTGAGCGACCAACAAGAAAAACTCGTGAAACCAGAGAACTTCAAGGAAGAAACGATAACGATGACCGTATATCTGTCAAAAGTGGAGGAAGTAGATGTTCTACAATGTCGCGTAAATCTGTCCGTCGAGAAATCATTGAAGCAGAGCTCGAAGAAGAAGAACGGATTGCTAAGTTAGAAAATGAAAAGTTAGAAAGAGAGAAAAGACTTTCTAGTCTTCGATTACAACTACTTAATGCGAGACTAGAAGATGAAACTAATGAATTGCAAATAATCGACATTGATAACGAACATAATAATGAAGAATTTCGACATTCGAAAAATTACAATGACAATTTGGACGAATCTCACCTTGAACCAAGAGATACTAATGAAAAGGTGAGAAATATTGACAATTTAGCTCTTCTTATTAACCAACAAAATTCGTTTTTATATCAACAAACCGCCACGCTGTCACAAATGGCTCAAGCATTAACGCAGAATAAAAGTGAGCACACGCTTCAGAGATGGCCGCAAGATTTACCTTTCTTCGGAGGAGAACCAGAGGAGTGGCCATTGTTCGTCGCAAATTTTCGCCAGTCTACGAAGAGATTTAACATCGGAAATTTGGACAACATGGGAAGACTTCAAAGGTGTCTTAAAGGTAAAGCACGTGAAGCAGTTATGGGCCTCATGGTGCATCCTGAAAATGTGGAAAGGATAATCGAGTTATTGGAATTACGATTTGGCAGACCAGAATCCATTATTAAGACCATGATTGACAAAATTAAGAAGATTACAAGAATTAAAAGTCACGACTTAGAGAAATTTATTGATTTTGCAAGCCAAGTAGCAAATCTCACGGCAACTATTCGATCTTTCAAAAAGTCGAAATATATGATTAATTGTATTTTAATGGAAGAGTTAGTAGAGAAACTACCAATTAGCTATAAAATAAAATGGGGCAAGAAGATGATCCAAGACGAAGATGTTACACTTGAAGACTTCGCGATTTGGCTTAATCACCAAGCACAGTACTTAATTCCGGTGTCAAACGCGTCTTTTAAAGAATATTCTGAAGAAAAGAAACCAGAACGATACTCCAGAAAACCTGTCTGCGCGACGGCTGAAGAAAATAAATGTTTATTTTGTAATAAAATTTATCATAAAATAACAGACTGCAGAAACTTCCAAAAAGAGCCTGCAGAAGCAAGACAAAAGTGGGCTGCTAAAAGTAAGGTATGTTTTTCGTGTTTGGCAACAGACCATTTTGTGAAGAATTGTCAAAATAAAGAAGAATGCGGAATTTCTGGATGTAAAAAACGCCATCATAAATTGCTTCATCGAGTTGAACAGAATTCTCAAACTCCTGTAAAATCACAAAATCCTCCAGAAAAACACGACGAAGAAGTTAAATGCAAAGCCGGTCAGTTAAATGCAGTTATAAATACAACAATGACGTTTAAGGAACAACAAAAGGAAGTACTCCTCCGAATTCTTCCCGTAACTGTAACTGGACCAAATGGCATGGTGTCTACATATGCGTTGTTGGATGATGCATCAACAATCACTATGATAGATGAGAAACTGGCGTACGAGATTGGTGCTATTGGGCCTACAGAAACGCTGCGCCTAAAATGGACGAATTCTACAGATAAACAAGAAATAAAATCCATGCGAGTCAGGGTTGAAATAAAGGGAAATAATACAGAATTATTCACAATGAAGAATGTAAGAACGATTTCAGATCTAAATCTTACGTCACAAACAGTGAATATGAAGAGATTTGTTCAACGGTGGCCACATTTAAAGAATGTCCAACTAGAAAATCTTCAAAATGCAAAACCTCGACTCTTGATTGGACAAGACAATATAGACCTCATACTGATTAGAGAAGTTTTTGAAGGGCCTAAGAATTCTCCAATTTTGACAAGATGCAAGTTAGGATGGGTAGTCCACGGAAATAACTATTGGGTAAAAAAGAGGGTAGATAAGATATACACGAAATATGATAAAGAAGTGGGTGTGGAACAGCCATTTGATACTACTCTTCACATAAATATAGAACAAGACGAACTTCATCAATATGTCAAATCATTCTTCACTATGGAAAGTTTTGGTACGAAACTTATTGGTAATAAGGTAAAATCTAAAGCTGAAGAACGAGCGCAGATAATAATGGATCAAACTAGTCGACATATAAACACTGAATGGGAGACTGGATTATTATGGAAAGAAAATGAACCAAATTTACCAAAAAGTAAAGTAAGTGCTTTGAAACGACTTTACTCGATCGAAAATAAAATGGATCGTGATCAAAAACTTGCAGAAGAATATATTGCAAAAATACAGGAGTATTTAGATAAAGGATATGCACGAGAACTCACTAATGAAGAAGCAAGAATGAAAAACCCCAAGCTATGGTATCTTCCCCATTTTCCAGTTTATAATCCCAATAAACCCGGAAAGTGGAGATTGGTTTTCGACGCAGCTGCGAAGAGTAATGATGTGAGTCTCAATGACTGCCTCCTGAAAGGACCAGATCTGCTCAATTCTTTACCAGGTATACTTTTAAGATTTAGAAAAAAGAAAATAGGAATTTGTGGAGATATTACCGACATGTTCCATAGAATAAAAATAATTCAGACTAATATACCTGCTCAACGATTTCTTTGGAGAGGAACAGACAGGAAAAATCCTCCAAAGGAAATGCAAATCGACGTTATGATGTTTGGAGCTATCTGTTCACCTGCTTCTGCTCAAGATATCAAGAACAGAAATGCTAAAGAGTATGCTGATGAATTTCCAGAAGCAGCTGAATCAATAATAAAAAATCACTACATGGATGACATGCTAGATTCAGCAGATGACGAAGAAAGTGCCTGGAAATTAATTCAAGATGTATCCGAAGTGCACCGAAGAGGAAACTTCAAAATATGCAAATGGAATTCAAATTCTAACGAAATTTTAAGGAAAATTCCAGAAGAACTTAGAGCACTATCAGCTCAAAATCTCGATCTCCAAAGAAAAGATGAAACAGAGAGAGTCCTTGGTTTGCAGTGGAATCCATGGAAAGATGTATTTACGTTCAAGCTAAAATTCGATAAAATAGATCCACAGATATTATTTGGAGAAAAAATTCCAACCAAACGAGAAATGTTGAAACTCATAATGTTCCTTTATGACCCTTTAGGATTCATTGCGCATTTTATAATAAAAGCTAAGATTTTATTACAAGAAGTTTGGAGAACAAAAATAACTACACTCTTGAATCAAGCACCTAGAGAAGAAGTATTGCAAACGCTGATGGTAGAAGCAGAACACTCTGTTAATAGCAGACCATTAACCAGAGTTTCGGAAGACATCGACGATCCTGAAAGTATAACACCAAATCATTTTTTAATAGGGGCATCGAGTAATGTTGCTCCTTATGGGAAATTCAGTGATGAAGATTTTAATGCTCGTAAGAAATGGAGGGAATCTCAACGCCTTGCAGACATCTTCTGGCAACGTTGGGTAAGAGAGTACTTACCAACTTTAACCAGAAGAACTAAATGGTTTAAAGAAACATCGCCGCTCAAAATTGGGGATCTTGTTATTGTTGTGGATGATCAAGCACCACGAAACACGTGGTCGAAAGGAATTATAGAAGCTGTTTATCCTGGTCCGGATGGAAGAATTAGAGTAGTCGACGTTAAAACTAGGATGGGAATTTTTCGAAGACCAGTTAAAACATCGAATTCAAAAATGAAGCAGCTACGAAGATGGTTTAGAAATCTGGATCTCTAAACCAGGGGGTGGAATGTTGCTGCATTTTTGAGAAAGCCAGAAGAAAAGGGCAAGGCGGCTAGGAAAAGAAAGGAGAGTTTTTGTTTGGAGTGGTTGACTGGCGGATTTTTTGAGATGATGATGAAATGTCACTGATGTATAAAATAAATTAATAATTTTGCCATTATTTCAATTTGACTTTATTGCTAAGTTGTTTGTGGGTCTCACAAAAGGTGGGTGGTCCTTCGAAGGTTGGAATTTATTTTGAAGTCAAAGCAAGATTTTCTGCAGTCAGCAAAAAATAAGGATTTGGCTTCAAGATTTGTCATAAAGGTAAAGGATCAAAATCCTGGCACAACATTACTTATTATAACTTTTTCTATTTATATAAAAATCATAATAGCTATTTAAACACTGCCATTGTACTTTGCTCCATGGTAATTACATAAATTTTTCTTTCTGAACGCAATGCTCAAAATACTTGTTTAGATTTATATTGCACTAATTACGTTAATCAGTTTACATTTTTCAAGTGCACGGTGCACGATGTGCATGTGGTTAATGTGAACAAAATGGCTGCTGGTCACAGCATTGCTAACGACCACACGGCAGCAGTCAGGCAACATTCCTTTTACACTCGCACTTTTTCCTTAAGCTTCGCGCATTCCTATCCTTCTTTCAATCTGACTTGACTTGAACTATCTGCAGTTCAAAACACACTAAGCGAATAATAGTCAACAATCAACAAAGAAAGAGAAGAGAAGAGTAAAGCAGCAATAATGATGAAATTATATATGAATACACAGTCAAAAACAAATCTAATTTTCTCATAGTATAATATAAGGTGGCTTAACACCCCAAGTGAGGTTGCGCCGCTTCTTTCGGAGCTATCTAGATCTATTTATTGGAGTAGATCAGTCTCCATTTCTTCTTCATTTTTGCTATATTGTTTTATTAAATCTCTCCACATCTTCCGGTCTCTTGTTTTATTCTTCCAATTATAGATTTATTTTCTCATATTACAGTTACGAAAATAGTGAATAAATTTGCTTGTTAATTTAAATCATTTGCTTTAAATTAAAGAGAAATTCTAACATTATTTTCTAGCCTTTTACCTCCAAGGAAAGCATCATTAAAAACATTTTACTTTTGATTTTCGGCAACTAAATATAATTAAATTATACCCTGTTTTCCTTGCTTTCTCTGTACAAGAACAAATTAAATCAAAACAAAAATTTAAATGTCAAACAGCGAAATAAATGTAGCATCTACAGATATTAGTAGAGAACGCTGGTGGAAAACAAAAACAAAATAAAATGAAAAAAAAACGGAAAATATTTAATTTATCAACCAAACTACTTCATTTCAGTGGGTGCAATTCAGTGAGTTGCATTGGGATCTGTATTAATTAAAATAGTGCTTTAGCTGATATAAAATATTTATTTTAGTGTTACAGATGAAATACTGTTAAAAGAACGCGAACTTATGCAGCGTATACCGTAACGTATCGTAAAGTGAAGTATAGTAATGTACCGTATAATACTTTAGTATTTGCCAGTGGATAATTATCAGGGTTGAAAATAACCCGGATTTTTTTTAAAACCCAACTCACTGGGTTTTTAAGGATTTTTTTCAGGTTTATTTGAGTTTATTGGGTTTTTTGTAATATTGACAAATATACTTTTTAATTCAAGTTATGTAATTCTATTAATTTTATATATAATGTTTAAAATGTATATTGTATACTAATAACATTAAAACAAAATTTATGTACTTTTATGTAATAATTGCAAAAATATATATTTATTTTATTTTGAATTAAAACATAGTACGCTCTATCATGTTATTGTCATACTTATTTAATTTAAGGCTATATTTAAAATATGCCAGTAAAACATTGGGTATCAATCACTCTTTGTAATACTAATATAATATAAGACAAATAATATTTGATCGTAAACTAGTTTGATATTGACATTTGTCAAAGTAATGCAATGTGATACTACGATGTGATGTAATAAATGATAATTTAAGTTAAACGTTTTATTTTGTACAGAGATTACGTATTATTACATTGCAAAATAAATAAAAGATATTTATGTTCCGAGATTTGACTCTGTCTTAAAATTCACCCTGAGTGAATTTTCAACCATTTAACCAAATGGGTTTTTTAATGGGTTTATTTGGGTTTTTAGGTGCGTTTTTCTGGGTGGGTAAAATATGAACAACCCTGGTAATTATATACGCAAGTAACACAGCGTAATTTATCAAATCACAAATGTGCACAACTTTACTATTCCCAAAGGCGACAAACAATTTTCATAATTTCAAAAAACTACCCCTGTGGCTCCTCCACCACTATCATCTTTGGGGGCCGTGATTTAACGACTGGTAATCGCACTTCACGCGCAAAATATATCACTTACCGAGATCTACTTCGGCAGAGTGCCACACCCGGTAATGGGTAGAAGGCTTGATGATATATTTATTTATTTACAAACTTTACTATTATATATCATCACGCATTTTACCCATTACTGGATGTGGCACTCTGCCGAAGCAGATCTCTGTAAGTGTTATATTTTGCGCGTGAAGTGCGGTTACCAGCTGTCAAATCACAGCCCCCAAGATATTAGTGGAGGAGCCACAGGGGTACTTTTAATCTAGTGAAAATTGTTTGTCGGCTGTGGGAATCGAATCTGGGTTCTCAGGACCCACAGGCCAACTCAATACCACTGAGTTACCTAGCTCAAAAAAAGTTTTTACCAGTAATTATAAATAAAAAATAAATATATCATCACGATGATTACACAGCACAGTTCGAAATTTCATGTGGATCAAAACTACATCATACATTCTTCAGTTTTACGCTATCTTTTTCAAATAAACGACCTATCGATAAAAGTAATAAAACTCTATTATCCCCAATAACCCACTTCACAAAACTCCCTATTTAGATTTGGCAACAGTGTACAATCAGTCCAGCCTATAAATCCACATCGGTCCATCGTTGATCGTGAATCAGGCTTTCCCACGTGGTATCCGCCGCCGCCACCACTACCACCGCTTATTTACAGCTTTCCGATGTCCGTGACGTATGAAGCCCATGCGAACCATCGCCACGCGATACGGCAACGCTGTGGCGGCGGCAGTGGGGTGGCACAGTTATGTGGGGGTGGAGGACGAGTAACGCTACATGGAGACATGCATTGGTGAAATGCATGCTTAACCGAACACATGCATAACATATTCATATTATGTGGATTTGCAGTGGATGTTATTGATGGTGATGTGTAATTTTGAGGACGTGTCAAGCTAATGACGAAGAGTGATGTCAGTGGTGGTGCTATTAGTAATATTGTTTTTGATTTGAGTACAACGGTAGTCAAATGCGGCTCTTCGTTGAGTTGGCTCCCATTGAAAATTGAAATCCGTTTTTCTTTCTTTCATTATTTCAGAATTGTTTCTTCTTCTTTTTAATTAACTAAGTAACTAATATTTTGTTATACGGATTTTATATAGGGTTCAATTTTGTTATGTCTAGAATTTTGCTATATTTATTTTGATTATAAAAAAATCCGATAAAATGAAGTTCGTGAAATCGAAATATCGTTCACAGTTGACCAATCAGCATTTCATAGAACTGCTGCGATAGGCTTTAACAAAATATACGCTGTAGTTCAAAGATTAAATAAAGATTTTCGTTAAATATAAAAATAAAATAAATAAATAAATATACCATCACGCCTTTTACCCATTACTAGGTGTGGCACTCTGCCGAATCTGATCTCGGTATGTTATATATTTATGCGCGTGAAGTGCGGTTACCAGTCGTCAAATCAGGGCCCCCAAAGATGTTAGTGGTGGGGAAGCCACAGGGGTAGTTTAAATTGATGAAAATGTTTTGTCGGCTGTGGGGATCGTTAAATATTATACTTTTTATTTTATATTTTATTTTAAAATTTTTAATAATATAGATAATATATCAAGTGATATGATTATCATCGATGATATTTTCGAGTGGAACCGAAATTTATATAAACGATCATTACTTTTAGAATCCAGAATGAGAAGTAAATATGTCTATTTTTTCATATTTATGTTACGTATAACGTCTTCTCCACTTCTTATTGCATTTCATTTAAACCATATAAATATCCTAATTAACGATGTGACCATTATAACATTAAACTGTAAATATAAAGGTTATATTTCATCCAAATCTAAAATTCAGTTAGATTATTTTCCTCAGTAAAATTCACGAAGTATAATATGTAACACGTATGGAATAATTCTTGACTCTACGTACTAATTTAAACTTTAAAAATGTCGTAAAAGGAAAATTGGCTCATAAATTCAAGGTAAAGTTTATATGAGATTGAGATAAAAAATTAACAAGCTAGCGAATAAATCTTTTTAGACTGCTGATTTCAACAAAATTGTAGGTTTTCTCACTCACGTCAAGTAGAAAATAGCGTAATTTATTATAACTATATTCCATTTGTCACCTGGGTCACCTAAATCAGTTCAGATTTGACAACATGACTAAATAAATAAAATAAATAAATAAATATATCATCACGCCTTTTATCCATTACTGGGTGTGGCTCTCTGCCGAAGCAGATCTCGGTAAGTGATATATTTATGCGCGTGAAGTGCGGTTACCAGCCGTCAAATCACGGCCCTCAAAGATGTTAGTCGTGGAGGAGCCACAGGGGTAATTTTAAATTGGTGAAAATGTTTTGTCGGCTGTGGGGATCGAACCAGGGTTCTTAGAATCCACAAGCCTACTCGGATACCACTGAGCCATTACCCCATATAAACATGACTAAATGAACTGAATTAAGTAAACTGATGCACTTATTTAGGTGAATTACTTCAAAGTAAATTAGAATCAGTAATTCCAGTTCTGGAAATGAAGTCGGCGCAGTAATGCAGCAAAATAAATAAGTGATCTGGTTCAGTCAATATAAGTTAGGTCTGGTCCAAATGGCAAATGGAATACGTCTCATATAACTAAAATTAACTTTAATTATAAATTATGAAAGCGCAAAAGAGTAGCATTATTTCAATGCTAGATGATTATAAACAATTTATCTAATGTATTCAAATCTCAAATTTGCAGTATTTCGTAAAGTCATAAAGTTAAGTTATTTATAAGAATAGCTGCATATTTGCCGCTTAGTTTAGCATAATTAAATGATTTGGATAGATGTTCTGATCCTAATCTAAATTCGGTAGTTCAACTTGACTAGAGCAATTAAAAACTAGTTCATATTTCGTAACAAAAAAGATTAATAATTTGAAGGTCTAGTTTTGAATGTAAAGCCTGCATTCTTTTATGTCTTCAACAAACACAAAAGATCGTACACGCAATACCACAACAGCTGGAAAAGGCCAAACGATTATTAAAAGAGCAAGCATAATTTTCATTGTAAAAATCATAAATTTCAAAACAATACTTGCAAATCTCTAGAAAGATTTTAATTATCTTCATTATTAGTTGATTTCTCTACAAGTTTTTTTATAATTTAAACAGTAGTTCACATTCATCTTCAGGAAGATTTTCTCTTCTCAATTAATTTAACAAAGAATTAGCAATTCAATTGATAACATAGATCACTTGATTTTGCATAATGAAATGAGACTTGAAAAGAACTTTCATTCACGTGGCCAATCAATAAATGCTGGGTGTGAAGTAGCAAGTGACCTTGTAATTCCGATCATTTTATCAGATTCGCCATCACCAGAGATTTGGACACAGTTCCTGTTTGTCTAACTTTAACGCTACACCCAAGTTGGCAGAGCGTCACACTCAGTAATGGGTCGAAGGCGTGATGGTATATTTATTTATTTTATTTTATAGGCTAACTGTATTTTGTTACCAAATATGAAAATATAAATTTAGAAAAACATCTGTATCATTTGAAATACATGTAAATAAAATATAAAAAATCCTATAGAATTAAAAGATAAAATATGTAATAAAAAGCATGCAAGCATGTGGTGATATCTGATATGAAAAAAGTCTTTTTATATACAAAGTTTTCAAATTATATTACACTTTTCATAGACGTTTCCAAGACTACATTCAATTAAATGTAAACATCAAAGAATTTTCAAAAATATTAGAATTTCCAATTCAGTAAATCACGTGTTAGTAAATGACAAACAAGACAGTGTTTCTTTTATAAAATATCACACATCACGTTCGCCATGAGATCAATCATTATTTCTTGTAAATATAGATATTTTATATAGACAGCTCAAAGATCAAACATTTAATATATGATGAGTCTGCACATATTCTGCTATCTCTTATTATTATTCAAAATTAGAATTCAAGAAAATAATAACAAACGAAATGTAATAGTAGAGTAATTTTTTGAATTTAATAATCATATTTCTTTGAACGACGCGCGACGTCGGGATTTAAGGTAGTACTACCGTGAAAAAAATTTTGCAGATCTGAAATTTGGCGCACGTTAACATTGGATAGTCATACGCATCCTGTTAAAATATGAAACACATTCATCGTCTGTGAACAAATATATTCGCTTGTAAAGTTGAGTTCTTATACACGGGGCTTATGGCGATCATCACTCAGAATCGCACATATTTGGTTTGTGTACCTCTAAAATTTTGCACTAGACCAACAACCTGTTAACAATTCATGATATTCAAACTATAATAGATATAACACACTTATTTTATTCAATTTTTATATTTTTTTGAGCGTCAGTTTCGCCACTCGACAACCGATGGCGCCACCGTCACACTAGTACTACCTTAAACGTGCGATCACTTCATTCTTGCTTAAAGTATTTAATGTAAACTTTAAAGTATGTTTCTTCAAAGTTCTGAACATGCCTGTACATTGTGAATTGATCTATCCTCGGAGGATATTTAATTGTTAGTTTGACAAGTGACAAGCGTAATTACTAATGTTGTGCACAAGTTTCAGTAGCTCATCCCAGTTTAAAACGTTGATACTGGCAGATAAGCACCCTAAGATATTTAATTAGATAAAAAGTAAATATTAGTCTTTCCACATGAAAAGTTCTTCACGAATTTAATTAACTAAAGTTTGTTTTGTTCTAAGTTAAGATTTTCATTTTATTTTTTCACAAACATTGCACATGTTTTTTTAACTCATTTGTCCATGTCCTTATTCATAAAATTATTTTACAAATCGTGTAAGTAACGATGAGTAAATTATGATAGTTCTTTATATACCTAATAAGCTCCTATACCGATTTAAATAGTTTTTTTTTATAGAATTAAATAAAAAATTTTGACAAATAGTGGAAACACGCGCCTGTAATGATTTAGTTGTAGTTGATACGCTTGAAATTAATAGTGAATTGATGATCTCTCATTGATAAGTGTGTAATAAATGGCAGTTGCGTTTATTACGATAAAAGTTTTTATATGTGATATTAATAACACTTTAACATTTATCCCAGAAATTCAATGCCGTTGAGCCCTGTTACAAGTGCATCTGTGAACAATTCAATCAAGTACATCAACTTTTAGTTGATTTATTAATATATTTGTCGTTGAAGTGGAAATTATCGTTTCGTTTTGTTTTGACACATGATTGAAACGTGTGATTGTTCATTTAGTCAAGTAGAATGATTCATTTTCTGACATTAATAACATTCTTAGATGATTTCTCTATTCTTTTGTATCATAATACTCAACTTAAACTTCTTCACTTATAATTTTATTTATCGCAATCTTATATCGAAACGCATAAACGAATATTTATTTAATTTCAATTAATATTTTCTCGATCAATTGCATCGCGAGAACAAAAAATTAAACGTTGGTACTATAAAACAAGCATAAATTTAGCAATTTTTTGTTACAATGGTTCTCAACCAATAAAAATATTTTATTTTTGCATCATAAACTTGTTTATTTGCCCATAAAAGCGGGCGTAATTTGGCTATTATAGCCCTAGGGCGTATAAAGTAGCCAAGCAGCAGCTAATCAAACAAATCAAAATGGTGATGTATGGACAATTGCCAGACAATATAATAAATTCGTATAATTTTTCGTAAAGATCTTTTGACTTCTGTGATATTAATTTTCCCTGTATAGACTCAAATTCATCCAATATTTCTTTAGGTTTGTTATTGATAGCTGTATTCCATTTGCCACTTGGTTCACTTAAATCACTTCAGATAAATTCGAATCATGACTAAATGAACTGAATTAAGCAAACTGATGCACTTATTGAGGTTAATTACTTAAAAGTAAATTAGAATCAGTAATTCTAGTATTGGAAATAAAGTCAGCGAAGTTATCCAGCGAAATAAATAAGTGATTTGGTTCAGTAAATGTAAGTTAGATCTGATCCAAATGGAAAATGGAATACACCTGATATCTTCCATTTTTATTTGACAATAAATTTTTAAAATTTAAAACACCAACAATCTACGAACATGCATAGAAACCACAGCGTATTTAAAATTAACAACGCCAGCAAAACGATAACGAATACTTACTGACACAATCCTTTAATTTCGAGGACCAAAATAAAATAAAACGTTGTACGTACCACGAGCATAATCCAGATGATGCCCTTAATACACAAAGAACTATAAAAGTTCTTTACAAAAATTTATTGTACAAAGCAGAAATAATGTTGATGTTTATTCAAATTCAGAACATCATATGTATGTTGAACTTTCAAAATTAGTTTAGCTTTGCATTGAATAAGCTTCATATCGTCGCATCATTTATTTTTATTAAGTACATCGCGTCAAATAGGAATCCGCGACATTCATTACCGAGGATCCCTTTTTCTCTTCGCGAATGTCATTTGTCAATTTTTCTTTCAATCCATCAATCTACCATGATGATAGAATATGTCAACAAGTCGACGCCAAGCTATACATAGCCCTTGAAGTGCAAGGCATCGCGTGCAAAATTCAGAGACACGTTTTGGAAATAAAAACCGGTATTCGATGTTTGGTATTCGTATTTGGCAGCAGCTGCCTTCGCAATTGAAGAAAGCAGGAGAGATGGAATATTGGGAACATAAGTGGTAGTTATCACTCAATATGTTTCGATAGTATGGCGAGTGAAAAACAGAAAAATTAAGTTATGTTTGGCAGAATTAGACAGGTTTAAATGTACTATATTAAGCAAACTAATGCACTTATTGCAGAGAATTACTTCAAAGTAAATTAGAATAAGTAATTCTAGTAGTGAAAATAAAGTCTTCGTAATAATGCAGCGAAATAAATAAGAGATCTGATTCAGTAAATGTAAGTTAGATCTGATCCAAATGACAAATGAAATACGCCTTATGAGTCGGTGTTGGGTAAATGTAATTTTTGTACTCGCTTCATTCAAAAGACATATTCCATTTGCCATTTGGATCAGATCTAACTTACATTTACTGAACCAGATCACTTATTAATTTCGTTGGATTACTTCCCTGACTTTATTTGTAGTACTAGAAGTATTGATATTAATTTACTTTGAAGTAATTCACTCTAATAAAAGCATCAGTTTGTTTAATTCAGTTCATATATTCATGTTGTCTAATTTATCTGAACTGATTTAAGTGAACCAAGTGACAAATGGAAAGCTCATGTAAGGTTTACATTACCTTGGAAACCGATGGAAAGTTTGATTTTACACACTAGTGCCCAAAGTAATTGGAAAAAACACCCGTTTTTAGGGTTCTAAATTTCGACTGTTAAAACGTTAATTTAAGGTATTTATAAAAGAAATAGAGACATTAGTTTATAATGCCATCAATAAAACTTATTTTAACAAACTTTACGATGAAAAATAAACAATATGTTTTCAAATAACAAATGTCAATTCATGGCATACTAAACTGTCATTATAAATTAACGTTTCAAATTTAATAAATTTTCTCATTGTGGATTATATAATTTTTACTCGTTACAAAAAGCATTGTACAAAACTCGTGCAAGAAGACGTCATTTCCACCATCGCCCAAATTAAAGAACTCGCTTTAAAACTGCGCTCATGTGCAAAGTATGGCTTCGTGCACTTGTTATGTGAAGCTATCCTATACTCTAACTCCAGGTTATCAATATTAGTGTTAATGCAATAAAAATATGATATAAATAAGTAATTAAAACGTATCTATATTGTTTTCTATAAAAGAATCTGGTGCGAATTTTCCCTTTCTAGGTAGCATTGGGATCGTATAAGATCGTATTTTCTGCAAGAAACAACTTTGAAGAATTCAAACAATTTCTAGTGAATGTTATTATGCTCGACCTATGCGATAAACTCTCAGTTTCTTGTTATATTGTACATTCGTTTCCTTTTACATTAATTTTACAGATATAAATATATACATTACGTTTACGTACATGGAAATATTTGCCTCTCAGAGATTTAATGTTTCCTCATGCTTTTAAGCGTGTAATATTTGCTAAATAAACCGTATGCTCCAACAGAAGGCAAAGGTATTAAATAAACAAGTATTCTGTACTTCAATGTCTACTTCCTTAATATCTTCTGATTGGGATTGTAAATAAGATCTTTAAAGATTAATTTTCAATTACGAATATTTCAAACACTGTCACTTTAGAATTTAATGTTTACGGGCACCAACTTTGCTAACTTCAACGTACCAAAAGTACAACTATTTCCGCTTCTGTACAGTAAATAAGATTAATTTACTGTTATGTAGTGCAATAAATAAATTATCACATATGGGACTACAGATAATAATAATTTCTATTTTCTAGATTGTAAATTGTAATTCTAGTATATTGTGGAATTTACTAGTAAGTAAAATATAAAATAAATATATCATCACGCCTTCTACCCATTGCTGGGTGTAGCACTCTGCTAAAGCAGATCTCGGTAAGTGATATATTTTTGCGCGTGAAGTGCGGTTACCAGTCGTCAAATCACGGCCCCCAAACATGTTAGTGGTGGAGGAGCCACAGGGATAGCTTTTTCAAATTATGAAAATTTGTCGCCTGTGAGAATCGAACCAGGGACCTCATGATCCACAGGCCGACTTCATACCACTGTGCTAGCCATCCCATACTACTAGTAAGTAATTAATTATATAGTAACGTGAAAGCGAAACAACTGTTTAAGTAATATAAATAAATGGTTTATATAAAATATTTATTAATATTAAAACGAAGTTACAAAGACAAAATTTTATGTAAATTGTAACAGATTTTATGATTAAAAATTCTAATTTTTTATTGTAGTTCGTCAGTCTACAAAATCCTTCTATTTTATACGTGATATTAATAACACTATAACATTTATCCGAGAAATTCAATGCCGTTGAGCCCATCTTCATATCTCATTTAGTTTTTGGAATACGGCCTCGGAAAAGACGAGTTGTTGAATTTTTTTGAAAGTTCAACCCTTCCCGAGGCTCTATATCAAAAAGTAAACAAGATACAAAGTTGCGCTCAACGGAATTGAATACTTCGTGTCCGAATTGACTTATTGCCTGTGGATCCTGAGAACCCTGGTTCGATTTCCACAACCGACAAACATTTTCACCACATTAAAATTACCCCTGTGGCTTCCCCTCTACTACCATCTTTGAGGGCCGTGATTTGATGGCTGGTAACCGCACTTCACGAGCAAAAATATATCACTTACCGAGATCTGCTTCGGCAGAGTGCCACGCCCAGTAATGGGTAGAAGGCGTGATGATGTATTTTTTTATTTATTTTTTCTCGTACGATTATTGTAACGACAATTTACATACATATCCTAAATTTAGGATTTTCCATAAATTTTAATCCCTCATTTGCAAGTGGCCCTTTGTTGATTTGGGGGATTACGTCATCAACAGAAGGTAAAATGACCGTTGTTTGCTAGTGATCAACAATAAAAATAAGTTGTTGTCTGTGAAAATCGAACATTCTCAACTCCACATTAAAATACCTTATCTTGAAGCTATTTATTCCACAATAATAATAATTGTTTTTTTGAACCTACAAGGTAGTTGTTTTCAAAGTGTGGATCTCGAACCCCTGGGGGAGCACGGTGATATTTAAGGGGGATTACCGGATGTTATTTAGAAATTTTATTTAAAGATTCATACAGTTGGATCGCGTTCTGTAATATATTAAGGACAATTTAAATGAAAAGTATCGAAGCAAATATTTGACAGCAATATTAAATTACTCATTTGACAGATCATCTTGATAAGACCTTATACATTTAAAGAAAACTAATTTAAGTAAAAACGATGCAACTAGCCATTAAATAATTCATTACAAGCTTCATAGAAAAAGACTAATAATTTCTTTATTAAGAAACTATACCAAAGTTCCTAATAAAAAGTTTTTCATCGTGGTTCTATTTTTCCAATGGACATGATTAAATCAGCATTTTACAAACTGCAATTTTGATCACAGAAGAAAGGGAGTCGCGAAAGAATTGATTTGTTATTTTTGCCTAGAACGGGGCCATGGCTTCGGAAAGTTTAAAAACCACTGCTATAAGGTAAACAAAAATACATACATACATACATATCTTCACGGTATATCCCAACAAATGGGATAGCACGAACCCTAAAATCACTCATAAAACATTCACTCATCACACTCATCAAACAATCAGCCCTCCTCAAACATTTTCATCCAAACAAACCACTCTCATTTCAACCACATTCATAGATCATTCCATATAAACTCATTCATTTATTACACTCGAAATCATTAATCATTAATTAATTAAAAATAAATTAATAAATATATCATCACGCCTTTTACCCATTACTGAGTGTGTGGCTTAGTAAGTGATATATTTCGACTTTAAACTGCGATTACCAGTCGTCAAATTACAATCCTCAAAGATGTTGATAGAGAGGCAACCACAGGGATAATTTTAATGTCAACTGCGAGAATCGAACTCGAGCTCTCAAATCCACAGGTCAATGTATTTCCACTGAGCTATCTACCTATAAAAATACAATAAAATGGATACTTTCCAGTATATTTCAAACATCTTCACATTTATCTTCTCATTGCGTGGTCTCTTGCAATCTTCTGTGCTCCAATAGCTTGTTTACGCCAACATGAAGCATTCTGCCATTCTGACGTTCATGTTCCGAGCATGAGCATCACGCACGCCTATGCGATCTCTGTCCAGCTCAGATCGACGGATCGTGAACCTGTTTTTGCTTTTTTAACCTTTGGGTCCGAACCGTTATGGAATGTGGGCAGACTCGGCACGCCACCAAATCATAATATTCATTTATCCAACGCGCGATGCTGATTCGGTTCACCAGTTCGCCGGCCTCGCATTTCCTTTTCGGACGAAGTGAGGATATTTTTATTGCATGCGTCAAGTTTTATTGTTGGAAAAGAATACTGTTGGTTTCCATTTTCGAATGCCATCTTTCCGTATGCTAATTTCTTGTATTTTCCGATTTTGACGTTTCTCAAAACCAATGAAATGCTTCATTGTATGTCACGTGTCTGCGTTTTAGCCAATCCTGTCATTATTATACTGAGAATTAAGCTCTTCTGATTATTCCCGAGAATTATCTCTGTAGATGCTTTTTTATTTGTGACAAATGATAGATAGTTGTCAAATAATTATTTAAAACTGTCAATGCATCAAGTAAAGTGTGTGAAAAAAATCGATTTAGTTGTATTTTAGATACAGAAATACACCAACAAATTTTGGAAACAACTTCCAAGAATACATTAATAAATAATCAATCGATATGAACCTAGTTCAAAATCTTTTAAGTTGGATGAATCGACCTCAACAGCTAAGTCAAAAAATAATCTAATGAAATATAACTCGAGAGTTCGATAAATTAGAAAATAATTCTCCAGTATCTTTCTCAAACTTGCTGCCATTTGGCAATAGACACTCAAGCCCTACGGGTTTTCGTGACTATTGCCTGACAACAAGTTTTCGAAAGATCTGTCAAATTATTTTCAATTTATTCTCACTCTCTTGTTATATTACTGATGTGATTAGCGTTACAGCATTCGAATTCAAAATTTCTCAGTTTGAATCCTTCTCAATCAAAAAAATTATGAAGTACTACACTGCGGCTCGGACCCTGTACTGTATGTAATTGGAATTAAGTTCCTGTTTTACAGAGTAACATAAATACATTTTTAGTTATTAATATTTGTTTACATTTCTAAAAAAGGGGCCCGTCAATAACTAATTGTCCAGAAGGATTATAATCTACTGTTAATAGAGATATGCCACATAGACATAGAGGAATGTGTAAAACAACGTGCTGATATATTTATTTATATTTCTTTTATGTACAAGTATCAAGGATCAAGATTTGTAATTTCAAAACTGCTACTGCCACTCCCAGAATTGGGCAAGTATAATAATGTATATTTATTACTTAAACCGGTTGTCCTTAAGACAATAAATTTTCTTATTAAAAAGAGCGAAGACATATTGCATTATATTATAAATATTTTTAATTCAGACTCTAAACTTAAAAAAATATAATAAATAGTAAATCAGATAAATTACGAAATCTATACGAAACGATATGAGGTAGGTGGCTCCATGGTATCGAGTCGAACTGTGGATTTGATAACCTGGCTTCGATTCCCACAACCGACAAACAATTTTCACCACATTAATATGACCCCTGTGGCTCTCTCCCCACTAGCATCTTTGGGGACAGTCATTTGACGGCAGATAACCACAATTCACGCGACTAAATACAGCGCCTACCGAGATCTGCTACAACAAAGTGCCACACTCTGTAGGGTAAAAGGCGTGATGATATAAATATTTATTTATTTTTTACAATTATTATTACAGTCAAAATATATATTTTATGCATAACCGGACAGAAAAGCATGTGTTTTAGTCCTAAAAGGCGGGCTTAAACATTACTTTTTGGCCCGTGGATACATAAATAAAATCACAATTTTTGTTTGTTGTGAATACATGATTCTGCAAAATGTCGTTTTAACATATAACCTATTTACATATTTTAATCTTTTGAACATATAATTAAATGCTATTTTGTTGTGCATAAAATATTATATGTACCATGGGTGAAACTAGCGTTTCTGACCTTGAGCATGTTATTAGCCCTCGGCGCTTTGCGCCTCGTGCTAATAATCATGCTGCGGGCCAGTAACGCCTGTTTTAATCCTTGGTACATTAATAACTATTTTATTATGCCAAAGATTAGAAAAGTAGAATAACTTTTAATATTTTTGAATTTGTTATCAATCAAATAATTTTAAAAAATTGGTGTATAATGAATAAAAATGTTGAGATAATGAATTAAAAAAAATTAATCTAAGCTTTTCTCTCAATAATTGAGAGTGGCCAAAAATTCCGAAAAAATTAATTCCACTTGATCAACATTGAATTAAAGCAATTTAAAAGTTTATTTATTTATGGGGTGGCTAGCTCAGTGGTATGAAGTCGGCCTAAGGATCCTGAGGACCCTGGTTCGATTCCCACAGGCGACAAACAATTTTCATAATTTCAAAAGCTACCCCTGTGGCTCCTCCACCACTAATATCTTTGGGGGCCGTGATTTGACGACTGGTAACCGCACTTCACGTGCAAAATATATTACTTACCGAGATCTGCTTCGACAGAGTGCCACACCCAGTAATGGGTAGAAGGCGTGATGATATATTTATTTATTTTTATTTTAAAAGTTTATTATTTGTTTGGTCAACTTCAAAGAAACTTTAGATTAAATTTAATGACTACAAGACAGGTATCAATTGTTATTGTTGCGAAAAACAAAAATTAAACTTAATCGTTTGTGTAGCCGTGTGCACAGTTCGTTTTATGTGGAATAATGATTTGGAAAAAACAGTAAATGCCCCCGTCCGCCTACGGGTGGAACTTTGCGAATACGTTGGATTAATGTAATGCAATTCTTGTTTATTAGGGCCACTAAAACGAATCAAGTTTGCTGTGTGATTGTCTCATTTTCATCCTACGACAAATTAAAGAATGTGGCGTCAGCACAGAACACCCAAACATTTTTTTAAGTGGCACAAAAAGTTGACATAATAGCTGTTAATGTTACTGTCTATTATTCGTGTTCATATATTAAATGTACCTACACTTGAATTTCGTGAAATTATCTCCATTTCCAAACCGTCATAACTTAGCGAATTGTTTCGAAAGCGAAAAAGTTTAAAGTGTCTACTTTAAGTGCATACATGCGATCTTGGGGTTAACCCCTTTCGATCCCCCTCAACCTAATAGAAAAAAAAAACAAGTTTTTGGTGGAAAAAGTCCATATTTGACGATCTGTACGGAGCTAAGAAAAATATGTGGACTCGATTCACCATCAGGGCAATAAAGTTTATTCAATTTCCAGTAAAGGACGCAAAAAACGAAGTTCCTACGATGATCTGGCATAGAGTTATGCGTGTTCGAAATAATATTACTCGACTCAGAAATTTGTATTTTTCATCCTATAACTGTTTTTTTTTCTAAATTTCGTTATTAATTATCACTTTACTTTTATATTTATACTCTACAGTCGGGTCAGTAGGTTAATATAAATAATTATCTATTTTGCTATCGTTTATTAGTATTTTAACAGGAATTTAAATGCACACGTATAATAAATGATGAATTATAAAAATATACCTAATCCAAATAACAATTCAAGTATTACATCATATTATATTTTTCAAACTAATGAAATAATTTGAAATTATTACAGTAATTTTACTACTTATATGATTGATTACTATGATCATTACCGCATTATTATTATTATTAAACAGATGCATAAAATGCTATTAAGTATCAGTAATAATCATATACAGCATATAGCTAAATTCCCCAAAACGGGTTAGTTAATACTAATTTTTATATAGTTAATCTTATTTTAAACAGATATTAATTCAATATGGGGTAATGACTCAGTGGTATCAAGTCGGCCTGTGAATCCACAGAACCCTGGTTTGATCCCCACAGTCGATAGACATTTTCACCAATTTAAAATTACTCCTGTGGCTCCCCCATCAGTACCACCTTTTGGGGGCGTGATTTGACGGCTGGTATCCGCATTTCACGTGCATAAATATATGACTTACCAAGATCTGCTTCGACAGAGTGCTACACCCAGTAGTGGGCAAAAGGCGTGATGATATATTTATTTATTTTATTTTATTGATTCAATTATTATAAAATACATTCTAAAAAAAAATAATACGATTAGAGTTTATTATTTGCGATACTATACGTAGTTTAGGTTAATATGACTAAATCAAAATTAAAGATTACTTCTCTTGATACTTCAGCTGTAAATGATAAGAAAAAGTATACACTAGACAACTTATTGAGAATCACTGTGCGCAGTTCCAAATGCCAAAATAAATAAAATAAGGTACAGGCGCAGGACTGTCTAGATAATATTTCTTCATTGTCGGTAAAAAAGAAAGTTCTTTATCCTTTAGTGCTGTATTCGTGCCAACCTAATATATTTTGATGAAAATAAAGGAACTAAGCTTGTCGCAAAATTCACTTTTCAATCTATTTTCGTAATCACAACGCAAAAAATTTCTGACGTCCATATTTCAAATTGTTTTTGTTGTCTGAGATCGTAAACTTCAAATCATGACATTTTTATTGAACAAAAAATAAGGAAGAAATTTTGTTGATTATTTATTATTCAGAAACCTTTGTTTTAAGGTTGCTGGGGAAATGTTGAAATGTTTTCCCTTTGGCCGAATGATCGAAAATTGAGTATTTCAATTTACAGCTAAAAGCGCTCAACAAATGTTGTGCAGTAATTAACAAGTATTGTTATGATATTTTGGTATTTACAATTTGTTCCTATTATGAAGTAGCTATAAATTTTGAATTACAATAATTATTATTATTCAAGTTTGGAAATAATAATACCTATATTCAAAACGTAAATTACTACGAAATTAATATATTTATTAATTGTTACAATATTTTAGGTTCTAATAAAATTAATAGAGTGTTATAATTTTCCTTTTCAAAAACAAAGCATTTCACTTTCTCATGCATATAAAATAATAGTAAGTCTGCTTAGCACATCCGAATAATAAAATAAAAATAAACTATATCATCACGCCTTTTACCCATTATTGATTTCAGTAAGTGATATATTTATAAGCAATAAATGCGGTTACCAGCCGTAGAATCACGGCCCCAAAGATGTTAAAGGTAATTTTAATGTGATGAAAAATGTTTGACGACTTTGCGAATCGAACCGAGGTTCTCAAATTCACAATCCGACTCGATATAACTGGGGCATTGTCCCGTGTTTGGGTTATAACCAATCCTGTCATTATTATACTGATAATAAAACTCTTGTGATTATTCCCGGGAATAATTTTAAAAACGTGAAGTAAAATGTGTGAAAAAATCGATTTAGTTCCATTTGAGATACAGAAATACACCAACAAATTTTGGAAACAACTTCCAAGAATACATTACGAAATAATCAATCGAAATGGACCCAGTTCAAAATCTTTTAAGTTGGATGAATTGACCTCAACAGCTAAGTCAAAAAATAATCTAATTAAATATAACTCGACAGTTCGATAATTTAGAAAATAATTCTCCAGTATCTTTCTCAAATTATTTTCAATTTATTCTCACTCTCTTGTTATATAATATCTAATAATTTTAATGAATTATTGATTAACTAGTACATACAAAATAAAATTAAATTGTATAACCAAATGCATATCTGTCATAATAATAGTTTAAATTAATTCAAATTAAATAAATAAACGTCAAAATAAATCTCCCTTCAAAATAACAGTTTAAAAATACATATGGCAATAATATGTGAAATAACGTAACTGATTACTCATTATAATGTTTTCAGAAACTAAAAAGGCGTTTTCTGCTTCTTAAAACTGCGTGACCTTTCGTCCTACGCAGCTGTCACTTCACGTACATGAAAAACTTGCCACAAACATATTAAAATTATTTTTATAACATTGAGATTGAGATGTTTTTATGCAAACCCCGTTTGATTTATAACAAAAAATCTAGACTTTCATTTAACTTTGAAAGGAGGCGCTTAGCATAAATACAGAGTGATGAGTGATTCTGAAGTGTTTCAGTTGGTAATACAATTGTGAGGATCTTTTTATTCCACAGTTGGCACAAAGGTAAAGGCGGAAAAACGAGTTGACATGTCATTTTTATAAAATAAATAAATATATCATCACGCCTTTTACCCATTACTGCGTGTGAAACTCTGCCGAAGCAGATCTCGGTAAGTGATTTATTTATGCGCGTGAAGTGTGGTTACCAGCCGTCAAATCACGGCCCCGGTTAGTGGTGGGCGAGCCACTGGGGTAATTTTAAATTGGTGAAAATGTTTTGTCGGCTGTGGGGATCGAACCAGGATTCTTTGGATTCACAGACCGACTTGATACCACTGAGCCATTACCCCTAAGGGGTCATTTTTATAATAAACACAAATATGTTGAGTTATAGGAATATTTCAGATTATTGCTCTGTACTTAATGTTAAGAAATAAACAGGCTGATTCATAGAACGGATTAGCGCTAACACCGTTTTTAATATTATCTATAACTCTGTTTCACATTAAAACAGATTAAATAAATGAACTAAATTTGATGCTAATTAACTCTCTTTTTAACTCAAGTTAAAATAAACTTGTGTCGTACATTGAAAAAAGAGTTAAAACGAAATAAAAAATGGTGATAGCGCTAAACCGATGAATCTGCCTGAAAAGGTTTTGATTAAGAGAAACAACGATTTTTTATTACTTTAAATATTCAAATATCACTGTCAACAACAGAAAATACATTTATGTATCAGTCTTACCAATTTCAAGTATTTATTTTATTGCCAACTGAAACACTTACTTTGGATCACTCTGTATTTGTGGACGTGTGAATGTTTTCTTTGAAAGAAGTAGTATATCTATTAATAATTAATAATTTATTGATCCGTCAATTTAATTAACCATTTTCGGTTGTCAGTTGGTATTACTCTTCAGAAAAGAGAAAATTTAATATCATCAATCAATGATTTAAACATGTTATACGGTATATTAATTAAGCTCATTATTATGATAAAATACTAATAATTACCAAGTAATCATCAACTGTGAAAATATAAATACACACAAATATAAAAAGTATTTAATTTTATTAAACTGCAGTTTAATAATAACATTATAATTAATAATGATCTGAATAAAAGCAAATTAATATTAACATAAGAAAAATGTTGTTATAATTCATATTTAATAATTAAACGCGTACAAGTGAGACAAGTGGTGGAGGTATGCCGCCATTTGTAGGAAAGGCAAAGCATGTATTGTTCTATTGTATTATATGGCATTCTTTTTGTGTTTGTATTGAATAAATACTAGCAAGTATGGGGAGGCTAGCTCAGCGGTATGAAGTCGGCCTGGGGTTCCTGAGAACCCTGGTTCGATTCCCACAGGCGACAAACAATTTTCATAATTTCAAAAACTACCCCTGTGGCTCCTCCACCACTAACATCTTTGGGGGCCGTGATTTGACGACTGGTAACCGCACTTCACGCGCAAAATATATCACTTATCAAGAACTGCTTCGGCAGAGGACCACACCCAGTAATGGGTAGAAGGCGTGATGATATATTTATTTATTTAAGTATGACATTGTAGGTTGAGTCAAATAAATTATTAAATATATAACACAAACATTAAAAAAATGCTGTTTTTTTGTTGCTTATAGGTGCATTTTGGTGATAAAATAATTGCAATTAAAGGAACAATTTTAAAGAACTTAATAGAGTTGATCAAAAGTAATAAATAAAATAATGACTCAATGGGGTAATGGCTCAGTGGTTACAAGTCGGTCTGTGGATCCAAAGAACCCTGGTTCGATCCCCAAAGCCGACAAAACATTTTCACCAATTCAAAATTACCCCTGGGACTTCCCCACCACTAACGTCTTTGGGGGCCGTGATTTGACGGCTGATAACTGCACTTCCCGCTCATAAATATATCAATTACCGAGATCTGCTACGGCAGAGTGCCACACCCAGTAATGGGTAAAAGGCGTGATGATATATTAATTAATTTATGTTTATAAATAAATTATCAAACGAAAGGGCAGACAAAATGTTTTAATTAGATATAATTTTAATAAATTAAACTAGGCTGAAAATTGTCCAAAGCTAAAAAAAGAACAAAGAATGGATACACTTGACTAAAGCCTGGTTAGTACTTCTGATTAATTAAAAATGTGCAAATAACATTTTAAAATAGTGAAATATTATAACAATTATTTTAATTAATTATTGACTGGACTGATAAGTACAAAATTAAATAAAAAAATAAATATATCATCACACCTTCTATTCATTACTGGGTGTGGCACTCGGCCGAAGCAGATCTAGGTAAGTGATATATTTTACGCGTGAAGTGCGGTTACCAGTCGTCAAATCACGGCCCCCAAACATGTTAGTGGTGGAGGAGCCACAGGGATAGCTTTTTCAAATTATGAAAATTTGTCGCCTGTGGGAATCGAACCAGGGACCTCAGGATCCACAGGCCGACTTCATACCACTGAGCTAGCCATCCCATACAAAAAATTAAATTAAATAGTATATTTTAGTTCTCGAACCCTAAAGAACAAATATAAGGTATTTACGTAATAATTATTACCAGTAATTTTAAATTACTATTTCTACCTCATTTTCAGATAAAGTAAACTTAATTTTTTTCGAGGGGATCGAATCTGAAATTATAGGTTCTCAGTCAATACCAAACGAGTTATGCTATCAACTTCATCATTAGCTAAAAATGAATTTTTAGTATTTAATAAACTGTGAGAAATACAGAATTCAATACTTCAACAACAATAAATAACCTTGAAGGTATCTAATACGGGCATAACTGAAGGTCTGCAAATGCACTTGTAAATAATATTACAAAAGGTGCATTAAAATATCTTGGTATTGTTATATTACTACATACTGGGTGTATTACAAAAAGCGCGCAATAAGCTTTTAACATAGGAAAACAGTTTTTCAGTGCACGTTGCTACCTAAATTATTTAGATTAAAATGCTGCAAATAAAAGTTGTAGACCTTGAAATTCTGCATCTAAATCAAATTCCATTTCCTATGTTTTGTAAGGACAAAAATTAAACATGAAAATTTACAAAATTACAATTTAAAAAAAAATATCATCACGCCTTCTACCCATTACTGAGTGTGGCACTCTGCTGAAACGGATCTCGGTAAGTGATATATTTATGCGCGTGAAGTGCGGTTACCAGTCGTAAAATCACGGCCCACAAAGATGTTAGTGGTGGAGGAGCCACAGGGGTAGTTTTTGAAATTATGAAAATTGTTTGTCACCTGTGGTAATCGAACCATGGTTCTCAGGATCCACAGGCCGACTTCATACCACTGAGCTAGCCACCCCATAAAATTACAATTTCATAGTTTAAAATAAAATATCAAACAAATGCGCGACTTTATTCTGTCAAATATTTTGACACATAGAACTTTTGCATTGATTAAAAGTACGTAAATTTCAAATGTCAAAAAATATTATTTTGTACATCAATTTATCTTGTGCATTTAAGTTGGTTTTGGAGTACCTATTTTGTCGTACATTGCCATCAGCAGCGTGGGGTAAAATGCCGTGCGTTAAATAATCACGTTTTACAAGTACATAATAACTCACTTTCCGAACGATAGTTGGAAATCTCTTTTGAAGCCAGATTCTTTAAAAAGATTTAATCCTGAATTTTAGTTTAACTAATCTTATGCAAGTCTGATGAAAAAAATAATTCAATTCATTATCCGAAAAATAAATGATAAGAAGATTGTATTAAAGTTTATTTATACTTTTTGGGATTATGGTTTAGCTTAATTCAACCAATCCAACATTCAAGATTAGCTAGGTTCTAGCTAAAACACTTTTGAGAATTGGGCCGTTAGTTTTAGCAAAATATTAATTAAAAAACTGATAAGTAATATTTTTCTAGAAAAAAGACTTCATTTAAAGGACAAAAGATGTTCGAAACAGAATTGTGTTGTTCAGAAAAAGACGATTGACAACCCTACTACAGTGTTTTTAAATTTTTGTTAACAATCCTCTAATTATGTCTGTTGAGTGACTTATTATTCTAGATAATAATATTCTAAGAACCCTGGTTCGATCCCCACAGCCGACAAACATTTTCACCAATTTAAAAATTACCCTTGTGATTCCCCTAACTTCTTTGGAGGCCATGATTTGGCGGCTGGTAACCGCACTTCACGCGCATAAATATATCACTTACCGAGATCTGCTTCGGCAGAGTGCCACACCCAGTATGGGTAAAAGGCGTGATGATATATTTATGGGGTAATGGCACAGTGGTATCAAGTCGGCCTGTGGATCCTAAGAACCTCGGTTCGATCCTTACAGCCGACAAAATATTTTCACCAATTTAAAATTACCCCTGTGGCTTCTCCACCACTAACATCTTTGGGGGTCGTGATTTAACGGCTGGTAATCGCACTTCACGCGCATAAATATATCACTTACCGAGATCTGCTTCGGCAGAGTGCCGCACCCAGTATGGGTAAAAGGCGTGATGATATATTTATGGAGTAACGGCACAGTGGTACCAAGTCGGCCTGTGGATTCAAAGTACCCTGGTTTGATCCCCACAGCCGACAAAACATTTTCACTAATTTAAAATTATCCCTGTAGCTCCCCCATCACTAACATCTTTGCGGGCCGTGATTTGACGGCTGGTAACCGCACTTCACGCGCATAAATATATCACTTACCGAGATCTGCTTCGGCAGAGTGCCACACCCAGTAATGGGTAAAAGGCGTGATGATATATTTATTTATTTTATTTTTATATTTGTTTATCTATCTGTCATATAAAAAAATTAGTAGTCCTCCACCATTATTTGTATATAAAAAGTGCAACAAACCTCATGTTTCTTATAGTTGCGAGCTATACTTCCGTATATAATTTCTCAAACATCTCTGGTGTCATTTCTATCAGATACGTACACACACTCACGAATAATCAAACCGATCAATTCATCAAAACTCTGCGGTATTTTTAGAACGATTTCGCGCAAGGACAAAACCTACAATCAAGGTCGGACACTTCTTCACGCACAAAACACGAATAACAAACTGAACTGACAGTCCGTCTTCGACAAGAGCTTGGCGCATCAACACCGCCGAAGACGAGAAATTCTAGCACTTTTGTCACATGATAAGATCGCAATGCCGCCGAAGAGTGTGCAACGACACCTTGACTCCCACAACTCTACTTGACTCACCTGGGCTGATGCAGATCAACAGCCGTTCGCTCGCGGTCCGCGTCCGCACTGGGACTGAGTCGTGAGGCGGCGGACAAGGCGGCCGCGGGTTTGGCCCCCGCGTGGACCGGTTCGTCGGCGGTCGCCCACCGCCGCGGCGGCTCCGGCCGGCCACTGCTGTTGCTGATGGCGGTGCCCACACGTGAGGTGTCCATGCTGCTGTCCACGCTTCGCTGTAACAGAAAACCAACTATGAAAAACAGAATTTACCGCTTGTCATTTACTGCTATCTTATCAGTTGGAGTTGTAGTATGTAGACAACATTTATTCAGATTAATTCCATACAATTGCAGTTAGTCACTCTATTGTAAGAATTGAAAATGAAGCAAACAAATAAGAAAGGAAGAGAGTGTTGTTTACGTTTGTTTTTGAAAGAGAATTCAATACAATTACAATGGGGACTTATACAATTCAAATTTTTCGGTTGCCATCTAGTGAGTAAAACGGTATAGATTTACAGTTTGACGTTTACCACGAGAGCCAAACGTTAAACGTCAAACGAATGATGGGATCTAAGGGCAGAAGGGTAGAATGGGGAAAGCAGTTGTTCGACTCGGCCTCAGACAAATGTTTTGTTTGAGGACTCGGCATGGTGTCACCTCGCTCTTTCTACAAATTTGTTGTTTCACACAAAATTGTGTGGTGGGGGATCTGCTGCATGTGACGTCAAAAATGTAAGAACTGAAAACGAACCTAGTAGACAGAAGGGAGTGTCGTCCAGCACTTGTTTTTGAAAGTGAATAACACAGTAATAATAATACTAAATAGTAGTAAGGCTATTTATTTTTAATTATTTGACTCACTATCGGTATAAGTCTCAGGAATATAAACAGAATGCTCCGACTCTTCTTAGAAGTTTTCGATTAATTCTTCAGGTACAATTTGAGGATCATCCACATTTTCACAAACTATCGTACATCATTAATGAATGTAGTTACTGTTAATCAGTCTCCCAATGATCATTTATACAACTTTTTTTTATTGTAAACTATGTAAATTAGCTTACTAGCTCTATCCATAGCCAAATGGTTTCTTTTTTATTGTGAATGTAGCAAAGAAAATGCATGCACAGCGATTTGTGACAAAACAATAAGAATGAGAGGTTATAAAGTGTTGCCAACTATAGCAACTAACAAATACTACACAAATGATGAAACTCAATGTAAACATACAGAGTGATCAAGAGGAATTGTTACAGTTGGCAGTACAATTCCAGAGATCTTTTTATTCCACAGTTGGCACAACGCCAGGTAAAGGCGGAAATACTATTTGACATGTCTAATAAATACAAACAGGTTATATCAGGAGTCTGACAGCTAATAGAATTTTGACTTTTTAAGTAATAGAAATACTTTAGAAATAAATGTAATAATAAATATACTCAAATTTAAATTTGAATTTTCAAATGTTAGTCAACAACAGGAAATAAATTTATGAATCAGGGGCTTACCAATTTCAAGTATTTTTTTTTTATTGCCAACTATAACAATTCCTTTTGATTACTCTGTATATATATATATATATATATATAATTAAGAAATGAATATTTTAATTGTTTACATGTAATACAAGCACATTTTTTCACCCATTCGATTAATAAATACCAAGTTTGTTTAACTTAAAATTTTTGGAAAAAACGTATTTTTTTCATTACTAGTTGAACAAACAATATATTGATATGTTTCATATATTTTATATTTGTTTCGTTAGTGCAATGAACCAACCATATATGGTGAATTGTAAATAAGTACTGTGAACATTAGTTCCCTTTTTTGGACACGTTTAATGTTATTGGTAGTACCTGCATGTAGGAGTTTCTTGTATGATATTTCATTTGTATAGCGGTAAAGATCAAAATATAACAGGAATAATGACTCATTATTTGATTAAATTAGCGAGAACATAAATATGCAGCTTCTGCTTGCGTAGGCGACATATTAAAATTCCAGCATTCAAAGTTCATTTTCAATTATTTCTCACATCTTTTTTATGTCAAACAAAATGATGTTTACATTAAAAAAAAATACAAAGTCGTACGTGGGGAACTATAAAATTGTATTACTAATATATTGGTGTAATTAAAAAATATTATTATTTTAATTTATAATATTATGGTCTGTTATAAAAAATATAAAATATGTTTTAATAAAAGATTGGTCCATTAAATTAAATCAGATTATTAGAAGCCGGAATACAGTATAACAGTTTTATTTCATATATTCTATTTGAAATGGATTGAACGAAAAATTATTTATATTTGTACATGAACACGAGCAAACTAAAGCCAATATTTATTATTTTCAATACACTTTGCTGAACAAATGTAATAAAAATGGATTTATATTTAAATGCGATTGTATCCAATATTTGTTTTTTACTGTAATAATCTGATATTGACAAAGGACAAAACGGATGACAAAAAACAATATTAAATTACTATAAAACGTACAACGTTTGATGTTAAGGAAAATATTGCTATAAAAAATCATTTCTTTTTTAAAATTCTAGAGAGATTTTAACAAAGATAAAAAAACTGCTAAAAGAGAAAAGTCTTGCAATTATAATTTAATAAATATTCATATTTACGGATCGTTGTTGAACGAGGCAGCGACATGAATAAAGAATTTATAAAAAATATATATCATCAAGCCTTCTACCCATAACTGGATGTGTTATACTTTCCATGTGAAGTGCGGTTATCAGTCGTCAAATCACGGCTCCCAAAGATGTTAGTGGTGGGGGAGCCACAGGGGTTATTTTAATTTGGTGAAATTTTTTTGTCGGTTGTAGTAATCGAACCGGGGTTTTCAGGATCCACAGGCTGACTCGATACCACTGAGCCACTACCCCATAGTTCTATGACCTTCTTCATTATAAATATTAGTTCTATTATCATTAATTTTCATTTATTTTTAAATTAATTAGTTATTAGGTTAGCAGCAAACTTTACTTTTCTCGTAGTTCAAATTTTCGCCACTATGAGCGAATTTTTATTTAAAAATCTTAATAGTTGAAACAAATAAAATAAAAAATTAAGATAATAAATACTACAATTTATCAGAAAGAAATATTGTTAAAAAAATATATATATCATCACGCCTTCTACCCATTACTGGGTGTGGCACTCTGCCGAAGCAGATCTCGGTAAATGATATATTTTATGCGTGAAGTGCGGTTACCAGTCGTCAAATCACGGCCCCCAAAGATGTTAGTGGTGGAGGAACAACAGGGATAGTTTTTGAAATTATGAAAATTGTTCGTCACCTGTGGGAATCGAACCAGGGTTCTCAGGAACCACAGGCCGAAGTCATATCACTGAGCTAGCCACCCCATAAAAAAAATTTAAAAAATATTGAAATATTGTTCAATTTCATATATTTCTTAAATCCACTTCAAAATATTACAAAGTACGAATCAGTTCATTTTTCAACTGAGATTCAATCAATGCCCATAAATAAAATAGTTTGAAACAAAATGTTGATTTTAAAGAACTGTACCTCATTCACGTGAAATTTCAAATGTATGTGTACATAGCTCATCAATTTTAATTAGCTATCAAAACTTTAAAATGAAGACAAATGTCTACAAAACTAGGTTTCAATCATAGTAACTTTACTACTTCTAAGTAAAGGAACATCTTTATAATGAACTCTTTACTCTCTATTGTATTCTTACGTAGAACGTGGAACAGGCTCCAATATTGGATTAGAAAATTAAAAATCATTGGCATTTATATATAAACTTTCTTATGGCGGATACAAATATAAACTCTTTTAAATATCAAACGATATTAAAATTAGCATTTTTCAATTCGAAATACTTACTGCTTTTTGTGATTTGGACGTAATTTGAAAATAATAAAATAAAACCACCTCGGATATTTCTTCAAAACGAATTTGTAAATTCAGCTTGAAACTCATCTACTTCCAAAGTAAAGTTTTCAAAAAGAGATAATATTGAATCTACGTTTCAATTTACAAAATTGATTCGCACAAATTTTCTTTTTTTAACATTTGTATGAAGAAAATGAAATTCATATTTTCTATTTACTATACTTGTACACTTGCTAAGAAGAGAAACTATGATCGTAAATATAAAATAATCATATAACTTTAATAAATTACTTGCATATTAATTTTATCAATGTGAGTAATTATTTATTTATTTAAGCTTCTCTGTACAACAGAAACTTAGAGCCAAATTCATAGTCGTGATTCACCCTCAGTTCATCTTTAGGCGTATTCCATTTGCCATTTGGATCAGATCTAACTTACATTTACTGAACCAGTTCACATATTTATTTCGCAGGATTACTTCGTTGACTTTATTTTCAGTATTAGAATTACAAATTCTAATTTACTTTGAAGTAATTCACCCCATTAAGTGCATCAGTTTGCTTAATTCAGTTCATTTAGTCATGTGTCAAATTTCTCTGAACTGATTTAAGTGAACAAAGTGGCAAATGGAATATAGATCTTAGCTGTATTCCATTTGCCACTTGGTTCAGATAAATCAGTTCAGATAAATTTGACAACATGACTAAATGAACTGAATTAAGCAAACTGAATCACTAATTAGGATGAATTACTTCAAAGTAACTTAGAATCAGTAATTTTTGTCCTGGAAATAAAGTCAGCGATGATTCAGCGAAATGAATAAGTGATCTGGTTCAGTAAATGTAAGATAGATCTGATCCAAATGGCAAATGGAATACGCCTATTATCTCACACTCAATGTCGAAGTAACTAAGGCAACTAACTCAAACTGTGCAAATTCTTGAGTTAGTTGCCTTAGTTACTACAACTTTGAGTATGAGGTGAGGATGAGATGGAAGTGAGTCACAACTATGAATTTGACCCTAAATCCCAATTACAGTACATTTAACTGAAACCATGGTAACCATCATTTTGAGTGCGATAATTACTTTATTATAGCACTAGTGCGTTTATGTTTCCAAAAATGCACTAGTGTGCTAATAAAGTACTTATCTCTCTAAAAATTAATGCGATAAATGTCATTTATCCCACGGTCGTACATACATAAATTTACCTGTTTGCTTAAATTTTGAAACTAATTTAAATAAATTAAATAAATATATCATCACGCCTTTTACCCATTATTGGGTGTGGTACTCTGCAGATCTCGGTAAGTGATATATTTATGCGCGATTATCAGCCGTCAAATCACGGCACCCAAAGATGTTAGTGGTGGAGGAGCCACAGGGTTAATTTTTAATTTGCTGAAAATGTTTGTCAGCTGTAGGGAATGAACCACGGTTCTCAGGATCCACACAATTCACAAGTATGCTTGCTGTATAAAATTAAACGCAAACAATGCGAAAAGAAATTAATAAATATGGAATTATTTATTGAAAACCAATTATTTTTTAAATTAAAATTATTCAGAAAGAAACAAATTTTATTGATAACCATTCACGTCAAAATATGAATGAAATATTCGTTATCAATTCATTAATCTTGAGATTGAAAAGTAAATAAACGTAAATCTATTTATATATCAAGTCAAATTTAAATCCAAGAGAAAGTAAAATGATAATAATAATCAATACTCTCTGGATTACAAATAGAATGGCCCAGTTCAAATATCAAATAATTACGGCTCCGAACATATTGTTTCAATGAAATATGCAAATGTAATGAAAACAGCGAAGCATCACTTTAATTAAATTCAGTGACACTGACTTCAACATTTGACGAGAAAATATTTATAGAAAGTGAAACCTTGTTTATTATAATGTAGATAAATTCTATTGATTAACGAAGATTCTACTATAAAAGTTTGGAAATTCCAAAGTATCTTCCGATTTTACTTTTTATAGATGTTATGTTCCATTCAACTTGGGTTATTATAAACCATAAAGAAATATTTCAAAACTACTTTCATTTTTGTTAAGGAATGCAATTCGGAGGAAAATCTCTTAATATATTGTATTGTACAAATAAAATAGTAAATAATATACAGGATGATCAAAAGGATTTGTTATAGTTGGCAATACAATTCCAGAGATCTTTTTATTCCACAGTTGGCACAACGTCAGATAAAGGCGGAAATGCTATTTGACATTTCTAATAAATACAAATAGGTTATGTCAGGAGTCTGACAGCTAATAGAATTTTAACTTTTTAAGTAATAGAAATACTTTAGAAATAAATGTAATAATAAATGTACTCAAATTTAAGTTTTAAATGTCACTGTCAACAACAGGAAATGAATTTATACATCAGGCTTACCAATTTCAAGTAGTTTTTTTTATTGCCAACTGTAACAATCCCTTTTGATCACTCTGTAGTATTGTAATTATAAGAGTGCGTTATTTGCTATTTTAGGTTTATTACTTTTTCGCGCCTCCGTCCGAGATTGACAGTTTTCCATATCTCGAAATAGTTCGGAAACAATGCGTTTACCGGACGCCGTTCTGTATAAACTAGGGACGTTTGTTGTAATGTTAGCACTGGCATCACTGGCTGTTAGTGTCAGTGAGTGCTTGGAGGTTAGAAAATTTTACTAATTTTAGAACTAATTTGTGCATTTTACAAGCAATCGTAGTCCAGTGGATAAAAGCGAAGTAAAACTTGCGTTTCTTAATTAGCAAGCAAGAGGTCGTGCGTTCAAATCTCACTGTCTTCTACTTATATCCAAACAATACGATTGTGTCTGAGCTCTGAGTGGTTCAGATTTCACTATAAGCTGTAGGCCCCCTGTACTGTAATTGGGATTTACTTCCTGTTGTGCATAGTAACAAAATAAATAAATAAATAAATTTTAAATCCAATTATAATTTAATTTGCAGTTGATGTGTACAACAAATAAAAAATATGTAAACAGATAATTGAGCTATCTTTAATAAATAATATTTATAATGTAATACACCGTAGAGCAAATTCAGCTGGGCGAGTCCAACATAGGAAAGAAGGAATGTTACGATGTTATGAAACTGACCGTCAATTTCGTGCTTGGACGATGTACATAAATTTATAAAATGAATTTTTGAACAACCTGTACATTAACAAAACAACGTCAAATTCCGAAAGGGGGGGATCGGTAATCATGCAATAAAGTAAAACATAGTTATGTCTTTTGAAAATTCAAATATATATTGTTTTTACTACAGGAAGGTATTGTTTATAACTTTATAATTTTTTGTTAATTATTTCTAGCAGTACAAAATTATAGATACGCCTTTGTTTTGCTATTACGAAGCCTTAAAGCGTTCAGCAATTGTCTCTATAAAGTTTTTAACTGCCATTTTATCGATTTATAGACAATTCTTCCTTAATTTTTATTGTTTCGAACGAGCAATAGTGAATATAAATTGAGTTTTTAGATATTTTATATGCAAAATAAACTTTCTTTTTCAAAAAAGCAAAATAGAGATGTTGCAATATATTTGAATTTATTTATTATCAGTATTATTGAAATTTTATTCTTTCAGAAATTTCTAAAATGTGAAATTACGAACCGATGATAATTTTATTACATCAGATAAGCAAACAGATATTTCTATATGTTTTGACAATTTTTATTATACCAGCGAGTAGATTTATATGATAATTGTTGATAATTATACATGTTATCTTTATTCGCGGATAACTGCATGCATATGTTAATTTGCACGTGAATTATAATAACAATCATTTCATATGTTTACGCAATAAAATTTGTAAACATGAAATAGCTTCATTCAAATTAATTAGCCTGCTTTTACATTACATCGCATTTATTTTTAAATATCAAACTCTCCAAATATTTTCACTAAATAATATCTTTTTCTACAATGAAACACAGACATATACACAATTGGGGATTAGATTACACTAATTTTATAATTAACTGCGTAATTTTTATCGAATAGTGATATCGAGTTGGACTAGGTATGAATTTAAGAACTCGGGTTTGATTTCTACAGCCGACAAATAATTTGAATGGGATGGCTAACACAGTGGTATGAAGTCGGTCTGTGGATCCTAAGATCCCTGATTTGATTCCCACACGCGACAAATTTTCATAATTTGAAAAAGCTATCCCTGTGGCTCCTCCACCACTAACATGTTTGGGGGCCGTGATTTGACGACTGGTAACTGCACTTCACGCGCAAAATATATCACTTACCGAGATCTGCTTTAGCAGAGTGCCACACCCAGTAATGGGTAGAAGGCGTGATGATATATTTATTTATTATATTTAAATAATTTTCATTATATTTAAATTACTTATGTGGCTCCTCCTTCACTAACATCTTTGGGGTCTTTGATTTGACAGCCTTAACCGCACTTCACGCGAACCTTCACTCAACTCAAAATTTTCATTTTTGTTAAGGAATGCAATTCGGAGGAAAATCTCTTAATATATTGTATTGTACAAATAAAATAGTATATAATATACAGGATGATCAAAAGGAATTGTTATAGTTGGCAATACAATTCCAGAGATCTTTTTATTCCACAGTTGGCACAACGTCAGGTAAAGGCGGAAATGCTATTTGACATTTCTAAAAAATACAAATAGGTTATGTCAGGAGTCTGACAGCTAATAGAAATTTGACTTTTTCATACTTAGTTTTTCAATCAACTGTTATGTTTTTGTTATAATTATCTGCCTGTTAAGTATAGGAGAATACATGTAATTTATATTGCTGTTAGTTAACATGTACTTAACAATCGATTAATAAATCGGACATAAGTAATAGAAATACTTTAGAAATAAATGTAATAATAAATGTACTCAAATTTAAATTTTAAATGTCACTGTCAACAACAGGAAATGAATTTATGTATCAGGCTTACCAATTTCAAGTAGTTTTTTTTATTGCCAACTGTAACAATTCTTTTTGATCACTCTGTACTAAAATCGTTGATAGTTCAATTACATATTTATGCAACATCCAATGACGTCCATGTAATAATGCAAACATGAGTGCAAATGTAGTTGTAGTACGTGAGAGTTAAAATTTAAAACACGTGCAGTTTTCATAGCAACGCCTCTTTAGCAGCTCCATATAAGGACACACGAGATTGAAACTCGAGCCTGGGTAATAAATTTTACAAAATATTTGCGCGTTTGCTTCCACCTGTGGCTCTGGTTCATCCCACAGTCTCCATTTACGATTCTGTTCTTTCCTGGGTGTAGTGCCATCAACTAAGCAGACAGGTTTATTATAACGAATATTACTCGCGAAAACATGATTCTATATGAATATAAAATAAAATAAATATTATCACGAATTGTGATAATTTTTTGTATGCAGTTATGCAGTTAAAAATCTATGTAAAAGGTATTTTTATCATGAGGCACAGCTTTAAAGTCGCGACACCCACAGATGTTATTTATGAGTGCATAATGGATTTTATTGGTTTCATTATTTTTGCAAATTTTAATTGGTTCTAAATATTAACTTAATGGGATGAAAATTAATTCGGAAATATTGAAATATGTAGGTACTTGAAACAATTAAATGAAATTTTAATTAAATCCAATTATGTTGACAAAAACTGGTATATCGCCAGAATTTTAACCTGGGACCTATGAACGCCATGTGATTCAAATATGATTTTATTCCAATTTTTTTCAGTATTTTATTAAATATTTATTTAAAATACTAAATAAATTTTAATAGTTTCCAAAATGCTTTTTTGTACTAGCATCATTCAAAATAAAGTTTACATTACCTTGGAAACCAATGGAAACTTTGATTTTGCGCACTAATGCGCAAAGTAATTTAAAAAAAACACCCATTTTTATGATTCTAAATTTTGACTATTAAAAAGCTAATTCTACTTATACAACATACAGACATTTTAAGAAATTTATAAAAGAAATAAAGACATTAGCTTATAACGTCATCAATCAGACATATTTTAACAAACTTAACGAAAAAAAAATAATCAATTTGTTTTCAAATAACAAATGTCAATTGATGGCATACTAAACTCTCAATATAAATTCACGCTTCAAATTTAATAAATTTCCTCAATATCGATTATATAATTTTTGCTCGTTACAAAATGCATTGTACAAAACTCGTGCACGAAGACATCATTTGCACCATTAGCGCAAATTAAAGCACTTGCTTCGAGTGTGCTTTAAAATTGCGCTCAGGTGCAAAGTACATCTTCGCGCACTTGTTATGTAAATAACTATTCTTAAAGATTTCCGCAATACATCTCTGACTATTTAAACTTTTTCTACAGTCCTATCACTTCATGGGGTGGCTAGCTCAGTGGTATGAAGTCGGCCTATGGATCCTGAGACCCCTGGTTCGATTCCCACAGGCGACAAACAATTTTCATAATATAAAAAAAAACTACCCCTGTGGCTCCTCCACCACTAGCATTTATGGGTGCCGTGATTTGACGACTGGTAATCGCACTTCACGCGCAAAATGTATCACTTACCGAGATCTGCTTCGGCAGAGTGCCACACCCAGTAATGGATAGAAGGCGTGATGATATATTTATTTACCTATCACTTCAGTTTGCAAATGAATATATTTGATATACTATTTTTAGTGACTTTCCCTCTAATACCTTCAATCAGATCAATTAAATCAATCCTATATTTTTCATTAATCTTCCTTCCGTTTGATTTTTCACATTCTCAAAACATTTCAAATTACTCACGCTACTTTAACTACGAATCTACAAATTATAGAAAGGAAGAGAGCGACAACCTGCTCTTGTATTGGAAAAAACTAAACACAGGGTTTAAACAGGGGCAAGCATCGACATATTGGATCCTCCCTGAGGGCGCCCATGGATGAAATTATTTTCTTACAAATATAATTATTAGACTGTAATACAATGTTTAGAATTTCATTTCCTACGTATTCCAATTTCGAAATTCATCTCTAAAGGATGCAACTTGATAAAAATAAATAAAACCAAGTATCACTATCACTGTAGCAACTACAATTTCAATAAACTTTCCGATAAAATGCCAGACATTCCTATCTCGCAGCCACTGACAATTCCACAACATTCAGACAAAATGGAAATATATCCAACTGACCATCGAAGCGAACCTTTGAAACTTTCACGTTCGTTCATTCGTCAAACCTTTTGAATTTTGCATGCGTTCGCGTTGAGGCACGAGAGCGAATGTTTAACAAGTTTACGTAGGGAATTGGAAAATTTCACACCAACTATTTATGAAAATGAGTGGTTTATGGATTCATATCTCTCCTGGGAGACGAATAGGTATGGATACTTTCACGTGGATGTGGAATTATGTCTCAATGTGATAGCTTATAGATTTGTAAGTCAGTGGCGTAGCTAGCACAGAATGACTCTTGTATCAAGACTTGCTAAGATGAACTCTTCCATCATCTATAATAATTGTGCATTGCATTTAATTGTGCACTATAATTTCTTTATTGGTTATTAGTTGTGTAAAAGGTGAACGATGAATCATCGGTATTCTATTATTGATTTTATCCACAACTCATATATAATAAAGACATTGTTACATTGATTTCAGTTGAATTATATGGCTCATAAAATACTAGTGTTTTATATTCCATAAAACACTATAAACAACTTGTTACTTAGGAACCACTTCATGATCTATCGTATTTTGAGAAACTATATATATATAACCGAATCAACGTTAAGCGTTACGACCAATCTTCTTCGATACCTGTAATTATGAGTTGTGGATAAAATTTTGTATTACACTTGTGTTTTATTGGTATATAAAACACTTAAGAACATTAAACACCAGACCGAAATTCGAGTGTTTAAACTTTTCTTGCGTGTTTATATACCTAATAAAACACTTGTATAATAGATAAGTATAGTTGACATGATACTTATTTAAGGGGAAGTGTATCAAAATGATAACAAACTACAACTGATAGCTAAACAAATCAAGAAACAAAAGAAAAAGAAAATTTTATAGTTCACAGGCTACTATAACTTTTTTCAACATTAATTTATCGTTCCCTTATAAAACTAAATAAATATAAATAAAATATATCACGCCTTCTACCCATTACTGGGTGTGGCACTCTGCCGGAGCAGATCTCGGTAAGTGATATATTTTGCACGTAAAGTGCGGTTACCAGTCGTCAAATCACGGCCCCCAAATATGTTAGTGGTGGAGAAGCCACAGGGGTAGCTTTTGAAATTATGAAAATTGTTTGTCGCCTGTGGGAATCGAACCAGGGTTTTCAGGATCCACAGACCGACTTCATACCACTGAGCTAGCCACTCCATAAAAATTAAAAAAATAATAATATCTCTTTCATTATAATACTTTTACTAAGCTTTTTTATCTTTTTCGATCTGTAGTATCACCCATTAAAAAAAGTAAGAAGATTATAAACACCCTGTATTAAACGTTAAAAAATACTTCATTATATTTGCAAAATATTATTAAATTAGCGTACTTAATGAAATATAATATTAATAAACGTGAAAATACATGTAAGTATCTTGTTTCTGTGAGTACTCATCCAGCATATATATATACCTTCAAAAGCTCGAAATTTCCCACAAAAAGGCTAACTGCATTTTAACTGCGATTAAAGAGCTGAGTGCATTTTAATCACTTATTTAAAATGCACAATGGAAAATAGGGCTATCTGATTGGTTGAATTCAAAATAATCAATTCGAAATTCTCGATAAAAAAATTCTCGTAGACGCTGGTAAGCCCTCCTAACCGGTGGGCCCTATATTATTGATACAACGGTTGGTACGCCACTGGTGTTTGTGAGTTGTTGTTGAATGTACCGTGCTGGGTCATCGAGTTCACGAGGTTTGCGCTGGCGCCAAGCACAAGGTTGTTGTACGGGTGTGGCAGGGACGGAGAATATGAATGGGAAATGAGGAATGTATTACTACGAACTAAATGTGATTATTTATATTTCAGGTTTTGTTTGAAATTATTATTATTAAATATACGATATATACATATACAGAGTGATCAAAAGGAATTGTTTCAGTTGGCAATAACAAAATCTACTTGGAATTGGTGAGCTTGATACATAAATTTATTTCCTGTTGTTGATAGTGACATTTGAAAATTAAAAATTAAATTTGAGTACATTTAGTTCTTATTTGTTTTTAGTTATATTTTTCTTAAATATAAATAAATAAATAAATAATCATCACACCTTCTACCCAATACTGGATGTGGCACTCTGCCGAAGGAGATCTCGGTAAATGATATATTTTGCGCGTGAAGTGCGGTTACCAATCGTAAAATCACGGCCTCCAAAGATGTTAGTGGTGAAGGAGCCACAGGGGTAGCTTTTGAAATTATGAAAATTGTTTGTCACCTGTGCGAATCGAACCAGGGTTCTCAGGATCCACAGGCCGACTTCATACCACCACCCCCCATAAATAAAATTGACAAAACAATTTTCACCATATTAAAATGATCCCTGTAGCTCCTCCTACACTAACATCATTGGAGGCTGTGACCTGACCTGAAAACGTCTTGTAAATGATTCTGGGGTTCATGCTACCCCATTTGATGGGATATAGCGTGATATTATGTATGTATGCTTCTTAAATCTCTACTTCTCTAAACTAGATATATAATCCTCCATTTTAATGTATTATGTTTTTGAAGCTTGTATATAATTAAGTTATACGAATTACTTTTAATAATGTTTGCTTTTCCTCTAAAGCTGAAATTTTATACTGTTGCAAAACTTTATGTAGTTGGTAGTTTATACTTCTAAACTAAATCTCAATTCATCTTGAAGTTCCTTCTTTAAACTTTGTTTTTTCTAACCACATTTACGGCTCTTTGTTTGTTTCTAGTTTCAGGGTTAGATGAAACTTTTCAGCTAACGTATTCGCTAATATACATTTCTTTGTATAATTAATGAAAAATTTATTATATTAAATTCTTTAAAGTGCAAACAGTAAATATACTGACGAAAAAAAATTACCAAATTTCTAATGTAGTGAATTTGGAATAGATAATATGTAGATGGTAAAAATTTGTATTTGTTACTCATTTGTAAACGTCATTTATTCATAATCAGTTAGTTATCTGCGTGTTTCCAATCAACTAAACAGTTGGGAAGTGAGTCATTGTTTACTTCACTTTTCCATCAAGCTGGTAAATTATTTCCCGGCTTGTTAATGTCACTTTACCGGTTAGCTAATGTCACTTTCCAACTAGTAAAACAAGAAATAATTATTGTTTGCTTTTCTCTAGTAGCTAACTTTTATTAGCTTTTTTCACAACTTCTCGCAGTTAGTAAATAAAGTTTAAAACATTTTCATCACTTTAAAACTACCCCTGTGGCTTCTCCACCACTAACATATGTGGGGGCCGTGATTTGACGGCTGGTAACCGCACTTCACGCTCAAAATACATCACTTACCGAGATCTGTTTCGGCAGAGTGCCACACCCAGTAATGGGTAGAAGGCGTGATGATATATTTATTTTTATTTTAAATAATTTGTAATATAATCTTATAATTAAATATTTTTCAGAATGTGATTTAGCTCTGTAGAGTGTAGATTATATTTTGTAATTCAACTTAAATATAAACATTTATTCTATATATTATCCAATAATTATATTATTGTTACAATTTTTATTATTATTTTTTTGTAATGTAGACTGGAAGAACACGTCAACCTCGCTTTTTGATATATTTTTCTTGGACCAAAAATGAGTTAATTATAATTGTTATTAATACTTACATTAACAATTTGCTTTCTCTGAGTGCTGGCTGTATCCCGACCTTTGGTTTCCCGGTCCGCGGAGCGCTGTTGCAGGTGACGACTAAGAGCAAACATCTCCGCAAGACGCGAGCGCGTCTTACCGCCGTCTGTTGACACCGCCTTCACCGGCGACGCCTTCCGTCGGTCCGGGAACACCAGGTGCTCAATGTTCGGGGTGTAGCCTGGATCAGCGCGCACGAAGTCTTGGATGCTGCAATATAACAAAATTGTTATGATTTCTTACAGAATTAATTTTTGGGAGCTTAGGAGCAACGGTCATTAAAGGTTTACTTTAATATCGTCACTTTAGTGCAGAGCTAAGTGAATTATTAACATCTGGAGATATATTGGTTAAAAGTTTTTATTTTGCTATTAAAATTATGTAATGAAATTTGGTGCATACATTTGAAGAATGAAAATGTATCATTTTTTAATTTTTACTTTCTTATACACAGTATAAGGAAGTATAGGAATCGTGAAAAAAACGTTGATGAGATTTTTGCGGAAATACGTGTTTTGAGGTCCACTCAATCCGTTTTGATCATTTTCTCAATGATGTCTGTCTGTGTATGTGTGTGTGGATGAATGGACGGATGGATGGATGAATGGACGGATGATGAATGGATGGATGGATGGATGGATGGATGGATGGATGAATGGATGGAAGTGTGTCCGAGTGTGCAATATCTCATGAACGAGATAAGATTTGTTAACGAAACTTGGTAATTATAAGTTTCATGAAAATACGAAGAGCTGAGTTGATTTCGAATGAAATTGAAAAACCGGAAGAAGTTTACTGGGCACACAAAACAATAAATTCCATTTATTTTAATAATGGAATCAGTTACGAAAAAAAGTTTCAAATAAAAGATGTTATCAAAAATATTTGAAACATAAAATGTTATTTGCAATTTTCCTGTATATGCGTCTAATTTTGAGAAAAAACTAATTTATATATTTAATAATATAGTCCCATAATCATAGTAGCAATAGAAACAAAAATATAAACATGTTTAACATTTATATGTCAAATAATAATTGTCAAATGCAAGGAGCAAGTCATAAGTGTTCAATTCAGCGTTTTTGATATTAAATATGCTGTGTATAAAAAAGTCGTGTGATGACTACAACTGATTTTTATTGTTTGTTGTCGAAATAAAGGATTTAGGATGATTTTGAATATATTTTTTTTTATGAAATGAATATTGTCAAAATTTAGTTGCGATAGGACAAGGCTAAGTTTAATTCTGTACTGAAATGATTTGTTCTGACGAATCTTTTTCTGCAAATAATTCATATTGCAAAAAATGGACATAGGGTAGTTTTGTACTGAGGTGATGATATTGCATCTAGTGATATTTATAGAATTCTTAAAATAAAGTATGCACCGTCTTATGTAACAGGAATTAAAAAGTGTCTTTCAAGCTACAAGGAAATTTTATATTTTTTAGGATTTATTAAACATAGATATTTGTACACATATATTTCTTTAATATCATACAGTTTTTGCTAACAACCAATATACGAGTATTATCATGATGGCTCCTACCTGAGTTTGGGTCCAGCTGAGGCCGATTTTCCCCCCACCCCGAACCTGAGCGGCGACTTGTTAACGTTGGAAGAGCGTCGCTTCTGGTTGTTGGGTTTGTGTGCGGCGGCGGCAGCGGCGGCCGTGGTCTCCGCCAGCGCCAGCAGCCGGTCCCGGTGCTGGCGGATGTGCACCTCCTCGCGGCTCATCATCCTCCAGCCCCCTCCAGGATACCACCGAGGCACGCGATGTTAGAGCATTGTGCTGTAATAAGTCCCACCTAGAAATTCACATATTATATGAGGCATTGGCAAAAATCATTTATTTTATTTATATTTGTTATTCTGTACAACAGGAACTTAATCCTATTTATAGTACAGGAGGCCTACAACCCATTCGAAACACTCAGACACAGTCGTCGAAATAAGTTAAAGTCAGCGAGATTTGAGCCCGTGAACGACCGCTTGTTAATGGAAATATGTATCCAACAGACCACGGCTGCTCATAATGCGGTAAATGTTTAAAGAAAACATTTTGGAGAATAAATTCCATAAAATAAAAATCGCTGAACATTTATTTAAAAGTTAATTAACTAACACGAGAAATTAATTAGAGAAGAACGATCTTCATATCTCATTTAGGTTTTGAGATTATAGCTTTGGAAAAGTACAAAATCTGGTGAGGAAAAATTTTAACTTTTCTGGAGGCTATAGGTATCTTAAAAACTAAACAAGATATGATAGTGCGCTCAACGACATTGAATTCTTCGTGTTAGAATTGCCTTATAAGCAAAGCTATAGTGATTATAATTTTTTTTTAATTTCCTAAGGGACCCCTTCATTTTTTTTCTAATTTCGGGTCAATTTTAGACTCTTTTCTCTAAATTCTTTCTTATACGAACATTGTAACAAAAAATTACATAAATATGTATTTTGTCCCGCTGGATCCAATAGTAAAATCATCAAATGCATAAGTCTGCTAGTTTTTGAGATATTATTCAAAACCACGAGCTATACGCATTATATGAAGAACCAACAGTCTCAATAAACCTAAAACTTTCAAGACATCGCTGGGCAGGTCATATCCAAAGAATGTTGGAAAACCGAGTCCCACAAAGACCCTTCCGAGGGCAACCTGTGGGAAGACGACCTGTTGGTAAACCCAGATTACGATGGGAAGATGGAGTGAAGAAGGATGCAGAGGAACTACTAAAAGTAAAAGGATAGAAGAACTCATCATAAGATCGGGACGTTTGGAGGCGGAAAATTGAGGAGGCCAACGCTCAATTTGGGCTGTAGCGCCATCGAAGAAGAAGAAGAATTCAAAAACTGTTATAGAAGAAACTGTTGGTGGATAATTTTCAAAAATTTGTTTATTAATTAATACCGTGATTAACAAAAATTCATTTGTAATTTTGTATATTTTCATATTTAATTTCTGCCGTTTCAAAACAGAAAATTTATTAAGTTGATTAATTTAGGGCCAGTTTTTCAATCAACGGTTTACTCTCATTAACGATAATCATGATTAAATAATAATGGAAACCATAGTTTCCATTATTATTTACGAGTAATCATGATTAACATTAATCGGTGATTGAAAAACTGGCCCTTAGATGCAGAATTTTAAGATCTACATTTGAAGCATTTTTGTCTCAAATAATTTGGGAAGAAGTAATGCGCATAATTGTTTTCCTATATTAAAATTTGGTCGCAGTATACCATTCATAAGAATGAGTACAAAAAATTATTTAATAAGAGCATTTGATTTTGATTTTAGTAATCAGTCAAAGTTTTCGATGCCATGTTTTCATTTATTCGACAGATTATTTAGTTTTATCTTCGGTTGGAAATACTACATATTAATCTTTAATTACATAGTTAAACAAATATTTAATTATTTGACAGATGACTAAATAGTCCTATGCCAATTTGACGAATACGCGGAACGCGGAAACAGTACTTGCATATCTTGCAACTCTTGATTGAAAGTACTTCATGTAATATGATAAGATGCGGGCTAATGCAAATGATGTTTAAGTACAAGGGAATTAAAAGGAGAAGTAAATAAAAACGAAGATAATGAGCTTAACATCAAAACACTCGCGGAGGAGTTTAGAAATATTAATATTGATTCGGTTTTGGTGTCCCGCTGCTCCTGCTAAGCGACTCTGCTACTTTTCGCAAAAAATTCGAGTGTTCAATTTCCCCCTAAAATTTATTGTGTCGCCTTGGAAAATATTTAAAATTATAATTTCATTATTTCATTTGAACAAGCTTAAATTGTATTCTGTTCAAATTCTGGAAATTAATTTATTCGTTTACTTTTACAAATACTGGTGGACAGCCTTGCTATTCACCACTGAGTTTAAATTTATAATTTTATATGCGAGAGTCACGGAGAATCCGAAACTAATATTTCCAATTTATTTTCACTCATTTGTTAATTTATCTTTATAAAATAATTATTGTGTATTAAAAATAATAGTATATTACATAATAAGTCAGGAAAATTATATATTAATCCAATGAGTCAAATAAAAACACTTTCCTGATGTATTATGTATACTACTTTTTCTGAAACCATTTAATTTAATCAATAATTAATCATAAATAATTCAAAATGTTTAAATTTTTTATATGAGCTATATTCTATTTGCCACTTGGTTGACAAAAATCAGTTCAGATAAATTAGACAACATGACTAAATCAACTGAATTAAGCAAACTGATGCACGTATTAGGGTGAATGACTTCAAAGTAAATTAGAAATATAAATTCTAGTACTGGAAATAAAATCAGCAAAGTAATCTCGCGAAATAAAAAAGTGATCTGATTCAGTAAATGTATAGTTGTATTCCATTTGCCATTTGGTTCACTTAAATCAGTTCAGATAAATTCGTCAAATGACTAAATGAACTGAATTAAGCCAACTGAAATACTTATTGGGGTGAATTACTTCAAAGTAAATTAGAATCTGTAATTTTTGTACTGGAAATAAAGTCAGCGAAGTAATCCAGCGAAATAGATAAATGATCTGGTTTAGTAATTGTAAGCTAGATCTGATCCAAATGGCAAATGGAATACGCCTTATGTTAGATCTGATCCTAATGGCAAGTGGAATACTCCTACTAGCTGTATTCCATTTGCCACTTGGTTCACTTAAATCTGTTCAGATAAATTCGACACATGACTTAATAAACTGAATTAAACAAACTGATGCACTTATTGGGGTCAATTACTTCAAAGTAAATTAGAATATGTAATTCTAGTACTGGAAATAAAAGTAGCGAAGTAATCCAGCGAAATAAATAAGTGATTTGGTTCAGTAAATGTAAATTAGATCAGATCCAAATGGCAAATGGAATACGCCTATTGATTGCATTGACAGCAAGTATCCAAGGTTACAACAAAAAGAACAGTTAGGTAAAATCTTTACCAGACTGTTTTGTATTTTACCAGATTGTTATATTTGTTGTAGCCTTGGATATATACTTTATTTGCCTGTTTTGGTAAAAATCTTCTTTTTCCTACTAAAATTAAGCAGGAAAGTAGACACTTTCTTTCCAGTTTCAGAAAAAGTAATTCTTTGTTACACAAACACGGTAATTGCAGCGCGAGCCGAAGGCGAGAGCTGCAATTGTGAAAGAAGATTACGTTCGTGATATACACATAAATTTCAGTTATAATACAACTCATACTAAAATCCAAACTAACCGGACGCAGTCGTATTTTTTATATAAATCACCGAAATTTGAACTCACATCCTCTCTTTTGTAGTTACCCTAAACAGTAGTTAGTAACAATATCACATTTATTAAAGGTATGAGATATTAAAACTAAAAGATAAAAATAAATAAATAAATATATCATCACGGCTTCTCCTCATTATTGGGTGTGACAAACTGCCGTAGCAGATCTCGGTAAGTGATATAATATGCGCGTGAAGTACCAGTCGTCAAATCACGGCTCGCAAAGATGTTAGAAGTAGGAGAGCCACAGGGGTAGTTTTAATGGGTTGAAAATTGTTTGTCGGCTGTGAGAATCGAACCCGGGTTCTCAAATTCACAGTCCGATTTAATACTACTGAGCTACCCTAAGATAAAAAAATCTGATGTGGGCACCACACGACTTTCTTATACACAGCATATTAAATATAAAAAACGCTGAATTGAACACTTATGACTTGCTCCTTGCATTTGACAATTATTATTTAACATATAATAAATGTTAAACATGTTTTTTGTTTCTATTGCTACTATGATTATTAAATATATAAATTAGGTTTTCTCAAAATGAGACGCATGTACTGGAAATTTGCAAATAACATCTTATATTCCAAATAATCATCCGAACGAACTAGCCCTTAATTTACTGAACAATGAAGACGATCCAAGACATCTAAACAGGATAAAACCCCTAAATCTTAAATACTTTTAATAACTAGGACATACCTTGTCATAAATATAAAGAGGAAACTCCAGTGGGAGTTTACCTCACACATGTTATTTATTATTGTACAACTAATTTGCTGGTTGGCCTGAACAAGGCCAGTTGTAAATATAACTCACTTTTAAATTAAAAAAATAATATTCCAAATATTTTTGCTAACATCTTTTATTTGAAACTTTTTTTCGTAACTGATTCCATTTTTGAAATAAATGGAATTTATTGTTTTGAGTGTCCAGTAAACTTCCTCTTCCGGTTTTTTAATTTAATTCAAAATCAACTCAGCTGTTCGTATTTTCATGAAACTTATAATTACCAAGTTTCGTTAACAAATCTTATCTCGTTCATGAGATATTGCACACTCGGACACACATCCATCCATCCATCCATCCACACAGACATCATTGCAAAAATGATCAAAACGGATTCAGTGGACCTCAAAACACGTATTTCCGCGAAAATCTCGTCAACGATTTTTTCCACGATTCCAATACTTCCTTATACTGTGTATAAGAAAGTAAAAATAAGAGATAAAAAATTACCAACCTAGTGAAACGATTAATTCGTTCAGTTGGTAAATTGTCCAAAGAATTGTTTGGTCTCGTTGTTCATTACAACCTAATTCATTTATATCTGAATACACAATTAAGTCCTTTGTATGCTGATTAACACTTATCATTAAAACCAAGTCGGGGTCTTTGATAAAAATAGAATCGCGCTCAAAGTGAAGCAGTCACCAGTGGATTTACACATAGAGAAAGAATTAAGCCGGCAAAAGAGCTCTCAACAAGGCTGAAAGATTTTAAAACACGACTGAAGCTTTGATGCTTACGATAATGGTGCCTCTTCAGTACTTTAAAAGCTTATTCAGACGACCCTGGAGCCGCGATCCGCCCTCTTAGAGGCTCTAAAATATTGGACCGCTAATGTAATGGAAAATGCGGATAAACTTGGATGGTGGCGCTAAACAACGAATTAAAAATTATTGTCGATACATTACGTGAACTAACTTAATTTTGCACTTACAACAGTACTTAACGATTTATTTTAATAGTAATTCTAATATTTTTTGGCTGCGAATCAAACTATTAAGAAGACGATTCTGGTCTGTGGGTATTTTCATTTTAAAACAGTCTTATAGTGAATAATAAGATAAATAGGGGAAATCCATAGACGTATTCCATTTGCCATTTGGATCAGATCTAACTTACACTTACTGAACCAGATCACTTAATTATTTCGCTGGATTACGTCGCTGACTTTATTTCCAATACTAGAATTACTGGTTCTAATTTACTTTGAAGTTATCCACCACAATAAATGCATCAGTTTGTTTAATTCACTTCATTTAGTCATAAAGTCCAATTTATCTGAACTAATTTAAGTGAACCAAGTGGCAAATGGAATACAGCTCATATACTTTTCAGTCAACACATCTTGAAACAATCTTCTCTTTTTAGTTTTTTTTGTTTGGTCCATAGTTTTTGTCCTGTTTTATTTATTATAAGGTTAGTTGAGTGATTGATGATAAAATAAATAAATAAATATATCATCACGCCTTCTACCCATTACTGGGTGTGGCACTCTGCCGAAGCAGATCTCGGTAAGTGATATATTTTGCGCGTGAAGTGCGGTTACCAGTCGTCAAATCACGGCCTCCAAAGATGTTAGTGGTGGAGGAGCCACAGGGGTAGTTTTTGAAATTTTGAAAATAGTTTGTCGCCTGTAGGAATCGAACCAGGGTTCTCAGGATCCACAGGCCGACTTCATACCACTGAGCTAGATGATAAGTTGACAAATTTCATTAATTGATCACAACAACAATACAAATGTTACTTTCTCGAATACAATGAAAGTAAATAACAAACTTTCTAAGAATCGCACTATTTAAGAGTTATGTAATCACAAACTCAAACAAATTACAACTTTTTTTAAATTAAGTCGAAATTGATAAATTATATGCTATACACAAAGAAAATATTTTTAGTATTCTGAAATATATTTCAAAAAATATTTTGATAATACAATAAATAATAAATTGTCAAACATGAACAATAAAAGTATGTAAAATAAAACACTTGAAAAACTAATTGAAATCTCGAAAAACCGGTAAAATGAAGGAAAACCATTTAGACTTATTTGTTGACAGCTTTCTTGACAACTGCCAATAATAAAAATGTCAATTCTGACATCAGATTCGGATCGAGCGATGTCAAAACCGTAGGACTACCAAGTTTAAGACCATCAAATACATATATTACCGTCTTAATCGTTTTTTTTTGCTCCAAACTTCTTATTATTCAAATTGACGCTACGCTGTTAGTTTTTATCTAAATGACTTGAATTTTAGTCTGCCTGAAAGCTTATTTCATAAGCTTTCTGACAGTCATCTTGAAATATTTTTAGGTCTAAATGATAAAAAGTTATGCATAAAAGTATCGGAATAAGCATTTTCTCCATTTAAACTACGTGCAAATATTGAGCCCTCTGGTGGCACGTTTTAACTTCATCTGACGGACCTGGGAGTCAGCTCAACTTTTTTAAATTTATTATGAGTAGTTTTAGAGGGTACGAGCATGAAATTTCCGACTTTGCGAAAATAACGGACACCCTAAACTACATACCATAGAAATGTACATACCCTAAAACTTTTATTCGAAGCTTTTTTGCTTAAAATAATTTGGGAAGCAAGAAATTACAAAATTGTAATTTTACATGTTAAATCCCTATGTTCGAGAGTTGCGTTCACCACCCTGTATATCGTGTTTCACAAAACAAACATTTGCATTGGTACAAAATTTGCTAAATTTCTTTATGAATGTAAAGTCAAAACAACTGTTAATATAACCCAAACATTATAATCAGCAAAACAAATGACTTGAAGTGTATCTAACAAAAACAAATAACTCCATCAAGACAAGAAGTTGTGATCCAAGACGGCTGGTCTTGCAACTACACACAGGAAACAATCGCATTGAGATGAAATTCAAGTAAACCACATTGTGTTTCTACGACATTTCTAGAGCATATTCAAGTTGGGAAACAAGTGATATGCCATATTTGTTTAAAACTCGTAGCTGCCATCTAAATTCAGCTTGACAGTGAAATGTACTCGCAGAATGTGAATGTGTATATAGCTTACTGACTCTATACATGTTGTATGTGTGTAGTATGTGGAAAATCGCGGATTACGGATTGCTGGATTACGCTGAATTTTAATTGTTGATTTTGGAATGGAGTAAATATAAATGGAAGGTAATTTTAAAGACTGATGAAAGCTGTCGCTATATTTATTCAAACAAATAATGAACATGTTTGTATTCAATTTGTAGACATATTAAGTCACAGCCGAATTTAATTAAATGAAAATAAAGAAATTTTTGTACTCGCTGCATTTAAAATAATGTTTTGTGCACTAGTGCGCAAAGTAATTGAAAAAACACCCATTTTATATGATTCTAAATTTTAACTATTAAAACGCTATTTATACTTATTTCTATACACACATTTTAAGGAATTTATAAAAGAAGTAGAGACATTAGTTTATAACGCCATCAAACAGACAAACTTTACGAGAAAAAATTAACAATTTGTTTTCAAATAACAAACGTCAATTCATGGCATACTTAACTAACTGTCAATATAAATTCACGCTTCAAATTTAATCAACTTTCTCATTATCCATCATATAATTTTTGCTCGTTACAAAAAGCATTGTACAAAACTCGTGCGCGAAAACATACTTTGCACATGAGCGTAATTTTAAAGCACGTCGCTTCGCTCGTGCTTTAATTTGGGCGAATGGTGCAAATTATGTCTTCGCGCACAAGTTATGTAAATAGCTATTAAATATACTGGGCGTCCAATTCAGTGTTAAAATTTTCATCATATATCATCATCACGCCTTCTACCCATTACTGCATGTGGCACTCTGCCGAAGCAGATCTCGGTAAGTGATATATTTATGCGCGTGAAGTGTGGTTATCAGCCGTCAAATCACGGCCCCCAAAGATGTTAGTGGTGAAGGAGCTACAGGGGTAGTTTTAAAATGGTGAAAATTCTTTGTCGCCTGTGGGAATCGAACCAGGGTTCTCAGAATCCACAGGCCGACTTGATACCACTGAGCTAGCTCCCACATGGGTTAAAAGTTTCAATAGGCGATATCTCTTTACATATTAATTTTAGAGTGTAATGAAAATATATGTTGAGAATTAAAAACTTATAAATAAATATATAATCACGCCTTTTACCCATTACTGGGTGTGACACTCTACCGAAGCAGATCGCGGTAAGTGATATATTTATGCGCGTGAAGTGCGGTTATCAGCCGTCAAATCACGGCCCCCAAAGATATAGTGGAGAGGGAGATATAGGAGTAGCATTAATGTGGTGAAAATGTTTGTCGGCAGTGGGAATCGCACCAACCTTCTCAGGATCCACAGGCCGACACGATACTACTATGCCACCAACCCTATAATTAAAAACTTTATCCAATAAAACTAAGTACTTATTATATAATACAAAATAATTTCACCTTTTCTGTACTTGTGTGCTTATTTATTAATAAAATTATGAAAACATTTTACAATAATAAATTTTATTATATTATAAAATGAAATACCTGCAGGCTGACATATTTTCAGAAAATCAATAAAGAATGGCAAAGTTAAATTACCTTAATTGAAAAATTTAATTATTTAATTACTTTTCAATATAAATAATATTTGATCTCTAATGAACCTTCAGATTTTTTGTCAAAGCGTACTCTAATTATATTGAAGTTTGTTGTTTAATTATAATTTATTAAATTTTTATTCATATCTAATTTATTAATTATATAAAGACACAACCATTTTAGTTGTTAATTATTATTAACTTAATTTTTAAATAGAAGGATAGAATACAAGAAAATATTGTCGTCAAGTAAAAATTTAAGAAATATATTTACACCACGTCTTCTACCCAGTACTGGGTGTAGTACTCTGCCGTAGCAGATCTCGATAGGTAAGATATTTTGCCGTCAAATCACGGCTTCCAAAGATGCTAATGTTGGGAGAGCCGTAGGTTTAATTGTAATGTGGAGTAACGTATGCCGGCTGTCGAATTCAACTCCGACGTTTACTATTTTATTAATTATATACTCGTAGGTGGCATAATTACTTTTTTGGACATGACATGAGTGAAAGGTGAATGTGAAATTATTTAGCATTTTATATTTTAAATTTAAACAGCAAATATTATTTTATAAATATTGAAAATAAATATTGTTGTACTGCTGTTGTGACGCATGAAATAACTAAACACAATTTCAATTTGTTTTGTAACTTTTATTTATATGGCAACGGTCCAAAAGCCACTATTACAATTGAAATATAATTTATGTTTATCTCAAAATGTTATTTTATGTTTTATAATTAAATATAAAACAACAATTCCAGAATCAAAATATTAGTTTGAAATTTTAAAAGAATTTCCAATAGGAGGTATAACCTCGATAATTAAAACATAGTTAACAGTCTGTTAACAAGTTAAATATTATTTATAGCAAATTTATAATTAAAACAATTACTTACGAAGGTGTATTTTCTTGTTATCTACTTAGTTATGAAACAAAAAAGCAATGATGTCAAACAAATGATTATAAAATAACTGTGATACTTAAGTACATGTGCGAAGTTGTATTTAATTTGTGCGATTTATAAAAATTTATGAAGGTTTATTTGTTGATTAAATGAGTTATAGTTATTCTCGGATTTATAAAGCAAATGAAGTTCAGTAACTAATTAGTGACTGGATTTATAGAGTTAACCATCAAACGTCTTTTTGTTTAAAAAGTTTTAAAACAATCTCAGTAATAATATAACAAGAGAGTGTGAATAAATTGAAAATAATTTGACAGATCTTTCGAAAACTTGTTGCCTGGCAATAATCACTAAAGCTCGTAGGGCTTGAGTGGTTATTGCCAAATGACAACAAGTTTGAGAAAGATACTGGAGAATTATTTTCTAATTTATGGAACTCTCGAGTTATATTTAATTAGATTATTTTTTGACTTAACTGTTGAGGTCGATTCATCCAACTTAAAAGATTTTGAACTGGATATCGATTGATTACTTATTAATGTATTCTTGGAAGTTATTTCCAAAATTTGTTGGTGTATTTCTGTATCTGTAATGGAACTAAATCGATTTTTTTCACACATATTACTTGACGCGTTTGCTGTATTCCATTTGCCACTTGATTCACTTAAATCAGTTCAGATAAATTCGACAAATGACTAAATGAATTGTATTAAGCATTTTGATGCACTTATTGCGATGAATTACTTCAAAATAAATTAGAATCTGTAATTGTAGTACTGAAAATAAAGTAAGCGAAATAATCCAGCGAAACAAATAAGTGATCTGGTTCAGTAAATGTAAGTTAGATCTGATCCAAATGGCCTATTGACAGTTTTAAATAATTATTTGACAACTACGTATCATTTGTCAACAAAAACAAAAGCTACAGAGATTACTCCCAGGTATAATCACAAGAGCTTTATTCTCATTATAATAATGGCAGGATAGGTTAAGACGCAGACATACAATGAAGCATTTTATTGGTTTTGAGAAACGTCAAAAAATAATCAAAACAAAGTGATTTGCTTCTGATGAAGCATTCAAAGAAGTTGTTGAATTTACGTCGAAATAACTATTTTTTAATTATACATTTTGGTTTTTTTTTTCATGGTTAGGTAGATAACATAAAGATACGCTTTTGTATATTGATAAAATGCATTTAGTTATTTTATAACAAGTTTTAAGATTTTTTTCATTAAAAAAGAGACCATTGTTCTGGAACTGTCATATTTAACAAGTAGGTTAATAAGGTGAATATAATAATAAAAGGATTCAACATTTTTTCAATGTTCTGAGTAATTAATAATTAACAAATCTTAATAAACAAAAATTAGAAATACTTTAGTTACAGCTAGTATTGTTATGGCGTAGATAGCTCAGTGGGATTGCGTTGGTCTCTGAATTTGAGAATCCAAGTTCGATTCCCGCAGCTGACAAACTTTACTTCTCATTCAAATAACCCCTGTGACTTCTCCACCACTAATATCTTTGAAGGCCGTGGTTTGACGTCCGGTAACCACACTTCAAGCGCAAAATATATCGCCTAAATCTGCTACGGAAAAGTGTCACATCCAGTAATGGGTAAAGATCTTGATGATATATTTATTTTTTGTTGTTAGAAACAAATCAAAATGTCTCAAAAATAAATTTTCTACACTAAAGCCAACTGAAACTAATTTTCTAAAAGAAAATTAGATTATGTTTTTCCGTGGGGATCGCACGATCACAAAGCTCCTGCTCTATATAAATCACGAATCACGGCCTGCTGTCGATTTCTAATGACTGGAAGTAACTCGGACCTGAGACAGTGAAAAATATCGCTTTTGAACTATTCTCATAGTTTTTGCTTTGTTGATGGAACAGGAAATTAAATTTGTTCTTCTAGACTTCTTAGAGATTTTATTTCATTTCATTTTCTTCCAAATATTTGTCATTTTGTCTATTGTAACATCGTGAACTGAAATGTTTTCATTGTCATCTCCACTAAAATTGAGAACTTATGGAAGATACAACGAAGTTATAGTTTTATATTTTCAAACGAATGGAAAAAACGAGGCTTGTACGAACTGTCAAACTATTAGAAATTGTTTTGCATTTGTTTGTAATTTTGTTTGAATTCCAAGGCTAACACTACAAATGAGCACTTTTTAAATAATTAATCAAAAGATTATAGCACTGAGGGAATGTTTAAAGCTCGACGCATAGTGGAGAACTTTAAATTTCCCGAGTGCTGTGACCTTGATTATGCCCGTGGTACACACAACGTTTTATTTTATTTTGGTCCTCGAAATTAAAGGATTCAGTCAGTATGTATTTGTTATTGTTTTGCTGGCATTGTTAATTTTAGATATGATGTAGTTTCTATGCATGTACGTAGATTGTTGGTGTTGCTATGTTGTTTGTTTACAAACAATTGTTTTTAAATATTGTCAAATAAAAATGGTAGATATCCAACACTATTTCAAAGAAATATTGGATAAATTTAAGTCTGGACAGGGAATATTAGTACCACAGGTATATTCATTATTTTAATTTATAATAATGTTTATAAATACGTTTGGGAATTTAAATTTTAGTTATTAATTATTAACTTAATTTTTAAATAGAAGGATAGAATACACGAAAATATTGTCATCGAGTAAAAATTTAAGAAATATATTTACACCACGCCTTCTACGCAGTACTGGGTGTAGTACTCTGTCGTAGCAGATCTCGATAGGTAAGATATTTTGCCGTCAAATCACGGCTTCCAAATATGCTAATCTTGGGAGAGCCGTAGGTTTAATTTTAATGTGGAGTAAATAAATAAATTTAAGGCTGGACAGGGAATATTAGTACCACAGAAGTCGAAAGGGCTTTACGAAAAACAGTACGAATTTATTGTGTTTTCCGACATTTATCCATAAATTACGATATTCAATTTGTTTAAATAGCTGTTGCTTGGCAACTTTGCACGCTCTAGGGCTATAATAGCTAAATTACACCCGCTTTTCAGGGCCAATAACCAAGATTATGATGCCAAAATAAAATAAAGTTTTAAACTTGATTTTACTTGTTACAAAGGTGTAAAATAAAATATGATTAGTTATTTGGACGCAGAATTCAAATATCTACAAGATTTATTTGATATATTTTGCTCGAAAGTATTTCCTATATTGCATACTTTAATTTACTACCCGGTATATTCATTAATTTAATTTATAATAATGTTTATAAATAGATTTGGGAATTTAAAAATTGTAAGAACAATAATTCAGAAAATTTCGTGAACGTGATTATATTGCAAACACAGTGAAACAGGAGTGTCAGCAATTTGAAAAAATACAAGAAAATCGCTAAATTAACAGATTTTTTGTGAATCTAGTGACCTAGTTTTCGAAAGAACAAGAGAAGCCCGACATAACTTAAGTAGATATTTTATCTTCTTTTAATTGAATTATTGCCTTCTTAGTTACAAGTATAAAATATGGTGGAGTTACTAAACGAATGCTAATGAAATAATTAGAAATAAAAATAATAGTATATGAAAATACATAATACAGAAGGCAACCTATGTTTCATTCTATTTTCTCTGTTTCGGCTTTTCTCTGTATAATTTCTTTATAAAAATAGTAGACATTTGTCATTAAGGGAAAATTTTGGTAGAATAGTTAAGTTGGTGACCATGATTTGCAATTGACTCTGATATTTTTATAAATTGTGTTTCTTTATTTTGTTTATTTAATGTAGTTATACCAATCTATGATACAATATGTCACCAAAAATCGTTTAAGAATGCTCATTCTAGTATCAATATGCGTGCGAGAATATGTTATTCTAATGCCGAAACAGAGAATAGCTATTTACATAACAAGTGCGCGTAGACATACCTTGAACATAAGCGCAATTTTAAAGCACGCGCGAAGCGAGTCCTTTAATTTGCGTGAATTGTGCAAATGATGTCTTCGTGCACGAGTTTTGTACAATGCTTTTTGTAACGGGCAAAAATTATATAATCGACAATGAGGAAATTTATTAAATTTGAAGTGTGCATTAATATTGACAGTTAAGTATGTCATGAATTGACATTTGTTATTTGAAAACAAATTGTTTATTTTCTCTCGTAAAGTTTGTTAAAATAAGTCTGATTGATGGCGTTATAAGCTAATGACTCCATTTCTTTTATTAACTCCTTAAAATGTGTGTATATATAAGTACAATTAGCATTTTAATAATCAAAATTTAGAATAATAAAAAATGGGTGGTTTTTCAATTACTTTGCGCACTAGTGAACAAAATCAAATTTTCCATCGGTTTCCAAGGTAATGTAAACCTTATTTTGAATTATGTGAGTATAAAAAGATATTTTCCTACAACTGTGCGATTTCTTTGTTATTACGTAACTATTATTGCCTTGGTTACGTATGGAAAGTAGATGAATGCCGACCAAGTGCGTTTCCGAAAGCAAAGAAACACTAAGTGCGGAAAGTGCTTCATTACCTGTAAAAAAAGTTTTTTTGAGAGCGATTTAAATTTCGCGCCAAGCGCGTAATTCATATTTTGGCCACAGACGCTTATGGAAGAAGAAGATGCAGTGAGACAGCGCTAGTAAATATGCAGTAGTATATTTTGACGTTTATAAAAATAACCTTAAATTGCAGTATATCTAAACTGTACACAACTAATAAAAAGAACCGAACAAAGTAAAATATATCGATAAATGGTTTTAAGTAAGTGAAATACATAATATTTATTGTGTGTGTATATTATTAACACAGTTGTTACAGTTGCTTATATTGACATAATGTAAAGTGGAAACTTTTGTATTGTCTAAAGAAACATTGATTTCGTCCGTACCTGTTCATATTATTAACAGTAATATTATTGACAACAATTTCGGAGGCTTTAGAAGTACCAGCAGCAAGTTGATTGTCATTGTCGAAAATACATGCAACATAGCATGATCCGGAGCTTCAATTATCTTTGGAGGTATTTATAATAAAGAAAAATCACTCACTGTACTATTCCAATCTAGACGATTTTGAAGAAATTATCTTGACGTTAGTAAAATATTTTTAAATAATGTAGAACAATGTGCAAGCAATCAACAAACAAACCATAGCAACGCCGTAAAACATCGTTCTCGTGTAATATCATTAAAATTTTATAAATTTGGATAATATTTTAGTGATTTACTAAATCGCACAGTTGTAGGAAAAATGTTGTTTATAACACGTGCCGAAAAAGGTTACGTGCTCGTGCAGATTTCTGCACTTGCACGTAACAAGCCTTTTTCGGCACTTGTTATAAAAATAACTATTTCTTGGATTATAAAGTCAAATATTTTCTCTAAAAAAAATAATGTTGGAATGGAGTAAATTATAAAAGTTTAGTAACGAGAAGGAAATAATGGTTTAGGTAAAAAAATAAAACTTATAATAATTACAATATTTTTGCTGCATTGGTCATAAAGAACAAAGTTATGTTTGTAACAAATTGTAACAGTTTGTTTCTGCTGTCGTTATAGGTACTATAAAATGTTCCAACGTAGCGATATTGAATTCTAAGTCGTTAGTTCTATGTTCGACCATAAAAACTAACATAAAAACTGTTCTAGATCGTTCAAATACCTATACAGGCAAGAATTTGTTGGTCTAATTATACGACTAAGACCAAGCATTAAAATAAAATAGTACTTCTGCAATTGTTACACTTCATTTATTTCAACTAAATAGATAGAATAAACAACTACAGATAGATTTGTTTTCCTAATGTATTTGATTAAATGAAGTACCTAAATGAAAAATGTAAATATCTAATATTAAGAAACAGTATAAAATTTAATTCAACACTTATTTTTCTTTTTGCTTCTATTGATATTAACTCCTCGTAGTTAGTTAAATTAAGCTATTGTTTGAAATGCCTGTCTTCCTTTGGGCCATTTTATATAATTGTTAATTTGATACAAACATATCTTTTTATGAAAACACAATGTGCATGGCTTTTGCGAAACCAAAATCTATCATCAATACTTCTATAAAGCATTTTTGATTGCTCAAGGTCCAAATAGTAAGTAACAGACTATTTTTGATAGGAACAGGATGCCTTTCAGAAGTTGTACACAAAAAATTAAAATTAACAAATACGATAGTGGGAAAAAAAACGAAAAACTTGAAATTCGTGAAATTTTCTCAATTTTTAAACCGTCATAACATTGCAAAATTTAGCTAATTTGAACGAACTTTCGAGGGCAAAAAATGTTTAAAGTGTCTAGTTTAAAGGCATACATGCGATCTTAGAGTTGACTCCCTCCGCCGCCCCTCAACCCGTAGAAAAAAATGTTTAGTGGAAAAAAACATCCATCTTTGACGATCTAAGAGATATTTTTGGTCTCGATTTACCATCAGGGCAATAAAATTTATTTAATTCCCTGCAAAAATTCAGTAATTTTTGTAAAAAAACACACATCCATCTAATGGGCTAGTGAAAGTGAGTGACAGCAACAATTCCAACCTATAATATGTATAAGTTCAACACTAATTCATTCATCAACAAGTTCCTATTTTCAGCATCTATCGATTCCATTAGAAATCCATTAGTGACTCCAATACCAATTTGCAATGAATTTCACTTATTAATTTATCGATAAATAAAGGAACTCGTCTGATGTATCGATTTAATCTTATTATTTACTACAAGACTGTTTTAATATGAAAATACCCACTGACCCGTAACATATTCCTAATAGTCATAGTTTGGTTGTTTTTGAGCCGCAGTCAAAAAACATTGCCGATGCCTGCACTAACATTTCATATGTAAACTAATCAGTGGCGTAGCCCGGGAGGGTTCAGGTCCGAACCCCGCCCTTGACGATTTTAAAATAAAACAGAAATTCCATTTGTAAACTCTTATTTCAATTTTTCTAAATTAAATAGTTATTTTATAACAAGTGGCGCAAAAGGCTTGTTACTTGCAAGTACAGAATTTAACGCACGAGGCTTGCCGAGTGCGAAAATCTACACGAGCACGTAACCTTTTTCGGCACGTGTTATAAACAACATTTTTCCTACAACTGTGCGATTTAGAATATAACTAAAATATTGTCAAAATTTATAAAATCTTAATGATATTCACGAGAACGATGTTTTACGGCGTTGCTATGGTTTGTTTGTTGATTGCTTGTACATTGTTCTACGTTATTTAAAAATATTTCACTAATTTTAAGACAATTTCTTCAACATCGTCTTGATTGGAATACTACAGTGAGTGATTCTTCTTTATCATAAACATCTCCAAAATTAAATGAAGCCCCAGATCATGCTATGTTGGATCTATTTTCGACAATGACAATCAACCTGCTGCTGGTACTTCTAAAGCCTCTGAAATTGTTGTCAATAATATTACTGTTAATAATATGAACAGGTACGGAAGAAATCAATGTTACTTTAGACAGTACACAAGTTTTCACTTTATATTATGTCAATATAAGCAACTATAACAACTGTGTTAATAATATACACAAACAAAATATTATGTATTTCACTTACTCTTAAAATATAACCATTTATCGATATGAGGCGCCGTTTGCGACAAAACGTTTTGAATATTTCATGTAAATTAAAACAATATATTCTATGATTAAACGTATATACAAGATTTATGCAGTAAAATATTACACATTTTGAGGAAATATACTAAATAAATTGAAAAATAGCAACTGTGTAAAATATTACCTCTTGCATTTTGTCGTACTTCAAATGCGTATATCAGACATAATTCTAGAATACAGACTAGGATTAGAACATTTGCCGCAAGATGGCTCTGCTTATTACAGTGTTCTGTAGCAATTTAAATTTATTTCCTACTTTACCAATAGTGTAAAAATCAAGGATGACCAAAGTTTTAGTGAGTAAATGGTTGCCTATTTCATTGACGCCAACAAATATTTTTAATTAAACAATAAATAGGTATAGTTTTCTATTTTGTTGTCCCAAGACAAGAGAAAACAAATATTTGACTAATAAATGACAAAACTTTTACAAATAAATTATTACTTTTTATTTCACAACTTAGCCAAATAAGTTTGATGTACTATATCTTGAATACTCAAGGTATTAAGCAGCTCCACCGGCTATAAATTTAAAAATAATTTTTTGCGCAGCCGTTGTGTCCCAATAAAATTTAAGGAGAAAATATTCAAATAAAAATTGTAGATATTTCAATATTGCATATGTTTATGGGATGGCTAGCTCAAGTGGTATGAAGTCGGCCTGTGGATGCTGAGGTCCCTGGTTCGATTCCCACAGGCGACAAATTTTCATAATTTGAAATGCTATCCCTGTGGCTCCTCCACCACTAACATGTTTGGGGGCCGTGATTTGACGACTGGTAACCGCACTTCACGCGCAAAATATATCACTTACCGAGATCTGCTTCAGCAGAGTGCCACACCCAGCAATGGGTAGAAGGCGTGATGATATATTTATTTATTTATTTATTGCATATGTTTAGTTAACATTTCTTGTTTTACTTGATTAGTTACTGTAAAAACTAGATTAAAATTAACTAAGTATGTGGAAGATGATCGAAATGCGAACAAATAAAATTTTTAAATGTAGAAGATGTCAATGAATAACACCGATTAATAAACAACGTATATAAACAATAGATTTGCATAAGTTATCTCATCTGCACCCCGATACTCCTTTTTATGAGTACTTATGTGATTTATTTGCCTCGATTGATTACAAACACATAGTTTAATTTCTGTCTATGTACACAAATAATAATTATTATTAATGCAAAGTATCTTTGGTCTCAACTAAAATTATTGTTTTTTTTTTGGTAATGGTGTCATTTTTTAAACATGTATTATAAATTTATGTTTACTTTTTGGTTTTTTTTATTTTCGGAATATTTTGTTGTTATTCACAAGACTACTACTTTATTTTAATATTTGGAACAATTGCTTTGCAATAATTATTGGTTACCTTAGAGATCAACATTTTTTTTTTTTACTCTTTATTCCCTAGTTAAATAAATAATCATCAAACCTTTTACCCATTTCCATGTGTGGCAGTCTGCCGGGACAGATCTTGATAAGTGATTTATTTATACGCGTGAAGTGCGGTTACCAGCCATCAAATTACAGTCTTCCAGAGATGTAAGTGGTGAGGGAGCCACAGGGATAATTTTAAATGTGGTGAAAATCAGTTGCCGGCTATGGGAATTGAACTCGGGTTCTAATTTACACAACCCGGCTAGCTACCATTGTGCCATAAGTTGATAAGTAGCCCTTAATAAATAATAGTCAAATGTTCAGAAAAAACAGAATAAAAAATCGGAGAAATTATAAATTTACTATAAATGGCTCAAATATTAAATAAAACATAAATAATAAATATATGTGGGGATGTAACTATGACTATAACTAACAACGAAAGCAAAAAATATTTGTAAAAGAAATGAAGAGAACATTTTTTTCATTACATTAAAAAATATATATAGGAAATATCTATCTACATTAGACAACCAAATACACATCCCGAAATAAGACACATTGCAGAAGGTACTAATGACAAACTGTTACCCGATAAATCCAAGAACAGATATTGCACTAACTGTAATGTCAATATAAACTATTTTGATTCAAATAAATAAAATATTACCCTCATTCTACTAGTCATGTCAATATAAACAATTTTGATTCAAATAAACAAAATCTTACCCTTTCAATCACCGATTAATGTTAACCATGATTAAATAATAATGGAAACTATGGTTTCCATTATTATTTAATCATGGTTAACATTAATCGAGCGTAAACCGGCGATTGAAAAACTGGCCCTTATTCTACTAATCTTTTCTTAAAATGTATTGAAGGTTCGAGACAATCGTTTTTAGAAACATGTCGTGAAAAAATGTGGTGTCTAACACGAGAAGAAACAGTTTTTTCCACTCTCGCTCGAATTGCCTCATGAGCGAGTGGAAAAAAGAGGCACTTTCTTCTCTAGTTTAACAAATAACTATTTATAATGTCTCTATGTAATATGAATTTATCATAACAATGATATAATTTTCCATAACATACAAATTTAGAAGTATTTATTTTTAGGTTACTTAAAAATTGTAATCTCATTTCCGTTAGCTATAAAGAAATTCCAGTTTTGTTAATGTTACTTAAACTAAACCTAAGATAGTTATTTTAAATCTGGAGAAAAAGATTAAAAATTATATTTTGTACACCCCTTGGGTGTACATTTCATAGCGCCATTTCGTTCGAATATTGCACTATCTCTCCAAAATGCAGCGGAACTACCTGAAATTCAGCGCCATCTCTGAATAAGTGGCACAATCCTATTCTGTATATATTTTTAACGCGACAAAAATATCACAATATACAGGTTTATAATATACCCGATTTTCTTAATACAGTACACAAAATTTGTATATATACAATATTTTTTGTAATATTGTAATAAATTTAATATATATACAATATTTTATGTGATATTGTCAAAAATTTAGTATATATTGTGAAAAGAATTGTATATTTACGAGTCTGTATATTGTCGCAAACGGCGCCTCATATATCGATATATTTTACTTTGTGCGGTTCTTTTTATTAATTGTGTACATATATACTACAATTTAAGGTTATGTTTATAAACGTCAAAATATACTACTGCATATTTACTAGCGCTGGCTCACTGCATCTTCTTCTTCCATAAGCGTCTGTGGCCAAAATATGAATCCCGCGCTCGGCGCGATATTTAAATTGCTCTCAAAACAACTTTTTTTTGACAGTTACGTCACGAAGCATTTTTCGCACTAGCGTTTCTCTGCTTACAGAAACGCACTAGGTCTGCATTCATCTACTTTCCATACGTAACCAAGGCAACAATAGTTACGTAATAACAAAGAAAAAGCACAGTTGTAGGAAACATATATTCTATCAAAAACAGTTAAATTTCATGCTATAATTTGTAAGTATCAAAACTAGTTACTTAGTTCCACTTTATTTCATAAACCACCCAGCCTCAAACTTCTAATCTTCCCAAGAACAATTCCAATAACACTGTTCAAGTAGGTACTAATCTTCTTGTTTATATCTATCAACCATCTAGATTCTAAAACTAACACCTTTACTACTTACCCCTCAGATCACTTCCAAAGACAGGTACCTCGATTAAATTAATACACCAGGTTTGATGAATAGAGTTCATAGAACTTCATAATGCTAATATGTATGTTGGAAACTTCGTTCGATTGACAGGAAACTGGGAAACGCTGTAAAAGGGCGTGAGGGGTAGTGTTACAGGAAGGTAGGAAATGAAACGTTGCTTCCTGTTTGATGGTTAAACAGGAAATTAATCATGGAGGTGTAAAATGGAAGTGGGAGTATGCATTGATAGGTGATTAATTGATTTAATGTATGGATTTGATAGGTAAAGATTACAAATTTAGTGTAGTCTAGGTTGGGAAAGACTATACTGTGGAGTAGGTGGCTCAGTGGTATCGAATCAGCCTGTGGATTTAAGAATTAAGGTTTAATTATCACAACCGACAAATAATTGTCACCACATTGAAATTTCTCCTGTGGCTCCCCCTCTATTAACATCTTTGGGGGGCGTGATTTGATGGCTAGTAACGCTATAAATATATCACATACCGAGATCTGCTACGGTAGAATGCCACATCCAGTAATGAGTAAAAGGCGTAATTATATTTTTTTACCAGACTAAACATTTTATTTTACTTCTTGAGTTTGGTACACAATTATTATTTAGAGCAGTGGATTTTAAAGTGTGGGTCGCGACCCCTCGAGGGGTCGCGAAGACAATGAAGGGGGGTCGTCGGAAGCTATTTACAAATTTTAAAATACATATTTCCAAAGATTCATCCCGTTTCAAACTTTTATTTAAACTTTAAGGATTAATAAATTAAAAAATTATACTATTTATTTAGATCCTTATATTTATATTCACGTTATTCATTTAAATAATATGATAGATATGAAATTGGGGATATCACCATTTATTTCCTCATATATTTCTACATAATTATGGGGTAATGGCACAGTGGTAGCAAGTCGGCCTGTGGATCCAAAGAACCCTGGTTCGATCCCCACAGCCGACAAAACATTTTCACCAATTTAAAATTACCCCTGTGGCTCCCTCACCACTAACATCTTTGGGAGCCGTGGCTGGACGGCTGGTAACCGCACTTCACGCACATAAATATATCACTTACGGAGATCTGCTTCGGCAGAGTGCCACGCCCAGTAATGAGTAAAAGGCGTGATGATATATTTATTAATTTGATTTATTTTTATTTTTTAATCGCCGTGATCGCCAAAATGTATGATAATGAAAATGCGAATTTTTTGGTTGAATCAGTTTAAAAACCGAAAAAAATTAAAATATGGTTCTATATAAATCAGACTACGAGAAATCGAATGCCGCTAACTATTATTTATTTATATTAATTGTGAAAAAAACCTTGCCACCGCCGGTATTTGAACAACGGAGGTGGTGGATACAATTGCCGGCGTTGGCAAATGATTATTTATTTATGTTACTGTATACAACAGCCGAGCCGCAATGTGGTAATTCATATATTTTTGGTTTGGGTAGTATTTGAATTAAAGCATTATAATAAATATAACAATAATATAACAATCGAATAAAAAAACCGAGCATTCATAAAATCACAAACCATCTTTTCCATTAAACAAGTTCATGATCATGATAAAAATAACCTTGTTTACATTTAGCATTACCTAATGAACTATTTACATTATGAATGAAAACTCAGCAACTGAGTAAACTAAAACATGATTATAAATAAATTAGAAACTGAATTGCATCATACACGCACTCTACTCCTGTTCTGTACTTTGTAGTACGGATAGAACCCAGTCATGACGCTATGAGGCTATGTATAAATTATTGTTATTTCATTTTACATTTTACTGCTTCATCGGAGTAGCTAGCACACCATAAAATGCAATTCTCTATAGTTCATCTGCAACAGTAGTGTTGCTTCTGGTGGAACTGGTTATAGTATTTGTAAAACTTTTATTTTATCTTCGTTCGCGCGTACAATACAGTTACAGAAATAGATGGCAGAAATAACGGAATAGATATTTGTAGTTTTATAAATTTAATATTGCGGCTTTTGAATAAAATATAACACGGAACGAATAAAAGGTATATTTTGTTATATCGTAGTTCAAGTTAAGGAATATATCCAACTATTGGACAATATCTGTATTGCAGTTTATAGAAACACAAAATCTGCATCTTTGAACATTGATTTTCATTATAAAACAATTATGGAAAGAAAAATATTGTATACTATAATTCGAAAGCATCAAAAAGCTAATACAATTTCTAACTACATCGGATTACTTTTATTTATGTAGAATTATTAGTAAGTCGAAAGATAATTATGTAAGGGATGAAATAAAATTTCAATTATTTGCTGGATTTCACGCTTTAGTTACATAGAATGTTTAATATTTCAACGTTTTCGTAATTTTTAAACTAAGTTACATAATTGGTTTAAATACAATTTTTAAATATATCTGTTAATTTATAAACAAACAAGCGACAAACATATTGAAATTTAATGCTTCAAGACTCAAATTTATATTTAAATCATTTATTGTCTACGTACTACGGACAATTGAATGCCAACCTCTGCAAATGTCTCTTTTTTTTTCAAAAAATCATAACTTTTTTAAAAATAATCCGATTTTGATTCTGTTTTAAGTTCCAGTAACAAAAATGTCCATATTTTCATTATCTGATGACAGATTTGTCAATTGACGGCTGATGATTCCCATAGAAAGCTTGGAAAATCATCTTTTTTTTTAGAAAAAAAGTGGTTCTCGTTTGGAGGTGGCTGGGGGAAGGGAAAGGGAGGTTAGTCAAAATCAATTTACAGCTTTTCAAAGACTAGACTTTGGGCTACTTCGGAAAAAAAATTTCATCCAATTTTCTTCAAAACTGACAAATTGACAGTGGTTTGAAAAGTGACGTTTTTTTGGGATTTTTTAGGTGACCGGTTTTTTTTTTGTGTATGTGCGATTCTGAGTTATGATCGCCATAAGCAAGAACTCAACTTTACAAGCGTTTATATTTGTTCACAGACGATGAATGTGTTTCATATTTCAACAGGGTGCGTATGACTACCCAATGTTTACATGCGCCAAATTTCATTCAGATCTGCAAATATTTTTGTCTCGCTAGTACTACCTTAAGAAAAATTAAACACTCGACCTTCGATCTCGTGTCTAAACTTTTCTTGCGTGTTTTATATACCTAATAAAACACTTGTATAATAAATAACTATTATCTGACATCTTGCATATAAAACTAGACTAACAAAATGCAACATAATCTCAATATCTCTAGCGAGCCACAGGAATATAATTACGTTGCAGTGGATGCATGTCCGCGACAGTCTGAATCATTATATACTAGCAGTGATGTAATTAGTCAATTAATCAATTGCATGCGTGTAACAGACGAGCAAGCAGCGAACAGGACACTGCTCTGCGTCTGTACGAATGTTCTGCAATGTGCTGTGTCCTGCGCACCCATTACATACAACATATATTGTGTGCAAACAACTGTTTTCATAGCCTGCCCCGTCATCTGGTATCTAATGTTCTACGGGGTGATGTATGTGAGGTCGCAGGAAAGTTTATTTGGTTCCGGAGATATATTTTCTCAGTTTAGGTTTACGGAGGTTGGTTTTATTTTTCTCTGGGAGTTTCGAGGATTTTTATGTAATAAGTGTAGGACATAGTGAAAGTGAAATTGCTTTATGAATTAGAACTTTATACAGGACATAATGTGAATAACTACTAGATTCGAAAAGAGGATTATATTTGGAGTTAACTAACTTTATTTATATATCGAAATGAAACTTTGGTATTAGAAATTTTCAGTAATAATATAGCAAGAGAGTGAGAATAAATTGAAAATAATTTGACAGATCTTTCGAAAACTTGTTGCCAGGCAATAATCACGAAAGCCCGTAGGGCTTGAGTGGCTATTGCCAAATGGCAACAAGTTGGAGAAAGATACTGAAGAATTATTTTCTAATTTATCGAACTCTCGAATTATATTGAATTAGATTTTTTTTTGACTTAGCTGTTGAGATCGATTCATCCAACTTAAAAGCTTTTGAACTGGGTTCATATCGATTGATTACTTATTAATGTGTTCTTGGAAGTTGTTTCCAAAATTTGTTGATGTATTTCTGTATCTGAAATGGAACTAAATCGATATTTTCCACACATTTAACTTGATGCGTTGACAGTTTTAAATAATTATTTGACAACTACCTATCATTTGTCAACAAAAAGAAAAACCACAGAGATTATTCTCGGGCATAATCACAAGAGCTTTATTCTCAGTATAATGACAGGATTGGTTAAAACGCAGACACGTGACATACACCAGTAGATACTTTACATCTATTGATTTTTGTTTAGATTTTTTTCTTTTTTCATAATTATTTTTATTTAAGTTCATTGATATAATTTTTTCTAAGATTCAAAAGTTGGTAATTATTAAATGTAACTAATAATAAAAATACTTTCATTAATATATAAATATTTGATTTATTAGGACGGAAAATACAATTTTCGCGTCGTTCGACAATATTACGATACTCGAAATAGTATTTTTAGTCCGATTGAAACAGAATACTTTTTTACCAACTAACAAAGACTACAAAAGTATTTAATATCCTGTGCAATGAAAGGAACTAGTTAAGCACAATAATGGTTTTCAAGTTTCTAAGAATTTTAATTCGAAATGTGTATTTACACCAATAAAACGAGATTAAATTCATAGTAGATGTAAATTCCAAGAAAATACCTCTGATAACAAATTCAACTCATTCGACATTGTAAATCTAGCTTTATCGGATAATCCTTTATTGTAGCCTTTATTTTATTTTATTTATACCCCCTTTTCCACCTCTCATTCCTTTATAATCCTCAGCGTAATGCAGCCCTGCTGCTTGTTTGCCGGTTACAGAAACAGACACAGAATTTCCATTCCTTGTCTTATTGTCCGATCTTCACTCTTTTATGTTCAATTTTTATAGTCTGTTCCATAATTTATTAACACAATGGTACAGTTCGTTCACATTTTATTAGATTGTATATAAAGTGCATACACAAATAAAAATTTGCATTTATTTAAGAATAAATATTTCATTAGTATTTAATTAGATTTACATTTATAACCTTTTCACTTAAGAAATTTTATTTATCTTGACAGTGTATTGCCCTTAAAATAAGTACGATATATATATATATATATATATATATATATATATATAAGTAAAAAATCTTACCGGGATCTGCTTTGGCAGAGCGCCACAGCAAGTAATGGGTAGAAGGCGTGATGATATATTTATTTATTTTTTTATATTTATAATTAATATAATAATATAATGAGATGGCTAGCTCAGTGGTATGAAGTCGGCCTGTGGATCCTGAGGTCCCTGGTTCGATTCCCACAGGCGACAAATTTTCATAATTTGAAAAAGCTATCCCTGTGGCTCCTCCACCACTAACATGTTTGGGGACCGTGATTTGACGACTGGTAACCGCACTTCACGCGCACAATATATCACTTACCGAGATCTGCTTCAGCAGAGTGCCACACCCAGTAATGGGTAGAAGGCGTGATGATATATTTATTTATTTATTTATAAAAAATATGTTGAAAACATCTATACTACGAGATACCCATAAAGTGACATTAATTTCATCAATTTATGTATAATCGTCCAATAATATCTTTCCCAAAGGTCAGAAGAGATTAAAAAACTCGTTGGTCACATTTCTAAACATAAAAGGATGTTCATATTTCTATTTTTAACAACTTAATGTCCAATAATATCCGCTTTTATCCTTCAGCCGGGCACACAACATGTAAAACTTTTGCAAAGGTCAACACTGCACAAAAAATGCAATCAACAAGTTCACAACAGGACTCAAAGCATTCTTTATTGAACATCACAGCAAGCGTTGAGTGATTATTTTGTTCCGAAACTCGGTCAAAGTGAACAATTCCAATCAATTTGGAATAAAATGGTGAAAAATATCAGTTTTAAATGAAGAGAAATGAATATTTTCAATGAAACACAGAATGGGGTAGCACATTTATAGAATGCTTTGTGGTGTGTTCATGTGTGAATTTTTTTAACTCGGCCAACATTTACATGTTTTAACACATTTTTCAAAAGAGGTATCAAGAAGCATTAAATGTGGGAATGAAAACTGAAGTTTTGTTTTGGAAAAACTCTGGTTTTAATGGCTTCATATATATTTTTTGTTTTTTAATACCGTGGGTGTTTTTTTCTGTTTCAATATCAATTTAAAAAAATATTAATTAATTAATATATTGCCATCAGGCGAACACATTTTAAATATCTTCTTCTTTCTCTTCTATCTCGCTTCCTTATTACCTTGGGGGCATGGATATATTTTAAATATAAGATAATTAAACGTATGACCTTAATTTATAAAAAATAGTATTAATACAAAATAAAAACCCACTCTTCATAAATCAACTGCCACCAATTTTCGTGACTCAGATAAAATAGCTTTTACTATTGCTTTGACACAAAAATGAATAAACCTCAATTTTATATATACTGGGTGTTCCACGGAAAGCGAACCATAGGCGTTTAATACTGAAAAACTGTTTTTCCGTGCGCATTGCTTCCACAAATTATTTTAGTCAAAAATGCTTCAAATAGATTTTAAAATTATGTAAATAAATCAACACATAAAATTTATTTTGCATGCTTTGTAACAACACTTATTAGGTATGAAAATGATACTAATTGTCTCGGAACAATCGATAGCCAATGAATTGAAACAAAAGTAAACAAATGTTTGACGTTTTATCTGTCAATTGTCAGTAATAATATAACAAAAGAGTAAGAATAAATTGAAAATAATTTGACAGATCTTTCGACAACTTGTTGTCAGGCAATAGTCACGATAACTACGGGTCAGGCAATAGTCACGAAAGCCTGTAGGGCTTGAGTGGCTATTGCCAAATGGCAACAAGTTTGAGAAAGAAACTGGAGAATTATTTTCTAATTTATGGAACTCTCGAGTTATATTTAATTAGATTATTTTTTGACTTAGCTGTTGAGGTCGAACCAACTTAAAAGATTTTGAACTGGGTTCATATCGATTAATTACTTATTAATGTTTTCTTGGAAGTTGTTTTCAAAATTTATTGGTGTATATCTGTATCTAAAATACAACTAAATTGATTTTTTTCACACATTTTACTTGACGCGTTGACAGTTTTAAATAATTATTTGACAAATACCTATCATTTGTCACAAACAAACAAAAAATTTACAGAGATTATTCCCGAGAATAATTACAAGAGCTTTATTCTCAGTATAATAATGACAGAATTGGTTAAAACACAGACACATGATATACAATAAAGCACTTCATTGGTTTTGGGAAACGTCAAAAAATTATCTTCATTTATTTTAAATAAAAAATAAATTAATATATCATCACGCCTTCTACCCATTACTGGGTGTGGCACTCTGCCGAAGCAGATCTCGGTAAGTGATATATTTTGCGCGGGAAGTGCGGTTACCAGTCATCAAATCACGGCCCCCAAAGATGTTATTGGTGGAGGTGCCACAGGGGTAGTTTTCTTGAAATTATGAAAATAGTTTGTCGCCTGCGGGAATCGAACCAGGGTACTTAGAATCCACACGCCGACTTCATACCACTGAGCTAGCCACCCCATATAATCAAATTAAATTAATGATATGGTTATATTTGAAAAATCTAAAGCCCAATTTTTTTTTTAGTATAAATGAAGTACCATTATCAAGTCAAGTGCTTAATAAAACGTCCACATTACTTCCAGTGACAAATTCTCCTAAATTTTATTTAGCGTAAAACAAAAGCAGTGACATTTCATGGCACATGACTCCCCTACCCTCAGCAGCCCTTCATCCCCTTCTCACAGAGAAACCTACAGCGAAAAGCTACAACCAATTAGCATGCACCAGTACACATACCTAAACTGTCATGTGTACAATGCGGATGTGAATGTGCCTTTAATGGATAACTCGATGCAGGATCCTGGACTATTCGGATCACGTGACTTCGTGGCAGTGGGGATTGTCCCAGAGGATAGGGTAGAGAACTGTAAACTAGTTACCGACATGGAGAGAACGTGTGTTCTTAACGGCTTTGTAATAACAACGATAAATACTCGTTATTGATTTCACATTTGATTTAAAGTGGAACAAATGTTGGCCTTGTGATTTATTTTACTTAAATTTGTTGGCAGTATCTGCGTAAGTCTAGGAAAACTTATCCTATAAATATTAATAATAATATAAAAAGTTTGGTAGTATGTATTTGCAAAAAAAAGAGTGATTAATTAGTAATTAGCAAACTTTATATTTCATTCTCAAATATATTAATAGTATATTAAAGAACTAGTTTTATAATGCAATCTGTTAACGCACGAGTCCAAATTTAGAAAACGAGGCGCTCTGCGGCGAGTTTTACAAAGGACGAGTGCGTTAACAGGCCTTATGAAACGTGTTCTTTATACTATATTTTCTATTGAGCTAATTTTATAATTCTGTTAGAATTTTAAAAACAGCGACTTTTCAAAAATATAAGTTGATGTATTTATTATGGGATGGCTAGCTCAGTGGTATGAAGTCGGCCTGTGGATCCTGAGGTCCCTGGTTCGATTCCCACAGGCGACAAATTTTCATAATTTGAAAAAGCTATCCCTGTGGCTCCTCCACCACTAACATGTTTGGGGGCCGTGATTTGACGACTGGTAACCGCACTTCACGCGCAAAATATATCACTTACCGAGATCTGCTTCAGCAGAGTGCCACACCCAGTAATGGGTAGAAGGCGTGATGATATATTTATTTATTTATATGTATTTATCATTCGTGTTGGTAGTATTTCTCATAACACAGACAATTGAAATATCATATTTTTTGACAATTAATCAATATTTTTTCTGTATTGTGTATGTTTTAAATTTTGTCTGTTTCTAGTATATTTTGTTAGTAATATTTCAAAACCGACAATTTACAATTTTGAGGTTATGTGTTATTCATCTGTCAAATTTAAGAGCATTCATACCACTCCTACAAAATAAAAAATGCCAAAAACAGTGCGCTTATAGATCTCCTTAGCAACGTGTTTACAGTGCGTTTATAGAGCTGAATAGAGCTATAAAAACACCGAAATAGAAAAAAATATTTATTTATTACTCATTTATTCAAACCGTTTATTCAGTTTGAAATTTAATCTTTACACACTACTTTTTACAGGTTAATTATAAACTTTATTTTTTATGGGGTAGGTAGGTCAATGATATCGAGTCGGCCTGTGAATTCGAAAACTCGGGTTTGATTCCCACAACCGACTAACAGTATTCACCACATTCAAACTATCTCTGTGACCCCCCTTGGAGGCTATAATTTGACATCTGCTAACAGCACTCCACGCGCATATCACTTATCGAGATCAGTTACGGCAGAGTACCACCCCCAGTGAAGGGTAGAAGGAGTGATATATTTATTTTACATAGTAGAAAAATTAATAAATACAATTTTTACTTACAAAACAATGCGAGCAACGTATCTGTTGAAAAGCCGTAGCACTACTGAAGTTAAAAACAATGTGAAACAGTCATTTCAATGTATTTTCCGAATTATTCTTGTTCAACCCATATTTTGCTTCCAATATAACATGACAGTCAGCTGAATTCAACACGCGTCTTTAGCCCAGAGATCGTCTCTACGTTAGTAAACATTTATTGTGTATGTCTTTTTGCATGTTGTTGTTTTTAGAAATACATACAAATAAAAATAAAACAAATAAGTGTAACAAATCAGGGTGGTCAAAATTGAGAATTTATCTTGACCACTGATTGTCGACGTGCTGAAGTTGAATAATAAGTAATGAACGCTGTAAGTGCGAGTGGTAAATATTTATTAAAACAACATAATAAAAACTAACATAAAATAAAGATAATGAATTAATTAAACAACAAATAACAAATTAATAACATCATAGTCAACGGCCATGGCTGCACTCGTTGGAACTGATCTAAGCGATAACGCGAGTTAAGTAACGTTGCGCGCGGGTAGTACTTGGATGGGTGACTGTCCAGAGAAAACCCGCGTTGCTGTTGACCATAATACCTAAAACGCAGATCAGGGCGTAATGGCGGCATATGACCTGAGTAGTTGGTCCGCCAAAGAAGCCATAAAAAAAACATCATATTCTCAGGATAGACACCCTCGAATATTCTTCTACTCACGAATCATAACTACTATCTACTTACGTACTATCTACTACATTCGAACTGTGTGCTACATTGTATACTATCATCTACTATCTACGAACTGTATGCTACATTGTATACTATCTATTCTTAACTATCCTTCACTATGGCATTTATAGTAAATAAATGCTAGATCGCAATAATTTCGCTGAATGTGACAAATGCCTCAAACGTTCGCGCGTGTTCCAAAAGGTGAATAACATGACATGTGTCTTAAAGACGCAATCTAATCAATAATTCTGCAAACGGTTTTTCTTACACATCCTGTCTGTTACATAAGTTAAACATTTGTATTATTTTAGTTTATTTGTTATAAGTGGTAATAATTATTGGTTTGATTCGATTTGTTTGTTTTGATTGATTATTCAGTCTTAACTGGAATAGAGTATAGTGCAAGATACTTTTGATACAAATTTCAGTTATCTGTTGTAGGAATCGAACCAGGATTCACATTTTGTACCAGTATTACCACATTGTATTTTATAAATAAGGTCAAATAAAAATCTGTATATGTATACGTCCAATTGTCTAATGAACTTGAAAAGTTTATTTCATTGCGCCAACGCTAACTCAACTTGAAATGTAATTCAGTTTTAGTTCAAACTGAATTTAAATTCTACAGAACGAACGTGAAGTTTGAATTGGCGGAGAATAGCGTCACAACTGACTGCTGCGAATCTAATTAATGATTTTAGTACGTACTATTCCTGACTGCCAAGTCCTAAAATTTGTAGCTGACTAAAGATAATCTATGCTGAAATTAGATTAATTATTGGAACTATTAAACAGCTTACCAAGAAATATGCTTTATATTTATTACTAGTTTCATCCTTAATAAATATATTCTACCGTACACGGTTTACTATTATTAATTTGAGGATTCAATTACTCAAATTAATCACAGATTTAAACGTATTATCACCCTATTAGAATTGCATAGCCGCCGGGATATTTATTAATCCAACAAGCAATTTGTAGAATGTGATAGAGAAATATACATGGTTTATGTTTAAACGCAGGAACGACACTCCCTTTATTTCTTATCTTTTTTATTCGTTTTCTGAACTTACATTGAGTGTTTAACTGCAATTGTGTGGAATTCACTTTCAAAAACAAACGCAAGAACGACACTCCCTTCCTTTCTTATCTTTGAATTCGTTTGCAGTTCTTATATAGAGTGTTTAACTGCAATTGTGTGGAATTCACTTTCAAAAACAAGCTTAGAAACGACACTCCCTTCCTTTCTTAGCTTTGAATTCGTTTTGAGATCTTATATAGAGTGTTTAACTGCAATTGTGTGGAATTCACTTTCAAAAACAAGCGCAGGAACGACACTGCCTTCCTTTCTTATCTTTGATTTCGTTTTCAGTTCTTATATAGAGTGTTTAACTGCAATTGTGTGGAATTCACTTTCAAAAACAAGCTTAGAAACGACACTTCCTTCCTTTCTTAGCTTTGAATTTGTCTTCAGTTCTTGTATAGAGTGTTTAACTGCAATTGTGTGGAATTCACTTTCAAAAACAAACGCAGGGCGGCTCTCCCTTCCTTTCTTATCTTTGATTTCGTTTTCAGTTCTTATATAGAGTGTTTAACTGCAATTGTGTGGAATTCACTTTCAAAAACAAGCGCAGGAACGACACTTCCTTCCTTATTTATCTTTGAATTCGTTTTCAGTTCTTATATAGAGTGTTTAACTGCAATTGTGTGGAATTCACTTTCAAAAACAAGCGCAGAAACGACACTGCTTTCCTTTCTTATCTTTGAATTCGTTTTCAGTTCTTATATCGAGTGTTTAACTGGAATTGTGTGGAATTCACTTTCAAAAACAAACGCAGGAACGACACTGCCTTCCTTTATTATCTTTGAATTTGTCTTCAGTTCTTGTATAGAGTGTTTAACTGCAATTGTGTGGAATTCACTTTCAAAAATAAACGCAGGGCGGCTCTCCCTTCCTTTCTTATCTTTTTGTTTCATTTTCAGTTACTGCATTGTGTGAACATTTCTTTCATATACAAGTGCAGGCCAATGCTTTCATCTTTTCTAATCTTTGTAGATTCGTTGTTAGATTCCTTAATAGATTCGTTGTTAGGAGTAAGCGTGAGTAATTTGAGATGTTTTACGCATATGGTATGTATGTCGAAGAAAGAAGATGAATGATAAGAGAATAGGAGTGATTGAGTGTTGTGTGATGAATGTTTTCGAGTGTGATAAGTAAATGAGTTTATATGGAGTGATCTATGATTGTGGTTGAAGTGAGGGTGGTGTGTTTGGATGGGAATGTTTGACGAGGACTGATTATTTGATGAATGTAATGAGTAAATATTTTATGAATGATTTTAGGGTTCGTGCTACCCCATTTGATGAGTTATAGCGTAACGATATGTATGTATGTATGTATGTATATATGTTTAATCTTTAATAAACCAAACAAAAAGTTCAATTAATATTTGACAACAATATTTCACGGTTATTTAAAATTTTTAGTAGTTTAACTTTTTCAACATATTGTCAATTGCAAAAAAATGTAAAAATGTGCCGGTCCTAAATGAGAGTACAATTGCAAAGAATTGTAATCATTAGAATGGTATTCGCAAGGAGGTCAAGAATCCATAACAGCCGTAACATGTGTTGCTAATGGTGTACGTGTATACGATGTTAAAATAAAAAAATTATTTTATTTTGGCTTCATAAACTTGTTTATTGTCCCTCAAAAGCGGGCGTAATTGGCTATTATAGCTCTAGGGCGTATAAAATTGCCAAGAAACAGCTATACAAATGAATTAAAATCGTGATTTAATGGATAAATGTCAGAAAACAGAATAAATTCGTTTTGTTTTTGTTCTTTTGACTTCTGTGGTACTAATTTTCACTGTGCAGACAATCTACGTACATGCATGGAAACCACAGCATACATAAAAATTAACAACGCCAACAAAACGATAACGAATACCTAGTGACTAAATGTTTTAATTTCGAGGACCAAAATAAAATAAAACGTTGTGTGTACCACGGGCATAATCAAGATCATAGCACTCTCATCTACCGTCGAGCTTTAAACAACTTCTCAGTGCTATAATCTTTTGATTATGTCCTTAACACATAAGTAACTATTATTTTGTACATATTAATATTGTTGAATGTTGATTATTTCTTATAATAAGAATATCTTTTTTATATAAATTTATTATCGTTATTCAAATATTTACACTCAGTTTTTATTATTCATCAAAACTGATTTTAATAATAAAAATAATATTATTATAAAAAAGAAACGATGGGGTGGCTAGCTCAGTGGTATGAAGTCGGCCTGTGGATCCTGAGAACCCTGGTTCGATTCCCACAGGCGACAAACAATTTTCATAATTTCAAAAGCTACCCCTGTGGCTCCTCCACCACTAACATCTTTGGAGGCCGTGATTTGACGACTGGTAACCGCACTTCACGCGCAAAATATATCACTTACCAAGATCTGCTTCGGCAGAGTGCACCACCCAGTAATGGGTAGAAGGCGTGATGATATATTTTTTTATATAAAAAGGAAACAAATATTAAGGAAGAACAATATTGTTAATAATCAATTATTACTGAGGTAAAAGTAAGCGTCCGTCAGCCTACCTCGTATTTCTTTAAAAATAAACTTTGAACTGTTTGCCTTCCTGATTCTCGGTGGGAATGCAACAAAACGGTGCATTACCCAAACAATTGAATGAGAAATATCCATCACAAAATGCTTTTGTTTGATTGAGATAAAACAGAACACTTTCAACATAAAAACTCTTAAAAACCAGCAACCAGTAACTAAAATTCCAATTCAGCAAAAAGTAAAAACGAGCCATATAAAAAGCATTTGAAATCTAAATCGCAAAACGACAAAACTAAAAACTCCGCACAATTCCGAAACCCCAACCAGTGAGTTTTGAATTCGCAAATTCTAAATTCCCTTACGTTGCTTCGTTTTTACAGCGGTGCCTGCTGTTGCCTTAAAAGAGGATATGACTCATAATAAAAAGCAGAAATGTAAACAAAAGCAATAATTATCTGAAACATCCGTAAATAGGAACATATTTTCATTCTCTTTTTCCTAATTGTATAAAGAATAATAACTGTTTACATAACAAGTGCGCGAAGACATACTTTCCACATGAGCGCAATTTAAAAGCACTCGTTTCGCTCGTGCTTAAATTTGCGGGAATGATGCAAATGACGTCTTCGTGCACGAGTTTTGTACAATGCTTTTTGTAACGAGCAAAAATTATATAACCGATAGTGAGAATAGTTATTTATTATATAAGTGTTTTATATACCAACAAAACAAAAGTGTAATACAAAATTTTAAAATAAAATCAAATAAATATATCATCATGCCTTCTACCCATTACTGGGTGTGGCACTTTGCCGAAGCAGATCTCGGGAAGTGATATATTTTGCGCGTGAAGTGCGATTACCAGTCGTCAAATTACGGCCTCCAAAGATGTTAGTGGTGGAGGAGCCACAGGGGTAGTTTTTGAAATTATGAAAATTGTTTGTCGTCTGTGGGAATCGAACCAGGGTTCTCAGGATCCACAGGCCGACTTCATAACACTGAGCTAGCCACCCCATAAAAAAAAATTATCCACAATAATCCATAATGTCTCATTTATTCCAGTGGCAGAAATAGATTTTGTAATAGATTATGTCATGATAAACATGAAAAAAGGAACATTATATTTGGGAACGGGTGGCAACTATAGATAGCGCCGATGTGAATGCGCCTATTTTAAGGGTGGTTGTTGACATATTTTTTACAGGCTAATTTTCAGTTTAAATTATAGATTTTGGTATAATTAAATAATAAAAATTATAGATAGAAGTTTTGGCTGATGACGCATGCGCGACAAAACCGGTCAAAGTAAGCAATTTTTATGGTGTCGTGTGACATATTACTACTTGTTCATGACGAATACATGACAAAAAAAATATTGACAGAAATTATTGCTGGTTGCTCATTGGTGACAGAAGCTCTGAAAGTGAACTGGTGTAGGGATCAACAACCACCCTTAAAATCTGCGCATTCACATTGGCACCATCTATAGTTGACACCCGTTCCCAAATATAATTTCTTTTTTTTCATGTTTGTCATGACATAATCTATTAAAAAATCCATTTCTGTCACTGGAATAAGTGAGACATCATTTTGCACCCTACCTCTCTAACTATCATTATAGGTATCGAAGAAGATGGATCATAACGTTGAACGTTGATTCAGTTATATATAAGGCGTAGTCCATTTGCCATTTGGATCAGATCTAACTTACATTTACTGAACCAGATCACTTATTAATTTCGTTGGATTACTTCGCTGACTTTATTTACAGTACTAGAATTACAGATTCTAATTAACTTTGAAGTAATTCACCTCAATAAATGCATCAGTATGCTTAATTCAATTCATTTAGTCATGTTGTCTAATTTATCTGAACTGATTTAAGTGAACCAAGTGGCAAATGAAATACAGCTATTGTTTCTCAAAATACGGAGATCATTAAGTGGTTGCTAAATAACAAGTTGTTTACAGTGTTTTATGAGCCATATAATACAACTGAAATCAGTATAATTATATCTTTATAATATATGAGTTGTGGATAAAAGTGATTAAATTTGAAGCTTAAATTTATATTTAACAGTTTAGTATGCCATGAATTGACATTTGTTATTTGAAAACAAATTGTTTATTTTTCCTCATAAAATCTTGTTAAAAAATGCCTGATTGATGGCGTTATAAGCTAATATCTCTACTTCTTTTATAAATTCCTTAAAATCTGTGTATATAAGTACAATTAGCGTTTTAATAGTCAATTTAGAACCATAAAAATGGGTGTTTTTTCAAATACTTTGAAGTACTAGTCCTCAAAATCAAACTTTACTTCAGTTTCCAAGGTAACGCAAACCTTATTTTGAATGATGCGAGTACAAAATAGTTATTTAACTAACTAATGCTTAACAAAAACGAAACCTCTTGTGGTATTACCCTCAACAAACTGGGACTCTGTACCTTTGTCTCAAAACCAAAACTCCATCGACCATCCAGCATCTCCACCCCAATTTAAGAGCACAAACCCTCGAATTCTGTTTCTTCTCATCTCGCGCTACGTTTACTACGTTCAGATCGAGCGTATTTCGGCGTAGAGTATTCGCCATTCTTTTCCGCGTGTGCAGCGTGCTGGTGTGATGGCAGCATGGCCCACTTCCCACCGCCATATCGATCCTGACGGGGCGGCGGCAGCGGCGGCGGTGCGACTGTGGCAGGAAGGCAGGAAGGCACGAGAGCAAAGCTGGATGAGTGACCGAGGACTGCAGATGCAGATGGGTTTATATTGTTAGGGTTTAGGTGGGTTTTAGGCTAGGAAAATGATTTTTAAACTTTTTCCCTTGCCCCTCTCACCCCATAATACATTCTAATAATATTTACGCGATTCTCGACATTTAAATATAGTTTTTCTGAAACCGGTTAGAAAGTGTCTATTTTCCTGACCAATTTTAGAATGGAAAGTAGGTCAAGTAAAATACGTATCCAAGGCTACAACAAAAATAACAGTATGGTAAAGTACAAAATAGTCTGGTATATATTTTACCTGACTGTTTTGTATTTTACCTCACATTTTGTTGTTGTTGTAACCTTGGATACGTAGTCTGCTGTCAATACAATTCATATACAAATTTAAACGTGTTGAATTATGTATAACTAATTATTGATTAAATTAAACGGCTTCAGAAAAAATAGTATACATAATACGTCAGCAAAGTGTTTTTACTTTTCTGACTTATTATGTAATATACTATAAAACAAACTGCAAGCACTTTACGTCAGTAGCAATAAAAGAGTAGGTGAAAAAATGAGTATCTACAGTAGTCCTAATGAAATATATATTTAGTAATCAATTTCAATTATAGTATATTACATAATAAATCAGGAAAGTGATATTTTACTTGACGAAGCGGTTGTTTGAAATACGAGGCCGCTAAGTCAAGTAAAAACACTTTCCGGACGTATTATGTATACTACTTTTTTAGCGGATTAAAATACTCGGCCTGCGATCTCATATTTCCTGATTTAGTATGTATACAATTTGTTTCTGAAACCGTTTAATTTAATCAATATTTAATCATAAATAATTCAAAATGTTTAAATTTTTTATATAAATTGTACTGACAGCAGGCTACGTATCCAAGGTTACAACAAAAATAACAGTCAGGTAAAATCTTTAAAAGACTGTTTTGTACTTTACCAGACTGTTATTTTTGTTGTAACCTTGGATACGTATTTTACTTGACTGTTTTAGTAAAAACCTACTTTCCATACTAAAATTGGTCAGAAAAGTAGGCACTTTCTTGCCGGTTTCAGAAAAAAATATGGACAATAAAGAAATATTTTAAAAAGAATAACCTTTTTTGTATTAATATTAAAAAGAAATTCGAAGTGAATATGAAATGTACCTATATGATATTTATTTTTGTATTTTATATTAAATTGAAGGAGATATATCCAATTGTTGTAATACTCGTATATCTTTTCTGATATACGTGTAAGTTGCATGAAAAGATGAAATTCTGAAGGAATACTTCTCAATATGATTCTGTACAAACTGCTATCCAATATAGGTACTCTTTGTTGTAAATAAGTACATATAGGTACGATATGTTTAAATCCATTTTAGATAGAAAATGTTTACCTTTATTTCCAATACGAACAAAATAAATAATTTTCTAATTATTATTTTATTATTATTTAATCCATAGGTACACACATTATTACTTTTTTTTGGCCTTGGGGCTTTTGTTAACAATTGACAGGTTGTGAAGTGTTACTTTTACATCGTCGGCTGCAGACTAAATAAATAAATGTTTAAGACTATGCTGACGGTTGCTATGAAACCAATCATAAATAAATAAGAAAAACATTTACTTTTTCAGAGAAAGAACAGAGAACTTTCAAATTCCATTTAAAGGAAGAAAGGCCTATTTTCGGTGAAGGTAGTAGAAAAAAATAATTTTAACACTACAAAAGAAATATATTGCATTCATTTCAATCACAATTCCATAATCTTTCGACCATTATCTGTAAATTAAAGCAAAAATAACCATTCTACAAAAAGATATCGCAACAGAACATAGCCGTGTCGTAACGAAACAGAATGGCGCAACATACTTTATATTTCCAGGAGCAGAAGATAAGTTCAAAATACAGGCGGCTGTGAAGTGCAACAACAAAGGACTGTTCGGAATATCGCAGTTCTTTTATTATAAAAGTCGTTACCGAATGAATCCAGAGTGCTTTAAACGCAGCCTCAGATAAATTGTGGTTTTATCTGGATCGTTTTGTGCGCCAGCTTTTAATAAATTTGCTGGTATGTTTTGTTCATCGAATAGTTTGGTTGGCTTGTATCTATAGGACATTAACACTTATTTTATTTTTGAAGAGGGCTATTTATAGACTAGTGATATTTATAACTTATGATCGAGTTGTAATATATTTTTTTCTGAAACCGGCAAGAAAGTGCCTACTCTCCTGGCCAATTTTTATTAACACATTCAAGTAAAATACATATCCAAGGCTACAACAAGAATAAGTCTCTTAAAGTACAAAACAGTCTGGTAAAAATTTACCAGACTGTTTTTTTTGGAACCTTGGATACATAGTCTGCTGTGAATACAACTCATATCAAGAAATTTAAACATTTTAAGTTATTTATGAGTAATTATTGATTAAATTAAATGGTTTCAGAAAATAGTATATTACGTACTAAGTCAGGAAAGTGATATTTTACTTGACGAAGCGGTTGTTTGATCTACTCAGTCAAGTAAAAACACTTACCTGACGTATTATATATACTATTTTTTCTGAAACCATTTAATTTACTCAATATTGAATCATAAATAATTCAAAATGTTACATTTTTGATATGAATTGTATTGACAGCAGACTTCGCATCGAAGGTTACAACAAAAATAACAGTCAGGTAAAATCTTTACAAGACTGTTTTGTAATTTAACAGACTGTTTTTTTGTTGTAATCTTGGATACGAACGTTACTTGACTGTTTTTGTAAAAACCTACTTTCCATACTAAAATTGGTCAGGAAAATTGGAACTTGCTTTCCTGTTTAAGAAAAATAGTATACATAATACGTCAGGAAAGTGTTTTTATTTGGCGAAGTGGTTATTTGAAATACGAGGCCGCATGCCGAGTATTTTAATCCGTTGAGTCACATCATTTTCCTGATTTACTATGTAATATACTATTTCGAGCTTCCGTCCAAAACTGACAGTTTTACAAATCTCATCATGGCTGAACTTTTCTTTTCGTGAATAATGTATCACATTCCAGTACAATAAATTGCCATTCATTTATCTTCTATTACATTTCTAAGGTAAATACTAAAAAGAACATTTCTAAATTCTTCAATTAAAATAATAAAAAAGAACATTCAACATGTAAGAGCAAATTAGAACATTTACTCAATGCTTATGAGAGATGCTGGAGTATTTTAATATGGTATGATTAAAGTGTTCGCTGCACAAGCATGCAAAACAAATGAAAATCAACCGTTTAACAGCGTTATTATTATGTTGTCAGCCTTCATGTTCCTCTAAGATTTATTGCAGTATAATAATGTCGACAGCTTGAAATCTTGATTTAGAGATTTTATCTACTAAGTAATGGATACTTTAAGCGCGCCACCAAACTATTTAAATAACTAAATTCTAACAGTAAGATTCTCAAAATGGTTTTAATTTTGAATTAGCTACTCTTACTCGAAATTAAAAAGTTAATTCAAATTATATACTGAAAACCACATAATAACAGAATTATATTAAGTAGTAAGCCAAAATAATGTAGGAGAATAATTAAAGGACATAGGCTTAAGTTTTGTTAGTCATTTATTGAAGATATGTTGACAACGTTTCGGCTAAGGTGCGATGCTTACCCTGACTCTTCAGGGTAAGCATCGCAATTTAGCTTCATGTTTTTTGCCAAGTTAACTTCTACTATTTTTTTCATTTTCACGTTGCTTACCCTGAACTTTGATTTACAAAATTTTTATTTTGTTCACTGTTTCTAACATCTTTATTTTTGACCTGAAGATGGCTATAACCTTAGCCAAACGTTGTCAACATATCTTCAATAAATGACTAACAAAACTTAAGCCTATGTCCTTTAATTATTCTCCCAGACTGATATTAAGGTTTATTTAATTTTTTTTTTAATATCTGGATAAGCTTAATCAAACTAAAATTCAGAATTAGCTAATACTGATGGGGTAGGTGGCTCAGTGATATAGAGTCGGTCTTTGGATTCGAAAAACTCGGTTCGATTCGCACAACCGAGGATCAATTTTAAAATAAAATAAATAAATATATCATCACGCCTTTTACTCATTACTGAGTGTGGCACTTTGCCGAAGCAGATATCGGTAAGTGATATATTTATGCGCGTGAAGTGCCGTCAAATCACGGACCCCAAAGATGTTAGTGGTGGGGGAGCCACAGGGGTAATTTTAAATTGGTGAAAATGTTTTGTCGACTGTGGGGATCGAACAAGGGTTCTTAGGATCCACAGGCCGAATTGATACCACTGAGCTAGTACCCCAATTTTCATCATATTAAAATTACCCTTGTGCCTCCTCCACCACTAACATCTTTGGGGTCGTGATATAACGACTCGAAACCGCACTTAAATATATCACTTACCGAGATCTGCTACGGCAGAGTGCAACACATAGTAATGGGTAAAAGGCGTAATATTTAAAAAAAAATATTATAAATTTTAGTTCAATTAGCAAACTGAACTTTAGCCGTAGTTCCAATTTTTGTAATGGATGGAGTTAAAGCGCATTCTACCTACAAAAATAGAAACTAAGTAGAAATAATTAAAACAATTTTTGGTTAGTTCTTTAAAAATTTTATTAAGGACTAAACGTATTCGTTACGAAAACAATTTTAATACTATTTAAACATAAGTATATTTTGAACTAATATTTTAGTTAATATCTATCTATATTACTTATTTAATTCGTGTTTAACGGTTTCAGTTTGGCATGCATTCTGTCGACCAAAGCATTCATTACTAATTCACAGTTAAAAGTTTAAACAAAGCAAATCCAATAAAAAGTGTGTATTGGCTTCATGTGTTAATATTGCTAAAATATAAATAATAGTAAATTTCAAAAACTCCAATTCGGAGGTACAATTCTTCATTTAAGCTTAAAGCTATAATAAGTCAAGCTTAAAATTGAAGTTTTATTGGTGCAACTAACCATTAAAACTTTTCTTTTTCTAAATTTCATTTATTTCTTTCAAGACTGACAACTTTAATATGAAGCAGTTACCACTGAAAAGGATCAAAATTTCTAGAAGTGTTAAAGAAAGATTACTTCTCTTTCCACTTAACTTCAAAATAAACTTCAACGAATTTTATCTCCTTAGAGTAAGTATCATCTTTGATGCAACCCAATAAAGAAATGCGATGAATTTTATTTATATTTATAACTTTATTTAAATTCAAACGATAAAATATTCAGCTACATTGCACATCACCATAATATGATACGACATTAAAAAAAAACAAAAACAACGATGGCTTTTCATCATGTAAAGTTGACACAACTGACATTGAATGATAAATTACATTGTTTGGTGGTTGTTAAAATATTAATTCCTCTCTATGTACCTAATTGTCAAAACTGGAAAAATAAATTGGTTAACATCATTGTAACGAATATGAACATGTTTCTTTGTACGATTATTTTCTGACGTGTCACAAAACGTTAGTTTTAATTTAATAATTTTTACATAAGTTAGTAATTAATTCGACGTTATGCTATCTGTTCGTATTATATTAATTTATTATAAAGGTTTATGTAAGGAGTTAGACCGATCTTACACAGTAAACAGATTTCTTACGTTAGTTTCTGTTCATCGGTTGAGGAGTAAAGTTGTAGCGCGACAGTTAAGTTGGTAGTGATCAAGTCGCGGTGGATAGTGTTTGGTTAGTGTTGAACCGATTACATGAGCGAGGTGAGTCAGTTAATCTAGAGCACGTTTGAGAGAGTATGATTGAGTTGAATTGGAGTGCATAGCACTGCTAGCAGTCTGTCCATCACTGGGATGATGTTTTGAATAGCGGACTGTAGTGGCTACAGATAGTTCTGTAGCTGCCAACGGCAGCAGCTGGGTGCTGTAGTGATCACAGAGGATTCTATGGTCGCCCACGATAGCAGCGCTGAAGGCTGTAGTGACCTGGCTGGCCTTCGGGTGGCCTACGGGCGTACGGGATCACCGACGAGCAGTCCCGTGAACTGTAGTGGCTACAGATAGTTCTGTAGCTGCCAACGGCAGCAACTGGGTGCTGTAGTGACCACAGATGGTTCTGTGGTTGCCCATGGTAGCAGCGCTGAAGGCTGTAGTGACCTGGCGACCTACGGGTATGGGGTCACCCTCATGTATGAATGATGCTTAGATTTTGGTAGATTGACTCCTCATTGAGTTTGTTACTCACGGTTTGCTTCTTACAGGCATTAAATGGTTTACGCTCGCGTTAGGTGATACGCGGATTGTTCCATTTACGTTTTGTTTTACGAGTCTACTTGAGGTGAGTCTCGTTTATTATATATATATATACATAATCAGTCAAAGATCAATAATTAACCGTTTATTCCATTTAAATATATTTCTCATATGACATTTTAATATATACAAAATTATGTTCTTTTATTTATGACTACTAACTTGATACTTAATAAACATTAATAAAAATACATAATATTTATATTTGTGGTTAAGGCATTTGTGGGTACAAATGTAGTTTGGATTAATTATGCTACACATCCATTGTATAACAATACAAATGAATGATTATTTCTCATGGAAAGAATTGCCCGCCTAATGAGTCATCGTGACAGACGCTTCTCAAAACCAATGAAATGCTTCATTCAATAAAGCTCTAGTGATTATTCCCGGGAATAATCTCTGTAGGTGCATTTTTGTTTGTGACAAATGATAGGTAGTTGTCAAATAATTATTTAAAACTGGCAACACGTCAAGTAAAATGTATGAAAAAAATCGATTTAGATCCATTTCAGATACAGAAATACACCAACAAATTTTGGAAACAACTTCCAAGAATACATTAATAAGTAATCAATTAATATGAACCCAGTTCAAAATCTTTTAAGTTGGATGAATCGATCTCAACAGTAAAGTCAAAAAATAATCTAATTAAATATAACTCGAGAGTTCGATAAATTAGAAAATAATTCTCCAGTATCTTTGTCAAACTTGTTGCCATTTGGCAATAACCACTCAAGCCCTACGGGCTTTCGTAACTATTGCCTGGCAACAAGTTTTCGAAAGATCTGTCAAATTATTTTCAATTTATTCTCACTCTCTTGTTATATTATTACTGAAAATACTTTCATTGCTAGCATTAATATTTTAATTTTACTTTTACCGTCTTCTGTTACAAAAAAGAGAAACAATCACGTGATGAAATATTTCTGACTGAAAAAGCTTTATTAGATTCATTTTTAATATCAAAAATGTAATCTTTGAAAATCAAACGAAATGAAAAATGTTTTCTTTTTTAAATAAACTTGTATAAGGAGAATGCATGTAGGTCACTTTTATATACTCGTAATTACCTTTTAAATATAAATAACTAGTTACAAAAAGCAATTCCAGCACTCGATCATTCATCCTTTCGCCGCTACGCAGCTCGTGTCCAAATTTTGAACTCATACTAGAATATCGTAGATTGCATTCTGTAACTTGTATTTTTTTTTCTGTGGCTTCTTTGGCGGACCAACTACTTAGGTCATATGCCGCCATTCCGCCCTGATCTGCGTTTTAGCTATTATGTTCAACAGCAACGCGGGTTTTCTCTGGACGGTCACCCATCCAAGTACTACCCGCGCGCAACGTTACTTAACTCGCGTTATCGCTTAGATCAGTTCCAACGAGTGCAGCCATGGCCGTTGACAACTTGTATTTTAATATACTACTCTAGTTATTCGGGAAAAAGGTTATTTTTTTAATTCGGGAAATTACATTCTGGAAATTAGTATGTTGGAAAATGGTCTTTCGCAATAATGGTTATTCCGGGAATTTGCTATTTGTGAAAATGCATTCGCTAAAATTGTCATTCGAGAAATAGTTTTTCTGTAAAATTGTCATTCAGAAAATTGTATTCGGGCAAATGGACAGACCCTTAAATACATAATTTTCTGATAACTGGTCAGATGAATAAAAATGTACATATATTACGGTACGAAATTATTATTCAAATTTAATGGGGACTTATACAATTCAAATTTTTCGGTTGTCATCTAGTGAATAAAATAGAATTTAATAATTTATTATGTACCGAACATGGTATAGCTTTACAGTTTGACGTTTATCACGTGATCCAAACGTTAAACGTCAAACATCCTGTATTGGCTGAACAACAAATGTAGTGGCCTGCGCGGAGAAGTGCTGAAAAGAGGAAGTAGTTGATCGACTCGGCCATGGTGTCACCTCACTCTTTCTACAAATATGTTTTTTCACACAAAATTGTGTGGAGTGGGGGTCTGCTGCATGTGACGTCAAAATTATAACAATCTTAGAGAAATAATTACAATTACATATTATTACTAACTTTGAGCAAAAACGTTTTATAATGTGAAAAAATATTTATAAAATTAATTTTAGCAAAATCTACCTGGTGGAATTATAATTAAAAATTCTTTTCACATTTTAATTTTCAACAAATATGAAGTAAAAAACTTTGAGCATTTTAAATTTTTCTACAGACCATCTAGTTCAAGGCAGATACATAAAACGTTCAAGTATCAAGTTGGCTGCGTTTTGTCGTCTGCCGTTGTGTCGAACTTGTAAAGTTTCCAAACAAAACTTGTAACAAAATTATATCATGGCGTTCTACAATTTTCATCGCTTGAATTTTATCTCGGCTGAAAATTGTGCGTGTGTAGTTTAAAACTAAACGAAGCACAGAATGTTTCACAACTTTCAACATGTAAATAACATAACGTTACAATTTGCGTAAAATAATGTACGAGAACATAGTGTCAGAATTTTGGATTGTTTCTATTTTCGGTAGTCAGGAATAGCTAAATATAATATATAGTATATATGTCTATAATTGAGTAGTACCTGAGTTGCTAATGGGATGGATTGATCATTCAAATTGATTATATATATAATGTCAATTTATTTAATTTAAATTTGACTAAATCTGCGAAATTTTCTAAATAAGTTGTAAAACAAAATAATTTATTTTAATCGGGCTAAAAGTACAAGTTTCGAGTCAAATAATAAAGGTTACCGCACGATGCGTAATTGTAAAACTTGTATATTTGTCCTAATGAAACAAATCATTATTTTATTCAAGATATAAATACAAAATTTTTTAAAAAATACTGCTGATTATTTTTTGACCTTTCTCACAACCAATACTGTTATTATTATACTGAGAATAAAGCTCTTGTGATTATTCCCGGGAATAATCTCTGTAGGTGCTTTTGTTTCTGACAAATGACAGGTAGTTGTCAAATAATTATTTAAAACTGTCAACGTAACAAGTAAAATGTGTGAAAAAAGTCGATTTATTTCCATTTCAGATACAGAAATACACCAACAAATTTTGAAAAAAACTTCCAAGAATAGATTAATAAGTAATCAATAGATATAAACCCAGTTCAAAATCTTGGATGAATCAACCTCAACAGCTAAGTGAAAAAATAATCTAATTAAATATAACTCGAGAATTCAGAACGTTTGCCGATTTCTCTTTCAAAACTCAAATCTTGTTGCTATTAAGGCAAATTTCACCTTAGGAAACAGATAGAAGTCGCACGGTGCCAGATCTGGCGAATAAGGCGGATGGTCCAACACTGGGATGCTGTACTTGGCTAGAAATCTCTTGACAGACATTGCGGAATGAGCCAGCGCATTGTTTTGATGGAGAAACCATGACTTGTCGTTCCACAATTCGGATATTTTTTTTTCAATAAATTACAAGTTTCAGCAGCAGTTTTGCTATTTTTCATGTGAAATTCGTTGCTCTAACGTTGCACTTAACATTTTTTCGGCGAAACAAAAAAAAAACAACTCTAATTAGAACAAATGCTACGGCTATACGGATTTGTTTACAGAAGCGATAGGTACTGCATTAGAAAGAGAAAGTTTCACGCTAAAAAGCTGATGGCTGGTGTTTGGCGCATGCGTACTTCGTCTGTAGCAGCATCAGTCTCATTATTTAATAGCCACACCTCGTATTCCATAAAAAAAATTAAAATCCGCTTAGTTCCAGTCACACATTTACAGATTTGATAGCTTCGTGTGGCTTTACGAAGGGCCGCATTAAAATGATCGTCTCATAATTAATCAAAGAATCGTTCTACCTGAAGCTTGTCACTTATTTTCTGAACACCCTGTACAATTAATTAGAACAGAATAACCGGGTTTAAACACAAGTTATCATAAACATCTGATCAGGTTGAGATTGTTCTATTTCACCCTTGGTGGGCGTAAGCTTTACGCAACATCGCTCTTAGATTATTTGCCAGTAACAACAGTACATTATATACCACCCTAAACACTAATAACCTCCAAAATTCTCTCTAAATTCCCAATCACCCGAGTGAAAGGGTCGGGAACATGTAACAGCACCATCAGGCAGGTATCGATATTATGTCTTAGTAATATGATTTACTAAAATACAAGTAATTAATTATAGTGGGCCTATGACAGCCTTGCTCGATCGGAGACTTCAAGGCGACGCGGATGCGGACATACGAAGCGGGAAATTCAATTTGGCGATCGGTGTTTCCGGTTCACGTTTCGGGTACGCGGTTCGGGTTCCGGTTATGGGTAGTACCCCAAGAGGGTGTATTATTTTGTTGTATATAATAATCAATGGGGAAGCAATCTCTGGAGAGACTGTTGCGTTATTGAATTTTGAAAAGTGGGTTAGGAAATTTTAAATTGGGTCATGTACCTATTCAATTTAGAATCAATCACATACATATTATACAACTAGTCAAATGGTTGGGAAGTTATGTCGTTTTGAAACCATGACAAAGTAACAGCTACCAAAGTACTCGTACGTTGTTATTTTTTAGCAAATATTGAAACTGGAAATGACAGAAACAAAATGAGTTGTGTTTGTCTTTTACCACAAACAAATTCAATTGTCTAATTATGTAGTCATTAATTATACCAATTTTATTACAACAATAGGCGTATTCCATTTGCCATTTGGATCAGATCTAACTTACATTTACTAAATCAGATCACTTATTTATTTCGCTGACTTTATTTCCAGTACTACAATTACTGATTCTTATTTACTTTGAAGTAATTCATCCCAACAAATGCATCAGTTTACTTAAATCAGTTCATTTAGTCATGATGTCTAATTTATCTGAACTGATTTAAGTGAACCAAGTGGCAAATGAAATATAGCTATTTCCGCCTATTTTGTAACTCGATCATTATCTGTTAATGATCAATAAGTTAATGATAACCCTTATTTCGTATTATTAATCTGCAGATTACTACCTTTTTGGCATTCTGAGATTAAAATAATTTTTCAGACGACCACTTATGAAAGTAACCATCATAATAACATCATAAACTACTACGGAAAGCTGAACATAATATATACTGATATGTTATTATAACGCACACTTCTAACATATCAGGTGAAGTTCCACTAATAGACAACAGATGGCGTTACGATGAAACAAAAAAATAAAAGAAAATAATTTGTATTATTATTTGAATCGAAGTTTTGACGGATTTTTCAACACATTTGCAGAGATAAATCTTATTTTTTAAATTAACAACTACTTATTTACCCATATTTTAGCATTGTTAATATTTTTACATTACGGTTAGTATTACCATACCTAACCTCAAACGTCAAAGGGCAACCCTTACCTTCGAAAACGCATCAGCTGTCAAAGTGTAACAACATTGCTCTTGTACTCTTTTTTTAGAAATATTTCGTGGTCGTCTGAAAAATAGTGTACATAACTCGCTTCGAAAGTGTGATAACTATGCTCGTGTACATAATTCTGAGACAAATGATCGCAGGAACTTCTTTTTTTTCTTCATTTGCAGGGAATTAAATAAGCTTTATTACCCTGATGATGAATCAAGTCCAAAAAAATTTTCAATTTCGTACAGATCTTCAAAAATAGACGTTTTTTTCCACTAAAAACATTCTTTCTTCTAGAGGGGTTGAGGGGAGGCGGAAGTTACTTTCGAGTACACTCCTTAAAGTAGTTCTTTTTCTGAAAGAATCGTCCAATTTTGCTGAAAAGTCGCCGAGTTATGAGCGAACAACAGCCAAATGCATATGCAACTTTAAACACGCATAATTCTCTGCCAAATCATCGTAGGAACTTCATTCTTTACGTACTTTGCAGGGAATTGAATAAACTTTATCGCCCTGATGGTGAATCGAGTCAAAAAAAAAATTATTAGCTTCGTACAAATCGTCAAAGTTGAACGTTTTTTCATTAAAAATATTTTTTTGCTTTTAGGGGGTTGAAGGGGGAAGGAAAGGGTTAACCCTAATATCACATATATCCCCTAAAAGTAGACACTTTAAACTTTTTTGTGGTTGAAAATTCGTTCAAATTAGTTACAAATTACGCAAGTTATGATGATTTGAAAATTGGGAAAATTTCACGAATTATAAGTGTTTTGTTTTTTTTTTCTCACCAGTGTATATAAATTAAATTTTCTTGTTAATTAATAAATCAGTCTAATAAAAACTTGCAGTGAAACAGTGAAATTTCATTTAAATTTATTATTCATCTTTACTTTAAAGTTCCGCTGTAAACTTCCGTAAGGGGCTTCAATTAAACACTTTTTTCTTTTCTTTGTCCACCGATCCCGGGAAAATATTTGATCAGAACTTAAAATGAATCGCAACGTAATGATAAATGAAGCGAGAGAATTAAAATGATTTAAACAAATATTAATTCAATTCAAATTAATCTTTTGTTGTGCCTAGGATTAGTAAAATTATCAATTTATTTCATATTGTGCAGTATTTCCAGGTTTACAGTAATGATTTCAGTCCGAGAAATGAGACTTTACAGTATTAGATACCGTAATGGAATATTACGGTATTGTATCATGAGGTAGCTAAGTAACAATAGTTATTTGTTTCATGAGGACTAAAAATATAAATTCGGGTCGAGTAATAAAGTAGTATAATAGTTATTTATTATACAAATGTTTTATTAGGTATATAGAACACGCAAGAAAAGTTTAGACACGAGACCAAAGGTCGAGTGTTTAATTTTTCTTAAGTGTTTTATGTACCAATAAAACACAAGTATAATACAACATTTTATCCACAACTCATAATTATAGGTATCGAAGAAGATTGATCGTAACGTTTAACATTGCTGTATTCCATTTGCCACTTTGTGCACTTAAATCAGTTCAGATAAATTTGACATATGACTAAATGAAGTGAATTAAGCTAACTGGTGCACTTATTGGGGTGAATTACTTCAAAGTAAATTAGAATCTGTAATTCTAGTACTGGAAATAAAGTGAGCGAACTAATACAGCGAAATAAATAAATGATTTGGTTCAGTAAATATAAGTTAGATCTGATCCAAATGGCAAATGGAATACGCCTATAGTTTCTCAAAATACGGTAGATCATGAAGTAGTTGCCAAGTAACAAGTTGTTTACAGTGTTTTATGGAATATTAAACACTAGTGTTTTATGAGTCATATAATTCAACTAAAATCAGTGTAATTATGTCTTTATAATATATGAGTTGTGGATAAAGTATTTAACAGTATACAGGTTATTCAACAATTCGTTTTACAACTTTTCAGAGTAAGTAAAGGAGAACAAAATAAAACTTTTTATTATATAGCATAAAGTCGGTTAATTTTTATAAGCCTAAAAAGCTCAGGTAATTATTTCGAGTATTTTTATTAAACTCCATAAATCTAGTATGTAATCATTTGATTCTTCTATTATTTTCACAAATTTTGATATTTGTCAAATAATTTTTAACTCACAAATGACAACATTTTTAAAAACAATGGAACAATCAAATGAATGATTAAATTTACGCATATTAGATTTGTTGAGTTTAATAAACGTACTCGAAATAATCACTTTGGGTTTTCAGGCTTATACAAAAATCGACCCTATATTATATAACCAAAAGTACTTATTTTGGTCTCCTCTACCTGCCTTAAAAATTTGTAAAACGAATTTTTGAACAGCCTGTATAAACTAAGAAGTTCGCAAATTAAATATAAATATACGGGTAGGTGGGAGTACCCATAAAACGGCTTAGTAAGTTTATAGAGCCAATAATCCTTTTGCGACCTAATTAATCATCTAACTATGATATAAGTGGTCTTACAGTCAAGAAACTTTACTTCAGTATGCTGCCTCACATTAACATTAAAACTAAAACAATTTTTAAATATAGAACTTTAAACCGAAAATTATTTATAACAAAAGTTGCGCATTATATAAATTTTATATTTGATTGTTAATATATAAATATATAACTGGGAACAATGTATAAAAATACCTTTGTTAATTAACTATATAATTTTCATTATTCTGCAATAATTAGAAATATTATGCATTGTAATGTTTATTTATTCCCTGTTCTAATTATGTAACAAAATTAAATTTTAAATTAATTTGTATTTAGTTATTTGAGACTTTTCCTCGTTCAAATTCATTGCATGAAAAACTTGGAATATTAGTCTTATTTAAGCATTTTGTGATTTATAAATTTCCTTATATCGTAAATTTAAACCTTTACAATTTGCAAATCATGTTCCATAATTCAATAATAAATGTTTTGAACAATGAAACCTGCATAAAAAAGAATCATTGTTAGCTCACCTCACAAAGCTGTTGAAATATCGAAAACAATTCCACAAGACACAACAAAATTAAGTTCACTAATTTCACAAAAACAACATTTTTTATAACAATATTTTATCACAATAGAAACACGTTTGATTAATAAAATATCGACACATAAGTTCAACAGTAGTTTGATGTTTGGAGGTGTTCAACTGTTCAATTGTTTTCACAGCGCGCTTAGATTATATTTGTGCGTTGTTATGTTGGTCTACGGTTGCTATGATTCCGATTTCGAGATGCAAGGTTAGTTTGTGCGAAATGACGGGAGCTGTAGTCGCCACTCCGTCTGGTGGACTAACGACTTGCGTCCCGACGCACGCCGCCGTCAGCGTCGTCTGCCATCGCCGAAGTTCGTCGGCGCAGGACCGAACTCGCCCAGTCGATAAAACAGACGTTTTATGGCCAGTTGCCTAGAGGCTAACGGGTAACTTTGGACCAATCTCGTTTTAAACTTTTTTTGCTGGTCATATTTTATTGAAATACATTTAATTTTGTTTCTACCAAGTTCTTTTTTGTAAATGTTTAATTAAAAACAGGACGAATTGCTGGAGGAAAAATTTACGACGTTTAAAAACACGGAATTTACTTTATATTATTTTTTTTTCAAAAGAAATATTTTTATATACTTCCAAAAAATTAAAAATATGTCATCACGTCATCATATCTCTACTATACGCCACCTAAAGTTATTAATAAAACGAGGAGATTGCTGCAATAATAATGTATTAAAAATCAATTGCCGACTGTGCAAATCGAACTCAGATTCTTATATTTATAATCCAAAAACAAAATATTTCTACATTTCTAGTAATCTATTAACATGATTAAATGTTTGCATTTAAGAAAATAATTATTCTAGGCATCAGAGTGAACTATGAACTATCATTTAATTACTCGTATACAGGATGTGCACAGGAATACAGCACATAGGATTTTAAAAATGTGCGGAAAATAAAAAACAAATAAAACAAAATCTCATTATGACAGTTCAGCAATTAAGATAAGGAACTCCTCTTGACTAGGTTGTCAAAAAGAGATTTTGTTTAATTTGTTTCTTTTTTATTTTCATGCCTATCTGAATTTTGTCAAAAAAATCACACTTTATTTTTCAAATATCCAGTATTACGAGTACATACATGCTAGTAAAATAAATATAAACTTTTTAAATATAAAATTTAATTTTAAACAATTTTTTATTCTTATACTTTTGTTCTAAAATTTTCATGCATTTTTAAAATCCTATGTTCCGTATTTCTGTGCACATCCTATAGAATATAATACTGACAAATTTTCTTTACACTATCATATATGTGTGCCTACATGATTAGATGACAGTTCGAAAAATACTTGACAGAAAAAGAGTGATCTACTGTGCTCTGTAATTACACTGCTTCACAACACTCTGATGTGTATAATTAGTAATTACAAAAGCGTGGTAATTAAATTATTTCGAACTTATGGGCCAATTTTTCAATGAATATTTCGCATTTTGGTCAAAATACGAGTATTAAGCCTAATACCCTACATCAAAATATCGAACCATAACCATATCACTAATTTAGTTTATCAATGTGGTTTATAATAATGCGAAAATTTCCATTTTAAATAAATTACTATATTATAAATGCATATCTACAATCGTAACTAAAAGTATTGTTAATATTAACAATAATATTTAATTCTCATAATCCTCATGTTATTAAATAGTTTGAAAAAAAAAGTGTTTGTCATAAATTTTTAAATATCTGTTGCATATAATTTTAGGAAAACAGTATCATCAAGCTTATGTTACAAGTGGGTATATAAATAATATAAACTATAATACCTTCAGCACACGTCGCTACGTTTTAATAAATTATTTTGAAATAAGCTTCCCTTAGGTCCTTAGGTGCTCGCAGTAATATAATAACGTAAATAATACATATAAAATTACATTAAATATTAGATACTTCAGAATTAAATTTATTTTTCATGTTCGTTAACAGTAATATATTAATATCAAATGTATCGTTGTCTTTTTGTGAAAATTTGTAATTCATAGATTGCTTTCTTCAGCATAATTGTATAATAAAAATCAAATATTGTATTTATACAAAAATTTTAATTACTTTATCAACGACTATTGTTTATTAAATATGTTACATTGCTACTCGTATGTGTTAGTACGTGTAATATTAAATGCAGTATTACATTTTTTTTACAATTTTTAGAGCTAAGTAATTTAAATAAATAAATGAATATATTATCACGCCTTTTATTTATTATTCGATGTGACATTCTGAAGTAGCAGATCTCGGTAAGTGATATATTTATGCAGGTGATGGGCTGTTGCCAGCTGTCAAATCCCGAACCTTCACGGACGTTAGTGGTGAATTCTTAAATCTACAGGCCGACCCGATTCCACCAAGTCACCTACTCCATAATTATCAGTTTTAACATACCTAGTAAATTGAATATTACCGATAATGGCAATACGCACGAGTCGAACACGAGTGTTGATTTCCTAAGAGCAACAAAAGCCCGAGTGAACAGCGAGAAAATAAATTCTGGGAATATTCAATGCACGTGTTATATTCGGTAAGAATATTGCCCCACGAAAACAATCAAAAAGTTTACAAATTTAATATTGTGACATACATAATACGCGTATTCCATTTGCTATTTGGATCAGATCTAACTTAGATTTACTAAACCAGATCACATATTTATTTCACTGGATTACTTCGCTGAATTTATTTCCTGTACTAGAATTACTCATTCTAATTTACTTTGAAGAAATTCACCCCAATAAGTGCATCAGAATGATTAATTCAGTTCATTTAGTAAATAAAATAAATATATCATCACGCCTTTTACCCATTTCTGGGTGTGGCACTGAATCAGATCTCGGTAAGTGATATATTTTTGCGCGTGAAATGCGGTTACCAGAGGTCAAATCACGGCCCCCAAAGATGTTAGTGGAGGAGGAGCCACAGGAGTAGTATTAATGTGGTGAAAATGTTTGTCGCCAGTGGGAATCGAACCTGGGTTCTCAGGATCCACAGGCCGGCACGATAACCACTGTGCCACCTACTCCATTTAGTCATGTTACATCGATAATATTCATTTGAACATTATGTCAGACATCCTAGTTCCTAAGTAACTAAAAACAATTAGAGTAAAACTGTCAATTTTTTATACAGAAAATTATCATTTATTATTTCACTCATTTCCAAGACAACGTGGTCAAATAATGAAACACTATTGGTTGTGTAAAGTCGCTGGACAATATTAATTTTAATTCGTCTACTAATATGATGTGCCGAACATACAATTATTTCTATCAGATGAACTTTGCTTTTTCTGTGAGCGAATTTAAAATTAAACGTTGATGCTATTTTATAATCTATTATATGATTGCTTAATGTATTATAATGTATTATTGTCTCACGTTTTAAATAATTAAATTTAGACTAATTGGGACGCAGTCCTGTTGGACAATAAAAATTTATTATTTTATAATATAATGAGGCAATGGCTCAGTGGTATCAAGTCGGCCTGTAGATCTAAAGAACCCTGGTTCGATTCCAACAGCCGACAAAACATTTTCACCAATTTAAAATTACCCCTGTGGCTCCCCCACCACTAACATCTTTGGGGGCCGTGATTTAACGGCTGGTCACCGCACTTTACGCGCATAAATATATCATTTACCGAGATCTGCTTCGGCAGAGTGCGACACCCAGTATTGGGTAAAAGGCGTGATGATATATTTATTTATTTATTTTTACATTTTTACATACATTCAAGTCAAGATTTCTATCATTCTAAAATAAAATAAATAAATATATCATCACGCCTTTTACCTATTACTGAATGTGGCATTTGCCATTGCAGATCTCGGTAAGTGATATATTTATGTGCGTAAATTGCGGTTATCTGCCGTAAAACCACGGCCCCTAAAGATATTAGTGGAGGGAGAACAACAGGGATAATTTTAATGTGATGAAAATTCAGATTCAATTACAAGTTTAAAGATATCGGACTGTTTGGCGAAATAACAAAGCATAATATTGTATTGATAAGTACAAAGAAAAGTAGAATTCACTTCGCTCGTAATTTTGCCAAAGTTTTCACATCCGTAAAATTCACAGCGTAATTTTGGACAGTCATTGGTAATTATCAAATTTATACATTTCTGTGTGAATGCATGAATAATTTTGTTCATAAATTGGGAGATAAATCCCAAAATTATCTCAATCCAGGCCTGTTCTTTCGCTCGTGCGCAAACGTAGTGTCCATCCTCCCATAAACTTTGTCAATCATTTGCAAAAAACTCTATTAACACTTCTTTCACACAACATAACCAAAGATAATTCAGCTGTCTTATAGCCTGCGTCGATCTCATCTATCGGGCGTCGCTCCCAACGTCGCGTCACTAGCATCTCAGTCACTTGTCTCATGTCTCGTGCATTCCAGCGCACCCTATCGATTGGCAACTGGCGAGAGTGGAAACCAGCAACCAGCAAGACCTGTTTGAATGCTGACAGTAGCATAATCGGCAACCAGCTATACGTGAGAGAAGAGTTGGATGCTTTGTGATAGTATCGGTGGTTTTAGAGCTTAAAAGGGGGTAATGTGATAAGCATGCTTTGATCTTTGTAATGTGATTAGTTTTTGGATCATTTGATTTTTGGTTGTGAGAGGCTGGTAATTTGATTTTGGCATAAATCTAATATTCAGGAATGAATCAGATAAACAAATAAATAAAATAAATATATCATCACGCCTTCTACCCATTTCTGGGTATGGCACTCTGCCGAAGCAGATCTCGGAAAGTGATTTATTTTGCGCGTGAAGTGTGATTACCAGCCGTCAAATCACGGCCTCCAAAGTGGTAGCGGTGAGGGAGCCACAGGGGTAATTTTAAATTGGTTAAAATTGTTTGTCGCCTGTGGGAATCTCAGGATCCACAGGCCAACTTGATGCCACTGAGCTAGCTACCCCATAATAATAATAATCAGATAAACAAATTTTACTTCATTACATTCATTTTTAGGATCTCGTACAATTTAAACAAGGAAATGAGAATAGATTCGAGCAGGTCTTGGGCCACAAGCCATCGCCATAATGCGCCAAGCTATTTTACTAATAAGGCTGTTAAAAAATAAGTATTACAGATTTTTAGGACATGCAGAAGAAGTCAAAATAAGTCAAAAAGTGTCCATCAGAATTGTAAGGAATAGTCAATGTCAAAATTGATATTTTTGAAATTATCTTGTTTTCGTATCCTTGTTATTTAATTTAGATAGCTCAGTGGCATGGTATAAGTATGGTATCGAGTCATACAGACATACATACATACATAACATCATGTTATCATCATCAAATAGAGTAGCACGAACCCTAGAATCATTCATAAAACATTAACTCATAAGATTCATCATATAATCAGTTCTTGTAAAACGTTCTCGTCCGAAATCATTCATTCATCAAGCAACAAACCTTCAATCAATTTATTTAATATGTAATAATAATAATGTAACACAAGTGAAATTTACAGAAAACAAAAACTACAATAAATAAACTAGGAAACACATATCATAGCGTAAGACAGATTAAGCAAAAATAATTGCGTACTCCACAAAGAACGCAGTACTGAATTGACGCTAAACAACTTATAATGGTTAACAAGTAAAATCTCACGTGTAATTAAAACAGATTTTGTGTAAAATATTTTTATAGAAATACTTTCATTCGTAATGAAGGAACTTGTCAACAATAATCGATAAATTTTCATTTCATTTTAATGGAGTTCTGACAGAAAACTGATTATACCAATAAATATCTGAAAAACTGATGACAGATGTACACAAACACATCATGAAGCCATAATTTTTAATAAATCGATAGGCAATGACCAAACTACCTGTCATTTATAAAATACATTTATTTATTTTACGATATAAACATTCTTTTCATAATAATATTATTTAAGTATACTGATTAAAATAAAATAAATAAATATATCATCACGTCTTCTACCCATAACTGAGAGTGGCACTCATAAATTATTGCTCTGTTAGTTAAACACGAAACATTATTGAAATAAAGATAGAAATAGCTGAATATAAATGAATTAATACTCATATCGCTTTTAAAAATTGTGATTTAGATGATTTAATAAGTATGTTTCATAAATAAATTATTAACTAGAGCATGATACAAGCATGCTGCAATAACGTATAAATAATATCGCACGTATTATGTTCCTTAATTATTTAATTTATTAAATTTGTTTGAGCTTTTGCAACTGTGGTACCAACACAAATCTTTACAAAATAATTCATTGCGTGAATTTATTGGAAAAAGAAATCAATTAATAAATTCTTATATTTGAAATATGTTGCAATGTTTACAATGCAATATGGTTTGGAAATAAAATCAATGAAAAGTGAAAACAATACCTATTGTTTTGTATTAATTATTCGTTTGTATTAGTAGTATTATTATTAATTAATTTCATTATTATATATTTTAATAAACATGCTTAGCTATAATTACAATATAAGGATTATTATTAATTAGCCATATTATTATATTATCAGTGGTATGAAGCCGAACTGTGGATCCTAAGGACCCTGGTACGATCTTCACAGTCGACAGAACATTTTCACCAATTTAAAATTACCCCTGTGGTTCCCCCACTACTAACATCTTTGGGGGCCGTGATTTGTCGGCTGGTAACCGCACTTCATGCGCATAAATATATCACTTACCGAGATCTGCTTCGGCAGAGTGCCACATCCAGTAATGGTTAAAAGGCGTGGTGATATATTTATTTATTTTTACATTTGTACATACATTCAAGTCAAGATTTCTATCATTCTAAAATAAAATAAATAAATATATCATCACGCCTTTTATCTATTACTGAATAGGATGCGGGCACTTACGTGACACTGTGACGTTTTGTGACGTAAAATCAGCTGTTCGGGCAAAGATCACTGCGCCACCTACAAAATGAACTATTTTTTTGGGACGAGATTTGAAAAGAACCGTTCTTTTCAAATCTCGCCACAAAAAATAGTTCATTTTGTAGGTGGCGCAGTGATCGCAGCCCAACAAGATTTGAAAAGAACCGATCTTTTAAAATCTCGTCCCAAAAAAATTGTTCATTTTGCAGGTGGCGCAGTGATCTTTGCCAGAACAGCTGATTTTTCGTCACAAAACGTCACAGTGTCACGTGAGTGCCAGCATCCGATGTGGCACTCTGCCGTAGCAGATCTCGATAAGATATATTTATGTGCGTAAAGTGTGGTTATCTGCCGTAAAACCACGGCCCTAAAGAAATTAATGGAGGGAGAACCACAGGGATAATTTTAATGTGATGAAAATTGGTTGTCAGCTGTGGAAATCGAACCGAGGTCTTCAAATCCACAGGCCAACTCGATACCACTGAGCCACCTACCCCATTTCTATCATTCTTATTAGCTAATATAACAAATTACATATTACTTTTCGATAGCCGAAAAACCTTTGATAACAACTGACCCGTCAGGCCCCAAGAAAAGAAAAATCATTCTACAATCCTTATTACCATTTACAAAATCATCGTAATAAATTCCTAGACCTTCTTCCTCTTCTATCTGCATCGTAGTCGATTCTCCAAGTACAAAAATCCATCTAAATCTAATAAAACCTGTCTTACAACCAATAGCGATAGCACAGAAAACGCAGAACATCAGAAAGGCAAAACCAGACGTCCGCCGAAAAAAAATCAGTGTGAACGCACATCTTCACTTTCTCTGGCATTTCAACCAGAGCCGCCGCCTACGATTCTGTTTTGTGGTTGTGGTGTACATTGTGATGGCAAGGGCGGAGATAAGGGAAGCAACATGGGATTTAAGCTACCCTAGATTAATTTATTAGTTGGTTAGGGTAATTTCAGTGATAAGATCGTCTCTACACGATTTACTGTTTATCTAACGTAGGCATTAGCATAAAAATGTTGCCGCTTAATTATATTTTGCACGGACGTATTTAATTGTTTAATTCAGGGACACAAACCGAACCGAATCCGAACCAAAAACCGTTCCGAAATCATCTATTTTGTGAATACAGTACGAAAAAGAAAGGCATTTGTAAAAGACAATTTAACACATTTGTTTGAATGTCGTCAAGTGAATTTATTTATGTTCAAGATTGAACATAAAATCGCAAAGAACCACAATCAGTGAAATTAAATTCGCGAGAAACCATATATTAGCGCCATCTTGGCGCAAGTGGCGTTAATAGTGGTTATTTATATATTGCTATCGTTTATTATCAACGATTTCTCTGTCTACTCTTTAAACCAAATATTTTTTCTTAAAACACATCAGTCCCACAAAAATACCTAATTTCAAAGAGTTACTATACTGTGATAATGATATTAAAAATGGTTGTTATGATAATGGTTGCTATGACATTGATTACTAAAGCAATAAAAATGATTACTATAACAATAAATGCTACGGAAATGAGGCGTATTCCATTTGCCATTTGGATCGGATCTAACTTACATTTAATGAACCAGATCAACTATTTATTTCACTGGAATACTTCACTCGCTTTTTTCCCAGTACTAAATTTACTAATTTCGATTTTACTTAAATTAATCCACCTCAATAAATGCATCTGTTTGCTTAATTCAGTTCATTTATTCATGTTGTCTAATTTAAGTGAACTAATGTAAGTGAACCAAGTGGACATAATTTGTTATGGCAATGGTTTCTATGGAAATAGTTGCTATCATAATTATTGTTACGGAATTGATTGCTTTGGTAATAGTTGCTATCGAATTGGTTGTTATGACAATGATTGTTATAGAAATAATTGCTATGGAAATTGTTCCTATGGTAATAGTAGCTATGGAAATGGTTGTTATGGAAATAGTTTTAATAACTAGCAGAAGTAAGATAGTAAAACTATATAAATTTTAAAACGTCTACTAAATTTTATTTAAAATATATGTCTTTGAAGTAAATAGCTCAATGGCAACACGTCGAACTCTCAAACTGTGAATTTAAAAATACGAGTTCGTTTCTTAAGGAAGATAAACAGATTTTTAATTAAATTTAATTACAAAGAGTAAAATTAATATACCGCCTAGGACCCACGAATATAAACATAGGTATCCCAATTTTTGCTTTATATCATCAATTATTAAAAGTATTTCCTTAAAAAGATGCTAAATCAATTAGATATTAAATTTTTACCACATTGAAATTACCCCTGTGAGGCCTTTTTCACTAACATCTTTAAGGATCGTGAATTGACAGCTGGTAACTGCATTTCACGCGCAAAATATATCACTTATCGAAGTCATCTACGGCACAGGGGCACGGGGTAAAGGGTTTGATAATATATATATTTTTATTTTTGATTCGTTCCAAATTACAGATAATAATACTCAATATACTAACCCCTCTTTAGAGATTATCAACTACAACACTGTAATTATGATGCACTGAACAAAATCAGAGCGGGAGTATAGAAATCATCTGTTCCGTCGATAGCAGTATATTTACTTTTGTTGTCTGTGGACAATAACGACGCGATTCTGTTTATAAACGAATTTAACTAACTGTGACTGAAGTAAAATGCTCGCACTGAAATTGGAAGGTAATGATAGCTTAATTTGAATGTAAACTGAGGATTAAATGGTTAATCTGATGACCATTATGATGCATTAATGGGTGCGAAGCATTTTTGCTAATTTGAAATATTGTTTGTATTTAACGTGATTATATCAAAAAACAGTATATAGGTATCATAAATCACGTATAGTTGCTAGCAGAGCCGGGCAAGCTACTTAAAAAAAGTAGCTAAGCTACAGCTACAGCTAGTTTTTAAAAAAGTAGCTAAGCTACAGCTATAAGCTATATTTTGTAAAATATAGCTAAGCTACAGCTAAAAGCTTTCATTAAAGTAGCTGTTAAATTTTAAAGCTACTTTTTAAAATTATTGTGAAATAATTAAATTTGTCATTGTCATATGATCAGTCTTTTGTTATAATGACTGTTAATTTACTATTATATACAAAAATATCAAAAATAGCAAATACAATCAAATAATTATTTTGTGTGGGTTTAGCTTGTACGCATGCGTACTTTGTTGACCTTCTGCTTAAAAGTAGCTTTAAGCTACAAAAAGTAGCTTTAAAAGTAGCTTCAGTTGTTATTTTTAAGCTAATAGAAAAAAAAGTAGTTAGCTACAAGCTACAGCTATATTTTTTCAGTTACCTAAGCTACAGCTACAGCTAAGGTAAATGTAGCTAAGCTAGTAGCTAAGCTACAAAAGTAGCTAGCTACTGCCCAGCTCTGGTTGCTAGTAACCTAATAGCTACTAAAAATACATGTCGTTTATTGAAATCTGTTTATTTGACATTACCAATTATAAAGTAGCAAGGACTAGTCCTCCATTCGTAGTTAGGTAGCTGGTGCTCACAGATTGTACACTGGCGTTCCGTAACACCGTAACATCCGTAACATGATATATCGCCAGGGTAAGATGATAGTTTACATGTTTGGTACATGTTCGCGTTCGCGTGTCGAGATTTCCAAGTTGATATACTGAGGTGTAAAGTTGTGCCTAGTGTCTTGTCTGTAACTGTGACTTACGTCCTGGCCTCTGTTCTACACTGACTCTGTTCTGTTCTGTTTGTTATGTTGACGCCATTTTGTAAACTGTGTTTTGTAACTTTAGGAAATGAGGAATACAAGAGATCTTGTCATTTTCGGCATAAAAATATAAATAGTGTTGCTCTATTTTTAAACGTTTCTATAGTATATTGCGTCGTAAGGGAAGATAAAGGCATATTACATCCCTACGGTTGCTCGCGCAGCAAGAGCTGAGGGGATGTAATGTGCCGTTAGATTCCCGTATGGCACTAGATATTTTTTCGTATTGATGAAAACCGCGTATTAAATAAAAAGAATTAATTTTAATGTAGAATACAACCTTATTTTAAGAACATATCTCGTCTTGTCCACAATTGAAACCATGGCAACATAAAACAAAGTTACTAATAAATAAATAATACAGGGCGATCGTGGTTTAGATGGTTAAAACGTATGACCGGAGATAATAAGATCCCAGGTTCAAATCCTGGCGATATTCCAATATTTCTCTTTATAATTTATCGTAGAATAATATTTTAAATTACAATCAAATAAATCATTATTGGACCATTTGGGCAGAAATTCCGAAAATGGTTATTGACAGATAAAAATTGAATTGAATGTATATTTAACTTTTGCATACTTATACCATTTTTCCGTTCCCGGATTGAAAGTTTATTAATGGGTGATATCCCGTTTTTTCTCTTTATGATTTAATTTTTATAATGAGATGGAGGTTCAGTGGTACCGAGTCGACCTGTCAGGCCTGTGGATTGTGAGAATCCTGGTTCGATTCCCACAGCCGACAAACTTTTTCACCACATTAAAACTACCCCTGTGGCTCCCCCATCACTAATATCTTTGGACGCCATGATTTGATGGCAGGTACCCGCACTTCACGCGTATAAATATATCACTTACCGATATCTGTTTCGGCAGTAATGGGTAAAAGGCGTGATATATTTATATTTATTTATTTATTTATTTATTTTATATTTTGATTTGATCAATTACTAAGTATTTGCTTCGAAAATAATAATAAGAAAACTCTTCTACATATTTTGGCCGTCAATAATTAAAGCTAACATTTGCTAACAATTGAAATGCGCAATATCTCTTCATATCATCCATTCTAACTGGATGTTCGTTAGACAGACACAGGCGCAAGAGAGTTGGAAGGTGCTTATTGTCATTTTCACGTGTAGTATAATAGATATCTGCTGTTACACTTGAACTACATTAGCGTAAAGTTCGCCGCTTTCAACCAATCCAGCGAAATGGTGCTATCTTCACGATGTGCAGTTTGCTTGGTTCAATGAAGTGTTATGACATTGCTGTGAGCCTCTTGACGCAATGACTAGTGCATTCTAGCGTTTACTTTGAAAGGTATTCAAAGTATCAAGTGATAGTCAGTACAAGATTCAGACCATTATTTTTAATTATTCAATTGTCTTGATGTCCTCATAAAAGATCAGGGTTGAAAAAAACCCGATCCACTGGGTTTTTTTGGGTTTTTTTTGGGTTTTTTTGGGTTTATTTGGGCATTATTGGGTTTTTTATAATATTGACAAATACACTTTTAATTCAAGTTATTTAATTCTAGATTAATTTTTTTATATAAAGTTTAAAATGTATATTGTATACTACTAAACATTAAAACAAAATTTATGTACTATTATGTAATAATTGCAAAAAATATATATTTATTTTATTGTGAAATCAAAACATAATATGCTCTATCGTATTATAGTCATACTTATTCAATTTAAAACTATATTTCTAATTTGCCAGTAATCAGATTGAGTATCAATCAGTTTTTGTAACACGAACATAATATAAGACAAATAATATTTGGTCTTAAACTAGTTTGATATTGACGTTTGTCAAAGTAATGCAATGTGATACTACGATATGATGTAATAAATGATAATTTAAGATAAACGTTTTATTTTGTAAAGAGATTATGTATTATTACACTGTAAAATATATAAAAGATGTTTATGTTCCGTGATTTGACTCTATCTTAAAATTCACCCTGGGTGAATTTTCAACCATTTAACCAAATGGGTTTTTAGTGGGTTTATTTGGGTTATTTTACGTGGGTTTTATTAAAAAAAACACAGGTGGGTTTTTTTGGGTGAGTAAAATATGAACAACCCTGTAAAAGATGTATTCGTTGAATTAGCAAATCGGTAAGGAATTCACAAAGGTTCATTCTAACATAATTATTGATTGTTTAAAACTATAACCAATTTCGAATTAATGTTTACAGGAGTGATTTCGGCTCATTTGTAAACGTCATTTATTTAAACTGTTTGATAACTACAGAGTGATCAAAAGTAAGTGTTTCAGTTGGTAATACAATTTTAGGGATCTTTTTACTCCACAGTTGACACAAAAATACTGTTTGATATGTCATTTCTTAAAATAAATACAAATAGATTGAGTGATAGAAATAATTTAGATTATTGCGCTGTGAGTAATATGGAAAAGGGAAACAACTATTTTTATTAATTTAAATTATCAAATGTCACTGTCAACAATAGGAAATAATAAATAAGAAAAAATAGGAAAAAACAAATTTTCCATCACTTGTCTCATAATTCCACAAAGGTTTTACAGCACGTTTGCATCAACTATCAGGTCATCAACAAACGGCTGGTCAGTTCAGCTTCCACATCGCAATAGACATTTTGTCTTTTGTTTTATTTCAATAGGAAATAAATGTATATATCAATCTTACAAATTCCAAGAAGTTTTTTTTATAGCCAGCTGAAACACTGATCACTTGCCGAAGCATTTATTTGAAATACGAGGCCTCAGGCCGAGTATTTTAATTCACTGAGTCAAGTAAAAACACTTTCCTGAGGTATTATGCATACTATTTTTTTGAAATCGTTTAATTTAATCAATAATTAATCATAAATAGCAGCAGAATGCGTATCCAAGGTTACTAAAAAAAAAACAGTCCGGTAGAATACAAAGCAGTATAGGTATAGTCTTTACCAGACTGTTTTGTACTTTAACAGACTGTTATTTTTATTGCAGCCTTGGATACGTACTTTACTTGACTATTTTAGTAAAATCTACTTTCCATACTAAAATTGGTCAGGAAAGTAGACACTTTCATGCCGGTTTCAGAAAAAAAAACACTTTCTTAACGTATTATGTAATCAGATAAATGATTGTTTATAGTGCTGACCAGTGTCACTAAAAATGTATACCTCAAAAACCATATTCTTAAATTTGCGAATTAAAAAAAATATTTTTCTACTACCAACGTCAAATACATGTCATTTTTAAATACTTTCGAGTGTCAAAAGGACCTTATTTGCCAAAAATTACGTATAATAAAAACGTAATTAAATAGTACGTAACCTACAAAATGAATATTTTTGACGTTTGAAATGATCTCATTAGTTAAATTTGCATAATTAGCTAAAACACGATCAAAGAAAAAAAAAGGTATGCAACTCGTGTTAAAAGTGTCTTTATTGCACTCATTGATTTCCCATTCGTGCAATAAATTGACAATTTTACCGCTAATTGCATCAATAACTATTTTGTTTTATTATCATTGTCATATAAATAATATATACCAGTGGTTCACGAACTGTGCACAGCGGTGTCGTAGCGTCAATGAACAACAGACTCACCCATCTTGCTAATTATAATATTGTTCAAAATATACGTTTGTTGAAAATTAGAGCGGCGCCTCCATCGCAAGAAATATGTTGTTGAAAGTAACTAACTTCATGCTTATGGCACAGTAGTTTATTCATGACAGATTTTCAAGTAACTTTTTGACTTCTTCTTTCTAATAAGTTCCTCGGAAACCTTTCCGCGTATGTAATGTGTTCATATTATAGTTTCCACAAAAACTGGCTGGCGTAGTACCATGGTACGCAACACAATTTGAATCTTGAAAAGCACAGGCAATGCGATCCTTTGCTGACAAACTTCAGATTCAGATGTTTCGATTCGGAACGAAGTTAGTAATTAGAGTGTTCCATTTTGAACATAATCGGTTCGAGAACTTCGTTACCTTCAACTTGTAATGAACATCGAAACTCAAGAGGATAAGTTTTCACTACCAACATCCTAATGGACAGATCCGGTCTTCGGTTCACGTTTTGTAGAGTATTTGTTCGAGATCGAAATCTTTTTTGCTAGTTTGTAATTGCTTTTGATGAATTCGCTATTAATTATGAATGTTGTTCGAAGCAAGTTAGTAAGTTTTATAATTTCATCATAAAAGTTTGTTATCGGCAAAGCGTTCAAACTATTAATTAATTTTTATGATGTGTATCTTTTATTGTTCATCTACTACGAAACAAAAGACAATTAATCCAAATTGCAGTACATCTTCAGATGTAATCTGAATACTTTTGATTTAGTGGGATTTGAAAGTGCAATAATTAATAATTATTTATTTTAAAATATTCGAAGCCATTTAAATTATCATAGTAATGTTTCTATTCTAGGCCATTTCATTGATTTTTTTTAAATTAACTGGGTTAATAGATAAAGATACCTATGCTTATATAATAGAAATTGTAGAATTAGTAATTGTCTTCAATTATTTTTAATTACTGATGCGAAAAGCAAGTAATAAAATAAATATTGTTTATATAAGAAAATACCTTTTTAGATACTAAAACAAATAACTACTATTTTAATTATTTCTGCAAAAATTGTTCAGCAGCTTCTTTGAGTGCTTCATCAGAAGCAAATCGCTTTGCCCTGAGACAATTAAATAAAAAAAAACTGACTTTTTTAGGGCTATAAGGTTAACTCTATACATCCACAGTCATTGATTAGTTGTTAAACTTCATTTTCTTTATAAACCAGAAAATAATCGTGACTCCTTTAATCAACAAATAAACCTTCTCAAATCTTTATAAATTAAAATAAATACATAAATATATCATCACGCCTTTTACTCATTACTGAGTGTGGCACTCTATCGAAGCAGATCTTGGTAAGTGATATATTTATGCACGTGAAGTGCGGTTATCAGCCGTCAAATCACGGCTCTCAAAGATATTAGTGGAGGGAGAGCCACAGGAGTAATTTTAAATTGGTGAAAATGTTTGTCGGCTGTGGGGAACGAACCAGGGTTCTTTGGATCCACAGGCCGACTTAATACCACTGAGCCATTACCCCGTCTTTATATGTTAAATCGCAGATATTAAATACAACTTCGCAGATGTACTTATAAATGTCACAGCTATTTTATAATCATTTGTTTGACACCATTATTTTTCTTTCATTGCTAAGTAACATAAAAATATGCCCTCGTACTACCTTTAAATTCAAAATCGTTGATTTATTTCTCTATTCTATTTTCTCTTCATAGATAAATCAGAAAATAATTACAGACACACTAGGTACAGAGTGATCAAAAGTAAATGTTACAGTTGGCAATAAAAAATCTACTTGAAATTGGTAAGACTGATACATAAATTTATACCCTGTTATTGACAGTGACATTTGAAAATTTAAATTAATATAAATCGTTGTTTCCCTCACACACATCCTTTTATTTCTTTACATTATTCACAGATCAATAATGAAATGTATTTCTGTCACCCAAATCTATTTGTATTTATTATAAAAATTACTACCCCACTAATGGGGTAGTGGTTCAGTGGTATCGAGTCGACCTGTGGATTCTGAGAACCCCGGTTCGATTCCCACAGCCGACACACAATTTCCACCAAATTAAAATTACCCCTGTGGCTCCTCGACCACTAACATCTTTGGGGGCCGTGATCTGACGGCTGGTAACCGCACTGTACGCGCATAATTATATCACTTACCCAGATCTGCTTCCGCAGAGTGCCACATCCGGTAATGGGTAAAAGGCGTGATGATATATTTATTTATATTTATTTATTTACAAAAATGACATATCAAATTGTATTTCCGCCTTTACCTGGTGTTGTACCAACTGTGGAATAAAAAGATTCCCAGAATTTAATTGCCAACTAAACTAAAACATTTACTTTTGATCATTCTGTAGTATTAATCATAATACAAGTAACAAGATCGGGTAAATTGTAGCAGCAGCCTTGGAATTCAGTCAACTGAATTGAAGTTCGCTCGTAACCACCTGGTAACTTGATAATAGAATAACGTGAGAACACACATACGTACGTTGTATGTAAATACATACCTACAGCACGTGCGACTACGGTATTATTACTTAACATCTTACGTCGCAAGATTCGCGATAGTGACAATTATTGATTGTACCAAACTTTACTTTCGAAAGTTTCTATTAAAGTTTTCAGACGAATATCTAAAACGAATCTTGGATGTTCTTTTTCCCTAAATTCGAAATGAAATTGTTCGGAGAAAAAAATGAAAATGTTCAACGAAATATGATAGACTAAATTTTATTTTTTTGTTTCATTTGTACTTACTGCTATCATTTTAATTCACTAACCTCGCTGTCTTGAACTTATAACAAAAATGTAACTGCATTCAAATGATTCCAATACCACTAAAAGTTGTAGGAAACTGTAAACCAGTATCCTGAATTCTGTACACCTCACTATACGTTCACATTGAAGTCGGCCTGCGGATCCTGAGAACCCTGGTTCGGTTCCCACAGGCGACAAACAATTTTCATAATTTCAAAAGCTACCCCTGTGGTTCCTCCAACACTAACATCTTTGGGGGCCGTGATTTGACGACTGGTAACCGAACTTCACGCGCAAAATATATCATTTACCGAGATCTGCTTCGGCAGAGTGCCACCCAGTAATGGGCAGAAGACGTGATGATATACTTATTTATTTTTACGTTCACATTTAATATGGGATAATAGCTCAGTGGTACGAAGTCGGCCTGTGGATCCTAAGAACTCTGGTTCGATCCTCACAGCCGTCAAAACATTTTCACCAATTTAAAATTATCCCTATGGCTCCCCCACCACTAACATCTTTGAGGGCCGTGCTTTGACGACTGGTAACCGCACTTCAAGTGAAAAATATACCACTTACCGAGATCTGCTTCGGCAGAGTGCCACACCCAGTAATGGGTAGAAGGCGTGATGATATATTTATTTATTTATTTGTAATTTAAATAACTATTTATGAAGGGGTAGGGGGCTTAGTGGTATCGAGTCGGACTGTGAATTTAAGAACCCGGGTTCGACTCTCAAAGCCAACCAACAATTATCAAAATACTAACATCTGTGGGGGCCATGATATGATAGCTAGTAACCGCACTTCACGCACATAAAAAATCACTTACCGAGATCTGCTACGACAGAGTACTGCAGCTTCGTAAGTAATGGGAAAAAGGCGTTAAGATATATTTATTTTACAATTTCGAATTAAAAATAAATTCAAAATTTTGTAATATTAAATTTAGCCTGTTTTATAAATTTTATATTTCTTTTTAAATGTTAAATATTCTGTGCTTAGATACCTAATCGGGTACCTAATAATTAGTGAGAAAATAACAATTAAGTTCTAAGAAATGAGAAAATACATTAACATTTTAAACAAGAAAATGCACTTACGTGTAAATAATTACATAATACATCCTGTTAAAAAATATTCGCCAACATAAATTATTTGTATTAATGCAATCATATGCAGTGGAATGAATATTATAATAATAAAAATAACTTCATAAATGATGTATATTCATGAAATTGCACTACAAGTATAGTTCGATAAAAATTTCGTTGGCTGTGGCATAACTATGATTTTTATTGAGTGCGTTATAATTTTTAATTCTAACATTATGATTCGAGTTTCAATCATTTATTCAAAATGCTTGGTAAATATGTAAATGAATCTTCATCGTTACTAACTTGTAATTTTTATTTGTAGATTTAAGAACCCGACTTCGATTCCCGCAGCCAACCAACTTTATTCCACATTAACATTATTTCTGTGGCTCCCTCCTCACTAACATCTTTAGGGAATACGATTTGACGGCTGGTAACCGCTCTTTACGCGCAAAATATATCACTTACCGAGATTTAGTACTTATTTTAAATTTAATACATACTCCAAAACCGTAATATTAATTGTAAACGCAGAAATTACTGATTATTAATTTTTTGAGCAGTTAAAATTTATATAAAAATCTTTTTTTTTTCACATGTGCAGAAAGCTAAAATTAGTTTTCTCTCTCTAGAGAGGATAAATGTACTAGTGCAAATTACAGCTGTAATTGCACAAGTGCAATTATCACATATTAATTCACTCATTTCCATGACAACGTTCTCAAATAATAACACTATTGGTTGTATAAGGTAGTACTAGCGTGAAATATTTTACTTATATTATTCAAAATAAATAGTGCAACTATTCGTTCAATAATAGTAGGTTTAAGTAATCACTGGTAGGGTGTAGGGTATTAGGACGAGATTATTTCTTAGCCCAGGGGCTCCAAATTTCTTAAGACGGCCCTGCGTAGCTGCACAATTTATTGTGCATTTGAAGATTCCGACTGTCACTTATGGGGTCATATTCGAAAAATGCATTATACAGAAAATGGAATATGTATATTAAATGTACTTAATGGTGATGTTTTGTTTTAATGCATCATGACATCTTTCTTGTCTAGATCTTTTGAAACAAGTGACTGTAACATGTTATATCAAACAACGTGCTTTGAATTTACGCTTTCTAAATATGCGTTATCTTTAAATTTATAGAAATTTTTGTTTAAAATTTATGCATTTACGTCATTCTAGAATAATTGAATTCTAAACACATACGGGTACCATAATTCCCTGATGAAATAGGTTATAATTCGCAATAATTCATGCAATTATTTATAATAATATTTAATTAAACTAATGGACATCAATTTATAAAAATACGTACATTTATGTAGTCTAAACATTTCAAAATACACATCAACTAACATATTATATTCACTGTAAATGAATAAACTGTCACTTTAAAACAACACACTACTACTGCACATTTAAAAACAAATGACAAACAAGGTAAACCATGCCGTTGCCAACTTTATGGAAACAAACATGATAAACTGTGTTCAGAATATCTCTTACGTAATTTTTTTCCTGATCTATTTGTATGTGAAATTTGTGACTCATATTATTGTCTATCTGCTAATAATTGCGGTACGTCTAGAAAACGTCATTGAGGAAGTGCATCATTTACTTTTTGCATTACGTCAGAAAATAAAAATAATTTTTATAATATTTGTACTGTAAGTTACCTATTAATGACAAAATTTAAACACAGTAAATAGAACTTTTAATGCACAGTGGTTTTTATGATTAGATCAGGACTTTAATATTTACTTATTGTCCACCGTGAACAGTAAGTAAATATTACATATCAAGGTCATGTTTATTTTGACAACAATTTGACAGATGTCAATTTTGAAATCTATTTTTCTTTTCCTTCTATTTGTGCAAGTATTGTAAAAAATAGCTTACAACCTCGAACTGTAAGTTATTTTTTTAGAACCCGAATCCTTGGCCTGAAAACTGTCACTTACAGTTCATGGTACGTAATATACTACTTACTTGTACTTTACATTCTATAACTATATTAAATATTATAATTATTTATTATAGCATATTGTTCATATATAAAATTTCCAGTTCCATTTAATTCAATTTTTAGTTAATAAATACTTAAGATGGAAATTATTAATATTAAATAAATAAAAGACTTCAAGAATTATATATATATATATATATATATATATATATATATATATATATATATATATATTTAATTTTATGTATTTATTTATTATTTATGGGGTAGCTAGCTCAGTGGTATCAAGTCGGCCTGTGGATGCTGAGAACTCTGGTTCGATTCCCACAGACGACAAACAATTTTGGCTCCCCCACCACTAACATCATTGGAGGCCGTGATTTTACGGCTGCTAATCGCACTTCACGCGCAAAATATATCACTTACCGAGATCTGCTTCGGCAGAGTTCCACACCCAATAATGGGTAGAAGACGTGATGATATATTTATTTATTTACTATAAATTTTTTAATAAATTCGATGAATTTTGCTATCTGTTCTCGTTGAAACATTAATTTTTTGTTGTTAATATAGGTAATATTATGGACATATTTCATTTCCCATTTAGATCAGATCTAATTCACATTTACTGAACCAGATCACTTATTTTTTGACTGATTTACTACCCTTACTTTATTCCCAGTTCTAGATTTACTGATCCGGGTTCAGTTTGAAGTAAACGAGATTATCTTCTTCTTTTAAAAATAGCTACACTTCAACCATTTACCGCTTGGTCGCGATAAAGACAGACACCGGTACCGGCATTTTGGCATTTAGCAAAGCTTCAAAACGTACAAAGAGAAACTAGCTACGTGAAAAGCGGGGAGACACAGACAATCTAATGTAAAATTTTAAATAATTAAGTATGACGTTGCACAACCAAAAGTTCTTCTGCCCCGGTGAATTATTCACGCGGTTGCTGCCAGTTCCGGTGGCTGACGGAAACGGACTTTTTGGAGGCAACACCGGAGGAAGAGTTGGAGGTATAGATCTGGAGTAGGAATTCTTAATTCGTTTATGGAGTTAACCTCAATTCTAATTTGCACATCATGTGGATTATGTTGCATATAATGTGTAGATCTAGATTCTTTTATTAAATTGATAAGAAAACATAAAATTTATATTTTTTATTATTCTAATTTCTGTATCTATTTCTTTAATTAATTACATTATTTAACTTAGGTAGGTGGCTCAGTGGTATCGAGTCGAACTGTCGATTTGATAACTCGGGTTCGATTCCTACAGCCGACAAACAATTTTCACCACATTTAGGTCGTGATTTGACGGCTGATAAACGTACTTCATGCGCATACAGAAATCTGCTCCGGCAGAGTCCCACGCCCCACGCCCAAGAATTTGTAATAGGCGTAATGATATATTTATTTTTTATAATATTTGCGCATCATTTTGGTTATATTGCATTACGATAGTGTAGGTAGCATTACGAAATTCGAATTCAGAGATCCCATGTTCGAATCCCACTCAAGTTAAATACATATGAACTATCACACAGCGATTCGGTGAGTCCGAACGCTCTACTAAGTTCCTGTTGTACAGAGTAGAATAAATAAGGAATTAGGCAGATATAACATTGATAAAATTTTCTCTGAATCTGACACTGTTTCATTTAATTTATTTATATAAAATAATTTAATGTAAATGTAGTTAAATAAGGTTTATTTATTATATATTGTCGGAATAGTACCAATAATAGTTATTTATTATACAAGTGTTTTATATACCAATAAAACACATGTGTAATACAAAATTTTATCCACAACTCATTCTTATAGGTATCAAAGAAGATTGGTCGTAACGTTTAACGTTGATTCAGTTACTCAAAATACGGTAGATGATGAAGTGGTTGCTAAGTAACAAGTTGTTTACAGTATTTTATGGAATATAAAACACTAGTGTTTTATGAGCCATATAATTCAACTAAAATCAAAGTAATTATGTCTTTATAATATATGAGTTGTGGATAAATAATATTAAAAAGTAAAACTAATGTATTGGATTATATTACAATTATTTATATAATAAACAAATTCAATTAGAATCTTATGGGGTGGCTAGCTCAGTGGTATGAAGTCGGCCTGTGGATCTTGAGAACCCTGGTTTGATTCCCACAGGCGACAAACAATTTTCATAATTTCAGAAACTACCCCTGTGGCTCCTCCACCACTAACATCTTTGGGGGCCGTGATTTGACGACTGGTAACCGCACTTCACGCGCAAAATATATCACTTACCGAGATCTGCTTCAGCAGAGTGCCACATCCAGTAATGGGTAGAAGGCGTGAGGATATATTTATATTTATTTTTAAAAAGTAAAACTAATGTATTTGATTATATTACAATTATTTATATAATAAACAAATTAAATTAGAATCTTCCTGATATCTTGAATATTTCAATTATTATTAACAACAACAATTATATTTCAAGATTAAATATTAAACTACTTTCTTAATAGTTCTTGTGATTATTTAAGAAATTACAATTATAATTAAGGGCCTGTTTTTCAATCACTGGTTTACTTTCGATTAACGTTAATCATAATTAAATAATAATGGAAATAATGTATTAATTTGTGCAATGTAAACAGTGAAAATGAATAAAACTAATTTTTATACAATGAAAATAATTATCTTTCTTAAAATAAATAAATAAATATATCATCACGCCTTCTACCCATTACTGGGTGTGGCACTCTGCTAAAGCAGATCTCGGTAAGTGATATATTTTGCGCGTGATGTGCGGTTACCAGTCGTCAAATCACGGCCCCCAAACATGTTAGTGGTGGAGGAGCCACAGGGATAGCTTTTTCAAATTATGAAAATTTTCATTATCTTTCTTAATTTCTGTTTTACAGAAGATAGGAAAATGATTGATGCCATGGAAATGTAAATATGGGGATGAATGCTTGGTGGTCTGATAGAGTTACCAAGGTACAAGTGTTGGAAAGAGAAGGAAAAAAAGGGCACTCTATGAGACTATTTTGAAAAGGATAAGAATGTGGTTGGGCCATGCATTGAGAAGGGATATTCTAATGAAGGATATAATAGAAGGGGCACTAAAAGGAGAGGGTAAAAGCGGCAGAAGGAGGAAGATGGTAGACGATTTGAAAGAAGGAAGAAGTTATGTAGAAATGAAGAGGCTGGCTATGAGTAGAAGAAGTTGGAGAAGGAATATATGACCCGCGTCCAAATCTAAATATCAAATTATAGTTTTATGTGAAAAATAAAAACAAATCGCTATCTCTAAAACTGCATTTTATATTTTAAATAAATAAATAAATATATCATCACGCCTTCTACCCTTTAAAGGGTGTGGCACTCTGCCGAAGCAGATCTCGGTAAGTGATATATTTTGCGCGTGAAGTGCGGTTACCAGTCGTCAAATCACGGCTCCCAAAGATGTTAGTGGTGGAAGAGCCACAGGGGTAGTTTTTGAAATTATAATAATAATAATAATAATTAATACTTTATTGACACATAAGTCAAAGGCGATGTTCAGCCAATGGCTGCTCTTCCACCTAACCAGAGTACATGATATGACATACAAAATATATTTACAAGAAAATCAACAAATTTATAGGTATTTTACATTATTTTAGTAAAATGTTACAAAGAATTATTAAAAGAATGAATTACAAAGAATTATTTACATTGGTCAAAACTAAGTTTAAACATACTTTTCACATGATGTTTGAACGCATTAATTGGTAAAGATTTCAACTCAGATGGAATTTTATTATAATTCCATTATGAAAATTGTTTGTCGCCTGTGGGAATCGAACCAGGGTTCTCAGGATCCACAGGACGACTTCATACAACTGAGCAAGCTACCCCATTATTTTATATTTTATTCAATAAAAAAAATTGTAATTTTGTAAACATTTAAAATGTAACATGTTATTAGCAACATAAGCCTTTTTCTTTTCACATCGTCATGCTTACATCGTTCGTGAGTAGATATAAAATATTTTCTTTATGTGCTGTGACTAACTAGACGAAACGTTAAAACTGTAAAACAGATCATTTTAGTTTATCTTTATACTTGAAAGACAAAACTAAATTAATGGCGCATGGCCTAATAACAATAAATATTTCAAAAACCTGTTATCTTCAGTATATTTTACTACCGAAAAAGTTTAACTTTTTTGACAATATTTATTGAGGTAGTTTTTCAAACTTTGTAGATTATTTTAATACCGTCCAACAGTACGATGGCATGGGTAACGTTGCAAAATTAGAATCAGGAGGTGCCGAGTGCGAATCCCACTCAAGCAAAAAATATATTAACTCATACACTACAAGTCGATGAGTTTGAATTTTATACTGTATTTGGGATTAAGTTCTTTTTGTACAGAGTAACATAATCATAATTTTCTATCAAGACTGTTTTTTAAATTAATGGCCGGTTTCACCAATAAAAGTTAAATTTTAAACTTGGATTAAGTAAACAAAAGCAAATCAAAATTACTTGTCAAATGGAATAATTGACATTGCTGTCATACATTCGCTTTGCTTTTATTTATTTAAACTACGTTTAAAATTTAACTTTTGTTGATAAAACCGGGCATTATCTTCAGTATATTTTACTACCGAAAAACTTTATTTAACTTTTTTGACAATATTTATTGAGGTAGTTTTTCAAACTTTGTAGATTATTTTAATACAGTCCAACAGTACGATGACGCGGGTAGCGTTACAAAATTTGAATCAGGAGGTGCCGAGTTCGAATCAAATAATATATTAACTCATACACTACAACTCGGTGAGTGTGAACTTTATACTGTATTTGGGATTAAATTCCTATTGTACAGAGTAACATAATCATAATTTTCTATCAAGACTTTTTTTTAAATTAATGGCCGGTTTCACCAATAAAAGTTAATTTTTAAACTTGGATTAAGTAAACAAAAGCAAATCAAAATTACTTGTCAAATGGAATAATTGACATTGCTGCCATACATTCGCTTTGCTTTTATTTATTTAAACTACGTTTAAAATGGGATGGCTAGTTCAGTGGTATGAAGTCGGCCTGTGGATCCTGAGGTCCCTGGTTCGATACCCACAGGCGACAAATTTTCATAATTTGAAAAAGCTATCCCTGTGGCTCCTCCACCACTAACATGTTTGGGGACCGTGATTTGACGACTGGTAACCGCACTTCACGCGCAAAAATATATCACTTACCGAGATCTGCTTCAGCAGAGTGCCACACCCAGTAATGGATAGAAGGCGTGATGATATATTTATTTTATTTTACGTTTAAAATTTAACTTTTGTTGATGAAACCGGGCATTAGTATTATAATTGAGTCGTTTCGAAAACGATTACAATCCGAATTGGTAATACATATAATTTCTTCTTTAAATACTGCAAATTTTGAAAATACTTGAAAATTGCTTAATAATAAATTTACCGAATTCGCTTTCTGGGTAACTGGCATTTCCTCATTATAAATAAATTAGGTGAAACTTGTGTTTTTCGCAATCTTTTTTTTTTGCCTGGCTGCACATTGTTGTAAAATTTAAATAGCTAGAAATGTTTTAAAAACTGTATTTTAAACAACAGTTTTATCTTGAAACGGAAATTATTATAACTGTTTCAAAAATTAGTAATAGCGCGCGAAAAATAATATTCTGAATTTAAAAACGCAACTAATCTTTTTAATTAATTAAAAATGCTGGTATATCCTATACCGTGCAGATAATTTCTAAACAGTATGCTTCATAATAGAATAAATATTTTTACTGCTGTAATATTTCAAAAAAGTATCGCATTTTTATTGTTATTCTTGAGAACTCCGCTAATTAATTAGTGAAAATAACTGTGCACGGCTTTAAACTTTAAATCTGTACACAAAAACTTTCTTATAAATATTATATTCTGCTAAAGTACTAACACTAAATAATTACTCATAAAATTATTTGCTTGTTTTTCATACTAAATATATATAAGATAAAATAACTTAAACATGGCAAATATTACATTTTTATATCATTATCGTATCACAATTTTTCATTAGAAAAAATTATCGAAGTACAGTTACGATAAATATTTAAATGCACAACCGGACCTAAAAGCCTGTGTTTTAGCCCTCAAAAGCGGGCTTAAACACTTGTTTTTGGCCCTAGGGCTATAAAAATATAATTCCTATGGATACATAAATATGGGATGGCTAGCACAGTGGTATGAAGTCGGCCTTTGGATCCTGAGGTCCCTGGTTCGATTCCCACAGGCGACAAATTTTCATAATTTGAAAAAGCTATCCCTGTGGCTCCTCCACCACTAACATGTTTGGGGGCCGTGATTTGACGACTGGTAACCGCACTTCACGCGCAAATTATATCACTTACCGAGATCTGCTTTAGCAGAGTGCCACACCCAGTAATGGGTAGAAGGCGTGATGATATATTTATTTATTTATTTATTTACATAAATAAAATGATATTTTTTGTTTATTGTGAATACTTGATTCTGCAAAATGTCATTTTGACATATAACCTATGTACATATTTTAATATTTTCAACAATTTCTCTATTTATTATGTCATTTATTTTGACAAACGTCAAACATTTGTTTAATTTTGTTTCAATTCCATGGCTATCGATAGTTTTGAGGCTATTTTCGTTATTTTCAGATCTAATTTGTGCCATTAGGAAGCATGAAAAATTAATACTGTTTATTGGTTTAGATGCAGAAATTTATGCCCTAAAAGTTTTATTTGAAGCATTTTTGCATAAAATAATTAGGCAAGCAGGAAATTACCAAATATGATTTTACATGTTAAATCCCTATGTTCGAGAGTCGCGTTCACCACCCTGTATGTTATTTTGTTCTGCATAAAATATTATATGTACGTGGGTGAAATTAACGTTTCTGACCCTGAGCATGTTATTAGCCCTCGGCGCTTTTTGCCCTGTGCTAATCATGCATGTGCACATCATGCCACGGGCCAGAAACACCTGTTTTCACCCTTGGTACATAAATAACTGTTATGATAACCGGCCTGAAATTAATGTGTTTTAGTCCTAAAAAGCAGGCTTCTTTATGGCCCTAGAGCTATAATAAAATAATTTCCTATGGATACATAAACAAAATGACAAAATTTGTTTATTGTGAATACTTGATTTTGCAAAATGTCATTTTGACATATAATTGTACTTGTTTTAGCTGGGTTGCAAAAAAAAAAGAGCTCTTTAGTTAAAGAATTGTTTATCTAGCAACAGAATCAATAGCGATTTTCTGAAATTTATTGAACCGTTAGTTGCTAATGAACCGATAAAACTTTCATGCAACCCAGCATTCATCTTTTGAATTTAAAATTAAATGTTCTTTTGTTATGCATAAAATATTGTATGTACCTCGAGTGAAATTAGCGTTTCTGACCCTGAGCATTATATTAACCATCGGCGCTTTGCGCATCGTGCTAATAATCATGCCACGGGCCAGAAACACATGTTTTCACCCTTGATATTTAAATAGCAATTAACGCCGTTGAGTAAAGTATTAGATCGGAAATCAAAAGCGCTACTTCAAATTTGGCTATCATCCGAATTTTTCGCTAAATTCATTTTATTCCATCAACTGGTAAATATTTACTTTAAAAAATTGAATAACTAATTAATAATAATGTTATGTTCATAGTGATTATTAAAGAATTACTTACATGAATATTTCTTCACAATTCCAAGAAGCATATACATCATTTCAAATTCAAATCACAACACCTTCACAAGAAATTCAAAACCACTCAAAAAGTAACAAGTTTTCACTATAAAATCCACTATAAAACCCCAAACCTTTTATCGAAGATCATCTCCAATCATTACATAACTTAAAATTCCACACTCGCACTTTTTCCTGAGAAAAAACAAAACAACTCAACTGACGTTTTAAAACATAACCTATAAAACAGCGCGGTAACTTCAACGTTCGCTTCTGACGGTAACTGGTGCACTTAGCAAGTGAACAGCCAAGTTCTGTTCTGTGTTAACCTTCGCTGAGCACGGCCAAGCCTTCGTGCATTCGCGAAGCAGGTGACACAACTAAACAACTGAATAGAACATCCTCAAGTGGGAGGGAATTCACTAACTACGATTACTTGTCGATTTTCTAAGCTATGTTTGTCTTGTAAAGATAATGTTGGCGTTGATTCGACCGTATTTTGTTTCTTTGTAAACAAATGAATGGTAGCAGAAATAATTGTTAAATATATATAATGCATGAATCTAATTGTTTTAATAATCATCAACATGTGTTTAATTATTTACACAAGATTCAGCCCCCGCCAGTTTGAAAAAAAATTGTAGCTTAAATCAAGGGGTAAATGACTCAGTGGTATCGACTAAGATTGTAGATATGAGAGAACCCGGGTTCAATTCCCACAGCCGACAAACAATTTTCACAACATACAAATTACAATATAATGGCACAGTGGTATCGTGTCGGCCTGTGGATCCTAAGAACCATGGTTCGATTCCCACAGACGATAAACATTTTCACCAATTTAAAAAATTACCTCTGTGACTCCCCCTCCACTATCAACTTTGGGGGCTGTGATTTGACGACTGGTAACCGCACTTCACGCGCATAAATATATCACTTATCGATATCTGCTTCGGCAGAGTGCCACACCCAGTACTTAATGGGTATAGAAGGCGTGATGATATATTTATTTTTATTTACAAATTATCCCTTGTGGTTCGTTCTCCACTAATATTTTTGGGGGGCGTGATTTGACGGCTGGTAACAGTACTTCACGCACAAAATTCGAATACCACAGGGAATGGAACCTGGGATCTTCGAACTCTCGGTCAAATGTCCTAGCCATCTGAGCTATGGTAGCCATGTAATTTAAATCCGATCCTTTTTTCTATACATTAATATTTTAATTTATCATATATTAAGTATTTACTTAAAAAATAATTGCTTTTCCAACAAAAAATCTGGCTTTACCTACATTTGTTTGAAGTCACATTACTTTCTGAAATTGAAGAATATTTCAAAAAGTAACCTCGCTATACGAGCCTTCATTTTACATGATTAATTGAGATTTTATTATCTGTTTTAATAATTGTCTCGAGTATTATTATTGCAACCTCAGACAAAATATATTAAACGTCATTGATTGCAACATCCTATTAGTTCTTGTGATCACCGCAAAACCATTTATTCAATACATGTATAGTCGTAGCTGGTATGCATGCATGGCCGATATAAATACATTACGTTAGGCGTGATTGTGTATGAAAAGCGTGAATACATGAATAAATATGTACATTATCCTAATCACTATAAGGTAAGTAATCTGTACATGAATGTAACGTAAACTTTGGTTAGGCGTTTAGGTGGTATATTTGATATATTATTGTTCGGCGCACGGGCTATGTTTAATAGGCGACAAATTAATGTTGATTTTAACGGGCCGAATGCATTAATTAAAAGGAGATTGATTGTAATGTTAGTTGAATAATTATAAAGTAAACAATATCGAATTGGATTTTGATATAAAGACTTTGATACGTTTATTAACAGTGGTATTGATTATCGGGTTTACTTCATAACAAAATTAATTAATCGGACAATATAAATATTCCAACTGCAAATTGAACAAAACTTTTATGAAAATAATCTTTAGTCTATTAATTGCATGATTATTTTAAAAATTAAATATATATTTTTAAATTACAATTTTATTATTAATTGGTGAATATTCAACATTTGGAATATAAAGTAGTAAGTTTGTAAATATAGTCTATGATAACATCCTGCTCTGCAAGTACTAAATATAATAAAACTATTATTAGATTTGATAAAAATAAAAAATAAAATAGTAACAAATAAATATGTATACTTCACATTGATTTATTCATATAAAATGTAAAATTTCATTTAAATTAAAGATAAACAGAAATGTACCTATGTATATTATTTCCTTGTTTCCAAAGTTATTCTTTCAGTTCACTAGAGATACTTATTTTCGTTCTGAAGTATTTTCAGCACAAAAACATATAACATTCTTTGTCTTTTATGTAGAAATTTAAAAATAGAATGCAAAATATATATTTTGTTTACAATAAAGATATGAAGGTGTAAATAATTTGATTATTCTGCGATAATCACACAAAAATATTTATTATATATTTATCTTGTTTACAATGAATTAAAAAAAAATGAAACATATAAATAAAAACTGAATTTAATAATACAATACAATAATGAGTGTTGGTTGCTTTTTAATCAGTTGAAAAAGGGATTCCAGTTCCCCATTGATGAATTGTCACCCCTATCAGCTGATTTTGACGTTCCTGCGATTAGTTGTCATGCGTGCTGCTTCGAAGTGGGGAGAAAATCGGCAAAACGAGCAAAAAGAACAGCAGTACCATGACGTCATGTGACTCGCGCTTGCGCAGAAACGTGCCTTGTGCTCTGTTGTGTTGCGAGAGAGCAGAGCATCCGTGCTGAATCTAAAAGAAAATTTGTATCAAAAACGATGGCTGCTGGTTGTTGTGGCACAAAGAAGCAGAAATTGAATAATTCTACAAGTATTCCATCTTGCAACGGCACTTCAATCATGACGAACGGTTCATCAAATGGAATGGTCGCTCTACCAGAAATGTGTTTCTTTTGTTTCGACGTTTTGTATTGCCAGCTGTATAACCTCGACCCACCAAAAACACCAAATTTCAGTAACGAAGCCTAGTAAGTGTTTTGTTTATTTTCTTTGTTTCGAAGCATGACGAATCATATTTACAAGTTTAATTTATTCAGACTTATTTGTTACATATTTTAACCTATCACACCACTTGAAAAAATTGTAACCATATATTTTCAAGATTTTATTATATTTATATTATAAAGAATGACATGTTTCACTGTCACTTGTTTTTAATACCTTGATTGTTAACAAGTATTATGATAATTTTTTTCTGCTTAGTCCTTTGTTTGTCACCTGGAAAATTGGAAAAGATCGTCGGCTAAGAGGATGCATTGGAACATTTAATGCAATGAACTTACAGTCGGGTTTACGTGAATATGCTATAACTAGTGCATTTAAAGACTCTCGTTTTAATCCCATTACTCGTGATGAATTTCCAAAACTAAGTGTGTCAGTGTCTATTTTGAGACATTTCGAAGATGGAAATGACTACCTCGATTGGGAAGTTGGTGTGCATGGAATTCGTATCGAATTTATTAACGAAAAAGGTAGCAAGCGAACTGCTACCTATCTACCTGAAGTAGCTCCTGAACAAGGTAATAATAGAATCTTCATATATAATACACAAAAGTCATGTAGTATTAGAAACTTGTTTGCTTAAATGTGAACACTGGACAGTATATAATACTTATGATTTTCTCCTTTAGCTGTGAATGCAAGAATCCTATAATTAAGGATTTTTAGAGTATGGAATTGAATGAGCACATATTATGTGTAGGTTGGGACCAGATACAAACGATTGACTCGTTGCTGCGAAAAGGAGGCTTCAAGTCATCAATATCGAACGAGCTGCGGCGGAGCATCAAACTGACTCGATACCAGAGTGAAAAAATCACAGTGAGCTACCAGGACTACATGAACCACTGGAACAGTAGGCGTTGCTAGCAGCTAGTGTGGGGGCCTCCCGTGTCTCAGCCCCCACAGTCCATGCAGCCGTTCGGACACGGCGGCGGGTTCCCGCGCAGCGTGCACCAGCACCAGCCCACACCGACGTACGTGATGGTGCAGCCGCAGCTGGTGCCGACCGCCACCGCCGCGCCCGCCCCCGCCTCGCTGCCTTACGTGCTGCCGCCCATTTCCGCGCGCGGCTGGTGGGGCGAGCCGGGCGCCTCCACGTCCTACCACCATTTCGGTCACCAACCCTTCCCGTTGCTACCGCTGCCGTTGCCACCATCGCCCGATCGCGGTCTCGCCTATCACCCCTCGCCGCCCTTCCGGAAACGCAAGTGACGTCGGCAGCCGCCTGCCAAGCCTCCACCCTCAGACTGCGACTGAACACCACAAGGCTGTTGTCGTTTCACGTTCGCACCCAAAACTACTTTTCTGATCGCAACTCTCTCTCTATATGTGTTACCTTCCCCGAATCCTAAACATTGCCGTACTCTTAACTTTTATTCCAATTATATACGAGTTGTGATCAGGAGATCTGTTTCGGAACCTGTACGACGTTTTATAGTCCGTCATGTCGATCGTCTATCGTCTCGTCTGGAACAATTAATAATATAAGTCACGTGTGTGCCTATACCACCGCACATAGCATCAGAACTCAAGAGCCAGAATCAGACAGTCGGCTACAACCCTGTTTGCTTCTCAACACAGAACATGGTATTTGCGACAAATACTAATAATCATTATGCGTAGGATGTAGATATGTACCTATTATTAACATGGATTATATATTGGGTTGTTGATTAATATTGTTATATTTTCATTTCAAGTACTAATCTTGTGTTAATACTATTCTCTTGTTAAAACATGCATTTACCTATACAAATTTGCATTGAGTTACCGTTCAATCATATTTACATTTTCATTGATGAGATAAAAATTGTGGACATGTTTCTGTAGTGTTACGTATTTTTGTACGTATCATTGTTGGAAATGCAATGATTTATTTATATGCAGACACCATCGTACATCTGTAACTGAATAAAAATGCACGTGATTTGTGCGGTGACATATTTTATTCGAAAATATATAAATTTTTATATCTGAAAAGGAAACTTATTTTCGGTATAGTTACGAAATATAATCTATCATCATATGTAATATAAATATAAACATAATTAATTTTCCAAAGAAAAACATCTTTAGTTATGAAAAATATATATGTGGTATCAATTTCAAACTTAAGAATTTATGTTCAAACATATTGCTAGATTATTTTAAAGTTTGCACTTTAGAGAGGAGAAATAAATCAGATTGTTGATTTATTTTGTTAAGTATAAACTTTAAAATAAAATTATTTAGTTTCTCTGTACTCATATTATTTAGATTTCAAACCATAATATATTTTTAAATAATACCGAAATGATAAAAAATCAAAAAGTAATTCTCATTTAGATTATTAATACGGAAAAATTAACTATGATGTTTATAAATTCAAATCAATTTAAAATTCTAACAAAACTAAAAAAATGTAATCTTATCGAATTGCCAATATATACTTTCGTTTTATAGTATTTAGTGTAGTGTAATTTTTTGTTACATTTATATTTTGAATCATGATAAAATTGACAAATTGAGTGAGTAATAGTATAATATAACAAAATTCTTATTGAACCGAAATAATTTCCTTAGTTGTGTTAATGTAAATAAACATACCACAATTGTGATGTAAATTTTAATTTCTTAGTTATATTAGGAATAATCAAGAAATGCGCATGTTCTTTTACTAATTTTAATACTTTTAAAAATGAATATCTATATTCATTTAGTACATTCTACTTCAATACTTTCTAATGAATTCAGTTGGATTTATTATTTAAAGTAAATTTTTACCAAAACAAAGCGGATTAAATAAATAATCTATTACGCAATTTTAATATTTATTATTTACATATTGTATATTAATATTTTTAAAAGTTAAACTAAAGTTCGACAATAAAAATTTAAAATCTCAACATTTAAAAGAATAATTTCTGAAAATATTAAAAATATATTTATTGAAATTATTACTTCATTTATTGTATCCGCTTTACTCAAGTTATGGTTCTTATTATTTTAAATAAATATATCCAATTCAATGGATTTAGAAAGTATAATTGAATTGCATCAAATAGTTTTGTTATAGAGAATATTGACTTAAAAGAATACACTGCCATTTTTTATCATCTCGAAAACATGAATTAGAGGCAAACCACATTTACGATGTTGCATCAATGTTCATTATTGTTCCTTGATCTCTCGCTGGTTGTTGCGTTAACGTCCACGGTGTACGCTTAGTTCAGTATGTAGTAAGCTGATATTACGAATGCGTGTACCATTGTTGTTGTTGGACGTGATGCAGTTCAAGTTTTAGAATAAAATCATTTCCTTTTTTGTAGAAAAGTTGTTCTAACTCAGGAACAGTGGCTGTTCTGTTCGATTTCATTTGAATATATTCGAAATTATTTTACAATTATATTAGCTACGAAATTTATATGAATCCGATCGAATTAAAATATCAGAACAGCTCACTTAATAAATATTCGTAAAAATCATTGTAGCACAAATGAAATACCTAACATATTTGTAAAAAGAAATCATTGTGCCTAAAAAGCAAGTTTCCAAATTGAAATTCGTTCCGAGCAAAATTGCATTTACCACGTATCAAATGTTTTATTCGTGGTACCAGTATGTGCATAGCAAACAGCAAACTGTATTTGTAGTTTAAAATATCTATGCAATATGTAGTTGGGTTTTCAGGTTCAATAAAAATAATCTTACATTTGTATTTAATTATCTTATTATTAGTACGTAAATTATATTAGATATACATGACTATCATAAACAAAAATCGCATCGAATTATGATTTATTTCCGTATTGTTCTTCCAACCGTTCTTCAAGAGTATTCAATTTATAATGCACCTGCTGTAGTGAATCCATTTCTTTATAAGTAACTAAGGAAGCAGCAACACCTTGCACAGCCAATATTGCAAGTACAATATTTCCAATTGGTTTTGTGTGCTTCAGTAACATTTGAAATACTTTATTTGGGTCTTTAGTAATCAGTGGTACATTGTAAGTATTGTACCGGATAGCAAACTAAAATTATAATAGAACATTGTAGTATAAGATAGCTAAAATGCTTCATTACAGGACGAAAAAAAGTTAGAAAATCGCTAACCAGTTTTTTTTTAATTTTCTTGTCATAAAAAAGCACTTAACGATCTAGTGTTGAATATAATTTTTGCGTTATCGTCTTTAATGAAAAATATGGTAACTAAAAGAAAATAATGCCCAAATGAATCATAACGGGCTTATTTTGAATTATTTTTCTAAATCATAGTGAGCTTTTCAAAGACAACCCCTCTCAGATCAGCAAATTCATTTGAACGTGACAAAAACAATATCGGAAACTATAGAAATAATTAAATAAGAGAGCGCAAAAACAAAATATTAAACAACAAAATTACGTTTAATATAGATACTTACTGGTAAAGCAGCCAGTGGAGCTAATATTAAAGGAAAAATAGTACTCAAAATGGTCTGGAAAGATACTGCGCGCATTTCTATGCATATTGGACAACTTTTTTGTAGCAATACATCAGTTACTATAAACTGCAAATATTCAAACAATTGATAACCACATTTTAAAATAATCATTTATTTGACTTACTTGTTGATGAAAAATAGCACTAACAAGGGAAGGTAATGCAACAACTGGCAGATATGAGGATAATCGACCGTAATTCAATAAACGGAATTTTACTCGGTAGTGATTGTTGATATATATCGCACTTATTGCGCTCATTGATGCAAGAATGGTATGACCGTAGTTAAATATCCATCTGTTTAAAAAAAATAGCTCAGTGATCTATTCCATATAGGCCAATAAATTCTTGTCTTATACATACATATCTTCTTTCTTTTTCCATCCTTTTATTATATCTAATTGATATTTTAAAGCTTCATCTTCGGATAGTATTATAGCATCAGTAGGTATATCAACAAATTTTCTCTTCATTAATGCCATTGTTACAACTTTTTAAATGTTTTAACCTTAAAAATTTGGAGGTTATAATTATTGTTTCATCAATTTTTATGATATAAAAGCATTTTCAAGCTTACTGTTTATAAAATTGACTAAGTATATTAAATATAATAATTGCATATTATTTACAACATTATTTTTAATTATATTTCTGTTATGCATTCAAATTTCGGAGAAAGAAAATACACTGTACTGAGGAAATAAAATAATTATATTTTTATTAACTTTTATATAATACATAAAATTTGTAATTTTCATATAAAATAAAATTCTCTTATTCTCCTCGATAACATACAAAGTTATTTTCAGTTTCTTTAATTTTTATTTCAAAGAGAAGATGAGGACAAGGAAGGTACATTTCCATTCTCTTCCAGATATAAATAGCGAGATTCTCAGTAGTACTTGGCACGTCTTTAAAATATTCAACGTCTTTATCCAAATTCTTATGATCTATTTCTTCCATTATTGCTTTCTTCATTGCTACATTGAGATCTTGTATGTTCATCACCATTCCAGTTCTTTTATCCACTGGTCCCCGAACAGTAACTTGAACTAAATAATAAATTATACTTTAAAGCATCATCTTAACGGGATTAAAATGTATCATATTGTTATAGTAGAGTGCCACACCCAAAAATGGTTAAAAACGAGGTGATTTACTTATTTATTTAAAAATTTACCTTCATAATTATGTCCGTGACCATTCGGATTGTTACATTTTCCATAGACTTTTAAGTTGTCTTCCGGAGATAAATATGTGCTGTTTAATCGATGGCAAGCACTAAATTGTAATCTTCTAGTTAATTCAACCGTGTGAGACATTTTTGTTGTTGTAAATAATGAATTATTGATAAGAAAGCAATAAACTAAATTATTGTTGTTAGTATAGTAGTATTTATTATTTATTTGATGTATTTATTTAAAATGTTAACGTACAGTAAAAATACATATTGTTTAAAAGTACGTATGAAAATGAATATTTATTAATAATGAGGAAAACTTTCACTAATTTTGGGAAAAAACGTGAGAACCACCTGTTAGGGAAGTTTATGTGAGAAAATCTTTAAATAATTCAATAATACAATTAAACATTTACAGAAAATTTAAAAAAAATATGGAACAATGGAATTGTTTGATACATTTTAATAGTATGTTTAATCTTGACTTTGGAAATACAGTTTTGTGATAGATTTTTAAGTTTATTTTAAAACCAGAAAATTTTTAAGTTTAAAATTGTTGCCAAATTTTAAAAGATAAATATAACCATATAGGGAAACTATAGTGGCGCGACCAGTTGTTCAGTGGTTGTAAAATGAATTAATTTTAGTTTATGGTTGTCAACAAGTAATGTCAAAATATAATAGAGATGTGATGTAAATATCGGCATAAATTCTAGTTTTATGCCACTTTTAAAATTGTTATAAGCCATAAAGTGTAAGTAATATAATTGTATTTTCAAATTTAGTTTGTATTATACCTCATTTCAAATATTTCTTTACTACGAACCTCTGTGTGTAAAATCAATTTCATGATTAAAAATATAACACATTGTATTTTACAGAAAAACTATTAGTAATTTATAATGGCTCCTGTACCTCTGGAGGGTCTCCAGACTCCTGTTTCAAACAGCATGTCACAAGGAAGTCTTGGTGGGCCCCAAGAAGGAAACCGAGGAGGTTTAATTTCTTTAGCCATGCTGATTGATTTCATAGTCCAAAGAACATATCACGAACTTACGGTCTTGGCAGAACTGTAAGTATATTACAAATTATAACATTCCATGTAAAAATCTTTTTTTAATTTTTAAATCTAGCTTGCCGAGAAAGACCGATATGGAACGTAAAATTGAAATATATAATTTTTCTGCACGTACTCGTCAGTTATTTGTACGTTTACTTGCTCTTGTTAAATGGGCTAACAGTGCTTCAAAAGTTGATAAATCAGCTGTAAGTTTATTTACTTTGATTTACTTCTGAGCGTGTAAACTTTTATATAAATAATTCTAGCGTATCATGGCGTTTCTGGATAAACAATCTTTATTGTTCGTCGAGACTGCAGATATGTTAGCTCGTATGGCTCGAGAAACTTTAGTTCAAGCACGTTTACCGAATTTCCATATCCCAGCTGCTGTTGAAGTATTAACTACAGGAACTTATGGACGATTACCAGCTTGTATCAGAGAAAAAATCGTTCCCCCAGATCCGATAACAGTTTCAGAGAAGCGACAAACATTATTGCGCTTAAATCAAGTTATTCAACATCGATTAGTTACTGGAAACTTATTGCCGCAGATGAGAAATTTGAAGGTAAAAAAACAAAATAATTTGTTTATATCTCCACTATTTATTTTTTAGTTACACTTTATAATTATTTTTTTATTAGCATGCTAATGCCTAATATTACATACTGATTTACATACGTAAAATACTATTACACACGATCGTATAAAATATATATTTCAAATTTCATGGAAAGTTCGCTTGCCAACTTTAACGCAATGTAATACGTGTTTCTAATTAATTATAAAATTCATTATTAAAAATAAATTCCTAGTTATGATCGTACTATTTGCACATATTTGAAATTCTAGTTTGCCGTTTTTTGTATTGTTTTGATTTTTTCTATTGCAGATTGAAAAAGGTCGTGTTACATTTCATGTCGAACATGAATTTGATGTTTCGTTAACTGTTATGGGAGATGGTCAAACTATTCCTTGGCGTTTATTGGATATAGAAATTCTTGTAGAAGACAAAGAAACTGGAGGTAAGTTTACTTGTAATGCACACTGTTATTTTATAATTTAAATAATGTTTTCCTTTTTTTATTAGACGGAAAACCCCTTGTACATTCATTACAAATTCAGTATATACATCAAGTTATGCAAGCACGATTAGTAGACAATCCTAATCCTCTAACAGAAGTGTACAATTGTCTGCATTATTTCTGTCAGTCTTTGCAATTAGAAGTTTTATATTCGCAAACTTTGCGTTTAATAAGAGATCGACTGGATGATCATGTGCATGTTGATGAATATATTCCTGGAAAATGCCTTACCGTTTCTTATTGGAGGTAAAAATTTATTTATTTATTTAATAGCGATATTGTTTAATTCTTTAATAATTTATAGAGAACTCACTTGTAAAGATCCAAGATCAGAACTAGGCTATCGATTAACAGTTCAAGTTGATACTCACGATCCAGCTCGACCTTTAGCTGTTATTCACGTTCCTTCCTTAGGAAATAAGGTAAAGTTTCTAACAGTTATTTAAAATATTGTGCAGTCTTCAAATTGAGACATTAAAAACAATATTGCAGGAGAGCGAAATAGCAGATCGAGCCATAAGATCAGAATTATTATCCATGGAGCGTCTTTTAGTTCACACAATATATGTCAGAACTCGTAGCAAGTTAACAGAAATTAAACAAGAATTGCAAACTATGCTAAAAGATGTTGAATGTAATTTGCAAGGCTCTCCCGCAATTTTATCAGTAGCAGTGTTACAACCTTGTTTAAGGGCCGAACAATTATTAATTACGGTAGATACTCATACAGGCATGCTTCAGTGTCATGTTCCACAATATGATCCACCTCTTATGATAGAACTTCATGGTGCCCTGAATGGAGACCATTCACGATTACCGGGGCTCATTTCCGAATTAAGGTATTTTTAATTATAATTAATATAAAAATACGAATATTATTGATTTTTTGTATTTAGGTTCTGGATAACTCAAAGGCGATGTGAAAAAACTCTGCAGCATTTACCAGCAACGCCTCATGAACGGTTACCTTTGTTACATCATCCTGATCACCCATTAACGAAACTTGGGCGGCATAGAATGTATATTCAGCTTCATAGACATCCAAATGTTATTTTGGTATGTTTTTATATTCGCTAAATATAAATTAATTAAATTTAAACAGTATACTCGTATTAATTTTGGTTTTCACAGATTGTTGAGTTGAGAGAAAAAGAAAACAGTCCATGCGAAGTTGAGTGCAATTTTTTCATGGCTGTGGTAAAGCATTGCAGTATTGAGGATAATCCCAACGATGATTCAATAGAAACTGAGTTTCCAAAAGTGTTTTTAAAATTACTGACACTTATTGAGTTTGATACTTTTGTTGTCACTCATGGACCCTATACCGCAGTAGATGGTAAATTATTATTTTTTTTCTGATATGCGCAGAAAATCCAAATTTCGAAAGTTCAAACAAATCTAATAAGTATCATTTTAGAACAAGAACATCATGCTTCTGTATCGGATACTATTATATCCGCCGATAAACTAAGTTTGAAACGTAAAGCAGGTTCACGACCTGATTCCGCAGCTCGTCGTTCAAAACATCCAGCTTATTTCATCCCAGAATTAGCTCATGTCGTTGCGATGTGTGATGAACGTTTACCATTTGTATCTTTAGCACAAGAAGTAATAATATCTAACCATCATTTTACGTATTTTTAACTTTGAAAAAAATTTCAGCTAACAAAACGAGAAATTTATCACCAAGGAGTTCAAGTAGAAGCTAACGCCACTTGTTTAGTTTTAAAACTAATACAACTTCCGCCGCCAACACCTACTATCGGCCAATCTGAAGCTTGGCAATCGTTGTTGAAACGTTTGCTTTCTGTTGCTATTCGAGTACAAGGAAAAGGTGTTACAAAGTCATGGATGGTGGAATTTGTTTTTTATTCCAGTCCGCTTACAAGTACTCATCCTAAAGAGCAAGGTATGAGGAGACCTGTTTACTTTCAGTATGATATGACGTCAGCTGATCAAGTTACAAAAGTTGTTGATGGATTGTTGAATGATTGGGCTCAAATTGTGCATTTGTACACTATTGTTCAGGATCTTGCTGAATATATGACCGTTGGTAAGGAACTAATTTATTTCAAATAACGTGTAATAAAATATAAACTATACTCAATTTTAGATAAATATAATCTTGTAAATATGGTGTCAGTAAAATCTTACAACTACAGTAAACTTTTGCTTGGCTACGGACCCGAACGCGGTGCTACAGTAACAATCCAGTGGAACACACAAGAAAAAGCATTCCGTTTAGTGTTCGGCAGCTCAAACATTACATTAAATGCTCATTCTTTAATGCGAGAACAACTTGAGGCTCACCTAAACGAAAATCTCAATTTGGCACAAATTGTTCATTTACTTCATGAAACTTATGAACCACTGGTTTCAATAAGCAAACTGCCGACCTTACCTCAACTTGGTGTTCACAATTCGGTAACTATTTTGACTTTGAGAATGGAGAATTTTTCATGATTTTGTTTTGTTTATAGAGACCACAAGTTCCGGTACAAACCTTTACAATAATTCCGCAGTCTGTTACTTTGTTACGATTAGCTTATCAAGGAATGTATTGCTTGGAAATTCGTTTGCGAGGTGGTGGTTTAGTTTCTTTGAGAGACGGAGCGTATAGCAGATTTGATCGGAGTAATGTTGTTGATGGATTCACCCCTACTCAAGGACTTAAGGTTCATATATATTTATTTTCATACTCGAAGAATATTATTAATATTAATTATTTTGTCTTTATAGGCATTCTTATCAAAATACGTGGATGAAAGCGCAGTATCTCGTCGTCGTTCCCAGTCTGAAGACGATAATCCTCCATCACCGATTCCAATGGACATCGATGGAAGTTCGGGTTTTCTTGGACATCATCGTGGTCCTCAGTCTCCAGCCAATCAACGCGAAGCTGGCCTTCGTTTCCATCCCCCTCTTACTCCTCCGTCTGGATCAAATCCTCACACTCCAGCTAGTCCGCTAACGAACATAAATCAAACAACGCACACAAGTTTCGGATCAAGCCCAGCTACGTCATTTAATTTGGCATCACCACCATCACTTCCTCCGAATATTAATCCGTCACCGATTCCAATGTTGCCACATCCGAGTCCTGGTTCTGGATTGGTGGCGAATTCACCTTTAAATCCGTTACATGTGCCAAGTCCTGCAGGGATAATGTCGAATTCATCTCCCGGACCTAGTTCGAATTTGCCAGGGCATTCACCTGTCAGCAGCTTCATGCAAAGTATTTTTTTCATTTGGGAATTTTTAAAATAAAATTGTTCATTTTATTTTATTATGTAGGTCATACAGACGGCAGTCCATTTCCATCTCAGAGTATGACTTCACCAGCTGCTTCTAATTGGCCTGGATCTCCAAGTGTGCCAAGACCATCTCCAGCTCGACCAGGACAATCTCCTGGAGGACATCCGGCTCTCCATAGTCCTCAAGCAGATCACAAAACTGGTAATATTATCTTAAGAGATTTAAAAAAAAAACTCTTAATTTATTTGTTTTTAGGGAGTCATTTATCGCGCGTTTTACCTCAACGGTCGTGGGCTGGTGCTGTACCAACATTACTCACTCATGAAGCATTAGAACTTTTGTGTTGTCCTTCGCCTCATCCTCAGGGTTTACCTGGTCCAGAATTGGCACCACTGGAAAGGTTCTTAGGCTGTGTATATATGCGTAGACAGTTACAACGATTCATTCAAACAGAAAATCATGTATGTTGTTGAAAATAATGTACATATAAGATAAGTATTTTAAATGAAATATTTTTAAATAGTTGACAGCAATTCCAAGTAATGAACCAGGAGTAGTTCACTTCAAAGTTGATACACTACAATGTCGAGTGGGTTTAAATCCTGCACATTTACAGTCCTTGCATATCAAAGTTACTCCGCTTCCAGAGGCTAAAGATCAGTGGACCAACGAAGAATTACAGGTATATTCATAAAAAAATGTCCAGAAATATTTACCTAACATTACTTTTAATTTAGATAATAGAGAAGTTCTTTGATACCAGAGCAGCAGCTCCACCATATAAACCAAATTCACTTTGTGGTTTCGGATGTATGTTAAATGTGCCGTACAATGTACTTAAAGATTTCGTACAAATTATGAGACTAGAGTTGATACCAGGATTGGCTCAGCAACAAGGACTTAAATGGTCTGTACAATGGGCGTTGAGAATTCCTCCATCTGCCACTCCGATTGTACCAACTGGAATGGCTGCTGTCATTGTTTGTCGAAGCAAAATTTTATTCTTCGTAAGTGTAAACAAAAAACATTACTTCACAATATTATTAAAATAAAAATTCTAGTTGCAAATCACTCGTATCGGAGTGCAATATCCAAGCAACATGGACCCACCATCTCTTGTGCTTCCTATAGTTTATGACGTCAGTACGAATTTAACTCAGTTGGCTGAGAAACGAGATCCAGGGCCGGCTTCAGCTATAACTGCAGCAAGTCATCAATTGAAACGGTTCTCTGAGTTTGGTTTAAATATGAACGAATGTTCACTATTTCCTGCTGTGAGAGATTTATTGGCAAATCTTGTGTTGCCTTCTGAACCTCAGATGCAACAGGTGAGGAAAGATTCAATTTATTATTCGCACGTATCTTTTACTTTTACTAACATTTCATCTATTTATTTTATATATAATTTGCTCCTGCGACATTTTTTTTAACAGCTACCTTCCTTTTTTCTGTGCATTCTTTCATTTATTCATCCGTTTTATTCCGCAGGATTTATAATTCCCTCCTACCTAGTCCTTTTCTTTACCAATATTCTAAAGCACATGAAGTATGAAATAAACTGAAGTGGTTTGCTTAACACCTCGTTGGTTTTTTAGAGTTTTCCTAATTTTCAGGTGGCTCAGTCCCCTGCACCGGGTGGAGTGACTCCTACACAACAAATTCAGTCACCTGCTATGCAAATGCATTCCCCAATGCCAGGGCCTGTGCCAAACCAACAGGGACCAGTACCCACACAATCAGGGTATCCGGTTGGCATGTCCATGGGTATGATGGGACCACAATGATACGGTGAGTACTCAATATTTGGTTTTAGAAAAAGATGTTAAATGTGCTTTTCTGTTCCAGATGATTTTTAGTGGAACGTGTGAATGTAAATAGTATTTATCTTGTATCATTTTATAAAAAATAAGAACTAATATCGAAGTTATTGTTTTCATATGTCTTTTAATTAGAAATGGATGAATAAATAATTATAAAATATGACATTTATTTCTTAAAATAGTAATAAATACTCGTCAAGACTAAATATTTTATTTGTTGATAATAATTAACAGTAAGAATTATCTAATAAAATTATTATAGCATGATGAACCTACTTTACTTCGCATGCACAAAATTGTTTGCATACAAGAATTTTTATCTTCAATGAAAATGTACATGGAAAATGTACTAAAAAAATTTACATTAAAATGTACAAAATAATTGATCGTATCTGTACAGGCTTTACTTGTGCCAAAAATCTATATAAATAAATATATCATCACGCCTTTTACCCATTACTGGGTGTGGCACTCTGCCGAAGCAGATCTCGGTAAGTGATATATTTATGCGCGTGAAGTGCGGTTACCAGTCGTCAAATCACGGCCCCCAAAGATGTTAGTGGTAGGGAAGCCACGGGTAATTTTTTAATTTGGTGAAAATGTTTGTCGGCTTTGGGGATCGAACCAGGGTTCTTAGGATCCACAGGCCTACACGATACCACTGTGCCATTACTCTAAAAATCTCAAGAAAGTAAATTGATCGTGTCAGACGGGCTTCGCAAACTACTGTTTTCTGGATTCAAAAGCGTTTATTTTGTTTTTATGCGCATAAAAGCTGCGCAGTGCATTTGTCACTTTGAATGGAATGTAGAAATTTGAAAAAGTTTGTCATGTTTTAAGTTTTCTTATCGCATACAGTATTAAGATTATGTTATGCAGTGAAAAAAGTGTTAAGTCTGCTTGAGTTTTCGTAAGCAAGGTAAATTCGAAACAGGTAATTATAATTTTATGAAATTTGAAATATAGTTATTATTTAACCTCAATCTTTACTGTCAACAAATATTGCCGGTTTCAAAATAGATTTATAAAATCTTTATTTCTTGTAAATTTTAGACAAAATGTCAACAATTCGACAATTAGAAGAGAAAGTAGTGGCTAATGAAATAGTTTTAATGCGATGGAACGATCGTATGGATTTGTTGGTTCTTGCTAATGTTAAAGGTAAGTTAACGTTTTGTTTTTCTCACCTGATCAAAAAAATATATTAAAATTTTATTTGGAAGGTGAAGTATCTTTACATCGTTTAACATGGCAAAGAGTTTGGTGTTTATTACCGGATAAAGAAGACAACACTGTGATAGATATGGCTTGGAGACCGGATGGGAAAATCATTGCGATTGGATACAATTCCGGTAAGTACATTTATGATTTATTTTTGAACGATGTACTTAAGCGAAGCAATTATGAATATATCGGGAATATACTACAAATTTAATCCAGGTAAAGTCGTACTTGTTGAAGTAGAGAAAAAGAATATTCTTCGTGAAATTAACATCGACGATACTTTAAATTGTATTATTTGGCAACAAGATAAAATTATTACGAATGTGTCGCCTAGTGAAGCAACAGGAGATAATACTGAATCTACAAATGTGGTAGTTAATAACATTATCAATTAACCAGTAAAAGTAGTTCCTTACTATTATATATTACAGGGAGATTCATCAATTTTTTTACCTGATTTACCTTCGTTATCAAACGAATTTCCATCCACAACTGCTAATCCAACAGAAAATTTAGTAGATATGCATTTTGTAAAAAATCAAAGTAACTTAAACATACTTATTGTCGGAACAAAATCGGGAAACTTACATATTAGCATATTTGGTTTATTTGCCTGTGCTGTCGTTGATATTAGCAGCCATTTAAACGAAAAATGTACAATTTTAAACGCACATATGTCAGAAAATTTAAGTAAACTTTTTGTAACAACATGCAATGATAATAATGTTATCCATGTAGTTGTCTTAAATACGTCAGTTTTAAGTTCTCACTGCAAAGAACTTTTTGCAATGGCTTTAAAACGTGGTCATCTAGTAAGTTTACTATCGTATTTGGATTGTACGATGTCTTCAATTACTGAAGCATGGGAAAGCATATTATTAGAAATGGACTCAAAGTTATCAAAATATGCTTCAAATGTACCCGAGGGTACTGTAACCGCAGATTTTTTGGAATTACTGATGTTTGGAATTCCGTCTGATGAGATGGAAGAATTTTTAATGCAAGATCTGACAGACAAAGGATTGAAAAAGATGGGACATTCGATTGAGTTGAGTTACTCGAATATTCAGAAGTTGTTATTAAAACATTTACATGAAGTTGGACAACATATTACATACCATCTCGCTGAATTACGAGGAATGTCCAGATTCACATACCGCAACAAGGTAATAGATTTATTTTACGGCGTAAATTATTCGAAAATTATGACATTTGACATAAAATAAGTCTATTTTAATATTGTGTAGAACTAATTGAAATTATTTTTTCTGCAGAATCTGGGTTTAAACGAAAAAACCATTACATCAGCATTAATGTCAAATGGTGCTTTTTTAATGAAATGTGTAGAAGTCCAACAAGTTATAAACAATTCACTATCGAATTACCGTGCGTTTTTCAGGTGGTTGTACGTCGTAATTCTTAGATTAATGGGAGAACAAATACCACCAGAAATTCCTAAAATGGCCCAACAGGATGTAAATGACATTGTAGATTTTTTACAAAATTTTGATTGTCTCGGAAATAATTCTGCTGGACAAACAGGTCGATTTAAATTGGAAAGACTGGGTCAATATTTAGTGGATGCTCCTTTAATCATTTTACCTAAAAATGAGGGTAACATATGGAATCTCTTTTTAGAGGAAAATGAATTTATAGTTGAAAATGAATATATTATTAAGTATAATGAATCTATGTCTTTGATACAGCAGCATAAACAACTTGTTAAAAGTATAGAGAATATTTTTATTGAACCGAATAAATTTGTTTCTAATAATTTTAAGTTCATTCAAAGCTTCAGTTGTATGAATATTTCAGATATAAATAATTTATTTATGTCACAATTAAATTTCAACGAATATACAACATTTTTAGCTTTTTATGATAAACAGTGTACAAGAGATGGAGTGTACTTTTTAGAAATAAACACCTTAGGAGATACTATATTTAAAGGTGTTCGTTTAAATTCATCACGTATCCCAGAAAGTTCTACTTCGACCGGTTGTAAAATTCTGGATATAAAATTTTATTCTCCAACATTTGTATCTATTCTTTTAGAAGAAACTTCGCTAAATAAAAATTATTTTCTTTGCCAGACTCCAATCAAATTTATAAGATCACATTTACATGATTTAATAACTACTAAAAATTTAATTTTCAATCAACATGTTAGTCGACTAGATGTTTGTGATGCAACTGGTTATATTGTGAAACAAATTGAAGGAATGACTGCTCTGAAATTTCAAGTTAGCAGTAGTAGACATGTATGTGTTGTATTGTCCGAAAATCAAAGAAAAGTTCAATTGTTTGAGATGGAGGCTGATGAGGAAGAAGATGAATTTGATGAAACTTTTATCACTGCTAATACTTCGCGAGACACTGAAGCAATGTTTCAGAGTTCTGTTAGTTCTGAATAATTTTTTTTTATGTTGAAATAGAACTTATTATATAAATAATATTAAGATTATTGTACAATATTATTTGTAAATGTTATAAATTTAAAATAAAAATATAAAGTTATTTTTGTTTGTTATTTAAATTCTTGTGTGTTTGTGTTAATATTAAAAGGAAACTAGATTTAAAATAAAGACAATTACTCCAATACCTGATTTTATAGACGTGAAATTAATTTACTTTCAAAGTAAATAAAATTTATTCATTCAAATGAATATAAAAATTTAGTTCCATGACATCATATGTGGAATAAAAATGTCCTCAGAATTGTATTGCCAACTGAAATACTTACTTCTGATCACTCTGTATTTTCCTGCAGGGAAGTAGGGGATTACATAAAGATTTCAGGAAAATATATTAAAATCTATTTTTGCTATTTATTTTAATGTAGCTCTATACTTCTGTAATAATTCCTTACATATTTTATCATCATCATACTGCGTTATAACCAAATTACACAAATTAGTTTCATGACATTGCTGATCACATCCTTCTATTAGAGACAGATCTCCGTCACGTACTTTGAATCTATAAATTAAATAAGGGAATATAAATATCTATTTTTTTTTAAAAACAAAAAATCTAAATCTACCTGTAATACAGATCGAGAAGAGTTTGATTCGTAGCCATGCTTTGGACGAGATTACCAAGCTCAGGCAGTTTCATGGATTTTAAACCGTAAGCTTCTTTGAAAGAGTAGAGTTTGTACCATCGAGGATGGACTTCTAAGGAATTGAGGTTGGCTTCAGTTACGTTGTAAATCCATTGGTCGTAGTTTTCTACTTCCTATAATATTACAAAACAACAATATATCGTCACGTATTTTGGTCAATTCTAGTTGTACTGATTTATCAACCACCAAATAAAGAGTCTAGGTCTAGACTATATTGGCTAATCTTCTAGGCTACAAAGATGTTTATATTCTATACTTTGTCTCAGATAAGTGTGCATTGATATATACAAGTGTTTCCTTTAAAACAACTTGTGATTTTTGGACAAATTAATGACTTTGAAAAATATTACATAAAATTATCAGGAATAAGAGGCTGATATATCAGTAATAACAAACACTATATTCAATCGTAAACGATAACAAAAAATTATATTTTTTTAAATATCTATATAATTTTTAGTTTATTAGGATTTTTTTCTGATTTCAACGATGTAAATATTGTATAGGGTTGTATAACAATTATATCGAGAAAATGGTATTAAAAAATAGAAATAATATAATATTCTCTATATAATGGACTAAAAATTATATACAAGATAATCTGAATAATCATTTACAGTCTCAATTCCCGAAAGACTTTTACCTAATCTTGAATTTGTGGATTAGTTTTTAAAATCGATCTAAAATAAGATTAGCTAAAAAAATTTTGAGAACCGCCGGACTAATAGTCTAAAAATAAAATAAAAGACAATTCTTACTAAAGTTTTCGAGTTCACTTCGTACATCACATAGTTTGGATTAACATTCACATAAGTAGTAAAACATCCGCCATTGTAAGCGACACTAATTGGTTTATTAACATCATTATCCTTGTAGAACAAATTCATTTCATCAAAATGAGTGTGACCAACGAATTGAGCAGTAATAATATGAGAAAATCTGAAAACGAGCTATTAATCAAATTTCTTCAGAGCACTTATATTATCTTATAAAATAAATAAATATAAATATATCATCACGCCTTCTACCCATTACTGGGTGTGGAATTCTGCCGTAGCAGATCATGGTAAGTGGTATATTTTCCGCGTGAATTGCGGTTGCCAGCCGACAAATCACAGCCGCAAATATGTTAGTGGAGAGGGAGCCACAGGAATAGTTTTTTAATGTGGCGAAAGTTTTTTGTCAGCTGTGGGAATCGAACCAGGGTGACTCGATACCACTGAGCCACCTACCCCATATATTATTTTATTTAAGTTATAATACCTTTCGATAATTTTCTTGTATTCTCTGCTCCATTTAATAAGAGAAGTATTGTCTCCACTAGGGATGTGCGATAAAATATGAACAAGTTCACCATCTTTTTCTGCTTGAGCTAAAATGTCACACAACCACTGCAGTTGCTCTTGCAGGATTGAGTGATCGTACAACAGCCACCTTTAAACAGAAAAAAATATTGAATAAGTACTAAGATGGTAATAGTTCTAATATGGACTCAAATTTATTTCCAATTAGCTGTTACCATTCCTAATCCTTAGATCAAGTCACAAATTATGGAGCTCGATAAACTAAAGTAAAACCCTGAAAGGTGTTTCTTCGGAGATCGCTACTCTTGTCGTACATTCAGTGTCAAAAGTTGAATTTAAATTTGTGAAATAAGATGGTGTGTAATTCTTTCCATATAAAAATAGTATGTCAAAAGAAAAATAATTATAATAGATTAATAATAAACAAATATATCATTAATTAATTGTCCGGTAGTACGGTAGAGTGGGTAGCGTTACGGCATTCGCATTCAAAGATCCCGAATTCAAATCCCACGCAAGCTAAATATGTACAAACTACCACACTACGGATCGGTGAGTCTGGATCCTGTACTGTAATTGGGATTAAATTCCTGTCCATGGTGCGACGGCCAAATGTTTTCACTGAGACTGTACATTTCTCTTTCGTGCCAAAGTAGAGCCACGCCATTCGTTATATACCTGAATGGGAGGAGTTAAAGCGCATTCCAGCCACAGTTTTACTTTGGTTTATCGTGCTCTATCTTATGTTTTTTTTTCTTACCAATTATAAGTGTAAGCAACATTGCTATTCAGACCAATAACCCTAAATCCTGGACGGGCTAAAACAGTATAATATCCACCAGCCTTAATAGTTTCTTGAGTATCTTCTGGAAGCCAATGTGACCATTCTTCTGCCATTCATACAACCATTGAGTTGTCAGTTCTGGATCTGTCACACTCGTTTGTGCATATCTACATTCAATTAAAATTATTGATATTATGTCTTCATATATCAGAAATAAACAAAGTCTTACACATTTTCAGGGTTGGGATCGTGATTTCCAAGAATGGAATAAACGGGGATGGATCCAAAAGTTTCCTTGAATTGCTCAGTAACTTTTTTGATATTCTTCATATTATCTTGAAGTGAAGTTGCCCAAATTCTGTGGTTAATAATATCTCCCGTGTAGTAAACAAAGTCGAAGTCCTGGAATTAAATTATATTGTTTGTAATTAGCGTAATTGTATTGATTTAATGGATTCTTAATGATATTTTGAAAATGATGTGCATTTTAAATAGAATATTGTAATAATGAATTTTTGAAAACAAAAACAGAAATTAGTAAATTTATATTTACCTGTTTCGTAATACAAAAATGTATAATTTATTCGTAAATATATGTAACAATGATCCGCGTGTTTTTGGAAAATTACATTTAGTAATCTTTGAAATAATGTAATAAATGTCATAAATCGATAATGGAAAGGAAAGGAATATTGAAATGTCATTTAATTTAATATATGTATTATAGAATAAATTTACTATCGACGTTTAATATTTTGTTTGTCGTCTTTGACGTAAACATGATAACAACTTTATTGAACTTTTACTATTTGCAATAGTGGCATATATCACCTTTTTAACACTAAATAACGAGTTGTGAAATAATAAAATAATTATTTGACTAATACTAATTTCGCATGCTTATTAGTTCTTCTATATTCTACATAAAAATGATCAGTAATTAACAAAGTAAATAGACACTTGTAAAATACAAAGAATAATAGTTATTTATGTACCAAGGGCGTAAAATAACATCTATCGTCCGAGAAATGAAGATTAGAGGCATAAACGCTAGTTATGCGCGAGATGTATAATAGTTATTTATGTACCAAGGGTAAAAACAGGCGTTTCTGGCCCGTGGCATGGTTATTAGCACGAGGCGTAAAGCGTTAAGGGTCAGAAACGCTAATTTCATCCGTGGTACATACAATATTTTATGCACAACAAAATAACATTTAATTATATGTTCAAAAGATTAAAAAATGTACATAGATTATATGTGAAAATGACATTTTGCAGAATCATATATTCACAATGAACAAAAATTGTCATTTTATTTATGTATCTATAGGAATTATTTTTTGGCCCACGGGCTTTTTAGAGCTAAAACACATGCTTTTCGGCCCGGTTGTGCATAAATTTTTTTATCTACGACGATTGTAATTTTGTAAATTTTCAAATTTATTCTCTGCAATTACATGTCATAGTAAATAAATATTGTTTATTGATTTATATTCAGAATTTTAAGCTCTAAAACTTTTATTTGAAGCATTTTTGTCTGAAATAATTTGGGAAGAAATGCGCACGAAAAAACTGTTTTCCCATGTTGAACGCCTTAGCTCGTATTTCCAGTTACTCGTACATCTTTGTAAATAAAATAAATATATCATCACGCCTTCTACCCATTACTGGGTGTGGCACTCTGCCGAAGCAGATCTCGGTAAGTGATATATTTTGCGCGTGAAGTGCGGTTACCAGTCGTCAAATCACGGCCTTCAAAGATGTTAGTTGTGGAGGAGCCACAGGGGTAGCTTTTGAAATTATGAAAATTGTTTGTCGCCTGTGGGAATCGAACCAGGGTTCTCAGGATCCACAGGCCGACTTCATACCACTGAGCTAGCCACTCCATGTACATCTTTGTATATAGAGTATAATGGTTTAATTAGTTTGGTTGTGAGATATATTTATGGTGTATTATTTAAAATGCAAATGCACTTACCTAGATAAGATAATTAAAAAAAATATATGATGCACATTTAGATAAAATAACAGTTCGGTAGCAGGATAGTTTATAAAATATTCTAATTTTATATAGAATTCAGATTTTTTTTTATCAATATCGGTCAAAATGAATTTTGTGTTTTCTTCTACATTCATATGAATTATAAAAAAAAAATCTACTTACGTGTTTTTTAACTTGGTCCATAAGATCCAGAACACTGTACCAGGGCATATCGCAAGTTCTATAATCACCCCAATTTCCAGCAGCGGCTTCAGGTGTTGGAGGTGTGCCCTGGTTTGTGCCACAACACAGTGGTTCCCCACATTCGGTATTTGCACCAGGAGCGTACAGTTCATCGTAATGCAAATCTGAGATTTGCAAAATTCTGAGGGGACGATCAGCATCTTTTGTTCCCTGATAAGGAAAAAATATTATAAAGAGTGTAAAATAAGTAAGGAATATTAATATTATCTCCTGAAATAATAATTTAATCTAAATAATTTAAAAAACTTTTCGACGGTTTATGATTGCGGATATTTTGGCGAGATCAGATATTTTTTATCGATATTTTTTCACAATGAATAAATGACACGGCATTTTTTTTAAATGACATGCTATAATAATAATAATTTTTGTTTGAAAAAAATTGAGAAATATCGTATTGAATAAATGCAATTTTACTGATTTTAGTTGCCATAGATCAGTGATTTTCAAACCATTACCCTCTTGGAGGCAAAAATCACAAATAAAATTTACCGCGACTCCCTTATGTTATCAAATTTTCAATTTGTAAATGGCTAATTTAATAATTTACAAATTACAAATTCGTTTTTATGTAATCAAAAATGTATCCGTACGAATCTTTTTGTCTTTTACTTACTCCTATATTTTACATGATGAATACACTACTTGAAATCGCATTGTTGAGATATTGCTTCTCAAAAAGTTAAATATATATTTATATTTTTTTTTAAATATGGTTCTATATAATCTATGTCACGAGAAATCGAATACCGTTCATACCTTTTTAGTTTTCGAGTTACAGCGATTTTTCATGTTTTCTCAAATTGCAAATTTGAGACGTTATATATCGAAAACTAAAAGAGATATCGGAATGCGGTTTGCACCAGTGAATTTAACGTGCTTTAGTTAATATAATAGCAAATTTTAATAATTTTGAATTTTTTTAAATTTTTTGCTAAATTTTGCGTTGAGTATAACTCAAAAATGGTATAAGATAATGAAAATTTATAAACATCTTGCATAAAAATACATGAGTATGTTAATTTTTACGAAGAAAATCGCACGGATACATTTTTTATTACAGAAAAACGAAAAATGATTCAAAATCGTAAAAATATTAAGGTAAACCCCTTAAAATTTTTCGATTTTTAGCCGATTTTCGTTTTTCTGTAATAAAAATATTATGCGTACGAATTTTCTTCTGAAAATTTGCATACCTATGTATTTTTACGCGGGAAAATAACTGGTGTTTACAGATTTTCAATATCTCGTCAAATTTTTTAAATACTTAAGCACGAGAAATACACTGATTCAAACCGTATGTCGATATCTCTTTTAGTTTTAGAGATATGGCGTCTCAAAGTTACAGTTTGTAAAACATTAAAAATCGCTGTAACTCGAAAATTAAAAAAGATATGAAGATGCGCTCAATAGCATTCGATTTCTCATGTCTGAAGTTATATAGAAACATATTTGAAAAAATTGAGTCATTTCAACTGAAATTCATTAAAATCGTAACATCTATCCATTAATACAGTCCTAAGAGAAATTTGTAGTTGTGTATTACTTACTATGATTTGATTAGTTTTAAGTTGTTCTGTTTGAGGAGGAATCGCAACTGCCCAGTTATCATCTTCAGGAGGACTTGCACATCTTGAGGGTTGAGCAATTGTACTACAAATTGTGTCAACCGTAATATTTGGTTTGTGTTCAATGATGTAGATGAAAGTTGGCTGAAACAATAATACATAGCTATATTAAAGACCAGTTTATTCATCTTTGGATAAAGTTCCCAATAATTATCAGCGAGATAAATAAAAAAAAAACATCGCATCAAAATCACGACAGAAATGGTAATAATTATACTAAGTACCATTTTATGACAAAATATTTTTTGGAGATGGAAAAATAGACACTTAAAATGGTAATTAAAATTTATATTATAGGCTGGCTTGGGAAGAAAAATTGAATTTGTCCAATAGTAATTTTTAATCAATAAATTGATAGAGTTAAATTTGGAAAATAATTTAGATTTAGGAATGAAATACTACATTATACTAAATAAGACGTGTTTTACTATCGTAATTATTTTTTTTCGTATTTGATATCTGAAAGATACATCTAAAAAATCTATTTAGAAAAATTATAAATATTCGGTATTGAATTTTTTATCTCACAAATCAAATTATGGCAACAAAATACAAATCTTAAACTACTAACAGTAAACTTACCGTATTAAGATCAATAATCCCATTGCAAACATTTTCTTTTTCAATTTCCGCTTGAACGCAAAGTTCTTTCAGGGCATTTTTGATAGCTTCCGCTGGGACATTAGATTCGCGGTAGAGGATAATTAATTTGGCTGCTAATTTACACAACAGGCAAACTGCAGGCTGCGCTTTTGTTTCCAAACCCCGGAAAAGTCCAGGAGAACGGATATATTTAAATGCTTCTTTTACATCATCGGTTAGTTCACCGGTTGCGACGAATTCGGTTAAACCGGTTACTAGACGGTCTTCGAGACTTTGTAGAGCTGAGAAAATGAATTTTAATAATTATAATCGTTATTGCTTTAGCATCATAATTCAACAATCGAGTATTTATTCATTTTATCAGTAACGAATTCTAGGGGAGTAATATGTATGGCAGGCGTCGCCAACCTTTTTTGATTACGGGTGAAAAACAACCAAAATGTGACTAATAGTGTATTCCGAAAATGAACCGGTTAGTTTTTTCAGTAACCGGTTTCATTACGGAACACGGTTTTTTTAAATTGTGGTTACTTCACAGCTGTTGTTGACAAGTTTGAAACGTGTTTGGCGGCTTTTACAGTGTTTATGGATTTTTGTCTTAAAAACTATATTTTTATGATGACTGATAAATAAACATGTGATACAAAATGTATTTTTATTATTTAACAGTATATATTCATATTAGATGAATTTATTACTTGTTCTAAAGCTCATATTTACTTTTTTCTTTGTGTTATTTTTATATCCCTATATTTAAGTTAAAGCAGGTGTGATGCAGAATACAATATTTTTATATTATAAACATTTTTCCATATTAAATAAATTTCACATTTCGAAACTCATCTGTCAAGTAACAACTGTCATCGTGAAAGTGTTCCGTTATGACGTCATTCTAACCGTAACCGTGGTAAAATTGAACCGCATCGTGGTTCATTTTCGGAATATACTATTAATATTAAGAAGACTTTTCGGTTGAGCGGTGTTTTCATAACTAATAAAACAAGTGATATGATAATTGTCGATATTTTTACATGAATTGAGTTGTTTTGGAAATGAAAATATAGCTAGTGCGCAGGACGAGCTGTATTTCCTTTTTCCATAACAACGAATTTAAATACATGTCAAAATATTATCTGTCATTTATCATATTATGAGTTATCTTTTGCGTGAGATTTTAACAAGCATAATCTTTGATCTTTTTGGTATATTTTGGGACGTTCACTTCAATTTCTTTTGTAGCAGCAGTTGCCCATCGAGAATTTAACATGTCGATAGATTATTTTTAATAGACGTTTCTGAAAATTGCATTTATTTTATTGGTAACCGAGGAAATATAATTATAGTGAAAAATTATCACTTATTAATTTCACTAGTGGAAATTTATCAAAATAACTTTCATTTCATTGGATCATTTTCAAACAAATTCGTGATTCTATTGGTTCCCACATAAGGGTGGCAAATGCTTATTTTAAAACAGTCGTATAGTAAATAATACGACAAGTTCGATACATCCATACTTTTCAGACCAAACATCTTCAAATAATCCACTCTTTTTCCTTTTCGTTTTGTTTGTCCAAAAACAAAATGTTGATCTTATTATTTAATTTTCTCAAAGTGTCCATGTTTATGTTTTATAATTTATTTTTTATATTTTATAATAAATGAAAATATATACAAATGCTACCATAATTTTTGCTTAATGTTGGAAGATTATAGGTGATTTTTCATTTAATGACCCGCGGGTCATAGGTTGCCAATGCCCAATGTATAGTATAGGTTTGTTTTCTTCTACTACAAATTGTTTTGTTTTATAATATAATTGCAATCACTCGTCTTAAGAAATTAATAATACATTTTTAATTGAACCACATTAACCATGGTTAGTTTTTTCAGTAACTGGTTTCATTACGGAACACGGTTTTTGAAATTTGTGGTTAGTTTTTAATAATCGCCGCTCGAGCACGGTGCACGGTTAGTTTGGTAACTTTACAGCTGTTGTTGACAAGTTTGAAACGTGTTTGGCGGCTTTTGCAGTGTTTGTGGATTTTTGTCTTATAAAACTATATTTTTATGATGACTGATAAATAAACATATGATATAATATGTATTTTTATTATTTAATAATATATATTCATATTAGATGAATTTATTACTTGTTCTGAAGCGCATATTTATTTTTTCTATGTGTTATTTTTATATCCCTATATTTAAGTTAAAGCAAGTGTGATGCAGAATACAATATTTTTATAATATAAACATTATTCCATGTTAAATAAATTTCACATTTCGAAACTCATCTGTCAAGTGACAACTGCCGTCGTGAAAGTGAACCGTTTTAGATAGAAAATGACGTCATTCTAACCGTAACCCTGGTAAAATTGAACCGCACCTTGGTTCATTTTCGGAATATACTATAAAGGTGATTAAAAGAAAAAGTAATTTTTCAAAAATATTCAAAGCAGATAAAATAAATAAATTTGTTCACATACCTCTAGGATTTGTTGGAAGTTTTGGTGAACCCGTAATGGCACAGAAAATTCCGGGCACAATAAGTAGTAAAAATATGAAGCACCGCATCTTGGAGTAACCTTTCTTACAACTGGTTTTCAGTGAAAAGGAACGATCTTGAATTTGCTGCCAGAATATATTGGCGCTCGCGCATTGATTTAGATTTTAGATAGCAATTTATCAGAGACTTCAAATAAACCATGATAATAATTGTATTATTCAAGTAATTACTTTGTATCTTTTTATTTTTAAAATTATAATTATAAGAAATGTAAACGATAAATAAATAAAATAAATAAATATATCATCACGCCTTCTACCCATTACTGGGTGTGGCACTCTGCCGAAGTAGATCTCGGTAAGTGATATATTTTTGCGCGTGAAGTGCGGTTACCAGTCGTTAAATCACGGCCCCCAAAGATGTTAGTGGTGGAGGAGCCACAGGGGTAGCTTTTGAAATTATGTAAGCGATCACTGTTTATAATATAAAAAATATTAACTACAATGACCTTTAAATAGATAAATATCAATTTAATTATATTTTCGGCGCATATTTGTTTATCTTATTGAATAAGGACCGTTTTTTAATCTCCGAATAAAGTTCCTGATAACTATCGCCAAAATAACTGAAAACACATCGCATTAAAATGTGGTACACAGTATAATTATTTGCATTTGTGCTATGATTTCGATGCGATATTTTTTTATTTATGCCTCTGATAGTTTTTGGAAAGCTTTTCCGGATATGGAAAAAGATGGAAAATCTAATTAAAACTAGGATTAATGTGTTTTTATTATATACACATAAGGGTCAATAAATCTATGAATTTCTTGATAACACTTTAAGATAAATATTTGGTTATCTCATTGAATAAGTGGTTAAATCACTTATTATTTGTTAATTAATATCAGGTGATGTCAGTTAATGTAATTTGTTGAAAATAAAATTATTGTACCACTTAGTAACAAGGTTTAAAGAAAATAACAAGAATGATTGTATCAGTATAATTAATTCAAATAATATTTCTTTCCCAAAAAAGTAATTTATAAGTGATATTTTTCTGCAAACATTGATTTTACAAAATTGGTTTCTTATTTCTTTAATTTTACGTATTTGTGATGTAATAATAAATTTGTATATTTGCCACTTACATTCAGGTTTTTTCGCAGATAACATGATCAAACTATTTTACGCAATTTAATTTAATTTTAATACTTATATGTTAAAAGGAAACTAGAATTAAAATTAAAAGTACAATTACTGTAATGGCCAGTTTTATAAAAGTGAATTAAACTCGAAGTTTTGACAGTAAAATTATATACAAGGTGTTCAATTTAGTTGTGCCACCATTGCTATCTCGAGAACTATAAGAGCTACAAGGTTAGTTAAATTAGCACAGAAATACCATTCTCCAATTGTATTACAAAACTATTAACAAAAATTTTTTTTGGAACAGTAGTTTTCAAAATACGGTGTGCAACTTTCTTATTTTAAATGGGAAGCTATTTTTTTTATTTGCTTATTCGATTCAGACTATAAAGTTCAGTACCCTTACATTACAAAATTTTTCACTAAAATTCATATTAAATTGACATTAATTTAATAAAAATTGCGTAGGAAAGAAACAAATGACTAATAAAATTTATTTATTTTTTCACAAAATAGTTGTATTGACGTATGATAATGAATCAAACAAACAAAAATATTATGATTTTGTAATGTGTTTTGTAGTAGTTGAATTCAGAAAAAAAAATCTGGTGTGGTTACCACACGACTTTCTTATACACAGCATATTTAATATTTAGAGTATATGAATGTTATATTATATTAATTAACTTGTAATTTACTTTTTCAGTAATTCAGCATTTATCTGAATTTATTAAAATTATGAGATTTTACTGATTTCTTTTTAATTTTCATTAAAGTTGCCAAATTAGTTGACCATTTTAATAATGTATTTGTTTTTCCAAAAAAAGACATAGATAACTAGATAAAGCGAAAATTAAAATTTATGTTTTTTGTTTCTATTGCTACTATGATTATTGAACTATATTATTAAACATAAAAATTAGTTTTTCTCAAAATTAGACGCATATACAGGAAAATTGCAAATAACATTTTATGTTCCAAATATTTTTGCTAACATCTTTTATTTGAAACTTTTTTTCATAACTGATTCCATTTTTGAAATAAATGGAATTAATTGTTTTGTGTGTCGAGTAAACTTCCTCTTCCGGTTTTTCAATTTAATTCAAAATCAACTCAGCTCTTCGTATTTTCATGAAACTTATAATTACCAAGTTTCGTTAACAAATCTTATCTCGTTCATGAGATATTGCACACTCGGACACACATCCATCCATCCATCCATCCATCCATCCATCCATTCATCCACAAACATACACAGACATCATTGAGAAAATGATGAAAACGGATTCAGTGGACCTCAAAACACGTATTTCCGCGAAAATCTCGTCAACGATTTTTTTTCACGATTACAATACTTCCTTATACTGCGTATAAGAAAGTAAAAATACTGAATCGAATATACAAATAAAAAAGATAGGTTCCCATTTAAAATAAGAAAGTTGCACCTCGTATTTTGAGAACCACTGGTCAAAAAATTAGTTTGTTAATAGTTTTGTAATATACTTGGAAAATGGTATTTCTTTGCTAATTGAATCAACCTTGTAGCTCTTGTAGATCTCGAGGTAGCAATGGTGGCACAACGAAATTGAACAGACTGTATACTATAAAATAAATAAAATTAGTTTAAATTTGTTAATTAATAATTATTTATTATACAAGTGTTTTATATACCAATAAAACATAAGTGTAATACAAAATTTTATCCACAACTTATAATTATAGGTATCGAAGAAGATTGGTCGTAACGTTTAACGTTGATTCAGTTGATTTAGATATAAGGCGTATTCCATTTGCCATTTGGATCAGATCTAACTTACATTTACTGAACCAAATCACTTATTTATTTTGTTGGATTACTCCGGTGACTTGTTTTCTAGTACTAGAATTACTGATTCTAACTTACTTTGTAGTAATTCAACATAATAAGTGCATAAGTTTGCTTAATTCAGTTCATTTAGTCATGTTGTCTAATATGTCGGAACTGATTTAAGAGAACCAAGTGGCAAATGGAATACAGCTATAGTTTCTCAAAATACGGTAGATCATGAAGTGGTTGCTAAGTAACAAGTTATTTATAGTGTTTTATGGAATATAAAACACTAATGCTTTATGAGCCATATAATTCAACTAAAATCAGTGTAATTATCTCTTTATAATATATGAGTTGTGGATAAAATATTTTTACTATGGAAGTAAATTTATTCTGTTATTAACCTTTCGATATCTAATAAAATATCAAGAATTAGCCTCTATATTCGTTCAATATTGTTTCACATTTATCCACAATTCCAAATTCTGAAGTAACCAAATTGCACAGCTGTTCTTCTTTGCATTTTTTATTACATCCTCTTTTGAGAGAAGCATCACCATCGCTAACTCTCATTCTGAAAATAAGTTACATATTTTTCACAAATATTTTAACAAGAATTTCATTTAAGAATTTGTTCATTTAAACTTGTTTAGGAAGTTTCTATAACAGAAATGAACTGTTACCGAAAATATTTATTTGAGTGTATCGAATTTCTAGCCAATGATCGAACGAGTTGTCCTAGTTCTGGCAAATCCATAGTCGATAAACCATATGCTTCTTTGAATGAATAAAGTTTGTACCATTTTGGAGGTACTGATCGGCCATGCTTGTTTGCTTCGGTTAAATTGTATATCCAGTCTTCGTAATCTTCAACTTCCTGCAAAAATAAGAACAAGAATAATCATTTTAAAAACAATAGGAATAAAAAAATATAAATAAATATATCATCACGCCTTTTACCCATTACTAGGTGTGGCACTTTGACGAAGCAGATTTCGGTAAGCCTCCAAAGATATTAGTAGTGGGGGAGCCACAGGAATAAGCGCTGAATATATAAAATAAATAAATATATCACCACGCCTTTTTACCCATCATTGAGTGTGGCACTCTCCTGGAACAGGTCTCGGTAAGTGATATATTTATGGGCGTGAAGTCCGATTACCAGCCGTCAAATCACGGCCCCCAAAGATGTTAGTGTTGGGGAAGCCTCAGGGGTAATTTAAATGTGGTGAAAATGTTTTGTCGGCTGTGGGGATGGAACTAGGGATCTTAGGATCCACAGGCCGACTTGATACCACTGAGCCATTGCGCCATGAAAAAACGATCCAGGGATAATGGATTACTAGGCAACATTAAATGATGTAAAATTTTAATACAAAGAAGCCGTTTCGAACAAACGATCTGTGTTCATTTTCAAATTAATTAATAACCACATGTGGTTATTTACAGAAAAAAGTCGAAAAAATACCATATAAGTTACATAACTTTTTGATTTCTTATGTTTTAAAAATATACTTTTCGGGTTAATAACTTGAATTTTTCACAAGAATAATAATTGACATATCAACAATACAATAATATTTCACTTTATTTATCTGTGAAAATTGAACTGCTGAAAAAATACACTGATAATTAAACTGCCATTTATCGAGTTCTATTTTTATTGAGCTGTCCCACACAAAATTAGACACACTTTAACAGAAGTGTGGTAGGTGGCTTAGTGGTATCGGGTCGGTCTGTGAATTCTGAGAACCCTGGTTTGATTCTCACGGCCGACAAACATTTTCTCGACATGAAAAAATTACCCCTGTAAGCTTCCCCACTAACATCTTTGGGGACTGTGACACACTCAATAATAGGTAAAAAGGCGTGGTGATATATTTATTTATTTTATATATTCAGCGCTTCTTCCTGTGGCTCTCCCACTATTGATATCTTTGGGGGCTTACCGAAATCTGCTTATTTATTTTTTATTTTATTTTAACAGAAGTGTGAACTTACATAAGTTTCTGGATTAACATCGTATATTCTGTAATTGGGATTTACATCTATGAAAGTAGTGATGCATCCACCATTAAATGCAACACTAATAGGACTTTCTACATTTGGTTCGTCGTCATCATAATGAAATTGTAATTCGTTCATATGTGTATGTCCAACGAATTGTGCCTTTATTATATGAGCGAACCTATAATATAAAATACAAATCTTTATAATTCTTGAATACGAATGCATTCGTTTTAAGACCTGCGTATAATTCTATTGTATTCATGACTCCACTTCTTATAACATTCTTTATCTCCTGAAGGTATGTGCGATAAGATATGCACCACTTCACCATGTAATTCTGCTTGATATAAAGTATCTGACAGCCATTGAAGTTGACCGTATGGATCTTTATTATAATACGATAACCACCTACAAATTTATATATTTATTACACGAAAAGTGGGCCATAGACAATTCATATGAGAAATCAGTTTTCATGCAGCCGTTTACAGTTGATTTTAAGGAAAAATGTTGAAAATTAAACTTATAAAGATATTCAAATTATGCTTTTAAATTTGTTAACAAAAATTCTTTTAGATAAGGAGAAAAACTTATAAATAATTCCTTTGTTTCGGCATTATAATAACATATTCTCGCACGCATATTAATGCTATTACGAGCTTCATTCTTAAACGATTTTTAGTGACATATTGTTATCATAGATTGGTATAACTGCATTAAATACATAAAATATCTAGGCAACGGATAAAATAAAAAACAATTTGTACAAATATCTAGGTAACGGACAAAATAAATCGCAAATCTCTGTCGCCAACTTCTACCAAAAATTTTCCTTAATGGAAAATGTCAATTATTATTATAAAGAAATTATGAAAAGGGAAGCCGAAATAGAGAAAATAGTATAAAACACTTGTTACAAAAGGCAATTCTAGCACTAGTTCGTTCGTCCCCTCATCGCTGCGCGGCTCGTGTCCGAATTTCGAATTCCTGCTAGAATATGTTGCATTCTATAACTACAGATCAAAAGGAATTGTTACAGTTGGCAATACAATTCCGGAGATCTTTTCATTCCATAGTTGGAACAACACCATGTAAAGGCGGAAATACTATTTGACATGTCTAATAAATACAACAGGAGTCTGACAACTAATAGATTTTGACTTTTAATAAAGGAACAACAAGTTTAGTTATGGATATTTAAAAAAAAATATAACGAAAAACTAATAAGAACTAAATGGACTCAAATTGAATTTTAAATTTTCAAATGTCACTGTATGGGATGGCCTAGCACAGTGGTATGAAGTCGGCATGTGGATCCTGAGGTCCCTGGTTCGATTCCCACAGGCGACAAATTTTCATAATTTGAAAAAGCTATCCCTGTGGCTCCTCCACCACTAACATGTTTGGGGGCCGTGATTTGACGACTGGTAACCGCACTTCACGCGCAAAATATATCACTTACCGAGATCTGCTTTAGCAGAGCGCCACATCCAGTAATGGGTAGAAGGCGTGATGATATATTTATTTATTTATTTTATTTAAATGTCACTGTCAACAACAGGAAATGTATATGTGTATCAGGCTCACAAATTTTAAGTAGATTTTTTTATTGCCAACTGTAACAATTCCTTTTGATCTGTAGTATTTTAATATACTATTTTTGTCACAAATCTTTTATTAATTTAAAAAAATAACTGTGATCACGAAATAACAATAAAAGAAATAAAATTATAAAATTACCAGTTATAAACAAAACAAACATTGCTATTCAAAGCAATGATTCTAAATCCAGGTCGCACTAAGACAGTATAATATCCTCCTTTTCTAATAGATTTCTGCGTCTCTTTGGGGAGCCAAGTGCTCCATTCCTTAGCAAACAAGTTGTACAACCAATGCGTTGATAGGTCATCCTGTGTTATATGTTCAGGAGCAAATCTATAAAATTTTAAACAGATTACTATTAAGTTTTATATTTTGTTAAATGTGTTGTATTTACTCGTCTATTGGATTAGATTCATGATTTCCTGCTATATGAAAGATTGTTTTATTTGGGAATTTTGTTCTGAAAAGTTCGGTTATATGTATTATACTTTGGGCATTAGATTGAATTGAAGTTTCCCATATTCTGTGGTGTATTATGTCACCAGTGTGATAAATAAAATCTACATTCTGAAATCATGAATACAATATAGCAATATTAGAATAGTGATTTATGTATTAAGGGCATAATCAAAGGATTATAGCACTGATGGAATTATAAATTTCTCGAGTGCTATAATCTTGATTATACACTAGGTACATACAATGTTTTATTTTATTTTGGTCCTCGAAATTAAAGGAATCAGTCAGTAGGTATTCGTTATCGTTTTCCTGGCGTTGTTAATTTTTAATATGCTGTGATTTTTATGCATGTACGTAGATTGTTGATGTTGCTATATTATTTTTTTACGAACCATTTTTTTTGTTTATTTATTGTCAAATAAAAAGGAAAGTTGTCAATAACTATTCCAAAGAAATATTGAATTAATTTGAGTCTACACAGGGAAAATTTGTACCACAAAAATCAAAAGAGCGTTACGAAAAACAATACGAATTTATTGTGTTGTTTGACATTTATCCATAAATCACGATTTTGATTTATTTGAATTGCTGTTGCTTAGCAAGTTTATACGCCCTAGGGCTATGATAAGCAAATTACTCCCATCTTTGAGGGCTAATTATAGTATATTGTGTATAAGGAAAAGATAGTCGAAATTCGGACAAAAAATAATCACAAAGACATGATATGTTGTTAACGTTTCGGTTGATTTTCAACCATCCTCCTTGAAGATCAAAATCAACCGAAACGTTAACAATATATCATGTCTTTGTGATTATTTTTTGTCCGAATTCTGACATGTTTTTCTTATCAATCAACACGTGACACGATCCATTATCTATTCTATATTGTGTATGTGAAGCTTCCTTTTTTACATGAGTGTGGAGTTTACGACACGAGCCGTAGGCAAGGGGTTTTTCACACGGGAGTAAAAATGGCTTCATACATGTGTTGCGCACTATATTTTTCCACAACCTTATAATTAAAAAATGAATTAAGGGAAAATGATTTGACAGTTATCTCAAAATAAACAATTCGTTGTTATAAATAATCAAGTAAAAACTAAGCACAGCAATCTATTAAAAATTTGTATCCGTGCCAAAAAAGTATAAAGAGCTCATATGGGCGCAGTGTTTAAAATAAACCCTATAAGAAATGCATTAAAAAACAAGTGCCAAAATCAGGGTTGAAAAAAACCCGACCCATTGGGTTTTTCTGGGTTTTTATGGGTTTTATTTGGGCATTATTGGGTTTTTTGAAATATTGACAAACACACTTTTTAATTAAAGTTATTTAATTTCAGATTAATTTTGTATATAATGTTTAAAATGTATATTGTATATTTCTAAACATTTAAACAAAATTTATGTACTATTATGTAATAATTCCAAAAATATATTTATTTTATTGTGAATTAAAAACTTAATATGCTCTATTATGTTATTGTCATACTTATTTAATTTAAAACTATATTTCAAATTTGCCTGTATGGAAATCAATCAGTTTTTGTAATATTAATATAAGACAAAAATATTTGGTCTTAAACTAGTTTGATATTGACATTTGTCAAAGTAATGCAATGTGATACTACGATGTGATGTAATAAATGATAATTTACGTTAAACGTTTTATTTTGTACAGAGATTACGTATTATTACATTGTAAAATAAATAAAAGATATCTATGTTCCAAGATTTGAATCTATCTTAAAATTCACCCCGCATGAATTTTCAACCATTCAATCAGATGGGTTTTTTAATGGGTTTATTTGGATTTTTTTAGATGGGTTTTATTAAAAAAACCCAGGTGGGTTTTTTGGATGTTTAAAATATGAACAACCCTGGCCAAAATAAAATAAAACAACTTTTATAATAAAATTTTTACATGTTTAGAAGCTGCATCCATCATATTTTCAATAGCATGTAGAGGCATGTCACAATTTCGGTAATCACCCCAAACTCCGGCAGCAAGATCCGGTGATTTTGGTTTACCTTGATCCACACCACAACATAATGGTTCATCACATTTTGTGTTACCACCTGGTTGGTATTTGTTATCGAAGTGAATATCTGATATGTGTAGAATTCTTAATGGTTTATGACCTGCACCCTTAATCGTCATAATAAAGTATTATTAAATTAATTATTATTTGTATACGTAGACCGTAAATACACTACGAGAATTGGTGTATTGCGAAATGAATTTGTCGATCAAGGCAATAGTCTAAGAACCCCAACCACATTTAAAAAGACGAGATACAGCATTTTTTATGTTCTGCTGTATGTACCTGTACATTAAAAATAGTTATTTTTCTATTAAGTGCCGCAAATAAGTTTTTTTTTTGTTGCGCGTGAGTAACTTTTAGTCGAAACTAAAAAGTCATTCAATCGAACCAAAAACCAAGAATTTTGCCCACAAAATATAAACAACATTTTTTCTACAACTGTCAGAAAGAATAATACCATAATTATTGATTTATGTAAGTAAATTAAAATAATAAAATAATAGAAATATTTAGGATCGACATAGAATAATAATATAAATAAAATAAGGCTTCAAGCTTTCGAGTTTATTTAATATTTTGACATATATCAACATTTTGTTGTATTGTACTGTTTGAAGCTGATGATGAATTTTGTATGAACTCGAAACGTCCTTTTAATATATTTTATACTTTATTGGATTCCTGAAACCTTATTTGATTTATATTATAAGTAAATTAAAGGGGAAACATCCAAAATAGTTTAAATGTGTAAGCGTAATCTTGTTTAAAATTTATTACTAACAAGTATTTAGGTATTTGAGAAGTTTGAGAGAATGTTGCCAATAATATCACCATATATAATTTTTTTTTGCAATACTTGTACTGTAAGTTACCTATTAATGACAAAATTTAAACATAAGGCGTATTCCATTTGCCATTTGGATCTGATCTAACTTACATTTACTGAACCAGATCACTTATTTATTTCACTAGTTTGCTTTCCTAACTTTATTTCCAGTGCTAAAATTATAGATTCTAATTTACTTTAAAGTAATTCATCCCAATAAATGCATCAGTTTGCTTAATTCAGTTAATTTTGTCATGTGCCGAATTTATCTGAACTGATTTAAGTGAACCAAATGGCAAATGGAATACAGCTAATGTAAGTGGAACTTTTATTGCATAGTGGTTTCCATGGTTATATCAGGAATAATATTTACTTACTATCAGAGCTGGGCAAGCTACTTAAAAAAAGTAGCTAAGCTACAGCTACAGCTATTCTTTAAAAAAGTAGCTAAGCTACAGCTATAAGCTATATTTTGTAAAATATAGCTAAGCTACATCTAAAAGCTTTCGTTAAAGTAGCTGTTAAATTTTAAAGCTACTTTTTTAAATTATTGTGAAATAATTAAATTTGCCATTGTCATATGATCAGTCTTTTGTTATAATGACTGTTAATTTACTATTATGTACATAAATATCAAAAATAGCAAATACCATCTGGCACCTACTGTGTATTTTTGCGTATTAGAGCCAGTTAGAACCGGCAAGAAATAATTATTTTGTGTGGGTTTAGCTTGTACGCATGCGTACTTTGTTGACCTTCTGCTTAAAAAGTAGCTTTAAGCTATAAAAAGTAGCTTTAATCTACAAAAAGTAGGTTTAAGCTACAAAAGTAGGTTTAAGCTACAAAAGTAGCTTCAGTTGTTATTTTTAAGCTAATAGAAAAAAAAGTAGCTAGCTATAAGCTACAGCTATATTTTTTCACAATTAGCTAAGCTATAGCTACAGCTAAGGTAAATGTAGCTAAGCTAGTAGCTAAGCTACAAAAGTAGCTAGCTACTGCCCAGCTCTGCTTACTATGCACCGTGGACAGTAAGTAAGTATTAAGTATCAAGGTTCTGTTTATTTTGTCAACAATTTGACAGCAGTCAATTTTTAAACCTATTTTTCTTTTCCTTCTATTTGTGCAAGTATTGTAAAAATAGCTTACTAACTTCGAACTGTAAGTGATTTTTATAGGTCGCGAATATTTAGGAAATCTCGACTTTTCGTACCTCGATTTCCCAAACTACATTCTTTACCTAAAAACTGTCATTTACAGTTCATGGTACGTAATATACTATTACAGTCGTCAGTAATGACAATACAAAAAAAAATTGAACTTGGTGAACAGAATTGTGTGTATTTACTTACCGATTTTTTTGCTTGTTTATTTTTAGGATTTTTTGAAATTGGATCCGGTAAACAAACATGCCAAACAGTATTATCAGCGTCATCTTGTTGATCTTTATTACAGTTAGCAACTTGGCCAACTATACTACAAATTTTGCCAGCATTTATATCAGGTTTATTGTCAATTATGAATAAAATTATATTCTGAAAAGTCGAAGAAAACATTAACAGTTAAATTCATAAAGTGGATTTGCGTTAATACTATTTTTAATATTATCATAACAAATGATTGAAAAAAAATTTTTTTCTTTACTCCAATATATGCCTAATAACATACTTGAATAGTATTTTCTTACAACCTTTTCTTGTGTCAAAAAAAATGTAAAAAAACGCTTTTTTTTTGTTTTTGTTTGTTATACGGCTTCAACTGCTTTGGTTACTAGCCGGTATGATGATGGAAGCGTCTGCGCTGTAGTCAGCTACAGACGCTGATTGATGCCAGCCCTGACCGGGAATCGAACCCGGGACCTCTGGGTCAGTAGCCTAGTAGTCTAAACCACTGAGCCACAGAGGTCGCTTTTTGCCGGCTGTTACAGTGGTGTAACCCCATAAATATATAATTCCTCATTACTTAGTTTAAATGATTATTTCAGGAGATAATATCAATATTCCTTAATTATTTTACTCCCTGTATACAATGACATTTTATTTTTATTATTTATACTAAACATAACAGACTGAAATACTGAACATAAAACTACGAGCCATTTTCAGCTGAACGAAACTTACTAAATTCAAGGCAACCACTCCAGCACAATACTTTTTTGATCTTATTGTGCTACATAGCATCATCAGGGCACTAGTAACAGTTTTTTTCGATTCTGATCCTACTACTTTTCTATACGTTACCAAAATCTTTCCAACAATATTGCAAAGTGTACAGAAATCAAACTCATTGCTCCTAGTACGTTTCTCTACTTTCATAGTCATACTGTACGGCTCTTTTGGAAATTCTTTAAATCGTTTAACTATTTTCAAATCATTCTTTAGTTGTTTTGACACTACACCAGTTTGACTGTAAAGAATGAGCTCGTCGACAAGTCTGTCTTCAAAAGCTAAAACTCAGAGATATATCATTAGCCTCGACATTAACAGACCAATTCTCAAAAGAGTTTTAGTTAATCCTATGTTTTGGATTAGTCAAATTAGCTAAACCAGTTCCCAAAAAAATAAGATTGTCCGTAAGGGTGTCCGTTATTTTGGCAAAGTCGGAAATTTGATGCTCTCACCCTCTAAAACTACTCATAATAAATTTTAAAAAATTGAACCGAAATCCCAGGTCTGTCAAATGATGTTAAAACGTGCCGCAAGAGGGCTCAATATTTGCACCTAGTTTAAATTGCTTTTTCCGTTACTTTTATACATATCTTTTTATGATTTAGTCCTAAAAATATTTCAAGATAACTGCCGGAAAGCTTATGAAATAAGCTTTCAGACAGACTAAAATTATTTGGATAAAAATCAACGGCGTAGCGTCAATTTGAGTAATACGAAGTTGGAAACATAAAAACGACAAAATTAACGTTTTTGTCGTTTTTATGCTACAAACTTTGTATTACTCAAATTGACGCTACGGCGTTGATTTTTATCCAAATAACTTGAATTTTAATCTCCCTGAAAGCTTATTTCATAAGCTTTCTGGCAGTTATCTTGAAATATTTTTAGGACTAAATTATAAAAAGTTATGTATAAAAGTAACGGAAAAAGCAATTTTCCCATTTAAACTACGTGCAAATATTGAGCCCTCTTGCGGTTGTTTTAACGTCATTTGACAGACCTGGGATTTCGGCTCAATTTTTTTAAATTTATTATGAGTAGTTTTAGAGGGTGAGAGCATCAAATTTCCAACTTTGCCAAAATAACGGTCACCCTAGTGTCCATGTATATGAAAATTGTTAACATTTTTAATTTGAAAATAGAAAATCTGTCAAAAATGATTCAAAATTATTTTTCAAGAGTTTCTAAATGGTCGTAGAAAAAGGATTATGTGCACCTCGAGCAGAAAGTGTCCTTGCTGCTCCTGCATGGTTGTTGCTCTCGGCTGTACCTCGACCAACTATCTTCATGTGCGAGCAGCAATAAACTACTTTCTACTCTAGACACTATAATATTTAATCAATCTTTTTTTTTTATAAATTGAATAAGCTATAAATTAAATTAGAAAATAATCATTAAAATATATACGGAGAATTATTTTTTTTAAATAAGATTTTATTTGTAATTTTTTTGATTTAATTCCGCTTACAACGTTATTTTCTCAGTTTTGTTGGGGCTAGAAGCTCATTGGTCTCAAGCACGTGTTACGAGTAACCTTGAGCAGGCCAAGTTTTGCCTCAGCGCAAGAAAAAATAAAGATTTTATTCTTTGATTGTGAAACTATGAAAAATAATCGGACGGAAATTCTTTAAAAATAAAATGTTTCTTACCTGTAATATTTCCTCTTATCGTATTTTTTGTTTTTCTTTTAACAGTATTAATGTCACATTTTGCGTTCGCTATAAATGAAATGACAAAAGCTAAGAGGAGCACGAAACACAAAACCTTGGCTCTAAGAGACTGCATGGTAAAATCTGATCCGTGGTTCAGCAGTCGAATTGAACGGAATTCATGTGCTGCTGAATTTGTGGGAAAATTTGCTTACTATTTATCGTTTGAATAACAAATATAGTGACTACATGTAACAATAAAATGGCTGTTTAAATATTTTAAAATGATTTATAACTTGATTATAAAACTTAAAAAAACTATATGATATTTTTTATTAACTGATTAAATCAATTGTTATTTTAAGGAGGTCCAGGTTCAATATTCGGCATCACCGAAATATTTTTCTTTAAATTATAGTATCATAAGTTTTTTAACATATTATTCCCAGGAATAATCACAAGAGCTTTATTATCAGTATAATAATGACAGGATTGATTGAAGCGCAGGCACGTGACCATGTAATGAAGCATTTCATTGGTTTTGAGAAACGTCTAAAAATAATCAGTATAAAATTTTAAAAAATAATACAAATTATAACAAATATAGTATTTTTTTACAAAAAAAAATATAAATAAAATAAATAAATATATCATCACGCCTTCTACCCATTATTGGGTATAGAACTCTGCCGAAGCAGATCTCGGTAAGTGATATATTTTGCGCGTGAAGTACGGTTACTAGTCGTCAAATCACGGCCCCAAAGATTTTAATGGTGGAGGAGCCACAGGGGCTGTTTTTGAAATTATGAAAATTGTTTGTCGCCTGTGGGAATCGAACCAGGGTTCTCAGAATCCACAGGCCGACTTCATACCACTGAGCTAGCCACCCCATACAAAAAAAATATAAAAAATAAATAAATAAATATATTTTTATTTATTTATTTATTTATAGAAATAAGAGAACCAACAGTATAAATACCAATAATAGGTTCTCACGGATTAGCCATAGAATACAAAATATAGTTTACAGAAGACATACAAAAGTTCAAAAGATAATTAGAAAAGTACATTAAATTTAAAGTAATACATTAAGTTTATAATAATATATGATAGTAATTGAGACAATGCGATTTTAACAGCCTTTTTGAAGCTATTAAGAGATAGATGGAACAAATCAATATGAATAAATTTGATATCATAGGTATACATAATTCTGTTTGACGGTGAATTTTTAAAATTATTTGTGTTTGTTAATGGGAGCAAAAAAGATTAATTGATCTTGTTATCTTCCGTGGAGTATATATATTGAAGAATGATATTATACAGTTAGAATATAACATATTGTTAAATAATTTATATAGAAATATCATATCTGTTAAACATCTCGTATTCTCCAATGTTGTCATATTGAAGTGTTCCAGTCTCCTAATATAACATGACATATTTATTTTAAATTTATAACAAATCGTGTGCACAAATCTTTTCTGAACACTTTCTATTAAGGAAACATTTTTATTGTAAAAAGGGTTCCAAATGACAGAAGCGTATTCAAGTTTACTTCGAACAAGAGAATAGTATAAACATTTGATAGATTTTAATTTTTTGAAATGTTTTGTGCATCTTATCAGAAAACCAAGAGTACGGAAGGAATCCTTTACTATTTTCTCTATATGTTGATTGAACGACAGTTTTGAATCAAAAGTGACACCTAGGTCCCTGATCACGGATTTGATCTCCAAGGCAGTGTTGTTAATAGTGTAATTGAACGAAATAATTTCATGGTTTCTTGTGAAATTCATGACATAGCATTTAGAAATGTTGAGGTCCAGATGATTTATTAAACAATATTCATGTAAATTGTTAAGGTCGTTTTGTAACTTAACACAGTCATCAGGTTTAGTTACAGTATTAAAAAGCTTTAAATCATCAGCATATAACAAAAACTGCGAGTTTACAAAACAGTTGCAAATGTCATTAATAAATAAATTGAAGAGCAAAGGGCCTATATGAGACCCTTGCGGAACACCAGAAGAAACAGAAATTATTTTCGATTTGAAATTATTACAACAAACTAATTGTGATCTATTAGTTATATATGAATCGATCCAGCGTAATAAGGAACCATGAATCCCCAATACTCTTAGTTTATTGATTAATGTAGGATGGTGGACCCGATCAAATGCTTTGCTAAAATCGGTGTAAACGACGTCAACTTGAGTTTGATTATCCATGTTTGAACTAAGAAATTCTGTAAATGGCACCAAGTTAGTTATGACAGATTTACCAGAACAAAAACCATGTTGTTCAGCTATAATAATATTTTCAAATTCATGCTTTAGTTCATTTACTACAAGAAATTCGAAAATTTTAGGAAATGTAGATAAAATAGATATAGGTCTATAATTGGTAACATCGTTTTGAAATTATGAAAATTGTTTGTCGCCTGTGGGAATCGAACCAGGGTTCTCAGGATCCACAGGCAGACTTCATACCAGTGAGCTAGCCACAAAAAAATATAAAAAATAAATAAATAAATATATCAGCACGCCTTCTACCCATTACTGGGTGTGGCACTCTGCCGAAGCAGATCTCGGTAAGTGATATATTTTGCGCGTGAAGTACGGTTACCAGTCGTCAAATCACGGCCCCAAAGATTTTAATGGTGTAGGAGCCACAGGGGTTGTTTTTGAAATTATGAAAATTGTTTGTCGCCTGTGGGAATCGAACCAGGGTTCTCAGGATCCACAGGCAGACTTCATACCAGTGAGCTAGCAACCCAAAAAAAAAAAAATATAAAAAATAAATAAATAAATAAATATATCAGCACGCCTTCTACCCATTACTGGGCGTGGCACTCTGCCGAAGCAGATCTCGGTAAGTGATATATTTTGCGCGTGAAGTGCGGTTACCAGTCGTCAAATCACGGCCTCCAAAGATGTTAGTGGTGGAGGAGCCACAGGGGTAGTTTTTGAAATTATGAAAATTGTTTGTCGCCTGTGGGAATCTAACCGGGGTTCTCAGGATCCACAGGCCGACTTCATACCACTGAGCTAGCCACCCCATACAAAAAAAAAATAAGTTTTGATATTTAAATAATATTATAAAAGGAAACTAGAATTAAAATGAAAATCAATATTAGATACTGTAAGTAGATATTTATTTCTTGTCAAATGTTAAATTATTTTACACTAAAGAATTTGTTCGTCTATATTCGCTCACAAGTTTTTTACATCTGCGAACAGCCCCAAATTCTGAAGTAACCAAATTGCATAGTTGCTCTTCATTGCATTTATGATTACATCCTATCTTGAGAGAAGCATCACCCTCGCGAACTTTCAGTCTGAAAAGAGGTTCAATATTTTTGATATATAATTCGGCATCATCGATTGTTTTAGCAAGACACATTTTAGAATTAACTCCTTTCGGAAAGTTTCTACAACAAAAATTAACATTTACCTAAAATATGTATCTGATGTAGTTGAGTTTCTAGCCAATGATCGAACGAGTTGTCCTAGTTCTGGTAAATCCAAAGTCGATAAACCATATGCTTCTTTGAATGAATAAAGTTTGTACCATTTTGGAGGCACTGATCGATCATGTTTGTTTGCTTCGGTTAAATTATATATCCAGTCTTCGTAATCTTCTACTTGCTAAAAAATAATAACTAAATTTATTAATCTGTAAATGTATGTTTTTGTACCAATATTCTAATGTCAACTGTTCCACATTAGAGTTGTTACTATAGAATAATTTAATTTGAACAAAGATGAACAACCATTTAAATATAATGGAAATTTAGAATACATCACCGTCATTTTGAAATAAAATGGCGGTCTAGATGTATAACCAATAATATAATTTGAATAAAAGCTATATATAGAATTTCATAAAAAGATGTCAAACCATTTCTGGCATTACTCCCTTACCTTGAAACAATAGGCGTATTCCATTTGCCATTTGGATCAGATCTAACTTACATTTACTGAACCAGATCACTTATTTATTTCGCTGGATTACTTCGCTGACTTTATTTTCAGTACTATAATACTGATTCTAATTTACTTTGAAATAATTTAACCCAATAAGTGCATTAGTTTGTTTATTTCAATTCATTGAGTTATATTGTCTAATTTATCTGAACTGATTTAAGTGAACCCAGTGGTAAATGGAATACACCTAGTATATCGGCGGACTAAAATGTATAGTTTATATCCCGGGTGGTGCTTGATAAGACCGAACATAGAGATTTAAAATGGGATATTAGTTTTATACAATTTCCTGTTAGTTTATAAATTTTATGAAAAAAAAACTATAGAGTGCAAAGATGTTCAGAATTAAATGGTGCATACAGAACTGTTGTTTTTCATTAATTATTTATAAGCTTTTTTTTTGTTCTCTTAAATTGCAGTCGTAGAAAAAATGACTCGTTTAATAAACTCTTTAAATACTCGTTTTTTACACTCGAAACTGTAGACACGTGTAACAAAACGGACAATTCTGAATTTGGTTTTGTTTATAAATTATGATATTTCACTATCAACTCAGCTTCGAGAGATACAGACTAATTAAGCGTTAACTTAAATATCTTTCTAAAGTTGACTTGACAGAGTTTATTCTGTTTATCAAATTTATTAGAGCATATGTTATAACTTCAGTATTCCGTAGATCATTATTTATCAAGTTTATAGCTTTTCTGAATTGTCGCGTCTGGTTATACGGAATGTGATGACATATCTGGGTAAATAATAGCTATGCATGGGTCGGATAGATTTAACCTTTGAAACGCACTGGATTTTTTATGTAAACGCATATGTGGGAACCGCTATCTCGACCAAAGCGACGATACCACCCCTTACCCTTTGTCAGAACATCCCATGGAAATAACGATGATTAGTTAGTGGTAGATTGGCTTCTGACGAGACAAGTTTGGCTCTCAACATCTGTGCAAGATGTAGGTCTTGCAATGTAACTTAGTAACATTAATAATAGTTTATTCATACGTTGTTGTTTCCATTGTCGGATAATTTGCTTAATATCAATATTAATTATAACTTTTGTATTTTTATAATTTATACTTTCTTTTATGTTTTAAATATATATTTTTATAAGAAGTTCGTCTTATTTCGTTTTATTTATTTTGAAACAAGCGCTTCATCAAGTAAAATATCACTTTCCTGACTTATTATGTAACAAACTATTTTTTATTTATTACACTTCACAGCGAACGCAGAATGCAGTTGAATATTTTTAGTTAAAAAATCGTAACCGAGATATTAACAAGTAAACTGCCGCTTATTGATCAAGCGTGTTGCAGAAGAACAGCCACTTATACATAAAGTTAAATGACATTTTAGATGTAACAATAGAAGTGAGAACGTACATAAGTTTTCGGATTAACATCGTAAATTCTGTAGTTGGGATTTACATCTATAAAAGTAGTGAAGCTTCCGCCATTAAATGCAACATTTATAGGGTCTTCATTATGGTCATCATCGTAATATAAATGTAATTCGTTCAAATGTGTATGTCCAACGAATTGCGCTTTTATTATTTCAGCGTATCTACAAAACAAATCATTATTTTAGAAGATGAAACATGACTAATGGCCAGTTGCACCGTTGTCCATCACCACCAATATAATTTTTAAAATAGATTAAAAGGATTACAGAAAAATTCATTGAGATGAACATCTCAATGAATTTTGCTTTACTAAGTGGTTCTTGAACCATGTTTTAATTTTAATAATTGTACAATGTAACTTCAGTTTTATACTCTTGTTTTGCTTGATAATGGCCAGAATTTTGGCCGAAACGTCGCTTTTGAATAAAAGAATGTTTTAAAAATTGTGTTTCAATCTTTTGTACATCTTTTCAACAAATTAAGCCTGTAATCCTTTTAATCTATTTTAAAAATTATATCTTTTCGGCTTATTTAAAATAATTTTTAAAAAAACCACCAATATAACTTCAATTTTGAACTTAGTTTCAATAAATAAAAGCATGTCGAACGTTTGACAGCAATATCAATTAGGTATTCCATATGACATGTAACTTCGGTTTGCTCTTATTAATTTAAACCAAGTTTTTATTTTGCAACTGGCTGTAAAATTTAAGTAAAACAATATAGAATCGAGAATTAAACTCCAGCATACCCTCTTGTCGACTGACAGTAGTTTGACGCATGAGCTAGATAAGAAATTTTACATGATACGATTAGGTTCTAAAATTGAATAGTCGTAGTCCTATAGTTCACAGGGGGATTGTTGTTTTTATTACGGTGGAGAATAAATCGGATGGTTAGGTTCGGTTAGGGGATAACGCGAGCGAAACGAGCTAATCTAAAATCGGAATAATATTCCATCCGAAAAATAATAGTAAATCATTGTTTTAAAATCACTAGAAACATGAACTTCTCCTATTCGAGTATAGTATTTGGCAAAATATCAAAATAAGGCAAGATGGTATACTGGAGTTTTACCTCGAGAAATAATATCAAATGAATTGCTGTTAACAATTGATTCGATATTTTTTCACTTAAGTGACACTTGATATTTGTTTTAATACCTGCGTATAATTTTATTGTATTCATGACTCCACTTCTTATAACATTCTTTATCTCCTGAAGGTACGTGTGTTAAAATATGCACAACGTCACCATCTAATTCTGCTTGATATAAAGTATCTGATAACCACTGAAGTTGACCGTACGGATCTTCGTCGTTATATAGTAACCACCTGTAAATTTATAGTTTTATTATCATATACAAGTCGATAATATTTTGGCAAGGAATATGGTTGTTATGAAAATGGAAATATGGCGAGTACGAGTTGTATTTCCTATTTCCATAACAACGAATTTAAATTCATTTCAAAATATGATCTGACAATTAGCATATTACGAGTGAGAATTTAACAAGCATAATCTTTAATTTTTTAGTATTTTTTGGAACGAATTATAAAAAAAAATTCTTCTGTAGAAACAATTCCCAATCGAGAATTTGACATTTCGATAAATTATTTTAATTGACATTAGGCATATTCCACTTCCTATTTGGATCAGATCTAACTTACACTTACTGAACCAGATCGCTTATTTACTTGACTACAGTACTTCGCTCAGTTTATTCTCAGTATCAGATTTACTGATTTGAATTCAGTTAGAAGTAATCCACTCCAACAACTGCACCAATTTGTTAGTTCAGTTATTTTGTCATGTTGTCTAAATTATCTGAACTGATTTAAATGAATCAAGTGGCAAATGGAATGCAGCTATTTATGAAAATTGCATTTATTTTATTGGTAACCAAGGAAATTGAATTACTGTGAAGAATTATCACTTATTAATTTCACTAATGGAAAATTATTAAAATAGCTTTCATTTTCAAACAAATTCGTGATTCTATTGGTTCTCATACGTGGTAAGTTCTCATAGAATAATTACAAATTAATAGTTCTATGGTCAGAAATAATAGTGATAATGATAAACTAGTAGAAAAAATAAAATAAAATTACCAGTTGTAAACATAGCAAACATTACTATTCAAAGCAATGATTCTAAATCCAGGTCGCACTAAGACAGTATAATATCCTCCTTTTCTAATAGATTTCAGCGTCTCTTTGGGGAGCCAGGTGCTCCATTCCTTATCCAACAAGTCGTACAACCAATGCGTTGATAGGTCGTCCTGTGTTATATGTTCAGGAGCAAATCTATTGTTTTAAACAAATTATTAATATGTCTTCTATTTTTTAATGTCATTTGTACTTACTCGTTGAGTGGATTAGGTTCATGGTTTCCTGCTATATTATAGATTGTTTTATTTGGGAATTTTTTCCTGAATAGTGCATTTACATCTAATATACTTTTTGTATTAGATTTCTTTGAAGTTTCCCATATTCTGTGATTTATTATGTCTCCGGTATGATAAATAAAATCTACATTCTGAAATATTGAATATAATATATAATATATTCAGTCAATTTTTGGATTCATTCCCACAGCTGACAAACAATTTTCACCAAATTAAAAATTACCCTCGTGGCTCCCTCACCACTAATATCTTTGGGGTCCGTGATTTGACGACTAGTAACCGCACTTCACGCGCATAAATATATCACTTACTGAGATCTGCTGCGGCAGAGTGCCACACCCAGTAATGGGTAGAAGGCGTGATGATATATTTATTTATACGACAATGTGGCTCAGAGGTATCGAGTCGGCCTTTGAATTTGAGAACCCGGATTTGATTCTCACAGCTAACAAACAATTTTCACCACATTAAAATTATCCCAGTGGCTTCCCTTCTACTAATATCTTTGAGGGCCATAATTTGACAGCTGGTAAACGCACTTCACGTGCCTAAATATATCACTTACCAAAATCTGCTTCGGCAGAGTGCCACACTCAGAAATGGGTAAAAGGCGTGATGATATATTTATTTATTTATGTTAAAAATACACTTATCTACAATCAGTAAAAATAGTAGGGTTTACGAACCCCATTTAGTGACTGAAAGTGAACAACTGCAAACCACTGCTAATGGTAACGGTTTACAAAGTATATTTTCTACAATCAGTTAAAAATGTTGACTTTTCGAACATTATTTAGTGTATGCCTCTGATTGAAAACATCGTGATTTCAGTAATGAAATGAAAAGATATGAATAGAAAGTATTTACATGTTTTGAAGCTGCCTCCATCATATTTTCAACAGCGTATAGAGGCATGTCACAACTCCGGTAGTCACCCCAAACTCCGGCAGCAAGATCCGGTGATTTCGGTTTACCTTGATCCACACCACAGCATAATGGTTCACCACATTTTGTGTTACCACCGGCTTTGTATTTGTAATCGTAATGAATATCTGTTATGTGTAGAATTCGTAAGGGTTCATCACTTGCTCCCTTAAACGTAATGATAAATATTATTAAATTAGTTTGTTTTTTTTGTACTCGTAATAATAATATAAATAAAATAAATAAATAAATATTTACCAATTTTTTTGGTCTGGTAATATTAAATCTGTTTGTTGGTTTAGGCGGTAAATAAACATTCCAACTTTTGTCACCATCCGAATCTTTACAATTATAAGATTGTCCAATTATACTACAAATTTTTGAAGTACTTAAATCTTTTTTCTGGTCGAATATGTATAAAAATATGTCCTGAAATAATGAACAAAAGTTATTTTTGTATTTTTGTATGAGTGTTTTGTTTTGTTCGTGAGAATATTATTCGAACGCACCAAAAAAACACAAATTTCGCCCACGAAATATAAATAATATGTTTTCTACAACTGTCAAAAAAGAATAATTAAAAGCGATTTTCAAAACCGTGAAAAAACGTTTATCGAAATAATGAAAAAATATTTTTTTCAGTTTGGGTAAAAAAAAACACAAACCTCGTGTATCCATAACGACATAAAAATGTTTTTTTGGCAGTTGTAGAAAACAAATTTAATTCATATACAGAATAGTCTTTCAATTTAAAGGAACAAATTTACAATTAATACGTATTATTTATGATAAGGTCTTGCGAAACAAAAATATTAATAAATCAAACTGATAATTACTTGTAAGTAACACTATAACATGGCTGCAACATAAAAAAAAGCGCATAAATAATATTTTAATGAATCATAGGTGTATTCTCTAACAGACTTGTTAGTTTTTAACAGCCAGATAAAGTTTTTAACAACAGACGGTACTGATTAAAAATGAAAATTTAATTTGATACACAAATTGGTTAAAATTTTTAACTAACCGTTAAAAAATAACGTCAGTTTCAGAATCAGTAGTAAATGAAACGTACAATTTTCATTGCAATTATTTTTAACTACGATATTTTTAAGTGAGTGTTTTAGAATTATATTGGAAATAACTTAATTTTAAAGTGACTAGAAGTGAATAAATATATTAAAAACAAATGTAAATCAAACATGATAGATGCTACTTGATAGTGAAACGGCTGAATCATAAAGAAAATAAATTATATTTATGTGTAATATTTTACCTCGTAATTACTCAAAAAAGCAAAAACAACTGTTTGTTATATAAAAAGAAAATTGTCATATTAAAATAACATTTCTCTATCACCATAGTTACATCATTTAGTTTAGGATTATTATTACAAAAAATCTTATGCAATACATTAGTTGTAAATAAGGTATTGTATTATACAACTCGCTATACTAGCTATTATTCCCTCCGATGATGAAGTTTACAACCCTCGCTTGTTTTTGCTCTCCCCGAATTTATTTATTTATTTACGGTATTCTGTACAACAGGAACTGAATCCCAATTACAGTACAGGGTCCGGACTCATCGAGTCGTAGTGAACTTGAGATCTTCGGCTTCGAATGCCGTAACGCTATCCACACCACTGTACTGCCATGTTGTAAACTTCATCATCGGGAATAATAGCACCCATTATAGCATCGTTGTGTTTTTCACCTAAAAGGGGGTTTCGCCCATATCTATAACGTATGAATTTAATTATTAAATTGACCTACTAATGTGGCAAATTTTATCTAATTTAACTAAAGTCGTAGCTTTTGTAGTTCTAGAAATCCCAATGGTGAGTCTTTAAATCTGAACACACTGTATATATCTCTGAGTTTCCATAATATAACAGAAGCAAGAAAAGTTTAGCTTGAACAAAAATATCGAAATTTGTCTTGTTTAATTTTCAAAAGTTAGTTTTTCTGAAATTATATATAATAAACGATAAAACAAAATAGTTATTTATGTACCAAGGGTGAAAACAGACGTTTCTGGCCTGCGGTATGATTATTAGCACGAGGCACAAAGCGCCAAGGGCTAATAACATGCTGAGGGTTAGAAACGCTACTTTCACCCGTAGTACATACAATATTTTATGCACAACAAAAAACATTTAATTTTAAATATTGAAACAGGTATATTTATATGTCAAAATGACATTTTTCAGAATCAACTTTTCACAATAAACAAAAAATGTAATTTTGTTTATGTATCCATAGCTGTATTCCATTTGGCACTTGGTTCACTTAGATCAGTTCAGATAATTTAGAAACATGAATAAATGAGCTGAATTAAGCAAACTGCTGTACTAATTGAGATGAATTACTTTAAAATAAATTAGAATCAGTAATTCTAGTACTGGAAATAAAGTCAGCGAAGTAATCCAGCGAAATAAATAAGTGATCTGTTTCAGCAAATGTAAGTTAGATCTGATCCAAATGGCAAATAGAATACCCCTAATGTCAAACAAAAAAAATCAGTTTGTTTACTTTTCTATTGTGTGAAAATAAGTGACAGTAGCGATAATGAATTGGCTTGTACTCCGCCTGATGTAAAAGAAGCTGCGAATAATGCGATTCTGAAATTATTGCCTTAAAATTCAAAACAACTATATGAAAAAAAATCGAATTTGTGAAAGGTGCAAAGCAAAGAAGATAAGTAGTTTTGACGTATTTCTCTATCTTACATCTACAAAAAAAACCATCTACCTTAATGTCCTTTTATTCAATGTTAAAATTAAAAATTTCAACTAGCAATAAGATATCAGTAAATTTACAAAATTAAAAGAATAAATAAAATAATAATAATAATAGTACTTTTTGTAGGTATATATTTTAAACAACAAAATAATATCTAATTTTGTATTCAAAAGATTTATATAGGTACATTTATGTTAAAATGACATTTTGAAAAAGAATTTATGGCCCTAGGGCCAAAAAAAGTATTTTATGGCTCTAGGGCCAAAAAGAAGCTTTTTAGGGCTAAAACACATGATTTTCGGCCCGGTCGTGCATAAACGAAATAACAGTATATTTCATTCTTTTTAATATAATATATTTAAAAAATTTTTAATTAATAACGCCATATTTAGCGCTTGGAAAAAATTAAAAACAAAATGAGTTGCACTTTTGAATATCTGTATTTACAGTTTAAAGTAAATATACCGTCACATCTTTAATTTAATTTTGATTTATGAAATGGTCTCGTATTATTGAATGAAACTTACAATGTTTAAGTCAATCGTTCCATCACAAACTTTTTGGGATTCGATCTGATAACATAACATTTTAAGAGCAGTGCTAGCAATACTCTTCGGTCCACCAAACTGCGTGTACGTTAGCAAAATCTTCGCAGCAATATTGCAAAGTGTACAGAAGGTAAACTCTTTCAACTCAATACCTTGCTTCTGTTCTGTATTCTTATTCCTGTATGGCGTTTTCGGTAATCCTTCAAACTGTTGAACCTTTCCTAAATCATGATTGAGTTGTTTCGTCATTACACCAGTTTTACTGTAATGATAAAGCCCATGGGCGAGCCTATCTTCCAAAGCTACAACACAGAAAACATCTAAAATAACACAGAATAATATCACTTGTATCGACATTGGTGCAGCTAAATATTAATGCGAAAAAGAAATGGGTATTTTCGACCGGCATATTGAAGATAAGTTTGTTAGAATTATTTATGTATTTGATAATGTTTGTTTATTATATGCGTATGTTCATTCATGGTGAAATATTGCATTAATACGTATTTGTTGTTATTAATTGTTTTGTTTTTATTATAATAATATCTATGACCAGTACCGGGTTTAGGATGTGGTGAACGAGTGAATTTTTAAATATTATAATCGAAGAAGAGACAATTACAAAAAAAAGTTTGGTTAAAAATTCTATTTTTTCTACTCCCATGCTTTAAGTTACTTCTTAATAAGTATAATCTATGTGAATGACACTCATTAAGACATAAATTTTCATTATGATACAGATTATTGACTATAAATAGCATAGCATTTACTGTTTCCATGGTTTCCATGATTTGTTCAATAATAGTTATTTACGATACTAGTACGTAAAGCTAGTCTTTAGTCATTTCGCTCATGTTTTATGACCTACAAGTGAATAATGATACTTTACGTATATGTATTTTACAATATTTTACCTAGGACCGGAAACATTAGCATTCAGGATTTTTTTACTAGGTAGTTTTATTAAACGGAAATATACGACGCTCCCAAAACGTCTTATCGCGACACAGGGATTTAAGGTCACAAATTGGAACAAATCAGGAAAAGGATATTAAAGGAACATATATTTTTTTAATTCATGATAAATCGCGGTTTCACCCTGACTTCACGGTCCCCAAAGATATTAGTGAGGGAGGAGCCACAGGGCTTTAATGTGGTGAATTTTTTTTTGCTGTTTTTGGAATTCGAACTCGAGTTATATAATGAATATTATATATTTGTTTTTTTATTGTTCACTCAGGCACTAAAATATTTAGTCACGACTCTGTCTATGACGTATACAATGACGTTTATAATTTCATACATACAAAAGCGAATCATAGGTTTTTAATTTGAAAAAACAGTTGTTCTGTGCGCATTGCTTCCCAAATTATTTTAGACAAACATTAAAATAAAAATTATAGAGCTTAATATTCTGCATATAAATCAGTAAATTTATTTCCTGTTTTGTAACGGCAGAAATTAAATATGAAAATTTACAAAATTTTAATTTAATAGTGTTAAAATAAAATAACAAATAAATGCACGACTTAATTCTGTCAAATATTTTGAAGTTTAGCATTTTTTAAAAGTAAGTTTTTCATCTCTCTACATTATTTTTAAAAATTTATAAATAATGAAAAAATTATTCACATGAGGAAAAATTACAAATAATTAAATGGCATTATTAAGAAGAAGGTTGACAGAAAAATTTAATGCATTTATGCACAAAATAGTTATTTATATATCAAGGGTGAAAACAGGTGTTTTTGATCTGTGGCATGATTATTAGCACGAGGCGCAAAGCGCCGAGGACTAATAATATGCTCAGGGTCAGAAACGCTAATTTCACCCGTGGTACAAAACAATATTTTATGCACAACAAAATAATATTTAATTATATGTTGAAAAGATTAAAATATACCATATACATAGGTTATATGTCAAAAACAAAAATTGTCATTTTATTTATGTATCCATAGGAATTATTTTTGTATAGCCCTAGGGCCAATAACAAGTGTTTAAGGCCGGTTGTGTATAAAATAAATTTAGTTTACTGATTTAGATACAGAATATTAAACTCTAAAACATTTATTTTAAGCTTTTTTGTATATATTTATTAGTTTTTAGTTATCTGAAAATTTTTTAAAGTAAAATTATCATGACTCCTTTTATTTAGTGTTAATTTCAGAGAATAAAATAAAATTAGCTGCATAAAATTTCGTAACAAATATATTTAAATAAGTTAATCCTAATTACGATTAGAATTCAATGGATAACTGGTTTGAAAGCATTCTAATTACATTAACTTCAGAGGACGCACAGGATGTACTAGAATCTGAACTACTGGGACGCAACTGTATTTCGTTTATAAATTAAATTCAGCAAAAATTGAACACACGAACTGTCGCTATAAAGCGGCAGTACGACAATGATGCTGCATTTTATGAAAATAAAAATTTATGGCCCGCAAATATTTTGGGCTTAAAACCGGTTTCGTAAAATATTTTTATTTATTTTTTAAATTCTGTTATTACTCCCTTTTTGCATAGTGCTTAATATGCATTTAAGAAATATAGCCAACAAACAAAATACGAGCGAATTTATAACGGTTTTTTTAAAAATAATTTAAAAATTATTAATTATCTTATATTAGACAAAACTATATTATTTTACTCCACTTTAATTATTTACATTTAAGAAATATTAAAACACATTAGACAGCTAAAATATTCCTAGTTCGAAAATTAGTTCTTAGGTAAAACATTATAATATTGGGTGTTTCCTGAATTGGACTCACAATGATTTCAGTATTCTATGATTTCAACTGTAATAAGAGCCTGACATAGTGGAATGTAAAAACACAATTTTTAGAATAAAATTATTTATTTCATTCGTTTATCATATTTAATAATAGAATTATTTTGAAATTAAGAAATCATTATGTTTTTAAAATTAAAATAACAATTAATTTACAAAAAAATTATATCTACGCTATTTTGAATAATATCGCACTACATTATTTGACGTTATTAATATACTACGAAATAACTATTTTTGTAGTATATTTACATAACTGAACATTTTAAAAGACATATACAAAGATTTTTTCGTTTTCCTTGTACTATCAATTTGTTTAAAATATTACAAAGAATCATAGTTATATCCTACCCCACAAATAATTGAGCTCGACTAATCGTCGTTTTTCTATAGTACTGTTTTGTTCGTGGAAAGCAAATATAGTAAATTTTTCGAGAACATCAATAAAAGTTTATGTTTGAAATTTTTGTTATACCTGTTCCCGAAATGCTTTCAATATGAGGTTCCTCTTCAGTTTCTTCACGCATCGGTTCTTCATCAAATACATAATCCAAATACTCATCTTCATAGACCTTTTCTTCAAGTTTTTCATTATTCACAATTTTTACTGCACCTTTCGTTTCTATTTCATTGTTACATTCACAACTTTTCGTAGAAAATGCAAGCAGCACCACAAAACACAAAATTTTGGTTCGTGGGGACTTCATAGTTCCACGGAAGATCTGATCTGAGGTGGTTCGGCAGTCGCACTGAACTGACCAACAGCCCCGGTGCTGGAATATATGTGTTATTGGCTGATGTGATTGTCATAACCTCGGCAGGTTGGCCTGCTGGTTGGCTATCATTTGGATAATGATTAAATAATATGTAAACGTGAAGTGAATATATGTGGTAATAAAATTATTTGTAAAATATAAATATATCATCACGCATTCTACCCATTACTGGGTGTAGCATTCTGCCATAGCAGATCTCAGTAACTGATACATTTTGCACGTGAAGTGCGGTTACCAGTCGTCAAATCACGGTCCCTAAGGATGTTAGTGAAGGGGAAGCAACAGGGGTAGCTTTTAATGTGGTGACCATTGTTTGTCGGCTGTGGGAATCGAACCCGGGTTCTCAAATCTTCAATTCGACTCGATACCACTGAGCCACCTTCTTCTTCTTCTTTAACGGCGCTACAGCCGCTACTTTTAAGGCATATGTATAAGTGACTAGCTTATAGCGCCCGAGTATGATTAATACAAGTAACTGTATTTTTTATTTTAACGACAAATCATACTTTGTCGAACTGACGAACCTTGGTTCGGGTGACGTCACAGCATGTTAAGAGATGTGCATTAACACGCTCGACCACCGCGCCTGAGCCACCTATCCTACAAAAATTATTCCCACTCAAGCTAGAAATTATAATTACAACCACTCTGCGGCTCGGTGAGTTCGGACCCTGTACTGTAATTGGGATTCAATTCCTGTTGTACAGAGTAACAAATAATAATAATTCTCAAATAAAGATGTTACAAAATATGGCAGCACGATTCTCAAAAATATTTAATTAATCCTGAATTTTAGGTTAGTTATTCTTATTCTATTCCGATTTTAAAAAGTTAATCCAAATCACTTTCTGAAAATCAAATGGTAACAGGTATTAAAGTACATTTAAACTTTTTTGAGAATATGAATTAGATTAATTTGACTAATCCAAAATTCAGGATTAGCTAAAACTCTTTTGATAATGGGACTGTGAAAGTTTTAGATTATTTTATTAAATAATATATTAGAATTTTTTTAAGTACCAATTTGATGGTCACTGATATTGTTCTATATCTTAAATTGAAAATGTTAAGATGAAATAATTGTCCAACAAATGCATCCATTCTAATCACGTGTGCGAAATCAATCAATCCAAACAACATTACACTGATAATTGTCCTAGGGCAATTATTACTTAAGTTATTAGGTTACTAGGCAATAAACAGTGTTCGACACTTAATTAATATTGTTTTAACTGTAACTTTCAAGATTTAGTTATGAAAATAATGATTGAATTGACAAAATTACATACAAAACTTTCCTCATCGAATGTCCTTTGATCATTGATAAATAGTTATAATTTTATAACAGTTACCTCAAGCACGTTGCTTTTAGGAAACAGCCATCCGCCTTAAGCGTCGGGAGGTTTCCAAGCAACGTGCTTTCGAATTGTTATTAAATTATTTCATATTATTAATGCCCTTAGGACATTACAGCTTATACTTACCCTAGAGCAATTATCACTTATATCATTAGGTTGCTAGGTAACCAACAGTGTTTAACATTTAATTATTATTGTTTTAACTGTCACGTTCAAGTTTTAATTATAAAAATAATTATTGAATTGACAAAATAACTTCAACAAATCTCTCGATCATTGACAAATAACAAAATAATTTTTGACAGTTCCTCAAGCATACTTCTTCTAGATACCAATCTACTGAAGAAACTGTCAAACATTGTTTCGTTAGGTATCAAGGACCTTGGAATATTACTACTGAAATTTATCCATGAGTAATTTTCACTTGTAATTAGTTTGTTTTCATTCTTTGAATAAACATAAACACAATTACTACAAAAAAAGTCGAATATCCTGTGACCATTATTGATAAAGAAATAAATATATGAAAAGAAAAATTTTTACTATTTAGGTACATTACTGCGAAAATAAGATAATTCCATACTTATAAAGAAAAATAGTTAAGTGCGCAAATGTTTTGGAAGATCCACAAAGTATGTAGAATAAATAGAGATAACGAGAGTTACCAATATTCTGGTACCTTAAAACGAGTATCGATATTAATAAATAAAATTATTAAATATATCATCACGCCTTTTAACCATAACTGTATGTCGCACTCTGCCTGGGCAAATCTCGGTAAGTGATATATTTATGTGCATGAAGTGCGGTTACCAGCCGTCAAATCACGGACTCCAAAGATAGTAGTGGTGAAAATTGTTTGTCGGCTGTGGAAATCCAACCGAGATTCTTAGGATCCATAGGTCGACTCGATACCACTGAGCTAATAAAAAATCAAATCAAAGATATCGAATACCCTACTAAAATACTTCGTAAAGAAAAAAAGTATCGATACTTTACTGATATCGATAGCGACGCAATATATTGGATATATTTATAACATGACTTATGCGTCAGAATTTAAGTAATCCATATAATTCTTTGGTATTACATGTGTAATTTGTGTAATACAATAGTAATTCATGTAATTCGAAAGTAATTTGTATAATTCGTGTAATTCATGTATAATTCAAGTAATTCAAGACAAGGTGTATACCATAACTGGCTAACCCTTCGGCGTGAAGTGCCGATACCAGTCGTCATATCCCGGACTCCAAAGATATTAGTGGTGAAAATTGTTTGTCGGCTATGGGAATCGAATTGAGGTTCTCAAATCTATAAGCCGGCCCGATATCACTGAGCCAACCTACCCCATAAATTTATGCATAACCGGGCCGAAATCCATGTGTTTTAGCCCTAAAAAACGGGTTTAAACAATTATTTTTGGCCCTAGGACCATAAAAAAATAATTCCTGTGGATACATAAATAAAATGACAATTTTTGTTTATTGTGAATTCTTGATTCGGCAAAATGTCATTTTGACATATAACCTAGCTCAGTGGTATGAAGTCGGCCTGTGGATCCTGAGGTCCCTGGTTCGATTCCCACAGGCGACAAATTTTCATAATTTGAAAAAGCTATCCCTGTGGATCCTCCACCACTAACATGTTTGGGGGCCGTGATTTGACGACGGGTAACCGCACTTCACGCGCAAAATATATCACTTACCGAGATCTGCTTCAGCAGAGTGCCACACCCAGTAATGGGTAGAAGGCGTGATGATATATTTATTTTATTTTTTTACCTATGTACATATTTTAACCTTTGGAACATATAATTAAATGCTAATTTATTGTGCATAAAATATTGTTTGTATTACGGGTGAAATTAGCATTTCTGACCCTGAGCACTTTGGCGCTTTGTGCCTCGTGCTAATAATCATGCCACGGGCTAAAAACGCCTGTTTTCATCCTTGATACATAAATAACTATTATTTAGTTCTTCAAATTAACGCAAATATCTTAATGATGCATTATCACTCGTATATCGAACATAATTTTATCTACGACCAGGAAATAAATGAAAATTAAAACAAAAATAGTTTTGAATTTACAATTCTCATAATTATTTGACATTTAAAAAAGTTAATTGAAACCATGGTAACTATCATTTTGAATGTAATAAGTACTTTATTAAAGCACTAGTGCATTAATATTTCCAAACACGCACTAGTGCGTTAAGAAAGTACTCACTCAAAATGAAGTTTCATTTATAGCACGGTCGTAGATAGAACAAATTAATACACTCAGATAATATGTTGTGTTTAAATGAAGGAAAAGAAAGCGTAAATTGTGTTATTAATATTTTGCAAAACATTTACTATCCTATAAATATTATATTCCCAACTATATTGCCGTAAATTCATATTAAAATGACATAAACAGTGACAGTTTGCACCCGCTGTTTTGAAAATGTGTGTGAATAATTTATGTTTCCAAAAAATATGCAAATTAAAGATAAAAATGTCGAACAATTCGTGAATTTCTTCTTTAAATGCGTGACTAGAGATTATTATGAAAGTTTATCACTTAAATTTCAATGAACAGTGTAATTTGTAGTTCTAATTTGTATGTAGATAATACTTTCATTAAAATTATAATTTGAATTAGATAACCAACTCAATATTCAACTGCTATTCTTTTGAGATTTTTAAATAAAAATACGCTCCAAAAATATGCAAATTATAGATTAAAAAATCGTACAATTCGTGACTTTCATCTTTAAGTGCGTAACTAGAGATTATTATGAAAGTATATATCTTAAATTTCAATAAATAGTGTAATTTGTAGTTCTACTTTGTATGTACTCATAAATACTACTGTCATAAAAATTATAATTCGAATTAGATAATTAACTCAATGCTAAACTCCAGCCCATTGAGATTTTTAAATAAAAATGCGCTCATAGTGTCGGAAATTGAAACTACGACAAAGGTACATTAATAAATAAGTACTAAAAAAAGTAATAAAAATGAATGACAATAAAACTAATATTAACAATAAAAAAGATGATTAACAAATATACCAATTTCTACTAAAAAAAACTACTCTATTAAAACAATCTATGAATTATATAGTAGTATGTTTTAATAAGCCAAAATATTGTAGGAGAATAAGTAAAGGACATAGGCTTAAGTTGTTAGTCATTTATTGAAGATATTGTTGATTTTGTTTTTTATATTTAGACCTGAAGATGGCTATAACCTTAGCCGAAACGTTGTCATTAAATGACTAACAACTTAAGCCTATGTCCTTTACTTATTCTCCTATGAATTATATATTTAAATTTGTACCTAAAAGTTAAAAGATAAATAAAACTAATACTAAAATTACAATTAACAACAATACACAACTATGATAGTGTGTTTTATACAACAATACACAACTATATTCCATATAAATTAATAAAAAGACACAACTAGCTAACACACAATAAAAGTAAAATCAAAGAAATACAAGTGACAGCAATGGGAAGCTTATGGAGTCCAATTGAAAGTGTACATTTGTCTCAAGTTTGACATATCATGAACAACGCCATTTCTTAGTAGTTAAATAAATATAAAAAATATATCATCACGCCTTCTACCCATTACTGGGTGTGGCACTCTGCCGAAGCAGATCACGGTAAGGGATATATTTTGCGCGTGAAGTGCGGTTACCAGTCGTCAAATCACGGCCTCCAAAGATGTTTTGAAATTATGAAAATTGTTTGTCGCCTGTGGGCATTGAACCAGGGTTCTCAGGATCCACAGGCCGACTTCATATCACTGAGCTAGCTTGAATATCCCAATACTGAAGAACCTCTTGAATATAATGATAGTATAAAACAGTATAACATATAAATTATTATGTTTATCCTATGCTTCTAATACGAGCAATTCTTGTGTGATTCTTTGTATATGTCAACGATATCGAAATTGACTCTAACGATTTTAATTAAACTTGCTATTCTAATATATTTTAGCCTTAGAAAATTATCTAGCTTGGTTTTATCCGTCGTAAAATTCATTTAGTACATCATTTTGAAACAAAATTGAAAGTAAATTAATGAAAATTTAGGTCTTGAAAATATGAGTACTTTAGGGCAATATAATTTGACCCAAAAATCGATTGGGACCAAAATCAACTCGATATTAACAACTGTTTTCGAGACATGGGCAAAAGTTCGAGATAAATTGAGGAGAAAAGTTGTTTCTTTTATCTGTTTCTTGGTTTCTTACTTTTATTTGTAACTATTGAATATAATCAGAAAAATCATAAATTTTATAAACAATAATGTAAATTGTCTAATAATATAATTAAGTACATTTATTTATATAATGATTGAAAAACTAATTATTTACTAGAAATAATTTTATTCAACAAATTTTACATTTGTTTATACAGTTATATAATAATTAAAAATTATACCTATACCATACAGTATAATATAAATATATTAACAACAATATTTGCTGATTATTTTAATGTATCTCTATATATCTGTATTAATTCGTTACATATTTTATCATCACCAAACTGCGTTGTCACCAAATTACATAAATTAAGTTCGTGACATTTCTGATCACATCCTTTTAATAGAGTCATATCTGCGTCGCGTATCGTGAATCTATAAATTAAATAAAGGAATATTAATAAGTAATTTATTTATAAACGAAAAGTCTAAATCTACCTGTAATATTGATCGAGAAGAGTTTGGTTGGTAGCCATGCTTTGGACGAGATTACTAAGCTCAGGCAGTTTCATGGATTTTAAACCGTAAGCTTCTTTGAAAGAGTAGAGTTTGTACCATCGAGGATGGACTTCTAAGGAATTGAGGTTGGCTTCAGTTATGTTGTAAATCCATTGGTCGTAGTTTTCCACTTCCTGTAATATTACAAAACAACAATGTATCTTCATGTCTTTTAGTCATTTCTAGTTGTACTGATTTATCAACCACCAAATAAAGAGTCTAGAAGGCCGATTCTCATATGCCTATATATTAAAGAAATAAAAGGGGTAGCGGGTTAAGATAGTTGCACTAATTTGATTTTTCGGGGACACATATTAACGAAAAAGATTCAAACTTTGCGAATGTGTAGAGGAGGTATTGGGCTACAAAATATGACTTAAAATACGTAGAAAAAAAAAAACGTTTTCTTAGCATTTTTTTGGATTAGTTATTAATTTTTGACATAAAAGTGGTATTAATATTTGAAAAAAAATCACACATCTTTGCAACCTAATAATCGCAGAAATGCCAGCTGACAAAATACATAGGCATGTAGTGAAAAATAAAATTATAACCGCACTGAGACACACAAAAATGCATTTTTTTAAAAATTGTATGTAAAAGTGCTGGTAAATGTGGTCAAAAACCGTATATAACTTTTTTTGCGGGCTCAAATCAACATTTCTACATCAATAATTGAGAACCCCCGGGGGCCGCTACAGTTATCCTAATCCGCTATCCCATTTTCATGATTTTACTCTCCACTTTTCTATCAAAATAACCTACTAAATGAAATTAGAGTACCAAGTTGCATCAAAATCGTTCACCGATACAGAGATCGTCGACAAACAAGAATTTCTCGTATTAAAGTATAGGATTTACTACATTCTTATTTGGCAAAAAGTAATATCAATCATTTATTTTATTAAAATCAATGTATTACGTGAATTAGGATACTCTGAATAATCATTTACAGCCCAATTCTTGAAATAGTTTTAGTTAATCCAAAAGTTTGGATTAGTCAAATTAAGCTAACTATATTCACAAAACAAATTTAAAAAAACTTGTTACCATTTAATTTTTGGAAAGTGATTTGGATTACTTGTTAAAATCGAACTGAATTTAGCTAAAACTTTTTTGTGAACCGGAGTATTAGTCTAAAAATAATAAAATAAAAGTCAATTCTTACTAAAGTTTTCGAGTTCACTTCGTACATCACATAGTTTGGATTCACACTCATAAAAGTAGTAAAACTGCCGCCATTGTAAGCAATATTAATTGGTTTATTAATATCATTATCCTTAAAGAACAAATTCATTTCATCATAATGAGTGTGACCAACAAATTGAGCAGTAACAATATGAGAAAACCTGAAAACAAATCATTAATAAAATTTCTTTATAACATTTATATTATTTTATGTAAGTTATAATACCTCTCGATAATTCTCTTGTATTCTCTGCTCCATTTAATAAGAGCAGTATTGTCTCCACTAGGAACGTGTGATAAAATGTGAACAATTTCACCATCTTTTTCTGCTTGAGTTAAAATGTCACACAACCACTGCAGATGCTTTTGCAGGGTTGAGTGATCGTACAACAGCCACCTTTAAACAGGAAAAAATATTTTAATACTGCTGCGTTGCATGAAAGTTTTATCGGTTCATTAGCAACTAACGGTTCAATAAGTTTCTGAAAATCGCTATTGATACTGTTGCTAGACAAACAATTATTTAACTAAAGAGCTCTTTATTTTGTTCTTGCAAACCAGCATAAGTTATTGTAATGGCAAAGTAATGGATCATAAGCTGAACGTGATAATAATAGTTCTATTACAGACTCAAATTTATGTCCATTTAGTTGCAACCATTCCTAATCCTTACTTGACACAAAGTAATATTGTTAAATATACAGGGTGTTTGTCGTAAGACTGCCACCACAAATATTTCATTTATTTTGAGAGATACAAAGTTAAACTAGACGAAAGGGCGTATAAGACGAAAGTAGTAAGAATTTTGTGTTACTTTCGGTTTTGACGGAAATAGGGGTAACTTTAAATATAGCTTAGTGAATCGGTATTTTTTTTCGGAATGTACATAAAATTAGCTTCATAACGTTACCAAAATAAAATAGTTTTACTTCAATCATTTCAAAATGACGGCTATTTATTTTTAAAATCTTTTAAAATAAATTCCATAAAAAATAAAACAGCAAGCTATGAATATGCGTTTGTTACCTGAAAACAAAACAAATAATGTCAAAAAGTATTTACCTACAGTTTTATGATTGTTACAATGAATGGCGAGTTTACAATTGACGTCACGTCGGGGAGAGAAGGAAGGGAACCAAAAAAGAAACATCTCGCACTAGTGAGAGAGTTAGTTGATAGACCACGACTAATCAGAGCATACTTTCAACATACGATGCAGATTAAATTCCATGTTAAAAATATGCTCCAGTTGATCATGGTCTGTTAACTAGCTCTCTCACTAATGCAAGATATCTCGTTCTGTGTTCCATCTCGTAAAATTTTAAATGCATAACTCGCCAATATTTAGCGTAATATTATAGCTCAAATCCAATACACAAATGATGTAATGACTGATATAATATGTATTCATATTTGCTTATGAGAAAATGTGTAGAAAATAACGGTGGCCATATTGAGCATTTGCAGCTGTCATATTTTTTATGGGGTGTGGTATCGAGCCGGCCTGTGGATCATGAGAATCCTGGTTCGATCCCCACAGTCGACAAACATTTTCACCAAATTAAAACTTACCCCAGTGGCTCTCCTACCACTAACATCTTTGGAGGCCGTGATTTGATGGCTGGTAACCGCACTTCACGCGCATAAATATATCTCTTACTGAGATCTGCTTCGGCAGAGTGCCACACCCAGTAATGGGTAAAGGCGTGATGATATATTTATTTATTTTATTTTACAATTTTTATTATTTCTGTTTTGTTATATAGATATTATAAATATTCATTACTTTTCATAGTTAAAATAAATAGTCGCCATATTGTATGCGAATACAGTATATCACAGATCACATATTGCATCTTATCTTATGTTTTCTTTACCAATTATAAATGTAAGCAATATTGCTATTCAGTCCAATAATCCTGAATCCCGGACGAGCTAAAACAGTATAATATCCACCAGCCTTAATAGTTTCTTGAGTATCTTCTGGAAGCCAATGTGACCACTCATCTGCCACTAAATCATACAACCATTGAGTTGTCAATTCTGGTTCAGTCACAAACTCCTGGGCAAATCTACATTCAATTAAAATTATTGATATTATTTTTTCATTTATCGGAGATAAAACAACGTCTTACTCATTTATAGGGTTGGGTTCATGATTTCCAAGAATGGAATAAACGGGGAGAGAACCAAAAGATTCCTTGAATTGTTTGTAAACTTTTTTGATATTCTTCATATTATTTTGAACTGTAGTCCAAACTCTGTGGTTAATAATGTCTCCGGTGTAGTAAACAAAGTCGATGTCCTGGAATTAAATTATATTGTTTGTAACAAATGTTATTTGGCGTTATTGTAATTATAATTTATAAAAGGCTATTAATGGGTTTTTAATGATATTTTGGAAATGTATTTATAGAATGTTGTAATATTGAATTTTTGAAAACAATACCAGAAATTAGTAAATGAATATTTATCTGTTTCATATTACAAAAAATGTATAATATACTCGTAAATATATATACTCGTAATAATGACCCGCTTGTTTTTGGAAAATTACATTGAGTAATCTTTGAAACAATGTAATAAATGTCATAGAATCGATAAGGAAAAGGACGCAATAAATATTGAAATGTCCTCTAATTTAATATATTATAGAATAAATTTACTATCAACATTTAATTTTCATCGTCTTTCACGTAAACATTATAACAACTTCATCAAACTATTAATATTTGCAGTAGTGTCATATATCACCTTTTTAACACTAAATAACGAGTTGTGAAATAATAAAATTATTATTTTACTAATACTAATTTCGCATGCTTATTAGTTTTCCTAAAAATTATAGTAGCACAGTAAATACACTTGCAAAATACGTACGCAAAAACGTAATAGTTATTTATGTACCAAGGGCGTAAGATAGCATTTATCGCCCGAGGTGTGAAAATTAGAGCCATAAACGATAGTTACGCTCGAAGAACATAGAAAATTTTATGTACAACGGCTGTTTTGCAAATAAAACAGGAATTATAGGTAAATCAATAAATTTTTCATAATTTCTTAAAAATTAATGATGTAGTGGTCTGTGCACTATAAAACAATAACATTGAAATCATGGAGCATCATTGAATCAATGGTTATAATTGTGTTTCTTAATTGAAATTAATATAGAAGATAAAAATTTATTTTTCTGTAAACCGCCAGTAAGTTGGCGTACGCATTAATAATAATCAATAAAAATTAAAATAAAGCTTATTTTCTGTATAAAATTGAGTCAAAACCTTATGTAGGCCGTAAAGTACTTTACAGCCCTAGGGGGATAAAGTAGTACTTTACGTCCTCAAATGTAGGATTAAAGTGACTAATGCAATCCGGAAGTACAAAATAGTATATTATATACTAAAGGAAAAAAATACACTTCTCTCACGCGGTGTATATAAATTTTATATACTATTTAGAATAGTTATTTGTTTTAATAGGACTAAAAAAAATTCAAATCGAGTAGTTAAGGCTACCGAATAACGCGTAGTGGAGTCTGAGAATATTGCGAGACTCAAATAGTGTTTTTAATCCGATTGGAACATATTATTATTTGTTTACCCGCTTATTTACAAAATTTCACAGATTATTAAAATTTTAAAAAAAGAACAAATCAATAAAATTATTTTTATCACCATGATAACAATAGTAAAATGCTCTTTGTCCTAGGACCAAAAAACGATGACGTACCCATGGTAACGTAAATATTTCTAAAAGAGCGTTCTATTACTATCCAAAAAGTTGAAATAATAGTGCCATATTCAAGTGGTGACCAAAACAAAATATATTATAATTTTTTTCATCAATTTCAATCAAAATGTTTCTTCTTGTATGTTTATATGAATTATAGAAAAAATCAACTTACGTGTTTTTTAACTTGGTCCAAAAGATCCAGAACACTGTACCACGGCATATCGCAATCTCTATAATCACCCCAATTACCAGCAGCGGCTTCAGGAGTTGCAGGTGGGCCATCGGTCGTGCCACAACACAGCGTTTCCCCACATTCGGCATTAGTTCCAGCGGCGTACAGTTCATCGTAATGCAAGTCTGTGATTTGCAAAATTCGTAGGGGACGATCAGCATCTTTTGTTCCCTAATAAGGAAGAAATATTATGTATTATGGTCTACATGAAGATAATCTTAAGATCCATCTATGAATACAGTTCTAAGAGAAATCTGTAGTGGTGTGTTACTTACAATGATTTGATTAGTTTTATGTTGTTCTGCCTTGGGAGGGTTTTCAAGATAAGGAGGAATTGCAACTTCCCAGTTATCATCTTCAGGAGAAGTTGGACATTTTTCGGTTTGAGCGATTGTACCACAAATTGTGTCACCCGTAACATTTGGTTTGTTATCAATGAGGTAAATGAAAATGGGCTGAAACAATAATAGAGGTCAACTATTTAATTCAATCTTATTTAAAAACTTGTTAAAAATTTAAGGTTCCTATTATATTTCGAAAACTTCTTAACGCCCTCAAGCCAATGGCATAATAGAAAGATTCTATAGACATTAAAAATCTGCATTATAAACATTTAATAATCCCTCTCAATGTACTTCATTTTTACCAATTTTATTATATCGAAGTTTTGCTTTTTGTTGTTAGTTACTTCAATAAATAAATTGAAACAGTCTTCGATTTATGCATATTTTCATAGCAAAAATAGCATGCGTGAGTTCAAAAAAATTATCGGTAATAGGCGTATTCCATTTGCCATTTGGATTAGATCTAACTTAAATTTACTGATCTAGATCACTTATTTATATCGCTGAATTATTTCGCTTTGTTTATTTTCAGTACTAGAATTACTTATTCTAATTTACTTCGATCCCCACAGCCGACATTTTCACCAATTTAAAATTACCCCTGTGGCTCCCCCACCACTACCACCTTTAGGGGCCGTGATTTTACTACTGGTAACCGCACTTCACGTGTATAAATATATCACTTACCGAGATCTGCTTCGGCAGAGTGACACACCCAGAATTGGTTAAAAGGCGTGATGATATATTTATATTTATTTATTTATTTTATAATTCATCCCAATAAGTTCATTGAGTCATGTTGTCTAATTTATCTGAACTAATTTAAGTGAACCAAGTGGCAAATGGTATACAGCTTATATCCAATGCACTAGTTATATGTAAAAATATCTTTTGTGTGAGTATAAGCAGTTCCCAATCGAGAATTTGGCATTTCGGTAGATTATTTTTTATTAACATTTATCAGGCAGATTCATAAAGCGGATTAGCGCTAACACCATTTTTTATTTCGTTTTTAACTCTCTTGTCAATGTATGAAACAAGTTTATTTTAACTTGAGTTAAAAAGAGAGTTAATTAGCATCAAATTTAGTTTATTTCTTTAACCTGTTTTAATTTGAAACAGAGTTATAGATAATATTAAAAACGGTGTTAGCGCTAATCCGTTTTGTGAATCTGCCTGTATGAAAATTGCATTTATTTTATTGGTAACCAAGGAGATTTAATTACAGTGAAGAATTATCACTCATTAGGCGTATTCCATTTGCCATTTGGATCAGATCTAACTTACATTTACTGAACCAGATCACCTAATTGTTTCGCTAGATTACGTCGCTGACTTTATTTCCAGTATTAAAATTATTGATCCTAATTTACTTTGAAGTATTCACCCCAATAAATGCATCAGTTTACTTAATTCAGTTCATTTTTTCATGTTATCTAATTTATCTGAACTGATTTAAATGAACCAAGTGGCAAATGGAATACAGCTATTAAATTCACTAGTGGAAAATTGTCAAAATAGCTTTCATTTCATTGGTTCATTTTCAAACAAAATTCGTAACTCTATCAGTGCTCATATACACGTAGTAAATTCTCCACACAATAATTTTAATTTGAATTTCGTATCGCAATTATCAAATTATGGCAGTGAAATACAAATCTTAAGCTACTAATAGTAAACTTACCGCATTAAGTTCAATAGAAGCATTGCATTTATCTTCAGTTTCAATTTGCGCTAAAAAGCAAAGTTTTTTCAGACCACTTTTTAAATCTTCCACTGGAACATTAGTTTCGCGGTAGTGAATAACTATTCTAGCTGCTACTTTACACAACATGCAGATAGCAGGCTGCGCTTGTTTTTTCAAACCCCGGAAGTGTCCAGGAACACGGATATATTTAAATGCTTCTTGTACATCATCGGTTAGTTCACCGGTTGCGACGAATTCGGTTATACCGGTTACTAGACGGTCTTCGAGACTTTGTAGAGCTGAGAAGATGAATTTTATTAATTATAATACTTTGATTTTAATCTTTATTGCTTTAGCATCATAATTCAACAATCAAGTATTTATTCATTTTATCAATAGCAAATCTAAGAGTGAAGTAATATGTACCTATAGCAGGCGTCGACAACCTTTTTTGACTTCGAGTCAAAAACAATCAAAATGTGACTATTAAGAAGACAATTTGGATCAATGGTATTTTCATTTTAAAACAGTCTTGTAATGAATAACAAGATAAGTAATTCGATACTTCCTTACTTTTTACTTCACACATCTTGAAAGAATCTCCTCATTTTTGCATTGTTTATAAAAAAAAAAATAAAAAATAGATCTTATTATTTAATTTATTTAATTAAAGTGTCCATGTTTGTGTTTTATAATTTATTTTTATATGTTATATATAGAAATGCTAACACAATTATTGTTTACTGTTGGAAGATTACAGATTTATTTATTTGTTACTCTGCACAACAGGAAGTAAATCCCAATTACAGTACAGGGGACCTACAGTTTATAGTGGAATCCGAACTACTCAGACACAATCGTATTTTTTTGATATAAGTAGAAGTCTGTGAGATTAGAACGCACGACCTCTTGCTTGCTAATTAAGAAACGCAAGTTTTACCTCACTTTTATCCACTGAGCTACGATTGCATTTTTTTTTATTTGCGGAACTCAAGTGGGTCACTTGTAATTATCAAACGGGTCAGTTAGAGACCCGTGGGTCGTAGGTTGTCAACGCCTGATAGATTCGTTTTCTTATAACTCATATTAATTATTCATCAATCATGATTACATATTTCTAAAGATTATCGTTAAAAATAGTTTTGTTTTTGCATCACTCGTTTTAAGATTTAATTTATTAAAGGTGATTAAAAGAAAAAGTTATTGTTCAAAAATATTCGTAAAATTCAAAGCGGATAAAATAAATAAATTTGTTCACATACCTCTAGGATTTGTTGGAAATTTTGGTGAGCCCGTAATGGCACAGAAAATTCCAGGCACAATAAGTAGTAAAAATATGAAGCACCGCATCTTGGACCAACCTTTCTTGGAATTGGTATTCAGTGAAAAGGAACGATCTTGAATTTGCTGCCAGAATATATTGGCGCTCTCGCATTGATTTTTATCAGATGAACTTTAGATAGCAAATTATCAAAGACTTCAAATAATAATTGTATTATTCAAGAAATTACTTTGCATTTATTTATTTTTTAAATTTTAATTATGTAAAATGTAAGCAATCAGTGATTATAAATAAAATAATATAAATATATTACCTGCTTAAAAAAATGTAACAAAATAAATGTAATCATTGATGTCAATCTTTAAAATTGTAAACTGGAGCAAAAGGAGGTCTCAGAATCAAACTAACTGGAAAATATTTTTATATAATATAATATAATTGGATGACTCGGCCTGCAGACAAGCCATCATCAGCTATAAAGAGATAAGAGGAATTTAACAAAATTCATTTCACATATAAACACCTAATTAAAAAATAAATAGGAAAACATATATGGAACATAAATTTAATTAGGTAAGGGTTATGTTGTGATTATTATGTTAAACAAATACTGCAAAACTCTTCTTGTATCTTTACAGCTGATGAAGGCTTTAATTAATATGATATTTTACAAACAACCCAGTTCATAGTATAATTAGTTAGTTCAGTGATATGAAGTCGGCCTGTGAATCCTGAGAACCCTGGTTCGATTCCCACAGGCGATAAACAAGTTTCATAATTTCAAAAAACTACCTCTGTGGCTCCACCAGCACTAACGTCTTTGGGGGCCGTGGTTTGACGACTGGTAACCGCACTTCTCGCGGAAAAATATATCACTTACCGAGATCTGCTTCGGCAGAGTGCCACACCCAGTAATGGGTAGAAGGCGTGATGATATATTTATTTATTTTATTTATATTTATAAATTACTAATTGTAACTTTATACAATTTTTTCATAAATTTATAAAATGTTGACATTTATTCAGATATTTATGTTGTTTACTTTTATTTAAATATTGCATTTTCAAAATATAATTACAATTTAGTAAAAAAAAATACAATGACATTTAAATAGATAAATATCAATTCTATAACATTCTTGCGCTTATATTTGTTTATCTTACTGATTAAGGATCGTTTTTTTTTAATCTCTGAATAAATTTGCTGATAACTATCAGCAGAATAATTGAAAAAATGTCGCATCAAAATATGGTATACAGTATAATTATTACCATTTGTTCTATGATATCGATGCGATCTTTTTTTTATTTATTCCGCTAATAGTTACTGGGAACTTTATACAGACATGGAAAAAGATGGAAAATTTAATCAAAAATAGGACTATGGCGTTTCTATTTGTTTACAAGTGTCAACATATCTATGAATTTCTGGATAACATCTTAAGATAAATATTTCTTAATCTCAATGATGAATGACTAAATAATTAACTTTGAGTTCATTAATATCAGGTGATGTTAGTGAACGTAATTTGTTGAAAATAAAATTATTGTATCACTTAGTAACAAGATGTGAAGTAGAAACTTTTATACTGTCTAAAGAAATATTGATTTCTTCCGTACATATTCATTTTATCAACAGTACTATTATTGACAACAATTTTTGAGGTTTTAGAAGTACCAACAGTAGGTTGATTGTCATTGCCAAGAATAGATCTAACGTAGCTTGACATGGCGCTGCAATTATCTCTGGAGGTATACATGATAAAGTAGAATCACTCATTGTAGTATTCAAATCTAGACGATTTTGAAGAAATTATCTTGAAATTAATGAAATATTTCTAAATAACGTAGAACAATGAAGCAATCAACAAACAAACCATAGCAACGTCGTAAAACATCGTTTTCGTGTAATATCATCAAAATTTTATAAATATAAAAATATATCATCACGCTTTCTACCCATTACTGGGTGTGACACTCTGCCCAAGCAGATCTCGGTAAGTGATTTTGCACGTGAAGTACGGTTACCAGTTGTCAAATCACGGCCCCCAAAGATGTTAGTGGTGGAGGAGCCACATGGGTAGTATTTGAAAATTATGAAAATTATTTGTCGCCTGTGGGAATCGAACCAGGGTTCTCAGGATCCACAGGCCGACTTCATACCACTGAGCTAGCCATCCCATATTTTAGTGATTTTCTAAATTATCAGTTGTAGGAAAAATGTCGTTTATAACGCGTGTCGAAAAAGGTTACGTGCACGTGCACATTACCGCACTTTCACGTAACAAGCCCTTTTCGTCACTTGTCATAAAATAACTATTTATAATGTGTAATTTCTTGAAGAATATCATGTAAGTTTTATAAACTATGACGTGAATTGTCTAACAATACAATTAAGTGCATTTATTTATATTCGTTAATGATTAAAAAAAAAAAACTAATTAATTACTAGAAATTATTTTATTCAACAAATTTTACATTTGTTTGTAAAATTACAGCATACTATTTAAAAGTTAAATTATTTATATACTGATACAGTTATATAATAATTAAAAATTATGCCTATATCATAAAGTATAACATAAATATATTAACAACAATATATGCTATTTATTTTAATACAGTTCTATACTTCTGTAATAATTCGTTACATATTTTATCATCACCAAACTGCGTTGTCACCAAATTACACAAACTAAATTCGTGACATTGCTGATCACATCCTTTTAATAGAGACGCATCTGAGTCACGTATTTTGTATCTATAAATTAAATAAAGGAATATTAATAAGTAATTTATTTATAAACGAAAAATCTAAATCTACCTGTAATATTGATCGAGAAGAGTTTGGTTGGTAGCCATACTTTGGACGAGATTACTAAGCTCAGGCAGTTTCATGGATTTTAAACCGTAAGCTTCTTTGAAAGAGTAGAGTTTGTACCATCGAGGCTGGACGTCTAAGGAATTGAGGTTGGCTTCAGTTACGTTGTAAATCCATTGTTCGTAGTTTTCTACTTCCTATAATATTACAAAACAACAATATATCCGTCACGTATTTTGGTCAATTCTAGTTGTACTGATTTATCAACCACCAAATAAAGAGTCTAGGTCTAGACTATACTGGTTATTCTTCTAGGTTACAATTTACAAAGATGTTTATATTATTTGTCTCAAATACGAACGCATTAAGATATACAGGTGTTTCCTTTAAAACCATTGCTTTTTGGACGAGTTAATGTCTTTTGTGAAAAATATTATACAGGCCACAAACAATTTTTGCCACATTAAAAACTACCCCTGTGGCTCCTCCTCCACTAACATTCCTTGGGGGCCGTGATTTAAGGGACTAGTACCTATTAGATGACTAAAAAAAACAAATTTTCAAGAATTTTTGTTGCAGCTTCTTTATTTGATATGACCATACTACTTTTTCTATAATGTAAGTGAGTCCTTCGAGAGTACGAAAAAAAATTTTTTTTGACTTTTTATCCATTTATAGATGGCGCCAAAGTTGAGTACTTTAAAAAACCTTGTCCCATGCCGGACAGTTAATCTCAGGATTGGCAAGTCAGAAACAAAATATTCAAAAAGCATTTTAAAGAGAAAGGTGTCTCACACAATAATTCACTACCGTTAATGAAAAATCGGTAAAAAAAACAAAAAATGGCGGACTTTTAAAACAAAATATGAAAAATCGACCCTTTTTTCATTCTTTTTTCTTGCGTCAAAATTTAATTTTTTTATTTTTTGGCCAAATTGTGTTGAATTATTGTGTAGAATAGTTTAATAAACAAAACGCGCCAAGATTTATTAAAATCGGTTTAATAGATCCGCAGATTAACTGTCCGCCGTTTTAAAAAATGTCATTTCGAGAAAATCGCGATTCAAGTTTTTTTCGTATTAGTGAGCACGCGAGCGCTTAAAGTTCTTCTGTACTAATTTAACTTTCGAATTTCTCAAAAATATTTTAGGAGGTGACTTTAGAAGGTGCAAGTATTGAAAAATGTAAAAAAAAAAATCGATTTTTTGAAAATTCTAATTGGTACTACTCCTTTAACTGGGTGTGGCACTCTGCCGTAGCTAAAACTTTTTTGAGACCTGGGCTATTAGTCTAAAAAAATTAAATAAAAGTCAATTCTTACTAAAGTTTTCGAGTTCACTTCGTATATCGCATAGTTTGGATTCACATCCTCATAAGTAGTAAAACTTCCGCCGTTGTAAACAGCATTAATTGGTTTATTAATATCATTATCCTTAAAGAACAAATTCATTTCATCATAATGAGTGTGACCAACGAATTGACCAGTAATAATATGAGAAAATCTGAAAACAAGTTATAAATAAAATTTGTTTAGAGTATTTATATTATTTTATGTAAGTAATAATACCTCTCGATAATTCTCTTGTATTCTCTGCTCCATTTAATAAAACAAGTACTGTCTCCAGTAGGAACGTGCGATAAAATATGAACAAGTTCACCATCTTTTTCTGCTTGAGCTAAAATGTCACACAAACGCTGCAGTTGCTCTTGCAGGAATGAGTGATCGTACAACAGCCACCTTTAAACAGAAAAAAATAATTAATACTAAGATACAGGAATGGCAAATATGTTAGTGGAAGGAGAGCCACAGGGTTAATTCTAATGTGATGAAAATTGTTTCTCGGCTGTGGAAATCAAACCCGGGTTCTCAAATCCATAGGAAACTTTTGAAGAAAACGATTTGTTACTTTGACATTTGTTCAAAATCATATGTAGTAAAGATTTTAGTCGCTTGGAGACGCTGACAACGTATATAATGTGATGACACATTGTTTTTAATCACGTGATTTTTTAATTTATATGTATTTTTCGAATATAGTATCTCACAGGTCACAAATTATATCTTATCTTATGTTTTATTTTCCTTACCAATTAAAAGTGTAAGCAATATTGCTATTCAGTCCAATAATCCTGAATCCTGGACGAGCTAAAACAGTATAATATCCACCAGACTTAATTGTTTCTTTAGTGTCTTCTGGAAGCCAGTGTGACCATTCATCTGCCACTAAATTATACAACCATTGAGTTGTCAATTCTGGATCTGTCACATTCTTCTGCGCAAATCTATATTGAATTAAAATTATTGATATTATTTCTTCATATATCGGAGATAAAACAAAGTCTTACTCATTTAGAGGGTTGGGTTCGTGATTTCCCAGAATGGAATAAACGGGGATGGAACCGAAAGTTTCCTTGAATAGTTTGTAAACTTTTTTGATATTCACCATATTATTTTTAATTGAAGTTGCCCAAACTCTGTGGTTAATAATATCTCCCGTGTAGTAAACAAAGTCTATGTCCTGGAATTAAATTATATTGTTTAATAAATGTCATGATAATTTATAAAATGCTATTAATGAATTTTTAATGATATTTTGAAAATGATGTATTTTAAATAGAATGTTGTAATAATTAATTTTTGAAAACAATACTAGAAATTAGTAAATGAATATTTATCTATTTCGTATTACAAAAAAAGAATAATATACTCGTAAATATATATAATTATGACCCGCGTGTTTTTGGAAAATTACATTCAGTAATCTTGGCAATAATGTAATAAATAATGTCATAGATTGATAAGGGAAAGGACGCAATAAATATTGAAATGTCCTTTAATTTAATATATTATAGAATAAATTTACTATCGACGTTTAATTTTCTGTTTGTCGTCTTTGACGTAAACATTATAACAACTTTATCGAACTATTAATATTTGCAATAGTTTCATATATCATCCTTTTTACACTAAATAACGAGTTGTGAAATAATAAAATTATTATTTTATCAATACTAATTTCGCATGCTTATTAGTTTACCTACATTCTACTTAAAAATTATCAATAACTAACAAATGAAGCAGACACTTGTAAAATACAAAGCATAACAGTTATTTATGTTCCAAGGGCGTAGATAGCATTTACAACGGTTATTTTGCAAATAAAAGAAGATTTGTAAATCTATGTTTTTTAATCATTTCATAAAAATTAATACTGTATTGGTTTGTACACTACAAAACAATAACATTGAAACACGCATAACTCTGTGCCAATTCATCGTAGGAACTTCGTTCTTTGCGTCCTTGGCAGAGAATTGAATAAACTTTATTGCCCTGATGGTGAATCGAGTCCACAAATTTTTCTTAGTTCCGGACAGATCGTTAAAGATGGACTTTTTCCATTAAAAACATTTTTGTCTTCTTGGCGGTTGAGGGGTTCGGAAGGGGTTAAAGCTAAGATCGCATTTATACCCTTAAAGTAGATACTTTAAACTTTTTCACCCTTGAAAATTTGTCCAAATTAGTTAAAAATTCGTCAAGTTATGACGGTTTTAAAATTGGAAAAATTTCACGAATTTTAAGTTTTTCGTTTTTTTTTTCTCACCAGAAGTGATTATTGTTAAAAATATACTTTAATGTTAGTTAAATGGGGTGATGGTTCAGTGATATCAAGTCGGCCTGGGGAACCTGAGAACCCTAGTTCGATTCCCACAGTCGACAAATAATTTTCACCAAATTAAAATTACTCTTGTGGTTCACCTACCACTAACATCTTTAGGGGCCGTGATTTGTCAGCTGGTAACCGCAATTCACGCGCATAAATATATCACGTACCGAGCTCTGTTTCGGCAGAGTGCCACACCCAGTACTGAGTAAAAGGCGTGAAGATATATTTTTATTTTTTTATATATGTTAGTTAAATCTTGTATATTGAGTAGAATGGTTTAGTTATTTTGGTTGTGAGATATACTAATGGTTCATTGTTTTAAATGCAAACGCACGTATCTTGATAAAATGATAAAAAATATCCTTTTATGATGTACATTTAAATAAAATAACAATTTGGAAGCAGGATAGTTACTAAAATATTTAAATTTTATCTATTATTTAAAATAAAATAAATAAACATATCATCATTCCTTTTATCTATTATTGGGTGTGGCACTCTGCCGAAGCAGATCTCGGTAAGTGATATAGTTATGCACGTGAAGTGCGGTTACCAGCCGCCAAATCACGGCTCCCATAGATGTTAGTGGTGGGGGAGCCACAGGGATAATTTTTGTTTAAATTGGTGAAAATGTTTTGTCTGCTCTGGGGATCGAACCAGGGTTCTTAGGATCCACAGGCCGACTTGATACCACTGAGCTATTACCCCATGGGTAATATATTATTTAGAATAGTTATTTGTTTCATTAGGACTAAAAATACAAGTTTTCGGGTCAAGTAATAAAGGTTGTCGCAGAAGAGTCTGGCAATATTGCGAGTCTCGAAATAGTAGTCATTTTTAGTCCGATTGAAACATATTTTTTTTATTATTATTATTTACTCGTTTATTTAGAAAGTTTCATAAATTTATTCAAATTAAAATTAACAAATCGACAAAATTATTTATAGCGTTCTTTTACTATCGAAAACTTTGAAATAATAGTGTCGTGTCATATTCAAGTGGGTAAATTATTTATTTTTATAAATTTCGGTCAAAAAGTACCTTCTTTCTAACTTCTGCTATGTTCATATGAATTATGGAAAAAAATCTACTTACATGTGTCTTAACTTGGTCCATAAGAGCCAGAATACTGTACCAGGGCATATCGCAAGCTCTATAGTCACCCCAATTTCCAGCAGCAGCTTCAGGAGTTGCGGGTGTGCCCTGGTTTGTGCCACAACACAGCGGTTCCCCACATTCGGCATTTGCACCAGCGGCGTACAGTTCATCGTAATGCAAGTCTGAGATTTGCAAAATTCGGAGGGGGCGATCAGCATCTTTTATTCTCTAATAAGGGAGAAATATTATATATTATTGTCTTCATGAAAATAATCTTACATCGGGATTTATAGTTTACATAACATAACATAACAGCATAGCATAAGGTAAGAGATTTTGAACATTTTATCGTTTCAAATCTTATGTTTTTTGCATAAAATTTAATCCCAACTATATTTTGATCGATGGAAATAAATTGATTATTATTATTATTCATAGTGTTAGATAATTGCTATAGTCGGTATTATTTTGACAGTTATAATTTTGATATGGGGTAATGGGTCAGTGAATCCTGAGAACCTCGGTTCGATTCCCACAGCCAACAAACAATTTTCACCAAATTAAAATTACCCCTGTGGCTCTCCCACCACTAACATCTTTGGGGCCGTGATTTGAGGGCTGGTAACCGCACTTCACACGCACAAATATATCACTTTCCGAGATCTACTTCGTCAGAGTGCCACACCCAGTAATGGGTAAAAGGCGTGATATATTTATTTACTTTTTTTATAATTTTGATTGTGCTGTTATAATAGTAGCTGCTGTTAAAAAAAATGAAGATCGAGGTAGACGAAAGGGTAAAACCAGAATAATAAACCAAAATTGTTTAAATTTTTGACACAAACAATTGTCAGAGAGATTGCAATAATGACCGAGGATTCTCGGAAGAACATGGCATAGCATAAGAATTGTAATTTGGTCATTTCTCATGTCATGCTATGTTACGTTATGTTATGTAAGTGACCTAAAAAGTGATATATGAACTTGTGTGTATTTATATTTTCGTGAAGTTGTGCTATACTATGTAAACTATAAATTCAGCTTTATATCTGTCTATGGATACAGTCCTAACAGCTAAGAGAAATCGTAGTGGTTCATTACTTACTATGATTTGATTAGTTTTATGTTGTTCTGCCTTGGGAGGGTTTTCAAGTTGAGGAGGAACTTCAACTTCCCAGTTATCATCTTCAGGAAGAGTTAGACATTTTGAGGCTTGAGCAATTGTACCACAAATTGTGTCAACCGTAATGTTTGGTTTGTTATCAACGATGTAGATGAAAATGGGCTAAATCAATCATATATAAGTATATTAAGGTCCGATTTTTGCCATTTCCGGATAAAGTTCCCAATAACTATCAGCGAGATAAATAAAAAACATCGCATTGAAATCACAGCAGAAATGGAAGAATTATACTAAATACATTTTCTGACGCGATATTTTTTTAATTATCCTATCCATTAGTTATCGGAAACTATTACAAAAAAATAAAATAAACCAATTTCATGCAACCCAACATTAAAATGGTAATTAAAATTTAAATTATAGGTTGGCTGGCTTAGAAAGAAAAACTGAATTTAGCCAATAGTAATTTTTATTCTCTTACTTGATGCATGAAGTTATTAAGCTGAAAAGTTTAATTTAGAAAATAATCTTGGATATGGATTTAAATATCGATAAAATTACATGACGTTTCAACAATAATTTTAATCATATTATAAATTTAAATTGGGTTTCCTTCACAGTGATTAGTGATAATACAAGTACCTCTCTGTTTCATTCTACGTGGAAGAATATATAAATAAATATATTTACATAGATTTTTTTATACCCAACAGTATATCTACAATTTATTAACAAAATATAAGAAAATAAAAATCTTCGTTTTTAAATACGAAATGAAAGCTGAAAGTAGACGATAAATATGAATCTCCATTCTTAAAAAAATATAAATTCAAGAATTCATTTGTAAAACCAATTTATTAAATTAAGACGTGTTTTATTACTGAAATTGCATTTTTATATTTATTATCTGAAGGATACTAGATCTAAAAAATCTGTTTAAAAGAATTAAAAATGTTCTCTACACCAGGGCTGGCCAACAAGTCGATCGCGGCTATGATTTCAGTCGATCACGATGACTTTTAAATACAAAAACAAATTATATGTACTTGTTATTATTACTATAAAAATTTATTAACCTTGAACTTATTTTTTATTTAATATTGTAACATAATTAGTTTACAATGTTGTATGGAAGATTTATTCATAAAATCTAATTTATAATCTAAAGCAGTAACTGTAGTATCATTTAAAGTGTGTCAGTTTCTTGCAAAAAAAATTAATATCATTTTCTGACGACCAATTTATCAAAGAGGCATTTTTAGAAATAACAGATGAATATTTTGAAAATTATAAAAATAAAAATTATATTAAAATTTCTACTTAATATTTGCAATTATCTCTAAATACTGTCGCATCTAAAATATGAATTAAACAAATAAATTTCACATTGATTCAAATTTGTGTTTCATATAAATGAAAAGAAAAATACTTTTAGTTATATTTAATTTGAAAATTAATAAACAATACTTTTCATTATACGTTACTTTACTTTTTTAACCATATGCAATTAAATTTAAGAAAAAAAGTCGATCGCATACCAACTTAAGTTGGCCACCTCTTCTCTACACAATAATTTTAAATTGAATTACATTACAAATCCTAGGGCCAGTTTTACAATCGCCAGTTTACTCTCGATTAATGTTAATCATAAAATAATAATGGGAACCATAGTTTCCATTATTATTTAATCATGATTAACATTAATCAGTGATTGAAAACCTAGTAAACTTACCGCATTAAGATCAATAGCCCCACTGCAAACATTTTCAGTTCCAATTTCGGCTTTAACGCAAAGTTTTGTCAGACCACTTTTGATATCTTCCACTGGGACACCAGTTTCGCGATAGACAACTATTAATCTGGCTGCTACTTTACACAACAGGCACATTGCAGGCTGTGCTTGTGTTTCCAGACCCCGGAGGAGTCCAGGAGCACGGATATATTTAAATGCTTCTTTTACATCATCGGTTAGTTCACCGGTTACGACGAAGTCGGTTAAACCGGTTACTAGACGGTCTTCAAGACTTTGTAGAGCTGATCATTAAAGAAATTAATTTTAATAACTATAATACTTTGATCTGTTTCTAATTTCGGGAAAAAGTTGAGCTTTATTCATGTAGTAATTAAATTTATCAGTAGCGAATACAGTAGTGGGAAGTAATATATATATAGTACAGGTCCTTTTGCTTATATCACATATAAATTATTCATTAATCATGATTACATGCTTCTAAAGATTGTCGATAAAAATTAGTTTTGTTACTATTGTTTCAGTCACTTGTATTAAGAAATTAATAATTTAATTTATAGCAATGATAGATGTCAGATTTAATTTGTTAAAAGTGGTGAAAAGAAAATGTTATTTTTTAAATTTTTTTGTAAAATTCAAAGCAGATAAAAGTAGTAAATTACTTTACATACCTCTAGGATTTGTTGGAAGTTTTGGAGGACCCGTAATGGCACAGAAAATTCCAGGCACAATAAGTAGTAAAAATATGAAGCACCGCATCTTAAACCAATCTTTCTTGGAATTGGTATTCAGTGAAAATGAACGATCTTGAATTTGCTGCCAGAATATATTGGCGCTCGCGCATTGATGTTTATCAGATGAGCTTTAGATAGCAAATAATCGAAGACTTAAAATTACCCAAGATAATAATTGCATTAAACAAGAAATTGGTTTGCATCACTTTTAAAATTATAATTATGTAAAATGTAAGCAATCACTGATTATAAATAAAATAATATAAAAAATATTAGCTCCATATAAAGCAAAATTAATATAAATAAAATAAATATATCATCACGCCTTTTCCCCATTGCTGGGTGTGACACTCTACCATAGAAGATCGAAATAAGTGATATATTTATGCACATAAGTGCGGTTACCAGTCGTAATATCACGGCCCTCAAAGATGTTAATGGAGGGGAAGTCACAGGGTTAATTTTAATGTGGTGTCGGCTGTTCTCAAATTCACAGTCCGACTCGATACTACTGAGCCAGCTACCCCGAATATAAATAAATGTAGTAATTGATGTCGGTCCTTTAAAATTGTAAACTGGATTAAAAGGAGGTTACAGAATAAAAATAACTGGAAAATATTTTTATATAATATAATTGGACGTTTCGGCCTGCAGACAAGCCATCATCAGCTGTAAATATACAAGAGGAATTTTACAAACACCTAATTAGAAAATAAATAGTAAAACAAGTATGTAATATAAATTAATTTAAGTAAGGGTTATGTTGTGTTTATTATGTTAAATGAATTTTGTAAATTTCATCTCGTATCTTTACAGCTGATGATGGCTTTAATTAATATGATAGTTTACAAACAAACCAGTTCATAGTACAATTAGTTAGTTTATATTTATTAATTACTAATTGTAACTTCATACATTGATCCATATATTTTTTATACTATTTACATTTATTTAAACATTTCAATTACAATGATTACAATTTAGTAATATAAGTACAATGAAATTTAAATAGATAAATATCAATTCGATTACATTTTTGGGATTTATAGTTTATCCTTTTGTTTAAATCGAATTAAAACTAGGATTAAGGCGTTTTTATTATATGCGTACAAGTGTCAACAAATCTATGTATTTCTTGATAACATCTTAAGATAAATATTTGTTAATCTCAATTAATGAATGGTTAAATAACTTTATTTTGTTAATTAATATCAGGTTATGTTAGTTAGTGCAATTTGTTAAAAATAAAATTATCGCACCACTTAGTAACAAGATTTGAATAAAATAATATGAGTGTTTGTATCAGTATAATTATTTTAAATTATAGTTCTTGTCGGAAAAAGTAGTATATCTATAAGTGTTATTTTCCTGCAGATATTGATTTTTATTTTATACTATTTTACATATTTCAGACGTAATAATAAATTGTGTATAGCTTGTAAAATTTATAAATATACATCATGCAATAAGTTCAAAGTTATTAGTTATTTTGCTAAGATAAAGAAGTGTTTATTTAGCAAATAAAATATTAAAAAGCAATTCTCTTTTTAATTTTTATTACATTCGTTCCTACTTTATTGGCTATACACACAGAACACAGAAAATATTTGCTTCGTCATATTCTAAAATTGAAAGTTTGAATAATTTTATTTAAATATCTTAATCCAATAAGTTATATATTTATATCTTTTATTTACAATATCAATGTAGAGATCTTGAAACAATACTTAACAATTATTGATTTATTATGATATTGTTATCAATTAACAAATTAATTAGGTATAATAAACTATATATCAATCAAGTTGTAAAAATGTTGAAATTTGTGATTATGAAGTAATTATCGGATAATATTATCATTCTGTATGTTTCTGGTATTTAATTATTTGTTTATGTCAACTTTGAAGCAACATTACTGTGCATTATAATTGTTATTTATATTTTATGTATCAGTTGCGATACCAGAATTCTTATTTGATATGAAACCTATAGGTTTTTTAAAACTAATCATGAATGAATTGTTGAATAATTTTGTAGTTAGAAATTGAAATGTATTTAGAACATAGAATATCGCAAGCAATTGTTGTTTTTTATACAATGTGAAACTTAACTAGAATTATTAATTACATATAATGACTAACTAATTTTTGTAGCAGCAATATATGGCATGGTGTACAGGCTTATAATCTTTGAATATTTGTTACATTATTTATGATCTGATTAAGAATTGGACCGTTTATTTTGAAAGTGGTGTAAATTCATTTTTAACAACATGCTTTGTCGAATTTAAAATTGGTTGGTAAGAAAAATTTGATAACCATTAATATGTTAACGTTTAATTTTCTCGAAACAAGAGAAGATGGACTTCACCACTTTCAAAATAAATGGTCCAGTTAAAAATATATATTTTTTATTATACCTGGATAATAATTCTTGTTTAATAAACTAAAAATCGTGCGAAAAAGCAATATTAAAACATGCCGTGTTTTAAAGTAAAAACAAATTTTTTAACTTTATATCTATCCATATTTATCACAACAAATTGCAAAATAACGAATCCACATAGTAACATAAACAATAAATGCTGACCTATCTCCATGTGAACGATACTACGTCAAATCACACACACTAAATTATGAAATGAATCAAAATGAAAATGCTGCTTTTCAGTTCTATTTTTCAGTTTATTATGCAGGTATAATAAAAAATAGCTTATGATACACGTGTATAACTGCCTTCAAAATACTAGTGTCATTAAAAACACTCCGCTTTGCATCGTACTCTTACACTAGTATTCATAGTCGTTCGCCAGCGTTTCGCCAAGTGTATCGCTTATGGGCGCTTCTTCAGCGCGTCGCTGGGCGAACGACTATGCATACCAGTGTTAAACTTGTCACACGTACTTTAAAGTATCATAATGTACTATTTTTGTGTACTTAGTGAAAAAGTAATTTTCTTAGTTATGAATCAACCTAGTAACATGCGATTTTCCTGTTAGCAACGTTCGTTCATTAAACTTTTACTCTCGCTAGAAAACTACCATTTTACTTGTTAAACAATCTACTATTATCTTCTAAAGAAACAAAAGAAATTAATTTAAAGGTCTTTATTTCCCAACCATCTTAACAATTACATGTTAAAATATATAACTTCACTTAATAATAAATTATTCTGTCATTTCCACATCTTCAATCTGTAAATCATCCAACATTTCCTCCAGTGTGATATGAGGCATCGAAGGATCAAATGCATCATCCGTTGTCACAGAAATCTGCTTATTCTGATCCTTGAAAATGTTAATATTCTGTCTAAGAGCTGGATCTTCCTCCAAATCGTCCAAGAACTCATTGTAGTCACTAAAAAATATAACGGAATAGTTTACAATTTTGTTCAGATGTTATAGTAGTTTGATATCTTACTTAGCGTCCTGGTTGAATGCTGTACTTTCTTCTGCCAAATGTTTGAGTTTCCAAGTTCGGAGACGCCTATGAAGTGAACGGTCTCCGTAATGTTTCTTCACTAGGATAACGTCGGGTATTGTATTACGATCAAGTTTGTCGAAATTTGAATCGTTTATGTTGCTGTCTTCTACATTGTAACTGTAATAAATTGAAAAGTTAATCAAACAATTTCAATTATGTACAAAAAATGTAATTAGTTTGTTTTACCCAAGAGCAGAATCGCCAGGCTTCAAAACATGTCCAAGATGTGTTCTAGTGTGAATGGTATTGTCATTAATCCCAAGTTCAGATGCTCTAACCAGCCAAACATCTGCTAAAATGTGTTTGCTCGACACAGTACCTTGTCCAGGAAAAGATTTTCTGTCCTTATCCTTTATTGGTTCAATATCCATAACAATATATTCAACAAGTTGTCTTGGATTGCAAATACTGTTGAATGGATATCTCCAGAAAATAGTACTGTTCACTTCGGCAACTAGTAATTAAAATGAACAATTAAAAATTATTAAAATTAATTAATCAATAGGTTCATACTTTGTGCTGAAGCAGGATCAATCAAATGCAAAGAGTTTGTTACTCTGTATACTAAACAAATGGGAGAAATTCCACCCAATTGTTGTCTCAACTTTTTCGGTAAACATATAATGCTGTCTTTTGATACTGGGACAATTTCTATACTATACGAAAATTTGTAATTATAGATATTACTGTGAATATCATGTGAAATTAATTTTTTTGAGTGCTGATACTTGCAAGGTAAAACTGCTGTAATAAAATCAACCATTTTACGTGCATGTGCTTCTGATGAATAGAAGAAATCCAAACCCTCTGTAAAAATAATTGTTATTAATTATTGCAAAATGTGGAGTATTATCTTATTAATACCATAAATAGGCTTGATTCCCAGTGTATTTTCATGAGCTTTATGTTTCAAAATAAGTTGCTCTAAATAATAAAAAGTTTTCTTGTTTTCTGCTTTCTGTCTTACTTGAACTAAAGCCCTCCAGAAATCTTGAGCTTCTGATCGATGACAATCATCACACATATGATGATTTATAAGATAATCAACAATAAAAATCTGTTGTAAAACAGTACCCCCGTTCACCTCCGCATGAACAGTTAGTTTAACTTTGATTCGCTTTGAATGAGGTTCGGTCCACACAAAACCAGCATCGATCAGTTTGACACGATTTAATCCTTTTAATTTTTTCAAACATAATGTCAATAGTTCTCTGGATTCGAGAGTACAGGGGATCCATTCTGCTGGAGGATTTAAATATCTTTCACAACCTCGACAGAAGTAGAGAACAATTTGCTTTGGAATGCCTTCTGTAATGTCCACATTTGATCGGAGACAACCTACACACATATTTGAGGGGTTTGGTTGGATTACAGTTCCACATTCACAACATAATCTGAAATTAACAATCAATAAAAAAATTCGGAAATTTATGAAAAACTTTACTTACATTCTTTTTTCTTCCGAAACGGATTCATCTACTGGAATATATTCCATTTTGCAAGGAAATAACGCACAATACACTATAAATATTTACAAAGCACGTGTCTTGTCACACGTCAAAATTTTTAGGTTATTGTTGGTAAAACAGAAAACATATCGGAGTTAGTAGTTCATATTTTACTTCAAACAATGTAGATGGCAGCACAGCACAGTGTTCGCACATTTTATATTTTTCAAAATATTACATGTTCTAATAAACTGTTAAGAAAATAATATTTTCTATTAATTATTATACAATTATCTGTAGGAACTATTGCTTAATAATTTGTGCATATCCCCTTGCGTGCATATTTGATTAAAACAGCTGTTCTTATTGTGCAACTAATAACTTAGTAAATAAAATTAAGAATAAATTCAATATTTACGTTATTCATAAATCATAATGTATACGGTTTAATAACTTTATTAATTCGCAAATCCAGTTCAGTAAAATATGCCGCTAACTACTTGCTGTAATCCGTAACAACCAGTCAGTTGCTGGTTTCTTTTCACGCTCATTGGAAGTTGGAAGTTGCGTGGAGTTGCTGCATGCCACAGTTGTCGTCGACTAGTTGAGCTGGTGTGAGCTTCGTACGTGTCTTCAGTGCATAGAAAAGAGAGGTAGCTTCAGTGTGTTGTTTCCTGTCGAAGTGACAGATAAGAATTTATTTTGTGTTCATTTCTAAAACTTTAAAGTGTTTTGTGTTTATTTGTGATGATGCTGATTTTGGGAGTTTGAAGAAGTTTAAGTTATTGAAACTACAAGTAAGAATATGAATTATTTATATAATTTATTTCATTCATAACTTTCCAATTCTTGGAAATTTATAAATTTTCTTATCGAATTCGTATTTATGATATATGTTTATAATAAATGTCTATACTAATTTAATTTGTTGTTTACTAATTATTTGAAAATTAGAACAATTTATGCAATGTATATTATACAAATAATTAGGTCATAAAATTTTGTTTTATTTTGACATCGACTTGAAATATGTTTTAATAATACCAAGCATTGTTGTAAGCACTAAATAAATAGTAAATATCAAAATAAAAATATAAAATTAAGTACGTTTCATCATAAAACTTGTAAACAAGAATGATTTAATGTTTGTTAAGAGAATTAATGAAGTTTAATTTTCTTTGATAAACTTTGAAGCGCTCAAATAATGAGCAAAATGATGTCATGTACATTTTTGCATTCATATTTTGTTATTGTTTTAAAGTGCATGCATTTGCACAAATTAGTGCCTTATTCCTGATTCATTAGTATGTCATGTCACGCCGTGAATTCCATTAATTTGTTTCGGATTATGTACGCAAGCAAACACGAAATTTTTTTCAAACATTAACGGTTATTACGGAAGAAATAGAAAAATATTATAAGTTCTTATAAATAGTGAAACTTCTCTTATACTGTGCACATAAATAATAAAAATATAGGTATAGAGAAATATGAAATTTACGAATGATTGATAAAAAATATAAAATAAACTGGTTTTCTTATTAAATTACAATTATCGTTAAGAAATAAGTCTATTATGCCATAAAAATGCAATATAAAATACTACCTACCCACAATTTTCATTTAGTCATTTCTATAAAATTACTTTTAATTTTCTCAGTAATTCTACTCGTACAAAATCTTAGGGATGTCAACTTTGAAAAAAATTTACGGACTAATATTCGGTTAACCGAATATTCGTATCCGAATGGCTCGAATATTCATTAGTAATTTCTATAATTATTTGATTTGATTGATTGTTTGCATTCACCTAAAAATACGATTTGACAACATGAAATACGCATTATATGGGGTAATGGCTCAGTGGTATCCGAGTCGGCCTATGGATCCTAAGAATCCTGGTTCGATCCCCACAGCCGACAAAACTTTTCACCAATTTGAAATTACCCCTGTGGCTCCACCACCGCTAACATCTTTGGAGGCCGTGATTTGACGGCTGGTAACTGCAAATCACGCGCATAAATATATCACTTACCGAGATCTGCTTCGGCAGAATGCCACATCCAGTAATGGGTAAAAGGCGGGATGATATATTTATTTATTTATTTAAATACAAATAAATAAAATAAATATATCATCACGCCTTCTACCCATTACTAGGTGTGGCACTCTGCCGAAGCAGATCTCGGTAAGTGATATATTTTGCGCGTGAAGTGCGGTTACTAGTCGTCAAATCACGGCCCCCAAAGATGTTACGTGGTGGAGAAGCCACACGGGTAGTTTTTGAAATTATGAACATTGTTTGCCACCTGTGGGAATCGAACCAGGGTTCTCAGGATCCACAGGCTGACTTCATACCACTGAGCTAACCACCCCATAAAATAATTTTAAATACGCATTATTTATGGTGTTAACAGTTCGGATTTCTGAATTCGTGTGTTTATTAGAATGTGCTAAAATTTAGCAGCTAAACTAAATATCTAAAGTATTTAGAACTATTCGGCAATTATAACTATTCGTTAATTATTATTGTTTGACTATTCGGCCCCATTAACTATTTGAATATTCAAACTGCGTGAGCTGTTCGGTTATTCGAATATTCGATCAGTTCAGAAATCCGAGCTATTCGATTATTCGAACTATCCGGATAACCAAACCCAAATATTCTTTATGCAAATGTCTGAATATTCAAATATCTGAATAAATTCAACATCCTTCCAATATACCTTTGGGGTGGCTAGCTCAGTGGTATGAGGTCGGCCTGTGGATCCTGAGAACCCTGGTTCGATTCACACAGGCGACAAACAATTTTCATAATTTTAAAAACTACTCCTGTGTCTCCTCCACCATCTAACATCTTTGAGAGCCGTGATTTGACGACTGGTAATCGCACTTCACGCGCAAAATATATCACTTACCGAGATCCTCTTCGGCAGAGTGCCACACCCAGTAATGGGTAGAAGGCGTGATGATATATTTATTTATTTATTTTCTACCTTTCAAACTTGTATGTTTCTTGGTTAATGTTAAAAATAATTGTTGCTATTATAAGAACATGGAAGTACTTCTTGAGTAGGTTAGCGTCAAGCACGGGAATAATGCCGCCTATAGGTATATTTTACGTTGTACTTTCACATTCCATACTTAGCGTGTGGTCATTCATTGTATTTATATGTGTAACGCACACTGGAACCACTTGTTGCAGATGTTTTTCACGTTGACAGTCACTTGGTAATTGCTGTCTTTATCACCTGAAATAAAAATGCGTTTTTATTCCTTCTTAAGAGATTGTTAAACAGGTTTTCATGTAATGTGCAAATTATAAATAATAAGAAAAAGAGGCATAAATTTATACCCGTTTGTAATAAATGTGTATTGATTTTTTCCTCAAACAAGCAAGAAAGTGCCTACTTTCCAGACCAATTTAAGTATGGAAAGTAGATTTTTACTAAAACGGTCAAGAAATGTACGTACTCAAGGTTACGACATAAATACCAGTCAGGTAAAGTACAAAACAATCTGGTAAAGATTTGACCTGACTTTTGTATTTTTCGTCATATACCCTCCTTTCAACGTCCTTGGATTACTAAAACAGTCAAATAAAATAGGTATCCAAGGCTACAATAAAAATAATAGTCTGGTAAAGTACAAAACAGTCTTGTAAAGATTTTATCTGACTGTTATTTTTGTTGTAACATTGGATACGTAGTCTGCAGTCAATACAATCCACATAAAAAAATAAACATTTTGAATGATTTATGATTAATTATTATTTAAATTACAATACGACAGGAAACTGTTTTTAACTGGACTCAGCAGATTAAAAAACTCGGCATGCGGCCTGGTATTTCAAACAACCGCTTCGTCAAATAAAATATCATTTTCTTGACTTACTATGTAATATGCTATTATTTTCAAAGATGAAATGTGATAAAATGGGGGCATTTTATAGAATTAATAGTGTTTATATTGATTAAAAAAATTTGATGATTCCGAAAAACGTTGAAAGTAAAGCGATTATGTCAGTAGTCTGATCGAATTTCAAAACGAAATCACATTTTAAAGAATGTTTTTCCACGCATGAAAGTATTCTTAATAATGCTCATTAAAATTTAATTTGTTAAATGACAAGCAGTTATATCTGAAATTCGATAATAATAATAGTATAGTTTACATGTTTACGATAAAAAACACATGCAGTATCTTCTCATATTTTAGGTTTTTTTCAATTTTAATTAGATAAATTTTTGTAAATAAATAAATAAATAAATATATCATCACACCTTTTACCCACTACTGGGTGTGGCACTCTGCCGAAGCAGATCTCGGTAAGTGATATATTTATGCGCGTGAAGTGCGGTTACCAGGCGTCAAATCACGGCCCTCAAAGATGTTAGTGGAGGAGGAGCCACAGGGGTAATTTTAAATTGATGAAAATGTTTTGTCGGCTGTGGGAATCGAACCAGGGTTCTTAGGATCCACAGGCCGACTTGATACCACATACTATCCTCACATAATGAACATCACTCACGGGAAAAAATTATACACTTTTTTCTCAAGTTATATAAAGTACGGTATTACGGTATTCGAATCCGAAGATCCCGGGTTTTAATTCCACTCAAGTTTAAAATGTATGAACTACTACACTGGGGCTTTGTGAATGCGGACCCTGTACTGTAATTGGGAGTAAGTTCCTGTTTTACAGAGTAGGATAAATATATACATAAATAAAACAATTTCAATAAAAAATGGGTAATAAGGTAAACTAGTTTCTTTATTAATTAAAGTACAATTATTGTTAAGAAAAAAGTTTATTATGCCATAAAAATGCAATATGAAATACTTCCCACATCTTGCATTTAGTCGATTCTATAAAATTACTTTTTATTCAACATAATTCTACTCTTATAATGTAACTTTCCAACTATGCTACCGCAAATATAAGATTTCCGTTATTATGCATAATAACGAGAAACATCATATCGGAAGAAAGTTTCTAGGTATACCTCTATATAATAACGAGAGCCTTCAGGTATTATACATAATAGCTAAAATGTCGATTTGACATGTGTTTAAACACCACATTCGGTCATTGGGCGAAAAATATTCTTAATGCCCGTTTAGACTAAAACTACAGGCTGTTCAATTTAAGTATGCCACCATGGGTATCTCGAGAACTATAAGAGCTACAAGGTTGGTTAATTAGCAAAGAAATACCATTTTGCAAGTCTATTACAAAACGATTAACAATTTTTTTTCACCAGTGGTTCTCAAATACACTTGGATTTTACTAAAATGTACAAATGTGTTTTTTTATTTTTTTGTTCGGAAGGAAATTTTATCTGAATTCAACAAATACAAAGTTCGTACTTTCAGGGCCAAATTCATAGTCATGACTCACCCTTACCTCATTCTCACCTCACACTCAAAGTCGAAGTAACTAAGGCAACTAACTCAAATTGTACACATTTTTGAGTTAGTTGCCTTAGTTACTTCGACTTTGAGTGTGAGGTGTGAATGAAGTGAGGGTGAGTCACGACTATGAATTTGACCCTTAGATTTATTTTTTTTTGAGAAAAATGCATATTAAATTGACATTAATTTCATTCAAATCGCATAGGAATCAGCGTGCTATAAAAAAGGAACAAATCATAATATTTTTGTTTGTTTGGTTAATTATTAAATGTTAATACGACTATTTTCTGAATAAATAAATAAATAAATTTTCATATTCGAGAATAATAATAGTTTTTTGTTTTTCATAGCAAAAATCGTCACTAGCAACCATAGAAAAATCTTGCTTCTTTTTCCTCTTAGTTAATCATTTTATATGTTTTTCTTTATTTAGTTATTTTTAGTGAAGTAATAAAAATTTCCGGATATTTCAGAATCATGCTGCTGTCAGTATTTTACGTCATATTTTTACTGCAATATATTTAATTTTTAAATATCGAAAATGTACAAAAATACGTTGTATGCAATCAATTCAGTACCAATTTACAACGGGATAATAAATAGTAGCAGATCTCCGTAAGGGATATATTTATGCACGTGAAGTACGGTGAATAGCCGTCAAATCACGGCCACCAAAGATGTTAGTAGAGGGGAAGTCACAGGGTAATTTAAATTTCCGTGGAATACCAAGTTATCTCTGATTTTCGCATAATCATTTGAAGAAAGCGATACAATTAACAGTAGCTAAACGTTTAAAAATTAATACTACTTTCCTTTTTTAAGAAAAGTAAAAGCGGCCTTATTAATTAATACCTACCTGAATTATTTGACGTGTGACATAACTTCCGGTTCATTCATTCGTGTCTCACATATTACATGTTTACTTTTATACTTCTCTTCCTGGCCTCTATGCCTCTTGTTTCTGCATATGTTAGTCTATGCGTGACATACATTTTTAAACCATTGCACCTACATGTTTTATTATTGCGTGCTTTCAATTTAAATAATTAATTAGAGAAGAAATGATATTAATATGTAGCGCAATAATAATAATTTATGTAAGATGATTCAGGAATTCGTAATATTTTATGTATGAGTGTTGAGAAATTAAATAATATATGGAAGATCTTTTGAATTATTTATTTTAAAAATTTTATGTAAGAATTTAGTACCAGCATTATTTAATGAAAATGAAATTCTGTTTATCAATGTTATACAATGAAGTTCGATGAATGAACGTAATTTAAGAATGTTATTATGTGATAAACTTTGACCATGTGTAAAAGATATAGTTATAAACTGACACTTTAAAATTTATTTATGCTACTCTGTAAAACAGGAACTTAATCCCAATTACAGTACAGGGTCCGAACTCATCGAGTCGTAGTGTGATAGGTTATATACGGGATGTCTACTTTTTTTTTTCGAACGTAGGAAATTCAATATTAAAATATTCATTAGGCGATATCTCTTTACCTATTAATTTTAGAGCAGACTACTAACATCTTTGGAGGCCGTGATTTGACGCACTTCACGCGCATTTATTTATTTTATTTTTGTGTAATGAAGAATAATATTCAGAATGAAAAACTGCATTCAATGACTGCTAAGTTTGTTGTTCAATTGTTTCTTATGTACGAGTTATTATGGGGCGGCTAGCTCAGTGGTATGAAGTCGGCCTGTGGATTCTGAGAACCCTGGTTCGATTCCCACAGGTGACAAACAATTTTCATAATTTCAAAAACTACCCTTGTGGCTCCTCCACCACTAACATCTTTGAGGCCCGTGTTTTGACGACTGGTAACTGCACTTTACGCGCATAAATATATCACTTACCGAGATCTGCTTCGGCAGAGTGCCACACCCAGTAATGGGTAAAAGGCGTGATGATATATTTATTTTCTTTATAAGCAAAAGAAAATACACGGTTCAGGGCAATTATCAGAATGCCATGAGAAATAAAACAATTATTATTTATTATTTCTGACGAATTTGATGTTTCTTTTAATTTACCACTACAAAAACTGATGTTTTATGAAGAATAAGTGTTTCCCTATTTCTGATCACAGATTCCAATAATAAAAAATCAAAAGAAATGCCAAATCTGTCAGAATTATCAAAAACAACAAACAAATTATTATTGTGTCATTTCTCGTCTGTATATTTTGTCTGAAGTTAATACGACTATAATTCTGGCTGAATAAAATGAGATAATTTTTGATCTAACCTCTGTTAATCTGACAGATTTATTCGGTATATCAAAATAATATGAATACGGTTTTCATATTAATTTCCATGTATTTAATGCCAATGGCACACTGGTCGAGGAGTATGAATGAGCGTCGAGGAACTCATCGATGAAACAACAGAACGCACCCGTCATCGATGAAAAATAGAGGGGTTCCTCGATGAAACGATTGTGTCTCATTTCACACGTATTATTGTGTCTCTTTTCATGTTAGCGTGGGCTGTCATTTTGGTTTTGCTTTGTGCTATTTTTTCGTGTTTGTTTATTTTATCAGTCAAGGTGCGTTCTGTTGTTTCATAGATGAGTTCCTCGACGCTCATTCGTGCTCCTTGACCAGTGTGCCATTGGCATAAGAGAGAAATTTGTATTCGTTCTCATTTTGTACGAGTAGTTGCTAAAGGAATGAGAAACAATAAAAACACTATATTGCTAAATTTGAGATTAAAATGTAGAAATATTTTAGTTTCATAAGGTCGCTTAAAAAGGAATTTATAATAAACAAAAATATTGTTTTAGTTACACTTTTGTTTATTTAGGTCAGTCTCAATTTCAGCACTTTTATGTTTATTCAAAAAAATAGTACATAACTTGAGAAAACAAAATAAAAATATGTACTTAGTCGATTGTTCAAAAATAGTAAACATCGTAAATAAAAAATATTACAATGCAATCAACCTATAAATGTTAGTTAGCTACATATTGTACAAGTTATAAAAAAGTCACCAAATTTTTCTGTTGTAAAACTTTAGTTTTTGTTTACTTTCCTTTAAAATATTTACAAAATATTGTATGTTGCAAACTAAGAATAAGAACATTTCTGCGAATACTTTATTTATATATTTTAAAGCTATCCAAAAATGAAGGAAATATTGAGAAACACATTGTGTAAATTTGAATTTCGTGGTTTCGTTCTAAAGCCAGTATTTAAATTTAAATTTCGTTGATAAAGCAGTCACGTGTGACATAGAATTGTTGCCTCGCTAATTTTAAATTCTTATTTTAGTGAAAATAGTGGCAATGTGAAAGTTCTAGCTCGTGATGCGAATCGGCGCAAATTTAATTTCCGTTTTATTTTACGATAATAGAGACTTCGGTTTCATCTTTTTCTGATATTATATATCATTTACTATTGCACGTTAATTATCACATTTCACAGTCGGTAATTTAGAAATACCGAACTTCAATTACATTAACCAATGAATGTTCTTGCGTAGAAAACATATGAATGTGGAAACAAAGGAAATTGAACAGTTTTTGTTGTAAATTACCTTGGCTTTTGTTTGAGTTTTCGTTTTACGCGTAATAAATAACAATAACAACTTATTTTGGAAAATAAATATCATATTGTTTATAATAAGTTTCAGTTGAATTCTGCGGGATTTGAACCTGCTAACAACTCTCGTTGTGAAGTGCAAGATGTATCCATTGAATTATACGATTGCCAGTGATAAATTTCTGTATATAGAGTGTTAAAGAAGGGTAAAAATGTATATACATTTTGGTTTGCTAATTTTCAGTCAAAAATATTTTTTTCAAAATTCACAAAATTAGGGATTGTTTACACTACGTAAACAATTTTAGTACCACTAGTTTGATAGTTATTTCTAATATATAATAGTTATTTATTATACAAGTGTTTTATATACTAATAAAACACAAGTGTCATACAAAATTGTATCCACAACTAGGGTTACCACCTCAGAACTAAGTCTAAGACGATGACTATTTTTTTAAAGAAGATCCTGCAATTTTATTATTATTACCATATTTGATAAAAAAAAGGGTTACATTGTTTTGTTAAAGACAAGTGTTTTTGTTATCATGGTAAAATAATTACTTATAAAATAAAGTCAAACAAGATTGGAAGTGATAAATCTACTGTAACAATAATATTAATATACTCATCGTCATATATACGATTAAACTGTAACAATATTGACAAAATTGAAGATAATCACATGCAACAGAAGACCTCACCTAAAATTATGTCTATTTCTGAAAACTTGATACAATTCTAAAAAAATTTGATCTGATACAAGATGATATATGTAATATTAGAACCGAAATTAATTGTATAAATTCTTCCTTAAATAATCTTTGAGGACAGAATCAAGAAATTGGATGACTTAGTGACAGATATGTATAATAACAGTAAGATATACAAGATCATCAAAGAAAAAAAATTATAATTTAGCGGTGTAGAAGATTCCGATAGTGAGACAGATTTGTCCCGGACAACTATATAGCATGCTGCACGCAGCCAGCACTGTGCCTTCACCAGTTGTATACGTTCGATCACCAACCACCGCGCTAGCTATTCCGTACACAGTACAAGAGATACACGCGACATATTGCATATAATTTTGTACATATTCAATTTTACTTACGCAACACGGAGAAATAATAATTAAACCCGAAGCCCGGAGATAAGTCACTGAAACCTGGAGTCTCCGGATCAAACCCGGAGAGGTGGCAAGCCTATCCACAACTCATAATTATAGGTATCGAAGAAGATTGGTCGTAACGTTTAACGTTGATTCTGTTATATATAGTTTCTCAAAATACGGTAGATCATGAAGTGGTTGCTAAGTACACAAGTTGTTTATAGTGTTTTATGAGCCATATAATTCAACGGAAATCAGTGTAATTATGTCTATAATATATGAGTTGTGAATAAATAAAATAAATATATCATCACGCCTTCTACCCATTACTAGGTGTGGCACTCTGCCATAGTAGATATCGGTAAGTGATATATTTTGCGCGTGAAATGTAGTTAGCACGTCAAATTACAGCCCCAGGTTCAAATCCTTGCGGTATCCCATTTTTACTCTATATAATTCAATTTGATATTACATTTCTAGTCATTTTTTATGTCTAACATTAAAAATTATGTTCTTTGTTGCAAATATCTTGAAATATATACGTAAACATTTCTAAAAATTGTGTTACCTCTTTTCGTATTGATACGATTGTTTTTTTTTTCATTGAACACATTTTTTAACAATGGGAGTTAACTCAGCTTGAAATTGTGTGAAAACTAGCAGTGAACAGAGTGTGTATTTGGCAAACTGTGTAATTGTTCGGAAAATTATAACCTTGGCTTTGACACTAGTAGAAAGTATTTTTTTGTTTTGATGTTTTGCGTATTCAGATTTCACTTTAATATGATTCAATTGCTTGACAACATAAATATACTTAATAGCGAGCAAGGTAATCATTTTGATGTCACCTAATGAGACAATAAAAAGTTAGAAAGAGATAGCAACAACGATAGCATACAAACAAAAGTGACCCTGATTTGGATAGAAAACATTTAATATATAGTTTGTCCGCGCTGTGGTGACCGGTACGTCATCAGTTTCTGAACTTATAATAATTAACAGACATTACATATATCTATCTTTGTCACATACATGCTTGTTCATTCACTGAGTCATGTTATCTCTGTCTTATATGTTAATCTATTTTCTACTACTAAAAAAGAAAAAGATAGGCGACCAAATCAAGGATGGAAATGTCATTTAAAAAATAATTTTTAGGTTATGTTATTAAAAAAAATTTCAAAATTAAATTGATTATTTTTTGTCTTTTCTCAAAACCAATGAAATGTTTCATTGTATGTCATGTATCTGCGTTTTAACCAATCCTGTCATTTTTAAACTTAGCATAAAGCTCTTGTGATTATTCCCGGGAATAATCTCTGTAGGTGCTTTTTTGTTTGTGACAAATGATAGGTAGTTGTCAAATAATTATTTAAAACTTTCAACGCGTTAAGTAAAATGTGTGATGTAGTTCCATTTCAGATACAGAAATACACCAACAAATTTTGGAAACAACTTCCAAGAAAACAATAATAAGTAATGAATCGATACGAATCCAGTACAAAATCTTTTAAGTTGGATGAATCGACCTCAACAGATAAGTCAAAAAATAATCTAATTAAGTATAACTCGAGAGTTGGATAAATTAGAAAATAAATCTCTAGTATTTTTCTCAAACTTGTTGCCATTTCACAATAGCCACTCAAGCCCTTGAGTGGCTATTGCCTGGCAAAAAGTTTTCGAAAGATCTGTCAAATTATTTTCAATTTATTCTCACTCTCTTGTTATATTATTACTGAAAATTCTTAAATAATAATGACAAAACATTAACCAGAGAGAAATAAATACACAATCGTTAACTACAAAAGAATAAAACCTCTAATGCGAACAAAAATTAACTTACAAACGTCCAAATAGAGATCTAAATATGCTAGTGATTCTAAAAGTTTTCAATAACAAGTATATATAAATTTACCATATATGTGGGAACCAATAAAATCACGAATTTATTTGAAAATGAAATGAAATGAAAATTATTTTGATAGTTTTCCATTACTGAAACTAATAAGTTATAATTTTGTCTCTAGAATTAAATCTCAGACGAATAAATTTGATAACGCGAACAAACTATAAATGTGTAATTACAACTAATAGGGTTTAATTTATTACATTAAAACTTGAAGTAAAAAAAAATATTATATGATTGATTTCTTTCCTTGAAATACCATATTTTGATACATAATATTGAAAGCATTACTGCCATTCTGTCACTTATATATTAATTTAATACCTGTGACAATGACAATGAAATATATCGAATCGGAAAATTGATAGCATTGTTTATAAACTATTTTGACATTTAATACCGATTAAACGGTGTTCAAACATTTTAATTCAGCTAATAATTTTAAGTAACAATGATGTATGTAAATCGGCAATAATTATTTATTGTTGGTATAAATAAAAATGATTTAAATATTTTAAATATTGTGATTTATTTGAATGTAAAAAATTAATATCTTCTCACGTTCCATATGGCCAAGGTCATCTGTCTTCAATAATGACTATTAAATTGTTTTTATTCATTATCTTACATTTACTTTAAATGTACGACAATTTCTAATACCATATAACCAGTGAATATAATCAGCGTAATTTATCTAAATACTTTTTGTATCTTTTATAGTTTTATTTATGTTTATGTTGCATCTAATGCATTTTAATTCTTCTTTCATAAAAACATGCATTTATGACGCAGTTTTCTCTTAATTTCTTTTTGACACGCACTTTTATGTTAAAAATAGAACATTTTATTTTTTACTGTCCTACTTTTCAAGGTATAAATGATCAAGTGACTTGTGATAAATTGAAACAAACGTCGGGCAAACCACAAATTATATTCGATTTTTCTTATTTTGTTGCTTGAGTGTTTGGTTATTATTTATTCATAACTCCCACAGCTTTTATTGAATTGCTTAGCAGGCGCCTACTGACCGATTTGTCTTTGTTTTCTATTCTCTTGATATTTTCGGAGATTCCAAATCGAATTTTACTCATTTTCTCCTTTATACAGGATATTTTATACTTCTGGAAAAAGGGTCTACAGGGTGTTCAATTTACGTGTGCCACCATTACTATCTCAAGAACTGTAAGAGCTATAAGGTTGGTTAAATTAGCAAAGAAATACAATTTTGCAAGTATTACAAAACTGTTAACAATTTTTTTTTTTCATGTACCTACTGAAAGCCTTGAATGACATTGTTATTTAAGGAAAATATTGCCCAATTGAAATCTAATTTGTATTTTAAATAAATATTTAATAATTGATGAATTTAAAGGGAATATAAAAATATAAAAAATAAATATATCATCACGCCTTCTACCCATTATTGGGTGTGGCACTCTGCCAAAGCAGATCTCGGTAAGTGATATATTTTTGCGCGGGAAGTGCGGTTACCAGCCGTCAAATCACGGCCCCCAATGATGTTAATGGAGGGGGAGCCACAGGAGTAGTATTAATGTGGTGAAAATGTTCGTCGCCAGTGGGAATCAAACCAGGGTTCTCAGGACCCACAGGCCGACACGATAACCACTGTGCCACCTACTCCACTTGCGATATAAAAAAATATATATAAATATATCATTATGCATTCTTCCCATTACTGGGTGTGGCATTCTGCAGATCTCGATGATTAATATATTTATACGCGTGAAGTACAGTTCCCAGCTGTTAAATCACGGCCCCCAAAAAAGTTAGTAGAAGAGGAGCCACAGGGGTAATTTGAATGTGGTGAAAATTGTTTTTCGGCTGTGGAAATCGAACCGAGGTTCTGAAATTTGCAGGCCGACTCGATTCCACTGACCCACCTACCCCATTGAATAAATATTAAAGAGAAAAATTGATATTCCGCCAGGACCTATGAACTACGGTCATTAGATTTTATCAACTAAGCTACGGTCGTCATGTAATTCAAATCTGATTTTATTACAATTTTTCTCTCTATTTTGCTATGTGCCGTAGACAGCCTCGATCCCATGGCTCATATATTGAAAGACTTGATACGGAATCATCTACATTCACAGTTCATATATATAACAAAATAGAAAAATATTGGAATAAAATGAAATTTGAATTACATAGCGACCTTAGCTCTTTAAAGCAAATGACCAGAGTTGAAATAGTCCCAGGTTCAAATCCTGGCGTTATCCCTTTTGTTTTTTCTTCCAATTCAATTTAATTTAAATTATTTAACTGAAAATCAAATCAATTTGATGATCGTTGAATAAGAAATATCGCAAATATTTTTCTTTCCATGCAACAAACGATTTTCCAACCATTGTCTCTACTCCATTGTTTCGATTGTCGATTAATCCAACGCCAAACACTTTTAATTCTATAAATAATAAATTAACTTCGCCTTGAATTGTCTGAATCATTCTGCCTTTGACTATACAAAGGGGTGTGGCTATCAAGCTTCATAATAGAATCTGCGCCGTTTTAACGAGGGTGGTTAGTTGTGTTACAGAAAGGAATGCAGTTGGTTCGTGCACCTGCTTATCACAGGTCAGTACTACGAAAAGTTAACCTTAAAAAATCATCGGAAGAAAGAGTTTTTATGTATCCCGTTATAAAAGGTGCAAATTATAGTGTGTGCGAAGAACCTTGAATGTAATACCTGTTGTGAATTTACAAGGACGGTCGTTTTGTTAAGTAGCAAGCAACAGGTTAGGAATTTCACTGACAGTAGTGGACAATTTTGATCTAGATCTAAGATTTCATTTTTAATTTTTGCTGATTTTACTACGTAAAATACTGTGCCAAGTTTGCTAAAACTCCAGTATACCCTCTGACCTTATTTTGATATTTTGCCAAATGATAGCACTGTGTAGAAGAAGTTCATGTTTCCAGTGTTTTCAAAACAATGATATACCATTACTTTTCGGATCTGTTTATTATTCCGATTTTAGTTTAGCTCGTTTAGCCCGAGTAAACCCCTAACCGAACCTAACCTAACCATTCCATTTATTTTCCATTGTAATTTATGGGCTGGCTACTTCAGTGATATGAAGTCGGCCTGTGGATCCTGAGAACCCTGGTTCGATTCCCACAGGCGACAAACAATTTTCATAATTTCAAGAAAAAAGCTACCCCTGTGGCTCCTCCACCACTAACATCTTTAGGAGCCGTGATTTGACGACTGGTAACCGCACTTCACGCGCATATATATATATATATATATATATATATATCACTTACCGAGATCTGCTTCGGCAGAGTGACACATCCAGTAATGGTAAAAGGCGTGATGATATATTTGTTTATTTTTTATTTGTAATACCAATTCACATGTCAACTAGGACTATTTAGTTTTAGAACCGATTGTATCATGTAAAAATTTGAATTTTGCTCATGCATCAAACTACTGTCAGTCGATAAGAGGGTATACTGTAGTTTAACCCCAAGTTTTTTTCTTTGTTAGACAAAGCAACAGGTTATGTTCTCAGTTGGTATTATTTGTGTATTTGATCTCTAATTTAGTTTTCGTTTTCACTTCGTATGAGGTATATTTGTTTAATTATTTCAATGTGAGGTATGCAGTAAAGGTCAGTGGACACTTGGGTTATTTATAATACAAGATTTCGGCTTCAGATTCCGATCAAAGTAGCGTAAGGTTGAAATCTCTCGTGACTGCATTTTGATAATAATTGTAGTTAGCGTTTTGCTTGTAATAAATATTAGTGCCCTTGAAATGTTTCCTTATAATAAAGTTGTTTTTAGTTAGTTAGTCTGAGTGCCTAACATGAAAGATTTTTTTTATAAATACCTTGATTTTTTTTTCATTAGTTTATTGTTTGTTTCCGTGGCTATATCATGAAACATGTAAACATCGTAGTAATTACATATTCAGGCAGATTCATAAAACGGATTAGCGCTAACACCGTTTTTAATATTATCTATAACTCTGTTTCAAATTAAGACAGATTCAAGAAATGAATTAAATTTGATGCTAATTTCTCTTTTTAACTCAAGTTAAAATAAACTTGTTTCATACATTGAAAAGAGAGTTAAAAACGAAATAAAAAATGGTGTTAGCACTGCCTGATTATGTTTATGATGCATTTTTCGTATGTAAATTATATAATTTATAATTATGCCACGTTAACGAACATAATAAATTACGATATTTAGTTTGATGCACTTGATTGGAAAAATATTGGTATACTGTGAACGTTATATGGATGGACTGGAAAAACTTAATAAAATCATTAAATAATTGGTGCAATATTTAAATGACGAATAAAAAAAAATGGCATTGAAACACTAATCTTATATAAAAATATTGAATGATAGCTATATTAACTATCGATTCATCTATTAAAAATAATTAGTTTTCATTTGTAATAACAATGTAACACTCATTTTTACTTTCTTATACGTAGTATAAGGAAGTATTGGAATCGTGAAAAAAATCGTTGACGAGTTTTTCGCGGAAATACGTGTTTTGAGGTCCACTGAAACCGTTTTGATCATTTTCTCAACGATGTCTGTGTGTGTGTGGATGGATGTGTCCGAGTGTGCAATATCTCATGAACGAGATAAGATTTGTTAACGAAAAATTACATTCTCATTTATGGCGATCACAGCGCCATCTATGAACAAAAATAACTTGAATCGTAAATCAAATTAATGTAAAATTTTCTGGAGATTCCAAATCTGCAATAAAAAATGGGTGTTCCCGTTTAAGATTACAAAGTTGCTCCTCGCCCCACCCCCTGGAGGTGGTGAGGGGTCGAGTTTGGTATCGTTGGATAGATTTTTGAAAAATATGTAACACATATTTTGTCGTTTTTCGATCCAATATGTATTTCGCAAGATATTTAACCGTCCCGGAACTTTTTCCCTACCCTGTATATATTTTGTCTTGTGGTATAACTTATTGAACTCTGGTCAAGAAAAAAACAGTTTAAACGTAAAATATATAGTTAATCGAATTTATTGACGTAACATGCGCGTAAAAAATTAATTTTAAAACCAGTTTATTTTTTGCACAAAGAAAAAGAATCATGTTTAAAATAACCGTTAATTTGCTTCCTTACTTTATTTACAAATTTACTATTTCAATTACCATTTTTTGTTCAATATGTGTACATATTTTGAACCCAATAGCTGTAGCGCTATTTTTGCCGTTACCGTACGGTATAACAATGCGAATATGTCTATTTTATTATACATTACGGTTATAAGGCTATTTTAGATTTTTATAAATTATCCATCTGTTGTGTACACTAACTAAACAGGTAAATATTTATTTTATCAGAAGACAAAAGTAGAGTAATTTTTTTAAGTGTTTTGCTTGCCTTAGTTATATCCTAAACTCAGTAACTCAGTACGTCGTTATAAATTTGTTTATTGTACAATTGGACTGTGTACAAAATAACTGGATAACTGTATAATTTATAAAGTAACCAATTAATTTTATCAACCATAAAATACGGGAAACTGCCTGTGATTTAAAAATTAAGAATTCAAACAAAGATTAACATATTTACTCGAAAGTGATAACAATACAAGTATTTGAGACCACTGTAATTTGAATTCAAAATATGGTTCAAAGGCATTTTTATTAAACCTGTATAAAATGCAACAAGAGAATTTATATTTTAATATAAACTTTGACAAAGGGTTTGGAGCTATAGGAAGTATATTGCTAGTATCGCTTGTACAATTTGTATTTAAAATATTCAAACATAAATTACAATTTATTTTAATTAATTAGCATCGAAAAAATTTCATATTTTTGTTTTTACCTCACATGTGTATAGATAATTCGTGCAAATTATGTATTTATAGTATAAAATCTGGAAAAAAGATGTTGAAATTTCGATGATTTTATTGTAAAAATAAATAAATAAATATATCATCACGCCTTCTACCCATTACTGAGTGTGGCACTCTGCCGAAGCAGATCTCGGTAAGTGATATATTTTGCGCGTGAAGTGCGGTTACCAGTCGTCAAATCACGGCCCCCAAAGATGTTAGTGGTGGAGTAGCCACAGGGGTAGTTTTTGAAATTATGAAAATTGTTTGACGCCTGTGGGAATCGAACCATGGTTCTCAGGATCCACAGGCCGACTTCATACCACTGAACTAGCCACCCCATAAATTGTAATATCGTTTTAAATTGACATTTGACTGAATCAAGTAAAATGTATTATTATTTACTATTTTTTTCTGAAACCGTATAATTTAATCAATAATTAATCATAAATAATTAAAAATGTTTAAATTTTTTATATGAATTTTGCTGACTACTTTCCAAGGTTACAACAAAAAAAAACAGTCGGCTAAAATACAAAACCTCGTAAGGTAATAGTATATTACATAACAAGCATCGAAAGTGTAAGATAACGTGCGAGTGTACAAATTGAAAAGCGAGGCGCGCAGCGCCGAGTGATTTAAGTACACAAAATATTTCTAAAAAAAGTTTACAAGAGCAATGTTGTTACACTTTGACAGCTAATGCGTGTTTGTAGATGAGCGTTGACGTTTGACGTTTGAGGTTAGGTATTGTGATACCAACTGTATTTACTGTAATGTCAAAATATTGAATAATGCAAAAATATTAGTAAATAAGTAATTATTTATTTTAAAAAATAAGATTTATTTGTGCAAATGTGTAGAAAAATCTGTTAAAACTTCAATTTAAATAATAATACAAATTCTTTTCATTTATTTTATTATTTTCTTTCATCGTAACGCCATCTGTTGTCAATCAGTAGAACTTCACCTAATATGTTAGAAGTGTACGTTATACTAACATACAAGGTGTATGTTATGTTGAACTTTCCGTAGTAGTTTATGATGTTGTTATGGTTACTTTCATAAGTGGTCGTCTGAAAAGTCTTTTAACAGATTGTTATTTTTGTTGTAATCTTCACTTGACTGTTTTGGGAAAAATCTACTTTCCATATTAAAATTAGTCAGAAAAGTAGGCATTTTCTTGCCGGTTTCATGAAAAATATATTTAGAACCTCGGTACTTTGATGGCCAAACAGATCACTTTTCTGGCAGGAACTTATTATCTTTTGTCAAGGTATATCTACTAATGCTAGGTTGCAAGAAAAAATAAAAAGCTCTTAAGTTAAAGAATTGTTTATCTAGCAACAGTATCAATAGCGATTTTCTGAAATTTGTTGAACCGTTACAGGCAGATTCACAAAACGGATTAGCGCTAACACCGTTTTTAATATTATCTATAACTCTGTTTTAAATTAAAACAGATTAAAGAAATGAACTAAATTTGATGCTAATTAACTCTCTTTTTAACTCAAGTTAAAATAAACTTGTTTCGTACATTGAAAAGGGAGTTAAAAATGAAATAAAAATGGTGTTAGCGCTAATCCGCTTTATGAATCTGCCTGTTTGTTGCTAATGAATCGATAAAACTTTCATGCAATCCAGCATTAGAATTTTAAATTTGTTATATATAGAGTTGCATTTATGTGAATTTATATTTAGTGCATGCCCATGACTGAAACTGATTTTCGATTAAACCACATCTCAGCCTCCAATTTCCAATGTGCAAGTGCAGATGTACTGAAGTCTTCTAAGTCCTAATTCATTATCTTTCCAATTGTGCTCATTACCAAGGTTGCATTGATGTGTAGGCATGATTCTGACCTCAGACATGAGGGGAATTCGCTAGTCAATTGTTCTTATCCCATTTGAAATTTAGAAAATGGACCAATTAAATTACATTGACCTATAGCACAGCAGGTTCGTTGATTTAAAAATTGTAATAATTTAGTTTTTGTACATGTGACCAAAAGTTTTCCACTTTTAATTATAAATGAAGAATGAGATACGTCATACTATTATTTTAAACAACTGAAGTATGAACATGACAAAGGATAAGCAAAAAACAATCTCTTAATAGGAAACTTAGCTTTTAACATTAAATTTTATGATATGCATAATTTTTATTTTATGAACCTTTTATGGTTTTGCCAACTTTCATTTACTTTCATTCTCTAACTAAGACCTTTCAGATATTAGAACACTCAACACTCGCTTCAAACTCTCCTGTATAATTTTTATTGTAAACCGGTATTTGGTATTTCTTCACGAAATATCAAAATTTTGCTTTCTATTCTTCAAAATCATAAGCTACATACACGAAAATTTTATCACAGACATTTTTCGTAGAACATCAGTTTTTACACAGCTACAGAGTGATCAAAAGGAATTGTTACAGTTGGTAATAAAAAAAACTACTTGAAATTGGTAAGCCTGATACATAAATTCATTTCCTATTGTTGACAGTGACATTTAAAATTTAAATTTGAGTACATTTATTATTACATTTACTTCTAAAGTATTTCTATTATTTAAAAAGTCAAAATTCTATTAGCTGTCAGACTCCTGACATAACCTATTTGTATTTATTAGAAATGTCAAATAGCATTTCCGCCTTTATCTGACGTTGTGCCAACTGTGGAATAAAAAGATAGGAATTGTATTACCAACTATAACAATTCCTTTTGATCACCCTGTATTATTTTCAGTTGTAATGTCCCTAGGGCGTTAATAATGCGAAATAATATTATAACAAACCGAAAGCACGTTGCTTGGAAACCGCCCGACGCCGAAGACGGAGGGCTGTTTTCTAAAAACTACGTATATCTCAATTTTGTCAATTCAATCTTTATTAACTTAACCTTGAAAGTGACAGTTAAAAACAATAATAATTAAATGGCAAACACTAATGTAATATTTTGTTAAATATCAAAAACAAGAGATAACCATCCTAGGGCAATTATTTTCAGTGTAATGTTGTTTTGAGTGGTTGATTTTGTGCACGTGATTAGAAATGGATGCATTTGATTGGACAATTATTGTATCTAAAAATTTTACAGAATATATTTTGATGTGACGAATGAAATGTTTTATTTATTGTCACGTTTGTGCGTTTTAAACAATCCTGTCATTATTATAGTGATTATTTCCGGGCATAATCTTTGTAGCAGCTTTTGGTTGTGATAAGAGATAGGTAATTTTCAAATAATTATTTTAAAATGTCAACGCATAAAACGTATAAAAAAATCTATTCGTTGAAGAAAGAAGATAAGTGATAAGTGAATAGGAATGATGTGATTGAAGAATTGTTGTGTGATAAATGATTTCGAGTGTAATAAATGAGTGAGTTTATATCGAGTGATCTATGAATGTGGTTAAATTAAGGGTGGTGTATTTGGATGTTAATGTTTGACGATAGCTGAATATTTTATGAGTGATTTTAGGGTTCGTGCTACCCCATTTGCTGGGATATAGCGTGAAGATATGTATGTATGTGTGTATGTATCAACAGTATGAACCTAATACAAAATATTTTACAAAAAAAATGCAGCAGAGTTCGATAAATTAGAAAATAATTCTTCAGTTTCTTTCTCAAACTTCTTTCCATTTGATAATAAGTTTTCGAAAATCTGTCAGATTATTTTCAATTTATTCTCACTATCTTGTTATATTGTTACTGACAAAAATCCGAATATATGTAGAATGTAACATCATCATATGAATGTTTGTTTTGTTTGTTTATTTATTTCAAAAGTAAAAATTAATGAAATATCACGTTTTTAAAAGTATATATTTATAATAAATTCTTAGAATATCAAGACAGCTGTAACTCATGCGTAAAAGCATAATTACAATGTTGAAATTGAAAACAAATTACAGTAATCCTTCGAACGAACTTCAGACTGCAGTTGATATCTGAAACGCCAACTTCACTCAAAAGTGAAATCGAATCGAACAAGATATTATATCTATGTCCTACGATACAGTGGAGTATTAAACCAGTTACTTTAAATATATCGCTTTCGCCTACATGTAAAATTGGAGTAGCGTGAACACTTTAAAACATATAAATTGCATTTGTTTGTAATTTTTATCTCGAAGAAAGTGAGTATAGGTTATGTTCGGGTTTCTCACGGAACGGCAAGTAAGGTTTCACGCATATGCGTCGAAAACAAAAGATTCAAATGTTAGAATCCGTGAATGTGTTTTGTTTTGTGATGTGGTGAAATGAATATGCTTAATTCATGCTTCTTGATTTTACGTTCAAGATCGGATAATGTGTTAATTGTGGTTTTACTTTATTGTGAGCAGGTTGTTTTATATCATTCATCTTAAAACTACGAACCATGAGAAGCTAGATAGTTACTAACTACGTTTATATGCAGCTTCAAAGCCGATTACAAGTTGTTTAATTTTTTTTTCAATCTCGTCCAGATATTTTATTCAACTTCATTTGAATATATAACGCTTGTTAGTTAGAATTAATTTAACTCCTTTATAATTTAGAAAATAATCTAATACACTCGGCGCTCTAAGTGTACAATTTAATATTCTAATGACCAGTTGACAGGCGCGGTGGTCGAGCATGTTAATGCACATCTCTTAACATGCTGTGACGTCACCCGAACCAAGGTTCGTCAGTTCGAATCCGCGTGTCGACAAAGTATGATTTGTCGTTAAAATAAAAAATACAGTTACTTGTATTAATCATACTTGGGCGCTATAAGCTAGTCACTTATACATATGCCTTAAAGTAAGTAACATCGGCAGTACGGCAGCGTAAAAACTGCGGCTCGGTGTGCCCGGTAGGCGCAGGCCCGATTTGGGCTGTAGTGCCATTGAAGAAGAAGAATGGCCAGTTGAGCAAACCAAACTGAAACCTGAAATGTATTTTTTATGCACAATCAGTTCATTATTATACTGAAAACAGTTTAATAATGGAAACTATTGTTAAACTGTTTTTGGTAAGTTTTTATTTTGTAAGATTGGCACTGCTACTCCAAACGTTAAAAGTCAGTTTTATAAAATTAAAAAAAAAATAAATATATCATTACATCTTCTACCTATTACTGGGTGTGGCACCCTGCCGAAACAGATCTCGTTAAATGATATATTTTGCACGTGAAGTGCGGTTACCAGCCTTCAAATCACGGCCCCATAGATATTAGTGGTGGGGGAGCCACAGGGGTAGTTTTTTTTTAAATGGTGAAAATTGTTTGTCGCCTTTGGGAATCGAATCAGGGTTATCAGGATCCATAGGCCGACTTGATACCACTAAGCTAGCTACTCCATAATAATAATAAATAATAATAAATCAAATAAATATATCATCACGCCTTCTACCCATTTTTGGGTATAACACTCTGTCGTAACAGATCTCGGTAAGTGATATATTTTGCAAGTGATGTGCGGTTACCAGTCGTGTAATTACGACTCCCAAATATATTAGTGGAGAGGGAGCAACAGCGATAGTTTTAATGTGATGAAAATTGTTTGTTTAGTCATTTTCTTTTTGAATTTTTTAATAAAATGTCAAGCAACTGTCATTTATTTATAATCATCGCAATAAAAACTAAACATTTTCTCTACAACTAATTGAAACTACTTACAATATTTAGAAAATATCTTTGTATCATTACTCGTAACTTTCAATGCAGCTTTCAATATCGGAATGATACAGTATAAACCTGATTTTTCTGATTCCAGGTGCACTGACAACCACAACCACTAGAAATCCAAGATAGCCATGGCGTACGACTGCGGTGGCTGTATAGCGAAGTATCTGCTATGTCTCTTCAATTTCGTATTCTTTGTAAGTATTTCTTCTATGAATGTTATACGCCTACTTCTCAGTGTTCCTAAACCCACATTTTAGACGTGTTTCTGCTGAATATTAATAAGAGTGTAATAAAATTTTAATGTATAATTGAGAAAATTGCACTGAAGTGCAAGGAAGTTTGTTTACAAGTAGCGGAAACATGAAACGAAAGTCATTATTCATTTATAATGTTATATAAATATACAAGGTATTTCCTGCAGGAAGGTGGCTCTGCTAGGATTTTGTGTAATTTAAATTAGATAAAATATTTGCTGTATTTATTTATTTTAAACTTTTTTTTTGTGACGTACAACCTCCAATTAGAGGTGTGTAGTTCGTGAACGAACTAGTTCATGTGAACTATTCCTTATAGTGAATGACATGAACTAGTTCGTGAGTTTATTAAAGACTAGTTCACTGCGAACTATTCGGATATGATTCACCACCACGGCGGCACAGCCGATGAGGTCGAACCAATGACGTATAATACTAGACAAATTATGTCGTATTCAAGTCAATGCAGTGTTGTGAAGCAGAAAGGGATGGGATAACTTGTCGGAGAGGCGGGTGCGCGGCAAGGAGCGAGTACACTTTGATGTTATGCAAGTTGCAAACATTTGTGTAGTTATTTTTATATTCAATTACTTATTTTTCATACATCAAAGTAAAGGTTAGTTTTTGACATATTAAGTGTTTTGTATACGCTCTTTTGTATTTAAATAAATAAAATGCTCGCACCTGATAACTGTCATGAGCATAAATGCAACCTGCTTAACACCAACTTGTACTAGCTCTTTGCCGCGCACCCGTCTCATCACCAAGTTATTCTAACCCATTCTACTTCACAACAAACGCCGTTGTTCTGCGTCTACTAATGTTTTGTCTGAGATTCTACGATTCTACTGACAACGACACACGTTACGTTAAGTTATCCCATCCCTTTCTGCTTCACAACAAACGCCGTTGTTATCTGTCTAGTATTGTTTTGTCTGATGATCGAACCGAAAGCGGAGAGCGAAGAACAAATGAACGAGTGAACGAGATCCTAAAAGTTCTTCTTCTTCTTTCTTCGACGTACAGAACATATGCATAAAACATCTCAAATTACTAACGCTTACTCCTAACAACGAATCTAATAATGTGGTGAAATTGTTTATCGGTTGTGGGAATCGAATCATGGTTCTCAAGATCCACAGGCCAACTCGATACCACTAAGTCATCTACCCCATACAAAATTAAGCAAATGCTTACAATTGAGGAAGTCAAATTGAATTATAAAGAGAAAAATGAGCTTCTATGCTTATTTTTTTGTATGAAACTACATGATAGTCAATAACGATTAGTGAAAACGCGGGTTTAAAATTTCTTAGATTACAAGAGATATTAATTTTTCAAATTTTGTATTGGGGTTGTGACGTCATGCATCTTTCAGTGGTACCACATCCAGTAATGGGTAAAAGGCGAGATGATATACGAGTAGTTATTTTAATTTTATTCCAAATGCGTTAATCTATGCTTTATTATTTAATAAACCGACTGTAAACATCCTCAAATGATAAAAAATGTAGTTTAAAAGGCTAAACTCATTAATAATTTAGTTTGAAAAATCGAAAATCACTTAATTTAATGCTAGTTCTTAATACATTTTAAATATTAATAAAATGCATCATGCTAGTAGTGAACAATAAATAATAGATTTATTTTCAGTCACGCATATTTGTTTTAAACAACATTCTAAATATCATTTTAAACTAGAGAAATACATAGTTGAAAAACAGTTCAAATTATGGTGATTGAATATGCAAGATCATGTTTAATGCAGCAAGGTTCGTCGACCTTTCCAATTCAATATTTAATCAAGTTTGAAATTGACGCGTGTTCTACAATTCCATTTTTCAACTTCTGTAACTTACCCAACATTTATGAATACTTCAAAATCCTATATTTATGGAACCGGTATAATTCTCCGTTATTTCCTTCCAAATTGGGTAATAAATAGATTTTGTTTAGTATTAAGGAAGTAAAGTTGATATTTACACTTTGAAAATATGCGGATGGAAAATGATTATTTTATATTTTAAATACAATACAATGATGGTTACTTTTACTGAAATGTACTTGTTTCACTTTTCGTTTTGATGATGTAACACAGGAAATAATTTACAGAAAGTTACTTATAATTAGATGAAAGTAAATTGAAATATTAAATTCAGGAATTGTGTCTGAGAAACATTAGGTAATAATAATAGTAACAGTGTTGATTTTTTTAGAATTAATTTTATATTATCAGCTTCTTAAACAAATGAAATAGAAATAAAATATGAATCCGCTTGTCTATCTCAGTTCTATCTCAGAGAGAGGTTAAAATAATTCGAATCAAACATTATATTTTCTATATTTCAAGTATAATTTGATATTATTGTTTGAAACAATATAATTTATTTATTAATAATCGAGAACAGGCATAGTGTTAATATCTTAATTTTGGTGTTTTTGTTTTTCAGTTGGCAGGCACAGCAGTGTTGAGTGTAGGAATATGGGTTGCAGTCGACAAAGATTCTTTCATCGCTCTTACGAAGATGGTTGCTGTTGAACAGTTACACGTAAGTCCACATTTATTATACTCATAATTATGAAATACCTGTTATGCAAATCATCTTTTTTATTTCTTATAATATAATAATCTATGCTTTGTTGAATATGATTTTTATAAATAGATAATATAGCACATTTGTCAGAGACTGTCAAACAAAATTATTAATACAGTCATGGTTAAATAAACATTAAAACAATTTGCAATTTGTGAAAGTCACTTTTTTTTGTAGTATAATTATTATGGCTAAAAATAATTATCCAAATGTATCTACTGCTAATCTATTTATATAAAATTGCATATTTAATTCAAACGATGAGAAAAAAAATTACTGCGACTGTAAACTGTGGTCAACAACAAGTAAAATACAGAAACTCAAGAAATAATTATGAGATATTTCAATTAAGTAAAACATAGATGCTGGGTTGCAAGAAAAAAATAAAGAGCTCCTAAGTTAAAGAATTGTTTAGCTAGCAACAATATCAATGGCGATTTTCTGAAATTGATTGAACCGTTAGTTACTAATGAACCGATAAAACTTTCATGCAACCCAGCAAGAGAATTATTAATATTTAATTACGTTGTTGACAAATATAATTAAACTGTATACCAAAATATGATACAGTTTATTATTAATCATAGGTATTTTACATATATGTATATCCGAGTAATTAAGTACATAAGTAAAGATTTAACAATTTAATTATGTTATCAGATTTTCTGTGAACCTCAGCTTATATCTGGAATATTTATTACTCTGTTTAAACAAGATTACTGAACATACTCACACATTAACGGAATTACAACCATGAACATTATAATTTACACTTCTTTTTTTACTAACAAAACGTTGTAGAAAATAATAAAATAACGTTTCATTTTTTGCACCAATTAATTTCTCATAAACAATAGCTTTATGACGAAGCATCACTGTAACATATTTCGCCTTGCAATGATCTCTCTTAACTCTTAATTAGTCTAATTACGTGTCGTTTCGCTTTCACCTATTGCGTCTGATCTCATTAATTTTATATAACTTGTCTTTTTTGTCATCAACACGAATGATGCAGAGTCAATTCATGATGTTCTCGTTACCATAACGCAGCGTAAAAGCGTTAAATTAGTGTTAATTACATGTGCAGCCACCAGAGACGTGTACATGTGCATAACTGTACATGCGATCGTTTTTTACCTGATCCCGGCCCTGTGCCCTACTCGCAACAGGTTTTGCGAGTTGGGTGACTTCGTACGAATTGGAGACAGAGATGTACTAGCTCCTTTGGCTATTAAATTTAAAGAGTTTCAGTCATAAGAATAACTTTGATGTTTTGATAATTAATTAAATTTAATTCGTGGTATGATTTCCTTAAAATCAGACTGTGTCGCTACAGACGAAACCCGTTGTCAATTCCTATGAGTCATAGGAGTCTTGGGATCGATGCTGTGTTAGACACTATGACAGATAAATTCGGTTGACGCCTATCTCGTTCAGGGGAGCCGTGGCTTAGTGGTTAAAGCATCAGCCCGGCAAGCTGAAGGTCCTCGGTTCGAGTCCTAGCGTCTCCCGCATTTTTCTGTCATAAACTCCTTTGGTTATGTTTTTTTAAATATAGATGTACTGAAAATGAGGTACATAGCTCAGTAGTATTGAGTCGATCTGTGATTCCTTAGAACCCTGGTTCGATTCTCACTGTCGATAAACATTTTCACCACATTAAAATTACCCCTGTGGCTCCTCCATCACTAACATCTTTGGGGGCCGTGATTTAACGGCTAGTAACCGCACTTCACGCGCATAAATATACCGAGATCTGCTTCGGCAGAGTGCTACACCCAGTAATGGGTTAAAAGGGTGATGATACATTTATTTATTTTTAATATGCACCTAAAGATATTGAATTCGATACCTGTAATATTATTATTTATTTTTCAGTAACGAGTTTAATAACAAGTTACTATTGAGACAAAATAAAACAATGCACAAACAGTTTCAACATGATGTTTATTTTGTTATATATTTTTCAAACGACCACTTATGAAAGTAACCATAACAAAATTATAAACTACTACAGAAATTTGAAAATAACATACACTGATATGTTAGCATAACGCACATTTCTAACATATCACGTGAAGTTCCACTGATTGACAACAGATGGCGTTACGATGAAAGAAAATAATAAAATAAATGAAAAGAATTTGTATTATTATTAGAATTGAAGTTTTGGCAGACTTTTCAACACATTTGCACAGATAAATTTATTTTTTTTAAATTAATAATTACTTATTTACTAATATTTTAACATTATTTAATATTTTGACATTACGGTTAGTACAGTAGGTATCACAATACCTAACCTCAAACGTCAACGCTTATCTACAAAAACGTATCAGCTGTCAAAGTGTAACAACATTGCTCTTGTAAACTTTTTTTAGAAATATTTTGTGGTCGTCTAAAAAATAGTGTACATAACTCGCTCGAAAGTGTGATAACTGTGCTCGTGTACTTAAATCACACGGCGCTACGCGCCTCGTTTCTCATTTTGTACACTCGCACGTTATCTTACATTTTCGATGTTTGTTATGTAATATACTATAATTATTGTAAGACAATGGATCGTATTACTGCAGCCGAATATGCAGATATAGAGGGTGATCAAAAGGAATTGTTATAGTTGGCAATACAATTCTAGAGATCTTTTTATTCCACAGTTGGCACAACGTCAGATAAAGGCGGAAATAATATTTGACATTTCTAATAAATACAAATAGGTTATGTCAGGAGTCTGACAACTAATAGAATTTTGACTTTTTAAGTAATAGAAATACTTTAGAAATAAATGTAATAATAAATGTATTTAAATTTAAATTTTAAATGTCATTCTCAACAACAGGAAATGAATTTATGTATCAGGCTTACCAATTTCAAGTAGTTTTTTTTTATTGCTAACTGTAACAATTCCTTTTGATCACTCTGTAGTATATAAATAATAACTCTTTTTACTTTCAAACTATATAAGTACATAAACAACACTATGCTTGGATAATTAATAATCATAGTCAAACCATCGACAACGAGCACCCGAGGCAGAATATATGACCCTGGTAGTGGAGTTGATGTGAAAAAAAAATTAATTAACTAAAATTGTTTTAAAAACTATAAAATATTGTACCGTTGCATTTACGATATCTGCTAATAAGTATTTTGTTCTAATTAAAATAGTTAATTTTTTTACTGGTTATATGGGTTTTTTATCTAAAAAATGTAGTAGAAAAGAAACAAAATGCTTGCCCAACTTCAATTTCAGCTTGCGGAAAATGAAAGAAAGATAAAACGTTTAGGGCAAGTCCATCTCTGTACACAGAAATTTCGAACAAGTCTGTGAGAACGATGAATGTCGGTCACGGAATCTGTAGTTTTTAAAATAAAACGTTGTATAGATTTATAAACAATAATTTTAATTTTACATTTGCAACTGTTTTCTATCTAATGTAACTCGCCGAAAATTTAATGTGTAATAATATTCGATAAGAAATTGTTTTATTAATTATATGGAGAACTGAAGTTTTGTAAATAAAACTTTAAAGGCATTGATAATTTTTATACAATTGTAAACAAGTATTTTATATTATTTTTCAGTTTCGCGCTTATTTGTTTCCAAAAAGAATTTAATATAAATTCGCTAAATATGATAAACGAGTACACAAATTAAGTAATGAAATAGTATCTATTGATTCGTTAGGCGTTAAATCACGGCCCCCACAGATGTTAGTGGAGAGCCACAGGGGTAGTATTAATGTGGTGAAAATTGTTTATCGATTGTGGGAATCGAACTCAGGTCAACTCGATACCACAGTACCGCCTACCTCATTTTACTGTCGCTTTAGGTTTAAGGTTTGTTAGTTCAGTTAGGCATCGTAAATTTTTTTTACACTTGCAATTTCAAAAATGTCCGCGACCCCTAGGTGTTTATTTTTTGAACTAATAACTTAGTGCCGCCAAATGGCTGCGAACGAGATATTTCAATATGAATTTAAATACAAAGTAACAAAAGGTTTATATTGAAAATGAAAACTTATTGTATTATCAAAATAAATGAAGTATATTCATCAGATATTTATAAATTATGTTAATATGATAGATTTCGTATAACATATCCATTCTTTTCTTCTGTTCACGTTTTGAGGAAAAGAGTGAAATGAAATGTTTCTAGTTTTTTTTTTTTGAATTATTATTACAACCCTGTACACAGCATAAAGTACCCGTCATAATTACTATTATTAATTTTAATTACTTTTCAATGAAGAAACAAATACTAACCAACAAAAATAATCGAATTGTCACTTGTCAAATCATAGACAAAGATGAGTATACGGCACTAACTTTTTTTATCTCCGTCTAATGTTTGCACATGCGCAATGAATTTTTAAAATGGTCTATTGTTTTCTTTTCTAGTGTAACTCGCCGAAAATTTAATGTGTGCTATTCGATAAGAAATTGTTTTATTAATTATGTTGAGAACTGAAGTTTTATAAATAAAATTTTAGAGGCATACAATTGTAAACAAATATTTATATTATTTTTCAGTTTCGTGTTTATTTGTTTTTAAAAGAATTTAATATAAATTCGCTAATATAATAAACCAGTTCATAAACTAAGTAATGAAATAATATCTATCGATTCGTTTTAATCAGAATCTCAGATATAAATTTTCCATAAATAATGATGAACCCACCCACGATGACATTAACAGCGAAAATGTTTTCCGCATCTTTTGTGTGAACTTTTATTTGTTCTCTTATTTCCGTGTTACAATCCTTTCAGTCATAAATCGTAAATTAACTATGAAATTGAAAAAAATTATTGGAGATTTGTTATCGATATTACGACTTCCGGGGAAATAGAGTTATTTACCCGCTAATAACAGGTACATTGTTTATTATTCATGATTCATTTCAACAATATACGTTGAGCATGTATTTCATTCGATTCCTCAACAAAATCATATTTTATTTATAAATCTATGAATTCTAAAGAACAACTATTGGTATTTGGTAATATTGCTATTGTTATACACATATGTTACATGGTATACGCCCACATGTTTCTGAAAACATGAATTTATTATTTTAACCTAATAATCCCGAGAATGGTTATTACTTATTTATAAGATTAACTTCGTACATATTTCGTTATACTCGTATTAACACACTTAAGGGCGTATTCTGTATTTGACTCTCTTAATATTTAACCAGTTTTTCTCCAATTGTAACTTAGATATCAGTTCTAAATAAAATAAATCATCACGCCATTTACCTATTACTGAGTGTGGCACGCCTGAATTGCGGTTATCGGTTTTAATGTGGTGAAAATTGTTTGTTGGCTATGGAAATCGAACCTGGATTCTCAAATCCACAGACCGACTCGATACCACTGAGCCACTTACCAGAACGGTATTTATTTGCTAATTTAACCAATCTTGTTGCTCTTATAGTTTTCGAGATAGCAATGGTGACACAACTAAATTGAACACTATATATATATTTATATATACTACATGGCGACCGTTGCTTAGTTGCTTAAAGCCTCAGACAAAACATACCTAGACAAAGTCTGCCGTATTCAAGTCAATAGGATGCGGGGACCCACGTGATAATGAACAGCTGTTTCGGGAAAATTCACTGCGCCACCTACAAAATGAACTATTTTTTGGGACGAAATTTGAAAAGAACCAATAGGATGCGAGCACTCACGTGACACTGTGACAGCTGTCACGTGAGTGCCCGCATCCTATGCAATATTGTGAAGGAGAAAGAGTTGGAGTATCTTGTTGGTGAAGCGGGTGCGCGGCAAGGAGCGAGTACACTTTGATGTTATGCAAGTTGCAAACATTTGTGTAATTATTTTTATATTCAATTACTTACTTTTCATACATCAAAATAAAGGTTAATTTTTGACATATTAAGTGTTTTGTATACGCACTTTTGTGTTTAAATAAATAAAATGCTCGTGTCTGATAACTGTCATCAACATAAATGCAACCCGCATAACACCAAGTGGTACTAGCTCTTTGCCGCGCACCCGTCTCATCACCAAGTTATTCTAACCCATTCTACTTTACAACAAACGCCGTTGTTCTCCGTCTAAGTTATGTTTTGTCTGAGGTTAAAGCTTATGATCGATGTGGATGGGTCCCAGATTCAAATCCTGGTGCTATCATTATTTTTCTTTTTGTAATACAATTTGATTTCATCAATGGTTAATTATTTACTTAACATACTAATTAAATAACAATAAAAACTGTCAAATAAATTACAAAATTATCAAAAAAATATTAAGAAATCAAACGCTTATAACCATTTTGTTTTCAAAGTTGTGATTAATTAACTAAATAATTCTCTTTTTTTAGCCTTAATCACAATATATTTTAATTTTTTGCTAATATATAAATAAATAAGGAAAATATCTTTACTTTCAAACATCTTCATTTAATATATACTGAAAAAAAATATTTTTTTTCATACCGTAAATACGGCGTGAAATCGTGCATGAAATTAAAAATGCTTCTATGCAACAAAAACAATGTTTCGCGTGATTCCACCTGAGTAAAACTAACTTTGGATTCATGACGGCAACATGCACGTGAAGTAGTTCCCTAGTGACCTGGTGACCGATTGCAGCTAACTTAATTTTAGTTCTTTCGTTTTATTAGTTGCTTGTAGCCTTTACATGCTATTGTTTACCACTTGATTTATAGAGAAGATAAACGTGGCATTTTTTAACACGACTAAGAAAGCTGGTTTGAAGAGTTTTTTTACATAATTGTATGTTTAGACAGACTACTAAATTGGGTTGTCAACTTTTGCTACTACTTGTTTAAATTAGTTCATCTGATTTTAATTATTGTCAAGGTCTAATGGTTTTGTAGATTTTAGGGCAAAGTTGTTAATTTTTTCTATATTTACAGCCCAATTCTCAAAATAGTTTTTGCTAGAATCTAGCTAATCCTGAATTATGGATTTGACAAATTGAGCTAAACCATATTCCCATAAAAAGTTGAAATAAACTTTAATATACGATAATATTATAAGGGAATTAACTTTTTTAAGTCGGACTAGAATAAGATTAGCTAATCCAAAAAGTAGGATTAGCTAAAACTTTTTTTGAGAATCTGGCTGTTAATATTTACCGAATATTAATCAAGCCGGAAAAAAAAACTATGACGGGAAATAAATGTCCGATTTATTTTAATATCTATATTTCATAATTCCTTTACTAATACGCTATGCTTTGTTATATACTCGTATTAAAATATGAAAATCAAAATCATGTGAAGCTGTGGATTGAGATTAAATCTATTTGAATATGAATAATTAAATAGGGCAACATAAATTTGCTTATACATTTTTATTTATAATTTTACTACCAATTATTTACAAAACGTTAATAATGCATACATAATATAAATATTTATTTATTACATAAATAAATATAATTATTATTACTTCTGTATGACTAAAATAAGTAACAATAAATAAATTAAATAAACAATAAAATTATGTATCAATAATTGCTGTACATTTACAAAATTTATTTGTATTTTTTAAAGTGAAGTACAATCGATTAAATCAAATACATTGCCAGGCCTCTGATTCAAATCCTTGCTTCATCCAAATTTTTGTCTTAAACATATGAGCAGTAAAAAATAGTACAAATTATTTATAAACACATTTTAAATGAAACTTAAAGAAACAACAAAACGAGAAAATTATATTTATTTTATTTTGGCATCATAAACTTGTCTATTGGCGTAATTTGGTTATTGTAGCCCCAGGGCGTATAAAGTTGCTAACAGCTATTAAAACAAATCAAAATCGTGATTTAAGGTTAAATGTCAGACAACACAATAAGTTAGTATTGTTTTTCGTAAAGCTCTTTTGCCTTTTCTGTGATATTAATTTTTGCTTTGAAGACTCAAATTCATCCAATATTTCTTTGGAATACTTATGGATATCTTACATTTGTATTTGACAATAAATAAATAAATAATTTGTGAACAAACAATATAGCAACACCAACAATCTACGTACATGCATAGAAACCACAGCATACCTGAAATTAATAGCTGTATTCCATTTGCCCCTTGTTCACTTAGATCAGTTCAGATAAATTAGACAACTTGACTAAATGAACCGAATTAAGCAAACTGATGCTCTTATTGGGGTGTATTACTTCAAGTAAATTAGAATCAGTAATTCTATTACTGGAAATAAAGTGAGCGAAGTAATCCAGCGAAATAAATATGTGATCTGGTTCAGTAAATGTAAGTTAGATCAGATCCAAATGGCAAATGGAATACGCCTAATAACGACAATAAAACGATAACGAATATCTACTGACTGAATCCTTCAATTTCGAGGACAATAGGACAAAAATAAAATAAAATAAAACGTTATATGTACAACGGGCATTATCAAGATTATAATACTCGGAAAATTTAAACATTCCCTCAGTGCTATAATCTTTGATTACGCTAATACATAAATAACTATTAATATGACGAATAAATAGTAAGTCCAAAAAAATTTAAAAAAGTAAAAAAAAAAGTACATAACATTCTAATAATATATATGAATGAACAATAATTGAAAAGAATGCGTGACACGTCATATTCAAAAGGGTTAATTAAATTAAAACAATGATTAATGATGTAAGAACTTTTAAATAATTACCCTGATTTCAAAATATCTATAAATAAACAAACACCATCGCATTACAACACAGAAATCAATTTCCTTTAAACAATTACGCCATAGTTTAATTACAAATTTCCCAATGAGTGAATATTCTGTCACCAATCCCGCAACGACGCAACCTAACCTATTTCCGGATTCGATAGTCACAAAACATCAAACGTCAAATACAATTCTCTAATGTGAACAGCACATAATGACCGTTCTACTAAACACAGTCACAGTGCATTATGAATTCATCCGAGTATCGTATTCGTATAACGATAACGTAGTATCGATGTAATACGAGGGTGCAACGACCCTCTTGCATGCCGACTCTGAGGTTTGAAGTTACTGCGTTTCCTCATTTCAACGCTAATGATTTAACGGACTGAAGCATTGAAGGGGAGAATAGAATTGTAATCGAGTCGATCATGATCATGTTTGACGATTGGTTGACGTTGAACGAAAAAAATGTGATGTAATTGTTCGTGTAGAACATGAAGAATAATCAGAATAATGTATGACTGTTTATTTCCTGTTTTGTTTCCTAGTATCTATTCCCTTTTTTACTTCCTCAAATTTTGAGGAGAAAATTGTATTTGAGCGGGATTTTCATTGTCTTTTTCAACTTTTATGAATCTGAAAATGTGTAAAATTATTTTGTTCTTCCAGTGGTGTGCGATGAGTTTAAAGATTTCGGTGTGCTTTTTTTAAGTTAAAATTGAATTATCATATAATACATTTAATTTTTTTTTCACATATTTATTTGTAAATGAAATTCATTCTACCGCTATTACAGGGTGATCAAAAGGAATTGTTACAGTTGGCAATAAAAGAAACTACTTGAAATTGGTATGCCTGATACATAAATTCATTTCCTATTGTTGACAGTGACATTTAAAATTTAAATTTGAGTACATTTATTTCCAAAGTATTTCTATTACTTAAAAAGTCAAAATTCTATTAGCTGTCAGACTCCTGACATAACCTATTTGTATTTATTAGAAATGTCAAATAGCATTTCCGCCTTTATCTGACGTTGTGCCAACTGTAAAATAACAAGATCTCTGGAATTGTATTGCCAACTATAACAATTCCTTTTGATCACCCTGTATTTACAAAATTGTTTTAAAAAAGTCAGGCTTAGATTAAAGGAAATTTTATAATTATTTTTCTCTGTTTCGGCACTATAATAACATATTCTCGCAAAAATATTGATACTAGAATGAGCTCCATTCCTAAACGATTTTGGGTGACATATTAGCTGTATTCCATTTGTCACTTGGTTCATTTAAATCAGTTCAGATAAATTAGACAACATGACTAAATGAACTGAATTAAGCAAACTGATGCACTTATTAGGGTGAATTACTTCAATGTAAATTAGGAAAAGTAATTCTAGTACTGGAACTAAAGTCAGCGAAGTAATCCTGCGAAATAAATAAGTGATCTAGTTAGTTCAGGAAGTGTAAGCTAGATCTGATCCAAATGGCAAATGGAATATGCCTATTGTTATCATAGATTGGTATAACTGCATTAAATACACAAAATATCTAGGCAACTGACAAAATCAAGAAACACAATTTATACAATCTAGGCAACGAACAAAATCAATTGAAAATCACTGTCACCAACTTAACTAACTATTCTATCGAAAATTTCTCTTAATTACAAATGTCAACTATTTTTTAAAGAAATTATATAAAGGAAAGCCGAAACAGAGAAAATAGTTTAAAACACTCGTTACAGAAGGCAATTCTAGCACTTGTTCGTTCATCCACTCTTGTTCGAATTTCGAACTCTTGCTAGAATAGATTGCCTTCTGTAACTTGTATTTTAATATACTATTAATGTAGAAAATTATCTCTCGGTAAAAGCTGTTGAAAAGGGAATTGTAAATATTAAATATATTATTTATATGTTTTATTTGAAGCATTTTTGTCTAAAATAATTTTAAAAACAATGCGTACGGAAAAACTTTTACCTATGGCCCGCTTTTTGTAATACACTCGGTATATATATCTTATGGAGACTGGTCGGGACTTTAATATTTCGACTTTATAACCAATATATCGTTATAAACAATATATACTGTATATCTGAACTACGAATCATTGACAAATGAATTTAACTGACGAGTATTTTCTATTATATGTATACGCCACTATTTTCCTTTGTCCTAAAAGTAGTTTTTTTTTATGTAAGTATGATTGAGTTACTCAATTCACTATAACAAAATGATGTAATTAATTCAATAATAATAATATCACATTACAAAGCATCGTTCACAAATCATTGAACCGCCCTATCATCAAATATTCTTTGTAAATAGTTTGGAAAACTTAACAATAAATATAATTTCTCGTAGGCTTTCATTACAATTTTCCAGATACGAATCTGGTGATTCATATCTCTGGTAGCATGTAGTGAAATTGTGCATGTTTGTTTCATACATTATCACAAATGAGTTTTAGTGGTATGAAATTTCTAACACAAAGAAAATTAAATATGACTGTCAACAAACAACAAGTTATGTTTGTTAAATGATGTCTCAACGAACATGTTTATTTATTTCCTTACAGGTTGTTGGAGTTACATTATTTTTATGGTGTCTAATTGTAATTCAAATATACTAAACATGCTTTAATCTAACTAGGTACGAGATAAGAATTATGTATTAGAATAAAGATTATCTAAGTAGGCAGTCATCTTTAAAAGCCCAATTCTCAAAAGAGTTTTAGCTAGAATGCAGCTAATCCTGAATTTTGGATTTGTCAAATTAAGCTAAACCATATTCCGAAAAAAGTTTCAAAAATTTTAATATCATCTTTTACCATTTAGTTTTCATAAAAGTGAATTGAATTAACTTTTTTAAGTCCGACTAGTATAAGATTAGCTAAATAAAAATTCAGGATTAGCTAAAAAAATTTTCAAAAGTCTGGCTGTTAATTTTAAAGAATCTTCATGCTATGACTATTAGTCAAGAAAAATATTTATAATAGAGCTCGATAAACTAAAGTAAAACCATGGTTGGAATGCGCTTCAACTCCACCTATTCAGGTATACAACGAATGACTTTGGCGCGAAAGTGAAATATACAGTTTCAATGAAAACACTTAATCAATATGCGCATTTATACAAATTTATTAATGATACATTTTTTTATTATTAATCCGTCATAATTATTATTCTTTTATTATGCTCAAAAGGAATTGTTTCAGTTGGCAATACAATTCTGGAGATCTTTTTATTCCACAGTTGGTACAACGACAGATAAGGACGGAAATACTATTTGCAATGTCTAATAAATACAAATAGGTTATGTCAGGAGTCTGTCAGCTAATAGAATTTTGTCTTTTTGAGTAATAGAAATACTTTAGATTATTGCTATGTTAAGTAATACCATAAATGTACACAAATTAAAATTAAAATTTTCAAATGTCACTATCAACAATAGGAAATGAATTTATGTATCAGGTTTACCAATTTCAAGTAGTTTTTTTTATTGCCAACTGAAACAATTCTTTTTAATCACTCTGTATTTTTTTATAAATGGAAAGAATTATATACCGTCTCATTGAAATAAACCGCCAATTTTGTAATTATAACTTGTGACACTGAATGTGCCGACGATATAGTAGCGACCTCCGAAGACACCCTTTGAGAGTTTTAAATTGGTTTGTCGAGCTCTATCATCAAACTTTTTTCTTTCCCGTTGTCAAATATGCTTAAATTATTTTAGAGAACAATTCTTCAAATAAAAGTTTAATTAATGCGATAAATTTTGAATTTATGGGGTAGCTAACTCAGTGGTATCAAGTCGGCCTGTGGTTCCTGAGAACCCTGGTTCGATTCCCAAAGGCGACAAACAATTTTCACCATTTTAAAACTACCCCTGTGGCTCTCTCACCACTAACATCTATGGGGATCGTGATTTGACGACTGGTAACCGCACTTCATGCTCAAAATATATCACTTACCGAGATCTGGTTTGGCAGAGTGTCACACCCAGTAATGGGTAGAAGGTGTGATGATATATAGTTATTAATTTTGAAATTTATTCCGGGTATCTACTTTTTTTTGGATCATAGGAAATACAATAGTAAATATTCATGTGGCGGTAATTTTACCATTGTATTTCCTATGATTCCTAAAAAAGTAGACACTCCAATTTATCCAATATTTTCATACAAGTTTCAAACGCGTTACTAGTGCCACACTTCGTGGGCTTCATATCCCTTTGCCAAGGTATTTGTATCTTGAAATTGAGGATGTGATGTAGAGATGCGCATTTTCTGTAAAAATGAAACCCGGCCCGAACGGTACCCACAATGAACCAACCCAACCCGACCCGACCCGACCGGTATCTGTTCCGAACTGACCCGAACCCGACCCGACCCGACCGATATCTGTTTCGAACCGACCCGAACCCGACCCGACACGAAATGAACAAGTCTGACCCGAATGGTACCTGGTCCGAAATGAACCAGCCCGAACTGAACCAACCCGACTTGAACGGTACCGACCCGAAATGAACCAACCCGACCTGAACGGTTCCAACCCAAAATGAACCAACCCGACTTGAACGGTACCGACCCGAAATGAACTGTCTCGACCCGAACCCGATCCGAAATGAAAAAATCTTTGTTTACCTAAACAAAAACTAATATCAATTTTAAATGGCACGAGAAATACACCTATGTCTATAGTCTTACCACGCCAGAAATGATTACTTACGTGTTGACATCTGGTAAACACCCGCACGGTAACATATCATTAGTTTTTAAATTATAACTACGTATTTTAATGAACCTGTTTCAGTAAATATTATAATACAATAACTGTTTTTAAAACTAACATTTTGCCTTCTATCAGTAAAAATGAGTTTAAAGGGTAAATGTACGGTCAACCTCGCAAGAAATTAAAGCAGGGACGTGTTTCAAGTACAGCAATTAAGCTTGAAGCCAAATCAGCATTACCATTTAAAATTTTATTTATTTGTATAATTCTTTTTAAATCCAGCGTTATTTTTATTTCTCTATTACATACTTTCTTATCTGTTTTTCACACAAACGAACTATACTTCGCTTCAAAATGGGCTGGAATTATAAATCAGTCCGTCAAACATAGTATTCCAGTGGCGCGTCAATAAATTTTTGTTTGTTGATGATTCTCAAAAGAACTGAATTCGATAGAGATCGACCGTTTCAGCTCCCAATTATATTTTAGAGATCAGCTGAAGTCACTTTATATTAAAATAAATATAAATTTTGCAAATTTGCAGATAATGTAAATACATAAGCAAATCTCCATGAAAACTTCTCTCTACGGCTATGCAAGTCTTCAAAAGGGATTATTGAAAGTTTTAGTGAGGTCTTTCTATTGTTAGATATAGCTAGAGAAGTAAATTTTGTTCAGATACAAAGTGGGTGGTGCCGTAGTAAAGTTATATCTAATATTTTTAGTGAGTTTACTTGCCGCATCCCTGACAAAAATCCAATAAAATTATTACAAATTTTGATATACCAGCTCATTTCGAAACGAAGTACAACGAGAAATTATACAAAATTCAAATCAAAGACAGAGATAAAAATTACCTTTGATTGGGTAAATTATATAATGAAACTGGAAAATATCGAGTAAAGTAAATAGGTCTGAATTTCAAACTCAACCGACTATAATTATTTCTTCGATAGCCAATGAAATATTTTGAACAAACATTCAATAAATATATATTCCTTATAATTTTAAATCGATATTCTTTTTCAAAGAACTCTTGATTTTACTTTTTCATTTTAGAGAGGTTTGAAAATTGAATGAACATCTGGTTGTCGTTTATTATCCCGTTATAGCCATTGTTATTATTTCAAGTATAATTCGCAATTCCGGCAATATACCTGGGAATGGAAAATTCTTTGATAGAACATAGAAGGATACCTGGTACCAAAATTAGAAATTACACTTCCACCGTATTTGGTCATCTGGATGACATAAAATTTTATAATAATCTCTTCTTGCATGAATTGTGTCATATGAACTGCCGTCCGCACGATTATAGAAATGAACAGAGATGAACCAACCCGACCAGACACGAACCCGATCCGAACCCGAGCCGAACCCGGAGCTGAGAGAACTCGTACTGAACCAGCCCGACTCGACCGGAACCAACCCGACGTGAACGGTACCTGACCCGAACCCGACCCGACCCGAATTTGAACCAACCCGACGTGAACGGTACCTGTCCCGAACTGAACCAACCCGGCTCGAAATGAACCAACCCGAGCTGAACGGTACCTGAACTGTACCGACCCGAACCCGACCCGACCCGAACTTATCCAGCCCGACCCGAACTGAACCAACCCGACGTGAACGGTACCTGACCCGAACCCGACCCGAACTTTATATTTGGATATAAAATCGACCCGAAACCCGACGGTGGTTCGGGTCGGGTCGGGTCGGGTTTCGGGTTCGGGTTGAAATGCGCATCTCTAATGTGATGTACAAATATAATTGGCGTTATTACAAGTACACAGCTCTGACAAATATTCTTTCCTGTGTACAGCAGTTTCAGAGTACTAAATTTGTTACCGTACCACTTTCTACAAATTTATAGATTGTACTCTTACATAAAAATGTTGACGTTTCATTTGAATGAGAAACAGAAACTGTAGTTTGTATTGAATAGCACTATTAATCAAAAATGTGAGAACTACAGGTTTAGAATTTGTACAGAAATCTGCGTTTGACATTTCAATCATCTTCGAAACAACTGAACATAGATGAAGAAAGTCGGCCAAAATAGTTCACACGGAATATTCATTTCACAAAAATTCACTCTTGTATTTCAACACATAGAAATGTTCTTTCAGGTAACCAGAGAGTTTTGAAAGCTAAAACAAGGGTTGTTCGACATAGAAAATATTTGGTAGAAGGGGGTGATAATGTATCGAACACGTGGACTACTATTAAATCGTTCAATAACCTTTATCGAGATTGGTTTTAAAAGATCACAGTCTGATGTAGGTGCTTCATTGTCTTTGCAAAGAAACGGTTAGAATGATCATTTTGATTGGTTATAAATAAATTGACAGAAGAAACTGGGAGATTGAACACAATTGAATTTTTTTTGTCTTTTTTTGTTGAAGAAATATATGATACATAATACATCTATCATTGTTATGGATAAACAAAGAATATGTTACATAAATTTTCTTTCAAAATTTGTTTACTACTTTTGATTAAATTATTAAATAACTTAAGTTTTAGATTAATAATTTATTAATTAGTCAAAACATTTCTTTTTTTTCTTTATTTACTATAGTTATTAAATAATATTAATATTAATGGGGTAGCTAGCTCAGTGGTATCAAGTCGACCTGTGGATCGTGAGAACCCTGGTTCGATTCCCACAGGCGACAAACTAACATCTTTGGGGGCCGTAATTTAACGGCTGGTAACCGCACTTCACACGCAGTAATGGGTAGAAGGCGTGATGATATATTTATTTTATTTATGGGGTAATGGCTCAGTGGTATCCGAGTCGGCCTGTGGATCCTAAGAACCCTGGTTCGATCCCCACAGCCGACAAAACATTTTCACCAATTTGAAATTACCCCTGTGGCTCCCCCACCACTAACATCTTTGGGGGCCGTGATTTGACGGCTGGTAACCGCATTTCACGCTCATAAATATATCATTTACCGAGATCTGCTTCGTCAGAGTGCCACACCCAGTAATGGGTAAAAGGCGTGATGATATATTTATATTTTTTATGAAATAATATTTACTTCTTAAAAATATATATTTTAAACTTTGAATATTTTTTAGTAATCCAGAAAGGTAACTGTGTTTGAAGCGAAATTGGTTTTTCCACTATTTTTTTTTGGATGATTGATTTACAGTGTTAATTCTAACGTTTATTAAATTTCCTGAAACTTATATAGTTTGATAATTTTCTTCCCAATTTCAAATTTACGCGTGACGTCAATCGCTATCAACTTTCGTGAGTAAAATGTGCACTATGTAGCTGTCAATCTGACGTTTGATAGCAGTTCATGGTAGCGTGAGCTATTAGAAGTGTATTTTCGTTTTGGAAATACTCGTAACATATTTCTACAATAACAAACTTACTATTTTTGTTTCTGTCAGAGTCACTCTGAATAACAACAAAACAAGCTTTTAGGTTTTGTTATGAATTTTAGCAGTTCTCTCTTGCAAAACTATAAATGTCACATGTTTTGAATATATCGTTCCTACAACTTATAACATGAAATAGCTACCTACAGTGTTTTATACATTTTATTAGAGTCTATATTTGTATCTTAAAATTAAATATAAGCATGAAACTATATATATTATTTTAGAAAAATGTGTGACAGTGGCACCATTGGTTGTCGAGTGGCGAAACTGACGCTCAAAAAAATATAAAAATTGAATAAAATAAGTTTTTATACCTATTATGATTTGAATATCATGAATTGTTAACAGGTTGTTGGTCTAGTGAATTTTCAAATACCGTACCACTGGATGGTGTTACCATTATAAATTGGGATTCTTAATTTTTCGTTAAAAAACAAGGCTTTGCCATTACTAAACGATAAAAAACTTTCTCCTTCATACATGGATAGTTCTAGACCATCATACTAGTTTTTCAAATGAAACTGCAAAATTTTAGAGGTACACAAACCAAATATGTGCGATTCTGAGTGATGATCGCCATAAGCCCCGTGTATAAGAACTCAACTTTACAAGCGAATATATTTGTTGACAGACGATGAATGTGTTTCATATTTTAACAGGATGTGTATGACTATCCAATGTTTACGTGCGCCAAATTTCATTCAGAACTGCAAATTTTTTTTCACGCAAGTATTACCTTAAGCTTTTGTTGATTGTGCTTGATATTTATTTAAATTTTAAAACATAGGAAGAGGCGCTGTTTCGGTTCTATGGTTGGATCCATTTTGAAGTCAAAACAAAAGTAAAATAATACCTTGAACATAGTTCAATGTCACAAAAACCTGTTACATATTTAACAATTTCATACTTTAAATTTTAATTAAGAAATATGTAACACTTTTTGTGACATCGAATATGTTCTAGGTGTTATTTTACTTTTGTTGTGACTTCAAAATATATCCAAACAGAACCGAAACGTCGTCACTAAGTATGTTTTAAAATTTAAATAAACATCAAACTTAGTATTCCAAAGAACAATGGAAATTAGTTTAATTTTCCATATACAAAATGATATCTTTCGTAAATATTTAAACAGGATTTGTTTAGGAAATAATTTTATATAATTATTTTGTTTCTTGTATATGAAATATCTGTTGAAGAAGAGAAATATCTGTTCTACAATACTGCTCTGATAAGAGGTCAGATCACTTAACATACATGAATATTAATTAGCAGATTTATTTAAATTTAATTAGCTGGTCACGTAAAGTTTATTTAGTCATACTGTAAATGTAGATTTAATATGTACGGTTGTCTTCAACACTTGTTTGATTAGAGAGATCAAACAATATTTAAAGTTAACAAAAATATCTGAGTCAATATTTGTAAACAAATTACAGTATCTAAATTTAATTCTACAAAGTTTAAATAAAAGGATAAACATTAGCAGTAACTACTTATGAGTGAATCAACAACGGAACTCTCACGAAAGAGTAAAACCTTTTTGCATTTTTATAAAATTTTACCATAACATTATTACTTTATTGTAAAGTAAAAAATATTAAAAATGAATGAAGGATACAATAAAAGCAATGTAGTCAAAGTCAACAACTGCACTTCAAAAACTTTTAAAACCAATAAAGGGCTGAAACAAGGTGATGGACTAGCATGTTTTCTTTTCAACCTTGTACTTGAGAAAGCTGTTAGGGACTCCAAACTGAGAATGGACGGAAATGTATATATGCACGAGTACCAGCTAATGGCATACGCTGATGACGTGGTGATTGTTAGTAGATATTGGGAGAAGATACAAGAAGTTACCATAATACTGAATAATGTCACAAAAAAGGCTGGGTTAATAATTAACCAAGATAAATCAAAAGTTGTATCATTAACACGGGCAGAGCAAATACATAGTATACTGGAGGCTGACAACTATACCTTCCAGGTTGTTCAGGACTTTGTGTATCTTGGCAGCATGATTACATCAAATAACAATATGTCAGCTGAAATAAATAGAAGAATATCCCTAGCTAACAAATGCTACTACGCGTATTCGAATATAATAAGGAGTCGACAAATCAGTGAAAACACTAAAGTAAAAATATATAAAACTATCATCAAACCCGTGCTAACGTACTCGTCAGAAACATGGACTCTTAGCGCAAATGAAGAAAACAAACTAAGAGTATTTGAGCGAAGAGTATTAAGAAAGATTTTTGGAGCGGTACGTGAAATTGATAATAACTACAGGACTAGAATGAACTTTGAACTTGAAGAACTCTACCAAGAAATCGACATCGTATGTAGTGTTAAAATTAATAGACTCCGCTGGCTGGGCCATGTGTGGAGGATGGACGAGGAAAGAGCACCAAAGAAAATTTTTAAACAAAAATTGCACACTAAGAGACCAAGAGGGAGACCAAGATTGAGATGGGAGGATAATATTAATACTGATCTTCGGAAGGCGGAAATTGAAAATTGGAAGGAAAAGACCATGGACAGAGACGAATGGAGGAGAAAACTTGAGGAGGCAAAAACTCATCTAGGGTTATAATGCCGGCTATTATTATAAAAGCAATGTAGTTCTTGCTTCGAGCTTAGTAATTTAATTTTGTTATTCTAAATTTTAGAAAGTCAGAAATGTAATGTAATATTATTCAAACATGAAATAATTTTTGAGCAAATAATGCAATTCATATTGTTATTTTAAATGAGTTATATAGGTGTTTTTATTCTTGACGACAAAAAATTAAGGGTATATATTATATGACGTATACTGTTCACAGAACAAAAACTTGTTTTTTTTTTGTGCGATTCGCAAAATTAAGAAATGTGTATTTTTAATGTCACCGACCAACACTACAAACAGGCATCTGTTTATTAATATCAAATATACAAATAAATAATTTCCTGTAATAATATAACAAGAGAGAGAAGAATAAATTGAAAATAATTTGACAGATCTTTCGAAAACTTGTTGCCAGGCAATAGCCACTCACGGGCTTGAGTGGTTATTGTCAAATGGCAACAAGTTTGAGAAAGATACTGGAAAATTATTTTTTAATTTATCGAACTCTCGAGTTATATTTAATTAGATTATTTTTTGACTTAGCTGTTGAGGTCGATTCATCCAACTTATAAGATTTTGAACTGGGTTCATATCGATTGATTACTTATTAATGTATTCCTGGAAGTTGTTTCCAAAATTTGTTAGTGTATTTCTGAATCTAAAATACAACTAAATCGATTTTTTTTCACACATTTTACTTGACGACGTGACAATTTTAAATAATTATTTGACAACTACCTATCATTTGTCACAAACAAAAAAGATCTACAGAGATAATTCCCGGGAATAATCACAAGAACTTTATTCACAGTATAATAATGACAGGATTGGTTAAAACGCAGACACGTGACATACAATGAAGCATTTCATTGGTTTTGAGAAACGTCAAAAAATAATCAATTCAAATTTTAGAGACATATTTGTTTGTGATAAAATAAATACTAGAGTAGACGTTTATCTAGAAATATCAAGTTACTCTATATTTACATCAATAATATAGATTCTAGAATGTTACCTTCTATATGCATTCATTACTAGGTATTGAATTTATGCTAAACCTCTCTAAGTTAGTTGAGATTCTGCATACATTATCTCATATTCCTTGTTATGTTCCAGCAATTCTCGCAGCCAGCCGTGATCGAGCAGGCGTCGTACATTCTAATCGCCGCCGGGGCGTCAATGTTCATTGTGAGTTTCATGGGCTACTGCGGCGCGCTCAAGGAATCTCAGTGTCTACTTACTGCGGTAAGTATCTCCTGAATGCGCGAAACACCCGAAGATATTGTTAGAACCAAATAATTTTAATCAAAACTTTGCTTTAGTAAAATTGTGTTAATTAGAAGTTCTTATCCTGAAGTCCGTGAACTCCTGCGGGGGCGCCTTGATTTCACAGGGAGCCCGCGAAAACTTAATGGGATGATTAAAATGATTGAACGCATCAAATAAAAAATATGGTGTTGGCACCACACGACTTTCTTATACACAGTATATTTCATATTAAAAACGCTGAATTGAACACTTATGACTTGCTCCTTGCGTTTGACAATTATTATTTGACATATAAATGTTAAACATGTTTTTGTTTTTTGTTTCTATTGCTACTATGATTATTGAAATATATTATTAAATATATAAATTAGTTTTTCGCATATACAGGAAAATTGCAAATAACATTTTATGTTCCAAATATTTTTGCTAACATCTTTTATTTGAAACTTTTTTTCGTAACTGATTCCATTTTTGAAATAAATGGAATTTATTGTTTTGTGTGTCCAGTAAACTTCCTCTTCCGGTTTTTCAATTTCATTCAAAATCAACTCAGCTCTTCGTATTTTCATGAAACTTATAATTACCAAGTTTCGTTAACAAATCTTATCTCGTTCATGAGATATTGCACGACCGGACACACATCCATCCATCCATCCACACACACACAGACATCATTGAGAAAATGATCAAAACAGATTCAGTGGACCTCAAAACATGTATTTCCGCGAAAATCTCGTCAATGATTTTTTTCACGATTCCAATACTTCCTTATACTACGTATAAGAAAGTAAAAATAAGCAAAAAAATTAGAGAAGCATAGAATAAAACTTTATTTTCCTTGCTTGTAATAAAATTATTATGCAGAGTGTACAATAATAGAAGGCATTATTTGGGTAATATAGCAATTAGAGCTACCAAAAAAAGAAAAAAATATATATTTTTAGTAATAATAAAATAAAGTTTATAATATATTACAATTGCATTAACATATGGGCATGTCCGTACATTAAATGCATATAGTCAAAATAAATTCTAATTTATTACGGTCATAATAAATTATGACAGTTGGTAAGGACAACTTAGTTAGTAGTATATTATACAACGACGCTATAATGGATGCTATTATTCCCAACGAAGAAATTGTAATTTAACTTAAAAATCCAAAACGGTTTGTGTTAGTATGACTGATACATTCTCCAAATATTGCTTTCTATTTTTCGATTTCCACAGCCGACAAACAATTTTTTTATGGGGTAATGGCTCAGTGGTATCAAGTCGGCCTGTGGATCCTAAGAACCCTGGTTCGATCCCCACAGCCGACAAAACATTTTCACCAATTTAAAAATACCTCTGTGGCTCTCCCTTCACTAACATCTTTGGGAGCCATGATTTGACGGCTGGTAACCGCACTTTACGCGCATAAATATATCACTTACCGAGATCTGCTTCGGCAGAGTGCCACACCAAGTAATGAGTAAAAGGCGTGATGATTATTTATTTATTTATTTATAAACAATTTTCACTGCATTAAAATTACCTCTAACATCTGTAGGGGCCGAGATTTGTCGGCTGGTAACTGCACTTTACGTCCATAAATATATGACTTATCAAGATTTGCTACGGCAAAGTGCCACACTCATTAATAAGTAAAGGGCGTGATGATATACATTTTTTTTTTTTATTTTTCACCTGTCATGTGTTCATAAGTAAATTATTTTCTTTTCGTACATGAACACTCTTTATGACAAATTTTAAATCAATATTTGATGTATTTTAGGGTTTGAAATCTTGAATTAAGCTTTGGTGGTTTTAAAGAAGGTCCATAATAAAGAAAACTATATTTATTCTACTATATTTTATATAATTTTAAACATAAATATAACAAAAAATATGTTCCTTTTGTACTTTTACTTAACTTATTCTGGGAAAGTTTAGTCTATTAACTCCATTAAATCTACCGCAAGAACAGTCAAATTAAGTCAGTTTCACTAAAAACTAAATTTCATTTTCTCAAACTCGAATATCTCCTGGTTTCGCTTTCATTCTGCTCAGCGAAACAGTACCTATGTTAAATTGCTCAATCAAGTGTAGCGTTTGAGTTAATGTAATACATCCGAATGGCTGATGATGCTGCTGTGCTGATGAAGTGATGAAGGCTGATGGGGAACGATACTCGTCCGCTTGGGCAGGAATTTAATTGTACCAGCGATTAACAGGAGAACATCATGTGTGAGAACCACCCACTGCTCTAGTTATTTGATTTCATTTACCTTCACCTTCATATGAATTGTTGCACAATTTTTTATAAGTATATTCCTTAGTAAAAAGATGTTTATTTAGAAAAACTTACGAAATGAAATTAATAAAGTAATTAAATTATTAAAAGAGTACATATATCATCACCCCTTTAGCCATTACTGTGTGTGACACTTTGCCGTAAAATATCTCGGTAAGTGATATATTTATGCGCGTGAAGTGCGGTTACCAACCGTCAAATCACGACCTCCAAGGATGTTAGTGATGAGAGAACCACAGGGGTAGTATTATAGTGGTGAAAATTGTTTGTCGGCTGTGGAAATCCAAACCGGGTTCGATTTAAGTAACTGAAATGTATAAAAAAAAAACTATGTTATTATACATATAATAATTATTATAATGTTAAAGATTTATTTTTTTATCCACAACTCATATATAATAAAGACATTAATTACACTGATTTCAGTTGAATTATATGGCTCATAAAACAGTAGTGTTTTATATTCCATAAAACACTAGCTGTATTCCATTTGCCACTTCGTTCACTTAAATCAGTTCAGATAAATTCGACGTATAATTAAATGAACTGAATTAAGCAAACTAATACAGTTATTTGGGTGAATTACTATAGAATAAATTAGAATCAATAATTCTAGTGCTAGAAATAAAGTCAGCGGAGTAAATCAGCGAAATAAATAAGTGATCTGGTTCAGTAAATGTAAGTTAGATCTGATCCAAATGGCAATTGGAATATGCCTACTGTAAACAACTTGTTACTTAGCAACCACTTCATGATCTACCGTATTTTGAGAAACTATGTTAATATAACTGAATCAACGTTAAACGTTATGATCAATCTTCTTCGGTACCTATAATTATGAGTTGTGGATAAAATTTTGTATTACACTTGTGTTTTATTGGTATATAAAACACTTGTATAATAAATAACTATTATTTCTCCTGAAAGTACAAGTAGAGAATTAAAATCAAATGACTTCAACGAAAGTGACATGAAATAAAATAAATATCAAATGAAAAAGAAGGTAATGATTGTGTTTTTAATGTCATGTATGTTTTGTTTTCCAGTACGGTGTTTGTTTAGTAGTCATACTAATAATGGAAATCGTAGCGGGTGGCTTGGCAGCTGCTTACAGAAGCAAGGTATGTTTAATCTATTTTCATTCTTTGCATATAATTTTTTATTTTCAAATAGCAGATTTACTGCACACCAACGCATTATAACTAAATTAAAATTCGTTTATTTAACGGTATTTGATAAGATTTCCTTTTTGATTAAAATATAGTTTAATATTCAAAATTTAATCATGTTTCTTTTGAAGTAATTCTATTGTTAGTTTATTAAACTCTTTTTTTAGTATATATATACTTCTAACAAATTTCGTTATATGTATTAATTATTTAGGAAAATCGGTTTTCTATTTTTTCATAATTTTGGAGAACAATGAAAGAAAAGTAGCAAAAAAAATTCTAAGTACTGTTTATTTAATTTATTTAATTAATTTGTCTGCGGGATCTCTCCCATACAAATGATTGACAATGTTTGTATACATAGTTAATAACCTTAATTACAAATAATATTTTTTACTTTTTATTACATATGGTTGTCACAATACATGAAACTCCTTATAAACTTGTTATAAAGTAACATCTGTTTATTTAACTTTTAAAATAATTTATTTTATTTGACGGTGAAAGAACTACTAGTAAGTTAGCTTCTATTGTTTGATTATTCTATTTGTTAAAAATAATTTCATACACACATTTATACACAGAAAGTCCGCTTCAAAACTATTTCCTCATTTTAATTACAAAAGTTATATATTTCACATAACATATTAGAAGTCCGCCTACTCGGAATCGAATACTTAGAATAGATTATGTTAAGTGAAGGCTAAAGGCAAAAAGCATTATTTACCTCATATTTATTATACTTTTTCTATGAATTAATCCGATTAATTTAAGTAATATTAAGGGCAATACAAAAGACATCAAATAGTAAACATATCTTAAAATAAAGCAGTCGCCGATAACTGTTACTATTTAAAATTCAGTGCATTATAATTGATATTTTATTAAAATAAACCCCTTTTATATCTCCAAAGTGATAGTACATTATGCTTACTAACAGATTGAAAGATTAAAATATTTTCAACCGTTATTGTTGATACAGAAATCTTGGAAGAATAGAAATATACATAGAATGTATTTGAATTTTATTGTTAGATCTCTAATAAAAATTTTAAAAATTTTACATGGAAACGAAGCAAATTATAGTAGTTTTATGTCGTCAGAGTTTTCTCCTGAACAGCCAGACAAAATGGAATTATAAATTCCATCTGTTTTAAAACATTTCATAAAAACAAATTGTATAAGGGAAAGTGAAAATACTGTTTTCAGTCTTAAAATTTTCTCTCAGGTAATTAGGTTAACTTTTTGTAATTGGGTAGCACGAACCCTTTAAAACACTACTGAACATATATTAATTAAATTCATCCTGCCATATTCTCCAAAGGTTTCTTTATTGGCGCACCATATTCGCTTCAACCACATTCATACTTCCATACAAACTCTGGTATTACATTCATTCGGATTTTTTCTTTTCATGTTACAAACAAAATCAAAAGATAGTTAATGTTATTTTCATATTTTAGGCTCAAGAAGAAACACGCACATTCCTCAAATCAACTATTTCAAAATACTACGCAGCCGATAAAACTGATGCAGTGACTCTGATGTGGAACCACCTGATGGCACAGATGTCGTGCTGTGGAGTGGACGACTACCGAGACTTCAAGGATAGCCCTAAGTGGGCCACAGGCAACAAAACAATCCCCGACGCTTGCTGCAAACTCAACGGAGATGTCACTCTTTTCCAAGTTCAGGATAATGATTGTCCGTACCATCCTAATGACAAAAATTCGTATTATCAAAAGGTAACTAGCGATATAGGGATTTCGGAGCGTTTTTCATTCCAAGATCTTGATTAACTTATTTTAACTGAGCACTAAATGTACAAGTTGATTAAAAAATAGAAACAAATGAGTATGTTCTTTTTTATTAATTTTACATATACATATAAAATTAAAATAGGGCAATGACTCAGTGGTATCGAATCGGCCTGGGAATCCTAAAAACCCTGGTTCGATCCCACTAACATTTTTTGGGTCGTGATTTGACGACTGGTAACCGCACTTCACGCGCATAAATATATCACTTACCGAGATCTGCTTCGAAAGAGTGCCACACTCAGTAATGGGTAAAAGGCGTAATGATATATTTATTATTTATATAAAATTAAAAAGTTGCGGACAAGTATAAATGACAAATAAAGATCTTGAATAGAGGTATCTATAAAAAAAATATTAGAACCATATATTTTTTTTTATTTCTTATTTATTTATAAAAATATTTATAATATAATAAAAGTAAAAATTCTTATGGATTCAAATAACTCAAACATAGGTATATTATTATCAAATTTAACTTTTTTTAATTTGGTTATCCGGTCAGACATGCATTTCGAGGCAATTTAAATTTTAAACCCAATTCAACTTCTTAGTCGAATATGTGATTTATATTGATTTATGTAATTTTTATTGAAAACCCTTTTAATATACCTTTTTAATAAGGAATAAAGATTTATAGTTTATATGAATAATTTTGGATTGTGATATATCTCCTTATTTTTAGGGTTGTTATGATGCCATCATCAACTGGATAATGTCACATACAGACATCGTCATTGGCATTGGGATTGGCGTAGGTCTGGTGCAATTACTTGGAATTTTCCTTGCATTCTGTTTATGCAAATCAATAGACGGTTATCTAAAGTGAAACTAAGTCACACAAACTTGAGACAGAATCGTGCGAAGATATGTTGACAGCTGAATGTTTTAGATTAAGTTAATCAGTAAAAATCGATCAAATTTCTAAAATGACGAATCTTTAGCAGTATTTTCTGTTAGGAAGAACAGGCAGAAAATGGTGATTAGTATTTAGATAATGATATTATTTTGTTTAATGTTTAAAACTTCACAACGATTATTGTTGAATATGTTTAATGTTAAGAGTGTAATTGTATTTTATACTTGAGCTTATAAGTCGTTATAATATTTATATATTCATGTCAAGTTATTGGGCCATAAATAAAATAATTGCTATCGTTAAAGTACAAAATCTGATGTGTTTAAACATAGATTGGTATTTGTTACGCAAGTTTGAAATGCTTCCATTGTTCTTTTATTATAAATTCAGTAAAACTAACAGAATTTTAACATAAGACATGTGAATATAAAAGAAAACAACAGGTACTAATTTTTAAAAAAAAATTTTAAAAAGTAAACAGAGTATTAACTACAAATTGAATTAGACGAATTCAACAAAATCTTTATGCTATTTAATTCACTGATAAATTTAAAAATATCATTTTTTTATGATACATTTTGGTCCTTTAATTGTTTATTATGCATAAAGATTCTATACTTCAATGGTAACTAATTTATATTGAGTCCTATAATGTAAACTAATAAATAATATAATTAATTTTAGAATGGTATTAAAGTAAAATGAAATATACAACACCAAAGTTGGCAGAGATATATTATAAATGTACGTTTAATTTTTCTAGTAAAGTTACATATACTTCATTCTTTTGTACATAATGTATATCAGTTATGAAAAATATTATTGATACTGTGTATTTTTATTTTGTGTTCTTGTTAAATACTTTATACTATGCAAATATCTATGACATTATTATTATGTTTAAAATACATTTTTCATAAAATTTGATTCAGATTTTTATATATGCTATGTAAATTTCAAAACATATTTTTAAGGCTTAGAAATCATGGTGGAAACTTATCAAGTTTTAAAAAAACTAATTTAGTAGATATGAATTTTGAATCCTAAATATTTTACCATAATTCTAGAGTAGTGAATAAATGACTTTACTCTACATTAAAATGATCCTTGTGGTTCTTCCGCGACTAACATCTTCGGAGGCCGTGCTTTGACGGCTGGTAACCACATTTCACGCGCAAAAATATAGCTGCTATGGCAACACCAAAGTCCATGTCACTTTCAGCAGAGTTCCTAAAGCCGATTGCAACGGTAAAGTCCACCCAGTGGAAATAAATTAATTTTATATTATTTATAATTTTATTTTGTTAGTAATGCTTGGAAATTTTGATCTAATACTTTGTCTTTATGGTTATAAAGCCTTCACGGACATGTAATCGTCTCTGTAACCCACCTGGAGCATGGGATTCGTCTTGGAGTCGCTGGCATCTTCTTCAAACAGTTATCTACCCTTAAAAAAATCCTAGAACATTTATAAGACCGCCATCTTCCCTTTAAAAAATCCTGAACATTCCTTAGACAGTTTTTCATCCTTAAAATAATCTTAAAGCATTTATAAGACAGCCATCTTTCCTTAAAAAAAATCATGTACCTTCCGTAGGCAGTTTTCTATCTAATACTTTATCTTTATGTTTATAAAGCCTCAAAAGAGGAAAGAACATTTATAAGGCAGCCTAAAAAAATATTTATGAAACAAATATTGCCTATAAAAAGAAAAATAGGAATATTTATTAATGTAAAATATATCATCACGCCTTCTACCCATTACTGGGTGTGGCACTCTGCTAAAGCAGATCTCGGTAAGTGATATATTTTGCGCGTGAAGTGCGGTTACCAGTCGTCAAATCACGGCCCCCAAACATGTTAGTGATGGAGGAGCCACAGGGATAGCTTTTTCAAATTATGAAAATTTGTCGCCTGTGCGAATCGAACCAGGGACCTTAGGATCCACAGGCCGACTTCATACCACTGTGCTAGCCATCCCATATTTATTAATGTAACAGGTATAAATATAATATTTTTCATAAGTAATAAATATTCCATGTAAAATATGTAGCAAAACATTTTGATGCGCACTGGAATGAAATACTGCTCGCGGATTAGTTGGCTGGGCTAGTCTTTAGCGATGGGGCATGCGCCTTGTATTTTTCAGATGTTTATACAGGTTCGTTGTGTCATGCTAAGGTTTGTTGATAGAAAATTAGTGTATTTAGGTAAATATATCAGAAAATATTAATAAAATATAGTGTATTTTGTAAGTATACACTTTATTCTAAGCATTTGGATATAAATAAAGGTAGAAAGTTTTATTTCAAGTGACCACAATTTGGGATTTGTTTAGATAAAAATTATTTTGAAAGATTTTAATTTAATTTTAAATGATCTTCAACGAGATAGATAAATTAAAATGGTGAAGTGAAATAAAAAATAATTAAAATAAATATATCATACACGCCTTTTACCCATTACTGACTGTAGCCCTGTGCTGAGGTAGATCTCGGTAAGTGATATATTTATGCGCGTGAAGTGCGGTTACCAGCCGTCGAATCACGGCCCCCAAAGATGTTAGTAGTGGGGGGCACAGGGGTAATTGTAATGTGGTGAAAAATCTTTGTCGGTTGTGGGAATCGAACCTAGGTTCTCGGGATCCACAGGCCGACTCGATATCACTGAGCTAACTACCCCCATAAAAAATGAAACCAACGAAAATGAAATATTTACTATCGATTCATGTATTGGAAATAATTCTTTTTCATTTATAATAATTATTTTATATTTTGCAAGTTCACAAGACACACAATTTTTGTCTATATCAAGTTGTCATTGATATGTCAGATTCATGATCTAATGTTTGAAACATCAAAATATCTGTGTAAGGACTTTGACTTTGACCTATAGTAGTTTTTAAAAGCTATTTTATAGCAATGCCAAGGGAAAGAAATTAGTCAAACGAATATTAATTGCTGATTCTTCATTTAATAATTTATTTTTAACAAGAATATGCAAATAATGAACCGCTCACCCTTATGTCATTAATTTTCACTATTAATTTAAAATTTATTAGAGAATACCGGACGCACTAAAAGTTAGTTGATCCACGCTCTCTAATATCTAATATTAAAGAAAAATGAAATCTTGCAATCTCCAACAAAGCAACACACAATAAAATTTAAAATCGATTACATATATAAGATGTAAACCAGCACCTATGCCATTCTCTAGTTATATTTTTTTTATGACGCCAGTCGATGTTTATAACATTTTCAGTGTACCACTGTTTATTATTCAATAAAGTCCTGATGAAATAAATAAATGCTTGTTTTTTTTGTTGAAAAATAAGTAAAATGAACACATTTATTAATTGTGGTAAATAGAACGCACCTAGATAACAAACAAGATGGCTGACAGAACAAACGTCAAAATAGTTTGAAGCAGTTCGTTAATGACTACGATAATTTAATATTAACAAGCCAAATAAATAGGTATATCGGCCAAATTATATGTGCGTTAAGTATTTGTAACGTACTACGTACTCTTGTCCAGTCTTTTAATCTGTCGATTGCGTTTTGTTTTATTGTTTGTTTTTTTTTATCAGTAACAATATAACAAGAGAGAGAATAAATTGAAAATAATTTGACAGATCTTTCGAGAACTTGTTGCCAGGCCCGTAGGGCTTGAGTGGCTATTGCTAAATGGCAGCAAGTTTGAGAAAGATACTGGAGAATTATTTTCTAATTTATCGAACTTTCGAGTTATATTTAATTAGATTATTTTTTGACTTAGCTGTTGAGGTCTAATCCAACTTAAAATTTTTTGAACTGTGTCCATATCGATTAATTATTTAATGTATTCTTGCAAGTTGTTTCCAAAATTTGTTGGTGTATTTCTGTATCTGAAATGGAACTAAATCGATATTTTTTCACACATTTTACTTAACGCGTTGACAATTTTAAATAATTATTTGACAACTACCACCTACAGAAATTATTCCCGGAAATAATCACTAGAGCTTTATTCTCAGTATAATAATGACAGGATTAATTATTACAATATCGTCAGAAAATATGCATGTGTTTCGTGATTTCATTTATCGCTATTAGAAATTGAGTTACACTCAGAATTTCGCCGTATTCCTTTTGAGATACGGACATTTGTATTTACTTTAAATTGTTTATTTTGGCGAAAGTTTGCTAAATATTGCCGCTTATATTATATGGGTTTTAAGTGTACAGTGTTTACTTTTTTCTTCTAGTTCGCTCTCCACATATACTCAGAGCTCATCTCCGCGGACTCCAAGTATACTAGAGTGCAGTTGCTTCTGGTAAAGCAATTTCGACACGGGCGCAGACTTTATCGGAAGAGACGCGCTTTTGAGATAGAGAGCTGAAGGTGTAAGACGAATGTACATCCAGCTACTGTTGAATGAAATGGAAACCTGAGCGTGCGGCGGCGAACCTATTTTAGGAATGGGCTACTACCACTGGATATGGGTTTATCTTAAAAAAAAAACAGGTAGAAATATATACTAGCATCCCAAACAAATTCAGTTCTGAAAATAGAATTTACTTTAGTGATGTCAATAAAAATTATGCAACCCTCAAAAAAATATATATTACAAGTATCTCTAAGAGAGTAGTTCCCAGAATTTCATATATTTTGATAGATGGCAGCAGTAATCAAGTGCAGAATGGAATTTTAGAAAATCAATACTTGTTACATTCCTGCACTAATTGGCTGGAATGTGATAGTTAGTTCCTTGTATTAGCGTGGGAATTGGTGGCGCTGTACCTGATCGGCGGCGAAATATCTCGTTTGCATCAACGAAACTTAAAATTTATGACTGACAAATCAAAGTAAAATATCTTATGAAGAAGTTTATATTGCTGTCAAATATTTGATGCGCTATTGTCAGTTTATGTCAAATTGAAAATTTAATTTTAATTGGTGCAAATGAATATTTACAACGATTTTAAAGACATTCACAGTGAATGTTTTAAACTGTCCTGAAAGTTAGTTGAGTGTTCTAAGCCGCTGGCTAGATGATCCCAGATGTCAAGTACTTTTTAAAATTTTTTGGATCCCTTAAAATTATTAGAAAATGTTTTTAATTGTTAGGAATCGTTAGGAACCTGCCTACGATATTAAGAACTTAAGGGTAAAAAAACAGCTCGTTTAGTACAAATTATGGTAAAATATTTAATTGTAAACATAACATTTTAAATGTGTCAAATAATATCACAAATCATTTTTATGACTGCCATGTTTCAAAAAAGTTTCAACAATCAATTCCAAGACGATCATCTTCCTAAAAAGTCTTCCAAATCATTTTTAAAACAATAGTCTTGACTAAAAGTTCTCCCCAGTTAATACCATGATCACAATATTCCTAAATGCCTCCCAAATCATTTTAAATGTAGTCATCTTCCCTAAAAGTTCTCTCCAATCAATTTCAAGACCTACTTCTTCCTTAATATTTTATAACTATTTATTGGTTTGATGACGTAAATAAAATTGTTTTCTCAAAAATTATTTTGCCATCGACTCAAATGTTGAATATTTGGGCTCTGCGGTATATTTAGTATAAAAATATGTTACACTTATTTATATTATTTTCTATATTTTAGAAATATTTGAAGAAATAAAAAATTCAGAATTGACACCAATACGAATGTCTGAAAGAAGTGATCGCGTCTCCTGTAAGCAGTGCTGGACTCCGCAGATTTCAGCCGACAAATGCCAGCGACCAGAGCTTCGATGGCCGTTATGATGAGTATAATTTTTGCGGTCCATTTTTTTTTACACTTAATCAAATAAATATTTCTTTATCTACGGGTTGAATCAAAAAAAGATTCAAATAAAATATCTGTATATTATTATTTTCTATAACTTTCAATTGATTTTTTTTTCTGTACAACCCATAATTTCGAAAATACGAACAACCACCCTTAAAGTGAGGTATCTTTTATCTCCGCATTCAATATTAGAAGCTGCATGCACAATTTCAACAAAATGGAATATATCGTCATTAATTAACAGTTTCAGAAAAACAAATAAATTATGGTCAAAATTAAAAAAGTTTCAACTAGAAGATGTAGAGGATAATAATGTAAAGATATCTTATTTGCAACATTTAATTAAATAACGTTTAGATTTTAAAATATAATTTAAAAACTTGTCTCATCTGAAGCGCTGTTACAGAGTGTTATATCCGATATTACATCTTATGTTACATGTAGTTAAGACGCGATTTGATGATTAATGATTTTAGTATGAATGAAAGAATGTTTTGGTTGAGTGTGAAGAGATTGAGCGATGAAGAGTGCGGATGGTGAGTGATTGTGGAATGAATCAGATGTTAAGAATATATGGTGTAAATACTTTAGGGCTTTATGGTAGCAAAAATGGACCGAATGGTTGTAGTGAAAATGTTGGAAGTGATGAATGTGATATAGATGCGTGTGAAGAATAGTAAGATGTTATTTGACTTGTTACTTTATTTGTTTAGATATTGTGTTTATAATGGTGTTTTGGTGGCTTCATTTATGTATGGTAGTAAATGTTGGGTGTAGAAGAGATATCGTGTTCGGAATACATTGGTGTATGATGAGTGTGAGATTGAGAAAAATGTTGTTAGAAGATATTCCAAGACAATCATCTTCCCAAAAAGTCTTCTAAATCAACGACGACTAAAACAAACATAATTTTAACGGTGAAACGTATTTTATATTAAATCAAGAAATGGTTTCAAATAAAAGAATTTCATTTCATTATTTTTAGTCAATTTAAATAGGGTATTTTTTTATTAAGACCCTTATATTCAAAATAATCGTACATTTATGTGATTTGTTTATTTTTACTATATTTCTCACAGTTCACGACATAATATTTTAGATATTATTTGATGTTATAGTTTATTTACTTAATATATTTTCAATTAAATTTTGAACTTGGTTTAAATAAATAACTTGTACCTTTTACTTTTAAAAGTAATTTGTTAAATAGAGGTAACACATGTAATTATTTTATGAATTCGTTAAAATGGTTAATGATATTTGCAGTTGGTTTAAATATATACTTTTATTTTTGTCATACACGGTTATTTAATTTACTTATCTATAATTTGGCCTAAATGATGAAATGTTCTTTTATGTTGAGTATTTTTGAAATGATAAATATTTATTTAACGTTTTTAAAGAAATGCTAATTATAAAAACGTTATAATTTAAACTTTTTATTAGAAACAATACATATATTACAATTTTTAATTACATATTTTTGTAACAAACAGCAATAATAAAATTATTATTTATAATAATATCAAAAGGTAAAATTATAAATATTGTATTTGCAATGTATATTTCTATTCTTGTATCGTTCAAGGTAACATTTATAAACTTCAGTTAGATCGTGCCTCTCACTAATTAATCAAGTTGAAACCTGCAATCACGTAACATCGTTACTGCTCAGTGTACATTCTAGCCATAAGTCTATCTCTCTCTAGCACATTGTAATCAATGAAATGGTTGCGCAAGCCTCAACACTTGCCACCAAATCGTTCTTGTGTACAGACGTAGAATCGCGCTGCGTACTTTTTCATTCCTAAAACTTATCCTCCGAACACGCTAGTGCCTTCACGTGGGGGCCCAACATACTTTCTACATACATTAGGCAAGTTTGAATTAGCGTACGCAGGCGGGTGGGGCGAGACCCTCGCGAGCAAGGTCGTAGTTTGGTTCCGGTCGCCCAGCTAGAGAGTATTCTGCCGATGACTGCGGGGGCGGCGTCGCCAAATCCCCCCGTTAGGGTGTGTCCATGGTATCCTGGAGAGTCCTAGAGGCTTCGCTTTCCCCGAGCACTGCGAATACTTTCCCTACGACCCGGGTAGGTTCAGTAGGCGGAAACCGAAAGGTCGTGCTCACGGAATATGGGCAGCGTTATTGTGAAAAAGGCAAGCAACACTTCCGGTTGCTTTGTCGTAGATTCATTGCGCCTAATTAGTTATTCGTACACAAAAACTTAGGCAGGGAAAAGGCAAGAAAAGAAGTGAAAAAAGAACAAAGAAATCAACATTGAAGACAACGTGAAGACCAAGAAATGTATAAATGGGATGTTATGGGATGAGTGGAACGTGTGGTATGAATGGTGTATGCTGCAAGCTGCATGCTGATTTATCATAACTTTGTCTATTGTTCTATTTTACTGCATTTTGTTCTGAGTTTCTGTTTCAGGTTCAACAATCATCAAATGTCTTTATGTATGTTTTTTCTAATGTTTCCAGCTATTCTATGTTACTAATACATTGTTTTTATGTTTCTAGGGACATGACGAGACCTACAAGCATCTCCTGCGGCCTCAGCATCATCCTGGAGCAGCTGGTGTTCTAACCAGCGTTACCGGAGCTGCCGCCATCATCCTGGACCAACTGGTGTTCTAACCAGCGTCATCGGAGCTGCCGTCATCATCCTGGAGCAGCTGGTGTTCTAACCAGCGTCAGCAGAGTCTATATCATCGTGGACAACATCACCTGAGACAACATATCTTCAACTATGTCAGAAGTTGACTGCAGTATCAGCAGTCATCGCAGAATGTCATCCGCAGCTCGCAGCAACAATGTAAGAACATTATTATTTTTAATTGGGTTATAATTAACTGAGCATCAAAATATTAAAGTTTGTCAGCTTGTTTATAAATTTATATAGTTAATATTTTGTGTAGCAAAGCAAAAATAAGTATTCGGCACAATATACAGAGTGTAAAATAAATAAGGAATATTTAAATTAATCTTTTAATCTAAATAATTAAAACAAAGACGTTTCGAAACGTTTTTTAAATTATTTAGATTAAATGATTATTTCAGGAGATAATTTTAATATTCTTTACTTATTTTAAATCATGTATTGCTTGCCATTTTATTTTTCTGAAAAGCTTATTTACTATTCTTGGCTTTCAACAAATACTTTTAAAAATTGTTTCATATTTTTTTGTGTTTCGTTATTATTTTTGGTATTCGTTTAATTATTTCTGGTAACAGTAATTTATTATTATTGATAAAATTATTTCGGTGCTCATTTAAATTATTCCCTTTTTATAGTTTCTTATATTACTAACAGTTTTTACTGATGAAAGGCGGAATTTACTCTTTGAGGCACTAGAAACAGTTACTTTGATTGTTTTTTACAATATTTTTTTGTTCCACATTAGTAAACAAATTTACAAATAATAATGAAATCCTGTCAGTTGTGTTAAAAATTGTATTAAATTATTTGAAAGTATAACTAACAAGTAAAGTAAATAAATATAAATATATCATCACGCCTTTTACCCATTACTGGGTGTGGCACTCTGCCCTAGCAGATCTTAGTAAGTGATATATTTATGCACGTACCAGCCGTCAAATCAAGGCCCCAAAGATGTTAGTGGAGAAGACACAAAGAATAATTTTAAATAAATAAATAAATATATCATCACGCCTTCTACCCATTACTGGGTGTGGCACTCTGCTGAAGCAGATCTCGGTAAGTGATATATTTTGCGCGTGACGTGCGGTTACCAGTTGTCAAATCACGGCCCCCAAACATGTTAGTGGTGGAGGAGCCACAGGGATAGCTTTTTCAAATTATGATTATTTTAAATAAATAAAATAAATATATAATTCGCCTTCTACCTATCATTGGGTGTGGCAGCACTACTGCCTTCCTAGATCTTGATATGTGCTATATTTATGTGCGTACCAGCCGTCGAATCAAAGCCCCCTAAATATGTTAGTAACGAGAAGTCACAGGGATAATTTTAAATAAATATATCATCATGCCTTTTACCTATTACTGGATGTGGCACTCTGTCGTATTTATTTATTTATATTTTAAATTACCCTTGTGGCTTTGCTCTTCACTATCATCTTTGAGAGCTTTGATTCGACGGCTGGTACGCACATAAATATATCACTTATCAAGATCTGTGATGGCAGAGTACTGCCACACCCAATAATAGGTAAAAGGCGTTATTTTTATATCTATTTAAAATTGAAAGTTGAGCTGTAAAATAATCAGTTTGAATAAATAATGTTTACAAATGAGTAATAAATAAAATTATTTAGTATTATATTATAATGATGATATTATTTGTATTGATTACTAATAAGAGTAAAATAGTTTTTACTGTTGAAAGGAGGAATTCACTCTTTGAGGCAGTAAAAACAGTTACTTTGCGTGTATTGTACAATATTTTATTTGTTTCTCATTAGGAAACAAAAGAATCCTGTCAGTTGTGTCAAAAATTGTTTTAAATTATTTGGAAGTATAACTAACTTGCAAAATAAATAAATATAAATATATCATCACGCATTTTACCCATTACTGGGTGTAGCACTCTGCCTTATTTACGATATTAATTTATATTTTCAATTACCCTTGTGACTTCTCCGTAACTAACATCTTCGGAGGCTCATACGAGCATAAATATACTACTTATAAAAATATGTTATAAAAGGTGTTATAATATATTTATATTTATTTAAAATTGACAGTTAAGCTGTTTTAATAAATAATTTTTACAAATGTGTAATAAATAAAATAATTTAGTTTTATATTTGTAATGATGATGATATTATTTGTGCATATTAGTAATGATTTGTTTCTTTATTTGCAGACGCAGTTGTTTGTAGCCGCGAAGAAGCCAGTCTCCTGTCAAGAGTTTTCGTCCAGAGGTTTTTCTCTTGATGCTGACAGCGAATGCTGGGGAGATGGGATCAGCGACTTGCCTCTGAATATCATCCAGGTCACTCTTCCAGGCTTTATACCAACTTCAAATAAACATTGTATTCACCAAATAAATAAAACAATTACAATAAATATTATATTCACAAATAAATAAAACAATTGCAATAAACATTATTTATATTTGCTTATAAATAAAACAATTGCAATAAATATTGTACTCAGAAATATACAATATAATTGCAATAAACATTGTGTTCACATATAAATAAAACAATTGCAATAAATATTGTACTCAGATATATACAATATAATTGCAATAAACATTGTATATTCACATATAAATAAAACAATTGCAATAACCATTATATTCACAAATAAATAAAACAATTGCAATAAATATTGTATTTATAAATAAATAAAGCAATTGCAATAAACATTGTATTCTCAAATAAATAAAACAATTGCAATGAAAATTGTATTCATAAATAAATAAAACAATTGCAATAAACGTATTAATATATAAATACAATAATTGCAATAAATATTGTATTGATAAATAAATAAAACAATTGCAATAAATATTGTACTCAGATATATACAATGTAATTGCAATGAACATTGTATTCACATATAAATAAAACAATTGTAATAAATATTGTACTCAGATATATACAATATAATTGCAATAAACATTGTATTCACATATAAATAAAATTATTGTAATTTACTATGTTAAAAACAATAATAAATATGTTTTAAATTGATAATTTACAATAACTCTCTTTAAAACATATTTATTCTTTAAGAATGAAAAATATTGTAATAACAATAACAATATATAATATTCTTAAAGAATAAATATGTGTGAAAGAGAGTTGTTGTAAATTATCAATTTGAAACATATCTTTTTATTGTTTAAAAAAAATAAATTATACTTGTAATAATAATTTAAATATAAAATATTAGTATAAATAAATTGTACTTGTAATAATAATTTAAATATAAAATATTAGTATAAATAAATTGTACTTGTAATAATAATTTAAATATAAAATATTAGTATATGTTGTATACAACTTTGAAATAATAATAAATAATTTTAAAATTACGTCTTTATTTTGTTTAGAAATATAATATCCTATAGTATAAATTCGTCTCAAGTTAAAAAAATTTCGAACGAAGTTTAAATTCGGTGTTGAATTTTTAGTTCAAATATTGAACCAGAGATGGCGCCACTAGTATAGTTGCATTCCTGAAATTCCATTCGCATTCCTAAAATTCCATTCGCATTCCGGAAGCCTCACAATCTATCCATCTTGGATTTGCCGCCCACCGCTTCACAGTCTAACACCCAGAAATTCCGGGGTGTTAGACTGTGAAGCGGTGGGCGGATTTTTAAGATGGATATAATGTGAGGCTTCCGGAATGCGAATGGAATTTCAGGAATGTCAGGAACGCATTCCAGAAATTCCATTCGCATTCCTGACATTCCTGAAATTCCATTCGCATTCCGGAAGCCTCACATTATATCCATCTTAAAAATCCGCCCACCGCTTCACAGTCTAACACCCCGGAATTTCTGGGTGTTAGACTGTGAAGCGGTGGGCGGCAAATCCAAGATGGATAGAATGTGAGGCTTCCGGAATGCGAATGGAATTTTAGGAATGCGAATGGAATTTCAGGAATGCAACTATACTAGTGGCGCCATCTCTGGTTCAATATTTGAACTAAAAATTCAACACCGAATTTAAACTTCGTTCGAAATTTTTTTAACTTGAGACGAATTTATACTATACGATATATTTCTAAACAAAATAAAAACATGTAGTTTTAAAATTATTTATTATTATTTCAAAGTTGTATACAACATATACTAAAATTTTATATTTAAATTATTATTACAAGTACAATTTATTTATACTAAAATTTTATATTTAAATTATTATTACAAGTACAATTTTTTTTTTTAAACAATAAAAAGAAATGTTTCAAATTGATAATTTACAACAACTCTCTTTCACACATATTTATTCTTTAAGAATAAGATATATTGTAATAAGATGTATGTTTTCGCAAACATATTATTACAATATTTTTCATTCATAAAGAATAAATATGTTTTAAAGAGAGTTATTGTAAATTATCAATTTAAAACATATTTATTATTGTTTTTAACATATTAAATTACAATCATTTTATTTATATGAGAATACAATGTTTATTGCAATTATATTGTATATATCTGAGTACAATATTTATTACAATTGTTATATTTATATGTGAAAATATTTCTGAGTATAATATTAAATTACAATCATTTTATTTATATGTGAATACAAGGTTTATTGCAATTGTTTTATTTATTTATCAATACAATGTTTATTGCAATTATTGTATTTATATATTAATACAATGTTCATATTGCAATTGTTTTATTTATTTATAAATAAAATATTTATTGCAATTATTTTATTTATTTGTGAATATAATGATAATTTCAATTGTTTTATTTATATGTGAATATAAATAATGTTTATTGCAATTGTTTTATTTATTTCTGAATATAATATTTATTGCAATTGTTTTATTTATATTTGAATATAATGTTTATTGCAATTATTTTATTTATATGTGAATACAATGTTTATTGCAATTGTTTTATTTACTTGTGAATACAGTGTTTATTGCAATTGTTTTGTTTATTTGTGAATATAATATTTATTGCAATTGTTTTTTTATTTGGTGAATACAATGTTTATTTGAAGTTGGTATAAAGCCTGGAAGAGTGACCTGGATGATGTTCAGAGGCAAGTCGCTGATCCCATCTCCCCAGCATTCGCTGTCAGCACCAAGAGAAAAACCTCTGGACGAAAACTCTTGGCAGGAGACTGGCTTCTTCGCGGCTACAAACAACTGCGTCTGCAAATAAAGAAACAAATCATTACTAATATGCACAAATAATATCATCATCATTACAAATATAAAACTAAATTATTTTATTTATTACACATTTGTAAAAATTATTTATTAAAACAGCTGAACTGTCAATTTTAAATAAATATAATTATATTATAACACCTTTCATCCATTATTGGATGTGGCAACACTCTGTCGTCGCAAATATTTTTATAAGTAGTACATTTATGCTCGTATGAGCCTCCGAAGATGTTAGTTACGGAGAAGTCACAAGGGTAATTGAAAATATAAATTAATATCGTAAATAAGGCAGAGTGCTACACCCAGTAATGGGTAAAATGCGTGATGATATATTTATATTTATTTATTTTGCAAGTTAGTTATACTTCCAAATAATTTAAAACAATTTTTGACACAACTGACAGGATTCTTTTGTTTCCTAATGAGAAACAAATAAAATATTGTACAATACACGCAAAGTAACTGTTTTTTCTGCCTCAAAGAGTGAATTCCCCCTTTCAACAGTAAAAACTATTTTACTCTTATTAGTAATCAATACAAATAATATCATCATTATAATATAATACTAAATAATTTTATTTATTACTCATTTGTAAACATTATTTATTCAAACTGATTATTTTACAGCACAACTTTCAATTTTAAATAGATATAAAAATAACGCCTTTTACCTATTATTGGGTGTGGCAGTACTCTGCCATCACAGATCTTGATAAGTGATATATTTATGTGCGTACCAGCCGTCGAATCAAAGCTCTCAAAGATGATAGTGAAGAGCAAAGCCACAAGGGTAATTTAAAATATAAATAAATAAATAAATACGACAGAGTGCTACACCCAGTACTAGGTAAAAGGCATGATGATATATTTAGGGGGCTTTGATTCGGCGGCTGGTACGCACATAAATATAGCACATATCAAGATCTAGGAAGGCAGTAGTACTGCCACACCCAATAATAGGTAGAAGGCGAATTATATATTTATTTTATTAATTTAAAATTATCCTTTGTGCCTTCTCCACTAACATCTTTGGAGCCTTGATTTGACGGCTGGTACGTGCATAAATATATAACTTACTAAGATCTGCTAGAGCAGAGTGCCACACCCAGTAATGGGTAAAAGGCGTGATGATATATTTATATTTATTTACTTTACATGTTAGTTATACTTTCAAATAATTTAATACAAATTTTAACACAACTGACAGGATTTAATTATTATTTGTAAATTTGTTTACTAACGTGGAACAAATAAAATATTGTAAAATACAATCAAAGTAACTGTTTTTAGTGCCTCAAAAGAGTAAATTTCGCCTTTCATCAGTAAAAACTGTTTTACTCTGCTAGTAATATAAGAAACTATAAAAAGGGAATAATTTAAATGAGCACCGAAATAATTTTATCTATAATAATAAATTGCTGTTATACTGAAAAACGTTATAAAGATTGACTGACGTCATCCACATCCTGATAAAACTTCATAAAATCATAAGAAACTAGTGCAATATTTTAAATAACAATTTAAAAAATAACGGCATTGAAACATAAATTTTATATAAGAATAATGAACAATAGCTACATTTACTATCGATTCATGTATTGAAACTAATTATTTTTCATTTTTAAAAATTATTTTATATTTTGCACGTTAACATGACACATAATTTCTGTCTTCATCGAGTTGTCATTGATCTGTCAGATTCATAAACTATTGTTTCAAACATAAAAAAATATATTTTAGGATTTTGACTTTCACATACATTAGTTTTTAAATGCTATATTATAATTTTGATGACGTTAGTCGATCTTAATAGCGTTTTCAGTATACAAATTGATTTATATTCATCTTTTCCCTCAAATATTTTTGCCAAAAATAAATGCAGAACATTTAACAATGAAAATATAGGTAGTCAGCCTTGATAACACAATATAGCACAACGGTAACTAACAATCCATTAGATGTTATCTATAAAAAATATCTAATAGATTGTCCGTTAACTAAAGTATTGTGCTATAAAATAAAGATTCATTATTTTAAAGTAAATCATTATGTTATAAATTTTAAACAAATAACAAATATGTTTGAAAGAGATTTTAATTTAAAACAATATAATTATTAATGTTTTTAACAGACTTTGGCTAAAATGCAGTATCACTGACCAATTTTTAAAATTGCCCCCACCACTATAATGACATTTACTTATCAGTGAGCCTAAAACTTTTTCAGAGATTTGAAGCTCATCGCAAAGGAGTATAAATATCATAAATGTATGAAAATGGCAAAGGCCGAGATAAGGTTTGGTTAGGTTAGAAATAATTCTTTTTTATTTCCTAATAATTGTAGATTACATCATGTTTGAAGCTAGAAAATGTTTTTCAAATAACAGTTTCGAAGCTCTGGTTTATTTAGTAATTTTTAGGGAGTTTTGAAATTCACAAAATTTTACCAACCTAAAATTACATTTTTAAAAATTGGTCAGTGATACTGCATTTTTGCCCAGACTTTTATCCAAATAATTTTAAAATAACAATTTTCTTACATTGATGTTGCGAGCAGCGGACTCGATGTTCGATCTCGGCTTTGCTGATGTTGCTGCCAAGCTTCTGAGACGTTGCAAGAGAAGACGATGACTCAGATGATGGTGTCCACGATGATAACAGTTCCAGTGAAACTGGTAAGAACACCAGCTGCTCCACGATGATGATACAAGCTCCGATGACGTTGTCCAGGATGGCGACAGCTCGGGTGACGCTGGTATGAACTCCAGCTGCTTCACGATGATGATACAAGCTCCGATGACGTTGTCCAGGATGGCGACAGCTCGGGTGACGCTGGTATAAACTCCAGCTGCTTCACGATGTAGGCAGAGGCCGCGGGAGATGCTTGCAGGTCTCGACATGCTGATGATTGATGAATCTGAAACATAAACTCAGAACACAAAGCAATAAAAAAGAATAACAGACAAGTTATGATAAATCAGCAAACAGCATACATCATTCATACCACACATCCCATTCAGACCAAGGGCGGATCAAGAAAATTTTCATTTTGCCTTTTTTTAAAAAGAAAACATGCAATTCTGATAAATAATTCTGTAATATTTGTGTGGAATATATATTTGAATGTATTTTGTATTCTATTCTTAGTTTTTAAATTTTAAACAGTTTAAAGAACTCGAAAAATATCTGACAATCCAAATTTTGAAAGCTTTTCAGAGTTGTTTCAGAGTATTACATAGTTTTTCAGCGATTTTATTTATTAAACTCGAATAAAAAAACACTTATAAAAAATTTAAAAAAAAATTAATTTCCGCCCTTGATTCAGACATTCCTTGTTCTTCAAGTTGTTTTCAGAATTGGTTTCTTGTTCTTTCTTGCCTTTTCCCTACCTAAGTGTGTACAAGTAGCTAATTTTAACTGAATCTACGACAAAGCAACCGAATGTGCTTGTCAATGTATCAAAACGTGAGCATATTCCGTGCCCCGACCTCTCGGTTTGCGCCTAGTGAACCTACCCGGCTGTTGGGAAAATGGTAAACAGTGCTAGGCTGGCAGCACGGCTTCTAGACCTCCCAATGACTCATTGGTACACACCTCCGAAGAGGCTGGTTTGTGCAGATTCGGCTACGCCACCAGCTAGACATCGGTTTAACACTCTCTCGCTAGGTTACACCAAGACAACAGCTAGCACGAGGGCCGTCCCTTCCCCGTCGCGGACGCTAATAAGACTTGCCTGGTGTATGTTGGGCTTCACGTGAAGCTAGCGTTTGTGGTGGACAATACAAAACCCGATATCGCGATAACCCAACCCACGAAACGATTTTTAGAGGCCTTCTAGCAAGGCAGAAATACCAACAAGTTAAAAGTACGTAGCGCGTCTGTTCACTTGAAAGGTTGCGAGGCAAGTAAACAATTTGTCCGTTTTTAATGAATGCTGGTTTCGACAAAAACTATTACGATAACTACAATGTATTAAAAAAAGAGACAGCGTACAATTAACAATAACGACGTTACGTTGTTTTATGTTACGACAGATAATTTAGTGCTAACTGAAGTTAACAAAAGTTACCTTGAACGATACAATAATAGAAATACATGAGACTTCAGATACAATATTCATTATTTTACTTTTGATATTATAATAATAATTTTATTAGATATTTCTTGACGTTTCTCAAAACCAATGAAATGCTTCATGGTATGTAACATTATTATACTGAGAATAATGCTCTTGTGATTATTCCCGGGAATAATCTCTGTAGGTGCTTTTGTTTGCGACAAATGAGAGGTACTTGTCAAATATTTATTTAAAACTGTCAACGCGTCGAGTAAATGTGTGAAAAAAATAGATTTTGTAGCATTTCAGATACAGAAATACAGCAACAAACTTTGGAAACAACTTGCAAGAATACATTAATAAGTAATCAATCGATATGGACCCAGTTTAAAATCTCTTAAATTGGATGAATAGACCTCGACAGCTAAGTCAGAAAATAATCTAATTAAATAGAGTTCGATAAATTAGAAAATAATTCTCCAGTATCTTTCTCAAACTTGTTGCCATTTGGCAATAGCCACTCGTGATTTGCCTGGCAACAAGTTTTCGAAAGATCTGTCAAATTATTTTCAATTTATTCTCACCCTCTTGTTATATTATTACTGAAAATATCCTAAAATGTCTTCGAGAGTTTTTCCTTAAAATCTCTCTCGAAATGACTCTAAATGTCTTTGGACACTTACGATAAAATTTCTTACCTGTTCTTTGAAGGTAAACCTATATTCAGTAAGAGTAGTAGTCGGAGGCGCACCAGGTCTTGATGACAATCGACACGTTGTTGTTCTTCACGCCTCGGATGCAGCCGTCGTCCGCGAAGGTTTTGTCCACGTTCTTTGATTTCATGCCTTGAATTGAGAATATTTATTAATTTTAATTTACTATACAACATGACAGACAGTATTTATTTATTTGTTACTTTGTGCAACAGGACCTCAGTACCAATTACACTAACTTCTTCTTAGTGGGATTCAAACCAATCAGTTGCAGTTGTAATTTTTTAATTAAATTTATGTCAGCGAGATTTCAACTTGCGAATTATTGCTTGAACCAAAATTACAATAGCTTATTATGTTTATTTCATTATTTATTTGCTCCGATATATAACAGGAAATTAAATTCAATGACAATATAGTGGAGCTTCATCTTTATATGATAACGGTAAAAAAAATTGTAACATTTTACTGTGAATGTCTTTAAAATCGTTGTAAATATCCGTTTGCACCAATGAAACTTAAATTTTAAGTTTGACGTAAACTGACAATAGCGCATCAAATATTTGACAGTAATATAAACATCTTCGTAAGATTTTACTTTGATTTATAAATATAAAAATATTTGATTTTACTTTGATTTATAAATATAAAAATATTTGATTTTACTTTGATTTGTTTTTATTTATTTAAGTCAGACATACATTTTAAGTTTCGTTGATGCAAACGAGTCATTTCGCCGCCGATCAGGTACAGCGCCACCAATTCCCACGCCAATACAAGGAACTAACTATCACATTCCAGCCAATTAGTGCACGAATGTAACAAGTATTGATTTTCTAAAATTCCATTCTGAACTTGATTACTGCTGCCATCTATCAAAATATATTAAATTCTCGGAACTACTCTCTAAGAAATACTTGTAGTTTTTTTTTTTAAGATTGTATAATTTTTTTTTATTGGCCTCAGTAGAATAAATTATATTTTCAGAACTGAATTTGTTTGGGATGCTAGTATATATTTCTACCTGTTTTTTTTTAAGATAAACCCATATCCAGTGGTAGTAGCCCATTCCTAAAATAGGTTCGCCGCCGCACGCTCAGGTTTCCATTTCATTCAACAGTAGCTGGATGTACATTCGTCTTACACCTTCAGCTCTCTATCTCAAAAGCGCGTCTCTTCCGATAGTCTGCGCCCGTGTCAAAATTGCTTTACCAGAAGCAACTGCACTCTAGTATACTTGGAGCCCGCGGAGATGAGCTCTGAGTATATGTGGAGAGCGAACTAGAAGAAAAAAGTAAACACTGTACACTTAAAACCCATATAATATAAGCGGCAATATTTAGCAAACTTTCGCCAAAATAAACAATTTAAAGTAAATACAAATGTCCGTATCTCAAAAGGAATACGGCGAAATTCTGAGTGTAACTCAATTTCTAATAGCGATAAATGAAATCACGAAACACATGCATATTTTCTGACGATATTGTAATAATTAATCCTGTCATTATTATACTGAGAATAAAGCTCTAGTGATTATTTCCGGGAATAATTTCTGTAGGTGGTAGTTGTCAAATAATTATTTAAAATTGTCAACGCGTTAAGTAAAATGTGTGAAAAAATATCGATTTAGTTCCATTTCAGATACAGAAATACACCAACAAATTTTGGAAACAACTTGCAAGAATACATTAAATAATTAATCGATATGGACACAGTTCAAAAAATTTTAAGTGGAATTAGACCTCAACAGCTAAGTCAAAAAATAATCTAATTAAATATAACTAGAAAGTTCGATAAATTAGAAAATAATTCTCCAGTATTTTTCTCAAACTTGCTGCCATTTGGCAATAGCCACTCAAGCCTTACAACAAGTTCTCGAAAGATCTGTCAAATTATTTTCAATTTATTCTCTCTCTTGTTATATTATTACTGATAAAAAAAATAAACAAACAATAAAACAAAACGCAATCGACAGATTAAAAGTCTGGACAAGAGAATAGTTATTAACATTAAGTGCGGTACGTACATATAATTTGGCCGATATACCTATTTATTTGGCTTGTTAATATTAAATTATCGTAGTCATTAACGAACTGCTTCAAACTATTTTGACGTTTGTTCTGTCAGCCATCTTGTTTGTTATCTAGGTGCGTTCTATTTACCACAATTAGTAAATGTGTTCATTTTACTTATTTTTCAACAAAAAAAAACGCATTTATTTATTTCATCAGGACTATTGAATGATAAACAGTGGGATACTGAAAACGTTATAAAGATCGACAGGAGTCCTAAAAAAAATATAACTAGATGAATGGCATAAGTGCTGCTTTACATGGTATATATGTAATCGATTTTAAATTTTATTGTGTGTTGCTTTTTTGGAGATTGCAAGATTTAATTTTTCTTTGACTTCGCAGATATTAGAGAGCGTGGATCTACTAACTTTTAGTGCGTCCGGTATTCTCTAATAAATTTTAAATTAATAATGAAACCTAATGACATAAGGGTGAGCGGTCTATTATTTGCATATTCTTGTTAAAAATAAATTATTAAATGAAGAATCAGCAATTAATATTCCTTTGACAAATTTCTTTCCCTTGGCATTGCTATAAAATATCTTTTAAAAACTACTATAGGTCAAAGTCTTAGTCCTTACACAGATATTTTGATGTTTCAAACATTAGATCATGAATCTGACATATTAATGACAACTTGATATGACAGAAATTGTGTGTCTTGTGAACTTGCAAAATATAAAATAATTATTATAAATGAAAAAGAATTATTTCCAATACATGAATCGATAGTAAATATTTCATTTTCGTTAGTTTCATATTTTATGGGGGTAGCTAGCTCAGTGATATCGAGTCGGCTTATAGATCCCGAGAACCTAGGTTCGATTCCCACAACCGACAAAGATTTTTCACCACATTACAATTACCCCGGTGCCCTCTCACCACTAACATCTTTGGGGGCCGTGATTCGACGGCTGGTAACCGCACTTCACGCGCATAAATATATCACTTACCGAGATCTACCCCAGCACAGGGCTACACTCAGTAATGGGTAAAAGGCGTGATGATATATTTATTTTAATTATTTTTTTATTTCACATCACTATTTTAATTTATCTATCTCGTTGAAGATCATTTAAAATTAAATTAAAATCTTTCAAAATAATTTTTATCTAAATAAATCCCAAATTGTGGTCATTTGAAATAAAACTTTCTACCTGTTTCTTGAAGGTAAACCCATACTCTGTGGTAGTAGTAGTAGGTGATGCACCAGGTCTCGATGAAAACAGACATGTTGTTGTTCTTCACATCACCGATTCAGTCGTCGTCCACGAAGGTTTTGTCCGCAGAAAGCAATGCCACATTCTTTTATTTCATGCCTGAAAATGAGAATATTTATTTATTTTAATTTGCAACATGACAGATAGTATTTATTTATTTGTTACTTTGCACAACAGGAACTCAATCCCAATTAAAATAATTTTATCTTAGTGGAATCTAAACTACTCAGATACACGTATTTTTTTTAATACCAGTTGAAGCTAGCGAATTTTTTTGCTTGAATCAATATCATTTCATTCAAACAACTACAATAACTTATTATGGTTATTGTATTATTTATTTGCTCGGCCACATAATAGGAAATTAATTTAATTACAGCCAGTGGACCTACAGCTTGAAATGCAAAGGATACAAAGACAAAAACAAAATGCAACATTATGCTTGTCTTTAAAATGGTTGTTAATACCCGTTTGCACCAAGGAAACTTACATTTTTAAGTTTGACAAACTGACAATATTGCATCAAATTTTACATTTTACTTTGGTTTGTTTTTGTTTATTCAAGTCAAATATAAATTTTAATTTTTCCAAAATGTCGACGTCTATCAGGTACTAGCGCTACCAATTCCCACGGCAATATAAGCAAGTAACTACCACATTCCTCAGCCACTTTAGTGCAGTAATATAAGTATTGATTTATTCAACATGTAAATCACGCCAAGGTCAATTCAAATAAGAATTTGGATGATACTTGTCAATAAACAAACAATATTATTAATAAATCAATAAAAAATAAAGGGTTTTCAGTAGATTAATGAACAGAGTGTGAACGCAAAGTATAAAAACAATATTTCCAGATGAAATTTATATCCAAATGCTTAGAATAAAGTGTATACTTACAAAATACACTATATTTTATTAATATTTTCTGATATATTTACCTAAATACACTAATTTTCTATTAACAAACCTTAACGAACCTGTATAACATCTGAAAAATACAAGGCGCATGCCCCATCGCTAAAGACTAGCCCAGCCAACTAATCCACGAGCAGTATTTAATTCCAGTGCGCATCAAAATGTTTTGCTACATATTTTACATGGAATATTTATTGCTTATGAAAAATATTATATTTATACATGTTACATTAAGCCCCTGGCACATATAGCGTCAAGACTCCGAGTCTGCTACAAACTGCTGAAAAACTGAGAGTCACGTCCAAAACGGGTGTCACATATAGAGTCGGTGTTTCTGACAGTCAGAAATAAATATTTGTTAATTTTAACGTGTTATTTGTTAATTTGTATTATTTAAAATATTTATCGACTATTAAGAAATATAAAAACTATAAACTACGAAATATAAAAGAAAAAAATTAAATTAAATAAAAATTACATGAACTATAAATGAAATATAAAAACTTAAATATATTATTTAAAATGTTTGTCGATTATTAAGAAATATAAAAACTATAAATTAGGATATATAAAACAAAAAAATAAATTTAAAAAAATGACTTGAATTATAAATGAAATATGAAAACTTAAAAGTTTCTAACTATGTATAAAGTAAATGAATTTAACTATAAAAATGTACAAAAATCAAACAAAAACATAAACAATAATAATTCATACGTCAAACAACAAAGGAAGATATGGAAAAAACCAGCATCATAATGAAGTTGGTTTTCGGCAGTCGTGACTGCTGAAAATAGAGGCGTTTCTATTTTTGGCAGTCAAAACTCCGAGTCTGGTAGACTCGGAGTTTTGACGCTATATGTGCCAGGGGCTTTAATAAATATTCCTATTTTTCTTTTAATATGAAATATTTGTTTCATAAATATATTTTTAGGCTGTCTAAATGTTCTTTCCTGTTATTGCTTTTTAAATTAACAACTGTTGTTATGGTCATGTGTCCGCTACTTATCATGTTTTTTTTTTTTATTTATTTTTTTTATTTTATATTTCGTAGTTTATAGTTTTTATATTTCTGAAATAGTCGATAAATATTTTAAATAATACAAATTAACAAATAACACGTTAAAATTAACAAATATTTATTTCTGACTGTCAGAAACACCGACTCTATATGTGTCACCCGTTTTGGACGTGACTATTTTTCAGCAGTTTGTAGCAGACTCGGAGTCTTGACGCTATATGTGTTAGGGGCTTTATCTTTAGATATTTGGTCTGTGGGCTTTATGTAAAGCCAGTCCTGTGTGGAACTGTTGAAATATTTAAAATATTTATCCAAAATTACAATATAAATATATTGCACAGTAAAATTAATTTGGGTTATTTTCTTTTTAGTGCCACAATTGCAAATGTAGTTGCAATATATTTGCACTCTAGCTCTAGTGCTCTACTCTGAATATAAAATGTACTATACAGTCAATTGATTATAAATGTGAAAGTTGTCAAAATGTCATAAGACATGTGTGTGCTATTATAAAACCTTTAAAAACATGTTTATATAGAATGTTGTGCTGTTTTAAACTTGATTTTTATAAATATTTCTTAATTTAAAGTGATATATTTAGTACTAACTACAAAACTTAACTATTTTTTTTTGTGTCTGTCATACTGACAGCTGTTGTTTATTTGACGGGTTTTATGAATTACTTGACGAAATATGTTTTCTGCATTTAAAAGATTAACAGGTAAAGGAGATGCATCATCTTCAATATCTGGTAGTAATGGTAGGCCTCCAAGTCATCAGAGTATGTCAACTTCTCTTCAAAGAAAATTTGCAAAAGGAGTGCAATATAACAGTAAATTTAAATTGTTCATGTTTTAACATTATAAAATATATTATTTTACTCTTACAGTGAAGATAATAATCAAAGGAGATCGTAATGTTGGAAAAACTTGCTTGTTTTATCGATTACAAGGGTTAAAATTTTTTGAAGAATACATTCCTACAGAAGAGATTCAAGTGGCTTCAATTCAGTGGTCTTACAAAGCAACGGATGATGTTGTTAAAGTAGAAGTGTGGGATGTTGTAGACCGTGGGAAAAAGAAAAAAAGGTTTGAAGGACTAAAATTTGAAAATGCTCAAATTGAAATGCCTGAAGAACCTGCCTTAGATGCCGAATTTCTCGACGTTTATAAAGGAACAAATGGTGTTATTATGATGATGGATCTTACTAAAAGTTGGTTAGTATATTTGTTACGAGGAAATTGACAAATTTCTTATCTGCATATTTTAAGGACATTTGATTATGTGCAACGGGAGCTGCCAAAAATACCAGAAAATATTCCAGTTATTGTACTTGCTAATCATTGTGATATGGCTCATCACAGAACAGTTACTTCCGATCATGTTACTTTTTTCATAGAAAGCTTCGCAAGGTAATCAATCAATATATCTATTATTTATATAAATTAATTCTGCACTATATTACTTTAGTCAACGTAGCGCAGAAGTACGATATGCTGAATCCTCCATGCGGAACGGTTTTGGTCTAAAGCTGTTGCACAAATTCTTCAATCTTCCTTTCTTACAACTTCAAAAGGAAACATTGCTTAAACAATTAGAACGTAATGAGCAAGAAACAAATTTGACTGTTCAGGAATTAGACATGTTTTTTAATTCGGATGAAGCAAACTATAATAAATTTTTAGATAATTTAGTTAAGAAAAGGCGTGAGGTTGCTGATTCGAACGCAAACATTCCAGCTCCAAGCTTGACAACTTCTTCATCTCTGCACCAAATGAACATAGATAAAAGCGCAGGAATTCCAAATGAAGTTAAACGCTCTCAGTCTGGTCCGATTTTCATTGGACCAGGCAATCCTATTCCTGTTCCCTTGAATGCTTTGCGCTCTAGTTCCAGTGGAAAAAATTCTATAAATAACACAAATAATAGTTTTGCTAAATTATCAATTAAAGACGCAAGTGAACTGAAACAATCAGATGGGACGACGATTACATCGTTAGAAGAATTTTGTCCGGATGGAGGTCAACTTGATCGAAGTTTTCTTGAAGACGTTAGTAATTCTTCTCAGCAAATTACTCAAGAACCCATGGATTCAGACAGGTATAAATATATTAGCTATTGTTAAATAAATATTACTTTCATAATTTATTCTTAGTGATGCAGATACTGGTAATCCTCTTGTATCAGAATTTCAAGATGATTTGGATCCCGATGAATTTTTACAATCTAAACCAAATGTGGCATTTCAGCCCCTTGATAGTCAACCATCAGTTGTGAATGTAAATAAACATAGTTCAAATGACGATTTGGATGTCGAAAAAAATGTGGTAGCGAATGATGAGTATGACTCCACTCTTAATTCAGAAATATCAGAAATTACATCTGAAGCATTTGATACCTGGCTTAGCACAAACTCCAAATGGCGGCGCTCACCAGAAGGTTGGAATGCATTATTTATTTTAATTTATATAATTCAATATTGATTTTTGAATTAGGAGGAGAAGACGTATCAGCAATGTGCCAAACTTTAGATTATAGCGGCAGTACAGTGAATGATGACAATACAAGTGTTACTTCGTCGAATATTCATGCAGAGCTTTTAGGAAGTTCTAAAAAAGGCCAAAGTTTACCAGGTTCAAGTGACAGTGAACATGGAATTTCATTTAATATCCCTTTGGATAAAGAAAAACGTAAACAAGACAAAGAAAGAGTAAGTATCATAAATACAATGATAATTAAAATGTTATATTTGGTTTGTTGTAGTCTGATAAAAAACATAAACACAAGAAATCTAAAGATAAGGAAAAAGATAAAGAACGCGATTCTTCAAAAAATTGTGAAAAGAAGAAACGACGACATTCACGAAATGAAGTTTCTAGTTCTAGGAGAAAAGAAAAATCTAGAGATGAACTTGAAGAATTTCTGAACGGAGTCGGAAATCATTCAATTGATGATAGTTATGAAGCCATTTAGCGAATGTTTGTATTTGTTTGATTGTCTAAAACAAAATTATTATACAATGTATGGGCAGAGCGCTACATGTGCACAATATTTCCCAGTTTCTAATAATAATCGTTGTATATTCTAATATTTCTTTGTTAATACGGTGAAGCTTTGTGTACAGTGACAACTGTAATTATTTTATGACAATGTTAAAAATTATAGCTGTGATTATATAATATCAGCAAAGATGTAAATGCTTTATATGCATTATTTAATTTTTTAACTATTTTGTTTATTATACATAAATATAAATAATAAATGATTTTAAAATAATTAATATTTAAGAAGAATGTTTTTGTATTTTGTTACAGATGAATTTTCAAAGACATTTTTAATATCATGTTATATTATTTATAGCATAACTTGTAATAAACAGAATATTATGTTCAATATGAAACCAAAGTGTTTTTTCAAAAATATTTTAAGGCCTAATGATATATATTTAAGGTATCCGTTCATAATTTTATAAAAGTTGCTGATGGAATATCTATATTTAATTGTGCAATATGAACAAATAAAAAAATAATCTTTATTGGTATATCTGAACTGAAACTTACAAAATGACTAGTTAGTCAATCTCCATATCTTTGTTTGTTTCCGAGTGAATTGGTTCTGTACTTTCTGTTTTCTTTAATTCTGATGTAGATTTTCTATCGATCGTATTTGCATTCGCGTTTACTGAAATTTGTTGTTCCAAAAACTTTTTACTAAATCTACGCATTTTTATGTTTTGAAGAAATCGTAATTCCCCATTCCATTGCAATAAAAATGTAACATTTTTCAAATTCAATAAATCGGGAATTTCTGTAAATAATTGGTGAAATAATTTATGGAGTTTTTAAATGAGAATATTATTACCTGTTCCACACGTGTTATATTCTTCTAATTCTCGTTTCTTCGTCATATTTATGATGTCTTCTCTGCTTGCATGTTGACGGTTCTTTCTGGATCCTATTGAGTGTTTAATGTTAATTTGTTCAAGTTCTTCATTAAATCTAGCTAAATACTCAAGAATCATATTTTGTATTTGTTCCGCAGAACAAACAATTGCACCAGATGGTATTTTATCTCGGAACCAGGCTACTTTCTCTGCGATTAGATTTTGTTTCATATATTGTCCGGTTTTTGTTTTCTTTCGATTATCTTGTCTATAAATTTTAAAACAGCTAAATTATAGTTCATGTATTATTATTTAATAACATACTTACTTTTTGATTTGTTTGGTCAGTGCAATAGTTTTTCGGCTGTTCGGATGTTTGCATTTTTCAATTTCTTTCTTAATATTAGGCTGCAATCATTAAATAAATTAATTACATTTACATCAAGAAGATTGAAGAAAGATTACCATTGTAAAAAAATTAAATACGATCTATAAAATGAATCAAAAACTTATAAAGCACGTGTTATGTCAAATACATTTCGTTAAAAGGCGCTAGAGGTCCATTTTGTGACAGCTAGTTGACACTGAAATATGATTTTATTTCGTTAGCTTGAAATTTGCACTGTTGTTATTTAGAACAAGATAATTACATATTAGTAGCAAAAATGGCATTTCGGTGTACAAATTATTTGGCAAATAATGTTATTCGAAGCAAAGGAAGGTAAAATCTGATGAAATTACGTCCAATTTTACAATATAACCTACAAAATTATTTTTAGTGGCTGGAATGTGCAAAGAAAGTTTTCTAAGATTAACAACGGCTCTCCAATAAATACACCTTCCAAAGAACAAGTAACTAAAATGCCACCAATGAATCAAGCCGTACCAGGACTTCCAACACCTATTTACGCTACCTTGCAAGCTGAACATCAGTTAACTCAAGTAACAACTCTTGCTAATGGCATTACAGTAGCATCTGAAAACCGATTCGGAGAGTTTTGTACAGTAGGAGGTATAAATTTTATATTAATATATATGAAACTGTTTTTTTCTAATGTTATGTTTTATTTTCAGTGGTTATTGACTCAGGTTCTCGGTATGAAGTAGCTTACCCTAGTGGCATTTCACATTTTTTAGAAAAGTTAGCTTTTAATGTGTGTATTTATTTAATGATGAAATATTGTACGAGATTAATTTATATTTGGTTTTAGTCTACAGTTAATTATCCTGACAGAGATGAAATGTTAGTCAGTTTAGAAAAACATGGAGGAATATGTGACAGCCAAGCTTCTCGTGATACTTTTATTTATGCAGCATCTGCCTATGCGAAAGGCTTGGATGACATTATGAAAATGTTAGGCGAAGTTGTCCTTCGACCACAAATAACAGTCGACGAAGTTGACATTGCACGTCAAACAATTGGATTTGAGTTAGAATCTCTAGCTATGAGACCTGAACAAGAAACACTTCTTACAGACATGGTTCATGCTGTAAGTATAAAAAGAAATTCTTTAGAGAATAAATCTAAAAATGTACTTTCTATAGGCCGGATTTAGAGACAACACTTTAGGACTGCCAAAATTATGTCCTGATGGAAATATTAATAAAATAGACAGAAATATTTTATTCACTTACTTAAGCCAACACTACACACCCAAGCGAATGGTAATTGCGGGAGTTGGTGTTGATCATCATAAACTTGTTGAAGCTACACAAAAATATTTTGTTGATATGAAAACTGCTTGGGAATTGGATCCTGCTCTTGCCGTGAAAGATAATCAAATCGTTATTGATACTAGTGTATCTCAATATACTGGCGGCATTGTGCAAGTAAGGAAAGATTTTAATTATCGACATATTTGATAGAGTCGTTGTACATTTATTCATTAGATTCATCCTGCAATTGATCGACACCAAACATTCTTATTCTTATATAACACTTTTGCTTCATCTACATTCATAACTCCTTTCATATAAACTCGTTTATTCCTTTCACTCAAAATCTTTCGTTCACGTAACAAACCATTTATTAATAGATACTACTCATTTCAAGTACAATCTATTTAGTAATTTTACCAATATATACTTTTTTCACTAATCTTTCACTTGACATACGATGTACATGCCCAAACTATCTCAACTGACCTCACGTTCACTCTTGACTCTTCTAACAACATTTTTCCCAATCTCACACTCACTATACACCAACGTATTCTCGACACAACCCACTCTGCAAATACTTCATCCACTCCCAACATTCATTACTATACTTCAATGTAGACACTAACAAACTTCTCGAGATAGCAATGGTGCGCTACTTAAATGAACACATTGTAAAAATTCATTGATTTGGTCCAATATTACAACATTTAATGAAACATTGCATAAGTAATCAAGTCATATATAACAATATAACTCTACAAGAAATTACATAACATAAACAACAATTGGTTGAATTATTACAAAAAAAAAAAACTTACTCTTTAGGAAGAATGCGACATCCCTCAGTTTGCATCTGCAGGTCTTCCAGTTCTCTCCCACGTGATGATCGGTCTCGAAGGTTGTTCGCATCAAGACAAAGATTTCATCGCGATGTGCGTGTTAAACATGATGATGGGTGGTGGAGGTTCTTTTAGCGCTGGTGGCCCCGGCAAGGGAATGTATACGAGACTGTACACCAATGTCTTGAACAGATTCCATTGGATGTACAGCGCTACAGCGTACAATCATGCCTACGCGGATAGTGGCTTGTTTTGTATACACGCTAGTGCACCGCCTACTCATGTCAGAGAGATGGTTGAGGTTATAGTTCGGGAGCTTGTTGCTATGGCTGGATCGGTTTCGGACCAGGAACTTCGGGTATGATTTCCTAAAAACTATATAAAAATATTGTAAATGAAATAAATTTCAAGTTAGCACATAGTAGGCTTAAAAAAATACCTTTTGAATAAATAATTTTTAACTACTCATTTCAGTTAAAATATTGAAACAGCCATATTTTAAAAATGGAGAAAAAAAATGATTTTCATTCTTTTATTTAAATACAGCATTAGAATGTACTATTTTAATATAATACTTTTGTCTGTTTACCTTCATTTAAAAATCAAAATTATGGGAACAAAAAAAAGACTTATTTAACATTTTCATTCTTACCTAGTTACGTATGAATTTTTCTGAAAATATAAAAACAAATTTAAATAGTTTACTAATTAATGTGGTAACTTAATCAAGTTCGTAACTCTAATAATTTTCGAAATACCTTCAGTGATCCGACTTAATAAAAACTTATGTTTTGATAACATTACTTGTTTTAAGGTAAAATATGTGAATTATTTCAGAGAGCAAAGACGCAACTACAATCGATGTTGCTGATGAATTTAGAATCAAGGCCAGTTGTTTTTGAAGACATTGCTAGACAAGTTTTAGCGACAGGTCATAGAAAACGACCACAATATTTTATTGATGAAATTGGTAAATTTAAAATAATCTTAAAATAATTGTGACTACTACGTATTTTCTTATTTTAGAAAAAATTACCAAAGATGATATTGTGGAGATTGCCCGAAAACTTTTAAGTTCACAGCCTAGCGTAGCCGCAAGAGGAGATCTTCACAAGTTACCAAGTTTACAAAATGTTCAAGCTGGACTCTTAGATACTGAGGGAAAATCACCAAGAGGTAGGAAATTATCTTTGTTTAGGTAAAACTGTACATAATGTTGATACACAGATTTTATTACATGTGTTCAAATAATCTATTTATAATCATGTACTTCGTCATTAGATAAAAATGAAATTGTAAAATCAGTTATGATTTTTGCTGCAACATCTGTTTTAAAATATATGTGATTATTACTTGTTAATGTTTTATATTATTTGAAAATAAGTAGTAACAATAATTATCATAAGTAAAATTTTGAATGTCTTTTTTTTTTGTTATAACTTATTTTAGTTTGATCAAATAAACTCTTTTCAACTAAAAATTAATTCAGTTTTTTATGTTACCTGAAATTTTATACCTAGGACATATTAGAAGTTAAAAAAGGCCGTTTATGATTGTTCCGGATTATTTGGTAGGCTACATCTCCTAAGTCTTCACTTCCGTTTGAAGTTCTGTAAGTACATAACTTACCTACCTGTAAACAAATTGAAATATTTTTCAGTTGCACTGTTATTATATTTCTGAAAATAAATAATAAAAATAATTCTATATTTGAATTATATTATTTTGAGGGAAAATAGAAAACAGTTTATTACATATTAATTTAATATGGTTTTCATTTAAAAAATGATTATTAAGCAATGGTAACTTCATTAAACACTAATCTATTTGGTAATTACATGAAATGTAAGAACACATCATACAAAACAGACAAAAATGTATTCAGTGCTTATTCCATTCCAAAAAATGTCATCGATAGCAGCAAGTAATGGTCGTGCTGTCCAGAATGGACCAGCAGCGGGAGATAAGCTTGTGCTGTCGATAACATTTCTCACACGAAACTTGATGCTCGATATCGATAGACTAAAGACAAATGGGAATGTACCAGAACACTGGACATTACCATTTGTTGCTAGTTTTTTTTTTTGCTTACAGAGGTATATAACCACGAGACGGGTCGAGTATACCGGTGCACATGGGTCGATGTATCAGAGGGAATTGTCATTGGGTGCGTGAAGCAAATGACTGTGACAATGTGGTGAACGTTTGACCTTAGAACACAGTTGATCCCTGGAATTCCCAGCAGTACACATCAACTTATGTGCTACGAACTCTGGTTCTGGCTCCACTTATAATATTCTAAGTAACACGCGTGGCCAACGAAATCATGAAATCATACACTGTGGTAAATAATGCAAATTCAGTTTCTCAGGCTTCCATACACACATCCACACACCAATCATTAATAATACGTATTTAAAGCTATGTATTATAATATAGTAGAGTGAAAGTATGTAACCCGCATTTTTGTTCAATTGGCAGAATTTTTATTCATATACAATATATTATATCGAGACATTTCAAAATGGAATTTTAAAGTACAGCAGAACAAAAACTGTACATAAAGTGACAGATTTCTGTTGTCGTAGACGTACTTAAACAATAAATAAGTTACTTTCACGGTGTCATCACATGACATTACTGATGCTGTTATTTGATAACCACAATTCCGCAAGAAAATGATTGCCAGTATGTCATTAAAATGTATGGTATCATTATTATATTTGTACACTACCGATCTTGACTCGACTGATGAAATCATGGGTGAAGGTATAATAATTATAATAACACGCTAATTGTGGTCGCGAAATCGCAAAACGGATAACGGGGTAACGGAACCGTTCCGAACGAACTAGATCATAAAACATCAGCAGAACTGACATGACTGACATTAGGTACTTGTAAAAAGTTAATGTATTCGTTATGTGGTATTGGTAAGTACTGGTATATTGGGATAAACGAACGAACGGACGAACGAATGAAACATGACGAAATGAACAACGAACGAACGTTTGTTTTGTTTTAGTTTACATTAAAGAGCGGGCGGACGCCCGTCGGTGAACTGCGAACGTTATATGTATTTCACTAAATAATTGTTAGTCACAGGGGCCGCGCTAGCACCACCCCTGATCAAGATTTATAAGGCATCTTTGTTCAATGAACAGTTAACTAGTATAGATTTCATTTTTAAGAAAGTGCCATTCTCTCAGTAGAAAGGTGCTGTCGTCCTTAAAAATAGAACCATTTCACGCTAAAAGAATTATTTATAATAACAAATGTAATCGAAAGAGTTTAAATACATTATAGCACAAGTATTTATGTTTCATATCATAACAAGTGGAGCAGCGGCGGCGGCGACGGCGGGCGGCGCATGACTTGACGTTTGACGAGCGGCCGCCGCGCGTTTCCGGACTGCGGAGCGTCTGGCGTCTGTGCGCTCGGCGTCGGCATGTCTGCATTATAGTAGAGTGGTTCGGACTCGGAGGGTTCGCAGGGCGGGGTTGGGCTCGGTTCTCACGGCGGCACGGAGGGGTTCAAATTGCTGAGTTAGATGCAGACGCTCGCCTCGCACCTCGCAGGAGTGCAGTAACGAGTCACTCACTCACAGTTGTGTGGCACACTCTTTCACAGTTTTATATCACAGAAAAAATGTGTTTGCATAATAAGTACGATATAAAGAGCAAGTCAACGCATAACTGGACACAAAGTAACAAAATTCAAGTTACTGATTGATAAAATTGGCTTTTTCGTAAAATGTTGTAATTTTAAAGCACTTCAGGGAAGAATTATAATTTATTTAAGTTTAGGATGGTTCAGTGATGATCAATAAACTGTCCTAAATAAAACGACTATGTAATATTTAAACGAGAGCTATGTACAGTACAGCAGCGAATCCTGCACAGCGTATGGACCAGGTCAGGCCAGTCCGAGACATGAAAGTCTCGGATCTCGATTCTCGGTGTAGTGTGTCGTGGTGTTGGTGTGTCGTCGTGTACGCGTGTACGCGTGGCAAACGAACGAGTACGTTACAGTTACAATACAAATGATGACTGAGCGAGAAATCAACAAGAACGTCAACTGATTCTTAATGGCAGTATTGTTTGAAATTGCGTTATACTTGGGCTAGAAACTTGTGTATGTATTCAGTATTCACTCAACCAGCGTTCCAATGGTCACCGATACAATGCAACGATATCAATACCTGTCCACTGTCCACTTTCAGTCTGGCTCTGATGTTTTTACATGTACGAATGCATGCGGGCATTGCGGGCTTATGCTTACGAATGCGAATCGGATTCACTTCTGTTAGGTAACTGGAATTCCTTGAAGGCGAAACGGTTCGGGTTCGGTTCACTAAGAAACGTAAGTGATAACGCGACAGTTCCCCTTTTGTTAGCACCAGTCGTCGTCATCAGAGTCCGAGTGGCGGCTGCGGTTGGTTGGCTTGGGCTTGTAACCGTTTGGGACGGGACTGGGCAACATGCGACCGCCGCGACCCATGGCCACGGCCTGCTCGAAGCTGAGCGGTGCCGGCGCCACGTTGCCTGGTGCGTGCCCATAGGGCGGCGATAGCACATCCGCCGGGTTCTGTAGGTGGCCCACGCCAACGGTTACGTTTACCTCCCGCGCCGCTACGTGCTCACGCGGGTGGAAGCCCAAGCTGGGGCCGTGCGGCATGTTATGAGGCGTGTTGTGCGCCGAATGGGACTGTATCTGCTAACATACAAACAATAACATTATGACTTGTACATGAATACTTAGAAGTAACATAGTTACATGCGTCGGTGATGCGTTCAACTTGGGAAAGTTGATGGTGGCGGGACGCAGCTGCAGCGTGGAGGGCTTGCAGGGTGTAGGTGGCAGGCGACGGCCCTGGCCCCGGCGCCCGCCGAGCACAGGGTACGAGTGCTGCACGCTGGCGGTCACGGCGGACGAGTGCTGCATGGGCTGATTGAGACCGACAACGGCGCACGCTGTAACAATATAAACACGACGCTCAGTACGCTGGTGGCCGCCACGGCCACGGGCCATGTCGGTGTTACCGATCGTGGGCGGTCCATGAGTGTGAGAGTGCGGCGTCGGACTGGGCGACCTGGAGCGCTGGCACAGGCTCGTGGTGCCGTAGCCCCGGTTCGACCGCGTTGGCCCGTGCCCCGTGTTACCAGATCGCGACGTGTGCATGTTGTGTGACGTGGGGGAGGGTGAACGAGCCGGACTTGTGGACGCCGACCAAGAGCCTGTGCGAACACAAGTGCCCAATCATACAACCACTGCCCGCTTACTACCCCGTCTCCGTCTCACAGTATTACTTGTAAGTTACAACATCTAGTACACTTGTGTTTATACTGACCACGAATTCGGTGACGCTGCGAGTGGCCTCGGTGGTCATGCTTTACTATCTCTACTACGTTGGACACGGTGTCCGAAAACCCGATGTCATGGTGCAAGTGCGGGTGGCGTCTTCGAGGCGACGGGCTGCGTTGTAATGATGGTGAATTGGCGCGCCTAAATGAATGGATGTTTATAATCTCTTTTTTCCATATTCGTTTCATATTTCATTAACCTGAGACTGGGTGACCTCCGATGCGAATTGTTGTAAGTAATCGGATGTAGGTGCTGCTGGTCGACGATGCTATCTTCGGACGGGTGTCGCGACGCCGCCATGACATCCTGCAGCTCCATCATCTGTCACACAACCATAATTTTCATTCCAAGCTCGCGACACCGCTAGCGCGGCAGCATATCGACTCCTTCTGACTGAATAAATCTCATTCATACCATGGCCATACAATCAGAAGAATACTACTAGAGTCCATGCAATAAGAAGTTAAGCATGCGATTCGTGCAACACATAGAAAATAAAATTCACTCAACATAAGTGAACAGGTTTTTACTTTTTGTTTCTAGAAACTTCTAGGTAAGAATTTCAAGTTCTGTAGACTAATTTCACCTATAGCTTAACTTAACCTGATGCAATTTTTGTCGGAATTTAAACGCTAAATTCTGCCTGAAAATCTAATAAACAGATCTATCATTAGTTGGAAAACGTGTAGATTTTTTGACACAAAAATATTGTAAAATATATAAATTATCTGTTGGATATTCTAAATGAATCTATACTATTTTGTTTTCATGTCTATCTACAATGGGACCTAGCAATTATCTTTTATTGGGGTAAATTATAATGATGTTAATAACACATTGATAAAGTTACCAATACATGCCGGCCTTTCACCTTTTTATTCCTAGAACAAAATAAACAAATATTAACACAAAAATTGGCGTAGCTCACTGACATTTCACACTGGTTCAGAAATTTTATCAAACATTGATTAAAACTCCAAGAACATTTTCTGTCTAGAGAAGGATTTAATATTTCGAAAAATTGTATTTTAAAAATTAAATATTTATGGAAAACAGAAAAACTTGTTAGTTATTTCGGGAAAAAGTTTGATTTTTGAAAATAAGTTCTGAAAGTTTACCTTAGGGACCGATTTCGCATAGTGTTTCGTCTAGCAAGTGTAGCAAGAGATCTGGTTTCTTCTTGGTGGTCATGTTCGCTGGTGGAATTGGCCATGAGGGGAACGCCCTCAAGGCTGAGCGATCCAGCTCGGCTGCCCCCCGTCCCCCATTGACCGGCCATGTCCAATAGGCAGTTAAAAAATGATGCTTTCTGCCATTCAACAAATGTTACAAGTTTCATATTCTAATCCAATATGACACTTAATGTACATGAAATCAATTCACGGTTAAATCGGAGTTCCTAGTTTTTTTCACTACAAACTCTCTAAAGCTATTTGACTAGTTCGCTAAATTATGATCCTAAATTCCAAAATCAAAATCCAATTTTTTTACTAATATTTTTGTTCGTAAATGCTCACTTGTGTCCAATATATATATTTTTTTCTGTTTAATTAATACCTGTTTTGAAGCTAGAACGACACAAGTTACATAGATAAAAGAGCATTCCATATGCAAAACATGCAGAAATCCTAATTTAAAAATGACATTCAACTAGAAAAAGTAGGAAACATTCCAGAGACGTCACATTAAGAGAGAATTAAACTCATGCAAATATATTAAATATTATAAAATAGTATAGTGCACAATAGCTAGTAAGACATCACAACACAGTTTTCTCGCAAATTAGCAGTAGTCATTATAGGGTATTACTGTCAGATTATCATACAATATTAATCAAAGTACTTTTATATGAATCAAAGTTAATTTTATTGTATTATAACCTGTGACAAATATTAGAAGACGAGACTGTGCAACTAAAAGATTAGTTTCAAAATACCATACGTGTTTAAAGTATTTTAAAACTGCATCTAGATAATAGGAAAAAAACTACAAAAGATCAGACAGAAATACGAGGGAAAACGCTGATACAGTAACAAGAGGAACAGCTAACGCTAATCTACTCCAAAAGACTAGCTCTAGCTACTGTCCACTTGCACTACAGGACCTTACTATGAATGAGATGTAATTATCAATCGTGATTAGTTAAAAATATCTAAAATATTGCGCATTACAAAATCTATGTGGAAAATTTTTGTAAAGAACAATACGTAACAATAAGAATAATAAAAATAACAAGGGAGATGTTATATACTACCGCGTGGTTTGCTGTAGGGCTATTTCCAAAACCCTGTAAACAAATATTCATATGATGTATGTTATAGGGATACTAAACACAACAGACCACTGATAAATGTGTAGCTAGATTCAACCCTCTACCACGCAATTACAATATTTTCACTTCATTCTCTTTCAGTTAGACAAGCACAAGAATGTCATTTAAATATGCTAATAGTTCATTTATTATCTAAACATGGAAATATATAATTTTTATTTTAAAGAAACTGCAAAAGGAACAGAGAGATTCAAATTGTTATAGCACTAAACAGAGCTCTGAATAATTATTAGATAATTTGGAAACTTATACGAATTGTCAAAGTATATTTTTTCTATCTTCAATGAATTTTAAGAGATTTTAAAAAAATAACACGTAATATTATGGAAGTAAATAGATGTCCTATTGCAGTAGTAGGTTGAACGAACTCTTGATAAACCAGTGAACGATGAATGAAACAATAGAGGGAGATCGAGAACACGAATCGGTTGCACTAAACACTGTTCTACTTGTGCACTTCACCTGACCGCGAGTCTATCATCTAGTCAGGAGTACGACAACATCAGAGCAAGCACATACTCCGTACTTGAAGTGCACAAATGCCGTGAAACATCCGAGATTCGTTCTCACATGGATCAACATCAACAGACATGGGAAGGGCACACTACGTCTATCTAAGGCACCATCAACAATACGACGTTGGAGCTTAGACTTAGACTCGATAATTCAAAAGGCGGACATTACTTTGATTGTTCTTATGAATGATTCCGTTCAGAAAATGTAAAGTATTCTGTGAATGGTGGAGTACTTACTGGAAGGCCGGTGGGCTCGATTTGGCCGAACCTCGTTGAACGCCAACTTTCCAAGATTAACAGCCCACCGTAAATTTTTCCTACTGTCATTTTTCCTGTGTTGAGTTCATCAGTTCGAGGTACTAACAGATCTATCATATTTTTGGCTTGTAAGGGCCAGATATTTTTTATTGTTTCTCGCAGTTCGTCATCTGCTTGGTCCATTTCTTGCGCTATAATAAAACAAAGAATTACATATTTGCAAAGTATTAATAACAGGAAAAATTCGTACGAGATCGCATTTTAATACTGAGATTTTCACGAATCAGTGCAAAAAGTGTCGTTGTAAAGCTAACTCGTCCGTCTGCATCTACTGGCATATTCATCCGAATTAGCTTTTTATACGCTAAACGGTTCGGACATTTGTTGCCAAATCCCAATGGTGGATCCATATTTTTCAGCATGTCATACATTTCTGTGTAATGAATTTTGCCACTGAAAAAGAAAAACAAGTTTAATATAATATTCTTTTAATGTATCTATCAAAAAAAGTTAATTTTTATTACTATTACTGATTAAACAAGTTATTACTTTATTGAATTTTTCAAATTTTCTTTGATATGTTAAATATTTATTTCATGGCTTAAGTATTAAAAAACATCAATGAACAAACTTACGTAGCATTAGGATCATATTCCGCCCATATTCTGACGAATTCATCTAAATGATGTGCACCTAAGATTGAAGAATCTCTTGTGAGGTAATCGAAATTATCCATGATAACAGCGACGAATAAATTCAACATCTGCAGGAAAGTAACAATAATAAACAGCACATTTCACATTTTTATTCAATGTAGTACTTACGAGAAAAGAACAAAAGAATATAAACGATACAAAATATGCATATGCTAAGTTAGAACCACAGCTATTGTGTTCTTTCTCTGCTCGGGGATCACAGGGCTGACCTTTTATACACGATAACATTATACTAGGCCATGCTTCCCCCGTTGCACACCTGAAATCGCATTTCATTTGTCAATCTCCAAACTTATAATTCACTTATGAAATGTTATTCTTACCTAAATAGTAACATAAGGCCTTGGATGAAATCTCGAAAATTATTATGGCGAGTGATAGAAGTTTCTGGCACTAAAGCTATATTGCCAAACACCTACAAACACACATTATTAATTTATTAAGAGGTTTGACAATCAAATTCGCAAATTTACACTACATTATTGTAGCGTCTTCTTTCGAACTAGTTCCCTTGGGATGCTATATACTTATTACAGTGTCTTTACCATCTTTAAAAGCAAATTTACAACGTATGTTGAGGAATCGTGTTGTTCAATGTCATCATTATAGAGTCCTTTCGTTAATTTTTCAAAAAGAACTGGACTGACAATTGTTTCCTTTTAACATTTAGCTATATTAATGACATCAAAAGAGACGGTAGAATAAGTTTATAGTATCTTATAGGAATTATATTCTGATCAGGGTCGAATTAGGTACTGCGCCCCTCTAAGCACAAAATTTGGTGGGGCCCCTCCCCCAATAAAATAATTTTAAAAATTTAAAAAGTCACATTATTATCTCTTCATCAGTGCAAATACATATACGATAAATAAAAAATTACTTACACTGGCAACATTTAAGCAAACTCCCCGGTGAATTTAAAACAGCTCTTCATAATGTAAATATAAAAGTGCGAATCATTTGTATAAGTTGTAAACCAATTAACTAATGTCATCAGTCTAAGAATTTGGAGGACAGTGTAAACAATTTATACATTCAGTTACAAAATGTAATATTTATTCTACATTTAAAATAAATTAATATTTATTAAATGTTATATAAGTTAATTTTTGTTAATTAAAAATTGTGTAACACAATAAAATGTTTCATTAAAAATTAATCTACAGAAATATTTTATTTTTTTCCCCGGGGCCCCCGATGCATGGGGGCCCTAAGCAACTGCTTATTTTACTTATACATAAATCCGGTCCTGACCCTGATCCACGTAAAATGACAGTAAAATTATGAAGCTGTATCTTCACTACTCGCTGTGATCAACACTCAATTTAAGTTTATAAAATAGTTTTGTAAACATTTGTTTTTCTTTTAATGTTGTGATAGCTAATATTTTTAAAATTACTGCATTCTTACGTGAAATAAGAAATAGAAGGAAAACAGTGAATCTCAACAATATTGCCGGATGAAGTTAATTTAAGGCCTCGTAAATTTTCGATTTTAAAGATGAATAAAATAGGTACATAGAAAAAGAAATATTTTCAAAGTATTAAAAGAGACATACCTGCATTCCAATAATGGCATAGATGAAGAAAAGCATTGCAATGAGCAGACAAACATACGGCAATGCTTTGAAACTTTGTACAAAGGTCCACAATAATATTCGTATTGTGTATCCTTGACGAAGAAGCTTTATAAGGCGAGCCGCACGAAACAGACGGAGGAAGCCAACATTGATGAAATTTTCCTGCAAAATAATCACACATTTTAGATCGTCAAATATTTTCACTGATATTGCTTCTAAAAGAACTAATATAAATATGAGATAAATATTGTCTTACTTCAGAGCAACGATAGATTTTTAAACAGTACAAAAATATATTTGATATGTTATAAATACCACTGAATTTATTAAGCGTAGAAGAAAATCCTGTACTTGTATAGATTATGCATTTTCTTTTCTCCTGCAAAACAAAAAATATATCGGTGCTCTCTGGAAATCTAATACATTATTCTATTTCTAGTTAATATAATTACATCTATTCGTATGCATTATTACAGTATTTTGAATTCTACCAGATTATGATAATTTACGATATCACATTATCAGTACGACAAACAAATACACAGTTAGTAGAATTATGCACACACGTTACACTAGCGTACAAGTTAATAATAAACTGTAATATTAAATTATTATATTAAAACTACGACACATCTACCAAATATCATTAACATTACTAAACATTTATGACGGAGGATCAGAATGTAATTCTATGACAAAATAAATTTTTAATAAGCAAATTAAAATAAGAAATTAACTTTAAATATGTTATTTAGTATCATTTCAATATGTAATATGTTTTGCAAAAATTATTCTTGTTTGTAAAACATTCTTTCTTAAAATGTATGGTTCCATTAATTTTCTTCCTTCCTGTATTTCAACATTTCTTCAGAAAATATTGATAGTATTGGATTTGACATTTTTCTTTGATTTTGTATCATCTGCGTGAATTATTCTGACGTGTACTCAGTGGAATGTTCTTCATTTAATTGTATTTGTTCTTTAGGTAAAATTAGATTTAACGGAACTGATAGTTTAAAATGAAATAAATATAAAGAAACAACAAATATGTTTACATGTACATATCACATGCTACTCCTACAGTTTGAAAGTAGGCATCTATGAATTACATATGACGTTAATAAAATAATATAAACATAAATAATGGTTCCGTTTTCAGTTTTCTATTGTGGGGTTCCAAAAAGTAGCGGCTTACCTTTCCTTCTTCTTTTTGTTGTCTCTCCTTTTATCATTATTGTAAAAAATTAATACAATTAATTTGAAATAAAATTGACAAAAACTAAACATCTAAAATATAGTTATTATACGCGCAAAGAAATTGGAATTATAGTGAAAAAGAAACCTGCATGTGTTTATGATAATGAACTAGACTCTGATTCTGTAAGTAACGTGTGGTTCTGTTCAAGACAAATGCTATTTAAGAACTGTAAAAGTTTGAAAATGGAAAACTATCTGCTATACTTACACCAAATTCGATCACCATCGCGTCCACTATACTACCGATGACGGTGACAAAGTCGAACGTGTTCCAAGGATCCTTGAAAAAGTTCTGCGAAAACAAATCATTATTACCAGGCTGAAACGTAGGCGACGGTGAATCTAGTTGTTGAAAATAATTTCAATGATCGATCAAGATTCAAAATAAAAAGCTATTACAATTTTCAGATATCGTATATTTTGTGCTGTAAAACGGACAAGGAATGGATCAAGTTTGCATGCAAATGTCCTGTTACTAAAGCAAATTAGTAACTAGTTTCTATGTCTATGGGAAACAGTTACAGCTTTAGCACTAAGAATCTACTCTAAACACTAACTACTGTGACTGCAGGTGAATTATATAATATTTTGTTTCGAAAAGTAGAACATTGATTCTATTGATTTAATGATTGCGAAGTTACCTAGAAAAGAGTAAGTGAGTAAGTAGTAAGATTGTAAAAATGTTCTAGTTTTCGATTAGTAATGAGTGTCAAACAGTCAAAATGATGTTTACTTATGATTATAAGTAAACAAGCGATACCGCGAAGGTACCTACGAACACGAATACGAGACGAGTATATAAATAGAATGGCACACAGAAAACAAAACATCACGGACATGAATGAGAACTGATTGCTGGTACTCTTGTGTATGGAACATAGACTACTAGGTAGAGAGATAAGTTACCTTGACCCCAAAGGCGATGAGCTTCAACACAGTCTCAAGCAGGAACAAAAAGGTGAACACAATGTTCATGATGGCCAAGACGTCAGCGAGTAATGGTGGAGCGTCGTGGTACTACAAGACAACTGGCAAATGTAGCCAACACTACCAACTAAAAGTAATGCCTACCTTGTGCTAAACCCACCACCTGTCTACGAAGAGCTCCCAAATCCAAGCGATTCTCTAACTCATCGTCAATCAATCTTTATGTCAGATTACAGATTACAAAGTTACATCTTAGTCTACACAATCTAGTCTTTTTTCCAGTTAGAAGAGAGGTTTAGACTAAATTTTATTCTCACTTCGAATCCAATAAACATTGAAAATTAAATACTCAACATATAAGTAAAGAACTAAAGTTGAATAAGTAGGTATTTAAGCAGCTGTTACGATACGAGATACGAGTAATATCAATAGGTCCATTACGATTACGATCAAGAGAGGTGTGAAACGTATCATGATGTAAACTGTAGCGCTCCAATTGTGTTACAGTTGGTATTTTGTTAAGTAGGTATGTCAGTGACACATACAATAAAAAACACATGCACATGCATCCAGAAGTACCTAAGTATAATACCATGACCATGCACATACGCCACCAGTAGACTTTCACAATTCGTTTGTTGACATACTCTGCATAAATCGAGGTGCATCTACTGTGCAGTGCTGTGCAGGAACTGCGGGAAGGGCCGAAGTTACCAGGGTGGACAGAGTTCAATGTTTAGCAGGAGAACAAGGTCGCCAGGATGGGTGGGATAACAAAATAATCAATTTAAGATTGGTTAATTGTAAGGATATCTGAAAATTAATCAGTTATTTACAAAAATCGAACAGTTATCCACCAGTAGCTATTCAAACAAAACATCAATGTTATTGTTGAATTGAGACATGTTTTTAGAAATGCTTTTTAAAAGTTATTCGTTCACTGTTATAGTCTATTTGTTTGTTAAAAGAAAAAATATACAATCATTGCGCATATTTACATTTCTTAGATAATTATTATTGTCTCCAGTGTACAAAAAAGAACAATAATTATTATTATAAGAAATCAATCCTAATCAACTGCTGACGTCAAAGATCTGACAGTAAATTTCGATTGGATTAAAAATGGTAACGACATCGAAGTTGATTAAGTTTGACGCTGCAAAAGTAAATATGTAAGTTGCATAAGGTCCTACACAGCTTACCCGAACGCCAAACGCTATAATCTTCAAGATACACTCGAATGTGAACATCCCAGTGAAGCCCCAGTTGAGGTACTTAAGGACTTGCTTGTACATGTCGCTTTGCTTGTAATACTGTCAACACACACACACACATTCACTGACTGCAGTGTGTTACATACTGCTACGAGTTAGTTACTGTTAAAGTAGTGTTCATTGTACTACTACAAAGTACAACGCGCTATTGCTATACATTACTAACGCTAACGGACAGATTGTGACAATCACAGATTCGGTATTCAGATACTTGTATGCCGTACGATATATGATGGGATCAAGTAGTTGAATTCACGTATATATAAAAACAGAATAAATCCAGGGGCAGACAAGGTAGGGAAACACTAATGAGGACACAAGTACGTACTCAAATGTCATGATTGTCAATTTGAACAACAAACCAGGATTCCATTTTACATTCACAAACATGTGCAGCCACTGATCGATTATGGTAGCACAGAGCTTATAGTTATTCAGATGTTCACACATACACATACACGCATGCTACACTGAATGTCATTGTTTATAATATATAATGTAAAATATATATAATACGTTGGCGTGTTGCTTAACTATCCAAAGCTTCAAGCCTTCATTAAATATCCAAATATTCGATATGAGACACTCAGGTGTGATTATGTACAAATGAGGAGAGTAACCAATAACGCATCATCACTGTATCATAATACAGAGCACTGAATGACACTTGTACAAACAATACGATACGATACGAGTATTTCCAGGATGTTAGGTACGGTACCATTGTACAATTACATGTAGTAAAGCGGACAAAACAATTTTTACTCGTCACTTTGCCAGGCCAGTAACATAGAAACTCTGCAATTCACGTTCACACTATTTAATGAAGGGCTCTTATCAACGTACTCAGTATATAGATAACTATCGACTGTGTGATGAGCTGAAGCAATGACCTAATATTTAAGAGTCATGCAGTGTTCAATGTAAAATGTTTGCTGTATACTAGTTTCACAAACAGTACAAGTGCAGTGTCTATCTGTAAGATGTAAATGATCAATTTCTGATTCTGAAAAACAAATCTTCATCGGTTACGGGTTACGGGTTACGAAGATCAATCGCTAGATATGGCTGCTCTGCAAAATTTCCCTGCCTCTTTTCTCTAACAAACTAGTTTACTCCAGTATGTGAATTTATCGACACATCCGTAAAAATATCTCTCTGTTCTCTTTATTGCGCAGTAAATGCACGAATTCTGTTTAACAAGTGAGACGAGAAACTATGAAAAATGTTTTTACGGATTGGTGGAGCTCTCTTAGGGCAGGCGGGACACTGAAAACTGGGGTCACTCACCTTCATCATTAAGAGTAATGTATTAAACACGATGAGCATCATGATGAAGTATTCGAAAGGAGTTGACACTACTATCCTCCAAATTTTGTACTTGACACTATTTCTCTTGTTGGGCATATACCTTTCTAGAGGTCGCGCTTGGATGGTGAAGTCTATACAAGATTTCTAAAACATACAGAGAAAACATGATTTAAAAGATATGTTTATAAAGAATTAGTAATGTCAAGTACCTGATTTTTATCTATTTCACCATCTTGAAGTTCAGCTTCACCTTGCTCTTGGAAGGTAATAATAATCAAAGCAACGAAAATATTTACAAAGAAGAACGGAAAAACTACGAAATAAACTATGTAAAAAATGGACATTTCTATTCGAAAATTTTGAATGGGACCCTGATCTTCATATGTGGCGGACATTGAATTTTGTAATACTCTGCAATTCAGAAAATAGTTAATATATTTTGTAAACAGTTTATAAAAATGAATACGAACTGTGGCCATCCTTCTCCAGTTTGCACAGCAAACAACGTTAACATGGCCATCATTACATTATCGTAATGAAACTGCTGCGGTTCCCATTTTCGTTTCTCCACTTTTGGCAACTCGCTATCTCCCTCGAATACAAAATAATGCCCTCTACGATATAAAAAATAATTATTTACTTGACTTTCATTTACATAGGCTGTACGAAAATACTTACTGGCAATCATTTTCTATATATTTACTTCGATCAGTGCAAAAGAAAAATTTTCCGTTGAATAACTGTACAGCTATGACGGCGAATATAAATTGGAAAAGTATATACACTATAAGAATGTTTATAACATTTTTTAAAGAGTTCACCACACAATCAAACACTGCTTTTAATTTGGGCACACGTTTAATTGTTTTTAAAGGTCTAAGCACTCGCAATACACGAAGCGACTTGATGGTCGAGAGGTTTTGTCCTGCGCTGCTGCCACTGCACACAGAGAAAAATAAAGATGTTAAAATCAAGAAAAAAAATAGGAACTTCAAAAGAATATTATCCCAGTTTGTAGTAATTATACTTGCGAAGAATGGGAATGATGAAACTTACGTGAGATCGAAGCCCATGGAAACAGCGGCGCAGATGACAACCACGGCGTCCATAATGTTCCAGAACTCACGGAGGTAGGACCCGGGGTGTAATATAATTCCTAAATCTAAAATCTGAAATCACAGTAACAGTATCAATAAAACATTCTAAATTCTACAAGATATTTCGTTACCTTAAGTATCATCTCTACTGTAAAGACTCCCGTGAAGGCATAATCGAACTTGTTTAAGATATTATTCTTAAGCGACTCCTCTTCAACAGGATCTTCACATGCTAATGCTATAGAACTTAATGTGATAACTATCATAATAAAAAAATCAAAATATTTAAGATTTACAACCCAATGAGCAGCACGTCTTAATCTGAAAAAAAATATAGACATAATATAATAATTAACAGAGTTTATGTTTCTTACGGATTGGTTGGGGAAAGAAAAAACATGCTTGAATATGGCAACATTGGTTTCGGTCCCGTTATTTCTTCTTCGTCATCCCCTTTCTTGTCATCTTTTTTCTTTTTATTGCCTCTCGTAGGACTTGGAGGACAAACTTCAACCCGCGGCGGTGACCCTTCCATCTGTAATGCTTCCATTTCTTTCTCTAGCTCTTGCATTTGTTTTTCTTTATTTTCTTCTACTTGTTCTTCTTCAGCAGCTGTTAATTCCTGAGCATTGGCTAAATTATCGACGGCGATAGCCAAGAATACGTTTAGAAGGGTGTAGTTTCCAAACAGCATAAGAACTATGAAATATAATGAATAGATCATGCCACCATTCTTGTGTCCTCCTTGGGATTCGATTCCTTGATACATTACTTCATTCCAATCTTCACCGGTCAATATCTAAATAAATATTGTATATTTTAGTATAAGATATATATTTGAGATGAAGATGAAATAATGTCTTACCTGAAAGACAGTGAGAAGAGCAATTGGAAAAGTGTTGAAATTTGTTGGTGGTGTTCCGTCTTCAAAATTAAATTGGCCTCCAAACAGTTGCATTCCAAGCAACGCGAAGATGAGAATGAACAAGAAGAGCAGGAACAAAAGAGAGATGATGGATCTCATGGAATTGAGTAATGAAATAACTAGATTTCTAAGTGATGACCAATACTTGGTCACTTTGAATATTCTCAGCAAACGAAGTGCTCGCAACACCGACAGACCGAAGGAGCCTCCTTTTACATAGGACCAGATGACCTCGAAAATAGATCCTGAGATGACCACGCAGTCGAACCGGTTGAACGATGACTCGAAATAGATTCTCGGACCCAGGGCGTACATTTTGATGAACATTTCCATCATGAATAAGCCGAGGAACACGAACTCCGCATAATCTGTAACGAAATTGAATGGTACAAGTTTTTGATTGATTCTCGTAATTACGATACAAAGAGCAAGTATACTAACAGAGGAAGTCGGTGAGCCACTGTGGTTGTTTGTAATGTTCAACGGCGACGCACACGGTGTTGAAGAACACAAGAACGATGACAAACCAGTAGAACCACTGCGTCTTGACGGTATGACGAATCCAGAAGCGAATTCTCTTCTCAGCTCGCCAGAAACCGACGCAGGCTCCTTTGTTTTTTACTCGAGATTTCAGATACGATGCTCGGGAGAAACCTACAAGGAATTCTACTGCTAACATGTTGATTGTGCACAATAATTTTAATATTAGATTGCATAATACCACTGCATTTGTGCATCACATTGCTAAAACATTTATAGGTAACTAACTGAAATGTCAAAAGTATCAGTTGAAATGGACAAGTCTGCAACAGTTTGGAAGAAGTATTTACAGAGTGCAGAATTGTCCATTTGGTTAGTACGGTTACGGTCGCAATCAACGTGATCAACAAATGCTTCTGTACACTTTCCATCTACAAGCATCGTGTCTATGAAATCTACAAGATTCTAACCAATCTCTACCAGCAAAACCACCTACATTAATGAGAAGTACTCTATCTAAATAGAGAGATATTCAGCAGTCTCAGTATTACACGCTATCATGACTATTTGTAGTACGTTTCTATGCTAGACCATTAGTATAATAGATTCATAATGAAGATCTAATACAAGACATGACAGAACGAGAGAAGTAGAATTTCAATTATTTACTCTATGGATACAGCCAAAGCTTGGGGTCTTGCGTTGTACTGCTGGACCAGACTGTTCTAGTGAATTAGGTATGTCACAATGTTTATGTAAGTATACTGTTATTGTTAGGGTGAGTGCGTGAATATGTGTGTATGTGCGCAGTCCAGCAAATACAAGCGCAAGACGCTTTGTTGAGTTCGCTGGTAGCGAGCTACTAGACTGTCAACAGAATTACTACGAGAGACTAACTAAAATCAAAATAAAATAAAAATAATCGATTTTGATTTTACACATTTTTTTTCCTGATGTGGCCGCATACCTTTTAGTTTTTTCTTAGGCACTGTAAGAAATACTGTGGATTAAAATAAGGTATCAGTGGAATTTTTGATAAATATCGTTTATAAATAAAATAATTTTAGGCGCAATTTAATGACAAAATTTTAATTAATAATAATCTATGGAATATTCGAAATACATTTCAAAAATGCAAGAGGAATAAAAAGACATGCTTAATTTTTATCTGAGTAATTTAGATTGTAAAATACACTAACTAACAGTGTACAAAACTGTATCAATACAAAAGATAAGAGAAAATGACATCCGGTTGTATCGAGTAAAATGTGTGTGTTTAGCCATTTGGTCAGTAAATTATGATGATCATTTCCTTCATTTGCTGAATACGACTTCCCAGCGTAATTTAATGACCAAACTGTATTTAAAGCAAATAATTTTTGCAACCAGATGCCAGAGAAGACTTAGGAAACGGATGAAGCCTAGAATGATGAGAGAGACCTTTCCAAGAGTGAAAAGAAAGTCTCATTCCTTGAGTGACAGTTTCGAGTACAATACGCTACTGAGAGAGTAGAACGTATAACGTTTGCATGTTGCGTACAAGATAATAATTTAACTCACCATCATCTCCCATCTCGTCTTCTTGTTCTTCTTCCTCGGTGTCGGTGCTTTTACTCTTCCCCAGCTTTTTCAGTTTTTTCTTCTTCGCTGCTCTTCTTCTCGCCTCGATGATGTGCATCTTTTCTTCTTCTGTTGTTCTCTCTTCGGCTAAGATTACTTCCTCTGCAGATAGATCGGTATTGAATTATTTTACAATTTCGGTAAGAAGTGACTACTAGCGAATATTTCAAATTCATACCTGCTTTACAAATCCAAGCAACATAGCCATTGAGTTCCCTCTCTAGCTGCGCTTGTCTTCGCAATTTGAGAAACACTTGCCGATTTTCTACTTTTTCTCTTTCCTTGGCAAATTCTCTACAGGGTTACAAGCAATACAATTAATATCAACACAATACAAAATTGATAGTAAAAATAAAGGAAATAAGCAGAAAAATGAATACAGGTTGTTAGTATAGCGCTATTTAGTTACGCTTGGCAGCAGAAAGTTTGTTAGTCTGCAGCGTATCTAGCCCTATTCTATTCACCTGTATGAGTTATCCAGTCTAGATATGCACTGAACATATCTGTAAACTGTTGTTTTGAACGCATTTTATGAAAGTTTGCTCTGCGTTCAACACGACCACGTTCATTGGAAAATTCTCTATATTTAAAATTAATAAAAAATAAAATATATAATGAAAATAAATGAAAATCAAATGAAGGTTTAAGATTTCTGATGACTTACCCACTGAGAACACCAAGAACTAGATTGAGCATGAAGAACGACCCCAGAACAATAAGAGGCACAAAATAAATCCAATTGAAACAACTACCTAGGGCATCGTTTGTCTGGAAATAATAAATGATTGTTATAAAATAGTTGAAAGTTGAAGAAGGGAAATGGCTGGTTACCCAATATAGTATCGCCGTCCACCCTTCCATAGTAATACACTGGAACACAGTTAACATGGCAAACCCAATATTGTCAAAAGATGTGATTCCCATGTTAGGACCGGCCCATTGTTCGAGGCACGTTGAATTTCCGTATTTACAAACGTAACTTCCTGTTGGAGCCAACGTTTCATTGTCTGTGTTGCACGGTGTTGCCTGATCGCCTTCTTTAATGATTTCCTCTAAACACAACGCGTCAATTGAACACTTAGAGACATTACGGTAAGGTATGTTCCAATCTTACCGATATCTTCTATGTTGTAACAGGTTCTGTGTAGCGCTCCAGAGTAAAACTCTAACCCAATGATGGCAAAGATGACAATAGCAAACAATACGAGCAACCCAATTTGCAGTAAAGGTGCCATCGCTTTGATGATAGACTTCAATACAACCTGCAAGCCTATGCACATACGAGACTCAGTATTAGACACAAGGGAATTGTTACCCGGTAGTAAATGTACAACAGTAAGAAGAAGGATCAACACACTAATTTACTTCAGGAGATAAAAGTTAAAGAAATACGCCATCAAAAGCAATCACATGTCTACTTGATAAAAAGTTAGTTATGCTGAATCGAACAACAGACTACAATAGCAGCCAAGAATCTCTGATGTTCACTTTCCACAACGGAGATCAAATCACATATAAGATATGGTACAAATATAATAATTCTGAAAGACAATAATACATGTAAATGATGCGTGTTGATTTTGATCCTCGTTCTAGAAAGAGGACAAGAGAGAAAGAGATGGTTGGCTGAAGCAGGAGAGGTAAATCAGAGAGAACTACAAAGTGACTATTCTACTGGCTAGCTAATATCTAACCGCTACTTACTAGGAATGCCAGAGACTAGCTTGAGAGGTCTTAACACTCGAATAGCTCTCAATGTGCGCAGGTCCATATCAAAGTAGCTCTGAGGGACCATCGTGAGGAACCTGCAAAACACTAGCCTCTACATTCTAGTTCTACGCTAGACAACAACACACCCACTGTACACTACATATTATTACTATATTTGAAAGTTAGGTTTAGGTATCTGTCTGTTTCGATATATAGTTTATGAGAATGTCTAAAAGAAGTCTGTAAAAAATACTATGTCATTTAGAGAACACTTATAAAATTACATAAAGAGCGCACTATGAATTTCGTTATGTAAAAAGAATCTTATATAATTCCCATAAGAATGCAACGCTACAATTTTACAAAGTTTAGAACGTTTTCATAAATGTACAGAGTTGTTTTAAAAACCTAATGCATTCGTATGGAAATTTGAACAGAAGGTGACTAGTGCGCATGCAACACAGTTTTTAAAGAGTAGTAACTTCTGGAATCTAAAAATGAGAAATTAAAATCCTACAGCCTAATCAAATGGCAAATGGCAAATAAACGTCATGGTAAAACGGACCATCTGCCACACTCCATCTAAATGCCACTGAATATGTACAGAATGGTGTAGAATGTAGACAGAGCTAGGCAGAATGCTACGGTTGGTTGAACGTCAGTTACAGTTAGTTCGATGATGTAAACCTGCCCTCAGTTCAATATCATTACATTCTAAGAGTTCTATGAGACTAATGAGCTACACCGCTTCAATTACTATATAAAACTGGACTAGCTGTCGAACTGTGACTATGAACAAGATACGAGACAAGGACAACGAGCTCTACACTGTCGAGCACGAGATATCGTGTTGCCTTACTTGGAATACGCGACACCAGTTTCAGAGGTCGCAACACGCGAAACGAGCGCAACATCCGGAGATCAACGTCAACGTTAGACTCGGCAAAAATTGTCATTGACCTAACGAATACCAACTTTGATCAAATCTTTATGTGATGAGTCAGTTGTGTCAGACGCACTGAGCGATCTCATCGCTTTATCTTTACATTGCCACAGGGAAACTTGTACTAGGTATTTATTCATATTTTAAACTATAACTACCTATACCATTTCATACAGCTTCCCGTGGAAATGCAAAGTGCTGATCAGTTACGTACGAGCACACTATGTCACTATGTTACTGTATGTTTATGTCATCATATATGCTGTAGACTGTAGACTGTAGAGTATAGATCAAAAAGTATGAAACGAGTTTCAGAAAATTCAAAACTGACACTTACCCTGTTACCACTACAAAGAAATCCATTATGTTCCAAATATTTCTAAGGTACGATCCTCTATGTAAAACAAAACCTAACGCTAAGATCTTCAGTGACGCTTCGACACAGAAGATTAATAAAAAGTAAGCTTCTGTTTTTTCCTACAAGGACAAAAGACATTAGTGACAATGCACGGTGCTAAGTATATGATTGATAACTTACTAGTTTTTGTGCTAAATTAGTCTTATCGGCTGATGGCAGATGCTCCTCGAGTGCCAGTACAACGCAGTTGGCTATGATTGTCAAGAGCACCGCATACTCGAACGGAGGCCACTCGATGATGAAACGTGTACATTTGCGAATGGGATTTTCTTCAGAGAGTATGAACAGCGAGGAGGGCCCCTGCCCTCCCGTCACGGTCGGGCCCCCCATTTTATCAGCTGCTCCGCCTGCCCCCGCCTGGTGCTGCGCCTGAGCCGCTGCTTCTTGCGCTGCGGCCAACCTGCACACAACACACATTCATTATAATTCACAAATATTCATCAAATACAGCGAATAATCACATTTATTTCTATAACCAAATGGACACAAAACAAGAACAGTACATAATTATATATGGGGTGTGAGATAAGAAAAATGTTAATATAACATTGTAACGCTAATGGCAAATTCAATTAAAATAGTACTTATTTCAACAATTTATAATCATTCTTAACAATATTAAAAATCTACAAACATCTGTCTATTGTACCTAGCCAACGTTGTAAATTCATTTTTTTTAGACATATAAGCAAGCAAGTTATAGTGCAAATGGAAATTAATTTTTCTATTATTAATTCAGTATTTAAGAAACTAATTTATATTTTAGATAAGATACACTAATAACATATGTAGGTAGAAACAGTCAAACTACCGTTATTATTACTACTACTATTTTAATAAATTAGTTAATTAAAATATTTATAAATTTACTATAATGTTCATTTGTCCGAAGAAAAATAATTGTCCGCCTCCACTATTTAAAATCCCGCTTGGCAAACATTTGCTAAAATGCAGTCATTACCATACCCTCAGCCAAAAACACTGCACCCCTATTATTATTGCATCGAAAAACCATTCTTTGCTTCACGAACAGCGAGCTGTCACAAACATTTTGTCTCATAAATAATTTGACATCTGTGCCAACTACAAGTACACTGCGACAAGAAGGAACACGATTGCAGTTAATAAGATGTGATAGAAGTCGGCGATAATTAATTTACATGGTACTTTCAGCGCGATTAATTCGATTATTTCTTGATTATTATCTCGAAGATGAACACAGTCATGTTTTCAGACTCTGATTAACTATCGTTTCTTTGAAACATCTGAAAATTTTGATAATATTCTGAACTAGAAACGCGAGAATGAGACAATAACAACGATAAATATAACAAACATGACAACACTCTTATGCTCCATCAATAGGCTAGGGATTCATTAGATTTATCCTGCAATTACTTTCCCTTTAACATTTCTATATTTTGGTTCATCATTTTCACTTCACCCACAGTTATAATTTCTTTCATACAAACTAATTTATTCCTTCCATTCGCAGTCATTCATTCATGTAACAAACCTTTACTATACAGAAATATATCATCACGCCTTCTACCCATTACTGGGTGTGGGTGGCACTCTGCCGTAGCAGATCTCGTTAAGTGATATATTTTGCTGATAGCGATGGAGAAGCCACAGGAGTAGTTTAAATGTAGTGAACATTGTTTGTCAGCTGTAAGAATCGAACCCGGATTCTCAATTCCACAGTATAATGATGTAATTAATATATGTTTTGCTAATTGGTAAATTGGTGTTTGGTATCTTGGTTTTAAAGAATGTAAAATACTTTGACGTGCGTGCTAAAAAATGTTTAGGATTTAGGGTACAATAAAAGAGTTCGAAGTATCAATAAAATCTTCATTCGTAATGTTCTATCGTTCATCAATATTTATACTATTTATTTAACCCTTCCAATACTTTAATTGAAGAAAAAAGTTGAAAGCGTTACTGCTACTAGAAGTTCAAATAAAATACAAATACATATTCAACACGCGTAGTTCGTTGGTTAATGTCCTCAAACTGGTAATAACAATAACGGTTTACAAATTCGCATGATATTTTAAGATAGGATTTGGCAAAGAAATACAACGATTTATCATATCTATTACGAAAACTCCGAAGATAGGGGTTATAAAGAACAAACAAGTCGTTTAATAATACGTTTATAAATATATAAATAAAAACTGAGTCAGACTTGGAAAAATGGAGTTGTTGGCAAAGGACGACCATCGCTTGTCCGGCGCCGATGACGTCATCAGCCGGCGCCGGTGGCTGCGGAGGACGTCTCTGTAAACACACACAAACATACATACACAACCCACACACACACACATGATGATGATAGGCACATTGAAGCGTACTTTCCATTATAAAATTTATCGAGAAAATTCTCCGCTCTAACGGGTTCTATTCAAACGACGCCAGAATCACGCTTTCATTATGTACGAGTGATATAATTCAAGGTGGGCCGTTAAATTTCAGTATCAATTGCATTTTAAGATTTATGACCAACTCTTGTTTGTGTATGCATAGACTGTAAATCTTCAGATTTCAAATACTTTCAATAGATGAATCTTTAGGAAATATGCGAACTCAAAACTACTTTTATTTTATATCTTCATACTTTAATTGAAATCAAATAAATCTACCGATGCTGCCTACATTCATGACGGAAAATATACATATTATTTTACTTTAGAAGCAAGTTTAGGTGGCTTAGTGGTATCAAGTCGGCCTGTGGATACGAGAACCCGGGATCGATTCCCACAGGCGACAAACAATTTTCATCACATTAAAAATTATCCCTGTGACTCCCCCTTCACTAACATCCATGGAAGCCGTGATTTGACGCATGGTAACCGCATTTTACGTGCAAAATATATATCATTTAGCGAGATCTGTCCTGTAATGGGTACAAGGCGTGATGATTTATTTATTTATTTATTTATTTATTTATTTGTTTATTTGTTACTCTGCACAACAGGAAGTAAATCCCAATTACAGTACAGGGGGCCTACAGCTTATAGTGGAATCCGAACCACACAGACACAATCGTATTTTTTGGATATAAGTAGAAGTCAGTGAGATTTAAACGCACGTCCTCTTGCTTGCTAATTAAGAAACGCAAGTTTTACTTCGCTTTTATCCACTGAGCTACGATTGCCTGTAATATTTGTAGGAACAAGTTTAATATTATGCTTTTACTGCATAGATTTTGTACAGTCTTGACTAACATTACATGTATGTAATGAGTGTTGCATGATTAAAAAGCTTTAGGATTTTTCTAGCGAAATGTTAGTTTAAATATATATCTGCAGCAGTGCAAGTGCAAGTAAAGTATCCTAGACGACATTTCATTTAAAAGATATAAAATAAGTATAAAATAGCTACAGTTTAGATACGATTACATATTGTAACTAACATAAAGACATATACGGCTAGTCGTTAATATAACATTGCGAAAATAATTTTATTGAAGGGAGGAATGTGAAAAACATGTATTTAGTTTTTTCATTGAAAGCTTCAACATTTAAAATGTTGATGATTGATTATAGAGGATAATAAAAGGATATTTAGGAAGCAGGCATCATTATAGCAGTCAAACAGTTGATGAACGTTTATAATTTATAAGTTAATTTCTCACAATGTCTAAATATAGTAAAGAGTAGTTCGTTGTTAAGAATAATAGTCGATATCACTCTCGCATTGTCGGGTGTAGTAGTGCGTCCGGAAATAAAGCTAAGAGCGTCAGCGGTAAGTAGCTTTGTGCAGAGTGATGTAGGTTGGTCGGTCGCGTCGCCAGCGTCGCCAGCGTCGCTAGGCGTCCGATGCGGCACTCTCATCCGCGCCGAACTTGTCAAAAGTCCGGGCTTCGGCGCCACGTGCCACATGCTGCAACCGAGCCGAGCCAAGCCGACGGTGACGTCACGTCGGCGGCCATATTGTCGCATGACGTCAGCAGTGCCAAGCAGCGTGTATGGTTTGCCCATTGCCGTTGCTGTTGCCGGTGGCCGGGCTTCGATCGATATATTACAATACAACTGCAACGGCCACCAACGCTACCTAAATCCAAGCGGGCCCATTTCGCCTCCAACAGGGATTCCCTGCATTTAAACCCTGTCACTTTCTACTTACTATCATGAACTAACACTACCATCAACCATTCTATCTTTCACAGCTTACAAACGTAACATAAAGACATACATACATCAGTAATAATTTATAATAATCTAATAGTATCCATAATAAAAGATTAATAAAAAAATCGAAGCAACCCACGGTTTTAAAATTTTATCAGGGGAACATTTTTAAAGACGAGTTCAAAATTTAACCTATAAAATCAAGAACCAAAGAATTTTCATGAGGTTTTTTGCTATGTATCTTTGAGTGCGATAAAAATTGACAGAGTACTAATAATAAATCAGTTCTATAACAACTGCATATTTGTTTTTCCTTTTTTGAAATAATAAAGTGAAAAAATACTTTTTCGATGTTTGAATAACTGCCAAATACATACGAAATTTTGCACTGAAACAATAGCGCATTAATTGCAGTTTGGTATCTTTCTGCTATTGCTTTCTTGTAATTGTAAATGTTGAGGTTGTATTTGAAGTAGCTGACAACCTTATCGTAGGATGGGCATAATATGGGATTCCCCGCTAGTAGTTAGTTGTGGGCTAGCGGGGGCAGTGGCAGTGCGAACAGCGGCGGCCAATAAAAGGAACGTGACGTTCCGGCGGTGAGAACGGCGTGCGAGAGTTAACGCTTGGTGGCGGCGGCGGTGGCTGATCGATAGCGCCGGAATCTGACCTCGTCGTGGCGCGGGCTCGCCGGCTCGAGTGGCGGCGGCGGCAGTGGCGGCGCTCTCCCGCGCGCGGCCCTTCAAGGGCACGGCTCGGGGCACGCGGCACGCACGCCGTGGACCACTGCATCGAGGCGCAGCGACGTGCTACGTCACCGGACAAACATACACACGCGCGCCTGCAATCGTAATTACCCACTCGACGATATTTCACATAATTGTAGCCTAAGAAGATTACAGATTTCGAAACAATCACCAATTAAGGATGACTAACTATTACAAAAATAATCTTCAAACATTATTGCAACTGTGGTCACAGCCATTAGAAACATTATAATCAATTTTGTATACCTCCCTGTATAGTCGCTTCACTGGCAGTAACTTTATACAAGGACTTTAAAGTATGAGTTCTATAAAAGAAGCTTGTTGGAAGATTGTATACACAAAACTATACGGACTGTATAATGCAAATAATTTTATAATAAAATTCTACAATTATTATTGTAATAATATGTAATGTAATGTAAGGCTCTAAATATAATAATTTGTCTCAATTATTCTTATTAGACTAAGGGCCAATTTTTCAATCGTTGATTAATGTTAATCATAATGGAAACTATGGTTTCTATTATTATTTAATCATGATTAACATTAATCGAGAGTAAACCGGTGATTGAAAAACTGACCCTAAAAAGGATAAAATTGATTTTTTCAACATTTGTTATTTTCTTTTTAAATGTATTAAATTATTCTTTTATGTATCACAACATTTGTTTGTTTATTACATCTTACATCTATTGCTGCTTTGATAATGGTCAATATTAGGACCGTCAGTAACAAAACTATTGTAAGAACATACATTACAACTATTACTTCATTATCTCGCAATAAATAATTTAAAGCTAGCTATTTATTTTTTTACTAAAAATAATAATATTGTTACAATGATTCTTTGGATATCTAAAACCTTTTCATAAGAATTACAAATAATTTTAAAGAAATTCAACAAACTTCTCTTACTATAAAAGATGCGATATGTTTTCATAATTATTAGAGATGATCTCTAAGCTGAAGACGAGTCGCTGTGTGATAGGTCATATATTTTTAGATTGAGTGAGATTCGAACTTGGGAACTCCGGATTCGAATACCTGGGATTGCAAACTTAAATGCAACAAAGGGTCACAATAGGTTAAATGTCTAAGTGTCATGGGCCGTAATTAATATTACTTTTTCTGAACTGAAATATGTACAAACAAATTAAACTACAATAAGTAATATTTTTGCATTATTTTTTTTGTCAATAAATATTTTTATATTCTATCTTAATATTTGTTTTATAATTAGATGTAATGAAATTTACCTAAAACCGAAATATAGATGTTATTAGAATTTTATTTTTTTTCTAAATATGTAATTTATTTTTATTTTTGTTGATAACAGTGACTTTTTTGTAATCGACTTTATAGTTTGTACTGCAAAGAATATAGCGAGTTTCTAGCGAGATTTTGCTAAACTATAGATGAATTTTTATTAAAACCCGTTGGCAACATTAACCAGAATTGACACTTGTCTTCTATACCTGGCACTGTTGTTATTACCTCTGCAACTGTCAGTTTTATTTTAAATAATATATCAACGTTGATATCATATTTTAAGCATGCTATATCTTATTCATAACATTTTATTTATAAAAATCGACAAGTTACAAGTGAAACTTTTGAAATAATAAAATGTTAAAGCCACGGGCCTTGTATAGCGCCCTCGCGGGCCGCCAGTTTGCGATCCCTGCACTAACCACACCACCGTACTACCGGACAAATTTGAAATTTATTTAAAAATGTACTGTTATTTATCAACCTTTGATTTCTTGTATTTTAGTAACCAAAAGGAATGACATGAGACATTTTTATAAATAAATATTAATATATCACCACGCCTTTTACCCATTACTGGGTGTGGCACTCTGCCGAAGCAGATCTCGGTAAGTGATATATTTTGCGCGTGAAGTGCGGTTACCAGTCACGGCCCTCAAAGATGTTAGTGGTGGAGAAGCCACAGGGGTAGTTTTTGAAATTATGAAAATTGTTTGTCGTCTGTGGGAATCGAACCAGGGTTCTCAGGATTCACAGGCCGACTTCATAGCATTGAGCTAGCCACCCCATCATTAGACATTTTTTATTTAAAATAATCTTAGGAATACGCTATTAAATTTTAGTAGTATGTTTTCATAAGCCAAAATAATGTACGAGAATAAGTTGACTGTCAACATATCTTCAATAAATGACTAATAACTTAAGCCTATGTCCTTTACAAATTCTCCCGCTATTAAATTTTGTTACACTAGGCATAAAACACTTTGCTTATTTAGAATTTCAGTTACACTTGAGTAGAAATAGATTTTATTATCATCAATATTTGATATAATTCATATTTTCTGTTTATGATAGAAGGTTCTAAGGAAAAATAAATTTTAGTTCTTGAATCTCACGACGACAAATGATGAAACGATTCAAGTAACTGTGAAATACCTACGTGTAAACTAGCAAACTGTAGTACATAAATTCTAGTGAAATACGTAATGAAGGAAATAATGATTCATTTCACTTCAGAGAAGTCTCTTGAGAACTTGAGATAGATACGAAAGACTTCACGGACCACTCTCGAACATCCTTATTAATCTTTATTTAAAGATAGTACAATATAATCGCTACGAAAAGAAGCACGAGGAATTAAATTCATTTTCTAATTTATAAATACGAGAAGTGTTTTGCAGATATACTTTATACTTTTTAATACGAAAACTTAAATTAAGTTTTTAATTGATGTAAATGTGAGTAGTTTGATAATTGTTTTCTTAATTGGTTTCAAAATTAATAAATTTTACTAAACTTTAAACATAGTAACAAACTACTATATAACTTTCATAGCCTATACCTATTTTTAATTTACTTTTTAAAGATGATAGGTATGAAAAATGGTGTTACTGGTTAATTTGATTTAATAATCTGTTAGAAAATATTCAGAAAGATAATTACAATCAATGTACTTAAAAAATTGATAAAAGTATTGATGTACCTCTATAGGATACTTCATGTTAAGGTACCTACCTATGATAGTTAAACTAAATTATTATGACCAACATATTAAAGTTAAGTTCAAAGACGTTAATACTAAATCAAAACTTAGAGGTCATTAGCAAACTAAGTTTGGAAATGTTATTAAGTCCAGTACTGAACGTAAATTGTCACAAAATTACTCAAATGGTCGTTGTACTAATGATATACAGGTGACACACTTTTCCAGAATTGTAAAAAGTTAGATTTTTTCAACTTTCGTTCCAGAAAGTAAATAATTATTTTAAAGCAGAAGGTTACTTTCATGAATAAGGTTATGAGTCATTAAATGTGGTTTTTTAAAACTATTTTGGGACAGTTTTAAAAAAATTAAGTTTAGGCTTATTATTTTAGTTGATTAACTTGTTTGTTTTTGTTAGAAAGTAATGTACCTGAATTTTATAGAGGATATATTTTTATTTTGACTCGCTATTGGAATTATGATAAAAGTTAATGAAATTACAAAAAAAGTGCCATTTTTGGTGACAAATTTAATGTTGTCTAAAATGGGGGACTTCAACAAAACTATATCATATCAGAAATATATGAACTGATATAGATCCGGTATACATATTTTTCGCTGTCAAAGGTTACAAAATTATTTAGAAAAAAAGCATCAAATTAAAAATGCAGCGAACTTATTTTTTATTCGATTGTGTCAAAAAATTGTTGATGAGCATATTTGTACGAAAAGTTAACCTTTTCAGTGACGTTTTAATGTTTCATGTTAAATCTTTATAATCATTATTTAGGTGAAAAATTGGTCTTTACCGATCTAGATCGGTTTCAAATATGGTCAATAATGTGAATGCCCAGTTTAGATTTATCATGTTTAAAATATATATATATATATATATATATATATCATCAGGCCTTTTACCCATTACTGGGTGTGGCACACTGCCGATGCAGATCTCGGTAAGTGATATATTTATGCGCGTGAAGTGCGGCTGCTTGCCGTCAAATCACGGCCTCCAAAGATGTTAGTGGTGGGGAAGCTACAGGGGTAATTTTATATAAAAATAAATAAATAAATATATCATCACGCCTTCTACCCATTACTGGGTGTGGCACTCTGCTGAAGCAAATCTCGGTAAGTGATATATTTTGCGCGTGAAGTGCGGTTACCAGTCGTCAAATCACGGCCCCCAAACATGTTAGTGGTGGAGGAGCCACAGGGATAGCTTTTTCAAATTATGAAAATTTGTCGCCTGTGGGAATCGAACCAGGGACCTCAGGATCCACAGGCCGACTTCATACCACTGAGCTAGCCATCCCATTGTCGACTGTGGCGATCGAACCAGGGATCCTAGATAGGCCGATTCGATACCACTGAGCCATTACCTCATGTTTTTAATATGAATATACAGATTTAAACTTGAAAGTTTAATAAATCTAACCTCACAACTACTGTACATATTTTAGAGTGAAAATAACGGACAATGACGTGAATATTCAGTTCAGAAATATTCATTTTTAACTTTCAAATACAGATTTAATTTTATATGTATAGCTTTTACCGTCTTGCTTATTTGGTTATTAATATATACCTTATTCCACGTATGAATGCAGTGTAAAAGTACTTGTGACGGTGTCGTATCAATAATTACTGTGAGAGAAATCCAAATAATTTTGTAGATACTTGCCATCATATTAACGTTTTGGCAGCAAATTAAAATTGACAACATACGCGTATATATTTAATAATACATTTCAAATGATTGTATAGATACGTGCAATAGAGTTGAATAAAAATGCCACTATGTATATTTGTTAAAGAATTACGTAAATGACCTGAAAAATATTGCGAATAACCGGCCAATAACGTGATTCCTGATAATTAGGAACATAACTACATAGAAAAAGATTGTACTTAAAATCGATACTTGTTATTTCAAACGTGTATTCAAGTTTTACGACGTTAATTATTCAAAAATATAAAAGATAAGTTTTCAGAGTTTTATCAATAGTTTGGTCTTAATTTTCCAAACAACTTTTACATAATATACAGCACAAAAAATAACACAAATATAAAAAGAAAAAACAGAATATTCAAATTTATATTGAACAAAATAAATTTCATCATCACGCCTTTTACGCATTACTGAATGTAACACTCTGTTCCTAACACAATTATATATTTACGATTACCAGTCGTTAAATCACGGCCTGCAAAGTTATTAGTAGAGGGAGAATTTTATCAGTTGTGGACCACAGTATTATTTATATTGACTACTAATTATTTTTGAATATAAGTTAAAAATCTTTTTGAAATTGTAAAAGTAATTAGCAAGTAAAGATGACGCGATGCAGGATGCTTATTTCACGGTGAAAATCTGAAGTAGCATGCTAATGAAAAAGTGATACTTGCAAAAAAGTAGGTGTCTACTTGAAAATTGCTGGCTCCGGTGAAGTCAGTGTAGGATACTTAGCTACATCAAAGAGAATAGATGAATTGATACGGTTTTAGAGTTCAGGGATTCAGTATTCAGAGCGGTTAGTTTTGAAATATGGCGGCCTGTTCTCTACCATACGAGTATCTGCTTCAGTTGAAATAGAATACATTCACGAATGCATGGAATAGTCAGCTTTTTTGAAGAATTACATGATGAATTATCAAAATACGTATCAGAAATCAGAAATCAAATTTCGCCACATTGAAATGTTAGTGAAGAGTATATGGTAACCTAGCAATTAAAAGGATCTAAGATGACTAAGTTTATTTATTATTGTCATACTTTCTTAAATTTATATATTTCATTTTATGTAAACTACAAATTTTATCCGAAACTTTTAGTCAAGGGTCCCAAAAATAAAGTTATTTTGAAAACTAAATACTTTCTACTCGTAAGAACTTAATTTATATATCTATATTACTAAAAACATTTAATCTAGCATATTTTTCTATGTTTTATGCTTAAAAATAGAGATATTATAAAATTTTCTAAACATCTTTGAGTTTATATATTTCATTTTATATAAAATGTCTGAAAGGGCCCCCAAAAATAAAGTTATTTAGAAAATAAAACATATTTTAAGAAACACTTAATTTATATATTCTATTTTACTAAAAACTTTAAATCTAGCATTTTTTCTGAGGAGATAGACGTTTATAAATAATTCATACAACAAAACGAAAGTTTAACTACAATTTAATTGAAAGTATAAAATTTATTTTATGCACAACCCGGCCGAAATTAATATGTTTTAGCCATAAAAAGCGGGCTTAAATACTTCTTTTTGGCCCTAAAGCCATAAAAAAATCATTTCTATGGATACATAAATAGAATGACAATTTATGTTTATTGAGAATACTCGATTTTACAAAATGTCATTTTGACATATAACCTATGTACATATTTTAATGTTTTGAACATATAATTAAATGTTATTTTGTTGTTCAAAAAATATTGTATGTATATAAATAAATAAAATAAATATATCATCACGCCTTCTACCCATTACTGGGTGTGGCACTCTGCTGAAGCAGATCTCAGTAAGTGATATATTTTGCGCGTGAAGTGCGGTTACCAGTCGTCAAATCACGGCCCCCAAATATGTTAGTGGTGGAGGAGCCACAGGGATAGCTTTTTCAAATTATGAAAATTTGTCGCCTGTGGGAATCGAACCAGGGACCTCAGGATCCACAGGCCGACTTCATACCACTGAGCTAGCCATCCCATATTGTATGTATCACGGATGAAATTAGCGTTTTTGACCCTCGTGGCTAGAAACACCTGTTTTCACCCTTGGTACATAAATTACTATTATTATTAAAAAGAAATTAGTATTAGTATGCTCTCTACAGTTTTTTTCAGTAAAATAAACAGGAGACCAGAAAATTGTATAATTAAATTCCTAAGACTTTATTATTACTTCTGTTACACTTTTAGTCTACTCTTTTTGTCAAGCAATTTCATGAATTACTATGTTTTGTGTCAATACTTCAAGTATATAAAAATGCTTGCCATAAAAGTTCAACTATCATGTATATCGGTAATTGTAGCTCAGTGGATAAAAACGAGGTAAAACGTTTTTTTAAATTAATAAACAAAAGAGGTCATGCGTTCAAATCTCGCTGACTTGAATTTATATAAAAAATGCAATTGTGTCTGAGTGGTTCGAATTCCACTATACTGTAATTTGGATTAAGTTCTTGTTGTGATTTTAAATCAATATTAGGCTGCATAAAATTTTGCACTCAAAAACAAAAACATTACTTATCTTTTAATAATCCCTCCAACAGATCAGATAAGCCCCTAAATGAGTATTTAACTCACTTTAAACGTGCGATAAATATTTCTAAAATAAATGTAACAGAATCAACTCCCAATAACAAGTAAGTATCCTTGTATCTAATCTTATCTGTCATACACAATGCCACGTATGGTTTTAACCAGTTATTATATTTAATAATACTTGACAATGTTGATATACTGCCCTAGTAATGTCTCTCTAATGCAATTTTCATCGATTGGCCGCCAACGACCGTTGCGCCATCTACTTCCGCCTACGTGAAGTACTCTTTCTGCCCACTGACTCGGTCGCCTTGTATTCAGATAGAAAATGAACGTTGTGATTATATTTATAGTGCGGATGACGGTGAGAGTAAAAAATAAATAGACGGTTATTTGCAGCTTGTATGACATCAGGGATGCTATAAAAGTGCAAATGATCGCATGGTACTTCACTAGCTATCAGGCTACTACGTTCGTGTGTTCTAATTAAAAAATAATTTAATAAAAAAAAATTATTTTGAAAGTTAAAAGTAAATTGTAATAATGAGTTTGAAGTGCAACCAGTTTGACATGAATGTATTGTTGATTACGACCAAAAAACTAGCAGATGATTAATTATAATTGAGGACTATTTTTCAAATATTCTTTCTCAAAAAATGTATTTTTACAGAGAACTATATCATACTTAAAATAGGTTATTATTTGAATTTAAATTCGAAGCTTAGGAAAGGCCGTTATTGAAAATATAAGAAATTCTAAATTTTGAGGAGAGTATTTGTAAAAAACAGACTGTAATTAGCAGAGAGCGGATAAATAAGGTCACTTTTTATTGTAAAAAAGTGCTAAAAAAGCTACAAATTTTTCTAACAAAAAGAGGTAATAAAAAAAAACGCAAGCATAAATAGTGTATAGTCAAACTTTTGAAAAATGAAATATATTTTTATTAAATATATTTTTAATAAATAAATATATCATCTCGCCTTTTACCCATTACTTAGTGTGGCACTCTACCGAAGCAGACCTCGGTAAGTGATATATTTATGCGCGTGAATTGCGGTTACCATCTGTTAAATCACGGCCCCCAAAGATGTTAGTGGTGGGGACGCCACAGGGGTAGTTTTGAAATTATATAAATGTTTGTCGGCTGTGGGGATCGAAACAGGGTTCTTAGGATCCACAGGCCGACCACTGAGCCATTACCCCATTTAAATTAAATATAATACAAGCCGAAACAGAAAGCAAAAATTCAATTATCATAAGAAAAGTCCTAAATATTTCCAAAATATAATAATATTAAACTTATTTTTCATGAATATGTTAAGAATTAAATATTTTTCAAATCCTGGCGATATCCCTATTTTTCTCTATATAATTTAATTTAATTATTGCTGTTTAGTGTTTTCAAAATTATATTAACATGAAGTTATTTCTAATTAATGTATAGGGGACCTATAGTGGAATCCAAACTACTTCTAATGTTTAATTTGGAAAAAATGGTGGAGTCGCCGTAGATAGGTTCATTTGGTATGCTTTTGAATTACTTCTGGGTATGACACGACACTATTTGAACAGCTTTTCGTATGTCAAAATAAATTAAAAAATAAATATATCCATTACGCCTTTTACCCATTCTGGGTGTGGCACTTTGTTGTGGCAGATCTCGGTAAGTGATATATTTATCCGCATGGTAGGGGTAATTTTAATGTGGTGAAAATTATTTGTCGGCTATGGGAATCGAACCGAGGTTCTCAAATCCACAGGCCGACTCGATACCCCATATTTTTATGTATAATTAGCGTTAATAAAAAATCATAGTACGTAATCTTGCACATCGAAATGCACAACATTAATTTGTAACAAAACAGTCCATTTCATATAAAATTTGATTCATATCAACATAAAAATTGATGTTACTCGCTGATTCGAAACGAGGTCACCGAGTGTCGCCCGAACATTGCATTCTGCCTATTTCGAAATTAATCCCTTAATTAAAATCAAATTAACATCTTCATAAGAAGCTACATTCGGAATTCATCGCCGGAGTAGAGACAGCAGCAACAGAGCAATGCTTATTTATTATTCGTTAAATGATATGTTTCATTTATATTTCGTGGTCGCTCGCGTGGGCAGCGTGTATCCAATGCATGCAAGTACTTGTGGGACACTAACGCAATCTACTGGTAACATGTGGATGTAGTACACTCCCTCCACCCCGCGCAATAGCCAATCAACGCTCAGCGTGCAAACACGCGGCCTACCATGATACATGTATGCAATCCAATTAGGCGAAAAGTTGTAACTAACGCATAGAATTACACTACAGGGATTGTCAAAGATTTTCGTATTGGAAAACTTTTCATATTCTAAAATATAAGGAGGGATAGTATTGATAGACTGATTAAGGTGGTTCTATCATGACAGTCTCATACAAAAGTATTGGGAACCTAAAAAGTTTATAAAAATAATTATTACATTTTGAAATAGTATAAATTATTAACATAATTAACATTTCGCTGCAAATATCGTATAATTAACAATAATATTGAATATATTAAATAAAACTATTTAACTAGTTTATGAAATTCAGTAACATAACAACATTTTTGGAAGTGAATGTTTCATGCCAACCAATAGCAGTGTAAGATTTTACATAGCAGAAGCTATGACAACAAGGCGAGAACTACAAGCAGCATGATATTACTAGTCGGTACGAAACGTAATTGTATTATCGATACATCCTGTTGACAGTTCATAAGAAAAATGCACCAAAGCAATTATTATCAACTGTAACAACAAATAAATAAATAAAAAATGCTGTAATATTTTTTTTTGTATTAAAATTAATATATTTTACTGATCGAAATAATAACTTTCATAGTTCTTGCTTTGTCATTCGTGCGACCTTCTCTGTCTACGCGTGCGACTATCTCTGTTTACGCGTGCGACCATCTCTGTCTACCTGTGCAACGTTGCCAAGCATTTCTGACAGTTTCATTGAAAATCATAGAATATCCAACTTTCATCGCCAATTTGTAAAACTAACACACAGTACATCATGTATGATGTACTGTGTGTTAGTTTTTTGTTAACAAATTACTACAATATATGAATTTATTACGCAGTAAGCTGCCTCGCAAGGTACAGTTCCTACAACGCCAATGCATTTTTGGTCGGCTTTAACTTTACATTACTCAGCTCAACAACGGTAAACTTTAAAAAAAAATTGCATACTAGTGTAGAAACACATGAAAAATAACATATTTACATTTAATTAAAATCCGGGTTAAATGCTTCCATGATAGTACCACCTTAAGAGTGACTAACATTTGACTCGATAATATTTTACGAACGTTTAAAAGTTCAAAAGTAACCTCGTATATTTACGCGTTATTTTCAGAGTTATTAGTTTTTTGACATTCCAAACTGTAAAAAAGAGAAAAGAGATATGTAGGTATAGGTAGCACATAAATTTACAAATCAGAGTTTGTCAAAAATTTCTGGAATGTTGTCTTATCTACAATATTGACTGAAACGGAAAGAATGGTGGATTTATATGTCGGAAGTGAGTCTGTGTTTCCTAGAATTCTCCTTGTAGGTCGGAGCGAGATTTATGTTCTGAAATCTTGTTTTTCTGGCTTGAGGAACAAAAGTTAAGATTTTTTGCCAGTCTCTCAGTCGGTTCGAATATTGGTTTTAATTTTATTGCGCCACGTTTGTGCTACAAGAAATATTATGTTTTCTAGGAAATTTGTATTCTTCGTAGAGTTATTGCAGCTTCTATGCGAAGCGCATAAAGTTTCGAGCAATTTTTATTTCTTTTATTACTTCTCAACTAGCTGTTTCGTTTTAAGAAAATTACATACATCAATCGCCATACTTGTAAATTAAAAAATAAACTTGATGTTGCCTTCTAGTGTTTATAATATTTTGGTTTATTTTTAATAATTATATGGGTCTATTTTGTAACTGACTGTTAAAATTTTCATGTAATAACAATACACGATACACAACACTAAATAATAATAATAATAAATATAGTTGCTATATACGAGCCCGTTCCCACTTCAATTGGCCCGAATCTAATTTTTTCGTTAAAATTTAAATAGTATCAAAAACCCAGGTATTTTACATTTAGTAAATTCTACAATTAATTTTCAACATTTTTAACTAAATTTAACATTAAATATACCTTAAACACTAACAGGCAGATTCACAAAGCAGATTAGCGCTAACACCATATTTTATTTTGTTTGTAACTCTCTTTTCAATGTACGAAACAAGTTTATTTTAACTTGAGTTAAAAAGAGAGTTCATTAGCATCAAATTTAGTTCATTTCTTTAATCTGTTTTAATTCGAAACATAGTTATAGATAATATTAAAAACGGTGTTAGCGCTAATCCGTTTTATGAATCTGCCTGTAAATGTGTAGCAGTTTAACTCTCATTTTTTTTTCTTCACATAAACTAAATCAACACACAAATGAACTATCATGATTATTATCTTGTGGGCAGTTTAGCGGGTGAAATTGAAGTTAATTATTATTATTATTATTATATGGTTTTTTAATAAAACAATTTTTTTTAGTTAAAACAGAAATGTTTACTTCCTCTTTCAATGGCTGTCATTTCTAGATGTATGTATCGATTGATTTAAAATTTTATCTGTGTATTAACAACATACTAGTATATGTCTCATTACAATTTCATTTCATTTTCTTGCATACTACACGAGTAATAAAACTGTAAAATATAACATCAAACGAAAAAATAAAATTGGGCCAACTGAAGTGGGACCGGGCTCGTATGTTTTCATTCGTTAGGAATATTAACTGTCTTTAAATACAAAGCCTATACTCAGTTATAGTTATTTAACCAACTAGTGTGGTAATGAGAGCGATTAATAATCGAGACTAGTAACGCGAAAACGTAGCGAGTACGTTAATTGTTGATTAATTAATCGCCGATTAGCATACATACGAGTTAGTTACAATATTTTTCTGTAGATCGTACCTTTTTTTTATTTGGAGAAAATCTAATTTTATTCTATGACAAATTTGTTAGGTTAGTAACCAGCGGTTTTTTTCGTTTTTAGAATAATGTTTTGACTTTAATATTCATTTTAAAAGAATGCTACGTCAATATTATTTAGCTAGAAGAGTCAAAACCATTTCGTTTAATTCTGTTTAGCATTTTGCTACAACTTAGCGCTTGCTAATATATGCTATACTACGTGTGTTGTATGCATCCAAAAAAATCGTTCATTAATGAAAATCATGTATTAATAGGGGGTCATTACTATATGATTTTGTGTACATTAATGAAACTTATTAATGAACGACCAACGGAAAACGTAATTTAATATATTATTATTATGCCAAATTGCAATATGTCTAATGTTAATAGCAATTTCAATTTTATTTTTTTTGCAAGTATTATAAATGAAGATTAATTTGAATCTAAATCTGAGCTATAAAAATATTATCATGTTCAGAATCTAGAGATACTCTAATTTTACGTCTAAAATAAAAATAGTTTAAGGTTTCCAACGACGCAGATGTTCATTCGGACGTGGATGCTACTTCCGTATTTTCTAGCGTAATTCCCTGGAGTGGCGTAACATTCGCAGAGAGAACGAGTTGGTAATTGTAAAATTACCGGCGGATATAACGTTGGTAGCACTGTATATTGACCCGGAGATTGCTTGGCTGAACGTATTTTGTCAATCGAGTTTTGTTTTAATGTAACCAACCCGACAAAAAGAAATTGTAATAAATACTCGATAAGATACAGGTCTATATTTGAGTGGTACCTCGTGCTCTAAACTATTAGTAAGGCAGTGTTTGATATTTACTATAATTATTATTTTCATTTTTTAATCAGATATTATATTATAAAAGTAAATGAAATATATGATTAATATTATAATTTTTGTTAATGGTATTTCTTTATTAATTTAAGCAACCTTGTAACTCTATTAGTTATCGAGATAGCAATGGTGGCACACTTAAATTGAACACCCTGTATGCGTCACTAATTTGCATTATTAATTTTAAATTTATAAGAGCGTATCGGCTGCACGAAAATTTAGTAGATCCACGGTCTCTAAACTATCTACGAAGTCCAAAAAAAAAAGAAATCTTGTCATCTCCAAAGAAGCAACGCAAAATACAATTTAAAACCGGTTACATATTACATATACCATGTAAACATAGGTGCACCTTATGTCATTTATCTAGTTATATTTTTTGATGACGTCAGTATATCTATAAAACCAAGTGGTCAGCCAGCGAAGTTTAAAGAATTAAGAATTACATATATTTATAATCTTATTCTGTTTTGTAAGTAGCTTTAATATCAATAATTTCAGTTAGGAATAAAATTGGATTTAGTTAACACCTAAATTTATCCTCTGTGAATTTGCCTGTCAGAATAAAATGTTTCCCACAATAGAATAAATATCCTGCAAGGTTTTGACGTGAGTTGGAATTGAACCCAGAGCTATCGGATTTCAAACCATCACCTAATATACTTCTTGTGTCATGCAAGTAAAATAAATTTCAAATGATAAATTTTCACATTTTAATTTTTTCACTGAAAGAAATCAAAATTTTCAACTGTTTTTAATATGATTCTATATAATTTGGGGCATAAGAAATCGAATGCCGTTGAGCGTATCTTCATATCATATCTATAAGATAATGAAAATCTATGAACACCAGTGAATTCCTTGAATGAAAATACTTCCGTTGTCGTAGGAAAAATTATGTATGTATCACGAGCGTAAAGTGATTCTTTACGAGTATTACTCGCGCTCGGTAATTGCAGGGACTCGATATTTTTCATGTAAGTGAACGCTGTGCAACACTGGATGAATCTTTGAATACATGTTTTCTACAATAGCATCCGGCGACCTCCTCAAATGTTTTCCTGACCCACACTTTGAAAACCACTGCTCTACTTTATATTACAATTTAATATTACTGTACTGTACCAATCAAGGTTAAAAGTTGAAAGTATATTTTTACTTTTATTATAAAAGACCGAAAAAATTGAATTACAATAATCGAATATCGAGTACACTTTCTGTCCACTCTGTACGTGATTTCGTGCAACAATGTGAAACAGTTGAACAAATAAATAAGTAACATGTACACACATTTTTGCTATAGCACCAGGTTATCAGATGAATGAACAAAGGAATGATACGTGTCGCGTTTTTACATGCAAATAAAATTAAATTACGGCTCTACATTTTATATTTATCTAGTGTAAAATAATCACCTTCTATTTCATGGACGATATTTATATTTTATGGATTATTATCTATAAATTATACGACATACATGCTTCCGAAATGCAAGTAAAAGAGTTTGTTTCATTTTTATCTTTGAAGTATGGGAATTGAAACCAGGTTAACTCGTATGAAATCCGGGTTGCAGATTGCAATGAAACTGAAAAATGGAATCGAAAAATATGTGCAGATTTTGGAACAGAATAATAAACAAAGATGTTCTAGTTATTTATTGATCTAGGATATATTTAGAAGATAAAATAAATAAATATAAATATATCATCACGCCTTTTACCCATTACAGGGTGTGCACTCTGCCGAAGCAGATCTCGGTAAGTGATATAGATATATATATATATATATATATATATATATATATATATATATATATATATATATATATATATATATATATATGCGCGTGCAGTGCGGTTACCAGCCGTCAAATCACGGCCCCCATAGATGTTAATGGAGGGGGAGCCACAGGGGTAATTTTAAATTAAAAAATAAATAAATATATCTTCACGCTTTCTACCCATTCCAGGATGTGGCACTCTGCCGAAGCAGATCTCGGTAAGTGATATATTTATGCGCGTGAAGTGCGGCTACCAGCCGTCAAATCACGGCCCCCATAGATGTTAGTGGAGGGGGAGCCACAGGGGTAATTTTAAATTAAAAAATAAATAAATATATCATCACGCTTTCTACCCATTACAGGATGTGGCACTCTGCCGAAGCAGATCTCGGTAAGTAATATATTTATGCGCGTGAAGTGCGGCTACCAGCCGCCAAATCAAGGCGCCCATAGATGTTAGTGGAGGGGGAGCCACAGGGGTAATTTTAAATTGGTGAAAATGTTTTGTCGGCTGTGGGGATCGAACCAGGGTTCTTAGGATCCACAGGCCGACTTGATACCACTGGGCCATTACCCCACATATATTTAGAAGATAAAAAAATTATATCGTCACGCCTTTTACCTATTACTGAGTGTGATATATTTATGTTTGTGAAGTGTGGTTATCAGCCGTCAAATCACGACCCTAAAGAACATTTAGATAATAAAGTTATTTTCTTTTATTTACAAGTTAAGATAATCAACAAATATATTTGTAATTTGCAAACGCTTTAAATAAGACACCATTTTTACTAAAATAATTTAGAAAAGATTGACAACGAATAACATACAATGCTGACAGTATAATTTTTTTGAACTTACTTACAGTTCATATAAAATTTAGAGGCAGATTTTAAATGTTTTTAAGTGTTCAATTTTGAATATTTGATATAAAAATTAATAAGTATTAATAGTTTTTTCCGTTGATCGTTCATTAATGGGTTTCATTAGTGTACACAAAATAATACATTAGTGACCCCTAATAATACATGATTCTTTATTAATGAACAATTTTTTTTTATGCATACAACAAAAGTGTAAAAAATAGCTAAACAATAAACTGGAATATTGTAAAACACATGCAAAATATATTTACCACTTTTAAGAAGATGCAATAATTTTAAATGAAAACTTGTGTAGATTCACAAAATGGAAATAAATAATAAATAAAAATATTATGAAAAACAGAACATTCTCGAGCAAGAGAAAAATCTATTTATATCTGTTATATTTACAACACAAATTTAATAAAAACGTTTAAGAAACCATATGAAGAAGCACTTGTACGATAGCTACTAAGCAACTTCTACTGGTTTGCAGTAAACATAACGAGTTGTCATATTTTAACTTAAAATTTACTAGAAAATTTACCTACGCATTCTAAGAAATTATTTACTTTCTTAATGTCACATTCTTCGAAAAGAAACACTAGCGCGTTTGAATTAATTTGCAAAATGGATAAACAATTTTTCAAACATGAATCGCTGTTTTACGAAATGACTAATAATGTGTATAAAAATACGTGCAGTATATATTTGGTCGTTTGTACGCAATCAATAATTCTAAAATAACATTTTCTCGTGACCAATAGTCACCCTAGCCTCGAGTCGATGGCAATTAATTTCGAAGAATTGTGTTTGTGTTCATGATATATGAAAATTAAATAAAGAACGATATATTAAATGAGATAAAATATTAAATGTTACTAAAAATACTTTTCTTAATTATATCATCATATAATACTACTAATATTTCTATTTACCGCAATTATACTCTTCAATTGTTAATATTGTAACATTTATAATTAAAGAGATTATTAGATATATAGATATTTTATATTTGTCTTTAAGATAAACTATTATTATTATTCTTCTTCTTCAATGGCGCTACAGCCCAAAATCAGGCCTGGCCCTACCGGGCACACCGAGCCGCAGTTTTTACGCTGCCGTACTGCCGGTTCTCGTAGTCGATGTTACTTTTGAAGGTATATGTACGAGTGAATAGCTTATAGCGCCCGAGTATGATTAATACAAGTAACTGTATTTTTTATTTAACGACAAATCATACTGTGTCGACAGGCGGATTCGAACTGACGAACCTTGGTTCGGGTGACGTGCATTAAGAGATGTGCATTAACACGCTCAACCACCGACAAAATAAAATATAATTCTAGAACCAACAGAGGCAGTCGAAACGTTGACAAAATAAAAAAAATAAAAAAACTAACAAATTTACTGAATTCCGATTAATACTTACGCTTTAATCTACAGTCAACTAAAAAATATATCATTTCTTAAATTATTATTATTATTATACAAATATTTTACGTTACCATAACAATGCAGCGTACGCGAAGTAAAATAATTTTCGCAAGCTAGGATAAAATTACAATTCTTATGGTCACTTATACTAACAAAAACTTAAATAAATAAAAGCATATCGTATGTTTTATAGCAATATCAATTATACCATATTTCATGTAACTTCTATTTGCATTTATTAATTTAAACCAAGATGGGATGGCTAGCTCAGTGGTATGAAGTCGGCCTGTGGATCCTGAGGTCCCTGGTTCGATTCCCACAGGCGACAAATTTTCATAATTTGAAAAAGCTATCCCTGTGGCTCCTCCACCACTAACATGTTTGGGGGCCGTGATTTGACGACTGGTAACCGCACTTCACGCGCAAAATATATCACTTACCGAGATCTTCTTTAGCAGAGTGCCACACCCAGTAATGGGTAGAAGGCGTGATGAGATATATTTATTTATTTAATTTAAACCAAGATGAAAATGTAAGTTTATTGGTGCCATTATTAACATAAATTATGGTTTTATAAAAAATATTGTGTGCATCACATGCACAAAGTACTTTTTCCGCCCTCGTTAAGCCCTAGTCCACGATTTATTTTCTCGTACAATAGTAACTTTACGCACTAGGTACACAAACAACTAGTTCAACAATTATTTTAACAGAAAAATAATATGCAAGCAGACAGTTTTCTGAAAAATTTCAGTGGAAATAAAAATTAAAATCCAGTATTGTTTTATTGGAGAATTATTCGATTAATACTGCAAGCATTAATACACTTTTGAATTGTTGGTTGTAAATCTGCAATCTCAAACAAAGAGACATTAAACAAATAATTTGTGGATTGTAGATGTATTATGTTTACAAGTGTAGTAATTGAAAAATAAATTTGTTTTCTTAACCTGATTTGTTAGCTGAGTAAGTAAATATGTAACAACTAATTTCGTGGTTGTTTAGTAAATAATACCTATACAAGATACAACATACGACTGAAGTGGATGCACTAATTTATATAATGAAATTAAATTTCTAAAGTAAATTATTTAATTTAAGAAAGAAAATCTTGAAAAGAAACTTTTAGTTTAAAGTAATTTATTCATTATTTCATTTTGCCATCATAAACTTGTTTATTAGCTCTCAAAGCGGGCTTAATTTGGTTGTTTTAGCCCGAGGGCGTATAAAGTTGCCAAGCAACAGCTATTCAACAAATCAAAATCGTGATTTATGGGTAAATATCAGCCAAAATAATTTCAATATTAGCTGTATTCCATTTGCCACTTGGTTCCCTTAAATCATTTCAGATAAATTAGACAACATGACAAAATGAACTGAACTAAGCAAACTGATGCACTTATTGGAGTGGATTACTTCAAAGTAAAGTAGAATCAGTAATTCTAGTACTAGAAATAAAGTCTGCGAAGTAATCCAGCGAAATAAATAAGTGAACTGGCTCAGTAAATGTAAGTTAGATCTGATCCAAATGGCAAATGGAATACGCCTAATGTTTGTTAGATACTAATGCTGGGTTGCATGAAAGTTTTATCGGTTCATTAGCAACTAACGGTTCAATAAATTTCAGAAAATCGCCATTGATACTGTTGCTAGATAAACAATTCTTTAACTAAAGAGCTCTTTATTTTTTTCTTGCAACCCAGCATAGATGTTATATTATTACAGATGATAACGTACACTTTGTAATCCGAAATGTCTAATATAATTAAAATTAATAAATTACATTAAATTATAAGTTTCTGTTTAAGATTTTCTTTATTAAATTACTTTATGGACTTAGAAAGAATATTTAACATAAATTATTTATTATTCTGTACGTTATTTGAAAATAACAGAATTTTTATTTCGCAACCAAGAGAAATTGTAACTCCGCTAAAAACTAAAGTCGTACTGAATAAATATTTTGGAGTTTTAAAACTGACCAATGTGGTACAATAATTTTGCAGTAAAAAAGTCTGACAGCAGTGATCGAAGTGAAAATCCCCTCGGTTCTGGTATAAGTAAAAAGTGAAAAGCTGAACAACTATCGGCTGCTTTTTTATGATATTCAACAAATTAACAAATTGTTTATGTCATATAAAATATAAAAACATACAATGAACATGCATTTTCAATATTATGTTATAACATTATCTAGAGCACTCCGTATGTAATTATTTGATTACTGAAATTGTGTTAGTTATAAAGGTATTGTGATGATTATCAAGCTCTTGATTCAAGTACGCGAGTAATAAAATATCATTTTCATCGATTACCCTCGTTGATAACATATACATACAAGCATACCAACGTAGTTTTTATATCCACACTGAAATTTTCTACTTCTGTTTGTTTGTATAATTTCAGTTTTTGTCTGAGAAAATAAATCACTCGCCTTTTGTTTGCTGTATTCATGGTGAACTCCATTGTGCCAGCAATTCTCAAACTTTACTCCAAGAATATTGGTTTTCAAAAGGATAATTACAGTTTTAATTAAAGTAACCTTTTTCTTTTTTACTTGCATTATTAATAATATACAAAATGGAAACTTTAATAATACAAAATAATTGTAAGAACTATTCGATATTTTATATAAGTTTACTATTGATTAAATAAAGATTAATTTCAAGTCAGTATTTAAAATAAAAAATGTTTCTAGCCAATTAGGAAATGTAATTTTTTGTTACTTTATTTGAAAATAAAGGTTTGAATAATAAAGCAAGAACTGAATGTATATGTAAGGGTGATTCAGCGAAGAAACTATTTTTGTTTCTTTCAGTTTTCGCCAGGTCATGACCTTAGGTCATTGAGGTCATTCTTAAATTACCCGATGTTAACGCTGGAGTTTTTAAGTGTTATATTAATAAACATAAATTCGATTTTCGATTAATTATTGTTATTTTTAAAACAAATGAGTCAACATATTGTGCAAAGTATACAAATATTAACATAAATCATATTTAATTGTATGATTCATTATTCATGTGAAAAATAACATTAAAACAGTTGTAATAAAAATGTAAAACTATATTAAACATTAATATTTATAATTTATGTCATTAACGCCCACACGAGTACTAAAACGAGGATTTCATTCATAAACTTCTGTTCTAGACTGCTTCCTCCAGATATGTAGGACACTATATGCTCCATTTTCAAGATATATTAAATGGAATTATTTATGAAATTAACAACAAAACACATATTTTCTACCCGCAGAGTTGAGAAATGTTTTATCTACGTCTAACTTTGTTTCTATTTGTCAATTCATCAAATATTGAAGCAAGATACAAAGCATGTATTCGGTCTTTTTGACAGTTGGTAGTACACATTTTTTGCAACCTTACTGATGGCAAATATATTTTATTGGCGTAATTTTAATTTTAATGGCGCTACAGCCCGAATCGAGCCTGAGCCTACCGAGCACACCGAGCCGCAGTTTTTACGCTGCCGTACGTAGTCGATGTTACTTTTTAAGGCATATGTATAAGTGACAAGCTTATAGCGTCCGAGTATGATTCATACAAGTAACTGTATTTTTTATTTAACGACAAATCATACTTTGTCGACAGGCGGATTCGAACTGACGAACCTTGGTTCGGGTGACGTCACAGCATGTTAAGAGATGTGCATTAACACGCTCAGCCACCGCGCCTGTATCAATAATCTTCATAGGTTAGTGAAATTGACTTTTTAATACCTCAAAAATTTTATTTAACATAAAATTATTTTTAAATTTCTTTTCATTTAATAGACTTGTTTGTATGTATTAGCCCCGTTACCCCTATAAGTTTGAACCATTAAGACTTACATTAAATAACACATCGGTAGGCAGTATGCACCAAATCGTGTTCCTAAAGTCCATTTAGAGGCGATGCTGGAGTTGATTTGCCCAACACTCATATACGTCAAACATCAAAACTAACTACTTGTTTTCATTACGGTATGGCTAGTAATATAAATTCATTCACCACGAAATTGAGTGTACATAAGAATCAAAGCATGGCATAACATTCAATCTAACGCCTAATTAGATAAATAGAATAATGAACTGAAGTAAACCATTACACAATTAATTTACTAATTACATCGTTGATATTACGACTAGTACTGTTAGTTCTTAATCTTACCACTTAGATACTTTATTTGATTAAGCATGCAAATGTGGATATTCTGAAAAGGTTCACATTCAACTACAAAACAAATCAACTATTGCTAATATCCTAAACTTCCAAAAGACAACAGATTCAAACTGGAAAATACAGTTTTTACAGAGAATTCTAAATTTGAAAGTGTTCCTAGCAATTACTATTTTTCAACTAACTGGACCCTTATGATTTTTAGCTATGACAGTAAAATTATTCTAGATTATAATATAAAAATTATAGTGGTTCGAATTTGTGTACCATTAAAAACTGTATAGGATGGTTCTTTACTATAAATTTTAGACCTATCTTTAAATTTCAAAGTTCTACGTTCGGTTTCGCCGTAAACGATGGAAATAATATGTACTTTTTAATTTTTTTAAGTATTTTAAATTAGTTTTGCAGTGATGTCAAATACTTGCATTTTCATCAAAAATTAACTTAGTTTTTAATATCTGAAAAATTGCAAAAGTATAATGGATTATCAGTTTACTATGATATCTGTATCTTCTTTCTGTGTATTTGTGAAATTATTTCATATAGACAATGTCATCAACTAATATCAATTGATGTGTAAAAAACTGCACTGCTACTGGTAAGTAAGTGATCATATAATAAATAATATTTAGATGAGGAAGTCATAATATATTTTCAAGTTCACAAGAGTTGGATAAAACTGCGATTGATAAAGTTCAAATTGTAAATAAATTGTATACAAGAGAATATTTTAGTAAATATTTATATTGTAATAATGAGTTTTTATTTTATGTAGTTTAAATAAATATAAAATAATAATAAAAATTACAATCTGCCGAAATATGCATATCGGCTTGTCTATATATGTGACTTTAGTTAGACCTCCACTACTCAGATGGCGCAAAATACAGTCCCAGAGCGTAACATGGCAGTTTCTTATCTATAGTAGTATATTATGATCTGTGGTTCCAATACCCGAATTGACAGTCTGGCAATGACTATAGGTTTAAAATTAATAGTAAAGAAAAGAACCATTTGTCCCTATTTTTCCAATCGTCCTGTTCGAGTAATTGGAACTAATTTCCTAATATGGAGAATATCAAATAAATATATCATCACGCCTTTTACCCATTACTGGGTGTGGCACTCTGCCGAAGCAGACCTCGGTAAGTGATATATTTATGCGCGTGAAGTGCGGTTATCAGCCGTCAAGCTCCAAGATGTTAGTGGTGGAGGAGCCACAGGGGTAATTTTAAATTGGTGAAAATGTTTTGTTGACAGTGGGGATCGAACCAGGGTTCTTAGGATCCACATGCCGACTCGGATACCACTGAGCCATTACCCCATATAAATATATCTTTCTTATACAATAAAATTGAATTAAATTAGTATTATGTATGCATATATAAAATAGAGATCTGTAGAAAATAAATGAAGATACAAATGAGAAATATATCATGTTGCTAGGCACGTTTTATTGACTGCTAGGAAGTTCCGAGAACAGTGGAAAATTCTAGAGCAGCTTCATTTCATGATGACTTGTTCAGAGGTAATTAAATAGCGTTGCGGCTAAAATACCTTTTATGTTAATCATCGGTTTTATAAATGCATTTCATTTCGTTCTGTCGTCGTCGTGCCACAATAACTGCATTTCACTGCAGTGTTGTACGCAGAGACAATTCCATTTATTGTGTCATTATCGCATTTTTTGATGAATGTTTTTGTTGAATTTTTTATATTTTCCGTAGTTCATGTCATTATTGACTGAATTACATTTGAATTTGGAGGTATCAATTTGAAATAAAATTTGAGAATACGAGAAACTGGGAAATAGATCAAACTAAGGTCTATGGCTATTAATAATTTATTTCTTCGGTCTTTGCAAATTTAAAATTGATGCGAATATCTAAATTTTTAATTAGTAATAGAATGAAAATATTTAGAAATTTCCAATTTTATTCAAATATGTTATTAGATTATGGTTTAAATGAAGTTACACAATTCATACAACAAGATTTATGTCAAGTAATATGAAAGATATTGTACTTATGTTAATACTTTTGTTAAACTATACTATAGCGTAATATTTCCAGTCGAAAATATCATAAAATACTCTTTCTATTATTTTATAGATTTGAGAGATATATGAGATTATATATAAATGAGTTATTAAAATATTTGTGTATTAGTCAATTTTAAGTAGGCTCGAATTTCGTTTTTAAAAACAGTTTAATAAACTCCGATTTCGGTTTAAGTTTTAGCGTAGTCGTTTTCATTTTCCAATGCAAACGAAAATGTAATTAAGCTTGGTATTTTCCTTTTTCATATTAAAGTACAGAAAAATAAAAATAAAACAAGAATCAACTAGTACATTCAGAAACTAAATTTAAAGTTAACAGAATTAATGCCGTTGTAATTAGAACAGAAGAAGAATATTTGCAACCACATAGCCCTAGTGCAACATTGACAAAAGAAAGTCTCGTTGATTTCTATAGTTATAGAACAATATTTTGAAAGAAATGTTTACAAAATCACGATAATCGTTCAAATTGTTTACAAGCTTTAATAAAAACTATATAACAAATTAATTGTCAATTATGATTAAAAAAAATGTTATCTGGCTTTGCTGAAATCATAACAACACAACAAATGAAATCAGTTGTGGCTTTCATGCCAATTCATGAAAAAACTAAATTATCACTGTATGTCTTGTACTACAACCACATTTTATAACGTCAATGCGAAACTATTTGGCTGCACGAAAATTATAAAGAACGTAAATTTATATTACTTTTCACATTTTGAGAAATTTTCAATTAATTTGAGAGATCAACTAATGTGACACACAGATACAACAAAAGACTAATCTATAAGGCAAAACATTTAATATTTCTGTGCAGTTACAAAAGATATGTATAACAAAACGAAGATTTTTTCTATATATTTATGTAAATAACTAAATTATTTAAGCATTTTACAATACTTTACTTTTTAAAAAGCCAAAAAGTAGGTTAATGAGAAAATGAAATAACTTTTAGTATAGACAAAGTGGTTAAAGTTTATTTAAAATTTAAATAGTAACGACTTTTCGGCCATGGTTTTGACTATTATTAAGGTAATTTAATGTGAAATTTGAATAGCATTGAAATTTACAAATCATCTATTAAACAGAAACATATTTGGGGATGACATTAATGAATGTATGTGTGTGTACACATCTAATAAATTTATGTAAGCAAAGTTAAGTATTTTTAAAGTTATTCTAACCTCACATAATGTTTTATATACAGTATCTCCAACAAAATTTAATTTGGGAGCCCTTCTACATCCGGGGTCCTGATATACGAGTAGTGCAGTAAATTCATCCCCTTTCTGTTTTCAAGTACAGCCCTTTGAAAAATTAAAATTTCCCATATAAATTTCAGGGCGGAAAACAAGGTAATCTCCTGACTCATTTAAAATAAATATGACGTGTTGGAAATCATGGGGAGTAAGTGAATAGACCGGAAACAAAGATACTGCATCACGCATCTCAATTGTTTCGCGGGAACAGACAAAAGAGCCGCGAAAGGGCCGGGACTCTGAATGAACGGCAGGAAGTATGCCGCATCTCGGAGAGACTCCGTTACATTATTTTATTAAAATTGTATTGATTGTTACGCACGAAACAATGATGCATTTTGTGATAACGTTATGAAGGAAAATACTATCTATTGAAGGTTATCTTTCTCTTGATGACAGTGGAATGCTTTCATTGTTAATAATTATGTATTTTTTCATAGCTTTATTTAATAAAGGTTTGATTTGATTTATTAATTTATGATACAATATTGAATTGTAATTGTAATTTCACTTTAAAACTGCAATAAAAATCATTTTGAATTTATTGGTGGAGGTGCCCATATTACGAATATGATTTGGAATATAAAGTTAATCAAGACCTTGGTTTCTTATTGCTAAGAATGTGTCTGGCGATGAAGAAATAGCGATGTTTGACCTTTGTCAAAGACAGTGTTTGTGCGATAGTTTACAGCGAAGAGGAATGAATAAATATTTTCTTGGTATTCTAGAAAAGGAGATGTTTTTAGATGAAAATCAGGGTCAGAAGTTGTGTGGGTGTTTGAAGAGTAAATTGATTGAGAAAGCGTGAAGCTATGACGTCATTTTTGAAGCGAAAGAAAACAAATAAACTGGGATAGGAATACATAGATAGATTGTTGAATGAATCACTGCCTTAACTAGTCTAGATGACGAAAGATTATACCGCGATGCGAAAGAAGATTGTGAATCACAGCCAGGGGGATAATTTGTGTTTGATAATTTATTTGAATGCAGATATATTATTTGTGCATGTTTTTGTGTCCTGCTGTCATAATTGAACATGGGAATAATCGTGAATTTGGCGAGGAAGGGAAATTCGCTGGAATTCGGTCAATAATGGAGGTCGGTGGTATTGAAACTGGGATACTAAAATCACTAGTAGGTTAGTAATCAAAACCTTGATAAATCAATAGAATTTGTTAGGCAATGAATTTTATGATAATTTCCACGAATTTGGCGACAAATTGAAGGTGAAATGTTGTTTGTTCAAGTAATGAAGTGAATATTTCTAGAAATTTTCTAGATGAAACTTGGCGACTTTTCTGGTGGGAATGATGCAGTGAATTCGTGTGACAGTTAATGGTGAATGACCTTGATGTGCTTTGCGATGAATTTTCACATGTTTCACGAAACACAAGGTCGTAAAGTTCCATGTGGAAATAGATAGAAAATCTATAAAAATAGTCGTGTGTGAAAGGGGCACACCATCATGATGTGAGTCACGAGACGTTTGGCTTGAATGATGTAGCGAATCAATTATGGCACGAGGCTCGGGTAGTTTAGGTTGTAAGGAAAATGGTTTCAGGAGTGACTGGGAGCGCTGACATTCAGCAGCGGCGGCGTTCAGTTCGTTACGCGCTATATAGGTCACACACATTCCCATTGCACGGGGCCGCCGCGCCAGCCGCCAGCCGCCGGAATCAATGTGGTGTGGATAGAGAGCACAGAGCGCGCTACCAAACCAACGCACCCGTGCCGTACCAAACCATGAGACACATGCATTATTTAAACGTCAATTAAGCGTTGCCTGGAGCGAGGAGCTGGATGATGATGTGTCGGACCAGAAGCCAGGATGAATGAACGGATGGATGCATGTGATGTAGTGTTTCTCAACTTTAACTGACCTGTTTTGTCAATGTTCGCTCACAATAACATTCCTCCTCCATGTTGCGCTACTGTACTGGCGTGAAGAGCGAGGGCGAGAGTGCAGAAGAGCGGCGGTGGCGCGGTGTCATCTCCATAGCCTCCCGGCACCAGCACAGCACTCCGGCACTCAGCAGCACGGCCACCGCGGCCACAACCTCATTTTCCCGATTTCAGCACACAGTTACGTATGTCAGTCCGCACCCGATGACCGTATGGGCTTGAAAAACTTTCGGATTAGTTCGTGGCAGTTCGTAAGTCACGAATCGGCGTGCTCGAGGCTCGATGGTCGCGGCACGATGTGGTAGCCGCAGCGCTTGATCGCACCAGCTGCGCATGTGTGGAACGTGGAGCGAACTGCGCGCCGCGTAGGCGATGATGATGAGCGAACCCCAGCACGACACAGCACTAGCACCACGAGCACGATGTACACGACTAGCACCAGCTCTACTACACCTCGCACGCAGGACTCTCTGACAGACACCTCTAGCTCTGTGCTGCGCTCGCTGTTCGCTGCTCGCTGGCCAGGCTGCTCCCCCACGCACTGTTGCCAACACTACCACACAGCGCCACTTTCAAATCCCCCCTTTCATTCATCAAAACAACCCACATACGATGTCAATCCAGCCAATACGTGCAACAGATTCTACATACGACCAAAACATCCCCAGACGTAACATAAACATAGCAAAAAAATTCTTAGTCATTATTTGTAATTATGTCAAAATATCCAACAACCTATCATAGATAAAACCGAACCATCAATCAATGTGGAAACTCCAATGAGTTTGCTAGAAAAGTGGCAAGAACAAAGTTCGAGAATTTTCCAGAAACTTGGCAACAGCGTCGTCAACGATCTGCTGCAAGACGAGCACGTTGCTTCGTCACGCGAGTCAAACAGCGCGCGACATCACGCGGGAAACTCACTGAATTACGGTGCGCATATTTCCAGATTTCCCCGCGTCGATGTTTTTCGAACGGACAATATAGAGGTGAACGACCCGCTCGGGAATCGATCCCGGTCTTTTGGTTTATGTGCTCAAAGCGCCTTACCACGTGGTCGCAGCGAATGGCTGACGTGCGAAATGCCGTTCACATCCCAATCCAATTATCAGTCTACTTGATACTCTAACAAATTTTTCCGATAGTCGATATACATTTTTTTTACCAATTATTTACTTCGCAACCATTTTCATTTAGATTTTAACAATTTGTAGAATTTTTAAAGGTCCTTTTGGCTAACCGGCCATTATTTAACAAAAATACTTAAGAATCTGTAAATGAAGTTCATTAAAACAGTAACCTTAGGAAAAATATTTTGCTTTTTTGGTCCACCAATACAATTTTTCAATTTGTAAAGTATTCTTAACAGAAAAAAATTTAACTATACTAAAAATAAATAGATTTGTGTCCAACTACAGGTGTTCTTCCACGACCTTATTAAGCTCAAACTCTATGCACAGTGCGCAACTGCCATCTGTTATCGAAACCAGTAACTAAAAAGCTCTGAAAGCTTCTCTGTGTTTCACGTTACCGCTCACAGATGGCTCCGTGGCATTGTTGTGGAAAAGTTCGTCACGTACCTACAGTCATAAGGTTCTGAACTTTCATAATTAAATTGTATTCGCAATTTAATTAAATTTATTCCTAGAAAAGGAAATTGATAGTAACAGGGCAGTGTTTTCCTTCATAAGATTATCTGGTGGTTAAAGAGAAGATAATTGGAAATTCACACTTTTTACCCTCTTCAACATTTCAGAGTTTGAATAATCGAGTAAGCAATTTCATTCGAGACATATTTTTCCTGATCCAATTATAGATTCCTTCTTAAAGAATATAATGACGTTTTCACAAAAAGCAGTTTTATTATATTTATTGGACGCCTATTTGAGCATAAATTCTCCTAACGTATAAAATCATTACTTTCAAAAATAATTTACTCAAAAAGAAAAAACTATATTCTTTTCTTTAGACTCTTAAATATAATTATATTACAAAAGTAATATTTTTAGAGCTTGTTTATACCTATCCGGAGCGACTTATAGATTTTTGTATTTATTTCAGTTTATAATGACATATTTTTTAATCTGTAGAACAGATGTAATTCGTTTGTGAGAGATTACAACGTGGGCTATGGCCTCTTAAGGATGTTAGTGGAGGGGGAGCCACAGAGGTAGTTTTAATGAGGTGAAAATATTAATGAGTGCAATTTTAAATGTTTGCATCCCACTTTTACTAGTGCATTTATTAACCCTTCGTATCGGCGCCTTTGAACATTATTAAAAATATTAAACAATAAAATTGATCAAAGGTTGTCATTGTCACAAGTTTTTATTACATGTTTTAATTTTGATGTCTTATCACACAATCATAATCAACAAACACGTCCTGTACAACTCGCGTCGTATTATTTCACCTAACGATATCGAGTATCAAGAAAATTCAGTCCTAATTTTTGCAAAATTTATTCTGGCTCATATTTTTGTAGATAATGTAACAATATCATTATCTCTTTCATAGATTGATATCAAGCATAAAATAGATAATACCTTGTTGTAAAGATCTCAATGCAACATGTGTTTGTGTTCCCACGTTCACGATAAAATAATATTTCGTAATCACATTACACAATCAGCAGATATTAGTCGTGTTACACTTTAATGACAATCATTGTTCATGCCATAATTGGATTTTCACTTTGATATACTAAAAACGAAGTTATTATAACTTTTACAACTTCCAATATAAACAATTACAAACGCATTCATCATCTTCAATACCGTTTTTGAGGTTTTATCTTCCTTCACTTAAATTTTTAAGGATAATTACCAGAGCAGGGCAGTAGCTAGCTACTTTTGTAGCTTAGCTACTAGCTTAGCTACATTTACCTTAGCTGTAGCTTAGCTAACTGTGAAAAAATATAGCTGTAGCTTGTAGCTAGCTACTTTTTTTTTCTATTAGCTTAAAAATAACAACTGAAGCTACTTTTAAATCTACTTTTTGTAGCTTAAAGCTACTTTTTGTAGCTTAAAGCTACTTTTTATAGCTTAAAGCTACTTTTTAAGCAGAAGGTCAACAAAGTACGCATGCGTACAAGCTAAAACCACACAAAATAATTATTTGTTGCCGGTTCTAACTGGCTCTAATACGCAAAAATACACAGTAGGTGCCAGATGATATTTGCTATTTTTGATATTTATGTAGATAATAGTAAATTAACAGTCATTATAACAAAAGACTGATCATATGACTATGGCAAATTTAATTATTTCACAATAATTTAAAAAAGTAGCTTTAAAATTTAACAGCTACTTTAACGAAAGCTTTTAGCTGTAGCTTAGCTATATTTTACAAAATATAGCTTATAGCTGTAGCTTAGCTACTTTTTTAAAGAATAGCTGTAGCTGTAGCTTAGCTACTTTTTTTAAGTAGCTTGCCCAGCTCTGATAATTACGAAAAAAGCTTACTCAGAACAGGTAAATTCAACAATTTTAAAATTAGAGAAAACGTAAATATTGAAATTCTTAGAATTTCAGATTTACATGTAAAACTGAGTTAACAAGGTTTTTCCAATTCATTTTTCCATTTCATTTTTTTAAATATTATTTTTTTTTACTACTAATATTTTTTTCCTATTCATTTGTTTCTATTCCATTTTACCGCTATTTATTTACCACTAATACATTTTTTCCAATTTATTTTCCCTCGCCATTTTTTTTTTTATTTTATTTTTCCATTATTAATTTTTACCACAAATACATTTTTTTAATTAAACTTCGAATTTAAACATTTTATCTTTATTTTTTTTAATGTTTACATTAAATACATTTTTGTTAAACGTTTAAACAAATACGACTCGTATTATACGAGTAATATTAAAACAGAATTGATAGCTCTTAGGTACTCTTCAATGTTATACTACATTTAAATAATATTAATAAAATAAACTTTGTTTGAATTTTTTCTTTACATCCCTTTATCAAACCAATCCATTTCCATATAATATATGAGTTTGTTCAAAATGAACTAATTTTGGTGAGATTCACACCAATTAGACGAAGTTGTTTAAACCAAAAACATCGCTGTTTAAAACATCATGTTTTTAATTCTAATTCAACCAAAGTTGAACTAATTTGATTAATTTAGTCTGAAACCGCCCGAGTAAAGTATTATTGTAGGAAATCTAAATGGATTATTTGATTTACTGTCTAAAACTGTGAGGGCGTCAACCCTTTCGCTTTTTTAGAGGACCAAAGTGATATAATAGTCCGGTTAAATTAATCGTAGTGATAAGAAGAAAAGCGACAATTAATCAATTTGTCTAGTCGAGATTCATATCTTCGTAAGGTAAAAAATGTTATAACTTAATGCGAGTGGCATTTTCATTCATCACGAACTCAGCGTTTATAAAAATACTGATCACGAACTTAGACTTTAGTGACATTTTATTTTATGTACCTACTCGTAAATTTGTCATACTTTACAACATCTTGCACTAATTAATGACTTAGTTTATAAAGACAAAGCACTAATTTTTAAAAATAACTAAAATGTATTTTAAAACTATCTTGACCATTAGATATACAGTGTGTTTGTCGTAAGACCGCCACTACGAATATTTCGTTTATACCAGTTTCCTATATTTGATTTAATTTTAACCTTATTTCCGCTAAAATCGGAAGTGACATAAACTTCTTATTACAACTCATATCATGTTATGCACCTTTTACTTTATTTTACAAAAAAGACTTGAAATAAACATTACAGAAAACTAAATTCTCTGCCACTTTTATTTAAGCATTATGCTCGAAAATAATTTGAATAGCAAAAAGTACGCGATATTTTGAAAAAGATTCTTAACCATATTTTGTTTATGTAGTTCCACAAACTGTAATTAATCAAATGGACAATGCTCTTTTATGGTAGTACCTACAGTATCAATCATTCCTTGGCTTTGAAGAAGCCTTATATTTATTCTCTGTTCATTGGTTTATTTTCTATAACTTTGAATTACTGCGCAACTAAGGGCTAGAAACTTGAGATTTACAATTTTACAGATCATATTTCTGAATTATATTTTAACAAGATTATGTTTATAAACCATTCCTTCAGAGTTTTCTAGTTTTGCGAAGCTATCGAAGATTTGCAACCATGTTTATATTAGTTACTAAATTTATAACTTATTATCGTAATGATGTTTAGGATTTTTATACGAGCATATCAGATAATTTGTTGGTAAAACCAAATGTTATTAACAAAATAATGGCAAAGAATCGAATTCAGCACTAAAGAAGCTCCTCTAAGAATAATCAAAGAATTTATTATACGATTCAAAGCAAAATACAGTTAATGCAATAAACCCATATACCAAAGTTCATAAGAAACAAATATACCAAAGTTCTTAATGATAAGACAATTTTTTGAAATCATAGTTCTACTTAAATTTCAGTTTCGATCACACAAAAGTAAGGAAGTCGCGAAAGAATGTATTTTAGATTTACTTACATGATATCCCCCAGCTTGATGCGAGTCTGGATGAGCGCACATGACTTGTGGTCGGAGGTGGTAACTGCTCGGCGACGACGCTGGTAGCGTGAGGCTCCAGAGGGCGGCTGATCCGGCCCCAGCCCTAGTGTTAGCAGTGGATCGGCGCGCACCATCGGCGAGCTGCCTCTCCGTCGCCCTGACACGTGGCGACCAGCCACGCCACCCAACATCCTGCAACAACAAACAACAATCAGGAACTGTCAACAGAAAGTGCAATGGTACAGTGGAATAATACTGTCTATGGCATATTTACACTTATTTTATTTACTACTCTGCACAACAGGAACTTCAGGCGAAGCTTGTGCTTCATTAGGTCTGAAGTTAGAGGTGATAGTATTGTAATAAATTTGAGAATTTTCCACGTAGATGTGGGAACCAATAGAATTACGAATTTGTTTGAAAATGAACCAATAAAATGAAAGATATTTTGATAGTTTTCCACTAGTGAATTTAATAAGTGATATTTTTTCACAGAAAATATATCTCCTTAACTATCAATAAAATAAATACAATTTTTATAAATCTCCACTGAAAAGATATTTATAAAAATGGCAAATACCATTAATTATTTTTGCATGTTAAATACTCATGCAAAATATAATTTACGGAAATAGAAAATATTGTAACGACTTATAATTCATGTCAAATGGAGTAGCATGAACCCTAAAATCTTTCATAAAACATTTACTCATCAGATAATCAGTCCTCGTCAAACATTCTCATCCGAACACATCATCTTCGCTTCTACCACATTCATAGTTCTCTCCATATAAGTTCATTTTCTCATCTCACACGAAATCATTCATCACACAACAAATATCTCAGTGGATTAAAAAATATACTCGTATACAAAACATGATAGATAAAGATCACTATAAAGAAGTGATTGTGTTAAAATACAATAAATAAAAGTCTGCTAGATGTTCAGTCAATATAATAAATCAATTCTTTAACAAATTAAATATAAATTTCTTAAATATAATCAATAGAAAAACTCAAATAATCAATACTAAAATCTGGCAAACAGCATGTCGATTTATTTATTTATTTTTTAATTATTAGAATGCGCGAATTCTTGCTAGGCAATATTTGCCGAGGGTTCAAAATAGTTTCCGAATAAAACTATTTTTATTTAACTCTAGCTAGTATTTTCAGTTGCACATAAAAGGGTTTCAAATTGAAATAGATAACAGATCCAACAGAGAAATTCAAACGAGTAAATTCAATATAGTACTCGTTTATTCAATTGCAGTAACGCTGGAAATTTACTTATTTAATTAATGAACTACGGGAGAGTAACTAAATAACAACATCACTGAACACATCTCGTCAGATAAAATTATATCGAAATTGGTATAATTCTGATTGATAGATTCTGCGATCACATTTTGGGTGTTTCATTATTGATTGCTCAGTTATTAAGTCTCAGAATCAACATAACATCATCATGAAATGATGAGCTCATCAGTTTAATCATTGCATATTTGATTTGTTATGTTCTGTGTGACAGAACACAAGCCAAACAATGTCATTTTACAATTCACTGTTGACTCTGGGAACACAATATAACGCAAATAATATTGAAGAGTGATTTTGCTAATGATGGCATATCTGAATATATCACATACTTGTCTATACAAATAATTAATTAAATGGTATACAATATTGAAATTCAAATACATGTAAATATATGTTTTATTAAATTATTTAAAAAAAATTTCAAAATTAATCTTAATAAAAGATCTGCATCAAAGTTCGAAAGTTATAAGAATATTTTCTGTATATTTTAAAAAATCATGTGGTATAAATAAAAAATATAAATAAATAAATATATCATCACGCCTCTTATCCATTAATGAGAGTGGCACTCTATCGAAGCAAATCTTGGTAAATTATATATTTATGCGCGTAAAGTGCGGTTACCAGCCATCAAATCACGGCCCCCAAAGACGTTAGCGGAGATAGAGTCACAGAGATTATTTTAATGTGGTGAAAATTGTTTGTCGGCAATAGGAATCGAACTGAGGTTCTCAAAACCACAGTCTGACTCGATACCACTGAGCACCTACTCCATTCATCGTATAAAATAAAATAAATATATCATCACGCCTTCTACCCATTACTGGGTGTGGCACTCTGCTAAAGCAGATCTCGGTAAGTGATATATTTTGCGCGTGAAGTGCGGTTACCAGTCGTCAAATCACGGCCCCCAAAGACGTTAGCGGAGCTAGAGTCACAGAGATTATTTTAATGTGGTGAAAATTGTTTGTCGGCAGTAGGAATCGAACTGAGGTTCTCAAAACCACAGTCTGACTCGATACCACTGAGCACCTACTCCATTCATCGTATAAAATAAAATAAATATATCATCACGCCTTCTACCCATTACTGGGTGTGGCTCTCTGCTAAAGCAGATCTCGATAAGTGATATATTTTGCGCGTGAAGTGCGGTTACCAGTCGTCAAATCACGGCCCTCAAACATGTTAGTGTAGTATGATTAAATGAATTTGTAATATTCCAAAATTGCAAAATTAATCTTGTTAAAGATCTGTGCCAAGTCCAAGTTATAAGAACAATTTTAATGTTTTTCATTTAATACTGTGATTTATTGCTGAATTACATAATGGGCAAAAACGAAATTTGAGTCATGTTCAAATATTTTTGTAACTTTGCCAAGTGTCAAAACTGAATGCAAAATTACTGCCGTCTTACTTTTAGTTCAACAAGAAAATACTTTGATGCAGTATGCAGATAGGCGAAGGCGCCATAAGAATAAAAAAAATGTAAAATAATAAAATAAAATTATAATTAATGTACTTCTAGTATCTATAACTATTAAATAATACCTTCATAAATAAATAAATAGAAATATATCATCACGCCTTCTACCTATTACTGGATGTGACATTTTGCGCGAGAAGTGCAGTCACCAGCCGTGAAATCATAGCCCCCAAATATGTTAGTGGAGGGGGAATCACAGGAGTAGTTTTAATTTGGTGAAAATTATTTGTTGGCTATGGGAATCAAACTCGGGTTCCCAAATTCACAGGCCGATTCGATACCACTGAATCATCTACCCCTAACTACATAACTAATTAATCTAAATACATAAAGCTGCTCATGTGAAAGTATATATTCCACAGCCTATTTTCAACCGAGAGCAATTAAATATTTTGTTATATTGTCATGTGATTTGCAGTTTGTTGATCCATGACAGATATTATAAGTAAAGTTATGTTTATACTATTTTTGTTTCGTGTACTTAAATAGTTGTAGAAAAGAAAAAGTATAGTATTTGACACGCATATAATGGTTATATTACAAAGGGTGAAGTGTACATTATAAGCTATTATTAATTTCAGAAACAGTTGTACTTCCTGAAAGTTTTATTATTTTGTTTTGATGACTAAAATTGATTGAGATATTATTGAATCCATTTACAGTCATATTAGTTTTTATTGATAAACGGTAGTTCGTAAGTCGTTGACTTCTTAGTAAATTTTTGTAAAACTTTCCGATAGAGTTTACGTCACGGAGTAACTGAATTTTCTGATATTTTCGAGAAGCTTGTTAAAGATCAGAGACGAACTTACGTCGCAAAAATAAATTCCTTTTCCGCCAAAAGCCCGAAAATGAAATAAATATATCATCACGTCACTTTATTCATTCTTTGATGTGACAGTTCTACTGTAACATATTTATCTTGAGTAGTTATATAATTTATTATATGAAGTGCGGATAAAAATGAATATGATGTGTAACCATTGAGTTATTTAGTAAATTGTTTTTATATTTTGTTTTATTGCTAATTATTGGCAAAATATAATTAATTTTTTTTTATGGTCCAGGAAAATGTAGACATTTACATCAGTTGAGTGCAGAAAGTTGACGTTTCCCATTCGCCTAGCAACAATAAGATTTCATCGAGCGATAAAGTGAGAATGTATCCATGGATACATGAAAACTTAACATTTTCAAATGAATATCAAAACAGTAATACTGTCAAAATTATTTTATGCACAACCGGGTCGAAAAGCATGTGTTTTAGCCTTAAAAAGCGGGCTTAAACACTTCTTTTTGGCCCATGGACCAAAAAGAAATAATTCCTATGGATGCATAAATAAAATGATAATTTTTTGACGTTTCTCAAAACCAATGAAATGCTTCATTGTATGTCACGCGTCTGCATTTTAACGTATCCTGTCATTATTATACTGAGAATAAAACTCTTGTGATTATTCCTGGGAATAATCACTGTAGATCCTTTTTTTGTTTATAACAAATGATAGGTAGTTGTCAAATAATTATTTAAAACTATCAACAAGTCAAGTAAAATGTGTGAAAAAAATCGATTTAGTTGTATTTCAGATAAAGAAATACACAAACAAATTTTGGGAACAACTTGCAAGAATAAAATTAGAAATAAAAACACTTTGCAGTCATCATCTGATGATGACTGCAAAGTCGAAACGATCGTAGTATATTTAATAAATATTATATTTGTGGACAAATCAAGTGTTTTTATTTCTAATTTTATTATTATAAAATGTTCCACCAAGAACCGACTACACAATCTCTTACTTTAACTTGCAAGAATACATTAATAAGTAATCAACCGATATGGACCCAGTTCAAAATATTTTAAGTTGGATGAATCGATCTCAACAGCTAAGTCAAAAAATAATCTAATTAAAAATAACTCGAGAGTTGGATAAATTAGAAAATAATTCTCCAGTATCTTTCTCAAACTTGTTGTCATTTGGCAATAGCCAGGCAAGCCCAACGGGCTTTCGTGAGTATTGCCTATTTTCAATTTATTCTAACTCTCTTGTTATATTATTACTGATAATTTTTGTTTAATGTGAATATTTGATTCTGCAAAATGTCATTTTGACATTATATATATATATATATATATATCCTGAGGTCCCTGGTTCGATTCCCACAGGCGACAAATTTTAATAATTTGAAAAAGCTATCCCTGTGGCTCCTCCACCACTAACATGTTTGGGGGCCGTGATTTGACGACTGGTAACCGCACTTCACGCGCAAAATATATCACTTACCGAGATCTGCTTCAGCAGAGTGCCACACCCAGTAATGGGTAGAAGGCGTGATGATATATTTATTTATTTATTTTTTACATATTTTAATCTTTTGAACATATAATTAAATGTTATTTTGTTGTGCATAAAATATTGTATGTACCAATAATCATGCCACGGGCCAGAAACGCCTGTTTTCGCCCTTGGTACATAAATAACTATTATATTCTTTTTTAAGGGTTCTAAATGATCGTATAAAATATATTATGTGCACTACGAGCAGGAAGTGTAAATAGGTAAATGGCGGTTTGACATATTTATTTGATTTTATCAGACGTGAATGTATATTTTTACTGTTGAGTTATAATAAGTTTATACAAATTTGCAAATTTTTTCGGCCAGTCAGGTCCTGGCACAGATGATCTTGACACCAAGAAAGCCTTGATGTGAAAGTGGGGACAGATTTCGTTCTTTAGATAGAGACGTGTCACTGTGCCAGGTTTAAATCTTGCTTTATGTTACCGTATTATTATGTCATTCAAGATGAATGCTTTGGGCTGGTACAGGTTAAATAGAAATATTATATAAAAGAAGCGTTCAATGGGATTCCAAAAATAAACTGGTTCATTTTATGCGCCTGTCAGATATAATGAACTTTTTGATTATTTCGCACATATGCGGTTGCACAATTGATAGAATCATTGGTGTGTCATTTTCAGATATTGAAGGCTTGATTTGAAATTCATTCGAACATATTGAATTACAATATGAGATAAAATATTTTTTACGAGTTTCTGAAATTATTTTTTCAATATTATATAGCTTCTTGTTTTTGCTAACATGATTTAATTGTATATTAAGTACCATGAACTGTAAGTGGTAGTTTTTTGGTCAAGAATATAGTTTGGGAAATCGAGGCCCGTAGGATTGAAATTTCCTAAACATTCGCGATCTACAAAATTTTCTTAGAATTCGAGGTTAGTAAGCTATTTTTTACAATACCTGCGCAAATAGAAGGAAAATAATAATAGGAAATAGGAATTTTTTTTTTATTTTGAAAACAAAATAAAACCTTCCATGGTGATTGGATGACAGGCTTTAATTCAAAAATTGAAAAACGACGACGTTTCGGTCCGAGATTGGGACCATTATCAAGTCAAATATAAAAACAAAACAAAACAGTTGATGATTTACATGATGATAATTGATAAAAAACAAGAAATTAGGAGTGATCACTCCTAATTTCTTGTTATTTGACTTGATAATGGTCCCAATCTCGGACCGAAACGTCGTCGTTTTTCAATTTTTGAATTAAAGCCTGTCATCCAATCACCATAGAAGGTTTTATTTTGTTTTCAAAATAAAAAATATATTTCCTATTTCCAATAAATTTACACGGCTTAATCAACTTTCCTTACGAAAATAATAATAGGTTTCAAAATTATCAGCTGTCAAATTAAACAGAACCTTGATCTATAATAATTACTTACTGTCCATGGTGGATGGTAACTAAATATTATAGTCCTGATGTAACCACTGTGCAATAGAAGTTCCACTTACTGTGTTTAAATTTTGCCATTACAAATATTGTAAAAATTAAATTTATTATTCTATGAGCATTAATACATGACTTATGAAACAATTTGACGAAACTATATCACAATTTTTTTATTTGCGACTAGAATTTGATATTTGCCACTTGGATTCAATAATAAACATAAGGATTCCATTCTATTTAGTTTGGTTATTATTATTATTATTATTCGCAACACAAGTCTGTCATTATAATCAATTTTATGGTCAGTTTTTCAATCACCGATTAATATTAATCATAATTAAATAATTATCGGCTGTATCATGTAACATATCTTTAATAATAAGCGACGTCGATAAATTTTACAAGCTTTGGCAACACCGGTTTTGTCTTGACGTTTGTCAAATTTGTATTTATATGAATAAAAATTTGAAAAACGTCAAACCGAAACCGATGTTGCCAAAGCTAAAAAAAGTTATCGATGTCGCTTATTATTAACGATGTGTTACATGATACAGCCGTATGGAAACTATGGTTTCCATTATTATTTAATAATGGTTAGCATTAATCGAGAGCAAACCGACGATTGAAAAACTGGCCCTAAGTGGAATTTATATTTTAGATTAGTTCGCTTTCTCTCATTTTAAATAAACAAACTCTAAGCCAGTAGAATTCACATCCAACACAAAAAAAGCTATTATATTCGGGTTTAGTAGAATATGATATCCATGTTACAAAAAATAAATTCAAATAGCAAATATTAACTCCAAAAACAAATATTAATTTCAAGTGTCATTTATAAAATTGAAGTAGCAAATATTAAATTGATTGGAATATTTTTTAAACCAAGTGGAATTTGTATTATTTATTATAGTAAATAATTTACTCTTTTTTATTCATTTATTTGTTACTCTGCACACCAGGAACTTAATCTCAATTACAGTACAGGGAGTCCACAGCTTATAGTGGAATCAGAACCACTCAGACACAATCGTATTTTTTTTAATATAAGTAGAAGTCAGTAAGATTTGAATACACGACCTCTTGTTTGCTTATTAAGAAACGCAAGTTTTACCTCGCTTTTATCCACTGAGCTACAATTGTCTGTAAAACCATACATAAAAATTTCTTTCAAGCAGTAACATTTCATCCAAGCACATTATATCACGACAATCCCAATTCGTTGAACGTGCAGGATTTCCCTCTGTTTTGTATGCATGTCTCCGTCGTTCTATTCTGCGCAGATTTTCTTCTTCGCGACACAAGTGCCACCTCCGACGTCCCCGCAATCTGACTTTATAATTAGCGACGCATGGCGCCGCGACGCGAAGGCAGACGGTGACGGTGAACGTGCAGGTGAGACGCGGTATTTTAATTAATAAGCTGTAGATTATAAAAGTTTCTTGTTACGTGGCGTGATTGTGTTGTAGAAATTGTAATGAATTAGTACTACATGTCTTGATGATGAAACAGTAGAATGAATATTGTTGTTTTGATTATGATGAATTAGTTAATTGGTAATTTGTGTGGCTGCTACAGAATCCCTTCTTTGATAGTGAAGGAACCTTACTTTGTATATAGGTACCAAGTATATTAATTCAAAATATACTTTGCTTTTCATTTATGTTAGTAGAAAGCTTTACAAATTAGTCTAAACTTTTTATGCTATATATATATATTATATATATTTATTTATTTATTAGCTTGGCTAATACATAACATTGAACAAAATTTAAACTCAAATATGTAACAAAAAGTCATATAAAATATACAAAAAAAAACAAAATTATATACTCGTATTATTACTTAATCTATTTGTTTAAATAATAACATTTTAATCTATTTTTAAAAAGTTTTAGAGTTTGGGATGTTTTAATATCAACAGGTAATTTATTGTAACATTGTAAACCTTTATGAAATATCATGTTAAAAGTCTTTTTTTTTACTTTTCTGATCTATATAAAAACATTCACCATTTCTTGTATTGTACATATGCATATCCTTGTGCTATTTTAAGTAACTTTTAAGGTAATCTGGTAACTGCCCATTAATAATTTTAAATATGAATATCATAGCATAGTACTCACACAGTTGATTTATACTCAACCATCCTAACACATTCATCATATCACTTACTCTACTGTATTTAGAACATTTTAAAATAATTCGCATAGCTCTGTTCAGTAATACTTGGAGCTTATTGATATCTTTTTGGTTACATAGATATAGAATGGTATTACAATAAGTGAAATGTGGTAAAATAATTGAATTATAAATCAAATGTAATGTCCAAGTTGATAAGTTCTTACTTAAACGTGACATGAAATTGAGTTTTTTCGCAACCTTTTTACATATGTATTGTATATGTACATCAAACTTAAATTTATTATCAATAACAACACCTAAATATTTTATGCTATGTACAGTATCTAACTGAGATTATTAAGAATATTATTAGATATTACATATAAATTTATCTTTGTAAAATTCTACTTACTTTCATATATTTGTCATTTTCTCGTAAAAAAAAGTTTCATTTTATTTCTTGAAATTAAAAGAAAATTTAGACATATTTGAATTTGACAATACCAACATAAAACTGAAAATATATAGGTAAATATATAAATATGTCATCACGTCTTCTACCCATTACTGGGTGTGGCACTCTGCCGAAGCATATCTCGGATATATTTTTGCGCGTGAAGTGCGGTTACCAGCCGTCGAATCACGGCCCCCAAAGATGTTAGTGAAGGAGAACCAGAGGAGTAGTATTAATGTGGTGAAAATGTTTGTAGTCAGTGAGAATCGAACCAGAGTTCTCAGGATCCATAGGCCGAGACGATACCACTGTGCCACCTACTCCATATAAAAAATATAGGTATTACTAAAAAATCAATGTCAACCATTTATAGTCACCTGATATAATGAATAAGTTGACAAACTATTGTAGAGTTTATAGTAGAAAAATTGTAAAGTTAAAATGTACAACAAAAGTTATGTTATTATTATTATTGTAAAACACAAAAGCAAATTTGTTTAACAATATATTCATGACTGTTGCTTTACAAGTTTAATTTTACTGTTATTTTTATTGTACAACCAAATGAAATGTGAAAACAAATATTTCTTGTGCCGTACAACGCTAGATGTAAACATAAAGAAACAGTTTGTTTTACATCAATAAAGTCTTCTCATTAGAACCTTAATAACAAGATTTACAGAAGTCAGTGAGATTTATTCTCTGTTACTTTTGAGTCAGGACTACGAGAAATAAAAGAGAAATAAAGATAAATTGCCGAAACGCACAGATTTGAATTTGTACGTGTTCAGTTTTTTTACGACACTGAAAAAACGCCTACCATCTGTTTAGAATTTAACTAAATATTTTAATTATAATATAAATGCACAATTTTGGAAAATTCAATTTCTAGTTTTAATATTCATTTTATGCGGTAACATAAAACTTAGTTGCAAGACAACAAGACAAGAGAGAGTACGTCCTCGACGGTATTATCGATTTTTGTTCAAGTTGCCGTTGGGATAATCTTTTTTAAGATCTTACAATATTTTGAAAGTTTCATTCATTTGCAACTTAGACCATATCTTCGAACGATTGAAGATAAGTGATGACAATTGAACTATTTCTTACCGAACTAAATTTGTAACAATTTAAACTATTGAATTTTATATCTCTGCTATATATGTACGTGATCCGATTTCGAGATATTTCACTTTTATTGTCAGTTGAAATTTTATTCACAATAGTAATTTACACGAGGCACGGTTAAACTCTGTATAGTTGAGCGTTCGTTTATTCACATTCAGATTTTAAAATATTCGTAACAAAATAGGTTCAAAAGTAAGTAATCAATCATCGGGAATGGAGATTAATTAATACAAATGGAACAAATAAACAGAACAATTGGGATACCGCCAGGATTTGAACCTGGGATCTATGAACTGCGGTTATATGCTTTTAAACTTTGACCACACAAAGTAGACAAACTATAGAGATATTTATTGTGAAGCCAACACATTCTAAAGCGGGGAAGGGAAATGGCCCATATAACTTTCTTTACAAATAAGTTTTTAATCAGAACTGCCATAATATGAGTTGTTTTACAATAATATTTTAATTTTACGTGATTATTATAAATTAATAATAATAAATGGACATTTTTAACAATTTGCATATTTAATAATATAAATAGGGTGGCTAACTCAGTGGTATGAAGCCGGCCTGTGGATCCTGAGAACCCTGGTTCGGTTCCCACAGGCGACAAACAATTTTCATAATTTCAAAAACTACCCCTGTGGCTCCCCCACCACTAACATCTTTGGGGGCTGTGATTTGACGACTGGTAACCGCACTTCACGCGCAAAATATATCACTTACCGAGATCTGCTTCGGCAGAGTGTCACACCCAGTAATGGGTAGAAGGCGTGATGATGTATATATATATATAATATAAAAATATGAATTCATATTTTGTAATATTCAAAAATATTTTCATATTATAAACAAATAGTGCAATGTCAGGAATATCAAAATCATTTTTGAGAATTTGGCACTAAATAAATAAAATTAACTTTCGTTGGTAAATCTACTATCTTTCGTTTGAATTAATTGAAATCTGATATTAATATAAGCTTATGAAAGTACAACAACAGTGCTGCATTCATTAAAATAGTTTTAATATGTAGAAAGAACATGGCATGAAATGAGAAGGATAAATAATGCAACCTGTACGTTCATTTACAAGTTTAATGTTACTTCTCTGTCATTTATTACTGCGCTTCTAACGAGCTGGTTTACCTGATAACGTTACAGTGTCTGTAAATACTCTGGGTGTAATTTTATGCCACGTTGTTTTCAAACAAATAAGCCTTAACAAATAAAAGAAGAAACACATTTTTGTATGAAGCATTTCGAAAATTTGTATACATATTTTAAACCTATTCTAAATATCAATTTTTGTGTTGACAAGATGGAATTGAGTTTAAAACATTTCCTTTCAGATTGTTTAGAAATTGTTATGGGAAACACGTTTAGAAATATCAATTTTTATCGAGATGTTTTTTGTTTATATTCATTTAGTTCAAAAAACAAAACCAACTAATATAAATTTATGAAATCCATACGGCTCGGCGAATCTGAATTCGCACTATAATTGGGAATAAGTTCCTGTTAGCATAAATAAGTAAATAAAATATTCGTATTAATTGACAGAAAATATTAATAAATAATTTAAATAGTATTATTTTATTTTTATATATCATCACGCCTTGTACCCATTACTGGGTGTGGCACTCTGCCTAAGCAGATCTCGGTAAGTGATATATTTATGCGCGTGAAGTGCGGTTATCGGCCCTCAAATCACAGCCCCCAAGATGTTAGTGGTGGGAAGCCACAGGGATAGTTTTAAAATGGTGAAAATTGTTTGTCGCCTGTGGGAATTGAACCAGGGTTCTCAGGATTCACATTCCGACTTGATACCACTGTGCTAGCTACCTCATAGTAAATTTTATGTGTTTTTATATTTTTGAATCACGAAATTTGTTGAGGATTATTTCTGCTTGGTTTTTTTATTTTGTTGTTTATCGTTTTTTGTATCAAAGTGAAAAAGTTTGAAGCTATCACGTAAGGGATAAGGATCAAAAGGAATGTGTTCCTTTTAATACAAGTTTAATTATATCGAGGGAGCGAACCTAATACAATAACAGTTCAGTTCATTGCTGATTTGTCAAATATTGCCTTGAAGAGCAACTTTTGATGTTTCCTTCTATAAAAAATACTTTAGAGCAAATAACTCTGATTACTATTGCGCAAATATAATTAATAACTCCAAATTTAATTTTCTGCGAAAAGTAAATTAATACGGAAAGAAATAATGTAAACATTTAACAATACTTGTAGGAATATTCTATCATTTTGTAAAAGTAATTTACATTGTTCAAGAAAAATGAAGTAGGATCAAAATATTGTAAAAACAATTTCCTCCTTGAGAAATAAACAAAAGTTTTCTTTTTGCGTGAGCTTTGCAAACTTAACATGGTTTAAGAACCTTTCACGTTCCTGGAAATAACAATGTCTCGCGGTAAGTAGATGAAGTACGAAAGAATAACTTTTTGTTTGTTTTGTCTTCAGAAAAAAGGAAAAAAGAAATTTGAGAATTACAGAATTCGTAATATATAATACTTATTGAAGAAATTTCAATTATCATTATTATTATTAGATTCCGAGTATGAGGAACAAACGTGCTTATATGAAAGGAATTATGAATGTGGATGAAGCTAAAGTGGTGTGTCAGGATTGGAATGTTTGGCGAAGATTAATTGCGGAATGAATCTGATGATTTAAGAAAAGTGCAGTGTTTACCTGCAATTGTGTGAAATTCACTTTCAAAAACAAGCGCAGACATTTTCACCAATTTAAAATTATCCCTGTGGCTCCCCCACCACTAACATATTTGGGGGCCGTGATTTGACGACTGGTAACCGCACTTCACGCGCATGAATATATCACTTACCGAGATCTGCTTCGGCAGAGTGCCACATCCAGTAATGGGTAAAAGGCGAGATGGTATATTCCATAAAATATAAATTTTCATTTTCATATCTGGCCCCTACTTTGGTTAATAACATTCCTTCCTGTTTTAAATCTCTGTTTCTGAAAGTTTTTAAAAATCATGTAAAAAAATTATTTTAAAGTGGATCAATTTTGTATCATGTTCTTTAATTGTATTTGCATGTAACTATATTATCTGATATCTCTTAATAAATTTGTTTCTTATTTATATACAGGCAGTTTATATACTTGTGCATCAAAGTTTAAAGGTTGACATGATATTACAGACTATACACGTAGTAAAAAAAAATTCAAATATTCGCAAAATTTCAATGTATCTTAGTAGAATGGGTTGATAGCTACTGTTAATAAAATAATAAAGAAATAAAATATGTCAAAATATTAAATAAATGAAAATGAAAATTCAATTATTTTGATTCATTTCATATTTTGACATATTTCAACATTTTATATTTAGATTTATGTTATTTTATAGTGTTTGAAGCTGATGGTGAGTTTTGTATAAACTCGAAACGTCCACTTAATATATTTTCTACTTTATTGGATTCTTGAAACTTATTTTATTTATATAATTAATTATATATTTTATACTAGTTTATTTTGTATATGTACTGAATATATGAATAATAAGCAGTCATATCTTGATGACAATACGTTTCATTTGTAGTGAAATTGATATTAAATTTTTTAAATTTGTTTGACATTTCTAAACAATTTGGAACGAAATATTTTCAATTGAATTTCAACTTGTCAACACCAAAAAGACCATTTAGGAGATATTTAGAATGTATATAAAAATTTACGGATTATAATTTTGGGTTATACTCGTAAGTTAAAGACGCGATCTCGTTTGAGTAGCAACAGCATATTCATGATGCAAGTGTAGTCCATTTTATTGTTATTTGATGAAATCTAAACATTATACTAAAACTTAAACGAAGTCAGATGCAACAGAATTTCTGTGTTCACGCTGCATGTCTGGAATTTGGTTAAAAGCACTTGTTGAACAGGAATGTACACAAGCTCGGCTCACTGCTGGTCTAGTACCTGTTGCTCTCTTTACAAGTAGTACGACTGTAAATATAACTTTACATTCTACATGTACAGTTCCACACACTTTAAGAATTATGCGTAATATACCTAATTCAACATGACGTGCATGGCACATACGTTGAAGCTCACAGTCGTAAAATTAGTATTCATATATTCATGAGATAATATTCAGTTTCACTTAATATTAACATAAATTGTTTAAAGCTTTTTGGGTAAATTATTTAGGCATTATCGATTGCGCTAGAAGCTCCCTGGTAAGTCATTGAGGCACTGTCTACAGCTGATTGATATTACTTCTACGGCTTCTTCACTAGCAATTTTAAATATAATATAATCAAAAAGTTTTATAAATATAATTTGTTTTAAATTAGTTTAACTTTTCAATTTTCTGCGACTAAAAGTTTTATCGTTGCACAAAATATCAAATATCGAATTAATTTATTCCAATATTTATAACTTTTCTTTTCAATAGTGACTTACAATTTTGACGTCACATGCAGCAGACCCCCCCGCCCCTCCACAGAATTTTGTGTGAAACAACAAATTTGTAGAAAGAGCGAGATGACACTATGCCGAGCCGAACAACTGCTTTCTCCTTTCAGCAGTTCTGCCCTCAGAGCCCCACATTTGTTTGACGTTTAAAGTTTGGATCACGTGATAAACGTCAAACTGTAAAGCTATACCATGTTCACTACATAACAAATTATTAAATTCTGTTTTACTCACTAGATGGCAACCGAAAAATTTTAATTGTATAAGTCCCTATTGGTTGAAAACAAGATAAGAAATAATTAAATTTGCCATTGCAATTGAATGACTTTTATTTAAAATTATTTTTAATTTATTGTTGTCTCATTCATAAAATTATATTTATAAGTTCAAATTTTAGAATAAAAAATAAAAATGAAAGCCACGGGACGAGTAAAGAGCCCGCGCGGACCGACCGTTTGCGACCCCTGAACTAAATGGACTGGTGATGCTAAATATAAATTACCATATAGCACGTGCTAGTGCTAAAGGGCAAAAAACATCTGCTAAATAATTTGTGTAATACATATTATATATACAATTAAGCATTTTATATTTTCTCTCGCATACTTTGAAGGACTTTCAAAATATCTGTTGCCCCGAGCCTCACATTATCACTGAAAGGCCCTGTGTATAACAATTTAAATTATTAAATTACAAACCTTAGGATTGGCAGGCCTGCGAGAAACCTACCAGGTGATCTTCTACACTATTATAGCTACCTTCACTAGCTAAATCTATTTAGTGTTTACTACGTGCTACTCGCAGTGTAAAATTAATGTATAAATTAATGACATGAAAGCATAGTACTTGAAGCACAAAGCTCGCCAAATAATGTCAAAAGCTTTATGTAACCGCGCTTTTAGATGACCAATCAGGAAAACAAACCTTGTCGAATCATTTTCAGCCAGTCGTAAAGCTATGTCCATTAACGGTAATGTGCATTAATCAGTAAATTTAATGGGTAATACAAAATATACACCAACTAGAAGCTTGATTAATACTTAATAAGTAATTGCAAATTATGGGTAATAAAAAAATATATCATCACGCCTTCTACTCATTACTGGGTGTGGCACTCTGTCGAAGCAAATCTCGGTAAGTGATATATTTTTGCGCGTGAAGTGCGGTTACCAGCCTTCAAATCACGGCCCCCATAGATATTAGTGGTGGGGGAGCCACAGGGGTAATTTTAAAATGGTGAAAATTGTTTGTCGCCTGTGGGAATCGAACCAGAGTTCTCAGGATTCACAAGCCGACTTGATACCACTGAGCTAGCTACCCCATAATACTAATAATAGTAATAATAATAATAATGTTAACGGCCATGGCTGCACTCGTTGGAACTGATCTAAGCGATAACGCGAGTTAAGTAACGTTGCGCGCGGGTAGTACTTGGATGGGTGATAACACCTAAAACGCAGATCAGGGCATAATGGCGGCATATGACCTAAAGCCCGTTTTACATTCAGCAACATTTACAGCAACATGTTGCGCAACTAGTTCAGCAACTTGAAGTTGCGCAACATGTTGCTGGTGTTCAGTTTTCTTGTATTACATTTAGCAACATATTTCCGCAACTTTACTAGTTCTTTTAAGTATTATAACAACATAAATCTCAGGAAAGTTGGTAGTCCGTGACAGTTGACAGTTATTAGATATGATCATGTTGCTTTGTAACCTCAAATTTGTACAATCATATGTTCATCGTTTGATTTTGATAACAAGAATGGATTGCAAAAAACAAAGAAAACAAAACGCTATTTTGACACATGTAAAACTAGGTTAACCAACTTACAAGATTTAAATTGGCAAAACAAAAAGTAACCAAAAATACTATATCTGGGGGAGAGTTGCGAGTTGCCCGCAACAAAAATAGAACATGTTCTAATTTCTCCAACAAGTTGCGCAACTAGTTCAGGAACAAATATTGCACGCAACTGCAGTTTTACATTTGGCAACTCGTGTTGCGCAACTAGTTGCGCAACATGTTGCTGTAAATGTTGCTGAATGTAAAACGGGCTTAAGTAGTTGGTCCGCCAAAGAAGCCACAAAAAGAAATAATAATAATAGTATCTCAAAATTTTATACTATGAAAATACTCGAATACCACGTAATAAAGACTATAAAACTATAATTGTATCTGCAGATACTTAGGTTCAGCATTAAAATTAGGAGAATCATTAGCTAACTTAGAGTAGCATCTATATGGGGTACCATACAATTATTTTTTAATGGTATTGTGTATAAATTTATAACAATGAAATTTGTTCCATTTGTAATGTGGAAATCGAACCCAGGTTCTCAAATCCACAGTTCGACCCGAAACCACAGAGACACCTACATCATAAATAATACAAAGTACACGGTATAAAATTATCCAGAGAAATTTCAGTAAGATATATTATTCTCATAAAAAATATGTGACGACTATAATATGAAACAAGATATACTATAATACATTATGTCATTTCCGTTTTATATTTAAACTTATACAAGACCTTAAAAAATTGTTACAACCAACATATGAAAAATGTTTCATTAAACGAACAACATTATACATAATTAGTGTCAGTACTAAATATATTATGGGGTACGTGACATAGTGGTATCGAGCCGGACTGTGGATTTAAGAAGTCGGGTTCGATTCCTACAACCGACAAACAATTTTCACCACATTAAAATTACCCCTGTGGCTCCCCGTCTACTTAAAATCTTAGGAGATTATAATATGACGGCTGGTAGTCGTATTTCACGCTCAGAAATATATCACTTACAGAGATCTGCTACGACAGAGTGCCACACCCAGTGATGGGTTAATGACGTGATGGTATATTTATTTAGTATTTCCTTAAATGAATTGGCCTCGGATTACCTTTGCTTAAAATGAAAGCACAATAAAGAAACGTTTTAATTTTCCTGCAATTTCATTAGGGTGGGAAAGGATTTGCCAAATTAAAATAAAACAGAGCTTGAGTGGTTTTACACACTGAACTGTAAAAACCAGGAATTCTTACAAAGATATTAGCGAGATTTCTGCGTGATGGTTAGGAAAAGAAAAACACACAGTATTAATTATTGGTTCATTATTTTTTTTTTCAAATGCTTAAAGTTATGGGCGTCGGCAGTGAGGGGAAGGGTCCAATAAGTCGATGAACCTTTCTTCTTTGATAACTGGAATTTAGTTTTTTTTTATCTAATTTTGAATTAAATAAGGTTTTTTGTTTTTATTTTATTTGTGCCAATATTAAAAATTTGTTTAGTTTTTCTTTATATTTACAACAGACGTAAAATTATCTAAAATTTCTTTATTTTAAGTTTTGTTTTACACACTTCTATTGTTCATGTTTGACAATTTACGTTTCTACAACTGTCAAAAAAACATGTTTACATCGCTATTTATACGCAAAGTTAGTATTTTTGATTCATTGATAAATGAAAATTCAAATCCGTTGACAGTTTTTAAATTTATTTTTCAAACATTTTCACAGCACGTTTTAGTTGCTGTTTTCGTCAGAATGCAAGAAATTTTATCCGGCGTAGTGAACTGTCTCTGAGTTTGTTTTAGACGTTAATATTTCATTGGACAAACTTAGCTGAGCAGCTTTCATAAAGAACTATAATTATCTCAATGATGTTTTATCTTTGTGTCATCATTTACATTGCAAAGGATTTGAAATATAAAGACAACGTTTCGTTTCTTTTGCGTCAAGTTACGTTAGAATTGGGTTCTTTAGTGCTTCTATTTTTTCTTTTCTTCACCACGAACAATTCCCATAATGTAACCCTTGTATTTATATAAGGATAACTTCCTAAATTAATTTTTTTCTCATTTGAATGACTGAAAATTAACCCTTTGCACATTCAAACAATAGCGCAATAATACAAAGAATAAAGGAGTTTTCTTTCAGAAGAAAGACGGTATATTTGCAATGAAAAAGCTTTTCACGATTCTGACTTTTCTGGCATCAGATATCAAAACAAACCTTTCTAAATTCAAATCTAATTTTAAGAGGAAATTTTATTTGATTATCAATTGTTTGTTAAAATTTAACTTTAATTTTAATAATTGCAATATGTTTCTAATATTGTTTTAAATAAAAACGGTGGAATATTTAATACATAAATACAATTAATATATCATCACGCCTTTTACCTAAAAAAGGGTGTGGCACTTTGCTGATCTCGGTAAGTGATATATTTATGCGCGTGAACCAGTCCAAATCACGTCTTCCAAAATTATTAGTGATGGGGGAGACACAGGGTAATTTTAATGTTTTGAAAATTGTTTGTCTGCTGTGGGAATCGAACCTGAGTTCTCAAAAACCACAGACAGACTCGATACCACTGAACCACCTACCCCGTATATAAGATAATATTTATTACTATATATATTTAATAGTAATTGTTTTAAAACGTTCAAACTAATAAAAAACGTGTAAAAGTAATATTTTTGAATGAGGATATTTAAAAAATAAATTACTATTATTTTGATATACTGATGCTGGGTTGCATGAAAGTTTTATCGGTTCATTAGCAACTAACGGTTCGATAAATTTCAGAAAATCGCTATTGATACTGTTGCTAGATAAACAATTTTTTAACTAAAGAGCTCTTTACTTTTTCTTGCAACCCAACATAAGTATTCGATGTTTACAATTAAAGGAAAGGCAACTTATTTAAAAGCAGCAGTAGCAGTAGCGTGTGTTTCCATGTGAGAAATAAAGGCGACAATTGAATTCGATCGAGTTCAATTCTTAGAAAGCTTTAGTTCAATTCAATCTGACATCGTAAGAAACATTTTCCGGATTTGTTTGGTTTGATATTCTTGTCACAAAGTAAAAATTTGATCTTAGATAGATTCGTCCTGTTCTGTTTACGATTTCAATCAATTTTTCATGAAAAAACTTATTGTTCTTTCAGAGTTTTGAAAGAAAAGTACGAAAATCTGACATAATAGGATTGACAAATACAAATTATATTAAATTCTTTTCAATCTCTTTTAACTTTTCTGTAAAATGTTTCAAACAGATTTAATTATTAATTAAACAGGCTTGTAATTCTTACAAAAGTTTTCAAACAAATGTTTTTCTGTAATGTATTACAGAACAATATTTTTTAATTAGTGAAAAATTTGTTGAGTAAATTGTTAACATTGTTTGTAAAACACAGAATAACAAATATTTACCGCAAACAAAAATTATGGATCAATAAAAGTAGAACAAAAAGGAACATCGTGTATTATTCTTCCAATCTGTCAATATCCTAATATTATTTTTCGAACGTGCGTAGTGTTGCCATGAGACGAGCGGAGACGAGACTTGGGGTCACTCTCGTCTCGATCTGTGCAAATTATTATAACAAATATAATATAATATTTCTAATTAGAAAATTAAAATTAAATTAATCACTTAATAAATGACGTTTGACTAAAAGCAATTAAAAAAAACTCATTGGCTATTGATAAACATTATTGTAAAAATAAATAAATATAAATATATCATCACGCAGATGTCGGTAAGTGATATATTTATGCGAGTGAAGTGCGATTACCAGCCGTCAAATCATTTATATCAATTTCAAAATGAAATTATTATTAATTATATAATCTGATAAGTATTTTATGATCTATATTTATTTATTATTAAGTTATTAAATGAAATACTAATTATTTACAGCCCAATTCTCAAAAGAGTTTTAGCTCGAATCTAGCTAAGCCTGAATTTTGGATTAGTCAAATTAAGCTAAACCATATTCTCAAAAAAGGTTAAATAAACTGTAATATAATATTCTTACCATTTACTTTTCGGATACATTTTAAAATCAGACTAGTATAAGATTAGCAATCCAAAATTTATGAATAGCTAAAACTTTTTTGAGAATCTGGCTGTTAAAGTTAATGAAATTATTGGAAGCAAAACGGCAAAAAGATAATATAATTAAATACTACTACTTTTTCAATTTATATGACGTCATAAACTAATATTATGGGGTGACTAACTCAGTGGTATGAAGTCGGCCTGTGGATCCTGAGAACCCTGGTTCGATTCCCACAGGCGACAAACAATTTTCATAATTTCAAAAGCTACCCCTGTAGCTCCTCCATTACTAACATCTTTGGGGGCCGTGATTTGACGACTGGTAACCGCACTTCACGCGCAAAATATATCACTTACCGAGATCTGCTTCGGCAGAGTGCCACACCCAGTAATGGGTAGAAGGCATGATGATATATTTATTTATTTTATTTATAAACTAATATTTAACCTTCAATAAAATAATATTTCGGGTAAAATACAAAATTTTCATATCAGAATTGGAATGATAGTCTTATAATTAATTAAATATTCAAATAAAAAACAAAAGTGATTAACAGTCTATTAAAATAATCAAGTTAACTATGGTCGCATCTCGACTTTTCGAGACAAGATGAGACCGAGATTAGTCTCGAGTCTTGCGGCAACAGTAAACATACGAATCGAAAAAAGATGTATATTGAAAACAAAACAAAAATCGGACAGCACAGGTCATTTGTTATTTATTGAATGCACCCTCGAGCTCCCGTGAGCTACTTTCTGCTTCCAAATCCGCCAAATTCATAAAATATTCCAGACGGGTCGACTTTAAATCGCTCTAAAAATATCTGAGTGGTTTCCAGGCTTTTGGTCAGCCAGAATGTTGTATTACAACATGACTTCTTTCGCATGAAAAATGTAATACAAATATTTTGTTTCATACTTTCTATTTTCAGTAAGCATATTTTAATTATTTCAGGATTTAAATTTAGGTTTTTTAGTTGGAGGTAGTTAAATAAAAATAAAATATTATATGCTGATGCTTCTGTGGCAATGAACATTTATTAAATGTTACATTTCATTCAGTCAACAGTTTGGTTATTAAATATAAAGGTTGCAATCGTTGCGTCAATAAAGTGAAAAATATATAAAATATTTCAGTTTGTATAAAAATAAATTTAACATCTAAAAGTTTACCTTTATAAACATTTATTTATTTACCTACTTTTTACTCTTTGGAACATTTTTCTGACGTTAACTTTGCTTGTAGTTTGCTTCACATAGATTAATATATTCAACTTAAAATTGAATACTTGTTACAACTTTGATGCAAAAATAAATTTTTCGATTAGCGATATTTTAAAAAGTTGACGAGATAATGAAAATCTGTAAACATAGGTGAATTCCTCGCATAAAAATAGATAGGTATGTAAAATTTCACGAAGAAAGTCGCACGGATAGTTTTTTTATTACAGAAAAATTCAAAATAACCAAAAATCTTAAACCCGATTTTTGTTTTTTTTTCGAATACAAAAATTATGCGTGCGAATTTTCTCCTGAAAATTTGCATACCTACGTATTTTTACGCGAGGTATTCACTGGTGTTTACAGATTTTCATTATCTCGTTAACTTTTTGAAATATTACCATTGGAAAATTTTGAAAAACATGAAAAACAGTTGTAACTTGAAAACTAAACAAGATATGACGACGCTCTCAACGGCATTTGATTTCTCGTGTCTTAAACTATATAGAAACGTATAAATTTTCGATAAATTACTTTTTCTACGACTACTATGAAAACCTTACATGTATGCTTTCATTTGTCAACGTAAAGTTGATGGTTAAGAAAGAACAAGTAAATAAACATTTATTTTTTTTAGTTTTTAAATTTTAGAAATTAGTAAAGGATAAACTCATTAAAAACTTTAATATTGTTTCTTAAGAAAATAATTAATAGTATTTTGCTATCAAGCTTGTAACTAATTATTTTATGGTCAGTTGCAAGATTTGATCGGGATGAACTATCAAATGAGTAATTTAACATTGCTGTCAAAAATTTGAATCGATATTTTTTATTTAAGTAATCTTTAAAATTTAAGTGAACGCAGTGTAACACTGGATGAATGTTTTTTACAATTTCTAAATTGCATCTGGCGACTCTCCCTCAAATATCACGACCCACACTTTGAAAACTACTGCTGTACAGTCAGAGCTGGGCAGTAGCTAGCTACTTTTGTAGCTTAGCTACTAGCTTAGCTACGTTTACCTTAGCTGTAGCTATAGCTTAGCTAAATGTGAAAAAATATAGCGAGCTATGTTTTTTTTCTATTAGCTTAAAAATTTTGTTATTACAACTGAAGCTACTTTTAAAGTTACTTTTTGTAGCTTAAAGCTACTTTTTGTAGCTTAAAGCTACCACTGTTCATTAAGAAAAACCTATTAATTTTTGTTTTGTATTTGAATTGTACCTTCTTTATTGTTTTCTATAACTGTAGGATAACAAGTTATATAGTGTAAAATCTATTAACATATTTTATTTTTCACTTGTTTTTAATCTATCCTACTTTTGTATTAAATATTAGATGAACTAAACATTGACTGTTTAGGAGTCTTCTGTTAATGTGACTGTTAAATTATTCTGGTATAAATAAGAATTATAGCATAACAAATTAACAGTACATTTGTCCATTTGCGTTTTTTTATATTTATTAGCAGTCATTGTAACAAAAGACTGATCAACTGATCATATGACAATGGAAAATTTAATCATTCACAATAATTGAGAAAGTAGCTTTAAAATTTAACAGCTACTTTAATGAAAGCTTTTAGCTGTAGCTTAGCTATATTTTACAAAATGTAGCTTATAGCTGTAGCTCAGCTACTTTTTTAAAGAATAGCTGTAGCTGTAGCTTAGCTACTTTTTTAAAGAATAGCTGTAGCCTGTAGCTTAGCTACTTTTTTTAAGTAGCTTGTCCAACTCTGTTCGCAGTATCCATACATGGTTGTGTGAATATTTGCGTAAATAAAACATTTTTGTTTTCTATTCAAATTCAATAACTGTGCTTGTATGTATGTCCTTCACACTATATTGGGCATAATTTTTAGGTGTATAGGGAACAAAGAAACAAAGACTTGAATCATTTAATAATTTTCAAAATATAACGTCCCGCAGCTTAAATTTAAAATAAATTCATCTAAGTAAACCAAACCTTTTAGTAACCATTCGTGTTTCTAAATCCTCGTAAAACATTTCATTCTTCGTCCAGCTTAATTCACCGTCATCGCTGACATTAATACCCTGCGACGGAACAAATTACACGCTCGTTCCCGGTTGTGGCGCCATCTTACACGCCGTCACCGTCGCCTCCGTCCCCAACAAACCCCAACCCCCTTGTGCAGTAACGAATTTCTCTCGCGCGACAACAGGTGTTTAATAAACATGCATAGCTGGGAAGCGCTCAGAGACCGGGCGCCGGGAATTGTGCGGGAGCGAAGCGTCGCTCGCCGAGAAATGGATAAACCCGCGGCATTTGCAGTGACGGGATTGGAAAGTTGTAGGATGGAGATGTAGGGCACAGAAAAGCGTTTTTATTTCGGTTAGGGTTTAATAAAAATACACCAGGCTTAAACAGGAGCGCAGGTAAAGTGGTCGACTTGCGCAGATAAAATGGGCTAATATTTAACATTAACTTTTTGGTTATTTACACGAATACAATTTTCTGAATAATAATTTCAAGGAATAACAATTTAAAAGAAAAACTATTTCTCTGTTTCGACATTAGAATAACATATTCTTCCACACATATTGATGCAGGAATGAGTTTCGTTCTTAAACGATTTTTGGTGACATATTGTTATAATACATTGGTATAACTGCATTAAATACATAAAATATCGAGGCAACTGACATAATAAAGAAACACAATTTATACAAATATCTAGGCAACAGACAAAATCCATTGCAAATCACTGTCACCAACTTAACTATTCTACCAAAAATTTCCCTAATGGAAAATGTCACCTATTTTTATAAAGAAACTAGCTATTACCCACCGACTTCGTTTGCTTGGTCTACAATTTATTGCGAGTACCCGGCAAGAGTTGCATTGCAACTCAAAGAAAGAAAGTCTTTGTGTTTAATTCTGGTTATTGAAGTGCTTTTGGATACACAATATTTTTTGTTTTACTCTTTGGGACGTACAGAAATAAATCAGAAGGTTTTCCAACGCGTGAGTATGCCACATACAGCTGTCCATGTAAGAAGCATGGATTTTCCAAATTTAGTCCACACACTTAGTGATTGTCCCTGTGCTTTGTTGATGGTCATTGCAAATGCGAGTCGTACCCAGAAACTGCAAATGTTTGAATTCGAATGGCATAGGACTGAAGCTTTATTATACCTATATGTTAAGATTGAGTGTTTAACTGCAATTGTGTGGAATTCACTTTCAAAAACAAGCGCAGGAACGACACTCCCTTTCTTATCTTTGAATTCGTTTTCAGTTCTTATATAGAGTGTTTAACTACAATAGTGTGGAATTCACTTTCAAAAACAAGCCCAGGGCGGCTCTCCCTTCCTTTCTTATTTTTTTGTTTCATTTTCAGTTACTGCATTGTGTGGACTTTTCTTTCATATACAAGTGCAGGCTATTGCTTTCATCTTTTCTAATCTTTGTAGATTCGTTGTTAGATTCCTTAATAGATTCGTTGTTAGGAGTAAGCGTGAGTAATTTGAGATGTTTTAGGCATATGTTATGTATGTCGAAGAAAGAAGATGAATGATAAGAGAATAGGAGTGATTGGATAGATGTGATTGAAATTTTGTTGTGTGATAAATGATTTCGAGTGTAATAAATAAATGAGTTCATATGGAGTGATCTATGAATGTGGTTAAAGTGAGGGTGGAATGTTTGACGAGGACTGATTATTAGATGAATGTAATGGGTGAATATTATATGAATGATTTTAGGGTTCGTGCTACCCGATTTGATGGGATATAACGTGACGATATATATGAATGTATTTTTTTTAATATATAAATAAATATATAAATGGAGCTTATAATAATACAACATGTTTGTTTCTATTTAATTCAATTATGTCTGCTAATGGGGTAATGGCTCAGTGGTATCCGAGTTGGCCTGTGGAAGAACCCTGGTTCGATCCCCACAGCCGACAAAACATTTTCACCAATTTAAAATTACTCCTGTGGCTCCACCATCACTAACATCTTTGGGGGCCGTGATTTGACGGCTGATAACCGCACTTCACGCGCATAAATATATCACTTACCGAGATCTGCTTCGGCAGAGTGCCACACCCAGTAATGGGTAAAAGGCGTGATGATATATTTATTTATTTATTTTATATCTGCTAATCAAAATCAGCTAGAAATCTATGGCTTACCCTGTATAAGCAAGAATTTTATAAGTTCCTGTGTCCTAAAGTGGATAAAATATATCAAAATTATCAAGTAAACAAAATTAGTCTCCATCATAAAAATTCCCCGATCAATTTAATAATTCGTTGGTCAGTTAATTCATGTAATAAATCTATCACCTGAGAGTTCATTTCCGCTTCCAAGTTCAGCAGAGGTAAACCTCTCATTCCATTGGGGTAGAACGAACACTTTCCAACGTGCATTATTAACAAGAAGCGAAGCCACGACGATCTAACGTGCATTCAATCGCTTGATAGGTTGATTATTAATTTATGAGGCCGGCTGGCGGGTTCGAAACCCGAGTGAAGAGATTGAGAGGCACAAGGATGAGGGAGATGTGGTACAGAGAGGAGATTGAGATGTTGAGTGATGAGTGATGATGGATGAGGCGTTGATAAAATTAGTTATTCTATTAATGGAAGACGTAGTGGTATACTGATAGGTTTACATTGGTGAGATTACATTTTTTTATGGAATGTGGATTTTTTAATGTACTTTCACTCTTTGCATAAACATAGGTATATTTAGAAAAGCCCAAACAAAGCGGTGATGATTAAAAATGTAAAATATTTCCAAATTTATAAATATTCTAAACTAGTAGGTAGGATGAAGAAAAACACTTCTTCGATGTTTTCAAATAAATATATCATCACGCCTTTTACTCATTACTGAATGTGGCACTCTATCGTAGCAGATCTCGGTAACAGATATATTTATACACGCGAGGTGCGGTTACCAGTCGTAAAGTAACGGCTCCCAAAGATGTTAATCAAAGGAGAGCCACAGGGATAGAGATAGTATTAATGTGGTGAAAATTGTTTGTCGGCTGTGGGAATCGAACCCGGGTTCTCAAATTCAGAGTTAGACTCGATACCACTGAGCTACTTACTATGTTTTTAATCTATAATAGTAAAATATAAAAAATATATATATACATATACAACAAAACATTTTCACCAAATTAAAATTACCCCTGTAGCTCCTCCACCACTAACATCATTGGGGGCCGTGATTTGACGACTGGTAACCGCACTTCACGCGCAAAATATATAACTCCCTGAGATCTGCTTCGGTAGAGTGCCAGACCCAGTAATGGGTAGAAGGCGTGATTATATATTTATTTATTTATATTATTATCATATAATCTGCAGTTAAAATCTTTACAATAAATTTAAACTGAAATATTAAATTCTACTCTGTGATATAATTGAATATAAAAATGTCTCTTGAAAGCCTCAACATTAACTGTTGAATTACGCAGGATAATTTTAAAATATTGATTTCCGATATAAGTACAGTTCAATTTAAAAGAAAAGTGACAAAATTCTTCTCGACAAGTATTCATTGAACATTATGACAGGGATGTAATAAGTGTTATTTACATAGTTTCAGCTGCATAAAAATGAATATAATTCCATGTAATCACGTCATAAACATTCTTCACAGAAAATTACAAAATCTTTCATTTGAATACATCAACGTCTTGCGTTTAATTTTGTTGAACTCATTAAAGAAGCAAATAAGATTGTGATTAATGTAATTATTAATTTTCTTCTTTGTCAAGTATTTCGCTACTAATTATTACGTGGATTTAAAACAAATTTGAAGCGATGGCAATATTTTTAGAATATATTTACTGCTACTGAAAAGCCGACAAAGTGTTTGTAATTATTTATAAAATTCAAAATTAAGTAGCTCAAATCTTAATGAGAATTCTACTTGGGAATTTTAATAATAAATTAAAATTATATGTTATTGTTGCAAAACAAACCAAATTAATAGAAGATACAGAAAAATTTTAGACTGTGATTTTATCTAGTTTACGATTTCAGATTAATAATAATTTATAAAATTTTTTCAATAAAAAAAATGCTATTGCACCTTTTGTTGATTATTGTTGCGTTATTGGCATAATTTAGTGCGTCAAATCATAGGCTCTAATGCAGTTATTACTTTTTGTAAGAAAAAAATACACTGATGTGTTTGAATGATTGAAAACAACAAATTGAGTGATTGGATTCCACACTGGAATTGACATTTCCTGCTGCACAGTTTATCAATCCACTGTATTAGTTACAGTTAACAATCAAATTGAAATAAATATAAAAAATAAATTAATAACAAATAGACAAATAAAATTTAATTTTTCCTTCGACTATTATTTATGGTTTAATTCCTCTTATATATAATTTACTGATTTCAAAACTTAGATAAGAAAATTTATCTAGATATTGTCTCTCACTTTGGCAACATTCCATATTCATTTTATTCGGTAATGGTAAATTTAAATTTAGCCCTTTGTTAATCGTTATTTTACAATCTACGAATACCAAAAACTAGGACTTATAAAAGTACAAAATAAAATGTTCCTTGCAAATCATTAATCGTATTGAACTTGTACAAGAGAGAGAGCTCTGTTCATTTGACAAATGTTTAAGCAATGTCGTAAACTCGTAAGAAACTAGAAAACATTACAAAAAGTCATTGTCTTTAGTTTTTCAACTACAAGTTCGAAACAAAAGAATAAAACCAATTTCCATTTATTTTGCAATTATACTCTCGATAGAAAAGTTATTGAAAGCTTTTCGTTGATGTAGATAATAAATACAACACAATCTGTTTCATTATACAGTCTTTCCGATAAACATTTCAAGTTTTCAATTTTCCGCTTTCATAAATTGTTTAGAATCAATAATGTATTATATTTATTAAGCGTAGGCATTTAATTCGTATTTTCCACTTTTCAAATGTCCTGAGATATTTATATTTTATATCGACTTTGATGTACTGAGCTGTCATAAAAAATTCTTTTTAACGTTAATAACTTCGTGAAATGTATTAGACTGTGAAAATTAATAGCTATCTAAGATAGATTTTTACAGTAGTTGCCGGATTTTCATCACATAAATATTACTCATGCAATATCAGTATTTTATGGTTGGTATACAGTGTACACAGATTTAGTAGGTCACTATTAAGATTTGAACAACTACTTAGATTAAATTAAACAAAAATTGCGGCATAATAGCTTACAGGCAGATCCATAAAGTGGATTAGCGCTAACACCATTTTTATTTCGTTTTTAACTTTCTTTTCAATGTACGAAACAAGTTTATTTTAACTTGAGTTAAAAAGAGAGTTAATTAGCATCAAATTTAGTTCATTTCTTTAATCTGTTTTAATTTGAAACAGATAGATAATATTAAAAACGGTGTTAGCGCTAATCCGTTTTATGAATCTACATGTTAATGTTTAGATACATATATTTGTTGCTTATTACTAAAATACGTAGATTATAAACAACTCCATAACCACCAGGGCATTATATTTCATAATGCTCTCTCCGTTCAAACGTCCGCTCTATTCACGCAATGCCACAGACGATTATTATTCTTATATGTATTACTATAAATTATAATTATTATACAATAAATTTACTTTATATTACATATTCTAGTGAAAAATCAAATCTTGTATGCATCATGGACGTTACTAGATGATAATGCCATCGGGCGACGTTCATCTCTCGGGCTACAGTTGGATACGTCGCCTTCTGTGCATTATCATCTATCTAACACTCTTGTTGCATGAATAACTATTTTTATACGATTCTGCGAAGTGAACCAGTATGTATTCAATAGGCGTATTCTATTTGTCATTATGATCAGATCTAACTTACATTAACTGAACCAGATCACTTATTTATTTGATTAGATAACTTCGCTCACTTAGTTTCCAGTACTATATTTTCTGATACGGATTTAGCTTAAATTAATACATTCGAATCAGTACATCAGTTATTCAGTATATTTAGTCACATTGTTTAATTTATCTGAACTGATTTAAGTGAACCAAGTATCAAATGGAATACAACTATAAGGCGTATTCCATTGGCTATTTGAATCAGAGCTAACTTATATTTACTGAACCATTTCACTTATTTATTTAGCTGGATTACTTTGCTGATTTTACTTTCAGTACTAGAATTACTTATTCTAATTTACTTTAAAGTATTTCACTCCAATAAGTGCTTCAGTTTGCTTAATTCAGTTCATTTAGTCATATTGTCTAATTTATCGGAAATTATTTAAGTGAATCAAGTGGCAAATGGAATAAATATATATTATCAGTGCGAAAAGTGATTGTGAATTGTACAGTTGCTACGAAACAAACTTAACTACATAACCTAAGATAAAAATGTTTTTGACGTTTGAAATGTAATTAGTAAAATTATCATAATTAGTTAAAGTTCGATTGTATAAAAAAATAGTGTGTATAATTAGTGTTAAGTGTCTTGTACTCGTATTGCACTCATGGGTCTGCAATAACGGCTCGTTCTGCAAGTTTTCCATTCGTGCAATAAAGTGACACTTTTCACACTAGTTGCATAAATAAATAATGGTAATTCATTTTCTTTTTTACGCTCGTTCGTGTTCGTTCGAATTGTGTGGAGAGCGCGGCGTAACAAATAGAAATCTGTTAAGTGTCATTTCCAGAAGTATAATGACGTGTAGATTTTTATTTTCCTTATTTTCAAATTAACTTCATACCTATTTTTCTTTTTGATATCCTTTAAATACCTAGACTACAAACTGTTGACTCACACAGAATTGTATAAATAATGTTAGGATATACCTACGTTTGAGTCTTTCAATAATCAGACAAACAATATAAGCAAAAAAAAATATTTCCCATGCAATAGGGCAGTATTAATGGCACAGTTATCCTAAATTTATATTAAAAATATACAGTTTTACTCCCAGTAGCAATATCTTCGTTAGCAAACAAACCTCCGAGCCGTGTTGAGCAACAGGATTCCTCCCATCCTAATCAAACATACGTGGACAAAAGCACACATGTCCAAACAGGACGCAGGATGGACATGGCAGAGCTAATAAGCGTTCGACAGCGTCAATTGACATCCCTTCTCGTTCGAGTCGACGACAAACACACAACAGCGCATGCTAAGCAGACAAATCACTGGGAGGCCGTCAAGAACCAATCACAGGCGACAAATGAGTGATTGAAATTAAAACTCACTACAGTAAAAATCATTAGCCATTGAATTCCATTTAAACCGATACATTTTGTGTGTGTGTGTTTTACGTACTTATCTACTTAACTCATTTAACGTAAAATTGCAATAATTTTATAGAATATAAACGTAAGTTGACAAAAATACCTAAAAAAATATTTTTCAGACGACCACTTATGAAAGTAACAATAATAACATCATAAACTACTACGGAAAGTTGAAAACCACATACACTGATAAGTTAGTATAACGCACACTTCTAATATATCAGGTGAAGTTCCACTGATTGACAACAGATGGCGTTACGATGAAAGAAAATAATAAAATAAATGAAACGAATTTGTATTATTATTTAAATTGAAGTTTTGGCAGATTTCTCAATGTGAGGTTAAGATGGATCCAAGAATCACTTAGTTTAAAGCCTTAGGAATCCTTATGTGTAGGTGGCGAATGAACAAATAAAAGTATTTATTTCATATAATATATTCAAACGTTTCGACCCGACACACGAATTATTTTAACTATTTCATATCAAAAATTGTATAACAAATAAGGGGTACATTAAAATGTGAGTCTTCAATGTGCAGGTAACATTTTTTCGCTTAGATATTCGATTTAATTCAGCTGATTTCACATCTTGTAATTTTCATATAATGTTAGCACGTGAAACACAACTTGAGAAATAAATGACATATTCGACGCGGACTTTTGGACTATACTTATGTATATATTATTTCTCCCATTGCGTACGTACTCTCAGTTCCAGTATTCCAGTATATCCATTAGCCCCCATTTAAAATGACTCGAGGGGGAGGGGGTGGTGTCTCTCTGTATGACTGTCATCCCCACATTGCGACTTAATTTTCCGCGGCGAACACGCCTCACAAAATATTCCCCAGCAGCTGTCAGCGGCGAGACGCGAACACCGGTACGATACGGCGAAACCCCGGGCAGCATTCGATCAGCTCGGCAGTTAATGGACTTCATTTGCAATACGCGCGCTCAACATGCCCTCATTGTCGCCAACCAAGTACTAATCTCTCTTGCCTGCCTATTTTCTTCACTATGGAAAATCTGGTCTAATTATCTGATATGAAATTATATAATACTGTAGTGAATTAGAGAACAGGTGGTAGACGAGTAGAACTAAGTTATAGAATTATTATTTTATTACATACTATTACTCAATCGTTCAATACTGAAACACGATTTTTCTTAAGAAGTGGAAGCTGTCTAAGTTTTCATGAAGATTTCACTGAGCGGTGAACGGATTACAATAAAACTTGAACAAACGTAATTTTTGCATATTGATCATGAAAGTGGTCTTTTTTTAAGAAAAAATTGTTTAGAAAGTGAACAATTTTTCAACTAGTTTAAAAATTGTGTTAAAAATATTGAATTGATTAAATTTTCCTTTTTTTTTACTATATTTATTTGTTTTCCTAATTTATTATTATTTATTAATACCATGGATACAATGTATATTATTTAGTTTATAATACCCTAGGGCATTATATGATTTTAAAGGGTCCTAAGGTATTAGGAGTGACGTTACTATGGTAATACTGTCAAAAACTGAAATTTCTTCTATTCATTGTTGCCAAGTATTTCATTATTTATTATTCAGGTCAGGGGTCGCAAATCTTACCCATTAATGAAAGTGGCACTCTGCCGAAGCAGATCTCGGAAAATGATATATTTATGCGTGTGAAGTGCGGTTACCAGCCGTCAAATCACGCCCCCCAAAGATGTTAGTGGTGGGGAAGCCACAGGGGTAATTTTAAAGTGATGAAAATGTTTGTCGGCTGTGAGGATCGAACCAGGGTTCTTAGGATTTACAGGCCGACTTGCTACGACTGAGCCATTACCCCATAAAATAAATATTATAAATATAATTTTATGAATAAGATATAGTATGATTAAAATATGATATCAATGTTGATATATTATTTAAAATAATAATGACAGTTACTGAGTTTATAACAACAGTACTTACCAGGAATGAAAGACTTAAAAACTACAAAGTCGATACAATAATTCAATATTTACAAAAAAAGTCGCTATTATTAACATTATTTTTCCAAATTTTTTATAACTGAATATTTCATTTTTAAGTAAATTTTATTACATCTAATTATAAATCAAACTGGTCCTTTACTGCATTTAAGTATGTGACCCCTGATTTAGGTTATTAAAAAATACTAGTAAGACATAAAATATTGTATGTACCACAGACATTGCTTGATGTTTATAACCCTAGGGCGACTAAAATCTTTCGGGCCAGTGGCCGGCGGAGGGCATAAGCATCTTCATAATACGCTTGGTACATAAATAACTAATAATGAGTTACAGGGCAAAAGTGTATTAAAAGTTTATATTACTACAGCAACTATACCAATAGTTTATTTAAAAATAACGCAAAACTATGTCAAAAAACAATCATGTAAATTTTAATTTAACCATCTATAGTTTCTCCCGCAAAAAATCATCCACGTAAAATAAATCCAAATTTAAAATAACCCACCCTACCGTTAAAACCATCAACCATTAACCATCACATCATCGTCGTTCACAGCGCATCATTCTGCTCTTGCATAGCGTAGCGTCCTTTCTTATCAGCGCTGTTGCGCTCCGCGGCTGTCAATTCGCGTTGCGCGCGCGTTGGCAACGAACGAGCGAACCCTCCGGCCGGGATCGATCCCTGCTCCCGGCTCAGCGATATTTATAGCAGTAACAAAATCCAAACAAAGTCGCGTTTGCAGCGGCCGCCGTACGGATGGGACAGACACCTGTAGGGTATGTATGGAATGGCCCAGAAAGTCGCCAAGTTCGGGAATTAAGATTTGGTTCGGTTTTTATCTAATTGTAATGAATAATTGGAGGGATGTGATCAGGGAATTTAGGGGGACAGGTGGAACAACTGGTTGGTAATAAATATTGATTGATCTTCGGGGAATTACAGTGAAAAATTTCAATTTAGCAAGCTGATTTGTCAGACAAATTAAATAGAATTTTACCAGTCTTGTTAGGTTAATACATTTTCCTATAACCTGTTTACAAAGTGAATTTTGTGCAACTGGTTTTGTCAAAAATAGTGCTGCAAACTTAAATTTTGTTCAACTGTTTTTAGGGATATTTTTTATTGTCTTGGGGTAGGTGGTTCAGTGGTATCAAATCGGCCTGTGGATTTGAGAACCTTGGTTCAATTCTCACAGCCGACAAACAATTTTCATCCCATTATAATGGCTCAGTGGTATCAAGTCGGCCTGTGGACCCAAAGAACCCTGGTTCGATCCCCACAGCCGAGAAAACATTTTCATCTATTTAAAATTACCCCTATGGCTCCCCCACCACTAACATCTTTAGGGGAAGTGATATGACGGCTGATAACCGCACTTCATGCGCATAAATATATCACTTACCGAGATCTGCTAAGGCGGAGTGCCACACCCAGTAATAGGTAAAAGGCGTGATGATATATTTAGTTATATTTATTTATAATTACCCCTGTGGCTCCCCCCCTTCACTAACATCTTTGAGGGCCGTGGTTTGACGGCTAGTAATAACACTTCACGCGCATGAATATATCACTTACCGTGATCTGCTACGGCAGAGTGCCACATCCAGTAATAGGTAAAAGGTGTGATGATATATTTATTTAAATCTATCATTTTAGCTGTCATTGCCCAGCTAATGTAAAATTATTACATTTCTTTTTATAAAATAATTACATTAAACTGCAAAACACTTCACTACGATATTAATAAGTAATACAAAGATGTCTAAGTATTGTAATAATTCTTGTTTCGTTATTTTATTTTCTTTACTGATGTAAATCTTTGTAATTAACCATATGTTGTAATGAATACTTCAAAATGATAAGAAATTAATTATTGTGTCACTATTTTACTATTGTTTGGCAGTGGAATGCTTTTCGGCATTCGAATTCGGAGAGTCCGAGATCGAATCCTATTCAAGCTAAAAATATATGCACAAACACACTATAGCTCGATGAGTTCGTACCCTATAATTGGGATTAAGGTTCTGTTGTATATATTAGAATAAATAAATAAATAAATAAAAAAATTACAGTTTTAAATTTTCTACCGAATAACAAATTATGTCGAGGAAAATACAAAAATTAATGCTAAAATTGTTGTGGTCTAAAGTTTGTTTTGGGAATTTAATAATTCATCGGAAAATTCGCAACCCGACTTTGACAGGGAATTTAATATTACGGTATTTAGTAATCGATCAATTTACTATTCGTTAGCGTAGTTAAGGTTACAGCATTCGAAAATCTTACATCACAATGAGGCTCGGTGAAAGCGGACCCTGTACTTTAATTGAGATTAAATCCCTGTTGTACAAACTAGCATAAATAATAAATAAATAAATACTAGAAAAAAATCATCTTCAGAAAACTGAAAAAAAATAATAAATTGAACAAAATATATATCATCACGCCTTTTACCCATTACAGGGTGTGGCACTCTGTGTAGCAGATCTCGAGAAGTGATATATTTATGCAGTTACCAGCCGTCAAATCATGGCCGCCAAATAAATTACTGGAGGCTCTAATGTGGCGCTATACCGTAGCAGATGTCGGTTAAGGTAGTACGCATCCTGTTAAAATATGAAACATATTCATCGTCTGTGAACAAATATATTCGCTTGTAAAGTTGAGTTCTTATACACGGGGCTTATGGCGATCATCACTCAGAATCGCACATATTTGGTTTGTGTACTTCTAAAATTTTGCAGTTTCATTTGAAAAACTAGTATGATGTTCTAGAACTATCCATGTAAATTGTATCAGAAGGAGAAAGTTTTTTTTATCGTTTATTAATGAATATATAGCCATGCAAAGCCTTGTTTTTAACGAAAAATTAAGAATACCAATTTATAATGGGAACACCACACGATGGTACGGTATTTGAAAATTCACTAGACCAACAACCTGTTAACAATTCATGATATTCATAATAGGTATAAAACACTTATTTTATTCAATTTTTATATTTTTTTTAAGCGTCAGTTTCGCCACTCGACATCCGATGGCGCCACCGTCACACTAGTACTACCTTAAGTGATATATTTATGCTCGAGAAGTGTGATTCTCAGCCATCGAACCACGACGCCCCAAAGATGTTAATTTTAATGTGATGAAAATGTCGGCTGTGCGAATTGAACCCGAGTTCTCAAATCCAGTCCAACTTGATACCACAGAGAAATAAAAACTAATAAGTTACATCCTGAAAATATTCCGCCATATCAAAAAGCTCTCAATTAATTATCAGTTATTTACTCCTCATATATAACCCTCCTTCTGTTTCAATCGCTTCGCTATAACCTCATCGTCATACGAAACCACCCGGACCGCAGACCACGATGGTCGAACGAACCTTAATAACATCATTCAATATATCAAGCTCGCCACACGGGCCAAATTGCCTCTGTTATCAGTTGCGCCGCAAGCGCGTGGATGTGTCACCGCATCATTGTTCTACAACGCCAGGAGATGTCCTTCTTCTTCATAAGTGATAATAATATTGACGAGAAACGAAGAAAGAGTGTTGGTCATTTATTTTTGTTAGCTTGTGAGAGATAGAATAAAGACTAATAACTTTTCGAAATAGAGAATGGAAGGAGCCATTTGCAATGTTAATTTTATACGCCAAAATTTTCAATTAAATAAATAAAATAGCATGGGGCAAAGTACCTTTCTCCCTAATAATTTACAGAGAGGAGCCCGGTCCTCTCAATTTATTGACTAAGATTTTTAATAAACTTTACGTTTACAAATACACAATTTTTTTTTCAAATTTCTATTGTTGTTAGGGTTGTTGATTTTTCGAATATTCGAGAACTCGAATGTTCGGATTTATTGAACCTTCGAATTTAGATTCGAACTTTCAAATTTTTGAATATTCCGAATTTTTGAATTTTCGAATTATTCGAATTGTGTATCTGGATCCTAACGTGAACACAGCATGTTGATATGAATTATTTTCAGAATAAACACATTTGCAGAGTTTTGTATTAATTCATAAGTAATTATTATTAATTATTATTATTTGCCAAATTAATTCAATTTAGACTTAAAATTTCGCTACACTCTCAAAATCGTTTTAATTAAGACGTTTTTGTATCATTTTTATTCTCATTTTAAAACGTTTTACTAAAAGTCCGTAGCATTTAGATGGGCGATGTCTTAATTAAGACGCATAAACTTACAGTGTTTTTGCAGGATACTTTACCGAGTTTATTATTTAATTCGTGGCCGACTTTTCGCGAATTATGCGTGAGCATGTTTGGAAATGACAGATGGCGTTAATTCAGAGACACAAAAGCTTCAAAAAATTCGAAAATTCGAAGCTTCGAAGTTTTTCTGACGAAGTTCAAAACATTCGAATGTTCGAACGTTCAGAATTTCGAACTTCGGTGAAAATCAACGACCCTAATTGTTGTTATTCCTATTTGTTTTTAAAATATATAAGTATAAATTATTAAAATTTTAAGTAAAACATTCGGCTGCTTATATTTTTGTAAAAAAAAAATATATGTTCTACTCGGCAAGAATCTAGGCACGACAGTAAATCTGCTACTATTTTGCCTAGAAAAATCTAATAACTATTTTCTGACTTTTTCTTGGGCCTCCCCTATAATTTCTTCAAGTTGGCGCCTGTGTTAAACTAGAGTTACGAACACTAAAGAATGAAATAAGATTAAAAGAACACTATTGATTATTGAGTAACTCTCTTCTCTTTAACTTCCCTCCATGAGGGTTTTAATTAGAAATCACACTTGACTGAGATAAATTTTCTTTTAGAAAAACTATCAACAAAATATATTCACCGAGAGGGAAGTTAAAAGTATGAACATCTTATCATATCTTGTTTGTATAATCGTTCTCTCTAATCTCATCTGTGGTATCAACATTTAAGGACTAGTATATAAAGTTGCCATATTAAAAAAATACAAAGTGTGACAGGGTTTTGTTTATTAATTATAAAACTTTTAAGGATAAAATAGTTATTTTTGTATTACGTGTGCGAAATAAGTGTTTTTTGTTACGCTTCAGAATGTCATTCGAAAAAATATTTGTTACTAATGCTAGGTTACAAGAAAAAAATAAAGAGCGCTTTAGATAAAGAACTGTTTATCTCGCAACAGTATCAATAGCGATTTTCTGAAATTTATAGAACCGTTAGTTGCTAATGAACCGATAAAACTTTCATGCAATCCAGCAGTAGACTGTCAAAAAACAAGACATTTTTACCTCGTTATGGATACGCGAAGTTGTGAGCTAGCGGGCTCGACTAAAAGTGACATTCTGACGAGCAACAAAAAACACACATTTCGCGCATTTAATACAAAAATAACTATTTTAATGGTATGAATATATTATAAATGTTATCTCATTAGTATCACTCCATTTGTTTTTCCGCGCAATCCTCTTGTTTGCAATTTAAATTTTTAATGAAATCGATTTTAACAATTTTACTGTGTATTCTTGAAAAGTATACATGAAAATTAATAAACTCTAAAATAAAAGTAATTATATGATTTTGTAAAATAAGACAGGTAAAATATTTGTATCATTATAAACTAAATGAAAAAGAAACTAGTTCAAAAATATTTAATTAGAAATTTTCTCATTCATGTTAAATATAAAACAACGTTTAGCTGACGTTTAGATAAATAAACTAGAATTAAAAAGAAAATAGTTTGAAAATGTCTAATTACAAATTTTCTCATTGATGTAAAATATAAAACAACCTTTTCAAATCAAGTAAAATATACCGTGGAAATAAAAGACAAATGCTAATACCAGAGAGCGGAAGAGGAAAAATATCCTACAAGATACGCACGTAGTCACTTTATGGTTTCTACAAAGGTTTCAGAAATACAGAGTAGTCAGAACAGAATGTACATTTCAAGGGAATAAATTCAATATATGGCCGCTTCAATAAGGTTACAAGATAGGAAATACTTCATCAAGGAGATATAAATTTACTTTAAAAGAAGTAACGCCGTGAAGAGCTTTGACGGCTGATGGCAACGTGTTGAGAGCGTCGGCTTAGAAAAAATTCTCAGAACTTCACCAAATATTAATTAACCTTAACTTCATTTCGGAAACCAGATGCGTTATGGAAAGAAATTATATTAAATATAAATATTAGAAATAAAATATATAACTTACACAAATAATAGTGATTTATGTAACAAGGGAGTAAAATTCGTCATTATTTGTCGAGGCATATATAAAAAGCTCGACTGTCATTTATATAAATAAATATTATTTACTTTGGAAATAAATTTATTTGTCGTTTATAATATCGGAATTAGGAATGAGTTTGGTAAAAATAAAGTTAACATTATTTACCGGTTATATATAAATAAATTTTACGTCTTCCTAGGTATATTATTTAGTTTATAATGCTCTAGGACATTTTAATAGGCACTATGGCATTACTATGACAATACTGTCAATAATTGACACATCAGTGCATATTCAGTGTTGCCAGCTAATCCATTATTTTTATTTGATCGGTTAATATATTTCAGTGACTCCCCCTCCACTAACATATGTGGGCGCTGTGATTTAACGACTGGTAACCGCACTTCACGCGCAAAAATAAATCACTTACCGAGATCTGCTTCGGCAGAGTGTCACACCCAGTAATGTGTAGAAGGCGTGATAATATATTTATTTTTTATGTATTATATTTCAGTCATTTTTGTTTTGTTGTGACATTAAGAAGGTATTTGGAAGATTGAAACTCAAGTTATGCAAATTTTATAATTTTGTTCTTGTAGCATTTAACATAAAACGAACGAGAATATGCTATAATGATAAACAGAGTAGATGAAATTTAGTAACATATTTGTGATGAGTTGAATTCCCGTACATAATTAATCCTGGTGGTATGTGCAAAAATCAGGTGAAATCCTTCGGGATCTACTTGTTTCACTGCTAATTTACATAAACGCCATAATTATAAATTAATAATGTGACCACTCATGTCATTTGACCTTTAAACAGCAAATTCTACTTAATTCTTGTGCTAAACATTGTTACAATAATATTATTCATTGTTAAAGTGTGAAATGCAAAATATAAATAAATAAATATATCATCCCGCCTTTTACCCATTACTGGGTGTGGCACTCTGCCGAAGCAGATCTCAGTAAGTGATATATTTATGCGCGTGAAGTGCGATTATCACCTGTCAAATCACAGCCCCAAAGATGTTAGTGGTGGTGGAGCCACAGGGGTAATTTTAAATTAGTGAAAATGTTTGTCGGTTGTGGGGATCGAACCAGGGTTCTCAAGTTCAACAGGCCGACTCGATACCACTGAGCCATTATAATGGGATGACACTTGTTTGTCGGCTGTGAGAATCGAACCAAGGTTCTCAAATCTATAGGTCGATTTGATACCACTGAGCCACCTACCCCAAGACAATATCTTAACAAAAAATATCCTCAAAAACAATTGAACAAAATTTAATTTTAAAGAACTATTTTAGTGAAAAACAGTTGCACAAAATTCACTTTGTAAACGCGATATAGGAAAATTTATTATCTAACAAGACTGGTAAAGTTCTGCTCCATTCGTCTGACAAATCATTTTGTTAAATTGAAATTTTTCACTAGAATTCCCCAAAGAACAATTAATGTTTATTACCAACCAGTTGTTCCACCAGTCCCCCTAAATAACCAGGGTTCTCAAGAGCCACAGGCCGACTCGATACTACTGAGCCATTACCCCATAAGTGTGAAATGTAACTTTAATTGATGCAAAATTTGTGAAAAACAAATATAAAAGCTTACGTTTGAGGAGCGTGCGCTTAGGGTTTGTTTGTTTAAAATGAGAGTGAAGCGAGTCTTTTCAAAAACACGTTGAATATTTCATTATATGTATTTATAAAATTCGGAATAATTTGAGCTAAAATCGAATTTAACGGCTTGAGCAAATTTTATAATACAAACATCCCGATGTATTGGCATTGCGGTGATTCCGTGTCGTGCGTACCAAGAGGCATGTCAGCATATTTTACGTGGTTTTATTTGGTTTACTTTTGGCATTCGGCCGTTTCCCTTCGGGCTACCTGTTGAGATGGAGTTCCCGCTTTACCCCGAACTCCTCTACCCCGGAGTTGAAGCTTCGAAGCTCCGGGGAATGTTTTCCGCTTCAATAAAAAGAAATAATTTTTTTACGGACAAATTCTACCGAGGAGGATTAGTTTTATTATCAAGTTGCGCCAGAAATAAAATTGGGAATTTGACAGTCTTTGGTTTCAATATTCTACTGTCTAAATTATAAATAAATAAATATATCATCACGCTTTCTACCCATTACAGGGTGTAGCACTCTGCCGAAGCAGATCTTGGTAAGTAATATATTTTTTCGCGTGAAGTGTGGTTACCAGCCGTCAAATTACGACCCCAAAGATGTTAGTGGAGGGGGAGCCACAGGAGTAGTATTAATGTGGTGAAAATGTTTGTCGCCAGTTGGAATCGAACCAGGGTTCTCAGGATCCACAGGCCGACACGATAACCACTGGGCCACCTACTCCATTATCTGTTATTAATATGAACTTTTTAAAAACCTAAGTAATTACAATTTAGATATATCTCTATCATCATATCCTTACACTTCCTTATATATCACTCGAATTTTGTTTTATAAGTTCAATTACAATTTTAGACAATTCTAATTATTTATGAAAGCTAATTACATTTTAGAAATTTTTCAAATTTATTCATTTATGTAAACTTTCAAATATCTTTTATGAGGTAGGTGGCTCAGTAGTATCGAGGAACCTGAGTTCAATTTCCACAGCCCACAACTCACATTTTTACCACATTAAAACTACCCCTCCACTAACATCCTGAGGGTGTGATATGTCGGCTACGGCAGAGTGCCACATCCAGTAATAGTTAGAGAGCTAGGGTGCAAAATGATGTCTCATTTATTCCAGTGACAGAAATGGATTTTTTAATAGATTATGTCATGATAAACATAAAAAAAGGAAAATTAGATTTGGGAACGGGTGGAAACTAAAGATGGCGCCGATGTGAATGCGCCGATTTTAAGGGTGGTCCTGCATTAGTTCACAGAGTTTCATTATTTATTTTAAATACTGAATCTGCTACGATGCAGCAGCAATATTATTATTAGTTTTTACTGGTTCATTTATTTTTCATTCCAATTTTTTGTAAATAGAAATATCATTGTAAATGCAGAATTATAAAATAGTCGTTGTCCAAGCGTTCAAGCTTCTGGTTTATATTTCATCACGTTCAGACAATCGCGTTACCATAGATTCACATTTTCTGAAACAATTGAAGACGTATACAAGCCGTTATGAAAAGAAAAGGTGACGTAACACAATGATAATTATATTATAATGCACGTAATTAGTACAATTCGTTTTCTATCCTGTAATGCAATTAATTTTTATACATATATTTTAAGTAAAAAAAATCAAATTTGTTTTAATTAAATAACAATAAAATTTGTTTTCATTAAATGACAATAAAATTGAAATTGATTTACTTTTAAATAGCAAATTTGGTTGATTATTTGAATTATATTGGGTTAGGTGGCTTAGTGGTATCGAATCGGACTGTGGATTCAGTAGTATATTTATAAATATAATGACTTATTCCTTGGTAAATTTTTATTTGGATTGAAGTCGATAATTAAAAAACATTAATTAAATGTACAAATTTAAATATGAAATTTAACTGAGAATTAAAAAACAAACCTTTTGATAATTTAGGTCCAGTAGGGTTTGAAATGTGAAGATTATTACCATTAATTTATTTATTATTATACTTTATTGTAAAAAGCAACAAAAATTTAAAAAATGCAAAATTAATATTTCATACACAATAACAACTAGTTTGATTTATTTCTCATTGTGGGTTATTTGCATAAATAACAATATTTACCCAAATAATTTAACAAAATTGTTAAAAATTAGTAATAATAAACTTATGATTCCTGTCGATTAGTCGGTAGAAATATTGAGGTCATAATGTATACAAGTAATGATTGTTTGTTCCTGTTCTCACGTAACACGAAGTGAAGTAACTTGAGGTGTGACAGGAAGAATGCATACAAATATAACTACAGAAAAATTAAGTTACCTGAACAATAGATTCACAGAATATAAAAGAGATTTAATACATTCAAAATTGACAAGAGAATAAATGTGATTTCAAACTTTACAATTCGAAATTTCATCACGTATTCTTCATCCCTTTTTATCTTGATGTTAAATATAACTGATACAAATACAAAAAGTTAAAAAATAAAAGTTTTTCAAGATTTATTTAAAAAGTTTGTAAGATAATCAAGGTGCACATAGAAACAGCTTTTACTTTTCCATAAATTTAGTTTGGGACTGAAGAAAATTTAAATAAATGTTTTTTCCCCAAAAACTTTTTACATTCCTTCAAATGCAAAATAACAAAAACAGACTTAGTTGTATTTGAGTTAGAAATTCGGATTTGGTTTCAAGCTCGTTAGTGTAAAATTAATTAACACAGTCGCACACATTTAGTTGTAGAAAGTAGAAGTTTTACAAATTAATCTGAACTCATTGTCTTGTAATTATAAACTTGCTAAATTATGAACAGAGCTTAGACCATCCAAGGTATGTTGATAATTACTTTAATAATTTAATCAAAAGCTTCACCCGGATCGTATTGCTGAGAAATGAGAAGCATGTGAGTAAACTGCGCGTCGTTATTGAAAAGAAAATAATTATTTCAAAATATGGATACATTTATTTACAAATAAAAAGTAAAGATGATCAAAGATTTTTGATCCTTGGTCTAAAGGTAACTAAATTTGACATATTGATATATTGAAAATATGTGAAATTGAGCAACGCAGTCAACAAGAAAATCATTATTATTAGCGCAATTTTTCAGCAATAACGAATATTTTATCTTATGAGTATACAAGTACCCCTATACATTATTTTATTCTTTTTTATTGAATGTAGGAACAAAAATAAAACAATTTTCTATGACAGCGCTCGAAGTGAAGATTATTTTTATACAGAGAAAATAAATGACTAATTTTACATACACAAAGTGTAGTTTTAATTATCATTAATACTGAATAATATGTAATAATTTAATATCGTTAAACGTGAAAGAGAGGATTATTTAAATTTTCCAGATTAAAACGTTCGTGCTGGCCGCTATACTATGATGCAACTAACACTGCATTTAGCTAATGACATGGCATCCCACGATAATGGAAATCGTCTTAAATATATTTTACGTTAATTACTATGGTATACCAGAATAATCTCATATTTTGTTGCTTATTCATAAGTTTAAAGAGGAAATTATTTGTAAATTTCTTATGAACACAAAAAATTTTGACAAAATTCAGCTATACGAGGGCAGGGAGAAAAGTCCCTGAAAAATAAAACAGATGGCGCCACAATCGCAAATCTCACGTGACATTTGTGATGTACCATCTTTAACTAGACCGTATTAAAATTTTCAGACTGATATGTCATTCAGTACTGTTTTGACACCCATCGAAAGCAAGCAACCTTGAAGATTTTTTAAAACATGGAAAAAGTGAATTTCGCGTCTTGATTAAACATTATTTCTTGCGTGAAAAATCATTACGCAAACCAAAGCATCGCTTGTTAAACATTATGGGGACTCCTCACCATCGATTGGAACGATTTACAAGTGGTTTACTGATTTTCGTTGTGGTAGTATGACCACAAAGGACGCCGAACTTTCTGGTCGTCTAATTGAGGTTACAACGCCAGAAATATAATATATAAGATAAAATCCATAGTATGATATTGGACGATCTGCGAGTGTACGAGGTGCTCAGGCTATGAGCATCTCAACCGAACGGGTACGGAACATTTTGCATAAATTTTTGAATATGAGAAAGCTATCTGCCAGATGGGTGTCGCATTGTGGACAATGCACCGGGGCACAGGTCCGCAGTCGCAATGGAAAAATTGCATTAATTGCGCTACGAATTGGTTCGTCATCCACCATATTCTCCAGATTTGGCCCCCTGCGATTTTTATCTATTTCCAAACTTGAAGAAATGGCTCGGCGGAAAGAGATTTGGCTCCAACGATGAGGTCATCGCTGAGACAAACGCCTATTTTGAAGGATTGCTAAAATCGTATTATTTGGAAGGGATCGAAAAATTAGAAAAACGTTGGACGAAGTGTATAGAGCTACAAGGAGATTATGTTGAGAAATAAAATAGGTTTTGACCAAATAAATCATTTCTTGTTTCATTTTTCAGGGACTTTTCACCCTGCCCTCGTATGTTAAATATAATAGATTTTCGCATTATAATTTACTGTTTTAAACGTACCTTTACGTAACGAAAATCATTCGACATCATAAACGGATTTGCTCCAAAAGATATCACTTACCTAAAACAAAAAGAAAATAAATTCAATTAGTTATTAAATTTACTTCCCAATAATACTCAAAATATAAACATACAAATATCAGAATTTAAAAAATAAAATTAAACATTTGGCATCATACATTGTTCGTTGTTAAACGTGCCTTTGAGGGTTTTTGGCCAAAAATGTGTTATTTGTTGGGCGATGGGAGGTTGAAGGGTACAAAAGGGAATAATTCTAATTTCGTGTACAGCCCTTAAAATAGTGACAAAACAGGAATTGTCCAATTTTGTTGAAAATCAACTTCAAACGCGCATAACTGTGCCAAATCATCGTAGGAACTTTGTTCTTTACATCCTTTGCAGGGAATTGAATAAACTTTATTGACCTGTTGGTGAACCTAGTCCACAAATTTTTCTTAGCGCTGCACAAATCGTCAAAGATGGACGTTTTTTCCACTAAAAATATTCTTTTCTTCTAGGGGATTGAGGGGGAGGCGGAACGGGTTAATCTTAAGATCACATGTATCCCCTTAAAGTACACACTTTAAACTTTTTCGCCATTGAAAATTCGTCCAAATTAGTTAAAAATACAAGTTATGAAGGTTTGAAAATTGGAAAAATTTCACGAATTTGAAGTGTTTCTTTTATTTTCTTACCAGTGAGTAATCTATGTTACGTATTTTTAATTTCTTTTACAGAGATTGCCCAAAAAATTATAAAATGTCACATTATCTTACAAATATCACCATAAATTATGTCTGTACTGAATTTACACATTTTTTTCCTATACGTTCAGTCTACGTATTCAGGTGATTAAAATAATGTTTGATTAACTAATCACCGTCAGGAACATTATGTTATCTCCCTAAATATCGATTATTAAAATATTACATTAAGCTAACATGTCGTACAATTTATCTACCCTGCAATAATTTATCAAATCACACGAAAAATCCATTAAAATTTCCGTGATGATAACAAGGCTCTTCAGGCAACGTTGCAAACGACCAACATGTGACACATGTGTCTCAGTGTCGTGGTGATCCGCTGATAAACCGCAAATTGTGCGGACATAACGTGCAGTTGCCAGATGCCAATCATACATGATTGTCACTGTATTGAGCGTATGAATGACAGAGGCGGTTTAGAGATGTCACCAAATAAATGAAATTGTTTTGAATTGAATGTCAAGCTGTTACATATCAATATCAAAGCGCTGTGGATATTCATTGCCTATATTTCAAGGATTATTTCATCCTTTATTTTTTGCTTTTATTATTATGTTATAATATAAATATGGTGATTTTAATATTGAATTAAATATTGTACAGGGGGCCTACAGCTTATACTGGAATCCGAACCACTCAAACACAATCGTATTTTTTGGATATAAGTAGAAGACAGTGATTTGAACGCACGACCTCTTGCTTGCTTATTAAGAAACGCAAGTTTTACCTCGCTTTTATCCACTGAGCTACGATTGTCTGTAATCCTATAATAAAGACTGATATGACTAAGTATGTTTTTATTTCAATATAATTTTCAGAGGATTTCAACCGATGTTTCCAAACAACTTTGATTAAATATTTCATTTTAGGAACCTACTAGTATAGTCAATGTTAAATAGGTTGATAATTATGTCAGAGTATTTAATTGGGATCAAGATAATAGAGATATTACATTTGCCACATGACTTCCTTAAATCAGTTCAGATCAGAAACGATCAAATTGTCTAAAACAGTAAATGAGTAAATCTAGTAGTGAGACTAAAGTAAGTAAAATAAGTCAGTCAAATGAAATACAAATAAGTAATAAATGTTTCTGTACGAGTAAGTATACCTGTAAATTGGATTTGCTCGAAATGTAAAAATTGAATATGCCTAAGAATAATTCTATGGGATAATGGCTCAGTGGTATCGAGTCGGCCTGTGGATCCTAAGAACCCTGGTTCGATCCCCACAGCCGACAAACATTTTCACCAATTTAAAATTACCCCTGTGGCTCCCCCACCACTAACATCTTTGGAAGCCGTGATTTGACGGCTGGTAACCGCACTTCACGTGCATAAATATATCACTTACCGAGATCTGCTTCGGCAGAGTGCCACACTCAGTAATGGGTAAACGGCGTGATGATATATATATTTTTTTATGTATCATCTTCAGTAATGTAATTTAAAGAAAACTTTTTTACTCTTCGACTTGATAATGTACCAAACCAAAGTTCGAAACGTCGTCAGTTCGTATTTCGAGTCAATAAAAGCCTATAAATTCAAACAACGTGGAAAAAATTTGTTATCTTTTTCCCAATTCACAATATGCTTCAGGGCTTAACCAATCCTTTCAAAAATTTAAAATTTTGGTTTATTAAGCCGTTAAATTTGTTATTAGTAGGAAAAAATAAAGTTTTACCCAATGATTAGATTACTTGGCTTTCAATATAATTCTTTTCTAATTCTAATTCTTTTCTAATACATGAGTAGATATAACGTTTCGAGGCTATGGTTCGGTCTGATTTTCAAATCAAATAAATAAATAAAAAGTTTACATCAAATGTATCAATGTTTCAATTTTAAAAATATAATTAAAGGTCAAAACAAAAGTTCAAACAAGAACATGTTAAAAATAAAATGGTGACAACACTAGAGTTAAAATTAGACTCTGGTGCCCCACAGCCGATAAACAATTTTCACCACATTCAAATTACCCCGGTGGCTTCCCCTCTACTAAAATCTTTGGGGAGCAGTGATTCGATGGTTGGTAATTGCACTTTACGCGTATAAATATATCATCTACCAAGATCTACTACGACAGAGTGTCACTCCCAATAATGGGTAAAAGGCATGTATGATTATTTAACGCGAAGTTTTAAAACGGTAAATGTTCAGTCATTTATATTTTACTTGACCAAAATCGGTAATATGGCCGCGGTTATTTTACCAAGCTCCAACCCTGCAACTGCATTGTCTGCAGAAGAATCCATAATACAATTAATACAAATTAGAAAATAGCAATTTTGTTAGCCTCTGGTTCTAGAGATCCAATGCACCGCATCACTAGCTGTCACTAGAACGCAATGTTAGCAGCAAGGGCAGCAAGCTCGACTGCTCGCTGCTCTCAACCGTTGATTGTTGACTGCTCGCGCAGCCACCTTTCCGCTGTTTGACGTACAGCTGCAAGGGTTGGGGGTGTTCAGGTCTTTCATCACACGCTCCGTTAGCACTGACATCGTCGACGATATTGCGTGTTTTCTACGGTTCGAGGTTTTTCTTTTTCCGTGATTTCGGAAACTAGAGTTTGTTTTACACTGTGAAGTGCCAATGAGGAATGTTAGAGCAATGAAAAATATTTGGGTTCCTTGTAAGTGATTTAATAGGATAAATGATTTCTGGTAAATACAGAAATTGAGTCTTTTGCTAATATTTTCTTAATATTTAAGCAAATTTATTTATTATAGTATTCTGTACAACAGGAATTGAATCCCGATTAAAGTACAGGATAAAGACTCACCGAGACGCTATGTAGTAGTTCATATATCTTTAGCTGGAGTGAGATTCGAACTCGAGATCTCTAAATTGATAAATAATTCAATTTTATTATCTTATTACAATTTCAAATCAAAGAATATAAGATAAGTCAATAGGAAAATAATATTAACTAAAAAAAAGAAACTAAAAAAATAACTTATAGCTTCCAAACCACTATAACATAATTATATTTTTATGGGGTGGCTAGCTCAGTGGTATGAAGTCGGCCTGCGGATCCTGAGAACTCTGGTTCGATTCCCACAGGCGACAAACAATTTTCATAATTTCAAAAGCTACCCCTGTGGCTCCTCCACCACTAACATCTTTGGGGGCCGTGATTTGACGACTGGTAACCGCATTTCACGCGCTAAATATATCACTTACCGAGATCTGCTTCGGCAGAATGTCACACCCAGTAATGGGTACAAGGCGTGGTGATATATTTTTTTTATATATATTTTTTCGCGCCTCCGTTCGAGATAGACAGTTTTACATGTCTCAAAATCGTTCGGATACCATGTGTTTACCGAACGCGCGATCTGGAGATTGTACTGTATATTTTTTTTCGTATATTTACCTCGCGGGGATATAATGGCAAGATAATTAATATAATATCAATTTTACAGCTTTGTTATTAATAGAGAGCGATGACTAAATAAATTTGTGTCATGATGTCCCTTCTCGTATGTATGTATGTATATATATATATATATATATATATATATATATATATATATATATATATATATATATATATATATATATATATATATATGGAAAGGTACATTAATTAAACATAAACAAGTTAAAAATATCTACATGAATTTGTTTAGTTTAATTTTAATTAAATATTTTGAACAGATAAATCGCATTAGCAAATTATGAAATTAATATTAACACAAATATTTAATAATTTCATACTATTCATACATTATGGGGTGGCTAGCTCAGTGGTATGAAGTCGGCTTGTGGATCTTGAGAACCCTGGTTCGATTCCCACAGGCGACAAACAATTTTCATAATTTCAAAAACTACCCCTGTAGCTCCTCTACCACTAACATCTTTGGGGGCCGTGATTTGACGACTGGTAACCGCACTTCACGCGCAAAAATATATCACTTACCGAGATCTGTTTCGGCAGAGTGCCACACCCAGTAATGGGTAGAAGGCGTGATGATATATTTATTTATTTATTTTATTTTATTCATACAAAGTTTTTAAAAACGATGTAATATAATCCACATATATTATATTATAAAATAATTAAAATTTCATTGTATCTATATTATTTTTAAGACTTTAAGTTACGTATATTATAATTTTATTAAATTAGTTTTAGTTTTATTGCTTTTATGAGCTATGAGTTTGAATTCATTTACTCACTATTCTGCACAACATGAAATTAATCCCAATGAAGTAAGCCATTTATTAACTCTCATTTATGAAGTGATAGCGCAACCATGGTGCTATAACTGATTGTAAAAAGAATGAATGAATGCAACGTTACAAACTTACAATTATAATAATACAAATATATCAAAGTTCTAGAAAATAATTAAAACATTAGTCAAAACTCCCAAATCAAAATTAATGCAGTTTCAAGAAACGTAATTTGAGAAGCAATACTAAAATTTAATATGGGCATAGCTTTCAGCTAATTAAGTAATAAATCACCGTCAAATTCATTTTATCTTCAAAAGACGTATTCTTATTGTATTGAACAAAATTTGGGCTGGCGTATGCATTGCGTTCCAAATTTTCCTCATTTGTTAGATTTAGGTCGCAAAACAGTAGATAAACTCACACGAGTAATATTTTGTGTAAAGATAAGCAAGATCTGATATCACAACAATAAAACGATGTAAAATGAAAATATAATATATGCGTAATTTTCACAAATTGTGGAACATTATGTAATGAATATATTTTTAATTCTATTTTACTCTAATTACAGATCTCTATTAAAGCTTCGTGTTTAATATGTCAATAATTAATAATTCAATTGCAATTAGCGTTATTTGCTCATTTTAAAATAGCATTTTATTTATAGAAGAATTTTTAATCATTGTTAATACAACATATTTTATTCAGCAATTGATATTTATTTCCATGTTTTCCATATTTGATGTTTTCTCTTTTGATTATATTGAACATATTGTATACAGATACCTTTTAATATATTACCGTCCGAAATATTTAAATATTCCGATGTTTTATCAGGAAAACCAAAATTCCTTTTCTCTAATTTTAATTGGATTACTCCCAAAAATTTAAAGATGATGTTTTATGGAAGTAATAATAGTTTACAGCTAATTTAACTTTTCATTAATTTGCATATGATAAAATTAAATTATCTTTATAATTTAATTTGATCAGTTACTAAGTATTTACTTATAAAATAATAATTAAACGATATTAATTAGTTTTATAATTTAATTTGATCAGTTACTAAGTATTTACTTATAAAATAATAATTAAACGATATTAATTAGTTAGTAATAGATTATATTATAAGTTAGTTCATATTTTCTTTTGTTAAATTAATTAATTAAATTTTGAAAATAATCACTTCATTTATTCATTTTTAAACAAGAAAATAGTTATGTGTTAAGTAAATAAATATATCATCACGCCTTCTACCCATTACTGGGTGTGGAACTCTGTCGAAATAGATCTCGGTAAGTGATATATTTTGCGCGTGAAGTGCGGTTACCAGTCGTCAAATCACGGCCCCAAAAGATGTTAGTGGTGGAGGAGCCACAGGGGTAGCTTTTGAAATTATTTAAATTGTTTGTCGCCTGTGGGAATCGAACCAAGGTTCTCAGGATCCACAGACCGACTTCATACCACTGAGCTAGCCACCCCATATGTGTTAAATAAAATAAATAAATTATGAACCTGTAGTTGATTAGTTCTAAAATATTAATATAGTAGTTAATGGAAAAGTCTTTTTCTTGTAATTCTGGTCATTAATTAATGAACAAATCTTTGATACTATAATAATATTAACAATTATGTAGTTGGTAACTAAATAAATAAATCAATCAAAAAACAAAATGATTTTTTTTTTCTATTTTATCACAAAATCAGCATTTCACATAAAATTTAACTGTTGAATAATTCATGTTTAATGAATATCAAACCGACGATAGTTACAGCAAAACATTAAAATCAATCATAAACTTGATAATATCCTATCAAAATTCATCGGAGAAAACAAGATCATTTCGTCAATTTTCAAAATAAACACGGTGTTCAATTTTGCTTATAATTTACAAAGTTTCGACTATAAATAAGATTTTTATTCGACAATAAACTGTTCCGAGGGAGATAATAGTTTGAAGACAATTTTTCCTGCGTTTGGGGATAAAAAACGGGGAGAAAACAAGGAGGAAAACGATTTTGGAAACGCAAATAGAACAAAAAAGTAATCGCAGCATGGGGGAAATCCAAGTCGCCCATGCATAAATAAACTTCAGCGGGATTCTGCGGTCGTTCTGTCAAATTGTTGGACGGAGAAGCTTCGCGTGTGCGTGAATGTGGCGCGTATGTTCGCAAAATCATTCATGCGAATTTTATGTGGCGTAAAGCAAAGCTGTAATTGAAACTACGCAAGTTATTGTGGATGTACAAAGTTTAATTCAGTGTTTATTGTTTCATTTTAGAAATAGTTCTAAACGATATTATTACGAGATAATTAAAATATGAACAAAAGATTCAAACCAGAACAATTGGAAGAAATAGCTTTTGTATGCTTTTGTTTGGAATTATTATTAAGTTCATCTCGGAGGTTAAAAAAATATCTTATTTATGTATATCTTATGTCATAACCAAAAGCCATATTTCAAACGAATTATAATTGTAAACTTTAAAGAAAAACTATATGCTTTTTAAATAAATTTTCCTATCTAGAGGTCGCCTTTATGTAAATGCAATTTCAATAGAACAATAGAAGGTTGATTAAATTTTCGTTAATAACGTTACACACATCGACGAAAATTATAGTGTTGGTGATTGGATTGATTGTTTACCGGAAAATATATTTATAGCAACTCACACAAAATTTCATAAAAGGACAACGACACAAAGTGATGGTAATATTAATAATAATATATAATTTTATAATTAATTAATTAGAGCATCGATTAAATAATAACTACTGAAAGACCAGGATTAAATATGATACTGTTTTTATTTATTAATAAATAATTAAAACGTCAGACTATTTTAATTCTGATATATAATAGTTATTTACAGGCAGATTCATAAAGCGGATTAGCGCTAACACCATTTTTTATTTCGTTTTTAACTGTCTTTTCAATGTACGAAACAAGTTTATTTTAACTTGAGTTAAAAAGAGAGTTAATTAGCATCAAATTTAGTTTATTTCTTTACTTTTTTTTTATTTGAAGCAGAGTTATAGATAATATTATAAACGGTGCTAGCGCTAATCCGTTTTGTGAATCTGCCTGTTAAGTATTAAGGGCATAATCAAAAGATTGTATAGGGTATGCTATAATCTTGATTATGCCCGTGATACAACGTTTTATTTTATTTTGGTCCTCGAAATTAAAGGATTCAATCAGTAGGTATTCGTTATCGTTTTGCTGGTGTAGTTAATTTTAGGTATGCTTTGTTTTCTATGCAAGTATGTAGATTGTAGGTGTTATCTTGTTTGTTAACAAACAATTTTTTTTTAATTTATTGTCTAATAAAAATGAAGATATTAATATCTATACCAAAGAAATATTGGATGAATTTGAGTCTGCACAGGGAAAATTAGAAGTCAAAAGAGCTTTACGAACAACAATACGAATTTATTGTTTGTCTGACTTTTATCCATAAATCACGATTATGATTAGCTGTAGCTTGGCAACTTTATATGTCCTAGATCTATAATTATGCCTGCGATTGAGGGCCAATATAGTTATTTATGTATCAAAAGTGAAAACAGGTGTTTCTGACCCGTGGCATGTTTATTAGCACGAGGCGCAAAGCGCCGAGGACTAATTACATACTCAGGGTCAGAAAAGCTAATTTCACCTGCGGAACATACAATATTTTATGCACAACAAAATCACATTTAATTATATGTTGGAAAAGTTAAAATATGTATATAGGTTATATGTCAAAATGGTTTTTTGTAAAATCAGTATTCACAATAAATAAAAATTGTCATTTTATTTATAAATCCATGGGAATTATTTTTTATGGTCCTAGGGCCAAAAACAAGTGTATAAATCCGCTTTTTAGGGTTAAAACACATAAATTTCGGCCCGCTGTGCATAAAACATGTTCATTATGCAAAAATAAAATAAACGAATTTATCAGTATAAATATAACAATAACATCAATAAGTTGAAAGCGACAGATAAAGCAATCATAGTACCTACACTTCGATCAAAATCTCGTTAGAATTCTTGAAAATAAATAAAATCTTGAAAAGTTTACTCTATATTATATTATATTTCATTTACATTCGCAAATATTTATTAATTTATTCATTCATATTATTTATGGGGTAGCTAGCTCAGTGGTATCAAGTCGGCATGTGGATCCTGAGAACCCTGGTTCGATTCCCACATTCGACAAACAATTTTCACCATTTTAAAAATTACCCCTGTGCCTCCCCCACCACTAATATCTATGGGGGCCGTGCTTTGACGGCTGATGACCGCACTTCATGCGCAAAATATATCACTTACCGAAATATACTTCTGCAGAGTGCCACACCCAGTAATGGGTAGAATGCGTGATGATATATATTTATGTTATTTATTATTTTCAATTATAAATTTGGTTTATAATTAATTTTTTTATTTTTAAATAAGTAACTGTTCAGAATATTCGAATATTCGAGATCTGATTAATATTCGAATTCGATAAGTTTGACATTCGCTCACCTCTACTTAAAACAATACCACAAATACAAGTGTTTCCAAGTGGTTTGGAATACACTATAAACTGTTGTGTTCCCATTCAGTTTAACTTAAACTTCTAGTTTTAGTTATACTCATATTGTTAAATTTATCGAGTGTATTTAAGATTGTAAAAATCTCATCTGATGTTAGAAAATTAAATCCTATTCTATCTCCTCACAATTCTATTTCACTTTTTTCAGTCAGCAATAAACTGCACAATTACGTGTCAATAGTAGAACACGTTACTCCTAGGTGCCATTTCAGACGGCCATTATGCGGAAGTGATGTCAGAATAACGGAATCGTTGGAAGCAACGATCATCCATGTTGTACGATTGATTTTCTTGTTCTCTTTTCTCACGTGTACAGGAATACTGATTTCAATGCACCTTAACTGCCACTGCCAATCTGGAATTCATGAAATGCCGGCTGAAATTGCTCCAGTGGTTTATTAAACACGCAAGGAATTGGCCAGTATTTTATTTTGAAGGGAAAATACGAGCTATAAGGTATAACTATTCGTATGCGGCCGATGGTGGTGGTTCTCTCGGCCAACGGTCGTATGAATTCGCTCTTGAAAAATTGAGGACGGAGCTAATTTTAGTACAACCCTTGATCTTTGCTCTTGAACCCCTTACGGTCGATAGGAAATATTTTTAAGAAAATATTTTGCAACATAAACATTTTTCTCTTTGAATCACTAATGATTTTCGTTTGGAGTAATTTTAAATATTAATGCACTGCTTTTAAAATGGGTGAGAGGGGATGATTTATCCAAGGAGGCGCTGAACATGACAAAGGATGTTAGAAATGGCAGTGATCGACAAAGAAGCGTCGTACTGGTTTTTAAGATATATCCAAAAATTGTTTTAAAAAATAAATTTGGTGACATTTGGAAATTTAAAAAACTGCTGAAAATTGTGTACAAGTTAATTGAAACACGAGAAATTCAATTATGTTGAGCGCATCTTCATATCTTATTTAGTTTTCGAGATATGGCCTCGAGAAAGTTGAAAAATTGAGGTGTCGAAATTGTTTGAAAGTTCAACACTTCAGGAGGCTCTATATCAAAAACTAAAGGAGGTATGAAGTTGCGCTCAACAGCATTGAATTCCCCGTGTCCGAATTGACTTATTATCAAAATTTAAGCTCATTTGAAGCTATTTATTTTTTTTGATATTTTTAATTATTTTTCCAGGGGTTTTTACAATTTTCAAACAATTTGCTCTAAAACTCTTTCTCGTACGATTATTGTAATGAAAATTTACATACATATGTATTTTGACCCGCTGAATCCAATGGTCAAATACCCAAATGCATACGCCTTCTAGTTTTTAAGCTATTGTCCACAAACTGTTTTAGAAAAAAAGATTGGTGAAAATTTTTCAAAATTTTTATATAGCTGAAATCTTCATATCTCGTTTAGTTTTTAAGATTAGGCCTCGAGAAAGTCGAAAAACTGAGGGGTTGAAATTTTTGGGAAGTTCAACAAAATAAGAAAATAAATATATCATCACGCCTTCTACCCATTACTGGATGTGGCACTCTGCCGAAGCAGATCTCGGTAAGTGATATACATATTTAGCGCGTGAAGTGCGGTTACCAGTCGTAAAATCACACTTCATAAAGCTATATCTCAAAAACTAAACAAGATGCACTCAACGGAATTGAATTCCCCGTGTTCTTATTAGACTTATTAGCATACTTTTAGCCTATTTGAAGCGATTGCTAAATATGTACTTATAATTTTATAACAATTTCCTTAAGCACGTTGCGTTTAGGAATTAATGTGTCATTCAAATATAATCCAAGTAATTAAAGGCTAAGTGTACACCATAATTCATGAGTGGCTAACCCTTCGCGGGAGGCACAGGAGTAATTTTTAATGGCGTAAAAATTATTTGGCGGCTTTGGGTATCGAACCGAGGTTCCTAAATCTACAGGCCGACTCGATACCACTAAGCCACCTATCCCTAATAATATGTGCAATCTATATTTTCTAAATTAATTATATAATTAAGAGAGAGATAAAAAACATATTTTTTTAAATATTTGCTATTGATATTAGAATGTCATTGTGTTCTTAAAAATCAGTATTTTTTATTTGTTAACAAAAGAAGCAAAGTGCATCAAACAATATGGATGTCTTTAGATACGATATTCGAATTTTTAGTTTTTGATAAAAAGAAAGTCTCGCCGGATATTAGATTTCCAAGTTAATAAGAGCTATCTGAAAACCGACATCATGAAAGAAAATATCAGTATGGTACAAAGCACAGGAAATATCATACATAGCATTCACTTCACGGGCCGCGAGAAGAAACTTTTAGATCTCTTAAGAAAACACTAAAAAGTATCGACTTTTCCAATTTTGGAAAAAATCCAGGATTCGGAGATAACGGATATCAATCACTTGGGGTTTCTTAGAAAGTAGAAATACTGCCAGATAATCACCGACAGTTAATGTTGAATTGCAAAACATAGAAAAACAACTGAAAATACATTTTTCAAAGTCACTTTTTTTTGTAGAAAAATGAATAATTTTACAGTTCCATAAGAGATTTATAACGATCACGAAATTGGTGCCAACAAAATAAAATGAAACGAGGTATTGCTTTCATAGAAAAAGTTTTGAAGGATAAAATACGCTACATTTGGTTTGAAATTTCTTTACTTTATATGTGGAAAATTTAACTTCAAAGGACCAAAGAAATCAGAAATAAATTTTCTAAAATGAAAAAAATAGTAAAAATAACCTATATAAATATTTTAGCATGTCTAACATAACCAAACTTAATTATATATCGCAGTTTTATCATAAATTCCATGGAACTGGCATCATTTATTATAAGCATAATTTCACAGCAGAAAAATACAAAATATTATTTAAAAATTCAGGGTTTAACATTATCCGAAGTAATAAATAAATAAATATATCATCACGCTTTTTATCCATTACTGGGTGTGACACTCTGCTGTAGCAGATCTCGGTAAGTGATATATTTATGCGCGTGAAGTGCGGTTACCCACCGTCAAATCACAGCCCCCAGAGATGTTAGTGGAGAGGGAGCCACAGGGATAATTTTAAATTGGTGAAAATGTTTTGTCGGCTGTGGCGTTCGAACCAGGGTTCTTTGGGTCCACAGGCCGACTTGATACCACTGAGCCATTACCCCATCAGAAGTAATAAACGACTGATAATGACATCTGCAGTATATGTAACTATTTAATCTCAAGAATCTCTAAAAATATTTGATAAAATCCCTAACTGAATCATTGGTGCAATTTTATGAATTAGAAAATTATTACTAAAAGTATTAGTTTTTGAATTTTTCTTTGAATTGATGTTTATTTTCTCTATAACTTTTATTTGAAATAAACAGAGTTTAAAAAAGAAGATGGAAATAAAAAAGTGTGAGAAAATGAACTATAAACCTATTCCAGAATTAATATGACATTAAAAATTATATAGTGTTTGGTTAGCAGATTACATCAATTTTGTTCCTACAAAATAAGAAAAATATGTAGTGTTTTATCCCAGTTCCATTTATGCCAAAGTCATATAAAATAAACGCAGAGTTTTACGTAGTTTCACTCGTATTTTATAGAATTTACGATCTTTAAAGTAAATAACGGATTCCATTTTAGTTAAGCATGCGACCATAACTACTGTACGATATGTTTACTGATTACAGAACTATGCATGTTGAAATTTTAAAGCCTGCATTAAGTTAGTCTTGTTGTTCAAGCAGAAGCTCTGACATAAACTAACGTATTTTAAACTATTAAGTTTGTATTGTAGTTGCCCGGCATTTCCATCCAAGTTCGAATAGTTTACGAAGTAATAAGACGTTTTACTTTCCGAATAATTTAAGTGAACATGTCGGTAGTTTCACTACATTATTCAGCTACAAAATTAAATTTATGCGTCCTGTATTGTTAGCTATGGATAAGGAAGTAATCAAGTTACATGGAATTGAAAATCTAATTGTAGATTATTTGTTTCGTTTGTTTTTATTAGAATTAGGAATTAATAAAGGAACTTTAAGGGCCAGTTTTTCAATCATCGGTTTACTCTTGATTAACGTTAATCATGATTAAATAATAATGGAAACCATAGTTTCTATTATTATTTAATCATGATTAACTTTAATCGGTGATTGAAAAACTGAACCTTAGTCGAATTATTTTACTATTACCGTAAACGAAATGTAGTTAATAGGAATATAAATTTATGAAACAATCTTTCACAACTTATTTGTATAAAATTAATATCTTTAGGGACCATGATTTGCTGATTGATGACTGCTCTTCCTGTTAGTGTTAACTTTGATGTAGCAAATTTGGTGTGAAATACGATTACTAATCATGACAAATCATAGTCCCCAACCAGAGGCGGCGACTTATAAGAAGCAGCGAAGCCAATGCACCCATGAAAACTGATTAAGCGAATACATCGCATCCATGCAAAAGACATTTAAAACAGTTTCATAGTAAAGTCTCAATGAAAAGAGAAAACAAATAAATATTTAGCCAGAAATGTTTCGCGACATTATGAATGAAAATGGTAAAGGAAGTAATTTCAAAGATTTTTTTAGATTAGATATTTATTTGCGTACCTAGAACAGAATGTAATCTATTGCAGCTCGCGCATGGAGATTGTTGATCGAAGGTGTCTACTTTTTTGTTACATCGGGAATATTGCCAATAGATTTTTTTTTCCAATTAATTTTAGAAAAAAGTGTAAATACAAAAGATGTTTAGAGTGTTTGACTGCAATTTGTGTGAAGTTCACTTTCAAAAACATGCGCAGGACGACGCTCCCTCCCTTTCTTATCTTTTTGTTTCATTTTCTGTGACTGCTTTGTGTTGTCTTTTCTTTCATATACAAGTGTAGACTGTCGCTTTCATCTTTTCTAATCTTGTAGATTCGTTGTTAGTTTCGTTATTGGATTCGTTGTTAGGAGTAAACGTGAGTAGTTTGGGATTTTTTATGCATGTTATGTGCGTTGAGGAAGGAAAATGAATGGTAAGAGAGTAGGAATGATGTGATTGAAGGTTGGTTGTGTGATAATGTTTTCGGGTGTAATAAATGAATGAGTTTGTGTGGAGTGATCTATGAATGTGGTTGAAGTGAGGGTGGTGTGTTTGGATAAAAATGTTTGGTGATGGCTGGTTGTTTGATGGATGTGATGAGTGGGTGTTTTATGAGTGATTTTAGGGTTCGTGCTAACCCATTTGTTGGGATATAGCGTGAAGATATGTATGTATGTATGTATGTACAAAAGATGTTCAGAATTAAAAATGAGCCTAAATTTATAGATACAATATGGTCCTGTCATAAAATAAACGTAAAATAAAATGGTTAAAATACTGTAACCGTTTTATTTGCAGAGTTTTCAGCATTTAAAATTTATATCCATACTTTTCGATTAAATAATTTTCAGTGCCCTGATGTTTATATGGATAAGTGAAACGACGGCTTTCTGAAATTAAATAATTTTTAATTTTATTAATTGCAATTTACTTCAGTTTTCCTACAATATTATACAATATTTCTAAATTATTATAAATAAATCACAATGCACAAATTTACGTATTACTCAATTAATCGACGAAGTTATAGATATGGATATTTCCATGCTTGATTTTTACTTTAGTTAATACAGGTATTCAACTAAAACGAAAAAAAAAATTAAATATGTTTTTAGATATACATATTAAGAAAAGGAATAAAAGTTACAATTATAATAATGCCTGCCTTTACTTTACATAAAATGCATAATGTAACGAGGTTCTGAACTGGCTTGGTTATATTTTTATTTTTATATTATAAATAATGCACTTGGTTTGCCAAAAATGGAAGCAAAATTCTTTGACAATTTGACAAATTGGGGCCGCACTGAATTTCGGGTAAAATATATTTAAATTTATAACATGGTCAAATGTATAATGTATATATTTCCCGGAAAATAAATGCATCATATCTAGTATCTAGCTGACCCATTTACTTCGTATTAAAAAATAATAGCAAAAGAATAAGTTTGACTCTGGGGAACCTCGAAACGGAAACAAATTCAAAATAAATTACATCGTACGTTATATCTGAAAACAAAAAGCTTAGGCAACACCACCACAATATTGCCAACAAATTCCTGCAAATCTCATATGGAGTCGCTTCAAACAAGAACAACGCTGCAAAAAAACCTCGAGCAGAGAAGAAGCAAACGCGAGATGAACGTTTAACAGACAATATCATTCGCGACAGGCATGGGGAACAAGTGAAAAAATTTAGCCACGTCAGATTCGATTCTCGGGAATGTTACACGAATATACGTCGAGAGAGCACGGGAGAAACAAAAGGCTAACGCAGGATGTTCGTGGGAATAATGCTCTTACATCGCGTTAGCGTCATCATCGGACGAAGTCTGTTTGACGCTGGGTTTATCAACAATTCCTCAATACCTGGAAAGAGCGAACTAGGACACGAGCACGAACACTTGATCAAGAACCGTAACTAGCATTTTTGCAAGAACATAAAATTGTCCTCCATAGAAACATTTACAGTTAAAACGACCGGAAATAATCCCTATGCACTGCAGTCGCAAATTACGTTCTGTTTTGTTCGTACACTTAGGTCAGTTTTTCAATCGCCTGTTTGTTCCCTATTAAACTAATCAGTAATGAGTAACTATAGTTTCCAATATTATTTAATCAAGATTAAAATTAAGTGAGAGTACACCGGTGATTGAAAATCCTAAAGGTGCAGACAGAAATGAAAATTAAATTTAGTTTTGTCATTTAAACTTTAGTTTTGCAGACCTTAATCTCATATTAACTTATGACACCATTCACATTTCAAAATTTAGTTTTGGTAAATCCAAAACATAAAGTTAAACATTGCACCAATGAAAATCATTCCAAAACGATAAATAAAAAATAAATATATCATGATGCCTTCTACCCATTACTGGGTGTGGCACTCTGTCGATGCAGATCTCGGTAAGTGTTATATTTTGCGCGTGAAGTGCGGTTACCAGTCGTCCAATCACGGCCCCCAAAGACGTTAGTGGTGGAGGAGCCATAGAGGTAGTTTTTGAAATTATGAAAATTGTTTGTCGCATGTGGAAATCGAATCAGGGTTCTCAGGATACACAGGCCGACTTCATACCACTGAGCTAGCTACCCCAAAATGATATAAGAAATATATCCGTCTTTATTTAAGATGTATTTGCGGAAAGTTGTAACCGAGAAAAAGTTAAACATCAAAGTACATAGGTTATGAAAATTTCTAATATGTAATAAATAAATCTGGAATGATTATACTCATAAATACATTATATTATAGAACCGTGACGTAGATTATTATAATAATATAGGCCTCGATTTGACAGATGCACAATAACAACAAAAATTATGTCCAAGTTCTTGAAATATAATGTTCCCATTTGATAGGATATAGAGCAATAATATTTATGTAAGTAAAGAAAGCGCAAAACAAGTTTTAAAAAAATCTGGTTCACTTATAGGTAATTTGTTGTTAAAAACGAATTTAAATAATTTGATGAGTGTCCTAGTCTTAGCAAGCCCTACAAAAATTCCTTCATACGGCTCTGCTTTGAGCACTTGGCCTCACGATTACACAGTTACCAGTATACTTCAAATGAATGAATTTCAACGCTTTTCAATACAAAATGTGTCTACTTCACGATTGGAAAAATGGAATATTCTTTATAAACGGCTCTTTTAAGTGGCTTATAACGAACCTCACAGGACAATGAAAAGTCTCTTGATGTTTTTCTTCATTCCCAAAATTGAATGCTTTATTGGATAATGTTCTACATTTATTTTAATATTAAATTATATAACAAAGTATTCTTTACGAATTTATTAATTACTTTTACTTTGTTATCTTTAAAATTTATTTTGGAACGATACAAACAAAATGTTCATTGCTATTCTTCTTTAGGGTAACATTAATTGTAAAACCACTTTAGAGATAATTTTTTCATTTAGCATTTTACTATGGCTTACATAAAGAAAGAAATCTGCAACGGTTGTAAAATGTAGTTGTCAAATGATGAAATAAACAATCGTATTAACCATGCATGGAAATTTTAGATAAAAATTATTGTACAAGAAAACAATAAAATGCAGGTATTTATTGTCTCGTCGAAAAATAATAAAGAGAATAGCTTTTGTACTCGTATATTTACATTCAAATTCAATTGTAGCTGGAACTAGAATAATCAAATATTTTTAATAATTTCTTTGTGCAGAAAATAGTAAATAAAACAACAATAATTTCTCTGGCCTGACAAAATGTAATCCAATGTTTGATAGAAATATAAACTATTACACGTAATATATTGTGTTGTATGTACTATCATTTATTAATTTAAGTTTAGTTGATGCAAACAGCTGTCAAATCAAAGTAACCGTTAATGTTTGTGTTCGAAAGGGAATAATTTTTGTATTTAATTGGTTGTCAATCTTGTATTCTCATCTCCACAAGGTTTAGCTAAGGGTACGAAGCAATAAAAAAATATATCATCACGCCTTTTATCTGTAACTGGGTATGACACTCTGCCGTAGCAGGTTTCATTAAGTGATATATTATTTTTAAATAATAAAATGAATAAATTCAGTTTTCTATTTCATAGTAGTTCTGGGTTTTAAAAATGTTTGTGTCCAGTCGAAGTACTTACTTAATTTGGACAGATTGAACGTTGAAGAAACGAAGTCTTACAAAAAGATATTAAAGTGAAAGAAATTGCAGTTTGTTCAATTGTGTAGATGTTCGGAAAGTAATTGAATTGGTTTGCTTGAAAGTTTGTAAGGTTACAAACTAGAGAATGAACGTTGAGAAAAGAATGGATAGTAAAATCTAAAATAAACATTCATATTTTTAAATCGGTAAATTAAAATTGACAAAGAACACTTCGCTCCGAATTCTGGTATTAAAATGTAGCTTCAAATGACATTCCATTTATTTAATCGTGTTCCAGGATTTAATATCTGCGCAAACAACAGCTTTTGTCACTGAAAATTTTGATTTAAATGACAATTCAACTCAATATGAAATTTCAAATATCATAAAACTAAAATTACATCCCATGGTGAAGAGAATTATATTTATTATTTTTCTACCTAGTTACTTTTTAGACACTTCTCAAATTTATTCAATTGTGCAAACTTTGATTATGGGGTAGGTGGCTCAGTACTATCGAGTCAGCTTGTGGATTTGAGAACCCGGGTTCAATTCCCACAGCCGATAAACAATTTTCACCACATTAAAAATACCCCTGAAGCTCCCACTCCACTAACGTATTTGAGGACCGTGATTTGACGACTGGTAACCGCACTTCACGCGCATAAATATATCACTTACCAAAATCTGCTATGACAGAGTGCCATACTCAGTAATGGGTAAAAAAAAATTGTTTGTCACCTGTGGGAATCGAACCAGGGTTCTCAGGATCCAGAGCCCGACTTCATACCACTGTGATAGCCACCCCATATTAGTTAAGTATAAACAAATGCGGTGCAGTAATTGTCAAGACATCTAAGATCTGATATAGTGCATATTATAATAAGTTCCAGTTCTTGTGCGTTCCTAATTTGAAGTTCTGAATATAAGTACATAGAGCTATCGAAAAAGATTACTTTTTTATTTAGTGACTGCAACTGTAAAATCCTGAATCTATTTCATGCGAATGAAATGGAATTGAGAAGCTTTGGAAAGAAACTCAACATTTTTGTTGAAAACTGAGGGCTAATGGAAAGAAAATTTAATTTTGTATCAAACAGAGTGTTTATTCAGAGTATCGTAGCAAGAAGTTATTTATATATTGACGAAATATTCCTACCTGCTTTTCTTACCCTACATGAAATGTAATTTGTGATTTGTAGAGCGTTTCACCTAAGGCAGTTTGATGAAATACGAACACTACACTTTCTGTTTTACTAATAATAAGGTTAATTAGGTTATGTACAAACATAATTTGATTTAAAAATATTGATTGAAGACGTCAAAGAAATAACCAGATTTTTATCTTAAAATAGATTTTATGTCAAAAGTTCTTGGGGTTAAAAAGTACCTAAAAAGTTAAAATGTATATAAAAATGTTTTTCATAACTTAAAACAGATATTTTCTTTATAAATTCTTCAAAAAGACGCAAGACCACTCCGCCAATGATTTTAGTTGTAAAGGAGCATTCTTGTGTAGTTAAAATTTCTGCTAATTATTATTTTGGAGAGAAAAATTCTACTGACGTTGAGACTAGAACCAGGTTGAATTATATTTGATCTAAAATAAGTTTCTATTGATGATAGATATTTTATTCTTGAAGATGCCATTCAATAACTTTCTTAATTAGAAAATAGTAATTGTGTTTTAAAAGATTTCTCATTCATCCTATTATTTTTCATTGATTTCATTCGACAGTTTTTTTATTTGTTAATCATTTGTGAGCGTCATTTGCTCAAACCGATTGGTAACTATGGAAATCAGTCTTTATAAGGCGTATTCCATTTGCCATTTGGATCAGATCTAACTTACATTTACTGAACCAAATAATTTGTTTATTTCGCTGCATTACTTTGCTCACTTTATTTTCAGTACTAGAATTATAGATTCTAATTTACTTTGAAGTAATTCACCCTAATAAGTACATCAGTGTGCTTAATTCAGTTCATTTTGCCATGTGTCAAATTTATCTGAACTGATATAAGTGAACCAAGTGGAAAATGGAATACAGCTATAGCTACTAACGTGTAAAATTTTTATAAGTTAGCTATCAATTTTACAAGTTAGTAAACAATGCGCGTTGCTACAGTAATACTTATGAGATATAATTTAAACAATTTTTGACACAACTCTTGTAACTGACAGGATTTAATTATAATTTTTAATTTTGTTTAAAAATGAGTACTAAATAACATATTGTGCAATATACGCAAAGTAACTGTTTTTACTGACTCAAGGAGATGACGGCTCACCAAATCGACTCGCAAGTCAATTCATACTTTCAGCAGTAAAAACTGTTTTACCACAGTCGTAATGTAAAATACTATATTATATGTTAGGACTGCGTACAGCAATTGACAATCAATTTGATTTGTAAATGTTGAAATGAATAACATTTTGTTTTATTTATTTAATAAAGAGTTTCAACTTCCACATACCTTATGATTTACATATACTTTTTATCGTACAATAAACAACAGTTAGTAAAAGAAAGGAAGTGGTCATAATGGCCCGACCGTCAGAAGTATATTGTAAATATAAACAGAACAGCAGAGTTCATTTATTATATTCAAATCAGGGAAGCAAATTTACATACCGATAATAATAACACATATATGAAGCAAACCAGAGGTGGCGAACAAAAGATCTCCGAAACTCGTATTAATTACCACCCTAACTTAATTAAAAGAACAGGCGGGATGTGTACATTTCTATCGAAATCCGATTCAATTTAAACTGAATCAATCCGTGAAGTGTTTTGAATTAATACGCCAGGGTATTCGTAAATTACTCTCCGTTCCGAAAATATAGTCAGGTGGTAAGGTAAAACTGTGGTTGCTCACGCGATAACACGATTACAGATACGACATCCGCGATACAGCACGACCACCCTTAGTCGTGGAGGGTGAAAAGGGTCAACTCTGGCCACTGGCTAATCCCGAGGTTTCGGATACTGCCGCTTCGAAAGAGAAGATTATTTTTGGTACTTTTTTTATTTTATTTACTCCGCTGCACAGAAACTTAATCCCAATTACAGTACAGCGAAATTCGAACCACTCGCACTCAGATATATGAACAGGTACGGAAGAAATCACTGTTTCTTTAGTCAGTACAAAAGTTTCCATTTCACATTATGTCAATATAAGCAACTGTAACAACGTGTTATTAATATACACAAACAATAAATATTATGTATTTCACTTACTCTTAAAATAAAACCATTGGTTGATATATTTTACTTTGATCCGTTCTTTTTATTAATTGTGTACATATTAGATATACTGCAATTTAAGGTTATGTTTATAAACGTCAAAATATACTACTGCATTTTTACTAGCGCTGGCTCACTGCATCTTCTTCTTCCATACGCGTCTGTGGCCAAAATAAATCGCTCTCAATACAACTTTCTTTTGACAGTTGCGTAACAAATTACTTTCCGCACTAGTGTTTCTTTGCTTTGGCAAATACCATTTACTTGTAATATAAGATTACCTTTCCTGATGTTCGTGTTATTCTCAAATTCCATTTGAATTCTTCAATACTGTACAACAGTCTCAACGTAATTTTCTATTGTTACATATCTTTTTCTTTTCTTAAATATTATAAGTGTTACTATAGTGACAATACTTGAACCAATAGAGTTTTATTCATTTTAACATGACTCCGATTCAGAAGAATTCAGTATTATTTCTAATAAAAACCCTTTCATTTAATATGAAAGTGCGTAACAGCAGCAATTATTTGTATTCTAATCTATAATATATACCTATACTATAACCTATATAAATATATTTTTAGCTTGAGTCAGTTTCGAACTCAACATCTCCCAATTAGAATTCCATAACGTTATCCACACCATCACACTGCCAAGCATTGGTTAATTACAAGAGATTTAACTGTAGTTCAAATAATCAACAGATGGCTTACAGAAAATTTACTTCTGTACCCTCATTAAATTCATAGCACAACAAAACATTAACAGATCCCACTGTAAGTCACCAGAAGTCCTCTTATACAAAATTCATCGAACAAAACCGCATCGCTCTAAACCCACTTCTGGCTACCTGTCCTTAGAATCCTCTCTCTCCCTTTGGTCCGTCCAGGACGATTATGGAGGCGAGTTCTCATCTTCAATCTCCCAACTATTCGAAGCTTGTAAACTGTTGCGCTGCGTTCGTCTGTTCACTATTTCTACCGTCGTTCAAAGCCAACTTGCGGTTGTGAGAATTGTTTGTGGAGAATAGATTGTTGATTAGCCAACTCCGATACAAACTCAAAGTGATAAATAACTGTTATTGTGGGTATTGGTAATTTATCTTAGTTAAGTTGGGGATGATTCTAGATTGAAGGAATTAGATGTTAAGTTGAAGGATTAATGGTATTATAGGTTTGTATTATGTGATTATATTGGAGGAAGTTATTGAATAAAGGAGATGATGTTGTTATTGAACTTTGTTGAATAATTTAGATATATAGTACCAGTAAAGTATGAAAGTTGACTTTTAAATTATAATGTTAATATGGTTTCCTTTCATAGGAACCAAGGTTCTTTTTTCAGGTACCCAGTCAAATGTTGCATTTGAAAATTCTAGAAAAACATTAGCTTGTCTGGTTAAAAATAGATTTGTCACTGTAGAACAGTTATAATCTTTGAATAACAACACAGGAATATACTTAAAATTTTCATAGCGTCAAGTACTTACGGTGGAGTTCTGTGCTAAATCTATAAGTTTATAGATTCATAAATCTGTAAATAATGTACAAAATCACAGCAAAATTTGTTGATAAGTAGAAAATATTTCATAAAGCCATAAGTTTCGTTGCGATTTTGTTCATCATTGACAGATTTACGGATCAACAAACTTTAAGGATTTATGCATATTTCCACCAGTAGTAATAATCAATAATTTGATGTCAAACATAGTATAGAAGCTACACTACTGAAATATAATTATCATATCCTAAGTTCTCGTCAAAATAATAACTTGTGACAAATACTTGAGTATGTTTCATAAAATATTAATCATTAAATATACTTAATGGGGTAATGGCTCAGTGGTCTCAAGTCGACCTGTGGATCCTAAGAACCCAGGTTCGATCCCCACAATCGACAAAACATTTTCACCAATTTAAAATTATCTCTGTGGCTCCCCCACCACTAACATCTTTAGAGGCCGGAATTTGACTGCTGGTAACCGCATTTCAGGCGCATAAATATATCACCGAAATCTGCTTCGACAGTATGCATAATGGGTAAAAGGCGTGATGATATATTTATATTTACATATTTTGTTAAATATACTTACTAACTTAGGTTACCTCTATTACAAGATTTTCACATTAAAACTATCCCAGTGGCTCCCCCTCCACTAACATTTTTGGGGCAGTGACTTGACGACTGGTAATCGCACTTTATGATCAAAATATATCACTTACGGCACAGTGCCACACCCAGCAATTAGTCACGCGGATTTATTTGAACTCATATTAACAGTAATAAAATATGTAGCCATTTCTGTAGATTCATATGTTTTGTAGCCAAGACTGCACTGCAAATAATTTAAAGTTAAGCATGAAATGAATATTTCCGCCTTTGAAAATCTCAATCTCAATTTGAGTCTCGTTTCAATCGCATTCATTTCTTTGAGTCGTGAAGCCTGTAATGAAGTCTCCTACAAACTCGGTCCAAGTTGGCGGTATTTGGGCACCATTAAAGTGGAATGCAAATATTTAAATGACTATAAACCGTTTTGACAACGTTATTAGGATGGTGAGTTCTGGCCTTTGACGTGACGACGGCCGCCGCTGTCACATCAAAGCATTGATTGAAATTTTTCCGCGTCAGCGTTCCGGCGCACGGAAAACGGTTAACATTGTTGCTTTTCACACAAGAGCGTGTAAAAATAGACAGCGACCAGTACAGTGCAGACATAATGTACTCGTACTATTAGACAGTGATTCTTAAACGGGGGTCCGCAGACTCTAGGTCCGTGAAAGGATCTCAAGGAACCAAACATACCTCAAATTTTAATTGATTTCTAACATTTTGCTCTGTAATTATTATTTTTTTTTTACTTCTTATTTAATTTTTCGTCCGAATCCGATAAAGTAGCTAGTAATAAGGTATTCCACAAAAATTTGATTATTATACAAGCTGATCAAAAGGAATTGTTATAGTTGGCAATACAATTCCAGAGATCTTTTTATTCCACAGTTGGCACAACGTCAGATAAAGGCGGAAATGCTATTTGACATTTCTAATAAATACAAATAGGTTATGTCAAGAGTCTGACAGCTAATAAGTAATAGAAATACTTTAGAAATAAATGTAATAATAACTGTACTCAAATTTAAATTTTAAATGTCTCTGTCAACAGCAGGAAATGAATTTATGTATCAGGCTTACCAATTTCAAGTAGTTGTTTTTATTGCCAACTGTAACAATTCCTTTTGATCACCCTGTATATGTAAATCTATGCACAAAAATATTTTTTCCATTTTTTTTGTTTTTTTTTTCTTGTTTTGTCGTACAATTCCTACTAAGGAAGAAAAAATAAAATAAATATTTACTAATTAATACTGACATAGCTCTTGGTGACAGAGATATCTTTAATATTGAGAGAGAAAGCATAATAATGAGAATGAAGACTTTTTATTTTATCAGTTCTTATTTAAAAATTAAAATAATATTCTTACTATCACAAGAAATTTAGAAAATTTCGGGGGTCCGCGCTGACAAAAATTTTAAGAAACGCTGCTATAAGAGACATGTAGTGACGCCGTTGCAAGAAAAAATAAAATAAATATTTACTAATTAATAATGACATAGCTCTTGGTGACAGAGATATCTTTAATATTGAGAGAGAAAGCATAATAATGAGAATGAAGACTTTTTATTTTATCAGTTCTTATTTAAAAATTTAAATAATATTCTTACTATCACAAGAAATTTAGAAAATTTCGGGGGTCCGCGCTGACAAAAAGTTTAAGAAACGCTGCTATAAGAGACATGTAGTGACGTGATGTCTTTGAATGTTGTTTTTGTTGTAGGTGAAACATCATGTTTGATGAGTGTTTGTTGAGTGAAAACAACAGATAACATGGAACATTTCAATTTGCATTTGCGATTTGTTGTTGTTTGGTTTGTAATATTGTTTCAGCTGTCAGATTTGGTCTTTTATTGTTGAAAATTCATTTGGTTAACAAGTGAATTTAATCGCAAAACTTATGAGAAGGGATGATGAAGGTAGCTTTACAAATTTTATTATCGCATCTCCTAAATACATAATATATTTTTACTAATTATTATTCGGGGTAGTTGTGCTAATAATTCATAATAATAATGGTAGAATTACTTTAAGTTAAAATAATGAGCTAGGTGGTACAGTAGTATAGAGTCGGCCTGTGGATTTAAGAACCTGGGTTCGATTCCCACAGCTGACAAACAATTTTCACCACATTAAAACTATCCCTAGGGCTCCCCCACCACCTAATAATCCTTCTAAAATTAATGATGCTACGGACAGTATTCAAACAAATAGGAAATGATATATGTAGCTAGAAACAAGAAACTTTCAATTGTAAGCTAAAAGATTTTAACCTAAGTTTTAAATTCGATTTTCGACCACTATCCTGTGCTTTTCTCGGAGATTTTTGCCCCACCAACAATAATAATTCAAGTTGGTTAAAAATCTTATAATTGAAAATGCAGCAAATGAAGCGAATAAAATTGTTATGCACCTTCTTGACATCTTACAATTGCCTTTTCCTGATTCTAATTACTCATCTTGTGGATGCTTGAAGAAATTAATTTAATATTCAAAACAATTCAACAACTGTCGTAGTTTCCATTTCAAATTTTAAAGCTTTGTACCTTTTATTCCTGAATTTCCATAAGTTAAGAAAATTATAAAAGGGAACGATTCCTAAGGCTACGTTCTATAAATAAATTTAATGAGCATTCCCAATGGTAGTTCTACAACTTAAATAAAATATAAATATATAATTGGGATGTATTAATACATTTTGTTCGTTAGTAAATTATTTTGTACTGAGTAAATTTATCATGTAAATAAACAAGTCATTACGTTTTATCTCATTTCAGCACGGAATAATAAACTCACTCATTTGTCAATATCGCCATTAATAATTTTAAGCATTTAATTAAAGCCATATAGGTTTTGTTATTTTAGAATTGAAACTGTAATTGACATTACGTTCCTGTTGTACAGAGTAGTATAAATAAATAAATAAACATGTTTTTTTATAATAATTTACGGCATTCAAATTAAATTAACTGAATTCAAAATTCAAGAAGGTATGTGAATTGGTATATTGAAAATATTTCGATAAAAATCCCTACTGAGCTTGTAATATTTATTACAAATCTGATAGTCACAGTGACAACTGCTATTTTCATATCTATGGCATAGATGCTACCAATAATCGTAATTACTTAATTAATTTCTCTTGTTATTGAAAAGAGGTAATCTGTATTAAATGAGGTGTGTGGACAGGTCCAGTATTGATACGTGCATTCTCCAGGATTTGAACCTGGGACCTTATGAACTCCGGTCATATGCTTTAACCAACTATAACGCATAACAAAAATAGCGAGAAAAATTGGAATAAAATCAGATTCTAATCCAGGGCGACTGTAGCTTAGTTTGTTAAACATATGACGAGAATTCATAAGATCCCAAGTTCAAATCCTGGCGATGTCCTAATTTTTCTCTTTATAAATAAATAAATAAATAAATATATATATATATATATATATATATATATATATATATATATATATATATATATATATATATATATATATATATATATATATATATAAATATATCATCACGCCTTCTACCCATTACTGTGTAATTTAAATAAAATAAATATAATTTATATCATCACGCCTTTTTACTCATTACTGAATGTGGCACTCTGCCGAAGCAGATCTTGGTAAATGATATATTTATGCTCGTGAAGTGCAGCCCCTAAAGATGTTAGTGGATGGGGAGCTACAGGTGTCATTTTAATGTGGTAAAAATGTCGGTTAAGGGACTCGAACTAGGGTTCTCAGGATCTACAGGCCGACTCGTTGCAACTGAGCCACGACCCCATAATTTAATAGAAGTAATAATAATAAATTATTATAATTAATTTGCTTAATTACTAAGTATTTACTTAGAAAATAATAATTAAATTCTAATAACTAAATTAATTAGTTGAATGTTCATGTTTAATTTTCATACTAGGGAAATTTTTGTTTCTTATCGTATGAGCATATAATATGTTACCAGATATCGTCAATCCGCCCCTGTCTTTATTATTAATAAATATAGTCATATCCGTTTTAAATTCTTCACAAAAAAATCCTTTTGTGACTTCTTTAAGATAAAATCAAAAGTATTTCTGTTGTATTTGGCATATTTTTCCGTAAATGAACACATACACACAGTGTTGAATATATGATTCAGTTTTCACATTCATCATATTGTTCATTAGGATTTAGATAGGTGTGTGTTCATATTCAATGCATACGTCAAATACAGAAAACGAGATAACATTTTATAAAGCTTTATCCATCCTCTTTGCTTACATTTTCCATAAGACTTTCAAATGTATAAACGTACTTCATGTACATATTAAATATAGCATCATTTAATGTTTGCAACTTTATTTAAAATCCTAGGATAAAGAATAGTAAATAGGTAAGTACATGTAGTCTTTTATAAACAAATTTCACATATGGTTGGTATCATATCATCAGTTAGCCCGAATCTTATTTTTTCGTTTGATGTTTTGTTTTGCAGTTTTATTTTTCATGTAGTATGCAAGAGAATTAAATTATATTTTAGTGAAAAATATACTCAAATTTTGTTAATGCATAAGCAAGGACGGATGTAAAAAAATTTCAAAGAGGGGCCTTTGCCTTTTTTTTAAGGAAAACATAATTCTGACAAACAATTCTGTCATTTTTGTGTGAAATATATATTTGTATGTATTTTGTATTCTGTTCTTAATTTTAAATTTTAAACTGTCTGAAAATCTAGGAAAATGTCTGACAATCCAAATTTTCAAATCTTTTCAGAGTTGTTTCAGAGTATTGCAAAGTTTTTCAGCGATTTTATTTCTATAAGTGTTATTAAACTCCAATAAAAATAATACTTATAAGAAAGTAAAAAAAATAATAATAAGCCCAAGGGGGAACCATGCCCCCCCTGGATTCGCCCTTGTGCATAAGTAAAATTTGAAGTCAATCGGTAAATACATCTTGGAATGACAGTCATTGAGTGAGGAAGTAAAGATATCTGTATTAACTAAAACTTTTTCATTTTATACAAAAATTGTGTAATAATAAAGTTTGTTTTAAATAATAATTAACTTTGATTTCATCCGTTAAACTACCTACAAGATAATGATAGTTCAGTAGTGTGTTGATTTAGTTTTTTGTAAAAAAAATGCAAGTAATACATTTTGTATAAAGGTACATTTAATGTCAAATTTAGTTAAAAATGTTGAAAAATAATTTTATAATTTAATTCATTTTCAATTTAATCTTAATTCTAGAAAAATCAGTACCGAACGATGTCATATATTTTTTTTGGATAGAAATATCAATGGCTCTATTTATTCTAACGACAAACGTGATAATTTCATCCACAATCGCACAAATTGTACGGAAGTAACAACATGTTAAATGCAGAAGCGTTTAACCATATGCAGATTATATTAATTAAACTAAAATAATTTGTAAATTCTAATTAGTTACCGATTGCGTCAAATGAGATTGAAATTGGTATTTCTATAATTAGTTACATTAATTAGCGAGTATTCTCATACATTGAATGTTTAGACAACCTTTGATTCATGATGATAAATAAATGGAAACACGCAAAATTCTGATGGAAATTATATTTGTTTAAGATAAAATATGTCAAGTGCTTCAGCTGTTTTAACATTTTCATTCATTTAGAGATAATTTTATGAATTATTAATAGCGTTGCGTGATAATTATGACATTCTTTTAAACGCTACAATCTTATATAATTTTTTTCTCCATTCATCATAGCAGGATAACAATACAAAGCGACATATTTACTGATTATTGTCAGGAACCAGTATATGAACTATAAACAACAATTTGTGTACTTATGAACAATATTTATGAGCAAGAGCTTACGTGAAATGTATTTCAATTAAATTGTAATGGTTTCACATAATTACTGGGTATGCAAATCTCACATTATGTCTAATACTGTAACCATAATAGAGAAGATATGAATACATTAAGGCAAATTGCTTGCGAAATTGTGAAATTGTCACTTGGGAAGATGTTACGAAGTTTTAAGTAATTTTCAAAGAGATGTGACATGAACTTTTCGTTACGATTAATTTGACGACGTTACATTTTAAAATACAATTAGATTGAAAATTTATCAAATTTATTTTTCGCCATAAATGTTAATAAATATTTAGATTTCTCGTCAGAAATTTTTAAAATGAATATATTTAATCACGACAGGACTGCTATTCATTATTATTGGGTTTCGTCAGGACCAAATTTACATCGTAATATATATTATAGAGTAGCAATTTTCGAAAATTATTCCGTTTTATGTGGTATCGAGTCGGTCTGTGGATTTGATTACCCGCGTTCAACTCCCACAGCAGACAAACAATTTTCACCACATTAAAATAACCTTTATGGTTCTCCCTCCACTAATATCTTTGGAGACAGTGTTTTGACGTCCGGTAACCGCACTTCATGCCCCTAAATATTTATTTATTTAGATGGGGTAATGGCTCAGTGGTATCAAGTCGGCCTGTGGATCCTAAGAACCCTGGTTCGATCCCCACAGGCAACAAAACATTTTCACCATTTTAAAATTACCCCTGTGGCTCCCTCACCACTAACATCTTTAGGGGTCGTGATTTGACCGCTGATAACCGCACTTCACGCGCATAAATATATCATATTTTATAGAGTAGCAATTTTCGAAAATTATTCTGTTTTATGTGGTATCGAGTCGGTCTGTGGATTTGACTCCCCGCGTTCAACTCCCACAGCAGACAAACAATTTTCACCACATTAAAATAACCTTTATGGTTCTCCCTCCACTAATATCTTTGGCGACAGTGTTTTGACGTCCGGTAACCGCACTTCATGAGCCTAAATATTTATTTATTTAGATGGGATAATGGCTCAGTGGTATCAAGTCGGCCTGTGGATCCTAAGAACCCTGGTTCGATCCCCACAGGCAACAAAACATTTTCACCAATTTAAAATTACCCCTGTTGCTCCCTCACCACTAACATCTTTGGGGGTCGTGATTTGACCGCTGATAACCGCACTTCACGCGCATAAATATATCACTTACCGAGATCTGCTTCAACAGACTGCCACACCCAGTAATCGGTAAAAGGTGTGACGATATATTTTATTTATTTAATTTATATTTTTATTAATTAATTAATTTTATTATTATTTATTATTTACAAACATAAAAATAATTTATAATTTTTAAATAAGTAACTATTCGGAATATTTGAATATTCGAGATATTCGAATATTCGAGATTTGATCAATATTCGACTTCGAAAAATTTGATGTCAGAATATTCAACTTTTTGCAAAACATATTTATAATTATTGTTAATATATGTTCAAAGTGCTCCAATTTATAATATAATCTTTACACCTTGTTACCTAGAATGACTAGTAACGCCTTTTAGCCTTTAAACTAGTAATTTATTAATTTAAATTCATGAACATTGCATACAAAGACCGACATATAATTTATCTCGACCGATCTGCGTTTGAAGCAACGAATGTCACTACTCTTTTTAGTGCTACTGGTATGATTTTTCAGCACTAGCTTGCACATTAGTTCGTGCGGTTGCGTGTTAAATTGTCGGTAAAAATAACCCGGACTTTATGCTTCCGGAGCTGGAGAAGTGACGTCGAACTCCGTATAGGATATTATCGGATTTATGTGGAAATTACAGTTTTCAAGAAATTTCATTGTTCAGTTTCACTGCTGTTTTATTATTAATGTAATAAGATAAAATCGTTATGGTTACGGATATTGTCTGCTGAACGAAGAGGAAGTATGACTTATTTTCCTGAGGTCCGAAATTAATTAATTATTTGAGCCTGATTCGGATCATTATAATGACGAAGATTGTGCTAAATTCATTGCTTTTTTAATCATTTATTTTTATATAAGTAAAATTGAATTTATGTTTGTGTGTTTGTTACCACATTATACGAGAACAATTTAACCAGTTTTTATTAAATTTAACGAATACTTCTACAGAGTGATCAAAAGGAATTGTTTCAGTTGGCAATAAAAAAATCTACTTGAAATTGGTGATACATAAATTCATTTTCTGTTGTTGACAGTGACTTTCGAAACTTTAAAATTAAATTTGAGTAAATTTAGTTCTTATTCGTTTTTAGTTATATTTTTCTTAAATATCTATAAATGAAATTGATATAATTTGACATAACCTATTTATACTTATTAGAAATGTCAAATAGTATTTCTGCTTTTACATGGCGTTGTGCCAACTGTGGAATAAAAAGATCTTCGGAATTGTATTGCCAACTGAAACAATTCTGTATTTTTATTCAATACATAATATTAATGTATACAAGCTGTTCAAAAATTCTTCTTACCAATTTTTAGGGCAAGTAGAGGAAACCAAAACAAGAACTTTTTGTTATATAACATAGCGTCGGTTATATTTTCAAAAGTCTGAAAACCTGAGATGATTATTTCAGTTGTTAATTAAAATCAACATATCTAGTAGGTATGTGGAAATCTAATTCACCGAGGAATTTGCTTAAGTGTCGCCACTGTAAATAATATTTTCCTTTGTCGTATATGTATTTATAAAATAAATAAATATATCATCACGCCTTTTACCCATTACTGAGTGTGGCACTCTGTCGAAGCAAATCTCGGTAAGTGCTATATTTATGCGTGTGAAGTGCGGTTACCAGCCGTTAAATCATGGCTCCCAAAGATGTTAGTGGTGGGGGAGCCACAGGGGTAATTTTTAATTTGGTGATAATGTTTGTCGGCTGTGGGGATCGAACCAGGGTACTCAGGATCCACAGTGTATATTTTAGATATTTTTAAATTATTTTTTGGTGGCTATATCTAAATGCGGCCCTGCCAGCCAATACTTTTGTGTGAAATTGTGTACGTTTTGTTCGTTGCATAAAAAAATAACATACAAGCTACTTTTTAAATTATCCATCTTGACAAATTAAAAATTTAATTATATTTTTAAATTTCCATAACTGATATTATAGTGGTATAAGTATTTATTTTAAGTAATTTACAAAGATGACTTTCCAAATTTGACGATATTCCAATAATTCTCAACCTCCAAAGAAAAAAACGATAATTGCCGACATTTATCAACCCTGCTTAGCCTAATCAGCAATCAAAAATCCAGGGAACGGTAAAGTAAACAAGTCACAATGAGGGTCAGCGGCTAATGACGAAGAAATCGAAGACGTTGCATGCCAGAGTGCGGTGAGCAAACCGCCTAAAGTTCGAGTTCTCCACGCAACGCGTCGTTTTCACGCACTGAAACAGAATACTTTTGAGTGGGGTTTGCAGGGTTCACCGGGTTAACCCTCCGAGAGCGACTCACCACCGCTACAAACAAATCTAACCTACGAACTAAATCAGAGTTTGCAGGAAATTAACGTTACATCCATTCTAATTTCCTTTCATATATCAAACTTTGATACTCTTGAAATACAATCATAGAAAAATTATAGGTTAGATGTTTTATGCTACAGTAATTTGGGTAAGGGAGCATCTTTTCCTGGAAAGGGGTATATAATTTCTGAACTTTCTAACATGTGAAATTATGTTTTTATAAGTTTGCAATATCTTATCGCAAAACAGAAAAGGTTAAATTATTACTTCTTTAAGGCCGTTTAACACGGTTCAATATTGTATAAAAAATTAGTACAAAATATTCAAACTAAAAAAATAAAGTCAAATGAAAAAGTTTACTATTTTTTTATTTTTGTTTTGAAAAAATAATTTAAAACATATTCAAATTTTTCGTGCACATGTACACATAGGCCGTATTTATTTGTGAACTTTGGGTGCAACCCTAAAATGACCTAGTACTAATTCGTGTTACTTCCAAATAAATGATGTATCTCTAGAGTCAGTTGTAAACATTAGCGGCAAATTTAAAATCTAAATGCATGTTCGAAGCGACATCTCTTTAGTTTTGTTTGTGTGTTAAATTGCGCTTTTAATTGGATGTATTAAGTCATCTTTATACTTTTTATATGTAGTCAAAAAGCAAATTACATCAGAGTCTGTCCATTTTTTAAATAATTTTTTCATCAGCAGTATCAAAATAATTTATTTCAAAGTCGCAATTATCTGTCAGAATATTATCCTCTGTGACTACTATAATGCAAGAAACACATACTGCATATTTCTCATCCATCACCTGCATAAATAATAGTTTCGTACATTTTTTCAGAAAATTATTATAAAATTACTTACGTTTTTCATAAAAATAGCTTCTAACCCACTACAATACTATTACAAATCGCGATGCCGCCATGGATAATAAGGAACATAAGTTCATTAGAAAGGGATAGCAAACGGGTTCAACCTGCCAACCCGCTAAAATAGCTGGGGCGGGGGGTCAGTTCAAGATCAGTTCTGGGTTACTTAAAGTGTGCCAATTAAACAAAAGTAAGCTACCAGGTTACTTTAAAAATCCCAAATAAATACGGCCATTGAATGCAAGTATCCCAGATTGAATGGCAGAAGTGAAAAAGCCAATTTAACCACAAAATTGTATTTGTCACGTTTGTATATTTTGGAAGTATCGAAGTATGAAGAGAGCATGCGCAAATATTAAATTTTGTAGTAAAAATTGCATGCGTTGCATATATATATAAAAAAAAAAACTCTTTATTTTGTTTTACAAATTCAGAATTTTTATCTCTCAATGAATAATTGATTTTATCAGTTGATTTACAAAAAAAAATACCTATGATTTACAGCTTTCGTATTACAACACTGATTAATTCAAAAATATACAAAGCTGGAACCCGTACCTCAAAAAAATGGTTCTAATTATATATTTATAGTATTAGTTAATAATGAATACAAATATGCCTTTAAATATCTGAAATTAATTACCCATTTTTCATATTTTGAATTCAGGTTGAACAAGCGCTACTAGCAAAACTTTATCCATATATATTCATAATAATGACGCTGCATTAAAAAAATCGTTCGTTGTATTTGTCTGTAAGTGTTGCGTATTGGAGACGTAAACATTTACGAAAAGTTATATCTACTCGTAAAGAGATAATATAAAGTGACAAGCACAGATATGTTTCCCTTTTGAAAAATTTCAACAAATTTTCCCCTGATTCGAATTGTCATTTAATTTGATTTAAAATGTAATCATTTCAGAAGACTGATTGCATATTTTAACCTGGTGTATTGGCATAAATCACAATGCTCCATAAAAACTGAGAAACAAACTCAAATAAAAATGAATCCACAAAACAACAGTAAAAACTAAACTAAAACATCAAGTGCTTTGATTCCAACTACATTAGGAAGCTTTGTATCTTAAATGTTTCAAGAAAATGGATTGGAAAAGCTGGATTCCATCACTGGAGAACGCCTGAAGCTTTGAGTTGACCTAACCTTTCCTGGAAAGATGGACAATGTAAATAACGTCGATTACTCCTTCTTGGGACAATTCAAAAAATTGCTTTCGCGAAGAAGGAACTGTTTTGATTTAAAACATACTTAGTTTTATTATGTAATTTGCTGATCTACTTCTTAAAATGAAGATAATGCTTTATATTAAACAGCAAAAGAATGACTAAAGCTCTACAAGAAAATACAACAGTCATTAGAAAACTTTTTCTGTGCTAATGGACCATTCAGCGTATTGTCGACTAAAGAGAATGAACAACAAAAGAATAACACTCGTTGTTTCACTCGCTGTGCATCAAATCAAGTGACATTTTTATGGAAACATATAATACTTTCCATGTGATAATTTTCAACAATAATTTATGGAGACTTATAACAACTTGTACTGACAAACATCTAAATGAACTTCATCAGTCTGTTTATAGTCAACGTACAAACTTTAAATGAAGGCCCTATTTATCAAGTCTGAAAATTATAACTTTGCAGAATATATTATTACTAAAAGCTTGTATGTCACGTAATATTAATGAAGGTATACCAATATATCTTGTTGATATTATTTAATCATTTATCAAATAAATGTCAATCTTTTATGTAGGCTGTAGGCTCTCAAACAAATATTTAAGTTTATTGTACATATTATAAAATCAATATTATTTTGTACTTTATTTAATAAAAGAATCAGTTCAAACTTTAAGGTTAAAACCAAATCAAATATACTAGTAAATGCAATTATGTTTTCACATATAATAGTAACTAGTGCATTAAATATTACCGATAATTTTTTCATCTCACGAGTATTTTTGTTGTTATGGAAATATGAACGAGTCGACGACGAGTGCTGATTTCCTAAGAGCAACAAAAGCCCGAGTGAAAAAAAATTGTCAGATAAATTCATTGCTCTAGGTAACTAAAATAAATTAGAGTAAAACTGTCAATTTTGTATACAGAAAATTATCGCGATAATTGCACTAGTGCAAATTACCGCTTTGGGGCCAGGTTTTCAATCACCGATTAATGTTAATCATGATTAAATAATAATTGAAACTATGGTTACCATTATTATTTAATCATGATTAACACTAATCGACAGTAAACCGGCGATTGAAAAACTGGCCCTTAATTGCACAAGTGCAATTATCACTTATTAATTCACTAATTTCCATGACAATGTTCTCAAATAATGAAACGCTATTGATTGTTTAAAGTCATGGGGTAATATTCATTCTAATAGGGACTTACAATTTTGACGTCACATGCATCCAGACTCAAAGCAGACCCCTCTCTACACAATTTTGTGTGAAACAACAAATTTGTAGAAAGAGCGAGGTGACACCATGTCGAGTCGAATAACTGCTTTCTCCTTTCAGCACTACTCCTCGCAGTTCATCCCATTAATTTAACCTTTAACGTTTGGATCACGTGATAAACGTCAAACTGTAAAGCTATACCATGTTCGCTACATAGCAAATTATTAAATTCTATTTTACTCACTAGATGGCAACCGAAAAATTTGAATTGTATAAGGCCCTATTAGATTATTTTAAAATTTTCAATTTACAATCTATTAACATTATTAGGTTTTATAACTAGATGAATGACATAGGGTGCTGCTACGTGTACATGGTAGATATGTAAACGATTTTAAATTGTATTGCGCATTGCACCCAAAACAAAATTTAAGTGGTATAATTTGAAACAAAAGGAAATTTACATGAACAAAAAAAGAGCATTTTCTTTTCATGTTAACTTGAAATACAAATTAATGTTGCTTGTAAAGAGTGTAATGTTAATAACCATTTTCAAAACAAACCATAAAAATGCTTCCAACCATTTCACCCATTCTATCTCTTTCTTGAAAGTCATCGAGTCACGTTCGCGACAACATTAGGTCCGATCAAGTTAGGGAAACGCGACCATTTTAAAAGTTCGAACGTGTCACGCAACCTTCCTATCAATTTGTTTACGTACGCCACTGTCAGTTGGGTTGAGGGTTGAGGCCATCCGTTACAGGGTGAAGTGAGGTTACAGTGCAGTATTCTGATTCCGACTCCAACTGCGAAATGAAACTAATTACGATAATTCTAGGTTAGCACGCATACGCTGAGGGTTGAACAGTCAACGGGGTTGCGTTTGAGTGGGGGTGCATTTGTTGCATGTTGCACTGCCACATTGCAATGAACATGACTGGTAGAGATTTGCTCGAGTATTTGTTTTTATTGTTATTATCCTTGTATGTACACATTACACATGTTTTAAAGCGATTATTTTTGTTATTTTTATTCATTATTAGCCGGGGTAGTTGCGCTAAAAACCCCTTGGCATTTAGATGTGTTGAAGACAAAATACGAGCTCAGCGTCAAATCAGTTGGTACGAATTTTATGTTCTTGTTTGATGTTTTATGATGCAGTTTTATTTATCGTATTGTATGCAAATGAACTAAATGAAATTTTAGTGAGATACTAATGTTAAGGCAAAGCAAGAAATTTAATTTAATTGATACATACATCTTGGAATAACAACCAATACAAGAGGAAATAAATATTTCTTTATTAATTAGAACCTATTAGTTTTATTTAACTGTATAATAATACACTTTGTTTAAATAATAATTATCTTTCTCCACGACTATGGAGTAATTCATTCATTACATGTACGTTTCTAGATAAATAAGAAGGTTAAGGGTCAGTTTTTCAATCACCGGTTTACTCTCGATTAATGTTAATCATAAAAAAAATAAAAAAATATATCATCACGCCTTCTACCCATTACTGGGTGTGGCACTCTGCCGAAGCAGATCTCGATAAGTGATATATTTATGCGCGTGAAGTGCGGTTATCAGCCGTCAAATCACGGCCCCCAAAGATGTTAGTGGTGGGAGAGCCACAGGGGTAATTTTAAATTGGTGAAAATGTTTTGTCGGCTGTGGGGATCGAATCAGGGTTCTTTGGATCCACAGGCCGACTTGATACCACTGAGCCATTACCCCATGATTAAATAATTATAGAAACCATAGTTTTCATTATTATTTAATTATAAAATAAAATAAAAAATATATCATCACGCCTTCTACCCATTACTGGGTGTGGCACTCTGCCGAAGCAAATCTCGGTAAGTGATATATTTTTGCGCGTGAAGTGCGGTTACCACTCGTCAAATCACGGCCCCCAATGATGTTAGTGTTGGACGAGCCACAGGGATAGTTATGAAAATTGTTTGTCGCCTGTGGGAATCGAACCAGGGTTCCCAGGATCCACAAGCCGACTTCATACCACTGAGCTAGCCACCCCATTAATAAATTATGATTAACATAAATCGGTAATTGAAAAACTGGCCCTAATTATTTAAAAGTACAGAATATAGAGAAAAAGTGTTAAATAATGAACCATTACTCAACACTTTGAAGCCAATCATATAGCGGCTATGGTAACCGTATCGCAATGATTATTATTATTGTTACTTTCATGTAGTTTAGAAATTTGGTTATATAAAGTTGATTTTGTATCGCAATTTTAATAAAACATGAATGTACAATAATCTTTGCATTTCACACATTGCAAAGTGACAACTGGTAATAAAATTTTATACTAATTATTGGTATCTTTTTGCTATGAAATATTACAAAATTTATTGTATTCCGAGTAGTCAAATTTTACATTTGATTAATTTATTGTTCAAGATAGTTAACAAAATATGTTCTGAACAATATTGAAATAAGCAGGAGATGATATAGTACCTATTTAGGGAATAAATATATCGTCCACATTGAAATTTGTTTGGCGTGATGGTAATTATTATGTACATACTACGAATCGTGTAATTCAAATTTCAGTTGTTCGTTTTGTTGAATGAAATGTTAATCCTTTGTTTCTATGGCCTGATCTGCTGTTCATGTTCAAAAACAAATGCTTTTGGTTTGGTTGATGTAAGCGTAATTTAAATTTCCGGTTTAGAACTAGTGAAACGTGTTTCATTTGCTGCCGAAATGAATTTCAAGTCAATTTTAAAGCTTGAAAGCTTGGTAAAATGAAAATCTAAAGACTGTATGCCTACGCCTGCACGCCAGATTGGAAACACAAAACACAGCAGTTCTTCAATTTACATATATTAGTTTTTCATTCGACTGACTGTTATAATTATCCTCTAGTTAAATATAAGTGATGGGTGATGTGACTGGTAATTGACACTAATCCCCTAACAAAGTTATCTGTCAAATAAATAAAAAAATATGATATCAAAATCATATTCCAAATGATCAAATAGCATATTAAAGAAAAAGTTTTATAAGACGAACCGCAGGACATAAAAAAAATCTTTTAAAATGAGTTATTTGTACTATTTTTTCTGTTTTGCGTATTTATTTATTTAGATGGGGTAATGGCTCAGTGGTATCAAGTCGGCCTGTGGATCCTAAGAACCCTGGTTCGATCCCCACCGGCAACAAAACATTTTCACCAATTCAAAATTACCCCTGTGGCTCCCTCACCACTAATATCTTTGGGGGCCGTGATTTGACGACTGGCAACCGCACTTCACGCGCAACAATATATCACTTACCGAGATCTGTTTCGGCAGAGTGCCACACCCAGTAATAGGTAAAAGGCGTGATGATATATTTATCTATAAATTAATTTTTTTTAAACTCTACAATATTTTAAATCGAGTTTAGAGAAATTTGTATATGAAATGTTGTAGTTGGTAACTGTTTGACATTTATACTCGTAAAATTGTTCGAAAGTTCGCGATCATTTTTAAATTTTGAAATTATTTCGAATCCGGAGAACCTGAGTTCGAATACCACTCAAGCTAAATATATATGAACTATAACATTACGACTTGGTATTAAGTACCTGTTGTTCAGAGTAGAATAAATAAATAAATAAAAATAAGTAAATGTAAAATATAAAAATTATATTAATTATACATGTTGAATGTGCTATTTTCTTAAATTTATTACAAACTTTGTTAGAAGATTTAAATATTGACTCTTAATATAAAAATATGAATATGTACAATTTTAACTGAACTTCTTTAGCTCAGTGGTATGAAGTCGGCCTGTAGATCCTGAGAACACTGGTTCGATTCCCACAGGCGACAAACAATTTTCATAATTTCAAAAGCTACCCCTGTGGCTCCTCCATCACTAACATCTTTGGCGGCCGTGATTTGACGACTGGTAACCGCACTTCATGCGCAAAATATATCACTTACCGAGATCAGCTTTGGCAGAGTGCCACACCCAGTAATGGGTAGAAGGCGTGTGATGATATATTTATTTATTTCTTTAGCTTGCATTTTTAACAACACAAATAGGAACCTATTTTTATAAATTTATGCCGTTAAACTTGTATTGAACTAAATATGCACAACAAACACCATATTGTTATTTACAATTCGATTGAAATCTAATATATATAGTTCATCTAGATTTAGAAAACCTTATCTAGGACCCTTTCATCCTTTTGTGCGCTGCTATTAAATTAGCATGATAAAATATCTCAAATATTTTTCAATATTTTTTCTGTCAACTTTAGTGCAAGAAAAGATATGTTACACCGAAATGCAGTCCTAAATTAAATAAGGAAACAATTTAGAATCCGTCAAACAGCTTGACAAAAAACAAAATATAAAAAAAAATTATGTTTTCGCCTATAGGTCTTTGGCCGCTTGCCATATCATCCACGATCCTAGCCAAAGTAGCAAACACATAAATTATACTTTTCTCCGGTTAAATGGACACAGAAACGGTCCTTCACTAGACATTTCTCAGTCTCTGTTTTGCTGTTCTGTCGAGCCAGCGAGTTATATTTTTGGAGAGTGAAAGAAGACAATCGATAAGATAATTAAGCCAATCTGTGAATCGGTACGGATCGCGGCCTGTTAGCTGGTATCTAGTCGTCGGTGTTCGCTATTTGAGTTTTGGAGTAACGACCACGACGCCTAACCTGGAAAATCGATGCTACACGCATAGTTCGGATGTCAATTTGCTTGCTTCGCGCTGTAAACACCTTGCTGGGGTTCGATATACAGCATTTTCAAAATAACCTCAAAATGCATAAATGTTTTCCCCTCTTAAATGTTTCTAAATTATTTTAGCGAAGCATTCTTCAAATAAAAATCATTCGAAATTTTGGTTTTCTTCTGTAAAATATTTTTTTTCTGAAACCGGCAAGAAAGTGCCTATTTTCCTGACTAATTTCAAGGATGTTGAAAGGAGGGGATATGGCATTACGATACTGTAGCATTGTTTGAAGTGAGGCTTGGGCAAGGGAAAGAGACAACAATAGTTTTTCTGCACCGTGCCAAATCTCTTCTTCTTCCAAATATTTTGAATTTTGGTGTAAGAAAAGTGGCGTTTAGGCGTTGTCAGGGAGTGTTGTTTTATGTAAACATAACCACGAAGTGTCATTTGTGTTTCAATTTTTGTGTTGTATGGAATTGGACATATTTTTTTGTGGATAAGGTGGTAACAAAGTGTTTAGTTTGTAAAAGATGTGCAATTACGGACAGTGGAATCAGTTTTCACCAGTAAGTAAATGTAGATCATGTTATAAAAGAAAAGGAAAATATTTTTTTATTTGTTTTACAGATTACCTAAAGATAAAGAGTTTCGAAAAGCATGGGTAGAAGCGTGTTGTTTGAATGAGTTGTATATTAGTCAGACGAATACTGGCTATAAAATTTAAATTTCAAATCTCTTTATGACACATGCGCAATAGCAGGCTAAGCACGGTACAGAAAATAATACTTCTGTCTCTGTCAATCTGCCGAGCCTCACAGTCTTGACTTGGATGCCATATCCCCTCCTTTCAACATCCTTGACTAATTTTAATATGGAAAGTATCTAAGGTTACAACAAAAATAACAGTCTGGTAAAGACTTTACCTAACAGATTTTTTGTTGTAACCTTGGATACATAGTCTGCTGTCAATATAATTCAATGAAAAAATGTAAACATTTTGAAATGTTGTACAATACACGCAAGGTAAACTGCCTTAAGGAGATGACAAGCCCGCCTAATCGATTCGCCAGTCATTTACTTCTTTCAGCATTAAAAACTGTTTTACTATGCTAGAAATATAAAATACTATAAGTATGTTTGACATTTCGATGATATTAATTCGACTTACCTAGTAACGATAATAGCTTTATTTATTTCATTAATTATGCTAATAAAACATTACTATATGTTTTATATTGCTTTCCTTTTTTTAACTTGCGCTATGGAGTGTAGTAAATATCATAAATGAAGTCATAAATATATTTACGACTATAGTATTTCATATAGATATTAATATATTATCAAAATGATTAATAAGATATAAAACAATCATTTAATCTTAAATTACCCGTTAAATAGTAATAAAATAAACCTGTTTTATTGCAACTAAGGTTTTACTTCCGAAAAATATATAAAATTATAAATCTGTTTTCACAATTATTGTATTTATGAAACATATATTAACGGTTACTTTATTAATCGACTGTTAAATAAATATTAACTAAAGAACATAAATATTGTTATTGTTCTATATTTAATAGGGAGATAATTATAACAGTAACATAAAAATCAAGATATAATAAATATAAATTTATTCCAATATTAGGAAATTGTTATTTAGCTATCAAGTGTGTTAATAAAGGCGATAAAAATTGAAACATTTTAACGCGAGAGCGTAGCTAGTACATTAATTGTCCAGATTATTAATCGGCGAATAACACATGAGTTAGTTACAATATTTTTTCGTTGATCGTACCTTTTTAATTTGGAGAAAATATCATTTTATTCCATAATAAATTTGAAATGTTTGTAATATGTTAGGTTAGTAACGGACCTGCCGCACATGTTTTGACAACAGTTTTCAGTAGATGCGTTTAGTTCAGTTAACGTTAGCTAGCAACAGCAATTTTTTCGTTTTTCGAATAATGTTTTTATTTTTATATTCATTTTAAACGAATGCTACGTGAATATTATTAAGCTAGAAGTATCAAAATCATTTCGTTTAATTCTGTTTAGCATTTTGCTACAACTTAGCGCTATCCAATATGTCACGTATTGTATACGCATTCAAAAATAAAATTGATGATTTTGTATACAGTAATGAAATCCATTTATGAACAATCAACGAAAATATTTTTTAAATTTGCATTGTAATTCAACTTATCTGATGATCAGTTGTACCCCCAAAACTTACAATTTAAATATATATAAAATAGACTATATCAATGCAATAAAACATCATTTTGTTCTTAGCCCACTGAATAACAACCATATATTTTTAAATGTTTGGATGAAAAATATTTAAAATTTAATTCTAAATCTTCAATTACTATTTACATAGTTAAAATTGTATGGGATGGCTAGCTCAGTAGTATGAAGTCGGCCTGTGAATCCTGAGGTCCCTGGTTCGATTCTCACAGGCGACAAATTTTCATAATTTGAAAAAGCTATCCCTGTGGCTCCTCCACCACTAACATGTTTGGAGGCCGTGATTTGACGACTGGTAACCGCACTTCACGCGCAAAAATATATCACTTACCGAGATCTGCTTCAGCAGAGTGCCACACCCAGTAATGGGTAGAAGACGTGATGATATATTTATTTTATTTTATTTTAAAATTGTATGAAAATTTATTTAAATAAAATTTAATTAGCAGCTGTTTATACTGTTCTGTGATTAAGGAATAAATTTGCTCTGCTGTTTAAAAACAAATAGTAATTGTTTGTATTTATTTAGTTACTTGAAATTTGTTTTTTAGTTAAGTGTTACTTTGTTTATTTATTTACTCGAAATTCAGGAGAATTTAAACCAAACTCTCATGTATTATATTTGTTGATGTATTTCCACCTAGGTAATTTATGAAAATACGTAGCTATTGGCATTGTTTCCTTGTAGATTTTCATGAAATTCTAGTCATTTTCTAATCTCCATCTCATTTTCACAGCTTACCTGGGGTCCATACAAAATCCTCTGATCGATAACTCATTACAAATTCTTGCCACACGCAGAAAATTGATAATCGTGTTGTCCAGTCCGTTAATAGTATCGCACGGAACCAAAAGTAATACTCGTATACAGAATAACAAATAAAAACACGATTTGCAATACAACTCAATGCATTACCTGTCATAAAAAATTCACGTGAATATTTTGTAAGTAGCGTTTGAATTGTGAAATATAAATAGAGTTTTTTTGTTACCGGTAATTGCAACACGCTGATATTTCTCTTCATTGAATCAAAATCAACAGAATTTAAAAGTTAAATAATTAAAAAAAGAGTAAAATTTAGTAATTATTGTTTGTAATAGGTGGCAGGTACCTACAGACTATTTAACACTTTTTTAAAAGGTTTCAATATTTGCCTCTTTTAATAAAATATATCATCACGCCTTCTACCCATTACTGGGTGTGGCACTCTGCCGAAGCAGATCTCGGTAAGTGATATATTTTGCGCGTGAAGTGCGGTTACCAGTCATCAAATAACGGCCACCAAAGATGTTAGTGGTGGAGGAGCCACAGAGGTAGTTTTTGAAATTATGAAAATTGTCGCCTGTGGGAATCGAACCAGGGTTCTCAGGATCCACAGGCCGACTTCATACCACTGAGCTAGCCATCCCATTTAATAAAAATAAATAATAATAAAATGTTTCAGTAGCTAATTCAGCAATTATATGTATAAATTTATATTTTCAAAAAAAAAATCCTCGTCTCAAGCAACACACAATAACAGGCGTTGGTTATTAAAAAATAATAATAAATTCTGTGATAAAACGAACGTAAAAATCAATAAAATAACGTCTTTACAATTCAGCCAGCACTCAATTTCAAAGATAATTACGTCTGCCATCGTCCTCGTTATGATACACAGAAAAAGATGTCCAAGTCCTCGGGGAAGGCAATACCAAGTTCCGGTTTAAAATTTTATTACAAAGTCGATTTCCGTACAGTTGATGCGCTGGGCTGGCCGAGCGACCAAACCTAATTCAAAGTAATTTAAAAATGTTCGTCTCTCCGTTCAGGTTTATTATTTTTGATACAGGGGCGCAAATCGTGTTTCAACAGCGGGAAATGAAATAAAATTATGTGAATTATTAACAACTCGCTATTGAATTTGAGTCATTTTCATTATTAAACTGTTGCTGAAATGTTTGTGAATTTAATTTTATTGTCTTGTTATACTTTCAGTGTTTGAGTTGTTCAGATTTTAATGCATGTTGTAAATTTTTCTGAGAGCCGTAACTGAATTTTTGTAATAGTTATGATTCTTTTTTTATGTTTAGGTTATGCATATTTTAAATTTAACCAGTAAAGTGTTAAATTCATGTTATAAGTGAAAAAATAGTGAAATAAAATCACAATAATAATTTAACAAAACATATTAACTGTTACTTATACAGAGTAATTTTTATTTCCAGTGCCCAGGCAATATTTCATAAACTAATATCGTAAGAAAAAAGTTTTTCAAATAAAACTTACTCATTATTATATACTCCATAATATAGCATATAAAAATATATTTTAGATTTTAATTGATCAAAAAATGAGTACTTTATTATCATGAAAATATTGAACTAAAAATTTAAATAAATTTTGCTATAGTTGTAGATAAAGTATAGTATTTGTTTCGCATAAAGATAATGATTATTTGGTCATTAAATAAAATACTTTTAATAAAATCAATAAAAAGTATGAAGTACATTTGAAAATATGATTAAAATTGTCTAACCATAAACAGCATCTTTGAATGGTGTGATTTAACATTTATTAATCAATCATTCATCAGTTAAAAATATTCCCAGTGAGATCTGTGTAAATATAAAGATTTAGACATTAAGATATTATTAGATATATTTTATTCTTCCAAAAAACTGTAATTATTACGAAAAATAGATCTAATTTAGATAGAACAATATTTTGTTCTTGCTTACACAACCAATTACTTAGTAAAAACTTCCAGTTAATTTTTTTTTTCGTTAAGAGAAAAATCGATTTAATAATAAATATTAATGTTAATGAACTGAAAAGTAACTGCTTGCATTTCTGTTATGTTAATTATAATTGTACAAGCTGAACAAATGAGAAATCTAATTAGAATGAGAAAATTTAACAAGTATAAATTGTTATTCAATGAAAAATACGAAAATGTATGCTCAATTGCTGTTCTCTGATTCGTGCTTCATTAAACTGTAATTACTGAAGCCAGGAAAATGAGTAAATTTTCATCGGAAACGTCGAATATGAGCAGTATTAATGAATGCATTATATTCGTGTTTGGATCGAACGCAGTTAGGATTGTAATTACCTTTTCCATCTCCAGTTTTGCTCGAAGCAAAACCGTTCTCGTTGTCAAGCAACGAAGAAACAACAAACAAAGGAAATTCTGCAGCGAACTGCTTCACAAGTTAAGTACACATTGAAGAATAATATTATTGTAACTGTAACTGCAGTATGAATTTCACTTATTACATTTCCTTAATAACAGATTTAATTTTGAATTTTGTTTATTATTCCGAATTAGATTCCAAAGATTTTGTTGAATTTATACGTAAACATGGTGTCTACCGACCTGGAATTATGCTATGACAATTATTTTTAATATTTAACTAAACTTAAAAAGCAAAATCTTATTGATTAAATCGCAATACAAATTAATTAAAATACCTCCAATGGAAATTTTCATGAAACCTGCATATCAGGAGGTCAAAGATTTTTCCGTTGTATATTTTCAAGAAATTACTTTCTGATATTACGAACTTGACGTCTTTAGAGCAAAATTGAATATTAATACCCGATATAACGTTTATATTAAGCTCTTGGAGTTTGCAGCTCCGTTGTTGAATACATCAAAGAGTGCAAACCTAAAGAGGAAATGCATGTGACGGCAAAGCAATATGATTTCCTTTTCGTAACCTAATGTAGTTGTAGGTAGTGAAGTTCGTATACTCGATAAAGTAGAGATATACTCGAAATAACAGATATCATTACTATTCATAATCGATTAAGGGTAGGTAAATTAAAACTTTTGACTCGCTTTATTTTTCCCGGAAATATTTTAAAGATACATACTTCAAATAAATATTATTTTAGCATTAAATCCAGTCGCCGTTTTGACTCTGAGTAATGCAGAATTTACATACTCATTTGTTTTTAAAAATTTCAATATGTAATTTATACAAATTAATTTTTTATCAATTTATTTTGTAAATAATCACATGTGGTTATTAACTAGACTTGAGAATGTACACAAATCATGTGTCCGAAATTTCGTCATAGTATCAATATCAAAATTCTTGTAACAAAGCCTAGTCATCCAATAAATCCTGGATCATTATTTGATTTCCTAATTAGAAAACTACTTTTCGATTTAATAATTTAAAAAAAAAAATCTAATTTATATTGTTATTTTGTTAATCATAGCAATAATTTAATATTAAAATATACGGATTTTGTCAAAAGTTTCTAAAATAAAATAAATGAAAGGCTTAAGGAATCCAACTGATATTTATTTTGGACGTTTCGAACTAAAAATTAGTTCACCATTAGCAAATCTAAAATACAATAAATGCAACTGTGTTTCAAGCTTAATTTTTGTGATTGGTATAAAATTACCTTTAATTGGCGACTCCACCATTTTTAAATAATCATAAATGCTTGTCTAATAATGTTGTGCCTTGCTAACTATGAAAAAGTGCATATTTATAGTTTCAGTTTCCACTAAAAACAGTTTCGTAACTTTGCCCATTTAACGAAAGGCCAGTTTTTGTTGGCAGACGTGTAAGCTATTAAATGTCTCCAGTGTATAATTCTGCCCAGTTACATGTAATAAACATTAACTTTTATCTTAGTAGAACAAATTTTATACAATGCTACTAATGCTACATTTTTAATTCACATACTTTTTTTGCTTTATTCGTACATAATTAATTGTCATTATATTTTATATACATATATCACGAAGAGATAAATGAATAGACCTGTATTCCTGTACTTAGTTGTATTCCAAGATATGAAACTTCAGAAACCGAGTGTGTAATTACATCGGAAACTTCACTTCCTGTTTAAATAGTCTATTGTCTCTGAATGCATTTAGAATTCTTTTATTTTTGTTTATTCAATTCGCTACTCAATCAACAATTAACTCCGCAATGCATTTTAATTATATCCACGTCAATTTAAAAAATTACAATTAATTTCGTACTACAAAAGAAAAAATTCAATTAAACTTTTGAAAACTTCCGCATAAGTTTGTTGCTGACAATATTTTACAAGTAGCGAGAGACCCAAGTGGCAGGGGTGAACTAAGCGTTCGAGAACACATCCCAAATATTACAAATGGTTTCATTAAAAAAGCGATTTAAAAAAAATTATATAATTTAATATTGAATTATCGCTTATTGTTAGTTAATACAATTCTGTTGATCGTTTATTAATGAGTTTAATTAATGTATACAAAATGATACATTAATGCATGATTTTTGTTAATAAACAATTTTTGTTTCCTGAGTTCAACACACATAATATAACATATGATCCAGTTCGAATATTACAGCTGACAACTGAAATTGATCGCAGGAAAAAATTGATCTTCATATACATAAATAGGAAATTTGCCAAATTGTAAAAACAGTGGTAACGTGCGTTTATTCTAGCATATTCAGTAACACAAATTATGTATCACTGTGCACAATTAGTAGCTGGATTGGTGACAGTTTCACGATAATCCATACTTGTAAATACTACACTGCGTGCCGTTGTCACACCACCGTCAACAGAGCTGGGCAGTAGCTAGCTACTTTTGTAGCTTAGCTACGTTTACCTTAGCTTAAAAATATTGTTATAACAATTGAAGCAACTTTTTGTAGCTTAAAGCTACCACTGTTCATTAAGAAATACCTATTAATTTTTGTTTTCTATTTGAATTGTACCTTCTTTATTGTTTTCTATAACTGTATGATAACAAGCTATTATATAATGTAAAATCTATTAACATATTTTATTTTTCACTTGTTCTTAACCTATCCTACTTTTGTATTAAATATTAGATGAACTAAACATTGACTGTTTAGGAGTCTTCTGTTAATGTGACTGTTAATTTATTCAGATATAAATAACAATTATAGCATAACAAGTTAACAGTACAGTACCGTAAGTAATTTGTCCATTTGCTATTTTTATATTTATTAACAGTCATTATAACAAAAGACTGATCAACTGATCATATGACAATGGCAAATTTAATAATTCACAATAATTGAAAAAAATAGCTTTAAAATTTAACAGCTACTTTAATGAAAGCTTTTAGCTGTAGCTTAGCTATATTTTACAAATGTAGCTTATAACTGTAGCTTAGCTACTTTTTTAAAGAATAGCTGTAGCTGTAGCTTAGCTACTTTTTTTAAGTAGCTTGCCCAGCTCTGACCGTCAATGAGGAACTGAGACTGCGAATAGATAACAACATAACAGGTGTATACGTTTGATGTAATTAAATTTAAAACCTAGAATAATATTGAATTCCTAGGTCACACTCTGTCATAGTGTTTTAAAATATTGAATACGTTAACTTTGTTCTAGATCCGGCCCTGAGCACTGGCTTTCTTTCAAGTACGAAAAAAGTTCTTTCTAATTACGAGTTTTTTAAAATTTGGCCTCGCGTTGAATTTGATAATTATTTACGAGATTATAAAAACTGCGGAGACAAATTTCTACTCGGTAAGTTGAGCGGACGCTATTTTATATGACACCTGTTGATATGTAACTGCACTATATTTATTTTAACTCGATAGTGAGCTTATCAGGTAATGTCTATAATAAAGATTAGATTATTGCTTTCGATATAAATTTTGTTGGTAACATTTTACCGGACTAACGTCATCATTGAATTTGCATTTACTCTAATGTGTTAATTGATGCATTTGCGGTGAATACAAATTCTGGTTTGCCGTTTTAATTTTTTTGGTATCATCATGAAATCACATTAGGGATTCAATCATCATATTAGTTCACCGGTTATTTTCTCATTCAGATTAATAAAAATGATTAAATTTTGAATAACATAGAAAAAAGATGAATCAAATGAATTGGTTTAATCATGTGAAATATATATCGAATGAAAGGTTAATGAAACATATTATATAAAATAAATAAATATATCATCACGCCTTTTACCGATTATTGGGTGTTGCACTCTGCTGAAGCAAATATCGGTAAGTGATATATTTATACGCGTGTAGTGCGGTTACCAACCATCAAATCACGGCCCCCAAAGATGTTAGTGGTGGAAGAGCCACAGGGGTTGTTTTTGAAATTATGAAAATTGTTTGTCGCCTTTGGTAATTGAACCAGGGTTCTCAGTTCACAGGTCGACTTCATGCCACTGAGCTAGCCACCCCATAAAAAATATAACTAGAAGAATGACGTTTATATGGTTACTTCTTTAGAGATGAGAAGATTTCATTTTTCTTTGACTTCACAGATATTTTACAGTTTAGCGTTTCTTATACTCTCTAATACATTTTAAATTAATAATGATCTCTCGTACAGTACTTAAGGGACCATTATTAGCGTATTCTTGTTCAAAATAAATTATTAAATGAAGAATCAGCAATTGACATTCCTTTGGCATATTTCTTCCCCTCGGCATTGTTTTAATATAGCCTTTAAAAATTACTGCAGATCAAAGTCAAAGTCCTTAACAGATTTTTTTATGTTTGAAACAACATGAATCTGACAACTCCATATAGAAAGAAATGAAATATATAAAAGGATAAATGTTGATAAAATTGAAAGGTTTTCATTATTTATGGCCAGTTTTTCAACCATCGGTTTACTCTCGATTAATGTTTATCATGATTAAATAAATTCAAATTTTTGTCATATGAATGACTTTGCCGTACAGTGACGATGATAAATTTAAAGTAAATTTTTATGACAGAAAACTTCGGGAGACGCCCGGACTAGAACCGGGGATCTTCAGCTTGCCGGGCTGATGCCTTAACCACTCGTCCACGGCTCCCCTGATTAAATAATAATGGAAACTATGATTTCTATTATTATTTAATCATGATTAACATTAATCGATTATTGAAAAACTGGCCCTTAAGGAATAAGTGCATTATTAGCAGTTGTATACCGAAATATAAAGTCGGCCTGTGGTTCCTGAGAACCCTGGTTCGATTCCCACAGGCGACAAACAATTTTCATAATTTCAAAAACTACCCCTGTGGCTCCTCCACCACTAACATCTTTGGGGGCCGTGATTTTACGACTGGTAACCGCACTTCACGCGCAAAATATATCACTTACTGAGATCTGCTTCGGCAGAGTGCCACACCCAGGAATGGGTAGAAGGCGTGATGATATATTTATTTATTTTATTTGTATACCGAAATGTACAAATGATCTACTAGGATCGAACTTCGGACTCAAGTGATATAGAAGAGGAAGTCGTCACCTCAACAACTAGAAATATGAAATAATTCATTCGCTAAAAATAACCTGTAATAAAATCAGGTTATTTTTAGAATTTGCCTTTCCATAAATTACACAATGTCGCAAACAAAAAGTCTAATAACTAACAGAGTAGCAATGGTTTCAAAGGTGACCGCACTGAACTCAGGATTTCATGTTAACTGACCGTCCACTTTATCAGATGGCAAGCAGTCTGGCACGCCACAAAGGTACGTATTAACGAGGTAGCGCGATTAAAGGCAGCGTTATTGTACGCACAGTTGGGGCTGAGGGTTTCGAACGCGTTAAACACGTAGCTAATTATCTAACTCCCCTGGAAATTACGAGCGATGCCAGAAAGATTTGACGCGTTTTGGAAAGTAATTAGTGGCATTTTAAAGAGAAGCGAAGTTGAGGTGGTTTTGCTAAATTGCTGGTTTGGATTTAGAGGGCGAAATAAGCATTTATTTGTTGTACTGAGTTTTTGTAATATTGCTTACGAAAAATATGGCGGAGGCGCTGAAAATTGTAAAAATGTGTACAGTATTTTCAAACATTTACAGCCCGATTCTTAAAAAAGTTTTAGCTTAACTTGAATTTTAGATTAGCTAAAAAATGGTAACAAGATTATATAAGAGTTTGTTTAATTTAATTTAATTATTCTATGTTTAAGATACCAAGGATACCCTAGGACCAAAAATAGCATTTTTACTACAGTTGTCATGGTAATAAATAATAATTTTGTTAATTTATTTAATTTAAATTTGAATAAATCTGCGAAATTTTCTATGTGGGTAAAAAAAGAATATGTTTCAATCGGACTAAAAATACTATTTCGAGTGTCGTAATATTACTAGACTCCGCTACGCGTCGTCTGACAACCATTATTATTCGACCCGAAAACGTCTATTTTTTTGTCCTAATAGTGAAACAAAGAACTATTTTGACAGCTATCAACAATTGTTGAGCTAAATTGTCAGAATATGATTTTATTTTATTTACTTTTTTTCATGGCTATCTGGTTTTATTTTTCAAATAGACTAGTACTACAGATATGCTAGTATATAAAATTTAAACTTTTTAAACGTAAAATTTAATTTTAAATAATTTTTCATTCTTGTAATTTTGTTCTGCTGGTATAATGTACAGGAGAGCTAATTTCCGCACATTTTAAAAATATTAAATTCCTATGTTTCACATTTATGTAATGATCAAAAATTCTTAGTAAGTAAAATATCTATAATTCTCTGCAAAATAACTTTGTCTAGAAGAAACAGTGCGATTGGTATATCTAACGTCAAGGAATATAATTAATACAAACTCTTGTTTGAACTTTCAGTTGTTTCTCAGAAATATAGAATTAAAGTCGTTACATGTTATCATCAGCCTCTGATGGTTTTTGCGAAAAATGGATTCAGTCGAACAATAAGAAGAAATCAAAAACATAAAAAATGTATGAGGATGGAACACTTCATCCATGAATTAATCATTTTTTGAATCCTTCAAGCCTAGACAAATGTATTGTAATAAATACAAATTCAATGTTCAACGGTTCTTGATCGCCCCAAAAATGAAATACGTCACGTATATATTGTAATGCAAAGTCGTATTATCGAAAAAATTCGCAAGGGCATTCTTTGACATTGTTTTGTCAGAATGTAGTTGGATTCCAGCCAGCCTGTAAAACTAGAAGTGATATTGATATCCATTGTGTATAACAGATAAGCTGGCAATAAACCATTATCAGATACTCTCAACTGAATCGTAAAATCTGTGTGGGATGAGAACATCTATGCGACAAATTTATTTTACTTTTTATGGGTATTTAACTTATAGCTAACATTGTGTAACTATATGCTCTTTTACAAGCTGAATTACTACTACATTTTGTATTTATCCTCATACTTTCCAACAATATTTATGGATTGAAAATAATAAAGAATTCATGACATAATATAAATTATAAGTATTATTTATTCATTTATGGAGTAGATGGCTCAGTGGTATTAAGTCGGCTTGTGGATTTGAGAACCCGGATTCGATTCCCACAGCCGACAAACAATTTTAATCACATTAAAACTACCACTCTGGCTCCTCTTCCACTAAACTTCATTCCCTGTATGAAAACGATGGCGTCATATGTGGACGAGATTATCATAGATACGATGAAATATAGCTATATTTTTTTAATATTATTCGTTCCTATACGAATGGCATTAACGTATGTCTTAATAAGTAAAGACACACGTTTCATGTTTTTTCACGTTCTAACACTATTATTTTAATGAAAACGTATGACAGTTCTTAAAATAAATAAATATATCATCACGCCTTCTACCCATTACTGGGTGTGGCACTCTGGTAAAGCAGATCTCGGTAAGTGATATATTTTTGCGCGTGAAGTGCGGTTACCAGTCGTCAAATCACGGTCCCCAAACATGTTAGTGGTGGAGGAGCCACAGGGATAGCTTTTTCAAATTATGAAAATTTGTCGCCTGTGGGAATCGAACCAGGGACCTCAGGATCCACAGGCCGACAGTTCTTACTAATACAAAAATTTGTATTTACTTTGTTAGAAAAATTTTAAGCAATCCAATGCAGTAATGCGTTTGTCATCTTTATGATTATTTTGCGCTGGAGTAAGAGAATCGAGAATCTTTAATTAATTCAACTGTAGTACAAGAGGTTCATACAGGGAATGAAGTATAACATTTGACGGCTGCTAATCACGCTACAAGTGTAAAATATATCACTTACCAAGTTCTGCTACGGCAGAATGTCACACCCAGTAATGGATAAAAGGTATGAAGATATATTTATTTATTTCTTTGTTTCGCTTTGAAATAGAAAATTTATTTCAGTTACTGTAAAGGGCAGTGATTTTCAAACTTTTTGGATGCATGATCCCCTTAAAGACAAAAATCACAACTAAATTCTTTTGCGCCTCCTTTCTTTTTATGAGATCAAAATTGCAGTTTGTAATAATGTACATTATAAAGCAAAAACCACGATTTCAGAAATTAGTGAAGGAAAAATTCCTTATTTAGAACTTTGGTGTACTCTATTAGGAACTTTGATATATTGGTATAATAGTTTGAAGAAGTAATTATATTTTATTATCAAGCTTGTAATAAATTCTTTGATGGCCAGTTAACCTGTCTTTATTTAAATTGCTTGAATAAATTTTCTTTAAATGAACAAGATCTTATCGAGATGAACTATCAAATGAGTTATTTAACATTGCTGTCAAACATTTAATTTGATATTTTCATTTAGGTAATCCTTAAAATGTAAGTGAAAGTGTGCAACTGGATGCAACTGCATTTGCATTTTTCAATACTTTTTAAAATTTATAAATAGCATCCGACGACTCCTCGAGGAGTCGCGACCGATTGTTTCAAAACCACTGGTATAAGGGATCTACTGCATATATTGTCAGAATATGATTTTATTATGAAATGAAACACTCGAACAACTGAATTTTTTGTATTTAAATTAAACTCGTTTTTGTTAAGCGATATCCCTTTTTTTAGAACAATTAACAATATCTATTTATTTTATATCAATAATGACAGGTAAGTGTATTTAGATTTTGATACTAAAACTCATTAAAACTTATAATAACAAAACTATTTTAATTCAAAATTGAAATATCAGAATAATAACAATTCGAGTTATAACTATAATGATAGTTATCAGTTTTTAGTAATACACGAAAATAAAATAATAATTATCATTTAAATACATTTTAAAATTGAAAGGACTAAAATGAATAAATTATGAGCATGTAAACATAAAATAAAGCAATGCTTCCATTAAAACAGTTTGATTTTTATTCGTTTGAAGTATTATAATTGAAGAAAACATCAAAAACATATTTTATTAAAAAAAATCGAATGCTTTACAAATTTCACGCTATAAAAGCAAAATATGTTTAGGTTCAAATTCGTTGAATGCTAATTTCTATTCGTATGTTTCGTGCTCATTATTTTTAACAATCATCTTATCGTTACCCCAAGATACATTTAAAAAACTGGCTTTATTTGTTGATTAAAATATGATAACTTATGTAATTTAACAAAGGTCAGTTTTTAAATAAAAGCCACGCTATATTTCATTTTTTATCACCATGCTATTGTATTTAATCTATCTACTTATTATTTCACCTAGTAAACTAAAAAAATCTAATTACAAAAGTCAAATTAAAAATAAAATATCATCATATTATTTACACAAATTTTAATTTGGCAATTTATAATTACATATCTAAATGGTATCGCGTCGAGCTGTGGATTTGAGTTCGATTCCCACAACCGTCAAACAATTTTTACCACATTAATTACCCTTGTGGCTCCTCCTCCACTAACATCTTGAGGGGAGGCGTGATTACCTACGAGTGCCACACCTAATAATGGTTAAAAGGGGTGATAATATATTTATTTTTTATTTATAATAACAGATTTCGATAGAATTAGCAAAAGATCTGGATATTTTAGGTATCATAATTTTCGATAAATATTTATAAATTATTTTAAAGAAAATATTCTAATCATTTGCTGAATTTTACAGATACTCTACGCGAGAAATATGGTGTATGCGCAATTGTGAATTAATATATTTTGAAAATTTGAGGTGTATATTTTTTACTCTCAAATTTTTATAAATTATTTTAGTGATAGTGGTAGTAAATTTATTTCTCTGTAATTTTCATTTAAAGCATTTTTCTCTAAATTTATTTAGCCACGATTAGCCGCGAGAAATATACAATGGTAATAAAAAATTTATATTATATTAATTAGTAAATATGAAGTTACCAGCCGACAAATTACAATATCCACAAATAAGTGGTGAATAAAAAGGGGTATTTTTGATTAGCCTGAATCTGGAATTTCTTGAGCAACAAGCTTTGACTGTCGCTCATTTATAAATAAATATTTAATGCGTCGGACTGTGGATTTGTGAATCCGTTTTTGATTCTCACAGTCGACAAACTGACTTTCATTACATTAAAGTTATCCCCTCCACTCAACATCTTCCGTGGCTGTGATTTGACGGCCGGTAATCCGCTTTCACGCGTATGAATACATGAATCAAATAGAGAGATCAAATAATAAGAAAAATTTTATTCCTAAAAATTTAATTTATATAGATCAAAGATGACCTTTAGGAATATAAATTAAATATTGTTGATCTGCATTTAGGTCAAATGTAAATAAATTAAACAATTTATTTATTTTGAAAAACATTCATATGAATGTTTCTTACTTTTTGACTACGTCTTTTGCCTGTTTATATTTATTAATGTGTCACTGTACTATTTTGTCGCTGATGAAGAATTTCGTTGAAATTCGAAACGATCGACGTTCCATGTTTTTGAAAATAAATAAATTGTTCAATTTATTTACATTTGGCCTAAATGCAGATCAACAATATTTAAAAATTTAATTTCAAATTAATGTTACAGTAAAAGATTGTTTTCAAGATTAAGAAATATAAAATGATTTTTAAGTGTGATATAAATTTCCTTCAGAATTAATCCAACACAATGTGTATTTATTAAAAAAAAAAAGTAATAAGACATTAAACAATTTTCCTGATTTTCAATTTACTAAAAGTGATATAAATCACAATTATTAATTAAAATTTACGCGTTAGTCGAGCAAGATGTTCAAAGCCCAAGCGTCATATTAATATTATGCAAGAAGAAAGAAGTTAATCATTTTTTTTATTAATATTCGACGTAATACAGAAATTAGGTACTCGCGTGATCTGTTTTTATGTGTAATCATAAATCATTAAATAAATGACTGAGGACGTCTATAAAGAAAGATAAAACAAATGTTACTTTATGTTAACTTTATGTTTTGTATAATATGTGCATGTATAATTTACTGAAAGAGATAAAGTTTAATGAAACTAATCCTTGATGTTTCATTTTGGGTTTGAATTAACTGTAGATATAAAAAAAAAAAAATAATGTATTTTTTATTTGCTACATTTGATTTTTAAGATCGTTCATAATTTTTACTGCTTATAACTGGAATAAGTACCATGAAAAATTTAAATTTAATTATGTCTTATCGTATAAATAAAGTTCATGTTACAAAGATTAAACTAGATGAAATATTATAGGTAAACGAAAATTACAATATAATGATGCTCATATTTCAAATTTAATATATGTAATATAAAATACTCCAAATTTGAAATTTCTCTACCGGATAATATTTAAAATTGTTATTCAAATTTGATGAAATGACACAATCACTTAATTTAGCAATTAATAACTGTAGCTGAATTAATTCAAATGAATAAAATTAATATTGCAAATATGCTGATATACCATGATTTAAATAAATATAAATTTCAAATAACAAGTTAACATTTTATTAACGAATAAAGTATCCATATTCTGCATTAGACACATTGCTTTTTACTTTTTAAACATCTGTCTTAAGCACGTTTTATCAGGCTTACCTGCTACTAGATATAATTTTCTGCAGTAATAATTAAAGGAAAACTACATACATTTATGTTTGAATCCGTATATTTCTAATTATTAGAAGTTATAATAACTAAACGCGTACACGCAACTTGGTCCATACATTAAAAATTCCTTTCAAAATCTCTGACAAGAATTTGATACAAACTGCAATATTAATATTTAATTTATTAAGTCACTCAGTATCTACTGAACTGCTACAAAATTAAACCAAAATGTAATTAACTAAATTTTAATAATTTTGCATTACATATTTATTCGGAAATTAATATCCGGTTTTAGGCTAGCAACAACAATTCTTTGCACCTTTTTTCTAATTCAGAACTAACAGAGATACAAATTTAATTATATAAAATAACTATATATAAATCTGCGCCCGAAAAACTATTTTCGCAACAATGAATGTAACAATGCACTTACCTTGCAGAAAGTTGTGACACAGTAAACTACGAATTTGAGCTGTTGGTTTGATGCACACATCACCGCATCACTGCACTGGCTCCAACCACAGCCGAACACGCGTAACACTACACTACGATTCCCAGAACACGCTCGCGAACCATTCTGCGTACCGCGCACTCCACTCGACACGGAAGCCCGCAACAGACTGCCCGAGCTGGCAACAAGATTCAACCGACGCCGACGCTGACGGCGAGAGCCAACTTGAGGATGGTTGTACTCGAGGTGACAGATTGGGACTGGAATTAAAACACACATGTAGTTTGAGCAGATAATATCATGTTAAGAGTAAAGCTTGAAATCAGTAATATAGAAGCGCTGGTTAGAAATAATTTTAAATTACTGACGATTTTAATTGGAATTTAAATGTTTAAATTAACTATTAATTTAATGAAGATTGTATCAAAAATTGTTAGATAGGTATACAATAAGTAATAATGTAAAAGGTCCAATTTAATGAATTTTTCAGTTGTTCTACACATATTTCTTTACTGCACATTTAGAATTCTTGGTTACGATGCTCGTCAAAGAACCGAACCTGTATAATTATCTTCAAGAAATAACGTTGAATCGGTTTTAAATTTTTGTTCTCATGATATTGAAAAATGTTAGACGTTTAGTAAGAATTATCAGTAGATCTTATTTTTAAGTTATATCTGTTTAAATATTTAAAGTTTATTTTGTTATGTCTAGAAATTTAATTTAATGGGCTTTTATACCGACAATTTTTTTTTATAAAAGCATGGTGTTAAATTTTCTTATATTAAGTGAGATATGATTTTTTTAATTTCTGTAGTTGCTTGTGACGTCACTAGTATCTTTCAATGTCTTTAGTGGTACTAAACTGATTTGATCTAATGAGTGCAAATTATATACGAATTATTTATTAGAAAATAAGCTTACTATATTGAAAATCATATTTTATAGTAGGTGAAAGCCTCAGAAAACGAAATAAAATTATTGTAATAAATATATAACGTGTTGGACATGTACATACGAGTAAACGACAGAGGTGTCACTCGTATTTTAATTAATTTTAAAATGTAATTAATTTGTTATTCGACTTGAAAATGAACCCAATCTATATTCGAAACGTCACCATGTAATTATTGCTACTTAAATTAAAGCCAAGAAATCCAAAGAGCAACGAAAACTTGATTTTTATTTTTCCTATATTTATAATTAAAAAAGAAAATGTAACTAAGAAAATCAAGAGTAAGAAGCGAATCCTTGAACATTGATATAACCCAATCCACCCTATCGGCCTGTTGCTTCTGCAGCCATCTGTCAGCCCAGGATTAGTTACCCTGTCTGATCCCTTCTATCAGTCGTCCGCACGTACTTGTATACTCCTTCCTCAATCCAGCATCCGTGCCTTCTTGATTCCAACTAACGTTCTAATTACGTAATTACAATAGCAGTCATCTATTTCTGTCCACGCCTGGATCTAGCTACCCATGAAGCATGACCCACCCCCAACCCTCAGACTATTTAATTGCATTATCTGAACGTAAATCCACCGGCACGGAAAATTTAATTAGCGTGCGTACGCGCAATGTTTGTTATGATTGTTGATGTCTGAACTGTTACATTCAATTTGTTTTCATACGTAGCTGACATAGATATGAGTCTTATTGAATTATAGAACAGTCATGAGGAAGACATATTATCTCCTACCTGTAGGTGTATCGTAATAGGATAATGAAAATGATAAGTTATTATTATAGAACGAAACAATCATGGATACATGGCCCAACGTACGTGTACGGCTTATTCAGTAAAATCAATTGTATTATTTCAGCAATAACAAATATTTATATATATATATATATATATATATATATATATATATATATATATATATATATATATATATATATATATATATATATATATATATATATATATATATATATATATATATATATATATATATATATATAATCCTATATATTGACACTTTGCCTAGCAGGGGTAATTTTGATGTGGTGAAAATTGTTTGTGGGTTGTGGGAATCGAACCAAAGTTCTCAAATTTCCAGGCTGGCTCGATACCACTGAGTCACCTACCCCATAATGTTTAACTTGTCTTTAATTCAAGTAGAATCTGAATTAAAAACAAATCTTTATCGTAATTTTGACGAAAAGAAATCTGCTATTAGTGGTTTTATAAATTTGAATAATAATCTTCTGTTAATTACTACATATATAAAGAAAAGATTAAAAATATAACTATTTCAAACACAGATAAAAATAAAAACAATAATTACTGAAAAAATTGTAGTTTTTTTTTTAATTTGTTTCAAAACTTAATACTAACAAAATTCATTTATATTGACGTTGATATTCATTTACAAACATAAATTTATAGTCATGCAAAAAGAATTATATTTCGTGAAAATAATTACAAAAAAATCTAAAAATGATATCATATTGTTTATATTATCAAATCTAATTCCAACAAGCTTTATTAAATTTAAAAATATACATAATTCATTATTTAATTAATATAAAAAAGTAATCTACGCTTTAATAGATAAATACATTTTTCCTTTGATCGTTTGTTTTACAGGATTAATTTTCTTCAAAATCTGAGTCATGATATTGACCAACTGCTCACTTGATAAACCAGTCTTCTTTGATTTGAATTTCTGAAGTAATTCAGTCGTTGTCATTGGTTTTCTCATCAAATATCTTCTAACTGCGTCTTCAGTAATACCAGATTCACTAAAAAAGAAAATAATATATAAATAAATAAGATGTAATATCTAAATATAATAAATAACATACCTAGAGCCAGGAATATAATTTGACAAAGATGTATCGAATTTCGGTTTCTTTGAAACAGTTTCTGGAATTGTGGGCAATTTTCTTTTGTTGTTTTGAGACGTTCCTTGCAATGGGGACGCGGACCTTGAACTATTTGCGCTACAACTCAAATTTAATGGTTATTGCACATTAGGAGTAATATAAATAAATGTAATACCTATTTGATTCCTTTTCTTTCTCCTTGAACTCTTCTTCCTTTTCTTTTTTATTTTTATCCTTCTTGTTTTCTGATTCTGAATCTGTGCTGTCTGAGCTGAAATCACTACTTGTCTCTTCTGCTGTAAAATTTTTTTATTAATTAGTTTTCAATAACATATATTTTTAAAATACCTTTGCCGGGTTTCTCTTTTTCACCCTTTTTCTTTTTGGTAACTTCTTTTTTCTTTTGTTTCTTCTTATTTTTCTTTTTATCACCACCACCTTCCTTTTCGTCTTTTTCCTTATCTTCCTTCTTTTCTTCTTCATCCTCATTGCTCTGTTCCTTCTCCGATTTGTTTTCATCATCCTCCGAGTCTTCGTCAGATGTTAAAAGTTTTCTCAAAGCTTTTTCTTCGGCAACACCTTGCAGATTCTTGCCGGGTTCCTCTGGTTCACTTTCACTGCTATCACTGATATAATCAAGTTCCCGTCCTTCATTATCGCCATCATCAGAGTCCTCAAGTGCTTCCAAATCGGTATCACGTTTCGGTTTTTTCTTTTTATTATCAGCTGAATTAAAAATAACGTTATTAACAAATTTAGTTATTAAATATTTATAGGTATAGATTACCTTTCTTGTTCTTTTTCTTCTTTTCTGCCTTCTCTTCCTCATCTTTTTTCTCAGTGCCAGATTCCTCTGAATCATCTTCCGAACTGTCCATCCATTCGTCCATATCAGATATTTTTAAATCTATGCAACAATATCTCAAATAAAAATAAATCTTGAAAATTGCATAAAATAATTAACCTTTTGCTTTCTTTCCTGGTCCTTTCTTTCCCTTTTCTTGTTCCTCTCCATCAGCCACAGTTTCCTCGTCACCTTTTAATCTTTTACGTAACATAAGAGAAAAATAATTTAGTACTCGATTACGTTTTCCAAATTCCTGTTCAGCCTCTTCTGCAGATAAAGATTTGTACCGTTGAATTGGTTGAAATTTGTACCTAAAACATTTTATTTAATATACAAAAACATTTGGAAATATGTAAAAGATTACCATTCATTTAAAGGAAATGCTTCTATAGCACCATCTGGAGCATGAGTAAATACGTAATATGATGCGTTCTCTGACACACCACCTTCGCGAATTCCTTTAAATTTTTTTCCTAAACTTCCGCCAGCTTTTAATATCCATGGCTGATCGTCAGGCTTGTACTTTCTGGTCATAATACCTAGCTTTTTCCTTCTGGCCTCCTCTCTCGCTTCTTTGCCGAATTCAGAACCAGCGCCAAATCTAAGTATGTAAAACAAGTAAGAATGATTTATTATTAGTATTTTTATATACGAACTTCGGTGTTTCTTCATCTATACCACGGAATTCCTTCATGTTGTTTTCTCTTTCCATTTTCACTGTTGACCACTTACTGAAGTCAACACCGAGGGTAGCATTAAATCTCATAACATGATAACGCTTCTTTACATTTTTAGGAACTCTAATTGAATATTCCTGAATACTGGAGCCCTGAAATATCAAATTCTAAATGAAAGAAAAATATAACCTACTTATGATATGATGGTATCACATGCTAAATATACCTGTGCTGCTGCTGCTGCCATTTTTAAATGTTTTACAATTTAATAACACCTAAATATATACAAAAATATATATATATATATATATATATATATATATATATATATAAATACTTATATTCAAGATATTCTGCCTCAAATTAACATTTATAAACGTTTGACGTTTAGCACTCCAACACGTAAGTTTGACAGTAACTTCCAGCTTGCGCTCTCTGCGCATGATACTTTGAAGTTGGGCGCTAAAGTTCAAAATTTGTAGAAAAGCTTATAACTTCCTGAAAGACTGAAAAGAGGGCAACTCTGGTAACAATTTGGCCTTTATTATAATTTTTGAAAAAATAATTTAACAATAATATAATACATCTAAAATTTAAGAATAATTATAATATAATAAACTATTGTAGTCATGTAACGATTAAATATTATAAAATTAATATGAATTATAATAATATACTTATATATTTTTATGAATTATTATTGTTTTGTATCCATGAGTTTAATGTTGTCATATATGATTTCTTCCAGGATATTTTTTGCTTCAATTTCTCTATAATAACAATCATATCTTGAGCAAAACCCTTTAAATTTGATTTTTCCTTTGCGAATAATTCTAACACCTATAACAATGAAATAGTTAACTATTGAATACTTATATTATGTTTATAGGTATTATACTTGTTCTAAATCATTATGTGAAGTTAATTTGTTTAAAACTCCATGCCAAATTTGCTTGTAAGCTAAATCTGATTGCTTATATTTATTATAAACTTTAGACCAATTTTCTCTCAAAAATTCAAAAGCAGAATTAACTGCTAACTCAGAAGACATTGAAGTCCACATCAAGACAGAATTTTGCAAGGATTCTTCATCTAGCGCCTTGAATAAATATCTAAAATAAAAAATTAGTTGTACCATGTACTAAATTAATTATTTATGTTAGTACTTCATAAGTAGCCATGATTCAGTAGCACAACTCATGCCATTAATCAAAGCTTTACTTTCATCTGGATTAGTTTTCGCTATCTGATATCTTTGCCATAAAAATTCCCAAGCTGACCTTCCATGATTCTGTACTCCCATACAATACACGGTTGATCTTAAATCTTTTGGTACACTAAAAATTTCATTCATGTTAGTAAATATAATTATAATATTTTGTAATTAAACAGTCATAATAACTAAGATTATTTGATAAGAAATTATTGTGAAAAATAAAAAAATCTTACGTATTTTCTGTATCTGGATTAGCAGATTTCGTCCAAGTATCATATTGAGATATGGCCCAATCTCTACAGGGCTGATAATTTAATTTACAAGACCAATCAACAACTATTCTTTTCAATTTAACAATTTTATATTCGGTGCTTGTATCTTGCATCAATTTTTCATATGTTGGTGTTAATAGATGAACAATATAATCCTAAAAGTTAAATATAGTATAGGATGCGGGCACTCACGTGACATTGTGACGTAAAAACAGCTGTCCCGTGAAAGATCACTGTGCCACCTACAAAAATGAACTATTTTTTGGAACGAGATTTGAAAAGAACCCGGTTCTTTTCAAATCTCGTCCCAAAAAATAGTTCATTTTTGAAGGTGGCGCAGTGATCTTTCACGGGACAGCTGTTTTTACGTCACAATATCACGTGAGTGCCCGCATCCTATTGTATCGTATAATCATCAATTTTGAAACGTCTAATCGTAATCAAATATAAAAAATTGAAAAGTAAACATTTTAATAATAAAATTCATTATTTGTATAATTAAATTTGGTTATTCAAAATAAAAATTAATATTGCGAAATCAGATGATAATATTTCAAAAATTATTCACCTCAAAGTATCCATAATTGGGAGTTTTCGACAGAATGACATTTAAATACTGGAAATTTTTCAATGCAGTAATCCACGGAATAATATGCTGTTCCTTTTCACGTAAATAAAGTGTCATATCTAAAACAACGCTGTAATTTAAGAGTCCGGCTCTCGCTACATGAAATGCGTCATCAAGCAATTGCGCACGATTTGCCGGTGACAGGGTTTCCGGCGAGCTTTTGAGTAACGATATCAGAGCCTTCCAATTATCTAAATCGTAATTTATACGACAAGGAGCTTGAGAACTGAAAAATAACCAAGTGTTGTTTTCGTTGTCCGTGGCGTTTTCAATCAACTTTGGTGATTTCTCTGAAAGCCATACTACATTGCTATTTGAACCTGAATTATTACTATTTGACTCTGAATTGGCCCCGAAATTGGAACTGTATTGCAGTGGAAGGATCCATATATCTATACTTGGAGTTTGGATTTCGGAGAACTTTTCCTGAAATTTTATAATAATTAAATAAAAATAAAATTTATTATTAATAACAAATTACTTGTTGAATTGTTATTGAATTATTTGTATTACGAGTAATTGTAATTAATGGATATCCTTTTTGTGTTATCCAAAGGTTTACAATATCTTTTACTGTAATTCCATTTGGTAGATTTTTCGTGGAATTGAATTCTTCCCAAAAATCATCTTGTATAAAATTTTTGTATTTCCTTAAAGGTAATAAGTTAAGTCCAGAATACATTGAGGTATCATGAGTTTCAGAATGAGAAGAATGTTATTAGAAAAGTGGATTGTGTATTAGTTAAGGTGGTTAGATTGCGTGTACGATGGATGATATGAATGAAGATTTGTTGCGTAAATGAAAGATTCCGAATGAATGGAACAAAACTAACCATTTGTTTACAAAATTTGTAATTCCTGTGCTTAAATCAGATTCTTCTAATGTCATATTTAACATGTGTATAACACTACTTCCTAAAATAACAATTAAATTATTAGTTAAAAATTGTAAGTAAAAAGTTAAATAAATTTGTGACCTTTTTTGGCAAGAGGTAGCTGCTGATCAAAATCTTTTTCAAAATTCGCAGACATACTAGTAATTTTAGGTAATAAATCCATACTATCAATATCTAAAATATCTTGTACGTCAGAAATAAATGTTTCGTCCATTACGTCCCACGTTGGCTCAACCTACGCAGAAAAATAATTCCGATTTTCATTACTTACAAGCAAAATTGAATGTCGTTTTCAGAATTTGAATAAAGATAAGGAAAACAATATATCTACCTACCGCGTTCATTCCAATGTAATGAGCGTAATTGCTTATTGTTTCTGTCAGCCATGAATCATTCCATGACTGCACCGAAATTAAGTTTCCGAACCATTCTTGTGCCAATTCTCGCGACAAAGAATGTAACAAGTGCTCTTTTTCTTCAAATGAGGACGTGTCTTCAACCAGTAACTCATTTTCTCTAAGATAAATCACATATAATTACAAGAAATAATATATAAGTTTAATTAATGAATAAAGTGAGAATTCTATAATATCTGTTTAATTAAAGAACACAATATATTCATGTAATAACTTAAAAATGATTCATTTTAATAATACTTATTATCATTGTTACTATTTGTCAATTTAAAATGTAATTTATCTAAAATAAAATAAATAAATATATCATCACACAGTCTTATCTATTTCTTTGTTGACACTCATCGGCATTCTTTTCGCAATTTTTGTAATTTCTTTTTCCTCTTAAATACTGAATTATTTTTAAATATTTAATGGATTTTTATTATCGTTATAGTACAATTGTCGAAAATATAATTAAAATTAAAATTAAAACAAATATAAATGAACCATTTTGTTTCAAAATATTCTCAGAAACATGTCAGTCAATAAATGTATATGTTCCAATAATTGTGTCAGTATTTAAGGGATTGTAATTAAGGTTGCGTGAGCCCCCATTTATGCAAATAGTTATTAGTGATATTTTTTTCGAGTGGAATTTAAAGCTACCATAAAACTATTTACCTGAAGAAGAGTATTCCCCAGCTTCCATAAGACGCAACTGGAAGATTCGGAACGGCAACTAAATCAACTTTATTTAACGAATAATTATAACCGAAAAATTTGTTATAAGTTTCAACTAATTTTGGAGCAGTTTTTAAAGTATAAGTTCCTTTGTTTTCAGTTTCAGTTCTGCCCCAAAGTTTAGTTACAGGATAAGGTACAGAAATTGGTGAATTTGTTGAATTAAATCCAAAGACAGCAAATGCAACTGAATGAGTTGACATTGGAGGAGTCATTTCGAAGTGATCCCACACCCAACCTGTCGAATCTTTACTGAAAATTATGTATTTAATAAGAAATGTTTACGATGAAAATTTTATTTTCTTACACTGGATAAGTGTCCTTCAGAAACATGTTTGATACCGCTGACATATTAGTTCGTCTCGCTATAGCAATTTCAAATTTGGTTTTGTAATTTGGTTGATCAAAACATGGGAATACAGTCCTAGCATACGATGGTTTTAGAAGTGTGTTGATTAGCCACCTAAAAAATAAATAAGAAAATTTTCAAAACCAAAAATATATCTAGCACATAAATTCATCATATTTGACATTCATTTTTGTTGCTTCGGAATGAAATCATAATATGCGTAAATTTTTAACCTTGATCGATAAATTTTGAAAAACAAATTACTCACTTTTTGCTATTTCCTTGTGTATAACTCGAACTCAATATTCCTCCATGTTCATCAGAAATTTTCCCGGAAAATTTTATATTTAAAGTATAATTAATTCCCTTCTCCATGGGTAGTTTTAATTTTATTGTATATGTTTCCTCTTTTTCATTACACGATTGTTTAGAAATTTCCATATTATTTCCTTCAGATTCTTTAATAACTTCTGGAGAAGCTGTTGTTGCAGTAGCAGTTGTATCTTCTGGTTTAACAGTTTCTGCAATCGGTGCAGAAGCAGAATCTTCAATGGAAGAAACTGATGAAGTAGGAGATTCAGAAGAATTTGATGCTGTATCAGTTGAAGAGACAACTGCTGCAGTTGGTTGAAGCGTAACCGCATTATTTTGTATTTCTTCTGGAGATACTGTTGTCATTATTGTTGTTGGAGCAACTTCTGTATCACTTTCTGGAGATGAAACAATAGGAGCTATTGTTGTTTCTATATTATTAGTAACATTTTCGTCTTTTAATTGAGATTCAGCAACAAGGGCTGCTTTTTCAGGTTTATTAGTAGTGAATGTTACACTAACATCGGATTGGTGAATGTCTAAATCTTTTACGTTTAAAATTATCGTCTTTGTGGGCGAACTATTGATTTGAAAAACAATGGAAACTTGACCTTCAAATGAGAAGTTTTTCGGTCCAATTTCATCTAAATATGGCTGAATTTTTAAGTTATAATATGAAGGAATTAAGTCTGTTGATATTTTGGATACGACTTTTGTAGCTTCTGATTCATTTTCTTCGGCAGTTTTTAGAAGTTCTGCCAAAAAATTGTCTGCTTTTTCTTCTGCCTATATGAGTAAAATTAAAATAAATTCGGAGGTTCTTAAATATTATGAAATAATATAAACCATATATGGAAATTCAACAACAGAGTTTAAGTTTATTGATATTAAACAAGGCAATATAACTTTAAAATATATAGATTAAATTTAATTTAAAAACATAAGTTTTGATAATTCAGTGGTCAGGCAAAGTCGCTTTGATTACTACAAGTATTTATTAGAAATCGTAAGTTACGGTTTCAAACCCCGTTCTGTTAAATAGGTCTGAATTAATAATTCTAAAGCAGAGAAGAGATACAAAATAATTATAAGCCATAACAAATAGCTTGACACTCATGTCAGGGTATTTACTGTACACGATTATAAGAAATACAAAATTTTGTCACTGCTAGCATATAATATGTCAGTTACATTTTCAATATATATCAAGGAAACAATCATGCATTTCTTATATTTCGTGATCATTATTCCGAAATTGACGTAAAAAGGATATTATGAATCATAACATTGCCAAGTTTCCGTAATAGATTCAGTAAATGAAATATATAAATAGATACTTACCGAATGTGCATCATGTTTGCACGCAAAGTAATGATACACCAAATATGAAACAATTCCAGTAAACAGTAACGAAGCGATTAAATATAAAATTCCTTTTCTATAACTTACAAAACAACCACCATATCTTTCATATTTAATGTCGATATCATCAGATCTCTCCCCAGGCAAAAACTCTGATCGGCTGCCGAAATTAATATTACCACCCATTGCACTTGTGAAACACTAAACTAAAGAAATAATTCTACAAAACACTATTCATTCTGTTTTGTTTAATCTTGTACACGCCCGTTAATAAATGTTATCGTGAGAAGCAAATTTATAAATAAATTGCGATTAAAATTTTAAAACTAAAGATTGAGATCTTTTTTGGCTCGAGGTTGAAATAAGAATGGTTTCTTGTGGAGCTATGCAGTAAAATTCGATAAGAATTTACCTGTACAGTAGCAAAATAACAGAATAATGATCTGTAAGTGAATTTGTATGTTGTTAGTCACAACTTACGTTTTGTAATCAATTTCTATTGATCTGTTTTAATTTTGAACTAAAATCATTATTTATTATTTTGTTGCATGATAAGTTGTAAATAGTAAATAAACTATAAGCAAACTTATTGTTTACATTTAGTTTATTAGTAATTTTTATTACTTTTAATTAACAAACGTATTTCGTAGCTATAGATATAAATTTTAAATGTACGTTTACTCAAATTTTGTGCAGGCGTAAATAGTGATTTAATTTCATAATGATTTTTTGAAGGTCGTTGTTATCGATTTCTGACTCTTGCTGTATTGATTTCTGATTCACCATTTTGATATTTTTCTTTCAAAAGAAATTAGTAATCATAGAATTAATCACTGGTCACAAATAAACATTTATCAATGTTTCATGAGAAATAGTATTAAAAATAATTCTAAGGGATAAGAAATTGAAAACAAGTGAAAGGAAATAAAAAAACTGTAAATAAATTATAATTTAACATAAATTATATTTAAACAAACTGTAATAAAACATTCAGATTATATTTATTACAATGAATTAATATACATTTCACATTTTTAAAAGTATTTTTTATATATTTTGGTAATTATTTTTGGTATGCAGTGTTTATCAAAATTGATAACAAATATACCTCTATAAATGTACATTTGCTAAAATATTTCTGATAAAATTTAATAGGTAGCAAATTTTGTTTTTTATGACATGAATAAATTTTGTTTCTATTGTAAATGTATATACATAGTATGACAATGATAATTTACTTTTTTTGGAAATGTTTATTCGTAAAATAGAAGTAGACAAGTTAATTTTGATGTAAAAAAAATCATAACTTTTATTTATTTGACAGATAATTTATCCGTCGCTTTACCTCAGGTTGTTCTTTGTTCTTCCCACCTCTGAATAAAGTTCTGGATAACTATCAGCGAAATAAATTAAAAATAACACATCCAAATTATAGCATAAATAGTAAAATTATATTGAATAACAAATGCGATGAGATGAAATAATTATGAATATTCAAAAATAATTCACAAGTTGAGTAAAAATTATATTGATTAACAAATGTGATAGGATACAATAATTATTTAAACAATTATGAATATTCAGTTAGAATTCGCAAGCTGACATATTAAAACCTAACAAAAGATTAGTCTATTAAAATAAGAAGCCTCTGAACACAAATAACAATTCGGTGAAATACAACAATTGATTCTTTTGTATATGCGTAGTAAGTAATGAGATTTAACCAGTAGCACTCAACACAATAGTCCATCGTCAATTGGGCCGGTAGCTCTCATTGGCAGACCCCGTCGGTGGCTCTTGCATTGCTAACAGGATAATGAGGCCGTTGATTGCATGATTGCATATCTACGTGTTGCAAACCGAGCCGCCGATGAAGAGGTAGTCGTGCCCGAGAACTCATCAAAGAAGCTTCAACTCATCACTTGGTGCTTACTTCTTACACCGCTGTCCACACGGTGAGTGCCTTCCAGTTGTTGCATGACGACCTGAACTCGCGTGTTCCAATCTGCCACCTCCGTGAGACTAGTTCCACTCTCTTCTTTCGTGGTGTTGTAAGTGTTGCTCTCTGCAGTAGGGATTGTAGTCTGTTGAGATTGAGACATCTTCTTGGTTGATAAAACTTTTGATTTGAGCATCTTATACCATAAGCCACAAGTACCTTTATCCAAAACTACGTAGAACAAAAACAGGATAAACCCTTGCATGGTTGCTGTTGCGCAGAAGAAATATAGAAATGCAATTGAATTATGCACGACTGATACTAATCCAACTATCCATGTTAGTCCCAAAAGGAAGAAAAGAAGTATGGCTAATTTTAACTGCTGAAAGCGCATTTGCTTATCATTATTTGTGCTTATAATACTTGTCTTCCTTGAAATGTTGTAAAGAATTAAGATAAATATAATTAAATTTGCAAGTACTATTAAAGATACTGGCAATAGTAATGTCAAATAAAGCATCATGTCTTGAGGATAACAAATATTTGATCCTAATTCCTTCAAGTTTGCAACATATTTATTATTTTTAACATGATTAACTACAAGAGCTATAGTTACTGGTATAATAGGTAGAATCCAACCAACTACAGATGCTTTGAGTAACAAATGAGTAGTAGGTCCTCCCATAACTCTCACAAACCTCAAATATTGCAATACTGCCATTATAAGTGACCATGAAAATCCGCAAAGTATCGAATAATGCAGTAGTGTTCCGGTGATTATACATAGTATCTCAGTATATTTCATGTTCAAATAAAGTAACACAATTTGTAATAAAATGCAACCAGAAACATTTAACAGTACCTTTGTGCCAACTTTCAGTCGCCAGGATTTAAATATCATTGCAGTTAGAAATATTCCACATATTCCAATAGTAGATAACAAGCATCCTACCATTGTTATAAGTTCTAGAATTTTGTTTTCCAACGTAGTATTTGAGTCTACTCTTTTACCAAGAAGCATGGCAAAATTAGTCAAATGACTATAGTTGCAAATTTGTATAGTATTGTCATTCATACGTACTGAATTATTGTATTCTTTCGCCCATCCAGAAGTTACGTTATTAGTTGGTGATCCAAAAACCCAATAAGCACACAACGCTTCGGAAGTATTCATTTTTAATTTTGTTATAACTGGAAGCGCAGAATAGAGATAATTCTCGTAACCTTTTATAGTAACATCAAAAACTCTACTAGCCAGCTGTGTTTCATTAGAAGTATTGTTATTGTTTTCATTAAACAAAGAATCATTATAATAAAAACTTATAGAAATTCTCACAGTTGTGTTGTGGATATTTGAGTGATTTCTGATATCTTCTAGCAATTTATTTGGAACGTAAATAGCAGTTTCTAAATTTTCCCAAGATATTATTTCTTCAATAGACATATTTGCAGTTATGTCTTTAAATATATAGTTTGAGAAAGAAGGATTGTCTATTCCACTTGGACTTATTAATGCTAATCCTGTTATTCCACTTACGAAGGGATCGACCGTATGGAACAAGAAGTTATCATGAACAAGCTGCTTCTTTCCCTGTGAATCTAGATCATTTTCAGTTAAATCTTGCAAGCGTTTTGCTGCTGCAGCTAATAATTCGTTTGTTGAATTTTCTTTTTGGTTCGCTTCTTTAAGGGAACTTATATTAACAGCTATCATATTATTCATAATTAAGGAAAAACTTTCAGCTAGCGATTTCTTATCTTCGTCTATTATATTGGGGTCGGGCGCATTTTGCATAATTTTTGATACGTATAATATATCTGCTGCTTTAAGATCCAAATTTCTTGTTAATTTAGATAAATTTCGGAAAACTTCAGTTTGTGTAGAATTGAAACGGTTTTGGTACAAATTACAAAATTTTTCTGTGTATATGGAATGTTGATCGGTCTTATTAAATATTATTTTCGGATCTTTCCACTTTGCTCCATTTAAATAATCTCCTTTACATTCTCGAGTGATAAGAAATTCTGAATTTGTACAACTTTTCAATGGTGTATGACTTTTACCAATATCAGTAAATTCCCACATTACTGTTCTATTTCTAAATGTTTCTGATTGAGGGACACATCCCCTACAACTTTTGAAGTCATCTTCTATAGATAATGTATGATTTAGATAAAACAATTTCTGCTTTTCCAAGATTTTCAGTAATATTTTAACATGTTCATAGTCTTCTCTAATATTTTCAACTGTTCCGTTGGTACGTAAATGGAACAACATTTTAATGTCACCTTTATCATTTATTTTCAATATTTCTATTGGTCTGAAATTAGTTATATTAACAATGTGAGATAATTTAGAAGTTTGATTAAATGGCAAATTATTTGTTTGTAAAAGCAAAAAGTTAGATATGTTTGTATAAAAATTGTTCAAATGAGGATCACAAATAAATGTTTTGGTACATAAAGTTTCTATTTTTAATTTAAATGCATATTCTAGACCAGGTTTATTATCAGACAAAAATATTTTATTAGTTTTAATTTTTTTTGCTTTTGGTAAAATTATAGCTGTAAAATAGTAATAATTAGAATTCATATTTGTTAAATTTACAATCGAAACTCTTCTTATATCTAATTTGTTAAAGTTATATTGAACATTTGTGTCTTCATTATCTACTCGTGTATAATCATTCCCAATATTAATATCTTCTAAACCATTCGTATGTGCAGTAAGGTGCATCAGTTTTTGATGAGAATATGTAGTAACAACTAATTTAGAATAATTTTTATTAGGCTGTACGGTTAACTCTGTTTTGTACGTGGTTTGATCAATTTCACAAACTGAACATTCTATATTATTGATTTGTGTTTCTAGATGCCAACCATCTTTAGTTATAGCAACTACTGAGTTGTTAAAATTAGTGGATGGGATCCAATCGGTATAATTTATAAAGTTACTAGTATTTTGCCATATAAATGCTCCTTTTTTATCTCGTTCAATGCCGATTCTGCAAGTGCGGTTGGCGATTAATGTTTTGATAGCAAAGTTATCTGCTTTGGTTGTCGGCTGTGCTAATTTTTCGCAGTCGCGTGCTACAAAATACGCGTTATTATTCATTGTAGAATAAGTAATGTTTTCGTATTTTACAAAATATCTGATTTCTGGATTATACACATGTACAGTTCGACGGTTTTTTTTACAATTTTCTGGATAGTAGGTACAAACATGTATTTTACGTATATAACAGATCATACAGTCAAATGACACGAAATATGGTTCATATTTTGTTATAGCTTTATTATTCAGGTAGTACGAATTAAATTTTTTACTGTAATTAGTCGGAACCATCCAAATAAATTTACCATATTTTTCTGTTCTATGAACAGGAAGCCATATGTATTGTTCTGTAAGATTTAAATTGTCTAGAAAATTTCTTACATCTTCGATATCAAAGACAGGTAGTTCTGCTTTCCATTGTTGTTCTTCAGTAATATAAAGACAATAATCAGTATTTGTTCCAGTCTTTTTTATCTTTTTATCTCCGGATCTACATTCTGGATGAAATGGTGTTTGAACAGACACGCAGTCTTTAACAATAATGTGATAATTTGGTAACCATTGACCATTAACGCATTTTCTTGTTACTAAGATATTGTTTTTATCTACACAAAGCGGATCTGATACAACTGACAGAGACGTTTCTGAAGATGACCATGTTACATTTGTTTCATCTACGATGTGTACTTCTTCATTGCATGATTGACTCTATGAAAAATTAAAATAATTTTTAATCTAGGTGGTTACTTTTAGGGATACCTGATAAAAATTACCAATGGATTCTATGATAATACTATATAATGATTGCTTCTAAAGATATATAATGTTTATATGTAATTGCTTCATTAATTTGAATTTTTCAATTAAACCGGAAATTGTAAAGATAAAAGAAAACAAATATATTGTTCCTATGTGTAATTGGATTACATGGTTTTATTTGTTAGTTCATAGAAAAATGACGTTTCGAATATGAATTTGGTCTATTAAATTATTTATTGACTTTTAAGTAATTTTAAATAATTTAATTTCGACTTGAAAATGGACAAAATTAATGTCTGAACGTCGTCAGTTTTTTATGGACTAACAAATAAAGCCATTTAATCCAGTAACACGTAGGATCAATCTGTTTATTTTTCTTTAACGTATTCATTTTTAGTTATTTCAGGGTTAATAAAATAGAATTTGTCACCTACATAAAATGAGTTAAACAAATAAACGTATATCGAAGAACTACATATCAGTTGAAATAATTTATAATTTACATTGCAATTAGACAATATTGTAATTTAGTAAAAATCTCTGAGTTTATTATTAAAAACAAAAAAAATATTGAGTAATAATTTACCACGAAAGTAATAAATAACAAATATTATTGTAAATAAAATATATTGATACAGTTATTTGTACAAATATTAATGACAGCAATATTATTTTTTTACGAATTTGAAGTTTCAAGCACACCGGCGAATCCGAAATGTATGACAATCAAATGAATGAAAAAAAAAGATCTTCTTACGTGCTGTAGACATATTTTTTTGCATATCGATATTAGATTCATTTTATGAAAATAAAAATTAAAAATTATTTTGACATATTAAAATTTGGTTTGCACTGTTAAATTTTAAATGATCCAAGGAGACATATAAATAAAAATAGTGGAGAAAAGTATAATTAAACCAATGAAAATATAGTAGAAATTAATTTTTGTCACTATTTTTCCACAGCTTTCATGCTCAATATGCAAAAATATATATTTCAGAATTAATTTTGGCATAATTTGTATCTATTTAATTACTAAGGAAATAAAATGAACTTACTTTAGTAAATTGTAGATTATCAACGAAAAAAGCAACAAAAACAAAATAATATATTTGGTACATCCCTACTTCACTAAACTTGGAACAAATCACTCGTAAAATTAACAGTCATTCACATATTTTCATTATTCACCATATTAAAAGATGTTCACTGAGAGATAAGAATTTTTATGGTATTAAACTTTGTTGATATTATAAGATAGACTTGTTTTAACTTTGTATATTTACTTTGAAGTGACGAACGAATTAGCTAATATGTTTGAATATCATTGTTATAGAAATGAAATGATAACGCATTGGTTTAATTTTATTTATAAATCTTATATCAAGGAAGGAAGTACCCAATATATTCCGATTAAGTGGAAATGGATTAGAATATGAAGATTTGATAAATTTTTATTTTACGATATTAGTGTACATTACTGTTTTATTTAGGGGGGAAAAAATTCCACCAACATCGTAATTACACAAACTCTATATAAGGATCTAGTAATAATTGATAATTTGTGGTATGTCATAAAAAAAACCTGTATTGCAGTTTTTTACACAACAAGGTTAATAAACTTAGCGGATGTCATTACGTTATCAAATTATTACAAACTATAAAACACTATACCACCATATTAGGTGTTAATTTGATGAAATTATGCTATATTTTTCAGAATATTTAGTAATTTGGCGTCCTGGAGACTCCGAAAACAATGCTCACGCCAGGCGTGCTGCTACTCCTCGGGGTAGCCCTGGTTGCCGGCGATCTCTTTAAGGTAACTTTAAAATATGCAATTTATTCTTCTCATATTTTTCATAAATGTTCAGTATTGATGCAATTGCCAAACTTATGCAAGTATATTTATGCCATTTTATATAATCTGTGCAGTTTATGTTGGGCTTTCAATGCGATATTTTTCACTAATATGAATAATGAGTTTCCATTCACTCTATTCCAGCATTGATAAACGAATGTTTTTTATCCCTTGCCTATTTTTGCTCGATTTTACTTTTAACTTGCTGTCTGATTTTTTTGTTCTTGTTTTTTATTTATTACTTGCGTCTCTGTAGGTGTAGTTGATTGTGCTTTTGTGAGTAGTATTGCGGGGCGACAATATAATAAATCAAAAGGTGCTATTTTTGTACTTTTTTGCAAATATAACAGATATTCGTTTGTCTGGCCACCATTTTGAGAAAGAAATTAAGTTATAGAAATCTGGAGATTAGGCAATGTTGCGTCATACTTGTTGGTTAAGTTAACTATGTTCTTAATTTCTTCTTTAACAATTTACGTAATATTTTTGAAATTTTAAAGACATTATGAATATAACACTTCTTTGTTCCTTTATAAAAACTATAGATTATGAGATATTAATGCTAATTTACTTTATTGTATTACTTTTCTCAGTAGTTTATTTATTAACATATCCTTCACACAAGGTAAATATTAATTATAAGAATTAATTTACGTTGAATAAATATTTGATGACAATAAAAATTTATGAAATTAATTCTATAAAATTACAAATAATTATAAAATAATTTCGATCACTTTTAACAAATACTGTGAAAATTTGTGATATTTAAATTATTTTTATTAAAGTTGTAAAGACACAAAAATGCAAATTACTTATCCGTCTCATAATTTAATACTTTCATGATAAATTATTAATCATAATCAACATCTTAGTGTGAACCATGCCAAAGGATATCAACACCATCCCGGGCCACAAGAAGCATTGACTTGAATGCAGCTCATGCCCTCATCGCCGATGCCCGACTTCCTAGAGAAGTGACGCCGAATGGTTACCGCCTGGAGTTACAACCTTTCCCCGAGGAGGGTAATTTCAAGGGCCGTGTCCGGGTTAACATTACCTGGCAAGAAACCACGAGTAAGATCACTCTACATGTCCATCCGGACCTGGTGATAGCTCATTCGGAGGTTGCTGTGACGCAGTACGTTGGAGATGACTCGTAAGAATAGTTTTAGTTATTTATCTAAATCTCTTTTGAGCAAATATCTCATCCAAGTAGTTCTCTGTACTGTACTTAGCATAAAAACTTTTTAACATTAAAATTTCTGTTGAAAGATTAAAATCATCAACCCCAATGCCTCCAACAACAGTCAACGTTCTTCAGACAGAACGTGTCCCAAAGAAACCTTTATACATCATTCACCTCGCAAAACCTCTCAATCGGGGGACGCAATGCGAAGTGGACATCACCTTCTGCGGGAAACTGATGAACGACACCTCGGAAGCCTTATTCCGCAATCAGTATGTCGACCCAGCATCAGGGGACAAACGATGGTTCGTGGCAAGTCATATGCGACCCAACTTAGCTAGGAGAGTCTTCCCTTGCTTCGATGAACCAGCCTACAAGGTTCCGTTCTTAATCAGCGTAGCGAGAAGAAAGAATATGACGTCACAGTCGAATATGCCGCTAACAAAGAGTGAAGATATGTAGGTTTTGTATACATACATACATATATCTATTTTCAAAAGATCTTGACACATGGAACATGTCAATTTATTGAGGTTGGTATCAAGTATTGATTTGTTTTAGATCTGGAGAACCTGGATGGGTTTGGGACCATTTCCAGGAATCACCTCCTATGTCTACTTTTACAGTTGGTATTTTAATTTCTGACTTTAAGAATCTGATGGAGAACGCTTCTGAACCAGATCCTAACACTGGTAAAGACACATTCATTTCAGAAAACAGTTAGATTTAGCATATATACATATACAGGCAATCGTAGCTCAGTGGATAAAAGTGAGGTAAAACTTGTATTTTTTAATTAGCAAGCAAGAGGTCGTGCGTTCAAATCTCATTGACTTCTACTTATATCCAAAAAAATACGATTGTGTCTGAGTGGTTCAGATTCCACTATAAGCTGTAGGCCCCCTGTACTGTAACTGGGATTTACTTCCTGTTGTGCAGAGTAACAAAATAAATAAATAAATATCAAATGGGGTAGCACGAACCCTAGAATCATTCATAAAATCTTCACTCATCAGATTCATCAAATAATTAGACCTCGTTAAACATTCTCCTTCTAACACAGCACCCTCATTTCATCCACATTCATAGTTGTCTCCATACAATCTCATTCATTCATCACACTCGGCTTCATTTATCACGCAACAAATCTTCAATCGCATCCATCCTTTCACTCCTATACAACTTTCATTAATCATTCTTTCGACGAAAGATTCACCTGCTTAAAATATATATTTAAAATGTATATTATTGTTTTGTTTTAATAATAATATTAAAGCAGACCACCTAACTGAGTTCTGAAATATAATAATAGTAGTTTCTAGAACTATTTTATAATAAATAAATATTTATAGATAAGATAAAGATCAATGTTTGGGGCCGCCCAGATTATCTAGAAGCACTTAAAGAGGTCCACGGCAAAGTAGAACAAGTATTAGGTGTTCTTCAAGAATATTGGGGAGTACCATATCCGTTGCCAAAGCTAGATATTGTGGCGCTACCTAATTATCAAGCTGTTAAACCTGCAGATAACTGGGGTCTCATCTTTTTCAAGTAATTGAAATTTTTTTACACTCCCGAATATAGTGTGCACAAAAATGCGGAACATAAGAATAGGATTTTAAAAATATGCTTAAATTTTAGAGCAAAAGTAGAAAAATAAAAAAAATTGTTTAAAAACTGTCAAATTTTTTGCAACTAACAGTTGGAAAAGTCTATTTTCTACTGGGTCGTAGAAAAATATCTTTATAACGATATTTGTTGTAGGGAAAGTGAATTGAGCAACAGAGGAGTATGGCACATCGCTCAAGAACTGGTCTACCAATGGCTTGGAGATTTTGCCACTCCATTCTGGTGGAGTGATGCTCACATCAACAAGGCTTTGGCTAGTTACCTCGCTGCTGTCACATCATTTACAGTACTTCACAAATATACTTTCTAAATATTATAAACTATCATATTATATTACTTTGCAGATCGATAATGGAAAAGATATGCAAGGAAAATGGCCAATGACAGTGTTGTATTCCCTTTACTATGAATTCAGTAAAAGATATCCTCATGCCAGGATCGCAGGAATGAAACAAGAAACAACTTCTGTTAAAACTGAACTGGTGTTCAGAATGTTAAACTATACTCTTGGTGAAAATACTTTCAGACATGGTCTGCAACGATTTATGGTTGACAGACAATTTAAAACATTCTTCGGTGACGATGTTTGGGGAGCCTTAACAGAACAAACCAAATTTGACAGATCTTTACCAGAAACAATAACCGTTAACGAAATTGCTGCTTCTTGGATCACTAAAGATCGGTTACCGGTTATAAATGTTACCAGACATTACCACAATAATTCTGCTACCATTAGACAGGTAAAAGGAATTATTTCTCAAACATTATAGAGGTATTAGTAAATTATTTTATAGAGAGTGTATCTTCGAGATCGTCCTCATGACGTACCTGATCAAGATAAACTTCTCTGGTGGATTCCAATTGTCATGGTTACTGAAGATAAATTAGATTTCTTAAATTCTACTCCAGTTACGTGGATGAAGAAAGAACGTGAAATTGTTTTGGATCATCTTCCTAATAAAGAGAGTTTCATTATCGTTAATCCTGAGGAAATAGGTTTGTACTCGAAATTTGACAATTATTGTACTTTTCTCTTCAAACTAGTTTTCTTGAGTTGTAGTACAACTTATTTTTGTATCTCTTTGAAACAAATTTATAATACTTGAGGTAGAATGGTTTTCAGAGCTATCAGCATACTTTGTCATCAATATCATCTACGAAATTGTTCTCTACCTGTTGATGTCTTAAGCAAACTGTTAACTAATAATTATTTCTAAAAAAGATATTTGTAAAATCTGGAGAGGACCAAATTTTCGATAAATTACTTTTCCTACGAAATGAAAAGTTTACATTTACGCTTTCAATTGTCATCTTAAAGTTGATGGTTACTAAAAAACAAGTAAATAAACATTTTTATCTCGTGCTTAAAAAGATAAATTTAAGATATTTTCACTCATTTTTGACTAAAATATGACGCTTACTCCTAACAACGAATCTAATCATGAAACTAATAACAAATCTAACAATGAAATTGCAAAGATTAGCAAAGATGAGAGGAAGGATATCAGTAGAGCTTAAATAAATTTGTATCATTCCCAAGAAATTGTCAATAACGTATGCACCTAGTAGCTAAGTCGCAAAATTAATTGTTAAATCTCAAACTAATTGTGTTCAAATTTATATTTTCTTCTTGTTGAATTATTTAGGACCATTTCCTGTCAACTACGATGTGGCTAACTGGAACATGTTAGCACAATTCTTATTGAAGAATGATGCAAGAACTAAGATTCCAATTAACACTCGTGCGAAACTTTTACACGACGCTTGGAACTTAGCGTATGCAGGAGATCTCAGTTTCTCAACAGCCCTTAACATGACTCTTTTCTTGAAGAATGAAAGAGATCATCTTGCTTGGGATCCTGTGTTTACAATGATTGATCATATTGGAAGACATATTGACAGTTCTGAAGTACACAAGAAATTTGAGGTAGTAGCTAATGATTGTAATTATCTGGAATGATAGTTAAAATTGATTTTTGTAGACTTATGTAAGAAAATTGTTGACTCCACTTTATGAAGAACTTGGAGATCAACCTAAAGACGGAGAAGATTCTGGTACAACACATTTAAGAAGTTTATCTAAAGTATTTTTGTGTAGAGCAGGGTATAAACCCTGTATTGAAGAAGCGCAGGCTGCTTATAATAAATGGATGTCCAGTGAAAACCCAGATGAGGGCAATCCGTAAGTGTCCTATCATATTTTATATAATACAATCTTAAAACTATAGAGGATATATTTTATTCACCCATTTAGAGTTCGGAGTTAAGTCTATTTGAAATTAAAAAGTATAGTTCGTTCGATGATAAATTATGGTGTGGGAAAGTACTCGTATTGACGTATTTGATCTTGATGTTCTTGGCAGACAAAACGTCAAATTAAAGATAGATTTAAGTAGCATGACATTACTTTCAATTTACTGGCTGTTAGAAGTATATATTCCAAAGTTACCTCTCTTATTAAATTCTAACATGGGTGTTAAGTACATTGGTTCAGTTGCATAAAATATTGACAGTTAGTCACGCTGTAAATTACGTGAAAAAGTTTAATCAGAATTTAGAAAAATGCGTTAGGAAATGTAAAAAATTTTAACAGTTAAATATTTTAAAACGTTACACTTCTTAAGTTTTCATTTATATATAACTACCAATAAGCATTTTAATGCTGATATTAATTAATTATAACATAAAAATCTGCTAATATGTAAAATTTTGTGTCAGCCATTGTTCACTTGTAACAACATAATTAACATTGCTTTATGCAATCGGGCCTTTATGTTTCATATTATAATAATTAATTATTTCATTATATACAGATTTTAAGTGTACATTAATGGTTATTAGTAGTTCGTGTATATTAATATTAAATTATTAATAACTGTCAAAGATTTTGAAATGCGTTGTTTTATCTTTTACTAGTAACTCTATATTTGTATTTAATTTTGGGTTAGACTAATACAACCATAATGTTTTCAAATTAAAAAGAAAAAAATAGATAATGTTTAATTTTCTAAAATTGTCCAAATTCATGTTTTCCGTGGTATAAAACAAAGTATGTAGTCATTAAAAAAATACGTAAGTACTATATTTTGTCCCGCGCAAAAATATATGCATTAGAGTGATACTTACAAAGATACATTTTTATTAATCATTACCAGTTTGATTCTCCAAAAAGTATTAACTAATCCTGAAGTATGGATTAGTAAATCTTTATTCTAGTCCAATTTAAAAAAAGTTAATCCAAATCACTTTCCGAGAACCAAATGGTAATAAAATTGTATTAGAGTTTATTTATACTGACTTGAGAATATAGTTTATCTGAATTAAACTAATCCAAAATTTGGGATTAGTTAAAACTTGTTTGAGAATTAGACTATTTAATATTAAATTTCAATTTACAAGTTAATTGATTTTTAAATAAAATAAACAATCTATACATACATAAATTGTTGTATTATTAAATTATTAATCCTATTATTATTATTATGGGGTAGGTGGCTCAGTGGTATCGAGTCGGCCTGTGGTTTTGAGAACCCGCGTTCGATTCTCATAGCCGACAAACAATTAAAATTACCCTTATGGCTCTTCCACTACTAACACCTCCGGGGAGTCGTAATTTGATAGTTGTTAACTGCACTTTACGCGCATTAATATATCACTTACCGAGATCTGAGTCGTCAGAGTACCACTCGCAATAATGGATAAAAAGCGTGATGATATATTTATTTATTTTATTTTTTATTAAGTAAAACGAGATGCAAAACTTTCTTACCACCTTTCGTACAATTATAAAATAATAATTAGGTTTTGTAACGCCTGCATCGTAATATTAGCGCAAACCAAAAAACACTAGCACCAACAAGCTCTAACTTCCCAACTAAATCAAAAAAGTGTAAATTATTTATTAAATTCTCCTTAAAGTTGCGTAAGCAAACTCTGCGAAGTAGTAAAAACCTCTGGTTGTTTTTCAGGGTGCCGAACCAGTACATCTGTCCCGTTTTCAAGTGGGGCACTCACGAGGAGTGGGAATTCGGCCTTCAGCGGGTGATTAATTTCCCGGCGTCGCGCAAACAGAGCGAGCGCACCTACTTGCTGAAAACTTTAGCCGGCTGTCCTGTCGACTGCTGGAAAATTGAACGTCTGCTCAATATCACCATTTTAGAAGAGAATGGCAACTTTACGGACAATGATATTTATTTGATATTTAGTATGTTGACTGGGGGAGCCAATGGATATATGACGCTGTTCAATTTCTTGAATGATCATTGGGAGACCATCAAACTTAGGTAAGATTTTTATCACTTCTCTTAACGCTGCATTCATATTACAATCACAAATGTGAGGAGTGTAGTTGCTTAAGTCATATGTTAAAGAATACACATATTTATGTTGGAATAACATTTGTATAAATCGCTTCGTTTGCAGTTTTATTTAGGGTTAAAAATTGTTAAAAATAAGACAAATGGTATAAATCGGCTTACGATTTCGGTTTGATTCAATTAACTGGTTCTTTGTGAACGATTCATTTCTGATTTGCGGTTCAAAAAAATGAGTCGATTTGACTTGGTTTCGGTTCAAGTTCCGGTTCGGTTTGCAGCCCTGATATAAAGTGATGTATGTATGTATGTTTGTTTTACGTTAACAATAATTATTCAATTTGATTGATGTTTCAACATATATAACTTTTCATATACTTACTATCTATATATGGGGTGGCTAGCTCAGTGGTATGAAGTCAGCCTGTGGATCCTAAGAACCCTGGTTCGATTCCCACAGGCAACAAACAATTTTCATAATTTCAAAAGCTATCCCTGTGGCTCCTCCACCACTAACATCTTTGGAGGCCGTGATTTGACGACTGGTAACCGCACTTCACGCGCAAAATATATCACTTACCGAGATCTGCTTCGGCAGAGTGCCACACCCAGTAATGGGTAGAAGGCGTGATATATTTATTTATATTTATTTTACTTTGTATATACTGCTGATACCTGTATTTTACAATAGAAGTAGCATCCGCTATGAAGATAAATGTATACATCCATCTCACTAATAGAATTTCTCCCTCGTAATTCACAGACGTGTTTCTATGAGTGTCTTAAAGAAATATATCGAAAGGGGCATAAAAGAATTAGATACAAGTGCGTACTCAAATATTGTTTCCAAAAAACTAGTACTATTCGTAATGAGATACAGCACCAGCATGACAAAGAGATAACATTGTCGGTATAACTACCAACCACGTGACGAACAGAAAACCGCTTGTTTTTGAAATATGAACGTCCACCAATGGCTATACAGTCATGGACACTAAAGTATACCACGCTGTGAAATGCTTCTAGGATCTGTATAAAGCGGAAATTCGATTAGAAATATTTTACTATTAGTGTTATACGTAATACATGAACCGCTCTGCCGACCAATACTAACTATAATAGACCAATGGAATAAATACAATTTCATCCCATTGGCATTCTTTCTTGATAACGACTGTAGTCAATCTTGATGCAGCAATTTAAGTACGCGCATTTACTACACCTATTAGTGAGACAGAAATGTATATCTGTCTCCCTTCATAGCGGACGTGGAAAATACAGAATCAACAGTATATAGATATTAAGTATATGCAGCTTTTGCATTTCGTTAGGTACTCGTTAAGCGATTTTTATCTGTCTTTTAATTTATGTCATTTTGTTTTTTGTTAGATTTGCGGAGAAAACGCACTTGTGGGACAGCCTTATAACGTCAGCAACAACAGTCTTCACGACACAAGAAGGCTTAGATATGGTGTCCGAACTCTACGTTGAGAGACAAGGAGAATTCGGAACAGCCGAACATATAATCGAGAAAGCTTTGAAAAACATTAAAGAGGAAACAAAATGGAGTGATGACAACCTTCCAGTCATTGAAAGCTGGCTTGATGATTATTTATCTAATAATGAAGATAAATCGACTGGTGATAAGAAGTTTTTGTAATCAAATATTAATTATTTCGTTCGTAGACGCTAAGTATCGTTAGATTTTGTAATATATTCATGAGTTGCTGTAGAACGATTATGATTAATTACTGTAGAGTCTGTATTAATTATTACTTATTTAAATATACGTAAAATGTAAGTAAATAGAGATGTAGATATATTTTTTAAAGTTGATTACTTTAATTAATGTACATGATATTTCGTTAAATAAATATTTAAATACCAAAAATGCGACTTCTCACGATTTTTTATGTTAATTCTACTGTAAAGTATTTATAAAGGAAAAAAATTGTATGTAGATGGTTATGTGTCATAGCTAACGAATAAAGTGTCAAAATTGGTGATGCCAAGATAGATGCCAGCGCTCATGCGGAAAATATTTGAACCTTTCTATCCGGTATTATATGTTGTTATTTATATTGCGCAAGTATACCGTTCTGTCAACATTTCAATATTTTTTACTTATTTCTAGTGTTATTTAATTAAAGCATTAATTTTTAGTAAAGATTTCAGTATATTATAAGTTTGACAAGACAAAGAATTGTGTTTTATACAGTTGTGTATACAAAAGTAACCCGAAACAGGCAGATTCACAAAACGGATTAGCACTAACACCGTTTTTAATATTATCTATAACTCTGTTTTACATTAAAACAGATTAAAGAAATGAACTAAATTTGATGCTAATTAACTATCTTTTTAACTCAAGTTAAAATAAACTTGTTTCGTACATTGAAAAGAGAGTTAAAAATGAAATAAAAAATGGTGTTAGCGCTAATCCGCTTTATGAATCTACCTGAAATTGTTTTATAAAACATGATCTAAACAATAAAACTAGTATTAATTGCAAATTTTAAAAAGTTTTCAAATTCATCCTAAATGGTTATCTTCTGTTTCATTTATTCCCAATCGATTAATAAATGACACTTTTCATTTACCACGTTTGAGAAATTCGTGAAAATTTATTTCTAGTTTCCAGAACATAACAATATATATTACTCATTGTTAAGATGAATATATTTCAATAAATTTAAGTCACTTAGGTATTTGATATTAAATAGAAAGAAAATAATCACAATGCTTGGCAAACGCAATGGAGAACTTTGAAAATAATCCCTGATAGAAGCGTTTAAAATTTATCTGCCAGATGGCGAACGCTAGGTTGGCAACGCCAATAATAGTGACAAAGAACGCTATTGTTGCGAAAATATTCATGAATTTTGTTTCAATCATAACGATAAAATTAAAATGATAGAAATAGAATAATTTTTTTACGGATAATCTGTGCTTCAGTATTTTAAAATGGAAGGGAATATAGAGCAACGTAGAACATTATTGATTAAATTTATTGAGGTTGAAAATTTTTTTACGTCTTGTTTTTAACTTTTTGCATATTCCTCTCATCTTAATTTTAATTCACTGTCCCTGTTCAAACTCAATGTTCCGCCTGAGGCATATGCTTTGTGTCTGGAACATAATTTAAGCCTAATTGTAATTATAAAAGAACCGTAAAGTAAAATCTTCTGTTCTTAGATTGTTGATTCATTAATTTAATACATCCTTGGACGTGTCTGAACTATTTAAGTGCTTTGTTCAAATTAAATGTAAGAAAATTCTTAAACTTTCATCATATTAACTTTCCCTAGATTACTAAACACCAACTAAAAGTTGAACAAGTTTTCCTCATTATCTTGTGAAAGCGATTCATTGTTATACACCGGAGCTGCTTCATTTAACTATAAATAATCTCAGTTTTAAATTTTAGACCAGAATCTGCTTACAGATTGTTAAACATACCCGTTTATCATCACTGTTTCAGTGTTGTAAATTTATTAAACAAATTTGCTTCTTATTTAATTAAAAATACAAAACGTCATGATTTATAACATTCTTTTTCTTTTTCTTGAGATTGTTATCAAACAAACACAAAAAGGAAAAGAAGTAGATGATTATATGGCCATCTGCACAAATAAAACTTACATTTGAAATGTAGCTTGAATGAACAATAACGAATTAAATATTTGACAGCAATGTAAATTATTTTCTCGAGTGTAAAATGACAACAAGATTACAATCGAAATTTCGTAAGAATTTCACAATGGCAGCACAAAAAAATACATTTGTTTACTTCTGTCGAACATTAGTACGTTAAGCTACTCTTTCGTCACAAGCGGATCTAAGTTATAAAATGTGCGAAGCCATTGGTTAAAGATGCTTTTCATATGTGTATCGTACAATATTTTGTCTAATACAAAAACATTACCAAAAATATCCAAATTATTGACATAGATGACATCCTTAAAAATTCTACATTTTATTAAGCTAACCAGGCAACCATGCAATTATGCGTGTTTAAAAATTTTAAACACTCGTTACTGGGCAAACCGTGACTAACAAAATTTAGTTGTCATTTTACGAACTGAAAATAGCCACCTAAAAATCAATTTTACACACGGTCGTACTAGTTGCCATGGCGCTAAATAATATCTTAATCATTTATTAACTTCGAACGTTTTAGTTATGGCGTGAAGTTATCAACTGACATATTAAGCACGGCGTGAAGTTAGCTTCCTAATTGAACTTTCATTTTCAAATAGTTAATAAAATGTTACATTTTGTTCTCTGGATTTGCGGTTTTAGAAAAAGTACCTATAATACAAGGTGTGGCTATTAAATAACGAGACTGACGTTGCTACAGATGAAGTACGCATGCGCCAAACACCAGCGACCGTCATCTTTTTAGCGTGAAGCTTTCTCTTTCGAATGCAGTACCTCCCACTTCTGTAAACAAATCCGTATAGTCGTTGCATTAGTTCTAATTAGAGTTGTTTTTTGTTTCGTCGAAAAAATGTTAACTGCAACATTATAGCAATGAATTGTTGTGAAATTTCACCTGAAACTTGGCACAATTGCTACTGAAACTCATAATTTATTGAAAAAAGTACCCGAATTGTGGAATGAAAAGTCATGAATTCTCCATCAAAAAAATGCGCTGGCTCATTCCGCAATGTCTGTCAAGGGATTTGTAGCCAAGTACAGCATCCCAGTGTTCGACCATCCGCCTTATTCGCCAGATCTTACACCGTGCGACTTTTATTTGTTTCCTAAGGTGAAATTTGCCTTAATAGCAATAAGATTTGAGCTTTGAAAGAGAAATTGGCACGCATTCTGAAGGAACTGACAGAAGAAGACTTCCAGCACTGTTTCGAACAATGGAAGATTCGCATGGAGCATTGTAGGGATAGAGGAGGGATGTATATTGAAAGTGATAGTAAGTAAATAGGTATGGAATCAAAATAAAATGTTAAAACAGCATCAGTCTTGTTATTTAATAGCTACACCTCGTATGTGACTCGTTTTATAAACTCTTTAGATACTAGTTTTTTATGCACTCATAACTAAAGAGACGGTTATAAAACTTATTACATAATATACTATTAATTTTAAAATATATTTGAAACCATCGAAAATATCGTGGCGTATTCATAAACAAGTTTGACATTCCATAAATACGTTTATTATTGAAAACTAAACTATTTGATAAATGTTACATGTAGGAAATTTAATTTAATTTCCATTTAGCAAAGTACATCACTGCTTCAGATTGTATATTGTGTAGTTCGGTACCTACTAGAATCTGGAGAATTTAAAATTTCCTTTTTCCTTTCATTTCCCAGCGTCTTCGAGTGCACACTGTGACTTCGCGCTGTCACTTTTAATTGATAAAGTGAACATCGTTCGCTACTTTGTGTTGTAACAATGAAACTAGTGCGCCGAATGTCATCGTATAAAATCAGGTATTTGCCCTAAATAAGGCTAGTTCTGCTGGAAATGTCTGTTGTTTCGTTTCCTTGGAAGAGTCAAGACTCTTTCTTAATTTAATCAGTGAAATTTATTTCGTTTAATACAATTTATGTCACAAAGTGACTAAATATGATTTTGAAATGGAGAGGAATACCTTTACGAACAGTGGTATGTATAACTATTATATATATTTTTAAAATAAGAAATGTATGTATATATCTTTCGGGCTTTAAACCTGTGTTTTTTTTTTAAATAAGAAATTCAAATAAATATTTTCTTGCTAAGAAAATAATTGTTAAAAAATGACACTCTGGAATTTGTTTCAAAAACAAATATCTAATTTACCACCTACTAAAAAATAAATAGAAATATTTCGTACAAATAAGCAAACTAATGTAATTTTTTATATATTCATTTTCGATGATTAATTTATGATTGTAAATAAAATAGTATACAAACCTCAGTGGGAAGTTTCATTACGCCTTAGGTTATAGCTAAACCCTCGGTTGTAATTAAACTTTTGCCACCTCGTTATGTAATATAATATTTAAATAAAAGTTATAGAGAATTAAAATCAGTGTAGAGTCTACATATATCATTTAACTTAGTTTAATACTTTTAAATCAGGTTAGAAATATATGTTTGCTAGTTAAACCTTACACGTTTGTTTGTATTTGTGTACGAAAGTGTTGTGAACATATAAAGCAGAATATCTATAATAATGCGTGAATATCTCATTTGAATGAAAGAGTGTAATGTTGCCCTTGCTAAGTGTTTGAATCTGCCCGCAGATGGTGTTAGCGCTGACGAGTTTCAGTTATTCAAATGCAACACCGCAACGAACCGAATCTATTCCAGCCAACCATAGCCCTCAATACAAACCGGATTTCGGTGTTCAAACAGGCAACGTTGTAGCATCTCGCAGAGTGTTTGTCCCACCATCTCACGGTATTGCCGCATCGTCGCTAATTCTGGAAAGCCATCATGAAGTCACTCCAACTCAGGCCACCAGGTTCGCTGTTGCTCCTGCCGGTAAATATATTCATCGGGGAAAATTAAATTAACCCGAATACTTAATGAACGAGTTGATTAGTGAACGTTTGCCGCGTTACGGAATTCACAACTCAATCAGTTTTTGAAAGACGAGAAGAATAAGACGCCGTTAATATCTTTTACCTGAATTTAACGGCGATGTTGACTTTTCGAAAATTATAAAGATATTACGTAAATTTTACTTGCTTGACAAAACTGAAAGTTATTTTAGATAAAATGAAGTAATTTTTTTGGTGGCTTCTTGGCGGACCAACTACCAAGCTCATATTTCGCCCTGATCCGCGACAACAGCAACGCGGGTTTCTCTGGACGCTCACCCATCCAAATAATTCCCGCGCGCAATGTTGATTAAAATTATTTGTTTCATCTATGACCATGTGTAAAAGTGACTTTTTTTTCTATTTTACGTTCATAAGAAACATCTATTGGTCCTTATTGAAAATAGTATAAATACATCTAAAAGTATTATGGCTTGGCAATTAGAACATTTTTAAAATCAAGACAACATAATGGGGTAATGACTCAGTGGTATCCGAGTCGGCCTATGGATCTTAAGAATCTTGATTCGATCCCATAGCCGTCACAAATTTTCACCAATTTAAAATTATTGTTATTATTATTAAATCGACGGTTTGTTGTGTGATAAATGATTTCGAGTGTAATAAATGAATGAGTTTATATGAAGTGATCTAAGAATGTGGTTAAAGTGAGGGTGGAGTTTTTTTATGATAATGAAAGGAAATCATTGAATAAATCCTGCTATAATAGCAAATACTGCTCCTATAGATAATACATAATGAAAATGAGCAACAACATAATAAGTATCATGTAAAATAATATCAAGAGAAGAATTAGCTAATACAACTCCTGTTAAACCTCCAACTGTAAATAAAAATACAAAACCTAAAGCTCAAAGTAGTGAAGGTCTATAAGATAATTGAGTACCATGTAAAGTTGCTAATCATGAAAAAATTTTAATTCCAGTTGGAACAGCAATAATTATTGTTGCTGAACGAGGGCTGATTATTTGATGAATATAATGAGTGAATATTTTATGAGTAATTTTAGGGTCCGTGCTACCCCATTTGTTGGGATATAGCGTGAAGATATGTACGTATGTATAAATAAATTTTCCAAATTTCGTAAATTTTCAAATATGAAATCAAATGATAATAGTGTAAAATCGCCCAGCTTTACACATAAAATTAAAGTAAACTTGTAAGTAAACATAATAATTAACCTCTTCGAATTAAAAACTTATGTATGATACCATCATTCCATAAAATGGTAGTGGCTCAGTGGCATCGAGTCGGCCTGCGGATACAAAGAACCCTGGTTCGATTCCTACAGCCGACAGACATTTTCACCAATTTAAAATTACCCCTGTGGCTCCTCCACCACTAATATCTTTGGAGGCCGTGATTTGACGGCTGGTAACCGCACTTCACGCGCATAAATATATCACTTACCGAGATCTGCTTCGGCAAAGTGCCACATCCAGTAATGGGTAAAGGCGTGATGATATATTTATATTTATGATAACATAACAATAGCAAAATAAATACATTGTTGATTTCTTCAGGCATATTGAAAATGTATAGTAAATAACGTATCTCACGGCAAACCCAATTTAATGACTATACTGAGTCTTTGATCATCTTTCATTCTGTTTCATATTATGTTATTTATAAATGTTTTAAATTAATATCTTTTATGTTTAAGATATATATTTTTTTATAATTGCTTTTTAATTTTATTTGTGCTTGTGTTTTAATAATTAAAATTTTGAAATAAAGTATGTACGACTTAAAATGTAATATTTTAGCAGGCTAAAATTATCCTGTAATGTCTGAGGGTATATAAAACATTTCTGTACTGTTGGAATCCGATTATAAATTTAAGTACGCACACATTTTGTCTGTTTTAAATTGAACATATTCGCAAACAAATGCACATATAAATAAAATACCTCTCCATCAGAATGTAGTTCGTGGTTTAATTAAAGTTACCCTAAAATTTATCACAAGAACTCCGTACATTTATTTTGTTTCTCCAACAAACAATAAAAAATTAGTTTTATCATCTCATGCCGATTAAAAACAGTTTCAGTGGTACCAACTGCAACTAGCCTGGAAAAACTAGCTACTGCAGTTCATGCAAATCCAGTGTTGGCGGCCTTGTTGATCAGTTCGTTGCTTAGCGTGAAAAGTACACCGAAACCAGTGGCGTACAACACACCGGAGCATCTACCGCCCGACCCATATGTGGCGCTATTGCTTTCGAATTATGGAAGATATGTACCGCGATTTGGAATTGGAGGACATGGGCTATATGGGTATACTGCGTCGAATAATATTCATAATACGAAGCCGTTTGGAAATTATAAAATTTACGAAGATTCCAGCTAGATAAAGATATACTCAGCTGAATTCTGGACCCTCCTTTAACTAAGTGCATAATGTAAAGAAAGATGGCGATTTCTCCCTGCAAGCAAGGCAAGCACTGCTTGCCTTTGTATTTTATAACTTTTAATTTATTTTTACGATGTATTTATATACCTATAATTATTTATACAGGCTGGTTTGGTTTGGTTTCCAGTGTCCAGACGATATTTCGTGAACTAATAACGTAAGAGACAAGTTTTACTAGTGAAACTTCAGTATTATATAATCCATATTATAGCATAGAGAAATATTATAATTATTTTTATATTTTTTAAAAGCAATTAATTTTCTGAATTCAACAATGTATAACTTTAATATTTTGCAATTTAATTTATCAAAAAAATGTACTTAAATATCATGAAAATATTAAAATAAAAAATTTTAATAAATTTTGTAACCTAGTACTGAAATATATGTATAACTGTAATTTTGTAAATGTTTCTATTTCATTTCCACTGTTAAAAAACACAAAATAAATCAGTTTATTGATTTAGATATATAATTTTAAGCTCTTTACCTTTTATTAGAAGTACTTTAGTCTAAAATAATGTGAGAAGCAATAAGCACGGAAAAACTGTTTTCTCCTGTTAAACGCCTACGCCCTGTTTTTCGTGATGCATCCGGTATATAATGATAAATTAATAAGAAAAAGATGCAATGTTTCCATGGTTACTAAAGCCGATCTCTTATCTAAAGATTAGTACTGAATTCAGCTAACTATTTAATCATGTAAAATGACAAAAAATAACTGTTTTCACAAAGTGTTCCAAATATTTAATATTTATTTCATTAGAATTAAAAAGTAATGAAAAATGTTGGATCAATAAACAATATTTTAAATTTTTACAAACAGATTTCAGAACGTGTTTATTTAGCGAACATTAAAATTATATTCGGAACTTGGTTAATGCAATATTTAATTCACTTTGTGAATTTCATTGAATAAGAAACGAAGTTAAAGTGATATTAAAAATGGAATCTAATTCGTTTTATGAATTTGCTTTTGAAGCAATATTTACGGTTACTAAAAATTTCAAAGAATTACAGTATTTCTAAATGATATAAGACATAACATTTGATATTTTCCGTTATCAAATGTTTGTAAATTATTGTCTACGCAGATTCTCTAAATCACCAAGTTAATTTTAAACTGAGATAAAAAGTGTGCTAATTGGCATCAAATTTCATTCATTTCGTGAATCTGTTTTAATTCGAAATAGAGTTATAGAATTATGCTACTCTTTACAACAGGAACGTAATCCCCATTACAATACAGGGTCGGGTCTTACCGCCCCTTAGTGTGGTAGTTCATATATTTTTAGCTTAAGTGGGATTCGAACTTAGGATCTTCGAATTCGAATTTTGTAACGTTAACCACACTACCGTACTGCCGGATTATTTGCACTAATCTACTTTATTAATCTGCCTGTTGGAGAATAGATCTTCATATAAAAATGACAGAATATTTTGTTCACCTTAGTATTTTTTATGGGGTGGCTAGCTCAGTGGTATGAAGTCGGCCTGTGGATCCTGAGAACCCTGGTTCGATTCCCACAGGCGACAAACAATTTTCATAATTTAAAAATCTATCCCTGTGGCTCTTCCACCACTAACATCTTTGGGGGCCGAGCGCGGAGTTCATATTTTGGCCACAGATGCTTGTGGAAGAAGAAGATACGGTGAACCAGCGCTAGTAAATATGCAGTAGTATATTTTGACGTTTATAAACGTAACTTTAATTTGCAGTATATCTAATCTGTAGATAACTAATAAAAAGAACCGAACAAAGTAAAATATATCGATAAATGGTTTTATTTAAAGAGTAAGTGAAATACATCATATTTATTGTTTGTGTATATTATTAACACAGTTGTTACAGTTGCTTATATTGACATAATGTAAAATGGAAACTTTTGTGTCTAAAGAAACATTGATTTCTTCCGTACCTGTTCATATTATTAACAGTAATATTACTGACAACAATTTCGGAGGCTTTAGAAGTACCAGCAGCAGGTTGATTGTCATTGTCGAAAATAGATCCAACATAGTATGATCCGGAGCTTCAATTATCTTTGGAGGTGTTAATGATAAAGAAGAATCACTCACTGTACTATTCCAATCAAGATGATTTTGAAGAAATTATCTTGACGTTAGTGAAATTTTTTTTAAATAACGTAGAACAATGTGCAAGCATTCAACAAACAAACCATAGCAACGCCGTAAAACATCGTTCTCATGTAATATCATCAAAATTTTATAAATTTTAATAATATTTTAGTGATTTACTAAATCGCACAGTTGTAGGAAAAATGTTGTTTATAACACGTGCCGAAAAAGGTTACATGCACGTGCAGATTTCCGCACTCGGCAAGCGTGCGTTAAATTCTGCACTTCACGTAACAAACCTTTTTCGGCACTTGTTATAAAAATAACTATTGTTATACTTTCCCCATAATTTTTTATTTCAGATAATTTTTAAAGGATTGGAAAGCACGTATTCTTCTTACATGTCTCAAAGTGTATACAATTTCAAATTGAATTTAGCTAGTGGTAGTTAAAATTAAATTAAATTTTTGAGTAAGAGAGTGATATTGAATTAAGATAAATCTATTTATATGATCCTTTCACTAGAATGTGTCTTTCTCCTCCCCCCCCTCCCCCCTTTAATATATGGTAATAGACTGTACATGCGTAAATTTAACCTTAAACTTTATATTACATTACCAAACTTTGCCAATTCACCCTTCATGTTATACTTGTAAATGTGATTATAAAGCATTTATCGGCGTTTACACTAATCATTTCAATTTGATATTCATGATGGATGATTAGCATACAATTTTCATTAAAACATCTTGATAATGTAAATTTTTGGTGAATTAATCATTATGTACATCTAAGCCCGGGACTAATTTGATGGTTCATTAAGTCACATATATAGTAAGTACTCAAATAATGAAAACAATTTTTGGTTTAAGTTTTGTAATCATTTATTTAATTCGACGTTTCGGTGCATTAAACGTGAACCTCCCATTTTCCTCGAACGTCGAATTAAATAAATTATTACAGAACTAACTTTTTGTTTCATGTTAGTATGTATCCATTTTATAAAGACAAGCTTTAAAGAAAACAGCGACGTATTTCTTTTTTTTTACTACAAGCTTATTAAAACTATTTCATTTTGGATATAACAAACTCTTGGTCGATAGACGAAAGTTGTATACATTGTATACAACTGCGTTTAGATAATGATGAAAAAGATTCAATTGTTCTTCGATATACTGTCAACATTTCATGTCTGCAATACCAAAATTATGTACTATTCAGCTAAAATCTGTTCCACGAAAGTTTACAGAGTGGTTGCATAGGACGTATTTTGTTCTGATTCTGATTGGCTGATCAAAATTAATACATATTTACATAACAAAAGACTTGTGACAGTAACAGCACTGTACCAATTTAATTGTTTAACATACTGATAGATACTTTTAAAAAATTTCAAGTAACATGTACCCAAATTGTACGCCATGTTCATTTGGACGATAATTAGCGCTGTCACTGTCACAATTTTTTGTATACTATGTAAATATGTCTTCATTTTGACCGGAATCAAAATAAAAAACGTCCTATGTAATCATACTGCAATCTCTTATCGATCGAATTTGAATCGACGAGCTTAAGATACGGATATTTCCATCACTGAAATTTTTAAAAACTAACAGCCAGATTCTCGAAAAGTTTTAGTTAATCCTTAATTTTGAATTAGTTAATCTTATGGTTTTGCGATTTAAAAAAGTTAATTCAATTCACTTTCCGAAAACTAAATGGTAACAAGATGATACTAAAGTTTATTTAATTTTTTTGGGAATATGGTTTTGCTTAATTTGACAAATGCAAAATTTAGGGTTAGCTAAATTTTAGCTAAAACTCTTTTGAGAATTGGACTGTAAGTTTCTATACAAATGCAGCGTGCTATTGACACCCTTCCTGCTTTTGGAAGAAAAATAAAAACCAGGAAACCTAATTAAAACCAGGTAATTAGTAATGCTAGTGTGATTTCCTCGGGGACATTTGGTATGCATCCTCCGAGAGCTCCAGGCCATAGGGGGGGAGTGAACTCTTACTCTTGGTTACATGACATTACATATGGCACCGTGCGACAATGGGGCGTTCGCGCTCATGCCACCTTTGTCATGCTAATCCACGTATTGTGGCCACAATAGCCCGGTACATGTACACAATCTTATCTAATGCATGTCTTCCGGACCTTCAACTGATGTGAGAAGAGCTACGATGCCTGTCATTCATAGGACCAGGAATTTGCTGGCCTTTGTCTTGTTAATGTGCCAGTTTAAGACTTGTTTGTTACTTATTATAGTGTTAGATAAACTCCTAATGTGGTATTTGCTTATTTACTTGTTATTTGTTTTATTTAGGATCTGTTTAGTTTAACTATCTTGAGATAAAGTGACAGAGAACTCATCTGTCAGATAATTTAATATACCTACATATCACATAGAATCATAGCATAAATTAAACGGCGATATTTTAAAATGTATCCGACAGGTAAGTTATCTGCTATTTTAATAAAGATGCTCGTACATCAAATATATCTGCAAGACCAAATCTAAAGAAGGTTCATCAGAATTGAAAAACAGTTTTATTTTGTAGACGAAGATTCAAGAATAAAATTAAAATTTTTGGTAGAAATATTATTGTTGATATTTTCGCTTAGTTATCTTCGATTTCAGTTCATTTCCATCTCCGGACAAAGTCTCCAATAATTATCGACAAGATAATTGAAAAAATATCGCATCAGAAAATGGCATTCAGTATAATTATTACTATTTTTGCTATGATTTTGATTGAAAGAATAATAGAGAAGTCACGGTACCATAACAACCATTCCATGAGTACTTTATAATTTCTATGTTTTATTAGCATCATATCAAATGTCTTGTAATTGGAGTAATGACTCAGTGGTATAGATTCGGCCTGTGGATCCTGAGAACCCTGGTTCGATCTCCACAGCCGACAAACATTTTCACCAAAATTAAAATTACCCCTGTGGCTTCCCACCACTAACATCTTTGAGGACCGTGATTTGACGGTTAGTAACCGCACTTCACGCGCATAAATATATCACTTATCGAGATTTGTAATGAGTAAAAGGCGTGATGATATATTTATATTTTTATTTAAATGTCTTGTAAGTGTCAAACAATAAACGAACATATAAAAACGATTTAAGATGTTTCAAGAGAGGTGTTGGATAAAACTTTGTATTGGACTCGTGTGAAATGCGTACTAGTCACTCAAGAAAAGTAGCCACTCGCCGTTTGGGCATCGTGGCTAAACTTTTTCTTCCGTGACTAATATATCACATTCCACGCTAGTACAATAAATTATTATTACATCAAAGTGTTGCTAATAATTTGAATAATTTCCCTTTAAAATAGTTTATACTCTGTTTTTTAACCAGGAGGAGTAAATGCACAAGTCAGATTTACACTATAGAAAGTTACCAAAGAAAGTTACTAGATTTTTGTTCGCGCGAAATACAAAAATTTCTTACACATCTGCACTGTTTAAGTCTCGTGGAATTTATTTTAAAATACAAATGACATTATAAACTCTAATTTGTCACTCCGTATATTATTAGTTCTTAAAAGAACTGATTTATGTTAATGTCACAGAAATGCAAAAAACCAACAAGAAAACAGATAACCTCAAAACTTATGACAGCTCTAATAAATCAAATGTAAAATCTATGTACAGTGTAAACTGGATGAAGTACTAGCCAATCAGAAGCGTCAGTTTTAGCGGTTAAAATTTAAATTACTCCTCCTGGTTAAAAAACAGAGTATAGAAACATTTAACAGTGGTAAATATACGATGAGAAATATTCAAGACGATGTAAAACATTAAAATGCAAATGTAACTTTATCATCTAATCTCATAGTCTACAATCCCAACAAAAATCCTCCACATTCACTAAACACTCCATTCCATTGTTGTGCGCGACAAAAACTCACAGTGTTCAGCATTAGAAGGTCACAGCTCCTTCGTTCTGAAACCCAAAACACGTAGACGTACTTAGGATGCCTGGACTGCCAAATAACACATTAGAGACCGACGTCTGGGTGTTCTGCAAGAAATGCGATCGCCGCTCGGGATTTCTCCAAGCGCGAACGCGAGAGCGCAAAGATCGGGTGTTCATTTGAAAATGCTTGTACGCGTGTGTGATACGCAATGGGAACAGAACTTTAAATGGAGGTTTAGGATGTTACACTAGCAGTTTTTGTTATCTGCAATCTGGGAAAAGTTTTTCTTTTTTATATTAATCCTCCCTATTCTGTAACTCGATCATTATCTCTTAATGATCGGTAAGGTAATGGTAACCCTTATTTTTTATGATTAATCTACTGATTACCACTATTTCGCCATTCTGTGTTAAAAATAAGTTTTTCTGTTACTTGTATTTTAATTTTATTCATTTTGCTCTCGTACAAAACTACCAGTATAAAAAATATTATTTTCAAAACTTATGAAAGTAACCATAACATCATAAACTATTACGGAAAGTTTAAAATAACATACACTGGTATGTTAGTATAACGCATAATTCTAACATATCAGGTGAAGTTTCACTGATTGACAACAGATGGTGCTGCGATGAAAGAAAATAATAAAATAAATAAAAAGAATTTGTATCATTATTTAAATCGAAGTTTTGGCAGATTTTTCAACACATTTGCACAGATAAATATTATATTTTTAAATTAATAATTACTTATTTACTAATATTTTAGCATTATTTAATATTTTGACAATACGGTTAGTACAGTTGGTATTACAATACCTAATCTCAAACGTCAACGCTTACCTACAAAAACGCATCTGCTGTCAAAGTGTAACAACATTGCTCTTGTAAACTTTTTTTAGAAATATTTTGTGGTCGCATGAAAAATAGTATACATAACTCGCTCGAAAGTGTGATAACTGCTCGAGTACTTAAATCACTCGGCGCTGCGCGCCTCGTTTTTCAATTTGTATAATCGCACGTTATCTTAACTTTCGATGCTTGTTATGTAATATACTATTTTAACAATATTTTTTACGGAACTGGCAGTGAGCTGTCATTATATTACCTTTTTATAATAACAGCTATACGAGACAAAATGCATGAATATAACATAAAAATATCAGAGTAAATTATTCTAGTCTTACAATACCGAAATTGTGATCATCTGTAAAATAACTATAAAAAATAAAACTTATTATTAACTTATCGATCATTAACAAATATTGATACAGTTACAGAATATGAGGAATTATCTATTAATATTGCTAAATTGCAATCAACGAATCTTGCATAAAGTAGATTTTTTTGCAAATATTACTCCATTTAACATTTTGTAAACATAGAAATACGGCACAGTATGAAATAAAAATTGTATAGCTGCTTGCAGCATCGACGATAGAAAATGCACTGGAACTATTAAAATATATTTATTCAAAAAATGTCGGCAAAAAGTTTCTGTATAAGTTTGACTAAAGAAAGGTAGGGGCAGTTTAAAATTCCTGAAAGATAATTCGAATAAAAATACAAGTCCTCTATTATATATTTTTTATAAATTCGCAAGAACGAACGGAATGTATAAGCGCGCAGTATTTGACAAAAAAGACTGATTATGGAAATGAAAGATTTGTTCTGATCCGCGTCAGCAGTTCGGCCGCCAAGCGACAGTGTGATGCGACTTGTTATTCCGGCCGCGTCGCCTAGGCGGGATTCTATGCGTAACTTCGGGGATGCTTTCCAATAAAACGCACCAGGTCACCTTCGGCAACACGTGCGGCGTTTGCAGACATTATATTATCTGCCTGTCGGAGAAACGCCACAGAAATTATGATATTCCCTCACCGACATTTTTTAGGATTTAAATCGTTAAGTGAATATTAAAAATTGGGACACGCTTCAGAATTATGATGTTCATAAAAGACCGCATGATTCTATAAAAAGCAGAAGGTAAATATGAGTTATTCATTTTCTCTTTCTTCCTGTTAAACAGCGCTTCGGAAGGCATCTGTACCGCGGCCGGAATATGAACTGTTTTCACATTTACTTATATTTCTCCAAAATATGCAAAACATGAAACATTCACTCAACATTTAGTCATTACATTTGTCGTACAATTAATCACTGGCCAACATTCTTATTTAACATACAACTTTCGTTTCATCCAGGTATTTATGTACAAAACCTTCCATAATATCCATTAATTAATTTTTTTACCAACTGACATTAAAGGTAGGCTTTTGTTGACAATTGACAGATCGTAAAATGCTACTTTTACAGCCTAAACTGTAAAAGTGCTAAGGAAAAACAACAAATTTGACATTTATGATTAATTTAATAAATATAATTTCAATCGCATGCCACTTTTTTATTGTCGTGTAGGGTTAACATTCATTTGTCACTTCCCATTATATATATATTAGGTGTATTCCATTTGCCAGTTGGATCAGATCTAACTTACATTTACTGCATCAGATCATTTATTTATTTAGCTGGATTGCTTCGCTTACTTTATTTCCAGTACTAGAATTACTTATTCTATTTTACTTTGAAGTAATTGACTCTAATAAGTGCATCAGTTTGCTTAATTTAGTTAATTTGTCATGTAATCTAATTTATCTGAACTGATTTAAGGAAGCCAAGTGGCAAATGAAATACAGCTATAGTAAGTTTATTTATCCAACACCGACTCATAAGCTGTATTCCATTTGCCACTTGGTTCACATAAATCAGTTCAGATAAATTCGACACATGACTAAATGAACTGAATTAAGCAAACTAATACCATTATTGGGGTGAATTACTTCAAAGTAAATTAGAATCTATAATTCTAGTACTGGAAATAAGGCCAGCGAAGTAACCCAGCGAAATAAATAAGTGATTTGGATCAGTAAATGTAAGTTAGATCTGATCCAAATGGCAAATGGAATACGTCTAATATAAGCCTGTTACTATAGTTATTTGAAATAAATTGTAGCTGTATTCCATTTGCCACTTGAGCTGTATTCCATTTGTCACTTGGTTCACTTAAATCAGTTCAGATAAATTAGACAATTTGACTAAATGAACTGAATGCAGCAAACTGATGCACTTATTGGAGTGAATTACTTCAAAGTAAATTAGAATCTGTAATTCTAGTACAGGAAATAAAGTCAACGAAGTAATCCAGCGAAATAAATAAGTGATCTGGTTCAGTAAATGCAAGTTAGATCTGATCCAAATGGCAAATGGAATACGCCTAATGTCTTACAGTAATATTTATCTGTTAAAATTTGGTTTATCTTCAGGTTAAACTCGATGTGAAAGTAAATGAATTAATCTTCTGCAAAGAAAATGTTGTATGTTATATGCTCAGATAAATTATATTATAAAATAAATACCTAGTGAATATATTACAACTACACTGTCGTTCCGTTTCTCTAACACACTTTTTCTGTCTTCTAAAAGTAGACAAATTTATTAGACTCTTACAAACACATCATTAAGAAACACCAATCCTCTATTGACTTTGTTTCTCGTGGTGTAAGATTTGTAGCTCAAAATCAAAGTGACTATCGTGCGTTGGATATAGACGTCAATTTTCCTTTAGTGCTCAAATAACCATAACACAATGGTCCTTGGCAAGAAAATGATCCCTGCTCTTGTGTGCGACGCATACCTGGCATAACTACAGACCACTCGACCGAAACGTGCTGTACATAAAAGGGAATAACCGTCTTTCTATTATCTGCATTTGATACAAACTCCAACCTTACTGCTTACAACGTTACAACGTTATAATGTTACATTTTAACAGTCGAGATGATTGTTTCAATTTAATTACATTAACAGAGTAAAGATTTCAACTGGTTCTAATTCGGATACAATATTTTTTGTTGAAAAGATATTATTACTTATAAAAATAAACGAAAATTCAGGATAAATATTGCAGGATTTTCATAACAACTTCTACGAGCCCGGTCCCACTTCAGTTGGCCAATTTTATTTTTTCGTTTGATGTTATTTTTTACAGTTTATTTCTCATGCAGTATGCAAGAAAATGAAATGAAATTTGAATGAGACATATTCTAATATGTTGTTAATACACAGATAAAATTTTAAGTCAATCGATACATACATCTAGAAATGACAGCCATTGAAAGAGGAAGTAAACATTTCTGTTTTAACTAAAAAAAAATTGTTTTATTAAAAAACTGTATGATAATAAAATTTGTTTTAAATAATAATTAACTTCTATTTCATCCGCCAAACTGCCCACAAGATAATAATCATGATAGTTCATTGGTGTGTTGATTTAGTATATGTGAAGAAAAAAAATGAGAGTTACACTGCTACACATTTTGTGTTTAAGGTATATTTAATGTTAAATTTAGTTAAAAATGTTGAAAATTAATTGCAGAATTTAGTAAATGTAAGATACCTGGGTTTTTGGTATTATTTAAATTTTTAATGAAACATTTGATTCGGGCCAACTAAAGTGGGAAAGAGGTCGTATGTTTTTATCTATCAAACGTTAATAAAATAGTATTCTAAAAAAAAATGTTTAAAACAAAAGTAAAAAATTAGTTATTTCTGTTACATAAATAACTATTTTTTACATAAATTATGTATCAAGGGTGAAAACAGGCGTTTCTGGCCCGTGGCATGATTATTAGCACTAGACGCAAATCGCTGAGGGCTAATAACATGCTCAGGATCAGAGACGCTAATTTCACCCGTGGTACTTGCAATATTTTATGCACAACAAAATAACATTTAATTATATGTTTAAAAAATTTAAATATGTACATAGGTTATTGTCAAAATAACATTTTGTAAAATCAAGTATTCGAAATTAACCAAATTTGTCATTTTATGGGCCAAAAACAAGTATTTAAACCCGATTTTTAGGGCTAAAACACATGAATTTTGGCCCGATTATGCATAAACTTTATTTTATCGTATATTTTATAAAGCCTGTTAACATGATTTAAAATAACATAGCTCATTACTTTAATTTTTGTTATGTTTCATTAATGATCATAATGTAAGTGGAAATTCCATTTGTAATTTAATCTTTTCGTGTTTATTTTTTAGGGTTTCAAATATTTTTTAATGTGCACATGCATACGTGTAAATAATTGTTTAAACCGGACGTACAAATTGCAATAATTATTGATGCGTCACAATGATGAAGAAATTATAAATTGTCAGTCATGATGATATTTCATTTTCGTCAATCTGTTGCTTGTGTATCCAATTTATAATGTGAATATTACTATTCATATTATTTGTCTAGCTAATGAATATATTTAAAAAGAAATATTTTTCTTCGTTTATAATCATAACCTTAGGACAATTGTAGCTCATTGGTACCACGTTTATTTTATTAACAATTTGTACTAAAATTCATCCTCATTATAGTGGTTTGAATACATTTTCAAAAACATTTTGGAATACATTGATGTTGTTGCATGATGGGTGTTAAATTTCAACATACTAGATTTGTCGAGTACCTACAATAATCACCTGCCCCCGAATCGCGCCATGTAAATTCTATTACGAACGATAGAACAAGTAAAAATTATGATTTTTCCTAATATAGCATAAAATAATCGGTGCTTTTTATATCAGATAGTGCACAAATGATGTAAACTACATTTCCGCTGCAAAATAATTTAGAATGGAATACCAATTTGACCATTTGACAATTATCGCTTGAATTCTATTATGGAATTCTATACCGCGCGATTCCACTACTGGGCTTTCAGGCTTTCAAAAACATCCGACCTTATGTAATATAACAAAAAGTTTTATTTTGGTCTCCTCTATAACACTGTAATTTTTAGTGACAACTATGCAATGAAAACAATAACTGTTACTTAATTATAAATATTAAATATATAGACTTTTTCTGCCGAATTTGAATTCAGTAATAGTTGTGGAAAGGTATAATTACAATATTTCGATGAAATTGCCAAGTAATATCTAATATTTATAACCTATCTGACAGTCACAGTGACAGTTATTATTTCCATTGCGTAGTTGTTACAAAAATTATAGGTGTAATTAGCAGACTTTTTTTCTAAATAGTTCAATTATTTTCTTAAAAGATACCTAATTTTCATCGCAACTCGACTAAAAACTGTTTCCCCACGGTAAATATTTATCTTAGCTTTAAAAATATAAGATAATGATTTATTTTATTATTTTTCTGAAGTACCATTAGCTTCATTATATTTAATTTTATAAAAAAAACAAAAAATATACAATTAATAGCACGTATCGGCAGTGGGTATCTACTGTCGTCATCAGGTGAACTGATACTACTGATACTACAGTAGTATCAGTTCACCTTTTTTTCTTCTTATAAAATAAAATATAATAAAGATAATGAAAGATCAAAATAAAGTGTTATTAAACATTTATGTCTCTATATATGTGGAACATACGTTACAATAGAACATCGTAGTATACAAAATAAGTAAACAGTAAAGTTAAGGTAGAGACATATTCCAATTTGATTTTATACGCTGGAAATATTCCCTAATGAAATTCGATATTTTGTTAGTTGAATATGAAGGTAAAAACTCATACAATAATACAGATATCAATCTCTAATGTCTGAGAAGTAAAAACGGTTAGATTTCACATGATAATTACATCCCATAATAAAGTTTCTCGTCGGTGAACTTGCGAAATTAATAATGTATGTTTAGCAGCTTGTTAAAATTCAGTTATTTCGTTGAGAGTCAAACATGATTGATGTCGAATTCAACAGCACCGATACCTGTTAACATATGTATGGTTTGTGTTTTCAACGAACTATAAAGCATGTCACAGCATTTGTATTCAGTTTTTAATGCGTTTTTTCCTTGGGAAGATTTCTCTAACTTCTTGGATATTACTAGAATACAAATGGTTGTCGTGTAATTTTACAGAGATTCTAGAAAATTCATAGTTTTATACAGAATAATCGGAATTATAATTCAACTTGTGAATAATTACTTTTGGTAGATAATGAAAAATAATGAACCTTTTAATTTTAAATGTCTTATTTGTATGATTGATGTTCGACAAAACACATCGTGTGTGATGAAAAATAATAGTGTTCCATCATGGCAAGATGTTTAATACACACAATTTTTAGTTATTTTTAGTTTTAGCCCAGAAAAGCGGGAATGCGTGTTATACTTGCGTACATAAATATACGTCCATAATGTATGAAATAAAATATTATATATACATTCTCGACTTTTACTCATTATCTAATGTGTCACTCTGCTGTAGCAGATCTCAAAAAAGTAATACATTTTGCGCGTGAAGTGCGGAAACCAGACGTCAAATCTCGGCCGCCAAAATTATTATTGGAGGTGAAGCCATAGGGGTAATTTTAATATGGTGAATATAAATTTGTCGACAGTGGTAACCGAACCCGGGGTTTCAAATCCACAGTCCGCGTTACCACTGAGGTATCTATATAATTTTTTCAGAAATTTTCGGGTCAAATCAAATATTCGCATTATACACGGGTGCGTGTTATATTAAAGATTTTATGGTATATTAAAATACGGTTATGTTATTTATTATTATAAAATTTTATTCTCTATTTATTATGTAAATTGATTAATAAATAGAAGTAATGTTTAGAACATACCAGAAATTAAGTTAACATTATAAATATGTTTATCATATTTTAGTTATTAGTATTAGGTACTAATAAACAAATTAACTGACGTATTTTGATAGATCTTCGCTATAAGAATTATTTATATATCTTTAATTTATTTAGCGGTTTTTGAAATTACTTCCGCAAAAACATACTGTCAAGTATATCTATATAAAATTACAGTTAATTACATTACATACTTTAATATTCGATCATTTATGAACCTAAAGCATTTAATGCAATATTAATTATCTCTGGTACGACTAAAACGATTAATTGTTATTTTAATACCAATAACGGAAAGATTGTTTTAGATACTGAATTTCATCTCAACAACTTTTATTTAAAGCATTCTTTTTTAAAATAATTTGGGAAGCAATGACCACGGAAAAACTGTTCTGTTATGTTAAAACGCCTATTGCGCGCAGAGTACACTGCTCAGTAATGGGTAAAAGGTGAAATGATATATAGTCAATTTAAAAAGCAATTCATCTTTCTATTTGAATTAGTTTATTCAGCTAACTTAGTAATAGCTTGATTTATTTGTATCGATTTAAATAGGCCTAGTGTCAAATGGAATAGGATTCTTACTATTTGAAAGTTGAAAGCATAGCAAGTTAATTTTAAGAATGCGTAGATCATGACACTGCAGATTTAAGTTAAGGCATGTTTACAACACCAAATCTTGCGGTCTCCCAGCCATGTGGGAGAGAGTACACAGACTGTCGCCTGTGTCTGAATCCCTAGAATAATGAATTATCTAAATTCGCGAAACGTGATAATGGTTCTTATCATGCTCTTTGCGCGAAACTTTTTGCACTGAAAAACTTAATGCAACAAAGCCACCGAGCACTGCATTTTAACATTAAGACAATCGTAAAAACTTGTTTAATTTATGAGTATCGTGTCGAGAAATAAGAATTTTTATAGTTGGATTTATGATACAGACATCATTTCGGAAATAAGTGCACTATGGTAATTTCAATGGTAAATTTGTATGCATAGCAATCTGACTTTAATATAATGTCGTAAACGTTACTGGGATGCATTTTGGATTGGAATCGGGATCATAAATTATGCTGGGTTTTGATTACAAATGTAATTCTTATTGTTGTAAGAGCTAGCTTTGCATATAATCACAATAAGATAAATAACTTTTGTATGCATAATTTCAATAACATTGATTTTCTTTCTTCATACAAGTTAATTATATTATTATTTCATCTATGATAACACAAGCTAGATAATGAATTCTAACAATATTTGATTAAAAACGTCCTTTTAAGTTCTCAGAAGATAGAATAGTGCAGAATCGGATTTCGGATTGAACAATTTGATCCCAATGGTGCAATGGCAAATGAAATGAAAAATATCTAAATATTTTTCACTAGTTTGAAGAGAAGAAGTAACTTAAGTACTCGTAATAATGTTCCATATTTAGTTTCTTGAACTGACAATCGTAAAAATATGTTTCTCATTTCTTAAAAAGTAAATACTTAACAATTACTGAAATCTATGGTAACTCAGTTGAACACAGTAGCAAATCTTGCACATATGGAATACATCCCACTGATTGAAAAGAGAATTTAAGACGAATTCAAAGGTTCCAAAATGAAATTATGATAAAATCCCAATTTTTCTGTCAATAAAATTAGATAACATTTATTTTTAAAATCAAACATAAACAGAAAAATAAGTAATACATTAAGTGATACTCTTTCGAAAAATTATTGTTTTACGAGACTCTAATGACTTTCTTATATTTGATCATTTCTTACAAATTTTACGAACAAAAAGGAATCACAATTTATAAAATCCCAAATTGAGATTCTGTGTTTATTAAGCCATAATTGTTTTTAATAAGGAAATAGGAGTAATAAGTTGGTAAATTAATTAAATAAAATACTACTCAACGTTTGGATTACTTGGCTTTTGGTATAATTAAAACTTTAATATTACAATGGGATGGCTAGCACAGTGGTAAGAAGTCGGCCTGTGGATCCTGAGGTCCCTGGTTCGATTGCCATAGGCGACAAATTTTCATAATTTGAAAAAAGCTATCCCTGTGGCTCCTCCACCACTAACATGTTTGGGGGCCGTGATTTGACGACTGGTAACCGCACTTCACGCGCAAAAATATATCACTTACCGAGATCTGCTTTAGCAGAGTGCCACACTCAGCAATGGGTAGAAGGCGTGATGATATATTTATTTATTTATTTATAATATTACATGTAAGTAATCCAAAGAAAACGTTAGGTAGTATTTTATTTGATTCATTTACCTACTTACTACTCCTATTTTCCTATTAAAAAGGAATCACTATTTGATTAAAAAGCCTAAAATCTCATTTCCTGTCAGTTTATCTATATGCCGGACATGTCAGTATTTTTGAATATGCTTTAGTTCGTCTAGTTTAAAATCAATATCAAATGATTGATCGATATTACCTCGTATTACTTGGCACCAATTTACTGCTTCTAATTATACATTCCCACAAGAACAATTAATAATTTGAACATAGTTATAGCCTTCAAGAGTCCGTTATCCAGTTATCCTTATATTCTGCAGTCGACATCGCAGTCAATTTCACACAGGCACCTTTTTAATTTTCATTCAACCGTGGTGTTTCAATTTCCTGAATAGAAAGACTCGAATCGTCGAACACAATTACTCGGCCATTGTTACACATAATGGTATTTTTGCTCGGTGATGCGTCAACCATGTGCAACTTGCAGATTACTTCGTAACCTGTTTATCGGACTGCGCGTCTGCCTACAGTTAATTAACAGCTTTATTTACTGCTTTATGTATCCGGAACATTGTAATTTTGTTCCTGTGCGTCCAGGAATGAAAAACTGCCCGCAAAAAGTCGGTATTGTGAGCCGATGTCGATATGTAATGGCAATAGTTGCAGACGAGCGCTGTCAGTGCATTGATCATCCAATGAATGCTGCAGATTTTGTATAAAGAATGAATTGGATATTGTGTGGTGTTATTTAGCTGTCATGGTAAATTTGTTTTGTGGGTGCAGCTTAATATCAAATCATTTTTATGTTTTATAATTCATGATCCCTCTTTTATTTCTTTGGGCACTTAATTAATCATACTATTTTCTATAGTGCTTATATATAACAGATATGTTTTAGATTGATGCCGCTATGTTCTGCCAAACATCATCAATGTTTCTGTCTTTTTAAGCGCGATAAAAATTTTATTTGCTTGTTCTTTAGTAACTATCAACTTTACGTTTACAATTGAAAGGATAAATGTAACCTTTTCATAGTAGTCGTAAGACAATTTATCAAAAATTTCAGTTGAAATGGTTCAAAATATCATTTTTTAAAAATTATGTTTCTATATACATAGTTTAAAATATGAGAAATCGAATGCTGTTGAACGTATTTTCACATCTTTTTTAGTTTTCGAGTTACAGCGATTTTTCATGTTTTTCAAATTGAAACTTTGAAATGCTATATCTCGAAATCTAAAAGAGATATCGAAATGCTGTTTAAACCAGTGTACTTCTCGTGCTTTAATAATATAATAACAAATTTAAAAAATTGAATTTTTTTTTGATTTTTTCGAAATTTTTCATTACGATATTTCAAAAAGTTGCCAAGATAATGAAAATCTGTAAACACCAGTGAATTCCTCGACAAAAAATACGTAAGCATGCAAAATGTTAGGATAAAATTCTCACGCATACATTTTTTATTTCAAAAAAACGAAAATCGGCTAAAAATCCTAAATTTTGACAGGGTTTACCTTAAGATTTTTTCGATTTTTGGTCATTTTTAGTTTTTCTGTAATAAAAAATCTATCCGTGCGATTTTCGTCGTGAAAATTTACATACCCATGTATTTTCATGCGAGAAATTCACTGGTTTTTATGATCATCATCAAAGCATCATAAAGCACATATATGTTATTTATTTTTACATGCTTTAATTAAAAACATTAATGATTTTCGAAATGAGAATAGTAAGCATGATTGCAATCGTCCTCTACTTCTTCAAACATTTTACTACCGAATCATGTAATTACCCCAATTACAGTCCTGCAAGAACAAAAAATCTATCCTAACTTCAAAAGGAAATCGTTCAAAGTTTCGTTACAGCGGAATGCAAGAATAAATATCAAGAAATTCTGTGCAGCAGCTCGCCGAATCGTTGCCTTATATGTACAACATAATTATCAGGTGGAACTGTCAACAAGTGTACCGTTCACATATACATTTATCACTGGAAATGTCTCCTAGATGTGACATTATCATCAACTAACTCACTCGAATGGTGCTTATTATATTCCCGGGAATGTATTTCGCGAAAATTAATTTTGCGCGCTGACTAAATGAGATAATTACGAGAGGAAAGATTTTACATTTATAGGTATTTATTTGTTTTGTTTACTCATTGTTTGCAGGTTTATGTAAATAAAGGTTTCATTGTCTTTGTTCATGTCTTATTTATTTTTATAGATGTTCATTTGTTTGATACGAGTGTTTAACATTGATTACTGTAATTAAATGTGATTGAAGAAACAACGGAATAAGTTAATCATAATTAGAAAAGCATTTTATTGTTATAATGTAATAGAGTAATTTCTTTTAAGTGCACAAGATAAATGCATTTTTATAAATTAGAATTGAATTTATATTTATTTATTTTGTATCAATTGACTATAAATCTAGATCGACATCTTAAAATAAATGGTAGCAAGGTATTTTAGAAATTGTTAAGCCGATTTCTATCATATTTGGACGGTACTTCTATCTTTTTTTTAACTCAAATTACAGTTAGGATACATAAATATTAACTCACAATCGTAAAATAAAATTTTGTATCCATCTTAAACAATTGACTATAAATATAGATCGACATCTTAAAATAAATAGTGGCAAGATATTTTAGAAATTGCTAGGGCGATTTCTATCATATTTGGACGGTAGTTCTATCTTTTTTTAACTCAAATTACAGTTAGGATACATAAATATTAACTCACCATCGTAAAATAAAATGGCGGTGAACTATCTTTGAAACTTTATACCGGACGATTCACATCAAGAAGCTGATAATTTTGTTTCTAAAACGAAATTATAATTTTCACGTTTTCAAAGCGAACAGTTTTGTGCCACTGTTTTCAAATGAAACGTCACAAAGTTTTGTAATTGTTACCGACATCTGGATTAATTTAATTAATTATTCGTTTGTTCGTTTCACCGATATTCTGTTATGCAATGTTAACTTCAGTAGTATCCAAAATGCAAATTTTGATTCCGTTATCAATCCATGCCCTTAAAATTAATGCACAAAGACGTGTTTATAATGTGTTGATCCTTTGGTTGATTTGCTATTTAATAATAAAATGTTTTTAAATTTTTAAACTTAATATATGTAATTACATTTATAAGTTTTTAATTATTTACAAAATAATACTTTAAAATAATTATTATTTATACTTCTTTCAAACAGTTGTTACAAAACTTGCAACACATCATTTGACGACGTCCTTCGCAAAACTGTGAAATTATATATTATGACAAATGATGATAATAACTTAAAACACGGAATGCAAAAATTTCTGCTATTCATGAAGTACTTTAAAAATCAGTTTTCGTCATTTATTTCTTCACTTTATTATAGACGTTCATTCATAGCGCATCACAATAAAAATATAATAAAATGTGTATCAATTGAGTTGTGTGTTATTATTTTGCTGTTGTTTTGAAAGAAAGTAAAATGAGTTTTCTAGTGGATGGTGTGTTGTTTCCAGTGGCAACTATAGCAATTATAGTGACAACAATTATCGTAATTTACTTTAAATATTATGCGTTTACATTTTGGGAGAAACGAGGAATACCATATCGTACGCCGTCAATTCCTGCCGGTAATATCGGAAACTCTCTGATCGGTAAACAAAGTTTGGGCGAAATCATACTGGAATTATATCAGGAATTCAAACAGAAAGGCTACCCTCATGCGGGATTTTACTTCTTAAATTCTCCTATTTACATGCCGATGGATCCAGACATTATCAAACACATCCTCATGAAAGACTTTCAACATTTTGTCGACCGTGGAGTTTATTACAATGAAACGGATGAACCGTTGTCTGCGCATCTTTTTGCTCTTGAAGGAATGAAGTGGAAGAACCTGCGAGCTAAATTATCTCCGACCTTCACTTCCGGAAAAATGAAAATGATGTTTCAAACTTTAGTCGACTGCAGTGACGGATTGAGAGCAGTTTGTGACGAAGCGGCAACAAAAAACGAAGTACTTGACATTAAAGACATTCTCGCTCGCTTCACAACTGATATTATTGGATCTTGCGCTTTTGGTTTGGAGTGCAACAGCCTGAAGAATCCCGATGCAGAGTTTCGAAAAATGGGGAGAAGAATTTTTGAACAAACAACTTGGGAAGCAGCCAAAACATTCATAGGCGTCAGTTCGCCATCTCTTGCAAAACTTTTAAACATTCGTCTTTTTCCTGAAAATGCATCTAATTTCTTTCTGGAAGCTGTGAGACATACAATCGATTACAGAGAAAAGAACAACATGAAAAGGAACGATTTTCTCCAACTGTTAATTCAGTTAAAGAATCAAGGCAGCATCGATGGAGACGACAATTCTGCGGCTGAGAAATCCGTCGGAACGAGTATTACTTTTAATGAAGCTGCAGCGCAAGCTTTTGTTTTTTTCTTGGCGGGATTTGAAACTTCTTCAACCACAATGACTTTTTGTTTATTTGAACTGGCCTTAAATAACGATATTCAGGAGAAATTGCGACAAGAGGTTCTCAAAGTACTTAAAGAAAATGGCGGCAAAATCACCTATGATGGCATCATGAAAATGACCTACATGGACAAAGTCATTAATGGTAAATATAATTAGGGATTTAAGATAAATTTGATCAATCAAAATTAATCATTAATTGATCATGTATGGCTGGAAGCGCGACTAATATATATATATATATATATATATATATATATATATATATATATATATATATATATATGCCACAGGACTAAAGCGCATTATTTAATCCTGAGGGAAATAATCACTTGAATGATTAAATACACTTGGTATATACGAGTAATATACTATTGTAGAAAATGTGCATAATACAATAATTACAGGCTAATATAAAGTACCATAATTACACTGTATGTTCACAAGCAACAGTTCGTGGATTCAATTGTCAGTAATAATATAACAAGAAAGTAAGAATAAATTGAAAATAATTTGGCAGATCTTTCGAAAACTTGTTGCCAGGCAATAGTCACAAAAGCTCGTAGGGCTTGAGTGGCTATTGCCAAATGGCAACAAGTTTGAGAAAAATACTGGAGAGTTATTTTCAAATTTATCGAACTCTCGATTTATATTTAATTAGATTATTTTTTGACTTGTTGATGTCGATTAATTCAACTTAAAAGATTTTGAACTAGGTTCATATCGATTGATTACTTATTAATGTATTCTTGGAAGTTGTTTCCAAAATTTGTTGGTGTATTTCTGTATCTGAAATGGAACTAAATCGATTTTGTTTCACACATTTTACTTGACGTGTTGACAGTTTTAAATAATTATTTGACAACTACCTATCTTTTGTCACAAACAAAAAAAACCTACAGAGATTATTCCCGGGAATAATCGCAAAAGGTTTATTCTCAGTATAATAATGACAGGATTGGTTAAAACGCAGACACGTTACATACAATAAAGCATTTCATTGGTTTTGAGAAACGTCAAAAAATAATCACTGATTTCAACTTATAACTACAATAAAACTCTTTACGGAAAATTCGAATTCCATTGAAGCTATAAAACACTTCAACTACAAATTAGAATAAATTTTCTTTCATTTATAAATTTGCTGTCCTCTAGAAGAGGAAATAAATTCCAATTACAATTGAACTCGCGAACTTTCACTTACCCGAGGGTTGTGGTTAACTGCTTTATTAAAAGATATTTTTATAAAAGAGCGAATCAACTTATTAACTTTAAGAATGTATTTCATTTTTGAAAACTTTTGTTTAAATTCATAAATAATGACTGAAACCTCTACCAAAACCGTTGCTATATTTCAGGAGAAACTTTGACCATAAAACTCATTAACAATTAACAATTTAATTACAGAAACACTTCGTAAATATCCGCCAGTATTATTCCTGAATAGACAATGCACATCCAGTAAATATAAAATACCCAATTCACAGCTGGTTCTAGAGAAAGGAACAAACATTTTTATACCGGTATTCGGTTTACACAAGGACCCGGAATTCTACCCGAATCCGGAGAAATTCGACCCGGAGCGGTTCAACGATGAGAATAAAGCTAAGAGGCATCCGTGTGTTTACCTTCCTTTCGGGGAGGGGCCAAGAGTATGCATTGGTGAGTGTGGATTTCAATCAATTTGCATTTGAATCTCATTAATTTTCCTTCGTACTTTTTACAGGATTGAGATTTGGAATGATGCAGACTAAAGTTGGACTGGCTGTTCTTCTTAGCAGGTATATTATTTCTATGAATAAGAAAACTCAATTGCCTCTTAAGTTTTTTGCCAAATCTTTTATACTTACTTCTGAAGGAGGTATTTGGCTTGACGTTAACAAACTTAATTCAACATGATTCATTATTTTATAAATTAAAACTGCTTTTATTTGTGATTCGGTATTGTTCTTCTTCAACTTCAACAGTAATTCATCATTATAATCTGGATTTTAGAAATTCGCTTATTTTGTATTATTAAGGGCAGAAAAATTATGATAAAATTAAAATTTTAATAAAAGATTTACTATCAAAGAATCATATTTCATTTTGCCTATTTGATTTCTTTTGCTGATTTTACCTATTTTAATTTTAATTGCATGTTTTAGGCATTTTCGTCCTTTTCTATCAGTTTTTATTGATTTGAATTATTTTTATTTAAAACAATTTTAATTTGGAGATATTATTTCAACACTTATACACTTATGTCATCTTTTTCTAATTATCCTTTACCGTCAGAAAAAATATTCTTGGCTAACTCTGCAAAATTGTTCAACAGAATCTTTTTGTGCTCCATTAGTAGTATTTTGTCCTGAGACATTTTCTTAAGCTTTTTAAATAAAAAGAAGTCCGATGGCGCTAAGCCAGGGATATAATGTTAACTCTAAAAATCCACAGTCATTGATTAATTGCTGAACTTCATTTGTTTTATGAACCCGACAATAATCGTGACTCATTTGATTAATAAATAACCCTTCACAAATTTTTATAAATTGCACAAATTAAATACAACTTCGCACATGTAATTGTAAATATCAGATCTATTTTACAATAACGTGTTTGACATCATTGCTTTTTTGTTGCATGGATAGGTAAATAACACAAAAATATACCCTTGTATTTTATAAAATTAACACTGTTTCTATGTGTTATTTTGACTTTACTATAAGAATATTCTTTCTGAAATACGTTGTAGATTTAAAAATAAAAGATTTTAAATAGAATGTAGTTTTTTTCCCATTGCGTCGTCTTGGAATAGTATTCGATATTATAAAATTGTAATGAAGAAAAGTTTTCTTATTCCTTTTCTATTGGTGCGACAAGAATTTTATCAATATTTATGCAAGTCCAAGGAGTAAGTTAGGGTAGATGTTAAAGAATAACTTTCTGTATTTAAATGAGAAACTTTGAAATGAATATTCATATAAATATGTTGGAAATTACTGTGTAAATTCTGTGGTTCAGTTGTAATTTACATATTAAGCATTTAATGTTTTAATGTTACTCTCCTCGACAATTAGAAATTGTCTAAATATTGTCTTTCAAATTTAGAATAGAAGTTATCTGTTATCTCTTAACACCATCAATACCAATTCATCTGTCACAAAAATGTAAAAATATCGCATCAAAATTATAGCATAAATTACACAAATAACTTTTTTCAACATTCCTTGTAAAAATTACAATTCCTTTTCTTTACTTGAGATAGTAATCATTTTCCTCACTAGCGATGAAAGTAAATTACATTCATCACTTATAGGCGTATTCCATTTGTTATTTGGATCAAATCTTACTTATATTTACTGAACCAAATCATTTATGTGACTGATTTACTTCGATCACTTTATTCCCAGTACTAGATTTATTGATCCGGATTCAGCTTGAAGTAATTCACCAAAATAAGTACATCAATTTGCTTAGTTCATTTACTTAGTCATGTTGTCTAATTTATCTGAACTGAAATAAGTGGCAACTGAAATATAAGCTGTATTCCATTTGCCACTTGGTTCAGTTAAATCAGTTCAGATAAATTTGACAACATGACTAAATGAACTGTATTAAGCAAACTGATTCACTTATTGGAATGAATTACTTTGAAGTAAATTAGAATCAGTAATTCTAGTACTGAAAATAATGTCAGCGAAGTAATCCTGCGAAATAAATGAGTGATCTGGTTCAGTAAATGTAAGTTAGATCTGATCCAAATGGAAAATGGAATACGCCTATAGTCAGTGAAGGAAATGGTCACTATGACAATTCAATTGAGAGAAGGAAATGTCATTTTGAAAAAAAATTACATTAGACATATTCCATTTGCCATTTGGATCAGATATAACCTACATTTTCTGAACCAGATCACTTATTTATTTCGCTGGATTACTTCCTTGACTTTATTTCCAGTACTAGAATTACTAATTCAAATTTACTTTGAAGTAATTTACCCCAATAAGTGCATCAGTTTGCTTAATTAAGATAATTTAGCCATGCTATCTAATTTATCTGAACTGATTCAAGTGAAGCAAATGGCAAATTGAATACAGCTAAAATTTTTCTTTGTGGTGACTAAGGAAACGTATTATGCACTTACTAATACAACTCCCTTTATTTACATAAAATAATGATTATATTTCTTATATTGATTAACAGAAAATTTTTCTCATTTAATGTTGAAAAATATTACATGTAACATACGTGGAAAAGGGCCATTGCAAAACTCGTACTCGTTTTGCAATGAAACCTTTTCTGCACTAGCACTATAGTATACTACTGTTACTAATACGATATTTTTCACATATCTGACAAGTGAATTTATCAGTTTATCTCAGCATTGTAAAACTGATTTTAAGCCAGTCTGTTTATTGTATTTTCACAGGTATCAAGTATCTTTGAATGTCAAAACAAAATTGCCAATAACTTATGATGCAAAAACAATTGTTTTAACTACAAAAGGAGGGGTATGGCTGAACATAAGAAAAATTTAAACTGAAAATTATATAATGTTATTCCTATGTTGTTTCTGTATATAATTAATGAAATAAATAAAGGAAATGCTTATTATTTTAAAATGTTATAATTATCTGTCATTCGACATATTTCGATAATTTTATTGATTAATTTGTTTACAAGTATAAAAAAGAAAATGACATTTGTTTTTATTCCGTTCACATATTTGCTTTGTCTAGATCTGATAAATATATGTGTTCTGAGTGTGATAATAATCTGTCTCCTATAACTTGTGTTGCAACTAGTATAAAATATTAAATAAATAAAATCTAATTATAAATTGGAATATTAAGGTAATTTTATAATTCTGTTAAATTAAAAAAAGCTGCGACTTGTCAAAAATATAAGTTAGTGTTTTTTTAACAGTTATGTTGGTAACAAAACAAAAACAATTAAAATTTCAATATTTTTGACAGATAATCAATATTTTTTCTATATTGCGAATATTGTAAATGTTTACTGATTTTATTAGTAATATTTCAACACCGACAATTTACAATTTTGAGTTTATATGTCATTCATCTGTCAGATTTAAGATCATTCATACCACTTCTACAAAATAAAAAGCGCCAAAAACAGTGTGCTTATAGACCTCCTTAACGATGTGTTTATAGTGCGTTTATAGATTTATAAGAACACCGAAATATAAAAAATATGCTTTTGCTCTGTAAAAATAATTACATATATCAAAACATATGAATATGAATAACCTTGCAATTAATAAATTTTATTATTTATTTGTTGTACATCGTTTAGTAATGTGAGATTAGATTATTACACGTCATTTGTTATTTAGAGAAAAGGTGAAGAATTACGATAAGTGAATCGTTTAAATAGGAGAATTTATTTCTGATATCTGCAAACTGCAGTAAATCGTCATATAGTGTCGTCTTTATTCACAGTAAGTGTAATATATTTTTTCTTCAAACATCATAAAAGAGACACTTTATGTGACTTTTTTTATTTCTATTCCGACAAAGTAAAAGTAGCTACTATAAAAAAAAAAATAATAATAAGTATCTGTATATGCAAACGTATATGACAGGCAATCGTAGCTCAGTGGATAAAAGCGAGGTAAAACTTGCGTTTCTTAATTAGCAAGCAAGAGGTCGTGCGTTCAAATCTCAATGACTTCTACTTATATTCAAAAAAATACGATTGCATCTGAGTGGTTCGGTTTCCACTATAAGCTGTAGGCTCCCTGTACTGTAATTTCCTGTTGTGCAGAGTAATAAATAAATAAATAAATGTTTTTGATTATATTTGAAATAATAAATTTATTTTTGTCATTTTCACGTTTAAAGAAAAATACCATATGTCATTCGAAGATAAGTGACTATGTGCTTCGTATGAAATTGTCCGATTTTCTTCACCTGTCGTGCAAACTTACACATCTAGGCACATAGTATTTACTCCTAATAATATAATATACCAGTGGTTCCCAAACCGTGCCGCGGCGTGCTTACAAGGGCGCTGATAATTTTTCCAATATTTGAGAAGATGTGCAGTGAACAACAGGTTCACCCGTCTATTATTATTCGAAATATATTTCTATTTAATATTTATACATGAAAATTAAAAAAATTAAACAATCTAACCTTATAAAGTGTGAAATGCAACTGTTAGTTTATTAGAACAATGTTTTCTCTTGGGGAGCAGTGAATAAATTCTGATACTCTAAGGGCAACCTGAACTCAAAATGTTTGGGAACCACTGCAATATACTATTTATTTATCCAGTAATTTTTTTGTCATCATAAAAATATTTTTTAATTTAGAGACTGTAAAGATCTAATTTTTATTATTTTTAAGATAATCATTTATTGTGCAATTAAAATTCAATTATTCTTTTGGAAATCAAAATAAATTAATATTACATACTAATAATTATTATTATAACTTTTGTAGATTATGTATCCAGTCGCAGAAGTCGTAATAGCTTTTGTACTCCTATTTTGCGCGCTAATATTATATTTCTTATACGCCTATACATATTGGTGGCGAAAAAATATATTCTACTTAAAACCAACGATACCATTCGGCAACTTTAAATCCTTATTAACAGGAAATCAAAATACAACAGAACTATGTCGAGAATTATACCGCAAAATAAAATCAAAAGGCCAGAAATATGGAGGTATTTATTTCATGCAGACACCAATAATTATGCCGACAGATCCTTCCTTAATAAAAAGGATTCTTGCAACAGATTTTGAATATTTTAGCGACAGAGGAGCATATTTTAATCCTGAAATAGATCCATTACTACAACATTTGTTTTCTATATCTGCTGAACCTTGGAGAATACTACGAACAAAACTAACACCAACTTTTACTTCCGGAAAAATGAAATCTATGTTTGACATTATTCATTTGTGCAGCAAAGGTCTTGTTGAAGCTACAGAAAAGCAATTAGGACAACCAATAGAAATTAATGATTTATCTGTGAGATACACAGTCGATACTATTGGACGATGCGCATTTGGAATTGAATGCAATTCATTGCAAAATCCAGAAGAAAGATTTAGAAAAATCGCTGAAAAAGTTATAAATCCTCCAATGACAAACGGACTTAAATTATTGATGTCAGCAATGAGTCCCACAATTCTAAAGTTAGGAAACTTATCAATAATGGAGACGGAAGTAACGAAATTTTTCCTTGAAATAGTTGAACAAAATATTGAATACAGAGAATCAAATAATATTCAAAGGAATGATTTTTTCCAACTCCTGCTGGATATGAAGAAACACGATGAAAAATTAGGGGAGAACTCAAACTCGAAAATGAAAATTACTTGGAAGCTCATGGCCGCACAAGCTTTTGTGTTCTTTGCGGCTGGCTTTGAAACATCTTCAATGACAATCAATTTATGTCTGTTTGAACTTTCGCAAAATTTGGAGCTTCAGAATAAAGTGCGCGCGGAGATAAAGAAGGTTATGAAGGAACACGGCGGTAAACTCACGTACGATGGACTTAAAGAGATGGTTTATCTCGAACGATGTGTGCAAGGTGAGAGATATTTAACACAAATTTCATTTCGTAAAACGTTTCTGTCATTTATATTTATTAAAGCATGGTTATTTAACTTCAATAACTTCAGATTGGTTAAAGTTTCTTAATGACTAAAGTATATTTCCTCAGTTTATCTTTCAACAAACATATTTCAATTTTTGATTTTAAAATGAAATTAAAAAACAATATAAGCTACCTATTATTAACAATATGTCATATTTATAATAATTATTTATGGCAAAATAATCAGAAACACTATATGCATGAGCTACCAGAAACTTTTTGCCAGGGTGTGTCGACATTTTTCGTAAGTAGGTTAATATATACAGGGTGGTGAACGCAACTCTCGAACATAGGGATTTAACATGTAAAATTACAATTTTATAATTTCCTGCTTCCCTAATTATTTTATGCAAAAAAACTTCAAATAAAAGTTTTAGGGAATAAAATTCTGCATCTAAGACAATAAACAAAATTAATTTTACATGCTTCGTAACGACACAAACTTGTACTGAAAATAACGAAAATAGCCTGAAAACTAATGATAGCCATGGAAGTAAAACATAATTAAACAAATGTTTGTCGTTTTATCTGTCAAAATAAATGACATAATAAATAAAGAGATTATTTTGACAGATTATATGTCAAACATTTGTTTAATTTTGTTTCAATTCCATGGCTATCGATAGTTTTGAGGCTATTTTTGTCATTTTCAGATCTAATTTGTGCCGTTACGCAGCATGCAAAGTTAATATTGTTCATTGGCTTAGATGCAAAATTTTATACCCTAAAACTTTTATTCGAAGCTTTTTTGCTTAAAATAATTTGGGAAGCAGAAAATTACAAAATTGTAATTTTACATGTTAAATCCCTATGTTCGAGAGTTGCGCTCACCATCCTGTATATATATATATATATATATTTAAATATGATTTAAAAAAAATATATTATGATACTAGTATATAAATAAATCTTAAAGCACATGTGACAAGTTTTAGACTCGATGAGAAGCGAAGAACTTTTAACGGCACTAGTGCTTTAAAGGTACACGTGTATCATACGCTATTTTTTATTACACCATCATCATAATCTGGAAAACATTTTCATTTTGACTCAGTTCATTATTTCGTGCGTGTGATTATAATATCGTTCACTTGGAGACATGTTAACATTTGTTGTTTACGTTACTATGCGGATTCGTTGTTTGGCAATTAATTGTGATAAATATGGTTGGATTTAAAGAGCAAAACGATTTTATTGTTTCTTAGCAACTTTAAGACACGGTGTGTTTTAATGAAGCGTTTTTGCACGCTTTTTAGTTTATTAAACAATAATTATTGTGCAGGTATAATTAAAAAATAATTAATTGTGTTCATTTTAGCATAAAATTTTGGTTTTGACTAAAAAATACATTGGACTAAAAAAACTTTATTTCATAAAAAAAATAGATAAAAAACTAAACTCCAGATATCAAAGCAGGATCCATAGATCCTTTTGACCCTCTGTGGGCGCCCATGACTATGTGCCAATTTATGTCCGACTGGCTGAATGATTTGTATTTTCAATTTATCGATCATATTATTATTAAAATAAATGTATTTTTAAAAACAGTACAAATAACAACAAGTAGTTGTTATTATAAAAAAAAACTTACTTCAATAATTATAATTTAATAGATAAATAAATGCAGTAATTAATTTTTATTAGTAATTATTTTTGAGTATATTATATAGCTATCTATGCAATTTTTTAGTTCACTGACTCGACCTCGCCCAGTTCATATGATAAAAATGTTTGCAACATTATTATTTAAAAAATAATATTTAGATGATAAATAAAACGTCATTATTTATTTGTACTGACATATTAGTTATCATATCATGCTTTCCATCTTATTATTATAATCTATTTAAATGGAAAATACGTATTTGGAAAGATACTCAGAAGTGATATTATTTTTATTAACACAACGTAAATATGATATTAGCACAAGTAAGACATCATTTTTATCAGAATTTTGAGAGACAACAAATTTAAAAGACAGTAGATTTTCGGACAGAATTCAATCCAATTAAACTATCCATCAAACGAGATTCGTCCTAGATTCTTATTTAAGCATTATTTAAATTTGTTTCTCTATTGTATACAGCGTGTTAAAAAAGTTCCGGGACGATGAAATATCTCGAGAAATACACATCGAATCAAGAAACCAAAAAACACGTGTTTCATATTTTGCAAAAACCTATCTAAGCACACCAACCACAAACCCCAACCCTCGCCCCCAGGGGGTGGGGCGAGGGGCAACGTTGAAACCTTAAATGGGAACCCCCATTTAAAAATTACAATAGAAATACGAGTATTACAGAGTGATCAAAAGGAATTGTTACAGTTGGCAATAAAAAGAACTACTTGAAATTGATAAGCCTGATACATAAATTCATTTCCTGTTGTTGAAAGTGACATTTAAAATTTTAATTTGAGTACATTTATTATTACATGTATTTCTAAAGTATTTCTATTACTTAAAAAGTCAAAATTCTATTAGCTGTCAGACTCCTGACATAACCTATTTGTATTTATTATAAATATCAAATAGCATTTCCGTCTTTATCTGATGTTGTGCCAACTGTGGAATAAAAAGATCACTGGAATTGTATTGCCAACTATAACAATTCCTTTTGATCTGTAGTTAAATATATGTTGCAATATAAATTTAAGAAAGTAGCAAAAGTCCAGAATACGAGGTCGTTTAAAAAAGCGGATAAGTTGTGGAAGACGACGTTTATCCAATTTTCAAGACAAAATAAAGAAATAACAAATTATTTTTTTAAATATGTAACCAATAGACATTTAAAAAATACACTTTAAAATCCAATAAATATTTTGAACATATTAAATAAGCGTGAGTCATAATGGTGGTAATACCACCAGAGTCAATACGAAACTGTTTCTATTAAACCCCGACATACAGAAATTTTAAGTTTTTTGAACTGTAACCACTTCTTACATTTAAATAAATAATTTCTTCTAGAAACTTTGAGAATGTACCCTCCATTAGGGTTTTTGAACCGAGAATGCACTAAAAATTACAAACTACCGGAAAGCGACGTCATCATAGAAAAAGGAACAAAAGTCTTAGTTTCCTTACTAGGAATTCAGTCTGATCCGGAATATTTTCCGAATCCAGAGAAATTCGATCCAGATCGCTTTAGCGATGAAAATAAAGAAAACATTTTACAGTACACAAACATGCCGTTTGGAGAAGGACATCGAATCTGTATCGGTAAGGAAAAGAGCATTTGTTATTAAGTTTTTATAATACGTTTTCTTTTTTAGGAATGAGATTTGGAATGGTGCAAACTAAAGTATGTTTAGCGTCAATGTTGGCGAACTTTGAATTTACTTTGAATCCGAAGACTATATTGCCTTTGACATATGTGCCACAATCGTTTGTTATTTCATTAAAAAGTAATATTTACCTTGATATAAAGAAAGTTTAACTATTTTACATAGATTATTAAATTAATTTTTTAGTTATTATTATTAAAAGTTTCATATATTTAAATTTACATAATTCTTTTTCACTTGATTCACTTGATATTCATTTTAACGTTTGGATTGTTTGTTAAAAATGACCTTTTATAATATATTTTAAGTTATTGCCTGTATTTAATAGTCATTTACATTATAAGTTCGGTAAATAAGTTTTTACGGTACAAGCAAGGTGTTTCCAGACAAGGCAACGAAGGAGTCAAACCTGGTATTTTGAAAATAGTACCATAATAGTATATTACATAATACGTCAGGAAAGTGATATTTTACTTGACGAAGCAGATGTTTGAAATACGAGGCTTCAGGCCGAGTATTTTAATCCGCTGAGTCAAGTAAAAATACTTTTCTGACGTATTACGTAGACTACTGAAACCGTTTAATTTAAACAGGAATTAATCATAAATAATTCAAAATTGTATTGACAGCAGACTACGTATCCAACGTTACGACAAAAAAATCAGATAAAATATGAAACAATCAGGTAAAATCTTTACCAGACGGTTTTGTGTTTTACCAGACTGTTTTTTTTGTTATAGCTTTGGATGCGTATTTTACTTGACTGTTTTGGTAAGTAAATTACTTTCATCACTAGTGAGGGAGGTGGTTACATCACAACTAAGTTGAGTGAAGGAAATATCATTTTCACAAATAATGTTGGGTGGTTAGCTCAGTGGTATCAAGTCGGCCTGTGGATCCTGAGAACCCTGGTTCGATTCCTACAGACGACAAACAATTTTCACCATTTCTAAACTATCCCTGTGACTCCCTCACCACTAACATCTTTGGGAGCCGTGATTTTACGGTTGGTAACTGCACTTCACGCGCAAAATATATCACTTACCAAGATCTGCTTCGGCAGAGTTCCACACCCAGTAATGGGTAGAAGGCGTGATGATATATGTATTTATTTTTTTTATGTTGAAAAAAAATAATTTTCATCATGTTTCTACAATAAAATAAGTACTCATAGACCATAATAATATTCCAGATTTTTTTTTAATCTGAGAACTGAGGTATAGGTTAATTTGTCTCTCTATATGTTTAGTTTTTGTATCTTAATGCTCATAACTAGACAGGGTTGTAAATATATAAGAAATCAATTATTAGTAATCGATAGAAACCTAGCTAATAGAATGTATGATTTATGGATAATAAATCAATATTAAATTAATATTATAAACAAAAACATATAATGGATATTTCCTCCCTTTCGCCAATCACAATGAGTCCTTTTACCATAATGAACTTCATCTCCTACGAACTGTCAATGTATCTTACGAGCAAAACATCAGAAACGACGACGGTTACATGGAATATGCAATCAGTCTTCAGTGTTTAGTTTCTAGTACATAAATTAACACTCGGTCCATATGAACGAACGCCGTGTCAAAGAACGTGGAGCAGCGGCGTCGTGAGTGTAATTGAATTTGTGCAGAGCGCGATCTCACACAGAAAGAACATGATGGGATACGAACGAGGTGAAGCCGGATTCACAATTACTTCAGGCAGATATAAGCAACAGCTTTTACTTTCTTTTAGTTATATATCAATTAAAGCTTAATGCAGCAATTATAACTGTTTGTTATTAGGATACTCAACTACTAACAGATGGCGTTGATGTCAAACTTGTGATAAAGGTACACTTTTAGTTGATCTCCAAAACCTTATTATTGCTGTTGTCTGGTCGTTATGAAGTTGTTTTTATATTTCGTACCATAAGGCGCATTCCATTTGCCATTTGGATCAAATCTAACTTTTTTTTATAATATAATTTATCTGAGCATACAACATACAACATTTTCTTTACAGAAGTTTAATTCATTTACTTTCACATCGATTTTAACCTGAAGATAAACAATATTTTAACAGATAAATATTACTGTAAGACATTAGGCGTATTCCATTTGCCATTTGGATAAGATCTAACTTACATTTACTGAACCAGATCACTTATTTATTTCGCTGAATTACTGACTTTATTTTCAGTACTAGAATTACTGATTCTAATTTACTTTACAAAAATTCATTACAATAAGTGCATGAGTTTTCTTAATTCAGCTCATTTAGTTATATTGTTCAATTTATATGAACTGATTTATGTGAACCAAGTGGTAAATGGAATACAGTTATAGCAATAAACAACAAATAATGTACAAGTTAAAAGTGAAGTATTTTACTGACTATAAAATAACAATCACCTAGCAACCATAGCAAGCGTTAATACTTCACTGAAAATCTTAAAGGGTCATTCACAGTTCTGTAAAATTTCACTTATATTTTGTATTAAAAGTTTGTTTAATGTAAATAAATGTAAGCGTGCATTACTATGAAGTTATCATTGTACTTAGATTTAACTGAATCTCACTTATTTTCAAATTTCAAACTTTCCACTTATAATTACGCTTATAGTTAAGACCTGGCCAATCACAAACTTCCATGGTAGCTAGATAATATAATATATTATTATTATTTGTTATGGGGTAATGGCTCAGTGGTATCTGAGTCGGCCTGTGGATTCTAAGAACCCTTATCCGATCCCCACAGCCGACAAAACATTTTCACCAATTTAAAATTACCTCTGTGGCTTCTCCACCACTAACATCTTTGGGGGCCGTGATTTGACAGCTGGTAAGCGCACGTCACGCGCATAAATATATCACTTACTGAGATCTGTTTCGGCAGAGTGCCACATCCAGTATTGGGTAAAAGGCGTGATGATATATTTATTTATTTTTTATGTTTTTGTTTGATTTATTCATAACATTGACATTTCATATTATCATTACTGTCAAAAGTATAACACATCTGTCACTTGTACATGAAAAAAATTGCGAATGATATTAATTTAAAATGAGTTTGTTAATTTCGTAGCCCACTTAACATTGTTTTAAGGCATATCCTTAAGTGTAAATGGAATTGCTAAGTGAAATCGTTTAAAATAAAAGACAACTGTTTCCCTCGCCTCGCCTTTATTACAGGCCTTTCTGTTTAAGGAAACGTACAAGCAACTAACGTTAGATACTAACAAATCCCGTAATTCAGATGAAATAAAATAGTGGTGCAAAATAAACAACAAATATTAAAAAAACCCGATAAGTAGGAATAGTCGTATATTGAAGCATTTTTATCAGAAGCTGCACAGAGACACAAGCAGTAGATCGGTTATTTATTGTGAGCCAGCCTTTAACCTCGACTGCAGTCTGTGGCTCTTTACTCACTGTTATCTAGACGGGCTAGGCTAGAAACACAGTTCAATTGCATTGCTTTTATCCCAGCTCGGTCTAGTTAGGCTGCAGAATCCCCTTATCTGCTCAATGGATCACACGAAATCGCGCTCTAAACATTTGGCTGCGATGTGTCATTTGCTGTTTTCTCCTTCGTTTCTTTTCCGTTTCCTTCTTGTGGGTTTTTTCTTGTTTTATGGGATTTATAAATAATGATAAATTATACTGACATTTATGGCTTTGTTGGAATTAACTGTATTTACTAAATAACGAACGATACTAATTTCTTTCTGTTTTCTCTCTTTTCGTCTTATTGTTTCTTTCGTCCTAAATGGATATTTGATAAAGGGATTAAGAAGCTCCTAGGAAGTACTATTGATGATATTGTTATCATTTTATTACGACGGTTTCGTCATTTGAAACTTATGCAGAATGAAGAACTGGTGAAACTGAGGCAGAGAGATTACAAGAACGACCTAGGAATAAATCGATGGATATAAGTGAAGATTTTTTACGCGAATGGGATAACTAGCTCAGTAGTATCAAGTCGGCCTGTGGATCCTGAGAACCCTGGTTCGATTCCCACAAACCGCAAACAATTTTCACCAATTTAAAAATTACCCCTGTGGCTCCCCTTACCACTAACATCGTTGGGAGCTGTGATTTTATGACTGGTAACCGCACTTCACGCGCAAAATATATCACTTACAGAGATCTGCTTCGGCAGAGTGCCACACCCAGTAATGGGTAGAAGGCGTGATGATATATTTAAAGATTCCAAGTGGAATAAATAAAAGAGCTTGTATAAAATTAATTATGAATGTGATTGAAATGAAAGTTATCTATAATGATAGAAATGTTTCGTTCCCATCATGTTCTCGAATACTTTTTTCCGGAAAGACCGTTTTCCCAAATTATAATATGCCCGAACGATTATTTTCCGAATGCATTCTTCCAGAATTTCAATTTTCCCGAATAATCATTTTTCAAATGCCTATTTTTCAGATGCCTTGTTTCCATATGCTAATTTCTTTTATTTCCCGATTGACAATTTTTCCGAATAACAATTTTGCATCTAAATAATTTCTCGAACAATTACATTTTCGCTGACTTTCTTACCATTACTAGATTTACTGATTCGGATTGAGCGTGAAGTAATTCACCTCAACAAGTTCATCAATTTTCTTAGTTCTGTTCAGTTAATCTTGAGGTCTAATTTAACTGAACCGATTTTAATGAACCAAGTGGCAAATAGAATACAGCTGTAGTGTACAATGTACTGTATTTCCTTAGCATACAATGTAGAGATATCTAAGTGGTCATAGAAAAACTATATTCCATCTCACCGGTTTATAATTTTCTCACAGCGTCTGTCTATTGTCTTATTATCTCAATGCACACTTGATACACTTAAATAGCTGGAGCTTTGTGTTCGAGTTAGCACGATCCTCACACGAGATTCTTGAATGGGCTCGAAGACCAGGATGCGTGCTTTGTAATCGATCACCAGTGGTTGGCCGATCGTCCCACGGGAAGCGACTAACTCGACTAACGCCAACGAACGCGAATCTCTCTCCCAGACTGCGTGCAGCGAAATTCACGGATATTAAACTTGGTTGAAGGGTTTTGCTAGGATATAGGATTGTGGACTGATTTACTGATTTAGGATTGTGTTATCGTTGATGATATAAATTGTTTTGGTTACTACTGGAAATTTAGGCTGGTTGGACTAGTTGGACTTAGGATTTATGGAATAGACATATTTAATAAGTGATGCACGTTTTGTATTATATCGGGTAGATAGAAATAGGTCCCCATTTGAGCAATTGGCATTCCAAGATGTACAGTTTATTTTAATCCTTAAATGCATCGATTAGAATTTCTGCAACATCTCGATTTTAAATAGTTATTTATGTACTTAGAGCAATGCTTTCCAATGTGTGGAGCACAAAACTATTGCAATGAGGACGCGTGGCTTTTGCCAAAATATAATTTTTTATTACAAACAAACAATAATAGTCAAGTCGGTGTTATATTGTATTAAACATGTATTCTATTTTTTTTTGTATTTATGTAACTTTTGTAAAATATGTAAAATTTAATAAAAATATTATTATTAATTTTTTTTTTAAATAAGCCGAATAGAATAATATTTTTAATATTGGTATTAAATGGATTAGAGACTTAACGTGGTAATAAAATTGCAAAAAATATAACCAATTATTAGTTAAATTTTAGCGACGTTTCGGTGCAAAATTTTGACCATTATCAAGCAATTTTTTAGATAAATTAGATATGTATCTTGTCTGACTGTTGAGATGTTCGCCCCAATTTTTTAAGATTCTACTAAGTGGTTCCTTGAACCATGGTTTTATATTTATATTGTCGTTACTGTATTATTTAAAATGTAACTATTATGAATTTTTCTTAAATATTCGTCCCTGTTTTCATAAAATTTAACTAAAAATTAGTTAAATTTTTTCCACTTTATTACCACGTTAAGCCTGTAATCCATTTAATATCAATATTTTAAAATAATAAATATTATCATACTATAACAAATATTTTTTGATAGACAAGAAGTTGATATATCGTTTTATAGTCCATTAAATAAATTATAATATAAAACAGTATTTATGAAACTAGATTGTTACGAAAATTGAGGAGGACGCCACAATTTTTTAAGAAAAAGGAGATACAGAAAGGTTGGACACCACTGACCACGATTATGAAATATGTAAAACTGTCAATTTCGGACGGAGACGTGAATTAGTAAATACCTACATAATAAGCGAAAATAGAAGTGGAAAATAATAGAAATGGCGATTAGAGGGATTTTAACGTATTTTTAGACGATGTTGCAACAATTGATTTTTTCATAAACTAATGTTTTTAAAGTTAAAAAGCTTTAAATAATTATTTAATTTATTGTAGATATAAATCGTCAAATTTTTTCTTCTATTTAGCATATTAAAAAACGCAAATTTTCAAAAAGGTGTAAACAAAATAAACAACAGTCAGTTATTTTTCAAAATAAATATTGTGCGCTAACAAAAGTAAACACCTACATAATAAGCGAAAAGAGGAATGCAAAGCCATGGAAATGGCGATTAAAGGGAAAAGGGTAAATAAACAGCACCAATAATTATATAATTTGATAGCCGAGAGATCCCTCATGCATATTCTATGCGAAGGACGAGGACGATAGCAGCAAAAGAGCGGCACTCAACGAATTTTATAGTCAGCGGACGTAAAAACTTGTGTTTTGTTTTTTAAGTTTGCAAAGCGTTATCAATATTAAAATATTCACAAACTAACTACTCCGCGGCGAACGGCGTTTCTGTCAAAAATAGAAAACATTAAAGAAAGTGTTCTCTGATCTCGTCGTAAATGTTCGTTTAGGAAAAAGTTAAAACCGGTGCTGGTGGATCTCTTAAACTCATTTCAAAGTGGCTTGAAGAGCAAATGGTGCGTTAATTCTTACAAAATTTCACAGTTCTATCGGTTAAAATCTCGTAAAAGAGATTCAAAGTTTGTTAAGGAACTAACTCGCTTAGACCAGGAATTTTGGATTGTTATTGCGATCTTTATTTCGAATTTTCTTCTTTGTTAAGAAATAAAATTACTTTCGCTTTGTTTCTAAAATATAATTATTAATACAATTTAAATATTATATTCTCAAAAAAAATATACAGTAAACAGATGTAGAAAGAACATTACATTAAAACTTCTATCCTTGATTAGTCAAATATTGATAAAAACATACGAAATACGTTGTTGTTTACCAATAATATTGAGAATGAAAATGACAGAAACAAAATAAGTGTCACGAACAAATTTAATGACGTAGTAGTCTCACGGGATATTCTTTTTTAATACCAGAGGTCAGCAGAACGAAATTCTAATATTTGTGATTTTCTTAATATGTATTTTAACAATACCTGTCCTATAAGTTACCAATTAATGACAAAACTTAAACAAAGTAAGGGTCAGTTTTTCAATCACCGATTAATGTTAATCATGATTAAATAATAATACAAACTATTGTTTCATTATTATTTAATCATGATTAACGCTAATCAAGAGTAAACCGGTGATTGTAAAACTGGTCCTTAATGAAACTTTATTGCACATGGTTTCCATGGTTACATCAGGACTATAATATTTACTTCCCATCCACTGTAAACAGTAAGTAAATATTATAAATTAAGGTCCTGTTTATTTTGACAATAATTTGACAGCTGTTATTTTTAAAACATATTTTTCTTTGCCTTCAATTTGTGCAGGTATTGTAAAAAATAGCTTACTAACTTCGAACTGTAAGTGATTTTTTAGATCGCAAATGCTTAGGAAATCTCGACCCGAAGAGCCTCGTTTTTCCAAATATCGTGCTTTCACAGATTGTCATAGTTTTTCATGTATTTTCAACAAAATAATTAAAAATAAATCAGTATAGACACCCATTGCAATTAAACACTCTAGTAAGATCTGAAATAAATATTCCTAAATAAAACTTAAACCAAAAGTGTATTTAATTCTAATGATTTGTTAATATTAAATCTGACTGCCAAGAAATACGAGCATTCATATTCTATCAATAGGAAATATCTGTCAAACTTATAGAAATATAATACTAAGTATCTCAATAAAATCAAAATGATGCGGGCTGGCAAACCGTTGGTATTTATCCGCAATATAACGGCCCGTATAGAGACAGCACTTTATAAGAATGACAGCGTAATTGAGGTACATTTTGGGCACCCCTCGTGGATTTTGCTTCATGGTCTGTCGTTGACCACAAGCGATAAATCAGACGAACCTATCGAACTAAATTGGGAGGCGCTGGATGTCTCGTACTTTGGGACACCGCAATTTATTTGAGGTATTTTTTATTTGCTTATTTTGTGATGCAATTACTGAAGGTGTTGCAAATATTTTATCAGTTTTTTTTATTGTTGTAGGGATAAATCAATCTGTTTATTAATTTTTGCTTGACGCGAGAAAATGGTTTTTTATTTTTGGTATTTTGTGAATAATTGACGATAAATGTCAAGATCGAAATTGGTTCACACAAATTTCAGGTGTTAAAGCAATATTATAATAAATTCGACACAATTTTTGAACTACTTTTTTCATTTAATTTTGACATACAGTACAACCAAAGGGAAATGCAAAATGCAAAATATGTGAATTATACTCGTATTATAAATGCATCAGTGGCGTAGCGTAACATTTTTGATAGGGCATGTAGAAAAAAATTTCTAAAGACATTGTTAAGGTAGTACTAGTGTGACGGTGGCGCCATCGGTTGTCGAGTGGCGAAACTGACGCTCAAAAAAATATAAAACTGGAATAAAATAAGTGTTTTATGTCTATTTTGATTTGAATATCATGAATTGTTAACAGTTTGTTGGTCTAGTGAATTTTCAAATACCATACCACCGTATGGTGCTGCCATTATAAATTGGTATTCTTAATTTTTCGTTAGAAACAAGGCTTTACATGGTTATATATCCATTACTAAACGATAAAAAACTTTCTCCTTCTGATACAATATACATGGATAGTTCTAGAACATCATACTAGTTTTTCAAATGAAACTGCAAAATTTTAGAGGTACACAAACCAAATATGTGCGATTCTGAGTGATGATCGCCATAAGCCCCGTGTATAAGAACTCAACTTTACAAGCGAATATATTTGTTCACAGACGATGAATGTGTTTCATATTTTAATAGGATGCGTATGACTATTCAATGTTTACCTTAATATAGATAGTAAAAATTAGAGAAATAATAAGATCCAAAAATAATTTAATGAAGTCTAGTTACTAAGTTTTAATTAAATTTGTAATTTATAAGCCGAAAAATAATACCCGTATTTTGCAACAATTCGCCTTCACTCATTCACACGCAATATGCTCACATTTAATCAATTTTATTTTAGTATATTCGATCAAAGTGCTATAGATTGCATTTTTTGATGATATATTTGTATCGACTTCGACACGCAAATAAAATAAAATAAATGACTTACCATTATGCTTGAGATGTTTTTACGCAGCCTCATTTGACAATTGGAGAGAGGCTTGAAAACTGAAACAAAAATAATATTTGTATGAAATAAATTTCTTGGAATTGTTAATTAACTCGTAGGTAAATCCTAAGAAATCATGAATCCAGGAAAGGAACAATTTAATATTCTAGTTTCTAGTTCTCGCTCAAACATGAATTTTTTGCTAGTTTACAAAAACAATTCATAGAATGAGACTGAGTTCTAGTTAACTTGAAATATGAAACACGGTGTTCTGATAACTTCGACAGATAATAAACATCTAGGTAAGAAATGCAATATTAGAAAGGTTCATTACGAAACGTAATTAAAATTGTAACATCTACATTAGATAAAATACGAGTGATTAATTATTATTTTACTTGTAAATAGAAGTGTATTAATAATACAATAAAGCGAAAGGAATTAATGACTTTTTAAACAGCGAATACCGTTATCGCATATAGTTTTGCCAACGCAAACACGGATGAAAAATTGACTTCATATTATTGACAGAATACTTTTTATGGAAATAAAACTACATGGTTAATGTAAATTGTAAATACAATATTATTATGAACTTTAATAATATAATTTACATGTCCTAACACTGCAAAATACATGCTAAATAATCAGATTTTGTATGACAAAGTCCATGAAATTATGACAAAATTTGATTATGTATTTTACGGTTAAAATTATACTTTGAGGTAATCTACAGTATATTACATTTTTTAAGCAATTTACAGCATTTTACCGGTGGTATGATGGTGTGTGTAATGTTACGGAATCCGAAGATTATAGCATCCTAGCTCCAGCTAAATATATACCGGGTGTCTATCTTAAAAGTGTAAATAGGAGATTAACATGGGACATCAGTTTTTTGCTTGCTGTTGCTCTGTGTTCTACCGGATAAGAAAGATTATGGTATCAATCGAAAGATATATTTTTTTCTGAATTCAAAGATGTGAAATACATTTAAATCTAATAGTAATTTGACCCCGTAAATTATTTTTAAATTTTGATAATTCACCGGTTTATTCAATTTTTATCGAAAATAAATATCGTTACCTATGACTTTTGTTTTGATTCAAGCGATTCATTTGACGTTTCTGATGTTTGAAAGAAATCAAAACAAAACAGGATGTTGTACAATAAAAATAAAATAAATATCATTACGCTTATTACCCATTACTGGGTGTGGCACTCTGCCGCAGCAGATCTCGGTAAGTGATATATTTATACGCATCGGTGACAATAATAGCATACATTATAGCGTCGTTGTATAATATACTATTATATACTTATATTTATTTATACAGATAGCTAGTCAATAAGCAGTAATATGAACGTCGATTAAGGAAGAAAATGCTTGCATTTAAAGCGTTTTTTATATTTTTTTATATGACACATTTTTTTCTAAATAATTTGGCACCGTTCGACAACAGAAAAATATGTATAAAATGAAACAATTCTTATTAGTTTTTTTTTTTGCAAATCATCACGCCTTTTACCCATTACTGGGAGTGGCACTCTGCCAAAGCAGATCTCGGTAAGTGATATATTTTGCGCGTGAAGTGCGGTTACCAGTCGTCAAATCACAGCCCCCACAGATGTTAGTGGTGAAGGAGTCAGAGGAGTAGTTTTTGAAATTATGAAAATTGTTTGTTGTCTGTGGGAATCGAATCAGGGTTCTCAGGATCCACAGGCCGACTTCATACCACTGAGCTAGCCACCCCATTTGAATAAATTAATAAATATAAATATCTCATATCTCATCACGCCTTCTACCCATTACTGGGTGTGGCACTCTGCTGAAGCAGATTTCGGTAAGTGATATATTTATACGCGTGAAGTGCGGTTACCAGTTGTCAAATCATGACCCCAAAGATGTTAGTGGTGGGCGAGCCACAGGGGTAATTTTAAAATTGGTGCAAATGTTTTTGTCGGTTGTGAGGATCGAACCAGAGTTCCTAGGATCCGCAAGCCGATTTGATACCACTGAGCCATTACCCCATTTTAATGTTTTGACTGTAACTAAATGAAGTAACTGAAATGTATAGAGTAATTTATATAAATAAATAAATATATCATCACGCCTTCTACCCATTACTGGGTGTGGCACTCTGCCGAAGAGAACTCGGTTAGAGATATATTTTGCGCGTGAAGTGCGGTTACCAGTCGTCAAATTATGGTCTCCAAAGATATTAGTGGTGGAGGAGCCACAGGGGTTGTTTTTCGAAATTATGAAAATTGTTCGTAATTTATAAAAATAATTTAATTAACTACAACCTTTATATATCTAGAAAAACGAACATGAAATAAAATCAAATTTAATATCATTACTGTATGCATTATTAACGTAAATAATTATTTAGTTGTATGAAATAATTTACATGGCTGAAATACCTCACATCTCTCAGAATCCTCTAGTCACAATATTTCTCGTAGCGCGGGATGTAAACAAGGAATTTCTTAATCGTTTTAACAAGTTCACCCAAAGTTCACAGATGAAATATTCGCAAGACGTCAGCTCTCCCAACACAGACCGGGGAATGCACCAGAATGCTTTACTCGTTTACTCACAACCGGCCCGGCCGTTGAAATTCGCCCAAATCAAATGAAAAACGTTTGCGACAGACTCGCAATACGTGTGACACATATTAGCGCGAGAGCGACACGGACAAAGTGGAAAGAATTTCAATTGAATTTAGGTGCGTTTGATGACGCTTGTTCTCTTCCTTTCCGGTTTTTGCTGGTTGATTTCGTCGTTATTTTGAAATCTTATTAAATTTGTTTGTACTTTAATTTGGGTTCTTGCTTGAAATGGCGTTTGATGGTAAATTGCTTTTATTATAGTGTTGTTCATTGCGCATGCGAAAACATTAAGACAATTTATCAAAAAAGAAAAAGTCCATGTCAGGCTAAAATAAAACCATTTTGTAAAAACAAATTTTTGATTATGAAACCTAAAAATATTGCTGTAGAAAAATAGGACATTTCTACATCAATGAGGAACTATTTTCAATCAGTCGTTTCAAATTACTCTAAAAGTCAACTCAACCAAATCTTGTAAAATTATCTATTCTTAAGTGTCTCATTTTCAACTTGGTCAGGATTATTACACCCAAACCTGCTCGTTGCATCGCTGCTAACCTAACTAAATTCATTAAAACTGCAGCAGCTACGCAGAAATACCAAAAATTCTTGAATAAAAACAAATGTAACAAAGCTATACCTACGCCATCAAATAGCACGAACAAGTGAAATACTTATTCATTAGATTAATCCTGCTATTAATAAAATATAAATATATCATCACACATTTTACCCAATACTGGGTGTGGCACTCTGCCGAAACAGATCTCAGTAAGTGATATATTTATGCGCGTGAAGTGCGGTTACCAGTCGTTAAATCACAGTCCCCGAAAGATGTTAGTGGTGAGCAGAGCTGGGCAAGTTACTTAAAAAAAGTAGCTAAGCTACAGCTACAGCTATTCTTTAAAAAAGTAGCTAAGCTACAGCTACAGCTATTCCTTAAAAAAGTAGTTAAGCTACAGCTATAAGCTATATTTTGTAAAATATAGCTAAGCTACAGCTAAAAGCTTTCGTTAAAGTAGCTGTTAAATTTTAAAGCTACTTTTTTAAATTATTGTGAAATCATTAAATTTGCCATTGTCATATGATCAGTCTTTTGTTATAATGACTGTTAATTTACTATTATATACATAAATATGAAAAATAACAAATACCATCTGGCACCTACTGTGTATTTTTGCGTATTAGAGCCAGTTAGAACCGGCAACAAATAATTATTTTGTGTGGGTTTAGCTTGTACGCATGCGTACTTTGTTGATCTTCTGCTACAAAAAGAAGCTTGAAGCTACAAAAAGTAGCTTTAACCTACAAAAAGTAGCTTTAAAAGTAGCTTCAGTTGTTATTTTTAAGCTAATAGAAAAAAAAGTAGCTAGCTACAAGCTACAGCTATATTTTTTCACAGTTAGCTAAGCTACAGCTAAGGTAAATGTAGCTAAGCTAGAAGCTAAGCTACAAAAGTAGCTAGTTACTGCCCAGCTCTGGTGGTGAGGGATCCACAGGGGTAATTTTAATGTGATAAAAATGTTTGTCGACTATGAGAATCGAACCAGGATTCTCAGGACCCACATCCACATGACGACTTGATACCACTGATCCTAACACACCACTTTCATTTAATCAATATTCATAATTAATTTCATAAAAGCTCCTCCCACTTGAAACATTTGACAACGAAATATATAGAATGCCAAATATTCAGTATTAATTTTTAATTACTTAATTCTACGTTTTCTACAGTTCCAGTAAATTTAATTATTAAAAAAGAATTCACCTACTCGAACAATGCCAATCGATATTATGACATATTAGTATTAGTCACAAACTGAATCACTTGAAATGAAATAAATAATTTCCTCCGCATTTAACTCGGTTGCGTGACCGATCATATCGGAATCGTTTATCACGTGTTGAGAGCTGCGGGCCTAAGAACGTGACCTTGGCTGTCCTCCACATCCCCAACTAATTACGAGCCTTTATGTTGATTTTATGTCGGAGCAATGAACAGAAATCAAATGTTAACATATAGTTATCGTTATCATTTTATATCCCAGGATTAATAGTTAAATGTTGCTGTTTATTCAATAGGCGATAATTTTTATGCGCTGTTTCAGACAATTCTTTGTAATTTATTGTAACTATTAAGTTTACTTTGCAAACTTTTATAATATAAAAATGAGTTATATTAAGAGGCACCAACAAATATTTACGGGGGTTTTCAATGAAAATATCTCCTTTAATTTGGCTATTCGAGAGATGTAGTATAACATCTGCTGGAAAAAATTTGAACTACAGTATGGGATGCACGTAAGTGGCAGTTGTCATTGGTCGATGTGAAATATTTTGTGATATTGTATGATTATTTAATTAGAAGATAGAGAAATAAATAAATATGCATATGTAATGATTTTCTGGCCTGTTGTAACAACAAAACTTAAATTTTATATTTGGTTTAAACTAATAAAAGCAAATCGAAGTTACATAAATAAATAAGTATATCATCACACCTTCTACCCATTACTGGGTGTGGCACTCTGCCGAAGCAGATCTCGGTAAGTGATATATTTTGCGGGTGAAGTGCGGTTACCAGTCGTCAAATCACGGACCCCAAAGATGTTAGTGGTGGAGGAGCCTCAGGGGTAGCTTTTGAAATTATGAAAATTGTTTAATTTCAAAAGTTACATGCCATATGGAATAATTAATTTGATTTCAAGCATTATTATTATTATTATTTATGGGGTAGGTGGTTCAGTGGTATCGAATCGACCTGTGTATCCTGAGAGCCCTGGTTCTATTCCACAACCGACATACATTTTCACCACATTAAAATTGCCCCTATGGCTCCCTCATCACTTACATCTTTAAGGGCCGTAATTTGACGGCTGTAAACCGTACTACACGCGCATAAATGTAACACTTACCGAGATCTGCTTCGGCAGAGTGCCATACCCAGTAATGGCTAAACAGCATGATAATATATTTATATTTATTATATTTATATCAGGTATTCGATATTCTTTTATTTACACAGGGTGTTAAAAAAGAGCTTAAAACTTTGGTGATATGTGATATAAACATTTCGATATTCTGATTCTCAACCAAAACGATTTTTTTTTAAATTCGCAAAATTAAAGACAGACTTCTTGAAGTGATTATTTTTAGTTTGGTCGACGAGAAATCTTTAATAAAAATATATAAAATATATACATATATAAATATATCATCACGCCTTCTACCCAATACTGGGCGTGGCACTCTGCCGAAGCATATCTCGGTAAATGATATATTTTGCGCATGAAGTGCGGTTACCAGTTGTCAAATCACGGTCCCCAAAGATGTTAGTGGTGGAGGAGCCACAGGGATGGTTTTTTTTAATTATGAAAATTGTTTGTCGCCTGTGGGAATCGAACCAGGGTTCTCAGGATCCACAGGCCGACTTCATACCACTGAGCTAGCCACCCCATCAATAACAATATAATGCATTTATATTTATTAATCACGTAAATAATGTTCAATAACAAATAAATCAATTTAACACTAAAAGTTCTAAACCCTTTTATTTTCACCCTTAAAAATTTAAGTTTAAAATTTATGTTTTCTTGGTGAAATTGACCATAAATTATCAATAACATGCACATCAGATTTTATAAACGCGACATTGCAAGTTATGATAAAAAATAACATTTTGTCAAATTAATCGCCTAGCCCTACCGTGTGAATACAACGGCGACAGGAGCGGTGGAAAGCGGGGATTATTTATTTAAGCGCGAGCGAAGCGAGCTAACCTAAAAACTGTTTTAGAATCTCTGGAAAAATGAACTTCTTCAATGTCAAAGGTAAGAGTGTACACTAGAGTTTTACCGAAAGTTATCATTGCGAATTCAAATTAAAACTGGTTAGAAACTGCTCATTTAGTTTTAAATTTTGCAGTTCTTACATATGCATTTATGATTTCTCTTATAACAACTAGGAATATAAGTATATACAAAGGAAATGATTGATAATAAAAACAAATTATTTCAAAAGACAAAGGTTGCTAAAAATATTACTTACTTGATCAGGAATCAGCTACCGGCCGCATCCCACGTTGCCCAATATTGACATCAGCGGATTTGAGGTTCTGGGAGACACTTACAGTCTATTCCACTTTATTATCACTTTTATATTACTGTTTCTTTTATACACAACACTGTAAACACGGATACATATAATATCACACAATTGAAGTAATTTGCAGATGAAAATATTTCTAAAATGCTCGCGAAACATCGAAAACACTACTGTTCACTGTATACTCCCGCACTGCTTTGGTCTAGCTTAGTTCACTGCGAGCAACGTTTTTCGACGATGCAAAGTAGTTGGTGAGCTGTGTTGCAACTTGTTTGGTGGCGATAAAAATCATTTAAAAATATATTCAGTGTACTGTATACAGCTGTTCGTCAATAAACGAATGTACCCGAACAGGCATGTAAAATTTTAAATTTGGTTGTGGATGCATTCAGTTGTATTAATGCAAATGTGGAATGTTTTATTTTAACATATTTAATTCAAATGACAGGATAGAAAACGAAATAAACAAATCTGATTTTCAACTAATTAAAATGGTATAAAATACAAAAAAATAAATGCATATCACATTTTAGTTGCGCGAATTCTAAACCAAAATAACATTTTAAATGTAATACCTGAATAAAAGCGCTCAAAAGTGATTTTAATTGTAAAAATATAAATAAAATATATCATCACGCCTTCTACCCATTACTGGGTGTGGCACTCTGCCGAAGCAGATCTCGGTAAGTGATATATTTTGCGCGTGAAGTGCGGTTACCAGTCGTCAAATCACGGCCTCCAAAGATGTTAGTGATGAAGGAGCCCAGGGGTAGTTTTTGAAAATTATGAAAATTGTCGTCTGTGGGAATCGAACCAGGGTTCTCAGGATCCACAGGCCGATTTCATACCACTGAGCTAGCCACCCCATAAATTTAATTTTGAATTATGAAAATATAAACTGGGTTCGGTTTCCGTAGCCGACAAATAATTTTCCCTCCATTAAAATTGTTACTCTCCTTCCACGAACATCTTTGGAGACCTTGTTTTGACGGCTGGTATCGCACTTTACGCGAAGAAATATATCACTTACCGAGATCTGCTACAACCACATCCTACGGAGTAAAACGTATGATGAAATATTTATTTATTTTATTTTTTTATTATTTCCATATTAGGTATGTAATAAATAATAATATATTTTTTTGAATGTCAGGTTAGAAAAATAAAAAAATAAATAAATAAATATATATCATCACGCCTTCTACTCATTACTGGGTGTGGCACTCTGCCGAAGTAGATCTCGGTAAGTGATATATTTTGCGCGTGAAGTGCGGTTACCAGTCGTCAAATCACAGCCCCCAAAGACACAGGCGGACTTTGGCCTAGGCTAAAGAGGCAATAGCCTAGGGCCCAAAAATTTTAGGGCCCGGATTCAAGCTTTTAGTTTAACTAATAGAAATATATAAACAGGCTGGTGACCGCGACTCTCGAACATGGGTATTTAACATCATAATTTTATAATTTCCTGCTTCCCTAATTATTTTAAACAAGACAGCTTCAAATAAAAGATTTAGGACATAAAATTCTGCATCTAATCCAATAAACAAAATTAATTTTGCCTGCTTCGTAACGGCACAAATTAGATCTGAAAATAACGAAAATAGCCTCAAAACTATCGATAATCATGGAATTGAAACAAAATTAAACAAATGTTTGACGTTTAATCTGTCAAAATAATTTCTTTATTTATTATGTCATTTATTTTGACACATAAAACGTTAAACATTTGTTAATTTTGTTTCAATTTCATGGCTATCGATAATTTCGTTATTTTCAGATCTAATTTGTGCTGTTACGAAGCATGTAAAATTATTTTTGTTTATTGGATTAGATGCTGAATTTTATGGCTCGAAATATTTTTAATCCGCTTCTGCCCAAAGATGTTAGTGGAGGAGAGAAATGAAAGTTCAAAATATGAATGTTATGCATTTAACGGTAGGCACGTAATCAATTTTTTATTTAGTTATATTAACATCTTTGGGGTTGTGATTTGACGGCTGCTAATCTCACTTTACGCGCAAAATATATCACTAAAATCTGCTACGGCAGAGTGTCATACCCAGTAATGGATATAAGATGTGATGATATATGTCTATAATTTATTTGAAAAAAAATTAATTCTGCACAATTTTATAACATATTTGATAAACTCCTTGTCGACTGGCTTTTGGGAAATATCGAAATGGTAATCTATAAAGTACGCAATTAACTGACATAAATATTATTGTTATAACGTATAGATTGAAGATCAAATTATAGAATTAATAATGGATTTATATGTGGTTACAAGGTAAATAGATGTAAGTTAATATCTTTTTCAGGGGCACTTAAGTAAATGAAAATTGTAGAAGTTAAGTATAAGGTAGTTTGAACGTCTGTTATTGTATGTTTGTATTTTTTGCTAAATGTTGACTTTGGTAATCTTCTACCTGCTATTGTGAAAAGCAGAACCGTTTTCTCTCTGCTCATTGTGTATGATTGCTCGCTGTTACCAGAGAATGTCAATTTTCGAAACCTTTTTTCATTTTGTGATGACTTACGTAGGTATCTGTGAAAAATATTTTGACAACAGGTAATTTAGTTGAGTGTACCCAATAGCCAGCTATTTGAAACGCTAGCTTTAAGCTTAAAGAGATTATCTTCCGAAATATTTTTCAAATAGTATGCTGCCAATTCTAATCCTAAGATTAGTTTTTTAATATACTATTTATTTTTATAAATGTACAGTATTATAAAGGATTAAAATGTTAAATGGATTAATAATTAAATTATTTCTGAAACCATGGTGAAGCAGTAGCATACCTAGAACTTTTGCCGCCAAGGGCGGTTTCCAATTTGCCGCACTTTCTAAGTCAATCAAATGGTGGTTTTTATGAATTAATAAACATAAATAAATAATTGTAATTGTGACAAACTATAGGTGGACAACTTTTTTACCATTGGATGCCATATTTAAATTAGTCAGTAATCAAGGAGGCCGCATAAGTTGATATATCTATAAATGCAACTTTTATAAAAATACAAGATATTTTTTTAAAGGCCACAAGAAACGTACGGAGGTCGCAGGTTCCGCACTTATACTTAATTTACAAACAAACAAAATTTATTAAATAAATAAATAAATAAATATATCATCACGCCTTCTACCCATTACTGGGTGTGGCACTCTGCCGAAGCAGATCTAGATAAGAGATATATTTATGCGCGTGAAGTGCGGTTACCAGTCGTCAAATCACGGCCCACAAAGTTGTTAGTGGTGGAGGAGCCACAGGGGTAACTTTTGAAATTATGAAAATTGTTTGTCGTTTGTGGGAATCGATCCAGGGTTCACAGGATCCACAGGCCGACTTCATACCACTGAGCTAGCCACCCCATCAAAATTTATATATATATATATAAACAACTTGTTCACTTCTTATGTTTACTATTCGATTTTTACGAATTATATATATATATATATATATATATATAATTCGTAGAAATCGAATAGTAAACATATGAAGTGAACAAGTTGTTTTTTACAACTAAAACTAAATATAAAAAATGCTGCCCCAAAATATGTGCCGCCCGGTGCGGTCCGCATCCACCGCCCCCCCTATAGGTACACCACTGTGGTAAAGGAACAACAAACTAAATATTATTATGTTGTACTGTATTTTTTGATTAATAATGAAAATGGATTTTCTTCCATCAAAGGACACAAACAATTCATTGTCGTAAATGTCAAGCCATTTAATATGGACTATATATTTATTTTTGAAATAACGTTACAAGTTTATATTATTATTCATTTATAATAGGTATTATATTATTCTTTAGCATAGTTGCATGTAATTGTGAAAATTTGGTATTTTTTAGATAGTTCGGAAAGAATCGAACAAAGCCGAACAAACCCGAATGCAAGTTGTACTCAATTCATCCCCAGACTCACAGTCGCGTACCGCTCGTCAGTCGTGTAGTAACTACGCTTGGTTGCTGTTGCTTGACGTGACCGGCCGAGTCCGAAACCACGCGATCTTCAATCAAAACAATGTCCACACTTGAAGAATAACCTGGCTAATTTAAATTTACAAGAAGGGCTGCCTAAAGAAGAAGTTTAAGAATATACGCAAGTTTGTGGTGAAATTGTGACAAAATTAAGAATGCTGTGATTGTGAAACCTCCGCTGCAACATGTTCACGTGTCATAAGCCCTGGCGTGCGTTCCGGACTCGCCTGAACATCACTTAACCAAACAAGCGTGAATCGAACGATAACTTGTTTTTAACGAGTGCCATTGTGTTGGGGTGACACTCCACAGCCATGGAACCAGATCCCCTCGTGAAAGAGACCAAACTCTACAAAAGACCATCTTCGTCGCCTTTCGTCATGAACCTAGTGGTGTGTGTGATGTGCGCGCTATGTGTCTCCTCGTGTGTGTACTTTGCGTGCAGGGAGTCGATCCTGGAAACGCGGTTGGACGCCCTTGAGCTGCAGGTCGCGCTTCTGAAGAAGGGCTCAGACCCGGCCGACGTCCTCGTGGAGAGGTTACGGCGCCAGGTGGAGCAGCACTTCAACAGGCGCGTGACCAGGGACATCGCCAGAGCGAACGAGCCACGGCTGAGAGTCGTCAGAGATGCTCCTGAATGTGTTTGTCCACCAGGTAGGATTTTATTACTGTTCAAGTATGTAGTATTAATAACGGAATGATGCTATTACTGCAAAGTTCAACGAACGTGGAAATGCAATTTATAAATGTTTCAGAAAATAATTATGAAGTACCCAAGTATCTGTATTATATTACAATTTTAAATACAAGCAGTGAAAACTTCTCTCACTCACAAAATTTCGTGTAAAAAGAATTAATTTATAATTAAAACGAAGTAGATTATTGAAAAAACATATATGTTTGAGTGCGTTATCATATTTCCGCAATATTTTTATTATATTTTTGCCGGAACAGAGTTTCGGTTACATTTCTTTTACCGGAATATTGTTCCGAAAAATTTCATATTACTTTCACATATCGAATGTATACCTAACCTATAAAAGTATGGTTGACAGAAATATAAATAAACTAAAATATTCCATTTCATTGATTCATTTTAACTACGGGTGGATAAAAATAATCGTTTAATAAGAGTACAGGAATAATATAATAACATTTAAGTTTGACTGCAATGTTAATGATTACATATGACATTTAATTTCGATCTATTTTAAATTTTGTTGTATTAACTGTTTTTAGTTAAATTTCACTAAAATAATAATATACTGAAAACATGAGTTTTTCATACTATTTTTCATTTACTTTCATTTACTTTCAGTTCTATTTATTTTTTTATTTTTAAATCATATTAATATTTCTAGGTGGTAATACCAACACCAACAAATTAAATAAACATTTGTAATTTAATTTAATTTGTTAGTTAGCTTAGAGTTCGAATTCATAATTATCTAAGTTGTGTTATAAAATAAAATACCTTTAATTTTTAATAAAGAACTGTTTTGCAGTTTAATGTAATTACAGAGTGATCAAAAGTAATTGTTACAGTTGGCAAAAAAAAAACTACTTGAAATTGGTAAGCCTGGTACATAAATTCATTTCCTGTTGTTGACAGTGACATTTAAAATTTAAATTTGAGTACATTTATTATTACATTTATTTCTAAAGTATTTCTATTACTTAAAAAGTCAAAATTCTATTAGCTGTCAGACTCCTGACATAACCTATTTGTATTTATTAGAAATGTCAAATAGCATTTTCGCCTTTATCTGACGTTGTGCCAACTGTGGAATAAAAAGATCTCTGGTATTGTATTGCCAACTATAACAATTCCTTTTGATCATCCTGTATTACATTATAAAGAAAATATTGCAATAATTTTACACGAACTGAACAATGATAGCTAAAATGATAGATATATGTTTGATATTTTTACAATTCACCATCTTCACAAAAAATATTCCTGAAAACAGCCAGAATAAAAAGATATTAGAATTTTTCAATTTGTGCGTATTGAATTTTTTGTAGATTCAAACGGGAATGTGGTTTAATTTTATATACTTCTAAATATAAATATGTCAACAATGTTTTATTTATGTATGATAATGTTGAAATACTATTATTTAAATATTCATTATCAAAAATGAATGTTTATTATTATAAATATGTACTTGGCATTCAGTAGCATGTTTTGTCTGTTTGCCAAACGAATCTATAACTAGGTTATTCCGTTAAGAATAAAATAATTTTGGCGCCGAAACTAACATAAAATACTCGCGTCTATACAAAAAAATTCAAAAGCGTTTAATCGGGTTTAAAAAGTTTTCAGCAGACGCTCTTAAAAAACAAATTACATTTAAATATAATTCTATTTCAATTTACGAAATTAATTAAAGTCAGCATTTGTTTTTATTCTAAAATGGAGTTGTTTTCTTGTAATTGGAGTTCATGTGATCACCAGCAGTTCTGAAACAGTGCGTCAATTCGATCAGATAATAACCTCTACACATCATTATTTACATAGTATGTGTACATTATGTTTTATTTATCATAGTACAATAACTGAATAACCACTATAATTACCCGCATTTGCTGGTTGTAAACTCCGGTTATGTTTTCGTAAAAGAGTCATCGTGGTACGAGAATGGTTAACCAGCAATGAAACATGTATTTCTGTATTGTTGTGCGTACATTGCAGTACTTTTATCCATCACATTTAATCGTGACATTTGATTTATGGAAGAAGTTAAGTGCCACTAATTTGATAACTGACAGAGTCGACTGTTGTTTTCTCAACTGAAAATTAATATTGATTTCGCTTTTTACAAGACTGAGTACATTGATTTATAATTATGTAGATAAGTGAAACAGAATACTATGAATCATCACTGACATTATAATTTTTTTGATAGTATTGATGTTAAATTCTATTATTGTTTACAAATAAAAACATATCTTTATCGCAAGAATTAATTATAGTGGCTAGCTCAGTGGTATGAAGTCGGCCTGTTGATCCTGAGAACCCTGGTTCGATTCCCACAGGCGACAAACAATTTTCATAATTTCAAAACCTACCCCTGTGGCTCCTCCACCACTAACATCTTTGGGGGCCGTGATTTGACGACTGGTAACCGCACTTCACGCGCAAAATATATCACTTACCGAGATCTGCTTCGGCAGAGTGCCACACCCAGTAATGGGTAGAAGGCGTGATGATATTTTTTTTTTACGAAATTATTTAGACAATATTATTTGTTGAAAAAAAAACTATTAAAACTTATTTTATTTGTTAATTATATCTATAATGAAAATAACACAGAATTGTCACAATAAAGTATAGAATTATATTGACACAATTTTTTGAATTTTTTTTGTAATTAATTTCTAAATACATTTGTAGATATCTGAAAAATTCAAATGTGCTTCAAATATTATCAACATAAATAAAATAAATAAATCATCACGCCTTCTACCCATTACTGGGTATGGCACTCTGTCGCAGCGGATCTTGGGAACTGATATATTTATGCGTGTGAAATGCGGTTATTAGCTGTTAAATGGCGGCCCCCAGTGATGTTAATGGATAGGGAGTGACAGGGGTAATTTTAATGTGGTGAAAATTGTCAGATGTCGGAATAGAACCGAAGTTCTCTAATCCACAGGCCAACTCGATACTACTACATACTGCTCGTGAAATCGAAGCAGCATATTTTTACTCATCCTTCGGTCTCGATTCCTTCTTCTCCATGTATAAAAATAAATAAATTAACGTATCTCTTTAATAAATTGAATTGATGAAGATGTTGGAACTTCAGAAAGTTGACAATAAGCCTTTCTTGTACAATTTCGGCATTTATGCCATCTTTCAGAAGGTAGAATTACATTTACAAATTAATTCTACCTTCTGAAGATGGCGTATTTATAATTCTCGAGCGACTTACAAACCCTCGGGTCTACGGCCCTCGGCCTTGTAAGCATCGTCCTCGGAAAGCATAAACATATTCATAATACACTAGATACATAAATAACTATAAAAAAAAGAGAAGTAGAAACGTAGTTTGAAAAGAGAAAAATTCGGCCGGTGACAGGATTTGACCCCCAGAATTCTTTGATTCTAACAAAGCGTCTTCTCACCAAGTCTACGCTGACCTCGAATTATCACGTTATTTAAATTTTACTCTCAATTTTTTGTCATGTCAAAAACCTCGGTTCTATGACTTCTCATATATTGAAAAGTTCCAGATTTAAATATCAGCGCCTGTCAAATTTGCCTCTCTAAATTAATACAAATATATCAAATATATCATCACGCCTTCTACTCATTATTGAGTGTGGCACTCTGCCGAAGCAGATCTCGGTAAGTGATATATTTTTGCGCGTGAAGTGCGGTTACCAGCCGTCAAATCACCGCGCTCAAAGATGTTAGTGGAGGGAGAGCCACAGGAGTAGTATTATATAGTGAAAATGTTTTTCGGTAGTGGGAATTGAACCAGAGTTCTCAGGATCCACGGCCGATATGATACCACTGTGCCACCTACTCCATACTCTAAATCAGTGTTTTTCAAACTGTGGGTCACGACCCACGAGGAGGTCGCAAAGCAGTCCAAGGGAGGTCGCGAGTAGGTCTGGGCAAAAAAATGTTTAGATCGATTTAAGCGATCTTTTTTTAAAATAAATGCGTTGATCTTAAATTTTTAAGGTTCGATTTCAAGAAAATCGATTAATTGAAAATAATGAATAATAAAAAATTAAGTTTATCGATATTTTTTTAATCGATCAGATTGACGGAGTTGGATGCTTCGGGGATCGCGAGAGCTTTTTAGAGTAATTTTGGGGCCGCGGTTGAAAAAAGTTTGAAAAACACTACTCTAAACGAATAATTGTCCTTTTTATGAAATTACAAAAAATAATAAATTCGTTATTCGCTCAATTAGGAAAATGCGAGCGTATCAAAAACTACTGGCTGTCCAATTAATGAATGAAACCAAATGAAAAATGATGGTTCTATTATTATTTATTATAAAATTCTCGATTTCATCCTACTGATCACCCACGTTCTTCTGTGCTCATGAACTTGAACTGAACCATTCTGGGCGTTTTGATCTTATCGTATGTTTCTATAATAGCTCGTAGAAAGAACAGTTAATCCTGTCACCAAATACAACCATAACCATTTCCATGTAGTTTCGTAATATTACAGATTTAACCTCGCAGTTAATCTTTTGAGTGATACGACTTTCCCCGAGCGTTGACGAAGAACTAATCACACAGACACGGGATTGTAATTTAAGAGGATTTTTCTAAGTTGGAAATTATCTACCTGACACGATCTCTTGTTGGTGTAAGTTTTAAATGTACATTGATTGGTAGCCCTGCTTACGTAGACAAGTTTTGTGTTTGACTGTTGAGGCAATGGAAGAATGGATGGGAAACTGATGGACGAAAAGATTAAATTAGAATTTTTCTGCCCTGGAATTTGTTGTACTGCTTTCAAACTTAATTATTTTTTTAATCGAGAAGATTTAACACGAGCTAGATTTACACTGATGGAATCATGTTTACCTATATATCGTGTCAAATGAATTGAGAATTACGTCATTGAATTGTTTGTGCTATTATTTTTTTAGTCGAGAAGATTTAACACGAGCCAGATTTTATTACCTCGACAATATTATATATTTCGATGATGTCAAAAATGACCTAATTGCCATTTTAATGTAATATGTACTTTATTACAGTTTGCAGCTACATTGAAAATTATCTCTTTGTACAATAAATAATTAATTTTATATTATGTGAAAGTTTAATTATAATTAAATATTAAATTAAATGTTTAATTATCTTTATAAATATTGTAGTACCATTTTAATGACAAAAATATGTGATTAGTATACTGGGTTTATAATTTATTGACAATTTTTGTTTGTTTGAAAAATTACTTTATGTAAACACTTTTAGTACCACTGGTTTGATAATTATTTTAATATATTCATAATAAAATAAATATATCATCACGCCTTCTACCCATTATTGGGGGTGGCACTCTGCCGAAGCAGATCTTGGTAAGTGATAATAATAATAAAATTATAAATATAAATACTTCTTCTTCATCAATGACGCTACAGCCCGAGTCGGGCTTGGGCCTACCGGGCACACCGAGCCGCAGTTTTTACGCTGCCGTACTGCCGGTTTTCGTAGTCGATGTTACTTTTTTTTAAGGCATATGTATAAGTGACTAGCTTATAGCGCCCGAGTATGATTAATACAAGTAACTGTATTTTTATTTAACAACAAATCATACTTTGTCGACAAGCGGATTCGAACTGACGAATCATGGTTCGAGTGACCTCACAGTATGTTAAGAGATGTGCATTAACACGCTCGACCACCGCGCCTGTAAAAACTATAAATACTACAATAGTCAATTTATTCATTATACATCAGATAAATGACTGTTCATAGTGTAGTGGTACAACAAATTTTCTCTTTAAGAACCATGTTTTTAATTTTGCTAATTTTTTTTCCGAAATATAAAAAGATGCAAGTTTTTCCATCACCGGTTTACTCTAGATTAATATTAATCATGATTAAATACTAATGGAAACTATGGTTATTCATTATTGATTAGCTTAATCGGAAATAAACAGATGATTGAAAAACTGGTCCTGAGAGAAAAAAGGTAAATTTAATTTCCTGTCTTCGTGTTTTTAATTACAAGCTCCTTTCTCTAAAATAATTTTTGAATCACGAGGCTCCGCTCTACTTACAGTTTGGGAAACACTGCAATAGCTTATCAAATTTCCGTATGTATTAATTTGCTAATCTATTTGTGTTTAGTACAAAGACACTAGATTTGTTGAAAATATCTAATAGTTGCTAAATGCTGGTAAATATTGCGCTAACGAAATGACTAGACAGATATGATATGTGATGTTTTTATTTGTTCCTTGTAAGCTTGTAGCAATTTTATTCAGAATCTCGAAAAATAGCGAAGTTGTTTGCTACTTTACTATATAAAAAACTTTTAAGAAAGCTGTGTACATATTGTTTTAACGATTTTCTACTTTTCTTCCGTGGAAAATAATCCAATACAAGAAAAAGAAATAGCTACTACTAGTTATACCAGTATTTTTACCTATTCTTTCTTACTCTATTGCTTTTGCTTAGAGAATAAAATCTAGAATTTGATTTATTCCTTATAATTTTTGTACATTTTATTATTATATATCTTTAATTTATTTTCTTTTTCTTGATAGATAAAATGTAAATTGAAGTATCAAATTTATTTGAAAATATGTGTAATCTTTCTTGTTCAATGTTTATTAGTATTTGGGGTAGCTAGGTCAGTGGTATGATGTCGGCCTGTGGATCCTGAGAACCCTGGTTCGATTCCCACAGGCGACAAACAATTTTCATAATTTCAAAAGCTACCCCTGTGGCTCCTCCACCACTAACATCTTTGAGGCCGTGATTTGACGACTGGTAACCGCACTACACTCGCAAAATATATCACTTACCGAGATCTGCTTCGGCAGAGTGCTACACCCAGTAATGGGTAGAAGGCGTGATGATATATTTATTTATTTTATTTTGTGAAATGTATAGAAAAAGCTGTTTTTCTTGTTTTTCAAACTCTAGTTTTACATAAAACAGACCCAGTTGCATAAAATGTTGTTAACTACGCGAAAAAGTTGAACTAGACTTAAAAAAACTTATCTAAGGTCAATATTTTACAATGTTATAATTTCTATATATGCATTAACCTAATAATTATTTGTCCTAGGACCAAAAAACGATTACTCACTTACTTTTTCAATAGTAAAAGAACGCTATTTCAGGAATGTTTACGTTACTATGGATACGTCATTGTTTTTTGGCCCTAGGATCAAAAATAGCATGTTTACTACAGTTGTCATGCTGATAAAAATAATTTTGTCAATTTGTTTCATTTTGTTTCATGTTAATTTGAATAAATCGTACGAAATTTTCTAAAGAAGTAGGTAAAAAAATAATATGTCTCAATCGGACTACAAATGCAATTTTGAGTCTTGTAACACTGTCAAACACCGGCATCCTTTAGTACTCGACCCGAAAACTTGTATTTTTAGTCCTAATGAAACAAATAACTATTGTGGAGCTGTACTAGTCAATATCAGTAAAATTCGAAAATCAGAATTTAGCATCTAGATGTAAAATTCTGGCAGTGGAAGTATAAAAGTTATTTATACTCATTGTGCGATTTTATAGCAAACAAACCGTAACTTCTTATTAAAACAATTCCATGTTTTATTGCTCAGTTTGTTCGCTTCCGCTTGTTGGTTGCCGTCAGAGTCACGATAGCACGAATCACGTTTTCTGATTTCGTCGGCGTTGGCGATGAAAATTTTGCGGGAGACAGGTGCTTCGGATGAAATTTAATACGAAATTGCGCTAATGAAACCTTTGAAATGCGCTACGTTCGACTTACAGGTGTGCAGAATTAACTTGTCAGACGCAAGCGCGGGTTTATTATTATAATTGTATCATTCTTGGAATTAATTCTTGCTGTAGATTAAATGTTTACTTGCAGGATTTTCTCTTTGTACATTTTTATTAACATTTCTCATTCAGGTACCGTCAAAGGAAAAAGTATCGTTCTAAGTTCATGATATTCAGATATAGCAGGAGCCATAATTATTATAAAAACAATTTTTTTAGCACTGAAATAATTCTTATTTATATCACGAAAATTTGTCTCTGAAAAAATGTATGCGGTACCGCTACTCCTAAAAAGTATCTATGTTTTTTTTTTCATGTATTTTTACTTGATAAAATATTCTTTGAATTTTAATGTATATAAAGTCATAAGTGTAGGACGGAAAAAAATTTATTAAAGCATTGTTGAATTTAATATTTGGTAATATTTCGGTACTTTTTAGTACCATCATTCGTCTACTCATAACTAAAGATGGTAGGTACTAACCAGTACCGAAATATGAATCAAATATTAAATTCAACAATGCTTTAATATTTTTTTTTGCAATAATAAGTAATAAATCGATATAAACCAAGTTCAATTTTTTTTAAGTTGGATGTATCCACCTCAACAGCTAAGTCAAAAAATAATATAATTAAATATAATTCGAGAGTTCGATAAATTAGAAAATAATTCTTCAGTATCTTTCTCAACTTGTTAATGGGAATAGCCACTCAAGCCCAACCGGCTTTCGTGACTATTGCCTGGCAACAAGTTTACGAAAGATCTGTCAAATTATTTTCGATATATTCTCACTCTCTTGTTAAATATATTATTACTGAGAATATCGGACAGTGTGTTGAAAATAACATAAAGCATTATACATTTTTCAAACTACCTAGTTCAAAGAAAAATAGTAAAAGAAATATACTTACCGAGAGAAATTAAATAAATAAATAAATATATCATCACGTCCTTTACTCATTACTGGATGTGGCACTCTGCCGAAGCAGATCTCGATATGTGATATATTTATGCGCATGAAATGCGGTTACCAGGCATTAAATCACGGCCCTCAAAGATGTTTGTGGTGGAGGAGCCACAGGGGTAATTTTAATGTGGTGAATATGTTTGTCGGCTGTGGGAATCGAACCAGGGTTCTCAGGATTCACAGGCAGACTCGATACTACTGAGCCGCCAACCCCATTACGAAATTAATGGATATGTTGTTATAACTAAAGTCATGAGAATGTGAATAAATTTAGAAAAAAATCTACTTGCCTCCTTCGGGATTTGAACCCGGTTTTTCCACTTGAGCCGCAAAAATCCTACCACTTAGACCACAGAGATTTCTCTCGTGGTAGGAGTTTCGGGGTTCAAGTGGAAGGTCCGGGTCCAAATGCCGGCGAAGGCAAGTTGATGTTTTCAAATTTATAAAGAAATTAAGTAACCAAAAAGTGAAAATAGTTTATTGTCCATTACATCTAAACGATAAGAATCCGATCACACATGAAGTCATCTCTTAGTGCGTCTCACGAGTGCGTTTGGTTTAATTGTGTCGGAAAACGAGAAATAGAAACAACAATGAGTGGAATGAGAGGCATGAGTCTCGGAGATGCCGGGATCGTAAAATGCCTGAGCGGGTGCAGTAAACTAAGCGTAATGATGTGGAAGCAACTGTGAGAGTTGCGTCTACGTCTGGCTTGCGGCGAGGCGAACGGTTCCGTCCGCCGTTCGTCCGTTGCTGCTTTTGCTTTAGCGATGCCTTTTCGCATTTCGCATTCTATGGGAATCGAGAAGAGTTCGCAGACTAAATCGCAGGTGTGCTGGACTGAGATAACTTATTGAGGCATTTCGAAATCAAACTTCTGCATGTGGAACTGGAATTTAATTGCTGAATCATTTATACGAACGAGCTGTTTTTAACTTTACCATCTAGTGAGATCTATAATAGCAAAACTGTTTTCATGATAATTTCCGCTAAAGCATGTCAACCATAGATGTTAATTAGTTAGTTAGTTAACAATTTTATGTATGCCCAAAAAATAGGTAGCTGTTTGTATAACGTGACTGGAAATGACACTTTACTCCAGAGGTATACAATGACTTTTTCTACGATCATTTTTTATTTAATTTAAATAAAGAATTTCTAAGAAGGAATATAGAAGATCCGGAAGTACGGTGGTGAGGTTAGCGTTACGACATTCGAATCCGAAGAACCCGAGTTTGAATTGCATTCAAGCTAAAAATATATGAACTATCACCTTGCGCCTATATATAATTATTGAAAAAATCGTATAAACAAAAAAACGGTTTTATCGGTTTCTTTTAAATCGATTGATCTATAAAATTGAAGTTATCTATTAACATGTTAATTAAAATAGATTTTTCATTCTCGTATACAATATTTAGAATGTTATCATTTGAAAATGCAATATTGTATGGTCGTGGTCTGAAGCTGAACTGCTTTATACCCAAATCTCAATTATTAACCTTATTATATGTATAATTATGTTATGAAATCACCAATTAAATATTTTAGTATTACAGGATTTACAATTAAAGATGTTAGGAGTTTATTTAATTATGATTTACGCAATAATTTTATAATTACTTTTATGTTAGTGAGATTTGGTGGAACAAGATTACTATGATCATTATGTTCTCAGTGCTCGAAGAAGTAGGTGGTTAAAGTGAATAAATCTTGAATAAGAAATACAACTCGAGTTTTATTTATTTTTATATATCAATTTTTATTGTGTTGTAACAATTAAATTATTTTATTTTTGTATTTCGATTTTATATTGTATATCGATCAAGATCGATTTTTTGATCATATTTTATTTTCTAGTAGAGTATTTTAATAAGCCGAAAGTAATATGGTAAGGTAATAATGGACAAACGGCTTAAAGTTGTAGTTATTTTATTAAAGATGTAATAACGACGTTTCGGCCAAGGTTATGGCCATATTCAGGTCAAAAGCGTTAAAATAAACGAATAACAACAATATAAGTTAAGTTACGACTTAATTATTTAGGGCGAACATATATGAAAAATGAAAAAAAAACGTAAGAAGCTAAATAGGCAAAAATCGCCCTAAAGAGTCAGATAGTCAACTATCTTGGCTGAAAAGTCCTTATTACACCTTTAATAAAATAACTACAACTTTAAGCCGTTTGTCCATTATTACCTTACCATATATTATTTTCATTAAAATCCATCATATAACAAAATTTATTTTTTTGGTCACTTTAGATTTCAAAATTTGCAATAAATCGATCTAATCCATCAATAGCGATAAATCGACTTCATTTTATGATCAGAGATCGATTTCTAAATTCAAAGATCGCCCATCCCTATTCTGGATCCTCTACTGTAAATGGAATTAAGTTCCTGTTGTACAGAATAACATAAATCAATAAATACAGTAACAAGTCCTCTTTATTCCCTTTCAAACGCTTAGAATTTTCAAAGTAGAGTAACGAACATTGTTATACATTTTTAAGCTACAGTAAGTAGTCTCTATCAGGCAGATTCATAAAGCGATTTAGCGCTAACACCACTTTTTATTTCGTTTTTAACTCTCTTTTCAATGTACGAAACAAGTTTATTTTAACTGGAGTTAAAAAGAGAGTTAATTAGCATCAAATTTAGTTCATTTCTTTAATCTGTTTTAATTTGAAACAGAGTTATACATAGATAATATCAGAAACGGTGTTAACGCTAATCCGTTTGAATCTGCCTGTACTTTATTTATCAGTAAATTTTGTAAACAATCACAATCTATAATATTTGGGATGCATAAGCATTCATCAGTATAATTAAAAAACTATTTTCAAAGTAAATTGTTGTAAAGGATCTATAAAATTAATAGGTAACATTAAATTATAGCATCAATTTGAAGCCCACCTGCATAAACAACACGTAGGGTAACAAATTACACTTATTAAAACCCAAAATGACTTCCCTCCCTTTTAGGAGGTTTAGACAGTCATGGTTATTGATTCTGACAGTTTAATTGGTTCAAACGAGTGGATCTTCCAATGAAGTAATTCAACAGACGATAATTAATGTCACGTTGAATATAAAAAGGCGTTCGCGCATAATTGCATATTCATACAATATAATTTAACTGAGACGAAAAAGATAGAATTTATAGTTCCCGCCTAATTGGTATTCTGCGCGCGTGAAGTTTCGATGCGCAGCTGTCACGTCGCGACGCTGATGCGCGACTGTTCACGTGTATGTCACGTGGGGCGTAGCAGCGAACCTATCGGCAATTAGTGGAACTGTGCTAATGACTGTTGTTTCATAATTGTTGGGTGTGTTTCTTGTAGATTACAGGTCACTGCTTTTCAAACGATTCTGTTTAAAGGTTAATCAGTGATTTATAGTGAAATTAATTGAAAATAATGCTCACTGGCTTTAAAACTTTCATACCTAGATATTAATTTATATTTTTCTTGACACCTTCACACCTTTTTTCATAAATAACGCCAATAATGTGGAATATTAAATTTTTATTCTAATTTCTTCATAGAAACTTTGTACTATCTTTTATCAACATCTTTTCGAACTAAGTTTTTGGCGTTCTTGGAAAAAATAGTTTTTGTCTCCCCAAATAATAAGAGTAATATGTGGATCAAAAGCCATTAAATAGATAATCATTTTTGTATTGACATCAAATATTATTTATTATTTATGTTACTGTGTATAACAGGAATTTTTTTTTTTTTGGCTTCTTTGGCGGACCATCTACTCAGGTAATATGCCGCCATTATGCCCTGATCTGCGTTTTAGGTATTATGGTCAACAGCAACGCGGGTTTTCTCTGAACGGTCACCCATCCAAGTACTACCCGCGTGAAACGTTACTTAACTCGCGTTATCGCTTAGATCAGTTCCAACGAGTGCAGCCATGGCCGTTGATAACAGGAATTGAATATAGGTATATAAATTGATATATTTCAATAAGTAATTATCATCATCAAGAGTAAAACAGAAATTACAAAATTAAGCGAAATTATAATGAAGTTTACTCATATATAGCAAGTATATATATATAAATAAATAAATATAAATAATTTAAAGCATAAATATTATTATTATAATTTTAAATATCATGCGCTACGAAGAGTAAAAATGCGTCAGTAGTTTGATTAGAATCTTAGAATTTGTGCCTCAATGCGAATAATGACTATTTTCGAAACTACTAGACTACTACTAGATTAAAGCATCCAAAATAGCTAGCTGAGTGGTATCGAGTCGGCCTGTGGATCCTGAGAACCTCGGTTCGATTCCCACAGCCGACAAACAATTTTCACCACTTTAAAATTACCACTAATATCTTTGAGGGCCGTGATTTGACGGCTGGTAACCGCACTTCACGCGCATAAACATATCACTTACCGAGATCTGCTTTGGCAGAATGCCACGCCCAGTAATGGGTAAAAGGCGTGATGAGTTATTTATTTTTAAATTGATTATTAGAAGTAATGCTAAAACTATTTTCAAGCTAAAAAAGAAAGTTAAGCTAAACTCCGTTATATCTTTTTGTTGACTGACAGTAGTTAGACGCATGCGCATTTTACATGATTACAATGGTTCTAAAACAGTGGGTTGTCTTTGTCGGTTGACAGACAGATTGTAGTTATTGCAATGGAGAATCTAAAATCGGATGGCCAGATCGTGTGAAGGAGATATATATTTCTTACCGAGATCTGCACCGACAAAGTGCTATACCCAGTAATGGGCAAAAGGCGTGATGATATATTTATTTTAAAATTCTACAGATATATATTTCGGTAAAAAAACAAACATTTCTTACTATTTGAATACATCCCCAATTTATAATAGTGAAAAATATGAGAAATTATTGAAGAATTTGTAATTATAGTAAATTATTGTTTTTGTCTTGTAATAATTGTAAATGATGATCGGTAGAGAAATAGATCACCTTTTTGTGTAAATTATAAATGTCAAAAAAAAGATACATTGCTTAATTATAGGCATAAATAACAACTCTAGCTGGATGATGAAAATTAATGCACTTTTTTATATCGATTTTAATAGCTGAAATATATTTTTATATAAATGATTTATTTTTCAATTTCCGCTTAATTTGTTGTTTAAATAGACATTTTTTAATAGATATTTACTTTGATTTGTTTGATAAATATAAATATATTTTGTTTTGTATGTGGACTAGTTATAATTTATTGATGAAAAACAAAATATAATATTAATACACGGCCTACGCTTTTTATGAAATATTTTTTTCGTTATGCAAAAACTAACTATGTTAATGTTATTATATCGTGTCATAAACCTTATATTTTATGGACATAAATAAAATTATTCAATAGGCATATAATATTATTTTAATTAACAATGCTAATTTGAATTTCAAATAGCAAATTCAAATGTGTGGGTGGGTCTATGACATCATGCAAAAAATAACAATATTTATATTTCAAAAGAAAATATTACAAAACAATTTATTTCTAAAATGGCGCCTTGATTTTCAAGATAGAGAGTCGAGAACATTTCGGATGATCGCACGTTACTATTTTTGTCCGATGATAAAATAATAATTGAATTTTTTTGGTTACCAGTTCTGAAATGGCCACGAGTATATTCAATAATAGTTAGAGAGCTAGGGTGCAAAATGATGTCTCATTTATTCCAGTGACAGAAATGGATTTTTTAATAGATTATGTCACGATAAACATGAAAAAAGAAAATTAGATTTGGGAACGGGTGGCAACTATAGATGGCGACGATGTGAATGCGCAGATTTTAAGGGTGGTTGTTGATCCCTACACCAGTCCACTTTCACAGCTTCTGTCACCAATGAGCAATCAGCAATAATTTCTGTCAATAATTTTTTTGTCATGTATTCGTCGTGAACAAGTAGTAATATGTCACACGACACCATAAAAATTGCTTACTTTGACCGGTTTTGTCGCGCATGCGTCATCAGCCAAAACTTCTGTCTATCATTTTTATTACTTAATTATACCAAAATCTATCATTTAAACTGAAAATTAACCTGTAAAAGATATGTCAACAAGCATCCTTAAAATCGGCGCATTCACATCTATAGTGCCACCCGTTCCCAAATAGAATTTTCTTTTTTTCATGTTTATCATGACATAATCTATTAAAAAATTCATTTCTGTCACTGGAATAAATGAGACATCATTTTGCACCCTAGCTCTCTAACTATAAAGAAGTATTTATTGTTTTATCAATACATACGAGACTTATCAGTAATTAGTTTATATTAACTTGGAACTAAAAAAAAAAATGTTTCCCGCTCTCAAACATTACTACACCAATTTGAGCTTCAAATTAAAATTATAAAATATTTACACTTTATTTCAGTTAAGAATGGAGTAAATGGCATTGTGTAAGCGATTTTCCATGCACAAATTTATCATACATCTTAACATCTTTGAAAGTTACTAGGACCTCGGTTACACTTCGGCCTATTACAACTTCCTCGGATGTAAAGACATACTTACATTCCTTGTTACTTAAATAACTATATTTATTTGTTTACATTACAACTGATAGTACAATTCGAACCATTCGAATACAGACTCTTATTCATAAAGCGGAAGTTATAACAATTGTAGAACAATTAACCCGAAAATAATTTAATAAGGATGGGTAGCAAAAAAGATACACATATTTAAAGATGTCATTGTCAAGATCTTATCAAAAGTCTATACGTATATAGATAATTAATAAAAAAGTAATAGAATAAAATGTGAACCCTTGTAGTAATATTACTTCGAAATGATCTCTCAGGTGAATTGAGCAAGAACGGTCTTCAACCCGAAGTTAGTCTCAAAAGCTCAAACATAACTTGTAATGAGATGTTCTCCTCATAACCGTTAAGTTTTATCTTGCGTTGTTCCATTCTCCCGGCAATTCCTGTTTCCCTACAAAATAAAAAAAACTTTACCACATATTCACATTGAAATGTCTCTCTCAGATATTAACGGATATTTTCTAGACACAAACCGCGCTTTCCAGAATAAATTAAAATTACTGAACGACGACCAAACACGATAATAAATTTATGAATGTCTTCATTCTTAAACGGTATTTAAATTACGTATTGTACACAGATGGCTCCATAAGAATACAAATCAAAGGCAGTGTGTGACAGCGGCGGCGTTTGAATTTGTTTTGCCTTAGGCGTGAAGAGTTTTTGTGGGTGGGTCATTGAGGAAGGTGTGGTTTATGAATTAACTCTTTGATATTTAATATTTTTGTCATGTCATTTTGAAATAATTAAGCATAATTTAATTAGCTAGCATTATTTTGCAATATTTTATCACAGAAATTGAATTATTTTTTTTTGAGCTATTGGAATATCTCACGAATAAGAGATGACGCTGAAATCCAATGTCAAATGTTGAACAAAAGAGCACTTTTGTTTGTAAGTGTAATATTGCAGGCTGTAGTATTTCTTTGTTTTATTCTTAAATTTTCGGTATTTTTTTAAGTTCTTTTTAATAATTTAGGTTGATTTACAGTTCAGGGATTCTTGTTTTGTTGGTTTTAGTAGAACATTAATTTAAATTTTTCAGTTTAGATAACTAGTTAGGTTATCTTTGTATTTAAATTTATTAAAATAAATATAAATATACGATAGCATCACGCCATTTATCTATTACTGGGTGTGGCACTCTGCCGCAGCAGATCTCGGTAAGTGATATATTTATGCGCGTGAAGTGCGGTTGCTAGCCATAAAATCACCGCCCCCCAAAGATGTTAGTCGTGGGGTGCCACAGAGGTAATTTTAAATTGATCAAAATGTTTTGTCGGCTGTGGGGATCGAACCAGGGTTCTTAGGATCCACAGGCCGACTTGATACCACTGAGCCATTACCCCATAAAAAAAAATATTGTAAGTATAATTTCTGGAATCTACACAACAATACATTCTACTTTTGTTTTATTTGGAGAAAATGTAATTTTTCACTATAAGCTCTAAATGCCATTGCACATTTATCATTCTATTTCATATGAAGTATACAACATAATTAAAATTAATTTTTCTGAAACCGCCAAGAAAGTACCTACTTTTCTGTACAATCTTTGTATGGAAAGTAGATTTTTACTAAAACAGTCAAGTAAAGTACGTATTCAAGACTACAACAACAATAACAGTCTGGTAAAGTACAAAACAGTCTGGTAAAGAGTTTACCAGACTCTTTTTGTTGTTGAAACCTTGGGTCCGTAGTCTGCGGTCAATACAATTCATGTCAAAAAATTAAACATTTTGAATGATTTATGATTAATTAATGATTAAATTAAACGGTTTCAGAAAAAGTAGTATACATAATACAATCAGGAAAGTGTTTTTATTTGATTCAGCGGATTAAAATATTACTTTCTTGACTTATTATGTATTATATTATTACCGAGCTTATAACGTAAATAACTATTTTCTGAAATCGAGAAGCTGATTAAAATACTCGGCCTGCGGCCTCGTATTTCAAACAACCGTTTCGTCATGTAAAATATCACTTTCCTGACACATTATATAATATAATATTGTATGGGGTGGCTAGCACAGTGGTATGAAGTCGGCCTGTGGATCCAGAGAATCCTGATTCGATTCCCACAGGCGACAAACAATTTTCATAATTTCAAAAACTACCCCTGTGGCTCCTCCACCACGGGGGCCGTGATTTGACGACTGGTAACCGCACTGCACGCGCAAAATATATCACTTACGTAGATCTGCTTCGGCAGAGTGCCACACCCAGTAATGGGTAGAAGGCGTGATGATATATATATATTTTATAATATTTTACTTCAGGAGCAAGAAAGTATAAAGATGAAATTTAAGTTCTATTTTCTTCGAAAATGTTTAAAATAAATATTTGGTGCTGGTATTTTGTATTAGTTTCAAATTTCACTACTAGCTTCGCATTCTTATCGAGATATTCCAATCGGAATGTTGAAATAAGAACCTGAGTTTGATGCCCAAACCCATCTACTGTTTTTTACTAAATCAAAATTATCTTTATGGTGTTTCTTCACGAATATTATTTAGGTTCATGATTTGACGGCAATATTCCTGATGCAAACTAGTTTCATGTTAAAATTCAGTATTTGTTTTCGAACAGTTCATTGATTTCTGACTACATTCCCTGCTTTATCATTCTAGTTTAATTATTCGTTCGAATGCATTCATAATAAATGCAACACAGAATCTTGAATCTCGTTGCCGAGCGTTGATGAAGATATTCTCGTCTCAAGTTGGTTAATTTAACTGCAGATGATGTCAGTAATAAAGTAAAATATTCAAGATGAGATATGAAATCAGAGATATTCAGAGGCGTATCCAGTTCTATTTGTTGCATGCGTGATGAGTGGTTGTAAACTTAGCTTTAGAGTTGTTTATTTTCTGCTTTTGTTTTGTTGAAAATTAAGTGTAGTTATTATCGTCATTGAGTATTATCGATGTATTATAAGTTAGTTTTAAACTTCATTTGTTCTTGTTACCTCAAAGGAGATAGGATAAGTTGCAAACTAGGTTAAGACTAGTTTAAGACTGGGTTTAACTTAAATACGTGTTGGGTAAGTTGTTACAAATAAAGTGATTAGCTACTTGATAAACATGATATGAGCTTTCTTTAACAACGTAACGATTAAACTTCCAAAAAGAAATTAGAAATAAGGAGAGAGGAATAATATTTTATGTTTTGATGTACGCAATATTTTATAGTTGCTGTCCACAATCAATAAAATTGTGTCATATCAAACGTTGTAATAGTATATTACATAACAAGCATCGAAAGTGTAAGATAACGTGCGAGTGTACAAATTTAAAAACGAGGCGCGTAGCGTCGAGTGATTTATGTACACGAGCACAGTTATTACACTTTTGTGCGAGTTATATACACTATTTTTCAGACGACCATAGAATATTTTTAAAAACAGTTTACAAGAACAATGTTGTTATACTTTGATAGCTGATGCGTTTTTGAAGGTAAGCGTTGACGTTTGAGGTTAGGTGTGGTAGTACCAACTGTACTAGCTGTAATGACAAAATATTCATTAATGTTAAAATATTAGTAAATAAGTAGTTATTAATTTTAAAAAATAAGATTTATCACGGCAAATGTGCTGAGAAATCTATCAAAACTTCGATTTAAATAATAATGCAAATTCTTTTCATTTATTTTATTATTTTCTTTCGTCATTAAGCCATCTGTTGTCAATCAGTGGAACTTCACCTGATATGTTAGAAATGTGCGTTATATTAACATATCATTAAGCGTATTCCATTTGCCATTTGGATCAAATTTAACTTACATTTACTGAACCAAATCACTTATTTATTTCGCTGGATTACTTCGCTAACTTTATTTCCATTACTAGAATTACAGATTCAAATTTACGTTGAAGTAATATACCCCAATAAGCGCATAATTTTACTTAATTCAGTTCATTTAGTCATAGGTCAAATGTATCTTAACTGATTTAAGTGTACCAAGTGGCAAATGTAATACAGCTATTATTTTCAATTTTCCATAGTAGTTTATGATGTTGTTATTATATATTTATTTTCACTGACTTCGCGGAGTATTGGAATATACCAATAAGAAAGCGAACTAGTGGCGAAATTTGAAACTAAGACAAAGGAGCACTTTCATGATATTTGTAAGCTGTTACATAAGACGTTATTGATTCAATATTGTTTGTGTATTTATTTTAAATATTTTCGAAGAAAATTGAATTTTAATTTCAACATTATGCTTTCTGGCTTCGTATACTCCATGTTAAATAAGATGAAAATTACGTAATTTTTGGTGAGATATATTGTAAGTTAAAATTGTAGAAACAAAATAAATAACGTAAGTCTTGTACCAAAAACAAATGTAATGACGTAATCCTCAAGCCATTTCACGTGGCATATACATTAAAATATTTTTTCTCTTTGAGTTCTAAAATAAACACGACAACAAAATTGCTTCATAAAATTACAATAATTATTCAAGCTGCAATATATCGTTCACGTTCACGTTTTGACATATCGAGGAAGAAAGGATTTTTCACTGGGCAAATAACACAGCCTGGGGTAATGTATGCATTGCTATTAATATGCATTCGACCCGCGAGCTAACATCGGCGCTGTGCTCGCCATATTCTCGCTGTCGTGTCCCGCGCAAAACAAACACGCATCTAAAGGTGCCGATTACGCTTTTTATCACAGGCCTGGAGGAAGATTTGCGTAAAGCTATAGACATACGAGAAAATTGAGTGTTTTTTTTTTGCACTTTGTAAATTTGTAAATAGAGTGATTAGAATTATTGCTGTATCAACTGTGGGTAATAAAACTACATGCAAATTTGTGTAAATTGGATATTTTATACAATCCTTGTAAACATTCAGTTACAACTTGTTATTTTGATAACCGTAAAGTGTTTCTTTTATTTACAATTAGCAAAGGTAACTTTACGGCCGCTTGTACTTTACGGCCGCTATAGTTAGTCGTTTGCTTAAAGAATAAGTTCGTTATTTATTGTCGGATAGTGTTACCCAACTTGTAGACATACAGCTTCATAAATTTCAGGGGAAGAATTTAAAAACTCGTCGCCCTTGCTATTACTCAATTCTTGTTTAACTAATTAATTACGAGGACAGGGTGAAAAGTCCCTGAAAAATAAAACAGATGGCGCCACAATCGCAAATCTCATGTGACATTTGTTATGTACCATCTTTAACTAGAACGCATTAAAATTTTCAGACTGATATGTCATTCAGTTCTGTTTTGACACACATCGAAAGCAAGCAACCTTGAAGATATTTGGAAACATGGAAAAAAGTGAATTTCGCGTCTTGATTAAATATTATTTCTTGCGTGGAAAAAACATTACGCAAACCAAAGCACCGCTTGTTAAACATTATGGGGACTCCTCGCCATCGATTGGAACGATTCACAAGTGGTTTACTGATTTTCGTTTTGGTAGTATGACCACCAAGGACGCCGAATGTTCTGGTAGTCCAATTGAGGTTACAACACCAGAAATCGTCGATAAAATCCATGGTATGATATTGGACGATCGGCGAGTTAAAGTGCACGAGCCGGCTGAGGCTATAAACATCTCAACCGAACGGGTACGGAACATTTTGCATAAATTTTTAGATATGAAAAAGCTATCTGCCATATGGGTGCCGCATTTGCTCTCTGTTGACAACAAGCGCGACTGTGTCGCAATGGCAAAATTGCATGAATTGCGCTACGAATTGGTTCGTCATCCACCATATTCTCCAGATTTGCCCCCCTGCGATTTTTATCTATTTCCAAACTTGAAGAAATGGCTCAGCGGAAAGAGATTTGGCTCCAACGATGAAGGTCATCGCTGAGACAAACGCCTATTTTGAAGGATTGCCAAAATCGTATTATTTGGAAGGGATCGAAAAATTAGAAAAACGTTGGACGAAGTGTATCGAGATACAAGGAGATTATGTTAATGTTAAGAAATAAAATATGTTTTGACCAAATAAATCATTTCTTGTTTCATTTTTAGGGACTTTTCACCCTGCCCTCGGATTGTAGTTATTTTATTTTCACTTTTACGTTTTAAAATATTGACAGCAAGCGGGTTTTACGTGAGCAGCTTTAATAAGATAACAATGTGTAATACTAAAAATTAATGATAGTATTGTTAAGAAGTAATTTGTTGTATTTAGTTTATATTGTGTCGAGGGAGGGTGAGAATAGTTTGGTAAAATCGTTTTAGATGGCGAGTTTTTCTGATTTGTTGGAGTGGAAATTGGGGCGTCAATGGATGTTTTGTGCTCGAGAAAGTAAATAGATTTGGTTTCTACTCCATTTGTGGGGTTCTAGGAAGTGCAAAGCTTCCCTTCCGCACTGTAAAAAGAACTATAAGTCTTCCAAATTAAACTAGAAATAGATTTTTCCCCAAGCACTTATTCTCTTATTTTCGAATTACGTGTTTTAATAGTAAATCTGGGTTCACTTCACACCCCATGTTATCAAAATTAAAAGACAATTTTAACTGAAATCATTATAGTATTGTGCTGCTATACTTACATCTTACAATTGTTCTTATATTTCAAATTTTAATTACTTTATATCTCGGAAACAGAACTAGATTCTTACATGGCAACTTCACTAATAAATACTGTTTAATAATGCACAAAATGCTTTAAAAAATACATCTTAAGATTTCATTTAATAATAGTGAATTGAAGTTGTCTTCCAAATCAATTTACTTGAGTTTATTTTGTAAAAATGCAAGCAAAACAAACCTAACAATATCTAAATGTATTTTTTTTCCTTTAAAACTTAATTAAACGTAAATTATTTTATGCACAACCGGGCCGAAATTTATGTGTTTTAGCTTGAAAAGCGGGCTTAAACACTTCTTTTTGGCCCTAGGGCAATAAAAACATAATTCCTATGGATACATAAATTAACTGACAATTTTTGTTTATTGTGGACACTTGATTCTGCAAAATGTCATATTTTGAGATATAACTTATGTATTTTAATCTTTTGAACATATAATTAAATGTTATTTTGTTGTGGATAAAATATTGTATGTACCACGGGTGAAATTAGCGTTTCTGGCCCGCGACATGATTATTAGCACAAGGCGCAAACCCTTGATTACATAAATACCTATTTAATGTGTGCGATTTGAGGGCTTCTAAGATTTTTTTTCACTGATTCCTAAGAAACGTCATATGGATATTTTTTTTTCTGTATTAATTTATAAACGCATTACGAATTTAATTACAGTACAAGATGTCTTACTTTGGGGCTCTAAAGTTTGGAGTGTATCACGCGCACCTTTGTAAAACCGGCTATGAAAAACCGAATTTGGCAGTTATGATAATATAATGTCTAAAGACGGAGAAAAAAGAAACCACGTATCAGATTTTCTAGCGCCTACGATTCAATCATGAAGAAGACATAAGAAGTAAGTGAATATCTTAAAATTAAATTAACTCTTCTCTTTCTATGTAAATTTGCTTTCATTAAAATACTTTCCGTACGTGTGCCTTTATGAAGCTGTAACATAGCAGGCAGATAGCACAGCTTAATGCTCATTTGCATACATGAATAAAAGAAAATTGTTTTTTAAAATATCATCATTGAGATTGGAGTTCGAAAAAATGATAATCCCCTCACTGTGGGATTGGGCCTGATAAGATTTTTACGTGTTGTTTAAATCTTGGAACATGGATAGGTTAGGCCGTAAGGACGTTTTACACAATAGATAAATATTGAATTGTAATAGAGTCACCGACCTGGTTGTTCGCTTTCTTGCACGAGGCTGACCGCCCCAGGGCCGCAATCAGGAAATGTTTCTAAAACACTTTCAGAATAAAATAAACCTAAGAAATTCTTAATGTTGAGAGTAACAAATTTAAAAATAAAAATTAATTTATCATCACGCCTTTTACCTATTACTGGGTGTGGCACACTGCCGAAGCAGATCTCGGTAAGTGATATATTTATGCGCGTGACGTGCGGTTACCAGCCGTCAAATCACTCTCGTAAAACTGATATTAAGATTGCAATGTATGATTTCACCAATAACTATTTTAGTACAAAATGTTACTAAATTCTGCGTGTCGCCCCTCTGAAAATTCAAACATTTTTTTTCAACAATAATTTATACAATTAATAATGGAAACAATTTTTTTTTTGTGTCATGAATTTAAAGTTGATGCACGACAGCAAAGCCGAGATGAGAGAACCAATAGAATCACGAATTTGTTTGAAAATTAACCAATAAACTTAAAGATATTTGATAGTTTTCCATTAGTGAAATTAATAACCGATAATTTTTCACTGTAATTAAATCTCTTTAGTGATCAATAAAATAAACGCTATTTTCTAAACGTCAATTGAAAATACTCTGTCGAAGCAGATCTCGGTAAGTGATATATTTATGCGCGTGAAGTGCTGTTAGCAGTCGTCAAATCACGGCCTCCAAAGATGTTAGTGATGGGGAAGCCACAGGGGTAGTTTTGAAATTATGAAAATTTTTGTCGGCTGTGGGAATCGAACCAGGGTTCTTTGAATCCACAGGCCGACTTGATACCACTGAGCCATTACCCCATAATAAATAAGTGAACAATTCAAATTTATTATATTTTTCTTTCTTTATCATTGGAACTAAAATACTCTTAGCAAAGGCAATAAAGATTATTTTTTTCTCTCGCCGTTATTAGCAGTGGGAGAAAAAACTTATTTTAGTTCCGTCATTCTGAACAACGGCAAGTTGTATTATTTCTGTCACGAATGTGTTGCTATAGAAACCGACATTTACACAAGGTCCTGGAAAAATATATGTTAAGAACAACGCTCTGGAAATAATAGACAGCTCACCTTAACTATAGGTATAAGTTTGAAGCAATTTGCTCCAATTTCTTGTCATTTTTACAAATGTAAATCTTCGCTACATCAGAATGCGACACGAAAATGGATAACATAGCATGATTATACAGGGGGGGGGGGAGGGGAAAGTTCCGGTACGGTTAAATATCTTGCGAAATTCATTTTGGATCGAAAAACGACAAAATACGTGTCAAATATTTTTCAAAAATCTACCCAATGATACCAAACTCGACCCCCCACCCTCGCCTTAAGAGGGTGTGGCGGGGGGCAACTTTGTAATCTTAAATAGGAACACCCATTTTTTATTACAGTTTTGGAATCTCCAGAAAATTTTACATTAATTTGATCTACAATTCAAGTTATTTTTGTTCACAGATGACATTGTGATCGCCACAAATGGGAATGGAATTGATGTATACGAGCACAAAATTGACAGTCACTAATCCCCATTAGGTTTCCCAAATAATTAAAAATAAATAAAAAAATAAATATATCATCACGCCTTCTATCCATTACTAGGTGTGGCACTCTGCCGAAGCAGATCTCGGTAAGTGATATATTTTGCGCGTGAAGTGCGGTTTCCAGTCGTCAAATCACGGCTCCCCAAAGATGTTAGTGGTGGAGGAGCCATAGGGGTAGCTTTTTAAATTATGAAAATTGTTTGTCGTCTGTGGGAATCTAACCAGGGTTCTCAGGATCCACAGGCCGACTTCATACCACTGAGCTAGCCACACCATAATAATAATAAATAATTTTAAAAAAATGAGTGGTTACATTGTGCTCGTGTACATCATTTCCATTCCCATTGTGGCGATCACAGCGCCATCTGTGAACAAAAATAACTTGAATCGTGGATCAAATTAATATAAAGTTTTCTGGAGATTTCAAATCTGCAATAAAAAATGGGTGTTCCCATTTAAGATTACAAAGTTGTCCCCCGCCCCACTCCCTGGAGGCGGGGGTGGGGGTCGAGTTTGGTATCATTGGATTTTTGAAAAATATTTGACACGTATTTTGTCGTTTTTCGATCCAATATGAATTTCGCAAGATATTTAATCTTCTCGGAACTTTTCCTCATCCTGTATATTTAATTTATTAATGTAACGTAAAATAAGAAATAAATGTCTACTAGGAATGTCGTGTGTTTATTTTGGTTAGATGCATTTAACCATTTAAGAATTTGTGAGGTGTGCATTCCGATAATGATGATTTATCGATTTTAGATTAACTTTTCTGGCTAACGAAACAACGAGGCTGGTGGCACCAATGTCATTATCATTCCCATTCATGAGTTCATTCATAATTAATGCTGATATATGAGGAATCTAATTTGGATAAAATGCATCTTGAGTTCAAGGTGAGATTCAAATTACAAAACCTTCAAAATTTGATATTGATATTTTCAGTGTTGTTTATAAATTATGGGTGATAGAATTTCTGATATTATTTTTCAGTGAATTTAAATCCTTGTTTATGTAACAATAAAATGGAAGTTATTGTTGACAGCTCAAAAGTCATAAAAGTTTGTGTCGTGTGAGATTAATATTTATATTTTTAATGAATTTCTTCTTCTGGGATTATGTAGCAGGAATATTTTAAGCTTTAATTAACATAAATTTTCATTTAGAATATCATGACGGAAAGTTTATTAATTGTATTTCTATTAGTAGCCAAATGGTTGATTTAAATTTAATTGCAGTCTTGCATTTCTGGCATTTAAAGTTATTACAAACACGTTATTGGCGTTATTAATAACATCTAGGTCGCTGTGGAAACAATTACAAAACATTTGCATGCAAAGTACCCATTTTAGTTGATCCAACAATTCTGTAGTTCATTTTGTGCGCCCAGAACCGTCTTAAGACCTTCATCGTAGTGGCTCAGTGATATCGAATCGGCCTGTGGTTTTGAAAACTCGGGTTTGATTTCCACAGTCTACAAACAATTTTCATCAAATTAAAACTACCCCTGTGGCTCCTCCATCACTAACATCTTTGAGGCTGGTAACTGCACTTCACTCGCAAAATATACCACTTACCGAGATCTGCTACAGCAGAGTGCTGTACCCAGTAATGGCTAGAAGACCTGATGATATATATTCATTTATTTATTTTTATTTATCGTCCTCTATGGAATGGTATTTATATTATTAATAATTTTTAAGAAAACGTTAACGTCTTTCATTTATTGTTGCGTTTTATTTGTTTAAATGACGTAATTGTAAAGCAATTTGACTTAACTTTCACGATCTCTCTTAATTAGTTTTTATAGGTCGTTTAATTAATATTCGATAAAACAATTATATTTAATCATCATGATGGCTTATAATTACAGTTCCAAAATTAAGTCAAAGTGCGTCGGCAATAGAAATATGTTGTTCACATTGAATAATATCAAATGGAAACATGAACATAGCGAGTTATATTGTAATACTAATAATTATATTTTATTGTCGAACCCCCAGTATTTGTTTAGTTTGCCTAGCCTGAAGAAAGTTCTGTATGCAGCAAATGCAATAAATGCACTTTTACGTGATTACTAATTTGAATTTCTTGTGCTATTAACTTCGGTGGTTTAGAACGCAATTTGGAATTTACCACTTGGCTGCTGATCGAAAAAGTTGAGGTGGAAGTGGAATAAAAGTCTTTTAAACTTTTTAAACCTCTTAATTTTCTTATCAAAATCTAATGAAATATAATTATGTCTAGACATTGAATGGAATAAGCTAGTGGAAGAAATGTCAATTGCAGTTCAACATTTTTTTTTTTAATTTATAATGGAGATTATATTTCTAGTACTTTTTCTGTTAGATTTATAAAAATCGAACGATTTTGACTTAATCAATTATTATGTATTTACTTTTAAAATACTAATTAAAATTGTATTTTTTACGTTATCAACTGAACGCATAAATGAGTAATTTATCGAAAATTTCATTTGGAATGGTTCAATTTTTGAAAATATGTTTCTATATAGACTAAAACACGAGAAATCGAATGCCGATGAACGTATCTATTAGTTTTCGAGTTACTGCGATCTTTCATGTTTTTCAAATTTCAAATTTGAGACGCTATATCTTTAAAACTAAATGAGATAACGAAATGCGGTTTGAATCAGTATATTTCTCGTGCTTTAGATAATATAATAGTAAATTTATAAAATTTGGAAAATTTTTAAAATATTTAGATTATGAAAATCTGTAAACACCAGTGAAATCCTCGCATAAAAATATGTAGGTATGCAAATTTTTAGGAAAAAGTTCTCACGCATAATTTTTTTATTATAGAAAAACGAAAATTGGCTAAAAATTTAAAACCTTGAGATTTTTACGATTTTTGGTCATTTTTCGTTTTCTGTAATAAAAACATCGATCCTTACGATTTTTTTCGTGAAAATTTACGTACCCATGTATTCTCATTAGAGGAATTCACTGGTGTTCACAGATTTGTATTATTTTATACCATTTTTGAGATATAGCCAAGGGAAAATTTTGAAAAAAATCGAAAATTTTTAAAAATTTTCAAAATTTGTGATTATATTAAATAAAGCACGAGAAATACACTGGATTAAACCGAATTTGAGACGTTATATCTATTTTAATTTTTGAGATATAACGTCTCAAAGTTCCGATTTGAAAAACATCAAAAAACGCTGTATTTCAAAAATTAAAATAGATATGAAGATGCGCTCAACGGCATTCGATTTCTCGTGTCTTAATTTATACAGAACTATATTTAAAAAAATATAAAATTTTTAATAATTTTTAAAATTTGTGAAGCAGTATCCCAACTCATTCTTTCACCAATAGTCTTAATGTTTATATCATTAATTCTTTTTATTTCACTTATGGCATAGAAGCCCATTCTTCATATTTATAGTTCTGCAATAATGCCTTTATTCCACTGATACCATAAAAATTTGAACGTAACTAATTAATTGAAGTACATAAAATAAAATAATTTCTATACCATGATCGAGAGACATAGCAGATGATTCTTCTGAAAATGTATTGATATGTATAATTTTCCATAAGTCCAACCCTGTGTAAACAAAACATCCAATTGAGAAAAAACAAGACAGAATAATCATGTATGTGATCTCATAAACTCCCAACAAACGTATGAGCAGACCAAGCACGTCTAGCAAGTTTCACTCTACACATCTATTCTCTATTCTAATGTAACTTACCGGCTGTGCGGCAATAAACACCGTGGTATATACCGTGGTCTGGTTCTGTCTGCAACGACGATTAAGGAACAGGGAAAAAATGACCGCTCCGTTGCCTACACTGTTTATCAGGCCAACGTCTAGCCGGCCTACCTACTCACTATCTGATGATTTGGTGCGCGCATGTGTGAGTAGGGTAGATGTTAGCGCCTACGATCTGCACAGTGGCACTAAAAATGTAGGGCGAGGAAAATTGAAATAAGGTTTTCTGACTTGACATTTTACAGCTGCTCGTTGCGGAAGTTTTGTAAACTCTAAACAAACAAATGTAACTTCTTTAAATTAAACTGGAACCAAAACATGTCCCTGAGTGCTTCTGTCAGTTTAGTCACATATTTTATTTTTATTGTAAAATCAGTTTTTAAAGTCAATTAAGCATAAACTTAATAATAAATCTACGGGTGCTTTGATCGAATGCAGATTGTTTTTTTGCTTGTACTTTATTTACAAAATGAATAAATTTAAAAAAACTTCTAGACGGTGTCAAGAGAAGCAATATAATGTATAATTTAATACTTACTTTTCTGTGTATATATGATTTAAGATAGTTCTAGTGTGACGGTAGTGACAGTGGTCGTCGAGTGGCGAAACTAACGCTCAAAGAAACATAAAAATAGAATAAAATACCTATTATGCTTTGAATACCATGAATTGTTAACAGGTTGTTGGTCTAGTGAATTTTCAAATACCGTGCCACCGTGTGGTGTTGCCATTATAAATTGGGATCCTTAATTTTTAGTTAAAAACAAGACTTTGCATGGCTATATATTCATTACTCAACGGTAAAAAACTTTCTCCTTTTGATACAATATACGTGGATAGTTTTAGAACAACATATTAGTTTTTCCAATGAAACTGCAAATTTTTAGAGGCACACGAACCAAATATGTGGGATTCTGAATAACGATCGCCATGAATCCCGTGTATAAGAACTCAACTTTACAAGCAAATATATTTGTTCACAGACGGTGAATGTGTTTCATATTTTAACAGAATTTGTATGACTATCCCATATTTACGTGCGCCGAGTTTCATTCAAATCTGCAAAAATGTCTTTCACTTCACGCTAGAACTACCTTATAAGCAATAAAAGATATGTTTTTACAGTTCAAATGAGATAAAATTTCGGTTTTTTTCCTAATTTTCAAACCATCATAACTTTGCGAATTTGTAGCTAATTTGGACGAATTTTTGAGGGCGAAAAAGTCTAAAGTGTATACTTGCGATCTTAAGGTTAATCTCTTCCACCCCCTTAACTCCCTAGAAGAAAAGAAAAATGTTTTTAGTGGAAAAAACGTCCAGATTTGTCGATCTGTATAGAGCTGAAAAAAATTTGTGGACTCGATTCACCATCAGGACTATAAAGTTTATTCAATTCTCTGCAAAGGACGCAAAGAACAAAGTTCCTACAATGATTTGGCGCAGAGTTATGCGTGTTTGAAGTTGAATGTGCATTTGGGGGGTTTTGGCTCATATCTCGGCGACTTTTCAATAAAATTGAACGATTCTTTCAGATAAAAAGCTGTTTAAGGGGCTTAAAGTAGAAACACAACAGTTTTTTCCCTGAAAGAAACCTTGTATATACTCAATTTGATTGTCTATATACGAGGGCAGGGTGAAAAGTCCCTGAAAAATGAAACAAGAAATGATTTATTTGGTTAAAACATATTTTATTTCTCAACATAATCTCCTTGTAGCTCGATACACTTCGTCCAACGTCTAATTTTTCGATTCTTTCCAAATAATACGATTTTGGCAATCCTTCAAAAGAGGCGTTTGTCTCTAAGCGATGACCTCATCGTTGTTTTCAAAAATCTTCAAGGTTGCTTGCTGTCGATGGGTGTCAAAACAGAACTGAATGACATATCAGTCGGAAAATTTTAATGCGTTCTAGTTAAAGATAGTACATCACAAATGTCACATGAGATTTGCGATTGTGGCGCCATCTGTTTTATTTTTCAAGGACTTTTCACCCTGCCCTCGTACATATTTCAAATTAGTCTAGATTGAAAGATGTCATTTGATGTCAAATCATTTAATTTCTATTATGTGGATGGTCCGTCAGTGCAACGTATTTATTTTGGTGGTTGTTCGTTCGTTTGAGAACATTGTAGCAGGTTGGGATTCCAATTATGAAAGTTTTACCAAAGTGTCGTGTTTTAATAAAATAAATGAGTTTAATTAGTGCGTTGTGATGTCTCTTGTAAATTTGCTTGTATTTTAACTTGATATTCTTTAAAACTTTTAATAATTTCACCCCTCTTGAAATTAAATTGGTGTTTTAAGGGTTCTTTAAACCCTTTCATAATTATGTTAATTTGAATGCAAATTTGTTTGAAGCCTTTTATGTTTTATTTTGGGCAAATATTTCAGCATGAAATACGTTTGAAAGTAAACTGACTAAGCATAATTAACTTTACTACCTATAAAGTTACCTGCGTACGAATTTATCTTTACTGTATCAACAATTTCATAACATCGTTATGAAATTTCTTAATATAAAGTATAAAATTACTCTGTACTGGACAGCACTTAAATTACAATTTGCATATAATTGTCAGTTAATTCAATTCACTTAATTAAAGCCTAGTTTAATCAATTACAATTCCAACAAGTTCACTTTTAATCAACCAATTTATCACTGGAAATCCGTAGCAGGTATTGTTTCTTATTAAGATAAGAAACAATACACTACATAATTACTCGTTAAATAATCATTAACTTCATTAGCCCAACATTTGAAGGCACAACAAAGCTTATATCCCGTTATCAAAACAATTGCTTATCAGCTGATAATTAGATTACATTCAAGTTGCCTCTAAATTTTCCTTAAAAGAAGAATATCACTTCTTTTACACAAGGAATTATTCATTATTTATCGGTTTCCGTCTCTTTAACGAAGAACAATACTTTACTTTCTTGTATGTATTTTTTGTTTCGCCGTAACGAATTCTGGTCTCGTCTTGTAATATCAAGATAAGCCTATAGGAACAGATCTACTTTATTACATTGATAAATAATAATATAGTAGTTTAGCAAAATTAGTCCCTCCGGCCCCTCTCTCCTCTTGCACTACTGCTTGTTTCCATAATTCTGACAGTTTTTTTTCAATTTTTTTCAATTTTTTGTTTACTACGTTGCTAGGATTACTGAATTGTTACTTGTTCAATTTGACATATTTTCAGAGCGATACTGAAGTATAAAATAACTTAATTTGTAACCCCGTGGTACTTTGTAAAAAGTCTTTCGGTTATTTAAGTACCGCGATTTGACGCCATTTTGCTCCAAATTTAAGCGCCATATTTAAAATCTAAAAGCTAATGAGGAATTCGTCATTTTGGCCCCAAATTGGTAATACATAGACCTCATGAATCGGTAGGTACTACAACTTTCAAAAGGCGAAGTCATTTTTGTCAAAGTGACAATGAACAATACCTATTTAAAATTAATATAATGACGAACGATGTCGTCTTTTGGCGCAGACTGTATCTGCCGGTATCTAATAGCCGAACCCAGTGGGTTCGGTGTCGATATGATAGAACCTCCGCGTACCGACAGCCGACAATGCGTTCATGTCGGACAGCGGGTCCGGATAGCTCTGGATAATGTAGTCATTCAGGCGTTGAGAAAATACGGCGCAGTGATTTCGTTCAATGGACACTATTTATGCGTTGCTCTTGTGTTCGACACACCGCATACTGGATCAGAACCGAACTGAACTTGAATTTGGTGTAAACTGTAAAAGCATGTTTTGGAAGTAATTTTTAACGGGTAGAATTAAAAATAAAACTATTGTGGAGATCTGTGATCAGGAAAAATTTACATTTGTTGTTTTTTCATGGTAATTGCGAATTAGTATTTCAAATGATTTTTGACGAAATAGATAGATAATCAAGACAATTTTATGATGCTTAATTTTTAAGTTAAATGTTTTCTTTTTTGCTTTAAGCTCATCACTTCACTCGAATTTTGTTGTATAATTAAATTTGTATTCATTATCTAGGCCGCAATTTGAAATAAAATAGGTAATTAGTTTCAATTTCATTCACAAAATTTCATTTGGAAAAAAATCGTATTTATTCCTCTTTTCTTGTAAGAATGGACTAATTATGAATGAATTTTCAATACACGAAGGTTGGCCATTTAAATATAAATACTTTAAAATGAAGAGAAATGTCAACAAAACTGTTTTTAAGATTTAAATCAAGTTTCTTTTTCACTAATTAGAATATTTTCACCAATATTTAAGTATTCTTACGTGGGACAAGCCGAGTATATTTATAGAGTTACAGGATGATAGGTCTTAATTAAATGAAAATGGAGAAGCAACTTGATATCTTTGAAATTCAGTAGGTTTATTTTTGGAGTATGCCCCGAGCACTTTTAGAGGATGACCTTTTAAAATCTTGTACTGCTTGGATACTACTCGAAAGCATATTTGCCAGAAAAAGTGTAGAAAGGTAAAAGACAAATCCTGACGATCAGTCAATTGATTAATAGTATATTGTAATACTAGTAAGGAAATGGTTTCATTGCAAACTGAGTACTTGTGCTCCAATAATACTAGTTTTGTTATGATCCTCCTGAGAACCCTGGTTCGATTCCCTCAGGCGACAAACAATTTTCATAATTTCAAAAACTACCCTGTGGCTCCTCCACCACTAACATCTTTGGGGGCCGTGATTTGACGACTGGTAACCGCACTTCACGCGCAAAAATTTATCACTTACCGAGATCTGCTTCGGCAGAGTGCCACATCCAGTAATGGGTAGAAGGCGTGATGATATATTTATTTATTTATTTTATTTGTTATGATCCTTTTCCATATTGCATATTATTGTTTTCAACATTACCTGTGAAAATTATTTATTTACGTTTGCATTAATCAATACAATAATTATTTGATATAAATCAAAGGAGTCGTATATGCAATACTATCATTTTATTGATGTAGTTTCCTTTTTGTCTACCAAGAAAGAGATGACACATTCCAATTTCCCTAGCTTCAATTTAAATTTAAAAATTCGACTGTATCTGAGTGGTTCTGATTCCATTATTACCTATACTGTAAAGAGGATTCTATATGGCGTGATCCGGTGGCATGTTCGCTACATAACAAATTATTAAATTTTATTGTACTCACTAGTCGGCCTGTGGATCCTGAGAAACCTGGTTCGATTCCCACAGGCGACAAATAATTTTCATAATTTCAAAAACTACCCCTGTGGCTCCTCCACCACTAACATCTTTGGGGGCCGTGATTTGACGATTGGTAACTAATATTTATTTATTTTATTTATTTGTACTCACTAGATAGCAACCGAAAAATTTGAATTGTATAAGTCCCCATTTGAATAAGTTTCTATTGGGCAGTGTAGCAAAATGTTAAATTTCATCAAATACTCGCAACTTAATAAGATCAAAATCAACACTATTCCGCATTTTTCTCCAATCACATTTCTGCGACTATCCCAATACCTACAACAAACCATTCGTTCCCCGTTCATCCAACCAGGAACTATCTTTGTAAGTGATGTGCGTGGCATACGAATCGCTACAACACAACTGCATTCAGACCAGTACATCTAGTAACACTCGTATAACAACGAGGGCGAACTGGCGAAGCAGAGGGTATAGATATGTGTGTTCGTTCTCCGTTGCTGCTTCGGATTGCCACGCTTGAGCGGCGGACAGAGGGTGGTCCATTTATCTCGCGAGACCTTCATGGTTACATGAATAATACTCGGTTGCCGTTCGATGCAGCTATGCGTTGGTGGTACGGTGGTTAGTGTTTGTTGGTAATAGTGCAAACACAGGGGCGGATTGAACTACTTGCTAGACTTTTTGTACGATCTTGAATTATTAAGGTCAATTATGTAACACAAATTATCAATTGTTAGGGCCTTCGATCAAAGATCATATTAGCAATTGTTATTGGGATTTTTTTTATATAAAGGGGAGTAGATAGATCAGTGGTATTGAGTCTAATTGTAGATTTGAAAACCCGAGTTCGATTCCCATAGCCGGCAAACAATTTTCACTACATTTAAACTATTTCTAAGGCTCGCTCTCCACTAACATCCTTGAAGGCCGTGATTTGATGTCTGGTAACCTCACTTCACGTGCATAAATATATCACTTACTGTATTCTGCTACAGCCGAGTGCCACGCTCAGTAATGGATAAAAAGCGTGATAATAAATTTATTTATTTTTATAAATAAGTAAATAAAATAAATATATCATCACGCTGTCAACCCGTTACTGGGTGTGGCACTCTGTCCAAGCAGATCTCGGTAAGTGATATATTTTGCGCGTGAAGTGCGATTACCAGTCGTCAAATCAAGCCCTCAAAAATGCTGGTGGTGAGGGAGCCACAGGGGTAGTTTTTAAAATGATTAAAATTGTTTGTCGTCTGTGAGAATCGAATCAAGTTTCTCAGGATTCACAGGCCGACTTGATATCACCGAGCTAGCTACTTCATCAAAATAACAATGAATTCATAGTGGCGAAAATTGGAACAGCGATAAAGGTACCTAGAGTTTGTTACTAACTTAATACTAAGTACTTTTTTTTGTGGCTTCTTTGGCGGACCAACTACTTAGGTCATATGCCGCCATTACGCCCTGATCTGCGTTTTAGGTATTATGGTCAACAGCAACGCGGGTTTTCTCTGGACGGTCACCCATCCAAGTACTACCCGCGCGCAACGTTACTTAACTCGCGTTATCGCTTAGATCAGTTCCAACGAGGGCAGCCATGGTCGTTGACAAAATACAACTTAATGACAAGAGAACTAATTTTTACAATATACGAATAGAAGGTAATAAAATTATAATCAACTAATATTATACTGAAAGAATTAATTTCTCCTAGGGATGGCCAGTCAAAAGTTGTCAATTGATGGTTAATTTGACCGATGTTGGAATGTTTGACCTAATCAATTTGACCAATTAATAAAAAATGAACTGCAAAAAACAATAGGTTATTGTATAAAAATAAAATCTTTCTCAAAAAAAAACAAAATAAACAATACTTCTTTGCTAAAAAAGAAAAATATACTAATGCTAATGTAAATAGATAAATAATAAGAATATAACAAATAAACACGAAACATGTGTGCGATTATCAAAGCTGTATTATTAACACACCAACCCTCAAAAAATGCGAACTGCATACTGCAATTACTGCTTCTCTCCGAACACGGTGTCAATAGAGGCTACGTCTAGAATTATGCTACTGGTACGTTCCTCACTACTCAACTATTTTACGCCAGCAATTTGACAAATGACCAGTCAAATACAAGATCAATTAAACAAAGAGTATTTGACCAGTCCATTGTCATCCCTAATTTCTATTAAGAAAACTTTTAGCATTAATTACATAAACAACTATTTAGAAGAGTGAATATCATCCTAATCTAGAATTGATTATTAAAACGCAAATTTAACTATAAAACGAATAACAAACACAAGTATTAAATACCAAAATGATTGACAGCTCCACAGTCGTATAAAAATAATTATTTAACAATCAATTTAATATTAATATTCTTGTACCAATAATAATTAATCACTGTTGTATAATTGAATGTATGCAATAAAATAATTAATAAATGTCACATAAAACATAAAATTTGTAAAATTTATCACTTAGCACTTTTGTAATTGCAGTATCAGTAAAGAACCAGTAATTTAATTAATACATAATATTAAGGGCAAAATTAAAGAATCACTTTATTCCGTAATTTTGTGTTAAATAGTGGTATGATTGATTAAATATGGGGTAATGGCTCAGTGGTTCGATCCCCACAGCCGAAAAAACATTTCCACCAATTTAAAATTACCCCTGTGGCTCCCGCACCACTAACATCTTTGAGGGCCGTGATTTGACGGCTGGTAACCGCACTTCACGCGTATAAATATATCACTTACCGAGATCTGCTTCGGCAGAGTGCCACACCCAGTAATGGGTAAAAGTTGTGATGATATATTTATATTTATTTAATTTATTAAATAACAATACGAGATAATCAGTTTGACTCACTGTTATTGTTTATTACAAATGTATTGTGCAATCAAGTAGATAAGAGTAGACAAAGCCATATATTTTTAGGTACATACTCGTAGCCAAGGATTAAATTACAGTGATACATTTCCTTTATTCACAATGCCTCCCGACCACAAATCTAATCATTTAAGATATATTGTTCTTTACAGAACTCCCCAAAGTAAAATCAACTCACTCAACCCCAGTCACCCTAAAAAACTAATTAAATAACAACAAATCTAGTGTGACCCCCTGAATACGGGCGGGCAGGTGAACCATCCTGATCACCCCCTCCACTCGAGGTCAGAAGTCGGCGGTGTCAGTCACTACGCCCCGGGGAATCACGGCGGCGGCGCAAAACAAAACATTAGTGGTTTGTCTGTGGCGGAAAGTAGTTTAACTTTGAGCACAACTAGCGTTTCGTTCCCGCTAGAGGAACGATGGATGGTGACCGGCGGGTAACGCACCCTTTCGGGCATTCCCATTTTGGAAACAAAAAATTAATTTTCTATTGAAAATAAAAATAAGTATAAATATATCATCACGCCTTTTACCCATTACTGGGTGTGGCACTCTGCCGAAGCAGATCTCAGTAAGTGATATATTTATATGCATGAAGTGCGGTTATCAGTCGTCAAATCACGGCCTCGAAGATATTAGTGGTGGAGGAGCCACAGGGGTAGTTTTTGAAATTATGAAAATTGTTTGTCGCCTGTGGGAATCGAACCAGGGTTCTCAGGATCTGCAAGCCGACTTCATACCACTGAGCTAGATATAAATATATCATCACGCCTTTTATCCATTACTGGGTGTGGCACTCTGCCGAAGCAGATCTCGGTAAGTGATATATTTATATGCATGAAGTGCGGTTATCAATCGTCAAATCACGGCCCCAAAGATGTTAGTGGAGGGGGAGCCACAGGTTATTTAAAGTACTGAAAATTGTTTGTCGGTTATGGGAATCGAACTGAGGTTCTCAGGATCCACAGGCCGACGTCATACCACTGAGCTATGCAAATTGATATTTTCCGTTGTTAAACATTTATAGCCTCACTTCACGCGCATAAATATTTCAGTTACCGAGATCTGCTACAGAAGAGTGCCACATTTCCACATGCAATAATTGATAAAAGGCATGATGATATATTTGTTTTAAAACGTTAACTTTAATAATATAGATTTTTGACAGTTGATATATGCCTATTTTGTTCTAATACAAGCGTAGCTTATCTACAGAGTGATAAAAAGGAATTGTTTCAGTTGGCAATAAAAAAATCTACTTGAAATTGGTGAGCCTGATATTTAAATTCATTTCCTCTTTTTGACAGTGAAGTATATTTAGTTCTTATTCGTTTTTAGTTATATTTTTTGTAAATATCCATAAATAAAATTGTTTTTTCCCTCACCCTTCCTTTTATTATTTAATATAGCAATAATCTAAAGTATTTCTATTACTCAAAAAGTCAAAATCCTATTAGCTGTCAATTCCTGACATAACCTATTTGTATTCATTAGACATGTTAAATAGCATATCCGCCTTTATCTGGCGTTGTGCCAACTGTGAAATAAAAATATCTCTGGAATTGTATTGCCAACTGAATCAATTCCTTTTGATCTCTCTGTAGCATCTTTTATCTTCTCTAGACCTTTAGTCTAGCGCTAGGCTTTGCTAGATTCGTATGAACACGATCGATTGATTCTAAATTATTTTCAGGAAAACTGCTTAAAATTCATGTGATACTTTCCCCAAAATAATTAAAAAACATTTGACAGCTCAAAATAAACTTACTTTTTTATGAAGTATCAATATATTTTGAAAAAAAATCATTTACTTTCCTGTTTGGGGATAAATAAAAAACAAATTTTATTAGGTGATAAAATGAGACTGAACAAAATGGGAGCACTCCAACTGAAAAGTTAGAAACTTACAGGCTTCTCTTTACATTCATTCCACCAGCCACCTAGATTTACTTCTGGATAGAATTATTAGTGCGGAGGACCGGACAGTAGGTGGTTAGACTCAAAAGGAAGTTTTGTGATTATAGAACCGAATGAGTATTGTTTGAAAATGGGACGATATTAGAATAAAAATAAAAATGTAATTACTACCTTACAAGAACAAAATATAATTTTACTACTCTCCATTTTTGGAGAAATGAGTTAGGGAAAATATTTGAATGCTACATTATTTTACATTTTTATTAGTTTTAAAACTTAATTGGGTTTCCTATTCATTCAAATTTAGTAAGCACTTTTATTTTAATAGGTAGAAATAATTTTAAATTCTAATTATATTTTATTAACATTGTTAAATGGTATAAGAATTGTTTTATAGAATATTTGTTTGTGATGCAAGACATACGGTTATTATTTTATTTATTCCAATTACATTTTATGGGGTGGCTAGCTCAGTGGTATGAAGTCGACCTGTGGATCCTGAGAACCCTGGTTCGATTCCCACAGGCGACAAACAATTTTCATAATTTTAAAAGCTACCCCTGTGGCTCCCCCACCACTAACATCTTTGGAGGCCGTGATTTGACGACTGATAACCGCACTTCACGCGCAAAATATATCACTTACCGAGATCTGCTTCGGCAGAGTGCCACATCCAGTAATGGCTAGAAGGCGTGATGATATATTTATTTATTTATTATTTTTACATTTTGAACAACAACGTATTTTATTTGTTATTGTGTTATCATGGTTTAAAAAATATCCTTATTACCTTCCTATTTGACATATGCCACTTAGTTCATTTAAATCAGATAAATTAGACAATATGACTAAATGAAGTGAATTAAGCAAACTGATGCACTTATTGAGGTGAATTATTTCAAAGTAAAGTTATTCTGGTACTGGAAATAAAGTCAGCGAAACAATCCAGCAAAATACATAATTGATCTGATTCAGTAAATGTAAATGTAAAGAATTTAAGTCATATGAATGACTTTGAAGTTTGATAAATTTAAAGTTTATGCCAGAAAAATTCTGGAGACGCTCGGACTCGAACCGAGGACCTTCAGCTTGCCGGGCTTTTCTGTCATAAACTTTAAATTTATCAAACTTCAAAGTCATTCATATGGCTCAAATTCTTTACATTTACTTTGTGGTATGATTTCCTTAAAAATCAGACAGTGTCGCTACAGACGAAACCCGTTGTCAATTCCTATGAGTCATAGGAGTCTTGGGATCGATGCTGTGTTAGACACTAAGACAGATAAATTCAGTTGCCGCCTATCTCGTACAGGGGAGCCGTGGCTTAGTGGTTAAAGCATCAGCCCGGCAAGCTGAAGGTCCTCGGTTCGAGTCCAGGCGTCTCCCGAATTTTTCTGTCATAAACTTTAAATTTATCAGTAAGTGTAAGTTAGATCTGATCCAAATGGCAAATAGAATATGTCCTATGAAAAAGCTATATTTAATTTGTCACTTCGTTCACTTAAATCAGTTCAGATAAATTATACAACATTTCTAAATAAACTGAACACAGGAAACTGATGCACTTATTGAGGTGTATTACTTTATGCTAAATTCGAATCAGTAAATCTGTTTGAGAATAAAGTGAGCGACGTATACTGAAATAAATAAGTGATCTGGTTCAGTAAGTGTAAGTTTGATCTGAACGACAAACAGAATGCACCTAAAGTAAGTTGATCAAATAAATTGAAAGCTAGAACGAGTTGTTTGTTTACTAATCATATCAAACGGAATAATTAAAATCTAAGTAAATATTTGTTAAGATATTTTAAAATGATTTTAGTTGGGATAAATAAGGTTCATTTACTTTCATAAATACTTCTTCTGCAAATATGTCTGATGAATGTTGTAATTAGCAAAGTTAATTACAAATAAAACTAAACACCAGTGCAGATACTTCGGTAAACATCTTGTAATTAGAACTTATTTTCATAAACTTTCTGTTCATTTTTATGAATTACTGAAGGTAAATAATATAAGAAACAAAGTTCGGAAAGGTTTAAGTTATTAAGAAATACCTCGAAGCTATTTTTCAGCTGAATAAAAATTCTATCTCTATAATTTTATTACTTATTTTATTGACAAAGTAAAAATATTTATAGGTAACATTTAAAAAATAACTTCTGAACCCTAAAGGTTAGAGTTCACGTCTTTAATACCTTCAATTTCAATTACTAATAAAACGATATTTTTATTACCATATTTTTATTACCGAGTTAAAAAATACATAGAGTTAAAGCTACCTTTCCACTTCTTCACATAAGCACAATTATGGCTTTGCACAACCATAATTTAAATTTTAAGTGTTCAAATATATTATTGAATCGAGTATTATAAATTATGCTTAATATTAAGTATTAGTATTGCCACAGATAAAATATACGAGATGGTTCACTTCGTGCATTAATTTTAAGGGCAAGTAGAATTCAATGTACTCATCACGAAATTGATTTTTGTTTCATTAATTTTAGGGGCATGTAGTATTCAACGTACTCATCACGAAATAATTTTTGTTTCATTAATTTTAGGGGCATGTAGTATTCAATGTACTCATCACGAAATTGATTTTTGTTTCATTAATTTTAGGGGCATGTAGTATTCAATGTACTCATCACGAAATAATTTTTGTTTCATTAATTTTAGGGGCATGTAGTATTCAATGTACTCATCACGAAATTGATTTTTGTTTCATTAATTTTAGGGGCATGTAGTATTCAATGTACTCATCACGAAATCGATTTTTGATTCTTATTAAACTTTTTCGCCTAGTTAACAACATGATTTGTTGACAATGTTTTATGCAACGAGGCCCTAATGATGTAATAGCTATTTTCATAACAAGTGCGCAAAGACTTACTTTGCACAAGAGTGCATTTTAAAGCACGAGCGAAGCGAGTGTTTTAATTTGCGCGAATGGTGCAAACGACGTCTTCGTTCATGAGTTTTGTACAATGCTTTTTGTAACGAGCAAAAATTATATAATGGACAATGAGGAAACTTATTAAATTTGAAGCGTGAATTTATATTGACAGTTAAGTATGCCATGAATTGACATTTGTTACTTGAAAACGAATTGTTTATTTTTGCTCGTAAAGTTTGTTAAGATACATCTGATTGATGGCGTTATAAGCTAATGTCTCTACTTCTTTTATAAATTGCTTTGAATGTGTGTATCTATATAAGTACAATTAGCGTTTTAATAGTCAAAATTTAGAACCATAAAAATGGGTATTTTTCAATTATTTTGCATAGTAGTGCGCAAAATCAAACTTTCCATCGGTTTCCAATGTAATGTAAACCTTATTTTGAATGATGCGAGTATAATAATAGCTGAATTCCATTTGCCACTTGGTTCACTTAAATCAGTTCAGTTAGATTAGACAACATGACTAAATTAACTGAATTAAGCAATTTTGTACACTTATTGAGGTGCATCACTTCAAGGTAAATTAGAATCAGTAATTCTAGTGCTAGAAATAAAGTCAGCGACATAATCCAGCGAATTAAATAAGTGATCTGGTTCAGTAAATGTAAGTTAGATCTGATTCAAATTCAAATTCAAATTCAAACTGCACCTACAAAGCAAGAGATTGTGCGTTCTAATCTCGTTTCAATCTATATAAAAACTACTGTGTCTGAATAGTTGTGATTCCATCACTACAATTGGAATTAAGTGCCCGTTGTGCAAAGTAGCAAATAAATAAATAACTAAATAAAATAGTGTGTCAGTTAATAGCAGGAAATGATTATCTTAAAAGGTAGAAACGTAACCTTAAAAATACATAAAGCAAAGAGTCAAAATCAATAAACTGAAACTTTTCCCAACACTTTAACTCTATTATAAATTTCCCTTAACCGACTGTAAGCCAACTGTCAGTCACATTATTTTCGGGTCGAGTCGATGGCAGCACTTTCTATCGACATAATCAATCAGGATTTATTTGGTTGGAGTGCTCAGTGCAGCGTTTGAATATTTCTCTTGCGTCCCGCATGCTCGTCCTGCGGTGGCTGTGACTTGAGCGACTGCAAATCCTGTGGGTTGGCAAGGAAAGGACATTAGGGCGAGGTAAAGGAACCTCCAAATGAAATCTGCTCCCTCTTCCTGGATAGGATTCCGCAGAGAAGATTGGGAAGTTTGTTTTAAATCTGTCGAGAAGAAAAGAAGAGTATTACATTTCATGTCAAGAAATATTGACCGTATATTTTTCAGCTGTCATTCATTCCTAAATTACTTGAGAGGAAATATTTCCAATAAAAATAGAAGAAAATTAAATTCTTTGTATCGTTTATTTAAAGTATTTTCATCAAAAATATTTCAAAAGACTTTGACAGCGAAAAATTAAGTTAGTCAACTCTAGGAAAATTGTAGATTACGGGGCTATGTTAATAAATTAGTATTCTGTTATTACATTTAAGGGGTGGCTAGTGGTATGAAGTCGGCCTGTGGATCCTGAGAGCCCTGGTTCGATTCCCACAGGCGACAAACAATTTTCATAATATCAAAAACTACCCCTGTGGCTCCTCCACCACTTACATCTTTGAAGGTCGTGATTTGACGTCTAGTAACCGCACTTCACGCGCAAAATATATCACTTACCGAGATCTGCTTCGGCAGAGTGCCACACCCAGTAATGGGTAGAAGGCGTGATTATATATTTATTTATTTATTTATTTATTTATTTATTTACATTTAACACACATCTTTTGGGCAGCGTGATAAGTAAATCACTTACCGTGATCTGCTAAGGCAGAACTCCACACCCAATAATGGGTAAAAGGTGTGATGATATATTTATTTATTAATTTTTTTAATTACCTCTGTTTGTCTTCCCATCTTTGGGGGCCATGATTTAATGTCTGATAACCGCACTTCACTTCACTTACTTAAGATCTACTATGGCAGAGTTCCATATCCAATAATGGGTAAAAGGCATGATGATTTATATTATATATTTTAACTTTATTTCTTTGTTGCAGGTAAGATATCCAACTTTTCTCATGTTTTCCGGATTCTTTTTTTCTTCAAACGTAAGTTACCATATTTCAAAATTATTAATGAATAGGCATTAATTTGATTAAATTATAAGCCGTCTTAGCTCACAACCATCCGTGGCGTCGTCCCTGGTTTAATAGTGAAAAATAAAAATACTAGATAATCATTCATAATTTTACAGGCATATTCATAAAGCGGGTTAGCGCTAATACTATTTTATATTTCGTTTTTAACTCTGTTTTCAATGCATGAAACAAGTTTATTTTAACTTAGGTTAAAAAGAGAGTTAATTAGCATCACATTTAATTTATTTCATTAATCTGTTTTCAATTAATACAGTGTTATAGATAATATTAAAAACGGTGTTAGCGCTAATTCGTCTGTTAATTTATAACTGTTCACCATTAATAGTTAATAATAAATGAGTTAAATAAATGAACAAGATGTAAATACGTAAAATGCTAGAGCAACTTCTAATCGCTTACAAATTCCCGCACTGGCCGACGTCCGGTGGTGGCCGGTGGTCTTCCACGGGTGCGCCTCTGCCGTTCTCGCTCGTGGATTAATGCAGCTCGCACCGCGACGTGTCGGCACTTAATCAATACAGATAAATGGCCCTGGTAATGCAATCTTAGGCCCCAGCCCTACACCAGCGTCCCATCTCGTCGTTTGTCTCCGAACCGATGTGTAAATGATACCAATCTCGGCCCTTTTTGCTGATTTATCCCTCAATCTGTTCGCGATGCGCTGATAAAAAAGGATTGAAGATCTCGAATCCCACCGATCAGGCTTTTATAGATATTAGAATTTTAAATTGAATATTGTAGCGTGTTGGAAAATCGACAGAATCTCACGATTTGGTTAGTGTTTTTATTTTTCTCTTGTGTGAAGTTTTATTAAGGTTCTACTCTGTAGAAACTGATATTTATTCTGATTCGTTCTAGATGTTTTATTGCTTTTAAGTTTGTTGAGCGTAGATTCTAAAGATTTGATTGTTGAAACTGCGAATAAAGTTAGCCATGCGAGAACTGCATTTTCTTAGAGCCTTGCAACAGCAGTTGTGTAGGTATGTAGGGTATGCATTTTAAGGTTTAGGAATTTTTTTGTTAAAAGGCAAACAGAATACCTTGTCCGAAACGCATTTTTACTTTCTTATACACAGTATAAGGAAGTATTGGAATCGTGAAAAAAATCGTTGACTAGATTTTCGCGGAAATACGTGTTTTGAGGTCCACTGAATCCATTTTGATCATTTTCTCAATGATGTCTGTGTATGTGTCCGAGAGTGCAATATTTCATGAACGAGATAAGATTTGTTAACGAAACTGGGTAATTATAAGTTTCATGAAAATACGAAGAGCTGAGTTGATCTTGAATGAATTGCATATGCCTCATCCGTAAAGTTAGACAAAAAGTAGTCAACATTACTAAAAAATTATACGTAAACAAATTTGATATTTTATGTGTTTCAAACAGATAAATGCTGAATTACTGAAAAACTAAATTACATGTTTAATAATATTATATAACATTTATATATTCTAAATATTAAATATGCTGTGTATAAGAAAGTCGTGTGTTGGCCACACCAGATTTTTTTTAAATCACAACAACTCAACAACAAATGAAATACGTTGTTGTTTTCTTGACAAATGTAAATGACAGAAACAAAATATGTTACCAGAAGCAAATTCAATGATTTGCCAATCGGTTAATTAATATTTTGATAGAAATTTAAATATACCTATGGATAAGGTGACCACACGTCCCGCTTTCGGCGGGACAGTCCCGATTTTTGACAATTTGTTCCGCGTCCCGCGAAGTTTTAATAAAGTCCTGCTCTTTGAAAAGAATATGCTTTTTGCCAGATTACAGTAAAAATATTCTTCACATTTTTAATATAGCTCATTAAATTTCTAAAGTTTCATATGTTTACACATCTTTATATTAAAATGTTTTTTTTTCTTTCATAATAAAATTTAACTTTTGACAACCTTTCCCCCTTCGGTCGATTTTGTCCCGTCTTACCAAAATTAAAATCTGAACCTATTGCGTAACAAAAATTGCTAAGTTTAGCAATTGCTAAGATCCCAAACAACAATTGTTGCTAGGAACGTTGCCATCAAAAGATTATGTTAGCAATTTTTGTTATAGAATAGTTAATTAAATTAAATTTGTTACGTAATTTAAAAAGCTCGAAACTTCATTGACAAAACCCACGATTTTATTTTTGTTCCGTTTTATTGGGGTTCCGAGGTTCAAGCTGATATTTATTCCGATTCGGTCCAGATGTTTTATTGTTTTGGTGTAAGTGTAGGTTGACCCGATTGTCACTTGTATCGACGGTAAAAGAGAATTATGGGTTTGTGAGGAAAACTTAAATTTTACACGACATATAAAGTTTTCTTGTTAATTTTTTGAGCTAGATATTGTTTACTTTCAACTTCTGTACGTGATATCGAAGAATATTGCAGTAAAATTAGGTCAGAAAAATAAATTCTGCACTAGATTTTAAAACTGGATACCAGATAAAATAATATCTAGCAATATTTGTATTTCATGTGCAATAAAGTTAGTTTGAGGAAGATTTTCAGAAACTAGGTGCTATAATCCCAGTAGATTATTATTGTAATCTTTAAAGAAAACTGATTAGCTGTCTCTTGTTGACTTCATAATGAAATGAAATTGCAAACCTGCTTAACCTTTTCTTAATTAACATTTGCAAATTTAGCGTTTAATGTAAAATTTATTACATACTTTCGCACTATACATATTTCATACCTGTTTTAATCTGGATTTCAAATTTAGTAGTTACTTAATTAATATTTATATTGAAGGTACTATTAATTCTATTTTATACTAAATTGGTTAATGACCAATTAAAGATAGTTTATAAAGTAATTAATTATTTTTTTTAAGACGCATTTATTCGTTATGTCAAGTGGCTTCACAAATAATTATGTTGTTGAATTAGTTACAATACATAATTCAAACATTACTATTTTCAATATTTTTTAAGAAAGCAGAATGAATTTCTTTCGTTGTTTTGTGATATTTCAAAAAGATTATTAATTTTGAAGTTCGAAGATAATATAGATCAGTAGTTTTCAAACTCGGGACATGGCCCCCTTGGAAATAAAAAAAATCTTTCGCGACCCCCTTACTTTTTATGTAATCAAAATTGCAGTTTGTAAAAAGCTGATTTAATAATGGTGCATTACAAAAATGGAACCACGATTTTAGAAATTAGTATAAGAAAAACTTGTTAATAAGAACTTTAATATAGTTTCTTAAGAAAATTAATACTTAAAAATTCTTCAATGGCCAGTTGCATCGCTGTTACTTCAATTTTTCTTTTTCTTTAAATGATCTAAATTTTGTCGAGATGAACTATCAAATGAGTAATTTAACCACAGATCACAATATACTAGTATCGATAAGAAACTGCCATGTTAAAGACTGGGATTGTATTTTGCGCTATCTGAGAAGTGGAAGTCTAACTAAAGTCATGTATATAGGCAACCCGGTATGCGTATTTAGGCAGCTTGTTATTTTTATTATTATTTTATATTTATTTAAACTATATAAAATAAAAATTCATAAACACAATATAAAGATTTATTAAAATATCCTCGTGTATACAATTTATTTATAATTTGAACTGTTTCAATTGCATTTTTATCCAACCCTTGTGAACTTGAAAATATATTATGACTTACTCATCTAAATATTATTTATTATATGACAATTAATATTATTGGATGATTTTATTTATATGAAATTATTTCACAAATAAAAATTAATTGGATAGGTGACAGATTAAAATATTTGAAATACATACAAATGACAACTACAGGAACAATCTAGTAACCAATGATTGCCGATATTGTAGTTATCTAAAATGAATGTCTTCACATGAACACCATTAGCGCAATTCCTTAGGTGAAAGTCTAACTATAAACACAGTCTCATGGTTACCTATGTAACTTTCTTGATTTTAATATTGCTGTCAAACATTTGAATATTCTTCTAAAAATAAAATTAACCCCTAAGCCTTAATAAATATAAAGACAAATCTAAATACGTTTTTCGAGAACTAAGTTCTCATCATCAGTAGACGAAACAAGGTTGAATTCAACCTTGCCCACTAGCTTGGTTCACAAGTAGTTTAATCTTGGGTTCCCCTTGTTTCGTCTACTGATGATGCGAACTTAGTTCTCGAAATACGTATTTAGATTTATCTTTTTGTTTATTAAGGCTTAGGGGTTAATTTTATTTTTAGTTATATCTTAGCATTAGATTTTTACTTTTTACTTCAATATTCTTCATTTAAGTAACTTAAATGAACGCAGTGCAACTTTGCATGAATCTTTGAATACTCGTATTTTTTACAATTTCTAAATAACATCCAGCGACCCCCCTCAAATGTCTTCGCGACCCGCACTTTGAAAACTACTGATGTAGATAGATGAAAGGTAATCAACAGTGAACAATTTTTGACTTCAATAATTCCAAAAGTGAAATTAAGTTAAATTTAGACATTTCAAGGACTTAAATGTGCCTGTACCTTTATAACTTCCTAGTAATAATTTGATTACTTTCAAGAACAATTAATACGTCTCATTTAGGAAATTCAGTACTAAATACAGCATCACATTGTTTCAAACGATAAACGTTAATTCAAATTATGAATGCGAGAATCAGCTCTGACGCGTTATTAATTCAATTAAATAACGCACGGAGTCCGGAATTCCGCGATTTTCCGAGCTGTGCACTTTGACTTTGATTCGTTGCCACGTGACCGGATTTCATCCCGTCGCCCCATAGAGGGAGCAGAGAGCTGGGAGCTGCCACTTGCCGCACGCGTCCTGAATTTTAACGGGATCACTGAAATGAAAACAGGATAATGTTTTTTTTTCTTCGTGAATTTTTTATCCGGGAAAATCACCCTTGTATAGTTAGACCTTGCAACTTTGCATGGAGAAGTTTAGAGGATTTATTATGCATTTTTTTATGATTTATTGCGGTTTTAAGGAATTTGGTCTTATACTAGTCTTTGAGTTTGTAACTTTTACTGGTGTTCCCTTAAATTAAAGCAAATTGAACACTAGTAGAACATTTATATTCTCGTACTGTTTTACTTTTTTTTTGTGATCAAAGATGCAGTTTGTAAAAGGCTGATTTAAGGTAGTACTAGTGTGATGGTGGCGCCATCGGTTGTTGAGTGGCGAAACTCACGCTCAAAAAAATATAAAAATTGAATAAAATAAGTGTATACCTATTATGATTTAAATATCAAGAATTGTTAACAGATTGTTGGTCTAGTAAATTTTCAAATATCGTATCACCGTGTGGTGTTACTTTTATAAATTGGGATTCTTAATTTTTCTTTAAAAACAAGGCTTTGCATGGTTATATATCCATTACTAAACGATAAAAAACTTTCTCCTTCTGATACAATATACATGGATAGTTCTAGAACATTATACTAGTTTTTCAAATGAAACTGCAAAATTTTAGAGGCACAGAAACCAAATATGTGCCCCCCCTCCCAGGTACGCCACTGCGTAATATTGTTCACATGGAGATAGGTTAGCATTTGTTGTTTACGGTATTATGTGGATGCGTTGTTTTGCCATTTATTGTGATAAATATGGATGGATTTAAAAGCAACATTATTTTTTTGTTATTATTTAGCAACTTTAAAACACGGCGTGTGTTAATGTTGCGTTTTTGCACGTTTTTTAGTTTGATAAACAAGGATAATTGTTCAGGTATATTAAAAAAAATATATACTTTAATAAATGATTAATTATGATTTTGGAAGAGAATACTAATTTTGAAATAGCTACCAGAATTACTAAAATACGTAAATAAAATAAAGAAGACAAATTAAACCTGTAAAATATTCTTTTATAAAACCAAAAACAAACGCATCAAGTTCACCTTCCATCACACGCGACATCGTGCTGTCACATTACACAACCATCACGTCACATCAACACAACATAACATAGCATAACAACGTAACATAACACGGCGGTGACACGTTGTATTCCGGCTGCCGTAACCTTGTTCCGCTCGCGAGTTAAGTTCAGTGGCTCGACAGCCGCACCGGATAAAAATCATTTGCAGGAGCCCAGAGCACTGTCCTGCCTCTCCTGCAGCGGGCGAGGCGCGCAGGGTTCCTGATTGCCGGTATCCGGGATGTTACGCCCGTGGGAAGAGCGGGATTTGTCACACATAGAACAGAGGAGAATGGAGATTTTTAAAACTTACAGGAACCATTTTCCCACTGACCGTTAATAATTTTTTGTTAAAAATAAATTTTTATTCGATTGAGTCAAAAAGTGACATTTTTAGGTTATAATACAAAAAGTTAACAAATAAAAATAAAATAAATAAATATATCATCACGCCTTTTACCCATTACTGGGTTAGGCACTCTGCCGAAGAAAATCTCGTCAAATCACGGCCTCCAAAGATGTTAGTGGTGGGGGAGCCACAGGGGTAGTTTTGAAATTATGGAAATTGTTTGTCGCCTGTGGGAATCGAACCAGGGTTCTCAGGATCCACAGGCCGACTTTATATCACTGAGGTAGCTACCCCATTAAAAGTTAACCTTATAAATAAATAAATATATCATCACGCCTTTTATCCATTACTGGGTGCGGCACTCTGCATAGCATATCTCGGTAAGGGATTTATTTAGGCGCGTGAAGTGCGGTTACCAGCCGTCAAATCACGGCCCCCAAAGATGTTAGTGGTGGGGGAGCCACAAGGATAATTTTAATGTGGTGAAAATGTTTGTCAGCTGTGGAAATTGAATCAGGGTTCTCAGGATCCCCAAGCTGACTCGATACCACTGATCCACCTACCTCAATGAAGTAATATTGTTTGCGTTGGCTGCTAGGTGATTGTTATTTTACCGACCGTAAAATACTTTTCGGTCTAGGAGGAAAAGTATTTTGCGGCCGCTAAAATAATATTTGAAGTATAAGTTTCTTAAGAATAATTCGTTAACAATAACAAATAGTGTAATGACCCGCGGGCAATAAAGTTTTTCGTGCTCATGCCTGCTTTTGTACTAAAAACTGTATTTTTCGTCCTAGTGTCATAATAGTTATTTTCTTCATTATTACTAAAAATACAAATTTACGGATCGCGTAATAGAAGACGACGCGTAGCTGAGTCTGGCTATATTGCGAGACTCGAAATAGTATTAGTCCGATTGAAACATATTATTTTTTTATACCCACTTATTTAGAAAATTTCGCAGACTTATTCAAATTTTACAGGGTATAACTGGCTCAGTGGTATCGAGTCGGTCTGTATATTTGAGAACCTCCGTTAGATTCTCAAAGCCGACAAACAATTTTCATCACATTAAAATTACCCCTGTGGCTTTTCCACCGCTAACATCTTTGAGGCCTGTGATTTGACTGCTTGTAACCGCACTTCACGCGCATAAATTTTTCTTAATAATAAATTTACTGATTCTTTAATTTAGTAAAAAAATTAAATTTTATAGATTACTTGATTAACTTTAATATGTTTCATCATTAAATTAATTTTTAAAAATAAATAAATATAAATATATCATCACGCCTTCTACTCATTACTGGGTGTGGCACTCTGCTGAAGCAGATCTCGGTAAGTGATATATTTTGCACGTGAAGTGCGGTTACCAGTCGTCAAATAACGGCCCCCAAACATGTTAGTGGTGGAGGAGCCACAGGGATAGCTTTTTCAAATTATGAAAATTTGACATCTAAGAAATTAGAAAAAAAATGCATTGTTATGAAGGTATTTCTAATTAGAGCTCTATAATTATAATTTACATTGAAAAAACATCACAATTCAGTTGAATTTATTAATTTATCGTCCATGAAATTATAATCGAAATTAGCGCTGCAATGCGTTCTCATTCAGAACTACTACTATTACTATAATTTAAAAAAAAATAGGTGCAATTTGAATACACGTTTAGTTAGATACTTAATTTAAGTTACCTAGTGGGCCTGCATAACTCTGTATTTTAAAACTTATATAAGTTAAATTTGGTCCATGTAAGTTACGAAACAACTCATATAATTTCTATATCATCCTCTTGGTACAAGAACCAAAAAGTCAAAAACCTCTGCAGCTTTTGGCTTCCTCGAGGCGTCATACGTCACAATCAACGCTAATGATTGCGTTGCTGAGGCGTTCCTACCTTTCGATGAAATCCTGAGCAAGCGAGACGAAATTAAACGATCCATGTTCAACACGTTGCCGGCACATAAACTCTGGTAAAGATCGAATCCACGGCATGAGAGTTGCTTCTGAACGGCACTGTACCAGAACTGATTGGTAATTAGGCGTCCAGACCGAATTATAAGCGGAATTAAAAAACGACCCGTAAAGCGTAAAGGGGTTTAGATGGGGGACGAGACTGTTACGTAAAGCTGCGTTCTCACTTACAAAGAAGATCAAATTGGAAATGAATTGTACTCGTACCTCTTTAAAAGATTACTATATCGTACAACTATTCCGTATTATTGACAAAATGTGCTATAATAATTCTTAATATCTGTAATCTATTAAACTTTGTACAACGAATCTTCAAGGTTCTTTTATAGTTATTTATTATACAAGTGTTTTATTAGGTATATAAAACACGCAAGAAAAGTTTAAACACAAGACCGAAAGTCGAGTGTTTAATTTTTCTTAAGTGTTTTATGTACCAATAAAACACAAGTGTAATACAAAATTTTATCCATAACTCATAATTATAGGTATCGCAGAAGATTGGTCGTAACGTTTAAGCTAGATTTATAATGAAGTAACGCAAGAAGCAACGCAAAAGTAGTTGGTAAGGCAACAAGTTAAAATTGGTGATTTATGTAGAACCATTTATATTGAAGTAAAGCAATCAGTAATGTAAAATAAGCAATGCAAGAGATGGTCAACTTTCATCTTTCTACGTTACTTTACCTACCGCTGGCCAATCAGAAGTCAGCGTTTTAAACGTCGCATTGTAATCTCTATTAGCGACCGTGAAATATCAGCTGTCATTGTCAAACATTTTGATTGATCTCAATTTTTCAAAAATGGACAAAGAAATAATACAATTTTTAGAGGCCAATAAAATTTTGTATGACAAAGTCATCAAAAGATGCAGGAATTAGTATATTCAATGAAAATGTACGTGGAAAATGTGCTAAAAAATTGAGCACAAAAATTTACAGTAAAAATGTACATCAAAATTGATCGTGTCAGACGGGCTTCACCAATTTCAACTATATTTTTATTGCCAACTTACTTCTGATCACCCTTTTTAACATTGTTTTTAATATCTAGCGTTTCATTTGAGGTTTTTATAATAGTGTTAAGTACAAGTCATTACAAAATTGTATTCCTACAGAAATTAAAGATAAGACGTAAAATATGCCAGTACGCAATATTTCATCCAGCGAAATACTTAAAATAATAAATTGAGGTTTTAATTTCTTTTAAGGTGATATTTTGCATTATTAACCTTGGTGAATAATAATCCATTATTAACCGTTTCTAAGTAAGCCGTAGTGACAAAACAAATTCATGACTCAAAACATGAATAATGATAGGTTGCTAGGCTAGCAGTGATTTTTTTTTTAATTTAAAACTTATGATCTGTGAGCTTGAAATAAAAATTGTAAGAAAATAGTTCTCGTATCTTTTAATTGAAGTATTTTTCGTTAAAGTAATTTAGGACCATTAGATAGCGAGAAAGCTACATTTATTTTTGATGACATCATTCTTAAGTTCTTATGAAAATTCTATACTTACATCAAATATCATTTAGAGTGACAATTACATTTGTTTTGATGACGCAGAGGTCATCATGTTCGAAATAAAGTTTAGCTCTCACTAAATCCTTAATTTAATTAACGACTAAGGATCAATCTATCTTTATCGAAATCTTTAGTATGATACTTAGAAATAAAGTAAACTTTATAAATATAGTAGAGCAGGAAAAACGATTTAGCTCACAGAACCTTGTTTTCCGATTGACTAACTTCAAGTTAGAATCTAACTTACTGTTAGATCAAAAGCTTTAGAAAAGAAAATTGTTCAAATTTAATTAAGATTGGAATCAAAGATTACTGTACAATAAAAATTTATTTGATAAATATGATCGCTGCTAGTGAAGTCTTCTATAACCTTAAAATTACAACGTTGTAACCACTTCAAGAGTGTATCTCCCAAGTACAAAGATTATAAAGCGAGGTTTATTCTTCCCCGCAGTATTCTTGTTCTTACCACAACGCCGGCATTTGTCCTTGGGAACCCATACCCAGCTGACTAGATTCACGGTTGATTAAACAAATGCGCTCGAATTACAGTTTGAAAATTATGCGTTTCTGTGTTCAGATAAGAGAACAGGAATTTGAAAGCAAAAAGACAAAAACTGGAACGCTTTTAAGTGGGGTGTTTAGTGTTTTTAACGCGCTCCAAAAAACAGAACAAGAACTTAACTTGTTAATGACCTTTTTAATGTATTTTTAGAGTGAGTATTTTAGTTGCAGCATTGATTAATAAATACATAACAAGATTGGCAACCGTCCTCTATGTTAGCGCCACTTGTCTCATTTTAATCGCAATAATTGACAGTCTCTAATATTTTCAGAAAAATTATGCGCTACGCTAATGGCTGGGAGCGTGTCTATCTTCTTCTAATTTATTCATCAATGGTTAGAGTAAATATTTTGCAGTTTGACAAGTTTAGAGTCAGGTAATAATTTCTGTTGGCAGGTGTGCTACTGATATCAAATTTTAAATTCAATTTTATTCATTCTCGACTAAATAACTGTAATTATAAAATTAGTAAGTTAATTATGCAGTCATTTAATTACCTGCAGGATGAAATTAAAAAATTCATCTCGTGAATATTTATCATGTGCAATTATTCCGCAACTTATTCACATTAATTTATATCCTTCCGTACTTTATTATTTTTTAGTAACTTTCATAGAATATTTTATACAGAGTGTTCAAAAATTCGTTTTACAAATTTGTAGGGCAAGTAGAGGATATCAAAATAAGAACTTCTTGTTATATAACATAATTATTCAATGGATGAGAATAAGTAAATGATATAGGCTTAAGTTGTTAATCAGTTATTGAAGATCAGAGCTGGGCAAGCTATTTAAAAAAAAGTAGCTAAGCTACAGCTACAGCTATTCTTTACAAAAGTAGCTCATCTACAGCTATAAGCTACATTTTGTAAAATATAGCTAAGCTACAGCTATTCTTTAAAAAAGTAGCTGAGCTACAGATATAAGCTTTTGTAAAATATAGCTAAGCTACAGCTAAAAGTTTTCATTAAAGTAGCTGTTAAATTTTAAAGCTACTTTTTTAATGATTGTGAATGATTAAATTTGCCATTGTTATATGATCAATTGATCAGCCTTTTGTTATAATGAGCTTTAAAAGTAGCTTCAGTTATAACAATATTTTTAAGCTAATAGAAAAAAAAACATAGCTCGCTACAAGCTACAGCTATATTTTTTCACATTTAGCTAAGCTACAGCTAAGGTAAACGTAGCTAAGCTACAAAAGTAGCTAGCTACTGCCCAGCTCTGTTGAAGATGTGTGGACAACGTTTCAGCTAAGGTTATAGCCATCTTCATGTCTAAATATAAAACAAAATCGTAACAATTAAAGAATTGTTGGTCTCTAAATAATAGAATAATTAACTCACCAAGTATATAGATGTTAATAACAAAGAACATAATAAAAAACTGAAAATCGAAGTTGTTACGATTTTGTTTTATATTTAGACCTGAAGATGGCTATAACCTTAGCTCAAAAATGTTGTCCACACATCTTCAATAAATGATTAACAACTTAAGCCTATGTCCTTTACTTATTCTCCTACATTATCTAGGCTTATTAGAACCTACTACTACATGATTATTCAATGATTTTTCATTGTTTTTAAAAATCATTGAATGATTAGATTTCTACTTACTAGATTTGTTGAGTTTAACAAACATACCCGATATAATCTACTGGAGATTTCGGGTTTATAAAGAAATAACCGACCCTATGTTATATATCCTGAAAATTTATAAAACGAATTTTTGAACAGTGTGTATATTTCAAAACGAGTTTAATTAAAGTTTTTATTACAGCAGTCATCCGTTATTTCTTTATATTTATCTCAGTTCCTCGCAAGAATTAAAAATAGATGGATTACTCAAGAAAAATTATAAATTTTGTAGATGGAGCAATTTATTTCACAGCTCATTAGTTAGATTGAGTCATGAACTACGAAGTTCAAATTTCCTTCACGTATTTGTAAATTATTCCAGAATTTAACATTTTGGCTGCAGCATCTTTGCATGCTCACTAAACTGTGAAATTGAACTTCACCATATGGCTGTATTATATTCAAAGCACCCGAATGCTGTTTTCAAGAAGCTCTCCTCCCAAAGCTTCTCAAGGAATTTTTGAAATATCTATCAGAATTTGTTCGGAAGTTCTTCAAATTTGTTCAACGTTACTTGTAAATTAAGTTAATTTTTTGTTAATGAAAGTCGTTTAGGAAATCCTGAAGTGATATTTTAGTTTTCTATTTGGTCCAGTTATCTCATAATGACAGAACTAGAAGTTGATAAATTCTTAAGATATAATTAACTAACTTTGCTGTGGCCGCTTTGAAATCTTATTTTCTCATTACTCGAAATAATTATCTTGATTCAAACATCCGGAATTGCTAGAAAATTAAGTTTTATTCGAATGCCTTCATTTGACAGAATTAATAATTGACTAACTCTTCAGTAATCCCTAGTTTTTTTTTAATATATAAAAATGAATAAATTTTAGTGGAGAGGAAGTCACGTGTATAATTTTATTGTATTAAAAATTTCAATTGTTTGCTATCGGTTACGGTAGTCGAGCTGCTAGCATAGAAGTTGCATGACGTTGCATGGAATTGCATGACATTACAGGCCGTAGTTTGCGGGTTTGAATCCCGCCCATGGTATGGATGTTTGTGGTGTATTTGTAAGGGTTAGGTGGAAGGATAGCCCTTGGCTATACCTCGCCCTTGACCTTAAGTGGTCAATAAAGCCAAATAAAAAAAAATACAAAAAAGAAATAATAATTTAGGGGCATTGGACAACAATAGTTATTTGTATCACAGCCAGTGATGCCAATGGTAACATTACAAAAGTTCCTAATTTTTATCGAACGACGTTCGATAAACACATGGTTTCCGAAAGATTTTGAAATATGTAACACTGTCGTTCTCGGGCGAAGGCGCGAAAAATATATGTACTACTTATTGGTTGGCATATTAGTAAATTACTCAGTTTCAATGTCTTTGAAAAATATTAATTTAATAATATTTTTATGTACCTAATGCATATTTTGCCAAAGTTGAATGTATTTTGTGACAATAAAGTTCTAGACGTAGTTATCTTGATTATACGACAGGATTAAATTGAGCTGAAGTTAATTGGTGACCATTAAAAATATTTCCTTTGCTTTGTACTTTACAAGAAGAAAAAAACTTGAAAGCAAACAAATATCAAAGAGCCAGTCATCATGCTGCCTCCCTTTCTTGCGGTCAAAGAAGTCGTTTCGCTTTCCGTTCAGATCAAGTCCTTCACTTCCGAATGCACTTATGAGAACGAACTTTCGTGACCGCCGTTTGTTACGAATTTTATAACTTCGCCTTAGCTTCCCAGCACTCTGGATAGCGAATAGCGATTGTTGGCCTACCTCAGAATCAGAGATCCTCAACAAAACAAAATCGCGAGCGTTCTTTTACGATGGGCAAATGATTTCAGAGCCGTCAGGTTTTGGGGATTTATTTCTTAAATCTGGTCGTTTACTTGAAAACATTAATAAACAATAAACATTTAAATTTTAAGAAATGCTTGAATGAAAAATATCGAATAGAATGTTTGGCAGCAGTGTAAATTTTTTCATTTAGATATAAAAATAAAATAAATATATCATCAAGCCTGGTATTCAGGACTGGGTGTGGCAATCTGCCATAGCGGATCACAATAAGTGATATACAAGGTGTGGCTATTAAATCACGAGACTAATGCTGTTTTAACATTTTATTTATTGTGGAGGAGCCACATTTGAAAAAGCTATCCCTGTGGCTCCTCCACCACTAACATGTTTGGGGGCCGTGATTTGACGACTGGTAACCGCACTTCACGCGCAAAATATATCACTTACCGAGATCTGCTTCAGCAGAGTGCCACACCCAGTAATGGGTAGAAGGCGTGATGATATATTTATATATTTTGATTCCATACCTATTTACTTATTATCATTTTCAATATACACCCCTCTTCTATCCCTACAATGCTCCATGCGAATCGTCCATTGTTCGAAACAGTGCTGGAAGTCTTTTTCTGTCAGCTCCTTCAGAACTCGTGCCGATTTCTCTTTCAAAGCTCAAATCTTGTTGCTTCTTAAGGCAAATTTCACCTTAGGAAACAGATAGAAGTCGCACGTTGCAAGATCTGGCGAATAAGGCGGATGGTCGTAACACTGGGATGCTGTACTTGGATAGAAATCTCTTGACAGACATTGCGGAATGAGCCAGCGCATTGTTTTGATGGAGAAACTATGACTTGCCCTTCCACAATTCGGGTACTTTTTTCAATAAATTATAAGTTTCAGTAGTAGTTTTGCCAAGTTTCATGTGAAATTTCACAACAATTCGTTGCTCTAACATTTTTTTCGGCGAAACAAATAAACAACTCTAATTAGAACGAATGCTACGGTTATACGGGTTTGTTTACAGAAACGAGAGGTACTGCATTCGAAAGAGAAAGCTTCACGCTAAAAAGCTGACGGTCGCTGGTGTTTGGCGCATTTGTTCTTCGTCTGTAGCAGCGTCAGTCTCGTTATTTAATAGCCACATCTCGTATTTTATGCTTGAAGTACGGTTACCAGTCGTCAGTCACGACCCTCAAGGATTTTTGTGGTGAGGGAGACACAGGGGTAGTTTTTATTGTGGGTTTTCGGCTGTGCCAGAAATATACCAATAAAACATTCACCTAGTAACCGCACTTCATGCGCAAAAATATATCACCAAAATCTGCTATGATGATGTAATTAATTATATTTATTTATTTATTTATTTATTATACCGGATGAAACGCTAATTACTTTCAAATTAGTTATACACAGAAAAGTACTAAAGTACTATCCTTTTTGATAACATTATTATTTAAAGGATTTCGTGTATTTTGCACATCATATACGAACAAAACGTAATCACCATTTAGTCAAAGCGCCCGAGATTGCATTTGATGTCGATTTATCTTTATAAATAGTTACTTTTTTGTTTTTGGGCTGGGCTCGTGTAGCCCCTGGGTTTATCTTGCTATGTGCGTCTATGAAGCTCTGTTCGGTTTGTCGTCTGCGGAAACAAAAATAAATGAACATGATGTTTATACAGAGTAACTACGACCACGACATTACAAGTACGAGAACATGACACGGAATAGAAATCATTACGTTAGTGGTTGATGTTTGGTTTATCAACAATTTAAATTTTAAATGATCTTTAATATTAATTCCTCATTAATGATTACGTGACGTTTTAACTAAACCGTATTTCTAAATACATATTTAATGTAATCAATTGAATAATTTAATAATTTTAACTACCTGACAAGGAACTGTAACCAGAAATTGAAACTGAAATGACATTAGAATCTTGCAGGTAGATTCAGCACGAGGATTATTAAAATTTAGAGTAATTAATTCCATTTTTAATCCCGATAATAATTATTGTTACTACGGCTATTTGCAACAGAATACGGTTGTTGACAAATTTGTAACAATCATTTGATTTTCAAATATTACATTTCGTATTATTTTCTAGTAGATGATTACTTCATAAATTTATTTATTTATTTACGCTACTCTGTACAACAGGAATTTAATCCCAATTACAAGTGGAAGTCAGTGGTCAGTGAGATTTGAACGCACGAGCTCTTGCTTGTTAATTAAGAATCGCAAGTTTTACCTTGCTTGTATCCACTGAGCTACGATTGCCTGTAATAAATCTGCCTGTTGTTTTATTTTCTGGTAAAATAAAATGCTTTTTAATGGAAACATAAAAAGTTTATTAATTTGTATGTTGGGAAAGAGAAAAGAAAACCGTCCTCTGAAAATTGTTTTTTGATTGTCATCGTAATGTTTGTTTTATTTGGTAGCGATTTAAATTTTGATAGGTTGGCTGTAACTTCTTTTTGGGGATAAAAAGTTTAGTGTTCGCTGGTTGGATGCATCTCGTGTTTCGCTTCAGTTTCTTGAGTAGTTCTCGCGATCAAGTCTTGTCTCTCGGATCGATTCTTCGCTAGAATCCATCGAATAACACTCGACCCTCGAAATTACAAGAATCGGGAGGGACGGATGTATCTGGATTGGTGTTCTAAAGCTTTCGTTGATTCGGAGAAAAAGTAACCAAAAAGTTATCTGCGATTTAACCACGTTATTTGTGTGTTTCCACTTCGCCGTTCTCCATACACTTTCAACTGGAATCGCATTATTCTCGGACTGAATGGAACAATGGAATTAAATGTATTTTCAAGGAATATAAAATTAGGAGAAGTACTCTTTCATGGAAACGGTAATTAAAATCGCAATCGAAAATTAATTGAATTTCAATTCCTCATGCGCTTTTTGGCAAATAATATAGCATCCATTTATTATTCACCCCAATATCATTCTTAAAATATTGATGGTTGTTTCTATCTTTCAATTCAGTGGCAATGTATCAGACAGAGATATATGAACCAGGGTTATATTCCCAGAACCGCACTAATATTCACCACTTTAAAATTACTCTGTGGCTCCTCCTCTACTCACATCTATAACGGCTGTATTTTGACGGCTAGTAACCACAATTCACGCGTAAAAATATATTACTCTATTAAATCTGCTACAGCAGAGTGCTATACGCATTATTTAAGGGTGCATATGATTTTGTAGATAATTTTTAAAATAATGTGTATCTGGCGAGAGACGAGAAAGGTTGAAAATAATTATTGTATGTTTATTAAATAAAACTGATGTATATATTCATTGTACTGTCTATTATTTATCCTGATCAATATAAAAAATAAAAATAAATAAATATATATGAATAGAGAAGTGCAGAAGGACCAGCATTAATCACGAAAAAAATTTATCAAATATAGACAATTATCAGATGTGGATAGATTGTTTCATGTATAGAAAACTGCGGTAAAGTGTTGCCAATAAAAAAAGACGTGACAGCTGATAGTTTAGGGTTATTAAAAATGAAGTGTTACACGAAAGAACAACGTGTTTTCATTCTTGAACAAGATTTGGCAGCTACAGTTCGCATAACAAAATTATATTGAGTGATGTGGCTCATTTTTACCTTGATGGCTTCGTTAATCGACAAAATTGTCGCAATTGGGGTTCAAAAAAATCCACGAGTGATTGTTGTGAAACAAATGCATCCACAACGTGTCACAGTTTGGTGCGAATTTTGGGCTGGAAGCTTCATCGGACCATTTGTCTTGTGCTTGTGATTCCGTGCCAGCAAAGCCGTGGAGGCCATTTACCCGATATATTATTCCATACAAAACCCTGTACTGTATACTTTATGTATCAATAAAAAAAACTTACAATTTTTAATTAAAAAGCTGTGTTTTCTATCAAAATTACTTCCTGCGTGAATTTTGGGACACCGATAATATTGCGATACTTTTAATTTTAGTTTTAACAGAGTTTAGTAACAATGCTGAATGTTGTATTATGGGTTACATTTAGTCCTTTTATTTGTCTATTTTTGTATAGAGAATCAAAGAGAAATTATTATCGCTGTAGGCTAAAAGCTAAAAAATGCATGTTTGGTATATCATGCAAACAAATGAAAAAGTGTGCGTATAGTTGTCTGGAATTGAGATCAGCAGAGCTCGCTGTTTTCTATGGTTCGTTAGTCACTTGTCTGGATTCGTCACTGATACCAAATTGAACATACGATCAATCACTATAAAATACTTGGGCCAGCAATTCTGCTTGATTGCTATCTGCCGTCTCCCCTTATAAGTGCAGAAAGAGGAACACATTACTTTTTCTATATGGTATAGATTGTCATTAACTATAAGTTTAATTTTTCTACTGTTTTTTAGCTTACAAGTTACTTATTAACTTAATGTAATTAATGAATGCTACCTTCTTTTCAAATAAATGAAACTATAAGAACTTAAATAGTTATTTATGCAACTAGTTTTCAAAGTGTTACGACTGTCGCAAACTCACGAGTGCAATAAAGAATCTTTTAACAGAAGTTGCATGCATTATTATTTCTACGATCGAGTTTTAACTAATTATACTAAACTCAATCATGATATTTCAAATGTAAAAAATATTTATTTTGTTACGTAGTTACGTTTGTTTCGTACCAAATATGTATTTAATTACGATTTTTGCACGTTACTAATAATGGGATGGCTAGCTCAGTGGTATGAAGTCGGCCTGTGGATCCTGAGAACCCTGGCGACAAACAATTTTCATAATTTCAAAAAAAAAGCTACCCCTGTGGCTCCTCCACCACTAACATCTTTGGGGGCCGTTATTTGACGACTGGTAACCGCACTTCACGCGCAAAATATATCACTTACCGAGATCTGCTTCGGCAGAGTGCCACACCCAGTAATGGGAAGAAGGCGTGATGATATATTTATTTATTTTATTTACTAATAAGTGAATAGGAATGATGTGATTGAAGGTTTGTTGTGTTATAATGATTTCGAGTGTAATAAATGAATGAGTTTATATGGAGTGATCTAGGAATGTGGTTGAAGTCAGGGTGGTTTGTTTGGATGAAAAAGTTTGACATGGGGTGATTGTTTGATGAGTGTGATGAGTGTAATGTTTTATGAGTGATTTTAGGGTTCGTGCTACCCCATTTGTTGGGATATAGCGTGAAGATATGTATGTATGTACTAACAGCAATGTGCAAATATATTTTTTCCACGACATTTAAAAATAACGCCCTTTTGACATTGAAAAAGTAAAAAGTAAAATTACATATTTTTGACATTGATATTAGAAAAGGCCTATTTGTATAGTACGGCTAACGAAGAAACACTTCCTTTTTAAATACATTTCCAAGAAAAATGTTTATAATATAAATCAGTCTTGAAACGAATCTTTGTGTGAACATTTCGAGTGGAATGCCATGTAGAAGCATTTTATGCTGCTCTGACGACAATTTGTATTTTATTCTTTTGCGTTCGTTGGCGTTTTTGATCAATTCAGCATCTTACGACATTTAGAGAAATCAACCACTGAAAGTAATATTAATTTGTTCTGAGTGCATTTTTTGACTTTTATCCATTTCCTGAAACTGTTACTGTTCAATTTTAGTCTTGAATTTATAGTTAAGATTAAGCGGTTGTATAAAATGAATTTATTAATGACGAGTACTTTGTTTTATGAAGTAAAATATTAGACAGTAAAAAAATATATTCTCATTGTCTTGTTATACTATTACTGAAATTATTTATATGAAGTAATTATCCAATCAAATACATACATTTTAAATCACGTGTGGCAAATCTCCCAATAAAAATATGATTTTACTTTACGTGCAAACAGTCGCAAACAGTGTTTGACATTTAATTATAATTGTTTTTTAAATATTACCTTATGAAAATTTTGATTGTATTGAAAGAATAACTGGAAAATAATTTCTGTCCGAATATCCTTCGAGCACTGATAAGTAACTTATCATTTTATCACAATTTTTTTAGGTATACTGTTTTTAGGTAACAGCCCTCGGACTTCGGCGAAGGGCAATTACAAAGCAACATGATTTAGGAGCAATGACTCAGTGGTATCCGAGTAGATCCTAAGAACCCTGGTTCGATCCCCACAGCCGACAAAACATTTTCACCAATTTAAAATTACCCCTGTGGCTCCTCCACTACTAACATCTTTGGGGGTCGTGATTTGACGGCTGGTAACCGCACTTCACGCGCATAAATATATCACTTACCGAGATCTGCTTCGGCAGAGTGCCACACCCAGTAATGGCTAAAAGACGTGATGATATATTTATTTTATTTATTTATTTATGATTTAGGAGTGTGATAATTTTTTACGTTTTGACAATGCCCTTGGAATATTATTACTGAAAAATTCTTCAAATAAAACTGGCATAAAAATTTATTTTCCACTATGCTCTATTACAATTCAGACAATTTTGACAGCAGAAAAGATACATATTTGTTACCAGATGTGTCATGCTCATTTAAAAATATCTCATTAAATGTAAGGTTTTTCTACTTATAATAACTATTTTAATATCAGTTTAATGACAATTACAGTTTTAATTTGTAGATAAAAACATAAATTAATGCCTGAAATTAAATCAATGTTAAAACCAAATGAAAACTATAAATATTATGTTACGTTTAGTTCATTTACAGTCAGTTAAACGTAAGTTTTTCCTTCATTAACCATTCATTGAAGCGTTAGTAATTTATTTACACAAAAACTTGTTTCGAGAGTCGTATCGGATTTAATCGAGGCATTTAACATCGGAGATTAGTATCTCTACAATTTTATCTGATTTCTAATTCTGCTCGATCAGTTAAGTTGTAGCATTTGAATTGCCGCTAGATTATTCAATCATTTTTTTGAGAAATTTATCGTTCATTAAACTATAATTTATTAATCCGAGGTGACATATTTAATTTCATACTTTTTTTTTCATTTCTACATTTTTAATAAGGAATAACTTCTGTAGCCTAGTTGCTTAAGGACCAGTATTTCTATCGCCGGTTTACTCTCAATTAATGTTAATCATGATTAATATTAATCGGTGATTGAAAAACTGGCCCTAAGTAAACCGAAATTAATTAAATCTTACATCTGTGCCTCGCCTTCTACATACTATTATTTGTGGGTGCCAGAGCTGGGCAGTAGCTAGCTACTTTTGTAGCTTAGCTACTAGCTTAGCTACGTTTACCTTAGCTGTAGCTGTAGCTTAGCTAAATGTGAAAAAATATAGCTGTAGCTTGTAGCGATCTATGTTTTTTTTCCATTAGCTTAAAAATATTGTTATAACCACTTTTAAAGCTACTTTCTGTAGCTTAAAGCTACTTTTTGTAGCCCAAAACTACTTTTTGTAGCTTAAAGCTACCACTGTTCATTAAGAAATACCTATTAATTTTTGTTTTGTATTTGAATTGTACCTTCTTTATTGTTTTCTATAACTGTAGGATAACAAGTTATATAGTGTAAAATCTATTAACATATTTTATTTTTCATACATACATACATACATATCTTCACGCTATATCCCAACAAATGGGGTAGCACGAACCCTAAAATCACTCATAAAACATTCACTCATCACACTCATCAAACAACCAGTCATCGTCAAACATTTTCATCCAAACACACCACCCTCACTTCAACCACTTTCATAGATCACTCCATATAAACTCATTCATTTATTACACACGAAATTATTATCACACAACAAACCTTCAATCACAACATTCCTTTTCACTTACCATTCATTTTCTTTCTTCAACGTACATAACGAATGCATAAAAAAAAAAAAAATCTCAAATTACTCACGTTTACTCCTAACAACGAATCTAATAACGAAACTAACAACGAATCTACAAGATTAGAAAAGATGAAAGCGATAGTCTGCACTTATATATGAAAGAAAAGACCATACAATGCAGTATCTGAAAATGAAACAAAAAGATAAGAAAGGGAGGGAGCGTCGCCCTGCGCTTGTTTTTGAAAGTGAATTTCACACAATTGCAGTTAAACACTACGTAATAACTGAAAACGAATTAAAAGATAAGAAAGGAAGGGAGTGTCGCTCTACGCTTGTTTTTGGAAGTAAATTCCACACAATTGCAGTTAAACACTCAATGTAAGATCAGAAAAGAATAAAAAAGATAAGAAACAAAGGGAGTGTCGTCCCTGCGCTTGTTTTTGAAAGTGAATTTCACTTGTTCTTAATCTATCCTACTTTTGTATTAAATATTAGATGTTTACATTGACTGTTTAGGAGTCTTCTGTTAATGTGACTGTTAATTTATTCCGATATAAATAAAAATTATAGCATTACAAATTAACAGTACATTTGTCCATTTGCGATTTTTATATTTATTAACAGTCGTTATATCAACTGAGCATATGACAATGGCAAATTTAATAATTCACAATAATTGAAAAAAGTAGCTTTAAAATTTAACAGCTATGTTAATGAAAGCTTTTAGCTGTAGCTTAGCTATATTTTACAAAATGTAGCTTATAGTTGTAGCTTAGCTACTTTTTTAAAGAATAGCTGTAGCTGTAGCTTAGCTACTTTTTTTAAGTAGCTTGCCAAGTTCTGGCGGGTGCTAGGGTGCTGTGATTTGGCATTTTTTTTAACAAGTTTAGCTGTTAAAAATATCTGAATTTATGCAGAACTATCGTACTTAGGAACAGGGAAAATATTTTCGATCTATTCAATATTTGTTTTTAGAAAGATAACTAACATTTTAATAATTTTTGTATTTAAAATATCGCGCCAATAATGAATCCATAAGATAGCGAACGATGTTCAGACTTGCGCATACGACAAACGTCTGTCACTATTGGTACTGTTTTTGTTGTGGTTGTGTTGAATAGTAGTGTATAAATTATTGTGCATGTGATGGTGCCAGATTCGTGGAATTTATGATGAAATATGACCTAAATCAGGTATTTACATTTGTTATTGAATTGCATGATATTGTTATTGTACATACAATTGTTAGGTTAAACTTACAAACGTCAAAAGTGACCTATCGAATATTATTATATTTGATATTTAAGTAATTACAAATTTATTGAACTATGTAAGAAATAAATAGACGGGAATGCAGTCAAACATATTACGAGTCTAATCTCCCACAAAAAACAAGTATTATAATCCTCAAGCAGTTCTTATCCTCCTAATGGTCACAAATAAACAGAAACAGATTCTTGCATCCTGAGTAACCACAACCATCATCAGAGTTACATGGGTAATTACAACAAAAATACAAGTAAATTAGTAGGTATCGTCTCAACATATAGAATTAGTCATAACCGCACGCAGAGAGTAGAGAATAATAATGCATACGTAGCTTGTGTACAAGAAATGAATACTATCATAGACTGGGCTGGCTGGGTGGTCGTGAAGAAAAAATATATCTGGAAGGGACATACGTCTAGTGAAGTAAATAATTATAAGTAGGCAGTGTATGTAGGTTTAAGTTTAACGAAATGTCAGAAAAGAAGAAAATTAAATTGTTATTATGTCTTCAGGATACGACTGAATGAAATTATGTATTAATTAAGGCTGTAGGTTAGGTATTTCAAAACAAATGGAACGTTATTTATTTATTTATTTATTTGTTACTGTGCACAACAGGAAATAATCCCAATTACAGTACAGGAGGCCTACAGCTTATAGTAGGCATCCGAACCACTCAGATACAATCGTATATTTTGGATATAAGTTGATATCAGTGAGATTTGAACGCACGCCCTCTTACTAATTAAGAATCACAAGTTTTACTTCGCTTTTATCCTCTGAGCTACGATTGTCTGTTATATTTTGCATAATTTCTAAATTATTTTTAGTGAAATATACTTCATTTAAAACTGGTAGTTTTTTAGGTAGATTTGGGCCTATCTGTAACAAAAATTGCTAAGTATAGCAATATGGACGTTTGACGTCACATGTAGCAGACCCCTCTCCTCCACACAATTTTGTACAACAAATTTGTAGAAAGCGCGGTGACACCCTGTCGATACGATCAACTGCTTTCCCCTTTCAGCATTTCTTCCCGCAGATCCATTGTATATGTCCCTACTGCTAACATGATCTTTCGATAGCATCGTCACCCTGTGAATTTATGAACCCGGATTCGATTCCCACAGCCGACAACCAATTTTCAACATATCAAAACTACCCTAGTGACTCCCACTAACATCTTTGGGGCCCGTGATTTGATACCTGGTACGAGTAACGTCACTTTACGCGCATAAATATATTATTTACCGAGATCTGCGAAGACAGAGTGCAACAACCAGTAATGAGTTACAGACGTGATGATATGTATTTATATTTATTTATTTTATTATTTGATAGCAACATTCCTAGCAACCATTATTGTTTTGGTTCTTATCATTTGCTGTACTTAGCAATTTTTATTACAGAATAGATCCAATTATTTGGTTCTCCATATTTTTATTTGAAATAAATTTTAAAAAAACATTACGCCTTCTACCCATTACTGGGTGTGGCACTTTGCCGAAGCAGATCTCGGTAAGTGATATATTTTGCGCGTGAAGTGCGGTTACCAGTCGTCAAATCACGGCCCCCAAAGATGTTAGTGGTGGTGGAGCCACAGGGGTAGCTTTTTGAAATAGACCACAGAAGTAAACGTCACTAGGAGGCGTGGCTTAAGCGTTCTATCTCTTTCTATTGTAAGGCAACCTATGGCGTAGCACACTTCTTATGAAACAAACATTTGATTTTAGCCTCATTTTTGTTTACATATTTTGTTTTGCGCTTTTTTGTGCAATAAATTAAAATGAGGTTGTGTTTTGCACCTGGCTCTAATCACAACGAAATATACAAGTGCAAAAAGAACCAAATTCAAAATTGTGAGGTTATGATTGTAGAGATATGAAGTTCACCACGACATACGTTTCTTTTCAAATTTAAAATAGACTTAAAAAATCTATTACATGACATTTCAAAACAATAACCATTTATATTGGTAACATTAAAACAGTAATTTGTTTCATACTTATAAAATAAAAACGCGATAAGACAATGGTAACAGCATATACTATTCGACTCGCATTCAAATTTACCGCCCTAATATGGACCGCCCACTTCTGTGGTCTATTATGAAAATTGTTTGTCGTCTGTGGGAATCGAACCAGGGTTCTCAGGAAGGCCGACTTCATACCACTGAGCAAGCCATTATTTTGTGAATATTACTTAAAACATAGGTAACAAAATATTTTTATTGAACCATTATATTGAATGATTATAAGAAATACAAATACCGAAACAATAATTATAATAATTTTTCAAAAATCCCTGCATTCACTGCCAAATAATGATCTAATTGGTTACAAATCATTCATAGCAAATTACATCCAGACACATTTTGAATCTGAATTTTTAATTCTGCTAAATTTGTAATATTGCCAGAGTATTGAAAATCTCCAGTAAAAAAATCTAGTGAATTCTACTATAGAATTTGCAAATGGCGCGATCCGGGGGCTGAATTATACAGTTGTAAGTAATATAAGTGTCAACACTTTTCTGAAATATGTGCCAACGTAGCACTAATAAATGAAGAGGAAATACGGCTCATAAATCAGTGCAATAACATAATGATTCCCTTGTAACTAATCAAATTTCCGTATGTGAGAAGTTAGCCCCATTTATCACAATTTAATTACATCTGCCAACCGGAAACAATCAATGTACCGATTCGAAGTAAAGTTGCTAATGCAACACATGTGCAGCCAGAAGTAAATATCCCTTGTCTATCGGGGAACTAAATCTCCGCATGGAAGTATCGGAATGTATTACTTTGGCTTTGGCTTCCAGCCAGCTGTGCAAGCTGTAGCTGTTAGTACTGCTCCACGCCTCAAATATGATTACAAGTTGCACACCATTCGAGAATAATTAGTATCGTTAAAACGTCTATTACCCTTGGTAAATTATAACTTGTGTCCTAATAACCACGTGTACGCGGAGAATGAATTTACATTCTTGAACAGTATCGGTTACCCGCAGGTGATGAGACGTCGACCAGTTCCTGTTACTGTATGTGATTTACTTGATGTTTCCTACTATTTTACAAACAATACAAAATTATTTCCTTGTTTGATGTTCTTGTGGGAAAAATCAACTGTCTAATTTAACCGAAATTATAGCTTCCTTCTCCTTTACAAATAAACCATTAAGTGTGCTTTGAAAGAAGGGATGTATTTTTTTTCTACGACTATATAGCTGGATTTATAATGAAGTAACGCAAGAGGCAATGCAAAAGTAGTAGGTAAGGCAACAAGTTAAAACTTGTGATTGAAGTAGAACCATTTATATTGAAGTAAACCGCAATCAATAATGTAAAATAAGCAATGCAAGAGATGGTCAACTTTCATCTTTCTACGTTATTTTACCTAGTATTTCTTACCGATTTTATATTACTGATTGCTTTACAATATAAATGGTTCTACTTAAATCACAAGTTTTAACTTGTTGTTTTACCTACTACTTCTGTGTTGCTTCTTGCGTTACTTCATTATAAATAATAATATATTGTAAACATCCTTTTATATCTCACGGTAACCATTACTAAATAATGAGTTTACACACAACCGGGCCGAAATTAATGTGTTTTAGCCCTGAACAACGGGCTTAAACACTTGTTTTTGGCTCTAGGGCCATACAAAATAATTCCTATGGATAAATAAATAAAATGACAGTTTGTCGTCTGTACAGACTGTTAAAAAAGTTCCGGGACGGTGAAATATCTCGAGAAAAACACATCGAATCAAGAAACCAAAAAACACGTGTTTCATATTTTGCAAAAAAAAGGCTTGTGGCTACTTGTGATTATGTTGATTTTTTTATTTGATTCAATGTTTATTTCTTGTGATATTAGACCGTTTTTTACTTTTCTTTCAGAATCATGTCAAAACTTATTTTTGCGTTTAGAGCGCCATCTATTCCGAATTGGAAAAAAAGTTTCAGATAAAATTAACTTATTTTTTTCGCAGAATACGAATCTGTAATAAAAAATGGGGGTTCCCATTTAAGGTTTCAACGTTGCCCCCCGCCCCACCCCCTGGGGGTGAGGGTTGGGGTTTGTGTTTGGTGTGCTTAGATAGGTTTTTGCAAAATATGAAACACGTGTTTTTTGGTTTCTTGATTCGATGTGTTTTTCTCGAGATATTTCACCGTCCCGGAACTTTTTTAACAGCCTGTATATTTTGTCTGTGGTGTAGGTCTCCGTCGTGACATTTGTATTGATAATAATTGGACGGTCTCAGGGTAAAAGGGAATAAGTCAATATTACCGGATTTTTCTTTACCATAAAACAAGTCCATTGTTGCAACCCTTTTCACTTGATAAAAGGAAATAAGTCTATGTTTGATTGGTATATTGAAAAATACTGTTTTACAAAATGAAATAATCACGTGAAAAAGGTTGCAACAAGAGACTTGTTTCATGGCAAACAAAAATCCTGTAATATTGACTTATTTCCTTTTACCCTGAGACCGTCCAATTTTATTGAATACCATAGTCATGTCTTAGTTTTATCTTGAAATTGATTTGTTCTTCTTTCTTATACTACCATAACTTTAAATGTAATTATCATATAAAGTAGCTTTCAAATGGGCAGCAGTAATATAATATAAATAAATATATCATCACGCTTTCTACCCATTACTGGGTGTGGCACTCTGCTGAAGCAGATCTCGGTAAGTGATATATTTTTGCGCGTGAAATGCGGTTACCAGTCGTCAAATCACGGCCCTCAAACATGTTAGTGGTGGAGGAGCCACAGGGATAGTTTTTTCAAATTATGAAAATTTGTCGCCTGTGGGAACCGAACCAGGGACCTCAGGATCCACAGGCCGACTTCATACCAGGCAGCAGTAATGCCGGACGCAAATATATACTTTTGTCTCTACAAAACAATATTTATTTGTTTTAAAAAGTTTTGGTGTCTATGTACAAACATCCTTCCAAATACCAGAGACTTCTCAAACAAGAAACAATATTTCATAGAAGTGTTCGAAGCGTTAAATTTATGAACGAAGTATTATCAGGATCGTTGTACATAGAACATCGCAACGTCTAGAATGTCCAGAGCTAGACTAATGAGGTGTGTATAAGAATTTATTGTCACTATCTATACGCTGGCTGGCGAGATACGGCCGTTCAACACGTATACTTATGCCATTTCTCTGTTACCTGTTACATGTTACATACCACGATGCTATACGAGAAGCGATAACTAATATCTCGCGTAACAAGGCCACACATCGCTACCTCGAACGATCGGACCAAGCCCAGCAATCGTTACTATCATTTTCAGAGAAATTATTATTTATTTATTTGTTTTTATAACGAGTTATGTAAATATTGCCATATGTGGTATTTTGTTATTTATTATGAAGTATTATCACCACACCTTATAAAAATAATTTATATAATGGGGACATTTAAAATAATATGGGGTAATGGCTTAGTGGTACGAAGTCGGCCTGTGGATCCTAAGAACCCTGGTGCGATCCAAACAGCCGATAATCATTTTCACCAATTTAAAAATTATCCCTGTGGCTCGTCCACCACTAACATCTTCGGGGGCATTATTTGACGGCTGGTAACCGCACTTCACGCGTATAAATATATCACTTACCGAGATCTGCTTCGGCAGAATACCACACTCGGTAATGGGTAAAAGGCGTGATATATTTATATTTTTTTTTATTTAAAACTAGCTATTACCCGCAACTTCGTTGCGAGTCGTACCTGAAACTGCAAACATTTGAATTCGAATGGCATAGAACTGACGCTTTATTATACCTATATGTTAACATTGGTTCTCGTCTATGCCTATACCAAATTTTAATCGAATCAGTGCAGTACTTTTCAGGATAGCTAGCGGCCATTTTGTTTCAAGATGGCAGACGGAAGCTTTATTATATATCACGAACTATTATATTGAAGGACAGGCGAGTCTTGCGGGTAAAGCATCCGCAGAAATGTTGTAGAAAGAGAGCGACAAAAAAGTGAGTGCGACAGGAAAAAGAGTCTGGCGAATGCATGGGTGCTTACGAGTCTATTCATGTTTTCTTTACTTTTAGAACTAATTACTTTAAAAAATGTTATTTGCAATTATTTAAAATTAAAGACACACTTTTCTTTAATTATATCAGGTTTAGCTTGACAAATATAAATACGTAAAACCATATATAAACACATTTTTCTAGTAGTACATTTTTTATATTTAACTACACCATGACACGTTACACAAGTGTAAAATTGGCATAAATATTTTAATTTTAAAATACAAAATGGTAAAATTTATATAATGTAAATAGGACATTTTATTTAAAAAATAATAAAGAAAATAGATAGAACCGAATATTTCAATTTTTTCTTAATTAATATTTTTGTACTTTATACAATACATTTTATAATTTTATAATAATAAAAATAGATCGAACTGAATATTTCAATTCTTTCTTAATTTAGATTTTTCGATCTTCCTTACGCTGAGATTTGATAATATTTTGATTCTGTTTAAAATATTGCTTCAAGCGCATTAAAATAAATTCATGGACAAAAATAGATATTATTTCTTTCTTGTGATCTCTACTAGAGAAAGAGAATGCATAACTTTCAATTACAGAATACACTGTTTCTTCATATACACGAGGTTTATCTATATATAATATTAATTTATCTTGAATATATTTGGATAATCTAAATATGTTTATATTTGGGTGGATTAAAAAACCACGACTTTAACATTTGTTAATTCCGCTTCTTTTATGTGACATACATTTTCTTTGTTTACAAGCAATATAATATATATATAATCTGTTCATATTACTACTTTTTTCCAAATTTCCAACTGCTCTTTTGGAGCCCGAACAAAGATATTTTGTCATGATTTGAGTCATACCCGCTGGTACAATTGGGCGCAAAACACTTACGACCCATTGCAAACTAATTGTTTATAAATATTTATTACCAAACAACACAAATGATTGAAAAAAGTAACCTGCGTTCATATGGCGTTGAGTAAATTCCAGCCTCTTTAAGCTATCTCTCTCTTTCAAAGTCATGCGCGCAAGTGACATAAAGCTGGACGTTTTCTAGCTGCGCTTATATACGAAGTTGCGTAGGGCTGTTATATATGTATGTTCAGATTGGTCCTCGTCTATGTCTATACCAAATTTGAATCGAATCAGTGCAGTACTTTTCAGGATTGCTAGCTGCTATTTTGTTTCAAGATGGCGGACTGGACTTGTGCTAAGTCAGAAACCTTCGCGGGCTTGCGCACAACAAGTTACTAAAGTTGCATCGCTATCGGATGAATGATATAGGAACGCATACGGGACAAACAAACAAATAAACATTCATTTTTATTTATGTAGATAGATAGATAACAAAATGTGTTTATTTTATGCATTAATACAAAATTTGGCTCGAGTTTTGAAAATGGCAATAAAGAAAAATTACAGTACAGGGTCTGGACTCACCGAGCTGCAGAGTGGTTATTCTTATCATTTCTAGTTTGAGTGATAATCGAACTCGGGATCTCCGGATTAGAATTCCGTAACGCTTCCCACCCCACCGTACTGTAATGGGTAAAAGGCGTGATGATATATTTATTTATTTATTTTAAAATAATTCAATTCTAGCTGTACTTATTTTATTACAAAATAAATACGAGAATTAAAATGTTAGGTAAAATATCAGTTGACGAATAACATTCTTTTTGGTCGCGCTTTAATCAAATTAAAACATACAGATGTATCAGTTGAGATTCAAATCTGATATTGCTTTGCGAAGTCATATTAGTAATAAACACTGCAAAATATATTCATGAACAAGAAAATAACCTCGGAATGATGAACTCAACATTGAAACAGATTAATCCAGCAAGCAGATGTTGGGTGACAATATAATCTAGTATCTAATACCGTAAATTCTGTTAGAGGCGTCGAACGAGGTGTAAGGTATACATAAATTACTTGCGTTCCTCTCCGTGCCTCTTGCCTCTACCTGGTGCTATCAGCGCGTTCATCAGCCACGTGAACGCATTGAAGGCCTCATCAATGCTTGATTATTATTCGAGAGTGCATCTTATGAACCGATCTACGTGTTTATCAGGCCTTTGACACTGTCTGCCAAATGAAACCTTCGACGAAGACAGACTTTGTTTAAAAAATTCAGGACGGTGGAAGATGGAAATATTTTATCAGACGAATATCCAAATTAATGAATCTTTTGAAATTACTTATTTGTCATGGTGTTTACCATACTGCATGTCCTGGAAAAGGTCTGGAATGGAAGAACTTCAAATCCTTCAATAATACCTGAAAACATTATTTAGTCAAAAAATATATATTCAGTGTAATAAATTGTGTACATCCAATACCATTCCCATTTGTGGCGATCACAGCGCCATCTGTGAACAAAAATAACTTGAATCGTTGATCAAACTAATGTATAATTTTCTGGAGATTCTAAATCTGCAATAAAAAATGGTTGTTCCCATTTAAGATTACAAAGTTACCTCCCGCTCCACCCCCTGGAGGCGGGGGTGGGGGTCGAGTTTGGTATCATTGGATAGATTTTTGAAAAATATTTGACACATATTTTGTCGTTTTTCGATCCAATATGTATTACACAAGACCGATTTTGCTGTGGAACTGAAATTTTATATTTTGAAAGTGGTTGACATCATGATTTGTATGTCTCTTGCATCTAACATTATTGTTTAAAATATAAGATTTTAAAAAGAATTTGACACTTTCAGCAAGCACGTTTAAGGGTACTAAAATTTTGTATCACTTTTATTTAAAGCTATTTTCTTGCAAATAATTTATTAACTTTTGACAGTAAAAAATACGATACGTCATTATCAAGATCTTTTGAAGTCAATTAAATGTTTGACAGGTATGTCAAAGCTTCATTCTTCCATTAAAATAGCTACGATTTGCTTTCATTTATTTAAACCATGTTTAAAATTTAACTTTTGACGGTGTAAATTGCCATTAATCAATGAATATATTTTAATGAAATATGCAAGTAAAATAACTAACTGGTTCTTTTTTTGTTTATTTAATTTAAAATGTATTTATTTATTATAAATATTCATATAATGTATGGATGGAAGCCAGATGGCGCATTTTCAAAGTATACTTAACTACACAAAACACAATTTTTACAATTTGTATTTTTAAATTAAATATGGCTAAAATAAGTAGGTAATGCTGGTATTATTACCTTTATTATTTTGTAAGACATTACTCAAATTAGCAACATATGTGAAATGGAAGCCAGTTCTATAAAATCAAGTAATTATGTATAATTCTGAATCGTTAAAAAGTATAAGACTCAAGAAAGTCACCGAACACAAAATGAACTAACTAAAAGTTATGATTAACTCGCGCACAACTGCAACCCAGACTTCTAAGAAGGCAATTTCGAAGATGAGGCTGCGTACCGCAATAAAGTGCAGTAGGGTAGAGTGTATATCTCTACAGGCGTGTAAGGGATTCGCGCATCGCAGGTCGTGACCTAAGGGCAAAAGGCGCAGCAGTTAATTAAGTCGCTTGATTTTTCTGTTTTCTTCGCTTCACCTCCGTCACGGCAGATCATCTGGGAATACTGATGCGAAAGGGTCCACTAACGAAAATAGCAAATTCAATTAAAAAAGTACTAATTGTATCCATGAGTGCAAAGCAAAAAGGGGTAAAAAATATCTAGAGACCCTCGGCGAGGAACCGGCTTGCTACAAACCAAGTGGAAATCCGGATAAAAGGCTTTTTGTACTGCCTCCAACCAACATCGGGCTCCTGACGGTTACATCGCAGATTACTTATTAAAAATATTCACAAGCTTTCTACATCTACGAGTACTCTAACACTGGTATGCATAGTCGTTCGCCCAGCGACGCGCTGAAGAAGCGCCCATAAGCGATACACTTGGCGAAACGCTGGCGAACGACTATGAATACTAGTGTAATTGTATTTGTAAACCACACACAATATTTATACATATGAGAAATTTTGATACATAATACATACATACCTAGTATGTCCCAAAAATAACGAAACTCTTTAGATATAGAATAAAACACGCATTGTATTATGTTTGAAACTTAATATTTATTCAAAATAGGTTCCATTTGAATCAATACACTTTTTAGAACGATCAACTAGAGCATGCATAGATTTTTTTATGCCATCTAAAGGAACGTTCTTTAACACCTGTGTCACGGCTGCTTAAATATCTTCATAAAACGCTCCTTTCATGACAATTTTCAGTTTTGGGAAAAGATAATAGTCACATGGTGATAGATCAGGCGAATACGGAGGGTGGTCGATGACACAAATATGTTTTTTCATCAAAAATTCGTTGACTTTTTTAGCGACTTTTTGGTCTTCATTTAATTCATGTGAAACAAGACGTGAACAAACCTTTATTTTATCTAAATCTCCAAATAGTATTTTTACTCGTATTTAATTCTTCACCCAACATTCTAACAGTAAAATTCGCATCGACAGCAATGATTACACGCACTTTTTCGACTAATTCAGCACAATTTCCGGCTTTTGGTAGCATAGTTTTTTTTGGTAGAATAGTTAAGTTGATGACAGTGATTTGTAATTGATTTTGTCCGTTGTTTAGATATTTGTATAAATTCTGTTTTTTATTTTGTTAGTTGCCTAGATACTTTGTGTATTTAATGCAGTTATACCAATCTATGATAACTATATGCTACACAAAATCATTCTAGCATTAAAGGCGTGCGAGCATATGTGATTCTAATGTCGAAATAGAGAAAACTATGACCAGATAGAATTCGCTTTTCTGCGCGATAACTCAACAACATATTCTAAAATTTTGAATAGGTCATCTCTCAAGACATTCAATAACCTGCGATCAGGCCATTTTCGGAACATAATCCCAATTACAGTACATAAGGATTACAGCTTATAGTGAAATCCGAAGCAACAAAATAGAAATAAAATTGGTTATTCACATTAGATGTTCTTACAAAACAGAATAAGAATTTTTATATATTTGGAGTTATTGTTGATACTTCAAACGCCGTATTAGATAATATTTTTACCATAGAAAGGCAGTTAAAATTGGAACTAAACATGATATTAGCAGTTAATCTGCCTGACTAAGATTTAAAAATAATACTGGAGGAAATATTGAAATGATCGGATACTGATTTTAAATTTCTACTGCATGTAATGCCCTAAATATGTCGAGAATAATAATAATTATTAAACGTGATAGAAGAGGATTTCACATTATGTTTGTTTATTCATGTGTACGTTATAAAATATTTCATTTCGCTTGTGTGATTAAATGAGTTTTTATTATGTAGTTTGCATATTTATTATAAAATTAATTTTATTTTCTCATTATTATTCAGGAAATGAGTATGAAATGTATTATTTTTTGGCATGATTTGCATTTCAATATTAATGTTTTTTATTATTATTTAGAATTTGTTTCGGTTTATTTCACAAATAAATTGTATGTTGGTAAAATAAAATCCACATGCCAGAATTTACATTGAAAATAAACAATATTTTTATTTTGTTTTTAAATATAACCTACATAAAATGAAATCTCTCTTGTATTTTTCTCTAACATCTTTGTGGGCCGGGATACATCGCTTATAGATATGTGCTATATGAAATCAAAAATGTGTAAAGTTATGTTCCTGTTGTACACATAAATACATTTTTTATTACAATTATTATACTTAATTATAATTTAATTATTATATTAGTTGTCTTTATTGACCACTGAAGGTCAAGGACAAGGTTCAGCCGGAAGCTGTTCTTCCGCGAAACTCTAACAAATACATAAATATATAAGAAATAACTATCAAACCAGTGGTATTAAAAATGTTGATTTGAGGTCAATCACCTTTAGTTTACGAAGTAAAAAAATCAGTTCTATAATCAATATGTCCTATAATTTCATGGTGTCTACCGACCTGGAATTCCTGAAAAACCCTGGAAAACTCTGGAATTTAAAAACATACCTTGAAATCCTTAAATATCCTTGCATTTTTATAAAATACATGGAAAACATTATTTACCGTCAAACAATATTTTTAATTTGTTTTCTTTTATTTTGGAATAAAATTGATGTTTGAAAGTTCACAACTATATGTATTTTTTTTATTACACGTGTATCATACGAGGGCAGGGTGAAAAGTCCCTGAAAAATGAAACAAGAAATGATTTCCGCCGAGCCATTTGTTCAAGTTTGGAAATAGATAAAAATCGCAGGGGGGCAAATCTGGAGAAAAATGTCCTTTTTATTGCGCTTGAACATCGCCAAACACTCCTTTGATCAGGCAGATAGCTTTCTCATATCCAAAAATGTATGCAAAATGTTCCGTACCCATTCGATTGAGATGCTCATAGCCTCAGCCAGCTCGTGCACTGTAACTCGCCGTCCAATATCATACCATGGATTTTATCGACGATTTCTGGCGTTGTAACCTCAATTAGACAACCAGAACGTTCGGTGTCCTTTGTGGTCTTACTACCACAATGAAAATCAGTAAACCACTTGTGAATCGTTCCAATCGATGGTGAGGAGTCCCCATAATGTTTAACAAGCGATGCTTTGATTTGCGTAATGTTTTTTCCACGCAAGAAATAATGTTTAATCAAGACGCGAAATTCACTTTTTTCCATGTTTTCAAAAATCTTCAAGGTTGCTTGCTTTCGATGGGTGTCAAAACAGAACTTAATATCAGTCTGAAAATTTTAATGAGTTCTAGTTAAAGATGGTATATCACAAATGTTACATGAGATTTGCGATTGTGGCGCCATCTGTTTTATTTTTCAGAGACCTTTCACCCTGCTCTTGTATCTTGATATTCTTGAATCTCCTGGAATTTTCTAATTTGAAATTGGTGGACACCATGAATTTGTATTCTTATTTTTTTCCCGAAATATTTATACTAGCCTGTATTTTGTTTGTGAGTAAAGTCAGCAGACTACGCAGCCATAATGAAAAATTTGTCGGTAGATGGCACCACGAGTGGCTTCATAGCTCTCATGTCATGTTACCGTTGTAGATAGGTTAACATCAGTCAGTTCAGCTAAGTCGGTATCACAATCCACTATTTCCTAGTTGATATAGTTGGATATATGATCGCACCATACTGATGAGTCCGGAAGGACGAAACGCGTCTATGGTTAAAGCTGAACTGACCAGCCGTTTGTTGATGACCTGAGAAGTTGATGCAAACGTGCTGTAAAACCTCTGTGGAATTATGAGACAAGTGATGGAAAAAATTTTCCAATTTTGCTTATTTGCAATGAAAAATATATTTTCTGTTTAATAAATTTCCTTATTTTCATTACACGATCACAATTTCCGTTTCCCATCTTTCTGCGACCACTTACTTTTCTTTATATAAAATCTACCTATATTGAAACGAATATTTAATTAAGCTATTCGATTTTATATTCATGGTTCAATAATACCGTATGAATTTTCTCCGAAATCAGCTTTCAAATCGACGAACTATTAAATTAATTCAAGCATCCAAAGAAATTTGCACGTAGGTGGTTTTCAATTCTCTTGGTATCAGCAAGTATGGATGTGTAATTTATCTGCTCTTTGCGTTCGATTTCAATCGAACTTAGCGAGAACGATCAGTTTTATTGGCAAGAGACGAGCAAGGAAGCCCACCAACTTCGAGTCCGCTGATTCAACCAATTACCGTTTTGCATTCGGCTCTGCATTTTTCCGCTCCGTCTGCCAATATCGGGATCGAATCGAAATTCGTGGCGTAAACAAACATTTTTACTCGACGCGGGCCAATAGCAATTTGGCGATGTGTCAGGTGACTGCTAAATGAATGAGTTTTATTTTCAGTATAGGATTTTGTTCCGGCTAATGTGATGATATGCAAACATGAAAGTTGCTGAATTGGTGTTTCTACCTAAAATACTTACGCTTGGAAAATTTGCCTACAAGCAGGGATTTTTAATTATTACTATAATATTTACATAGAAATTGCGATATTTAAAGCTGTTATCACCCTTGTGGGTTGGGTTTAGTTGCAGTTATTTTACGGATAGTAAAGTCACTTCACGCGTAAAATTGCCACAAAATGTGCAGGGTATAATGTTATTTTTGTGCTGTAACCTTGGATACGAACTTTACTTGACTGTTTTCATGGGCGTCCGCAGGGGTGGCAAGGAGGGGCGCGGCGCCCCCTGGATATTAACTAGGGTGGTGATTACGACTCTCGAACATAGGACTTTAACATGTAAAATTATAATTTTGTAATTTCCTGCTTCCCTAAAATTTTAAGCAAAAAAGCTTGAAATAAAAGTTTTAGGGCATAAAATTCTGCAACTGAACCAATAAACAAAATTAATTTTGCGTACTATGGAACGACACAAATTAGATTTAAAAATGACGAAAATTGCCTCAAAACTATTAGGCATGATATTGAAACAAAATTAAACAAATGTTTGACGTTTTATTTGTCAAAATAAATGAAATAATAAATGAAGAATTAATTTTGACAGTTTTGACAAATTGAACGTCAAACATTTGTTTAATTTCATAGCTACCGATAGTTTTGAGACAATTTTTAGTCATTTTCTTATAACCAGCTAGCGACATGTTCCCTATCGTAACAATTGAGTAATCTAAGTTTATTAAGTACCTATAAACAGACACAAAATATTAGAAAATAAAAACTGTAAAACTGCTAAATCGGAATTTATTGAAGAAATGGTGTCCATTTATGGAAGAGTTATTAGAAAATTGTCCTACCTCTTCAATTCAACCCAGACGATGAAGACTAGTAATTTATTTCACAAATTTAAATATTTTTTATCTTTTTGTTATGTGTGTTTATTGTTTATATTTATGTTATGTAAAAAAGAATATATATTTTAGAAATTTATGTGTATCTGAAAGTTTTTTGCAATTCTGCTCCTCGTCACAAGAAGAAAGAATTGAAACAAAATAAAATTGCGCCTTCAGTTTTGTAATTCCTCTTTTCTTTTGTTCCAGGTATGTACTCCATCAGATTTGTATCTCCAATAATTTAAGACACACTCAAAGGTAGGTGTTGAAAAACATCAGCATTTTATAATCACAAGCCCGGTTCACAGTTTCACATCACGTGATTTTAAAGCCGTAACATTTTATAGACCATTCGTAACACGAATAAAATAAATGGGGCGTCAGCAAACCGTATCATAAATATTGTCCAACATTCGTGTAGCGGCGATCAATTAATGTTGTGATTAAAGAAATGTCAACGGTAGTCGGCGATGGACGATATGTTTCTGTTCGGGTTGGCGTGGTTCCAGCTGCCATCATGGATGTGATGTTTATATTATGGAAAGCGGAATAATTGCTTTCCAAGTTTATGATATATGCGTCCAAACAGCTATAAACGGCGAACGTTATTCGCAGTCAATATTTTGGACTGTTATTAACTGTTTGTTGAATCTACTTTGTTTATACTGTATAATTTCGGTTATTTCCGAAATGAATTTAAGATTTTTTACAGTGTTTGGATAAAATTTTATTGACGTCAGAGTTTTAAAATAACTGTTATTGTTTAATCGTATACATTGAACGCATTTTAACGAAGAGAGAGAATAAATTTATAAACTTAAAACTTTTTGGTAGAAATGCTTGAAATAAAACTGCTCTTTTCAAGACACTTTTAAACATTAATTTCTTGAAAAATATATAGTATAATTAAATTATAAAATATGGGGTAGATGGTTCAGTGATTTCGAGTTGGCCAGTGGAGTTTGTGAACCTGAGTTCAATTACAACAGCCGACAAACAATTTTCACCAAATTAAAACTACCCTTGTGGCTCCCACCGCACTAACATCCTTGGGGGTCGTGATTTGTCGGCTGGTAACTGCATTTCACGCGCAAAATATATCACTTACCGAGATCTGCTATGACAGAATGCCACACCCAGTGATGGGTAGAATTCGTGATGATATATTTATTTTATTAAATTTAAATGTAGTTTATCACTATGAAAGTCATTTATTTACTAAACAGAGTATCTACTTTATGAGGGTCACTGTTTCATGTGAAATTTTAATTTACTAGTTTATGTTATGGGGTAATGGCTCAGTGGTATCAAGTGGGCCTGTGGATCCAAGGAACCCTGGTTCGATACCCACAGCCGATAAATCATTTTCACCAATTTAAAATTACCCCTGTGGTTCCCACACAACTAACATTTTTGGGGGCCGTGATTTGACGGCTGGTAACCGCACTTCACGCGTATAAATATATCACTAACCGAGATCTGCTTCGGCCGTTGTGCCATACTCAGTAATGCGTAAAAGGCGTGATGATATATTTATTTATTTATTTATTTATTTATGTTTTGGGCCGAAGAATTTCCCAATTGATTGTGTTGTGCATATTAATTTTCAAATAAGACAATAACTGTAAAGTGCATGTACACTTCTTGTACAAATTTCAAGTCTAGACTTTTGAATAATTTAAAATTTGTAATTTAAATGATCATCTCAAATTTCAATTTTTATGTCATTTATTTCCATTAATAAAAAAATGTGGTAGATAGCTCAGTAGAAATGCGCTGGGCTGTAAATTTAGGAACCTGAGTTTGATTCCCGCAGCAGACAAACTTTGCTCCTGTAATGTGTTTGGGAGGCCATAATTTGACAACTGGTACCTTCGCTGAATGCACATAAATATATTATTTATAGTGATCTGCTACAGCAGAGTGCCACATTTAGTAATGGGTAAAAGGCGTGATGATATATTTAATTATTTTTAGAAATATTTTATAGAATATACCGGGTGTCTCTCTTAAAACTGTACATAGGGGATTAACATGGGAAATCAGTTTTTTGCTTGCTGTTGCGTTCTACCGGATAACATAGACTATTGTATCAATCGAAAGATATCATTTTTCTGAATTCAATGATGTAAAATACATTACAATTTAATAGTAGTTTGGTTCCGTAAATTATTTCTTAAGATTTGAAAATTCACCGATTTATTAAATTTTTATCGATTATTTTTTTACGTTCCCATGTTAATCTCCTATGAATACTTTTAAAACAGACGCCCGGTATACGTGTTTTAAAAAAGATTGGATTATATTAGTAAATTGTAGGTAATACACTTTGCTCTTCAAAATAAAAATAGAACGCCTGGAATCAAAAATAATTTAATAAAATATCCGTATTTAAATCTTTGAGTTTTATTATTGGATCAAGAAATCGATAGAAAGCTTCAGAAACTTGAATTGAATGAAATATGTGGAATCAAAAGAGATTTTCAAAAGTATAAAAATGAAATATTAAATTAATTTTATAGCCATTAATATTCATTCGCTTGTCCCCTTCTCCTAAATTTCATCTCGTCATAAAAATATTAAAACTCTCGTCAGGAAATCAATTAGTCACATCAATTAACACTCCGATCTCACATGGCGTATCGAATATCCAGCTCTACCAACTATAAAACAAATTTGGCCCTAGGCCAAGCACCCGGTCGGCTTGTCCACTGTCTCCCCATAAATCCCCGATTCTCTAAAATGTTCTTATTTACTTTACCCCAGCGTTGATGTTGCCCTTACTCACCGGTTTCGTTCAGAAATAAGATGAAAGATGAAGTTACATAAAAATGTCATTCTGTCATGTAAATATGAATCAGTTAATATCAAAGGTTGCACAATTATCCTTTCAAATTTATTGCAGTTATAGTTAGAGAGCTAGGGTGCAAAATGATGTCTCATTTATTCCAGTGACAGAAAGGGTTTTTTAATAGATTATATCATGATAAACATGAAAAAAAGAAAATTGTTTGAGAACGGGTGGCAAGTATAGATGACGCGGATATGAATGTGCAGATTTTAAGGGTGGTTGTTGATCCCTACACCAGTTCACTTTCAGAGCTTCTGTCACCAGCGAGCAACCAGCAATAATTTCTGTCAATAATTTTTTTGTCATGTATTCGTCGTGAACAAGTAGTAATATGTCACACGACACCATAAAAATTGCTTGCTTTGACCGGTTTTGTCGCGCATGCGCCATCGGCCAAAACTTCTGCCTATCATTTTTATTACTTAATTATACCATGTATGGAGAGCGGGAGAAAAGGACACAATAAAAACAATAGTCGAATGGAAACCAGGAGGAAGAAGGGGCAGGGGCAGACCCAGATCGACATGGTTACGGGAAGTAGAAGAAGATTTAAATAAGGCAGGAATCTATAATTGGAAGAATAAAACAAGAGACCGGAAGATGTGGAGAAATCTAATAAAAACAATGTAGCAGAAATGAAGAAGAAATAGAGACTGATCTACTCCAATAAATAGATCTAGATAGCTCCGAAAGGAGCGGCGCAACCTCACTTGGGGTGTTAAGCCACCTTATATATATATATATATATATATATATATATATATCTATATATATATATATATATATATATATATATATATATATATATATATATTTATATCTATATAATTATACTAAAGTCTATAATTTAAATTGAAAATTAGCCTGTAAAAAATATGCCAACAACTACCCTTAAAATCTGCGCATTCAAATCGGCGCCATCTATAGTTCCGCCCGTTCCCAAATCTAATTTTCTTTTTTTCATGGTTATCATGACATAATCTATTTAAACAACCATTTCTGTCACTGGAATAAATGAGACATAATTTTGCACCCTAGCTCTCTAACTATTATAGTGTAGTTCAATGTTTAGTGTCTCCAATTTTCTTTATAACTAAGAGTAGATTCAATTTTACTATAAATATGGTGGTGCTTATACTGTAGTTGGAATTTATTTTAAGTGTTAGCTACAGAAAAACGTACTATAGCAATATTATTGATTTATTTAATCAATAACATTCTGGTCAAGTCTGTATTGCAGCGCTAATGTCGATTATAAGTTCATGAACGATAAATTAGGACTTATGTATTTGCACTACATTTTGTATTGTAAATTAATGCCTTTTTAAAATTAATTGTGTATTGTGAAATTACAATTCCGTAACTGTTAGTATTCAATGTCCATGAATTAAATCAACATTAGTACTGCAATCCAATTTCGTCCAGAACTACAAATTTCATTGATAAAAACGCTGCCATTTGAATACATTTAGTTAGACGTCTATATATTTTGTCTATACACGCACTTTTAACAAATAAATCCTAAGCCTGTAGAACATATGCCCCCACACACGCAAGCCGTTATATTCAATTTTAGCTCAAATTATTCTGAATCCCATACATTTATTTAAATATTGAACGTATTCTTGGCAAATATTGCTTCTCTTGCCTTTTAAACAAAGAAACCCGAAGCCAGTGGCATGCATGCTCCACACATAAAAACTTGTATATTTGTTTTTCGCAAAATTTGCAAGATTTAGTACATTCATTTTGCACTTTGCCTGAATTTCACACTTTGTCGATGACATTTCGCCGTGAATCCTCAAAACATTAACAGCCAGATTCTCGAAAAAGTTTTAACTAATTCTAAATTTGGATTAGCTAATCTTATGCTAGTCTGATTTAAAAAAGTTAATTCAGTTCACTTTCCGGAAACTAAATGGTAAGAAGTTTTTGAAATTTTTTTTGGGAATATGGTTTATCTAAATTTGACTAATCCAAAATTCAGGAGTAGCTAAGTGATATATTTTGCGCGTGAAGAGCGGTTACCAGACGTGAAATCATGGCCCCCAAAGATGTTAGTGGTGGGAGAGCCACAGGGGTAGTTCTAAGGTGATGAAAATTGTTTGTCGGCTGTGGAAATCGAACCCGGGTTCTCAAATCTACAGGCCGACTTAATACCACTGAACCACCTACCCCATGCATATATTTTAATTGGAATTAATTTCTAATAAATAAATAAATAAATAAAGTTGTTTGCGAAATCGCGTGTAAAATAAACTCAGCAAGTATCGTCAACATCTTGAGGAATCCGTGTGAATGTCGCGACCTGTCGACGAACACACACGGCGCACCGGCGATTGAATTATGAGCTGCCGGACTCGGATCGCATGACGGTCGCGTGAATCGAACTCCGAACCATCGTCTAATATTAGTTTCGTTCCGGGCCACACACGGCCGGTACAGCTGTTATGGAACTGAACCACAATCTGTGGACGTTTTGCTGAATGGAGTGATATTTTTTGCGGTGAAAATGTGGCGTTTTGATTAAAAAATTTCGTCTTTGGATTTGATGGAAATTGAAATTGATTTTTGTAGCACTGAATTGAATGTAATTTAGGGATTTCTACACCAATAATTACAAATGCATTCGTTTGTTCGCAGAAAATTATTTTGAGAGAGAAAGGACGCTTTAATCAATATTTCTTGGTGACACTTACTGAAAAAATCACTTATTCATATTTTTATTTGACTGCTTTACTTCGTTCATTTTCTACTAATAGATTTAACTTGAGTAAAGAACCTTTCTATAGCCCGCTTGTATAAAATATTGTCAGCTAATCACGTTGTTGACTATGCGAAAAAGTTAAATTATAAATAAAATAAATAAATATATCATCACGCCTTTTATCCATTACTGGGTGTAGCAATCTGCATAGCAGATCTCGATAAGTGATAGTTAGTGGTGTGCGAGCCACAGGAGTAATTTTAAGTTGAATTTTAATAATAAAGAACGCATCTAATAAATTTTTGACAGTTCAGTATTTTAAAATTTTATAATTTCTATTCTAAGCGTTGCTTTATTAAAGAATACTTCCAAAAACTATGTAATAATAGTAATAGTAAGTCTTGTGCGAACTGTCAAACTACTGAAAATTGTTTTGAATTTATTTGCCTGCGAACTAACTCTCTTACTAGTGCGAGATATTTCTTTTGGTTCTCTTCCATCTCTCCCAGGCCTGACGACAATTGTATAACTATAATTTTTTTATCATTTTGATACACTTTCTCATAAATAACCATCATGTCAACTAATTCAATATTAGAATATCGATGGTCCATCGTTCACCTTTTACACATGAAATAAAATAAATATATATAAATATATCATCACGCCTTTTACTTCTTATTGGGTGTGGCACTTCTGCCGAAGCAGATCTTGGTAAGTGGTATATTTATGCGCGTGAAGTGCGGTTATCAGCCGTCAAATCACGGTCCTCAAGAATGTTAATGGAGGGGGAGCCAGAGGGATAATTTTAATGTGGTGAAAATTGTTTGTCAGTTGTGGGAATCGAACCGAGGTTCTCAGGATCCACAGGCCGACTTGATACCACTGTGCCACCAACCCATCTAATAACCAATTAAGAAATGATAGTGTTCAATTAAATGATAACAAATTACAACTGACAGATAATAAATTTAAAAAAAACTAAAGAAAGGAAAATGAAATTTGTTGGTTCGCAGGTTACTATAACTATTTTTAATAATAATTTATCGCTCCCTTATAAAAACTACAAAAATCTCTTTTGTTATAAAAATTTTACTAACGTGTTTCATGTTTTTTCCTCTTAACTTGACGTATAGTATCAGCAATTTAAAAAAAAATAATAAAAAGAAGACCGTAAACATCCTGTATTGCATAAATTAATTTACCACCCGATAGTATTGTTTTATGTGTGTATGTCATGGGTAGTTGCTGGACATGAAGCTGAAAACCACCTGTCACTAAAAGTTTAATAACTTCGTAACTATTGCGATTGTTGTGGCTTTGGACTATTATATTAGACGTACAAACAAAACACAATCGATTATTATAAACAAATCAAAAGGAAACATTAAATGCTAGTACAGTGGTATGAAGTCGGCCTATGGATCCTGAGGTCCTTGGTTCGATTCCCACAGGCGACAAATTTTCATAATTTGAAAAAGCTATCCCTGTGGCTCCTCCACCACTAACATGTTTGGGGGCCGTGATTTGACGACTGGTAACCGCACTTCACGCGCAAAATATATCATTTACCGAGATCTGCTTTAGCAGAGTGCCACACCCAGTAATGGGTAGAAGGCGTGATGATATATTTATTTATTTATTTTGTATTTGACTTTGCAGTTCTCTAATAGTCTGTTTTAATTAGTCATTTAGATGACCCTGTGTTCAAAACAATGATGCGCTCCGTAAAATAATGTAAGGTTGCCATCTTCCTGTACTGTAATTTATTAATCAATGAATCATATGCCATGCAGTAAAAAATATATTTAACTGTAATAATAGAAAGAGTTAAATTTACTACGGTTGTAAACCATAATGATTTATAATGAAATAAATTAGGTAACTATAATATATGGATATATAAAATATAAATGACGATATTACGTCAAGCACTTTGTTTTAATAGTTTTTCAGTATATAAGAAAATATTAAATGAATGCAACATAGGTATAAATCAAAATATTTATTTTAATAACATCTTCTATAGAAAGTATATGTACTGCTTTAAGTATTAAATATTTAATTTCCTAGAGATAGAGAATGACGTTTAAAAAAGTAATTTACCACATTTCATTTTATGTTATCTATTCAGTTTGCAATTATATTTTTAAGTTCCTCACGCACATGCACAGAATGAGTAAACACTGGTTGGCAGTAAAAAGTTAATAAAAATAAATAACAATTAAATGACGGCAGTGTTCAAGGAGTAATTGTTCCCAAGTTTGTAGTTTCTTGAACTAAGGAAACTATTTTTCTCCTCAAGGGACCTTTACGAAAGCTGTGAAGCGGCAGACGTATTAATAATAAACTCAACGTACTTTTACCGTACGCCGCAAAGATTTTTCTATTTATAAAATAATCTTTAAAGCTTTTTACTTATTTTCTAAATCACCGCTCATGCATTTATTATAAAACAGAATCTTCTGAATTGATAAATAATATTTGAATTATTAAATGTAGTTCGAACTAAGTACATCTGGCCAGTTAAATTATACATATAATTGAAAAATAAATTGTGAAGTTGAAAATTAATTTATTAAGCACGACGTGAAGTTACCTCAGTGGCGTACCTAGAACTTTTTCCGCCCAGGGCGGTCTCCAATTTGCCGCCCTTTCTAAGTCAAACAAATGGTGGTTTTTATAAATTAAAAAAATAAATATATCATCACGACTTTTACCCATTACTGGGTGTGGCACTCTGCCGAAGCAGATCTCAGTAAGTGATATATTTATGTACGTGAAGTGCGGTTACCAGCCGTCAAATCACGGCCCCCAAAGGTGTTAGTGGTGGGGGAGCCAGAAGGGTAATTTTAATTTGGTGAAAATTGTTTGTCGGCTGTAGAAATCGAACCGAGGTTCTCAGGATCCACAGGCCAACTCGAAACCACTGAGCCATTACCCCATTAAATTAATAAACATAAATAAATAATTGTAATTGAAACAAACTATAGGTGGGGAACTTTTTTACCATTGAATGGCATATTTAAATTAGGCAGTTATAAAGGAATAAACCTGACGATGAAGAAAAATATTCGAAATCATATAGTAATTCATAATTCGTAGAAATCGAATAGTAAACTTATAAAGTGAACAAGTTGTTTTTTACAATTAAAACTAAATATAAAAAATACCGCCCTAAAATTTGTGTCGCCCGGTGCGGACCATACCCCCCGCCCTTTTTTAGGGCTAAAATACATGCTTTTTAGCCCGGTTGTGCATAAAGCATATTTCTTTCAAAAAACGGTACTTTTTTAAAACTCCGCTGGACGTCGGACAAATTGTCAAAAATCAGGACTGTCCCATCAAAATGTACCTATGGTTATCTTAGACATAATATAATTAATACAGGTTTTAATCTCGCACTATTCATTTATAATATGAAAATAATTTTTAATATATCACGGTAAATACACCTTCAGAAAATTAATGAACAATATTGAGAATCCATTTATCAACGTTGGAGTAAAATAACAAATATAGCATCCTAATCACATCAAGAATATATATTAATTGTTATTTACTAATACGATATTTTTTCAGTAATTTGACACATGAGTTGTTTGTCACTTTATTTCAGAATTGATTACAGTCTAAATAGAATACTATAAAGAAATGAAAACATTGGATTATACTCGTAATATATTGTCTTGAACAGCCAATAAATAAAGAAAAATTTATGTTCCTCGAAAAAAAATAAATTCCATGTCGCTAACCCCAGATGCAATCAAATAAATCACAAAATGACAAAACATTTTTCAATTATTCTGGTGGAATTACAATGTTTCCTTAATAATTTAATTCTCAACGCACACTAATATATCTCGACAGCTATTAATATCTCCTCTCAAAATTTTTGCGGTCATGGGCGCTAATTTTGCCGACGCCTACTCCGCAAGTGAGTATTTATGTGTGACAAAACAAATACGACGCTCTCTAGATGTGAGCACGATTTCAACGCCTCTAACTAATTTGCTGTGAGATGAGACTGCCAGTCTTGCCAACATTCGTCTTGAGACTCGGGGAATACTTTTAACCTGACATATTTATAAAATACTCTAAAACCCGTATTAACGCTGGAAACATAAATTTTCTCTATTATTGTTTTTTCTCGCTGTTTCTTAGTCATTTAATGCGTTGGGTTCATTTTTACCGCGAGTATTTTAATCCTGGTTTTTATGCGCTCTCACCTACTTACGGAAAATATTACTTGAAGTGTTTTATCGCCGAGAGTTCGACTAAAATAAGAAAAAGTATATCATCACGACAGTTTAAGAATGTCATAAATTTTTAACGTTCTCATCGACTTCTTCTAAATTTTGTGGAAAACTAACTTCTCATACGATAGGTACACATATACAGGGTGTTTCTATTCTTCGGGATCAAATGATAATTAAATATACGTACATAACATTTTATCAAATTTGGTTACACGAATATTTGAAATATTCTCTGAACATTTATTCATTAGATTCATTTTTAACAAAGATTTCCAGGGGTATCGCGTCGGTCTGTAAATTTAAAAACCTGAGTTTGATTCCCACAGCCGACAAACAATTTCACCGCCTTTGCTAGCTCAGTGGTGTCAGGTCGGCCTGTGGATCCTGAGAACTCTGGTTCGATTCCCACAGGCGACAAACAATTTTCACCATTTTAAAATTACCCCTGTGGCTTTCCCCACCACTAACTTCTTTGGAGGCTGTGATTTGACGACTGGTAACCGCACTGCACGAGCAAAATATATCATTTACAGAGATCTGCTTCTGCAGAGTGCCACACCCAGTAATGGGTAGAAGGCGTTATTTCTCTAATAAAATTAATTAGAACTCTCTCAACAAAATGTATGTGTATTTTTTTCTTACTAAAAACTTTGAATAAATTTTTGATTTCATCGTCAATAATGTAAGGTGTTTAAGGTTTTAAATTACAATACTTCGCAATTCTGGAGTGACCCTGAGCCTGGACTCCAGCTATGTCGTACAATAGTTATCTGCAGTAAATAAGAAAAAATAGGAAAAAATTTTCCATCACTTGTCTCGTAATTCTACAGAGGTTTTACAGCACGTTTGCATCAACTTCTCAGGTCATCAACAAACGGCTGGTCAGTTCAGCTTTAACCATAGACGCGTTTCGTCCTTCCGGACTCATCAGTATGGTGCGATCATTTATCCAACTAGATCAACTAGGAAATAGTGGATTGTGATACCGACTTAGCTGAACTGACTGATGTTAACCTATCTACAACGGTAACATGACATGAGAGCTATGGAGCCACTCGTGGTGCCATCTACCGACAAAATCGCAAACTGCTTGACAGCTATTGAAATAAAACAAAAGACAAAATGTCTATTGCGATGTGGAATTGAGTCTTAATAAATAAGAAAAAATAGGAAAAAATTTTCCATCACTTGTCTCGTAATTCCACAGAGGTAAAGCTAAAGCTGAACTGACCAGCCGTTTGTTGATGACCTGAGAAGTTGATGCAAACGTGCTGTAAAACCTCTGTGGAATTACGAGAGAAGTGATGGAAAATTTTTTCCTATTTTTTCTTATTTATTAAGACTCAATTCCACATCGCAATAGACATTTTGTCTTTTGTTTTGTTATCTGCAGTATTGTTCCTAGGTGCAGTATTGTACTAGATTTAGTACAATGAATAATGTTTTAGTACATCAGCACCCATTTCTAAAATCTAGTACTATTTTGCTATTTATATTTATACAAGACAAAATATTTGTGAAAAAAAAACACATAATATTTTTCTGAAACTAAAGACTTTTTGAATTTGTAATGATTGGTAGCAATTGTAGGGTGTGTAGTTGAGTAATTTAGGCAATGTAGACATTGATTTGATAGTCGTTGGTCGCCGTATGTTTGTGTCGTGTATGAGGATTGAGGTTATAAATTTCACAGTCTTTTCCTTTTCAGAATAGTTTTATACAGTGTCCTTTTTTTCTCTTATTCTTTCCAACAATTATTGCTAACTCTATCAGACACTTAATTCCAAGCATTCTCCTCCATATTCACATTTCTGTGCCATCAATTCTTTTCTTATCTTCTTTTTAAAACTATCCCTATCTCACACCCGTACAACGTAACACTCCATACATTTTTTATATATATTTATTTGGTGCTCAGTTTTACGTTATTGTACAAAGAGTTCTCATTAAAATATTCATTAATACTGATATACTATCAAAACAAACTACTGTCAACAACATAATTAGAAACGCACTAACAACCTTCAGCTCTTTTAATATTTGCGTATTACTGTTTAGAATAATATATTTGAATTTGCTGTATACATTTCATAAACCTAAAGGAACACAGCAAAAAAACTAATTTCAAAAGCACCTATACATGTTACATTTCTATCCTCATACACATACATTTTCAGCTCGACTGTAAATAAGGCAAAACGCTAACGAATCAACGTTCAACATAAAAATAAAAACAGTCTAATCCTTTCGTCAGCAAATTAACAAAATTTTCATTAATTCCATCAGAGCTACAAACTAGACACTGCGAATAATGGCATCAGAGAGAAGAGCTCAGTGATCCAGACAAGATCAATAGTTATTAAGTTATCTGATAAATATAATTGATTCCGACGTCAGCAAAATTGGTTTACAGGCTGCTGCAAACAATGTTCTTATACAAGGATCGGGAAACTTGGTAACAACGCTTTCAGTTGAAATCATGTTAACTAGGAAAGTTGTTCGTCATACTTTGCTTTTTCGTAATCATGAGTTAAAATCTAATTTATATACTGCTGATGATAAGAGAAATGGAGTCGCGAAACTGAATTATTTGTGATGGCTTACATCTTTACTCAACTTCGAAACCGACAGACTAACTAGTATATTAACATTAACTCATGATAACAGGTAATCGTAGCTTAGTAGATAAAAGCGAGGTAAAACTTGCATTTCTTAATTAACAAACAAGAGGTCATGTGTTCATATCTGACTGACTTCAATTTAAGCTGGATTTACACAGCGTATTCCGTAACGTATCGTAATGTAAAGTATCGTAATGTATCGTATCGTATTTTACTATTTGTTAATGGATATTTATACACGAAAGTAACGTAGCGTAATTTATCAAATCGCATAAGCGCACAGATTCAACTAATCTGACAGAAACTGACTTCAAACTAAATTAACATAAATAAGATCTTGTATGAAACACAGTACGAAAGCTTTAGAAAAGCGAAATGATTTTGAATTTTATTTTAAAATCCAGGTATTATTAGATTGCTTCAAATGCGTTGCACACCGAGCTCCCACGCATGCGCATTGCCTATAATTTTAACGTAAAAAGATAAAAGTTGACCATCTCGCCACTTAGAATACGATAGGTTACGATAGTCAAGGCTATGTCGTTAAGTTGTATAAATGTTTTCATTCAAAACAGTATTTCCATCTCTTACGTTAGATTACGGTATATTACGATACGTTACGGCATACGCCGTATATAAATCCAGTATTAGAATACGATACGTTACGATAGTGAAGGCTACGTCGTTACGTTGTATAAATGTTTTCATTCAAAACAGTATTTCCATCTCTTACGTTATATTACGGTATATCACGATACGTTACGGCATACGCCGTATATAAATCCAGCATTATAATACGATACGTTACGATAGTCAAGGCTACGTCGTTATGTTGTATAAATGTTTTCATTCAAAACAGTATTTCCATCTCTTACGTTAGATTACGGTATATTACGATACGTTACGGAATACGCCGTATATGAATTCAGCATTAGAATACGCTACGTTACGGATAGTCAAGGCTACGTCGTTCCGTTGTATAAATGTTTTCATTCAAAACAGTATTTCCATCTCTTACGGTATATTACGGTATATTACGATACGTTACGGCATACGATGTATAAATCCAGCATTAAATCCAAAAAATACGATTGTGTCTGAGTGGTTCGGATTCCACTATAAGCTGTAGGCCTTCTGTACTGTAATTGGGATTAAGTTTCTGATGTGCAGAGTAACAAAAATAATTAAAAAAATAATGTATTAACGAGTTTATTAAGTATTATTCGGGAGTGTATAAGTTGTTTATATTGCAGCATAGAAGTTTGTTATTTTGTAATTGCAAACTCAAGACGAAAGAAAAAAAAAGATTTATATAAAACAGACTTTTATGAAGTCGTAGCCTGAAAGACATTATAGTGTTAGTAGATAAAACAAAAATAGTAATAAAAGAACCGTAATAGTCTACAAACTTTTACCGAGCTTTTTTTAACAAAAAACTCCAAAGCTTTAACTTTTCGCGAATTTACTTTAGTAACTTCATTTCATTCCTAAATATTCCGTGGCAATTAGGACCGATTGTATCTTATTGGAGGGGTGGAAGAGTTCAATAATGCAGCATCTGGTACAACAGATGTGCGAAGATCAATTAAACACATCGTGAATCGTGACACAACAGATTAGAATTGAGGATGAGTTGAACATGATAATAGAAATGTTGTGGAGCAACTGTCAATTTATCTACAATATTCATTCTGACACTCTAAATAGATCGTTCAGAAAGATTCGTGTTTCTAGATCGACAAGCAATCAGTTCACTCAAAAGTTGAGTACTTTAATGAACTAAGAGTATGGACAAGAGGTGTGTTAGTTTTTGTTTGCTAGAGTCACATATAATAATGCTGTTAATTATGACTTTGACAGTATAAAACTTTTACAATTATGTATATTACTTGTGACGAAACTATTTTACTATTATACAGAGTGATCAGAAGTAAAGGTTTCCGCTGGCAATCAAAATAAAAAAACTACTTGAAATTGGTAAGACTGATTCATAAATTAATTTCCTGTTGTTCACAGTGACATTTAAAAATAAGAATGAATAAAAATCGTTGTTTCCCTTATCCTCATTCTTTTATTTCTTAACATTACTTACAGAGCAATAATTCAAAGTATTTCTATCACTCAACCTATTTGTATTTATTATAAAAATTATATGTCAAACTGTATTTTCGCCTTTACCTGGCGTTGTGCCAACTGTGCAATAAAAAGTTTTGTGTTACCAACTGACACACTTACTTCTGATCACTCTGTAATTATATAGCGTTACGGCATTCGAATTCGGAGATTCCGAGTTCGACCCCACTCAACTTTATTTTGGACATACTATTGACACAAAACATAACTTTTATAATTTGGGAATAAAACTTCTGTTTTGTTAGAGTTTATTTAATTTATAAAATAGATTGTCATTTATAAACTTCAAATAATAGGCGTATTCCATTTGCCATTTGGATCAGATCTAACTTACATTTACTGAACCAGATCACTTATTTATTTCGTTGGATTACTTCGCTGACTTTATTTCTAGTACTAGAATTACAGATTCTAATTTACTTTGAAGTAATTCACCACAATAAGTGCAACAATTTGCTTAATTCAGTTCATTTAGTTATTTATCTAATATATCTGAACTGATTTAAGTGAACCAAGTGGAAAATGAAATACAGCTATTGATATATATGAATCATTTATGAAAAACAAAAGTCATGGCTATTGCTACAATTTAACAGAAATTTTGAAATTTATTTTTAAAGTTGCGGTTAAACCAAAAGCCTAATAAAGAGTGTAAAAACAATCATATATGCAACTTTTAATTTTCCCGTACAACGAATAGAAGAGCAGAAAATTGCGTAAAACTAATATCCCATCAGTGGTATGAAGTCGGTCTGTGTATCCTGAGAACCCTGGTTCGATTCCCACAGGCGACAAACAATTTTCATAATTTTGAAAACTACTCGTGTGGCTGCTCCACCACTAAGATCTTTGGGGGCCGTGATTTGACGACTGGTTACCGTATTGCACGCGCAAAATATATCACTTACCGAGATCTGCTTCGGCAGAATGCCACACCCGGTAATGGGTAGAAGGAGTGATGTATGTGTATATATATATATACACTGGAAAATCTGTTATTAATACAAAAAATGAATTATTTATTAATATTTTAAACGAGAACTGTTTTTATTATTTCGAAAGTGTGTGTTTTAATCAAAATTCCCCTGCATTTTAATAACTTTATTTTCTGTCCAAAATAATAAATAATTAAATCAGAGATATTAAATATCTACCTGAAATAAAACTATATAGTTGTTTGATAATATGTGCCGTGCCATTCAATGATCCTAAAGAAAATTACACAGTTTTTCGATTATCATGATTTAAAAAATGACTTAAATGACTAACTAATTTGAGTTGGGCGTACAAACTTAGTTAACGCCTGTGTTAACTTGCTCTTGATCTATTGAATTTTAATTAAACTATGATAATTACAGTTATTACAGTATTAATTCTGCATAACTACATTACATTATTACTATACGCAAGAATGCTTATATAGGTTTCCAGTTGAACAACCCTCTATTTGAATTCCAAACTGTCGAAAATCAAATCATATTGATCTAACTAAAAAGGGGTCGAAGCATTTAGAGCCATAAAACTGCCACAATTTTCATTAAATTACATTTTAATTGGTTGGTAATTCACGGTTCAATTTGGCAACACAGCACCGATACTCGTGGTTGCTGGCAACTCCCACTCATATGGGGTCAAGTAGATATAATTGTGTTTATGGGGAGCTGTTAGGCTAGGATGAATATGTAAAATGCACGTACTGAAGTAGAAATTGTTTTTTGACTTTTAGTGCTGCGATGTGCAATATATTACGTGTAATAGCGCTTATGTATCTGCGGGCATTTCGACGTGTAGGCGTTACATGGAATTCAATCTTTACTTACTTGATACTATATTTAAAGAGAGATTTAGTACATCATTGATATTGTTTATTCATCCTGCTGATCACATATTATTCGATATTAAAATATTTATCAGTAATAATATAACAACAGAGTAAGAATAAATGAAGAATAATTCGATAGATTTCGAATACTCATATATTTTTACATGAGGAATACACTAGTTTAAATCGTATTGTTGAGATATTGCGTCTCAGATTATAAATTTAAAAACTACTTACTGAAATTACTTATTAAATTAAGGCTAGCTCAGTGATATGAAGTCGGCCTGTGGATCCTGAGAACCCTGATTCAATTCCCACAAACGACAAACAATTTTCATAATTTCAAAAGCTACCCCTGTGGCTCCTCCACCACTAACATCTTTGGGGGCCGTGATTTGACGACTGGTAACGCGCAAAATATATCACTTACCGAGATCTGCTTCGGCAGTAAAGGGTAGAAGTCTTGATGATATATTTATTTATTTGTATAAATTAAGGCACAAGAAATCGCTTGCCGTTGAGCGCATCTTCATATCTTTTTTTAGTTTTTGAATTACAGCGATTTTTAATGTTTTTCAAACCGCAACTTTGAGACGCTATATCTCGAAAACTAAAAGAGATAACAAAATACGGTTTGAACCAGTGTGTTTCTCGTGTTTTAGTTAATATAGTAACTAATTTTGAAAATTTTGAAAATTTGTCGAATTTTCCCTTGGCTATATCTGAAAAATGGTATAAGATAATGGAAATCTGTGAATACTAGTGAATTCCTCGCATGAAAATACATAAGTATGTAAATTGTTACGAAGAAAATCACACGGTTAGATTTTTTATTACAGTAAAACGAAAAATGACCAAAAATCATAAAAATCTGAAGGGAAACCCCTTCAAAATTTTCTATTTTTAGCCGATTTTCGTTTTTCTGTAATAAAAAAATTTATGCGTGGAAATTTTATCCTAAAAATATGCATACTTACGAATTTTTCCGCGAAGAATTCACTGGTGTTTACAGATTTTCATTATTTCGTTAACTTTTTGAAATATCGCCAAGGAAAATTTTGAAAAAAATCGAAAAATTTTCTAAATTTACAAAATTTGCTGTTCGTATTAACTAAAGTACAAGAAATACACTGGTTCAGACCGCATTTCGATATCTCTTTTAGTTTTCAAAATATAGCGTTTCAAAGTTGCAATTTGGAATAAATAAAAAAATCGCTATAACTCGAAAACTAAAAAAGATATGAAGATGCGCTCAACAGCATTCGATTTCTCGTGTCTTAAACTATATAGAAACATATTAAAAAAAATAACCATTTCAACTGAAATTTTCTATAAATTGCTTTTCATACGACTACTATGAAAAGTTTACATGTATGATTTCAGTTATCAACGAATTATTTACTAATTTATCAAACTCTCGAGTAATATTGAAGTACTCGCAGGTTATTTTTTTGATTTACAAATTTTATTCAAACAGAGGAATTTTACTGCTGAGAATTTTAAATAATTATAGTTTTATCCTCAAAGGTAATATAATAAGTGATTTGATTATCATCGATGATATTTTCGAGTGGAAAAGAGCTGCATATTTCAGTCCGACTCGATAGTTCGATACCACCGAGTTGAAAATGCTGTTAGGGTATTATATTTATTTAGTATAATTACTACTGTTGTTTTACAATTTACAGAACATGATTGTATTATAGATTTTAAACTGTTTTTATTTTACGGTAGACAGAATTAGATGCAGCATGATGTTTTATCTTGTATGTACATATTTTTCTTTCCGCAAAAAAGCCTCGGAAGAATGGTATGCAGGTAGAGAGGACATTCGCCTGTGTAAATAAAACAAAGGATATCGTAGAAAGCCTTCATAATTTGTTGTAAACACAAGGTTGTATTTATTTTAAACCCCCATTATGGAAATTGAACGCAAACACAGAAGCAAGCCCCGTATCAGTTTACCGGTGCAGCGGGGTGAAATTCTTCATCCCTGCTTGTTTTTTCAGCCCTCCACGGAGGAATTACAAACAGGTCGTGTCATTTTTTCCTCTTCTGCACTCTGAGGTGAAACACCGTGGTAGGTAGGTATCTTTGGCGATATAAGACGATGACTTAACTTGAAAATATATCGGTTATTACTTGTGATACGAGCTGTAATATTTTTTCATGTAATCTTACAGTACATTGTTGTGGCAATATATTCAAAAAAAAATCATAGTAAATATCGCTACCACAGAAACCTTGATTTAAGTATATTTACTGTGAAACACCCGTCTAATTGAGTCTGAAATCGACACTTGAATATTCATCTTTTTAAAGCAAAATTTACTTCCATATTCTGTAACTGTGTCTTTATCTGTTGATCGAAAGGTTAATAATAAGTTTATTTTTTTATAGTTATTTTACAAATGTTCATAATTTCGGTATTCTGAGACTGGAATAATTTACCCTGACATTTTTATGTTATATTCATACATTTTGTTTACTAATATTGGCAGATGTTATAAAAAGTAATATAATGACAGCTCAATGACAGTTCAGTAAAAAGTGTGCTTAAAATTAATATTTTTTTTTATACTGGCAGTTTTATATGGAAGCAAAATGCATAATAGTAAAATTAAATTAACAGAATACATGATTTTCAGCACAGAATTTCTAAATAGTGATTATCTGCAGATTAATAATAAAAATAAGGGTTGTCATTACCTTATCGATTATTAATAGATAAACAAAGTTGCCAAGGAGATTTATTAGAAAGATTCAACCTTTTAGTATTTCAATGTAAAGTTGTCATGTGAATTGTTATTAACTACTTTTCAAGAACCTAGTTTCGAATCCTTTTAAAATCTAATACAAGTTATGATTTATTTTACAAATTTTTGTAATGAAAGTACATGAAATACTATGACAATCAGTGATAGCAGATATAGTATTATTTAATACTGTAAAGTCTCACTTTCCGGACTGAAATCACGACTGTAAACATGAAAATACGACACAGTATGAAATAAATAGTTTGGAAGGTACCTAATAATGTGTTTGAACAATCAAAGTTGAGATTTACGCGCACAATTCAGTCCACATTGAACTTTTTTGTAAATTGCTGGACAAAAATTCATTATTGAGCTGTCAGTTACTTTGTAAAGCTGTTCTAAACCAATCAAAAACACTATAATCAAACAAATTGTTATTTTTTCTCAAAGCATCTGCTTGGTTAAACATTCGTATTTATAAAACCGTCATTTCGAAATTAAATTTGTAATAAATATTGAAGTTTTTTTTATAAATATAATACAGATATGTAAAAAAAAGGTGCACTCGGTCGCGAAATGGGTTGGTGTGCTCAGAAAATGATCTACTTCGGCTTTCAGTCTCGATCGCCGAACTTTTCTTTGACGCCCGTAAATAATAATTTTACGGCCTACACAAATAACTACTTAATGTCTTACATAAAAACAGAAAAGATGTAATTAATATGTACTTGGTGATAATATGAATTCATTTTGACATTATTTTGTTTATACTACTATGAATTAACGTCCAACGATCATTTGAACAAATGATTTTCAAACCGCTTTATACATTTTTCAACTTACATAAAATAAATAAATATAACATCAGGTCTTCTACCCATTACTGGGTGTGATATTCTGCCGTAGCAGATCTCGGTAAGTGATATTATTTGGCACGTGAAGATGTCAAATCAGGGCCTTCAAAGATGTTAGTGGTGAGGTATCCACAGGGGTAGTTTTAATGTGGTGAAAATTGTTTGTCGGCTGTAGGAATCGAAAACGGGTCGACTCGATACCACTGAGCTTCAATTTAGATATATTTTCTAAATTGCAAAAAGAACATATTTGTTTGAAATTAATAAGAATTGAACATTTTTCAAAAATAGATTAGTGTCAAATAATCGCTGGATGTACTACATATAAAACAAGATTAATTGCATATTGGCTGCATTTTTTATATCTTTATATGGTTAACAATTATTTTATAATGCAAAATAGAATTAATAGTTATTTATTATACAGGTGTTTTACATGCAGATAAAACACAAGTGTAATACAAAATTTTATCCACAACTCATAATTATAGGTATCGAAGAAGCTTGGTCGTAACGTTTAACGTTGATTCAGTTATATATGTTATATAAGCTGTATTCCATTTGCTTCTTAGTTCAGTTATATCAGTTCAGATAAATTCAAAACATGACTACATAAACTGAATTAAGCAAACTGAAGCACTTATTGCGGTGAATTACTTTAAAGTAAATTTGAAGCTGTAATTCTAGTACTGGAAATAAAGTCAGTGAAATAATCCAGCGAAATAAATAAGTGATCTGGTTCAGTAAATGTAAGTTAGATCTGATCCAAATGGCAAATGGAATACGCAATACAAAATACGGTAGATCATAAAGTGGTTGCCAAGTAACAAGTTGATTATAGTGTGTTAAGGAATATAAAACATTAGTGTTTTATGAGCCATATAATTCAACTGAAATCAGTGTAATTATGTCTTTATAATATATGAATTGTGAATAAAAAATATAATTTAAAAATCGGTGTCAAAGTCTTTTCCAATATCCTTCAGTGTACATCGCACAGTGCGTGCTTTAATTGTGTGTGCGCGTAGCAAAGGGCGCTACTGCGAGTTTAACAAAGGCTTAAGCCGTGCTATTATGATAATGAATACCCCGTTAAGAATAACAATAGTGATACATTAGGCGCATTGTAGGCGCAGCGTCCCGGGATGTAATGTGTAATGGCTAGTCTCGTATATTAGACGAGTTTTAAAGAACAGCTCTTGCTCTGGCGGGATATTAAGATGGGCGTCGCGTCATTTTACAAAGTGCTGAGAGTTTGTTTGACATCAGCAGTTTCCAACTAGTTGCGTGGTGGAGGTGCTTCGACCGTTAACGCCACTTATACTTCGCGTTCGTTTTTAGCGAATATTTCACTTGAAAACTAATTTTATATCCGGTTGAAATCTAAAAGTTATGTTATTAAAAAAGTTACTGTCGTTTGTTTGTTTCATGAAGGTTCAAATTCATTTAATATTCTACGTGCAAAATAACAGATTGTTTGCAATCTAGGAAGAACTTGTCCTATTTTATATTTATAGTTAGTACGTCACTATTTAAAGTCTGACCACAGACAAAATATATACAGACGTCTAACTAAATATATTCAAATGGCAACACTTTTTATTAATGATATTTGTAGTTCTGAACAAGTCTGTATTTCAGTGCTAATGCTGGTTATTAGTTCATGAAAGAGAAATTTAAACGTTTTACATTTTGTTTTGAATTGGATTGTGTATTATAAAATTAAAATTTCTTAATTAGTAGTACAAATGTTTTGTCAACAGTGGATGCGTTCAGTTTACTTAACCTTTTGTTTTTTATATTCATTTTAAAGGAATGCTACGTGAATATTATTTATTTAGAAGTATCATAATCATTTCGTTTCATTCTGTTTAGCACCTTGCTACAAATTAGCGCTAGCTAATATATGCTATATTACGAGTACGTGTGTTGTACGCTATTTAAAAAATTATGCATTAATAAGGATCATAAATATATGATTTTGTATACATTCATGAAACCCATTAATGAGCGATCTTAACGGAAAAACTATTTTAATACAAATATTAACATTTGAATAATAGACGTATTCCATTTGCCATTTGGATCAGATCTAACTTACATTTACTGAACCAGATCACTTATTTATTTCGCTAGATTATTTCGCTGACTTTATTTCTAGTACTAGAATTATTGGTTCTAATTTACTTTGAAGTAATTCACCTCGATAAATGCATCAGTTTGTTTAGTTCAGTTTACTAATCATGTTGTCTAATTTATCTGAACTGATTTAAGTGAACCAAGTGACAAATGGAATACAGCTAATGTAACAGCTACTTGACAGTGACAGTACTCCAATTATATCAAAATGCCTGGCATGAAATTTCAGTTGTTATGTATATCCCTATGTTTGCATTTGCCGTCACAAATCTATTTAATATGTATTTTTAAAACAACTTGTATATTCAATATCGTACATATTTTTCTGTTACATATTCCTAAAATAATTTAAAGACAAGTAATTCATATACAAAATACTGAAAAATAAACTTTTACTTAAACGGAAAATATATAAAATAAATATAAATATATCACGCCTTTTGCCTATTGTTGGGAGTGGTACTCTGCCGTAACAGATCTCACTAAATAATATATTTCTACGCGTGAAGTTCTGTTACCAATCGTTAAATCACGGCCCTCAAATAGGTTAGTGAAGGGATAATATATCACGCCATGCCAATTATTTAAGGTTATTTTGAAGATATACAAAAATAAGAAGGAATAAAATGAAAGTGTTTAGAACTGCTGTGTACACTAGTATTATTATGTACAACACCCTTTTTCATGCTAGACAGTTCATATTAACCAGGAAGCCAAGCATTTACATTAATTATGTCTACATCACTGCATACAAAATTCCTGCGAGGTCGGCATTGCTCAGACCGTCAAAACAGAATCACAACATTATACACTAGCTCGATATGCGCCACTAGAGACATCGGGCACTGGCAGAATCTGCCCAGTTGGAGACACAGAACCTATAATAGACCCTAAATTATTTAAAGGCTGTACGTGACACGACAGTAGTTTAACTCTTGTCCGAAACACTCGCTTCGCGGAAATAATGAATAATAGTAGCTTTAGATTTTTCGTTTATGTAATTATGTTACTGTTGTAAATAAATTGATATATTTGAAATAGCTCACGAACAAATTACATAAATTACTGCCGGCAAAAGTGTTATTACTTTACATTTCCTGGTACTTAAAAAATGATAGATTTAATTTACTCTTCTTTTGCGGCAAATTTCTAATTTTTTTTCCAGAAAAAATCCGGAATAGTTACTTGTATCATTAGGCCAGAATTTATTCATTATACAACATCAGATAAATGACTATTCGTACTGTCGGCCAGCAGCACTAAAAATGTGCACTTTTTTGCAAATTAAAAAAATAATTATGTTCTATGTTCAGTACATTCACATAATGTTCATTATAATAATATATCGTACACTTTTATTTTTTTCCCGAAGTGAACTCGAAGATTTCAAATAAATAATAAATTCCTGTCGTGTAAATAAAAGAAGATTTATGCATAACAAAATGTTACGATATAAATACGAGCTAAATTTCTACGAAAAATATGTTCTGTCTTTAAGATGTGCAATGGCTTAATTAAATTTATTTATTTATTACAAGACATAAATTTGTCACCATTCAGCGTAACAAATCATAATATTATTTTTAGATTTATTATACAAATTACTTAGAAAAGAAAATTACTAACATAACTTCATTCAGTAGATTTCACAGTAATAGATTTTCAACACTTTACAGGTAAATATAACTTACTAAGAAATCTAATTCGACCACGTTTGAAAAGTTCATTTATTTTTTCGTTACGTCTCGTCAAGAAAGCTTAATATTTCTCTAATAATCTTCAAAGCAGAATGAAGTAATATTATAACATTTTTGTAACTTTCAAAAGAGTTGGTTAATGTATTGTAAGTGTTTATAATTATAATTTAATTATTAATATTACTGGAAATTACCAGTGGTAGCAAAAATGTATACTGCGAGTAAACTATACTTTATTTTTGGAATTAAAAAAAATCTTTATGGGGTGGCTAGCTTAGTGGTATGAAGTCGGCCTGTGGATTCTGAGAACCCTGCTTCGATTCCCACAGGCGACAAACAATTTTCATAATTTCAAGAACTACCCCTGTGGCTCCTTCACCACTAACATCTTTTGGGGCCGTGATTTGACGACTGGTAACCGCACTTCACGCGCAAAAATATATCACTTACCGACATCTGCTTCGACAGAGTGCCACACTCAGTAATGGGTAGAAGGCGTGATGATATATATTTATTTATTTATTGTACATAAATAAAATAACAATTTTTGTTTATTGTGAATACTTGATTTCACAAAATGTAATTTTGACACATAACCTATGTACATATTTTAATCTTTTGAACATACGAGTATAATTCAATATTATTTTGTTGTGCATTCACCACGGGTGAAATTAGCGTTTCTGGCCCTGCGCGTGTTATTAACCTTCGGCGCCTTGCGCCTCGTGCTAATTATTATGCCACGAGCTTTAAACGCCTATTTTCACTCTAAATACCTAAATAACTATTTTGTTTTAAAAAAAGTACGTACAAATTTTCCCAAATTGTAAAAACATCCTTTCTTAACATTACGTTTCATTTTCGCGGCAGTCATTTCATAAATGGATCACTTTGCTGGACCGGAATGTCGCCCTACCGTCGCGTTTCAAGAGTTTGTGTCAGAGTCAGAACCGCGAACGACACGCGTATTTGGCTGTAGTAAATATTTACCTCGAGAGGTCTTTGGGCAGCACTGACTTCTCTAAAAATACACAAGGCCGCTCGTCGCATAAACCAGACAGCATGGGACATAATTCACCGCCGGGTTTCTTCTCTGTCAGTCTGCCGATCGTAAAGTTATGTTTGTTGTGTAGATTTGCTAATTACTACTCTCTTATTTTGTTATGTTTATGTCTTCGTACTTGAAACACTATCTTTGTTTACACTTATATATAGTAACAGGAAGAGTTCATACACCATTTAAGCCCACTTGCAGCAAATAAACTTAAGTCTTAAATTTCACATTAACTGACAATTTCGAATCCATTGTTTACAGCTATGCAAAATATTACAGAATATTACTTCCATTTGCTTTTTTGTATTTATGGTAAGTTTTAAGCCAAACATATGGGGTAGGTGGCTCATTGGTGTTTAGTCGGCCTGTGGAATTGAGAACCTCGGTTCGATTCCCACAGCTGATAAATAATTTTCACCACATTAAAAAATTACCTCTTTGGCTCTCCTGCTACAAACACCTTTGGAGGCCGTTATTTGACGTCTGGTAACTGCACTTCACGCGCATAAATATATCACTTACCGAGATCTGCGACGGCAGATTGCCTCACCCAGTAATGGGTAAAAGGCATTATGGTTGGATTTAATAGTATTTTTAATTAGTATTTTAAGTAAATACTTTGATGACAATTTGAATTACTAGGAGAAAAATTGGGATATTAGCAGACTTTGAACCAAGGATCCATGAACTCCGCTCACATGCTTTAACCACAGACAAAATACAGAGTGATCAAAAGGAATTGTTAAAGTTGGCAATACAATTCCAGAGATCTTTTTATTCCACAGTTGGCACAACGCCAGGTAAAGGCGGAAATGTTATTTTGTATTTCTAATAAATACAAATAGGTTATGTCAGGAGTCTGACAGCTAATAGAATTTTGACTTTTTAATTAATAGAAATACTTTAGAAATAAATGTAATAGTACTCAAATTTAAATTTAAATTTTCAAATGTCACTGTCAACAACAGGAAATGAATTTCAAGTATTTTTTTTATTGCCAACTGTAACAATTCCTTTTGATCACTCTGTATATACAGACGTCTAACTAAATATATTCAAATAGCACCATTTTTTTTTTCAATTATATTTGTAGTTCTATACGAGTCTGTATTGCAGTGCCTATGTCCGTTATTTATTCATGAAAGATAAATTAGGGCTTATGTATTTACAATTTCATTTGAATTGTGAATTAATTCATTTTAAAATCAATTGTGTATTGTGAGATTATAATTCCTTAACAATCAGTAACCTAATTTAATGTTCTTGAACAAAATTGACATCACTGCAATATAGATTCGTACAGACAAATTTCATTAAAAAAAATCGCTGCCATCTGAATACATGTAATTAGACATCTGCATACATTTTGTCTGCGGTTTGGTCCGAAATAACTCTGACGTGATTTGACAATTCACTATCCACGTCTTTATAATAAAAATTTCTTCTATGAAGTAGACTATTGCCGATAGTGGCTGCCTAATCTTACGAGAAAATTGTATTGCCATATTTTATATCTTGTATATAAATGGCGAACATATCTGACTTGTTCCCATAAAATAGAAAGAAAGCTATTGGAAAATTTTAATACTTTTAGTTAGACGACTGAATATATTTTGTTTGACCCTAGGACTTACGAACTCTTGTTATATACTTTATCAAACTAAGTTACGGTCGTCATGAAATACAAATGTGATTTAATTCCAATTTTTTTATCTAATTGTTATGTGCAACAGGCAGCTTCGATCCCATAACTCTTTCATATACTGAAAGACTTGACACGAGAATCATCTGCAGAATCAGTTTATTTAAGGAGAATACTTGCCAATTGAAATTTTAAAACACATAACAAGTTGGAAAGAAAAATTGGAGTTAAATCAGATTAGATTTACTTAGCAACCGTAGCTTAGTTTGTTAAAGCATATAACAGGAGTTTATAGGTCCCAGGTTCAAATCTTGCCGGTATCTCATTTTTTCTCTTTATAAATCAAATTGAGTAATATTTTCTATTTAAATTATGCGGATGCAATTGACCACAAGTGTTAAAACAACAAATATATTAACCAATGTTATGTTTCCAAGTACGTCACAATATAACTACTATTTTCTTGCTACAAATTACCCGTGCGGTGTACCACAAGCATTAACATACTTGGTTGTTAGAGTCCGACGGCTGGTAACCACACAATATGATTAAGTATGTTGTCTTCTTAGATTTGCAGATGCTGCTTCAAATCATTCCGTTACACTCTGTATTATTTATTTATTTACTTGTTACTCTGTACAACAGGGACTTCATCCAAATTACAATACTGGGGAACTACAGTTTATAATGGAATCCAAACCATTCAGACACAATCGTATTTTTTTGATATAAGTAGAAGTCAGTGAGATTTGAATGCACTCTTGTTTACTAAATAAGAAACGCAAGTTTTACCTCGCTTTTATCCACTGGGCTACGATTGCCTGTAAACAAGGAGCGATGATATATATTTTTTAAAATTACAATTAACAAAATTAGATATTAGCTCAGTGGTATGAAGTCGGCCTGTGGACCCTGGTTCGATTCCTACAGGCGACAAACAATTTTCATAATTTCAAAAACTACCCCTGTGGCTCCTCCACCATTAACCGTGATTTGACGACTGGTAATCGCACTTCACGCGCAAAATATATCACTTACCGAGATCTGCTTCGGCAGAGTGCCACATCCAGTAATGGGTAGAAGGTGTGATGATATATTTATATTTTTTATTAGATACTTTTAAAAAAAAGGAAAAGAAGGACAATCAAACATAAAAACAGGTAAATTATATCTGAATCTCTAACAAAGCAACGCTGTAGGTACTTTTCTTGAAATACTGTGAAAATGTAAATAACTGAAACAAAATGAATAATTTATGTCTTGTACCACAAACAAACTCAATGACCTAATTGTTTTCATCAAGAAAATAAAAAAATACAATTATCTTTCAACAAAGGTATAAACAGAAAAATAAATGACTTGGATCAACGCCTTTAGCAAAAAATACTGAAACTTTATTTGTAAAATCAACAGAAGTAGATTAATTATATCTGTGTTTGTTTCCAATGAGATGGCCTCATAAAGACCTATTTTTGCACGCTTCAAAGCAAATTTACGTTTGTTTATAAACCATTTCACCATATACATGAAATATTAAACGAGCATATTCACGCAGTGAACTTCTTTAGTGGATCGCAACACAGAAGACACGATGTTTAAATCTGTTAATCCAATGTTTTAAGTAAATTAAATCTCTTGGCAAGTGTACTTTACATAAACTTACATTTAATAATCCCAGACCAGCTGAAAAGGATCATGCAGGACTACTTACGAACGAATTTTGCATTCGCATCCATTTGCATTGTAATGGCGACTTTGATTTTATATCTTTGCATGATTTACACCTTGTCGTTAAGAAGTTTTTATGGTGTACTTGTTTATGATTGTCATTTTGTACATTTTAATACTTGCCTTCTGTATGCAGACATTTATAGGTTTCATCGTTTTTCATTTCGTCAAGTGACAAATATAAAACATGCATATGTTTTTAAATAGCATGTTTTGAAAAACTAAAATTGCTTGTCTCAAAATTTGCAGTAGTTGCATTTATAGTTGATATACATGAAATAAGGATTCAGGAATCCAATAAAATATAACAGTTATTTATGTATCAAGGGTGAAAATAGGCGTTTCTGGTCCGCGGCATGATTGTTAGCACGAGGCGCAAAATGCCGAGGGCTAAAAACATGCACAGGCCCAGAATTTATGCTTTCAGTTGTCATCATAAAGTTGATGGTTACTGAGTAACAAACAATAAAATACTTTACCGCGCGTCTCCTATAGCAACAAGCGGTAAAATACTTTACCCCTCGGTTAGAAAAATATAAATTGTTGCTGAAATCTTAATTTATTGAAACAATACTTACAAAATCTAAAATATAGGTTCGATTCATTTTTACACTTTTACATATATTATACATGAAGTTTGCTGCGCTATGATTTGAAGTTGAATCTGAACGTAGCTGGGCAGCAGTGCTAACTTAATGAGGATGAGGGATGTTAAAATTGAAAGTGCAGTTTTGACAGTTTTGTATATTTATTCCGGAACTTGAAATGATGTTTGATAAATTTGAGGATAAATTAGATGCTGTGATATTCTCATTAGAATTTTCAGTTAGTACGCCAATCACTATTTTCTGAGATTTTTGAGCACATTTTTAATTATTTACTTGGATACTGATATCGTCATGTTACATACAATACAGAAATTCATGGAAAGTGAATTGAACTAGCCCCATATTATTTTTTAAAATTTTTTAGTAAGTAAAGTCGTAGAAAAAATTATGTGTGTGCCTCAAGCGTAAAGTATCTTTATTGCTCTCGCGCTTCAATTACCGAGCACGAGCAATAAAGATTCACTTTACGCTCTTGATACATAAATAACTATTATGTACAACAAAATAACATTTAACTATATGTTCAAAAGATTAAAATATTTATATAGGTTATTATGCCAAACACATTAAAACTACCTGTGGCTTTCCCTCCACTAACATCTTTGGGGGCCGTAATTTGACGGCAAAATATATCACCGATATCTTACACTTTCGATTTGGTTCAATTAACCGGTTCTACGTTAACAGTTCGGTTTGGATTTGGATTCACGATTCAAGAAAAAAGACCGGTGCTATTCGATTTCGCTTCGGTTTACAGCTGTGATTACCAGTATCATTTATTACATAATATAATAAATAAAACAATTACCGAATGTGGGATTTCAACTCAGATTCTCATTTTAATAGTCCAATATGTCTCCACAGAGCTATTTTGTTTTGATAGAAATTGTTTAACAATCTTTTATTTGCTATCCAAAAATGAGTTCCAAATAAAAGAAAAATGAAGACAAAAGCGATAAAAATAATTTGGGAAGATTCCAGTTTGGTTAGCCACATTAAGCCACACTATTTAAAAATAACGGTTTTTAAAAACAGAACCTGTATTTTTATTAGTTTAAAATATAGTTCCCAACTTGCAATTGTTTTCATAAGCGTTTAAAAATACACGGCACAAAAATACTACCCTGGAAATGAAAACATCAAAAATACATTCCACATTTCAAACTGTTATCACCACTTAACCGGTAAAATCGTTCTCGACAATTACCGAGTTAAACTTCAATATTTTTCGTTACATTTAACAAATTTCCTTCGGGAAAACCTTTGACAGAGCTTGTCGAATTATTCTGTTGCGGAATCAAGTTAGCGTGGAAACTGCATTTGTTCGCTTCAATGACAAAACGCTATCAGTACGGGAAACATTGTCATTTATCTCAATGTAAGTGACAGTTAAAGTTGCTCAGAACACTTTGCTGGCGTTCCACAAGACATTGTTTGCAAATTAAGCACAGCTTGCTAGATCTCGACAAAGTTGGAGTTTCTTCTCTGGAATGTGCGAGGATTATAATCTCGCTCCGGGATGAATTTTATTTTAATCTCGTTATTTTCATACATGGCTATTTCCGGGCATAATGATGCAATTTAGTTTTTGTGGATTCGTTTTCATGCAGAACTAGGTCATATGATGTTAATTATATACAGCAGCATTTGCTTTTATTTGTTCTATCAAATTTGATTAAACAACGAAAAACCAAATAAATGCACACATCTATGAATCATTACTAATTTTATGTTTTAAAATGTAATTAAATTTTAATAATATCTGTGAAATGATATTAAATATCGATCATTAAAGATGGTTAGTATTTAATTAATTGTTGCTACTCCAGAAATAATTTTTATCTACGACCGTGTAAAATTGGCTTTTAGGTGGCCGTTTACGTTAGTACGGATTTAATGAATAGATAAAAAATTTTGTTACATACATATCTTCACGCTATATCCCATCAAATGGGGTAGCACAAACCCTAAAATCACTCATAAAACATTCACTCATAACATAATCAAATAATCAGTCCCCGTCAAACATTATCATTCAAACCCACCACCCTCACTTCAACCACTTTCATAGATCCATATAAACTCATTTATTTATCACACTAGAAATCATTCCTTACATAAAAAATCCTCAATCACATCCATCCAATCACTCCTATTCACTTATCATTTATCTTCTTTCTTCAACGTACATAACACTTGCATAAAACATCTCAAATTATCCACGCTTACTCCTAACAACGAATCTAATAACGAATCTAACATCGAATATACAAAGATTAGAAAATATGAAAGTGATAGCCTGAAATTGTATACGAAAGAAAAGTCAACACAATGCAGTAAATGAAAATGAAACAAAAAGAGAAATCCGTATTGTAATTATTCTCAACATAATATAAAGTTGACATTTGTCAATAGCTTTGTAAAATCTGTCATGTTGCTTTAATATATAAAAATAATATAAGAATACATAATTTTCATTATTTAAATTTTTAATATTTTTTACAGTTTTCCGACTTTATTATGTAATTAATCAAATTTGACTGAGTTATTTAAAAATCTTCCTCGGCAGATGTGTAGGGAATTTAATTACCTTTAATTAGAACACAAAATTATCCAGATCCGATGGATATTAAGGACTCCACCGGTTTTTGAACAGTAAAATCCCGATTTGACCCACTGTGCTCCGTACTTATTGTTACAAATTTTTAATGAGCCAAACTATCTGTACAATTTATATATTATAGAAAATGATAGAGATATGGTGCGTTCAATGAGCCCAGCAAAACAAGCAATTTCTAAGTAAGCAAATGCGATTTATTGCTTGGTCCACTGAACGGTTTGCTCGTTTCGCTACATTTTCAAGACCGAGTTGTATCGAACAAGACATCGTGACATGTGTTCGGCTAATGACAAATAATATGAATGCGCACGTTGTGTGTACTTTTTATGCGTTTTAATTTTTGACAGATTGAAATTTGCTCTAAAAATTTTAACCCAAGTTTGTGTCGGTGATATTAGGCTATTGTTTGGAATATGGTATTCAATAAATATACATTTTTTTAAGAACCATGATGGCACATTCACTAAAACTGATGAAGGCTATTTTATAGCCCTTGATAATATTAGTAATCCTACCGATAATATCTTGATATAGATCAATCCCATCATCTACGAAAAGCTGAATATATTTGTTTTCCATTTTTCATATATCTAAATTAATTATTGTTTGTCAACTAAAAAATAGTTTCGATCTTTCATGTTATAAACTTACAATTTGAAATTCCCGCAAAAATATTTGAATGTCTAGCACTTCGAGCGAGAAATTTCTCGCTTGTTTTGCTTGCGAGCAAAACGAGCAAATGCTAGCCTAGCAAAACCGTTCAATGAATCTTACTTCCGGTTTGCTTGTTTTGCTTAGCACGTTGAACGCACCTATAGACTATAGATTTTTTCGAAGAAAAAAATAAATTATTAGAATAATACTATATTTTAAATACCAAACCCACCGGGATTCAATTGATAGATAAACAAGCATTACCGTAACAGCAAGAATTTTATAAACTTTAAAATATTTCACTTTGTTTATGTTACCTAAATTACCTAAAAAAATGTATCATAATTTGTCAAGTCAATATCAGAATTAATCATTATTCAAAATGTATGACTGAAAGTGCGAAAAATAGTGTATATACCACAGGATTATACTGAATTTAATTAACACAAATTTGGCAAGGAAAAAGGTAATTTTGGCTGGTAGTAAAGAAGAGTCATTTTTGCGCAAGCACGACTAATTGCTATTATATTGTAAGGTAACCTGCATTTAAAGTGCCTTCATTAACCTAATTATATTTTAATTTTGTCCAATTACCCCAAGTCTGAGTAGGTGTGCAAGTGTATTTTCATGAGCTTGCTAATAATTCTTGCAGCACTCCATTACGTAATTAGATTAGTAGTATTTGAAAAAATTACATCCGTAATTACGTACGCACAACTTTAAATTCGCTCCATTTAAACTCATTCACTTGTACAGTTCGGCCACAACCTACTACAATCCGATACAAATTGCACGATCGATGCGAACATTTACTTTTATAAATTGGTCATGAACCAAACATATTTTAACTAGGGTTGTTATTAATCCTCCTTTAACAATAGTTCTCGTTTATCTAACTGTTTTCTTCTGATCTCGTTTGCTATAAAAATATCCTCCAATTTTTATTATTATATATACGAGGGCAGGGTAAAAAGTCCCTGAAAAATTAATCAAGAAATGATTTATTTGGTCAAAACATATTTTATTTCTCAACATAATCTCCTTGTAGCTCGATACACTTCGGCCAACGTTTTTCTAATCTTTCGATCCCTTCCAAATAATACAATTTTGGCAATCCTTCGAAATAGGCGTTTTTCTCAGCGATGACCTCATCGTTGGAGCCAAATCTCTTTCCGCCGAGTCATTTCTTCAAGTTTGGAAATAGATAAAAATCGCAGGGGCGCAAATCTGGAGAATATGGTGGATGACGAACCAATTCATAGCGCAATCCATGCAATTTTGCCATTGCGACTGCGGTCGCGCTTGTTGTCAACAGAGAGCAAATTTATGCAAAATGTTCCGTACCCGTTCGGTTGAGATGCTCATAGCCTCAGCCAGCTCGTGCACTTTAACTCGCCAATCGTCCAATATCATACCATGGATTTTATCGACGATTTCTGGCGTTGTAACTTCAATTGGACGACCAGAACGTTCGGTGTCCTTTGTGGTTATACTACTACAACGAAAATCAGTAAACCACTTGTGAATCGTTCCAATCGATGGTGTGGAGTCCCCATAATGTTTAATAAGCGATGCTTTGGTTTGCGTAATGTTTTTTCTACGCAAGAAATAATGTTTAAACAAGACACGAAATTCACTTTTTTCCATGTTTTCCAAAATCTTCAAGGTTGCTTGCTTTCGATGGGTGTCAAAACAGAACTGAATGACGTATCAGTCTGAAAATTTTCATGCGTTTTTGTTAAATATGGTACATCACAAATGTCACATGAGATTTGCGATTGTGGCGCCATCTGTTTTATTTTTCAGGGACTTTTCACCCTACCCTCGTAAGTAGTAAAATATTTCATTTAGTGTTGTCCTAAAAGTTTATAAACTTATTTAATTTAAATAAGTATCTACTTGAAATGAAAGTAGAATTTATTGATGTTTGCTTTTATATATAGCCTTCATTGTAATATATAAGATATGGCAAACCTAATATCAACTCATCAATAGCTATTTCTGTTTGTGATAATTTAATCATTCTTGCTGGATCATTCAATTGGCACATTGTATTCTTCTCTTGGAAAGAATTCGCGGAACTGTTATTTTTGTTTTGTTAATAAAATCGCAAATGATGATTTAGTATGAAGGACAATAACATTGATGCACAAAATCAGTTATCACGAGCGGATCATTAATCATCAACGTACCCTTTCAGTATTGATATGAATATGACAAGCGTGAATAAAGCGCACGCCTGATGAAGCAAAATGCTCCTGAATCATGCTTCACAACCTTTTTATCATGCCGTAGCCGCAGATAACACGCAGACAAAAATAATAAAAATCTCATTTTATTGTCCACCAAAATTGTCAGCAAATATGTTTAATTTTATCGTTCGTCGAATCTTTTCTATAGAAATTATTATCCATTATTTTTGCTAGTGAATAAGTATCAGAGTTAAAAGATATAATAATAAGGTATGAAATTAATATTATATTTTTTAAGAACTAAAGTAGAATCTGAGCTTTATTTTAGGCCGGTTTTATAATGAAGTAACGTTAGAAGTAACACAAATGATATTGTTATCGTAAAAAGTTGAGCGTATACTAGAGCTAGTAACGATTTATAGTAAAGTAAAGTAAGCAGCAAAGTAAGAGATGACCAACTTTTATATTTCTATTTGCTTAACCTAAAATACTCTGCCTTTGGCCAATCAGAAGTTAACATTTTTGCGTAAGCTTGGAGATAATTTGTTTATTTAAACTCAAATGTATGTAATTATGATTCAGTTTTCAATTAATGTGTACAACCAATAAAAATGTGTATACAGATAATTAAACTATCTTTATTAAATAATATTTATAGTGTAATACACCGTAGAGATCAAAAATCTGCTGGACAAGTTCAATTTGTGAAAATAGGGATGTTATGATGTTATGATACTGTCTATTTCATGCGTTGGGTGCTTGGATTTTAGAGATTTTTACCAAATTTAAATCATTAATTTCATTTAAATCGGCGCAAAACGTTCAAAGACTATTTTGCGAGTTCTCGTAATTTGCAAGACTCGTCTTCTGCTCGACCTGGAAATATCCTCACACTAGTAAAAGTACAGTTTTTGGGCCAGTAATACAAATAACTATTAACAGACGCTACTACTCGTATTAGCAACGTCTAACAATGTAGTGTTGTACCAAAAATATGAACTTCGTAAACAGAATCGGAATTAATTCTTTTCGTCTTTTGTTGTTTTTCTTTGAGTGCCTTCTTTATTTTTAAATTAGTTTTACAAATTTAGTCATCTTTAGACTCTTGAAGGTGAAGGTTCACCTTGAAATGTTTTTAAATTTAAATTCAAAATTTAATTGCAACCACAACGACTTTACAACTTATATTCATAGTAGCATGTAAATGAACTTGTATTAATATATGTTGTTTTTAAACATTTTGTAATTTATTATACTTTAATTTTCATATTAACTAAATGTAATAATAATTTTTGAAACTTGAAAATGACACTATTCAGTTGTCAAAACGTCGTCTTATAAATAAATATTTATATCTACAAAGCCTAGTAATCCATTTATCACACTTAATCATTATTCTTTCGGCTTATTAAAATTGATCAATCACACACGTAAATGTTAACTCTTTTTGATAGTTGCATAATAGTTATTTTTATAACAAGTGCCGAAAAAGGCTCGTTACGTGCAAGTGCAGAATTTGCACGAGCATGTAACCTTTTTCGTTCAAAATATAAATTCCGCGCTCGGCGCGAAATTTAAATCGCTGTCAAAACAATATTCTTTTGACAGTTACGTAATGAAACACTTTCCGCACTAGTGTTTCTTTGCTTTCGGAAACGCACTTGGTCTGCATTCATCTACTTTCCATACGTAACCAAGGCAATTATAGTTACGTAATAACAAAGAAATCGCACAGTTGTAGGAAAAAATGTTTAAATCAATATTTCTAGAGATTACATATATAAAACCACAAATGATAGTATATTAAAATGTGAATTTTATTCAATTTTGAAAATGAAAATATTCAATCACATTATCTTTATTCAGATACCAAATAAAATTTTGTAGAACAATAACAAAATTGAGCAGTAAACTACCTCCGAACACACGTGTAGAAGATATGCACAAATTCAATTCTGTTTTGATATCATAAATACATTTTTGTTATCCGACTGCAGGTTCGTTGGCAATATTGTTTCAGTTTCAGTGTTTCAGACGCAGAAAGCTGAAAACCTATACAGCGATTACATTCGCTCGTGCCGTAAATGAATATATGACAAATGAATATTTTCCAGAGCACACGTTGTATCTGCAGAGATAATCCAATAAAATTTTTATTGCTGGTGTTCTTCTTGTTGAATGATTTACAACAGGAATGCATTAAAATATATGAATGTACTCCAGCGTGTTTATGGCGAAAACAAATCGTTTATTTTTACACTGTGATATGTTGATATTTCCTCGTATCGTTGAAATCAGTTTTATTGGAGAAAGCTTTTTCAGAAGACGTAAATATTTTTATGAATGTTCGATTTGTGTTTACTTATTTCAAAGAAATGCAAATCGACTGTAAAAGTATATTTTCTATTTTAATGAAAGTCTGGAAATGGAAAAATGTTCTCCAAAGGATCTCTGTTTCTGACAGATATTATATTATTAAACAATATATGTTTCTTACGAGCGAGACACTGCATTATATGACTGAATATAAAGGACTTCAAGAAAGAGACAATATCAATAACATAAAAACGGAAAGCAGTAGGCTTATTATAACAGCTCTTGCTGCATTTATATGTTCACGCAAACATGTTTCAAACGGAGAATTCATGCTCACTGATTGTCCCAATATTTAGTCTATCTATACAGGAGCGAATGGGGTAATGGCTCAGTGGTAGCAAGTCGGCCTGTGGATCCAAAGAACCCTGGTTCGATCCCCACAGCCGACAAAACATTTTCACCAATTTAAAATTACCCCTGTGGCTCCCCCACCACTAACATCTTTGGGGGCCGTGATTTGATGGCTGGTAACCGCACTTCACGCGCATAAATATATCACTTACCGAGATCTGCTTAGGCAGAGTGCCACATCTAGTAATGGGTAAAAGGCGTGATGATATATTTATTTTATTTTTATTTATACAGGGGCGGATCTACTTAAGGGCTTTTTGGGCTGCAGACCAGGGCCCCATGGATACAAAAGGCCTCATTGTAAACAATAACCATATTGTGAAGAAATATTGATTATTATCCAAATGACGTAGACGAACATTTAGGGAATGAGTGCATTCAGTTAAAATCTTACTTACTACAGTCTAAGTCAGAGTCTTACACCTGTTGCAATGAACTTTTTATGCTAATTTATGAAAAGAAACTTGTTGCCAATCACTAGCTCTGAAGCGAAGCGCTCTTTCTCCAGGATGTCGTATATAGAAAACAAATATAGGACAACAATGTCGAACTATCGACTAATTCATTTATCAGTCCTTTCCATAAATTGCGATTTAACAAAGGACTTACAATGTAATAATCAAATCAAGGAATTTACAACACAAAAATGCAGAAATTTATATAACATAACTACACATAACCTCTCAATTTATTTTGCAATAATGTCGTACAGTTGCTGTTTGTATATGCAAACAGTAAGTCATATTATATAAATAATATATTTTATTGTCCTATTATTTATGGGATGGCTAGCTCAGTGGTATGAAGTCGGCTTGTGGATCCTGAGATCCCTGGTTCGATTCCCACAGGCGACAAATTTTCATAATTTGAAAAAGCTATCCCTGTGACTCCTCCTCCACTAACATGTTTGGGGGCCGTGATTTGACGACTGGTAACCGCACTTCACGCGCAAAATATATCACTTACCGAGATCTGCTTCAGCAGAGTGCCACACCCAGTAATGGGTAGAAGGCGTGATGATATATTTATATATTGTCCTATTTTTTTCTTATACCGTATAACTACATCACTATAAAAAACAGTTTTTTTGACAAAATGGCAATTAATTGAGTAATTAGGTAGGCCCCTAAGTAGTATTAGCCCAGGGCCCCACAAATTCACGATCCTCCCCTGCATCTATATATACTTTGCTATTTTAACAATTATATCTGCTTTATATAAAAAAATACCTCTGTGACTAACATCCTTGAAACCCGAGATATGCTTCGGCAGAGTGCTACACCCAGTAATGGGTAAAAGGCGTGATGATATATTTATATTCATTTATTGTTTAGGATTGTTCATTTTCTCAGGATTTCCTTTGTTTTCTTTCAGAATCTGAAATTTATTTGGCTTTTTCATTGTTGTTCTTTTATTAAAATAAATTATTTTGTAATATATAAAAAGCATTTTCTTGGTCCATAATTTTGAAGTGGCTTTCTGGTTCTCGAAATTTTACATTTCGATGTCTGTTTCTAATTCAAATTTATCAGCGTTTTATTATAATATAAATTTATAGAGATCTTACAAGAATGTAAGATGAAGCACGAAAACCAAAAAAAGTGACGTTTAATAGTCATTACATTATCGAAAATATGCTTATCAAATATTTGAGTTATTCAAGAAAGACAAGACATTGCTTTTGCAAGAATGATGCTGGGTTGCATGAAAGTTTTATCGGTTTATTAGCAACTAACAGTTCAATAAGTTACAGTAAATCGCTATTGATACTGTTGCTAGATAAACAATTCTTTAACTAAAGAGCTCTTTGTTTTCTTCTTGCAACCCGGCATGAGTTATTTAAATGTATTTCTCCAAAACGAGAGAAGACCAAAAATCTACTGAAACATTAATATCAGTACCAATAATTCCTTTGAATCGACTCTTTTGTCAATATTTACGCTATTTACATTCCGCTAAATACCATGTTTCCTTGCATTCAGGATTTTCTTACACCTGAACCTCTCTTCGTTTTCCGCATTTTCGAGTCGCGTTCAAAGTTAAACTCCGCGGTTTCACCTCGGGTTTCACGCTGTACTCGATCTGTTCGCTCGGCGTAAGTAACTCGCCACTCGCCACTCAAAAACGTGAAGAGCACCTACTCAGATTCACTCAACACTCCATGTTGCTCGCTGTAAACGCACCCGCCACCAACCAAGCAAGCAGGTAAGCTCTCAGTCCAGTGAGATATCTGTTCAATGTTTTGCTTGCTGGATGATTTTTTGCGCGAGGTGGCGTGATTTTAGTAAGGCTATCGCAGACGTACCGAAAAGAGAACATTAATTGCTAGTTTTTAGTGTTTCTTTTAGTAATTAGGTTGAATTTCAGCTTGAATTTGTTCTTAAGCACGTATGTTATGATCCATAATCTCGGACAGAATAGACTACGCCAATAATACGGCGTTTAAAGAAATATTTAATGTATATCAATTTTAGTTGTAAATATGTTACAGGAAAGCTAAAAATATGATCAAAAGTAAAGTATTAATATCTAAAATATTTAATTTAAAAATGCATTATTCAAAACGATCGCCATTGATGTCCTTGTGACGGAGGTAGCTCAATTAAACTGCAACTTCACATTGTGAGGCAATGTGCACCGAAATGGCAAATCGAAACAAAACAATATTTAATTACAATAATAATTAAAATAATAAATCTTAGAATAGTAGAGTAAACTAGTACATAAAATTCTTCCAGTTTAATTCAACCTAAAAAATATACAAAATTTTTCCTTCTGAAATTTGTAGTATACAAAATATTTTTATTATTACCTGACTATTGACAGTTGGAACGTATTTAATATAATATAGTTCTACACAAATTTCATATAATATATGTAAAAACTGACAAGAACAAATGCTGACAAGCGTGAAGTTAGTTCCGTGAGATGTTTCGCGCTCTTGTCAAAGTATACCCATTTTTCTCAAAAGCCTTTCTTCTCATTATTGTGCTTTCTTAATATTAATGCTATTTTTGTCACCGAAAGGCTATATAACGATTAATTTATTAATCTTTATTATTACTTTTTCTCCTTTAGTTGAAACTTTACAACAAAATAAAAAACAAAGAAAAATTATTTTTGTATGTAGATAAATAAAAAAATAAATATGTCATCACGCCTTCTACCCGTTAGTGGGTGTGACACTTTGCCATAGCAGATCTTAGTAAGAGTTATATTTTGCGCGTGAAGTGCGGTTACCAGCCCTCAAATCACGGCCCTCAAAGATTTTAGTGGAAGGAGGGTGCCACAAGAGTAATTTTTAATTTGGTGAAAATGTTTGTGGTGGGAAAGCCATATAGATAGTTTTTTAATGCGCTGAAAATTGTTTGTCGCCTGTGGGAATCGAATCCTGTTTTTTAGATTTACAGGCCGACTCGATACCACTGAACCACCTACCCCATAAAAAACAAAATAGTTAAATTTTTGTGGAATATTTTATTGTAATTTAATTCAATTTGAATGAATAGGATGTTAGCAACCATCTTATTTATTGAGAATGTGGTTATGGCATTAAGAAACTATTGAGGAAGTAATAATTAAACTAAAATATCTTTTAAAAGAATTAAGTCATCGTAGGAATCTCCATCTCCATTCCAAAATTATAGTATAATATCCCACATCATAACTTTAATTCATTGTTGGACACGTTATTAGCCAAGCCGTCTCAGAGCTAGTAAACCCGTCTAGCGCGTGCATATTTCACATGCGTAAACATTAATGGCCAAGATTCGTGATTCGTGGTTCCAGTTAACGAATCTTGACATTAGTTGTACTAATTAATGAGGGTACTAACGCTCCGAATACAAATGGCGCTCGCACTCTACGGCCCTTCCTGTTTAGAGCTCATTAAGAGGTGCCACGAATCAACGCCAACGCGACTGCCAGATACATGGGCCCTTAAATCATACGAGTTTTTTGGTCGTAAAGCCGTTACATCGTAACTTACATACGTGGATGCGCAAGACGTGCTTGGGAGACGTCGAGAAGAAGTTACAAAGTTTAAGATGTTCGTGTAGTTTCAGTTGTAGTGATACTCACAGGAAAGTTTTTAGTGGACCTGACGGTGATGCTAAATGTGGTTGCTGCTCATGCCATATTGACTAAATACTTTCCGAGCTGCATTATTTTATTTTAAGATTCAGCGGAAAAGAGTTTTAGTTTTGGAATAAGAGAAAATTGAACTTCAGATCAGGTAGAAGTATTTTAGTAAAGTTTCGTTATGGGGAATTTCATGACAAAATGAATACAAGATTAAAGAGAAATGTCATTACTTTGAATCATTACAGGGTTAGGTAAACTACTAACGGCAAATTGCCAATTAGTTAAACATTGGCTAGCTCAGTGGTATGAAGTCGGCCTGTGGATCCTAAGAACTCTGGTTAGATTCCCACAGGCGACAAACAATTTTCATAATTTTAAAAACTACCCCTGTGGCTCTTCCACCACTAACATCTTTGGGGGCCGTGATTTGATGACTGGTAACCGCACTTCACGCATATTATTTACATTTGACATATAAGTTGATCGGCACCCACAGTACCCCCCTGAAATTTTGAGGTAATATTGAAATTTTAATGTTCGGAACAGTTACAGTACGAGGTGTGGCTATTAAATAACGAGACTGAGGCTGTTTTAACATTTTATTTTGATTCCATACCTATTTACTTATTCTCACTTTCAATATACACCCCTCCTCTATCCCTACAATGCTCCATGCGAATCTTCCATTGTTCGAAATAGTGCTGGAAGTCTTCTTCTGTCAGCTCCTTCAGAACGCGTGCCGATTTCTCTTCCAAAGCTCAAATCTTGTTGTTATTAAGGCATATTTTACCTTAGAAAACAGATAGAAGTCGCACGGTGCAAGATCTGGCGAATAAGGCGGATGGTCCTGTACTGGGATGCTGTACTTGGCAGGAAATCTCTTGACAGACATTGCGGAATGAGCCAGCGCATGGTATTGATGGAGAAACCATGACTTGTCCTTCCACAATTCGGGTACTTCTTTTTCAATAAATTATAAGTTTCAGTAGCAGTTTTGTCAACTTTCATATGAAATTTCACAACAATTCGTTGCTCTAATGTTGCACTTAAAATTTTTTCGGCGAAACAAAAAAACAATTCTAATTAGAACGAATGCTACGGCTATACGGATTTGATTACAGAAGCGAGAGGTACTGCATTCGAAAGAGAAAGCTTCACGCTAGAAAGCTGACGATCGCTGGTGTTTGGCGCAAGCGTACTTCGGCTGTAGCAGCGTCAGTCTCGTTATTTAATAGCCACACCTCGTATATCATCAGGTACTACCAACTGTCTAAAACAAAATGTTGCTTGTCGTAATAAACGCTCTTTCGATACGCAACTGAGCTTCATAATAACATTCTTATGATCGTAAAATAGAAAAAATATTTTTTTCTTCGGCTATACTTCAAAATTAAACGAGATATGAAGATGAACGCGACAGTTTTGAATAGTTTGATTAATTTAACACAAAATGTGAAAATTCAATTTGTTGTTTGTTATTTTATATCTTCAGCTTTGATTAATTTGTCCAAATTGACAGCGACGAAGTATTCCTTTTCATGGATGAACGCAACAAATGAATGTTTTGAAAGTCTACTATGACATTTTAAATCGTTATTATAAATTATCTTGCGAAAATCCAATATCTCAATCAGATGTGGGCACATGTTGTCGAGTTCTCGCGTCATATTGATTAAGTGTTCACCTGTGTACTCGCTAGAAACTCTAAAAATAATTGACTTAGTTCGTAGGACTTCCGCCGTTTGACATTTTTAGTGTGTGCGAACAAATGTTTCTAAGAATAGTTGTGGTTAACTACCACATTTATAAAAATCTATTTTAATGGTGTAATAAATTTGTTATTTTACTCGTTGCGTTTGTAACTGACAAGCCTATCTGAGTTTTTCATTACTTTTGACAATGATGTTCTTTATTAATAATGACGCTTAGTTACGCATCTTGGAAACAAATAGGCAATCAGTTCAGAGAATAATTTAACGTCTGCTTGTATGATCTAATTTTGATAAGTATCAGAAACACTTCAATGCTGCTCTGAATCAACTGGTTAAGACATTGAACCATTTAAGAGTTCTGTATCTTTCAAGCTGGTATCACATCTCTATTATAATGTTGATTCGACGAAATTAAAATAGTGCGGCATATATAAATATGAAATTAAAAATAAATAAATATAAATATATCGTCACGCCTTTTACTCATTACTGGGTGTGGCACTTCCACCGAAGCAGATCTGGGTAAGAGATATATTTATGCGCGTGAAGTGCGGTTACAAGCCGTTAAATCACGGCCCCCAAAGATGTTAGTGGTGGGGGAGCCACAGGGGTAATTTTAAATTGGTGAAAATGTTTTGTCGGCTGTGGGGATCGAACCAGGATTCTTAGGATCCACAGGCCGACTCGTACCACTGAGACATTACCCCATAAAAAAATTGAGATATTTCGATTTCCTGATTCTCAAGCAATTTTGTTTTTAAATGTCGCAAAAGAACAGGTTTCTTGAAATTAACATTTTTAGGATTCGTTTTTCAATCACCGGCTTACTCTCTATTAATGTTAACATTAATCAAGAATAAACCGGTGATTAAAAAACTGGCCCTTAGTGCTGTTAATCGACGAGAAAATTATAATTATAATGGTTATTTATTCATATAGATAACTATAAAAAATAAATAAATATATCATCACGCCTTCTACCCATTACTGGGTGTGGCACTCTGCCGAAGCAGATCTCGGTAAGTGATATATTTTGCGCGTGAAGTGCGGTTACCAGTCGTCAAATCACGGTCCCCAAACATGTGAGTGGTGGAGGAGCTACAGGGGTATTTTTTGAAATTATGAAAATTGTTTGTCGCCTGTGGGAATCGAACCAGGGTTCTCAGGATCCACAGGCCGACTTCATACCACTGAGCTAGCCCCATATAGATAACTAACCTTCAATAACTAATAAATTTATTAATTTTTAGTATATTCTACGAGTATTTCATAACATGAACAAAATTTCTTTGTTTTTATTTATTTATTTATGAATAAATAGTTACAATACTAAATTTGTGCAACACTGTGTTAACCTGTGCAATTTTATGATAAATAAAACATTAAATTTATATTAAATTATTTGTTATTCAACATCACTTACGGGATGAAATAGTTTATTATAATTTTTAATAAAGATTTTTTGTCGACCAATGGCACTAAAAATGTTCAGTTCAAAAAACAGGTCATTCATTTGGCAAACTTTAAGAAAAAAACAAAAATGATTGAGAATCAGGACACCGAAATACTCTCAAAACGTTAGACCTTTTTTAATCTCCTGTATGATTGAAGATTTTCAGTAGCAGAATTAAATTAACTTGTATGAAAGGAATTCTAAATGTTGTTAAAGCGAAAGTGATGTACCAGGATAGAAACGTTTGGTGAAGATTAATTTCAGGATGAATCTAATAAATAAGCGACAAAACTAAAAATATCTTGATTCACAAATTAGAATTTGCAGGTTCAACCGTCATTGTCTTCAACATAAAATAAAAGATGCAATAGTTTCAAATGGTTAGAATTATTCCACTATAAACAATAGGTCTCGTTTACTATAATTGTGATTAATTCTCTTGTGTAGTGTAATAAATAAATGGGTATGTAAATCTTTTGTGTGACTAAACCAAGTTAATTTCGTCTGTTGGGAACATTTTTGGGATTCAAGACGAATGAAGCAACAAATTCTTGATTTATTTTGGGCGTTGTACATAGATGTATGAAGTGTAAAAGCGTTTTTATGCTTTCTCATTTCTCTTTCAACTGCATGTAAACGTTCATTTCTCAGCAGTTCTATCTTTCTGACACCCACATAAATTCTGATGTTAATAATTTTTTATTACTCATTACATTGCTTGCTTAGACTAGACGTCTTAACTACTTCAACCTACACTTTCATTTTTCTTAATCCTACATTCTTCATTCTTTGTCTATTTAATCACTCTTTGTCTTGTCTTTTTTCATTTTCTTTCCTTTTTTTTTTCGTTGTCACCGTTTTTGTCTTATTCAACTTTCTACAATGCTTACTTATGAAATATTATTTTCAAATTATCTTGAATATTTAGTATTATATATTATCGCTATTTCTAAATTATTTTATGGAATTTTTTTCTAATGTCTTAATTTGATTTCAGGCTTAATTGTAGGAAAATAAAATAAAAATTGTAATCAATTTTTCATTTTAATAAGCTACGTTTCGGCTCAAGGTTTTGGCCAGCATAAACAAACAATATTTGTAAGTAAAGACTGAAACATGGATAAATTTGGAGTAGTATTAATTTTTGATTGTCTTAGTTTTTGTTGACTGTTGTGGTTGAAGGTTTGTTATGTAATGAATGATTTTGGTGATACTGTAAGTAAATGAGCTTATATGGAGGGATTTATGAATGTGGTTGAAGTGAGGGTGGGTGTGTTCGGATGAGAATGTTTGGAGAGGACTGATTATTTGATTAATTTAAAGAGTAAATGTTTTATAAATGATTTTAGAGTTCGTGCTACCCCATTTGATGGGATATAGCGTGATTCTATGTATGTATGTATATTGAGGTGTTCACTTCAATTATATTTTATTTTATTAATCATGTCACAAAATGGTTCTTTCAAATTTGATCATATTTTAATAATTACTTATAAGTATGGTTGCTTGATAATGGCAAAAACACATGTGCTGAAATGGCGATTATTAAAATGAAAAATGTATTATATATTTTATTTTCCTACAATTAAACTTGAAATTCTATTGAAATATTTAAAAAAAATTAGACCATTCGGCTTAATAATAAAGAATTTCAGTAACAATATAACAAGAGAGTGAGAATATATTGAAAATAATTTGACAGATCTTTCGAAAACTTGTTGCCAGGCAATAATGACGAAAGCCGGTAGGGTTTGAGTGGTTATTGCCAAATGGCAACAAGTTTGAGAAAGATACTGAAGAATTATTTTCTAATTTATTGAACTCTCGAGCTATATTTATTTAGATTATTTTTTGACTTAGCTGTTGAGGTCGCTTAATCCAACTTAAAAGATTTTGAACTTGATCAGTATCGATTGATTACGTAGTTATTTATTCTTGGAAGTTATTTCAAAAATTTGTTGGTGTATTTCTGTATCTGAAATGGAACTAAATCGATTTTTTCACACATTTTACTTGACGCGTTGACAGTTTTATATAATTATTTGACAACTACATATCATTTGTCAACAAAAACAAAAGTTACAGTTACATTCCCGGGAATAATCACAAGAGCTTTATTCTCAGTATAATAATGAAAGAAATGATTAAGACGCAGATACGTGTCATACAATGAAGCATTTTATTGGTTTTGAGAAACGTCAAAAAATAATCAAGACAATTAGAGAAAATTGATTTAAATGAAAGATATGGAGAACTATATTTTCTATCTCCTTCATTTTAAGTACTTTCCACAAATAATTTAAAAATGTTTATCAGCGAAAAATATTCAAAAGATGTATTAATATTACACATTTTTATTAGATTCGAAAACATTTTATTTCGAAATAAAAACAAATTTTCTGTAAATAGCTTAACCGTTTCTTGTAATATGTTATTAATATCTTGCACTATATTAAACTTCTAGTTTGTTTGAAAGAACACGAAAAATATTCCGAGAAAAAATCGTAAAAATATTCAAGAAATGATGAATCCATTAAGGCGACAGGTGAACTAACCAATAAATGTAAGAAACTCTAAACGTTCGTTCAGTTCACGCCACATGCTGAAATGTTTCGGAACGGCTTAACGATATTTGTGTCAAAAAATTATGTTGACACTTGTTTTTTGTAACCGCTCTGCGTGTGACAAGCTTTATTATCAAATAGCATCGCTTGACGTTTATTTTAATACTTGTCACATGTCCCCCGACAGATCGTGTTCGTTCATCAGCCACTCTGTTTTTAATTAACTGTTACACAGGATTAAAGTTTGACATAATGAAATCTATTATCTTTTGTTTGTTCATTTTTTCAGTTTTTAAGCTTGGTTCATTTTCATTTTATTAATGAATTCGGACTGTTCAATTTCATAGGCTGATGAAAGTTTACATAATGTTGCGTTGCGTTTATTTTTAGTAGTTTATATTTGTTTAGTTTATTCAGAATTAAAATAAATAAAATTAATTTGATAGTGTAAACATAAATAAAATAAAAATAAATATACGAGTATCATTACGCCCTTTACTCATTACTGGGTGTGGTAGTCTACATATCAAAAATACTATACAGTGGTGTGCTTAGCGTTACATCATTCGAATCCGAAAATTCCAAGTTCGAATCCCACCCAAGCTAATAATGTATGAACTACCACACTGCGGTTTGGTGAGTCCGGATCCTGTACTGTAATTGGAATTTAGTTAGTTGCATAAATACCTATCCCATAAACAGCTATTTACATAACAAGTGCGCGAAGACATACTTTGAACATGAGCGCAATTTTAAAGCACGAGCGAAGCGAGTGTTTTAATTTGCGCGAATGGTGCAAATGACGTCTTCGTACACGAGTTTTGTACAATGTTTTTTGTAAAGTTAATATTCTTAAATGTTTTATAACCAATAAAACACAAGTGTAATACAAAATTTTATCCACAACTCATAATTATAGATATCGAAGAAGATTGGTCGCAACGTTTAACTTTGATTCAGTTTTATATAGTTTCTCAAAATACGGTAGATCATGAAGTGGTTGCTAACTAGCAAGTTGTTTACAGTGTTTTATGGAATATAAAACACTAGAGTTTTATAAATAAATAATCATCACGCCTTCTATCCATTACTGGGTGTGGCACTCTGCCGAAGCAGATCTCGGTAAGTGATATATTTTGCGCGTGAAGTGCGGTTACCAGTCGTCAAATCACGGCCCCCAAAGATGTTAGTGGTGGAGGAGCCACAGGGGTAGCTTTTGAAATTATGAAAATTGTTTGTCGCCTGTGGAAATCGAACCAGGGTTCTCAGGATCCACAGGCCGACTTCATACCACTGAGCTAGCCACCCCATAATAATAATATAATTTTATAATTTAATTTAATTAATTACTAAATATTTACTTAGAAAATAATAATTTAATTAATATTATTTTTATTATATAAGTTGAGTCGGCGAGATTTGAACCGGTTAACTCTAGCTTGACAAATTTAATATATTTTATAGGGTTATGATTGTCTTCTCGTTCCTAAAAGATATTCGGCTGTATCATGTAACACATCGTTAATAATAAGCGACATCGATAACTTTTTTTAACTTTGGCAACATCGGTTTCGTTTTGACGTTTGTCAAATTTTTATTCATATAAATACAAATTTGACAAACGTTAAGACAAAACCGGTGATGCCAAAGCTTGTCAAATTTATCGACGTCGCTTATTATTAAAGATATGTTACATGATACAGCCGATAAAAACTTATTTATTTGTCGATAACTCTTTTAGATTTTTTAGGAGTCAATAAAAAATTATCTAATTATGTAAGATTCGTTTTTTTATAGCTCATTTAAGTATGATAATAAAGTAAATAAAGTGTTTAAAATTGCTCCTAAGGTTTAAACTTACTATCAAACTTTTATAGTAACATTTATTAACATAAATTGACGACAACTTGCGCGAAACTTTGCACTTAAAATTAATTGTTGTTTGTTATACGGGTATAATTAGCTACACTTAATTTTACACGTCTCTTACCGTCGTACTATTTATAAAGGCGTGAGCGAATCGCTGATTCATCCTGTTGTCACATTAGACTGTATTTTGTAGCTACACCTTCTCCCACGGCACAAATAAAACTTTTTAATCCTTTTGTTGCGCTTATAGTGCTCTGTTCCTCTGTTCACACCTCTGAATTGATTCCATTTATTGACGTGTCAGTCAAGTAGACGAGATAAAAGAATAACGATCATCACGTGCTACAAAACAAACAACCGCGCTGATGCTGCAAGATTTCCTAGAAATTTCGGAGGAAACTTTTTCCATTTTTTAAGAGAAAATATTTGTTTATTATTTTACGAGTGCATCGTTAAAATTCTAGTAATACGGAGTGATCAGAAGTAAGTGTTTCAGTTGGCAATTAAAATACTACTTGAAATTGGTAAGACTGAAATATAAAATTATTTTCTGTTGTTGAAACTGACATTGAAAAATTTAAATGAATAAAAATCGTTGTTTTTCTGACCAACATCTTTTTATTTCTTAACATTTACTCACAGAGCAATAATAATAAGTATTTCTATCATTCAATCTATTTGTATTTATTATAAAACTGACATGTCAAATAGTATTTTCGCCTTTATCTGACGCTGTGTCAACTGTAGAATAAAAAGATCCCCAGAATTGTATTTCCAACTGAAACACTTACGATCACTCGGTAGCACGAGGTGTAGCTATTAAATAACGAGACTGATGCTGTTTTAACATTTTATTTTGATTCTATACCTATTTACTTATTATCACTTTCAATATACACCCCACCTCTATCCCTATAATGCTCCATGCGAATCTTCCATTGTTCGAAACAGTGCTGGAAGTCTTCTTTTGTCAGCTCCTTCAGAACGCGTGCCGATTTCTCTTTCAAAGCTCAAATCTTGTTGCTATTAAGGTAAATTTCACCTTAGGAAACAGATAGAAGTTGCACAGTGCAAGATCTGGCGAATAAGGCGGATGGTCCAACACTGGGATACTGTAGTTGGCTAAAAATCTCTTGACAGGCATTGCGGAATGAGGCATCTCATTGTTTTGATGGAAAAACCATGACTTGTCCTTCTACAATTCGGGTACTTTTTTCAATAAATTATAAGTTTCAGTAGCAGTTTTGCCAAGTTTCATGTGAAATTTCAGAACAATTCGTTGCTCTAATGTTGCACTTAACATTTTTTCGACGAAACAAAAAAAAACAACTCTAATTAGAATGAATGCTACGGCTATATACGGATGTAACGTTTAACGTTGACTCAGTTTTATATAGTTTCTCAAAATATGGTAGATCATGAAGTGGTTGCTAAGTAACAAGTTGTTTACAGTGTTTTATGAGCGATATAATTCATCTGAAATCAGTGTAATAATGTCTTTATTATATATAAGTTGTGGATAAAAATAATACTTTTGTATTCAAGAAATTACAAATCCCCCATTTGCAGTGCGCGTACAGCACAAATTTATTTTAAAATAGTAGGTAATATATTTCCAGACGTAATAATGTACTAAAATAGTCAAAGTCTACAGAAGACCATATTACCCTACAAGAATGAAAAAAGGATCTTTGAACATTATTCAGAACTATTTAGCCATGGACAAATTATTGTCTATGGTTTATTGCAGATTGCGTAGTAGAATACATCGACACCAACATCAACAATGTCTTGTTTCTATTCCTTCCTTGATCCTTGCCGACGTCTGATGGATTAATGTGTCAACTGTCTTTTATAGTCGGATACACAAACGCGTTCTGATCGGGTTTCCAATACATTGAGCCTAGAGGCGCTCAACTAAAAAGCGGATAAATCATATGCGTTATAGTTTTTTATCGGCGTGAACTTTCTATTTATATTTTTTCGGCTACATATTTTATGAGGTAGTAGGTAGGCCAATATAAGTTGAGCAGACGGTGTATTATCCTATGAAATATAAATAGGAGCTGCTGGTTTTGAATACAGATTTGTGGTGGGTGATAGAGGGTGAAAAATATATTTCGCGATAAATTATATGTAGTTGTTTTCTACGGATTTGAAATCAATATCTTTTAAAATTAATAATAAAATAATAATATGTTACATAACAAGCAAAGTCTTCTTCTGTCAGCTCCTTCAGGACGCATGCCGCTTTCTCTTTCACGCTCAAATCTTGTTCCTTTTAAGGCAAATATCACCTTAGGAAACAGATAGAAGTCGCACGTTATAAGATCCGGTGAATAAGGCGGATGGTTCAACACTGGAATGCTGTACTTGGCTAGAAACCTCTTGACAGACATTGCGGAATGAACCAACGCATTGTCTTGATGGAGAACCCATGACTTGTCCTTCCAAAATTCGGGTACTTCTTTCAATAAATTATAAGTTTCAGTAGCAGTTTTTCCAAGTTTCATGTGAAATTTCACAACAATTTGTTGCTCTAATGTTGCACTTAACATTTTTCCGACAAAACAAAAAACAGCTCGAATGAGAACGAAAGCTACGGCTATACGGATTTATTTACAGAAGCAAGAGGAACTGCATTCGGAAGAGAAAGCTTCACGCTAAAAAGATGATGGTCGCTGGCTTTTGCCGCATGCGCACTTTTTCTGTAGCAGCGTCAGTCTCGTTATTTAATAGCCACACCGCGTATTTGCAGTATAGGGGGAGCTGCATTTTATAATATAATACAAATCACTCATACACAGTATTATATTTTTGGATAAAAATTTAAATCAACGAGAGTTATATTCACGAAAATATAATGATGAACTCTCGAAACCTATACGAGTATAAAAATGGCTAGACAGTATAAATGTTATCATAATTATCGGCAATCGTAGCCTAGTGGATAAAAGCGATCTAAAACTTGCGTTCCTTAATTAGCAAGCAAGAGGTCGTGCGTTTAAATCTCACTGACTTCTACTTATATCAAAAAAACTACGATTATTTTTGAGTGGTTCGGATTCCACTATAAGCTGCAGATCCTCTGTACTGTAATTGGGATTAAGTTCCTCTTTTGCACAGTAACAAAATTAGTAAATAACGTCCGCAGTTGTACAAATCAATTCATCCGTCCCATGTAACATATTACGCGATTCCAGTAGCGTTGACAGAGGAAACACGAACGAGTCAATGGCGTGCGTGGCCGCTGTTTCGTGTAAGCCACACACGGCCGCGAGACCGCCGTGAACAGTTACACCGCCAACGAACCGATCTGTCTGTTTGCGGACGATTCAAAACGCCGACAAATTAAACTGTCGTCCCGGACCATAATTCACTCGCGCGGTTCGTGGATATTTCGCTCGAGGTTCAGAGAAATCTCAGAGTTACGCTGATTGTTTTAGGAGCAAGAAGCAATGAAGATTCGTTCTAGAATTTTATTTTAAAATGAACTGCTATTTTAAAGTAGTTGGTATTATTTTGAAACGAGTCAAGGTGTGACTACGGAGTCATTTCATTAAATAGTATATTATAATACTATATTAACATTAAATTAAAATTAGAGTGTTTACCTGCAATTGTGTAAAATTCACTTTCAAAAACAAGCGTAGAGACGACACTCCCTTCTTTTCTTATCTTTTTTATTCGTTTTCTGATCTTACATTGCGTGTTTAACTGCAATTGTGTGGAATTCACTTTCAAAAACAAGCGTAGAGCGACACTCCGTTCCTTTCTTATCTTTTAATTCGTTTTCAGTTCTTACGTAGAGTGTTTAACTGCAATTGTGTGGAATTTACTTTCAAAAACAAGCGTAGATCGACACTCCCTTCCTTTCTTATCTTTTAATTCGTTTTCAGTTCTTACGTACAGTGTTTAACTGCAATTGTGTGAAATTCACTTTCAAAAACAAGCGCAGAGCGACGCTCCCTCCCTTTCCTATATTTTTGTTTCATTTTCAGTTACTGCATTGTGTGGACTTTTCTTTCATATACAAGTGCAGGCTATCGCTTTCATCTTTTCTAATCTTGTAGATTCGTTATTAGTTTCGTTATTAGATTCGTTGTTAGGAGTAAACGTGAGTAATTTGAGATGTTTTATCCATATGTTATGTACGTTGAAGAAAGAAAATGAATAATAAGTGAATAGGAATGATGTGATTGAAGGTTTGTTGTGTGATAATAATTTCGAGTGTAATAAATGAATGAGTTTATATGGAGTGATCTATGAATGTGGTTGAAGTGAGGGTGTTTTGTTTGGATGAAAATGTTTGACGAGGGCTGATTGTTTGATGAGTGTGATGAGTGAATGTTTTATGAGTGATTTTAGGGTTCGTGCTATCCCATTTGTACGTATTATGGGGTAATGGCTCAGTGGTATCGAGTCGGCCTGTGGATCCTAAGAACCCTGATTCGATCCCCAAAGCCGAAAAACATTTTCACTACATTAAAATTACTCCTGTGGCTCCCCAACACTATCATCTTTGGGCCCTGTGATTTGATGGCTGGTAACCGCACTTCTTGCGCATAAATATATCATTTACCGAGAGTGCCACACTCAGTAATGGGTAAAAGGCGTTATGATATATTTATTTTAAATTATACCAATGTATGATAACAATATATCACAAAAAATCGTTTAAGAATGAGGCTCATTCTAGAATCAATATGCGTATGAGAATATGTTATTGTAATGCCGAAACAAAGAAAGCAGTTTATCGATTAATGTAAAGACAATAAAACAATGAAACAAATAACAGTTTAAAATACACTCGAACAGAATAGCGGAAACCATAACAAATTTTCCAGAGTTATGGAGCAACTAACAAGCAGTAATAAAACAAAAACAAACAAATACAGCTTTTCTAATAATAAATTTAATGTTGCACTGTTCTGCAAGTCTCATCGAATATGTAAGAATCTATTTTTACTAACCCTGAGGTCGACATGGTATCCACGTATCCACTGATGACACACGGCATATCACGCAATGTTGACTTTTCGCCGAGAATTCTCATTCTTATTTCAAAGTCGGCTGCTCGCCCTCTTCAACTGTCGAACTCGGATTTGTAAAATAAGCTTTCAGTTGCCGAATATCCACGAGCGAGTGAGCACAGTTCATCCTTCACTGCTGCAGAGTCGTAATGTGATCCTGCCCGCCGAAGGCTTACTTACAGCGATACAGCGTGGCCGAGAACCTGCAGATGTGGATGCATGATAATCAAATCACAACATCGTTGAGAAAGAATAAGTTAAACTTTATTGTTGGTATCTGATATCTGATATCTTTTACTTATTCGCAAAGTTATGGTTGAGTAATTTGAGTGTGTTTATTTTTGAAGATGGTGAATTTTATTTTTCTAAAAACTAACAATTTTATAAACAGATAATAGAGAGCTAGGGTGCAAAATGATGTCTCATTTATTCCAGTGACAGAAATGGTTTTTTTAATAGATTATGTCATGATAAACATGAAAAAAAGAAAATTAGATTTGGGAACGGGTGGAAACTAAAGATGGCGCCGATGTGAATGCGCAGATTTTAAGAGTGGTTGTTGACATATTTTTTACAGGCTAATTTTCAGTTTAAATGATAGATTTTGGTATAATTATGTAATTAAAATGGTAGACAGAAATTTTAGCCGGTGACGCATGCGCAACAAAACCGGTCAAAGTAGGCAATTTTTATAGTGTTGTGTGACAAATTACTACTAGTTCATGACAAAAAAATTATTGACAGAACTTATTGCTCGTTGCTTATTGGTGACAGAAGCTCTGAAAGTGGACTAGTGTAGGGATCAACAACCACCTATTAAATCTGCGCATTCACGTCGGCGACATTTATAGTTGCCACCCGTTCCCAAATCTAATATTCCTTTTTTCTTGTTTATCATGATATAATCTATTAAAAAATCAATTTCTGTCACTGGAATACATAAATGAGACATCATTTTGCACCCTAGCTATCAACTATATTATAGCGCTGTTGCAATACAGGTATACTGCCTCCAAGTAGTTCGAACTAAAATACAATTTATAAAAAGGGCTTAAACACTTCTTTTTGGCCCTAGGGCCATAAAAGAGTAATTCCTATGGATACATAAATAAAATGTAAATATTTTATTCTGCAAAATGTCATTTAGACATATAACCTATGTACATATTTTAATCTTTTGAACATATAATTAAATGTTATTTTATTGTGCATAAAATATTGTATGCATCACGAGTGAAAGTAGCATTTCTGACCCTGAGCATTTTATTAGTCCTCGACGTTTTGCGCCTCGTACTAATAATCATGCCGCGGGCCAGAAACGCCTGTTTTCACCCTTGATACATAAATAACTATTCCTTTATGTAATAACAGAAAGGAAGCTCTGATTGAAATTGTTAATTAATTATGATTCCCTGCAGCATCCTTATATTTACATTTAATTATAAAACGATATATAAATTATGTGCTGAGAAAATTAAATAATACTTTCTAATAAAAATAATCTCTGTAATATGAAATATATTACGGAAGACCCTTATAAAACTCAACATAGCTACGCGTGTACATCAAAAAGTAAAGCCGAAGAATTTAGTAGGAGATGAAAGCAGGGTCAGACTTACCCTTATGGCGGTGGGGAGCTTCATCATATCTCACAGGGTAAAACTGTAAAGGGTGGGAGAAAGCCTATCATCTCGTTCGCGCGTAATCGTCGATTCCGCGCCATCCACTCTGTGACGTGTTGCCGTTCTTCAATTTTTTCTCGCGCAGCACCCTCGTGATTTTCCCTGCACACTCTTAATCACATTTCCTTATTTATTGCTACTTTCCCGGATCACATCAAATGTAGACCTGCCATATTCATTTTTATTTGATGCCTTAGGCCTGCCGTAACAATTTTACTCATAAAGTTTGACTATTAAGTTCACGAACTCACCGCGGCACGGTCACTACATAAATTATTTTTGAATTTCACTGTGTTTTCTATCATACTTCTTCTTCTTTACTGGCGCTACAGCCCGAGTCGGGCCTGGGCGTACCGGGCACACCGAGCCGCAGTTTTTACGCTGCCGTACTGCCGGTTTTCTGAGTCGATGTTACTTACTTTTAAGGCATATGTATAAGTGACTAGCTTATAGCGCCCGAGTATGAATAATACAAGTAACTGTATTTTTTATTTTTAACGACAAATCATACTTTGTCGATAGGCGGATTCGAACTGACGAACCTTGGTTCGGATGACGTCACAGTATGCTAAGAGATGTGCATTAACACGCTCGGCCATTTCTATCATACTAACTTTCTCATAAGCGCCGACTACATGGCAATTTCGACACTTCGAGTCACACACGAAAAATTTTGAGGGACTGCGCCCCCATACCAAACTTTTGAATTTCAGGCATCAACTATTATGTGGGGTAGTGGCATTGAGTCGGACTATGGATTTCAAAAGCCGGGTTTGATTCCAATAGCTGAAAAACAATTTTCACCACATGAAAAATTATTCCTGTGGCTTCCCCTCATCCCACGTAAGAATGCAGCATAACTAAGTATGGGACGTATTTGACTTTAATTGTTATTGGCTCTCAAAATGTTAAGTTTACACAGTACGAACAACATTGATAGCAGTTTGGTACTGCCGCATCAAATTAAAAATTTCTGTTGGTGAATTGTAAATAAAAAGTAAAATAAAAATAAATATATCATCACGCCTTTTATCCATTACTGGGTGTGGCACTCTGTGGAAGCAGATCTCGGTAAGTGATATATTTATGCGCGTGCAGTGCGGTTAGCAGTCATCAAATCACGGCCCCCAAAGATGTTAGTGGTGAGAGAGCCACAAGGGTATTTTTTTTTAAATTGGTGAAAATGTTTGTCGGTTTGGGGGATCGAACCAGAGTTCTTAGGATCCACAGGCCAACACGATACCGCTGTGCCATTGCCCTATTGTAAATAAATTGTTTATATAATTTTTTTTAAGTGATAGTCATTGTTTCATCGTTTACGTTAGCATAATAAAAATCTGCGTAGTGCATAGTAAAAGTAAAAATTTCGGATGCTAAGATAAAGTGTAATTCTTATTAATATACAAAAAAAAAATGACAAACTGTCACTTTTCGCAGTTACAAACTATTAATCGACGATTTTTCCTGGTACAATCATCAATAACATCATTTAAAAACCTCACCTCATCCTCCGAAATTAAAGTACGATGAATTATTTTCATCACAACGTTTCCTTTCAGTCTATCTTCGCACATTAAAGAATGGGTGATTTTATTCTTTTTAGGGTGCTAAAAGATCATCTAATTAAACATATCTTTGATGGTAAAGTTAAGAATAAAAGAAAAAATAAGTTAAATATACGTTTGAAAGGATGTGAAAATGCTAGAATAAATACGAGAAGCACAATGAAACCGGATGTGACCAAAGTTAATTACCACATATCACATATTGTATTTTTGCGTTCTAAAAATTTTTGTTTAAAAATTAGTGACCAAATGGTATAATGACGAGCATTATCGGATGAATTTTTTTACCGTAAATTGTATGTATTTTAGTTTTTTATATTTTTTGTGCCGATGAAAACACATCACGTTTTTGTTTTATTCGTAGATGTTTTTGTTCCATTCGGGCTGTTTTCACATTTATGTGATTAATACGGCAAGCCTATCTGACAGACTTTGAGTTATTTTGACAATGCGTGTTAACACTGGCCCGCTTGTCATCTATTTATCTCGCTTGTAACTCGTAGGGGATGTTCCATTCGGCTATTCACGGTGATCGCATCGACAGAATCTATCGTTCAATTTCTTTCAGGAAATTAGAACCATAATTATTTTTTTGGATGGCTTACGTTTCATTTTGTTGCAATATTGTTTCTTGTTTACACGTTGTAATATAATTGATGTGTTCATGCCACGCGGACTTATATCCAAGCCGTGGAAAAGCCACTTGGACTCAGCTTCCTCCCACGACAATGTGCATTCGGTATAAAATCGTTCTGTATAAGATATCCCTTACGTTCGCAAGTCAAGTTTCATTCATTTATTTAAATATTGATAATTTTCTTGGTAAGGCTCACTTCGCTCTCGTTTTAAACAAATAAACCCTAAGCTCGCAGAACGCACGCTCCCCACAAGAAAACCGTCTATAGTTAGGCCAGAAACTGTACTTTTGAGTGCGAGCATATTTTTACAGACCGAGGCTTACAAAGTGCGAGTACTCGCAAAACAGTTTCTGAAAATGGATCTAAAATCGCTAACCTCCAAGCACGACATTGACAGTCAGCCTCATAATATCGTAACATTCCTACTTTTACAAGTTGGACTCATCCAGCTGAATTTTGGTGTCTGCGGCATATTACACTATAAATATTATTTATTAAAGATAGGTTAATTATCTGTATACATATTTGGTATTGATTGTGTACAGTAATTGAAAATTTAATTATAGTTATTTACATTTTAGTTTACAAAGCATAAATTATCTCAAAAATTAGTAAAAATTTCTAACCTCCAAGCACTCACTGACACTAACAGCTAGTGATGTCAATTCTAACACATGGTTTCTGAACGATTTTGTGATATGTATGTAATACTGTAGGTTGGAAACTGTACTTTTGCGAGTACTGGAGAAACAGTTTCTAGACGCGTAATAATACATAACATTTTTCGCGCCGATGAATGAGATTATTGATTTATAATTGCTAAAAATCTTTCTCGTAGTTTTTACAGAACGGCGTATGGTAAGCATATAGTTTTTACCAAACGGTGTACAGTAAACACATAGTTTCCTAAAGGCGTTCGGTTAAAACTTGATTTTCGAACTGCGTTCGATAAACATATAGTTTCCGAACGATTTTTAGATATGTAATACTGTTAATGTCAAACGGAGGCGTGAAAAAACCTATACAGAACGATTTATGCTGAATGATCATTGTAGTGAGGAAAAGATTAATCCGAGTGGCTTTTAGCTCGCATCGTTTTTCGACAGCGTGGATATTAGTCCGCGTAGTTTTAGTCAGTGTTACATAGTAATTAATTAACGATATTAATTGCCATATATACTATATTAAGGTAGAAGGTATACAAAACAATATAATTGTAATTGTAGAATAACACAATGTAGGTACTTGATAGTTGAACTCCAGACGCCCACTCTGCGTTGTAGTGAAATAGAAAATACGAAATATGAAACAATCTTGCAAAGTATCTATAAATAACAAATATTATACTCCAGTTCTACATTTACCTCATGAGTACAAACAACGATTTAAACTACGAGACCAAAACATAACACATAATTTCACCTTTCAGTTTGTGGCGCCAACGTTTACAAATATCTGTAATGCATTGTGTTTTAGTGCTGCTGCTGCTGCTGCTACTGAAAATCTGTGCTTAAGACATCTTATTTCGTGAACTAAAATTATTTTAAATCTGGTATTCTGTTCTTCAAATATATTTTACTGAAAATAGACAGTATAATAGTGAAGTAAGAATTAATACTGGGTGTTCCATTTTAATCCGCCAGTAGCGATAATTCTGAAACATTGCATTGAATCAAAAAGTGTTCCAAATGAAAAGTTAATGGTTCTGAGGGGGACATCTGATGCCGTAGACTTTGCCCCCCCAGCCCCCCAAGGGGGGCGGGAACAGGGGGCAACTTTAAAATCTAAAAATGGAAACCCCTATTTTTTATTGCAGATTCTGATAGAGGGTTAAAAAGTATGTAAGTTTTATCCGAAACATTTTTTTTATTGGTCGAGAGATGGCGCTGCAAATGTAAAAGTTAGGTTTTTTTTTAATTAAATTGCGAAAATCGTAACGTAATTAACTGTTATTATTACTTAAGACTTACTCACAACCTTACAAGGTTGTTTTTTTCTCAGCCTGCCCAAATACTACATTTACATTTGCAGCGCCATCTCTCGACCAATAAAAAAAATGTTTCGAATAAAACTTACATACTTTTTAACCCTCTATCAGAATCTGCAATAAAAAATAGGGGTTTCCATTTAAGATTTTAAAGTTGCCCCCTGTTCCCGCCTCCCTTGGGGGGCTGGGGGGGGCAAAGTCTACGGCATCAGATGTCCCCCTCAGAACCATTAACTTTTCATTTGGAACACTTTTTGATTCAATGCAATGTTTCAGAATTATCGCTACTGGCGGATTAAAATGGGACACCCAATATAATTTTAATGGTTTATTAAAATGGAAATAAAAAATAAATAAATAAATATATCGTCACGCCTTCTACCCATTACTGGGTGTGGCACTCTGCTGAAGCAGATCTCGGTAAGTGATATATTTTGCGCGTGAAGTGCGGTTACCAGTCGTCAAATCACGGCTCCCAAACATGTTAGTAGTGGAGGAGCCACAGGGATAACTTTTTCAAATTATGAAAATTTGTCGCCTGTAGGAATCGAACCAGGGACCTCAGGATCCACAGGCCGACTTCATACCACTGAGCTAGCCATATTAAAATGGAAGAAAGTTCAAAAAACGGACACACGTTTTGGGAAAGATATTAATATTGAAAGTAGAACCTATAAACAAGAGAATTTAAATTTGAAATCAATTATTTAAAAAAAATGGAAAGTGATATTACAACTAATTCAGAAGTAGACTAAAACGAAATAAAGAACTTATTATATATTGCAAATCATTCTTGAGGCAAATTATAGTCCGGTTGCATAAAGCGATGTTTATTATGTTATTGACTAACAGTTAAAAGTTAACAATGGCCAAGATGGTTGACACCACATTTTACATATTTAAAAAAAAATAATATGTTATAATTAATTAATATCAGCACTAAAATAATAATGGCAAAACAATATTTATAACAAATAATTGTTAGTTTAATGCATAATAAATTATAACGTTTTAATATGTTGAACTGTCACAAATTTTGATATCTCTTAGATGCTTTTTGTTTTAATTCTAATTCAACATTTTCATATAGTTAATTAATTGACAACATTTTATGCAACCGGACCTAAGTATGCCAAATAGAAACAAACTTCATTAAGTAACTTCTTTTACAATTAAGATTTTATTTCTATTTCTATTTCTGTTTTCTCTCCCTGCAATTCTGGTCTCTTTCGTGTCTCCCGCCCATTTATTTCCAACCTCTACCCATTCCCGCATCACGATTCCCGATAACGTCACTACTGTCCAGTGACCGGGCAACCGATAAGAATAACAACGACAGTGGGATGTCACATCACCCTGACACCCCGGGTTCGCGCCTCGTTCACCCCTCGCCTCGCTTACCGCCACGGGGTTGATCTGAACGCTGAGGGTTGAATGGGAATATCGATTGGGGATGCGTTGGGGACACAAAGGACAACGTCAAGACCGGTGCAACGCAAGAATTGCACTGATGAATGGAGGATTGAGATAATGTTTAGTTTGATTTGTACTTTATTTGGATATTTAAATATGCAACAACTTATAGTTTTCTTTGTATATATTTTCATAAAAACTAGGCATTAGTGCTGTCATGAAAAATGTACGTATTTTTCCCGATGGCAAACTTTGTTTCAAAATAATTGAAGAACGATTTACAGTTAAAAAAATATTATATTTTTGGTAACTTGTTTGTTGGAAGTATAAATATGCATATTGATGAGTTATGTAAAGATACTTTACGCATATGTTACGTAAACTATTTTTTACGTCCGAAAATATCAAGAAAAATATACAAATTCATAAAACAAATGTTATTCTCATATTCAAATAAAAAAATCTATTTGATTGAATTAATGAGTAAAACATATTTTCAGTACGCTTCAGTAATTATTTTACACATTGAATAATTATTTTCGGTTAGTTCAATCTACGTTCAACCAATATATGTTTTATTTGTAATCAAAACAATCGAAGTAAATAAACAAAAATTTCTATTGGAGTCTGTTATTTCTACATGAATCATCATATTTTAGTCAAAAATTAGTGAAAATATCTTAAATTTATCTTTTTAAGCACACGATAATATATTTTTTCTACGACTGCTATGAAAAGTTGATGCTTTCAGTTGTCATCGTAAAGTTGATGGTTACTGAGTAACGAACAATAAAATACTTTACCGCGCGTCTCCTATAGCAACAAGCAGTAAAATACTTCACCGTTCACTTAGAAGAATATAAATTGTTGCTGAAATCTTAGTTTATTTAATAATAGAAAAAAATATATATATATCATCACGCCTTCTACCCATCACTGGGTGTGGCACTCTGCTAAAGCAGATCTCGGTAAGTGATATATTTTGCGCGTGAAGTGCGGTTACCAGTCGTCAAATCACGGCCCCCAAACATGTTAGTGGTGGAGGAGCCACAGGGATAGCTTTTTCAAATTATGAAAATTTGTCGCCTGTGGGAATCGAACCAGGGACCTCAGGATCCACAGGCCGACTTCATACCACTGTGCTAGCCATCCCATATTTATAATAGGTACTCACAAAATCTAAAATATATGTTAGATTCATTTTTACACTTTTACAAATATTATACATGAAGTTTGCTGCGCTATGATTTGAAGTTGAACCTGAACGCAGCTGAGCAGCAGTGCAACTTAATGAGAATGAGAGATGTTAAAATTGAAAATACAGTTTTGACAGTTTTGTATATTTATTCCGGAACTTGAAATGGTGTTTGATAAATTTGAGGATAAATTAGATTCTATGATATTGTCGTTAGAATTTGCAGTTAGTACGCCAATCACTATTTTCTGAGATTTTTGAGCACATTTTTTATTTATGTGTGAAAATTTATAACAAACAATGATTGTTGGTAACAGAATTTTTTAATTATTTACTTGGATACTAATATCGTCATGGTTACATACAATACAGAAATTGGTGCAACGTGAATTGAACTAGCCCATATTATTTAAAAAAAAATTTTAGTAAGTAAAGTCGTAGAAAAAATTATGTGTGTGCCTCAAGCGTAAAGTATCTTTATTGATCTCGCTCTTTTGCAGCTCTCGCTTCGCTCGCGCTTCAATTATCGAGCACGAGCAATAAAGATTCACTTTACGCTCTTGATACACAAATAACTATTACGCGCGTTGCCATGGAAGATGTCCAGTAAAGTGTTAATTCGCTTGTTCCTTAGTAACTATCAACGTTGAATACTGAAAGCATAAATGTGAACGTTTCATAGAAGTCGTAGGAAAATTCATAAATAAAAATATAATTATGTTTAAATAGTTCGGATTTTATTATATTCTGTGCATTCCTAAGTACATTTTTTGTAATTGAGATTAATTTCCTTTTGTAAATAAATAAATGAATCTTTGCTTAAATAAAAGATTGTCCCAAGATAGATTGCTATTTCCATCTATCTTAAAAATAAGTAATAAAATCAGTTATTTGTGAGATACACAGAAACTATTATGTTTGTATTTCTTTTTACTGAATGCAATGCATAATACGTTTGTGTAAATAGAATATCTTGCTGAAATCGATAAAAATATGAAAGGCAGATATTGTAAATGCAATAAATTATGCAAGTCGTGGACTTCAACTTGTTTCATGCTACAACACACTGTAATGCAAAAATCCGATTACCATTTTGAATACATTACAGAATAATCAAACAAGACTTTCAATAAATAATGTACCAACTTTTTGTTTCAAGAAAATGTCTACCAATAATGCAGAAAATATTGTCTCTGCACCAATATTGCACTCATGCATCCCCTACGAAAATCGTTTTCCGAGAAGAAAAAATCTGGTGTTACAACATTCGGCTCCGTAATATAACTTGAAATCGTTCACGTAAAAACTTTATCCCATCAGCGGGTAAACTTACGAAACAATACTTTAAATCAAAGCGTCATTACGAGCTCGTCAGACTTCCGCCATCAATATCGCTTACGATGCAACAGATCCCCGTAAAGAAATCGCCGCGTTGGCAAAAACTATCTCCAACCAACCAAGTATCGCTCTGAGAAACTAATGAAATTTCTTGCGACTTGGGATCGTGTAAGTTTTGCACGGAAATCTCCGATATAGCACCGGCTAGCACTAACTAACGTTTCCGATCACGTTTTTCTAGTTGCAATGTCGGGTGTCGAGGCAGTCGTGTCGTTCGATCACCGTGTTGGGGTAATCGTCGCAGATCGAACTTCGGAAGAATGCTCTTCGAGTTTTATACGTGGTTATTGAAAATTACTGCAGGAACAACAATTGCATTTAACATCTTGAAGTTAGAGGTTATCTTTTAATTTGTTGTCTCTAAAATTAATAAGGTAACTAAATGGACAAGTGCTATACTGGGATTTTAAATAAGATTGCACTAATAGTAGAGAAAATTTGAGTAAATGGCACAGTGGTATCGTGTCGGCCTATGGATCCTGAGAACCCTGGTTCGATTCCTACAGCCGACAAACATTTTCACCACATTAATACTACTCCTGTGGCTCCCCCTCCACTAACATCTTTGGGGGCCGTGATTTTACGACTGGTAACCGCACTTCACGCGCAAAATATATTACTTATTGAGATCTGCTTCGGCAGAGTGCCACATCCAGTAATGGGTAGAAGGCGTGATGATATATTTATTTTAAATTTATATTTATTTGAACTACGACAAAGGTATAGTCACACTAGAGTACGAAAGTTGACGTTTAAATTATTAAATGGTTGTAGTTTCTTTTCATAGGAATCAAGGGTCTGTTACCAGGTACCCAGTCAAATGTTTCATTTAAAAACTCCAGAAAGATATTAGCATGTCTGGCTTACTATAGATGGTTCACTGCAATATAGTTATAATCTCTGAATAATAACACAGGGATGTATTTAAATTTTTCATACCGTAATATAGAATTTGAAGAAATGGCCTTAAGGATCCTTATGTCTAGTTGGAAAGTAAATAAATACAAGTATTTATATGAAATAAATACTTGTATTTATTTACTTTCCAACTAGACATAAGGATCCTTATATGAAATAAACATGTATTTAGACGTTTCGACTTGCAACTCGGGTCATCATCAGCTGGGAAAAGAATTATTTTTACAAAAATAGTTACAGATTAAAATGTGGACCATTCAAAATTCAATGACACTCACCATATTAAAATTAGAAATAAAAGCTCAACGTAGATTTCATTGTAATATGAGTAAAAACAAATTATAACATAACCCAACATAAACATGTCAGAAAACAATAATTTGATGCTTCAGAACTGTTCCAACCTCCATGTGGAGATGTTGTTTCTTCATTGTAACTATTTTTGTAAAAATAAATTCTTTTCCCAGCTGATGATGACTCGAGTTGCGAGTCGAAACGTCCAAATGCATGTTTATATGAAATAAATACTTGTATTTATTTACTTTCAAACTACAAATAAGGATCCCTAAGGCCATTTTTAAAAATTCTACGTGATTTTTGGATCCATCTTAACCTCAATATTACCTAGTAATAATCATCAATTTTGTGGAACATAATTATCCTATCCTAAATTTTCAAAGTGATGACTTGTGACAAATATTTGTATATTTTTCATAGAATATTTAAGTGTTATGAGTAGAGGAGTTAATCAACTAATAATGAACTTAAACTCGGACGATTCTAATAATGATGATTCTGAATAGATGTATCTATTATAATTTTTTCAAAAGTTTCAACCAAACTTTATGAAATATTTGTGTTATCTTTTTGACAGTACCGCTAATTGCGTTTGAAGCAAAATGAATCCTTGTTTAAGATGAAGAAAATATGTATGTAATTGGTGGAGACATTAATACAAATATATAATTCATCTCATGTCCATAATGTCACGTGCTTCTGCAGTAAACTACAGCTGACAGAGATAAAATACTCGTAAACATGTCATAAAAACAAATAAAAAATTATAGTGAAATGTTTGCCAAGACGATTCTTAAAAGCGAGGATTTCTCAGTTGAGAACTAAGCGAAATGTGTCAGACTATCCGTATCTCATTCAATACTACCATTTTTCACATTTTAATGATGTCAGAATTACAATATTTCGCTTCAATATGAAGTCAAGTTCATCCATCATTTTTATTTTATTTACTTCAGGATCATTCAATCTGTAATTATGGTATCTACTGAATTTCAATTACTTTTGTCAGGAAGTCAAACACAAATAATACGTTGTATGCTGTCAGTTTCAAGATATTAATGCAGAAACTTTATTTTCATCATTTTATTTTTTTGTGAAATGAATAAAAATAGTTGAATTTAATGATAATGACAGCAATGAAAAATTAAGTTTGTTTTTTGCGCTCTGACAGATTTTTTACTTAATTAAGAGTTATAGAGCAAATGTTAGTAATTTCAGTAATATATAACGGGTAGCATTTTGCGTTGGCACTAAACATAAATTATAGAAGTTTTCACACATTGTTTCACACAAAAACAGAAACAAAATATGGAATAATGCAGAAATAATAACACAGGCGAGCAAGTTCGCAAGAAGAGCACGACTATTAGTCGTGTTTACAGTTGAGGTAAACAATGGAAATCTGGTTGTCCAGACAACAGTTTGTTTCACAAACAAACTCAAACGTTTCACAATAAAATTTAAATATAGACGAAGAAGATTTAATTGTGGTAATAAATTGTGTTCGCCGTTGCGTAAATTTAAAGAGAAGAACGGCGTTAAATTTAGCGTTCACAGTAAGTAAAAAAAGTTTGGTAGCGACGAAGATAAGTTTCTTTTTTATGAATACGATCGCGTTGTAAAAAGTTCAAAGCTTTAAAATACTTTTCTTATTAGGTTTTTTATGTAAAAAAAGAACAACTTCATAAACCTTTCATCGTAAGAATTAGTTCCGGTGTTTAATACCACGTGACGCAGTCTGCTTACTTTTCAACTAGTCACCTGCTATTCCATTAAAGGATTAATTACCATACCTTCTCTTTCAACTCCACTATTCTTTAGCTTCAATAACTACAGAGAATTATCGCAGCATTGTTTTACAAAACAGTAATGTACAGAAACGCATAACGAATTTCTAAAACGCTAACATAGATTTTAAATATATTACATATATTATTAAACAAAATGTTGCGTATTGTAATAAATGCTTTTGCGATAAACAATGGACTCCTATACCTATTATTTAGATTTTATTTTTTTTATGAAACTACATGATAAACTATGACGATCAGTGAAAACGCAGATTGAAAATTCTTTATATTGCGCGAGATATGATTTTTTAAAGTTTTGTCTTGAACTTGAGACGTCCCAAGTTCGGTTCAGTGGTACTTAACTTGTTTCGTTCAAAGAGTGCAAATAATATACGATTGCAATCTTGAAAAATAATCTTATTATGTTGAAAATCATATTTTATTGAAGCTGCAAGCCCAGGAAATTATACTAATAAATATACATGTTGAACACATACATACCAGCAAATGGCAAACAGTTTGAAAAACCAATACTGAGATGCAGAGCTGGGCAAGCTACTTAAAAAAAGTAGCTAAGCTACAGCTACAGCTATTCTTTAAAAAAGTAGCTGGGCTACAACTATAAGCTACATTTTGTAAAATATAGCTAAGCTACAGCTAAAAGCTTTCGTTAAAGTAGATGCTAAATTCTACTTTTTTCAATTAATGTGAATTAATTAAATTTGCCATTGTCATATGATCAGTTGATCAGTTTTTTTGTTATAATGACTGTTAATTTACTATTATGTACATAAATATAAAAAATCGCAAATGGACAAATGTACAGTTAATTTTTGATCCTATAATTTTTATTTATATCGGAATAAATTAACAGTCACATTAACAGAAGACCCCTAAACAGTCAATGTTTAGTTCATCTAATATTTAATACAAAACTAGGATAGGTTAAGAACAAGTGAAAAATAATAGATGTTAATAGATTTTAAACTGTATAATAACTTGTTATCCTACAGGTATAGAAAACAATAAGAAGATACAATTCAAATACAAAAAAAAAATAATAGGTATTTCTTAATGAACAGTGGTAGCTTTAAGCTATAAAAAGTAGCTTTGGGCTACAAAAAGTAGCTTTAAGCTACAAAAAGTAGCTTTAAAAGTAGTTTCAGTTGTTATAACAATATTTTTAAGCTAATAGAAAAAAACAGTTCGCTACAAGGTACAAGCTGTTTTTTCACATTTAGCTAAGCTACAGCTACAGCTAAGGTAAAGGTAGCTAAGCTAGTAGCTAAGTTACAAAAGTAGCTAGCTACTGCCCAGCTCTGCTGAGATGTCATATTTAGTTACGTTATACTCCGTATATGTCTCTTATTTACCGCGCGAAAATACTTGTGGCCAATGAGAACCTTCGGATATGTGATGTCACTATATTTATAATCGCTTATATCTCTGAAGTAAAACATTATTTTGAACAAATTTTTTCACTAATAGCTATTATTCAATACATATTTTATGTTTTTATCCTTCATTCTTGTTTTTCGATTATCGTACAGGAGCCTATTGGGTTTCATAATAAACGTAAATTTTAAAAAATCATGTTTATTATCAATGTTTTTGGGAAATTATGCGAAACTAAAGTTGTAGAACAGGTTGAAGAAACTATTAAAATTCACGAAGTAGTATTTGTAAGTTTTTAAAGTTTGCTTGCAGTTGTCTAGTTGTCGTAAGTGGAACATCGCGCTCGCTACAACATTGTCAGTCTGAGATAAATATTTTTGAAGTTGGCGAGCATTGAACCAACTCGTACGTAAACACAAGTGACAAGCTTCTCATGACAATCTCAACTTCTTCCTCTTGTTTTCCATGCATTACACAGTTGCACTGTTCAGTTCTTCCGCGTTCAGTATCTCTTGGAAAGGAAGGAAGCTCCACCAAAATGACTCGCTATGAAAAGATATTGAAATTTAAAATTTATTTCTTCACCGGTTTTATTTTATGTTTTATGGTTTTTGAATATATAAAATTTTCTGCGTTTTCTTATATAAAGTTTTATACTTTCGTCCTTTCTAAGGTTTATGGGGTATATTTTATAGTTTGCCAAACGCCTGAAGGCTTCCAAGGATTAAATATATTGCGTTTTTTTACACTAATGCTCCCAGTTTGCGTAATTTTATTTCCATTTTGTCAGGAATATGTCAAGCGGTTGACAATAAAATCCGTTAAGGATATCCGCGGGCTACCTCAAGAAAATTTAATAGGCTCTTGGGTATTTTTGTAATATTTCAAGGAGGTACCTATCTTATTGAAACAGTTTATTTTATTTCAAATGAAAAAAAAACTATCCATCTTTCCTAAATTAGACAGAAAGTTTGTCTTTTGTATTTTTTTATTTAACACATATTTAAAATTTAAATACACTTTTAATTTAAATTCTGTTTTATTTAAAATGTATCGACCTTTCGACTAAACGTCTACCTTCGTCAGGATAGCAAACATAAATAAACTAGTAACTAAAAGCATGTAACTTATGGCCAGTTGCATCGCTTTCCATCAAATATTAAGTGTAAGTTAAATAAAACAATATTGAATCGAGAAATAATATCAAATATATTCATAAACATTTGCTTAAGGGACACAAGGAACGGCGGCCATAAGAAATTACAATTTTTCTATTAACGGCAGCCATATGCTTCTTTTTAATTCATAGTTGATTGAAATTGTTTGATTTTTTTAAATTTCTATCGCTTCTCTAATTTGTCTGGATCCATAAACTTTGGCCTAGTGATGATCTTCTCTATATTGAAGCATATTTCTTTGAAATTATGTAGGGACTTTTTAAGCGAGAAAACTATGTAAATTTTTGATGATATTATTTTCAAGATGATGTATAATCAATTTTGAGGTAAATTTGTCGTTCTTTATTGGTTAGTTTTCGCAATAGTATGCGTTACATAAAGTTACTTAGGTCTGTATAGTCTTTACTGTATATATTCAATTATTTATTTAGGGGTAATGGCTCAGTGGTATCAAGTCGGCCTGTGGATCCTAAGAACCCTGGTCTGATCCCCATAGCCAACAAAACATTTTCACCAATTTAAAAAATTACCCCTATGGCTCCTCCGCCCCTAACATCTTTGGGGATCGTGATTTGAAGGCTGGTAACCGCACTTCACGCGCATTAATATATCACTTACCGAGATCTGCTGTGACAGAGTGCTACACTCAGTAATGAGTAGAAAGCGTGATGATATATTTTATTTTATTTACTTATTTATTTAGAATATTGAATCGAGTTAATAAAACAACATTATTTTTAGGAACGAATCCAAGATTTTTTGATAGTTGGCTAAAATATAAACAAATGTAAAATAATGAGTACCGTTTGTTGTAAGTATTTATAATAAAATAAATAATCAGAAACAATATAAATATAAGTTTAACAAAAAAAGTACATGCAACAAAAAATAATAATTTGCAGTTAGAAATATAATTTACACACATTTATATATCTCGTAATTACATTGTTCGTGGTTTTAACAATGAAATGTTATTTATAAATTTCACGGAGTCTAAAATTATATTGCGATAAATATACAATGAAGCTGGTTCCTCCGTCATTGCAGAACGTAAATATGTTTGGAACAATCTTCTTCTTCTTCTTCAATGGCGTTACAGCCCGAATCGGGCCTGGGCCTACCGGACAAACCGAGCCGTAGTTTTTACGCTGCCGTACTGCCGGTTTTCGTAGTCGATGTTACTTTTTAAGGCATATGTATAAGAGACTAGCTTATAGCGCCCGAGTATGATTAATACAAGTAACCGTATTTTTTATTTAACGACAAAATCATACTTTGTCGACAGGCGGATTCGAACTGACGAACCTTGGTTCGGGTGACGTCACAGTATGTTAAGAGATGTGCATTAACACGCTCAGCCGCCGCGCCTTTTTGGAATAATCTTAATATGGAAAAAGAGCGTTAACTGAGCATGTCGTCCCTGGAAAGCATAAAAGCAATTGAAATAATATATTTATATTTGAATAAATTTCAATGATTTCCAAATATAAAAATAAATAAATATCAATATATCATCACGCCTTTTACCCATTACTGGGTGTGGCACTCTGCCGAAGCAGATCTCGCTAAGTGATATATTTTGCGCGTGAAGTGCGGTTACCAGTCGTCAAATCACGGCTCCCAAAGATGTTAGTGGTGGAGAAGCCACAGGGGTAGTTTTTTTGAAATTATGAAAATTGTTTGTCGCCTGTGGGAATCGAATTAGGATTCTCAGGATCCACAGGCCGACTTCATACCACTGAGCTAGCCAGCCCATATATTTCCAAATATGTATCTATTAATAATGGCTTCTGTAAACTTTTATATATTTATAGATTTGCGTATAGTGTAAAATTTACCGAAAAACCAACACACTTTTATTCGCCTTCCTCCTAAATCCGCCACTGATTACTTTCAATAATTTTATTCGATATAATTCGTTAGTCATTCATAAATTCTAAAAACGCTGCAAACATATAGTCATTAGTTTTATGATTTTTGTAGTCATTAAAACAGCAATAAATTTATGTAACAAATTTGAGGCAACAAAATAAAATTCCACAAATTAATTAACTCTTAAATGAGGTTTACTCGATTAACATTTCTTCGTTCTCAGGTTACACTAGCTTCAGCCCACTTTGATAATCGGTACTTAACATGTTAATGCTGATAACATCTCGCGCTGTTGCTTATAATAACCAGCAGAGTGAATTATGTGCAGTCCGGCCCTTATATGGAGTCTATTTCAAGTAGCCGCATGCTAATTTAAAATTAACACGAGATGGAAACATAAGCACACTAGGATTTTGTTTGTATTTGAACAAGTGATAGATGACTGTGTACTTATATGTACAGGGAGATTATTTGTAGATATCTGTAGATAAATGATTTAGAGCTACTTTCGAAACTAAATAAATAACTACGTAGTAACGCGATAGACTGTGAAAATTACAATCCGAGTTTGATTTGAATTGATTTTAATCACATTAGAACTATTCATGATTTGACAGCCGGTAACCGTACTTTACGCACTAAAATATGTTACGAGATATGCTGTAGTACACTGCTACACTTAGAAATGGGAAAATGATAAATGTCTATATATTTCTGTTCTGTACACATAATTTTTTCTTGTATAAAAATTACCACAAAAAAGAGTAATATTATTTATTAGAAATCATTTCATTCTGTCAATTTGATCAGTTAATATTGTTTGCATTTACTAATGATTTCCAAGTAAATAAATAATTTATTCAGTTTATAACAATAAAATAAATAAATATATCATCACGCCTTCTACCCATTACTGGGTGTGGCATTCTACCGAAGCAGGTCTCGGTAAGTGATATATTTATGCGCGTAAAGTGCGGTTACCAGCCGTCAAATCACGGCCACAGGGATAATTTTAAATTGGTGAAAATGTTTTTTCGGCTGTGGGGATCGAACCAGGGTTCTTAGGATCCACAGGCCGACTTGATACCACTGAACCATTACCCCAAGTACACAAATTTAGGATTTGGTATATACAGATTCATCCAGAACTAAAAAAATAGTTGAGTAATGCGCGCTGCCATTTGATACTTTAGTTAGACGTCTGAATATTTTTTTGTCTGTGGTTTTCAGTACTGTCTATCGACTGCATTCTAACTTCGTTTTTTTTTTTAATTGCAATGCGTTTGTAATTATAACTTTAGTATAAAATAATTGTTAATGGACTCTAAAAAGAAATAGAATTAAATATAAAATAAAAAATTACATTCAAAGAGAAGTATTCCGTCTGTTAAAAAGTGAATTTTAATTAAAATGTATAAAAGTTAGATTTCAAGCCTCAGATAGAACGTAACTACTTTTACTCGTAGTTTTACTTCTTTTTTTGTTTACTGCCGAATGCAACTTTAATTAAAACATAACTGCAACTTTAATTTTCACATACATTTCAAAAGGTTGGAATATAAATTTTAGTAATCTTTTAACCATTTTAATTATAACAATTCATATTTAATATATATATTTTTTATGAATGCTATGAAAAGTTTACAATTACGCCCTCATTTGTCAACTTAAAGTTGACCTTTTCTGTGGAGCAATTGTAAAATAACTTTTTCTACTTTAAGCTCATAACGAAATCATTACGAAGCCCAGTTGTGTATCGTATATTACGATTACGATACGCAATATTTTGTTTTAGATGGTTGGTAGTACATGATGACATACTATAACTGTCAAGCTGAGAACAACAAAATTTCAATATAACCTCAAAATTTCTTTGGAAATAGATTATTTATCGTGCTTTCAACTAATTTACGTAGCTCATGCGGAGTGTAAGTAATTTCATCTTCCATGATATACGAGGTGTGGCTATTAAATAACGAGACTGATGCTGTTTTAACATTTGACTTTGATTCCATACCTACTCGTACTTATTATCACTTTCAATATACACCCCTCCTCTATCCCTACAATGCTCCATGCGAATCTTCCATTGTTCGAAACAGTGCTGGAAGTCTTCTTCTGTCAGCTCCTTCAGAACGCGTGCCGATTTCTCTTTCAAAGCTCAAATCTTGTTGCTATTTAGGCAAATTTCACCTTAGGAAACAGATAGAAGTCATACGGTGCAAGATCTGGCGAATAAGGCGGATGGTCTAACACTGGGATGCTATACTTGGCTAGAAATCGCTTGACAGACTTTGCAGAATACGCCAGCGCATTGTTTTGATGGAGAAACCATTATATGTCTTTCCATAATTCTGGTACTTTTTTCAATACATTATAAGTTTCAGTAGCAATTCTGCCAAGTTTCATGTGAAATTTCACAACAATTCGTTGCTCTAATGTTGCACTTAACATTTTTTCAGCGAAACAAAAAAAAACAACTCTAATTAGAATGAATGCTACGGCTATACGGATTTGTTTACAGAAGCGATAGGTACTGCATTCGAAAGAGAAAGCTTCACGCTAAAAAGCTGACGGTCGCTGGTGTTTGGCGCATGCATACTTCGTCTGTAGCAGCGTCAATCTCGTTATTTAATAGCCACACCTCGTATACATACAAAATCTAAGAATAATAATAGAAATAATTTCAAAATTAAAAAACAATCGCGAATTTTTGAACAATTGTATTAATGTCAGTAACAATTATCAACCATAACATTTTATTTATTTATTTTATTTATTTAAATGACGTCATTCTTATTATATTAAATAATGCACGAGAAATATGCTGGTTTAGACTGCATTTCGATATCTCTTTTAGTTTTATAGATATAGCGTCTCAAAGTTGTGATTTGAAAAACATAAAAATTGTTGTAATTGAAAAACTAAAAAATTTATGAAGATGCGCTCAATGGCATTCGATTTCTTGTACCTTAAATTATATAGAACCATATTAAAATCCGACTCGATAAACCCATAAAGAATATTAATAAAATACAAATAAAATGGGAGAAAAATGATAAATCTAATATTGTTAACTCATTATCAACATCCTCAAAATCGGTTAAGCATATTTACGTAAAATTACCGGACCACCGTATACAAGTAACACAAAGTACACATGACAGATTCCAATCATTGGCCCCTATATCATCATAAGCAGGCCACAATTAACAACGTTCCTGGGTCCAGGCTAACAAACGAGCATCGATATCACCCCTTCCCCTGCTTTGGGGTGTCTTGTCTAGCGATGTAATTTCCCGTGCTACTGCACTGCATGATTGAATCGATGGTGATGCTACAGGATCGAGATCGGGATCGGAATCAGGTTCATGATCGTGATCGTGTCAATGGAGGTGATGCGAATTGTAGCGATACTGTAGACCGATGCCGGATTTTGAGGGTTGTATTCAATTACTTGTGAGAGATACAAATCTCTGATCTGAATAGTTTTTTGTAATTGGTAAACTTTTCTAGTTTTCTCTCTAGTAATTAGAAAAAATAGTTTTATAGAGCATTTCTTTTGCACGCGTCCAAGTTCAGAGAAAAATTCGTAGGCGATATTTCTAAATGTCAAATACGTTATTAAAAGTTTTATAAAATTTCTGTTATACTTCTTTTATAAATTAAATTTAAAACAAAAAATCTGCGATTTTTAAACCCAGTAAATTTAGGGAAATTTGTATATATATAATGTGGTTGGTAACTGTTCTTGACATTTATGCAATTTTTCAGAATTTTGAAACTATTGTTAGATTTTGTGTATGTATCATGGAGGAATTAAATCAATTGCTGTCCACCTGAGCTACGTAAATTAGTTGAAAGCACGACTTATAATTTACTTCCAAAAATTTTTTGAGATATTGAAATTTAGATTTTCTCATTTTAACAATTGGTCGTCAGACACTTTATCCTTTATTGCAGACGTCCGTAATAAACCCTACGACTGGGCGGCTTTTGTAAATACCTTTACACTTTTGTAACCATAATAACCGTAAGGTATTACGAAAACAAAATAATCCAAGTTTTAATTGTATTGGCTGTATCATGTAACATTTCCTTAATAATAAGCAACGTCGATAAATTTTACAAGCTTTGGCATCACCGGTTTTGTCTTGTCGTTTGTCAAATTTGTATTTATATGAATAAAAATTTGCCAAACGTCAAAAGGAAACCGATGTTGCCAAAGCTAAAAAAAGTTATCGATGTCGCTTATTATTAACGATGTGTTACATGATACAGCCGATTTTAAGTAAAATATCATCGCGCCATTATCTTTTACTGGGTGTGGCACTCTATCGTAGCAGATCTCGGTAAGTGATATGCGCATTAAATGCGGCTACTAGTCGTCAAATCACGGCCCCCAAAGATATTAGTGGGAGGGGAGCCACAAGGGTAGTATCATAGTGAAAATTGTCAACAGTGGGAATCGAACCCGGATTCTCAAATCCACTGTCCACCTTCCCCAAATGTTTAAAATAATTTAGGTTTACGGTTGAATTTAATTAATTGTTTTAATGTCAATTACACAGATGAAATGAAAAGAATTGCACTTTTCTTAAGTTATATCTGTGCGAAGATTCATAAATTTCTGTCTTAAATCTCGGCCTTAATTCTCAATTCCAACTGTCAAGGTCTAAAAGCCCCTGTCTGTGTGAGGTCCAAAGTTTCAATCTCTAATCTTCGCACTGTTGTGTGAAAATACACGACGGTTACAACATCGAACCCGGCTAAAAGTAAAAACTTTATTCGTAATCTTACCTGGCTTCTTTCCCTTTTCTAAAATAGTTGTTACTGTTACCGATGCTTTCTAAATAAAACATTCCCTGTTGGACGCTGCAACGAATTGAAAAAGAAAAAACTTTTCAAAGGTTTTAGAAGATACTTGTAACTGTCGATAGTTGTTTCCTTTTACTCTTTTTGTTCTGTAACTCTACCCGGATCGAGTAATTGTGCTGGAAATGAAAACATATATCTTTGGAAGCTTTTATTTAAGATAAACGTATAGGCTGCTGCTACGAGCTTGGTTTCTCAGTTCTAAGAACGTAGTTTTAACATATTAAAGACTACTAAAACCACCATTCCGAGCTTGTAATCGGTCAATGTATTATAAAAAGATGGTTAAAATAAAAAATGTCAACACACCTTTTATCTATTGCAGGATAACAAACAGATCTTGGTGAGTGATATATTTATGCGCTTGAAATGCGGTTACCAATCGACAACTCTTGGCCCCCCAATATGTTAGTGGAGGGGGTGTCACAGGGGTAGTTTTAATGTGGTGGAAATTGTTTGTCGGATGTGGGTATCAAACCCAAGTTCTCAAATCCACAGGTCGACTCGATAGCACTGAGCCACCTACCTCATAAATTTTGATGTGGTTTAAATTGTTTGTCGGCTGTCGAAATCGAACCCGGTAATTAGAATCCACATTCCAACTGCGCAATCTACCCCATAAAGATGGGTAAATGTCATAATAATCTAATAATATCTTATGGTATAAACTATTGGCCGATTCATAGGATTTGTGAAATCTGTGGACAATTACCTACGTCATCGAATTTGTTTGTAGTACAAGACATGCGTTACTCACTTTGTTTCTTTCATTTAAAATATTTTAGAAAATAATAACGTATTACGCTTGATGCGTTGTTATATTTTAATGGAGAGTTATACAATTGACGTCATGCCGGGTAGAGATGGAAGGGAACCAAAAGAGAGAGACATCTCGCAATAGTGAGAGAGTTAGTTGATAGACCACGACTAACCAGAGCATATTTTTAACGTACGATGCAGATTAAATGGCATGTTAAAAATATGCTCTAGTTGATCATGGTCTGTCAACTAGCCCTCTCACTAATACGAGATATATCTTTTTTGTTCCCATTTTTAAAAGTATAACTCGTCATTAATGACGGAACTGGTGCATAATTTGCAATAAATGTTTCTAATTTATGTTTCATTTGTTTCAGGTAAGCGAAACGAAAAAATATATCATTCTTCTGTCGTACGATGTTCATATATTTCTTGTAAGTACTTCCAAATATATATTAATTATAAGTAAGTTTAGAAATTCGCAATATTTTGAACCTGAATAAAATATTTTTTATTAGTAACAAATCAAACCGAATAGACTTAAAGATAGTATTATATATCTGAACCGGTTGATGAATCGACTACAAAAGTCATCCAACGAGAATTATGATTCATTAGTAGAGAAAACCATTATACTTTCTAGTAATAAATAGAGATATTTGAACACAGTCAATAAATTCTTTTAAGGTATGATTATAAAACAAATAACAATCAAACATAAATTTTAGGTGTTAATTTAGCTGTAAGAAAACAATAGCTTATTAGAAGAACGTCGGAAGATGAGTATTATAATGATTTTCATTTACGCTCATGAATGGGTATTCATGTAGTATGTAGGTGACTATAATCACAAACGTGGATAATTAAGTACATAAACATCACTTGTATCTAAATAGCAATTACAGCCAGAGAATATCTAATAAATATTCAATGGTCATTATAGCCCGCGTGTTCGTATGGTGTATAAGCGTGGTGTTTCAACCGAGTGTATATTATATTTCCGTGTGTAAATGTATGTTCATATTCTCAGCAATTGGTAAACGTTTATGAATATATTAAAGCAAGGGTGTTTAATGAACCTGCAATTTCATTGGTTTGCAATAATATTTAAGTTCAAATGAAAAGTAGTAACTTTGTTTGATATCACTTTATTTTACACAATTTTGTATTTAATACAATACAATTTTGTAACACCTGCATTATATGGTACTATAAAACAAATAGCTAGAAATAACCATATTCCTAACAATATTATCCAAAATTTAGTCAATAAAAAAGAAAAACAACTTCTCTTAAAATCAATTTATCCTATATCTAAACTATACTCAATTAAACAATATGTTTCTTTAACCTAATTTGGAGCATTTAGTGAATCCATTGAAAAAATTTGAAGCAAATTAAATATATCTGTCGCCTTTAAACCATTCTAAAAACTTTCAAATTGTATTTTTAATAATAAAGATTGTAAAAATGTTTTAGAAAAATCTGGTGTTTACAAACTTAAATGTAAGAAAATAAATATATCATCATGCCTTCTATCCATTACTGGGGGTGGCACTCTGCCGAAGCAAATCTCGGTAAGTGATATATTTTGCGCGTGAAGTGCGATTACCAATCGTCACATCACGGCCCCCAAAGATGTTAGTGGTGGTGGAGCCACAGGGGTAGTTTTTAAATTATGAAAATTGTTTGTCGTCTTAAATGTAAAGATTGTAAAGAAGTTTATATTGGTCAAACATGTCGGAATTTCTAAACTGGATTCAAGTAACATATAATATCATTTAAATTAAAAAAAAAACAGACTCCACTTTTGCTTGCCATCTTTTAGAAACTAACCATTCACCCGATACAGAATTCATATCAATTCATTTGCAAAACCCTTTTCTCACTAGCATTACAATATATTCTCTCTTTGTTTTACTATTTTTTATTCTAGTTTACCAATACACATAAAAATAATAGACAGTGTGTCCGTAATTCTAATATTATTTAATAAAACTGCATAAAACTAAAATCATGTTTAGATAGCACTTTTTTAATATGTGACTGCAAAAACAAGTAAAATAACTTTCAATTCTTGCCGATTTTATCTCAAAAATATAAAATATATCATATTTCAAATCATAGTTGTTAAATGAAACACTTGTCAGTAGAAGTATAATATGAATGATTGGAACATGTAAGTATGTATAGCCGATGTTTAAGTAAAGTTAATTATAGATAGAAAGCAGGTTACAAGCGCACCAACAAACAAAGATGGTATATAGATAGAATATACTCTTCAATCCGCCTACATACTCATTATAAACCATGTCTAAAATAATTTATAAGTTAATTATTATCATCCCAGAAGCTTTATCTATCAAACCATGAGCAAATAATAGTGAAAAATTATACGAGGCAGCCTTCTAATTATTCGTAAAAAATATCTTAATTAGATATAAAAATTTCAACATTAATTGGGTTATTTTAATGAATATGTAACAAATCTCGCTGCAATATGTGATATAACAAATGCAGATATGAATATGTAAATTGCATTTAGCCGAGCTGCTGCAGTAAATTTCTACCAATTGAAAACTAAAATACGATTATAAGATAATTTTGTGCCGTGAATTTTGATTACATTAATATGCATTCAAAAATTGAATAAAAGTAATTCAATTTTAAAACGTGGTTTCTACCTCTCTTTATATACTCGTAAGAGTGACTTTCATTTAGAACTTACATATTTTATAATTCAGTAATAAAAAATATATATATATAAAAAAAATATATATATATCATCACGCCTTCTACCCATTACTGGGTGTGGCACTCTGCCGAAGCAGATCTCGGTAAGTGATATATTTTTGCGCGTGAAGTGCGGTTACCAGTCGTCAAATCACGGCCCCCAATGATGTTAGTGGTGGAGGAGCCACAGGGGTAGTTTTTGAAATTATGAAAATTGTTTGTCATCTGTGTGAATCGAACCAGGGTTCTCAGGATCCACAGGCCCACTTCATACCACTGAGCTAGCCACCCCATAAAAAAAATATATATGTAGGTAGAGGAATAGTATATTACATAATAAATCAGGAAAGTAAACACTCTATCCTGAAAAAAACGTTTAATTTCATTAATAATTATTTATAACTAATTGAAAATGTTGAATTTCTCTGATATGAATTGTATTGATAGCAAACTAAGTATCCAAGGTTATAACAGAAAAAGAGTCAGGTATATGCTGGGTTGCAAGAAAAAAATAAAGCGCTCAAAGAATTCTTTATCTAGCAACAGTATCAATAACGATTTTCTGAAATTTATTGAAGCGTTAGTTGCTAATGAACCGATAAAACTTTCATACAACTCTGCAATAGTATATTACATAATACGAGTAAGTCAGGAAAGTGATATTTTACTTGACGGAGCGGTTGTTTGAAATACGAGGCAGAAGACCGAGTATTTTAATCTGCTGATTCAAGTAAAAACACTTTCCTGACGTATTATGTATACTATTTTTTCGGAAACCATTTAATCAATACTGAATCATAAATAATTCAAAATGTTTAAATTTTTGTATATGAATTGTACTGACAGCAGGACTACGTATCCAAGGTTACAACAAAAACAACAGTCAGGTAAAATCTTTACCAGACTGTTATTTTTGTTGTAGCCTTGGATACGTACTTTACTTGACTGTTTTTAGCTGTATTCCATTTGCCACTTGGTTCACTTAAATCAGTTCAGATAAATTCGGCACATGACTAAATTAACTGACTTAAGCAAACTGATGCACTTATTGGGATGAATTACTCCAAAGTAAATTAGAATCTATAATTCTAGCACTGGAAATAAAGTCAGCAAAGTAATCTAGCGAAATAAATAAGTGATCTGGTTCAGTAAATGTAAGTTAGATCAGATCCAAATGGCAAATGGAATACGCCTTTTGTAAAAACCTACTTTCCATATTAAAATTGGTCATGACAGTAGGCACTTTCTTGCCGGTTTCAGAAAAAAGTCTTTAGCAGATTGTTTTGTACTTTACTAGACTGTTATTTTTGTTGTAAATAAATAAATAAATATATCATCACGCCTTCTACCCATTACTGGGTGTGGCACTCTGCCGAAGCAGATCGCGGTAAGTGATATATTTTGCGCGTGAAGTGCGGTTACCAGTCGTCTAATCACGGCCCCCATAGATGTTAGTGGTGGAGGAGCCACAGGGGTAGCTTTTAAAATTATGAAAATTGTTTGTCGCCTGTGGGAATCGAACCAGGGTTCTTAAGATCCACAGGCCGACTTCATACCACTGAGCTAGCCACCCCATAACCTTTGGTATTCTACATTACTTGCATGTTTTAATAAAAATCTACTTTCCGTATTAAAATTGGTCAGGAAAGTAAGCATTTTCATGCCGGTTTCAGAAAAAAGTATTTTTGTCTTTGCAGAAATGTTTCCATGTATTTCTCTAATTACCTGCTTGTATATTTCTGAACATGAAATATATAAAAAAAAGACTTGTCAACGAATAAGAAACAAGTAAGAAACTAATTACAATAATTGGGCAAAACAACATGGAGTTTCTAGAATTTCACATGAGAATTTGAGTAATCACCATGAGTTCCTGGTAGACAGAGCCCAGACAGGCGTTCCGAGTACATTTATCGTCCATTAAAGCAAGGATGAAGTGAACACCTAATCAAAGAAACAAGTAATAATAGTAAATCATGACCGATGTCGCAGCATCAGTTTTACTCAATAAGTACTCTCGTTTTATCATCAGTCTTGTCTGAGAACATCGTTCCTTCAATTTAATCAAAACTCGCGATAGTAAAATTGAAAGTCTCGACACTAAATGCGATAAAAATTAAAACTTTTATAGGCTGTAAATATCACATGTGTAAATTCATTAAACATACAAGTATAAACAAAGTTTAGTTCATTATGTCTCGTAATCGTAAAATTTATCGAAGTAGTGGCTCAAATTGTACGGGCAGGAATATTTACTAGTTTTATATTACCAGTCAAGTTAATAAATATTTATTACAGGTTTCTTGATTTATTTTGTAGATAATAATAGATTCTTATAATGGATATTAAATTTTAAATATTGTATCTATAAATGCCAATAATTTAAGTAATTTGTGTAAAGTATTTTTTTTTAATTTGACGGACATAGGAGTTATCTTATGTATGTAAATTTATTTAGCATTGATAAATGTGCCCTTAGTAATGTATGCGTTAGAATTTCATTCTAAAAATTTCCATACTTACGTATTTTTACGCGCGGAATTCACTGGTATTTACAGATTTTGATTATCTCGTCAACTTTTCGAAATATCGCCAAGGGAACATTTTGAAAAGAATTTTCTAAATTATCAAAATTTGCTATTATATTAAATAAAGCACGAGAAACACACTGGTTCAAACCGCATTTCGATATCTCTTTTAGTTTTTAGATATAATGTCTCAAAGTTGCAATTTGAAAAACATGAAAAATCGCCGTAACTCAAAAACTAAAAAATATATGAAGATGCGCTCAACGGCATTCGATTTCTCGTGTCTTAATCTATATAGAAACATATTTTAAAAAATTGAAAATTTGGAACCATTTCTACTGAAATTTTCGATAAATTACTTTTCCTACGACTACTCAGCGGATTAAAATACTCGGACTGCTGCCTCGTTTTTTAAACAACCGCTTCATCAAGTAAAATATCATCTTCCTGACTTATTACATATGTAATATACTATTTCAAGCGTTTCTAAAGGATTGTAGAAAAAATATTATGTGCATCTCGAGCAGAAAGTATCCTTGCCGCTCGCGCATGGTTGTTGCTCTTAAAATCCGTAGAAGACAAAATAAATCAGTCAGTTCAGCTAAGACAGTATCACAGTTCACTAGTCCCTAGTTGGTCAAGTTGAATAGTTGATCGCAGCATTCTGATTAGTCCCTAAAGGTGGTTAAAGCTGAACTGACCAGCCGTTTTTTGATGACCTGATAAGTTGATTCAAATGTGCTGTAAATTTTTGTGGAATTTGTGACAAGTGATGAAGAAATTGTTTTTCCAAATTTTTCTTATTTATTAAGACTCAATTCCACATCGCAATTGACATTTTGTCTTTGTACAAAATAAATAATAAAGAACAAAAAAAGGTTTTTAAGAAATAATAAAATTTGAAGGGCAATAATGTTCTAAAATAAAACAAGGTATTGTCACTTTAACTGTAGGTATAAGTTTGAAGCAATTTGTCCATTTTACAAATTCAAATCTCCATAAAATTCAAGTTGCATACCTGCCGATTTACTAACAAACATCTGCTAAACTAGTAAGACATCCCACCGCGTCCGTTTACCTTAGAAATCACACGGATCCTGACTAAAACGGGACACCCTCTGAGTGCGACTATAAACTTTTATAGCTTCACCGACGATACAAAGCCGGTTCGAGATCTACAAGGCGCCGAATTGATTGTTGCAACCGGTATGTGGGACAATATATAACCCTGTGTGGGTTGAACCAGGACTCCGGCTAGCAGTGTCAGGAGTTAATGTATTGCACGGGTAAATTATGAGTGCATTTGATATATTATCTAAGAAAGTTGTCGCGTGGTTATTAGCATGTTTCTCTCGAGAAATATTTCGGAGATATGGAGATTGGGGATATAAATTTTGTTAAATGAAGAAAATTGTTTTATTTTGATGGTTGATTCATTGCCTATTTAGTAAATTAGTATAAACGTTATTGCTGATAGTATTATTTACAAGTGACTAAGGAAGATTAAGTAGTAGTTAATTAACTTTATTACACTATTAAACATTCTCAAATTAATTCTTATTGGTTCTAGAAAACCATCTTCTTAGCGTAGTCTAGATGGAAAAATCGCATTACTACAGAGTGATCAAAAGGAATTGTTACAGTTGGCAATAAAAAAAACTACTTGAAATTGGTAAGCCTGATACATAAATTAATTTCCTGTTGTTGACAGTGACATTTAAAATTTAAATTTGAGTACATTTATTATTACATTTATTTCTAAAATATTTCTATTAGTTAAAAAGTCAAAATTCTATTAGCTGTCAGACTCCTGACATAACCTATTTGTATTTATTAGAAATGTCAAATAGCATTTCCACCTTTATCTGACGTTGTGCCAACTGTGGATTAAAAAGATCTCTGGAATTGTATTGTATAGAATCAAACTCCCGATCGAACTATTTTGTTTCTCTAAAATAATCATTTATTTAATCAGTTGATAAATTTTCATAATTTGAAAAAGCTATCCCTGTGGCTCCTCCACCACTAACATGTTTGGGGGCCGTGATTTGACGACTGGTAACCGCACTTCACGCGCAAAATATATCACTTACCGAGATCTGCTTTAGCAGAGTGCCACACCCAGTAATGGGTAGAAGGCGTGATGATATATATATATATATATATATATATATATATATATATATATATATATATATAATAAAATATTCTATTAAAATGTTTTTACAGAAAAATATTTCTAATCTTTCCCCTATATTCTGTAACTATATCATTATCTGTTAATGATCGATACATTAATGATAATTTTTATTTTTCATCGTTATTTGATAGATCACAATTTCGGTATGCTAGAATAATTTGCCCTCGCATTTTTATCTTATATTCATGCATTTTGATTACTAATGTAGCTGTTATGAAAAATAATATGACAGTTGACTGACAGTTTCGCAAAAAGTGTGGTTAAAAATAATATTTCTTTATACTGAAAGCTTATTTAATTCTTGGTGTGATATATAACGCCTACTTTTCAAACTTTTTAATAATTTATTATTATTATTATGCTACCTGCACAATAATCCTTGTTTAACAAACTAAAAAGCATGCGAAAATGCAACATTAAAACACGCCTTGTTTCAAAATTGCTGAGCAACAACTAAATCACTTTGCTCTTTAAATCATCCATGGTTATCACAACAAATTACAAAACAACGAATTCACATAGTAACGTAAACAACAAGTGCTAACTTATCTCCAAGTGAATGATGTTATGTTAAATCACACACACACAACATTTTTAAATGAATCAAAATCAAAATGCTGCTTTCCAGCTCAATTTTCCAGATTATGGTGCAGGTTTAATAAAAAATAGTGTATGATACGAGTACATGTGCCGTTAAAGCACTAGTGCCGTTAGAAGTACTCCACTTCATATCGTGCTCTTAAATTCGTCACATGTTCTTTAAAGGCTTACTTATACACTAGTATCATAATATACTATTTTACAATAATTGTACTGTAAGTTACCTATTAATGACAAAATTTAAACACAGTAAGTGGAACTTTGATTGCACAGTGGTTTCCATGGTTATATCAGGACTGTAAAATTTACTTTATATCCACCGTGGACAGTAAGTAAATATTACATATCAAGGTTTATTTTGACGACAATTTGACAGCTGTTAATTTTAAAACCTATTTTTCTTTTCCTTCTATTGGTACAAGTATTGTAAGAAATAGCTTCTTCTTCAATGGCGCTACAGCCCAAATCGGGCCTGGGCCTACCGGGCACACCGAGCCGCAGTTTTTACGCTGCCGTACTGCCGGTTTTCGTAGTCGATGTTACTTTTTTAAGGCATATGTATAAGTGACTAGCTTATAGCGCTCGAGTATGATTAATACAAGTAACTGTATTTCTTTATTTAAGGACAAATCATACTTTGTCGACAGGCGGATTCGAACTGACGAACCTTGGTTCGGGTGATGTCACAGCATGTTAAGAGATGTGCATTAACACGCTCGACCACCGCGCCTGTAAAAAAATAGCTTACTAACCGTGAACTGTAGGTAATGTTTTTAGGTCGCGAATGTTTAGGAAATCTCGAATCTTCGGGCCTCGATTTCCCAAACTACAGTCTTGACCTAAAAACTGTCACTTACAGTTCATGATACGTAATCTACTATTGTTGTTGCTTAGCAATTTTAATCACGGTATTTTTAATGTTGCGTTTCTGCACGCTTTTTAGTTTGTTAAACAAAGATTATTGTGCAGGTATAAATAATAATAATAATAATAAAATGTAAAAATGTATGAAAAGTAGTTATATAATCACACCTAGAATTATATAATGCGTGATAACATGTATTTTAATTCTTGAAATCTGTTATTAGTATACATTCATTTATTTTCCGCGGTAAATGCAGTAAATCGTGTCATTCTAGAATATAGACTTTAGCAGCAATTACTAAATTGTGGTATCCAATATCTTAAGCAAAGTCTGGGTTTAAATTCGCCGGCAAACAAGCAGGCGTTAGACGATCACGCCGAGTGCGAGAGTGGATTAAGTTATTGCGATTATAAGCCACTTGAGCTAAGTAAAACTGCACTCACATCAAATCGGTCTGAACGCAAACTGTTATTTGATATCTCACGCGATCAGCCGCTCTCTCTAAGTGGGCTGGGTAATTGAAAAATTGCACGGAAAGCGCAGTCGGGCTTTTTCCGAGGTAAAACTGTGTTTTATCGGGAAGCAGCGGTATCAATTTCCCTGTGAACCGCCGGAAAGATAATTTAAACGTATGGGAGTTATTTCTTTAATAGTGTGATTCCTTCGGGCGAGTTACTCTCATGTGTGAACGCGAAATTCACTGCAAGGAATTTTTATTTTCACGTTGGTAGTAAAGGAACTGTAAATCGTTTCAGGGGAGTACTGTAAATTCAGAAACAACGTTTTACAGTAATTTTTTTCCTACATCGCGTTTAAAAAGTGAATTTTATGCAACTGTTTTTGTCAAGAACAGTGCTATAAAATTCAATTTTGTGCAACGGTTTTTGGGGATATTTTTGTGCAGTTGTTGAGTTGTCTAGTAAAAATGTCAAACATAAATCTATCATTTTAACTGTCATTGCTCAGCTCCTGTAAAATTATTGTAATTATGATTATTTTTTTATAACAAAATAATTATATTGAACATACATACATATCTTCACGCTATATCCCAACAAATGGGGTAGCATGGACCATAAAATCACTCATAAAATATTCACTCATTACATTCATCAAATAATCAGCCCTCGTCAAACATTATCTTTCAAACACACCACTGTCACTTTAACCACATTTATAGATCACTCCATAGAAACTCATTTATTTACTACATTAGAAATTATTTATCGCACAACAAACCTTCAATCACATAATTTCTATTCCCTTATCATTCATCTCCTTTCTTTGACGTACATAACATATGCACAAAATATCTCAAATTATTCACGCTTACTTCTAACGACGAATCTAGTAACGAATCTAACAACGAATCTACAAAGATTAGAAAAGATGAAAGCGATCGCCCGCACTTGTATATGAAAGAAAAGTCCACACAATGCAGAAACTGAAAATGAAACAAACAGATAAGAAAGGAAAGGAGTGTCGCCCTGCGCTTGTTTACATTAAACTACACTTCTTTGTTAAAAATTGATAGTTATTAAGGGCATAATCAAAAGATTATAGCACTGAGAGAAACTCGACGCGTAGCGGAGAACATTAAATGTCCTAAGTGCTATAATATGTAATATGGCCGTGATACATATAACGTTTTATTTTATTTTGGTCCTCGAAATTAAAGGATTCAGTCAGTAGATATTCGTTATCGTTTTCTGGCGTTGTTTCTATGCATATAGAGCTATGATAGTCAAATTACATTCGCTTTTGAGGGCTAATAAACTAGTTTATGATGCCAAAATAAACTAAAGGTATTTTGTTTTATAACATATCCTAGATAATTATGAATTTGAACTTATCTAATAAATGTCAAAATAAATTAGATTTTGTCAACGGCCATGGCTGCACTCGTTGGAACTGATCTAAGCGATAACGCGAGTTAAGCAACGTTGCGCGCGGGTAGTACTTGGATGGGTGACCGTCCAGAGAAAACCCGCGTTGCTGTTGACCATAATACCCAAAACGCAGATCAGGGCGTAATGGCGGCATATGACCTAAGTAGTTGGTCCGCCAAAGAAGCCACAGAAAAAAGAAAAAAAAATTAAATTTCAAGTGTTTATTGAATTTGTTTGTATTACCACCTTCAAATTTTAATATTATTATTCTTAATAAAAAATTTAATATAAAAATAAATGAATGCAATATAGGAAAAATAGTATGAAAAACACATGTTACACTGACCAATTGAAATATTTATACTTTGCGTAACTTGCCTGCGGTTCGTTACAATTTTTTATAATATAAAATATATTATGAATATGTAATGTCTTTTTAAAATAAATCAAATATGGCAATTTGGGTTAAAATGTAAATTTGGTATTTTTCATGGCGTATATAATTAAGTTAATTGCCACTATCTCTAAAAATTATAAATGATAAAAAGAACGTGTTATTAGCAACACAGAATATAGTTGTTGCAACAGTAGTCGACGCTATTAAAAAACTTTGTTAGCATGCAAATGAATTTGCTTTAAAAATAAAACTATAAAAATTCTAATTTTATTACTTGATCAGAATACCTAATAGAAAATCTAAATTCACGTTGAAAATTTTCGATTTACTTTCTAATAATGAAATATATGAAAATCAATTTAAGCGCTCGAATATGATATGAAATTGTTAGGCTGGGGGCGCAGCCCCATCATTTAATTTTCTTAAGTTTGCGAATTCCAATAGCTCCCCTTCTATGTTAGGGGAACAAGTCAAATATGTTCGCAATTTACATAGGAGATATAAAATATGGCAATATAATTTTCTCGTAAAATTGGGCAGCCAATATCGTCGATATAGTCCAAATAAAAGTACTTTAATATTGCTAAGTATAGCAATTGTTAAAACCCCAAACAACAATGGTTGCTAGGAAGGTTGCAATCAAAAGATCATATTAGCAATTGCTATACTTAGCAATAGGCGCGGTGGTCGAGCGTGTTAATGCACATCTCTTAACATGCTGTGACGTCACCCGAATCAAGGTTTGTCAGTTCGAATCCGCCTGTCGACAAAGTATGATTTGTCGTTAAATAAAAAATACAGTTACTTGTATTAATTATACTCGGGCGCTATAAGCTAGTCACTTATATATATGCTTTAAAAGGAAGTAACATCGACTAAGAAAACCGGCAGTACGGCAGCGTAAAAACTGCGGCTCGGTGTGCCCGGCAGCCCCAGGCCCGATTCGGGCTGTAGCAATAACTCTGATTATGGCAGGTCTGATTAGGAACTTATTTGTAAACAAATTTATATGATCCATTTCCCTTTCCCTACTTTAGGATGTGTTGGCTTTATTAGAAATGTCTCTATAGTTTGTCTATTTTGTATTGTCGAAGATCTCTGGTCAAAAATTCGCCCCAAAAATTAAGAAAGTGTATAAAGATAATTTAAATATTTAAACATAGATTTGAAATGAAAAATTGTGGGTAATAAAATGCTGTATGTGCAGAGCTATAAATACAGAAGGAATTTTGAAGTAAGAAATTGTAAAGTTATACAGTTATTCGTATAGTATAAAACATGCATAAACTGAAATAAGATATCATAAACGAAGTAGATAAAATATACGATCTGTACCCGAGTCATTACAGGCATTAAAAGAGCTACAAAACGAATTTCCATACCAGTCCCGTAATTCATAAATTTCATAATTACCTACCACCAACGAACTCATACAACAGAGACAAATTTATGCAGGAAACATAACAAAAGCCTGCAAATCCGCAACAAACAAGCATCACATGTAGTCATGTTCTCATGTCTCATTCGTTTGTTTTGACAAGTGAGCGTTAAAGAACACCATTCTTATGTTAAATAGCGTTCGCCAGTGGGCGTGCAGCAGCGAGCGAATCTCACACACGCACGGACAAATTCTCCGGGGGGTCAGCAGCGGTGACCTCTGACCCTGACGTCACGGATCTTTTTCAATGCGTGCGGAGTTATTTATTGCGGGCCAAGGTACCGCGGCGAGTCTAAAGGCTTATTAGGAAGGAGTGTCCAGTGACTTTGACACTAATGAAGCCTCACTGGTGCTGAAGCCGTTACTCGATGATTTCAATGGATGTTAAATTTGTACACTTGTCAAATTTAAGTACTTTCGACGTTTATTATAAAGGTTACACAGCGTGTTCCAATACCTACCTTTTTCATGGTTTTTATTCTTTTTTATTTCATTATCTACTCAAATAGTAATATGATCGTTTTCCTTCAAGGATAACTTATTAGAAATTCTCCGTCAATAATTGAACAACATTAAATAGTAACCGACTTTATTCTTTCGTATTTAACATTTATTTAGAGAGAAACTTATCAAAATTAAATAAATATTCTATAACTTTTATGTCAATCATTTATCTTCTTTTAAGAGTTCTAAACCAACTGAGCTACAGTCGCCATGTGATTCAAAACCTTTGATCTTTCAGTTATGAAGGAGTTGTAGGATCGAGACTGCCTTTGAAACAATACATTTTTTTAACAATATCATATTTTATTCAGGGAGTAGAGCTCAATCAAGTCGGCCTGTGGATCCTGGGAATCTTGATTCGATTCCCACAGGCGACAAACAATTTTCTTCATTTTAAAACTACCCCTTTGGCTCCCCCAGCACTAACATCTTTGGGGGCTGTGATTTGACTGCTGGTAACCGCACTTTACGAGCAAATTATATCACTTACCGAAATCTATTTCGGCGGAGTGCCGCACCCAATAATGGGTAGAAGGCGTGATGATATATTTATTTTTATTTATTTTTATTTTATATTTTAATCATATGGCAACCGTTGCAGTTCGTTCAGAACCGCGTATATCCTGAATTCATAGATTCCAGATTCATATCCTGGCGATATTCTGATTTTTCTCTATTTAGTAAAAAATCTAATAAACAAATAAAGTTGCCCAGGGATATTCTTTCAATTTAATTTTATCGTGATATTTAAGCGAGAAAACGAAAATATTCGTTTCTAGCTCCAGAAAAATAAAAACATCGTTACTCTAAGGAGATAATGCTAGAATCAAAGTTATTCAAAAAATCTAATAAACAAATAAAGTTGTCCAGGGATATTCTTTCAATTTAATTTTATTGTGATATTTAAGCGAGAAAACGAAAATATTCGTTTCTAGCTCCAGAAAAATAAAAACATCGTTACTACTCAGGAGATAATGCTAGAATCAAAGTTATTCAAAAAATCTAATAAACAAATAAAGTTGCCCAGGGATATTCTTTCAATTTAATTTTATTGTGATATTTAAGCGAGAAAACGAAAATATTCGTTTCTAGCTCCAGAAAAATAAAAACATCGTTACTCCTCAGGAGATAATGCTAGAATCAAAGTTATTCAAAAAATCTAATAAACAAATAAAGTTGCCCAGGGATATTCTTTCAATTTAATTTTATCGTGATATTTAAGCGAGAAAACGAAAATATTCGTTTCTAGCTCCAGAAAAATAAAAACATCGTTACTACTCAGAAAAAAATGCTAGAATCAAAGTTATTAAAAAAATCTAATAAACAAATAAAGTTATCCAGGGATATTCTTTAAATTTAATTTTACCGTAATATTTAATCAAGAAAACAAAAATATTCGTTTCTAGCTCCAGAAAAAAAGGAAGCAAAGTAAACCAGTCAAATAGAAGTATCAAATGATTGAGCTCAATAAATAGAACTTAGATCTATTTAAATGGCAATAATAAGCCTTATTCTTCTAATTTTAGTTTTAGTTTTCATTTGTCTTTGATCTCTGTGGCATACCATCCTTCAATCATCACTTTGAACTACCATAGATATGAATGTAAACTCTACATCACGGTAAAGATTAATTGCATTCCCATATTTCCATACAAATAAAGAACTCCTCCCTCAGAAAAGATGCAATGACTTATTATCTTGTACTGATGTATTTATAGATTTACACGTGGAGTAATAATGAGGACACTTCCTGTTTATGTACTTACCATATTCAATAACACTTCGTAATATATTGACTATTATATTCCTATGAGGCGTGACTATTGGAACATGCCGTATGTATAATTATATTCGTATGTAGGTACTTACTTTCCAATTTCATCGATTGACTTGATTTATGATGAAACTAAAGGAAGATTAAATTATGAATGGATTTCTAGTAGTTTTGACATTGTCTCATATGAAGGTATTTCTATTTATTTTGTTGGATGAGTTATGATTTGAATTTCAAATTTACCACTGAATATTTGTGTATGAAATGAATGAAGTTATGGTATAATGTAATTGTGGGAGTTGAAATATTCTCATGGTAATATTCACATAAGTAGAATGACCCTACAACTCTCATAAAATATTAGTAGTACTTTACTTTGAAGAAAAGGCGCAGTTTTCGCAAGCCAAACAGAATTTTAATTCCTTCATTAATTTATTTGTGTTTGTTCGAAACATTGCTCATAATTTTAAATACAGGTCATATCACATGGAACAACTATTTCGTATGTGGCATAAGATATACGTTACCTATTTTAATATGGTAGGTAGCTCAGTGGTATCGAGTTGGAATTTGGGTTTTGGAACTTAGGTTCGATTCCCACCATAATTAAGAAAAATAGGAAAAAACTTTCCATCACTTGTCACAAATCCCACAAAATTTACAGCAAGTTTGAATCAACTTATCAGGTCATGATCAAACGGCTGGTCAAGTTCAGCTTTAACCATAGACGCGTTTCGTCCTTTAGGGACTCATCAATATGGTGTGATTAACTATCCAACTAGACCAACTAGGGACTAGTTGTATGGTCTTTGACTAAACTATAAATTTCCGCGCTCGGCGCGATATTTGAATCGCTCCCAATTAAATTTTCTTTTGACAGTTGTATAAAATACAAATTACTTTTGGCCCTAGGGCTTCTTCGTTTACAGAAACGCACTTGGTCTGTATTTGTCTGCTTTCCATCCGTAACCAAGGCAATAATAGTTACGCAATAACAAAGAAATCGCACAGTTGTAGGAAAGTAAATAAATATTTACAAAACTTTTATTAATAATAAAATTATTGGCTGTGTAACATCTGGTTTAGTCTCCTGTTTGAATCATATATAAGAAGTAATAAAGATTGATCCCAACAGCAATCACTGCTAATGATAAAGTAGTTTCGGAACAAAATCATCTGTTGCGTTGATGTTCATCGTGCTATTAATATTTAGGTACAGGAAGTAGCCTAAAAGATTTTTAAGTTTTTTCGTACAATTACAATTACTAACTTTTTGTTTTCATGTCTTCAGAACTCCAGACAAATTATTGAATTAAAAACAAAAGAAGTTGATAAGTTAATTAGAGAAAATTGTGTGATTGCACGATTCCAGTAATCATTCCATTAAATTCCATTACGTTATAATCGCCTTGTAAAGTTTGAACAATCCCGTTGAAAATGGTTGAAAAACCAACAAAAATGTTGTTTGTCGAAGACGAGTGCGTTAATTACGCAAACACTCCTACGGATTCCATCTCGGTGTTAAGTGTGGTTAATACTCGTATTCCAAGGAATCTGTTAAAGTTCCATTTCCGTGTCTCGTGTCAGCGTTTCACTAATAGTGGAATGTGTAAGTGCCGCCGCCCACGACAAATTGCTCCTCTATACGTGTCGCTCTGTATCGTCCCACGACGGGACTTAAAATTAGACGTTTTGAATTGTTTCATTTCCGTTCATTTCCCAGTAGAGCGACGGTGCTGCCGTCGAGCCTGTAGAAGAGAACTACAGTGTTGGGTTGTTTGTATTCGTAACGCTCTGATACACGCGTTTGCGTAATGTCGGATCGTGCTTTATGTTTATGTTGCCAATTAAAAACAAGGATTGCGGTTGGATGCTTTACTACTTTGCATTGTTATGGAGATACGGAATTTACTCACTACTTACTGCAGATTGTTAAGGATATGCATTAATCACATCCAGCGCATTTGATCCATTACTAGTTTAGTTCATACTCAAATTATGCGAACGAGATTCTATTGCGTGAAAAGATAACTAACAATTTCGTTCGAATTTCTTTAAAATATGTCAAATTTAGTCATGCTAATGATCTACAGTACTGGATTATAGCACAAGCTGACTAAGCTTATAGCTTAGGGCCCCGACACATTGGGGGTACCGCGTTTGCGTATGCCTGACTGATTGTCATTTCTAAATATCGTCAAGAATTAGTTGATTTTGTATTAAGGCGAAAAATACGCGCTTATAACACATCACTTTGGAAGTGTAGTACAGTGGCTAGCATTCCATAAGTGATCCCTTTATCGGCGACAGCGTACCCCTCCACTCAGGCAAGTTTTGCGCGCTCGACATAGGAGATTATACGTCAGTGCCGTACTCACAGAATTGCTTCCGACCAAATCAAAGTATATCCAGTTCATTTTATATATGTCATAATAGTTATTTGTGTATCAAGAGCATAAAGTCAATCTTGTTCGTGCTTGGTAATTGAAGCACGAGCGAAGCGATCGCTGGAATAGAGCGAGACAAATAAAGATACTTTATATTTGAGGCGCACACATAATTTTTTCTACGACTTTACTTACTACAAATTTTTTTAAAATAATATGGGGCTAGTTCAATTCACGTACCACCAATTTCTGTATTGTATGTAACAATGACGATATCAGTATCCAAGTAAATAATTAAAAAATTCTGTTATCAACAATCATCATTTGTGATAAATTTTCACACATAAATAAAAATGTGCTCAAAAATCTCAGAAAATAGTGATTGGCGTACTAACTGCAAATTCTAATGAAAATATCACAGAATCTAATTTATCCTCAAATTTATCAAACACCATTTCAAGTTCCGGAATAAATATACAAAACTGTCAAAACTGCACTTTCAATTCTAACATCCCTCATCCTCATTAAGTTGGCACTGCTGCCCAGCTGCGTTCAGGTTCAACTTCAAATCATAGCGCAACAAATTTCATGTATAATATGTGTAAAAGTGTAAAAATCTAACCTATATTTTAAATTTTGTGAGTATTGTTTCAATAAATTAAGATTTCATCAACAATTTATATTCTTCTAAGCGAGCGGTAAAGTATTTTACCGCTTGTTGCTACATGAGACGTGCGGTAAAGTATTTTATTGTTTGTTACTCAGCAACCATCACCTTTACGATGACAACTGAAAGCATAAATATCAACTTTTCATAGCAGTCGTAGAAAAAATATATTATACACTTTATTTTGAATATACAATGGCATTAATAGTGTCAATATTCATTTACTTATTTTCCTAACAATAACCTTCTCTTCTCTTTTCAGTTGTACTGTTTAAAAACAATGGTATATACAATTATAAATGATTTACAAACGAGATTACTTTATTCTATGAATAAAGACTAATTTTCTTAAAACGGTTGAAGGGGGGGCAAAATCTGTTGTGATTTATATAAAATGTTAAAAATGGTTAAATTCTGCTTCAATCAATACAGTTCATTTTCCTAATTTAGTTAATCACATCTGCGATTTCTCTGAGCTTTGATAGAGTTTGTAAATTTGCATCCGAATTCTCCGTCGCCATGATGAGATTAAACCCAGGTGACGTTGGTTGAAAACAATTCCAAGTGTGTTCCACGAATCAGGTTCAATTATTCATTTATTCACTGATCCAATTAATTAAACATTTATTTTTAATTATTTTTTTCTTGCTTCAAAACTTTTTGCCTGCAATTGAAAACAAACAGGCACTCAGAGGAATTAAAGCATTTTTTTAAATGTCACAAAGTGCAAAACAATTAAATAAATCTCACTTAATATTGTCAGTTTTTCAATTTAGTAATTAATATTACGTCATCTTATCTGTTTATTCTCACATGAGCAGTGGGCTTCTGTTCGTAATACATTTTTTATGCGATAAATTCTTGAACAGTCCAACGCTGAAAAACCATGTTCGTTTTTTATGCTTCTAGAGAAAAGTTAATAAAAACTCATATAACATTGCCTACGATTTATTTCTCTACTAAAACATACATGAGGCTGTAATTTACTGCTAAAATATTCACGAAATATAAGTTCATATCTTACGGCAAGTAGCTACCGTAACATACAACTATTTATGAGCTCAATTTTGCCTACAAAGAACATGAACATTAAATTGTTCTATGTACATTGCACATATTCTAGGATAATAGAAACAGCTAAAACTATTATGCAACGTTTTACTTATAACTTGTAACGTTCATCGGTTTAACATTGTGCCCTTATTTTAGTGTAGTTATCACGGTAGATCAGTATTTAATAAAACCCACCTAAAAGAACCCAAATACACCCATTAAAAACCCATTTGGTTGAATGGTTGAAAATTCACCCAAGGTGATAGGATAGAGTCAAATCTCGGAACATAAATATCTTTTATTTATTTTACAATGTAATAATACATAATTTCTTTACAAAATAAAACGTTTAACATAAATTATCATTTATTACATCACATCGTTGTATCACATTGCATTGACAAATGTCAATAACAAACTAGTTGAAGACCAAATATTATTTGTCTTATATTATATTAGTATTACAAAAACTGATGGATTTCCAATCTTTTTATCGACAAATTTGAAATATAGTTTTAAATTAAATAAGTATGCCAATAGCATGATAGAGCGTACTATGTTTTTAATTCACAATAAAATAAATATGTTTTTTTACAATTATTTTAATGTTTAAATAAATAAATAAATATATCATCACGCCATTTACCCATTACTGGGTGTGGCACTCTTCCGAGGCAGATCTCGGTAAGTGATATACTGGATGTCCCAGAGCACCCGTCCATCCCTTTTAAAATTCTGTGGATAAATATTTTTCAAAAATACTATGCGGAATCTTACTAATGTTGATGTGCTCTATCTAATGACGTATCAATCGAACCCCCTGCCCCCCTTGTAGGGGGAAGGGGCGGGGGGCATTTTTAAATTTTCAAATGGCAGTATTTATGCGTGTGAAGTGCGGTTACCACCCGTCTAATCACGGTCCTCAAAGATGATTGTGGTGGAGGAGCCACAGCGATAATTTTTAAATTGGTGAAAATGTTTGTCGGCTGTAGGGATCGAACCAAGGTTCTTTGGATCCACAGGCCGACTTAATATCACTGAGCTATTACCCCATCATTTAATGTTTAGTAGTATACAATATAGATTTCAAACATATACAAAATTAATCTAGAATTAAATATCTGGAATTAAAAAGTATATTTGTCAATACTACATAAAACCCATAAATGTCCAAATAAACTCAGAAAACCCAAAAAAAACCCAGTGGGTCGGGTTTATTCAACCCTGGTAGTTGTCAACAATACGGACATTTTGATGTTTATTCACAGTTACATATTTATTTTAGACATATTTTTAGAATTCCAGTCGTATACCTATGTAAATAAATGAAAATCAAACATGACAAATTCATGTTGAAATTGCTGCAAAATTACAGTAGTTTCGTTGAAAACATCCGAAGTATAGATGTCATTAACCTCAATTTCATTTTCCGTGAAAACATGATGAGTTGTGCCAATAACCCCGAATCATACATAAATATAAATCACCTATTACAGATTGCGTCCACAAATGGGAAAAGTGGCGAAACAATGGTTATTATTCATAGAAAATGATCAGGAAAGTGAAACATGAAACCAAATTCACTTTCCAATATTTCACACGAATTTTTAATTAAATTCAAACGTGACAATCCGTGGACAATTTATCACTCTACCATCAAACCTAATATAGGTAAAATTAGTCTGTACAAGCGATCCATCATTCGCCGGCGTTTGTTTTCAACGGTAGGGTGTTGTCTGGTGTCGTAGATCGAGGGCAGCTTTGATATAAAACAAAACAGTATCAGTAACAAATCAGGAAGTGGCGTGAATTCCTGCTGTTTGAGTGGCAGGGAAACATATTTATTTTAAACACAAAAGTGCTTTTGTTTTTAAGTAGGCAACGCTTCAAAGATGTCTGTAGATGTATTGATAATGTTTACGTAGCAACTTGATGATGAAATAGACACTCGTTGATCATTTTACTGATGTTTTTTATATTTTTTTTATGCGTCATAGATGAACGATTCCATAGATATGGTTTCGAGAACTATATATGGATAGGACACTTAAATTTGGTAACTTAACTAAATAAGGAATCACAAAAAACCAGCCGAGCCGCCAAGATGAGATTTTACTAATAATTAGAGCTGTAATGCATTGAAAAAATCTGTTTGATTTTGGTTCGCGGTTTACTGATCTTTGAAACAAATATAAAATTTATTTTCATTTTGCATTAGATAGTAAGCAGTGTTCGTGGGTAATACTACCGGGTTTAACCGGTACACGTATTCGGTTTGATTTAATTAACGGTTCAGTTCGGGTTCACGATTTAAGAAATAGCTCTGTTTACGTTCTGGTTCGGTTTGCAACTCTACTAATAATTTTAAGGTGCAGATGTCGCTACCTTTCTAAAGGACTATTTAAAATTAGAATGACTTTATGTCGTTTGACTACGAGCATTAGGTTTGATGACGTCACTGGTGGCAGAATGGCAGTTATGGCCATAGTTTCATCGTTTTAGAGAGGATTAGTTAAGCCGTGAAGAATATGTTAAAAGTGACAACTTTTATTCTTGTGATCAATATAAAAATATTTTGTCTATTTCGGTGTTCGTATAGCTCTATAAACGCACTGTAAACACGTTGCTAAGGAGATCTATAATCGCACTGTTTTTGGCGCTTTTTATTTTGTAGGAGTGGCATGAATGCTTTTCTTTTCTTCTTTTTGTTCGCCTTAGTTTTTAGTTCAGATTTTTGACACTATTTATCTGAATCTTGCTTGTACAGTTAAAGCTTCACATTCATCATTTGAATAGAGGAGTTTACACAAAAATATATTTTTTTAAATGTTCCATAATGTTATTTTAACCAAACTTCTTTACCCTTCGGTAAGTTTTTGTTTTATATTGTATTTTGTTGTTAAAATATTTATATTACTGAATTATTGTTATCGACATTATTATTTGTAGACTTGATAATGTATCAAACCAAGGTTCGAAACGTCAGTAGTATTTACTTTGAGTAAATAAAAACCAAGAAATCCAAAAATAAATAAATATAAATATATCATCACGCTTTTTACCCATTACTGGGTGTGGCACTCTGCCGAAACAGATCTCGGTAAGTAATATATTTATGTGCGTGAAGTACGGTTACCAGTCGTCAAATCACGGCCCTCAAAGATGTGTTAGTGGTGGGGGAGCCACAGGGGTAATTTTAAATTAGGTGAAAATGTTTTGTCGGCTGTGGGGATCGAACCAAGCTTCTTTGGATCCACAGGCCGACTTGATACCACTGAGCCATTTCTCCATTGTAATCTAAAATCCTTTTTCCCAATTCACAATAAAATCGTTTTCTTAAAATAACGTATTCGTTCTATATACTTATTACTCAGTGGTATTATTTCTGGAATGTTTGGCAAATTGTGCAGTAAATTTATCGCACTATAAACTGAATTTATCGGCTGATTAGAGATAAGTTTATAAATTAATTCCTCGTGAATTAATTACACGATCAAGTGAATAATTGCATATGTTAAAGAGATCGCAAATTTTGTTTTCTTGTTGCAGAATATCAAGTGATACAGGTATTAAAAATACATTTGTATGTTAATCTGGTACACGAATTTTAAGTAGGATTTCTTTCGTTAAATTTATATGTGAATTATAAGGAATTACTTGAATGTTATCTGAAATGTTAATTTAATGTTTATTGGCTTTTACATTTTAAATTTGTTTTGCGCTTACATTCTTTCCGTTAATTTACGATGCTGGTTTATTAGCCGAATAAGAAGATAAAGACGCTGTAAAGTTGTAATTGCTGGAAATGTGAAGACCGGTCCTTATTTTTAATGCACTGGGATCACAATTTTATTGACGAATCTTGTAACGTTCCTCGTACTGGTGGCCAAAGGCCTCGCTGAAGACCGAAGCTCGGCGTTTATTCATTTATCAAGACTGAAAGTAGGTTATTACGTTTATTTCATCGTTTTTCATATTTCTCCACTGACGCTTTTCCGTGGTAAATGTGTAATTAAGCTTCTAGTTTTATTGACTTGGATCAGGGAATGGTTTAAAATATTAGTTCAATAATTCTATTTTATTTCCTGCAGTATTTTATCGCATGTTCGACGGATTAATAATAGGATTAAAATGTTTATAACTTACCTTCATATTTCACTGCATTTTACAATTTGTGACATCACTATTTCTATATCATTGTGAAATTTTGTTGATGTCGATATTCACAATAACTCAACTGAAATGTAATATAAATTCTCAATCAACTTTATTGATAGATATACATTACTTAACTCTAACTACTACTACTATTACTATTACTATAAAATTATTTAGGTTATATGAAATACGGAAAACAATTGTTTTTTAGTCAAATAATTATTAAATAAAATAAAGACAAAAAGTCAATTACGATGTGGAACTGTGTCTTAAAAAATAAGAAAAATAGGAAAACAAAATTTCCATCACTTGTCACAAATTCCAAAATTTTTACAGCACGTTTGAATCATCTTATCAGGTCATCATCAAACGGCTGGTCAGTTCAGCTTTAACCATAGACGCGTTTCGTCCTTTAGGGACTCATCAGTATGGTGTGATCAACTATCAACTATCTAGCTGGATAGTTGATCACACCATACTGATGAGTCCCTAAAGGACGAAACGCGTCTATGGTTAAAGCTGAACTGACCAGCCGTTTGATGATGACCTGATAAGTTGATTCAAACGTGCAGTAAAAATTTTGGAATTTGTGACAAGTGATGGAAATTTTGTTTTCCTATTTTTCTTATTTTTTAAATAATTATTACTTTCTCGACTTATACATTGTGTTCAATGTAAGTGTGGCAACATTTATGAGCTGGCTAGCTCAGTGGTATGAAGTCGGCCTGTGGATTCTGAGAACCCTGGTTCGATTCTCTCAAGTGACAAACAATTTTCATAATTTCAAAAACTACCCCTGTGGCTCCTCTACCACTCACATCTTTGGGGGCCGTGATTTGACGACTGGTAACCGCATTTCACGCGCAAAATATGGACAGCCTCGCTCCCATAACTCTTTTATATGCTGTAAGACTTGACTCGAGAGTCATTTGCAGTGTCACTGTTAAGTTAAGGAGAATATTTACCACTTGAAATTTAATTAGTATTGTAAGTAAATACTTAACAATTGATGAAATCAACGAGAAAAAATGGGTTTCGGCCAGGATTTAAACCCTAAATTTAGAATAAAAAATGTTATTCTTATACTTACTTTTTTCGTTTTTGAACACAACACTGCAAAATAATTGTAAGTAACATAACCTCACTTTTGTCTAATGGTACATTATAAACATACAATTATAGAATAATCAATGTCGATATTGGTTGTTCTGGCCTTTAAAAATATGCAGTTTTGTATCAATTTTTTGTTCCCTCTAACTGGACATTGATGAGGCAGATTTGACATAAAATAATATTTGAAAGTTCTTTGATAATGGTTGTTGTTACAATGAATAAAGCTCAAGTAACAGTACCAAAGTTACATATAAGCTCATTTTAGGAAAATCTTGACGCTGGTTGTTCTACGGTATAGAAATAATTTTATGATCAAGTAACAACTCTTTTTGTACTCGCATCATTCAAAATAAGGTTTACATTACCTTGGAAACCAATGACAAGTGCGCAAAGTAATTGGAAAAGCACCCATTTTTATGGTTCCAAATTTTGATTATACGCTAATTGTACTTATATACACACATTTTAAGGAATTTATAAAAGAAATAGAGACATTAGCTTGTAACGCCATTAATCAGACATATTTTAACAGTTTTACAAGAAAAAATAAACAATATGTTTTCAAATAACAAATGTCAATTTATGGCATACTAAACTGTCAATATAAATTCACGCTACAAATTTAATAAATGTCCTCATTGTCGATGATTAAATTTTTGCTCGTTACAAAAAGCATTATACACCATTCGTGCAAATTAAAACATTCGCTTCGCTCGTACTTTCAAATTGTACTCATATGCAAAATATGTCTTCGCTCACTTGTTATACAAATAGCTATTTCAGCAATGTGAAAACACCTGTCCGAAAAATATGAAACTCCATATCTTTCGTATCCTGAATTATCTGCGTATGTTCAATGTTTCAAATCAAAGAACCCAACTTACGAAATATTTCTAGCTATGAATATTTCCACTCAAAATTCCTAGTATCATACTATCCTTGCCATTCATTCTCCGAAACTACTGCACGGGCCATCTTCATGCATGTAAGAAGCTTGTACGGCATCACGTAATGATTATTAATTCACGAACAGACAAGCAGGCGCCCTTCAATCGATACGTGATAACACGAGGATATTTGTCGGAGCCAATCTCTCCCATACGCTCATATCGCACACCATCAGGACCGGAATTGGAATATTTCGCACCCAGGGTGCTCTTTTCATGGAATATTTAAGGAATGGAGAATTTGACTCTAGTGACTTCTCTACACTTTGACTGGTCTAGAAATTAATAGACGAGAAACGAGAATTTTAATTTAAAAGAATTTTCAATTTTGAAATAGTTGTACTTAAAAGTGCCAAATTTTCAATGATTTTAAAATTTGCAACATTATTTACCGTTAAGCGATTTATTCTTTATCAGGTAGATTCATAAAATGGATTAGTGCTGATATAATTTTTTTTAATTATCTATACCTATTTCAATTTAAAATAGATTCATGAAACGAATTAAATATTGATGCTAATTAACATTCTTTTTAACCCATGTTAAAATAAACTTACTTCACAAATTGAAAAGATACTTAAAATCGAAATAAAAAATGGTATTAGCGCTAAACTGTTTTATATAAAATAAATATATAACATCACGCCTTTTACCCATTACTGGGTATGGCACTCTCGGTAAGTGATGTATTTATGCGCGTGAAGTGCGGTTACCTGTCGTCAAATCACGGCCCCACAGATGTTCGTGGTGGAGGAGCCACAGGAGTAATTTTAAATTGGTAAAAATATTTGTCGGCTGTGGGGATCGAACCAGGGCTCTTAGGATCTACAGGCCGACTCGATACCACTAAGCTATTACCCCATATAAGATTTTAAATATGCGATAATTGACACTCCTATATATTTTAGAGCAAAAGTAGAAAAAAAAATTGTTCAAAATTAAATTTCAAAATGTTCAAATTTTCTATGTTCGCGTATCTGTAGTACTAGATATTTCAAAATGGAATGTAAAATTTTTGTCAAAAATCAGATAGCCATGAAAATAAAAGACAAATTAAATATAATCTCATTTCGACAGCATTCTTAATTGTCGAACTGAACTGTCAGAATAAGATTTTGTTTTAATTGTTTTTATTTTCATGGCTATCTGACTTTTGACAAGAAGTCACATATTATTTTTCAAATATTTCGTACTAAAGACAAGCTAGTATTACAAATTTTAACTTTTTGATCGTAAAATTTATCCTTGTACTTTTGTTCTAAAATATACAGGAGAGCCAATTCCTGAACATTTTAAAAATCCTATATTTTGCATTTTTGCGCACATCCTGTATAGATGACATTTGTGACATGTTCATTTAAAAGCTCACTGACTTCAAGTTTTAATAATAAAAAAAATGCAAGTGCAAGGTTTATATGTATTCCATTAAATTCTGTAATTGATACGAATTTGTTATTGTTATGCAGTAAATAAATCTGTCAATTTCTACAAAATACAGTGGACCCTATGTAGTGAGTTAAACAGCTTCAATATTACATAGTACCACGCTCTTCTCTCTTTTACTTACTCAATGATAGAAATAGTGCAAATATGGCAGCATATCCTCTCGCCGTGTTCTTTCATCAGATATACATGTCATGTACCATACTCAGGCGTGAAGATAACAGCTCTCTTAGATTCCCTTTGATATTTTTGTTCTCGGTTTTGAGTTTGTCGCGATGCGAGTTGAACTTGTGGGGAATTCTCGAACAGTTTTAGTATGCTAACGTGATGGTAAATATACTTACTTGTGTCTGAACAACTTGAGAATGTTTAGAAGCTGATCATTGTGAAATCTTGACGCGTGCACTTGTTTAAATAGTCTTGACAGCTATGATTTTGAATTTATAATTTTGACGGTGATTGTTGATTCTTTTACTTGTTTTATTTATTAAATAATATGTACAGAAATTGTGTCCCAATCCTTGTAAAATCTAAAAGTGAGAAGTTAGATTGATTACATTTTTTGCTTTCTTTTAACTGCACAAATTTTATAATGCAATTATGTAATTATATTTATCTACTATTGTAGATGGGGTAGCTAGCTCAGTGGTATCAAGTCGGAGTGGGGATCCTGAGAACTCTGGTTTGATTCCCACAGGCGACAAACAATTTTCATAATTTCAAAAACAACCCCTGTGGCTCCCTCACCACTAACAGCTTTGGGGGCCGTGATTTGACGGCTGGCAACTGCACTTCACGTGCAAAATATATCACTTACCGAGATTTGCTTCGGCAGAGTGCCACACCCAGTAATGGGTGTAGAAGGCGTGATGATATATTTATTTATTTTATTTTTTTTCCTATTGTTGCATAATATGAAAATTATCTAACTATTTTGAGTGTCGTAATAGTATATTTTGCTGCACTAGTGCAAGAAAGTGGATATATATTGTTTTACATTAATAAACATAAGAATCAGAATTAGTGGCAACTTTGCTTTTTTCGTCATTTCGTTAAATAGTAGATAAAACGTTGTACGATATTCGTATCGTAATGTATTAATACAACACTCAATGAGTTGCTCAATCTTCCCATCTGGTTTCGTAATATAACACATTATGATACTTATATCGTAAATAACTATTATTTCTTACTCACTTGTAAACGTCATTTATTCAAACTGTTTATTCATTATGAACATGAATCTTTACAAGATACGAACTTATAAGATTTTTACAGGTCAACTGTCAATTTTACAAGTGACAGGATTTAATTATAATTTTTATCCACAACTCATATATAATGAATACATTATTACACTGATTTCAGTTGAATTATATGGCTCATAAAACACTAGTGTTTTATATTCCATAAAACACTGTAAACAGCTTGTTACTTAGCAACCACTTCATGATCTACCATATTTTGAGAAACTATATAATTGAATCAACGTTAAACGTTACGACCAATCTTCTTCGATACCTATAATTATAAGTTGTGGATAAAATTTTGTATTACACTCGTGTTTTATTGGTATATAAAACACTTAAGAATATTAAACACTCGACCTTCGGTCTCGTGTTAAAACTTTTCTTGCGTGTTTTATATACCTAATAAAACACTAGTATAATAAATAACTATTAATTTTGTTTACAAATGAGTAACATAACATAAAATATTGTATAATACACGCAAGGTAACTGTTTTTACTGTCTCAAGGCGATGATAGGCTCGCCAGTCAATTGCTCCTTTCAGCAGTAAAAACTGTTTTATTATGCTAGTATTATTTCCTCTGCACATTTTGTTTTAAACTACACATTCAAATTGATGCAAAATTAAACTGTCAAAATGGTAACAGTTTTTAACTAGAGTTTTGAATAGTACAATAAAATGGAAGTAAATCTTATCAACTTTTTTAATGGAGATAGCAGATTCGAAACTAAATTTATACCAAACGATCAACAATAATTCTTACTTCTTAGTTAACTCTGAAGATAAATAGTTCATTGTGGAACACAGGCCACAGGAAATCATTTGTAATAATTCTGAGAAATATTGTATTGTAATTTTTATCCTTAGTCAGCAGTTATATTTCAACATAGGTTGACAGAAATTTTATTCTTATTTTAGAGAGATCATAAAATTTTTAGTACAACTTTATCTGTTCATAAAAATATATAATTTAATCTCGTTAATTTGAATATTGCAACAATAACTATGTTATCTTTTAGTTTGAATATAATTTATTTTTGTTTTAGTTTAAGGTATGTTCAACACTATGTAAAATATATATTGAGAATTATATCGAGCATTTATTTAATTAAATAATTAATAATATTTCCGGCATGTATGCAATTTATTATTCTGTTTGTTAATGAACTTTTATTGTTCTCGGTATAATATTTAATATTTATAAACAGAAAACATATTTTGTTTCCGCTTCAGACGAACGAAAACATTTTCCTGCTTGATTATAATTTACCTGTGGGCATCTGCTTATATAATCTTATTTTAATAACGGTATTTGCGCAGACTTTTCTGCAGGGGATACATTTGCACTTCGATAAATTTACTTGTTGTTTCCTATTCTACAAATCCATTTAGCAAATTAAAAGGATAGAGATGCTTAAAAATTTATACATTAAAACATGCATCGTCATACATTATTCTGCGGAATAAATCACTTTATTCAAAACGGAAAATCACAATTCCTAGGGAATACTTATATTCATGTTTTGTATCATTATGTAAACTAAAATAATTGAAATTGTTTATTTGTTACTAAGGTTCTATATACATTTAACAACTGACACTTTATTTAATGTCAAAAAAATGTTTACAATTTAATGTTATAGAAAGATCGTTAATATTTAATTAAAAATAGGTTTGAACTGTCAGGTCATAAGCATTTTTTTCTAGTAGGCTGGGAACGATCTGCTCTTGTTTATGAAAAAGATAAAAAATTTCGACAAAAATAGTGGGTATGATAACCAGTAGGTATGAGCCTAATTACCAAAACTGTAACTAACGACAACAGAACTATATTGTATATTAAATGTTATTAAAAAAAAACCACTACTGGAAAACAACTGAAAGTGTATCTTTGCCTCAAGTTTGGCATCCGGCGGTACGGTGAAATGGACAGCGTTACTGAATTCGAATCCGGAGATATCGAGTTCGAATCTCGCTCAAACTAAAAAAAAAATATATCATCACGCCTTCTATCCATTACTGGGTGTGGCACTCTGCCGAAGCAGATCTCGGTAAGTGATATATTTTGCGCGTGAAGTGCAGTTACCAGTCGTCAAATCACGGCCCCCAAAGATATTAGTAGTGGAGGAGCCACAGGGGTAGTTTTTGGAATTATGAAAATTGTTTGCCGTCTGTGGGAATCGAACCAGAATTCCCAGGATCCACAGGCCGACTTCAAACCAAATATATATAAACTACCAAACTACTGCTTGGTGCGCTCGGACCCTTTACTCTAATTGGGATTAAGTTCCTGCTGTACAGAGTTGCATAAATAAATAAATATCATGATCAACGCCATCTTGTAGTAATTGAATATCCCAATAAAAATCTGATTTGGCGACAGTACATTATTATTTATGGGGTAGATTGCTCAGTGGTATCGAGTCGGCATATGGATCCTGAGAACTCTGGTCTGATTCCCACAGCCGACAAACATTTTCACCACTAACATCTTTGGATGCCGTGATTTGACGACTGGTAACCGCACTTCACGTGCATTAATATATTACTTAACTAAATCTGTTTCGGCAGAGTGCTACACCTAGTAATGGGTAAAAGACGTTGAAGATATATTTATTTGTATTTTATTTTTACATGATTATTTTTTTGGTAAGAATAATTTGTTTGCAAACTATCTATAATCTATATACTTTATGAATGAATCAAATAGTCGTATCTATAAAGGAGAAGTTATGGAAGCTTTTACATCAAAGATATTTGCTATCTAGCAATTTTCCTTTTTCACGCGATAAAAACCATCGTGAAGTGTCGAGAAGACACTAATTACATGCCGATAAATCACTCCACAAATCCCAGTTTTCCGTCACATGCAAATCAGACAAAAACCGCTCGTTCTCTGAGACAGTTCGATGCATCCACAGCTGTTCACCAATGCAACCTCCCTTCTCCCCACGATAACCAACCCTCTTGTCATCCGTGCACTCGATGTTCGCTTCACGAACACCGAGCGAACCCTCGAACCTGACGTGAATACATTTGTTATTCATGCATGATACATAAACCAATAATATCGAGAGTCGTGAACCAGCGCTGTCCACGCTTGTACGTTGTTTTTGTAAGGCCGTTGCCGCCCTCGATCTTCGTAACGTGGAAATATAATAACTGTTTTGTTTTCATAGACTGAATAAATTTAGTTTCGTTTTGATTTGAGTTTTGATGGGAATTCTGATTTGGATTGGACTCTCTGAAGACTCCGGAAGTTCAGGATGTTTTTAATGGATTTTGAAAGTTGAATTAGGTTTGATAGTTTGTTGGACTCTAGTGAACTATCAAATTGACATATTGCTTTCATTATAAAAAGATATCTTTTTACTTCAAACAAAATTAAATCAGTCAATAGACATTTTAAAACTACAAAATAAAATTCAATTTTAAAGTAACCATCAGGATTTGAACTTGGGATCTTTGAATTCTGGTCAAATACTTTAACCAACAGAACTACGATTGCCATTAGTTCAAATCTAATATTATTATGTTATATTATTTTATTATTGGAATAACACCAGAGGGGACTCGTAGTACTTCTATTTCAATGGCGATACAGCCCGAATTGGGCCTGGGCCTACCGGGCACACCGAGCCGCAGTTGTTACGCTGCCGTACTGCCGGTTTCTGTAGTCGATGTTACTTTTTTAAGCCATGATTATTACAAGTACCTAGCTGTATTTTTTTATTTAACGATAAATCATACTTTGTCGACAGGCGGATTCGAACTGACGAATCTTGGTTCGGGTGACGTCACAGTATGTTAAGAGATGTGCATTAACACGCTTAGTTGGTTAGAAAAATTGACCGCAATTCAAAAGCCCCAGGTTCAAATCCTGCCCAATTTATCTGTCTATAATTCAATTTTATTTCATCAATTTTTAAATATTTATTTAAAAACATACTAATTAAATTACAACCTATATTTGTGCAACTAATAATAGAAGCAATATTTTTTTCACTAATTTAAATGAATAATAAAAAATATGCGTCCATTATGTTTCGTAATTTGTTTGCATATTGATATTAGATAGATTTTACAGAGTTAAAAATTATATATGTCAAAATTTCAATAGCATATTGGAAAATTTCAAATAATCTTCAAAGAGATCATGAAACAAAAATTAAGTGAGGAAAAAGTTATTTACGATTTAAGTATTGTAATGTATTATATTACAATACGAGATGAAAAAAATTGTCAAACGAGTCAAAAATTGATTCGTTGTCATTTAATCATTTTAAAATGGATCAATCCCAGATCCGAAATGTCGTCTATTAACTTTTCCGATTTTAAAAGTCATGTGATCCAACAATCAGAATAAATAATTTATTTTCTGTACTAAATATTCTTCCGGCTTAACTAAATATTTTCGAAATCTAACATAAATTAAATTTTGAAGAAAAGTAATATTAAATCAATATGAATGTAATATTGATTTTTTTCACGGTTTTTCCAATATATAGTTCAAAAATATTAAAAAAATAATTGACTAAGTTTTGACAGCTTCAAATATAGGAAGCGGAATGTTCAACATACTACAGATGTGTGTGTGCATATAACCATCTATAATGTTATGTTACAATTCTCTAGATTCTCATACGTGTATTTAGCGTAACATTATATTACATGTTTCCAGTGTGAAATATTATAGTATTAGCTGCGCCACAATCATGTAGGTAATCAGTGAAAACTACAAAGCAGATTTAATTATCTCATTGCGCAGATTTGTGCGTAAAACTTGCCGAGATTTCGCCCAAGAGCATTAGATCTCTGCGCGAAACTTTATTGAATAGTCAACAAAGTAAGTGCAACTCCAGAACAACATTTCACATCACTTTGTTGAAGTCGGCGTCGAGAAGATGAAACGACATTATCTCCATCCATTAGAGATATTATCACGACCATTAGGGGCGCGACATTAAAATCGCAACATGTAGATGAAGCATTTATCTAAACGAATCATCAGCACTGCGCTCGATTCGCTGCACAATAGCAAACGGCTTGACAATTTCCTGCGAAATTACAGTTGCTACTACGGCAGAGACAGGACGAGTTTGTCAACGTACTGACCTATTTCAAACACTGCAGATTCGGACACTAATGAAATTAATGCACGTTTCGGGCACCATTTCGGTTGATTGTACTTACTATTAGATATAGTTTGTACAATAATAATTATACATTATAATATCACGATTAGATAGCTCAGCGACCATGCGTCGGACAGTAAATCGAGTTCGATTTCCGCAGCCGGCATCTAATTTTCACCACATTTAAATGATCTCTATGATTCTTCCTCCACTAACATATTTGGGAATCATGATTTGATGATTAATAACTGCTCTCACTTCACGTGCAAAAATATATTACTTATCGAGATGGCTGAGTACCATACCTAATAATGGAAAAACGGTGTAACGATATATATATATATATATATATATATATATATATATAAGAAAGTCATTATGAAATTCAGTTTATTACGATACGCCTATGGATCCTGAGAACCCTGGTTTGATCCCCATAGGCGACAAACAATTTTCACCATTTTAAAAACTACCCCTGTGGCTCTCTCACCACTAACATCTTTGGGGGCTGTGATTTGACGACTGGTAACCACATTTCACGCGCAAAATATATCACTTACCGAGATCTGCTTCGGCAGAGTGCCACGCCCAGCAATGGGTAGAAGGCGTGATGATATATTTATATTTATTTTTTTTACGATACGCAATATTTTGTTTTATATAGTTGGTAATACAGAAGAACATTTAAATTTCAATATAACCTCAAAATTTTTGTTTTGTACTCGCATAATTCAAAATAAGGTTTACATTACCCTGGAATCTGAAGTAAAGTTTGATTTTGCCCACTAGTACTTTAAAGTAAATGAAAAAACACGCATTATTATGGTTCTACATTTTGACTATTAAAACGGTAATTGTACTTATATATACACATTTTAAGGAGACATTAGCTTATAACGCAATCAATTAGACATATTTTAACAAGCTTTACGAGAAAATATAAACAATTTGTTTTCAAATAACAAATGTCAATTCATGGCATACTAAACTGTCAATATAAATTCACACTTCAAATTGAATAACTTTTCTCATTATCGGTTATATAATTTTTGCTCGTTACAAAAAAGCATTCTACAAAACTCGTGTTCGAAGACATCATTTGCACCATTCGCGCTTATGTACAAAGTATGTCTTCGCGTACTTGTTGTGTAAATAGCTATTGAAGGAAATTTATTTATCGTGCTTTCAAGTACTTTACATAGCTCAGACTGAATTCAATTAGTATCATCTTCCAAAATACACAATATCTAACAATAATAATAGAAATAATATGAAAATGATCGCGAACTTTTGGACAGTTGCATAAATATCAAAAACAGTTATAGTTCCACTAGAGTATGAAAGTTGTTTAAATTATTATATGTATGTGTTTTTTTTTATAGAAACCAAGGGTCTTTTTCCAAGTACCCAATCAAATGTTTCATTTGTGAGACCTTAGCACGTCTGGCTTAAAGTAAATGGATCACTACATATATTTGCAATAATTTTTGTAAATCATCAACTTCTTCTTTAGTGTACGACTACGAATCTGCAGTGTCCGAAATATGAGTCGTCTTTTCGGCGTCGAGACGCGATTTGATCTTGGGTCACTTTAAGAATTCTTTCTCGACATTCCTTGACAAAGATGTCTCCGTATAATCGCCTGAGAAATGTCGCTCTGACGCGGTTGTAACTCTCGTTTCAAAATATTTGTTTTTCTTAAAGAGAAGCGCTTCGAATTCTTTTTGTACGTGTATTATCACTGGAGGATTCCATGATAGTTATCTGCTTGTAGACAAAGATTATCAAGAAATCCGATTATTGGCGTTAAATATATTCTCCCTTTTACTTTTTCATTGTATTTCTTGAATTTTTCTTTCGAAGTAGTAGTGGCTTATAGTTACTTGCTAAAATATCTTGTTGTACACGTTTTATAATCCGTTTAAAATGATACATCATTGTACTCGTTTTTTTTTTCTCAGTCTGTATTTTAAGCTTACGCTCTTCTTTTACAAATATTTTCTCCTTACTGAATTACAACACTTCTATTTTTTTTACCATATTAAGCTATAATTTTTGTTAGAATTTGGTAGGAATGCCACGACTTCTAATTATTATATAAACTATCTAGCTGTTTGGAAACTAACTAAATACGAATTTATGCAATCGTACAAAAGTATGTTATTATACAGGGTGATCAAAAGGAATTGTTATAGTTGGCAATACAATTCCAGATATCTTTTTATTCCACAGTTGGCACAACGTCAGATAAAGGCGGAAATGCTATTTGACATATCTAATAAATACAAATAGGTTATATCAGGAGTCTGACAGCTAATAGAATTTTGTCTTTTTAAGTAATAGAAATACTATAGAAATAAATGTAATAATAAATGTAGTCAAATTTAAATTTTAAATGTCACTGTCAACAACAGAAAATGAATTTATGTATCAGATTTACCAATTTCAAGTAGTTTTTTTTATTGCCAACTGTAACAATTCCTTTTGATCACTCTGTACTTCATTTGCAACTTTAATAATAGAATCCTTACGACGAATAATATTTTTTTATTATACCTACACAATAATCCTTGTTTATATTAAAAAGCGTGCGAAAACGTAACATTAAAACACGCCGTGTTTTATAGTTACTCCGCAACAACTAAAAGCCAGTTTTTCAATCCCCGATTTACTGTCAATTAATGTTAATCATAAAAGAAAAATAAATATAAATATATCATCACGCCTTTTATCCATCCCACAGGGGTAATTTTAAATGGGTGAAAATGTTTGTCGATTGTGGGGATCGAATCAGGGTTCTTAGGATCCACAGGCCGACTCGATACCACTGAGCCATTACCCCATACAATGAAACTATGGTTTCTATTGTTATTTAATCATGATTAACATTAATCGCTGATTGAAAAACTAGTCCTAAATCATTACTAGTATCATAATATACTATTTTCCACAACTCTCAAAAAACACGGCATTTGTACATCGGTATAGATACGCAAAATTTGTGTTTTTTTACATGTGAAAAATATATTTCAAACTTAGTTTAAATAGATACTTCTAAAAGATATATGCATGTTGAATATCTTATAGCAATATCAATTATGCCATATGGTGTGTTTATTTATTTAGACAAAGCTTAAAATTTAACTGTTAGGGGTTCAACTGGCTATCAGTATTTAATTTCATCTATTTTTTGTTCCTTTGATAATTAAATTATGTAGAATGTAAAAAGAACATAAATTGGAAAAAAATATTAATCACAAATCCATAAAAGCTAGGCAAGCAATTCTACGAGAATTCCTGGTTAAATAAGCCATGACACACAATTAGCACTCACAGACGAAATGATTTCGTCTCTATGAATTAAAATTTACCGTCTCCCGTGCGCTTGAAATTCTACAACTACTCGAAATGTCATTTCATTTAGTGCAACTTTGCGTCGGTTTTATGTTGACACTGTCAAGTGGCACTCGTGTTTAATTGGCGTTCCGACCGCGTCCTCTCGAGGCGCCACATGCGTCAGAGAGCACGCGCGCCTTCAAAGTGATTTCGAGATTCGCGATCTAGACACCGACGACGATGCTTTGAAACATGATCGTGATTCGTGATGTCTAAATGATTGGAGAAATTGTTTATTTTTATCCGATTCGTATGTATTTGTTGAATGTTTGCGATTGAATGTTTATTTACATTTGAGGTTTGTAGATTTTAGGGTGGTTAAATTTATTTTACGGACTAGCTTCATCAATGGTTCAATGAGAAACATCAAATGTTTATTTTATAAATGTTTAATTTTGCCGTGACAAACTCCCCTATTCTGTAACTGGATCATTATCTGTTAATGATCGATAAGTTAATGATAATTTAAATTATTCATCTTTATTTTACTGGTGATTACAATTTTGGTATTCTGAGACAGAATAATTTAACCTAGCATTTTTTTTTGTTATATTCATGGATTTTGTTTCCTAATATACGTAGCTATTATTATAAAAATAATATAATGTTAACTGAAAGACAATTACATAGAAAGTGTGGATAAAAATAATATTTTTTTATACTGGCAATTTTGTACGAGAGCAAAATGCATAAAAGTCATATAGAAGTAACAGAATACATGATTTTGGTCACAAAAAGCCGAAATGTTGGTAATCTGTAGATTAATCATAAAAAATCTGGGTTACCATTAACTTATCGATCGTTAACAGACAATGAGTTACAGAATAGGAGGGATTTTTCAGATTCATTTTGATATTTTATCTTTCAATAATAATCAAGATTAAGTACATCCTATTCATCCCCAAATCTTTGCCAAACAAACTATAGCTGTATTTCATTTGCTACTTGGCTTACTTAGATCAGTTCAGATAAATTATTCAACATGACTAAAACAAGCACAGGGACGAGACTCCCTTCGTTTCTTTCGTTTCTGATACTATAGTAAGTTTTTAACTGCAATTGTGCGGAATTCACTTTCAAAAACAAGCGTAGCGCAACACCTTCCTTTCTTATCTTTTAATTCGTTTTCAGTTCTTACGTAGAGTGTTTAACTGCAATTGTGTGGAATTCACTTTCAAAAACAAGCGCAGGGCGACACTTCCTTCCTTTCTTATGTTTTTGTTTCATTTTCAGTTCCTGCATTGTGTGGACTTTTCTTTCATATACAAGTGCAGGCTGTCGCTTTCATCTTTTCTAATCTTTGTAGATTCGTTGTTAGATTCGTTGTTAGGAGTAAGCATGAGTAATTTGAGATGTTTTATGCATATGTTATGTACGTTGAAGAAAGACGATGAATGATAAGTGAATAGGAATGATGTGATTGAAGGTTTGTTTTGTGATAAATGATTTCGAGTGTAACAAATGAATGAGTTTATATGGAGTGATCTATGAATGTTGTTAAAGTGAGGGAATATTTTATGAGTGATTTTAGGGTTCTTGTTACCCCATTTGTTGGGATATAGCGTGAAGATATGTATGTATGTTTGTATGTACTAAATTAACTGTATTAAGAAAACTGATGCACTTATTAGGGTGGATTACTTTAATCCAAATCAGTAAATCTAGTACTGGAAACAAAGTAAGCGAAGTAATCTAGTGATCTGGTTCCGTAAATGTAAATTAAATTTGATCCAAATGACAAATGAAATACGCCTTATATGATCTGTATCTATGGCTACTGTAATTTTACGGATGATAATCTGAACCTATGGGGTAGGTAGCTCAGTGGTATCAAATCGGCCTATGGATTCTGAGAATCCTGGTTCAATTCCCACAGCCGACAAAAATTTTCACCACATTAAAATTACTCCTGTGGCTCCCACTTCACTAACATGTTTGTGGATCGTGATTTGATGGCTGGTAACCGCAGTTCACGCACATAAATATATCACGTACCGAGATCAGCTTCGGCAGAGTACCACGCCCAGTAATAGGTAAAAGGCGTGATGATATATTTATTTATTTTATTTTATAATATGATGGAATAAAAATGGATCTTTTTCCTCTTCCTGAGTTTCCTCTCGTGAGAAAATGGCCGGATTTGAACGTGTCGTATTTTACCCGCGCGGACTATAATTAAATTTGAATATACTATGGTGTGCAGTGCAGAATTACTGGCGTATGGGTATGCAATTAAAGCCTTTTGCAGTGCGCAGTGCGGCAGCCGACAAACGCAGCCTCACATATAAATTTTCCGCACCTGAGTTCGGCGTCGGTGCAACACGAGATAGTCACACTCACACTTCTCACGACTCCCATCGCCTGCTCTTCTCTTTGTTTTATCTTCACATGCTGTTATACATTCGGGATAATTAAATTGTTGCGAAGTATGAAAATATAATTAACTCAATTTTATTTTTATTTTACTTTGTGGTGTAGCAATGTCTTTATCTCATTTTTGTGTTTATACAGATGAGAGATAACAGTAATTTTATTTGTAAATATGCCGCTTTTTATCATCCTGTTTCATGCTTTTGTGTAATTAATTTAATCTTCTTTTTGTTTAAAATGTTTCTTTTTGCGTTCTTTAGGAATTATACAGGATATTTGCTATTCTTTAACTTTATAAAATCAGAACATATTCTTTTTTCTGGAAGAATAACATTTTTTACTGCAAATCAGTCAATTTATTGTTGTAAGAATTTACTCAACTGGTTTCAAACGATCAAGAAACTTACTTATTATATATTCTTTTTTCATTTAATCATTTTAGAAGTTTGATGCTGCGTTGCAAGAAAAAATAAAAAGCTCTTTAGTTATCAACAGTGATTTTCTGAATCTTATTAAACCGTTGGTTGCTAATGATCCGATAAAACTTTCTTGCATCCGAGCATGAGAATAATATAAATATAAACAGATAACTTATTTAAAATCAACAGTATTATATACAGTGTATCCATCTAAAACCCGAACATAGGCTTATAACATGTGATATCAGTTTTTTGGTGCGCATTGCTTCCCAATTAATTTTATAGGAAAATACTTCAAATAAAAGTTATAGAGAATAAAACTAGGGTTTTTTTGATATAAAACACATTTCAATTTTGTATTTTATCAGAGCGCAAAAATTATTTAAATATTTGTATTATTCGAAAAACAATTGTCTAATGTCAAAATATTGACGTTAATATTGAATCACAGACAAACAAGGAAAAACACCTAATGTATGAACGATTTCTCACACGAAACAAAGCTGGAGATAATAAAATATAGTTGTAGAGAATAAAATTACGAATTTTTTGATATAAAATATATTTCATTTGTGTATTCCATCACAACGCAAAAGTTAATTATTTATTTGTAATATTCGTAAAAATAAAGGCTTCCATCAAAAAATTAAAACAATTGTCTACTGTCAAATTGATGTTAATTTAATACAAATACTGGGATAATTTGTTTGTAACTTTCACCGCTGTAGGTCCATTTCATTATCTCCAGCTTTGTTTCGTGTGAGAAATCGTTCATACTTTAGGTCCTCAATTCTCTAACTCCAGCACAAAATAATCATGAAGATGATAAACGCATTTCTGTATTTGATTACCCAAAATTTTTCTAGCTATTTCTTATTTCTCAGTTTGTATTTATGTATTATAAATATCACAAACTTAGAAATAACAGGCGAGAAAATAAAAAATCATGACCATAGGTCTCTATTTTTATTTTATAAACAAATGTGAACAAAGTAAATATAACTTTTCGTATTAGTAAGAACTGTCATAAGTTTTCATTAAATTAATAATTGTGATAGAATGTGAAAAAACATGAAACGTGTGTCTTTACTTATTCAGACATACGTTACTACCATTCGCATAGGTACGAATAATATTATTTAAAAAAGATAGCTATATTTTATCGTATCTATGATAACCTCGTCCACATATGACGTAATCGTTTTCATACAGGGAATGGAGTTTATAGAGTAACATAAATAAATAGATAAATAAATATATAGATAAATAAATAAATAAATAAACATCTATTTGATTTGGTGTATTGCAATTTAGAAATGTCTAAATAAATATTATTTGTATGATCATGTAGTACGCCAATTATAATTTAATGTTCAGCATACTTAACATCTTATTACTAAGTTCTTACTAAGTTGTAAGTTGTTTAAGTTGTGCCGTGATTAAAAAACGCTCGAGTGAAGTTTCGGCTGATGATCATTAAGCAAAACTTGCTGGCTGTTCAGTAACAAGTGCAGCATTGTTCCGTTAACAATGCGGCACACAGTCGGTTAAATTGGCTTGGAAATTATTTTACGCGTGTTTAATTGCATCTGTAGCTCTGGATCAAGTTTCGCCGCCCGACGACACCGCGATGCTCAAGACTCAGACCTCGCCGCCCGCGACATTAGATTAAAAGCGGCGTTAAATTGCACGGAGTTGAGATCTGAGTTTGTGGGCTCTAAGAAAACCGAACATCGTAGCAGATGAAGAGAATCCTCTGCTCTTACACCAGCCGACAGAGCCGTATTCAGAGAATTTCTCATGTTTTGATTTTCACAATAACTTACTGTTTGAAAATGCTGACACGGTTCGCAATCATTATTAACATGAGATGAATCAGAGTTATCCGGAAATTCACTAATTTATTTTTTTACTAATGTTTCCTAAATTCCAGTTTCTTTGCAAATTTAATTTTTATTATCTCGTCTTCTACCCATTACTAGGTTGCAGATCTCATTAAGTGACATATTTTATGCGTGTAGGCGATTACCAGCCGTCAAATCACGGCTATCCAAGGATGTTAGTGGAAAGGCGGGCACAGGGGTATTTTTAATGTGATGAAAATTGTTTGCTGGCTGTGGGAATCGAACCCGGGTTCTCAAATCCACAGATCGATTCAATACCATTAAGTGGAATACTATATTTAAAAATAATACTGTTTTATAGTATAGGTAGTTCAGTGGTATCAAGTCAGACTTCGAATCTGACAACCCGGATTCGATTCCCATAACTGACAAGCAATTTTCATCACATTGAAATTATCCGTGTAACTTTCCTTCCACTAACATCTTTGAGAGCCGTGATTTGACGGGTGGTAACCACACTTCACGCGCATAAATATATCACTTACCGAGATCTGCTACGACAAAGTACTACACCAAGTAATAGATAAAAGGCATAATGACATATTTATTAATTTTTTTTTATTACTTTCCCCCCAACCATTTTTGAAAAATTAAATCAATATTTTAAAATTATTTTTCATTATTATTTTTACATAAATATTATATTTTATGAGGTGGCTAGCTCATTGGTATGAAGTCGGCCTGTGGATCCTGAGAACCCTGGTTCAATTCCCACAGGCGACAAACAATTTTCCTAATTTCAAAAAGCTACCCCTGTGGCTACTACACCACTAACATCTTTGGGGGCCGTGATTTGAAGACTGGTAACCGCACTTCACGCGCAAAATATATCACTTACCGAGATCTGCTGCGGCAGAGTGCCACACCCAGTAATGGGTAGAAGGCGTGATGATATACGTATTTATTCATTTATTTATTTGTATTTGTACAATTCATATATTTAAATAAATAAATATAAATATATCATCACGCCTTCTACCCATTACTGGATGTGGCACTCTGCTAAAGCAGATCTCGGTAAGTGATATATTTTGCGCGTGAAGTGCGGTTACCAGTTGTCAAATCACGGCCCCCAAACATGTTAGTGGTGGAGGAGCCACAGGGATAGCTTTTTCAAATTATGAAAATTTGTCGCCTGTGGGAATCGAACCAGGGACCTCAGGATCCACAGGCCGACTTCATACCACTGTGCTAGCCATCCCATAATTCATAATTCATATATTTCATTTATAATAAAACTAATATTTTGTTTCGAAAAGATCTTTGTTCAAGCATCAAGTTGCCTGTTTCATTTTGTTAATAAAAATATGCATATAAAGGTATGTTAAGCAAAAATAGTCTTAAACTCCCTTATAAATAAAGAAATATAAATTAATCTAGTTTGTAACCATGCGCAGACCAGATTTAATGCCAATTTAATTGCAGACCATATTTCTGTAGTTTCGTAGCCAGTTCTAGCTTCGTGTTTTATGTAGTGACGCTAAAATTCTATATTTTGTGTTTAAAAACAACAGTGTATAAAATATTTTACTGATTACGTGAAAAATTAACTATTTTAAACGAAGATTAGCGGCTTAAAATTCTCCATTAGCGATAGTTGGTATCAATAGAAATAATCAATTGTACGAGTAATTTAGAATGACATTTAGTGCTTTTAACCTCAAAAAAGTTGTGATGTGATCTATTGTGTTAGTGTGTAGTGGTTCCAAAAACAAAATGTATAATTTGTAGTGGTACAAAGTGAGAAAACTGTTACCAAAATTATGGAATACTGATGAACATTTGTGAATAATGAATTCGTACGTATTCGTATATGGCTGACAACTCTAACAAGGTAGGAATCTATGAACTGTTATTATAGGTTTGATTGTGTACGAAATCATTAAATTGTTACATTTCAAGTAGAGTTATAATATGTACTAGGTTTAACTTGCTACATTTAAACCATGAATTAAACAAAATAAGGGAAAATGTTTATTTGAGTAAATGCTTCAGAGATATTCCTGTTTTTATAATTGCAGCAACGGATAAATATATCATCACGGCTTCTACCCATTACTGGGTGTGGCACTCTGCCGAAGCAGATCTCGGTAAGTGATTTATTTTGCGCGTGAAGTGCGGTTACCAGTCGTCAAATCACGGCCCCCAAAGATGTTAGTGGCGAAGGAGCCACAGGGGTAGCTTTTGAAATTATGAAAATTGTTTGTCGCCTGTGGGAATCGAACCAGGGTTCTCAGGATCCGCAGGCCGACTTCATACCACTGAGCTAGCCATCCCAACGGAACCCTAAAATATCTAGAGTTATAACAATAATACATGAAATATATTTAAATGGTGTAGGCGCAGTGGTATCGAGTCTGTCTGTGGATCCTGAGAACTCTGGTTCATCACATTCAAATTATCCCTGTGACTCCCCCATAACTAACATCTTTGGTGGCCGTGATTTGACAGCTAGTAACCGCACTTCACGCGCATAAATATATCACTTACCGAGATCTGCTTCGGGAGAGTACCACACCCAGTAAAGGATAAAAGGCGTGTTGATTTATTTATTTATTATTACAAAAATCATATTTTGGTGTTATTTAGCTACAGTCATATAAAATAAGAATATCTCTGAAATAAAGCATTTACGGGCATTTGTTCAAATGAACTTTTCTCTTATTTTAGGTGTTTAATTTATGGTTTAAGTAATTTAGTATAGCCTGTATATGAACATAAATAATTATATGAATATTATTTTATAAAATTTACAGGCAATCGTAGCTCAGTGGATAAAAGCGTTTCTTAATTAGCAAGCAAGAGGTCGTGCGTTCAAATCTCACTGACTTCTACTTATATCAAAAAAATACGATTGTGTCTGAGTGGTTCGGATTCCACTATAAGCTGTAGGCCCCCTGTACTGTAGTTGGGATTTACTTCCTGTTGTGCAGAGTAATAAATAAATAAAAAGTTAAAAAAGTATTGCTTGATAGATAATTTATAAATATCTAATTATACAATTCATGGTCAAAACTATCCAAAATATGAATTTTATGCCAACTTGAACATATCAGTGATCAATAATTTACACTTGAATCAAGTGAATGGTTCCTTCCGTGATTTAAATGTAATAAAAGCCATAAATTTTATGATATAAAGCGCCAACATACTTATACAATTGTAAAAGTTATTCTTTTGACTGCGTATTCATTTATATTCAACACATTTATTTCGTAAATAAACTATTCAGTATTTTTGAGATGACAGCAACAATTTTCGTTTAAACCCAAGATTACATTTGACTATCCCTTGACAATAACCTCCCTTAAGCCGAGCCTGTCTTCCGGTATTCAAGACTTCGCCGCCGTTAATTCCTCAGGGATTTGTCCGAACTTGGAACGTAATGTTATGAGTGAAATAACCGGTAATGATATTTACAAAGTAAAGATCCAATCAACGTTCCCGATATTTCATTCTTTGTGTTCTGATTCCAATGCAAACTTTGAGACAAATTTTAAAATAATTATATTTCCCGAAAGGATTAAATTTAAATAAGAAGAAGCGTTAATTATTTTCAATCTTGGGCTTAATTTTGTACTTGAATTTGCGACTTTGATATTTAACAGTAGATCGTAAAATCGGCATTCTTAATTTATTTATTTATTAGTGGATGAATGAACCTTCAAAAAAATGTTAAAAAGAAAACTAGTGTAGATTTTTGAAGAGCTGCAGCTTGTTTGAAGGCAATATTTCAAATACTAAACAAGATATGAAGAATCTTTTAACATAATTAAATGTCTCATATTTTTATTGACTTTCTTACTGAGCGTTCACAATCGGTTCATTATTAATTATTATAGTGAAAGTAGTTAAGAAAGACTATTATCGAACTGTGTGTTATAACTACATAATAATTTTGAAAGATTGGCATTCCTACGCAACCACACGTAAAATTTCATTTCAAAATGATAACGTAAAATATTTTAATATAAATATTTAATATTATTATTATTAAGAAAAAATAATAAGAATGTCGATTCAAAAAGATATTACAATATGGTAATATATAACCTAAGAATTTTTATATCATCGAATTTTATATTACAACTAAATAATTTGTACGAAAATGATTAAATTACTGTCTGTACACATGCGTGGCAAAATGTTAGATTTTTCTGTGCCTTATAAATTTTAAATTTATTCTTTGTACTTATAATTGAAAAACGTAAAAATTTATTTGGTTGCATTACCTACCATATGTCATACAAATCTTTAGACTGTAGTTCGATATTTTTTGCATTTGAAATTGCAAAATGTTGATGAGATAAATGACGCAAAGTAAAAATAAATAGAATGTCATACTCGTTTTATTCGACATATGAGTACTATCACACTGGTTTCTTTGGACGTAAGACAATATATCATCTTATGAAACTCGTATAATAACATAGTATTAAAATCATTAAATTGTTGTAAAAGAAAAAAAATTATCAAAATCATAATATAATATTACAGTGTTAATAGTTCATAGTTGAATGTCAAAAATAATATTTTATTTCTACCCATTACTGGGCGTGGCACTCTACCGAAGCAGATCTCGGTAAGTGATATATTTTGCGCGTGATGTGCGGTTACCAGCCGTAAAATCACGGCCCCCAATGATGTTAGTGGCGGGGGTGCCACAAGGATAGTTTTTTTTATAATGGTGAAAATTTTATAGTGCCACAAATAATATGTTAACGATTGTCAATTGTATTTCTGGTCGAGAAAGTTTTGCATAGCAAATTTTTATTAATATATTCAGGCGAGCAAAAATTCGAAGTATGATAAAAAAATGGCAAAAACGTAAGGTTTTTTGGCCCAAAAATTAAATTTTAAGTTTCTCCCTTTCACTTACCTGTATTAGATATTTTGATGGTACAGTATATTTAAAAAATTAAAATCTTAAGTGACAAAGTTATCGTTCGACGCCTAATTAGTTTTGGTACTTCTACTAAATCTGTTAGTGGCAGAAAGTTAAAGTTAGACAAGTGTTCCTTCACATCTCTTGATCTTAGTGAAATAATTTAAAATTCTCATTTATAGTTTACTTTGAAAGCTCACGAAAACTTATAACTTCTAACTAGATTATTTTATCAATTTAAAATCCATCTCGTAAAGTTTCTCGTCTGCAAATTTGCTCATTACTTCACTATTTTGTATATTCCAGGGCACAAATTAATCTACTCACAAATATTCCCCTAATGAATTTAGCTTGAATTAGATACATCGCCAGGTTGGCGCAACAAATATCGCATAGTATTAAATCGTAACCCAGATCAGATAATTAATTAGGCTATACAAATTACTACGCTCTGAATAATACAAGCCTTAGTATAAGATTTCTGGCATTTCTCCTCTTTGCTTTGCCGAGGCAGATACTATTACCAACTTACGCCAGCGGCGGATCCAGCGGGGGAACACAGGGGGCAATTCCCCGTCTTCCTGAGAATATAAATATAAATTATATTTTTTTATCGTTTTGAATACTCGCAATAGTTATTTTCTAATCCGTTCTTTGTACATATAGACCGTATTTATTTGAGATTTTTAAAGTAACCCAGTAGATTACTTTTGTTTAATTGACACGTTTTAAGTAACTCAGAACAGTTCCTCAACTGATCCTACTGCTCCAACTATTTTGGTGGGTTGGCAGGTTAAACCCCTTTTTTTATCTCTTTCTAATTAACTTGTGTACCTTGTTATCGTTTTTGAATTGGTGACTTCGCAATTCGTATTAAGCAGATGTGACTTAAAACGTGCATTCAGATGTTAAATTTATTGCAAATTTTTACGACTCCAGATGGATCATTTATTTGCAAGTAACACAAGTTAGTTCTAGATCAGTTCAGAGTTGAACCCAAAGTTCCCAAAGAAGTGCGGCTATAATAAAATATAAATCAATAAATATAAATATATCATCATGCCTTCTACCCATTACTGGGTGTGGCACTCTGCCGAAGCAAATCTCGGTAAATGATATATTTTGCGCGTGAAGTGCGGTTACCGGTCGGCAAATCACGGCCCCCAACGTAATTCGACGACTGGTAACCGCTTCGGCAGAGTGCCACACTCAGTAATGGGTAAAAGGCATGATGATACATTTATTTATTTATTTTACATTTAATCCGTATATGGGGTGGCTAGCTCAGTGGTATGAAATCGGCCTATGGATCCTGAGAACCCTGGTTCGATTCCCACAGGCAACAAACAATTTTAATAATTTCATAAACTACCCCTGTGGCTCCTCCACCACTAACATCTTTGGGGGCCGTGATTTGACGGCTGGCAACCGCACTTCACGCGCAAAATATATCACTTACCGAGATCTGCTTCGGCAGAGTGCCACATCCAGTAATGGGTAGAAGGCGTGATGATATATTTATTTATTTATTGATTTAATCCGTGCAATATCTCGCACCCATAGCGAGGAATCAATTCCAGGCATCATTGGACCAACATTTTAATTTTTGTTTTCCAATTAAAATAAGTCGTATTTTTACATAATGCCCTTTCCGAGAAAATTGGCTGGATTCGCCACTGATTTACACAATCATGAACGTACATGTTTGGGAAAATTTATCCGTGTGTTTGATAGTAACACGGGAAACAATTAAACGTTTGACACCAATTTAATTACAACAAACAACTGAAATTAATTAATAACCAAATGAAGGTTAACTTGCTTATTTTCTCTCAGTTCAATTAAAATACCAGACGCAAGTATTTTAATTCAGTTTAAATACTCTTGTTTTAAAAATAATGGCAGTGATTTCTTAATGCAATTAAGTGAAGATGTCCCTGGAAAAAACGAAATATTTTAACGAACCAATGACCAATGAGCAAATACTTTTAATTTGCAAGTATCACGCGTTGGGTCTTTTTTGTAGATCGACACAGCCATTAGTGTGACATGTAACACGACTGCGATAAAGTTAAACGTAAGCGCAGTTGAGCAAGAAACGTGTTCGTGTTCCTTCCGATAAGGCTGCTTTATAATCAACCACAACTTATAAAACAAACAACAAACAAAACGAAAAACATTCGCGTCATAAACTTGAATAGTATAATAGTAACAAACCGCAAAATGATTTTCAATGGAGAGTTATGATTGTGACGTCACGCTAGAGAGAGATAGAAAATCCTAGGAAAAACAAACCGTCGCTATAGTTACATAATTTGCGATCGTCATTGTTATTTATTTGTTACGTGTTATTGTAGTTTTTTTTGCAAAAATATTTCATGTTGGTGGTTGCTGTTAATGGTCGGTTTCATCAACAGTTAAATTTTAAACTTGGTTTAAATAAATAAAAGCAAATCTAAATTACATGTCAAACGGAATAATTTACATTGTCCAAATCAAATTTAAAATTTAACTTTTTTAAATAAAAATAAATAAATACATCATCACGCCTTCTACCCATTACTGGGTGTGGCACTCTGCCGAAGCAGATCTCGGTAAGTGATATATTTTGCGCGTGAAGTGCGGTTACCAGCCGTCAAATCACGGCTCCCAAAGATGTTAGTAGTGGAGGAGCCACAGGGGTAGTTTTTGAAATGATGAAAATTGTTTGTCGCCTATGGGAATCGAACCAGGGATCTCAGGATCCACAGGCCGACTTCATACCACTGAGCTAGCCATCCCATTAAAATTATTTACAATAAACAAAGTTAGTTTTTAAAGTTTGTAAATTCGGATTTAGGTAAATATAAAATATCTGTTTTTCTTGAATTCTAAGGAGGTATAGTTTCTTTGAAAATTTATTGGGTAAAATTGCTAAGTAAAATTTATTGAGTACTACGAGTACTCACTCGGAAAGTTGAAGTTATTTCAATGTGTATTATTATAATCAAGGTTGAAATCGAAGCGCAGTTTCAATTATTTTTTATTCGTCATCATGTGTGTATGTCGTGTACTGAATACCGCATAATTTCAATCCAACATCAGTTTTTGTTTTTCACGTCATTTATTTTGATATTTTAACATAACCAGTTTTACTGCGGTTTTTGCTGCGCTGATGTTCGTTTAATTAGTTCAGTTATCGGGTAATTGTATTCGTTATTTTATTTCTAGTTGATAATTAATTCTTTTTATCGTGTTCGACTCGCGTTTATACAAACGAACTTCGTATTGTAACGAGATGGATTACTCTTGCAATAAATCAGCTTTAGTTGAGTGAAACTAATCTTACTCACAAATTTTATATTTTATGGCCTATTGTATGCAACAAGTTATTTTTGAAAGGACAAATAATTGATTACTGTGACAACTGTATCCTTATATGTAGTGATAAAATCATTAACAAACAATATACAATTATGAGTATACTTTTGATTGATTCTGATAAGACCCTTATAACAATATTTGGCTTTAGCTTTTGACTTCGTAATGAGTAGTTTTACCAGTCAGTGTACCACTACCTGGTTGTCGGGGGTATATTTAGTAGAATTTAAATTTGTCAGATGGGGTAAGTGGCTCAGTGGTATCGAGTCCGCTTGTGGATTTGAAAACCCGGGTTCGATTCTCATAGCCACGAGGGTGTATTGATAAATAGTTAACCTTGGAAATTTCCCATAAACAAAACCGAAAATGATTAGCATAACAAAAAGTATGTTGTCTTATAAATAGTTTCTCAAATTTTCGTGATAAAATGTTCAGCCGATTCCACAGTGTGAATTTTTAAAAATCATATGTCTGATGAAAATCTCAATTTTGATAAAATTGTATGTCGATCGGTGATTAAGTACTTATTTTGGAAGGGTTGTCCGGCAAGGAAATTTACGCGAATTTGTTGGATATATTTAAGGATCATCACTTCATATCGCACCATAAAAATTGGGTTACTGGATTTATAAGAGGAAGAACAGAAATCAAAGATGAACACCGTGTTGGGAGACCCGTTCCGGTGTCCATTTCTAAAAATGTTGAACTTGTACATGACATGATTTTGGAGGATCGACAAAATGGACTAAAATGTATAGCAGACACTTTAAACATTTCGTACAAACGTATCTTCTACATCGTTCATCATGATTTGGGTATGAAAAAATTATCTGCAAAATGGATCCGCAAATGCTGATCAAAAACGAATCAGAATGTCAACTTCCAAGTTACTTTGCTACCGTTTTGAAGTTTTAGAGCACTGAATAGGAAACGACTGGTAGGACTCCTGGACCCCTATTCTATAACTTTACACCGATTTTCGGTGATATTTTGATGACGTCATATCACCTTTCACCAGTGATAGATGAAGGTCACATTTTTAGTAACTTTTCCTTGGTTATGTTTTCGGGTAAGTATATTTATGTTGGTATTGCATTTAAATTTTATTTACAAACACAAAGAGCGATTTTGACACATGTGAATTTGTGAAAATGGAGGTTAACCGAGTGGAGAAAGTTACTGTCAAGCTGAAAAATGTATTAATAGATTTTATGAGCGACCACATAGATTTCGACAGGGTAAAATTGTTGGGGCCAGAGGGAAGAATAACTAGATCATCCTCTTTGTCGTCTAAGGTTTCTACTATTCTCAACTGACCGTACAAGAGAGCCATTTCTAATAAAATACAAATAAATAGATTAAAATGATAACTCAAAGTTAACTTGTTAATTGATGTTGTTCAACACTTAAAATATTTTTAGGTTAATGCGTAATTAGCATCATTACATTTCAAATATACAATATTTTTTAAGCAGATATATTTTAAAATAATGTATTTTACAAATGAAAATTATATGAACAGGTCAATAACACAATACAATTCACAATAAATCATTTCACACAAAATAAATTGTCCAACTATCATAAATACAATTTGTTAGCAGCTACTCTAAACTCAAACGTCAGAATATCACCGGTGATATAAATGTAACACCACCTTTCTAGGAGGTGATATGTCTTCACCAAGTATGACGTCATATGGCCATGTTCGGCAGATTATCCGCTAGATGGCAGTCAGAGATATATCACCCAGTGACGCGTATCACCGGTGATATAAGTTATAGAATAGGGGTCCTGGTGTTCTGGTCTTTTAACAGTATTTAATCTACATTTGAATTTACAAAAATTGTCTTTCCTAAATACGAGACAAGCTGTCAAATTTAACAATCGCCATTTTAAATAGAAATACTTCTATTCGACCACAAATTTAAGTGATAATGTCGTTTCAATGGAAGGTTTTATCAGACAGATAAAAAGTTAATGATTTACAAACTCGAAAATAATGATTTCTAAAAAAACTCAGGTCAAGATAGCTACCATTACTTTAGTAGCCTGGTGATCAAATAGTTGTTTTTCTCACATAACCCAGTAATGAGTTCATCAAGACCGAATCTAAAAACAGTGCAATTCCTCGAAAAGCATTCTTTTCAGAGTCAATAGTGTTGCATGTTAGGAAAGTCATTTTGGCAAGTGGCTCGACGAAAAAGACAAACGATCGTTGTGTTCACAAGAAGGAATGTCTACTTGTCCGTGTCCGTGGCCGTCGGAGTATTTTTACCACTCGTGGCATAGCATAGCACAAGTTAGCGTAGCACAGCGTAGCATCACCATCACGTGTGAGAAACACGACGCGGTCTATTCAGATTCTTGGCTCGTTTGCTGTTCACACGAGGGCGATATGTCGCTGGAAATTTAGTCTGCTGCTGTGGACACTGAGAATAACCTTTAAAATATTATGAAGACGTGTTTACAATGAAATAATTAACACAACATGTAGCTGGAGACTTGTTTGAAATTTGCACCAACCTCGGGTTTCATACTGTAATTATTTGCTAGTAATTTGTTCAAGTTTGTGCTTTGTGAATCTGGAGATTTAGATAACGTCACACTTGTTATGTTTACAGCATATTTACAAAATGATCTACGATAGAGACATCAGAATTATTAATATAATTTGTTATTTTCAAATTATTTATTACATTTGTTTGTTTAATGTTATACAGTTCTCCATAACTCGAAATTTTACTCAAGTCAAAATTGACTGTTATTCTCTGTTCTCTTCACGCTATATCCCAACAAATGGGGTAGCACGAACCCTAAAATCACTCATAAAACATTCACTCATCACACTCATCAAACAATCAGCCCTCGTCAAACATTTTCATTCAAACAAACCACCCTCATTTCAACCACATTCATAGATCACTCCATACAAACTCATTCATTTATTATACTCGAAATCATTATCACACAACAAACCTTCAATCATCATTCCTATTCACTTATCATTCATTTTCTTTCTTCAACGTACATAATATATGCATAAAACATCTCAAATTACTCACGTTTACTCCTAACAACGAACCTAATAACGAAACTAACAACGAATCTACATGATTAGAAAAGATGAAAGCGATAGCCTGCACTTGTATATGAAAAAAAAAGTCCACACAATGCAGTCACTGAAAATGAAACAATAAGATAAGAAAGGAAGGGAGTGTCGCCCTGCGCTTGTTTTTGAAAGTGAATTTCACACAATTGCAGTTAAACACTCTACGTAAGAACTGAAAACAAATTAAAAGATAAGAAAGGAAGGGAGTGTCACTCTACGCTTATTTTTGAAAGTGAATTCCACACAATTGCAGTTAAACACTCAATGTAAGATTCTCTGTTCTCGAATTTCCGTAACTCAAAAATCTCTGTAATTCGAAGCCAATAACGCTTCCCAATACAACATTTTATGCCTATTCGATAGCGTAGCTTTTTTTAAATTTTTCTGATACCTCCTATATATATCACGCCTTTTACCCATTACTGGGTGTGGAATTTTGCCGTAGCAATTAGATCTCGGTAAGGCATATATTTATACGCGTAAACTGCGGTTATCAGCCTTCATAGATGTTTCGTGGAGGGAAAACCACAAGGGTAATTTTTAATTTGGTGAAAATTTATTGTCAGCTGTGGGAATCGAACCCGGGTTCTCAAATCCACATTCCGACTCAATACCACTGAGCCACCTAATAGGTTTCAATAATTGAGAAATAATTTATATTGATGTAATAGCTAACACAACAACTTTCAATAAACAAAATCCTTAGCTCATTCAACAACTACTCATTATAGTTAAGATTACAAATCTCTTATGAAACTGTGATTATACTTTAAACAAATAACATTAGGATTCAATACTTAACAAATGAATCATGTTGGACTACCAGTCAATAAAACAACTTCCAATAACCAAAATCCCTGGGTTATTCAGCAACAATTCATCATAGTTTATAAGTGCAATAAAACCTAACCTAGATTTATGCTTTTCTACCCCATCGAGAGATTTAAACACCATTGGGTTCGCGCTAATCATCTCGCACATTGGCCGTTGATTTGTTAATATCCTGTTTATGAAATTGTCGCTGAAACTGGACAAACGGACGCGAAATGGGCGACGCGGAGTATTGTGCTCGCGATATCTGTAAACAAACAAATAAACACGCAGAGCTGCCGGATATTTTGTTTGAGGCGCTTAAACACCGGAAAAATCTCTCTCGCGCCGCGGTTCGTGAGCGTGTGCTATGAATGAACTTAAATAAATTGTTTGTTTAACTTTCGAATGCGTTTTGAATGGATGTTTTTTTACATTTTTTTCACATTTTAAAAAGAAGAGTTTTTACTGGTGTTTTTACATAATGCTTGTATGTAAATTAATGTCTCGATAGTTTATTTGTAGAATTTGAGATATTTTTAAAAGTAGATAACATGAAAAATGTTGAGACATTTATTTATCCCTATATATTTTTCTTTTATGAGTTTATATGGAGTGATCTATGAATGTGGTTAAAGTGAGGGTGGTGAGTTTGGATGAGAATGTTTGACGAGGACTGATTATTTTATGAATTTAATGAGTGAATGTTTTATGAATGATTTTAGAGTTCGTGCTACCCCATTTGATGGGGTATAGCGTGATGATATGTATGTATGTATATATGTATATTCTACTTTGTCATACATGTTCCGTTTGTATAACGTCTGCTTCTACTTTCACTAAATTTCATTTAAACCGTACAAATATCTGTAATAACATGGACATTTCCACATGAAAAATAAACTACATTATTTATTTTACAAATATTTCAATTATTAGTTTAGTGAGGAAGATTGAAACCCTGATATTTTGATATTAGTTAAGGTAGTACTAGCGTGAAAAAAATTTTTGCAGATCTGAATGAAATTTGGCGCACGTAAACATTGGATACTCATACGCATCCTGTTATAATATGAAACACATTCATCGTCTGTGAACAAATATATTCGCTTGTAAAGTTGAGATCTTATACACGGGGCTTATGACGATCATCACTCAGAATCGCACATATTTGGTTTGTGTACCTTCAAAATTTTGCAGTTTCATTTGAAAAACTAGTATGATGTTCTAGAACTATCCATGTATTGTATCAGAAGGAGAAAGTTTTTTATCGTTTAGTAATGGATATATAGCCATGCAAAGCCTTGTTTTTAACGAAAAATTAAGAATCCCAATTTATAATGGCAACACCACACAGTGGTATGGTATTTGAAAATTCACTAGACCGACAACCTGTTAACAATTCATGATATTCAAATCATAATAGGTATAAAACACTTATTTTATTCAATTTTTATATTTTTTTGAGCGTCAGTTTCGCCACTCGACAACCGATGGCACCACCGTCACACTAGTACTAGTGTACCTTAAGCGTATTTCCACTATAATTTGTTTTAAATCATTTGAAAAATATTTACTTTAAAAACTAATAAAACAATGTATTTTGTTTCATTTTGCGTTGTTTTTTACAAAAATGGCATAATTGTCAAATCAGTTCTACATTCACAGATCTCAGTAGATGATGTATTTTTACTAAAATGCCCTGCAATTCTTATTTTGTAAGAAAATTTTACGAAATGTTTATATTTGGCGGTAATTTTATTAAAAGGTAATGGAATGTTTGCCAAATAAAACTTGGTATGTGAAATATAAAAGGCTTTTAAAATAATGATAAAAAACACCACGATTTAAAATTGAACAAGTGTACGCGATAAAAGCACCAACTTAAACAGCCGTATATCACACGTTATCATCCATAAAACAGTCTGTAAAAAATACATTTTTCAATTACATTCCATCTGGTGAAGCGGCTTATTCAAAACAAGAAAAAAAAGTTAATCACGTTTAACTTGTAAAGTGTCGACGCCTGCTTTATCTTGACCCGTAAATAACACGCAACGATAAAGTTATTGTAATAAACGTACAGAATAATTAAACGTAACGTAACGTGATATAAATAGTGGTGCGAGGAACATGTTATTATTAATTTACTGTGAATGATATTTCAGTTGTGTTTGCGCTCCTTGGAGGATAATGAAATGTGTTTGTTATGCGTGGCGATGCAAGATAACAGTAACTAACTGCAGGTAAAACTAGTGATTTATCGAACAACTTCGGCCTGTTGGTAACACTGGTTCGCGCGCGGATATGACAATTATACGTTGTTGCCAGCGTTGGTTTGTTATCGAGTGCAACATCGAAAATGGAATAGCTTTTTTAAGGACGACGTGTTGTGGATGTAATTGAGCGGAATATTGGACAATCTATAAGAATGACGTGCTTATTTCCGAAAGGATTTTCTAAACAAGTTAAAATTATATTTTCACAATCATTAATTCTCATTTCACACGCGCGATATTTATCATACATAATTTTACCGCTCAATTGCTGTATGAAACCTGCCATTGCATTCAATGTTTAATAATGACTACATATCGAAATAATGCATTTTGCGGATCGAGAACACACCGAAATAATATCATTTTACGTACAATCGGAAAAAAGGTAGTTTACCATACTGGTTAATTTGATAATAGTATATTACATAATATGTCAGAAAAGTGATATTTTACTTGACGAAGCGGCTGTTTGTTTTAATCCGCTGAGTCAAGTAAAAACACTTTCCTGGCGTATTATGTACACTATTTTTTCTTAAACCATTTAATTTAATCAATATTTAATCATAAATGATTCAAAATGTACGTATCCCAGATTACAACAAAAATAACAGTCAGGTAAAATCTTTACAAGCCTGCCCCCGGATCGCGCCTTATAGAATTCTATTTCGGACAATAGAATCGCTGTCATCTGTCAAGTGAAAATTATATTTTTTCCTAATATAACATGAAATAATTGGTATTATTGTATAAGATAGTGCACAAATGATGTAAACAACATTTCTACTGCAAAATTATTTAGAATGGCATACTAATTTAACGATTTGAAAATGATCGCCTGAATTTTATTATAGAATTCTACATGGCGCGATTCCACTACTGTTTCGTACTTTTCCAGACTGTTATTTTTGTTGTAGCCTTGGATATGTACTTGAATGTTTTTGTACAAACCTACTTTCCGTACTAAAATTGGTCAGGAAAGTAGACACGGTTTCCGAAAAAAATAGTTTACTATTGTTTAATCAAGAAAAACAGTGCATAAAATCAACTGACTTATTACTTATTTCAAGAAACGAAAAAGGATCAGTTTTCATTGCAAAAGAAACGCTGTACAAAACAGAAAATGATTTCCTCCATGTCAAATTTTATAAATCACCGCCTTCTTCCAATAAAAATACTATAAAATAAAAGAAGTATGAAAACAATCACCAGCCAGCAGTAAACTCCAAAAACAATCAACTATCACCCGCAAGTCAACAGGGAGAGGCAAGTGAATTAACTCCGCTCAATACGTCATGTCGTTCTTCCTCTCTGAGGCATTGAACAGGGAGAGCGAATGTGAACACCATCACCATCAGCCACTGCTGTCCGCTCGCATCGTAACGGCGTTATAATGTTTCTGATTGAACGATTGTGATACCATCAATCATAAATTGACGTCAGACGGAACAGCAGCGAGCTATCAAAGCCATCTATTTTAATAACGGCGGTTATGTGGTGTGCATCCATGATTTGTCTTCGTATTTTATTCACTTGCAGTTATTTATAATTGTCAACGATAATGCGATTGTGTTATGTGTAACAAGGAGTGAATATACGTTGTGAAATTCTTATTGAGTAATAATTTGATTTAGAATGTAGATGTCGCATGTGACAGATTGGTTCTGGATAATTTAATCATTGATCTTTTCTATATGATTCGTGAGAAAACTTTATGCAATAGGATGCATTTTCTATGAAAAGAATTACATTTACATTGTTTGTAAGATATTTTCAAATGATGTGGATTGTTTCAGTACTTTATATTTATCCTCTGTCAAATGTTTCTGAATTATTTTAGAGAAAAATCATCAAATAAATAGGTATGGAAACTAAATAATCCACCATTTTAATTTGAAGAATTTTTCTCTTATTTTATTTAGAAATGTTTCATGACAAATAATATATTGTAATACAAGTATAGGAAGAGGTATCATTGGAAAGCGTGCTCTCGTGTTCACAAGTTCTCCAATGACCTTTCAATACATGTATTACATACTATTTTACCGACAACAGTGCGGAAAGTACTCACTTTCCGCCCTCATTTCCATGCTGAAAGTGATTATTTTTTTATTCAATTAATAACAGTGAGACAATAGAATCCGCAACAACCTTTGATATTATTTGAAAAAATAAAGAAACCTAAAAATTACATTCTTTTAGTGTAAAATACTAAATTGTTGTAGGAAATAGTATATTGTGGAACTAGTAGGAAAAGTGATATATTCCCGGACGATGGTAGGAAATTGTGGGACGGGCCCTCTTTTTTTTTCGTATCTAATTTTCTTCTGTATTCTTCATTTCTTAATTTATCTATTTTGGTCTTTCCATCGATTTTTCAAAGGAACATAATTTCTACACTTTGTACTTTACTTTGATGTCTTTTACTTTCTTGAATACTTTTAATTTGGTATCTCTTGACATGAGTAATGAGTTGATAAATGTACCTTCTTATATCATTTACGGAAAATATATATGATAAAAATATTTGTACTAAAATTGCAAAAGTAAATGAGAGCTGATAACTAGAGCTGTCTTAAGCCATACAGGGCCCTTGGGTACACAGAATTTAGGGCCAATTGTAAATAAGAACATCCGTATGTACTTTTATTTAGTGACTTTATTGACTATAATGGTTAGCCTTATACAAATCAAATATAAGTGAATTGATTACTCTTCGTATTTTGAGAATTGGACTTACATTGATCATGATAGTTTCTTTCGAGATTTCTGTTGTGCAAAATCTTCAATTATGTCCTCAAAGTTCTTTTAAATATTTTAAAGTTATTTTAATATTTGTATACATTTTATAGAATTAATTAAGAAATTTTAGTTTATGTATATATATATATATATATATATATATATATATATATATATATATATGGGCTAGTTCAGTGATATGAAGTCGGGCTGTGGATCCTGACAACCCTGGTTCGATTCCCACAGGCGACAAACAATTTTCATAATTTGAAAAACTACCCCTGTGGCTTCTCCACCACTAACATCTTTGGGGGCCGTGATTTGACGACTAGTAACCGCACTTCATGCGCAAAAATATATCACTTACCGAGATCTGCTTCGGTAGAGTGCGACACCCAATAATGGGTAGAAGACATGATGATATATTTATGTTTATATTTATTGTATATTTTTGAAATGTTTTTAGATTTAATAAAATTTTGTTCACTGTTTAAAAAATATTTAGAAATCACATCTGATTTTCGATTTACATTTAAGTTAAAAAAATTCTTAGCAAAATTGCACTAAAAATTGAGCTCCTCTATTTACCGTGTAAACAACGACCTCGGTATTTTGAGGTCCCCATCAAGCCGGAGGCCCTGGGTTTGTGCCCCATGTGTACTTATGGAAACGACGGAACTGATGACAACACAACAAAAAAAAACGTATCCTCCCATCACAACTGTTATGAATCTTGCTTTGAAAAGTTTCCTCTTGTTGATATGTAATTAGTGCATCATAAAAATAATCTGGCCCAAGAGATAAAGAAGTAATAAAACAAATCAAACAACAAGAAACATATCAAAAGCATAATTACAATATAAATCACAATTCATAGTCCATAAACGAACTTTCATATGGCATTCCTTTGATAACAAACCTAAAAGTAAACAAAGCGTACACCTGCCTGCAAATATTAATTTCACATCCCGTTTCTCTGTAGCATAAAATCACATAACTCTCAAATATCAAGAGATTGCTTCCCATGTAAATTATCCTTTCATAATTCCAAGCCCGCTCGAAAATCCGTGCAATTACATCCAGCGAGTAGATTAAGAGATAACCAGGCTTTTATTCAACGCATCAGGCAAATTTGAATGAAAATATTTGTGTCAGAAGGAGCCAAGACGCGTTTTTGTGCGCGGAGGAATCATTTATCAACGTGGGAGTAACAATAACGGATGACAGTCAAGTGCGCTGTGGAAGGGAGCAGCATTGTGCGAGCCGAAGCTGTTTTAGCAGGTACATTGAAATTGAGGAACGCGAACGCTTTACTTTGCTAAGCGTACGTTGTTCGCTGTCTTTTAAATATGTTCGTCAGTCTGTGAAGCTGAGCTGCGTTGTTGGAGGATGAAATGTAACATACTGATGTTTTTTGCTTCAGAATTTTGGATAATGATTCTGGGATTACAAGAGATAATAGTATGGTTTACTAAAGATGACGCACTCAAGTTTTCAAGTCTAGAATTTGAGAACAGTAATGCCGCATTCACAGCAATTTGGTGAAATTCGGTGAAATTAGTAGAGTTTGATATATAGCTTTGTATGTATCCGTTCACAGCTCCGAAATTTGATGCGCACAAATTTCACTTTCTACAAAATAAACAGGAAATCAGGAAACTGATATTTTACTTGACGAAGCGGTTATTTGAAATACGAGGCCGCAGGCCAAGTATTTTAAATAGCTGAGTCAAGTAAAATCACTTTCCTGACGTATTATGTATGCTATTTTTTCTGAAACCGTTTAATTTAATCAATATTTAATCATAGAATAAAAATAAATATATCATCACGCCTTTTATTCATTACTGGATGTGGCACTCTGCCGAAGCAGATCTCGGTAAGTGATATATTTATGCGCGTGAAGTGCGGTTACCAACTGTCAAATCACGGCCCCCAAAGATCTTAGTGGTCGGAAAGCCACAGGGGTAATTTTAAATTGGTGAAAATGTTTTGTCGGTTGTGGGGATCGAACCAGGGTTCTTTGGATCCACAGGCAGACTTGATACTACTGAGCCATTACCCCATTATATATAATATTATATTTAATCGTAAATAATTTAAAAAGGTTTATATTTTTTTATATGAATTGTACTGACAGCGGACTACGTATCCAAGGTTACAACAAAAATTACAGACAGGTAAAATCTTTACCAGACTGTTTTGTACTCTACTTGACTGTTATTTTTGTTGTAGCCTGTGATACGTACTTTAGTTGACTGGTTTTGTAAAAACATACTTTCCATACTAAAATTGGTCAGGGAAATAGACACTTTCTTGCCGGTTTCAGAAAAAAATATTTACGTTGATCCTTCATGAATGGGTTTCTTTAGTGTATACAAAATTATACATTAATTACCCCAATTAATGCATTATTTTTCATAATGATCTCTATTTTATGCATACAACACACGTAACTTAGCATATATTGGCTAGTGTTAAATTATAACAAAATATTTTTGCAATGTTTTAATAATACGTACACAATAGAGATTAATTAATTTTAAAAATATTATTTACCTACTTACTGCATTTAAGGGTGAAACGAAATGATTTTGACATTTCTAGCTAAATAATATTCACATTCCTTCAAAATGAATATAAAAATAAACAGCCAGATTCTCAAAAAAGTTTTAGCTAATCTTGAATTTTGGATTAGGCAATCTTATGCTAGTCTAACTTTAAAAAAGTTAGTTCAATTCACTTTTCGAAAACTAAATGGCAATAAGATTGTATTAAAGTTAGTTTAAACTTTTTTGAGAATATGTTTTAGCTTAATTTGACAAATTCAAAACTCAGGATTAGCTAACTTCTAGCTAAAACACTTTTGAGAAAACCGCTGTGGGAATCGAACCCACGTTCTCAAATCCACAATCCGACTCGACACCACAGCACCACCTATCTCATGCACTTTTAAAATATTTTTGGGCCTAAGAACATACTTGGCTAACTGAACATCTGAGGTTTATACATAATCAAATTATAAATTTGATTTGGGTATGTAATGATAATATGCTTATATTATAATCTCGAGGGATGGTTCCAGCTTAAATAGTTACAAAATCTATTTAACTTACTAAACCTCTTCCTAACATCTTAATAATTTACGAATCTGGTCCCAAATCTGTCCCAAAACATGTATCCGTCAAGAGTTAGTTCTCTGCTAAAAATATCTTCAAACTTCGTGCTGTTAAAGAGCACACTAATTCAATATTTGTTGCACAAATTCGTTTAATGTTTTAGTAATATTAAAGGTGATATTTCTCTATTAATATTAATCGAATTTGAAGTGAACTAACATTACTTTCGATAAAATCTTAATACAAAACAACTGAAGATGAGTTCTGCTGAAATTTCACGACCGAAACAAGAATCAAGTATATAATTAAATTGTTTCAAATTTACTTGGGAACTTTTGATTTAAAACGAATCAAGATGAAACTGCAGTGAATATTCTCAATATTTTAACGAACTTTTAGGAAATTTAAAACGAAATAACTTATGCATTATTAATTAATTCAAATCGAACTCAATTTTCAAGACTAGTACTTATTAAGGAAGTAGTACCTATTAGAATTTTCAAAAATTTTTTTTTTCATTTTTCTACTCCTTTCACCTTCTAAAGTCACCTCATAATAATTTTTGAGAAATTCGAAAGTTAAATTAGTATAGAAGAACTTTAAGCGCTCGCGCGCTCACTAGTGTAATAATACGAAAAAACTTTAAACGCGGTTTTCTCGAAATGACATTTTTTCAAACGGCGGACAGTTAACCTGCGGAACTACTGAACCGATTTGAATACATCTTGGCGCGTTTTGCTTATTAAACTATTCTACACAATAATTCAGCACAATTTGGACAAAAAATCAAAAAATAAAATTTTGGTGCAAAAAAAAAAGATGGTCTTCATAAGCTTACCATTGCTGACATTTGTTTATTTTTTTTCTTCTATTTTGTGTTTGTTAGTAATATTTTATTGTTTGTTAATTTATGTAGAATATAGCTATGTGTTTCGTTTTTTTTGTAGTTTTAGTATTAGTTTCATTCATTAATTAAATTTAGAGACAATTTTAAGTATATAGTTCATAGGTTAGTCGTTATAGTAATTAGCTCAGTGGTATGAAGTCGGCCTGTGGATCCTGAGAACCCTGGTTCGATTCCCACGACAAACAATTTTCATAATTTCAAAAACTACCCCTGTGGCTCCTCCACCACTAACATCTTTGGGGGCCGTGATTTGACGATTGGTAACCGCACTTCACTCGCAAAATATATCACTTACCGAGATCTGCTTCGGCAGAGTGCCACACCCAGTAATGGGTAGAAGGCGTGATGATATATTTATTTATTTATTTATAAATAATATTGTACTTGATATTGTGAATTTTATAAAAAAACTTTTGATTGAGAATCAAGTTTTATACTATTTTTAACACCTTGTATAGGCATATGAGTACTTTAGGGCTACATAATTTGTCCCAATAAATCAATTAATAGCAAAATCAACTCTGTATCACCAATTGTATTCGAGATATGAGCGAAAATTCAAAAGAAAATTAGGAAGAAAAGTTATTTCTTTTATCTATTTCTTGGTTTCTTATTTTTCATTTTAAACTTACCTTCTCCCATTATTTCCTGAGCAAAGCTCGGTCTTCCAAATATTTATTATTATAAATACAACAATAGTCAATTCATTCATTATACAACAACAGATAAATGACTGTTGCTGGAATCGGCCAAGTGGAACTAAAAATGTACATTTCAAGAACATATTCTTCAATTTTTTTCCCCAAAATATAAAAACACCTTGTATTAGAGATGACTTCGGTTAATTTAGACAAATGTTGACACTTTAGAAGACCAATTTATAAAAATAAAATAAATAAATATATCATCACGTCTTCTACCCATTATTGAGTGTGGCACTCTGCTGAAGCAGATCTCGGTAAGTGATATATTTTGCGCGTTAAGTGCGGTTACCAGTCGTCAAATCACGGCCCTCAAACAGGTTAGTGGTGGAGGAGCCACAGGGATAGCTTTTTCAAATTATGAAAATTTGTCGCCTGTGGGAATCGAACCAGGGACCTCAGGATCCACAGGCCGGCTTCATAGCACTGAGCTAGCCATCCATAAGACCAATTTAATGCTGTTTAATTTGTCCTAATGTTCTCATCTAATAAAAATGATTATGGAAATCAATCACTCAAAATAGTAAAAGGCGTGTAAATTTCTGACAACTTGCTAAATCTTTAGGAAACCATCATTGGATTCATTGTTCCATGTATAAATTCGGTCAATCCACCATGTAATATTTATATAAAAAATCGAAGAAGGCCACATCATTACTTCGTAACAGCTTTACAAAGAAAAATAATCCAATATTCACGAGGCAGGAGGGTCAAGCAAACAAACTGTCCACCCTAGCACGTGCATTCGATTTCCGTTATCCTTCTTCCTCGCGGTTTCGGTTGACAGTTGCCGGTCGCGGTTTGTTAATTGATGCCGGCAGCGACTGTCTTCTGTCTCTGGCCTGGCTGGAGATTGGCGCACCTGTACACACCAACTTTGTTTTCCCACCTGTGTTTGCGGAGCTCAGTTGTCTTCAGTCTTCGCCCTTTTTTATAGCTTATGCATATTTCTCACTGTTTGGCTTGGTGACAGATTTCAATCGGGGAAACTTTCGATATTGGGAAGTTATTTCTATCTTGGGGGACATCATACACCTGCTTTTCTTTTTACTTTGATTGCGGAATAGAAAATAATGCGTCATTGATTTGGTAATCATGAATGGCCAGTGCCGTAAATATCTATTCGAAATTTGACATTCAATTTCGATTCATTTTTATTTATTTAAACTAAGATTCACTTTCAAAAACAAGCGCAGGGCGACGCTCCCTCCTTTTCTTATCTTTTTGTTTCATTTTCAGTTACTGCATTGTGTGGACTTTGCTTTCATATACAAGTGCAGGCTATCGCTTTAATCTTTTCTAATCTTGTAGATTCGTTGTTAGTTTCGTTATTAGATTCGTTGTTAGGAGTAAACGTGAGTAATTTGAGATGTTTTATGCATATATTATGTACGTTGAAGAAAGAAAATGAATGATAAGTGCATGATGTGATTGAAGGTTTGCGGTGTGATAATGATTTCGAGTGTAATAAATGAGTGAGTTTATATGGAGTGATCTATGAATGTAGTTGAAGTGAGGGTGGTTTGTTTGGATGAAAATGTTTGACGAGGGCTGATTGTTTGATGAGTGTGATGAGTGAATGTTTTATGAGTGATTTTAGGGTTCGTGCTACTCCATTTGTTGGGATATAGCGTGAAGATATGTATGTATGTAAGATTAAAATTGCTATCGACTCGGTCTGTCAATTTCAGAATTTGTGTTCTATTCTCACAGCCGACAAACAATTTTCACCATGTTAAAATTACCCCTTTAATACCCCTTCTACTAACATTCTTGAGGGCCGTGATTTGACTTACCAAGCTCTGCGATGGCAGAGTGTCACGCCCAATAATGGGTAGAAAGCGTAATTATTAAAAGTTTCATAAATGTAAATTTAAGAAAAAATTATAATTAAAAATTCACAGAACCTAAACTAAAAATTTTTTAAATTATTAATACTGTATGAGTTCTGAAAACTTTGTTAATATATTAAAAAATCCTATAATTAAATAGGTTATAATTTCAAGATTTTAAAAAATATTTGAATATTTCAAATAAAACTGGTACAAATTTTAGATCGTCGTAGCTTTTATTTGAAGAATTTTCTTTTCATTTCATGAAGGAAATATTAATTAGGTAATTTAAAAAATATTACCCACTAAGTCATAAAAGTTTTAAACATGAAAACCAAATAAAACTTGAAGCTTTGAGAAAAAACTTTACAATAGCTTACAAAATGTGCAGCAATAATAAAATAATCATTTCATAGCTTTGTGAATGGTTTGTTTTTATGAATTTGCTGCTGCAGAAATGAGAAAATTATCTAATGCATAAATTTACGAGAAACGAAATTGTTCCGCAAGTGATTAAATGCCTGTCTTTTAACCAATTACAATAAATAATTAGTATGCTTAATCTGGGAGAATGACATTTTGAAAGAAAGGAAAGCAGAATTTAATTTATTCACCAAATACCTTAACCAATTTAATTATCCTTTTGTTTTTGTTCGAAGATTTAATTACTCCAGTTTGTTCAACTATTCGGACTACATTTTAATAAAATTCTTGAAAAATATAATTTCATACAACAGATGCACTTATAAAAACTTTATCGGAAGAAAACTACAAACTTTCTTAATAAAAAGTTTTTTGACTTGTCTGTAAACTTTGGACAACCAATACAAAATAAATGATTTTGTTTCTGTACACAACTGTGGGCTGGCTCCTCCGCTGTTTTTATTTTAATTTTTTATGAAACTTCATCAAAAACTATGATAAACACGTAAAACGCAGTGATAAAGATCCGTAAATTAAGGAAGATATTTATTTACTGATGTATTTAAATTATAGGAAAATGAGAATAGTATTTTGCTCAAAAAATATTTGATAGCGAAACATATCGGATGCCAAATGTTTAATTTGATTTGAAAATACTGTATTTATTTGTGTTTTTGCCTTCATTAAACCGCTTACTGAACGCATAACAAATAAGAATGTCTTTTTTTAAGCTGTATGCACATGAGGTAATAACTCAGTGGTATCAAGTCGGCCTGGGGATCCAAAGAACCCTGGTTCGATACATTTTCACCAATTTAAAATTATCCCTCTGGCTCCTCCACCACTAATATCTTTTGGGAGCCGTGATTTGACGCCTGGTAACCGCACTTCACGCGCTTAAATATATCACTTACCGAGATCTGTTTCGGTAGAGTACCACACCCAGTAATTGGTAAAAGGCGTGATGAGGAAAGTGCAATTCCGTTTTCATTTCGCTGACTATTGTGAAAATAAGACTAATTTTTTTTGTTCCTGAGTAAACATTTTACTGTAAGACAGTTCAAAAATAAATAATTGTTTTATTTTAATTTATGTCAAATAAATTATGACGTTTGAGGTTAAATTGTTTGAATATAAGGCGTATTTCATTTGCCATTTTGATCAGATCTAACTTACATTTATTGAACCAGTTCACTTATTTATTTCGCTGGATTACTTCGTTGACTTGATTTCCAGTACTAGAATTACAGATTCTAATTTACTTTTAAGTAATTCACCCCAATAAGTGCGTCAGTTTGCTTAATTCAATTCATTTAGTTATGTGTCAAATTTATCTGAACTGATTTAACTGAACCAAGTGGCAAATGGAATACAGCTAACGTACAGACATGCGTTTCTCAGCCCATAGCCACCCTGGACGACAAGACTTATTGAACATTCGTTATATATATATATATATTTTTTTTTTTTTTCTTTTTTTGCAATAGTTTTAAAACATTCGGTGTATATAAAAAAACGTTACTGTGTCTGAGTGATTAAATTCCACACTATAAGCTGTAACTCCTCTGTCCTATAATTTGGAGTAAGTTTGTGTTATGCTGCGTGCATATGGGGATAGTTTTAGAGAAACTTTAGAAAAAAGAAGAAATTAAAAAAGTTTCTTGAATATCTATCAGTTACATTTTGATACGAAATGCGTAAACTACTGTGCCAATAACATGAAGTTAGTTACTTTCCGCTAATTTTCATGAATCTTTCTTTACTTCTTCTTCCTAACAAGTTTCTCAGAAAACTTTCCCCGTGTGAACAAAGTATTACGCAGAGTAACAAAGAAATAAAATAAAGTATTCAATATGTATCTTGTATTTTGATCAGTCACTTTCTATATTTATGTTACGATGGAAGAGACCATTTACTATTTACAAATGCAAATAGAAGAATTCTGTCTTATCGGGTTCATTTTCCAGCGAGTTAATATGGACATTATTCAGCATGCTATCGACATCCTCTGAAAACTGTTATGTGAGAGTATTGAAGTGGAGATCTCTATCTTGATTTATACTGTAACGCCTTCGCTCCAAGCGTCTGTATCTGCAAGTGCATGATATATCGACTCCAGCTTCGCTTTAATGGAATTACTTAGGATCGAAGCAGCTTTGCCCGAGTATACTTTATTATTTGGGATAACAGTATCGCGTAATGAACATGCAATGTTGTCATTGTTGTGCTCTAAACTCAATTATCGCTTTTAAATATGTCAACAATGCTGCTATATTTTCTTTTCATGCTACTATTGGATATTTTAAATGTAACATCACGCAAATATTTATCCTATATTGGCTCGCTTTTATCAAAATTAAATTGAAGAGTACAGAACTTAACAATGACATAATCAGCAATGCTGCTGTCAAACTTCTGTAAATTATTTTAGACTGAAATTCTTCCAATAAGTAGAAGTACGTATACAAAAAAAACAATTTTATTTGATACATTTTGTTAATTAAATTATACAGGAATATTTGAAAACAGGAAAGACACATACAATTGTAATTAATGTCGAGTTTTTATAAAGCTTCCTACACAATATTTATTGGAAAATTTTTTTACCAACTTCGTGGAAAAGTATCGGATTGTGGAATTATCTAGAATCATAAGCCATCTTTTTAATTACGTTTGTTGGTAAAATAAATGATAATAAATATATCATTTTAAACATTATTGGGTGCCGTAGCAAATCTTGGTAAATAATATATCCATGCGGGTGAAGTATGGTTACCAGCCGTAAAATCACGGCCCTCAAAGATGGTAATGGAGGAAGAATCATAGGGATACCTAATTTTAATGTGAAAATGGTTTATCAACTGTGGGAATCGAACCTGGGTTCTCAAATCCCCAGTCCAGCTTGATAATAATAATTTTTTTTCTTTTTCATCCACTTCAGTATGACATTATAATTTCAACTTTCTCAATAGTAAAATAACGCTGTTTAAGGAATATTCACATAAAATAATAAATAAATAAATATATCATCACGCCTTCTACCCATTACTGGGTGAGGCACTCTGCCGAAGCAGATCTCGGTAAGTGATATATTTTGCGCGTAAAGTGCGGTTACCAGTCGTCAAATCACGACCCCCAAAGATGTTAGTGGTGGAGGAGCCACAGGGGTAGTTTTTGAAATTATGAAAATTGTTTGTCGCTTGTGGGAATCGAACCAGGGTTCTCAGGAGCCACAGGCCGACTTCATACCACTGAGCTAGCCACCCCCATATTCACATTATCATGGATAATAGTTTTTTGAACAAAAAATAGTATTTATTTTATTTTGGTATCGCAAACTTGTTTATTGCCCCTCAAAAGAGGGCGTAATTTGGTTTTTATCGCCCGAGGGCATATACAGTTGTCAAGCAACAGCTATTCCAAAAAATTAAAATCTTGATTTTTTATTTGACAATAAATTACTTTTTTTTTAAACAAACAATATAGCAACTAAATCAATCTACATCCGCGTCGAGCTTTAACCAACCACAGTGCTATAATCCTCTGATTATGCCCTTAATAGATAAATAAGTATTTTACTACAGATGTCATGGTGATAAAAATAATTTTGTCAATTTGTTTCATTTTAATTTGAATAAAAATGCGAAATTTCCTGTTACAGTCGGACTAAAAATATTATTTCGAGTCGCGAAATTACCTTACAAATAACTATTATTTGGATAAAAAACTAAAGTAAAAGTGCTTTTTGTTATTTCTTGATACGACAAAAATATGAAAATTTGCAGAAAATATGTCAGTTGCAATGAAGCAAATAACAAGTCACGTATGAGTCGCATGTTTAACGCTCAGCAAATTTAGACATGTCACTCAACAAAATAAACAAAAAGTCGTGTGCAGTCCTTTAAAATATCAAGAAGCCCAAGCTGTTTTAGTTTCTTGCCAGATATGAAAAATGTCACTCGCTAATTACCATATGCTACTTCTCAACGCACAACGAACGTAAATTTAGATGATGCGACTCGGACAAATTGAACGTGAAATGAATGAAATGTAACGAATTTTGTCGCCCAAACACACCTGAAATAGATCTTCTTTCGGGGAACTACGCCGCCTACACTAAATAGTTTTTATCGCTAATGAATTTCGCAGAATTCTAGAAGGTTAACTCATGTTGTTTTAATAAATTCCTACAGGATATTTATTTAATTACTATTCTGCACTACAGTAAATTAATCCCAATTACAGTTAAGAGGAACTACAGCTTATTCTGGTGTCCGAACCAGTTGGATGCAATTGTACTTTTTGTTAAAACTTGAACTCAACGAGATTAGAACACGCGAATTGTCGTTTGTGGAAACAGTACTTTAAACATTTAATCACAATTGTCCTCGAAATTGCCTTTACATTAATTAAATAAAAACGGTACCTAGTTTTCGTGGGTTTTAATTCATTTATATTTTCTTAGTTAATATAACAGGTGTTACCATAATTACGGATAATATTTTGACATGAATTATGAGTTGTTACAATTTTCGTAACAACGAATTTAATTTCATGTCAAAATGTACATACATACATACATACATATCGTCACGCTATATCCCATCAAATGGAGTAGCACGAACCCTAAAATCATTCATAAAATATTCACTCATTACATTCATCAAATTATCAATCCTCGTCAAACATTCTCATCCAAACACACCAATCTCACTTTAACCACATTCATAGATCACTCCATATAAACTCATTCACTCATCACACTTGAAATCATTTATCACACATAACAAACCTTCAATCACATCTATCCAATCACTCCTATTCTCAAAATATTATATGACAATTATAATATTACGAGCTATATTTTGCGTGAGAATTTAGAAAGCATAATCTTTTAATAATTTTTTGAACGTTCTCTTCAATTTTAATAAAGATTTTTCTGTTGAAGCAGTTTCCAATCGAGAATTTGACATTTCGATAGATTATTTTCAATTAACATTAGCTGTATTCCATTTGTCACTTGGTTCACTTAAATCAGTTCAGATAAATTAGACAACATGACCAAATGATCTAAATTGAGCAAAATGATGCACTTAATGCGGGGAATTACTGCAAAATAAATTGGAATCAGTAATTCTAATACTGGAAACAAAGTTAACGAAGTAATTCAGCGAAATAAATAAGTGATCTGGTTCGGTATATGTAAATGTAAATGGCAAATGGAATGCGTCTATTTATGAAAATTGCATGTACTTTATTGTTATCCAAGGAGATTTAATTACAGTGAAGAATTATCACGTATTAATTTCACTAATGGCAAATTACCAAAATAACTTTCATTTTCAAACAAATTCGTGATTCCGTTGGTTCTCACATACGTGGTAAATTCTCTCTAAAATTTTAATTGTGCGTAAAATATTATGAAATGATATTTTATCATATTACATCAAAAGTTCTTTTTGTCTTTTAGAATCTGATGTAATCAGAACCGAGGTCTAAAGAAATACATTATTTATAAAGAGCTGATCAAAGAAAAGCGTTTCGTAATGTATTCGCAACTGAATTGAAACGTATTTACTCAACAAATATTTAAAACAAACGAAAAATAACCGCTCTTCTTAAACAGAACCTGAAAACAAATATGGGAACCTTTTGTCGCATCTCTTTAGCATAAATATTCTTTTGAATTAATTACTTCAAATCTTAATATGATGTTGCTTTCAGCATTTAAAATAGTTGGTATTTGTTTCCCCCATAAAGTATCTGTCATAAATATCGTATCGAAATTTTAGATCAAATTTTAATCATTGCATTGTACGGTGTACCGTGTGTAGAATTGAAATAGGTTATATAGACAATACAGTGATATTTTTTTAATATTGTGATTGTTGATTTCCTATTTAAATTATACCGAAAGTGTAAATACAAAAAATGTTTAGAATTAAAATTGCATCAAATGAGTACTTGCTTGTTGCTCAATTGTTTTTTATATAAGAGTAAGAAGCAAACAGCAAAACAAAATGGCTTTTATAAAGAAAATTACAGATTGAAAGTTCTGCCAAAAACAAAGAAACAAAATAGTTTTTATAGATAAATTAGGAGTAGTAATAGGTAAAAGAGAAATAAAAATATACTACTCAACCGTTTAGTAACTTGACTTGGTTTAATTAAAAGTTTACAAACACATGATGAGTGACGACGTGTCGAGACTTTGGATTTGTCTCATTCTCAATCTATAGATACAATATAAGTAATCCGGCGAAATAAATATGTAATCCGGTTTAGTAAATGTAAGTTAAATCTGATCCAAATGGCAAATGGAATACGGCTAATGTTTTATGAGCCATATAATACAACTGAAATCAGTGTAATTATGTCTTTATAATATATGAGTTGTGGATAAAATATTTTACAATTATAGTAACAAAATTTTTCAATAAGAATCGAAGGTCTTAAAACTAAAATATTTACTTTTAACAAGAACAACATGTTGAAAAGGTAGATGGTGAAGACACCAAAGCCAAAAAAACAAATAAAGAAAAAAATCCAAAAATTAAAAAAACTACAATAAATTCAGTGCCATCTAGCGGGGAAAACAAAAATTAAAAACAAATAATCTGAAGAAGGGCAAACACAACTCAAACGGGGCAGTGTCAAGGATATTTGTGTCATTTGATATAAAATGTTTTTATAATTAATTACTAGAGACCATGTTGTCAGTTTTAAATATAGTTTAAAGTAGTTTTTAAGAACTTTGACAGTTAATGAAATATTTATCAACGACAAATAATTGGTAAATAAAACTGATAACTTTGGATAACGGATTAATTGTTGTGAACTATTTTAAATATGTATTTTTTTTTATTATTAATTGAATTATTTATTGTTATCATTAATAAAATATGACAATACATGTTCAAGTATAATTTATTAATAATTCCTGTTCAGCAATTTTGTATATTTATTTAAATGACGTATTTGCGAAACAAGTTGACGTAGAATATACGAGTAAATAGCTGACATTTCTATGAGATATTTTTCATTTTTGACAATTTTTTTAAAACTTTTGTAAGGATTTACGGTTAATGCACATAGTTGACCTATTACCGATAAAACAATAACTTCATAATTGCTATTCCAACTCTACGCAGAATGTGGTTAATTTCTCTTCGCTGGCAAATGGAGCAAGTAGTTATCTCCACGATATCTCCAGCACGGCACGGATCCGTGAAAATCAAGCGTGCGAGGAAGTTACTTATACAATTAACGTGAGTGCATTGCAGTTTCAAGATCCGCCACCACGCAGACATGGCGCTGGTGCTAGTTCACACATGCGGATGCTTCTGACAGCTATTGTATTACGCTAATTATTGAGAGAGATTAAGTTTTGATGGAGCATTAGTGAACCATAATGTCACGGAGTAGCAGACAATTTGCTAGACGTAAACAAATTAGCTATTGTTTATTATCATATTTCGATGACGTCATCAGATATTGGCAGGAAATAAGTATTCACTCCTAGGGGAGAAACTTGGAACTGGAACTATTATCGAATGAAAGCTTGAATAAGTAACAATTGAAACTCAATCTTAGGGTTTAATTATAACAGGCAGATTCATAAAACATTGCCATTTTTAGTTCCAATTTTAACTTTGTTTCTAAGTCACAAAAATAAATTATACTTATGATACTAACTACAACTATTTCATTTTATTTTATAAATAGCTTTATAGTTAATTATTTTAATCCGAATTTATGGTGGAATCCTATAAATGATGAACAAAATGGCAACGAAACTAATGAATTTATAAAATGTTTTGTACTTACTCGTATCAACAAATATTGATGTGATTTTTAAATTATTTACCCGAGACCAGAACCATAAAAATTACTTTTCGATTTCGATGGAAGGTTCAATTTATATTTATCCGTAAATCACGATTTTGATTTGTTTGAATAGCTGTTGCTTGGCAACTATATACGCCCTAGGGCTTTAATAGCCAAATTACGTCTAATTTTGAGGGCCAATCAATAAATTTATGATACCAAAATAAAATAAAAGTTATTACATAATACTATGGGGTAATGGCTCAGTGGTATCAAGTCGGCCTGTGGATCCTAGGAACTCTGGTTCGATCCCCATAGCCGACAAAACATTTTCACCAAATTAAAATTTCCCATGTGGCTTTCCACCACTAACATCTTTAGGGGCCGTGATTTGAGGGCTGATAACCGCACTTCACCCGCATAAATATATCACTTAACGAGATCTGCTTCGGGAGAGTGCCACACTCAGTAGTGGGTAAAAGGCGTGATGATATATTTATATTTATTTATTTAATTTAAATATGTTTATATTAAATATTAAATTTGTGTATCGTATTTATAATTTTTTTTTTCTGTTTTAGGTAAGTTATCATTATTGCATTGTGCAACTTCACCCCATCCCTAAAACCGGTAAGATATTTTATTTCAGAATACTAAAAATATTTTCTATACATATTTACCTATTTCAACTCCCCTTAAAAGAGTCAGCGGGCGCCCTTGATAGAAATATACACGTAATGATGTTACTTTAGAATTTAAATGTAAGTTTAAATTTAAATCGCCACTATAATATTGAGCATTATTAAGTTTTTGACAACTACTGTTCAATGAATAGAAAGTAAAAATAGTAAAATAAACTCGTTAGCAACGTATAGGTACGTTTCTAATTATCATGATTGTCTATTAGAAAGTATAAATAATAATTAAATAGTTACAAAGTAATTAATGACGTGCGTGTAAACAGCACGCACAATTTTTGTAATTTATTATATTGCTAATTAAATATTTCAAACCTCATTTCACTATAAAATATGTGAACAGTTGACAAATGTATTATTTATTTATTAATATCCTATAAAGGAAATTGTGAAAGATTGTTTCAATTCCTTTCAGAGTTTCTTTTCGAAAAGTTTAAAACAAGTGTCATTTTTTTTATTTCAATATGATAAATAGGTTTTCGTTCCAACATCGACAAATTGTTTTCCAATATTTTATATATTTCAACTGTAGGTACCTATGTTTTATAGCTTTTCAAATCTTACCCCAATTTCAGACATAGTTCGCACGCTTTTGTATTCATACTGGTAAATATACCAATACATAAAAATGGGTTACTTTGTAAAAGCTTACTGTAAAAAAACTGTTTTTGGAATTTTGTATTAGAAACTAACATTTTTGGAATTTAACACGACAAGCAATATACATAAATAATAGTAAATATAAAAAAAAAATTAATTGATATGTCCTCACTCTTTTTGGTCCAATATTTACGAAAACATACGAACACTTGTAACTAATCAAAAATGTCTTTTCGCATTTACGAGAGTAAATGACTTCATTTCCTTTTCGAAGACTGAAGCATCTCTTTTAATCCCGGAAGGATTTAGTAGCGCCGAGATTAAGTTGTCAGCTAAACAAACATTACTGTAGCAACAAGTATATTATAAGGCGTATTCCATTTGCCATTTGGATCAGATCTAACATACAGTTACTGAACCAGATCACTTATTTATTTCGCTGTATTACTTCGCTGACTTTATTTCCAGTACAAGAATTACTGATTTTAATTTACTTTGAAATAATTCACTCCAATAAGTGTATTAGTTTGATTAATTTAGTTCGTTTCTGCATGTTGTCTAATTTATCTGAACTGATTTAAGTGAACCAAGTTGCAAATGGAATACAGCTATAAACTTCAAAATATTTCACTTTCTTTATGTTGCCAAAGTTACCAAAAAATTTGTATAAAGCTGTCATTGAGAATTATATGTCGAGTCAATATCAAAATTAATCATTTAGTCAAAATATTTGGCTGGATTTAATGCCTCAAGTGATTATTTTCTCTTAGGATTAAATTATGCATTTTAATCCCGTGGTTTATAATATACTATTATTTTGAGACAATCAAATAATAATCTTCCTCAAAATTTCAATTAAGTGTCTAATGCCCGATTTATCAATTATTTAGAAGTAAATATAACTAACACCAATAACTTAGGCCTGGTTGCATAAAAAGTTTTCAACTAATAACGTTGTTAACTATACGAAAAATTGTAATTAGAAATAATAGTTATTTATTATACAAGTGTTTTATTAAGAATATTAAACACTTGACCTTCGATCTCGTGTTTAAACTTTTCTTGTGTGTTTTATATACCCATAAACACAAGTGTAATACAAAATTGTATCCACAACTCATAATTATAGGTATCAAAGAAGATTGGTCGTAACGTTTAACGTTGATTCAGTTATATAGAGTTACTCAAAAGACGGTAGATTATGAAGTGGTTGCTAAATAACAAGTTGTTTACAGTATTTTATGGAATATAAAACACTAGTCTTTTATGAGCCATATCATTCAACTGAAATCAGTGTAATAATGTCTTTATTATATATGAGTTGTGGATAAAAATAATAAAAAATATATTAAAACGTTAAAATTTTACAAATATTGTTTTACCGGTGTTATTTAACTAACAATAATCATTTTAATGCTGATATTAATAAATTATAATATAAAAGTTGGAAAATATATAAAATGTGGTGTCAACCATCTTGGCTGTTGTTAATTAACAACATCGCTCCAGGCAACCGTATCTAAAATGTTGTCTCCCATATTTAAAGATAATTATAACAGAAACATAACAGCTAAATGAAAAATTGAGTATGATACTTTTTTATTACCAGTCGACAACTAAAGAAATTAATTCCACGTCACGGATTTTCCTTTTATCTTCCATTCCCGCAGCTGATAAGATTCCATCCCTTATCTTTTATTATTACGCATAACCCAAACAAACAAAAAACAAAAAGGAATGATCCAATATCTGGTAAAAGCGTTTCGAAGGCGCGTATCTCTGTCATCATGTAACATCTTCGCTGTTCGCACTGTTCGCAGTTCAGACGCGCTTACACTTCTTTCTGCGGTTGATAATCCCATTGTCCCTGGACTGAGAAATGGCCGGCTGGTATTGTCCCCGCGTGGTATATAGTTCTATTGTTACATTCCACGATGTGCAGCTGATCTGCCGTCGAAGATTTCTTGCTGATTAAACGCACACGTTCTATTGCTGTTGCCGTTTTCTGGGGGAAAAGGTAGCTCGTTTATCTGACATGATGATTACCATTTACAAGAGGAGACCTTTCTGACGTTTTAGCAAGAAACTAGAATTAAAATAGATGAAAACTGGAATGGAGGTTTCCAGTATTTTTTTATTTTACTTCCAGATAGTAATTGATACACAACTCTAAAGACTGATTGCACCAACAAAACCCACAGGAGTAGTATTAATGTGGTGAAAATGTTTGTCGACAGTGGGAATCGAAGCAGGGTTCTCAGGATCCACAGGCCGACAGGATGCCACTGTAAGTAAGTGGTGTGCTAGAATAGAAATAAATAATATAAATATATCATCACGCCTTTTACCCATTACTGGGCGTGGCACTCTGTCGAAGCAGATCTCGGTAAGTGATATATTTATGCGCGTGAAATGCGGTTATCAGCCGTCAAATCACGGCCCCCAAAGATGTTAGTGATGGCAGAGAGCCACAGGGGTAATTTTAAATTGGTGAATATGTTTTTATCGACTGTGGGGATCGAACCAGGGTTATTAGGGTCCACAGGCCGACTTGATACCACTGAGCCATTATCCTATACTTATATTTTAATCTTACATTAAATAAATAAAAGCAACTTATTGACAGCAATATAAATTATTTCATATCACATATTATTTCGATTAACTTTTATTTATTTTATGAAATATTAAAATTTAAGTTTTGTTAGTGCAACCTGCCTTAAATAAATTATAAATGCACGAGCCCTAATTAATCATCTATTAGTAATCGACATTTACACTGAAATGCGATCTCGTTTAGAATTACAATTACAAAATCATTACCATTTGAATACATTTAGTTAGACGTGTAATGTATCTGTCAGATATGGAGATGCAAAATTTAATCATTTACAATGCAATTTGAATCTTTTTCTCGAAAGAAGCTAGGGAAGCAACTGTAGCACGAGAAACATATTTCCCATGTTAATTATACCCCCATCCCCCTTAGCAGAGTTTCCCTAAGATAGCCTGTATATTCCCCTAAGTTAATTAAAGAAATGGTTTCAAATCAATGAAAAAGAAAATTTATTTTTCTACTACCAAAATAAAAAATATATCATTTTTAAACACTTTCTAGTGCCAAGAGGATTTTATTTTTGCATACCATACAAAGAAAACAATTGCACATTGCCTCTAGTAACATGCAAAAAAGTGTAGTCAATCACTGCGAAACAAATTTAACTTCGTAACCTACAAAATAAATATCTTTCACGTTTGAAATGTTGGATTAGTAAATAAATTACTGGGTGTGGCACTCTGCCGAAGCAGATCTCGGTAAGTGATATATTTTGCGCGTGAAGTGCGGTTACCAGTCATCAAATCACGGCCCCCAAAGATGTTAGTGGTGGAGGAGCCACAAGGGTAGTTTTTTAAAATTATGAAAATTGTTTGTCGCCTGTGGGAATCGAACCAGGGTTCTCAGGATCCACAGGCCGACTTCATACCACTGAGCTAGCCACCCCATAATTAGTAGAGTTAGTTAAAATTCGATAGAACAGAAAAAATCATGTATGCAATTCTTATTAAACGTGTATTGTATGGGTTCGCAACACTCGCCTACTGTTCGTGCTTCCCATTCGTGCAATAAAGTGACACTTTTTACACTAGCTGCATAAATAACTATTTTCTTTCATTTTTATTTAAAACATTTTTCTCCAAAATATTTTAAGAACATTTAGTAGCTATAAATATGTATATCAGTATATTTAAAATAATAATGCTCAATAATAATTACTTATTATCCAAACTACCTATTAAATACGACAAAAATATATTTTGTCGTTAATTATTAATAATTGACTAAACGAACCAAATAATTTGATCCTGAGTAAATAAATACATTAATTGTGATTAATTTAGAATATTAAAAACAAACTGTATGTGTATTTATATTAATTATTAATTAAAACGTTCGGTTTATTCCATATAATTAACATTAATGTATTTATTTATAGTACCCTACTATAAATATAACTTTATTTAATATTAATCATTTGTATTTGAATATCAACGAAATATGATATTCATTGTATCACTGATCAGGTATATAGCAGATAATGGAGTTTGTAACAGTATTTTGTTTTACGTTTATTGTTTTATTGACATCTACATTCTTCTTCTTCTTTACTGGCGCTACAGCCCGAGTCGGGCCTGGGCCTACCGGGCACACCGAGCCGCAGTTTTTACGCTGCCGTACTGCCGGTTTTCTGAGTCGATGTTACTTACTTTTAAGGCATATGTATAAGTGACTAGCTTATAGCGCCCGAGTATGATTAATACAAGTAACTGTATTTTTTATTTTAACGACAAATCATACTTTGTCGACAGGCGGATTCGAACTGACGAACCTTGGTTCGGATGACGTCACAGCATGTTAGGAGATGTGCATTAACACGCTCGGCCATCGTGCCTGTATTGACATCTACATAGAAGACAGAAATATAATACTTAAACCTTTATTTTTATATATTGAGAAAAAAACAAAATATTGTAAGAAGAAATATAAATATATCAAAATAAATATATCATCACGCCTTCTACCCATTACTGGGTGTGGCACTCTGCCGAAGCAGATCTCGGTATGTGATATATTTTGCGCGTGAAGTGCGGTTACCAGTCGTCGAATCACGGCCCCCAAAGATGTTAGTGGTGGAGGAGAAATATGTTATTTAATTTCAAATACAAAATACAATATACAATTATCATGTTTTTGATGGATTTCTGTAAAAATCCATAAGTTTTGTAGATCTACAAACCTGTAAATGATGAACAAAATCGTCAGAAAATTTATGACTATGAAATATTTTCTCTTTATCAATAAATATTGATATGATTCTGTTCATTATTTATAGACTTGCAGATCTATCACAGAATTTCACCTTTAATGTAGTTATTATTACTAGGAAGACGTAATAATAAATTCAACTATGGTCACAGATTCCACTGGCGTTGAACTATTTATTTTACGTTATTGACCACTTAGGGTCAAGGGTGAGGTTCAGCCGAGGGCCTAACCCTTACAAATACATCACAAACATCCATACCCTTTGCGGGATTCGAACCTTCGACCTACGACGTGCAGTGTCAAGCAACTGTTATGCTACCGCTCGACTACTATGGTCATAGAAAGCGAAAAATGTTCTTTAAATTGCTTAGAGATTTGCGGGTTGTGCATTAAACCATAGGGGAGAATCCTACGCCAAAAGTTGTTAACAAGTGAAATACTTCTCGTGTTTGTTTTCACAATATTGTGCTTACTTGGGCTTTGTTTGTTTAGACTGTCTGTAAGTACACAATTTAAATTAAATGTGACGCTAAGCGTATTTATTTTTATTTAGTACCTTTCTACTGAAACTCTAGTACAAGTTTTAATTGTAGTTGTACCAATAATTAATATAGAACTTGAGTTGCTTTATTTTATTAAGAAAACCCTTAGTGTTTTTTCTTTTCAACAACCAGAATCATTGGGTAACATTATTGCAGTAATTATAAAATAGAAATTTGAAAAATGGAAACATTTGTCATCCTATATTTTTTGTTGTTATAGTTATTTATGTATCTAGGGTATTATGAAGATGTTTATGTCCTCTGAGGGTGATGCTTACAAGGCTGAGAGTTTGGAAGTCACCTGAGGGGTATAAACATAAAGTAATGCCTATGGTGTTTACAATATTTTATGTCTTACTAGTATTTTTTATTTACCTAAATTAGTAGTTTTCAAAATGTGAATCGCGACCCCCCCCTCCCCTATGGAGGCACCGAATGTTATTGTAAAAAACATGTATTCAAAGATTCATCCAGTGCTGCTTTGTGTTCATTTCAATTTTAAGGATTACTTAAATAAAAAATATCGAGTTGGTGCAATTACCATGCGCGAGTAGTAAGCACTTTACGCTCGTGATACAAATATATTTTTTTCCTAGGACTACGAAACTATCAAGATAGGTATTTTAAAAAATGAAAATAACTATATTCGGTTAGTCCAATTTACTTTCAACCAATTTATGTTTTATTTGTAACCATGACGATACATACAATCTAAATAAATAGTCTATCATTTCCTCAAAAATCGTTATATTCTAGTTAAATATGAGTGAAAATATCTTAAATTTGTCTTTTTAAGCAGGCGATAAAATTTTATTTGCTTGTTCTTTAGTAACTATCAACTTTACGTTGATAACTGAAAGTATAAAAGTAATGTATGAAAAATGTATTACTATATAGTGTAATGCACGAAGAATCGAATGCCATTGAGTGCATTTTCATATCTTTTTTAGTTTTTGAGTTACAGCGATTTTTCATGTTTTTCAAATTGCAACTTTGAGACGCTATATCTCGAAAACTAAAAGAGATATCGAAATGCGGCTTGAACCAGTGTATTTCTCATGCTGTACTTAATATAATAACAAATTTTAAAAATTTTGAAAATTTTTCGTTTTTTCTTAAAATTTTCTCTTGACGATATTTCAAAAAGTTGATGAGATAATGAAAATCTGTAAACACCAATGAATTCCCCGCGTAAAAATAGATAAATATGCAAATTTTTAGAATAAAATTCTAACGCATACATTTTTTATTACAGAAAAACGAAAATCGTCTAAAAGTCGAAAATTTTTTAGGGGTTTACCTTAAGATTTTTACGATTTTTGGTTATTTTTCGTTTTTCTTTAATAAAAAATCTATCTGTGCGATTTTCTTCGTGAAAATTTACATACCCATGTATTTTCATGCGAGGAATTCACTGGTGTTCACAGATTTTCATTATTTTATACCATTTTTGAGATATAGACAAAATAATTTTTTGTTTAAATTTTCAAAATTTGTTATCATATTAAATAATGCACGAGAAGTACACTGGTTTAAACCGGATTTCGATATCTCTTTTAGTTTTCAAGATATAACGTCTCAAAGTTGCGATTTGAAAAACACAAAAAATCTCTGTAAGTAGGTAATTCATAAACTAAAAAAATATGGAAATGCGCTCAACGGCATTCGATTTACTGTGCCTTAAATTACATAGAACCATATTAAAAAAAATAAAATTTTTAATTCTTTCAGGAGGAAATAAATTTGAGAAACAATATCTGAACAATGTGTTTCAAAGTAAAGTATACGTCATGTAAAAATAGAAATAATGGAAAATTCTCCCTATATTTTATTTCAAGCATTTTTCTCTAAAATAGGTTAGAAATGTTTCACTGATAAAACTATACAATGCTATATGTTCAAAATATGTTGAAAATCTTATATAAATCTGACTCTTTTTATCTTTAACAACCAGTGTAGTCCACAAGAACAAAAAATAACAAACCAAGAAAAAAAATAGCAACCAAACGTCACCGTCCTTTTCTCATCTCTCTCAGATATCACACACCCATCTCTCATTTCATTCCTCTCACTCAAGCAAAAATATTTATGAGACGCCGCTGGCGGCTTGACACATATCACCGGCAGACCACCTGGCTTTGCTAGCGGCGGCGATGGCGGTGGCGAGCACGAGCCAGGTTCAAATTCGAAGCGACACCGACGCCTGCGACGTGCAATGTCGGCAAGCGACGCCGCGTCAGCCGGCATCGGTGTGTCATACGGAGTTCGGATTTTATATGTTCTCGTGTTTATGGAAAGTGTCACGCAGTGGTGAATCATCCACAGTTAATGTGTAAAGGGTTTTTGAGGGTTGACGTACAAATTATAGTTAAATTTGCATGAGTTTTATGATTTTTAGTTGGTAATAGAAACTTCTGAGAAAAATGATTCACCTGTGTAGAAAATTAATTATGTGTACTAAATATACTGATTCATACATAAATAAAACTACGTTATGTTTTATCAAATAGGGTAGGACGAATCCTTGAAACATTGACTAAGCATGTATTCATTAGATTTGTCTTGCAGTTTATCTTCGTCAAATTTTTCTATTCTGGCACACCACTTACTTACAGTGGTATCGTGTCGGCCTGTGGATCCTGAGAACCCTGGTTCGATTCTTACTGTCGACAAACATTTTCACCACATTAATAGTACTCCTGTGGCTCCCCCTCCACAACATCTTTGGGGACCGTGATTTGACGCCTGGTAATCGCACTTCACGCGCAATAATATATCACATACCGAGATCTGTTTCGGCAGAGTGCCACACCAGTAATGGGTAGAAGGCGTGATGATATATTCATTGATTTTATTTACTTATAGTTAGAGTGCTAGGGTGCAAAATGATGTCTGATTTATTCCAGAGACAGAAATGGTTTTTTTAATAGATTATGTCATGATAAACATGAAAAAAAAGAAAATTTTATTTGAGAGCGGGTGGAAACTATAGATTGCGTCGGTGTGCATGCGCAGATTTTAAGGGTAGTTGTTGACATATTTTTTATGGGCTAATTTTCAGTTTAAATTATAGACTTTGGCATTATTAAGTAATAAAAATGGTAGACAGAAGATTTGGCTGATGACGCATACGCGACAAAACCGGTCAAAGTAAGCAATTTTTATGGTGTCGTGTGACATATTACTACTTGTTCACGACGAATACATGAAAAAAAAATATATTGACAGAAATTATTGCTGGTTGCTCATTGGTGACAGAAGCTCTGAAAAAGTGGACTGGTGTAGGGATCAACAACCACCCTTAAAATCTGTGCATTCACATCGGCGCCATCTATAGTTGCAACCCGTTCCCAAATCTAATTTTATTTTTTTCATGTTTATCATGACATAATCTATTAAAAAATCCATTTCTGACACTGGAATAAATGAGACATCATTTTGCACCCTAGCTCTCTAACTATTACGCTTCATTCGTATTGAAAATTTTCACACAAGCTTGTTTATTCCTTCATAGAGGTCGGCATTTTCATAAATTTTGATATCCGATTCGATTCGATACTACATTATTTAATAATGCCCTAATGTTATGAAAGGGTAGATAGTCAAGTAATGCATAGAATATCTAATGCCCTTGAATTTCGAGGGTGATTATATTATATAACGTCCTACATAACTAAATTTTAAGGGCGGTTTTGGATCTTAACTTTGCTACACTATTACAGGTTTACAGGGGTGAATAAATTAATGATTACAAACCAAACACCATTTATCAGATAGGTAAACAAATAAATATCCACCCACAATTTTATCAGGGGCATCTTAAATTAGTTAAATTCCATTCCAATGAATAATAAGAGAAATGAATAAGTAAATAAAGGAATCAATATATTTATTAAGCATTCCTATTATTGAATAATTGGTGCATTAATATAAGTTTTGCAAAATATGTTGTTAATTGTATTGATGGAATATATGGATGGCCTACAATAAACCTAGTTTTCTTGTAGATGACATCGAAAGGCTTTGGAAATATAATACAACTGCGATATCTATTATACCAAATTTTTTATTCAACTGTTACGTAACGAATTATTCCTATTTTCAATCAATTTGGGGAAGCTAGCTCAGTGGTATCAAGTCGGCCTATGGATCCTGAGAACCCTGGTTCGATTCCCACAGGCGATAAATAATTTTCACCATTTAAAAAAAAAACTAATCCTGTGGCTCTCCCACCACTAACATCTTTGGGGGCCGTGATTTGATGGCTGGTAACCGCACTTCACGCGCAAAATATATCACTTACCGAGATCTGCTTTGGCTGAATGCCACACCCAGTAATGGGTAGAAGGCGTGATAATATATATTTTTTCAATCAATTAAAATAAATAACAAAATACTTTTCTGCTGTAAAATGTTTTTACTTTACTCTAAAATAATAACATTTCTGTTATAAATAATAGAATACTAAAAATACTTTAAAAATTTCACTAAAATAGAGTTAAAACTATGAACTGTATCCTTCCTGTATGATTTCACTGAAATCACTAGCAAAAACTAAATAGTTCTATCATTTATTTATTTTTTGGGATAGGTGGCTCAGAAGCATCGAGTCGGACTCGGGTTCGATTTTCACAGTCGGAAAATAATTTTCACAACATTAAAATTATCCCTATGACTCCCCCTCCACTAACCATCTGCGGCGGCAAAGTGTCATACCCAGTAATGAGTAAAAGGCGTGATTTATATATATATATATATATATATATATATATATATATATATATATATATATATATATATATATATAGAGTAATTAGCTCATTTAAGAACTCAAGTTCGATCCCCACGGTCGACAAACTATACTATACATTATTACCTTAAAGTTACCCTTATGGCTTATCTTCTATTACCATCTTTAAAGATCGTGATTTGGCGATTGGTAACCGCACTTACCGAGAACTGCTACGGTAAAATTCCGCAGCCAGTAACGGGTACAAGGCGTGATGATATATTTTTTTTATTTTATTTCGTATTTAATTTAAAGTGTCCAACGAATTCAGTGAAAATATTGTCTTCCTGCCTGGGAGAAACAGACACAAACTCAGTTTTGAGAGACCACGTACCGGGTCCCAGTTCACCAATCTCTCATTCGTTCTTAGGGGACCGTTCATCTTTCTGTAATTTATTTCACAGCAAAACAAACATTCTCCCTCTTTCTCTTTCCTCTTGCTGTGTCTGTCGGCAGAGCGAGGTTAATTAGAAAATACTCAAGTATCACACTCTACCAGGAGGCAAGGGCAAGCAAGGCAAAAAGGTTTCCTCACACTCTGTGTTTACAGTTCGTCATACGTGGATCGCCGACTGTATTTAATGTGTTGGCAGTAGGATGTATGTGTGTTTGTATGTGGTAAGGTGAGGCGCCTGATTACACAGTGAGTCACTCAAACACGGCCAGTCGTAAAGGGGTCGCTGAATTAATTAATATTTAGTATTCATTTATGCGGTGACTATTGTAATATTCCACTAAAAATTGCTTGGAATTTTATTTACATTTTTATGCTCTTTTTTAACTGAACAATTGATGTCTGACTTTTCAAAATGTAACCAACACCAGCCACTTTATGATGTACTGCAAGAAATGATGTCCATAGAAACTCAGTTCATTATATTTTATAACAATTTGAAACTTTTATGTTTCCGGCAGAGCTCGCTTCACTAGTAATCGTGCTCCAACTTACAGGCTTTGTCGACATGGTTTTGTGATAATGATCTTTATTGAATTTAACTCATAATATGGGATTTCACTTCACTCAGTATCTAGAAAATTTAGGTCTGAATATCACAATTGATGAAAATCAAATCAAAAGATTTAACGATGTTAAGGTAGTACTAGCGTGAAAAAAAAATTTGCAGATCTGAATGAAATTTGGCGCACGTAAACATTGGATAGTCATACGCATCCTGTTTTAATATGAAACACATTCATTGTCTGTGAACAAATATATTCGCTTGTAAAGTTGATTTCTTATACACGGGGCTTATGGCGATCATCACTCAGAATCGCACATATTTGGTTTGTGTACCTCTAAAATTTTGCAGTTTCATTTGAAAAACTAGTATGATGTTCTAGAACTATCCATGTATATTGTATCAGAAGGTGAAAGTCTTTTATCGTTTAGTAATGGGTATATAGCCATGCAAAGTCTTGTTTTTAACGAAAAATTAAGAATCCCAATTTATAATGGCAACACCACAGTGTGGTATGGTATTTGAAAATTCACTAGACCAACAACCTTTTAACAATTCATGATATTCAAATCATAATAGGTATAAAACACTTATTTTATTTTATTTTTATATTTTTTTGAGCGTCAGTTTCGCCACTCGACAACCGATGGCGACACCGTTACTCTAGTACTACCTTAATTTGCCTCAAAACTTGGCCCAATATGCTACAAGTTTTGGTACTTCAGTAGTACAAAACAGTAACTCGTTACACTTTATCATGCTTTCATAATTTAAGTTGCAATTGTAGATGAATGATAAGTGAATAGAAGTGATTGGCTAGATGTGATTGAAGGTTTGTTATGTGATAAATGTTTTCGAGTGTAATAAATAAATGAGTTTATATGGAGTGATCTATGGATGTTGTTAAAGTGAGGGTGGTGTGTTTGGATGATAATGTTTGATGAGGGCTGATTATTTGATGAGTGTGATGAGTGAATGTTTTATGAGTGATTTTAGGGTTCGTGCTATCCCATTTGTTGGGATATAGCGTGAAGGTATGTATGTATGGATGATAATGTTTGACGAGGGCTGATTATTTGATTAATGTAATGAGTGAATATTTTATGAGTGATTTTAAGGTTCGTGCTACCCCATTTGATGGAATATAGCGTGAAGATATGCATGTATGTATGTATGCAATTGTAGAAAAAAATATGTGTTTATCACGAGCGTAAAATGTCTTTGTTCCTCTTGCGCTATTACCGTGTTCGAGTAACAAAGAACCACTTTACGCCTTAGTACACAAATAACTATTGTTGTACAAAGATCCAGAAATATATAGAGGTATATTTTTCATCAGATTTTAATATCGTCTCGTATATTTCGTTCCTTGACATTCGTTAGAAGTATAAAATTTCAGATATTTCCAGTTGAATATAGCCGAATATCATAATTCCGAACAGGAAGAGCGCAATAATATTCAGATCTCCGATTTCTGATATCTTTATTCCACCCAGCAATGATTTCACATTGCTCGATCGAATTCGAGCAATAAAATAAAAATTTCACACAAACGTGACGTCGTGAATTGAACAAGTGAGATCCCTCCCTTTACCAGACTCCTAAAAGAATTCCACCTTTTACTGTAGCTCACAATTCAAATTCTTTATTTATCGAAGCTATCATAAATCGTGGAGATGATTGCAAACGTCGGTAGAAGTGACAGCAAGTAGGGTTTGGTGGTGAATTACAAATTCAAGTAACATAAAGCCATAAAATTCGCTTCGTTTTACTGCACGAGGTCGCTAGCTTCACTGAAGCTTCGGTGAAGCTAGTTCCCGAGGCTGCTGTCTTCGTGGATGTCATCCCCGTCCGCCCCGTCGGTTAGTGTGAGTGATCTGCCAACAGATGGTGCATTGGGCTGAATGCAAAGTTTCGCTGCAGCTACGAATTCCACTGAGATATAAATCCCTCTAGTTTTGAAGCTATCTCTGGAATTTGTTAACTTTTAACATTGGTTTGATTGCGACACGGAGAATAGTTGGAAACTATTTGAATTTTTTTATTTTTCGTTGCGTGATTCTGCTGTTTCTTTTACCTGAATTGGAATTTTTGCGAATTATTTATTAGGAAGAATGCTATTTTATCTGTTTGTTTTATGCTACCTTTTACAAAAAAAAAAAATACATGGCAAGAACATTCATTTAAATGTCCATTTATTTTAAAGAAAGGTATCGAATCGGACTGAGGATTTGAAAACCTGGATTCGATTCCTACAGCTCATAAACAATTTTGTGTGCCTTTCTTTCGATTAACAATAAAATTTAAATAAATAAATATATCATTGCGCCTTTTACCCATTACTGAGTGTGGCATTATGTCGAAGCAATTCTCGATAATATAATTATACGCGTAAAGTGCGATTACCAACCATTAAATCACGGCCTCCAAAGATGTTATGCAAGGGAAGCCACGGAGGTAATTTTAATGGCTATAGGAATCAAATCGAGGTTCTCAAATCCACAGGCCGACTCGATACTACTGAGCCATCTACCACATTAAAATTATAGTTAAAATTATGAAAATTATAGTACCTAACTGTCATTTTTTCATGTGATATTTTTCTTTGTTAGACGGATACATTTATTAGGAACTTTGTTAAAGGATTGAAATATCGGCTCTTAATCAAATTTAATTCTAAAAAAAAATTGGGAAACCGTCAGAATTTGAACTTGGAACCTTTGAACTCCGGTTAAGTGCTCTAAACCAACTGACCTACGTCCGGCATGTAAATCAAATCTGATATTATTCCATTTTTTCTCACTGTTTTGTATATTTCAATTTCATTTCTAGAATTGTTAATTATTTTAAAATACTAGTTGTACCCACAGATATCATCATATTTTAAGTAAATCAGAAATATTAATTTACATATTTATATATGTTGCTCTGAATGTACCAAAAAAAGAAGCATTTTGTAACTTCATATGACAGGGAACATTTTTTACCGGTTTATCTGAATTTATGTTGGCAAAATTGAATGAATTTAAAAAGTTACTAAAAAGTAACTAGCTTAATCACTAACTCCAAAAATTTTGTATGATAATTTTTTTTTCTCATACATTGATAAAACTGATCTTAAAAGTGTATTTAATTTAGTTTACACCTAACAATATTTTTAAAAATCGCAAATCGGGTTTATTCGTTCATTATCGGAGTAATCCGAGATATGTACGACCTGTACATTATATTTAGTAGGTATGATTATCGACTTATAATGTTAAATAAAAATATCTTAAACGTTTCTGAACAAGTTAGAGCATAACTTCTCCATTAGTTTACAACGGTTGTCGAGTCAGTAGACCGCGGGATTCTGTAGTGATGGAAGTGTTTTCGGTGTTTGTTATGTTTTACTGAATATTTAGTTATATTTTAATGCGTAAATTGACTTGTATTGTGCGTAATTGTGTGTATTAGCGAGTAATTTATAAAAGAAACGTTTCTGTGAGAGTGTTAGTGCTGTGGAAAAGACTGGATGGATCTTATAAGGTCCCTAATCTGCTGATTTGATAGTGGACAACGTAGAACGTGGCTGGTAGCTGGTACGTAACAATATTATTATTGACACAGGAAAATATATTTCAAAACTCTCAGTTATAAAAATATATACTGAACTCACGTTCCTCAAACTCAAGCTGTTGTATTTTATTTTAATATAACTTAATTTTAAATATATTAATATACAAAAAGGTAGGTTATAGTATTGGGGTTATTTTTACTGCTGTTGAAAATAGGCTCCTATACTTTTTTTTTAATTTATGAAACTACTTAATAATGATGGAGTAGGTGGCTCAATGGTTTAGAGTCGGTCGGTGGAGTTTGAGAATTCGGGTTTGATTCCCACAGCCGGCAAATAATTCTCACCAAATTAAAACTACTCCTGTGGCTTCCCCTCCATTAACGTTCTTGGAGGCCGTGATTTGACGGCTGGTAACCGCACTTCACGCGCAAAATATATCACTGCGATCTGCCACATTCAGTAATAGGTAGAAGGCGTGATGATATATTTATTTATTTTATTTACATAATAAACTAAGACGATTCATGAAAATGCAAGAGATATGGTTTTTTTGAAGTTCTGTACTGTAGTTGTGTGGTTACAATTTTTTTTCAGTCGTACTTAACTTGTTTCATTCAAAGAGTGCGAATAATATATGATTAAATTCTTGAAAAGTAATCTGAAAATGTTTAAAATAATATTTTTTAGTAATTGAATGTCTAAGGAAAGGAAATTAAATTAATACGTGAAACAGTTTAAGATAACGATGACGTCCCACGAAAATGTAGAAAGTAACTGTCAAACATTTACAGAATTTTTCATATTTATCTCCTATTCTTTCGTCTATGATATTTGGGGTTTTATTTGTCGCAAAGATGGCGTTTTTTGTGTTTTATTGTGATTATTTGTTTTCTATAGTCTGTTTTTTAACCAGGAGGAGTAAATGCACAAGTCAGATTTACACTATAGAAAGTTACCAAAGAAAGTTACTAGATTTTTGTTCGCGCGAAATACAAAAATTTCTTACTCATCTGCACTGATTAAGTCTCATGGAATTTATTTTAAAATACAAATAACATTATAAACTCTAATTTGTCACTCCGTATATTATTAGTTCTTAAAAGAACTGATTTATGTTAATGTCACAGAAATGAAAAAAAACAACAAGAAAACAGATAACCTCAAAACTTATGACAGCTCTAATAAATCAAATGAAAATCTATTTACAGTGTAAACTGGACGAAGCACTAACCAATCAGAAGCGTCAGTTTTAGCGGTTAAAATTTAAATTACTCCTCCTGGTTAAAGCAGAGTATAGTAAGTAAAAAGAACATCTAACCAAAGTAAACAAATGTGACAATTTATGAAATTAGTTCACATTCTATTTCGCACATGTCTTAATTTCCACGCGAAAAAAGTGGCTAATGAGAACATTTGTATGCTTGTGATGCCACTATATTTTTAATCGCTTATAACTTTGGAGTAAAATATTATTTATAACTGTTTTTTTCTTCGCTAAAGGTGATAATTCAATATATATTTTATGTTTTTATCGTTTATTTCTGTTATTTCGATTATGGTACAGGAGCCCATTGGTGGGTAATATTTCAATAAAACCAAAATAAAATAAAGCAAAATTATCGTGTCAAATTAATAGTTGCATAGTTTTCCAAAACAAACATAAAACCATATCGTCAAACAACATTTTAAAGACTACCCTTGTCTCACCCCATTTAGTAAATTTTTTAAGGCCATTCCGAGCCGTGAGACATCATCCCAGACCACCCTAAGTCGGAATCGTGACCACGACACGACCACACTGCAACGGGTGAAGTTTCCCAACAGCTTATAACGAGAATAATTTATGATGATCCGTGGCTGATGGCGTGAAGTGACAGTTGTTTTATGAGAACTGTCTCTCGGGACAGCTTCTCATCGCGAGATTTTTTATACTGCGCCATTCAATAAACTTCCAGGAGGGTGACAATCGCTAGACATCAAAATAACTGCGGAGCATTTACACTTTGTCGCTAGACGTAACTTGCCAGATTTGTAAAGCAAATGGCGGATGAAAACATTCAATGATGCAGTAAACATTGTCTAACGTATTACTATAAAGTGTTATGTTATGGAAGGAATAATGCCTGGTTTACCCAGAAAGACATATCATCAACATTTATATGAAGAACTAAGCTAAAATCAAAATAATTTTAAGAATTAACCTAAAACATTTGAAAATTTTGAAATGTCAACTTAATTTTACAATATATATTACAACAAATGTTTACAAGTTAATTGAAGCACGAGCAATCAAATGCCGTTTAGCGCATCTTCATATCTCGTTTAGTTTTAAAGACATAACCTCGAAAATGTTCAAAGTATGATAAGGAAAAGTTTCTACTTTTCCGAAGGCTATATCTTAAAAACTAAACAAGATGTAAAGATGCGCTCAACAGTATTGAATTGACCTAATTGACTTACAATTGATAGAGATTTCTATTTTTTGAGAATTTCCTAAGGGATACCTCTTGATTTTTTTTCAGCTTTAGGCCAATTTTCGTTTATTTTCTCTAAAATTCTTTCTCGTGCGAATATTTTAACGAAAATTTATATGGATATGTATTTTCTCTCGCTGAATCCAATGCTAAAGTTTCCAAGGGCCTACATATGTCTTCTAATTTTAAATATATTGTTCAAAAACTGATTTATTTAAAATTGTTGGTAACAAATTATCAAAAAATAAAAATCATTGTAATTTTGTTTACAACTTAATTGAAGCATGAGAAATTCAATGCTGTTGAGCGCATCTTCATATCTCGTTTAGTTTTTGAGATATAGCTTCGGAAGAATACAAAATCTAATAAGAAAAAATTTCTACTTTTCCGAAAGCTGTATCTTAAAAATTAAACAAGATATGAAGATGCGCTCAACGACAATAAATTTCTCGTTTAAATAAAAAAAAACTAATGTTCACACCTTGCTACATTTATATATTTATAAATAACTATTTGTAAAAGTAAATATATCACGCCATTTACCCATTACTGAGTATAGCACTCGGTAATAAATATATTTATGCAAGTTACCAGCCGTCAAATCACGGCCCGCAAAGATGATAGTGAAGGAGGAGCCACAGAGGTAATTTTAATGTGGTAAAAACTGTAAAAATCGTACCCGGGTTTAAAACAGACAGACCGACTCGATACCACTAAACCACCTACCCCATATAACTATATGTTTATAATTATAATTTAATTATTAATATGTTAGAAATAATTCTCAAACCAGTAGCACTAAAAATGTGTACTTCATGTGACGTGGAAATAAATATGCGAATATTTAAAATATTCTAATCTGGTACTAGGATATCATGTAGTATCTGTCATTTATTTTTCCTTCTTCATTCTGTATATATTGTGTGTTTAAAATGGCAAAGTTTTACATAAGAAATTATATTTGTAGCTCGAGTTTCTAATTTAATTAATAAATGAATTTGTTGTGTGAAGATAATTATACGGCCTGCTTTTGTAACTGTCATCGCTAGTGAGGAAAACAAGTTGATGTCAACAGTTTGGTTATAAATAAACTTAGTTTAGATGAAGGAAAATCGAATTTATGTCATACGTTGTCAACATCCAAACTTTGCTGCTATATTTATTTTATCAATATTCAGATTACATCTCTATCTTTAGACTATGTTCTTGTTCACATTCTGTTTGACATTTATAGGAATAAATTTCCAAGTAATATTGATTAATGTGGTAATAATGTGGAGCTAATTATAAAACCGATGTTACTACAGTCGAAAATATACACCAGGGAAGGTAAACAAATATCCAATCTGTTAGAGATAATTCATTTTGCAGTGATTGTAAATGAAACTAATCTAGTTATAGTTGTGCAATCAAAATGTCCGTAATTGTCATCCGGAGAACAATTGAAACATGAAAATCATCGCCAGTATTTTACAGTAAATAAAAGAAAATCTATTTCTAGAATGAAAACGTTATAAACATCGACTGATGTCATCCATCTTGGTAAAACTTAATAAAATCATAAAAAAATTACGACAATATTTAAAAATAAATAAATATATCATCACGCCTTCTACCTATTACTGAGTGTGGCAGTCTGCCGAAGCAGATCTCGGTAAGTGATATATTTTGCGCGTGAAGTGCGGTTACCAGTCGTCAAATCACGGCCCCCAAATATGTTAGTGATGGAGGAGCCACAGGGGTAGCTTTTAAAATTATGAAAATTGTTTGTCGCCTGTGGGAATCGAACCAGGGTTCTCAGGATCCACAGGCCGACTTCATACCACTGAGCTAGCCACCCCATTAATATTTAAATGACAATTTAAAAAAACGGCATTGAAACACAAATCTTATATAAGAATATTAAATAATAGCTATATTTACTATCGATTCATGTATTAAAAATAATTATTTTTAATTTTTTAATAATTATTTTACATTTTGTACGTTAACATGACACATAATTTCCGTCTATCGTATATCGAGTTGTCATTGATCTGTCAGATTAATGATTAATTGTTTCAAACATAAAAAAAATCTGTTTAAGGTCTTTGACTTTGACCTAGTTTAGTTTTTAAAAGCTATATTATAACAATACCGCAGGAAAGAAATTTGTCAAAGGAATGTCAATTGCTGATTCTTCATTTATTAATTTATTTTGAATAAGAATATACAAATAATGGACCGCTTTTATCCCTAACTGCTGTATGAGAGGTAAATTAGTATGTATTTCATTAATTTTTATTATTAATTTACAATTTATTAGAGAGTCTTGGACGCACTAAAAGCCTCTAAAATATGTGCGAAGTTATAGAAACATGAAATCTTGTTAGCTCCAAAGCAACGCGCTTTACAATTTAAAATTGGTTACATGTAAACGTAGTAAAACCCTATGTCAATCATCTAGTTATATTTTTTGATGACGTCAGTCGATGTTTATAACGTTTTCATTATATCAAAATATACGCTTAAAATTTCCTTCGAAATTTAAATTCATTAAAAACTAATTTCCATTCAGGCAATAAACTTGAAATTGTAGAAGCTACAAGAAGATTAGTTTATAATTTTGCTGCAATATTGCAGACGAAGAAGCTCATAAAATTGCATATAAAAGTATAATGTTATAAATTGCAAGAGATTCGGTATTATTATGAAATCTGTTCGCCAATTTTAGTAGCAATTGTAAATTCTGAACGTATGACAAACATTAATATTATTTTTATGGAGCATTAATATAGTTTCTGGACATTATTGTGATTTATTTCCTCGTTTTCGCGCCATTCTTCATTGAAATATAGCCACACGTGCTTTGTGGAACAATACCAATAAATATCTTTCACTTCATATACGATAACACAATACCACTTGAAATTTTAACGCCACATGAAAAATTGATTTCATTTGAATTCAATCATTAATAATAATAACCCAACTCGTTACTTTTATAAAACCTACACACTTGCACATTTTCTGTATAGAATTTTCAAAAGATCGTGATATACATTTGGTATTAAAACAATTTTCACCATTTTAAAAGCTACTCCTGTGGCTCCTCCACAACTAACATCTTTGGGGGTCGTGATTTGACTACTGGTAACCGCATTTCACGCGAAAAATATATCACTTACCGAGATCTGCTTATTTTATTTATTTTATGTTCTTATATTTTCCAAATTATTTAATAAACAGTAGATCAATTGAAACTGATAGGAAATTTTGTATTTATATTTTTTGTATATAACCGGTAATAGTTATTTACGATATTAGTACGTAAAGCTAGTCTTTAGTCACAAGTAGGTCAAAGTTAAAACACGAGCGAAGCGAGTGTTTAAAGACCCGTGAATGCCTAAAGATGCTTTACGTATGTGTATCCGTACAATATTTTATCTACATTAGTAAAAATATACAAATTGTTGATCATTGAATACTAAAAAATTCTTAATTTTATATTATTAACCATATTTATTTCTTAAATTTTGTCTAAGAATGACAACAGCGAATTACTTATGGAAAATTAACATTGTTGTCAATATTATACTGTAATTAACGATAAATGAACATTTAAAAGGTTGCCCGGCAACCGTGTAATTTTGCGTTGTTAAAAATTTTAACCACTCGTTGCTGAGCATCCCGTGACTTATGAAATATGATTATGAAACAGTCATTTTAAGAACTGAAAACACCCACCTAAAAGTCAATTTTACACACGGTTGTAAATAAATGACGTTTTAATAACGGAAGTATTAGAAAAAAATATTTTTTTACCTTCTGGTTTCACTTATTTAACATTCAATTTATTGCGGTGGTACCTATATTAAAAAACTAAAATAAATTGTAATAAAAATATATGAAATATTCACATGATAAACTTAATAAGTGGCTCTGAAGTATGAAGTTTAATTTATGTAGAAACATTTAGAAATTTAATGATGGCTGAAACTTTTGGAAATCATTCACGAAATGTACTTTGGTAGTCTGTCATTGAAGTCAATTAAATGCAAAATAAATTGGACGGAAAAGGGTTTCCGAGAGCTTAACGACACAAAACTGTAGTCATATGAATAGAATATAAACTTTTACGATAATATGAAAGTAGATCATACAAAGCTCTGAAACTCTGGTTATATATCAGCTTTATTTATTCATAAAAATAAAACGTACAAGCTTAGGTAGAGCTTATATACCCAATATATATTTTATTATAAATAAAATATAAACAGATAATAATCTGAAAAGGTAAACCATTTCTTAAACAATATATTGGCAATATTACTGTCCGAAATCATTACCGCCATCTGTTTCTTAAATTTAGAACGATACTTAAATTAACGAACGAGAAAATTAAACTCTAAATTGACGAACTTTTCCGTTTTTTGTTAGTCAGTAATTTTAGTTAACATTCTGATTCCCGTTTTATCAATCTGTTAAGGAAATGTTAACTAACAGCAATATAAATTATATATATATATATATATATATATATATATATATATATATATATATAAATAAAATATAAATAAATAAATATATCATCACGCCTTCTACCCATTACTGGTTGTGGCACTCTGCCGAAGCAGAACTCGGTAAGTGATATATTTTGCGCGTGTAGTGCGGTTACCAGTCGTCGACTCACGGCCCCCAAAGATGTTAGTGGTGGGAAAGCCACAGGGGTAGTTTTAAAATTGTGAAAATTGTTTGTTGCTTGTGGGAATCGAACCAGGGTTCTCAGGATCCATAAGCCGACTTGATACCACTGCACTATTCTTCTATATTTAACAGGCAGATAATTATTGGGATATCTCACTAATAAGAGATGGCGCTGAAACTCATGTATCAAAAATTGAACAAAAGAGCACTTCTGTTTGACTTCCGTAAGTGTAACATTGTAGGCTGTAGTATTTCTTTGTTCTATTCTAATATTTTCAGTAATTTTTAATTTAGATAGATTATACATAGTGTTTCTTGCTGTGTTAATTTTAGTGGTAAATGAAATTTAAGTTTTCAGTTTAGATACGTAATTTAGTATCTAGTTAGGTTATCCTTGTAGTTAACTTTATTATAAATATAACCTTGCTTTTAGGTTCATCTTCGCAGTAGATGTACATTCAGGTACACAACAATACTTTCTACTTTTTTGTGAGTAATTTCATTTTTCGCTATAACTTAGATATGTAATTACACATTTACTGTTCTATTTCATATGAAGTATACAACATAATTACAATTAATTTATACTTGCAGAAGTAACAAAGTATAAGGATGAAATTTAAGTTCAATTTTCTTCGAAACTATTTAAAATAAATACACAAACAATATTCAAACAGTAGCGTCCTATGTAACGGCATACAAATCTCATGAAAGTGCTCCTTTGTCGTAGTTTCAAATTCCGCCACTAGATTCGCATTCATATTTTGATCTTCCAATAACAAAAATAAAACAGTTAAACAAAAAACTGAACATAAGAGACATACGCAAAGTTTTCGAAAAAATTATACGCTATATAAAATAATATAAATATTTCTATGGGGTAACTAGCTCAGTGGTATGAAGTCGCCCTGTGGATCCTGAGAATCCTGGTTCGATTCCTACAGGCGACAAATCATTTTCATAATTTCAAAAGCTACCCCTGTGGCTCCTCCACCACTAACATCTTTGGGGGCCGTGATTTGACGACTGGTAACCGCACTTCACGCGCAAAATATGTCACTTACAGGGATCTGCTTCGGCAGAGTGCCACATCCAGTAATGGGTAGAAGGCGTGATGATATATTTATTTTATTTTATTTATAAAATAACATAATCTACGTATATATGTACTAATCAATGGTTAATCCTTTTGGTCTGTTCCTAAAATGTTACATAAACTGATTGATTAAATCCATGATTAAACAACATCAAAATTATAATTGATTTCAATACGTATAAAGCAGTAATTAATTTCTGTTTATATTAATGACCAGCCGAACTAGTTTGTCAAACGATTATGAACATGTATAATGAATTATGTAATGATCATTTATACAGTTAAATAATTGGCATTATCTTCTCTCGTTACTTATTAATACGCGAAACATCGAATTCTATGCATTATTTATGAACATGATAAGTCACTCTATATATCATATTTACATTCAATCAACTGGAAATATTAGTATACTTTCACTGATGTACCTTTCAGGAGAATCGATAAAGTACGTACCTATTTTTGGATTGGATACATGGTTCATGGAAAATTAAACTTGTTTTCAAAATTCCTCGAAAGGTTACGATTGAACTCTTTTCCGAGAATATCCCTAGCATAAAATTTGTGTGACGATCCTGAAAATAATGATGAACGTAAAATTGGAACATCCTAGAGCAGCAATTCTTAAACGGCAGTCCGCGAAACCTACAAATCTATAAAGATTTTTTTGTATTTTTATTTGTCATTCGGAAACGGGTTAGTACAATAAGATGATCACAGAGGGCCGTGATTTGATGGCTGGTAAGCGCACTTCACGCGCATGAATATATCACTTACCGAGATCTCCTTCTGTCGAGTGCCACACCCAGTAATGGGTAAAAGGCGTGATGATATATTTATTTTATTTTTACAATGAAACTATTATATATTTTCATATTATTTTTCCTATATCGCTTTATTACAAAATTTTTATTAAAAAAATAAAATATCAAAACATTTGTAATTTATTTTAAACAAGGAAGCAAAAAATGATCCAGGATTTTGATTCCCTGTTTAAAATATATTTTTCGGCTTAATTACTCAAAGTTTATTGTAATTTATTATAATATTTTTAATTAGGTTAGAGTTTAAATTCATAATTATCTTGATTATCTTATAAAACTAAATACCTTTAATTTTTAATAAAGAAGTAGTTCGCAGTTTAATTGCAATAATTGTACACGAGCTGTAATGACAGTTAATAGTATATTAGGCACCATGAACTGTAAATGGCAGTTTTTATGTCAAGAATGTAGTTCATGAAGGGTCGAGATTTTTTAAACATTCGTGACCTAAAAAAATAATTTACAGTTCGAGGTTGATAAGCTATTTTTTACTATATTTGCACAAATAGAAGGAAAAGAAAAATAGGTTTAAAAATTAACAGCTGTCAAATCATTGTCAAAATAAACAGAACCTTGATCTATAATATTTACTTACAGTTCACGGTGGATAGTAAGTAAATATTATAGTCCTGATGTAACTATGGAAACCACTGTGCAATAAGTAAAAGTTCCACTTACAGTGTTTAAATTTTGTCATTAATAGGTTACGTACCTCGTAATTACATAGATATATGTTTGACATTATTACAACTAAACAACTTAACAAATTCACAAAAAAAAATCCATGGGAGTCCGCAAGGGGGGCAAGGAGGGGCGCTTGCCCACCTCTGGTTAACTAACCAAATACTATGTAAATATGTATATATATACATAAAATAAAAAATTAAATTATAACTTTAAAGATAATAAATTCAAGCTGTCAATAAATTTCCAACAGTATACTTATGGCCAGCTAACGAAATGTTCCCTATCGTAACGATTGAGTAATCTAAGTTTATTATAAATAAAATAAATATATCATCACGCCTTCTACCCATTACTGGTAAGTTTCTTAAATATTCACAAAGGCAAAATATTAGAAAATAAGAACAGTAAAACTACTAAATTGGAATTTACTGAAGCAGTGGTGTCAAGTTATAGAAGAGATATTCGAAGATTGTCCTTCCTCTTCAATTAAAACCCCTGACGACCAAGAATAACAATTTATTTCACAACTTTCAATATTTTTTTGTCTGTTAAGTGTATTTGTATTTATGTTATGTAAATAAAAATATAATTTTCTGAGATGTTTTGTGATCCGCCCCTCCTCTGTAAAAATGTCTGTGAATGCTCATGACAGTTGCACAAAATTATCTTCGTAATCGCGATATAAGAAAAACTAATAAAGTAATTGTAAATTAAACCAGATTTGAAAATATAATATTTTAATTTACTGACATAAAATGTTAACCGTTGCTTATAATTAAATCCACAAAAAATCAATACAGCGAAATTTTCGTAACATTTAGGAATAAAACAACTTTTAAAAAACGTCTGACCCTGAATATGTTTCATTATTTAATTATGAAGCAAGGAAAAAATATTTGCCCTATCAATGAAACTAAAGTATAATTAAATATCTCCTTTTTATTCTTTCCATTATTCCAATCGATAACATCAAAACAATAAACTCAATTAACATTTCATCTCAGTTATATCCTCCTAATTCTCCGTTGAAACCGTTGTCCGTTTCCATCTCAGAGCGAAGCGAACTGGGATCGGCTTTCGCCCCTAGCGCTCAGTAATTAGCCGTAAGTACTTTTTGCCCTCTCTCCCTCTCCACGGCCGTTATCTTTGCTTTGTCGGCGGCTAACATATGCTACTACTTTTTATGATATTTGATACCTTATCACTTAGCCGGCTCAGCTCCGGCTCAGGCTCGCTGTACGGGGCTTGAGCCAAGAAAATGGATGAGTTCGACATAATACCCGTGTTGTTTTTCCCGTCACGGACTCTATTTTTAATCTTTTGTGAAAGTGCCTGGCACAAATGGAACAGCAATGGAATGCGAGCGGTGGAGATGGTGTAAGTGGAGTGTTTTCCAGGGTAGGGGTGGGGGTAGGTTGTTGTGATGATAAGGATTATGGAGCAATATCCTGCCGCGATTTTCGGAGGATTGGTTTTTATTTTTGTTGACAGACAAATTGACGCAAAAATTAATATCGGTATCCATTTCATTTTCATTTCTGGCTCTTTTGGTTTATTATTTATTTGTTCTAAAAATAAATAAATAGTATGTCTTTATGGTTTTACTTAATTTTGAATGACGCAACTCTATAGACTTTTACTTTCTGCCCCGGATCGCTCCCTATAGAATTCTATTTCGAACATTAGAATAGCTCAGAGGTGTGTAGTTCGTGAACGAACTAGTTCGTATGAACTATTCCTTATAGTGAACGACAGGACCTAGTTCGTGAGTTTATTAAAGACTAGTTCACTGCGAACTATTCGGTTATGATTCACCACCATGGCGGCACGGCCGATGAGGTCGAATCGAAAGCAGGGAGTGTTGTTTGTCGGTAGATGGCACCACGAGTGGCTTCATAGCTCTCATGTCATGTTACCGTTGTAGATAGGTTAACATCAGTCAGTTCAGCTAAGTCGGTATCACAATCCACTATTTCCTAGTTGATCTAGTTGGATAAATGATCGCACCATACTGATGAGTCCGGAAGGACGAAACGCGTCTATGGTTAAAGCTGAACTGACCAGCCGTTTGTTGATGACCTGAGAAGTTGATGCAAACGTGCTGTAAAAACCTCTGTGGAATTATGAGACAAGTGATGGAAAATTTTTTCCTATTTTTCGTATTTATTATTTTTATAATTTTATTTTTTATTTATTTAAAAATATAACTTTAAAAAATCTATTTTGTCTTTTCTTTTTTCTTCTTTTATACTTGCTGTCAAATTATACTAGACCAGATCCTAAAAGTTCACTTGTTCTCGCTCGTGAATCACAATACAATACGATTTCCGTTCATCAAAGTCTTACAAATTTCGTGAACGAAAGTGAACTAATGAACTAGTCCAGTGAACTAATCTTTTTGGTGAACGAGAACGAATGAACTAGTTCACTCAAATGAACTAGAATTCCCATCTCTAGAATAGCTGTCATCTGTCAAGTGAAAATTATTATTATCCCTAATATGGCATAAAATAATTGGTACTTTTTATATCAGATAGTGAACAAATGATGTAAACTACATTTTTACTGCCAAACTATTTAGAATAGAATACTAATTTAATTATTTGAAAATTATTGCGATCCCATTACTGGGTATAAACAAACTATAAACATATAATCCAAAAACTAGGAAATTGAATGTTTAACAGGAATGTCAAATTATTCCATAAAACGTATAACTTTGCTTTTCTTTCAGTTAATTAGATTAAAATTTAACTTTTGGCAGTGTAATCGGTCGCACATAGGTCAACATCACATGATGATGACTTATGAGGGGTTCAAAACTTACAACAATAAATTGACTGATTTCCAGTAAACATTTTTATTCTTCCATCGTAGCTCAGTGGACAAAAGCGAGGTTAAACTTGCGTTTCTTAATTAGCAAGCAAGAGGTTGTGCGTTCAAATCTCACTGACTTCTACTTATATCCAAAAAATACGATTGTATCTGAGTGGTTCGGATTCCACTATAAGCTGTAGGCCCCCTGTACTGTAATTGGGATTTACTTCCTGTTGTGCAGAGTAACAAATAAATAAATAAATAAATAAAATTATATGTTTAGGTATATTAAATATCAAATTTGTATATCGTATTTATAATATATTTCTTTCTGTTTTAGGTAAGTCATCATTATTGCATTGTGCAACTTCACCCCATCCCTAAAACCGGTAAGATTTAAAATAGAACATAATTAAAAACAAATTCATTCCAACACAACAGACAAAGACAATTCGAATAATAAGAATACACCGTTTCATTATAATCCACCCACAAGTATCATCTCTGAGCTTGCATGTGTGAACATCTCAGCTCAGCCATTCCAAACAAGCCCTTAGAGATTGTCCTCCTCCACATACACCCCCTTCATCCCTTCATGCAGATCAGCTCTGCATATGATCCAAGGCAAACTGAGGTTTTTGTAGCGCCGGTGCTGTAGCGCTCTATGCATTTCACTGCACTCTCGTGTGCAGTATTTAAATAACTATATTTCTAATCCTTCCACGAAGAAGAAGAGAACGCGGTTTGTATGGAAATGACAAAGTAGGGATTTGCATTTTGTTAAGTTTGTTAGCGAGTAAAGGTAGATTGTGCGGAAAGTATTTAGAAAATTGAATTCTAACTAGTTACGTTTTGAATAGCAAATTTTTCATAAAATTTATTCATATAGGTCATCTAGATCTATAGGGTTGGTGGCTCAGTGATATCGAGTCGGGCTGTAAAGTTTGAGAATCTGGGTTCGAGTCCCACAGTCAAGGAACAATTTTCACCAAATTAAAACTACCCATGTGGCTCTCCCTCTACTAACATCCTTGGGGGATGTGATTTTATGGCTGGTAACCGCACTTGTATGTAAAATATATCACTTACTGAGATCTATTACGGCAGAATGCTACACCCAGTAATGGGTAGAAAGCGTGATGGTATATTTATTTATTTTATTTATCTAGATCTTATAACTAATAAAACTTTTAAATTTATAGTTAAAAACAATTTAAGAAATTGAGTCCCTGATTGATTTTTTTTGTGAAACAAGACATGCTACATAAATCAATTTGTTTTGACATTTATTTTTTCAATATTTTAAAAAAATAAAGAATAATGTATATTGGTTGTACTAGCGCTGTCATGTATGGTTTAAAACGCGCATAAATTAACGTTTTGTTATACTAAATTGGGTATGAAACCTTGAAACATCCACTATCATTTATTTATTGGGTTTATCAAGCAATTAATTTTCATCAAACATTTACATATATCCTGACACTATAAGTGGGTTGTGAGTGCATCCTACACAAAAATTGTGGTGTTTAAGTATTTATAATTGCGCCCGACGAAATTTAAAAAAATGATCTTATAAATTTCTATGATTTACGAAAATAATAATAATAAATTTCAAAATGTTTCAGTCTAAAATGTTTGTAGTACAATCTTGCTGCTGAAAGTACACAGGTTGGAAAGTAGCGTTGCTGAATTCAATCCGCATAACAATGCACATTCACATATTAAAATTACTGATTATTTGATTGTTGAAATTACAATCTTTCTTTGTTGTAATTTTTCATTGTTGTAACTTTTTTCCTACGACTGCGACATGTTACAGTATTGTCAATGTGTCTATGTATGCTTCAATTTGCATTAAACTGTAATAATTTAATTTTTTCTTTACAAAATTATTAATATGCATTGTTTTTTATGTTGTTATTATATAGGGTAGTTGATTTCCACCGAAGTTTGAATTTCTGAACGTTCGAACATTCGAATGTTTTAAACTTCGTCAGAAAAACTTCGATACTTCGAATTTACGAATTGTTTGAGGCTTCGAATTTACGAATTTTCGAATTTTTCGAAGCTTCGAATTAACGCCAGCTGTCATCTCCAAACACGCTCACGCATAATTCGCGAAAAGTCGGCCACGAATTAAATAATAAACTCGGCGAAGTATCCTGCAAAAACTCTGCAAGGTTAAGCGTCTTAATTAAGCCATCTACTCTTTTTTTCCGGAAGTATGGTATTAGAATTCGGAAATCCCGAGTTCGAATCCCACTCATGCTAAATATATATATGAACGATACTATGACTCTGTGCGTCCGAACCCTGTACTGTAATTGGGATTAAGTTCCTGTTGTACAAAGTAGAAATAAATAAATAAGAACGTTCATAGTATCATGACTACCCGAAAACTGTAAATTAATTTCAATTTAGTTAATTACTGTAAACATATGTCATTGTGTCAATAATAAGTATTAAATTCATTATTAACACCAGAAGATGAAAACATAAAACATGAAGATAACAATCTCCCAACCAAAATTAAAACATAACCTAACTTATCACAATCAAAACCCCGAAGTCGGGGCTTAAATTTTGTCGGTCACCGTCGACCCAAATCCGGAGAAATAAAGCATCGAACCGCCTGAATTCCAAAAGTCCTAACAGTTATATATCATTCGTGCGGCAGCCTGTAAATGAAATGCGTTGTTTTAAAACGGGGCAATTTACCAGCAGGAGGTGGCCCCCTCCGAATTGAGCTGTCAAGCGCGTTCTCTCATCCTCCGAGAAGTGGGAGGAGGGAGATAATTAGCCCTAAATGATACGTAATAGGAACAGGTGAGCTGATGCTGAACCGAGATGGAATGAAGAAAGTTTAGGTCATGCGATTTGTGGTCGTCGGCACGAGACGGTTGTTTTAAGATGCCCCGAGGGACGAACGCCCATGGATAGTGCTGGGTTCAGTCTGGGTGGTGTCAGCGGTTTTTTAAAGATTTCTGTCTGGAGATTCAGAGGGTCTTAGACGTAATGTGATCGTAGTACGGTTCATTTGAGATGGGAAAATTAATTTGACTTTTTTCTGGAGTTGAGTTAAATTGGGCATTATCTTAAAACATGTCTGCGTAATAAATTATATAGTTTTTTCATAAGACATTAAACATTCTAGAAGTAATGAGTTTAGTGAAATATTGTATGAAACAATTTAACTTCAGATTACGGAAAAATCTGTAGTTTTATAAAATAAAAATAAATATATCAGCACGCCTTTTACCCATTACTGGATGAGGCACTTTACCAGAGCAGATCTCGGTAAGTGATATATTTATACGCGTGAAGAGCGGTTACCATGCGTCAAATCACGGCCCCCAAAGGTGTTAGTGATAGGGGAGCCACAGGGGTAATTTTAAATTGGTGAAAATGTTTTGTCGGCTGTGGGGAACGAACCAGAGTTTTTAGGATCCACAGGCCGACTTGATACCACTGAGCCATTACCCTATTTTAATAGAACAAAATTTCAAATGATTTTACCTTTTATCTTTTTTAATATTGCTGGTATTATTTTTTATTTATTGAACATTTGACATTGTGTATGTTCAACGTTTAGAAATTATTTTAGAACAAAATACATCAAATAAATTTGCTTTTATTGAGTGGGATTCGAATACGGGACCACACCACCGTACTGCCTTGTACCAAAAACGTCAAGTAAATTATTTCTAAAATAATAGCGAAACGTATACGATTGCAAATGTTCAAGAGAATTTTAAAATATTATAAGAGGGCAGATTTGAAAGCAATACCTCCTATTTTATTATTACTAAGAAAGAGGAACATTTTATTGTTGTTCATTTCAGGGTTCATTATTTGACATATTTACTGTAAGTATTAAATAGAATGATTGCAAAAATATTTAAAATTTATTTAACATTCAGAAAAAAGCTTAGAATAAAGTAAAGAGAAAACTCTCGGAACTATTTAATCACAGGGGTAATTTAAAATTGGTGAAAATGTTTTGTCGGCTGTGGCGATCGAACCAGGGTTCTTAGGATTCACAGGCCGACTTGATACTACTGTGCCATCACCCCATAGTTTTATACTAATTTGAATCTAAGACCGGCGCTGGGAGTGAAATAATAAGTGAATGTTTCAGGCAGCATTTGAGATGAATGGTTATTAAGAAAATCGTCTTTAAATGATTATTTTATAGGAAGCTGTTTCAAATTATGGTTCTGCCTAAAGTATTATTCTTTCAAATAATTTACGAATATTTCACAATTTTTGTTATCTGGGCCCAGAAGTTCATGTAGCCTTAAGTTAGCGTATCTTAAGCGTCACGATCAGGACCAGAGTTATCTGGCCCCACCAGAAGTGAATAAAAATAAATAAATATATCATCACGCCTTTTACCCATTATTGGATGTGGCACTTTACCGAAGTAGATCTCGGTAAGTGATATATTTATGCGCATGAAATGCGGTTATCAGCCGTCAAATCACGGCCCCTAAAGATGTTAGTGAAAGAGGGGCCACAGGAATTATTTTAAAGTGGTGGAAATGTTTGTCGGTTGTGGTAACAGAACCAGGGTTCTCAGGATCCACAGGCCGACTTGATACCACCGGAAGTAGTTGATTGTAAACTTTCTTCAGTGTGTAAGATGATATTAAATGAATTTTGAGTATTTTAAATTAATATCCCATATATTTTAAGTAACTATGCCATTTTTTTTATGTAACAATTGAAATAGTATACTAAAATTTTAATATGGAATTTAGTTTCTACCCTACTAACCCACCACAACTCTGCACACAATAGAAAGTTAATTTCAATTATAGTACGGAAGACGGATTACAACTTATTGTGGAAGCCAAACCATTCAAACCCAGTTATATTATTTGAAATACGAGTAAGTTGATCTCAGCGGGATTTGAATACGTAAACTCTAGCTAGATCGATACAATGTTATATGCACGGAGCTACAATTGCTCATAATAATTTGAAAAGAAACTAATTGAACTTCAGGATCTAATATTTTGCGACATATTTATTTAATTAAATACAGAAGTAATCATATATTTTTCTTGTAATCGTTATGTAATCTTCTTGTTTCCTAGCCGCAAAATCGGCAGGGAAGTTGAATTTATGTTCACAAATACATTTTACGTTTCAATACAAAATTTTATTAATATATAAAATTTATATTAAAACAATTGTACTAAAAATCTAAAGATTAATGCTAGATTTATACAGCGTATGCCGTAACGTATCGTAATATACCGTAATGTATCGTAATATACCGTAATCTAACGTAAGAGATGGAAATACTGTTCTTAATGAAAACATTTATACAACGTAACGACGTAGCCTTGACTATCGTAACGTATTGTAATCTAACCGGTCAGATGGTCAACTTTTATCTTTTTACGTTACGGCAACTTACAGTTTATAGGCAATGCACATGCGTGGTTTCTCGATGTTTTAAAATAAAGTTAAAAATCATTTCACTTATCGTACTGTGTTTTATACCTGATCTTATTTATGTTAATTTAGTTTGAAGTCAGTTTCTGTCAGATTAGTTGAAACTGTGAGTATGTACGATCTGATAAATTACGCTATGTTACTTTCGTGTATAAATATCCACTAGAAAATAGTAAATTATGATACGATACATTAGGATACGTTACGGAATACGCTGTATAAATCCAGCTTAAAAAATGTATATTAATAATAAGGATAATTTGATCAATCTCCTAATTTGTGATCTGACAACGTTCAATCCAAGCATTTATCAAGAACATAACATAACCTGATACACATGTCACATTTGTTGCACGATTTCAGAAAAAAATTAATACTTATCTCAGCATTGAGGTTACCTTTCATACCTTATTATACAATCTCCATATGGGCCTCCCTGCCTTGATAAGTAAGTAACTATGATCCGAAAATCTGAAATTGCTGTGTAAGAAAACGGGCACAAACCACGTTTCTCATAAACACCCTTATTGTGACAAATGATCTACATAAACCAAGCCGAAATTTCATGTCCGTTTCACAATTCCACAAAGGCACAAAATCGCACATTCACAGCTGCTGACTAAGTCCAGCACAACTTCAAAGCTTCAACTGTGCGATAACTCGGGCACGTGGAGGAACGGATCAATCGTACTTGTCGCTTTCGGACAAGTGTCAGCAGATAAATTAGCCACATTGCCGGCTGGTGTGAGGCCTCGTGGTGGGTTCTGCTGGGTCTCAACGACGCTACAAACAGTTTTATACGTTGCGGTCGCCACCCGGAGACAAATGCTGCGAATATGTGCACATAAAACAACGTGGTATAACCCCTGTCACGCGGGAAACCCAGGGGTAGTTTTTGTCTTGGACGGAATGTTATTAAATAGTTTTATTGTTCTGCATGAATAAATTTTATGGGATTTGCTAAAGTGGTGCTTTACTTTCCAAAATTATTATTATATATTTTATATGAGAATTTTATATATATATATATATATATATATATATATATATATATATATATATATATATATATATATATATATATATATATAATTTCATTTCAGTGGTACCGAATCGGCCTGTTGATTTTACAACTCTGGTTCGATTCCCACAGCCGACAAACAATTTTCACCACCTACTTCTGTGGTTTTTCCTCCACTAAAATCCTTGGGGGTCATGATTTGACGGCTGGTAACCACACTTCACGCGTAAAATATCACTTACCAAGATGGGCTACGGCAGAGTGCCACACTCAGTAATGGATAGAAGGCGTGATGGTATAAATAAAATAAATAAATATATCGTCACGCCTTTTACCCATTACTGGGTGTGGCACTCTGCCGAAGCAGATCTCGGTAAGTGATATATTTATGCGTGTGAAGTGCGGTTACCAGCGGTCAAATCACGGCCCCCAAAGATGTTAGTGGTGGGGAGCCACAGGGGTAATTTTAATTTGGTGAAAATGTTTTGTCGGCTTTAAGGATCGAACCAGGGTTCTTAGGATCCACAGGCCGACTTGATACCACTGAACCATTACCCCATTTATTTATTTTATTTATATAATTTCATTTTTTGGAAGTATGAAATTGTGCAGAGTACCTTAAATGCTTATTAAATTATTTCGTTACCAAGGATTGGAAGCAACTCATAACCCACTTCAATTTGTATAGCGGTGCCAAGATAGATGCCACCGTTCAAGTGGAAAATATACGAACCTTTCTACCCGGTATTATATATTGTTGTTTACATTGTGCAAGCATAGTGTTCTGTCAACATTTCAATATTTTCTACTTATTTCTATACTCTGTACACTGAATCTTTGCAGTGACAGCAAGTTCGATTTACACGTGCCAACATAACAAGTATATTGTGGATTGCTTATTACCAGGCATAGTACATATTTCAAGATTTTCGTTAATTGATTAGAATTAAAAATGCCACATTTTCAACAAGTTCAGTCGCTGGGTCTTTGTCAGCTTCCCCTTTCTCCAACAACCATCTCGCTTGGGATATCATAAAGCTGTTTAACCTTGATCATGATAAAAACAACAAATATTAATTTCAACACATATGAATGTCATTGAAGACTGAAGGATATTTTGGCCATTATCCAACAGATTTTATTCTTATATTAAAATTAGTCGTCGATAATTTACAAATAAACAAACAGTAGTTCATTAATAGCCACTTGCATTGATTTCGCATTAATCAAAGAAATAAAAAATATCAAATGATACTTTTGACAGCAATATATATATATATATAAGGTTAAGTGGAAGAGCAGCTGTTAGCTGAACTTTGCGTAATAAAAGTATTATTATTATTTTTTTTTTGTGGCTTCTTTGGTGGACCAACTACTTAGGTCATTTGCCGCCATTACGCCCTGATCTGCGTTTTTAGGTATTATGGTCAACAGTAACGCGGGTTTTGTCTGGACGGTCACTCATCCAAGTACTACCCGCGCGCAACGTTACTTAACTCGCGTTATCGCTTAGATCAGTTCCAACGAGTGCAGCCATGGCCGTTGACATTATTAATATTATTATTATATTTCATTACTTATTTGACAGTTCATCTTGATTAGATATTGGTTTTAAGAAAACTTTGCACTACTATAAACCTGGGTGTGGTCCTCTGCTGTAGCAAATCTTGTGATATATTTACGCCCGTGAAATGCGGTTACCAGCCGTCAATCACAGTCCCCAAAGGTGTTAGTGAAGGTTATTTTAATGCGGTTATAATTGTTGATCAGCTGTGAGAATTGAACCCGGGTTCTCAAATCCACAATCCTACTCCAAACCACTCAGACACCTAACCCATTGTCTTCAATTAAATTTAAAAAATAAATATTCCATCACACTTTTGCTGGCCGTCAAATCACAGCCCTCAAAGATGCTAGCGAACATAGATAATATTAATGTGGTGAAAATTATTTGTCAATTGTGGGAATAGAACCCGAATTTTCAAATCCACAGCCTGTCGTGATACTACTGAGCTATCTATATTATAAAATTAAATTGAAATATCTATACAAAGCAAAATGAGTTGGCTATTCTGCGTGGGAACATTGTTGGTTTAATTTCTATTAACATTTGATTACATTCAAAATAACTCGTAAACAACAACATTAAAATAATGAAATAATCTTGGAAAATGTACAAATATACATAAATTTAATATATAAACAGAATATTGAAATATATTTTCCACATAATTAATTTTTTTATTATACTTATCATAATAGTTGTGTAATCAGTTGAAAAGTAATTCTGCATTATGTGACCATATTTTATTTATTATTTAATGAGATCGTTACATTACCATTCATTTAAATATTATATATTAGCTTTAGCAAAACCAACATTGTAAAAGCGAATAAATAATTAAATGTATAAATATGTAAATTTGACCAAAACTTTCATAAATTAATTTGTAATTCAATTTTATATGTTTTTATACGAGAATCGTAGCGTACTTTTATGTGTTATTGATTAAATTCATTTATGAATTCCGACTATAATAATGTTATTCAAATATTTAATATTAATTCAAAAACTACATTCCTTCATTTACATAAATTTTACCAACATTAATTATGTATGAAATGCAAATAAATAGGTACTGCTCAACAAATATAATTTAATTTCTATATAGTAGTTATTTCAACGCTTTCAGAATTCATATTTTGTGTACCTTAATAATAGTTATTTGTTTCATTAGGACTAAAAATTAAGTTTTCTGGTCGAGTAGTAAAAGTTGCCAAAATTGCGAAGTCTAGTATAGTATTTTTAGTCCGATTGAAACATTTTTTTTATCCACTTATTTAGAAAATTTCGCAGATTTACTCAAATTAAAAGAAAATAAATTGGCAACATTATTTTTATCAATATGACAACTGTAGCAAAAATGCGATATTTGGTTCTAAGCAAAAATTATGACGTATCCATGATAACGTAAACATTCCTGAAACAGCGGTCTTTTACTATTGAAAAAGTAGAAATAATAGTGTAATATTGCAGTGGGTGAAAAAAAAAACAGCAATTTTTTTAGATAAATTCAGATGACGTCTGTATTTGAGCCGCGTCTTTCTGTATTCTATATCTAGTCAAGTAATCAATTTTTTTCTCTAAAATATATTTGATTTTAGTAATTTTAAAAAAATAAATAAATATATCATCACGCCTTCTACCCATTACTGGGTGTGGCAACTCTGCTGAAGCAGATCTCGGTAAGTGATATATTTTGCGCGTGAAGTGCGGTTACCAGGCGTCAAATCACGGCCCCCAAAGATGTTAGTGGTGGAGGAGCGACAGAGGTAGTTTTTGAAATTATGAAAATTGTTTGTCGTCTGTGGGAATCGAACCAAGGTTCAAGGATCCACAGGCCGACTGAGCTTGCCACCCCATTTTTAGTCATTTAAGTTCTATATATTTATTATACACCGATACGCAATTTAAAATTTCGTGATCAGTATAAAATTGAACGAAAAATATGACTTATTTTAATTGTTTGTAAATAATCCTGCATCATACATTAAAAATAGGTCTTTCAAAAGTGCGTTCTAATTAAAAACTTATCAAAAAGACTGATACTCAGCGAATCGTTCGTTTGCACACGCCCTTGTTTTGAGAACGAGTTCATTTGTTTTCATTTCATCACGGTATCGTCAGTAGTAACGGTTCGCCGATGGGTTCGTGAAAATACGTTGCATTTGAGCAACGTCTCGTCAAAGGAAATGCGAACACGAATTAATTTGAATTATTAATCGCATCACTTTCGTTTCCCAGTGGCCCGGTAATGTCTATACATAAGAGACTGATGGTTTCGCAATTATTTAATTTTAAATGTTCCCGCCGTTTGTGTTACTTCTTGTTCAGTCACTTCCGAGATGATACTTCATTGCTGACTAAAAATCAGAGGCGTAGAAAAACTTATTTTTATACATGGAAGAAGGAAAAAAAACAGGGTCGTAAGATGAGGAAGTTAGGTTATGATTGTAAAAAAAAATAACTATTTTAAACACAAAATTATATAGATATCATACTGTATATAATGAATTCTGCCAGTGGGGAAGTTGTAGCTTCATGGTTGCACTTTCGCTTCAATTTAATAATATATAATAAATAAAATACCCATTTCCATTAAATGTATTTTGTTTGATCACATAAACTTCAGTTTTCAAATATTTTAAGGTTGTTTTTGTAAATTAACAGCGTTGTCACTTTCCTTTAATTCAAATAAAAAGCACTAGATGGCATTACTTGACGTACCAAAACTGTAAAAAACTCAGCAAATTTTTATATGGCAAAATGAAGAAATGAAACGGCCATAATAAGCGTAGCGCAATTCAATGAAGTTGTCCATGATCATACCGTTGTTTTCTAGTTGTCATATAGCTTTATTTTTTTTCGATCCCCAGGGGTGAAAAGTATCACTTTCTTCTCTCAATTAAGGGAAGAAAATTCTACTTTCTGGAGTCGTAAAAAATAGTATACTACTTCACAAGGGTAGTAAGTAAGATTTATTATACCGAGAGTAAATGTCTTACTGCCCTTATAAAAGTACTTAATTTTTTTCACTGCCGACTACTGTTCCAAACATTAAATAAAAATCATAGATTGATCTGAAATCATTTTATTACAATCTGAATCAAAGTAGCATTTACATTTTTAAGCTACAATTGTTGACAGATGAAATAACATAGACAACAATTATCATTTTATTATTTTTGCGAATTTAAATGTCATCGATAAAATACTTCTCTTGAGATGTAAATTTAACTTACTTCCCTCCAAACAAAAGAGTAAATTTCACTTTTTTAAATTCCATGTCTGCCTCTCTCATTTTCCTTGGCACGCCATTGCTTTCTCAGTCGCACCCTCAATAACTACCCTCCATTCACATCTTGAACATCGGCCTGTTCCCCTGTCGGAAGGAATAAGAGATTAATCAAGAAAACAACTGCGACATCTGATGACGTACCACGAACCTTGTTGAGAAGAAGAGCCCCATACTTACACCCCATTCTCGACGTCACTGGCTCGTGGCTCACAGCCGTGCTGATACTGTTGACACAGCGCTGTTGATTCGCAGCGTAAAGTCTGGATGCTTTGTTCATCTGTGTGAAGGATACAGGATTTCAGAAGCTAAGATTGGGGCTTAGTATTTTTTCTGAAGGAATTTTTGAAGTTGAGTATGCTTTGATTATGAAAGGTTTTATAATTTGAATTCTAAAGTGTTCTTATCTTGGAAATGCATTTTTGAAAATAAAATATGTATTTCTTGAGTTTGAACGAGAACAACAAAAACAACATGGCGTAGAGTTCGTCAAGGCGATGCCTTGCAACCCTAAAAATCATAAAAGCGTTTTTACAACAAATGTTCAAAATTTATTCAACGAATAGCTACACATAACTGACAATTACGTATTAATGACTGTCTTGTGCATTAGAAAATCCCAGAATAATTTGAATTTGATCTGTGAAACTCTGAAACTCTAGCGATATTGATACTCGTTTCAGGTATCGAAACAAAGGTATCGACTACTGAAATACTTGGTATCGAAAAGAACGTATCAATATCTTACTTTCCAGACAATCATAGCCCAATGGATAAAAGCGAGGGAAAACTTGCGTTTCTTAATTAACAAAATGCGTGCGTTCAAATCTCACTGACTTCTACTTATATATAAAAAAAAACTACGATTGTGTCTGATTGGTTCAGATTCCACTATAAATTGTAGGCCCCCTGTACTGTAATTGCGATAAAGTTTCTGTTCTGCAGAGTAACAAATAAATAAAAAAATATCGATAGTATAGCAACATCTCTAGCCATATGGCGTACGAATCACAACCTATATGTGTATCTATCTAACGGAAAATAAACTTCTAATCACGGTAAAGTTACAGATTTGCTACATTATAGTTTCTACATTCGATCATCTTAAGGCCAGTTTTTCAATCAACGGTTTATTCTCGATTAACGTTAATCATAATTAAATAATAATGGTAACCATACTTTCCATTATTATTTAACCATGATTAACATTAATCGGTGATTGAAAAACTGGCCCTTAAAGTGATAAAAGGTTGTATTTTATTTATTGTTATTAATGAGAACTCATCTGTCATTACTCCGATAAAGTGAAAGTGACACGTAATTCATTTGGTAGTAAGTTGAAGAAATATGGATTTGATATCACACATATTATATTAACTATCATTTAATTATTGATTTTTTTTGCACTATTTTGATAAATGGGCCATGCAAGATGTATTGTACCTATAAAAGAAATAACATTCAATATCAAAAGCTATTATAAACTGTAAAATATGATACAAAAAATAATTGATGCAATGGCAAAATTTGTTTACATGCAAATAAAATGTGTAATCTTGTACGAAACAAATAATGTAGGAGCTCTCAGTAAGGAAACGAATTGCAGGCAAACAGTTGCAGTTTTTTGCTTGGCATTTCAACGTCGTCCGCACGCAACATTTGAGCAGATATTGCTGGAAAGAACAACCTTTAATTTCAGTAAGAGGGTCTAAACAAATGCGCACTCCATAAAATTGTCTTAATACGAGACCTGAAGACACAAACCGTCGCCAGCTCTCTAGAAGACGTATCATTATGCGGCACTGCGCAAAGTATTAAAAAACACACTGCAGCCCTCTCCGTTTATATTTATGGTCGGGGAGAATTTATCTAGAAGAAAATTAAGTCGTTACTATCTCCGCATCTTCTGCGCTGTCCTTTTTTGTGTCTACGGTAATTATACATATAAAAACTCTAGCAATAAATTTGGGTGCACCTTCATCGCAGCGTCCACGTACTTAATTATGTATGTATATTTTTGTAATTAATATTCTGACAGTGTACGTTATTTAATTTAAAGTATGGATAAACCTCAGAGGAGATTTACATAAATTATATTTGGAAAAAATGTTAGTATTAACTCTATTAATTTAAAATAAAAATTTTAAGTTTAATCCCCGTATGACAGACAACGCTTTTAAATAGTCTTTATAATGCACACGTCAATGTAATTTAATTATTTTACAACAAGAACAAAAACTAGAATAATCACATAATTACTTCATTTATGAACAAAGATAATACATGTTTACGTTAAAATTGAGTAAAATTACTTACATTCCACATATTTTAACATGACTGCAAAACATATTTTTTAACATTCTGTATGATATAGCCTATATCGAATAGGAAAACAATTACGTCATCATATAATATATTTACAAATAACGCCCTTTGAAAGTGGCAGTTGCTTTCGCTAAATAGCTATTTACATAAGAAGTGCGCGAAGACATACTTTGCACATGAGCACAATTTTAAGGCACGAGCGAAACGAGTGCTTTTATTTGCGCGAATGATGCAAATGACGTCTTCGTGCACGTGTTTTGTACAGTGTTTTTTGTAACGAACAAAAATTATATTACTGATAGTGAGAAAAGTGATTAAATTTGAAGCGTGAATTGATATTGACAGTTTAGTATGCCATGAATTGACTTTTGTTATTTGAAAACAAATTGTTTATTTTTTTTCGTAACGCATGTTATACAGAGTGATCAAAAGGAATTGTTACAGTTGGCAATAAAAAAAACTATTTGAAATTGGTAAGCCTGATACATAAATTCATTTCCTGTTGTTGACAGTGACATTTAAAATTTAAATTTGAGTACATTTATTATTATATTTATTTCTAAAGTATTTCTATTACTTAAAAAGTCCAAATTCTATTAGACTTCTGACATAACCTATTTGTATTTATTAGAAATGTCAAATAGCATTTCCGTCTTTATCTGACGTTGTGCCAACTGTGGAATAGAAAGATCTCTGGAATTGTATTGCCAACTATAACAATTCCTTTTGATCACCCTGTAATATGTCTGATTGATGGCGTTATAAGCTAATATATCTATTTATTTTATAAAACCTTAAAATGTGTGAATATAAGTACAATTAACATTTTAATAGTTACAATTGAGAACCATAAAAATGGGTGCTTTTTCAATTACTTTGCCATGGTGTCTACCGACCTGGAATTCCTGTAAAACCTGGAAAAAGCCTGGAATTTAAAAACATACCTTGAAATCCTTAAATATCTTTGAATTTTTATAAAATACCTGGAAAAAAATTATTTACCGTCAAAGAAAAAGTTTAATTCAAATCTTCTTATATTTTATAATAAAATTGATGTTTGAAAGTTCGTGCCTATTTTTTTAAATATCTTTTTATTAAATACATATATTTCTACAAATTTCGTTAGTTATTTTATGAAACTACCTGGACTTTGTTTGTAATATATACCTTGAAATCCTTGAATATCTTGAAATTTTATAATTTGACATAGCACGGTGATCAGGAAGGGAGAAAAAGTGCTAAGAAAATGTCCGCAAAAACTGCTAATGCAGAAAGTTTCCGTATCATCTGGACATTCAAAATCCGGAATGATCAAAATCCTATATATATAAATATATAAATGTTGATAATTCGCAAAAGGGAGCTGATAGGATTTTGATCTTTGCGGATTCTGAATGTCCAGATGATACGGTAATTTTCTGCATTAGCCGTTTTTGCGAACATTTTCATCGCACTTTTTCTCCCTTCCTGATCACCGTGATTGGTAGACACCATGATAATATACTATTAAAAATATCACATATTGATTATTATATAATCGCTCGGTTATCAACCCTAAACTTAAATGTTCTACTATCAGTCTAGTACACTCTAGTAAACTTACAGCAACCATGAAGTTCTATTTTACAAATCAATGATTATTTGAGCGCTTGAGGGACCATTTGCTAAACAGATCTCGGAGTGTGAACACAATTCTAAATCCACTTCATTGTGAAACAGCATATCGAGTAGTTCGTTCTGGTGGAATCGTTCGTTAATGTTATCACATTATAATGTTAGTTGGCAAACTAGCATGGACTGAAGTAATTATTGTCATGAAGTGTTACAAGTTTCTGATGGTTTCCACTCAGATGCGGTTCAGGCGCTATCAACATACGTTCTACTCATTGGCGTAGCTTAATCGAAAGAACTGGGAACATGTTCTCATCTCTAAAACTACAAAAATAGATTATTTCATCGTTTATATAAGGTGTTTCTATACTTGTGGATCAAACTTTAAGGGTAGATATAAGGCGTGTTTCTTTGGACTGTGATTCGTAATCAAAGTGATCAAACTTAACATGATCATGAAGAATCATGTTTCTTCGTTCGTTATTCGTTATCCCTACTCTTTCATTTTGTGATCACGAAACGACAATCCCCCTACCCTTCTGAATCATACTTTTTCTATGATTCATGTTGACTGATTCACATCGAAGGTTTAAAAATGGCGTCTGATGATAAATTTATGTGCTCTATTTGTGGAATTAAGGGAAATTGGCTGCTTCTGGAAGAATTTTTAAATGGCTTACATGGACACTCATTTATGAAATTTTAAAATAGGTTAGTTTGTGTATTTGACATTTGCAGTTATTTTAACGTTTATACTATAGGATCGCGACGATCGGGTTGGATTTGAATCATTATTCCTGTTCGATGTTTTCTTCAGTATCATATTTAATCATGATTCAACGCAATCACGATCAAAGGTATCATGATTTAGAAAATCACAATCACAATCCAAAGAAACACGCCTATAATATGATATATTGATCATAGAACATAATTTTTTTTTTAAATCGCAAAATTATTTTAAATGTATATTAGTAGAACACTTTTTTTGCCACTGGATTGTTAACTATTCTGAAAAAAACAATAATTAAAGTAAATAATGAACGCTGTAAGTACAGTCGTTGGCAAGTAAGATTTTCGGAGCGGTAAGGATGAGTACCCCCCTTACACAGTAAACCATCAGGCAAAAGAAGTAGGAATGTTTATGAACGATCATCGAGAAATAAGATCTGAACGTCCATATCCAAATTTGCAAATTTTATTGATTCATAAATACAGTTTGCTTAATTTAATGATGTTCCTTTTATTGGCTAGTACCTTTCGGTATTGATGAATGAATTATATAAAGCATTTATCTACTTCGTAACAATCTATATTTCATTCATATTAAATAAAATAAATAAATATATCATCACGCCTTCTACCCATTATTGGGTGTGGCACTCTGCCGAAGCAGATCTCGGTAAGTGATATATTTTGCGCGTGAAGTGCGGTTACCAGTCGTCAAATCACAGCCTCCAAAGATGTTAGTGGTGGAGGAGCCACAGGGATATATATATTTTTTGAAATTACGAAAATTGTGGTGGCTAGCTCAATGGTATGAAGTCGGCCTGTGGATCCTGAGAACCTTGGTTCGATTCCCACAGGCGACAAACAATTTTCATAATTTCAAAAGCTACCCCTGTGGCTCCTCCACCACTAACGTATTTGGGGGCCGTGATTTGACGAGTGGTAATCGCACTTCACGCACAAAATATATCACTTACCGAGATCTGCTTCGGCAGAGTGCTACTCCCAGTAATAGGTAGAAGACGTGATGATATATTTATTTATTTATTTATGAAAATTATTTGTCGCCTGTGGGAATCGTACCAGGGTTCTCAGGATTCACAGGCCGACTTCTTACCACTGAGCTAATACATTTTAATAAGGTGTTTCAGAGTTGTTTTAATTTATTAGTTAGTTTTGTGTTGTCAATGTACTGAATTAATTTTATTATTAAAATTAGACTTTGTAATTAATAATTCTATAATTAAATTATGTTTGTCTGATATTTGTAACATAAAATATCTAAATGACTGTTTGTTGCACACGACATATTTTCCTAAATAATTTCAATTTACGAAAAAAATATATTTATTTCAAAATGATAAAATATTTGAGGTAAATTTCTAAATAGATCATTAATAAATACTGAAAATCAAAAATAATATTATCACTGATGCAAATGCATTTTGTTTACATGCTAGATAGAAATCGATGTGAAAACTACCGTGACATGTTACGAAAATTTAATTTACATATTGCATGTGCATAAGCCGTGATACAAATCATATTAATTTTAAACAATCATGAATTTTGTTTTGTTTCATTTTAATTGTACAGTTTTGTAAAACTGTAAATGTATTTCAATGTAGTTTTAGTCATAACAAATTTTGTTTTGATAGCCCGGCATATTTAAAAACAAAACAATTGAACGGCAATTTTTTTTTATGCATATCAATAATATTTTAAACTATTCTATCATCGTATTTAAAATTCGGACTTAAAAAATCATGCATTGAATTTAATTTTTGTAACACCATTTTTATTTCATTCTTGGAGTAAATTATTATTCATGATGGATACTTGTTCATATAAATTCCCATGTCTTCTGTACATTAACATGTGTTCTAGTATTTTAGAATTTCAGCAAAAAACATTTAAGTTCAGATTTGGTTCGTGTAAAACCGAAAACGATTTCGATTGTTCGGCAACTGGTTTTGTTTCTCGTTCTTTATCTTTAATGGAGAGTTGCTGACAGCATCGCTTGTTTAGAAATTGCCGAAATACCGATCCGAAACTGGAGAACAATCAACGATCGCGAAATTCATCCACTGTAGTTGCAGAGATATATTTCAGCTTTATTTCCACAAAATACATAACAATCTCTTTAAGCTGTTGGGCGGCATCATTTATTTAAATTGATAACTGAACATTGTAATTTTATTTAAGTGTTTTACTTGGAGAAATTTTCAACAGATGTTGAAATAAATTTTGTGAAACTTCAAACTTGCCAAGTACTTTTCTTCATTATTATTGTAAAATTTCCAATTTTCTAAGGAAAACAATTTTATCGCAGAAATAAAGGAAAGATATTGAACTGGAGATTAAAATGAAAAACGGCTATTCTTTTGATCAGAAAGATTTCTCTCGATATTTCTGCAAATGGAAGATGAAATATAATATTTATTAGAAGCTAATATCAAAAAATTTTCATCAATATTTATTTATACCCATTCATAAAAAGATATTACCAATAACAGATCGTTTTCTTAGGATTTGTCAAGTATCAACTCACCATCTCTTATCATTTTGATTGCTAACTTTTGTATCTGTTATTAATACAGATAAATGGTTGCGTAGTAACGTTTAGCTACTGTTAAGATGAGTATTCGAATTCGATCCCAATAGTCGACAAATTAGTTTCACCACATTATTGCTGTTATTCTTCCTTCACTACCATCTTTCGAAACATGATTTGATAATTGACAAGTGATAACACGATTCAGTCAGTGTTACTTTAATTAATTAGTAAACTTTTGTAATGTGTAGGTAAAATATTTATGTAACAATAATTTATTCTTAGTGAAGAAGTTAGTTTGATTTACCTCATAGGCCTCTGCTAAACCTTCGCTAAAACTGCTAAAATCAAATATTTATTGGAAATAAATTTTACACATAATTACCATTTCCTTGATTATAGAATCATATTTATGGGTATACATTAGTTTTTAAATTAATATTTGTAATAAATTTTGCAGTTAGATTGAGAACCCGCGTTCGTTTCCCTCACCCGAGAAACAATTTTCTTCTTCTTCTGCAATGGCACCACAGCCCAAATCGGGTCCATAGTCGATGTTACTTACTTTTTAAGCATATGTATAAGTGACTAGCTTATAGCGCCCGAGTATGATTAATACAAGTAACTGTATTTTTTATTTTAACGACAAATCATGCTTTGTCGACAGACGGATTCGAACTGACGAATCTTGGTTCGGGTGACGTTACAGCATGTTAAGAGATGTGCATTAACACGCTCGACCACCGCAATGACAATTTTCACCACATTAAAAACTACCCTTGTTGCTCCCCTACCACTAACATTCTTGAGGCCGTGATTTGATGATTGGTAACCGCATTTCACGCGCACAATATATCACTTACCAAGATCTGCTACGGCAGAGTGCCGTGTCCAGTAATGGATAAAAGGCGTGATGGTATATTTATTGTTTATTTCTTCCATAAATATATTTGGCATTCTTAGAATATCATCGACCGAAGCGATACGCCAAATTCTCTTTACACGGCCTAGGTATGCAATTAACTATTTAGTTAAATTTAAAATATCTTCTCATTATTCGTATATTTGTGACAAAAAATCCAAACTTTTCTGTACATATTTGGTAACAAGTTTCATCAAAACAACTTCATCTAAATAAAATTGTATGGAATGCGGCAATATTTTTTTGCATATTTGAAACATCTTTATGTAAAAATCTCGGTGGAAGCACTTAACCCCTATTAGCCCCAATTTCGCAGCCTATTTATTATTTACCAACACAATCACAGTGTCGCTGTAAGTCTCTTTGTGCATTAATGCCTTTAATTTCATCCAGTTGTACACAGCAGCCTCAAAGTCTGATTGTAGCAGAAACATCTTATTCAGAGAATGACTAATGGTACCTAATTGTTGCGACAGATAGCAGATAGTAAGAACACGTCATCCCTATTAACCAATATCCAAAGAAACCACAAAAAATCTGAGATAAGAGACACCGCCACGCAGGTATCCAACCAAACAAATGTGCCCAAAAAGGGTTGACAATGCCGCTAAGAACCAAGATGTTTTGTTATCTTTCCGCCCAGCTATTCGCCACGAATTAACTGTCGTAACGATTTTGTGTTTATTGTGTTCTAGACAAATGGGAATTGCCCTCATCCCAAATATTTTTTGATGAAGATATTTTCGTATTGTTCCTAAATTCTTCGGAAAATTGTTTTGATACAACTTATAAATAGCTTTCGGAAATATTTCTTGTTTATTTTTCATTATTTATCTTTTTCTTTCAACGCGATGAATTTATTTTATCGTGCTGGAAATCTAATCTATAAATTTCAGCAGTCTGATTTAATATCAGATTCAGATGAATATTTTATTTCTCCAATACTATAAATCTTCTATAAATTACTGACAACATGAACTAAAAATAAAGTAAATAAAATATTGAAACTTGTAGCGTAATATATCAATTATATCTTTTATTATAACTTCTTTAATATTGAAATCTATCTATTTTTGTGTTAAAATCAAGGCATGCATCCACAGAAAGTTGAAGTGAACCACAAGGATGACTTTATTTGTAAATTAAATTAAATGGTTCCACGATATATTTGATTGATTTTCCGGTGTGACTTTTCTGCAATAATTTTCGATGTAGAATAGACGAACCATATTTCTATTTTTCAAATTGTAATGTTCCGCTTCTTAGAAAAAATATTGTTATGTGATAGTAAACAGATGAAGGAACTCCAAAGTCCCTAAAATGGAGGTATTATATGGGGTAGGTGACTCAGTGGTATCGAATCGGTCTGTGGATATGAAAACCCTGGTTCGATTCCCACAGCCGACAATTTTCACCACATTCTCTGTGGCTCTTCCTTCACTAACATCTTTGGGGACTGTGATTTGACGGCTGGTACCGAAATCTGCTACGGCAGAGTACCACACCCAGTAATGAGTAAAAGGCGTGATGATATATGTATTTTATTTTTTGTTTGTTTTTTTAACCATCGATATATGGTATTTCTTTGCTAATTTAACCAACCTTGTAATTCTTATAATTCTCGAGATATCAATGATGGCACAACTAAATTGAACACCCTGTATACTCTCGTTTTTTACCTGAAACTTAATAACATCCAGAATATGATTTTGAAAAAGAAACTGATTTAAATCAAGTTAAAAAACTGTAGGATCAAATCACATCGCTTAACTTATAACAAAATCGTTTCCAATTCGTATCAGATAGAAAATAGAACACAATATCTTAAACAATTAATCAAATATTGAAATCTTTAAAAGCGTTGATAAGTGATGAAAATCAAACCTACGACATTTTTCAACATTTCACAACTGTCAAAAGTCATCATTCACAACCGAACGACAGAAGAAGGCGTTAGGTGAAAGCCGGCGATCTTTGCGTCGAAGTAAATGAAATAAATTAATTTCTTTGTCACGTATAACACTTATCGGTGCGTCTCGGCGTTCGGGCTTCTGTTCAGACGCTTGTACCTAATTAATCTTAACCCAGATACGTTTCAGCAGTTCGCGACCGTGTTCCGAAGTTTCCAAACACCGACAAAACTTCTCTTTTTGTTGATCACCGGTGTTAGAAGTTCGCGCTGGTCCACCATTGCATGCTTGTTTTAAATTGGTTGCTAATTTAATTTACTCTGATTTTATTTGCTGGTTTTATTTAATTATCACTTGGAATTTAATTTTGGGGAATAATGCATTTGTTGTGTTTTGTGTTTGGACTTTAAAGTCAACACAGCGACATCATGTTCCACTGAATTACCTTTGAAATTGTTTAATTTGTTATGTAATGTAAATTTTACATTGTTTGATTTAAAGTAAAAAGTTTATTCAATTGCTTTTTCCCATAGTTAAATATTGAAAAGGGTTTATACTAAGTGAAATTTAATTTGTTTAATTCGGTTTTTATTTTTCATTGAGCAAAACTAATACCATTAATTAATAAATACTGTGAGTTTATTTTAACGTGAAACATGGGATTTGTCGTAACCATGGACAGAATCGGATTTTGGTATTTTTTCTTTTATTATTATTTAGAAAGAAATTACGGTTATTTCGACTGCATTGGTCATTAATATTCCGGTACAATTTTTATACAATTTGCTATTTATGTGTGTAAGTATTATAAAGAAACAAAATTGTATTTTTCAGATAGTTTATACATATACTACTGTATAAATTGATTGCCTTTAGGAAACTTATTATGTTTTCTTCTGTTTTCTGATTGTTTTTGAGGGCTTCTCTGAACTGCTGCGGAATTCTGGCCATATTTATTTGGGATTTTTAAAGTAGCCCGGTAGGTTACTTTTATTTAATTAGCACGCTTTAAGTAACCCAGAACTGATCTTGAACTGACCCTACTGCCCCAGCTATTTTAGCGGCTAGGCAGGTTTGAACCCGTTTGCTATCCCTTTCTAATCAACTTCTGTTCCTTGTTATCCGTGGTTGCATCGCGATTTGTAATAGTATATAGAGGTTAGATAGAAGCTATTTTTGTGAAAAACGTAAGTAATTTTATAATAATTTTCTTAAAAAATATACAAAACTATTATTTATGCAGCTGATGGAAGAGCAATATGCAGTATGTGTTTCTTGCAGAGGATGATATTATGACAGATAATTGCGACTCGGAAATAAATTATTTGATACTGCTGATGACAAAATTATACAAAAATGGACAGAGTCTGACATTTGCTTTTTGACTACATAAAGATGACTTAAAACATCCAATTAAAAGCGTAATTTAACACACAAACAAAACTAAGCAGATGTCGCTTCGAACATGCATTTAGATTTCAAATTTACCGCTAAGTAACTTGAGTTAGTTCTAGGTCAGTTTAGGGTTGAACCCAAAGTTCCCAAACAAATACGGCCATTGAAGTGCTGTCTGTTTTGGATGTAAAGTGGGCAATCTGTGATGACGTGTTTGATAGTGAGTTTTGTATTGCATGTAGTGCATAGAGTAGGTTCTATTTTATTAAAGATGTGGTTGTGGATCAATTGAGTATGACCTATTCTATCTTGTTAGTGTTATCTGCTCCTTCCTCGTCCCGAATTTATTCCATGGTTTTATGTCTTGTTTTATTTCTCTTAATTTGTTGTTTGTAGTGTTTGTCCATTTTTGAGCCCAATATTTTTTAATTTTATTTCGTATTGTATTTTTGAAATCTTGGTTCGATTCCCTCAGCTGACAAACAATTTTCATCTCATTAAAATTATCTCTATGGCTCCCCTTCCAGTAAAATCTTTGGGGGCTGTGATTTTACGGCTGGTAATCGCACTTCAGTCGCAGTTGTAAAAAACAACTAGTTCACTTCATAAGTTTACTATTCGATTTCTACGAATATGAATTACTATATGATTTCGAATATTTTTCTTCATCGTAAAGTCAAGGTTGAAAATATTATCTCGAAAAATTCCGTTATTACTGCCTAATTTAAATATGCCATCCAATGGTAAAAAAGTTACTCATCTATAGTTTGTCTCAATTACAATTATTTATTTATGTTTATTAATTTAATGGGGTAATGGCTCAGTGGTTTCGAGTTGGCCTGTGGATCCTGAGAACCCCGATTCGATTCCCACAGCCGACAAACAATTTTCACCAAATTAAAATAACCCCTGTGGCTATCCACCACGAACATCTTTGGAGGCCGTGATTTGACGCATGGTAACCGCACTTCATGTACATAAATATATCACTTACCGATATCTGCTACGGCACAGTGTCAAGTTTACAATTTAAGTTTTATTGTTGCAACTGACCATTATATTTGTATTCATGGAATACTGTCGCTTTAATATTATGTCAAATTTATAAAGTTATTGACTAATATTATTAATAACATTTTCGATAATTAATCATGAAAATTCGATTTAGACATTCTTGTGTTATGAAATTAATCAGGTATTCCATGTATAATATCAGACCGCAACGCAGAAATTCATTGTCCACACATGTCTATAAATTATGTAAGCCACACTAGTTTACATTTAGGGACAATAATAAGAACATATTGCTCATTAATTCTCATCTAAATTGTGTAATTAGCAGCTTATGTTGATGTTTTGTCTCTTTCTAATTGCGGTTGTATAACTATGACACACAATAATAACAGGTAAATTGTTTTATACTGTTTTGTACATTGTTAGAAAATTTTGTTCTCTATGCTATGATGATGATGAGTTGCAATTTACTAACACTGCTTACAAATATGTAATTAATGTTGCTTTAGATCTGCCGAATAAAAAATCCAATTTAATTTAATTTTGTTTGAAAAAAAATGTAGCAAAAAATTAATTACATGCTCGCTTAAAATAAAATCTATGTATGACCACTGGTTGGATAAAAAATGTATAACTTTTTTTTCAAATTAGTGTAGTAATTATTTACTAATTAATTAATAAAAGAAATAAATATATTTTGTCAACGGCCATGGCTGCACTCGTTGGAACTGATCTAAGCGATAACGCGAGTTAAGCAACGTTGCGCGCGGGTAGTACTTGGATGGGTGACCGTCCAGAGAAAACCCGCGTTGCTGTTGACCATAATACCTAAAACGCAGATCAGGGCGGAATGGCGGCATATGACCTAAGTAGTTGGTCCGCCAAAGAAGTCACAGAAAAAACAAAATATATATATATATACAGGGTGTCCCATTTTAATCTGCCAATAGCGATAATTCTGAAACATTGCATTGAATCAAAAAGTGTTCCAAATGAAAAGTTAATGGTTCTGAGGGGGACATCTGATGCCGTAGACTTTGCCCCCCCAGCCCCTCAAGGGGGGCGGGAACAGGGGGCAACTTTAAAATCTTAAATGGAAACCCCTATTTTTTATTATTCTGATAGAGGGTTAAAAAGTATGTAAGTTTTATCCGAAAGATTTTTTTTATTGGTCGAGAGATGGCGCTGCAAATGTAAAAGTTTTGTTTTTAAATTGCGAAAATCGTAACGTAATTAACTGTTATTATTACTTAAGACTTACTCACAACCTTACAAGGTTGTTTTTTTCTCAGCCTGCCCAAATACTACCCCCGCCCCCCCCCCCCCTACAAAGACGTAAAGTACTCAAAAATAGCGATTGAGTACTTCTTTTTCAAATTAAATAATGGTAAAATAATTCAAAAAAGAATGTCATTTTTTTTCAAACAGTGTTTGACCGGGCCTCCCACATAGCCCCACCCAACTTTAAAAAATACCCCGACTAAAATTGACCTACATTTTAAAACTCTATCCGAGTCTGAGGTACAAAATAGGGGTTTCCATTTAAGATTCTAAAGTTGCCACCAGCCCCAGTGGGGGGTGGGGCTATGTAAGGGGGCCGGTCAAACACTGTTTGAAAAAAAATGACATTCTTTTTTGAATTATTTTACCATTATTTAATTTGAAAAAGAAGTACTCAATCGCTATTTTTGAGTACTTTACGTCTTTGTAGGGGGGGGGGGGGGTGGGTGTAGTATTTGGGCAGGCTGAGAAAAAAACAACCTTGTAAGGTTATGAGTAAGTCTTAAGTAATAATAACAGTTAATTACGTTACGATTTTCGCAATTTAAAAAAAAAATATTTACATTTGCAGCGCCATCTCTCGACCAATAAAAAAAATGTTTCGGATAAAACTTACATACTTTTTAACCCTCTATCAGAATCTGCAATAAAAAATAGGGGTTTCTATTTAAGATTTTAAAGTTGCCCCCTGTTCCCGCCCCCCTTGAGGGGCTGGGGAGGCAAAGTCTACGGCATCAGATGTCCCCCTCAGAACCATTAACTTTTCATTTGGAACACTTTTTGATTCAATGCAATGTTTCAGAATTATCGCTACTGGCAGATTAAAATGGGACACCCTGTATATATATATATATATATATATATATATATATATATATATATATATATATATATATATATATATATATTTATCAGCTACAAAATAGGAGATGCTGGACAAAGTTTGTTATAGATGGCAGCAGTAGATTGAGGCACTATATGTGGAATTTCGAAATATTTGAAGATATTTTTAAACGACGCCCCTCCTTTCTTATCTTTTTGTTTCATTTTCAGTTACTGCATTGTGTGGACTTTTCTTTCATATACAAGTTCAGGCTATCGCTTTCATGTTTTCTAATCTTGTAGATTCGTTGTTAGTTTCGTTATTAGATTCGTTGTTAGGAGTAAACGTGAGTAATTTGAGATGTTTTATGCATATGTTATGTACGTTGAAGAAAGAAAATGAATGATAAGTGAATAGGAATGATGTGATTGAAGGTTTGTTGTGTGATAATGATTTCGAGTGTAATAAATGAATGAGTTTATATGGAGTGATCTATGAATGTGGGTGGAAGTGAGGGTGGTGTGTTTGGATGATAATGTTTGATGAGTGTGATGAGTGAATGTTTTATGAGTGATTTGAAGATATTTTTAAACGACGCTCCCTTCCTTTCTTATCTTTTTGTTTCATTTTCAGTTACTGCATTGTGTGGACTTTTCTTTCATATACAAGTGCCAGGCTATCGCTTTCATCTTTTCTAATATTGTAGATTCGTTGTTAGTTTCGTTATTAGATTCGTTGTTAGGAGTAAACGTGAGTAATTTGAGATGTTTTATGCATATATTATGTACGTTCAAGAAAGAAAATGAATGATAAGTAAATAGGAATGATGTGATTGAAGGTTTGTTGTGTGATAATGATTTCGGGCGTAATAAATTAATGAGTTTATATGGAGTGATCTATGAATGTGGGTGGAAGTGAGGGTGGTGTGTTTGGATGATAATGTTTGATGAGTGTGATGAGTGAATGTTTTATGAGTGATTTTAGGGTTCGTGCTACCCCATTTGTTGGGATATAGCGTGAATATGTGTATGTATTTTTAAACTTTTGCTAATACAGCAACGGATTTTTACTCATTTGTTAATTTGTTAATTTCATACGTATGTTTATTTCCTGTGTTTTGTAACGGCAGTAATTAAATATGAAAATTTACAAAATTATTTATAAACAAGCTAAAAAAATTTGTAAAAAATTTGGTGTGCACATTTAGATTTAATACGCTATTGACAACGAAGCTATCAACACATTCATAAATATTTTAATAAAAACTTATTTCATGTTTGAACTTGTGATGCAAGAAGTAATTTTTCATTTTGAAATTAGTTTGGTTCAGTAGTGACTGAAAGTTATTATGTTGTTAGTGAGAATCTTTCGTCAGGTAAAATATATTTTCCGCTTGTAATAAATAATATTTATCTCGCAGAAGAATATTCTTTCTCATTGTGCGTGTGAGTTTATGACAAAAAGTAATTTACGAGCAAGTTATAGTTGTCGAAACCGCTCAGCACAAGTTCCCGATAACTTCCATGATTTGTCGCTCCCAACTTACGACTGCCCATAAATCACATACCTACGCAGAGGAACGAACACATTACGGACCTGCTCTGATTCTTGCATTCCGACGGAACCGCCCATTATGCGTTTCTAATTAACCGATTTTCTGATCTGTAATAAATTTACCCTAACAGCGTTTTCATTGTAAATCTTGCACGAAAAAAAATACCACTTTTTGCCATATTAGTTCCAGTTGAACTTAAAATTGTGTATCTCTTGAGCTCAGTTTTTCGTTCATTTGTTATGTTTCTGTTATAATTATTTGTCTGTTAAATATAGGAAAATAAGAAAAAAAGAAAAAAAAATACCAACACTTGTCAAAGTTTCACAAAATTACAGCACATTTGAATCAACTTATTAGGTCATCATCAAAGGCTGGTCAGTTCAGTTTTAACAATAGACGCTTTGATGAAGACTTAATAAGTTGATTCAAATGTACTGTAATTTTGTTGACAAGTGTTGGAAATTTTTTTCCTTTTTTTCTTTTTTATTAAGACAATTTGTCTTTGTTTTATTTATTGATTGACAATTTATCTTTGTATTACAATACATATAATTTATATTGCTGTTTGTTACTATTTACTTAAAATTCGATTGGTAAATCGGGCATTTATGTAGTTTTCATCATTTCTAAACAGATAAATTTAGAAATGGTCTGGGGCCATTTTTTTCATTCTTATTTACCTCTTGTTTGTAAATATTTTCCTCTTTCCTTAAAATTATGATCCACTTGCATTTTTATCTATAAATATCGAACGCAACTACTAATATCACAGACAAGTTGTTTAAACTGCTTGCGATAATATTTTCGAATGCCATCAGTTTACGATTGTCACGAGCAAACTTTTATCATTTATCGAAGCTATAAAAATATTTGAAATACGAGAATTTCAGTCAAACTAGTACTGTACTCGTTTGTGCTACATTTATCTTTCATTGCCATAAATCCATGTACAGTTTATTTTAAATATAGTCATGTTCTCGTCGTTATTTTCTGAGTGAAGAAATTGCAAGAAATATATCTCCCTTAAGCATGTATTACACGATGAAGTTTTTTTTTTCAAGTAACTTTCAAATTGTCTTTATAAATGAACCCATTTACACTATCAAGTTTTACGTGTATTAAAATTTGCAAGTGTCAAAATCATACCAACATTAATTTAATTCATTGAATTTACATAATCTGAAAATAAGTGACATATTTATGCGCATGAAGTGCGGTTACAAGCCGTCAGATCACGACCCACGGAGCAAAAGGGGTAATTTTAATGTGGTGAAAATGTTTGTCGGCTGTGAGAATCAAACCAGGGTTCTCAGGTTCCACAGACCGACTCGATATCACTGAGCCACCTACCCCATAAATTTTAAACTTGATTTAAATAAATAAAATCAAAGATAAGTTAAATATCATTTGGAATAATTGACATTGATGCCAAACATACGATTTAATTTTATTAAACAAAGTTTAAAATTTTACTTTCAACGGTGCAGTTGGCTTTTATAAATAAAAAAAATAAATAAATAATTATATCTATCACGCCTTCTACCCATTACTGGGTGTGGCACTCTGCTGAAGCAGATCTCGGTAAGTGATATATTTTTGCGCGTGAAGTGCGGTTACCAGTCGTCAAATCACGGCCCCCAAACATGTTAGTGGTGGAGGAGCCACAGGGATAACTTTTTCAAATTATGAAAATTTGTCGCCTGTGGGAATCGAACCAGGGACCTCAGGATCCACAGGCCGACTTCATACCACTGAGCTAGCCATCCCATAAATAAATAAATAAATAAATATATCATCACGCCTTCTACCCATTACTGGATGTGGCACTCTGCCGAAGCAGATCTCGGTAAGTGATATATTTTGCGCGTGAAGTGCGGTTACCAGTCGTCAAATCACGGCACCCAAAGATGTTAGTGGTGGAGAAGCCACAGGGGTAGCTTTTGAAATTATGAAAATTGTTTGTTACCTGTGGGAATCGAACCAGGTTTCTCAGGATCCACAGGCCAACTTCATACCACTGAGCTAGCTTTTAATCGTGTGAATATCAATTGCGACGAGAACATCACTGAATTTAAAATAATCTGAAGGTGGATAATAATATGCAAAAATTAAAAATTATGTATTTGTAAATTTAAATATGTGAGTACCAATAAATATACAAGCGCTACCCTTTATGGTCAAGATTACAAACAAACAAAAATGTGAACAGGAAAATACAAAATTCTGTTGTCCATGACAAATTCCCCCAATTTGCTGAAATGTGCGCTACACGTGAAAATACAGTTTACAAAATTCAACGCTTTTATAACCGTAATTATTACGTCATGCCATGCGTAATTCACCCGTAAAAAACTACACAAAAATCCTGCATGCGCTACAAAAGAATACTGCAATTTCATTTACACACAAAACAAGATTAAAAACTAATTTGTATCCGAACAATCATCTGGAATTTTTGTTTTAAAAAGCTCATTCATTCCGGACACTTTTGTGCTCAGTTCGTCCTAGGAATGAAGTGGCATTTCAAGATGAGGATCTGCTACATTGTTGCCACACAATAGAACCGCGATATTTTTTCCAAGCTTTTTTCCTCCCTTAGCGTTGGTGTCGAAACCATGCGCGAGGATACCAACTTACACTGAAAATGTCCCTAGTGAAAACGAGTAGTTTGTATGTGAAGTTTTACTGGATCTCAAGTTCTTGCGCATATGTTCTCGCTGTTTTACAGTATGTACGTTTAATTTTGTTTTGTGTTTTGTAAATCGTGTTGTTCAACTTATTTAATTAATCAAAAGAACGTTGGATTTGTTTTTGTGCATGTGCGATGCAGTGGAGAAGTTTTCGGTTATTTATTTATACCAAAACTTAGATTTCATATATTTTTACCGACTATTAGGATTTTTAAATAACAATTCTCTAATAGTGGTGAAAATTAGAACTACAACAAAGCTACAGTTTGATATTAACCTAATATAAGTACTTAGAAAATAAATAAAATTATTGAACTAATATTTACAATAAAGAAAATAATGATTCCATATACTAAAATCACGGTCAGTTGCCCACTTCTACAGCCTAGACGATTCACTTTTGTTTCTGTTTCCGTTTAATTTAAAATAATACGGAACTAGATATGAAATTGGGGATTAAATATTTTCAAATATTTATCATATTTTAATTTTTATATATTTCAAAAAATTGAATATTAATGAAAATCTGTGAACACCAGTGAATTCCTCTTGTAAAAGTATATAGATATGCAAAATTTGAGGCAAAAATTCGCAATAATACATTTTTTATTGCAGAAAAACTAAAATCGTTGTTTTTCCAAATTTTTGGAGGGGTTTACCTTAAGATTTCTACGCCATTTTGGCCATTTTTAGTATTTTTGCTCTAAAAATTTAAATTGAAACGTATGCATTTTTATGCGAGTAAACCAGTGGTGTTTACAGAATTTCATTATCACTTCAAGTTCTTAAAATATATGCAAAAAAAAAATTGAATAAAAATAGTAAAATATTCAAAATTTCGGTATAAGTTAATTTGAGCACGAGAAGTACACTCGTTCAAACCGCATTTCAATATCTCTTTCAGTTTTCGAGATATGAGCTTTCAAAATCGCTGTATTTCGAAAATTAAACAACATATGAAGATGCGGCGCGGCGTTCGATTTCTCGTAGTCTGAATTATATAGAACCATATTTTAAAATTTTTTTATTTTTAAACTGGTTCAACCAACAAATTCGCAAGTTCATAAGGGTACAACTATTATATTGTGTCAATTATCTTAGAAAAGTGAATCATACTTCAGTGTGCGCAGAATTTGAATTTGCACCTAATTTAAAAAACTCTAGTGACGCCTATGTGAAATCTATTTATTTTTTTTATCACATACTACCTTCAACAATTGTTAGTTCTTCACAAGAGTGTAATAAAAACTTCGTTACTAAATATCCATTCAAGTTGTCGGTTGTCGGAACTAAAAAACTAAATTATGCAAATAATGGCGCGCCTCATTCAAAGGATAATTAATTAATCTTTCTCTGTCTTGCATTCTTTTTGTCGCATGCTCTTTGCTGCAGTGTCATTATGATTAATTAGTAAATTTTAAGTCCGTTGAAATATATTTAAGAATGTATCCCGCAGTGCTTTACATAATTTATCTTCATTCTAGAAGTGTAATAATTCAGAGTCCATTGCACATGCGCAAATCACGTGTGTCAACTCGAATGATGCCATACGTTTATATTATATCACAGTGACGTCGTTATATGTGTCAACATGATTTAAACCACCTGGAAACGAAGTACATTAGCTGATGATTTATTTTTATGATTGTCTTGTTTAATACTCGTACGTTTGATATTCTGCTTTAGCTAGAGAATTATGCGATTTAGTTAGAAAAAAGTTTGAGCTTTTTGCGAACAAAATGTGACAAGACCTTAATCTGTCTACAAAAACTTGACATCATGTCACGAAGCCATTTTAAATCGGAGATAAACTATGATAAATGAACGCAGAATTTGCGAACATGTAAAGAAAAACTTACATCTGATAACTGCCATTATTTTAAAGATTATTTTTAATATAAAATTATTATAGAAAGTAAGGTTTCGTATAATAATATTACTTATTTGAGAAGTTAAAAGATAAGAATAATTTATTAATTATTGTGTCAAATAATTTCATAGAAATATCGTTAGATCGTTTTCTTGGAAAGTTATTTAACAACTGAAATAAATAAATAAATGTCAACGGCCATGGCTGCACTCGTTGGAACTGATCTAAGCGATAACGCGAGTTAAGTAACGTTGTGCGCGGGTAGTATTTGGATGGGTGACCGTCCAGAGAAACCCGCGTTGCTGTTGACCAATAACAACTAAAACGCAGATCAGGGCGTAATGGCGGCATATGACCTAAGTAGTTGCTCAGTCAAAGAAGCCACAAAAAAAATTAATATATATCATCACGCCTTCTACCCATTACTGGGTGTGGCACTCTGCCGAAGCAGATCTCGGTAAGTGATATATTTTGCGGGTGAAGTGCGGTTACCAATCGTCAAATCACGGCCCCCAAAGATGTTAGTGGGGAGGTGCCACAGGGGTAGCTTTTGAAATTATTAATATTGTTTGTCGCCTGTGGGAATCGAACCAGGGTTCTCAGAATTCACAGGCCGACTTCATACCACTGAGCTAGCCACCCCAAACAACTCTAATATAAATAAATAAAATAAATAAATACATCATCACACCTTTTATCCATTACATTGTGTGGTACTCTGCCGAAGCAGATCTCGATAAGTGATATATTTGAAATGAGGTTACTAGTCGTCAAATCACGGCCTTCAAAGATGTTAGTGGATGGACAGCCACAGGGGTAATTTTTATGTGGTGAAAATTGTTTGTCACTGTGGGAATCGAACCGAGGTTCTCAAATTCACAGGCCAACTCGACACCACTGATCCACCTACCCCATATAATGGACAAATTACTATACTTCAAAAGTAAATAAAATTTATTCATTCAAATGACAGTCGAGCTTTTGACAGTAATATATGTGCCATAAAAGTAACTGTTTTTACTAAAGTAAATTTATTCTGTCCTTTATAAAACTGGGCGTAAAAATATCAAATCGAAATCGGAGTGCAAATTATAAAAATTATATCCACTGTAATTTTTTTCGTTCTGTTTTGTTTTTGTTTTCTGTTTTTGGGCAGAATAATGTACTTGACATGTTGACACTTAAATTGCGGATTAAATTATCAACCCTGCTAAATATAGGTCATGTCAAATTGGAAGACAATTGCGCTTTTGAATTTGTTTGTGGTATTGTGGTCAAGAAATACATACATTACTCATTGTGTTTCTGTCATTTACATTTTCAAATGGTTTATTCTATTCTACGGATAACAGTTGCTGTAGCTTTACTCTTCATTTTAACATAAATAGTATACAAAAAAAATCAAGCGGATTCAACTGCTAGGATGATATATCGCCTCGGTTGCTCGTTGTAGATGGTATGACGACGACACGCGGAAAAGCGGTCAATCCATCCATTTACCAGCCGCATGTGACGTTGCTTTATTTAGTATGTTACTGAGTCAACGTACCATGGCCGTTGCCAATTTTTTTTAATCCATCGAGTAGCAATAAATATTATCTTAGTGCAATGAACAAACCAAATAGTAATAGTTATTTACGATATAAGTGGGATAAGAGCATTATTAAGATACGATTGTGTAATCACACAAGTATTTTAATCATGTATTATCACACGTATATCGGATAAAATTTTATCTACGACCACGAAATGAATTAAAATGAAAACATAAATAATTGACAGTTCTCAAAATTATTTGACATTTAAAAAATGTAAGTGATACCATGGTATCTTTCATTTTGAGTGCAATACGTATTTTATTAAAGCACTGTGCACTAATGTTTGCAAAAAAGCACTAGTGCATTAATCAAATACTTATTACACTCAAAATTAATGCGATAAGTATCATTTATCGCATGGTTGTAGATAATTACGAGCTTATATTTAATCAAAGAATGTAATGAATAATTATTTTTTGTGAAACGGATAGAGAACGAAAACGCACACTAAGTTTCCTGAACACAATACATCGGATGTACTAACAGAAATTTTAATATATTAAAATGGACAGTTTTAAAATAGAAAATAAATAAATCACGCCTTTTACCTATTACTGGGTGTGGCACTCTGCCGAAGTAGATCTCGGTAAGTGAAGTGCGGTTACCAGCCATCAAATCACGGCCCCCCAAAGATGTTAGTTTTGGGGGAGCCACAGGGGCAATTTTAAATTGGTGAAAATGTTTTGTCGGCTTTGGGGATCGAACAAGGGTTCTTAGGATCCACAGGTCGACTTGATACCACTGAGCCATTACCCTATTTTTATATTTTAAATTACAAAATTAACAGTCAATTAGAAAAATTATTCTTAGCAATGGATTAAAACAAGATGATAATTTCATTTGTTTTTTATATTCGTTAGGGAAGATTCTCATTGTTGATAGGCGGAAAACGTTCCACGTGACATATGAATTATATTCTTCATAAAATAAATAAAATTGATTCAAATTTCTTAATTTACTGTGGAAGTAAACTTATTTTGTCCTTTATAAAACCGGGCATTATAGTAGAATAGTTTTTACTTAAAATACCTTATAAAAAATAATCCAATGAATATATGAGTTTTAGGCTTTGTAATTATTTGAAAATGCGTGAAATGTAGCAAAAGTTCTTAAAAAAACTTGAGTTTCCAAGAAGAAAAAAGCTATAAAAGAGTATGTTGTGTGGGAACCACTAAAAGTAAATTAGTTCTACACAACAAGGTAACACGCATTGTTAATCCACCCCAGAGAGCTCAGCGTTAAAAGTCGAAAAAACTTTTATACGTTGCTTCAAATTTAGTGGATGGAAGTTGCGAGTGAAATGAAATGCCCGCACGTGCCTTGGCTGCTGCGGTGAAGTTGTGAAGTTAGTGGCGCTCAGCGCATGCTCGGCCCATTTGTACCGGTTTCCGCAAAACAGGAAGTTATGTTAGTCTAGCTCAGTGCTTCTCAAACTCTATTACAATCTATGATAGCTCTTATCACACTACGAACCTTAGCTGTAACCTAGATACTGTAGGTATAGATATTCAGTGAATCTACTAGAAAAATCATTTTACAATTTTCGGATTAAATATACAATTGACAACTTTTGGTCATGCTGTCTTCGTCATCCCTTATCTACTTTGTCGCCTCCTGCCTATTTTAATACCCCATATTTTTATTTCTAAACGAAATTATTAATAAGAATATGTTATTTATTCCACGTATTATTTAAGTTAGATATACAAATATGTAATGACTCTACATTTATCATCCTTTATATTATACGGTGACTATACGTCTTTTATTATAGAGGACAGTCCTTTATTTTAGAGTGTTGTCCTTTAAATTTATGTATTTCTTAAAAATCCATTTTAGTCCTTTATTATTTGAGTTGCCATTTAAAATACTTATATCAGTCTCTATCAAAGTAAAAGAGTTGATATTAAAATTGACATTATTATTTTTTAGCAAAAAGTTTATTGTAATGAGCATTTTGTCCACAACTCGTATATAATAAAGGCATTATTACACTGATTTCAGTTGAATTATATGGTTCATAAAACACTAGAGTTTTATATTCCATAAAACACTGTAAACATCTTGTTACTTAGCAACCACTTCATGATCTACCGTATTTTGAGAAACTATATATATTTGAATCAACGTTGAACGTTACGACCAATCTTCTTTGATACCTATAATTATGAGTTGTGGATAAAATTTTGTATTACACTTGTGTTTTATTAAGGAAGTAAATCTGTTTTATAGGCGTATTTAATTATTTTTTTTGCCGATTGGTTAAAATTAATATTAATTTTGTAATTATTTTTAATATTTTTCATTTTATCAGCAGCACAATTTCTGGTGTTTGGTATTGTTAGTAATAAATTCGCTTTTATTTTTGAATACAATAATTGGGAAAATACAAACATAACAATATTTGCTGAGGCAAAAATATTTTGAAAATCGAATGGAAAAAACAAATTAACGTATTGCAATTAATTAGGTTGTATCATTTGTTCATGATACATAATTATCATAATTGCACTTTATAATCACCGCAATGACACACCGGTTAAAATTATGTCTTTTTGTTGACCATTTTTTGTTTCAGCAAACATATATTTGCTGTTTGAAAAATATGGTTTTGTATTGCAGTTATTTTTAATTATCTTTCAATTTAATTTTTTTATTTAGTCTAGCTGTATGTTCCTATAATAATACTAATTCTTTATTAAGTATGATTTATTAATTACATAATTGCATGTTGTTGCGTAAACACGATAGCCAAACAACGATTAAATAGTCTTTAATTATATATAATCTTACTCACTGTGCATTCAACTAAAATCAACTTCAACAACCATTAGAAAATATTAAAACATACCAGAACAAAATCATACTATCTATTAGTCTATTATTAAATACAAACATTTAATTCCGTCTATAAATAAAACATAATAACATCTTATTAAAATCAAATTACATCCTAGAATACAACTATAATTTCATAATAGAATAATAACATTCTATAACCTGAAACCTGTCAGGTGAACAGAGAAAATCGTCCGACCACCCCTGGAGTTAATACAGACACGACAGGAATCGCAGTAAATGACAAGTAGGCAGTGGTTACAGCAAAGGCCGAGCTATTAAATATTTAATCGCGTCAGGTGAGCCAGTGTTTTACAGGAATGGAGCCAATTACCTTTCCGGCCGACCTCCGTAATCCTGATGTGAAACACGTATAAGTTTTTGCGTTGGGATCCAAGTTTTAGTGAACGAGAGAAAGAGAAAGGAAACGGTGAAACTGTGTTGTTCTGTTGTTTTGAAATTGAAAGGATGACTGATGAAAATTGCTGTATGTAAATTGTTGACAATTTGGTAGCACTGGTAAATTGGTCTTTTGTCTATTAAAGAAGCAATGATATATCTTCATGGTGAATTAAAACTAAAACGCTAAAAAGTTTGAACATACTTTTCTCATAGTTTGAGATCAAAAAATCACATTGTTGAAGAAGAAATAATTGAATCGTCACTATAAGCATGACATCTCTTGATTAATTTTTTAGTTTTCCCAATTTGGTGTAATTGTAAATAAATAAATAAATATATCATCACGCCTTCTACCCATTACTAGGTGTGGCACTCTGCCAAAGTAGATCTCGGTAAGTGATATATTTTGCGCGTGAAGTGCGGTTACCAGTCGTCATTTCACGGCTCCCAAAGATGTTAGTGGTGGAGGAGCCACAGGGGTAGCTTTTGAAATTATGAAAATTGTTTGTCGCCTGTGGGAATCGAACCAGGATTCTCAGAATCCGCAGGCCGACTTCATACCACTGAGCTAGCCACCCCATAATTGTAAATAACCATTTTTATAAATAAAGATGAAATAAAGTTTAAAATGGGATAGCTAGCTCAGTAGTATTAAGTCGCCCTGTGGATCCTGAGAACCCTGGTTCGATTCCCACAGGCAACAAATAATTTTCTTAATTTCAAAACTACCCTTGTGGCTTCCCCACCACTAGCATCTTTGGGGGCCGTAATTTGACGACGTGTAACTGCAGTTCACGCGCAAAATATAACACTTACCAAGATCTGATTCGGCAGAGTGCCACACCCAGTAATGGATAGAAAACGTGATGATATATTTATTTTATTTTTATTTAAGTTTGAAAATGAGAGTTAATCAAATTACAATTATATTTTATTTGACATATTTGAATTTGTCATAAATAAAGATGAAATAAAGTTTGATAATGACAGATAATCAAATTACAATAGTATTTTATTTGAGATATTTGAATTTGTCAAACAGGTATGCCAATATAAAACCTAAACTATATAGGTATCACTAAAAAACAATGGGACAGCTGACTCAGTGGTATCGAGTCGGTCTGTGGATCTTGAGAACCCTGGTTCGATTCCCACAGCCTACAAACATTTTCATGACATTAAAATTATCTCTGTGGCTCCTCCACCACTAACATCTTTGGGGGCCGTGATCTGCCGACTAGTGACCGCACTTCACACGCTTAAATATATCACTTACCGAGATCTGCTTCAGCAGAGTGTCATATCCAGTAATGGATAAAAAGTGTGATGATATATTTATTTAATTATTTGAAAAAACTATGTCAATCATTTATTGTCACCTGGTGTACTCGTATGACGCCAAATGCTCAAGATCATTTGAAAATGCTGTTATTGATTTATCTTATTATTCTGATGTTGGGTTGAATGAAAGTTTTATCGGTTCATTAGCAACTAACGGTTCTATAAATTTCAAAAAATCGCTATTGATTCTGTTGCTAGATAAACAGTTCTTTAACTAAAGAGCTCTTTATTTTTTTTCTTGCAACCCAGCATGATGCTGATAAATTTCGAATGTGCAACTATGTAGTAAATCAAGCAACGAAAACCATTTAAAATTTCCAATAGCAGTATTTGGTAATTGTTTCTCAACAATTTAACATCAGGTGCAATTGATATGCAAAACAACTGGGAATTAATAACGACCCATTTAAACATAACCTGTACGAGTATCAGAGTATCACGCCACCTACCACTGAACACTGATCGACATTCATATCAATAAATAACAACACATGCCCGAGTCACGTGTAATTAAAATGCCGCTGGGACATCTATGTTTCAGTGGACAGTGTCGCCGACACTAATAGGGCACTGGGAACCTCTTACCCCACACCTAGATTAGGGTTTTCGTAAATAAATGAGTGTTTATTTATATCTTGGGATTTTACTGAGAGCGAACTGATTTATGCGCAAAGTTAGATATTAATATTTACAAAAATGTTTTATACTTGGTACCTACCTATCTACTATAAAATAGAATTAATTTTAACTTTATTAAATATCTGTATGTCATGTGACATGAATACATTATTCTGATATATGCGTAAAGAAGTAACAGTAAATGCAAGAGTTCTCCATTCTTTCCCACCAGTACCATATATCACTTCATTTAGGAAGTATAATGAAATAATAATGAGATTTATATTTATAACCAAAATGTTATTTTGATAGTGTGTTTTAATAAGCCAAGGTAATGTAGGATTGAAATTAGGCTTAAGTTGTAGTCAATTTTATTGAAGCATAGTTGACAACGTTTCGGTTACGGATGTAACCATCTTCAGGTCAAAAAACTAGTTGGTAAAAATAACAACACAAAGAAATAATTTCTTTTATAAAATCTTAGTCGAAGTTCGGAGTCAGCAAAGTGCAATAAAAAAAATTAATAGAAGTTAAACGAAGCAAAAAACAAGAATCTAAATTTCAATGCTGACTCCGAAGAGTCGAAGTGACGACTCAAAATGTTATTTTCTTTATACACGATTAGAATTAGAAGAAGGGATGTGTGAGGTCATTGTGACGTAAAAATGGCTAGAGTATATATATATATATATATATATATATATATATATATATATATATATATATATATATATATATATTAATTTTTTAATTTGAAAGAAAACAGTAAATATATTATTCTTAAAAAAAATTATTTCAAATTTTTTCAGCAGCTTCTGTAATTTATTATTAATATTTTAAAATGAACTATGTGCAGACCTTAAAAACATTGCTAATACGTATTTTTTTTTATACAATCAAGTGTTTGCAGTTAGAGTAATTAGCAGTAACAATTTTTTAACAAATTTTATGTATAGTTTACTTTAGATATTATATAGTAACAAAAAATCTCGACTTGAAATCTATTGCAGCTAGTTCTGCGTCAAGCGACTGTCAGGTTTCGCCTTAAGATAAATTCATATTGAGGAGTATTAACTGATGAATATTTACTTTAACTGACCATGCACACAATTTCTTGAATTACTGATTATCAGTAATTGCATTAAAATTAATTCTTAGGATTTCAACTACTATATACAAATGTGGCGATTATAAATGCCAGACACACTTCGAGGACGGCAACCATTTTGATAAACTGTTACAACGTTGTCATCTATAATGCAATAATAATACTTGCTGAGTATCAGATAAATAGTTAAAATTATGACGTATTACCACATTTTTCTGTAAATGTTAGACCGTACTAATAAAAAGAGACATACACCTTCTTTCTCGATCTGTTATACATTGGACTGGAACGATTTAAATAAAAAAGTTAGAATTAATGATGTTAACATTGATACAAACCACCCCAAAAGTCTAGTTTCAAATTCGCTCATTACTTCATTTAGGAAGAACAAATATACCTAAATTATATAAATCTACCTAAATTATATAAATCTACCAGTCTCCTAGTTCTTTATTAAGAATACTGAGCTGAGAGTATTTTAGTAAAATAAACTGGAAAAAGGCCGCATTTAGATGGCATTTTTAAAGAAACCCGGTAGTTTACTTTTGTTTACTGATTCTACTGTCCCAGCTATTTTAGCGGGTTGGCAGGTTGAACCCGTTTTGTCTCTCTTTCTAGTCAACTTGTGTTCCTAGTTATATGTTTTGAATTGGTGGCATCGCAATTTGTATTTAAGCAGACGTCATTTAGAATGTGCATTCCGATTTTAAATTTATCGCTAATTTTTACAACTGACACTAGATGGATTATTTATTTGGAAGTAACACGAGTTAGTTCTAGATCAGTTCAGGGTTGAACCCAAAGTTCCCAAACAAATACGGCCTAAATTAGATACGTTAGCAGTCTGCCAAGCGAACTATTTAAAAGAACAATGTTATTAATTTGTTCATTTCATAAATTCTATTAGTTCCCTAGTTCTTCATAAATGTTGATGAATCAAATTCTATTGCAAACCTAATCTTCGAATCTGTCAGTAACCAAATCTTACGAACGTCACTGGATTCATTGAGATCGTCTCATCCGATCACCAATCTCTCGTTCTTGCATCTTGCTCTTCTTGCTTGCTGTCCAAGCCGAGCACAAGATGAAGATCGCTGTCCACTACCTGTGTGGTCTCTCTAATTGGTTATATTCTCTTTTATTGGACGCGGTAGCCAACGTACTTTAACACTGCACGTACACGATTTATCGTCCTGCTGTCGAACGATGCTGCCGCTGCTGCTGAGAATCATCCATTTCCACGCAACAGTGACATACATACTGCTACAGGTTACATGTGTTTGAAGTTGTTGGTTTTTGTTTGGTTAGAATAATGTGATTTGATTTTGTAGCTCTCTTGTTGATGGAAAAAAGTGGTTAATAAGTTTAGGATTGGTCGTTAAATTTGATGGTTGTGAATTGTTGATGTTCTTGTTTGTTTATTTGTTATGACTTTTGAATTTTTAAGTTGGAGATATCATGCTGATTTGAGAAGTTACCACATATACAGGGTGGCGACCGCGACTCTCGAACATAGGATTTAAACGTGTAAAATCATAATTTTGTAATTTCCTGCTTCCCTAATTATTTTAAGCTTTCAATTAAAGTTTTAGCGCATACACTTCTGCATCTTCATCAATACACAAAATTAATTTTGGAGTGGCTAGCTCAGTGGTATGAAGTCGGCCTGTGGATCCTGAGAACTCTGGTTAGATTCCCACAGTCAACAAACAATTTTCATAATTTCAAAAGCTACCCCTGTGGCTCCTCCACCACTAACATCTTTGTAGGCCGTGATTTGACGATTGGTAACCGCACTTCACGCGCAAAATATATCACTTACCGAGATCTGCTTCGGCAGAGTGCCACACCCAGTAATGGGTAGAAGGCGTGATGATATATTTATATATTTATTTTATTTTATTTTGCATTTTTTGTAATGGCATAAATTAGATCTGAAAATGACGAAAATTGACCTGTGGCTCTCCTTCTATTAACATTTTCGGGGGCCGTGATTTGACGCCTGGTAACAGCACTTCACACGCAAAATATATCACTTAGCGAGATCTGCTACGGCAGAGTGTTATACTCAGTAATGGATTGAAGGCGTGATGATATATTTATTTATTTATTTTATGTTCTTTTCATACATTCGTAGCAAGCTAATAAAGATGGTAAAATATTTATGACAAGAAGTTTTAGTAATGGTTGGATCATATCAAAAATAACATCCCTAAATTTTACCCTAAAGTTTTTATAACAGCATTTTAATTTCTTTACCCCTATAAGAATCTCTATTAATTTTTTATACGTACTTTTCTAGTCTAAAGATGTTATAATAGTATTAATAACTTTTTCTTTTTGTTTCAGGTAAGAAATTCAAACAACCTTCTTTAATCGTTCGTCGTAATGTAACTTGTTCCGTAAGTACCTATACATTAATTACTTATTTATTTATTTCTTACTTTGCCCAAAAGGAAAATTCATCCCAACTACAGTAGGTACAAAGAGCCCAGAGTCTATAGTAGAATCCGAATCAATTAGCAATGATAGTCATTTTTTGTTTTAATATAAAGTTGAAACCAGTAAAGTTTCGCTTGTGACACAAAATGCACTTACTGGATTACAACTACTTGTATTTGATTTAGTATTAAGTAACATAACTAATTGCAAAAAATCTAGGTAAATAATTATAGAAAGAATGAAAAAACCACTCCTTGCTATTACGCAGAAGTGAATACTGATAATAGATAAATCATTTTTAATTGATAGTAATTAGCATGTAATATTTTAAATCGGACACGTTGGCAAATATGTGACAAATTAGTATTTCTTAATAACTTTCTACGAACATAAATCTTTTCGTTTTAAGTTCGATACAGAAACAACAACTGTATTTCTGCTTCGTATATTTTGCTACATACAAGTATAATTCTCATTTTAAATGTTCTTTAATTATTATTATAAAAATTAAGTGACTGGGAAATATGAATAATTTTTAAAAACTATTTATTGACTAAAGTCCTGTGTATTTTAAAAATTGTTCTTTAATTATGTCAAAGAAAAATACTACCTATACAAATCTACTTATTCCTATCTAAATACGAAGAATTATAATTATTTTCGGGATACTAAGATTGAATTTGAAACATACTCAATTTTGAAATAATAATGTTGAATAAGTACCTGTACCTATCAATTTAAATAGGAGAAACAGTTATTTATATAATACGGTAGGAAAGTGTATTATTTCCTTCCGTGAATGACGTCCAGTCACACAAGAGAGGTAATGATACTTTCCAAAGTAGAAACTACTATCGATTTACTCGCTGATTATACTTCGTTTTTTTTTCTTTTTTTGTAATTATCTCTTCTATTCGCTAGAGAGAAGATGTCAACTTTTATTTTTAAATGCATTGTCATTTACGCCATTGGCGAACATTCAAATACCTCGTATATCGCACGATGTGTCTTGAAATTTAAACGCCTTCAGCACTTCAATGAATTGATTCAGTTGGCAGTTGTACAGTTGCCACTTGACAGTCAAAGAAATCTAGCTTTGTTTTAGGTATATGTTTACTTATTTATTTCATTTCAATCATTTCATAATTTATAACACAATGATCAGGTAGATTTGTTTTATTCGGATAGTTTTCATACTCTAGTTAACAAATTTTTTCTGTTAATTCTTGTTACTGTCTATTAGTATTTAAGCAGAAACATCTTTGCATCCTCTTCAATCGACGTTTGCTTCTGATGATGGCCCTATAAGCCGAAATCGATAAATAAATTTATTACATTTTGTTTAATAAATTTTGTGAAACTGCATCAAGTGCTCGATTAATTTTTGTGTGTTTTAAAATGTTTCACCAAATGCATACAGCTCAAACCTTCGATTCTATAACTATTTGTTTCAGCCATTCTGGAATTTGTACTTACAATAATTATATGACAAGGAAACAGCAACATATATATATATATATATATATATATATATATATATATATATATATATATATATATATATATATATATTCCGTTTGTTCTTGCAATACATTAGGTAACAAAAGATTATTTATGATTGAAACATATGAATACATTTTATTTTAGAATAATATTAAATCAGAAAGCGTCTTTTCCGTTTTGTGTACATACTATCAATTGTATCCATCTGCGCGCAATTCCGTGTCTAACCACAACTATTCATCTCTAGTCAAGAGAATCCACAATCCACATCTCACGCACACGTACACATGCAGTCAATAACCTCCTTCCAGTTCGCTCCCTTCTCCTCAGCACCATCCAGTCGCCTTGTGTACCCTTTGATCTGGAGAATTGAATTGGCTGATAAAGTAATTGCTGTTTGTAGTCTGACGGGAAGTTACGTCACTTCGTGTGTGACATAAGGCGGTTAATCGCACGGTGTAAATCCGCTTCCACGGGACCTTTGCACTTTGCCCCTCGCGAGGATGATGGCTGATGATGGATCCTCGTGATTCTGATTTACAGAGGTTGTTGAGTTGAGAAGGATACTTAGGTGGAGGACCACTTGAGTTTTGAATTTTCTTCCTTTTTCTTTTCGGATGTTTAATTTGACCTTATTGTGTTTTTATTCGTGCCAATTATTTCAATCATTCAAGTGGTCTGCAGAAAGTATTGAGTGAAGTGTTTCTTACCAGAGGATGTTACTCTTCTTAAAATATTCCTTTAATTTTGAGGTTTCCTTCTTCACTTTACACATACAGAATTCAATTAAATTGTAAAGAGAAAAATTAGGGTACCGCCAGGATTTGAACCTGAGACCTATGAACTCCGGTCACATGATTCAATCCAACTAAACTTCTGACTACCGTGAAATTGAAATCTGATTTTGTACCAAGTTATCTTTTGTAAGATAACGAATTTTTCTATTTGTATATAAAATATTGTATATAACACGTGAGTAAAGTGTCATTATTTGCCTCAAGCGATTGTATTCCTCGGGCTTCGCCCTCAGTATTCAATCTTCGCTCTCGACAAATAATGATGAACTTTACTCTCTTGTTATATAAACTGCTATTATAAAACAAAATTCCACATTTGTTTGTCATTTTGTTTTAATTCCACTAATGCTGGGTTACATGAAAGTTTTATCGGTTCATTAGCAACTAACGGTTCAATAAATTTTAGAAAATCGCTATTGATACTGTTACTAGATAAACAATTCTTTAACTAAAGAGTTCTTTATTTTTTCTTGCAACCCAGCATTACACTGTAATTGTAATTTTATAATTTTACAGTTTTATTTTCTTAGATTAGTTTATTTTACAAAGAAAGTACGAACAAAAAGCAATCTCCAATTAATCAAAGCGCCTATCCGTTTATCTGTAGATATTATTAATGTACGTTATGACGAAATGACATTTTATAAAATCAAGTACTCACAAAAAATAAATAAATAAATATATCATCACACTTTTTACTTTACTGGGTGTGGCACTCTGCATAGCAGATCTCGGTAAGTCATATATTTATGCGCGTGAAATACGGTTATTTTTACCAATCATCAAATCATGGCGCCCAAAGATGTTAGTGTTGAGGGAGCCACAGGGATAATTTCTAGTATTCACAATAAACAAAAATTGTCATTTTGTTTATGTATCCATAGGAAATTATTTTATTATGGCCCTTTTTAAAAACAAGTCTTTAAGCTCGCTTTTCAAGGTTAAAAATGATTTTATTACATTAAAATCTCTGTAATAATTGAAAATCGTTAAAATTAAAAAACCTACAGTCTTTTAAAATCATTAAAAAAAACAGAAAATCTTTGTATCATTATAGAGATGCAATCCATTGTACGTTTTTGTATTGTGAGTGATTTATTTATCTATTTTACTTGAATATCAGTAGAGATGTAACATACTTGTAGGAATACAGATCTTCTACAGTCAGAGTAATAAATGCAACAATAAAATAAGAAGAAAATCTTCCAAGTACCTAGAGCATAAAGAGGTTAAATGCTCTTCCGACAACCTTATAAATATCAAAGACATTTGAAAAGATTTACCAGATCCAACTAGATACCAATGCACTAAATTCTGACAGCAGATATCACATTACAATAACAGAGATATCAAACTTGTCAGTTACATAACATGATATATGCTTCTCTATAGATATACTCTACTGTACGTAGGCAGAGAACACACTCTATATCTAGATAAGATCAGATAGAAGATTAATATCTCACTGTTACTCGTTGGAAAAATTTCAGACAACACGACATCGATATACTACTACTAATTAGCGTAATCAGATAATGCGACTTAAAAATAAATTAACGGGTAATACGAATGGTGTTGGGAGACAACGTGACTTTAATATTTAACGAATCCTGAGAATTAATTTCGGTATGTGAGTGTGTGTGTGTGTGTATTCAGGTAAGAAACCCAATTAACTTGATATTGCCTGGGTCTAAAGTTTTAATAAGGTACTGTTGCTTATTATGGAAATAAAATTATGTGATTCTCTGATTTTCTTGAAGCTTTATAGCTAATTTAAGAGCGGGTTAAGTGCAGCTCAGGAGGATGTAACAAGTTTATTTTAATTGATAGATGTATTTATGCCCTACTTTTACAAAAATATTATAAGCTTTTTAATGAAAAATTAAGTTCATAGTTTCTTACGGTTTCTGTTTTTTTAAATACAAAAGCTGTATCCATTTGCCATTTGTTTCACTTAAGTCAGTTCAGATAAATTAGACAACATGACTAAATGAACTGAATTAAGCAAACTAATGCATTTATTGAATTGAATCATTTCAAAGTAAATTAGAACCAGTAATTCTAGTACTGGAAATAAAGTCAGGGAAGTAATCACGCGAAATAAATAAGTGATCTGGTTCAGTAAATGTAAGTTAGATCTGATCCAAGTGGCAAATGAAATACGCCTAAATTTCTTTTTTGTGTGCGGTTACCAGGTATTAAATCACGACACCCTTAGATGTTTCTGAAGAAGGAACCATAGGAATAGTTTTTAATGTGATGAAAATTGGGAATCGAACCCGAGTTCTCATATTCACAGGCCGACCCGATATCATTGAACCACCTACCCCATATTTACAGTTTATATATATATAATATAGTTATGGCTCAGTGGTATCCGAGTCGGCCTGTAGATCCTAAGAACCCTGGTTCGATCCCCATAGCCGACAAAACATTTTCACCAATTTAAAAATTACCCCTGTGGCTCCTCCACCACTAACATCTCTGAAGGCCGTGATTTGACGACTGGTAACCGCGCTTCACGCGCAAAATATATCACTACCGAGATCTGCTTCGGCAGAGTGCCACACACAATAATGGGTAAAAAGGCGTGATGATATATTTATTTATTTATTTTTATATTTATCTATCAAGGATGAAAATCGGCGATTCTGGTTCGTGGCATGATTATTAGCACGAGGCGTAAAGGGTCAGAAACGCTAATTTCACTCGTGGTAAATACAATATTTTATGCACAACGAAAAAATATTTAACTTTATATTAAAAAGATTAAAACAAGTACATTTATATGTCAAAATGACATTTTACAAAATTAAGTATTCACAATTAACAAAAATTGTCCATTTGTTTATGTATCTATAGGAAATTATTTTATTATGGCCCTAGGGCCAAAAAGAATTGTTCAAGTTCGATTTTCATTGATAAATCACATGAATTTCGTCCCGGTTGTACATAAAAGTAATAAATTTATTAAATATATTTGCCAATTCTAATCCAAATCATTAATAATATATACATATGTTCTGGGGTATATTATACCCTACCACACTATTCACGTAACAATTTTCAAGCACACTGTTGAAGGGTTAAATTCTTTTAATTGCACTGCTTTGAAGCCATTGAAGTCTTCTATTTCCTTGTTATTTGAAGTATGTTAAGTGTAATATTAATATTCTCACCATACTCCACGAAATTCACACCATGTTAAAGTAAACTTCTTGCTCAGTGCTTAGTTGATTGACATGGCATTTCGGCAGTAAACAATATCCGAAAACATAATGTCTGCGTTGGGTTCATGTACGTGATCGACACTAAGTTATTCCCAAGTCATTAAATTCACTAACTAGGTTACGAGAACAATAATGACCGCAATGTTAGTACATTAATTCGTCAGCGAAATGTACATTTCACTACATCATGCCAGGAAAAAGCTTTGACAAAGAATGGGAAGGGAAATAATTCCAGAATTGTTTGAAATATTGAATTTATAATATTTGGGTTATTACGGAAACGTTAACTATGTTTGTTATAGCTATTTTAATGTTCGTATTCACCATAAACTAATTTTAAATTTGTTTGGAAATTCAAATGCTGGTTGTATTATAAATTTTATCGTTTTGACATTCCAATTGATGATTTTCATTTGGATGAAAACTATTTTAAAATTAAACAGCAGTTCGTTTCAACTTATAAATATGTTTGATTTTGCCAATTAATTTATCTCGTAATTTGATGTTTCGTTGAGTAACAGTAGGTATAGGATATCCATCAAATTAGACTATTTACGTAATAAATATGTTACTAAAATGTGTGAATAAGTTTATATGAACGTTTGCAATACGCTGTAAAAATAGGTTAGAATCATTTTTCAAATTGTTTTTAATAATTAAAACAACATATTACCTCATTAATACAATAATAAATTAACTAGAAGCTTTTTGCTTTGTCGTGACCGAGTTTTCGGCATTTTGTCAATGAATAATAAAATAAAAATGACAACGACAATGACAAATACGGTTAGAAATATAATATCTACGTGCAATATTAATTGATATTTATGTTCAGTACAATAAATTAAAACTAAAATAATCTTTCCTACAACTGTGCAATTTCTTTGTTATTACGTAACTATAATTGCCTTGGTTACGTATGGAAAGTAGATGAATGCAGACCAAGTGCGCTTCCGAAAACAAAGAAACACTAGTGCGGAAAGTGCTTCATTACGTAACTGTCAAAAGAATATTGTTTTGACAGCGATTTAAATTTCGCGCCGAGCGCGGCATTCATATTTTGACCACAGACGCTTATGGAAGAAGAAGATACGGTGAACCAGTGCTAGTAAATATGCAGTAGTATATTTTGACGTTTATAAACGTAACCTTAATTTGCAGTATTTGCAGTATCTGTAGACAATTAATAAAAAGAACCGAACAAAGTAAAATATATCGATAAATGGTTTTATTTAAAGAGTAAGTGAAATACTGCATATTTATTGTTTGTGTATATTATTAATACAGTTGTTACAGTTGCTTATATTGACATAATGTAAAGTGGAAACTTTTTGTGTCTAAAGAAACATTGATTTCTTCCGTACCTGTTCATATTATTACCAGTAATATTATTGGTAACAATTTCGGAAGCTTCAGAAGTACCAGCAGCAGGTTGATTGTCATTGTCGAAAATAGATCCAACATAGTATGATCCGGAGCTTCAATTATATTTGGAGGTGTTAATGATAAAGAAGAATCACTCACTGTACTATTCCAATCAAGATGATTTTGAAGAAATTATTTTGACGTTAGTGAAATATTTTTAAATAACGTAGAACAATGTGCAAGCAATCAACAAACAAACCATAGCAACGCCGTAAAACATCGTTCTCATGTAATATGATTAAAATTTTATAAATTTTATAAATTTTGATAATATTTTAGTGATTTACTAAATCGCGCAGTTGTAGGAAAAATGTTGTTTATAACACGTGCCGAAAAAGGTTACATGCTCGTGCAGATTTCCGCACTCGGCAAGCCTCGTGCGTTAAATTCTGCACTTGCACGTAACGAGCCTTTTTCGGCACTTGTTATAAAAATAACTATTGCAGAAAATTGATGTAAAATAACTTATCAATAATATTTACCTATATAATTCATTATAGTACGAGTAATGGTTTCAAATGCATATAAATATACTTAACAGACGACGAATAGAAAATCTATTTCTGCATAAACATTTTTATTTTAAAAGGAGAGAAAAGATATGAAACAAATCACGTTGTTTCATTGTAGATTGTAATCATGTCAAAAATCTATCAATTACCAAGTTTCAGCAATAGAATTCCCTCCCTAACCTAAGAAGAAGCATTCACTTCTCATTTCGGAAAGAATGCAACACAACATTAATTAAACTGAACGCGATTACTTACAAGAAATATCAAGACATTTCTTGAAGGGGAGCAAACAGGAACCCTAGAGGGTCCGTCACCATAAATATCATCATCTAGAATCGGCGCAAGAGTATTCCTAGCATCTTGTGATACCTACTCCAAGAGTGCGAATTCAATAAGTTGGGTCTTTGTGATGGAAATATGAGTTCGGGCACACAGCAAGGCAATATTGCGGAAAAGAACAACGTTTAGGAAATAATGCTGTGATATATTCGGTAATATGAATACTTCAACAGGGAATATATGTTATTTTACATATAAATGTATCGTGTTGTCATATAGTTTATGTTGATGTGATGTTGTTATACGCTTTTTTGCCGAAAAAACATCAAATTTGTTGAGATGTATTCGATTACATTTGAAGCCTAGATGTAATTGTATTTGGGATATAAAAATTGGAGGGATATGACAGATTTAATATTGGGGTTCTATTTCTTTTTCGTATCATATAAATTATTAATTTTTTATTGAACAGTTATTATGTATTTATAAGGTACCCATCGAATCACATAATTTACGTCATCAGTTCAGGAAATTTTAATTTATCTATACATTTTTATATGTATGTTATTTTAATGGTATTTTTATTGTTTTTTATTGTTAACATGCATAATAATATCGTTCTTATAATAGAGTGTTAAACTGTAATTATGTGGTATTCACTTAAAAAACAAGCGTAGTTTGACACTCACTTCCTTTCGTACTGTAATTAGGATTTATGGTGAAATTCTGTGATAAATCTACAGGGTGATCAAAAGGAATTATTATAGTTGGCATTACAATTTCAGAGATCTTTTTATTCCACAGTTGGCACAACGTCAGATAAAGGCGGAAATGCTATTTGACATTTCTAATAAATACAAATAGGTTATGTCAGGAGTCTGGCAGCTAATAGAATTTTGACTTTTTAAGTAATAGAAATACTTTAGAAATAAATGTAATAATAAATGTATTCAAATTTAAATTTTCAATGTCACTGTCAACAACAGGAAATGAATTTATGTATCAGGCTCATCAATTTCAAGTAGTTTTTTTTTATTGCCAATTGTAACAGTTCCCTTCTGATCACTCTGTATAAGTTTATCCGTAAATCGGTAAATAATGAACAAAATCACATCAATATTTGTTGATAAGTAGAAAATATTTCATAAAGTCATTAGTTTCGTTGCGATTTTGTTTATCATTTACAGAGTTACGAATCTATCATACTTATGGATTTACACAGATATTTTAGCATTACTTAATATTTTGACATTACGGTTAATACAGTTGATATCACCACACCTAACCTAAAATGTCAAAGCTTACCTTCAAAAATGCATCAGCTGTTAAAGTGTAACAACATTGCTTTTGTAAACTTTTTTAGAAATATTTTGTGGTCGTCTGAAAAATAGTGTACATAACTTGCTCGAAAGTGTGATAACTGCTCTTGTACTTAAATCATTTTATACACTCGCACGTTATCTTACACTTTCGATGGTTGTTGTGTAATATACTATTATTTGAGCGCCTCGTCCGACTTTGACAGTATTGAAGTGGTGACAAAGAAAAACGAAACACTTGAAATTCGAAAAATTTGTCCAATTTTTAAACCGTCATAACTCGGCGAATTTTTAACTCATTTGGACGAATTTATGAAGGCGAAAAAGTTTAAAGTGTCCACTTTAAGGAGATATATGCGATCTTGGGGTTAACCCCTTCCCCCCTCCCTCAACCCCTTAGAAGAAAAAAAAAGTTTAGTGAAAATAACGTCCATCTTTGATGATCTGTAAGGAGCAAAAAAAATTTGTAAACTCGTTTCATCATCAGGGCAATAAAGTTTATTCAATTCCTTGCAAAAAACGTAAAGAACATAGTTCCTACGATGATTTGGCACAGAATAAATTACTCTGAGTAATGCGTGTTTGAAGTTGAATTTGCGTGCTCCTATGTATTATATACAGAAGATTGCATTGATTTGTTTGTATTTTGATCTATTTTCTCTTTTCATAACATGTAGCATCAAAATTATAAGCCCACAGTTTCATTGTTGACTCTTTTGCAACTGTCAAAGTTAAAACGAAACAAAAATGCATTTTTTTATGCAAAAAATAAATGAAATGCAGTAAAATTTTAGTGTCAGCTCTGTCAAAATTTGGAGAATAGTTCTGCAACAGTTGTTCTGTTGAATTAATTTCAAATGCAAATTGAAAACTTTTCCACGAATAGTTTATACTGATAATTAATCATAAAATATTAAAACTTTAATCAAAATTAATTGGATATTGTTTCTTAAAAATTCAACCCAAATTAATAATTCTTCTTTCAACCAGGAAGATATATATTCCGCTACACAGACTAAAAAAAGTTTTTAGCTTCATTGTTTCGTATTTTTTGTAATCATAATTCTTGTATGTTGTATACAAGCTCAAGAGGACAAGAGTATGTTGATGCGTAGGTTTACTGTTGGACACAATCGCTTCACTCGCTCACTTGAACACAGTGGCGTGTCTTTTCATTTTAATTGGGGGCAAATTAATTTAGGTAACGTAATTTTTGTACTTCATGTCCTCTCTCAAAGTCTGTGTATTCTGCACGAATCTGACTTTGGTTTAGAATGTAGGTAGGTAGGTACTGCTCAACTAATCAATAAGCCAGCCCTGACTTTTTTTTTTATTTGAAAATCATTTGATTGACTCTGAGTCGGTAGTCCAGTGGTCAGAACAATGCGTCTTTGGTTGCGGGTTCACATCCCGCGTAGGTTATTTATGTTTGTAATATATTTATCAGATTTGGTGTACGAAAAAAAACAGCTCTTGGCAAAACCTTTCTTTTAATTTTTGGCCAGTAAAGAAAATTCGCAAAATTAATAAATATACATTTTTAGTGCTATTAGCCGATACTACAAACAGTAATTTATCTGATATTGTATCATGAATAAATTGACTACTATAGTATTTATAAATAAATAAATATACCATCACGCCTTCTACCCATTACTGGGTGTGGCACTCTGCCGAAGCAGATCTCGATAAGTGATATATTTTGCGCGTGAAGTGCGGTTACCAGTCGTCAAATCACGGCCCTCAAAGATGTTAGTGGTGAAGGAGCCACAGGGGTAGCTTTGACATTATGAAAATTGTTTGTCGCCTGTGGGAATCGACCCAGGGTACTCAGAATCCACAGGCCGACTTCATACCACTGAGCTAGCCACCCCAAACAACTCTAATATAAATAAATAAAATAAATAAATACATCATCACACCGTTTACCCATTACATTGTGTGGTACTCTGCCGAAGCAGATCTCGATAAGTGATATATTTATACGCGTGAAGTGAGGTATTAGAATGGGGTAGGTGGCTCAGTGGCTCAGTGGTATTGAGTCGACCTGTGGATTTCAGAACCTGAATTCGAGTCCCAGAGCAGACACACAATTTTCAACATAAAAAACACTACCCCTGTGGTTACCTTTACACTAACATCTTTGGGGGCTGTGAATTGACGACTGGTAACAGCACTTCACGCGCAAAATATATCACTTACCGAGATTCCACTACGGCAGAGTGCCACACCCAAAAATGGGTTGAAGGCGTGATGATATATAATCATTATTATTATTATTATTATATATTAGAAATAATAATAATGGGGTAATGGGGTAATGGCTCACTGGTATCAAGTCAGGCTGTGGATCCTAAGAACCCTGGTTCGATCCCCACAGCCGACAAACATTTTCACCAATTTAAAATTATTCCTGTGGCTCCCCTACCACTAACATCTTTGGGGGCCGTGACTTGACGGTTGATAACCGCACTTCACGCGCATAAATATATCACTTACCGAGATCTGCTTCGGCAGAGTGCTACACCCAGTAATGGATAAAAGGCGTGATGATATATTTATTTATTATTTATATTTGAAATAACTATCAAACTACTAGTACCAAAAATGTACACTTAAGATTAACCACCCTTAATTTTGTAAATTTTGAAAAAAACCTTTTACCCATACATTTTTTTTCGACATATAAAATCACTCTATAGTCTTCAGTAAGTAAAACCGAAAATGATTTTCACGTTCACGTGTCCTTAAATGTGTTCTTTTTCTTCCTCCGACGAGTCGCCACTGTCGATTATGGTTCCCATCTCCGCTGTCTGCACTTCGCAGAGTCTGGGAGGTCCACGTGTGTCTCTCGCTGCCGCTGCCGCATTTTATGTTAATTCCTCCGCGCCTATTGATTATCGTTTTGTTCCGGTGCCGCGCTCGCGACAAAAAAATGCCCGCGGTTTTGTCACTCTAACGCTCCGATTCTCCAACTTGAATTCATTTACACTGCGTATAATTAAGTATTGAATTAAATTCTACTCACTTTATTTTATCGCCCTGTTTTCGACAGTTCATTTTTCTTCCCTCTCAAAGATTGTTTTAATAGTATTTGGATTTTAAAGAAGACGGTTTATGTATGTTGTCATTGTTGGAAATTTTCAGTGGAAATTTATTTTTGATGTTGTAAGGTGTCATGTTTCTACTAAGTTTGCTTGTTAACATTTACATTTTATACGACTTGTCGTGTTGAGCGTTACTACTTGAAATTAATACCATTCTCGTGTCGGAAAAACATTTTTTTGTTCATCTTCGTTTTACAAACTCAAGGTAAAATGCAGTAACACAATTTTCTTTATTTATATTACTGTACCTTCCTCTTGACATATTAAATTGAAAACAAAATTTTCTTTATGAAACACTAAAGTTTGAATATACTAGACACATAGAATTTTTCTACGAAATTGTCGATACCATAAAGGAGGAAATAAAATAATACCAAATTTTGCTATATGTACTTGAAATGAAATAAAATAAATAAATATCAGCACGCCTTTTACCCATTACTCTGAGTGTGGCACTCTACCAGTAAGTGATATATTTATGCGCGAGAAATGCAGTTACTAGCCGTCAAATCACGGCCCCCAAAGATGTTTGTGGTGGAAGAGCCCACAGGGGTAATTTTAATATGATGAAAATGTTTGCCGGTTATGGGAATCGAACCAAAGTTTTAGGAGCTACAGGCCGATTCGATACCACTGAGCCACATACCCCTATTGAATTGAAATAATGTGATATATATATATATATATATATATATATATATATATATATATATATATATTCCATCATAAGCCCCACGTTACAGTACCTGATCCTGTTAGCCATCTTGGCAAATTAACTTTTTCGGTTGTCATTTTTATTATTATCGATTTCATTTTATGCCTACACAATTTTATTGTGGTTTAATACTACGTGTATTGATAATGAGGGCATACGTCGTCCAAACGTAAATATAAATAAATATATCATCACGCCTTTTACCCATTACTGGGTGTGGCACTCTGCCGAAGCAGATCTCGGTGATATATTTATGCACGTGAAGTGCGGTTACCAGGCGTCAAATCACGGCCCCCAAAGATGTTAATGGTGAGGGAGCCACAGGGGTAATTGCATTGGTGAAAATGTTTAGTCGGCTGTGGGGATCGAACCAGGGTTCTTTGGATCCACAGGCCGACTTGATACCTCTGAGCCATTACCCCAAACGTCTACATATTAATAAAAGATTATCCTTACTCACTCAAATAAACTTGTTACCTTATTTTTAGGAGTTTAATCCATGGTTTAAGTTAGGCCGTTTTTGTCTGGGACACTGTATAATAGGGACTTGGGATTAATTTTCTATTGTACACTATAATACAGAAATTAATTACAAATTTTGTATACCTAGAAACAGGGACGATGGCATTAATCATACTCGGGCGCTATAAGCTAGTCACTTATACATATGCCTTAAAAAGTAACATCGACTACGGAAACCGGCAGTACGGCAGCGTAAAAACTGCGGCTCGGTGTGCCCGGTAGGCCCAGGCCCGATTCGGGTTATAGCGCCATTGAAGAAGAAGAAGAAGAAACAGGGATGAACTATAACCCGGGCTATAGTTCAAACGGCCTTAAAAAATGCGATTAAAACGAGCTAAAGTGCGTCATAGGCCAAATTTTTTTAACACGCTACCCGTGGGATGTTTGCCCAGTCACCAAAACATTTTCAGAAGAACTGAAAAAAGTGATTGTCTTTTCTGCTGCCGTATATTTCTAAATTGTTTTGAAGAAAATGCTTAAAATAAAAGTTACAAAGAACTGTATTTCCAACCAATTTCGTTGCAGTCATTTTTCTGTAAATAATTTGAAAAATTTTACGACGGGAAAGTTACGCACATTTTTAACGATGCCATTGTGATGTTCTTTTTGTCTGGTATAGAAAATTATTTAATTTTTATCACTTAAACAAAGTTGAGAATTCATCTGTTATTGGAATACTTCCTGAAATTATATGCCCTTTTATGTGCCCGAACCAGCACAATATATTCTTCCTTTTCGCATGTGCAAAAAAGTGACCTACAAAGCGAAATCTCCACCGGTAGTTATAAACTCGTCGAAACGTTTTCTGCAATCCATTCCATGTACATTACGGACATTGTTTTTGCAGCTAGCCATGGAGAGCGTTATCTCTGAGCAGAACCATTGTATAACAAGCGAACCAAGAGTCGCTTCACTCCAATACTGAGTCGAATCCTGCGATCTGCGATCAGTCTGTCTAGTGGCCGCGAGACATCCGCTAGCTAGGCATTAATTACAAAGATAGCGCTCCTAAAGTGGCCCGTCAAATCTTAATGACCGCCATTTATTCATGGTCTCTCACGCGGAGACTCGAATTATATCCAACGGATTTAAAATTTAACAATTATTAATGCGTTACAAGAACGTTCGACCTGTAATTTTCTTTATTACACCTTTTACTACTGTATTCTTTTCGATGGCTTTTGTATAAAGTGTGTTATTAGTTTCAACGTGTGGAGTTGAATTATGTTGCTAGAGAATACAGATTTCGAAACGAAATTATTATTTTTATTATGACATGAAATTTAAATTCGAAAGGTATTCTTATATTTAACAGTTGTAAATCATTTTGAAAGTTGGCTCTAAATTCCACCTGAGATATTCACAATCTATTCTGAAATTATAAAAGAAAAGGCCTCCAGAATATTGCTAGAAATATATTACATTTAATAACAGATAAATCAATAAGAAAGTTCAATCTGCCGACCGCTGTGGCTCAGTGGGTTAGACTACTAGGCACTGACCCAGGGATCCCGGGTTCTATTCCCGGTCAGGGCTGGCATCAACCAGCGTCTGTTGCTGACTACAGCGCAGACGCTTCCATCATCATACCATCCCGGCTAGTAAGCAAAGCAGTTGAAGCCGTATCACAAAAAAAAAGTACAATCTCTAACGCTTAGATGGAATGGTGATTGCATTTTGTTTTCTGTTTCTACGTATATTACGTACGAAATAAACAAATATATAAAAACTTCTAAAATATAATAATAATAATAAACAGTATAGCATATACAAGTATGAGCCCTGCGTGATATCTGTTAGCCCGAATCTAATTTTTCATTTGATGTTTTATTTTGCAGTTTTATTACTCGTGTAATATGGAAGAGAATTTAATGAAATTTTAATGAGATATATACTAGTATGTTGTTAATACACAGATAAAATTTGAAGTCAATCGATATGTACATCTTGGAATGACAGCCGTTGAAAAAATAAATAAGCGTTTCTGTATTGATTAAAACTTTTTCGTTTTATTCAAAAATTGTTAGGTTTCTTTTAAATAATAATTAAAATTGATTTCATCCGTCAAACTGTCTACAAAATAATAATCATGATAGTCCATTTGTGTTAAAAGTTTAAAGAAAAAAAATGCTAGTATTTCATACTGTTTTATATTTTGTGTTTTACTTTATAACGAGATAACAAATATATTTATTAAGGTAGTGATGTAATAATTAAATTAAAATTGAATGGTTATTAGCTAATTTCATTACATAATTCATAAGACATGGGATGGCTAGCACAGTGGTATGAAGTCGGCCTGTGGATCCTGAGGTCCCTGGTTCGATTCCCACAGGCGACAAATTTTCATAATTTGAAAAAGCTATCCCTGTGGCTCCTCCACCACTAACATGTTTGGGGGCCGTGATTTGACGACTGGTAACCGCACTTCACGCGCAAAATATATCACTTACCGAGATCTGCTTTAGCAGAGTGCCACACCCAGTAATGGGTAGAAGGCGTGATGATATATTTATTTATTTATTATTTAATTCATAAGACTCCAGCTTCAAGTCTTGGAGGTATCTCAATTTTTCTATTTATAATTTAAATTTGATTAATTACTAAGTATTTACTTAGAAAATAATAATTAAATCATAGCAAATTAAATGTTTGTCAGCAATGTCAATTATTCCATATGAAATATAACTTCGCTTTGTTTTATTTATTTAAACTAATTTATCTTTAGGCGTTGCAACTAATTATAAATAACATTTTCCATTCATATATCTTAAAGTACAATGTTCAATAGAAGATATCAGTATAAAAATTAGTTGCACTAAGTGTAATCAAAATAAGTCATGTTTAGGCACGTTAATATTTTGACATATGTATAATAAAATGTTTTTGCCTTTATAGATATGAAAACAGTTTTATTTTTTTTCTATTAAAAAAAAAATTGGATCACAGTACAGACAGGGTAGTAAAACGTAGATACTTTATTATAAAGAGTCTCTAGTATATCGTTGCATAATACTGATAACTTTTACTGTCTACTTGAAAATAGGGACGGAATTTTACAAAATTTCTTATCGTCGTCGTATTGAGCAATTTCCTCATTCAAGTCTCTTTTCGAAGATATCCTTGGGGAATTTGATTTGCCAAAATACCGATTTATATTGTCTCCGTATCGGTTATGGTGCGGCTGGGGTCGGCCGTCATCACCAATCTAATTTCAAAACAATATTTTAAATCGTACGAGATCAGCAGACATCGCTGAGTACAAGGGAAGCAAGACGAATGTCCTCAAATTGAATTTGAGTGACGCGACGCCGAAAGTAACTCTGCCCTATGGCCGCGTGTCTTTCATGTCATTCGGGCACGAAAAGCCATTTTCGAAAGTTAAATACGTTCACGATGCGACGGCGAGAGACGCGATGCGACACTACGTTGTGTTGTATACGTAATGAAATTTACATTTAATTTTGTTATTTATTTTGCGACTGCTTTGATGCCGTATTGGCAATTACCATGAGAATGCTCTGTTTTAAATTTAGATTGAAGTTTGAATAAAATTTTTGTTTATGTTGTCTCTTTATAAGTGCAACGACATTTATTTAGAATGATTTTATTTACGATTACCTCTTTTAATATTCTTCGTTTACATACATTTGAATACATTGATATTATCGTATTCAATTTCAACTCTCTAGCTAGAAATTGAATACAGTATTTTTATATTTAGACGTCTTATTTGACGTCTTAATACAGACCGTATTCTCATCTTAACGTTATATAAATTGTGCAGAATATTTCATTTTGAAATACAAATTGCCTCAAAATATATCATAAGATACGATACGTTTTTGCCGACGTTTGAAGCCACGTGAATTGAATAAGCTTCGAGAAGTGATGCGCATTTCTGCAGTATTTTGCAGTGTTACTATGTTCATATAATTTTTTGTTGATCTTAACCTCGTAAAGAAATAGCAATTATTATTATTAATATAAAACATCATAGATTGCATATTACAATATAGCTGGAAATTTTTTGGTTGAATCAGTTTACAAATCGAAAAATTTTATTATATAGTTCTATATAATTCAGACTACGAGAAATCGAATGAATATTTTTTTTTGTTTTCAAGTTACAGTGATTTTTTACTTTTTAAATCTCAATTTTGAAGACCCATATCTCGAAAACTAAAAGAGATATTGAAATGCGGTTTGAACGAGTGTATTTCTCGTGCTCGTAAAAAATCGCCGTAAATCTAAAACTAAAAAAGATATTCAAGTTACAGTGATTTTTTACTTTTTAAATCTCAATTTTGAAGACCCATATCTCGAAAACTAAAAGAGATATTGAAATGCGGTTTGAACGAGTGTATTTCTCGTGCTCGTAAAAAATCGCCGTAAATCTAAAACTAAAAAAGATATGCAGATGCGCTCAATGACATTCAATTTCTCATAGTCTGATTTATATAGAACCGCATTTTTAATTTTTTTAATTTTTAAACTGAGTCAACCCAAAAATTTGCATTTTCATTAACAGAAATTATTGCGATTACGACTTCGGGAATTAAAAACAATTATATATAATGAGGATTAAAATATGCATAAATATTATGTAGAAATATATGAGGAATTAAAAGATGAAATAAATATTGAAGGCCTAAACTAAATGGAAATTATGTAACTGTGCAAGGAAAGTTCTACTTACTCTATTTAAATTTTGTCATTAATGAGTAACTTACAGAACACGTATTGTAAAAAATATTTTTTGTAATAATAATTATCTACCTCCACAATAAAATCCGAGTGCCACTTATTTGCTGCTAATCTCCATAAAATATTTAACCTCACATTATAAATAACATCTTGGAAGCTATTTATCATCACTTTTCACTGAGTTGATGTTGGCGGCAACACTATGGAGAATAATTCACTGGAAGACATTTCGTAGGTGTCACACGGCCAGGAAGGTGTTCTTACGAGCAGAAGTGGATTATAATTAGTCTTTTACTCCTCCTATTTCACTTTATGCTCACGGAGACAATGCGCTCATAATTTTATTGTCTCGGACTTATGATTTATATTTATTTGTTTCGGTTGCGAATGAATTTGTCTCTGTTGGAGACAGAGCCGGCTCTAGAAGGGTGCAATATATTTTGGAAGATGCAATATCAAATACGTGAAAGCGTTTCTGTTTTTAATGTAATCAAAGTACCTATTGATTTAATTGTTACTTTTAATTTATGATGCTTGATTTTTAAATTAAATGCATTGTTAAATAAACTTTCTTATTTTATTAAATTTCGGCTCGTTATTTAGTCTTTCATTTGCAATAAAACCAGTGGCGGCGCCAGAAGAAAATATTTAGGTGAGCAAAAAATAAAATGGTTTTACGGTGGAGCACCAACATAAAATTATCATCATTATAAAAATACTAAATTTTAATAAAGCAATGCTATATATGTTACAAATAAAATAAAAAACCACTAAACATCGGACAGGTGGGATGTGATCTAGTGGTTAAGACGTCGGCCCGGCAAGCTGAAAGTCCCCGGTTCGAATCCGGGCGTCTCCCATATTTTTCTGTCATAAAATTAACTTTAAAAACTATCATTGTCACTGTACTTGAAAGTCATTCATTTGACAAAAATTTACTTCGTGGTATGATTTCCTTTAAAATCATACATGTGTCGCTACAGACGAAACCCGTTGTCAATACCTATGATACATAGGAGTCTTGGGATCGATGCTGTGTTAGACACTATGACAGAGGAATATGGTTGATGCCTGCATCGGATAGGTGGGATTTGGTCTAGTGGTTAAGACATCGGCCCGGCAAGCTGAAGGTACCAGGTACGAATCCGGGCGTCTCCCATATTTTTCTGTCATAAAATTAACTTTAAAAACCACTAAACAGTTAAGTTAAACTTATCCTAGAACTTTTATATTTAATATCAAATATTTTCTAGATCTAAAGATTTTGTAATTTTCTTTTCAATATTAATAATAACAAAAAAAATTAAACACACTTTAACTTTTGTTTTAGATTCATCCTAGGATGAAAATTATATTTCATTCATTCATAAAATTTATTCCGAGTAAAAACTTTATTTACTATTCTCTGTCTGATTTGTAAATAAAAATATTTGGTTTCTGGATTTATTACGAAGAAAAGTTCATGAAAAAAAGAAAAACATTTCCGTATTTTAAAAACTTTTTAAATTAATTGGGTTGAAATCACTGAAAGCTAATCATAAAGAAATAATTGGATGTCAGATTTTTTTATAAAAAGTTAAAGAGGTTCTGTGGTATTATAAAGTATGTTTTCCTTAAAAAAAGTTGAAAATTAAGAAAGTAATTATTTTAAAAAGCATTCAGTAATTGGTGATATTTTCTTAAATATTATAAACTCGTTAGTAGTTTTAATAAGAAAATTAAGCTTTGAAATGTAAGATACATTGATTGGTTTCTTCTTTTTAAGGGCTTAAATTCATTATAAAGTATTTAAAATGTATAGCAATTAGAACAATAAATATACAATTCATCATATCAACTTGAAATATGTTCGTTTCATTAAAAAGTTTTTCTTTTGAAAGCAACAACTACAGATACAGAACAAAAGTAAAAAGTATACAATGAAGCTTTTAAAACTTTTTGCATCACGGCAAATAAAAGTGAAAAAGGCAACTTAAAGAAGTAAAAGTAACTAGCAAGACAATGTAAAGAACTGACATTTTTGTACAGTTTCTTTAATTACTTTACTATGATTAAAATAAATGATTCTTTAATTACAATTGAGTTTCTCAGCTGATTTTCTTAAAGATCACGACAATACATTCAGAAATTCTAAATGCTTTGTTGCTAATTACAGTGATTAATAATTCTTCCAGAATTAGTTGTTGACAGCAAAATTACGGGCTTATTTACACTGTTTCATCTAAAATTATCCAATTAACAGCAATTGGTAATTGCTGATAATTATATTCTAAGCGCACATCTTCAATGAGAACGCTTTTTAAATACCACGAATTATTCACAAAAGACTTTTAAATGTTTTTATGAAACCTCACCATAGTTTTTATCAGAACATCTCGAAACTATCTATCGCAGTGGTTTTCAAACTTTTTGGAGCTATGACTCCCTTGAAGGCAAAAATCACAAATAAATTCATTCGCAACTCCTTTAGTTTTTATGTGGTCAAAATTGCAGTTTGATTTAATAATGTACATTACAAACAGAATCACAATTATAGAAATTAATAAAGGCAATTTTCTCATTACGAACTGTGGTACAATATCTTAGGAACTTCTTAGAAATTCTTTGATTTCCAGTTGCGCTGCCGTTACTTTAATTTTTATAATAAATTTACCTTAAATGAATAAGATTTTGTCGAAGTGTACTATCAAATGAGTTATTTAACATTGCCGTCAAATATTCGATTTAATATTTTTCATTTAAAATTTATGTGAAAGCGTGCATCTGGATGGATCTTTGGAAACACGTTTTTTTTATTTGTAAATAGCATTCGACGACCCCTCACCAATGTCTTCGCAACCCCCTGAGGAGTCGCTACCCACAGTTTGAAAACCACTAATCTACCATATAGACATATTCCATTTGCCATTTGGATGAGATCTAGCTTAGATTTACTGAACCAGATCACTTATTTATTTGACTGGATTACTTCACTCACTTTATTCACAGTACTAGATTTACTGATTCGAATCCAATAAGTACGAGTACAACAGTTTGCTTATTCCAGTTCAGTAGAAACGGGTTTTCTCCGAATAAAGTTCCTATTAACTATCAGCGAGATAAATAAAAAAATATCGCATCGAAATTATAGCACAAATGGTAACAATTATACTGAATATCATTTTCTCAATTATCCTGCCGATAGAAAAGCGGGCCCTTTGTCATTTTGTCTAATTTATCTGAACTGATTTACGTGTACCAAGTGTCAAATGGAATAAAGCTGCCGTAACTCCAGTAATTTTTTGATCATTTACAAACGTCAAATGATTGAGTTTTGTAATTTTCTCAATTCTACCCATAAACTCTTTAATTTTGAACGATAATTATAATAACTTTAATATGACTCCTAAGGTTGCGAAACAAAACTAAAGCGAAATATAAAAGATCGTTTAAAAAAATCGTAACTCTCAAGAATAAAATGCGAAACAAATCGGTCCGTACACACCGTATCAAGCAATCCAACAGGGAGCAGGAATTTCAGCTGTAAATACGTTTCCGGAAACTGTTGTACGCGGCTAAGAGTCCTCCGGGCACTGGTTTCCGCTTCAATTCACACAACAATCCTCAGGAAGGAGACCAGATGTTGCGAATCGCTGCGTTGCGACACAGGAGAATTTACGGATTCAACGTGAAAAACTTCAACGGAGATTCCATCACGCGTAGATATATATTTACACTAATTCTTTGATCTAATAGGTACTGTTACGCAACAATGTTATTTATTATATTGCGTTTCCTTTCTCATCGAATAAGCACATTCCAACATTTTCATATTAGTTTCTTAAAGGCCGTAGACGTGTTAGATGCTGAAATATTGTAGCATCGTATATGTTCTAGAATCAAAATTGTCACATAAGCTACTCACTTTAATAATATATTTGTTTTTCGGAAAAAAAATACATATGTTGCTAAATATGAGGGATCTAATATTAAAAAATACTTTTTTATTTAGTCATGTCAAGTTCGCTGTGATTTTCTGACTCATTGCATTAAAAATGATAATTAAGTATGTTTTATTTAATACGCATGAAAATGTAATATTCGTTGATTGTAGTTATGAGTTATATTTAAAATAAAATATATCATCACGCCTTCTACCCATTACTGGGTGTGGCACTCTGCTGAAGCAGATCTCGGTAAGTGATATATTTTGCGCGTGAAGTGCGGTTACCAGTCGTCAAATCATGGCCCCCAAACATGTTAGTGGTGGAGGAGCCACAGGGATAGCTTTTTCAAATTATGAAAATTTGTCGCCTGTGGGAATCGAACCAGGGACCTCAGGATCCACAGGCCGACTTCATACCACTGTGCTAGCCATCCCATTATTATTGAGTTATATTTTGGTTATGTAAAACATAATTTCTCTGTAAAATTTAAAAATCATAGACTACTAGATTAACATCATATAACATAACATATTATTTAATATTAGCGAAACTATCAATTTCATGAAAGCAAGTATAGCATGGTTAAATTCAGAAAAAAAAGACCGATTGTTTACTTGTTATAGTTTATTCAAATCTCGGAAAGGATTTCTACGTCACTGATTGGATAATATAAATTTCATCTTTTATTTTGAATGGAATAGGTGGCTCGCACTCGCACTCGCAAAAGTTTCTAGCATAGTGATAAAAATAACTATTAAAAATATAAAATCATTATTGTAGCCAGAGCTGGGCAAGCTACTTGAAAAAAGTAGCTAAGCTACAGCTACAGCTATTCCTTAAAAAAGTAGTTAAGCTACAGCTATAAGCTATATTTTGTAAAATATAGCTAAGCTACAGCTAAAAGCTTTCGTTAAAGTAGCTGTTAAATTTTAAAGCTACTTTTTTAAATTATTGTGAAATAATTAAATTTGCCATTGTCATATGATCAGTCTTTTGTTATAATGACTGTTAATTTACTATTACGTACATAAATATCAAAAATAGCAAATACCATCAGGTACCTACTGTGTATTTTTGCGTATTAGAGCCAGTTAGAACCGGCAACAAATAATTATTTTGTGTGGGTTTAGCTTGTACGCATGCGTACTTTGTTGACCTTCTGCTGAAAAAGTAGGTTTAAGCTACAAAAAGTAGCTTTAAAAGTAGCTTCAGATGTTATTTTTAAGCTAATAGAAAATAAAGTAGCTAGCTACAAGCTACAGCTATATTTTTTCACATTTAGCTAAGCTACAGCTAAGGTAAATGTAGCTAAGCTAGTAGCTAAGTTACAAAAGTAGCTAGCTACTGCCCAGCTCTGATTGTAGCCCATCTTCAATTATAAGCTTGGTAAAACTATCCAGCTTTTAGTGAAAGATGTTTCGATATATTTATTTAAATCTCCAAGTTGATGATTTCCTTTCAGTGTCAATATCAACTAATGACAAATCGTCAAAGGTCAAACTCTCACCTCGGAACCAATAGATCAATTCCTCAAATACGTGTTGAACATCTGAAAGCCGAAATCTCACTTCATTTATTTACATAAGAAGGGTAACATTAACACCGTACGGTGCCAGATCCTCATCTGTCGTAAAATATAACCTGGCGATAAGCACGTGTCAACCCCGATGTTATCTATGCAAATGTGACGGTTCGGTGCGCAGCGACCAGGCGACCATTTCCGTCTATATGCTGCCTCTCTGCATATGCGTGTTCAGCGGTGGCGCTGCGGCCTCACTCGCCTCAAATATTGAGGAGTCGTGCTCAGTGTTTAAATAACGTAATTAACTTGTGACAACCGCAGTCTTCTTGGTCAGATTTCGGTCATTTATTTTGCTTGATGATGAAAATAACAGTTTAATTAATTATACTCACGACTGGATTTGGTGGTTGCTGCTTGGGCTAATTGATTGCGAGTTTCTTCTGAGATAAATTGGGTTGAGTTTACTTTCGGATTTGTGAAAAGATTCACTGTTTAATGAAAAATTAGCCACTTTTATCAAATGATGACCTTTTTAAGTCAATACTTTATTTACGTTCTTGGAAATGTCAAAATAAAAATATAATTTTATTGGTGGCAAACAAGCAATAACGTAGAAATTAATGCCATGTTCAAAAATTTCAACAGCTTCGTCATTAACTCGAAGCACCTCATAAAATAAAACCCTGCAGTTATTTTCAAATTCAACGTGTCGTTTTTTGTCTAAAGGAAGATCCCACCATCTGAAATCGCAGTCAGAAACCTATTAAAGCATACAGGCCAGATTTACGCCTGTCAGACTCGTGTGACATCTGCAAAACAGCGCGACATGACGTATAATAACTGCGGCGTGAAGCCAGCCGCAAACGTAGGCGCATGTAGCTATGTTCAGGTTACAGCCACTCGCAACCACAGAGACATCTCTTGATGGAATCCGTAGTTTATGACGCGCGGGCCCTTAACTGCGGTTATGTTGTGGCTCTTGATTTACGAAATTTCTTTCTTATCTCTTCATGGACGGAGGAATGCGGTGATTTGTCAGGAGAATTTGGAAAAAAGCTTCAAGGAACAAATGGAGGATTATTGTTCGTGAGAGGGAGATGTTTTGTGCAAGGATATTGAGGTGTTTGTCATTTTATATTTAGAAATGTGTCTTTAGGGATTTTGCCGTCGTTCTGTTGGACATAAATGTTCCGCGAAATGGGAATACTGGGCTTTAATGATGTCGAATTATTTTGCGGTATGAAACTGATATCCTGGAATTTCTCATCATGTTTTTATTAGCAATATAAACAATTTCTTTTAAGTTTGCCCAATATTTAATATTTATCACTAACAAAATGTTAACAATCCCGACATACCTACTATTCCCCGGCATACAAAAGATAGATGTAATATAATTGTATAAAAATCTTTATGCATTATCCAGTTGGCTGAAATCTGTGTCTACAAGAAAGGATAAAAAAAGGAGTACTATTCAATGAAAGAATTTTATTCTGACTGGAACACTAATAACTTTGTTCAATTAAGTACAACTCCTCATTATAATTTATAATTTTAGTAGAAGTTTGTGTTGCCACGAGACTCGAGACCAGTCTCGATCTCGTCTCGAAATGATGAGATGAGACCATAGTTGAGTCTTGAGATCAAACTCGAAACCGAGACGAAACTAGTATTAAGTCTCGCCGAGACTCCCTGTCGTGACTCTCGCGAGTCTCTATAAACTGTTAACCAATTTTGTTTTATCTTGTAAATTGTTTTTTTATAAATTTTCCATACATCTGTAAAAGGAAATAAAACAATTATTATTATACAACATATTTCAAATATTATCTTCAAACTCTAGTTTGTTTTATGTTATTCGTGTAATGAAATATAACAGCCCGCACGTTTCTTATTACAATGATCTTCTTTATATTAAAGATGTCTAGAATTGCATTGTTAGTAATTTTCCTTGCAGAGAAACTGTATTAAAATACCTGCGAGAACGAATGACTTAATTTACAATCGTCCTACTTCGAAAACACGCTTCGTGGAACGAAGTAATTACCATGTTCTCCTCTTGTTCATCTTATTTTTATCACTGCTAGAACATTAACATAACCGCACGTTATCAGAAATCTAAAAGTTGGGAAGTTGTGCAGCATCTCTGGCTGTTTAACGGAAACACTGCGATTATCTTCGTGTAGTAAATACCAACAACTGAATAACTCGGTGGCGATTAAACTCATAACAGAACGCGCGTTGCGAATACAAAAGCCGCCAACTTATAACAAAGTGCGCGGTTTTAATGCACTCGAAACGTCACGAAGCAATAAAGACGCGAGATAAAATTCGAGAATTACGCCCGTGTTTGCATACAGCTTATTTATAATTGCGGTCTTTATGATGAGGTGTCTAGCCCCGGGACAAAGTTGCAATTGAGCAATAAACAGTTTATGTAAATCATCAGTTTGCTCTGCTCGTGGGTTGAACTGAAAGAAGGTTCTGACTCTCAAGAAGGGAGGAAGCGAAGAAGGGTTCAAGTTTAAGAGAGGAGGAAGTCAGTGTGTGGAAACAGGGTCGTATTGCACTGTTTTTTTATTCTGTTTATTGCTGTACACAAATATGTTTAATAGTAGGTCTTAAAATAGTTATTTGTGCATCTAGAGCAGAAAATAGTCTATTGCCACTGCGCATAGAGATTGTTGATCGAGGCACAGCCGAGAGCAACAACCATGCAAGAGCGGCAAGAACTCTTTCTGGCACAATATTTTTTCTACGATCATTTAGAAACGCTTTAAAAAAGAATTTGAAATTATTTTTGACAGTTTTTCTGTGTGGAAATTCAGACTACAGTTTTCATGTATCCATGGATACGATAATACCCTCTTACGACATTAGACATATTCCATTTGCCATTTGGATCAAATATAACTTACATTTACTGAACCAGATCACTTATTTATTTCGCTGTATTACTTCGCTGACTTTATTTCTAGTACTAGAATTACAGATTCTAATTTACTTTGATGTAATTCTCCTCAATATGGGCATCAGTTTGCTTAATTCAGATTATTTAGTTATGTGTCGAATTTATTTGAAATGATACTAGCTGTATTCCATTTGCAACTTGGTTCATTTAAATCAGTTCAGATAAATTCGATACATGACTTAATGAACTGAATTAAACAAACTGATGCATTTATTGGGGTGAATTACTTCAAAGTAAATTAGAATCTGTACTGGAAATAAAGTCAGCGAAGTAATGCAGCAAAAATAAATAAGTGATCTGATTCAGTAAATGTAAGTTAGATCTGATCCAAAAGGCAAATGGAATATGCCTAATATCTTATTGCCGCTCTGCAAGCGCCAAATGTCAACTTTCCGTTTTCAACTGACAGTTGAAAAAGTCCATTTTGGAGCAGCATTCACAAATCATGTTTTAGATAGTAGTGACACAAGAAACCATCAGATATTGTGATCACATTTTTTTTATTAGTGGTCCAAACAGTGATAATAATTTGTCAAATAGTTCAATATTTAAATATAACAATAAATATATCATCACGCCTTCTACCCATTACTGGGTGTGGCGCTCTGCCGCTGCAGATCTCGGTAAGTGATATATTTTGCGCGTGAAGTACGGTTACCAGTCGTCAAATCACGGTCCCCAAAGATGTTAGTGGTGGAGGAGCCACAGGGGTAGCTTTTGAAATTATTTAATCGGATATATTCAGAAAAACATATTTTCGTCATTTAATCTCGTCTCTTGTAGTAATTTTTTTGATCTCTCCTATTTTATTTATTGGGCGTATCACCCATCATTATATTATCCTTTTTCTTGTCATTGCATAATTTTATTAATAAAATCGCGGTTATCTATTTTTTCATAACTATGTAAACAATCCCAAACAAAAAACACATTCTACAATTCTAAACAAGGATAAATATATATATATCGCTATATCATTCTAAGCTTCTTCCTAATGGTCGATTTCTTAGTATAAAACATAGAACTAAAACATAAGTTTGGAGTTTACAAACTTTTGTGTTAAAACCAAAACTAAATACTGATTTATGAATGATTGCATAAGATAATATATCTACAAGCTTGTTAAAACAAAAATGGAATACATAAATTAACACTAATTTTGATTTGTGAATGAACTTTAATTCAGCAATTGTTCAGATGTGACTAAAACGTTTATGGGGTAAGTAGCTCAGTGGTATCGAGTCGGCCTGTGGATTTGAGAATTCGAATTCGATTCTCACAGCCGACAAACAATTTTCACCACATTAAACTACCCCTCTGGCTGTGCGTCCACTAACATCTTTGGGGGGTCCGCGATTTGACTGCTGGTAACCGCACTACACGCATATAAATATATCACTTACCGAGATCTGCTTCGGTAGAGTGCCACACACAGCAATGGGTAGAAGGCGTGATGATATATTTATTTACTTATTTGATTGAAACGGGCTTAAACATTTGTTTTTTTTTAGGGCTATAATAAAATAATTTCCTATGGATACATAAACAAAACGACAATTTTTGCTTATTTTCTTAAAATAAAAATAAATAAATATATCATCACGCCTTCTACCCATTACTGGGCATGGCACTCTGCCGAAGCAGATTTCGGTAAGTGATATATTTTGCGCGTGAAGTGCGGTTACCAGTCGTCAAATCATGGCCCCCAAAAGATGTTAGTGGGGGAGGAGTCACAGGGGTAGTTTTTGAAATTATGAAAATTGTTTGTCGCCTGTGAGAATCGAACCAGGGTTTCCATGATCCACAGGCCGACTTCATACCACTGAGCTAGCCACTTGATTATGCAAAAGTCATTTTGACATATAAATACCTGTTTTAATCTTTTGAATATAAAACGAAATGTTTTTTTGTTGAGCATAAAATATTGTTGTACCACGGGTAAAATAATCGTTTCTGACCCTGTGCATGTTATTAGCACGAGGTGCCAGAAACGCCTGTTTTCACCCTTGATACATAAATAACTATTATGGGTGGTTATATTTGAAAAGTATTAGTTAAACAATTTCCATCAATCTTAATCTTGAACATGTTCCACATTCTGTAATTCCTCAAAACCGAGCAATAAAATTAGACAATAATTCTCGGAATTCTCATAACGACACATAAAGTTCAGAAAGCTGTTTCGTCTTCGCCAAATTACTCCGTAGTCCATCTCTGCGTGTAACGAAACACACAACACAGGGTCATTAGAATTGCGGCGTGCGCCACACGCGCCCCTCTCCCGGGGGATCTCATTTACAGCCCTCTCTCTCCGACCGTAACTTCCTAACTACTTCCGTGACATGTCTCGGGGTTCAGGATTTCGCTTACTTCACTTGCTGAAACGTCGACAGCGGCAAGCTTGAGATGACGGAACTATTTCGACCTTGAAATGCCACTTGATGGTGCTGCCGTGGTTCTTTAAACTGGAATGTGTAATTGTTGGGCAGAGAAAATGCTGACTTGTATTTGGAAATTTTTATTGGATTGTGTCAAGTGACATTCTTTGGTTAGAATATTTGTTGGGATGCTAAATACTTTTCAGCCGATAAAATAATTTTTGAATTAAAAACATTTCTTTATTTATTTTCACTCAACAACATTTTAAAAAAATATATTATAAATTTCATTCTTATTTTTTCTAAATAAAAATCGAAGATGCTCCAATCCAATATAGATAATTCATTTTATAATTGTCATTTTTGGGGTAGGTAACTCAGTGGTATCAAATCGGCCTGTGGATCCTGAGAACCCTGATTCGATTCCCATAGCCGATAAACATTTTCACCACATTAAAATTACCCCCGTGGCTCCCCCATTACTAACATCTTTGGGGAATGTGATGTGACGGCTGGTAACCGCACTTCACGCGCATAAAGGCGTGATGATATATTTATTTACGTATATTTCATAATTGTCGATTATTTTGTTCGAAGTATCTTCTCACAAAATAAAATGGCAATAATGCAACTCGTTCTTTATATACTATTATAGAATTAGAATTGTACAACGTAGTAGGTAAATATAGAACGTGTTACAGAGAGTTAAATTTGTGTTGACTTTGTAAAAATTGTTTGAATCTCTTGTTTTGTTAAAAACAGAATTCTAATGATTATGTCCTCTACTTAATTCCCGTGTCAAAACAAACATGAATCTGTCAACAATTACAGAAGCTATGAACTCATATTCATCAAGCTGTTTGCATCTGTACAAATACAACACATCATCCACTAAGTGACATCTGTCGCCATTAAACAGAAACTTCATTTAACACCCTTCATCAACTAATGCATTCTCTCTCTGACGTGAAATCATTCGCTGATTCGCTATTTTTGCGTCGTGCCGACTACGAATTTCAAATTTAACTTGCATATTAATCTCGATGAACGCGAGTGCACCGTGCTTCATGGATGAACAACGATTGACCGGGGCGAGGGTGAATAATCATCTGAACGTGGTGTACGGTGCACGCACCCGAGGACTTTAGATGCAAATGTAAATTGCTGGAAATGCAATAGGGAACAGATTAAAATGCTCAGTATCCCCTTACCAAGGGAGAATCACTGAATTTCAGATGCAAATGTGGAGACATTATTTCGTCATTTTGGAGAACTGAATTTCATATAAAATTTAATTGTTATTACTTGCTTTAAATAATTATGATCAACATATTCAGGGTCTATTTTAGGCGTGGGCAAACGGGGCAACTTTTTTTACATATAAATATTTTTTTTCCCCATTTGAATGTGACACTATTAATTAAACTTTTTCTATAGTAAAAGAACGCTATTTCAGTAATGTTTACGTTACCATGGATACGTCATCGTTATAATTTCAGTGTTATCTCGATGTTATTTTACAAAAAAAAAACCTATTTATTTAATAGTAATACACTCTTCATCTTTAAATTATCTTAAATATTTTGATTGTACCTACTAGATATATTTTGTGAATTTTTTTAAGTATATCGCGAAAAAATGTTGTGTCTGATACGAGAGAGAAGCACTTTTTCCACTCTCGATCAAATGCCTCAGGAACATCGCAACTCGAGTGGGAAAATACGCTTTGCTCTCTAGTTTGACATATAACTGTTTCAACTTTTTGTTTGAAGAATATGTAGTTTATATATGGGGTAATGGCTCAGTGGTATCTAGTCGGTCTGTGGATGCTAAGAACCCTGGTTCGATCCCCACTGCCGACAAACACTTTCACCAATTTAAAATTACCCCTGTGGCTCCTCCACCACTAACATCTTTGGGGGCCGTGATTTGACGGCTGGTAATCGCACTTCACGCGCATAAATATATATCCCTTACCGAGATCTGCTTCGGCAGAGTGCCACATAGATAATAGGTAAAAGGCATGATGATTTATTTATTTTATTTTATTTTTTTTCTCAAATATATTTTACTTTACTTTCATTTTAGTTTGCTCTTCATTTTCACTGTTAATTATTTAGATTTCTTAAGACCGATTTATCAATCAATTGTTTAGTACCGTAAATTTTAACAAATAGCAATATAAATTATATGTATTCTCATATATTTAATAGATAGATAATTATAACAGAAACATAACAATTGAATATAATAATAATAATAATAATAATAATATTTATTTGTATACCGAGCAATGCTCATTACAAAGGAGGAAGGTATCATATAATTATACTTATAAATATAGAAATTTAGAAATACTTATAAAATAAACAAAGCTTGAGACATATAAACGTTTATTCACTAGAAGACCATACTCATATGTACTTGGCTTGCAGAGTAAAAGTTCGAAATAGTATGGGTTTACTTTAAGCATTCATATAGATTCACTACACCTTGGTCATAGGCGATGACGCAAGGTAACAGGCCATTCGCGAGAACTGTCACTCAACATTAGTACACTATTTTGTTTTATGGGTATTGTTTTAAAGTTAAGGTTTTTAGGAGTTGGTTTATAAGATTTAGTGAAAAGTTGGACACTTCTTCTTGGATGGTATAAATTAACTGGGCCACAGTAAAACCCATTCGCGCCGTAATTTTGCAAGACTATGCATTAATTATAAATAATTTTAATTTTAAGGCAGGTATAACATAATTATGGATGTCAGATATTTTATTTGGTGTTAGGTCTATCAATATATTGTTCTCTTCTGTTATATATTTCCCAATAAGATCTTCTCTTAGAGGTTTGAATATAGGGCACTTGTATATCAAGTGATTTATAGAGTCTTCTTCAAATGTGTTGCACAACGTGCAGATTTCTTCAGTTTTGAATTTGTACGATGTGCCCTTTAGGTAGAGACAAGAGTTATTTTGTTGTGCCACTCGTATTTGAGCGATTGTTCGAAGTACGCTTAATGGTATTTGTTGTGTGAGATAGCTAACTGATATGAAGTATAGTTTATAATCTGAGTTGTACGTTGATTTCTTTATTCTTGAAGAGTCTAAATCATAAAGATATTGAGAGTAGGAAATGAGGATATTATCTTTTTCTTGCCTAATTACTAAAGGATCTTGTGCTTCCCACACCCAAGTGAAATTTGCTCGCTCTAGTAACGTTCTTAATCGTCGTACCCAGTTGTGTTTCAATTGATTTTGTTCGGTGAACTTTCCAGTTGATTTTAAGTCTAGTTCTACAATTGAATATAAAACTGAACATTAGTAATTTAAAATTTAATGTAACATTTAAAAACTTATACATTTAAATAAGATGTATTATGAAGCAATAAATGTTTTTGTTTAAAAGGCGTCTGAAATCAAACCTGTTTCTAAAAAAAATCGGCGGAGGGCCGAAGGACATTGGACATATTGTAATTGTGGTCAAAATTTAGAGATCTAGATCTAGATAATCCGTGTGTAAAAATAGGATACATTCTTCTTACTTTCAACCCGTCAAGTTTTTAATCACGGCGACAGATGTCGCATCGAACACTATGAGCGAGTTACGAGTTCCAGTTTCGAGCACGTGGACAACGTGTCGAAAAAGCGAGTGTACAAGTACACATGACGTTATTAGTTTGACTTATGTTGAAAATACGGTGCAACAAGAGCCATCATTTATCTGCTAACATTACACATTTGACGCAGACGCGGCTCGCAGCAAAATGTCATTTTCCGCAACATTAGAGAGATGAAAAGTTGTGAGATGTATGTCATCTGACTAACATAATATGTAACTTCTAGTTTACAAGATAATGTCATTTATTTTTCCCCAAAACTACACATTTTGCATGTCTACATTGCTAATGTTGATGCAATTACTTTATCTACATTTGTAATATAGTTTTATTGTTGAATATTACATATAACGTTCATTAATATAACGTAGAACAAAAACATGCTATTGTACAGATTACCTCTTGGAAGATCCTTCCATCCTTAGTTAATAAAATATAAATAAAATAAATAAATACATCATCACGCCTTTTACCCATTACAGCGGTAATTTAAAATAAATAAATAAATATATTATCACGCCTTCTACCCATGACTGGGTGTGGCACTCTGCCGAAGCAGATCTCGATAAGAGATATATTTATTCGCGTGAAGTGCGGTTATCAGCCGTCAAATCACGACCTCCAAAGATGTTAGTGATGGGGGAGACAGAGGTAAATTTAATCTGGTTAATGTTTGTCGGCTGTGAGAATCGAACCAGGGTTTTCAGTATCCACAGGTCGACTCGATACAACTGTACCACCTACCCTATTAAATTCCAAAATTAAATAAAAATAATTCTAGGTTTCTATTTATAAAATAAAATAAATAAATAAATATATCATCACGCCTTTTACCCATTACTGGGTGTGGCACTCTGCCGAAGCAGATCTCGGTATGTGATATATTTATGCGCGTGAACTGCGTTTACCAGCCGTCAAATCACGGTCGCCGAAGATGTTAGAGTGGGGGAGCCATAGGAGTAATTTTTTAAATTGATGAAAATGTTTTGTCGGCTGTAGGGATCGAACCAGGGTTCTTTGGATCCACAGGCTGACTTGATACCAATGAGCCATTGCCCCATATCTATTTATTTATTTATAAAATAAAAGTTAACATATTTTCATATTCATTTTTAAATAATTCAAAGTTGGTAGTCGTACCGTGTGAATCCGACATTTAAAAAAATCTATATATGTCATCCAATAACATAATTAAAATAATAAAACTTTTTTGTTAAGCAAATTTTTCTATTTATGGAGTAGGTGGCACAGTGGTATCGTGTCGATCTGTGGATCCTGAGAACCCTGGTTCGAATCCCTCTACCAACAAACATTTTCATTTCCTGTGACTCCTCCTCCACTAACATCTTTGAGAGCCGCGATTTGATGACTGGTAACCGTACTTCACGCGTAAAAATATATCACTTATCGAGATATGCTTCAGCAGACTGCCACAGCCAATAATGGGTTCTATTTCTTATAATAAAAAAAATAAGGGAAGGGGCAGGCGTCTTCTCAGATTCACCCTGTATAATAAGTTAAATATTAAGTCTAGTAGTCATCTCGTATGGTGAGGGCCTATTAATTGGACCAGATCCAAGCTGTAATCGTATCACTCAAAACAAACGATAATCATACATCAATCAGCCTAAACAATTCCGAATCGCCTCATTTGATATTGTTTATCCAATTAATCCGGATGTTGGCGGTGTTCACTTTCTGTGTGAGTGACAGACACACCAGACTACTCGTACTCTCTACTTTGCTGTCTGTGACTGTAATTGTACATGTATGCGTATGTGTTTGTTGTAAACAGTTGGTAACGAGCGTTGTTTGTTGCAGGACCCCCAGGGCCGCCAGGACCAGCGGGGAAGCGGGGGCGGAAAGGGAAGAAGGGCGACATAGGAGAACCGGGACCTCCGGTATGTATTTACGAGAATTCGATGTTATGAAATGTATAAAATACACACTATGGATATATATTTTGTCGAGAACTACATTACTACAAAGATAGTAATTAATTGGTATTGATCTATTAATTAGTAATTGCTAATTGGGTAAAAGGTGTTCGGTAAACTGAATCATCAGAACGCGCCGTTTAATAATTTTAAAACGGCCAAAGGTGTTTGGGTAATAGTCACATCTATGTAATGATCTATTTATTGGTAGGTAGGTACAAAAGTTACTAAACGTTTAATAATAGGGAGGATTTAAAACTAAGTTGAATAGGGAGGAACTAGTATTTCTCCGTTTTAAATGTTACACAATATACCATTTTTCCACCCACTTCAATATGACACTATTATTTCAACTTTTTCAATAGTAAAAGAAAGCTACTTGAGGAATGTTTACGTTACCATGGATACGTCATCGTTTTTTTGGCTTAAGACCAAAAAATCGCATTTTTACTACAGTTGTACATGGTAACGTAAATAATTTTGTCAAATTATTTCATTTTAATTTGAATATATCTGCGAAATTTTCTAAATAAGAAGGTTATAAAAATACCATTTCGAGTATCGCAATATTGTTAGACTCCGCTACGCCTCTTGTATTTTTAGTTCTAATGAAACAAATAACTATTAATTAAAAGTTGCAATAAATAAAATTATCTACAATTTTTACAAACTTAGTAGTGAACATGATTTGAATAGCTTCTATCTGAGCGGCGAATATCCAATAAGACGTAACAATACCTAACCTAAAATATTTACAGTGTTATAACTGTAGAGTTTGCTAAATTTCAGTGGAAGCACTGCAAACAATTTGTCCAACAAAACTAGTGTGTGTTTTACATTTCGTAGCAAAACCCGCGTGAATTCTCAAGTCTTCGCCGAAGCGAATTGCAAATCGCAGTCCCAAAGCGCCGAGCGACCGCTTCTCAGTTTCATCGCGCATTTGTTTACACCGTCCGTGTTTTGCTTTCCTCACTGACTGTGATTTTATTTTGTTCCCCTTTTCAGGGAGTCACGGGCCCGGCAGGAAAAAACGGCTTTCCGGTATTATATTTTATTTATTTCTTCTTTTTCTTATTACGCATGTTGACAGCAAGGCGATCATTTGCTCTTTTCATTAATTATTTCCCTTCTGTTAATTAATGTAAGCGACGTGACTGCTCTGCAGATTTCATCTTGTTTTACGTCTCTTTTTTGACTTTGCTGCCTATAAATCCTTCAGTTCTGTATTCATTATTTACTTTTTAAAAAGGGTGAAACAGAATCCGTTTTGATTTTGATTCGGCTGTTTTGTATCACGCAGATGTACTGTGGAAAAACATTGAGTTAGCATAATAAATATTGATATTATGAAACAAAACATATTTTACAGTAATGTTTTGAAATTGAAGATGTATTTATTCATTTATTCTGCTAACAACAAGACATAACATTAATATTTTCTTTTCATTTTCTCATCTAACAATGTTTTAAAATATTTGTGTTTCGTAAAATTCATTTCATTTTAGAGAACAGTTTTGTTTTCGAATTTAGTTATGAAAGAAGATATACGTTCAGTGGCGGCTCGTCAAGGGAGACAGATGAGGTAGTACGCCACCATGAAATTTAAAACAAATCAGTTTGATTATTTTTTGACGTTTCTCAAAACCAATGAAATGCTTCATTGTCTGTCAAGTGTCTGCGTTTTAACCAATCCTGTCATTATTATACTGAGAATTATGGTCTTGTGATTTTTCCGGAGAATTATCTCTGTAGATGCTTTTTTGTTTGTGACAACTGAAAGGTAGTTGTCGAATAATTATTTAAAACTGTCAACTCGTCAAGTAAAATGTGTGAAAAAAATCGATTTAGTTGTATTTTAGATAGAAAAATGCACCAACAAAATATGGGAACAACTTCCAAGACTACATTAATAAGTAATCAATCGATATGGATCCAGTTCAAAATCTTTTAAGTTGGATGAATCGACCTCAACAGCTAAGTCAAAAAATAATCTAATTAAATATAACTCGAGAGTTCGATAAATTAGAAAATAATTCTCCAGTATCTTTCGAAAACTTGTTGCCATTTGGCAATAGCCACTCAAGCCCTACGGGCTTTCGTGACTATTTCCTGGCAACAAGTTTTCGAAAGATCTATCAAATTATTTTCAATTTATTCTCACTCTCTTGTTATATTATTATTGAATTTTTTTTATGATTATCAATATATTATAAATCTTTTATGCTTTGTCTACTTCATGGAACTAAAAAGAATATGCTATAATCAGAAAAAAATTCACTATATTGACAATACAAAAAAAATATTGATTAACACCAAGTTATATTTTTGAGAAGTTGCAGTTTTTTTTTAAATTCTAACAGAATTATAAACTTACCTCAATACCTTCGTGTTGTACTCTTAAACTAGTCACACGTACTTTAAAGACTTACTTACAGATTAGTATCTTAATATACTAATGATTTAGTTTTATAAAACCTCGGATTTTTTATGGACCACTACCTCATCAATGTTTCTCGTAGAAATCGAGCCACCACTATATATGTTACTCATTTTTGTTGTCTCATTTACGTTTACAGTAGATAGGTAGTTATGAATATGTCTTTTAGCTAGTCACTGTGATTAAATTTATAAAATAATTATGCAGGTACTTATTTCATTTTAACAATTGTTTAACGTAAATTAATATACAATTGACAATCTGTGCATATACATATATTCTATAATACAACAAACACTCTTTGAAACACGGACATAGTGTAACAGACATATTTGGTTTTTAGATAAGAAATGGATTTTATTAGAAAATCAAAATCATGAATATTTAAAAAACTGTCATTGAAATGTTTGGCAATATAAGCGACATATTTTTAATGACAAAATGCTTATCGTCGCTTATAATGCTTGCTAATCAGCTTCATATATCATTCATAATTTTATATTAATTGGCATTACAATGAAGTCATCGTAAGTAGTGTAGCTAACGTACAGCGTAGTAACATAACATGAATTTATTTGTTAGTAACGAATGATTATTCCAGGGTGAAAAAGGCGTTAAAGGCGAGAGAGGATTCATGGTAAGACTTTAGTTTCACTTTTCGTTCGATCTAACCGTAACCGACCCCATAGAGTTCCCATAAGCAAACTCCACCTAAGTCGTGTAACCACTAAAATTGCGTATCTGCATACATCAGCATGCTAATGCCCCTACATGTCACAACCTCATCAGAGTTTAGCCGCGGTATCCGCCTCCTTGGTAGGTGTGGCGACTCCAGTCGAACTGCCTTCGGCGCAGGCATCCGACTGCATTTACACAAACCCCATCTAGACACAGACAACCCCACCCCGTACAAACAAAAAGACAAATCATTTGTTTTTATTCATTTATTTTATTTTTTATCTTATTGTTTTGATGTTTTGTTAGCTGTCAGTTAATAACTTTAAATTTAAACTATGTTTGGAATAAATATTTCAATATAGAAACAAGAAACCATCAATAGCGTTGATACAACTAATTATTATTTTACCAAACAAAATTAAGAACATACTTTTTTGTATTGCAGCTTATACATTCTCTGAAGAAGGAATTTTAAATTTAATTGCTAGCTTTAATAATTAAATAAACTGAAAACATAATCATTATTATGAATAGATTAACATCAACTATATTAGACAAACGTACTGATGCGATAGCTTGTGATCCCAGAAATCCATAATTCAGTCCTCCTTTTGCATTCTAGGTTTAAAATGTTATACCGGTTCAAACTCTCTAATCTTAAATTTAACATAAATTATGTAATTGGCGCGTTTTGTTTATTAAACTATTCTACTTAATAATTTACCACATTTTAACCAAAAAATAAAAAAATAAAATTTTCGCGCAAGAAAAACAGTGGTGAATTATTGTGTGAGACACCTTCCTCTTTAAATTGCTTTTTTAATATTTTGTTTCTGACTTGCCAATTCTGAGATTAACTGTCTGCCATGGGACAAGGATTTTTAAAGGACTCAACTTTGGCGCCATCTATAAATTGGATAAAAAGTCAAAAAAATCGACAAAAAGAATTGTTTGTACTCTCGAAAGACTTGAAAATTTTCTTTTTTTAGCCTTCTAATAGGTACTAGTCCCTTCATTTTGATTAATAATATTTTTATATAAATTTTCGTGGTGGCGTGCTTACGACAAACGCAATATTCGAGTTTATCCTTGGTGCCAAATATCCTGGCCACAGTCCTACCTAGCCAAAAGTTACATATTTATTTAATCTGAACTTCTTGATCAATTTGAAATTCTGTGAGCGTGTATCATTCCAAACAGCGCCCTCAGTCCTCTAACTTCACTCTTTCCCTGTTTGCCTCTTCCAGTTCTGTTCCTCACACTCGCTCTTCGCTGTGCAAGGACATAGCACCGGTTTACGTTACATTACGTTACGGTTAGCAAACCTAGTTGCATCGCCTCGCCTCATTAAATATGCATGCCGGGGTCGTGAAGATCTGCAACGACTCTGAGACACGAGACTCGACTCCGGAGTGTAAACCGCACCCCCGCTAACACTGTCTCACTATATGTGAGGCCACGACCCTACTGTTCCGAAATGGGAACGTTGATTTACGATTATAAGTTTGACCCCGCGGATTCTCTAAATTGTTGGTGAACCTTTTTCTTGTCAGAGTTAAGCCCCATTCACAATACGAAATTAGTGGTTATAATATCGTTTACAATACAAAAATTAGTGGTGTAGTTAGTGATTTTGTTGGTAACGTAAAATAAAATAAACACTAGTTTTGGAAGAAACGCTGAGAACGTATTCTTGAAATTCAAAGGTTTTAACATTGTTGCTATGGTTTCAATCATAATTTGTATACGAATTTGTTCGCATGAGTTCAAGAACAGAGCCCTAGATGTCAGTTCAATCTTTATACATTTTTGACAGTTGTATCGGCAGTTATTCGCTTGTTTCATATTGTTTCTTTATAAAAATGGGTGAAGAAATGAATATGATTCAAAATAATAAATGTCTTTGTGACAAAGGAGATCATTTGACATTAAAAATATCAATAAAAAGAACTACTAATATGTAATGGACGAATCTACTATTTTCTGACCATTTTTCGTTTCTATATTTTTAATTATGCGATTGTCATTAACAAGGAAGTTAATAATAAATTATCTGTGTGCCTTTTGCTTGTCACTCAAAAGCATAGATTTCAAATGTCGAAATTAATTCTCGTTTCTGATTGGTAGTTAGACAAAATAGAATTTAACTACTAACTATAAGTTTCTAGCTTGCAAACTCTTGCGTTATAGTTAGAGAGCTAGGGTGCAAAATAATGACTCACTTTTTCCAATGGCAGAAATGGTTTTTTCAATAGATTATGTCTTGATAAACATGAAAAAAAGAAAATTAGATTTGGGACTAGGTGGCAACTATAGATGGCGCCGACATGAGCCCCCCTATACCAGTCCACTTTCAAAGCTTCTGTTACTAATGAGGAACCAGCAATAATTTCTGTCAATCATTTTTTTGTCATGTATTCATCGTGAACAATTAGTCAAACTAATTACAGCCTGTAAAAAATATGTCACACAACACCATAAAAATTACCACTTTGACCGGTTCTGTCGCGCATGCGTAACCGGCCAAAATTTCTGTCTACCATTTTTATTACTTAATTATACCAAAGTCTATAATTTAAACTAAAAATTAGTCTGTAAAAAATATGTTAACAACCAACCTTAAAATCAGCGCATTTACATCGGCGCCATCTATAGTTGCCACCTGGTCCCATATCTAATGTTCTTTTTTCATGTTTATCAAGACATATCTATTGAAAAATCCATTTCTGCCACTGGAAAAAATGAGACATCATTTTGCACCCTAGCTCTCTAACTATTAACTGAAATGAACGCTGGACAGTAAGAAGCTAATTTTGCTGTTGTAAACACTTATTGCTCTCAGCGTTAACTATAAATACTAAATATAACTACTGATTTCGTATTGTGAATGAGGCTTTAGGCTACGAACAGTTCGAACTGAAAATAAGTTTTATTTTTTCAACTACATAATAAAGATCACTTCTCATTCTCATTTTTTATATACAATATATTTTATATATTAAATATGGATGTCTCCCTCAGGTTAGAGATATAACCTATAAATATTTCAAAATACCTATTTGGAAATGATAATTTTTATTATGAAAAATTATACTCCATGCATTATTCATGAATTTCTGTCGTGAAAAGTATTATGATGTTATAATCAATGTAAACATTTTTATTCAAAGAGTTTCCTGCTTTAATATTAATTATTTATTAGATTCCCTTGATGTTAGATTAACAGCAAAAAGTGGGATAACTGGCGGCTATTCTCTGTTCCAGGGAATGTCGGGGGTTCGCGGTTTTCCGGGATTTCCGGTTTGTTTATTTTTAATATTTATTAAAATTCTTCTCATCTTCCGCTGGTGACGGGTCTCTTTTAGTTCATTTTATTTCTCCTCTCGACTTGAACATTTACTCGTTTATGTACACCTAATAGGATCACGTAGAACTGTTATTAACTAAAGTAGTGTATTCATTTTATTAACTGTATTCATTAATTTTGTGTGTTAAATTGTATATGCCAATTAATATATTGTGCTTTATTACATGGTACTAACTAATATGTATATCTTTACTAAACTGCTGAATTAATATGCAAGCTTATACTTGCTATAAAATTGCTGTTTTACGAATAATAATTCTTAAAACATCTTCAAATGCACTAAATACTAACATTTAATAATAACACATAAAACACACACATTTTTATCTGTCGATTATGTGCATTATAAATATATTTTTGTAAATATCTACCTTATTGGTATACCACAGATAAAAATGTTTGTGAAAATGAATAAATTAAAAGAATTATTTATGTTCGCAAATAAATTGTTTAATTTTAATTGGAATAATTTTTTTAAAAACAATATTTGGCTGTAATGTAAATATTCTATTTTTACGCAAATATTTATGGTTACTGTTTTTTGTTAGGGCCCAATTGGTTTAGACGGACCCAAAGGCGACCCGGTAAGTTCATTTTTGAAGTCACATTATTTTTAAAAGAATTATTTGTAATATTTATTTACATTGTTATTCTAATAGGGCAGATCGGGAGAGAAGGGCCAAAAAGGAGATTCGGGCAGTCCAGGATTTGACGTATTCTCCGCTGTCAAAGTAAGTGACATTTGCATTTTTATAACTTATTCCAAAAATTTCAATGAAAACAGTGAAACACACACATATTTTTTAGAATAAACAAAAGTTATTCAAGTTTTTTTCTTCTTTGTTTAGCTTCCTGGAAAGGTGAGAGAATTTGTCGACTTTTAATGTTCACATGTTTTTGTATTTTCTTTCTTTGTTCTAGATGTTTAGTAATTTAAATTCTTTTTAAAAGAATTAAAGCACTAATACTAGTAGGTTTCAAATGTCCTATACTTATTTTCTTATGCCTATGGCGCACTGGTCGAGGAGCATCAATGAGCGTCGAGGAGCTCATCGATGAAACAACAGAACGGACCCGTCATCAATGAAAAATAGAGGGTCCTCTATTTCCATCTAGGAGGGTGGGCTGTCATTTTGGTTTTGCTTTGTGCTAATCTTTCGTGTTTGTATTTTTATCAGTCAGGGTAGGTTCTGTTGTTTCATCGATGAGCTCCTCGACGTTCATTGATGCTCCTCGACCAGTGTGCCATAGGCATTATATAAAAAAATAGTTTCATTCTTTATAAACAACGTGAAATAAAAAATTATGTTAGTGTCTTAATTCTTTTCTGAATCTAAATGTCAAAGTCTTTCTTAGTAGGTTGGTTGGAGTTAATTTGCATGTCCCAAGTTTGTTGGAAATAAGGTATTAATATTGCAGGGGTTAAAGCGTTCGGTGACGACGCTGCGAGGCGGCACGCTGGGCTACGCGGAGATCGTCGCCGTCAAGGTGAGCCAAGCCTCAGGTCCTGCAGCATCATCGTAGACTTGGTGTTGGAATTGACGTTTTACATTTAGCACTAATTACCATTGTTGTTCTTGCTCTTGAACGTTCCTCTTTGTCACCAACGCAGTAGCCGAAGATAAATATGACTACTTGCATTCTTTTTATCTTTTTGCTAGAATATTTAGTTAAATAACTCTTCAATAGAGATCAGTAAAGTCAAACTCAACATCGATGTATCAATGTAGAAGCATGTATGATATATAAATGCTTGCAGAAAGAAAATACATATTTAGGTATGAGGTGTGTGACAAGATTTTGCAAGAAGCAATAGCTGGACGATCTTTGAATTTAGTAATCGATCTCATTATAAAATCTAAACACAAAAAATTATTTGATTTTATAACTTTTATTAAATTAATTACGAGTTACATGTAATAAGTAAGCATAATAGGTAAATTTAGACCAAAATTATATCAAACCTATCAGGTTGAGGTTAATAATATTTGGCCATGATGTAGTTCAGATTCAGACCACGACCACACAATGTCGCGCTTTGAAATCAGTTTTTTTTTTGCTCAGCCCTAGACAGGACAAGTCTGAGTTTGAGATAAGTTTTGTTAAAAGAGTGACTGTGAGTCACTTAAAATGGTTTTTCCATTAAAACATCTCGTAGGTAAAATTAAGGTGAATGATTGAATGATCGACCTAAGAATAGATCAATGAATATAATGGTTAATGATAACTTTGCAAGAATATAGATGAGGCGAAAATATAAAATAAATAAATATATCATCACGCCTTTTATCCATTACTGGGTGTGGCACTGTGCCGAAGCAGATCTCGGTAAGTGATATATTTATGCGCGTGAAGTGCGGTTAATAGTCATCAAATCACGGCTCCCAAAAATGTTAGTGGAGGGAGAGCCACAGGGGTAATTTTAATTTGGTGAAAATTGTTTGTCGGCTGTGGGAATCGAACCGGGGTTCTCAGGATCCACAGGCCGACTTGATACCACTGAACCACTACCCCATAAACAAGACAGAAATGTTTTGTTCAATTTGATGGTAAGATACTTCTGGCATATTAATTGATACGTTATGGACTCATACTACCTTAGTGTAATTAATTGTGACGATACGTATGTATGTATATAGAAAACAGAATACATTATTGTAAATACGTTTGCAAACAACAGTTTGGTTACGTAACTTACTGTCAAACAAAACAGATAATGGTGTAATGTCTTGGCTGTTGCGGTAAACAAAAAAATACTGACGTGACGATAAGTGCTCCACGCTTTGAAAGTTCGTTAAAAACACAACAGAAATTTAGCCTGTAATGTAAATGAGTGTTTTCTTACAGTTCAAAGCAATGCGGATATTAATAATTCAGATAGCTTAAACCGAGGGAAACTAAACTTTGCCCCGTTAATAATTGAAGACGTGGTGCTGTCTTTCTTTTCCGTGAACTTTTTAGCTGCTGCGCGTGCGCGACAAAGAGGAACGAAATGATTTTGTTTATTTCATGATTAACTATTCATTGTTTGTTTTGTAGATCGTCGTTTCGTAGCTCTGTGGGCATGCTAGTTTGGAGATGGTATTTTTTCGTTGTTTTTCATCTATGTGTTCTTCATATTAACCTGTCGTACGATTGTGAAATGAACTATGGGAAAATTTCTAGGGCCTTCAGGAACGGGGGCATAATATATCAGCACAAACCATCATTACTCTTAAAGTGAGTTCGGACGATGAATGACTATTTTTTATCTGATCTGTCTTTCTTTTCAAAATCTCTACTCGGGAAATTTAAATTTCATTCTTCCAGCTTAAATTAAGGCTAGGGTATTATTATCTCAATTTCTTGTTTCAATTTTCATCGTTCTTCGTTTAAATTACTGCTTTTAATCATGTTTATTAAAATTAAATTGAAATGATGCTCTACATTTTCATGAAATCACGTTTCCATGCACGCATTTCACAACTTTTTTTCTCTATCGATATTTGTATTTAAAAAGTCATTACTACATTGCATGTCTATGCAAACTAGTTATTTGCAGTATTAATCATGATTAGTATTTTGCTTTGAGCTAAAAGTACGTTATTAGTTTAAAATGTTTATTCTGCTTTCAAACAAAACAAATTACATACACTTTTATATGAGTATCTACCAATGAACAGCTACTACTCAATTAATTAAGTTTACTTTTTTTTCTATAGTTTATAATAAAATATTGATTATGTCGTATTTTTAAAATATCTTGATACACTTAGCATTATATATTCTTATTACAAATTTAATTTGACAGCTAAAAATACACAGACACATATATCAAAATTTTTTAATACATTTTAACAGTGCAAGTGCACTTGCATAAAATAAACTAATTAAAATTAATTGGATACTACTTTGAGTTTTAAAAGAATTTATCTTACTACACCCAGGACCGGAGTTAAGTATTGCAGGGCCCCTAAGCACAATTTTCTAGAGCCCCACGCCCACAAAATTCACTTTTTAAAATCTAAAAATACACTCATTATCTCTTTAGATACAGAATGAGCACAGAAACGCGAAACATAGAATTTTTAAAATGTTTGGAACTAATCTCTCCTGTACAAGAATTTTAAAAAATACGTTCAAAAAGTTTAAATTTGTTATAATAGCATGTCCGTAGTATTTTAAAAATAAAATGATACATTTTTATCAAAAATCAGATAGCAATGAAAAAAAAAAACAAACTAAACAAAATCTCTTTTTGACAACTCTTTCAATTATTCCGTATCTTAATTGTTGAGCTGCATTGTCAGAGTGAGATATTGTTTAATTTGTTTCATAGTAATCTGATTTTTTATGAAAATGTCACATTTTATTTTTCAAATATCTAGCACACATGCTAATATAACAAATTTAAACTTTGTAAATATAAAATTTAATTTTACACAATTTTTTATTCTTGTACTTTTGTTCTAAAATGTACAGGAGAGCCAATTTTTACACATATTTAAAATCCTACGATCCACATTTCTGTGCACAACCTGTATAATTGATACAAATACATATAAGAAAAAAAAATTACTTACAATGGCGATACTTAAGAAAACTTCCCTGTGAACAGTTCTTTATAATGTAAATATAAAAGTACGATTCATTTCAATTTTTATAAGTTGTAAACAAATGAACAAATTTCATCATTTCATTTTGAGGATAATATATATATTCAGTTACAAAATTTAATATGTATTAAATAAATATTTGGAATAATTAAATATTTGGAATAATTTATTTATTAAATGTGTTTAAAATTAATTTCTGATAAATAAAAATTGTGTAATACAATAAAATATTTAATCAGAAATTAATTTACAGATACAAATATTTTATGATTTTTTTCGGGGCCCCGATGTGTGAGGGCCCTGAGCAATTGTTTATTTTGCTTATACATAAATCCGGCCCTGACCACACCCCGGTTTTCTGATTTCTAAAATTAGATCAGTATTTCCGTTCTCATTTAAATAAGATATTTATCTAACAACAAAACAGAACTACTGTAATATAAAATCGATTTATCAATATTTACTGTAACAAATTAAATTTTTGCTCCAAACGGTAGTTCTTGTAATCCAAATTCGATCAGTCGACGTAATTGGCAAATTGCATGCTCTGCAAAGCTCCGCAGATCACTACAGCATCCCTTATTCGGTTGCATGATCAGTACCTGATTGATGTAGTTCAGCTCGAACCTTGCGCATACATCATTAGCACTGTTAATTGCATGTTCTCCGCATGTCTTCGAACCCGGTACGCTTTGCGTCGTTAGTCATCGCATCAGCCATCAATCTCCTTTATTGATACGCGTACTTGAACGGAAGTTGATAATATTTCTCCGGATTTGTCGCTTGTTTCGTCCAGAGTAAAGATCACTTTAGTTGGATTTTGTTAAATTAGTTGCTGATAAATTGAATTATAAAGTTCGAAGACGAGAGAAATTAGTTTACGGGAGATTGATTGCAGTTGCTGTAAAAAATTCTTGCTAATTTTTAATACACTTTAAGAAATGCTGAAGTTAATATTTTGTAAGTTTAAAGCACCATTCTTTCTAATAACGGATGTTCAATAAGTCTTGGCGTCCTGGGTGCTATGGGCTGTGAAACGCATGTCTGTACTTTACTCATACAATTTAACCTTACACGTCAGCATTTATTTGACATAAATTAAAGTAAAACAATAATTTATTTTTGAACTGTTTTAGAGTTAAATTTTTGTACTGAGGAACAAAAAAAACGTTTATAGTGAAGTCTTATTTTCACAGTAGTCAGCGAAATAAAACGGAATTGCACTTTCCTCATTTTTAATGACGTTTGACATTTTATTTAAGGTTAAATTGTATAAATTATGCACAGACATATGTTTCACAGCCCATAGCCACCCAGGACGCCAAGACATATTAAACACCCGTTATTTTTAATTAAATGTGTCTTTTTTTCCTTTAAACATATGGGATTTTTATATAAGAATAAATTAAAGTAACATTTCTGTCAAATATTTGATTCGATACGGTCAATTAAAATTTTTTTTTATTAAAAATCTCATATTTAAATAGGATAAAAGATGAACTTATTTTCTTCAATTTTGTGATAGGGCGAGCCAGGTGAACCGGGACCACCAGGTCCTCCAGGACCACAAGGTCCTGAAGGACTTCCAGGACACGATGGAAGACAAGGTATTCCGGGAGAAGCTGGACCTACAGGTGAAAAAGGACCACTAGGACCGGCTGGACCTGTTGGACCACCTGGTCAGGATGGTTTAACGGGACCTAAGGTATGTCGAAAAATAATGACTGGTGATTAACTAGTAGCTAACTAAGTATTTATTATCAAACATTCTTTAATTATATATTTCATAGATTATTTTTTGACGTTTTTCAAAATCAATTTATGTTTTATTTATTGACACGTGTGTACGTTTTAACCAATCCTGTTATCATTACATTAAATTTTTATTTAGAAAAAAAATGTACAAGTTGGACGAATCGACTTCAACAGCTAAGTCAAAAAAATAATCAAATTTAAAATAACTCGATTGTATGATAAATTAAAAAATCATTCTCCAGATTCTTTCTCAAATTATTCTTAATTTATTCTCACCTGTTATATTATTACTGAAAATTTTATTCTTTGTTGACAATTAAAAATATAGTTAATCACTCTTAATCATCGTTCATCGTTTGGTTTTTTTTTATTATTATTATTTGGAAATCATTTTAATAGGGTGAAAAAGGTTCTTATGGCTTCATGGGGGCGCCAGGTTATCCAGGATTACCAGGACATATGGGTTTACCAGTGAGCATTGATCTCATTATTATCCTGTTAACATTATTTCACCCATCATTTTATTTTTTGAATATCTAGGGTATTCCAGGACGAAATGGTACGAAAGGAGAACCAGGATTTAATGGATCAAGTGTAAGTTTATTTTTCAGAAATTCATCACTTTCATAATTCTTCTTGTGGTGGATAACAACAAAACTAATATAAGTTTTATGTAGAACATGCTAACACCGTTTTATAATTTCCATGTACCACGTCACTAATTTCATGTAACGTACTAACTAATTGTTCTTCCAGGGAGGAAGAGAGCATGCTCTAACAATTTCCGGTGGGGAGAGGCCGCACGTATATTTTTAACAACTCTGTACTTGTAACTTGAACAATCGCTGAAATTCGAGCGTACGCTATGAGAACATCTTTTGTTTCAGGGCGACAAAGGTGACAAGGGCGAGAGAGGGCTAACGACTACATTAAATGGCGACCAGTTTCCGACGGGCATTATTGAGGGTCCCCCTGGACCGCCAGGACCACCGGGTAACGTACTATTTCAGGACATTATCGCGAATAAAATAAATTACCCAAAAACAGAAAGGATATATCGCGCTTCTTTCTATAATATATGTTGCAAGGGTGCGTTCCAAACCGACCAGTTATTTTTTATTGCGGAGTTTAATGGCTTCGTCAATAAATTTATTTATTTGATCCGATTGCAATTGGATTCGCATTTTGTGGAAATGGAACTATTCATCGTATAGTTTAACTTCCACTTTTATACGACGGCAATTATTTCAACAAGACATTCGACCTTTTTTCAAGATTTAACCAGCTATAAAATTTTACTTTTACGGCTACACAAATGTTAGTTTTTATTTCAATAGTACACTTAGCATTATTCGATGCAAATAAAGATATAAAGGTCAATGAACGTGAAATAATTTTCAAATTCTATTAGATTTATAATGTCAAAAGTATTGTACTTTTGCTGCATATAAATGGGGAGAGATTTTATATGGATCGATGGAATATTATGAGACATAGCGAGTGTTGTGGAAATGAAATGAAGGAGAAGTAAATTGCAATGTTTTTTATGAAAGGACCGGAAGGGCTGCGAGGTGAAAAGGGCGATTCGGGTCCAACGGGGCCACCGGGGGCAACAGGGGAGAAGGGGGCCCGCGGCAGACGCGGCAAGCGGGTAAAGTACCAGAACATTACCTCAAACTCCTGTCCACGTCATCATATCCCTGTCAAATCAAATGTCACTCAGATCGATAATCCTCCACCAGTGAAAACCTAATTCATATCATGACCATGGGTGATGGATTAAACACGTAATCCACCTGCCAAACAAACACTAGAAATTGCATAGCTTCTAAATTATGAAAGAGGAAAATTCACAGCATGAAATGTAGAATTGTTCATGAATGTTCGATTGTACGAAGAGCATGTTTGTTTGCATGTTAAATCAGACCGATTGATTTAGTATTGTTCGTATCTCACTCTCTGATTCAATGCTAATAATCATTATCACTACATGACATAGTATTGAATTTTGCATGTTCTCTTTATGGTTGCAGATTCATTGCATTATATAGTTTAGATAATTTTAATAACCTGTTTTAATTATAAGTTGGTAGACTAATTTTATTAATTTTCTTTTTAAGTACCATATTGTTCACTTATAATTTGTAGAGTCGTCTGTTACACTGCACTAATTTAGCTGTTAACAGCTAATTAACATATTAATTAGCCTAATTTAATTAACGAACTCACTCATTGTGTGTGGTGCACTGCAGCTTCAAGATTTTCTTATGTAAGTATTTTATTTATTTTGATTCTCATTTGTTAATTTCCACATCATTTATAATTCTGTTGTACGTAGGTGTATTTCTATCCGTAGTAATTTGTAATTTGTTTCCATCATCATTTATTCTTATAGTAATGCATCAGTATTGTTCATGTTGTTGTTGTTTGCACTTCGATAAATCTGTCAAATCTTATATCGTGTTGATCGTTGAGGTTAGGTTTAGTTCGGATCGGGTGAAAATAGGGTTAAGTTCGGAAGGTTCTAACACGAAGCTATGCAACTGATAGTGGTTTGGTGTGCGTAGGGACGAGATGGCGAGGCGGTAGAAAGGGGTCTTCCGGGGCTGCCCGGACCGAAAGGCGAGATTGGGGAATCCGGATATAAGGGCGAAAAGGGGGGAAAAGGAGAATCCGGCCTTGCAGGTAGCGACATTACCTTGCATAGCTCAACATTACACCAATAAATTTACATTTTATCTATTTTATCAATGTTTACATAATGGATTTAATGGTATTTGATGATATCTATTATACGGTTAATGATACAACAAAGTTATTTACAATGATAGACGGTCATTGACTTAAATTAATTATCTCTGTATTAATTTGAAGTTCATATCGTAATTTATTGATCATTAACTTTGTAATATCATATTTCGATTTCGCATTGATTGTAATTTCAGGAAAATTTCTAAATTTCATTTCCACAGCACTCAAAGCAAAATGTAACAAATGTGGTTAAGACTGAAAAAGTAATATTTTGTATAATTCACTTAGGACCTAAGGGCGATCTTGGTCTAATGGGACCAGTAGGAGAACAGGGACAAAACGGGGAACCTGGACCACAAGGGCCTCCCGGATTACCTGTACGTAACTCTTTCCCCTGGTATATTCTGATAGTTTTCTAAATTTCTTTGGTGACAAAATTTAGGGTCAATCTGGACCTAAAGGAGAAAAAGGTGACTATGGAGACATCGGTCCTCCTGGTCTGATGGGTCCTCCTGGATTACCAGGACCTCCCGGCTATCCTGGACAAAAGGGAGACAAGGGCGACAAAGGAGAATCGGTAATATTTTGTTAAATTCTACTTATGACTTAACTTGTTTATTTGTTATTTTTATGCTAAACGATAAGGAAAGGTATGCTCGAACCACCGTTCACGTTTAGCGATAATCGATATTAAAAATGTAGAAAATAGACAGGAAATAAAAATGACGAAAAGGAAATATCAATTTCCTGTATATAATATAAATTATCGTATTTGCTTCCACAAACGTTTGCTAAAAATAAACTTGTTCAATTTGTTGATTGTAAATTCTTTTAGCTTTCAAAAGAATTTATTCAGCTTATTTTTGCAACACGCGACAGATCGCATGAAATTCGCAATATTAATATTCTTTTATCAAAACATTATTATAGAAATATAAATCAAGTGAAGTATATTTAAAATTTGAATTATTATATCGAATAAATAGAATTGTATCGCATGATATTAACTGCATTTTCTTTCTTTTTTTGGCTCTCGCTTTGGACTGCAGAAATACAAAAAACTTAGACGACGACAGGTAAATATTTATATATTTTATATTTAAACTCTTGCTATGATACGTAATAAAATGCTATTTATAGTTTTATTGTCTCTAAAGTTTAAAGAGCTTTGTTGAATATGTTTCTGTAAATAACAGCTTGTAACTGCATGTCACGGGATATTTTTTGTAAACTTTATATTTTTTTTATTTTTCGTATACTGTTCCAGGGTGACGGCACCGGGGAAACACTGGGCATGGGCGGCGAAGTCGTAAGTTTATTTACAAAACATTTTTATTTAAAAAGGTGTATTTGCAACATTTCCAGAATTAGTTTTATTTATTTCAATTCTCCATGCAATATTTAATCACATGTTATTACATTATGATATATTTTTATATTTTTCTTGTGTGATATTAAATATCCATTTTCTTTTTAATAGTACGAAATTCAAACAACAATAATATTATTTGAACAGTTTTATCTAATTATATATAATATAAACACATAAAAGCAATAGTTACTTGTAGTAATAAATTAAATATTGTCAAAAGTTAATAAATTCAAATATCTTTTTACTTTGAAAAGATGTTAAATGTGATTGACAATATTTTAAGTTATTTATTAATTTAAATAAATAATGTTAGATTGTGGGACCACCGGGGCCCCCAGGACCAGCAGGAATCCCAGGATTACAAGGTCCCCCAGGAATAAAGGGAGACCGAGGCAATGATGGAGTCAAAGGAGAGGCAGTAAGCTTTAATCTTTGAGTTTCGGTCTAATTATACTGATTATCCTAATAATTTCAGGGTGAGAAGGGGTCGAAGGGTGATCCAGGACCAATGGGATTACCAGTAAGTTGCTTATACTCTATTTCTATTTCAATTTTTTATTTATTACTGAATATAACTTACGTTCTATTTACTGCATGTTATGATTATTTTATTTTTTATAAAATTCATAAGACGTGTACGCTACAACTGTTAATTAGGCCTGTTTTCTCTTGAGGCGCCGTGTAAAAATTCTAATATCTAAGGGCGACGTGATCCAAAAAAGTTTTGAAACCACGGAATTAGACCTTTGGGCACAATACGTAGCGTTGAAAATTATCATATTTTCATTTTATAATTTATATATGTAAAAAATGTTCGTAGATAGATCATTGAATAGTTACTCATTGTAAAGATAATTCATCAGAACTGAACAAAATTTAATATATAATGAGGCTTTAAACATGACAATACTATTGTCAAAATATTTTCATTTATTTTCTGCTCGCGACATTATTTTTCTATGCTCTAACAACAGAAAGACAGATCGAACATTTTCGGTTTTATGTTTCATTTAATATTTTATTTCAAAAATACTTCCAATATACAATTAATTAGGAAAATGAAAAAATAAAAATTTACAAATGAAAATCAAAATTTCAAAGTTAAGCTTCTTTAAGAAAGATATTTTAATAAACATATAATTGAACTGCAAAGTAGATAATTTACAAAGCTATGGTTCCCTACTAGCTGTACAGTATAGCGGGGTTGGTGGGAGTATGTGACGTCACTGCGCAAACCGAACGTGTTTTGGCAATGTGTGATCTGTCATTTATCGTTCGGCCATTTTATTTACTTTTCTCTGTTTTAAAATGAATGTTAAAATATATGTTGTGCTGGTGTAAGATGAGTGTGGTAATGTGTGATTTCTGGGTGCATTTTAGGGCCCGATGGGCCTTCGCGGAGAAACTGGACGAACGGGTGATATCGGAAAACCAGGTGCCATGGTAAGGAACAAACATTTTCTGACATAAGTGACCACTGTTTTAGATGGACGTTTTGGATGTTAATTGTAACGAATTAACAGTTTTCTCAATATAACATTTTTTCTCTTTTTTACACTAGCATTTTTAATATAATATAGTTGTGTACATATAACAAAGACATTCGCAGCAATTTTTGTACATTAACATGCTATCTACTTATGTTATTTATTTATTAATTCTACAGTAATAAATGATCTAAACATGTCCTTGTTATATGTATCATTTATTTTTGTAGTAACAACATAATTTGTTTACAACGAAAAGTTACTTAGTCAGTTTTCAAGTACTTTATACAACAATATACTTTTTTAATTATTTTAACAATTTTTAGAAATTTTACTAATATGTGTCTGTATTTCGAAAGTTTTGTTTTAATTGCTATTATATTGTTTTAATATAATTTTGTTATAATAATAAAATTCCAAAAGTTATATATTTATCAAAATAGAAAAAAGGTATATTTCTGTGCCATAATTTAACAGAATATCAAAATGTAAGGAATTACAGTGTACCTACTACCTACTACTTACATGATTGTTTAAATTCTATTAACTTATTTGTTTGAATTCGGAATTGAAATTTATGATTTGTTTAACGTAATGAATAACTACGTAACGCAAATTAAAATGTATTTATGATAGATATTATTTTACATGTAACTGTATTTATATTAAAACATTAGACATGTGCAAGAAAAACGAATCACAGATTAAGAATTAAGACGTATGAATGGAAGCTTAGTTTAAGTTTATTTTAAGTTTTTCATTATTCTTGCACACTTCTAATTTGTACTTGACGTTCAATTGTACCTAAAACAGATTTGTTTATTTTAATATTAAAAGTAAAATTACAAACTGCATACACATATAATTTTATATGAAAATACTACGAGAACAACAGTTCTAATTTGTATTGCCTAAGAACACTCCATTTTTTGACAGTGCATAAGTCGTAGTAAGATATCTACTTCAATAATATGTGATAAGTGTTTATATCATAGATAGTTCAAATGTAAAAAACAGTATTCAATTTTGTAATGCCTCTAGAGATAAAAAGTATTTGCGTAAAACAATATACATACTAATAATAACTGTATACAATATGGTACTTAAATAATGAAGATATTGCTCCATAATGAAAACATGAAATGACTGATATTTTGTCATATAATATAAGCGCATATTTGACGGGCATTTTTATGATTATCAGTGAATGTATATGTGTCCATGTAAAATGCATTAGATATCGTTTATATTATGTGACTTTATTCTAGAGTTTAGCGAGTTGAAGTCCAACTCGGAATTATGTAAAATAATTTATTAAAATTACTATAAGCGTCGGTGTATTCATGACATGTACGAAAATAAATGTATGTGCATGTGCTGTATATTACAAGCTTGCGTTATGGCTGTTTGACTGTTACTGCCTGCTCTCCTGACATTGTTCACAGATTTTTGGCCGTATTGTGCTTTCTGCCTGCGGTCATTTTGTTTTTTGTTGGCGGAATCGCTACCGGTGCATCGCAGGATCAACCAACAAACAAACAAACAAACTCAGAAACTCAAACACCATCCGGACCCTTGTTCTATTTAACCTCACTTCTCCAAATTTAAATTCATTAATAGACGGTGTTAATCAACTCTCTCCCAACCTCAACATAGTGCATGTTGGTTTCATAATCGTTATGCACAAAGCAGTTTAACATTATGTCGAAACAGTTAACATTGTTGATAGAAACTATCTGTTTTTACTATTTTTTGAACATGTTTTATTTTATTTCAATTTCTCCTTCACAGGGTCCTCCTGGTCTTGATGGCATGAAGGTAAGATACTGTTTTATTTATACTTCAGATACACAAAATACTAAACTATTTTTAAAATGCTCTATTAATTTTTGAACTAGAATATTTGTAGTTTTTATAATTACTGTGTAGGGAGCGCAAGGCGAACCTGGAAATAAAGGAGAACGAGGAGATCCTGGTCTACCTGTAAGTCTTAAATCTACTTCTAACAAATAACTAACTTATTAACAATCATAATTTATTTTAGGGCACTGATGGAATTCCTGGTTCTGAGGTACTATAACAAATCTAATCAACTAATCTCTACTTAACAATACTATCTATAATACACAAAAGTGAACATTAACAATACGACACTTTATATACATAATTTAACAAATGTATATTGATAATATTGTTAATATTTTAGGGGCCAAAAGGAGAGAAAGGCTTAAAAGGGGAACCAGTAAGTAAATCTTGCATATTAATACAAAAATTCTTTGTCTTGCCTAAACAAAAAATAGTAAAAACAGTTACCAATATTTATTGTATTCTAAAAAATGTTGTATTTATTTAAATAAATGATTGTAACTAAAAGTTAACAATGTGTATTCTCCAAGAAAGAATTTTTGTAGAATTAAAGCTGCGTTTACATTTGTTTGAATAGATCATTTATCTTCGTTTATTTTAGGGTCCGGTAGGAAAACGCGGCCGTAAAGGCGACAAAGGTGATAAAGGAGACCAGGGCGTCCCAGGACTGGACGCTCCGTGTCCGCTGGGACCCGATGGTCTTCCATTACCCGGTTGCGGCTGGCGAGGGCCTAAGGTACGGTACACCTCGTTATCGAACTAAAATCACACTAAATGCGACGTAACGTAATAACGACCACAGAATTTACTCAGAAAAATAGTTCACGTTTTAGTCCCGCGTCGAATTCTATAAACCTCATATGTTTTGAACTGTTATAAGAAATAACTTTGATTTATTCGTACTTAAATTACAAATACTTAAACGAATTTTTTAGTAATTTTAAGATATGCCTATTGTAGATAAAATTATACTATATTGTATATAAGTATTGTAATGTATCATATTACAATATGAGATGGGAACAAAATTTGAACGAGACTGTAGGCTGTGAATCGAATATTGTACAATATATTACAATACGTATATCATACAATGTTTTACCTAATTTCATGATGGAAAAATGACATTTGTGATCTGCAATTAATTGCGTTTCTAATATTCTGCAATTGTTCTCTTTCGTCTCCAAATGAGGTTCGAAAAGTTTATTTTTTTATTGATTGTAAAAAAATGTAATTTGTGTTTTTTAGTCAAATGCAAACAAATTTGAATTTTCTTTCATCTTAAATTTTACCATTTATAGATTTCGCAACTTCCACCTGTCTATTTGCTCGTTTCAAATACAATATGCATATTCATAGACATAAATTTATAGAAAAATATTGTACTGAATCTGGTATATATATTTAATACAGATGAAAATATGAATTAAAACGATAACTAAATATGTTTTAAACGCACATAATATTTGTCGCTTTAACATCCTAAAATAAATACATAATTCCTAACAAGCTTTCGCTTCTGTAATCCAGTGTTCTTGGTGCAAACTAATAATAATTTTTAGGACTTCTTCGCTGGAGCTACCACTCCAGGTTCAGACAATTACAACAACTATAGTCCAGAAGTGACAGACGAGGCTGGACCAGAAGATGACTACGAGCCGGGAGACAACGAAGAAGAGGATGAATATCCAGAATACCCTGAACAGGGTAACTCTGCAGGAGTTGGAGCATCTGCTTCGGCCATTTAACATTTGCTGTTTGCTGTTGCAACTTACTTGTGTGTCTAACTTACACTAACGAATTTTCTTTCTATACATATTAGTATATGTTTCATATTTAAAAGGTAAATTATTCAAACATTCTATCCCGTTGTTTGCGAAGTGACAACGTCAAAAGAAAATTTTATAAATTTGTTTATCATCTTGTAACTTGTAATAAAATGGTCACGTTAAATGTCATAAGGAAGAACTCAAGAGCACAAAAAAATCTGTCTTCTCGTGGTAATATCATTTCGTAAGAAACGGCGGTAGTCGATAGAATTATGTATTTTGTTAATAATGATTTTCTTTATTTGCAGACATAAAAGCGGGATTGCATAACATTTATGTGACAGACTTTTACAACAAAATGAAAAACTTTAAGAAGTACTTAGTGTGAAGTGACTAACAGTGTAAATAATTAATACGTGTCTTAATTTATGTATATTTGTAGAAAATATTTATAAACGAACATTTCTTAGTTTTTAAAGAACAGTTGATATAAAATAGTAAGAAATGTATAATAGTTACGAAATGCTGGAAATGAATTTGCGTAAGCTTTACATAAATGAATTCCTAATAATATATTGTTCTTGTAGTTAATTAAAATTCATTTCACAGCTTTTCAAATAATAAAATTATTATTTTAAGTGTTTTTACTGATTATTAAATTGATTAAGGAAAATCAAAACATACGTTATCATAGCAAGTAAGGAAAAATATAAATTTAAGAAGTTACGTGTTCATGTTAAATAAAATTATTATAGAACTATGCTTGCGTAATTCATAAATAATTCCTGTATGTTATATTTACATGTAAGTGATGTATAAAATTATACAAAATTGTAATAATTTGTCGGTACCTACCTACTGTTCTCATCTATTATTAAATTTAATATAATGATGTATATATTATTTTATAAAATAGCTATTATAAATTTACTGTTTTATAAAGTAATTTTGTGTAAAAATAAATTGTAAGTTATGACTTTTTATACATGGCTTTTTAAATTTAATTATTCAGGTGAGATAATACTTAATTTCTACTTGATACGTAAGTAATAGCTGTTCTAATAAACATTATTATTTGACAATTAGTTTTCAATCGCGAAACTAACTTAATAATTCGTACTAAAATCTATTTGCAACATTGTAAACGGTACAAATTAATTTCAAAACGTTCGACCTATAGGTAAACGTAGTAGAGTTAGATTTTATGATCTGATCGTATGTAAATATAGTAGAGTTAGAGCTATACTATTGTGTGTAGACAAAGTAGACAGTAGAGTTTAATTCCTTGAGTATAAACGTATTTATACTTAATTACGAGCTAAACGTGGATTGGAAACGTAATAAAATTTAGTTTCTGAAAGTGCCGCAACTGAACGAACTCAAATCCTTTCGATCTTTTCTAACCTAATAAAAGTTCCGGCCAGGTGTGCGACATTTTATATAAAATAAGCAAAAATGAGCACAATATCAGATGCCGAAGGACCTCAACTTCATCAAATTGATTTAACAACCTTAAATATACCTCAGTTACGGCAATTGAAGCAACAAATAGATCAGGTAATATAAATCATTGGTTGTACTTTATGTGATACTCATATAGGTTATTTTTCAGGAATTAAATATATTCCAAGATTCTCTACAAACATTAAAGATTGCACAGACCAAATTCCAAAATTCAGGAGAAAGTCTACAGGACATTACACCTGAATCAAAAGGAAAGTCTATTCTTGTACCACTCACAGGATCTGTATCCTTTTTAGGCAATTATATCCCTTATATGTAATATGTTGTTTCTTCTAATCCTTAACTGAAAATTAGATGTATGTTCCAGGAAAATTAGCTGATTCAAGTAATGTACTTATAGATATTGGAACTGGGTATTTCGTTGAAAAGGTTAATTTCTTTTTAAAATTACACCTACTCATTACTGGGTGTTGAATTCTTTGCCTTTTAATAATGAGTGTCTATATTAATAAATATTTTGTTTAGAATACTGGTGAAGCAAAAGATTACTTTAAACGAAAAACTGCATTTGTCACTGACCAAATGGAGAAGATTCAAATAATGTTACTTAAGAAAAGTAAAATTCGAGATGCTATTATTGATGTTATGGAAATGAAGATGCAATCACAAGGAGCCGCACAAAGTTGAACGAAAAACGAAATAAATTATTTAAAACTTCAAAGTTATTTATTTTGCGCATTTTTAATAACATAGCTTTACCACTATGGTCTTTTCTAAATATAGACTTATTTAAGTTTGTTTTTTTCATGAGATCTTATATGTAAAAATCAAAATAATAAAACTAATTTGTAATTAAACAATTATAAATAATTTATTCAAATAATATTGTACGATACAAAGTAATAATAACAACGATTACATTATAATACAATTTGTAATAGGTTGTTGCTTAGATGTTCTTAATTCTTTGCCGGCCTCGAAGTCTGTAACTATGTTGGAAACATCTTGAAAATCGGGAAATGCCATCGTGTTCAGTTTTGAATGTACTAATGTATCGTTAATCTTCACTTCAAATGAAGCTTAAAATATGTAAAATTTTATTGGTATAAATATTTACAATGTTGTATTTATTGTACCTCGTCGGCCTTCATGTCCCGTTAGATTTATATTGGAATTATTTAGTAGGACTTGTCTCATTTCCTCAAATTTTGTGGCATACCCACAAGTACCACTACAAAAAGCAAGGTTAGTTTTAACAAACAAAACAGCAATTTGTTTATAAAGACATTTCGTACCAGTATTCAACTTCTACATTTACGACCATTTTTGTGTTATTATGTAATTTCTAATAATTAATTTTAAAATTTTTAGCTAGCAATACAAGAACTACAGCCCTTAGACCAAAACAAACATTTGACGTTTCTACGTGCAGTGAACAACTGTCAATTTCAAAGGTTTATTAAAAATTATTGTATGTGTATGTTATTGTGATAAGAAATGATAAAACGGAATTTTATGAGGCCTTGACGTGATTTTCGCGCAGACGCTCAGTGTCAGACGTGGGAGGTGCTGCTACACAAGTCAGCTGTTCCGGTAGTACGACTCACTGCTGGTTCATCAAAATGTTTGCGGCCGTTCCTCGATCTCTGGTGTGAGTACCTTCTATTATTATTTGCTAATTGCACACAATTAATTTTTTACACATTCCTACACTATATACAGTATACTTTAGTTTTACGTCTATGTTGTACTTTGACGTAATTACTGTTTGTGTTGCTGTTACATCAGGTGTACCCGAAAATAGCGCGAGAGTAGCTGGATCAATATAATAGGAAATAGAACCGTCACAATGCTTCCTTAATTTTTTTTTTGCGTGTTCCATTTCCAATAAAATGGAATATGGACTAACATTTGTTTAATATATTTGTTTTCATTTATAACAATTACTTTGTTAATTTCTTTTGTCGTAATGTGGTGTCCGGCATATTTGGATTATTTGGTATACAATAGAATATTTTTGTTATGCAATATCGTGTAGAAAATTAATAGTATAGTAGCCTGTTCATAAAGGAAAAATTAGATAAATGTTAAAATTCTCAGTAACAATAAAGTAAGTACAATGCGCAGCAATGTTACAGATTAATTACATGTTTCAATGTGTACACAGCATATTTCCCTTCGTAGAAATAAAAATTACGACACTTGCTTACGGTCATTTAACTTATTAGCTGTGGCTGTGACTAATGTAGTTTATTTTATTTAGCGTGCAATATTTCATTCAAATCATAAACATTAACAGCCATATTCTCAAAAGAGTTTTAGCTAAAATCTAGCTAATCCTGAATTTTGAATTTGTCAAATTAAGATAAACCATATTCCCAAAAAAGTTTAAATAAACTTTAATATAATCTTCTTACCATTTAGTTTACGGAAAGTGAATTGAATTAATTTTTTAAGTCGGACTAGCGTAATACTAGCTAATACAAAATTTAGGATTAGGTAATTTTTTTTTGAGAATCTGACTGTAAATTTTGCATTTGAAAAATACAATAACTTGTTTAAATAAACTATAACTATTGAGGTCCACTGGCTTATTCCTGCTTCCTTTTTACGTACGTAATGTTAATAAATACGACCTACTAAACAATTATGTAAAGTGTAAATTAACACTTTAGCACAGTCTGTAATACAAATCCGTTTTGTAAATAATTGATTACTTACAAAAATATTTATATTTAATATTTTCAAGAATGTAATAATTTCCGTTTCCTGTTAGAAAAAATGTAGATATATTTATAATTAAATGTTATACACTTCGGCAAACACGAAGCAACGGATTGACACCATTTGAATTCTGCGAATCAAGGAAATTACTATAACGGCATATTTTATATGCAAAAAATGTTTATTAGGTCATGTGGCACCATACGAACCGCAGCCTGGAACAAACAAGCTGTCCTTGGTGCTCTGTACAAACTACAGGGCTCCGAAAACACAAATGTCAATGCCATTCGGGAATATCATGATGTAATGGGTGATGTAATTTGCCCATCGCAAGTGATGGGCATCAGTCATCTGCGCGACCCCCGTTTAAATAAGGTAATGATGTTACAATTATGTACATTACCTTTAATATTGCAGCAAGCTTAATGTAAAGAATTTCGCATTCGTTGCAACATTTTTCTCAAGTATTTTATCTACATACTTCATTGATAAAACTTATTGTTCTAATTTATTTCCCACTTATTTCAAAATCCCGATAAGATTTTATAGAATTATCTGCAAACATTTTTCATTGCAAGTATTTTATCTGTATTACTGATAGTCTTATTGTTCTTTTTTTTAAATCTGATAAACAAGAGAATTTTAAGAATCATGTGTGAAATAATTTCATTTCAAGTATTTTAACTGTATTATTTTTTATTTGTTTACCACGTGACTTAAATACCTAATAAATAAGAGCATTTAGAGTTTCGAGTATTATCTGTAATATTATTTCACTGTAATATGAGAAAGAAATTCTTATCATAAATTTTATTTCAACGCCCCTTAGTAACAGAGTAAATGTTATTATAAAAAATGTAAATATTTACAAATGATTTTATCAGGGTTTGGGATTCACATTCGAAGAGCGTCAAGTTCTTGGTATTCATGGATTGATGCCTCCCAGGTATAAAAGTCAGGATGAACAACTCGAATTATGTAGACTTTCCATTTCAAGATATCAGGAAGATCTAAATAAATACTTATATCTCGTGGAATTACAAGTTAGTAATAAAAAAATCTTATTAATATAATTATATTTACTTATGAAATTCTGAACAGGACCGTAATGAAAAATTATTCTTCCGTCTTTTGTCGGAAAATGTAGAACAAATGATGCCAATTGTCTACACTCCAACTGTAGGCTTGGCTTGTCAGAAATTTGGTTTGATCTACCGAAGACCCAGAGGTCTTTTTATCACGAGTAACGACCGTGGACATATATATGATGTCATCAAGAACTGGTAATTCTATAGATAATAAATTATTCAAAATATGATACTAAATATGTAAATTTTTAATAAACTTAGGCCAGAAGCTGATGTTCGTTGCATCGTAGTTACCGACGGTGAGCGTATCTTAGGTTTGGGTGACCTCGGAGCTTGTGGTATGGGTATCCCAGTAGGCAAACTTGCCTTGTATACCGCTTTAGCTGGTATTAAACCCCATCAATGCTTACCGATTACCCTTGATGTCGGAACGAATAACCAAGTATTATTTATTTAAACTTAAAATTCAAAATCTGAATCCTGTAACTTATTTATTTTTTTAGAGTCTTCTCGAAGATCCTTTGTATGTAGGTCTGCGACATAAACGCATAACCGGTAAAGCATACGACGACTTCGTCGACGAATTCATGGCAGGAGTTGTCAAACGCTACGGCCAAAACACTCTTATTCAGTTTGAAGATTTTGGCAACCACAACGCTTTTCGCTTCATGGATAAATACAAGCAGTCCTATTGCACATTTAATGACGACATCCAGGGTACTGCTAGTGTGGCAGTAGCTGGCATGATGGCTTCTTGCCGGGTCACTGAGAAGAAAAAGGTCTCTGACCACACTTTTTGTTTCTTGGGAGCCGGCGAAGCTGCTCTTGGTATTGCTAATTTGACTGTAAGTGCAATGACTCAAGAAGGCTTAAGCGTAGAACAAGCTAGGAATAGGATCTGGATGATGGACATTGATGGTCTTCTCACGAAAGGAAGACCAGAAGGAAAATTAGATGGACATAAAGCAGATTATGCCAAAGAACATCCAGTGTGCAAGAGTCTTGCTGCTCTTGTGAAAGAAATAAAACCGTCAGTATTGATTGGTGCCTCAGCTGCTGGTGGAGCCTTTACTCCTGAAATTCTCCAAGCAATGGGTTCATTTAATAAGAAACCTATTATTTTTGCTCTTAGCAATCCTACGAGTAAAGCTGAATGTACTGCTGAAGCTGCTTATAGCAATACAGAAGTAATAACAATTTTTAAGCATTTTGAAAAACAATTTGAAACGTTCTAATTTTTAGGGTCGGTGCATATTTTGCAGTGGATCACCTTTTGGAACCGTCGAATACAAGGGCAAAATATTCAAGCCTGGCCAGGGTAACAACGCATACATTTTTCCAGGTGTTGCTCTAGGAGTCGTTGCCACCGGTATGCATCATATTGAAGATGAGGTGTTCTTGATCTCTGCGCAAGAACTTGCCAAAATGGTAACCGATGATGATATCAACATGGGTAGTTTATATCCACCTCTAAGTAAAATCAAAGAAGCATCTATTAAAATTGCTATGAGAATTACGACATATGCTTACGAAAAAGGTTAGCTGCTATATAAATTTAAGAATATACGTTTTAATAATTTGATTTGTAGGATATGCCACTGTTTACCCAGAACCTCATGATAAGAAAAAATACATTGAAGATCAACTCTACAATTACAACTACGAGTCATCGATGCCCATCACGTGGTCGTGGTCTGAACCACCTCCCATTAAAACGAGACCTATGGAACCCATAAAACTCGATCACAAAAAGTAAAAAAAGGTATGATAGATAATAAGTTTTACAAAATATCGTGTATGTTGCAGCTTGCTGTAATTGTTTACTACAATGGTGAAAATGTTGAATATTTATGGTACTTGTTTTTAAACTTCAGTGACAGTACAAAATCTGGAAAAGTATTGTTTTATTATTGACGTATCGTCGGATTTTATGTTGCCATTATTTATTTTAGTTTTATTTGTGCATGTATAAAATGTTTAAGATTAAACATGCATTTTTCGTACTTATACTTTAAAGTCATTTGACTGTTGATAAAATCATATTTGCCTAGCAAGTATTTTTATTTATTTTTAAATTGTATTATTTAACTATTAATTGACGTGTTATCAATAGTATTATTTATTCAGTATACTTTATGAACTAGAACTCATTATTACAATATTTTATTAAGCAATGGTACCTATTTAATAGGTAAGTAATAAATTGATAACAGAAATATAATTTCATTCACTAGTTAAATAGCAATAAAATGTTGTTACCAAGTTTAGTGATTTTCATGAACTGTGAATAAATATATTAATTTATTTAATTTTTAAACAATTGTGTTTTGTCTTTGATTGTAACCATGATTAATAAAACAATATATTACAACTGTTATTACTGTCGCCAGTCATTGCAGAAACTTCAGCGTATGTCATCAGTTCAGTCAATGAAATATGTAATTCAAGCAGATTTGTTTGAAGCCCGCAACCAACATGCCGGTCGTGGAAGTGAGTGTGTGAGTAACTTAATATTTTGAATTATATATTTTTCACTCTCGGATTTGCTCTATTTTCTCTGCAAACGCGGTCGAAGTGATTGTACATGATATACCGTATGAATTCAAACAAATTTATGATCAAACTAGAGAAGGACATTGTAAAATAGTTCCAACTTCTTCACTTAATATTCAGTAGAAGTCGAAGCATAACATTGTCTGTTCATTTCTATATTTAACTTTGACTGATGCGTGCGTGATGCAAAAATGGGAAACTCTGCAGCAGTTGCAAAGTTTTGTTTCCAAAAAGTTGAGGAGGACGTTACTGTCATCAAAATAAAGTACGTATTTTATTGATTGCTTCTTTGCTAAATTAGTTACTTGCTTGCACGCACACTGATAAATATTACAATACAATTTAGATCAACACGTAGATAGCTTTGATTTTGAATGATAGCATTTAGTAACAGTTTATAAATATTTGCGATAATTATGAGTATGTAATAATAGTATTTGTTTTAACTCCTATCATATTTAGTGATTGTTCTTTTAAAATAATCAATATATGAAAATATTTTTTATCAAAATTCTTCGAAGTACAAAAATTTTGTCGATATCTCTAACTACATTTATGTCATTCAATATATTATAATTAATGCGCAACTGCAAAAATCTATATACTTATCATATCTATCGGCACCTATTTTATGTAAATATTCATGTTAATTTATGTTACATTTGTTATCATTTTATAAAACAAAATTCTGTCAAAGGGTAGTTAGTTACTGTCAAAATAGAATTCTTTCATCTTTAAGGCAATATATACCAAAAATAGTCTGTCTTGAATTATTTAAATGAATTGATTATTAGTATAACAAGTTAAAATGAGTAAATCAATAAAACAAAAAATTGTGATTACAAATGTAATAAACTTGGTCCAGTACTCGACAGTTCCAAATGTTCAGAGGTAAATTTTGGACATTTAAAAATAATTACATTTTGTTAAAGATAACAAGGTAATGTCTTATATTTTGTATTTGTTGATAGTAAATATTTATAGTGAGTATCTTATTAGCGAATTATTAACATTCTTGGCGTCATCATTTTAAAACATGATTATTTTATAAGGTCTTTGACAATTCACTGTCACTGGCTGTCTAGCCGTAATTTGTACTTTGGACATTCATGTTCAATGTTTGTTATTATTACTATCGATTCCTTTTCTTGTATTTGCATTTAATTCCTAGAATTTGATAACCTACACAACAAGATCGGACATATATTTTGTATAAATACAACGCTCGCAATATTTATTTCATTAGTTTATTAGTTGCATAGATTACAAGTTTACAGCGCTACAATGGGTAAACTTAACGTGTAAGTATATCCGGTTTTGGTTTTACGGTTCGGTGCGAATCCTTGAGAAACGAATAGTTCAAGCATTAAATTTGACTTCAATTATTTTGATTACAGTTAAATTAAATAATTACAATACAATAAAAGTAGTGAAAACTTTCACAGCAGAATCATTAATTAATGGTTATGTACTAACTATTAAATTATTTGTATAGTTATCATAAAATAAGTCAACTAGCATTTTTACGATTTATTGATCATAAAGTGGCCGATATACAGTTCTTTCCGGTAATCATCATGACATTTAAAAATGACAACACGCCTCCTATACCCCTCTATTACGTTCAACTGTGACGTCGCTCACACCATAACGCGCGACTTTTGTACATGCGCGGTTTGAACACGCACCTGAGAGCGCCGGCCCTCACGATAATATAACTGACAGTTGTGTATGTTCAGGAGTCGAGTTGCAGACGCCGACGTCAGTGTTCAAGGCCCGAAACTCTGTCGCAATACTACCAAAGCCATGCAGAAAGATCGTCTAGGACAATGGGGCAACGGTGACAACAGTTGCCCTGGCTTGATGCGGGGACTGGATCGCCTTAGAGACCCCGGTCTCAACAAGGTAACGCATTATATTTTTTCATTGTTATTGCAAGAAACCTGATTGTTGAATCAGCTGACTGAATGAGCAAAATGTCATTCCTTTTATATATAACCCACTTTCACTGCACATGCCAAACAAAACAATTAAATTCTCGACGTAATATTTATTTCATATGCTGTATATCAGCCGGTAAAGTGCACTTGTCTATTCTATTTAAATTGTCAGTTTGCCAAGGACTAGTTCGCTACCATAGCGGCATGTAAATTCATTGTCAATAGTTCTTGAGGTCAAAATTATCTAATATAGAAGATTCCCCAATGACGTGCACTTTGACTGTTACTTCTACAACTATTTTGCAATGTCATGGATTCGCTGTATGTAATAATAACAAAACCATTTGCTCAAAAAAAGAAAAGAAACAATAGTCTGTTACTAGGCAACAAACAAAACTCCATTTTCTTTGTTAAAATATACTGATTTCTTCGAAATTAATCAATTAAACTGACATACATCATTGTTATTGAATAACAGTAATATACAGGAATATTAGCAATAAATTTACCTTACATCAAGTAGAATGTAGGACAAGTTATTTCCTTCTAAAACGTATATCGATTCGACGCTAGGCGTCGTTAAAAGCAGTTCAGTCCGCGTGTACCATGTGGCGACGTCTTCCAAGCTCCAGTTTCAAATCTCAGTGCAGTCTTACCTAGATTTTTCTCCGACGCTGTGAAGTGTTTTGTAAATTATTTACAGTAGTAAACTAATACGAGATAAAACCAATTTTATCTGTGGTAAATTAAAAATAAACTTCCAAAGATAATGTATTATCATCAATTTAAAAAGGAAATAAATTTCCGTGATAAATAGTAAAACATAGTAGAGAAATGATTGGACCAACTCGATGATGACAATGACGATGGAGCCAGGACGTAATTGGTGGGAATTAACACCTGTTAAACAAAAACCCGCGATTCCAGAGTGTCTTGTTGCAATAGATGGATCGGTATTGTTGCTGTTTAATTATTAATTTCACTTCCTGTAGCTATATATTTGCACTGATATGAGGCATAACGTACTTATCAATTCTAATGAAAACATGTTAGAACCGTGCTTAACGAATTATTTGCGATAACAAATAGTTTTAATGATATTTTTTTCATGTAGTGACGTTTGTTTGATTTCTGTTTTTTTGCACTTCAGACGTCAGGTGATGTATTGATATTTGCAAAGTATTTTAGGACTTTATAAAATATTGACTTTGCAATTAATGCTAATTTAGATTGTTTATTTAACTTAATAAAGTTTATTGTTATATAACACGTGTAGACAGAAACCACACATATAATTGTCTCAGAAACGAAATTAATATTCATACGTGATTGTATTTTGTAATGAAGCAAATAATTAATCAAAACATGGAAAATATACAGGTATATTTAAAAGTCATTATTTTATTTGCAATGCTAAAATTTCTCTATCGCACGTAACTATAAGCATTAATGAATTGCATCATAGGAGTAAAGTATAAAGTAAAATCTGAAGATACAGACATTACAAAATTATTATACTATACAACACAAGAAATTAATTCAAAACAAGGTTTCAGATGCTCGCAGCAATTTTTTATAATAGTACAATATTGCTAAGCAAGTTGTCATGGTCACATCATTAATATCAAGAAGGAAATAAAATTTAATTAAACATATTACTTAAATGGATAAAGGAAATTTTACATATTCTGGTTATATTTTATAAATCCGGTTACTAAATTTTGTATAAGATGGAAAAATATATTAAAATTCTATTTAAATTTTCCAAAAACAGGTAGAACAGAATCATGAATAGTGGGTTTATTTAATTAGTAAACTTTCCCCACACATATGTTTAATTATAAATAAAACTTAAATAGAAATTATTCTCTTACAGTCAGATTCACAAAACGGATAAGCGCTAACACTGTTTTTAATATTATCTATAACTCTGTTTCAAATTAATACAGATTAAAGAAATGAACTAAATTTGATGCTAATTAACTCTCTTTTTAACTCAAGTTAAAATAAACTTGTTTCGTACATTGAAAAGAGAGTTAAAAATGAAATAAAAAATGGTGTTAGCGCTAATTCGCTTTATGAATCTACCTGTTAATTACAAAATAGTTTATTACATCTCCCGGAATACCTACCTATATAAGCAAAATTTCTCTTTATTCTGCATACTGGCATCAAAAGATTAAGTATTAAAATTGTACATATATTTTTCTCTATTAAATATTTCTAAATTATTTTTAAGTAAAAGCTCAAAAATTCTTCGAATTTCAACTGTTTTTCTCTAAAATTATTTAGTTACATCTGAAAGTGAAAAATATACGAACATATTTAAGACCGGACATGTCAAAATAATTTTAAAATAACTTGTCTCATATTACTTTTATATAATCACATATTTTTCCAATTAAAATGATAGCATAATATATAGTAAACAAAATAACTGCGATCATACGTTACGTTCATAGTTAACATATCAAATTATTTTATTTTGTAATATGTTCCGGATGATTTAACTCAAAACAATTTGTAAAAAGATAGTATTGAATAATGATTAGCACGTGAATTACGTGAACTTTTCGTGTTCAAGTGATGACTTTTCTTCGAAAATATTTATCAGTACGTGATGAAAAAACTGATCATTATATAGTCATGAATTATCCAGATTACAACTTACGATAAACATCTTATAATTGACACAATTTAGTTTAGAACGAGGTGAATGATAGAACAATTTTTAACCAGTAACCTTTTTAACCTTGTGAAATTATTATTCACTGTGCAAGGACACTTTGTCCTTTGAGGACTTTGCATATTTTTAACATTCCTGTTTCTTTTGGGTATAACTTTTGCCTAGTAACTGGTGCTCTATTTTACGTCATGTAAGTATTTCGTTAGCATGATAAAATCTGTTTATATACAATTTATATTTATTAATTATGTTTGGGGCCCTATCAATTTATTTAAATGGATCTAAATTGGTACCTAGAAAATTTAAGTAATCATTTTTGTTAGCGTAATATTATCGCCAAGCAATTAAATATGAATCAGCAATAACAAATGTCTAGTAATAAAGATAATATTTTAATAAAATTTGCACATTCATATAAGTACAAAAAGTTCTCAGTTTTAAGTAATTGCTTTCATTTAGAGTCAAGGTAATTTTTTATTTACCTTATTTTGGTAAATTTCTTTCATATAAATTTAAAATATGCTGAAAAGAAAAGATACAATTATAATTTTAAAATAAATCATTTTCTCAGAACTATTTCTCAGGAAACTTTTCCATTTAATTCATGAGTTTGGACTTGGTAAATATCTTGATTGATTTTTAATGTTCTTAAAGTCATGAAAACGGGTAAGGGAAATGGGAAAGAAACTGTTGAATTTAACGTTTATATTTCGGTACTGCTTAGCACCATCTTCAACTAAACGAAAAATATTGATGTTTGCGAATGATAATGAAATGAGTCCTTATTTCATCATCATCATCCAAACGTTAAATTCAACAGTTTCTATAACTTTTCCATGTAATGTTTTTCAAACTCAGATGTAATATTGCGTGTAACCCTGATTGTGGTTACCTCAACCTGCATGTGAACAAAACACGATCATTACATCGTGATTCATTTGTCCAACCCACTAAACTGACCTGCATCCTGCATCACTTTTACTTTTAAGTCACGTTTTAGAAAAAAAAATGTCTCAGTAGTTTAACGAACTAGTTTAAGTTTTAGAAAAAAAAATGTCTCAGTAGTTTAACGAACTAGTTTAAGTTGGTTTTATTAGACAGCGTGACGCCTTTACTATTTACAATGTTAAGAACGTTCTATTTATATGTTGCTATGAGATTAATGATTATGGGTTTGAGTTTTGATAATGTAAATACCTATGTAATTAATATTATTGGTTTTGGTAGGCGCATGTAGTTTAGTAGATTATAATTTATGGCTTTAAATTTAAATTATGTAATGATATGTTGGAAATTTTGTTTACGATTTATATTGCAAAGAAAGGAGTAGATACAACAACAATAATAATAAATAATGGGTCATGGTTTCTTACATACTGCGATACCTGTAATATTTATTGAGAAATTAATGAAATCTTTCTTGATTCTTTATCAATTTTATTACATTTTCTATTTATATTTCCTGACAGAAAATTATATGTTACAGATTGATATGTTCTATATTTATTATTAACAGTCAATTATATGAGTAATGCATTTAAAAATTTCTTATTTCTTATCAAAATTGTTCCTTATCTGTAAATAAATATAAACTCAGACAGAACATTAAACACAAAGTGTTAATAAATATTATATACTTTGTTATAGCTTATAGGTGTATCTAATTGTTGTAATGTACAAGCCTTGAAACAACTGCAAAATAACATGAAAAAAATTACTATTATTTAATTATTTTCAGTGACTAATGACACTCACAACGGAAGTATTAACTTACATTAAATATTTTTTACAGGGAATGGCGTTCACATTAGAAGAAAGACAATCTTTAGGAATTCACGGTCTTTTACCAGCTCGAATTAAGTCACAAGAAGAACAAGTAACTTTATGCAAACTGTCGTTGGATCGTTATACAGATGACCTCAGTAAATACATCTATCTGATGGGTCTTTTAGTAAGTACTAAAATCGCGTAATACGTTTATGGTTTTCCTGATTCTATTTTTATATTTTAGGATCGAAACGAAAAGCTCTTTTTCCGCCTATTATCGGAGAATGTTTCCGAAATGATGCCCTTGGTTTACACTCCAACTGTTGGCTTGGCTTGCCAGAAATTTGGTTTGGTTTACCGCAGACCACGGGGCCTGTTTATTACCATTCACGATAGAGGGCACGTTTATGAAATTGTGAAAAACTGGTAAGTCATAAAGTAATAAAATGAAATTTCATTAAGTGTACCTTTTTAAATATTAGTTGGAATTTTTATGTTTGGCAATTCAAATTTTGAACGTTTAAACAGTTCATATAGTTACGTTCATAATCTTCTTAGGTCATTGGTTACAAAATTATTTGAACTTCGTTTAAATTTAAACCTGCTTCATGAAATATACTCATATTTTTTTATTAGAGATTTGATTATTTAAATTGCTAGCGAAGTGACCTTTTCCAGAAATTCGTTTAAGGCCGATTTTTTTCATTTTCGGATAAAGTTCCCGATAACTATCGGCAGAATAATTGATAAAATATCGCAACAGAAAATAGTATTCAGTATTATTATTAACCATTTGTGCTATGATTTCGATATTTTTGTATTTATCCCGCTGATAATTATTGAGAATTTTATTTTATCTGGAGATAGAGAAAATCGGCCCTTAGTTGCTTTAATATGGAGCATTTATAATTTCTTGTGTAGCATTTATTAATTTTATGATTTTTTAGCATTTAATAGTTATTTGTGTATCTAGGAAAGTATTCTATTTTTCTACAACCACTCAGAAACGCTTGAAAAAAAATGTAAAATCATTTTTAACAGTTTTTCTGTTTGGAAATTCGTGCGACAGTTTTCATCTATCCATGAGTACAATTACATTACATTACATTGCTAGCAATTATGTTTTTATGTAATATTTGGATTTTATTATTATTATATAGGTATGCCATTATTATTTACCCTAAAGAAAAATACTTTAAATTGAAAATTAAAACTGTTCATTAATGAATTATGTAAACATGTAAATATTTGTCGACTTGTGTTGCTGGTAGAAATTTATGAAAAATAATGCAAACATTTTTACGCTAAATTTAGAAAATATTTTCATTAAAATTTAGTTTATGATTTTACTTCGTTTAACACATTATAGAATTGCGCTGAATTTAGTTATAAAACTAAAATTAGAATGTTTGTAAAGAAAATATTATTCACTACAGGCCAGAAACAGATGTCCGCGCTATTGTAGTTACCGACGGTGAACGCATATTAGGTTTAGGCGACCTTGGTGCATGTGGAATGGGCATCCCCATTGGAAAACTCGCTCTTTACACCGCTTTAGGAAGTATTAAGCCCCATCAATGCTTACCCATCACCATTGACGTCGGAACAAACAACGCTGCCATGCTAGAAGATCCACTATATATTGGATTGAGGCACAAACGTATCAGAGGAGAAGAATACGATGAATTACTTGAAGAATTTATGCAAGCTGTTGTTAGGCGTTACGGACAAAATATTCTTATTCAGTTCGAAGATTTTGCCAACGCAAACGCATTCAGTTTGTTGGAAAAATACAGAGATCATTACTGTACCTTCAACGATGATATTCAAGGAACTGCTAGTGTAGCTTTGGGTGGAATTTTAACTTCTCTGAAAGTGTCAAAGACTAGGTTGTCAGATACTACGATTCTGTTCCAAGGAGCAGGAGAAGCATCTTTAGGTATTGCTGGGTTGTGTGTGATGGCAATGAAGAAAGAAGGAACTTCTGAAGAAGACGCCAGAGCCAAGATTTGGATGTTTGATTCAAAGGGTTTGATTGTTAAAGATAGACCTGAAGGTGGAGTTTCTGAACATAAGGCTCATTTTGCCAGGAATCATGAACCTGTGAAAACTCTCACTGAAGTTGTTAAAATTGCCAAACCTAATATTCTTATCGGTAAGTAAACAAACTTTTGTTTATAAAGTGAATTTGAAAATGATTAAATCAAATACTAAATGGTTATTTGAAATGTAAATATTTGGTGAAAAAATTTAAATTAAAGAGAATATCTTTAGGTGCTGCGGCTATTGCTGGAGCTTTCACTCCAGAAATTCTTCAAGATATGGCGACATTCAACGAAACTCCGATCATCTTCGCTCTTAGTAATCCAACTACTAAAGCTGAATGTACTGCTGAAGATGCTTATACTTATACAGATGTAAGAATATTCATTTTTATTGCGATTTTATGAATTATTTAATTAAAATTAAAAAATATTTTACAGGGCAAATGTGTATTTGCAAGTGGTTCGCCTTTCAAACCAGTTACCTACAAAGGCAAAACATTTTACCCTGGGCAAGGAAACAATTCTTACATATTTCCCGGTATTGCTTTGGGAGCTATTGCTGTTGGAATTAAAACCATTCCTGAAGACATATTTTTAGTTGCTTCAGAAGTAAGTATAAGCATTATATTATGTATCATCATATTTTATTTTGAATTTAATTACGGCAGTTCTAACAGAGCTCGACAAACCAAAGTATAACCGTGGCTGGGATGCGCTTTAATATATAACGAATGGCTTGGCTCTGTTCTGACGCTAAAGTGAAATATAAAGTCTCAGTGAAAACACTTAGCCGTCGCACCATGTACGATATGCGCATTTATGCAAATTTATTAATTATATATTTATTTATTATTCGTCCAGCATAATTATTATTATTTTGACATGCTATTTTTATAAATGGAAAGAATTACACTCCGTATATTTTTTATGAATTCAAATAAACCGCAATTTTTGCAATACAACTTTTGACACTGCATGTACCGACGATAGTAGCGAGTAGAATTGTATTATCCGGTTCTTAGGAAAACTAAAACTTATTATCCGGGTAATTTTTATCCTGAATTATGATTATCAGTTGTTACGGATATTTCATTAATCATGTATTAATATTTTCCTAGGCATTGTCAGCTATGGTATCAGAAGAAGATCTTCAAAAGGGTAATCTTTATCCTCCTCTTGAAAAAATCCAAGAGTGCTCTCTCCGTATAGCTACAAAAATTGCTGAATATGCTTACAAAGCAGGTATTTGCTGCTGTTTTGAATAATTTAATTGTTTGATAATAATAATGTGTTCTTAGGATTGGCAAGTGTGTTTCCGGAACCAAAATGCAAGTGTGCTTTTATCAAGGCACAAACATATGATACATCGTACACCGCAGCACTGCCGAGTATATTTCCATATCCTAATAAATATTAATTCGTTCAAAGAAATTAATTTATTTTCATTAAATTTTAGTTGTAATTATAATTAATAATTTTATATGCTTATGAAGCAATAATTATGAATGTATGGTAAAGATTTTATAATTTGTATGTTATTTTATTATTGTATATATTATAAAATACTGTGGTTTTATGGTGATTATACCTAAACGTAATATGTTTAATTATTATTAATTTAATTAATTATTTATTAATAATAATTTTAAAATATGTTGGTGATTTTCTTTACTGTTTGCTTATGGAAGCCCTTGTAATATAAAATTGTAACGCCACTGGTACCATGTAAAATAGATCAAGGAATTAGTTTTAGATCAATTTTAGAATCCTGAATGCTTTAGAATTTAAAATGTTTAGATCACTGTGCAATAAATATTAAATGTCAAAATTGACAGTATGCATATTTGATTCAGAGCATGATTTTTAAATTATTAATGAAAGTCCATCATTCATATGGGTGAATTTATAACAATTCAGGGTAAAGACATGTAAAAAATATATTTTAAAAAGATATATTTCTTTTTTTCATTTTTAGTTGGGCAGTGCGGAAATCAAATTGGAAGTTCATTTTGGCCACTAGTATTGGAAGAATATGGCATACATAATGTTCCTGGCGGAATTCAAAGACAAAATTCAGCAGTAAATTCAAAAACTAAATTGAATGAATCATTTCATAGCTTCTTTTCTACGAAAAATAATACCAATTCATTTGATAACATAGCAAAATTTTCGGATATTAAAAGCGCAAAAGTAAAAGCAAGGGTAATAGTAATTTTTGAAAGTATATTTGAAATATTTAAAATTGATTCCGTAATGTTTAGGCAGTGTTAATTGATATGGAAGACAGTGTAGTGGACAGATTTCATACAGGTCCTCTAAGAAATTTATTTGATAGATCATGCACTATCAGAAATTATCCTGGATCTGGAAATAACTGGGCCGAAGGATTTTATGCCCATGGAATAAAATATCGAGAAGCAATCGAAAATACTATAAGACAAACTGTTGAAAATTGTAACAATTTATTAGGGTTTCTAATGATGTATTCAGTAGGAGGGGGCACAGGATCTGGGTTAGGATCTTTTGTTCTTGAACTTTTAGTAGAGCAGTACCCAAACGTTGATAGGTAAAAATTTCTTTTGTATGCAATAAATTGTAAAATCTATTATAAAATTTTTAAGATTCGTAACTTGTGTTTATCCAAATGGATTAGAAGATGTAATCACATGTCCTTATAATATGGCTTTATCAACAAAATATTTAACAAATTACGCAACTTGTGTTTTCCCAGTAGAAAATCGAGCACTTTTAGATATTGTTCAGAAACAAGAAAAACAAAAACAATGTTCTGATACTACTAATTACATAGGAAAATGCAAACCATTTCAAGATATGAATTCTGTTATTGTTAACATGTTACTTCATCTTACAAGGTGAGCTTTATTTTATTTCATATTCTGATTTGTTAAATAGTTTTTGTTAGTGGCTCAAGATTTTCAGGAAGTTTAAACGTTGATATGAACGATTTAAGTACAAATTTAGTTCCATTTCCAAATATGCATTTTATATGCAGTAGCGTTAGTCCAATTACAGTTTCGTTTGATAGATTGAAAAAACATTTATATAGGTAAAATTATAATTATTTCTATTAAATTTTTATTTACATTTTACAATTTTAGTCGTAAAATTCACAATGATATTTTCCTGGATTGTTGCCATAAGAAAAACCAGTTGCTCAAGTTAGATCCTTTAGGTAAGATAACTTTAAAAAATAATTAACGATATATTCAAATTTATTATTTGTTTAGGTATTAATTCAACTCTTCTGGGAGCCTCACTAATAGGAAGAGGTGAATTTACTATATCAGACATGAGAAACTATGTAGACCAGCTACAAAGCCGCGGGAGATTCACATCATGGAGTCAACAAGCAATTAAAATAGGACTTTGTGATGTTCCACCTGCAGATCATAATTCTTCAATGCTCGGGCTATTCAACTCTTCGGCAATGATGTCACTTTTTGATGAAGTTTTTCAACAATTCAACAAACTTTATCTCAAAAAGGCAAGTATGTATTTTACTAAATTGAATACTAAAATATAATTTGTTCTCTTCTTAGGCACATGTACATCACTATACTAAAATAGATGGTTTTGAAACAAATTTATTTGAGGACTGCAAAGAAACATTACTGAATAACATAGATAATTATAAATCAGTAAGTTTAGTAAAAAGTGTATATAAACAACGTTTTAAAGTTTTATAGTGTATAATATATTTCAAACTTTTTAACTTAAATCTAATAATAAAGCAAACATGCACATACAATTTGCAAGAATTTATAAATATACAATAAAATTTTAAAGATCTTTATTTAATTTGGAATTTGCGGCAATCCGTATTCATCCACTGGAATACCATCCTGAAAAATAAAATATATTTATATATATATTACAAACAAAAATTAGTAAGTATACCTTGTTCTTAATTGGCTCTGCTCCAGGGTCTTTGCTAGGCGCTTCGGGTGCTTTGACAACGTCATCTAAGTAACTAGTGTCATCATCCAAGGCGATTTCATCTCCAAGAGCATCCAATTCTGCTTCTAATTCATCGTCATCAATCTCTGGAGTGTTGTAACTGCGACCTAAAGCTTCTTGCACTTCTTCACTTTGATCCAATAAATCTGCCATTTCGTCCGTAATATCCTGGTAAAAAAATAAATAGTCAACAAAAAACTTTTAAAGATAAATGAAAGTAAGAGTATACATCGATTTCGTCAATATTGATCTTTTTAAATTCTTTTTTCATTTGTTTAACTCCATCCTTCATGGCTGATACTGTTGCATGGGTGTCTTTTAAGGTTTGGTGGGCATAGTTAGCTTGTTCCATGTTAAATGATTGTGCTCGTAAGTTGTCAAGTTGTTGTTCATACCTATTCAATAAGGCATTAGTTTTATAGAATTAAGTATGACTCATTATAACCTTACATTTTTTTCTGTTTGAGAACTCTCATAGCTTTTGCTTTTACATTATTCTTTCCTGGACCTTCTCGCATTTTATTCATTTGATCTTTATATTTTCGTAATTCATTTTCTAAAGCATTAACTTTTTTCTCTATATTTTCCGCACGAGAATCAACCTATAAAATTAAATATTAAATCATGTATTTACAAAAAAAAAAATCAAATTTTCTTACTCCAACAATACAATCATTAATGCTAGGCCCAGGTTCCTTAGGTTTTCCTCTACCAAATAATCTGTTCATATTTGAAATTTATAAATGAAAACTAACGAGTTAAAATATGTGACAGTTAATTTGACAGCAAAAAGAAAGTCAATTCACACAATCGCCACCTACCCTACCATGGTCTGCACTAAATTGTATTGTGCAGAGGGCCATTTTTATATTTTTAATTATATTCATTTGTGGGTAAGTAATGTTTACGTTTATTATTTGTGGTTTTGAATTAACATTTATAACTATATTTAAGGACTAATATGAGGTCAAGGTGAAAATTTTTTATTAATGAATTTTTATTCGTGATGTCGGTAAACGAGCCATAATAACAAACGTCAAGTTTTAACTTTATGCCAATGGCACACTGGTCGAGGAGCATGAATGAGCGTCGAGGAACTTATCGATGAAACAACAGAACGCACTCGTCATCGATGAAAAATAGAGGCGCCTCTATTTCCATCGAGGAGTTCCTCGATGAAACGATTGTGTCCCATTTCACACGTATTATTGTGTCTCATTTCATGTTAGCGTGGGCTGTCATTTTGGTTTTGCTTTGTTCTATTTTTTTGTGTTTGTTTTTTTATCAATCAGGGTGCGTTCTGTTGTTTCATCGATGAGTTCCTCGACGCTCATTCATGCTCCTCGACCAGTGTGCCATGGCATTTAGGTTGCGGACCATGTTACAACAGTTGTTAATTTCAAAAGCAATAGTTTAGGAAAGAACATTTATAAGACAGCCTAAAAAAATATTTATGAATGTAACAGGTATAAATATAATATTTTTCAAGTAATAAATATTCCATGTAAAATATGTAGCAAAACATTTTGATGCGCACTGGAATGGAATACTGCTCGCGGATTAGTTGGCTGGGCTAGTCTTTAGCGATGGGACATGCGCCGTGTACCGTGTACTATTCGGTTGTTTATACAGGTTCTGTGAGTCATGCAAAGGTTTGTTGATAGAAAATTAGTGTAAATATCAGAAAATATTAATAAAATATAGTGTATTTTGTAAGTATACACATTATTCTAAGCATGTAGATATAAATTTAATCTGAAAATATTGTTTTTATAATTTGCGTTCACACTCTGTTCATTAATCTACTGAAAACTTGTTATTTTTTATTGATTTATTAATAATATTATCTTTGTTTATTGACAAGTATCATCCAAATTCTTATTTGAATTGACCTTGGCGTCTGGTATGGTTTACACGTTGAATAAATCAATACTTATATTACTGCACTAAAGTGGCTGAGGAATGTGGTAGTTACTTGCTTATATTGCCGTGGGAATTGGTAGCGCTAGTACCTGATAGACGTCGACATTTTGGAAAAATTAAAATTTATATCTGACTTGAATAAATAAAAACTAACCAAAGTAAAATATAAAATTTGATGCAATATTATCAGTTTGTCAAACTTAAAAATGTAAGTTTCATTGGTGCAAACGGGTTTTTAACAACCATTTTAAAGACAAGCATAATGTTGCATTTTGATTTTTATCCTTTGCATTTCAAGCTGTAGTTCCACTGGCTGTAATTAAATTAATTTCCTATTATGTGGCAGAGCAAATAAATAATGCAATAACCATAATAAGTTATTGTAGTTATTTAAATAAAATGATATTGATTCAAGCAAAAAAAATCGCTGGCTTCAACTGGTATTAAAAAAAATATGAGTATCTGAGTAGTTTGGATTCCACTAAGATAAAATTACTTTAATTGGGATTAAGTGCCTGTTGTGTAAAGTAACAAATAAATAAATACTATCTCTCATGTTGCAAATTAAAATAAATAAATAGTCTCATTTTCAGGCATGAAATAAAAGAATGTGGCATTGCTTTCTGCGGACAAAACCTTCGTGGACGACGACTGAATCGGTGATTGGAAGAATAACGAGCCGGTTTTCAACGATACCTGGTGCATCACCAATTACTACTACCACAGAGTATGGGTTTACCTTCAAGAAACAGGTAAAAAATTTATTTCAAGTGACCACAATTTGGGATTTAATTTTAAATGACCTTCAACGAGATAGATAAATTAAAATAGTGAAATGAAATAAAAAATAATTAAAATAAATATATCATCACGCCTTTTACCCATTACTGAGTGTAGCACTGTGCTGGGTAGATCTTGGTAAGTGATATATTTATGCGCGTGAAGTGCGGTTACCAACCGTCAAATCACGGCCTCCAAGGATGTTAGTGGTAGGAGGACACAGGGGTAATTGTAATGTGAAAAATCTGTCGGCTGTGGGAATCGAACCTAGGTTCTTGGATCCACAGGCCGACTCGATATCACTGAGCTAGCTACCCCCATAAAAAATTAAACCAACGAAAATGAAATATTTACTTTTTGCACGGTTTTTAGAATAGTAAAAATGTTGCATTTTCTCTACAAAATTAGTACGCAAAGAGCCTAAATCAGAAACAAGAGTAACATTGATTTAAACCTCGTTGTCTTTAAATAAAATTGTTACACTATTCTTATCTGGTTTGAGAATTTAAATTTAGCTAATTTAAACTGTAACAAAAAATACAAGTGCGTCCAAGTAGTTTTGATTCTATTAAAAAAAACTATCGCCCGAGATCTGCAATTGTAAGAGCTATAAGAGTGAATAAAACAATTTAACTAAGCAAAAGTTCATGATATTAGTCGTGGTCGTATACCGAATGAAAGATTGGAGAAATTGAGCTATAAAGGAATGTATATGAACCAAGGTTTATTGCGTGAACGAAAGATGAGACGAGCTTGTATGTAAAGAATTATGAATATGGATAGTGCGCTAGGATAGAAATGTTTGTTGGAGAATAATTGTAGGATGAATCAAATGAATGTTTCAAGGGTTCGCGGTACGCCGGAGCCAATGACGTTTCCTGCTGTTCAAAATGTACCTGTATATTTATGTTTTACGTTGATATTTGTATGTTTTATTTATGTCGAGTATTTCTTTTTAAAATTATTTTTAATATGTTTAAATAGGAAATATAGAAATGTGTAAAAAATAAGTTGCCACCCGATATATTTTTTAGCATTTGTTTAGTGGCCATAAAAGTATTGCCTACAGAAACGATAGCTACCACTATTTATCATTCAATAAAGTCCTGGAGAAATAAATAATTGATATTTTTGTTGATAAATAAGTAAAATGAACACACCTACTTATAGTGGTAAATAGAACGCATCGATATAGTTCAAGCAAAATGGCTGACAGAACAAACGTCAAAATTGTTTGAAGCAGTTCGCTAGTGACCAAAGATAATATATATCCTACTACGATATTTTAATGTTAACAAGCAAAATAAATAGGTATGTCGGCCAAATTATGTGTGCGTTAGGTATTCGTAACATATTATCTATCGCATTAAAATGTAAATTACTATTTTTTTGTCCAGTCTTCTAATTTCGATTGCATCTTGTATTTTGTTTGTCGCTTTAATATATAACTAGATCGTTAGCAAATATGCATATGTTTTTAGTGATTTCATTTATTGCTAAATATTACCGCTTATATTATATGGGTTTTAAGTGTACAGTGTTTACTTTTTTCTTCTAGTTCGCTCTCCACATATACTCAGAGCTCATCTCCGCGGGCTCCAAGTATACTAGAGTGCATTTGCTTCTGGTAAAGCAATTTCGACACGGGCGCAGACTTTATCGGAAGAGACACGCTGTTGAGATAGAGAGCTGAAGGTGTAAGACGAATGTACATCCAGCTACTGTTGAATGAAATGGAAACCTGAGCGTGCGGCGGCGAACCTATTTTAGAAATGGGCTACTACCACTGGATATGGGTTTACCTTAAAAAAACAGGTAGAAATATATACTAGCATCCCAAACAAATTCAGTTCTGAAAATAGAATTCACTTTAGTGATGTCAATAAAAATTATGCAACCCTAAAAAAAATATAATAAAATTTAATTTTAATTGGTGCAAATGAATATTTACAACGATTTTAAAGACATTCACAGTGAATGTTTTAAACTGTCCTGAAAGTTAGTTGAGTGTTCTAAGCCGCTGGCTAGATGATCCCAGATGTCAAGTACTTTTTAAAATTCTTTGGGACCCTTAAAATTATTAGAAAATGTTTTTAATTGTTAGGAATCGTTAGGAACCTGCCTACGATATTAAGAACTTAAGGGTAAAAAAAACAGCACTTTTAGTACAAATTATGGTAAAATATTTAATTGTAAACATAACATTTTAAATGTGTCAAATAATATCAAAAATCATTTTTATGACTGCCATGTTCCAAAAAAGTTTCAACAATCAATTCAAAGACGATCATCTTCCTAAAAAGCCTTCCAAATCATTTTTAAAACAATAGTCTTGCCTAAAAGTTCTCCCCAGTTAATACCATGATAACAATATTCCTAAATGCCTCCCAAATCATTTTAAATGTAGTCATCTCCCCTAAAAGTTCTCTCCAATCAATTTCAAGACCTACTTCTTCCTTAATATTTTATAACTATTTATTGGTTTGATGACGTAAATAAAATTGTTGTTTCAAAAATTATTTTGCCATCGACTCAAATGTTGAATATTTGGGCTCTGCGGTATATTTAGTATAAAAATATGTTACACTTATTTATATTATTTTCTATATTTTAGAAATATTTGAGAAATAAAAAATTCAGAATTGGCACCAATACGAATGTCCGAAAGAAATGATCGCGTCTCCTGTAAGCAGTGCTGGACTCCGCAGATTTCAGCCGACAAATGGCAGCGACTAGAGCTTCGATGGCCGTTATGGGGAGTATAATTTTTGCGGTCCATTTTTTTTTTACAATTAATTGATTTTTTTTTCTGTACAAGCCATAATTTCGGAAACACGAACAACCACCGTTTTATCTCCGAATTCAATATTAGAAGCTGCATGCACAATTTCAACAAAATCAAATATATCGTCATTAATTAACAGTTTCAGAAATAAAAAAAAAATCATGGTCAAAATTAAACTTTCTTTGATTGCGCTGAAATTTTGCAGCTTCTAGGACTTAATATTGAGTGTGGGATTTACAGACAACCCCAAAATTCCTATTAGTACAAAAGATAATTTCACTTTAAGGTTGGTTGTTCGTATCTCCGAAGTTAGGGGTTGTATAGAAAAACGTTTCAACTAGAAGATGTAGAGGATAATAATGTAAAGATATTTTATTTGCAACATTTAATTAAATAACGTTTAGATTTTAAAATATAATTTAAAAACTTGTCTCATCTGAAGCGCTGTTACAGAGTGTTGTATCCGATATTACATCTTATGTTACATGTAGTTAAGACGCGGTTTGATGATTAATGATTTTAGTATGAATGAAAGAATGTTTTGGTTGAGTGTGAAGAGATTGAGCGATGAAGAGTGCGGATGGTGAGTGATTGTGGAATGAATCAAATGTAAGGAATATATGGTGTGAATACTTTAGGGCTTTATATGGTAGCAAAAATGAACCGAATGGTTGTAGTGAAAATGTTGGAAGTGATGAATGTGATATAGATGCGTGTGAAGAATAGTAAGATGTTGAAGGATGGAAGTGAGATGTTATTTGACTTGTTACTTTATTTGTTTAGATATTGTGTTTATAATGGTGTTTTGGTGGCTTCATTGATGTATGGTAGTAAATGTTGGGTGTAGAAGAGATATCGTGTTCGGAATACATTGGTGTATGATGAGTGTGAGATTGAGAAAAATGTTGTTAGAAGATATTCCAAGACAAATCATCTTCCCAAAAAGTCTTCTAAATCAACGACGGCTAAAACAAACATAATTTTAACGGTGAAACGTATTTTATATTAAATCAAGAAATGGTTTCAAATAAAAGAATTTCATTTCATTATTTTTAATCAATTTAAATAGGGTATTTTTTATTAAGACCCTTATATTCAAAATAATCGTACATTTATGTGATTTGTTTATTTTTACTATATTTCTCACAGTTCACGACATAATATTTTAGATATTCTTTGATGTTATAGTTTATTTACTTAATATATTTTCAATTAAATTTTGAACTTGGTTTAAATAAATAACTTGTACCTCTTACTTTTAAAAGTAATTTGTTAAATAGAGGTAACACATGTAATTATTTTATGAATTCGTTAAAATGGTTAATGATATTTGCAGTTGGTTTAAATATATACTTTTATTTTTGTCATACACGGTCATTTAATTTACTTATCTATAATTTGGCCTAAATGATGAAATGTTCTTTTTAACGTTTTTAAAGAAATGCTAATTATAAAAACGTTATAATTTAAACTTTTTATTAGAAAAAATACATATATTACAATTTTTAATTACATATTTTTGTAACAAACAGTATCAATAATAAAATTATTATTTATAATAATATCAAAAGGTAAAATTATAAATATTGTATTTGCAATGTATATTTCTATTCTTGTATCGTTCAAGGTAACATTTATAAACTTCAGTTAGATCGTGCCTCTCACTAATTAATCAAGTTGAAACCTGCAATCACGTAACATCGTTACTGCTCAGTGTACATTCTAGCCATAAGTCTATCTCTCTCTAGCACATTGTAATCAATGAAATGGTTGCGCAAGCCTCAACACTTGCCATGAAATCGTTCTTGTGTACAGACGTAGAATCGCGCTGCGTACTTTTTCATTCCTAAAACTTATCCTCCGAACACGCTAGTGCCTTCACGTGGGGGCCCAACATACTTTCTAACTTTCTACATACATTAGGCAAGTTTGAATTAGCGTACGCAGGCGGGTGGGGCGAGACCCTCGCGAGCAAGGTCGTAGTTTGGTTCCGGTCGCCCAGCTAGAGAGTATTCTGCCGATGACTGCGGGGGCGGCGTCGCCAAATCCCCCCGTTAGGGTGTGTCCATGGTATCCTGGAGAGTCCTAGAGGCTTCGCTTCCCCCGAGCACTGCGAATACTTTCCCTACGACCCGGGTAGGTTCAGTAGGCGGAAACTGAAAGGTCGTGCTCACGGAATATGGGCAGCGTTATTGTGAAAAAGGCAAGCAACACTTCCGGTTGCTTTGTCGTAGATTCATTGCGCCTAATTAGTTATTCGTACACAAAAACTTAGGTAGGGAAAAGGCAAGAAAAGAAGTGAAGAAAGAACAAAGAAATCAACATTGAAGACAACGTGAAGACCAAGAAATGTATAAATGGGATGTTATGGGATGAGTGGAACGTGTGGTATGAATGGTGTATGCTGCAAGCTGCATGCTGATTTATCATAACTTTGTCTATTGTTCTATTTTACTGCATTTTGTTCTGAGTTTCTGTTTCAGGTTCAACAATCATCAAATGTCTTTATGTATGTTTTTTCTAATGTTTCCAGCTATTCTATGTTACTAATACATTGTTTTTATGTTTCTAGGGACATGACGAGACCTACAAGCATCTCCTGCGGCCTCAGCATCATCCTGGAGCAGCTGGTGTTCTAACCAGCGTTACCGGAGCTGCCGCCATCATCTTGGACCAACTGGTGTTCTAACCAGCGTCATCGGAGCTGCCGTCATCATCCTGGAGCAGCTGGTGTTCTAACCAGCGTCAGCAGAGTCTATATCATCGTGGACAACATCACCTGAGACAACATATCTTCAACTATGTCAGAAGTTGACTGCAGTATCAGCAGTCATCGCAGAATGTCATCCGCAGCTCGCAGCAACAATGTAAGAACATTATTATTTTTAATTGGGTTATAATTAACTGAGCATCAAAATATTAAAGTTTGTCAGCTTGTTTATAAATTTATATAGTTAATATTTTGTGTAGCAAAGCAAAAATAAGTATTCGGCACAATATACAGAGTGTAAAATAAATAAGGAATATTTAAATTAATCTCCTGATATAATCTTTTAATCTAAATAATTAAAACAAAGACGTTTCGAAACGTTTTTTGAATTATTTAGATTAAATGATTATTTCAGGATGATAATTTTAATATTCTTTACTTATTTTAAATCATGTATTGCTTGCCATTTTATTTTTCTGAAAAGCTTATTTACTATTCTTGGCTTTCAACAAATACTTTTAAAAATTGTTTCATATTTTTTTGTGTTCCGTTATTATTTTTGGTATTCGTTTAATTATTTCTGGTAACAGTAATTTATTATTATTGATAAAATTATTTCGGTGCTCATTTAAATTATTCCCTTTTTATAGTTTCTTATATTACTAACAGTTTTTAACTGATGAAAGGCGGAATTTACTCTTTGAGGCACTAGAAACAGTTACTTTGATTGTTTTTTACAATTTTTTTTGTTCCACATTAGTAAACAAATTTACAAATAATAATTAAATCCTGTCAGTTGTGTTAAAAATTGTATTAAATTATTTGAAAGTATAACTAACATGTAAAGTAAATAAATATAAATATATCATCACGCCTTTTACCCATTACTGGGTGTGGCACTCTGCCCTAGCAGATCTTAGTAAGTGATATATTTATGCACGTACCAGCCGTCAAATCAAGGCCCCAAAGATGTTAGTGGAGAAGACACAAAGAATAATTTTAAATAAATAAAATAAATAAATAAATATATCATCACGCCTTCTACCCATTACTGGGTGTGGCACTCTGCTGAAGCAGATCTCGGTAAGTGATATATTTTGCGCGTGACGTGCGGTTACCAGTTGTCAAATCACGGCCCCCAAACATGTTAGTGGTGGAGGAGCCACAGGGATAGCTTTTTCAAATTATGATAATTTTAAATAAATAAAATAAATATATAATTCGCCTTCTACCTATCATTGGGTGTGGCAGGACTACTGCCTTCCTAGATCTTGATATGTGCTATATTTATGTGCGTACCAGCCGTCGAATCAAAGCCCCCTAAATATGTTAGTAACGAGAAGTCATAGGGATAATTTTAAATAAATATATCATCATGCCTTTTACCTATTACTGGATGTGGCACTCTGTCGTATTTATTTATTTATATTTTAAATTACCCTTGTGGCTTTGCTCTTCACTATCATCTTTGAGAGCTTTGATTCGACGGCTGGTACGCACATAAATATATCACTTATCAAGATCTGTGATGGCAGAGTACTGCCACACCCAATAATAGGTAAAAGGCGTTATTTTTATATCTATTTAAAATTGAAAGTTGAGCTGTAAAATAATCAGTTTGAATAAATAATGTTTACAAATGAGTAATAAATAAAATTATTTGGTATTATATAATAATAATAATAATAATAAACTTTATTGACACATGTCAAAGGCGGGGTTCAGCCAAAGGCTGTTCTTCCACCCAACCAAGTACATAGGATTTACAAAATTTATAAAAAAATGTAGTGAATGTAACAATAAATCAAAAAAAAAATATAGTTGAACTTAAAAATAAGTACAAACATAGCTGAATACATTACATATTTTGCGAAGTTATCACTTACAAACAGCATTAAACAAACAAATTCTTAATATGATATTTAAAGGCACTTAATGACAGAGACTTCAAGTTATCAGGAATAGAATAGAATAGAATATTATAATGATGATATTATTTGTATTGATTACTAATAAGAGTAAAATAGTTTTTACTGTTGAAAGGAGGAATTCACTCTTTGAGGCAGTAAAAACAGTTACTTTGCGTGTATTGTACAATATTTTATTTGTTTCTCATTAGGAAACAAAAGAATCGTGTCAGTTGTGTCAAAAATTGTTTTAAATTATTTGGAAGTATAACTAACTTGCAAAATAAATAAATATAAATATATCATCACGCATTTTACCCATTACTGGGTGTAGCACTCTGCCTTATTTACGATATTAATTTATATTTTCAATTACCCTTGTGACTTCTCCGTAACTAACATCTTCGGAGGCTCATACGAGCATAAATATACTACTTATAAAAATATGTTATAAAAGGTGTTATAATATATTTATATTTATTTAAAATTGACAGTTAAGCTGTTTTAATAAATAATTTTTACAAATGTGTAATAAATAAAATAATTTAGTTTTATATTTGTAATGATGATGATATTATTTGTGCATATTAGTAATGATTTGTTTCTTTATTTGCAGACGCAGTTGTTTGTAGCCGCGAAGAAGCCAGTCTCCTGCCAAGAGTTTTCGTAGAGGTTTTTCTCTTGGTGCTGACAGCGAATGCTGGGGAGATGGGATCAGCGACTTGCCTCTGAATATCATCCAGGTCACTCTTCCAGGCTTTATACCAACTTTAAATAAACATTGTATTCACCAAATAAATAAAACAATTACAATAAATTTATATTCACAAATAAATAAAACAATTGCAATAAACATTATTTATATTTGCTTATAAATAAAACAATTGCAATAAATATTGTACTCAGAAATATACAATATAATTGCAATAAACATTGTATTCACATATAAATAAAACAATTGCAATAAATATTGTACTCAGATATATACAATATAATTGCAATAAACATTGTATATTCACATATAAATAAAACAATTGCAATAACCATTATATTCACAAATAAATAAAACAATTGCAATAAATATTGTATTTATAAATAAATAAAGCAATTGCAATAAACATTGTATTCACAAATAAATAAAACAATTGCAATGAAAATTGTATTCATAAATAAATAAAACAATTGCAATAAACGTATTAATATATAAATACAATAATTGCAATAAATATTGTATTGATAAATAAATAAAACAATGCAATAAATATTATACTCAGATATATACAATGTAATTGCAATGAACATTGTATTCACATATAAATAAAACAATTGTAATAAATATTGTACTCAGATATATACAATATAATTGCAATAAACATTGTATTCACATATAAATAAAATTATTGTAATTTACTATGTTAAAAACAATAATAAATATGTTTTAAATTGATAATTTACAATAACTCTCTTTAAAACATATTTATTCTTTAAGAATGAAAAATATTGTAATAACAATAACAATATATAATATTCTTAAAGAATAAATATGTGTGAAAGAGAGGTTGTTGTAAATTATCAATTTGAAACATATCTTTTTATTGTTTAAAAAAAATAAATTATACTTGTAATAATAATTTAAATATAAAATATTAGTATAAATAAATTGTACTTGTAATAATAATTTAAATATAAAATATTAGTATATGTTGTATACAACTTTGAAATAATAATAAATAATTTTAAAATTACATGTCTTTATTTTGTTTAGAAATATAATATCCTATAGTATAAATTCGTCTCATGTTAAAAAAATTTCAAACGAAGTTTAAATTCGGTGTTGAATTTTTAGTTCAAATATTGAACCAGAGATGGCGCCACTAGTATCGTTGCATTCCTGAAATTCCATTCGCATTCCTAAAATTCCATTCGCATTCCGGAAGCCTCACATTCTATCCATCTTGGATTTGCTGCCCACCGCTTCACAGTCTAACATCCAGAAATTCCGGGGTGTTAGACTGTGAAGCGGTGGGCGGATTTTTAAGATGGATATAATGTGAGGCTTCCGGAATGCGAATGGAATTTCAGGAATGTCAGGAATGCGAATGGAATTTCAGGAATGTCAAGAATGCGAATGGAATTTCAGGAATGTCAGGAATGCGAATGGAATTTCTGGAATGCGTTCCTGACATTCCTGAAATTCCATTCGCATTCCGGAAGCCTCACATTATATCCATCTTAAAAATCCGCCCACCGCTTCACAGTCTAACACCCCGGAATTTCTGGATGTTAGACTGTGAAGCGGTGGGCGGCAAATCCAAGATGGATAGAATGTGAGGCTTCCGGAATGCGAATGGAATTTTAGGAATGCGAATGGAATTTCAGGAATGCAACGATACTAGTGGCGCCATCTCTGGTTCAATATTTGAACTAAAAATTCAACACCGAATTTAAACTTCGTTTGAAATTTTTTTAACATGAGACGAATTTATACTATAGGATATTATATTTCTAAACAAAATAAAGACATGTAATTTTAAAATTATTTATTATTATTTCAAAGTTGTATACAACATATACTAATATTTTATATTTAAATTATTATTACAAGTACAATTTATTTATACTAATATTTTATATTTAAATTATTATTACAAGTATAATTTATTTTTTTTAAACAATAAAAAGATATGTTTCAAATTGATAATTTACAACAACCTCTCTTTCACACATATTTATTCTTTAAGAATATTATATATTGTTATTGTTATTACAATATTTTTCATTCTTAAAGAATAAATATGTTTTAAAGAGAGTTATTGTAAATTATCAATTTAAAACATATTTATTATTGTTTTTAACATAGTAAATTACAATAATTTTATTTATATGTGAATACAATGTTTATTGCAATTATATTGTATATATCTGAGTACAATATTTATTACAATTGTTTTATTTATATGTGAATACAATGTTCATTGCAATTACATTGTATATATCTGAGTATAATATTTATTGCATTGTTTTATTTATTTATCAATACAATATTTATTGCAATTATTGTATTTATATATTAATACGTTTATTGCAATTGTTTTATTTATTTATGAATACAATTTTCATTGCAATTGTTTTATTTATTTGTGAATACAATGTTTATTGCAATTGCTTTATTTATTTATAAATACAATATTTATTGCAATTGTTTTATTTATTTGTGAATATAATGGTTATTGCAATTGTTTTATTTATATGTGAATATACAATGTTTATTGCAATTATATTGTATATATCTGAGTACAATATTTATTGCAATTGTTTTATTTATATGTGAATACAATGTTTATTGCAATTATATTGTATATTTCTGAGTACAATATTTATTGCAATTGTTTTATTTATAAGCAAATATAAATAATGTTTATTGCAATTGTTTTATTTATTTGTGAATATAATATTTATTGTAATTGTTTTATTTATTTGGTGAATACAATGTTTATTTAAAGTTGGTATAAAGCCTGGAAGAGTGACCTGGATGATATTCAGAGGCAAGTCGCTGATCCCATCTCCCCAGCATTCGCTGTCAGCACCAAGAGAAAAACCTCTACGAAAACTCTTGGCAGGAGACTGGCTTCTTCGCGGCTACAAACAACTGCGTCTGCAAATAAAGAAACAAATCATTACTAATATGCACAAATAATATCATCATCATTACAAATATAAAACTAAATTATTTTATTTATTACACATTTGTAAAAATTATTTATTAAAACAGCTTAACTGTCAATTTTAAATAAATATAAATATATTATAACACCTTTTATAACATATTTTTATAAGTAGTATATTTATGCTCGTATGAGCCTCCGAAGATGTTAGTTACGGAGAAGTCACAAGGGTAATTGAAAATATAAATTAATATCGTAAATAAGGCAGAGTGCTACACCCAGTAATGGGTAAAATGCGTGATGATATATTTATATTTATTTATTTTGCAAGTTAGTTATACTTCCAAATAATTTAAAACAATTTTTGACACAACTGACACGATTCTTTTGTTTCCTAATGAGAAACAAATAAAATATTGTACAATACACGCAAAGTAACTGTTTTTACTGCCTCAAAGAGTGAATTCCTCCTTTCAACAGTAAAAACTATTTTACTCTTATTAGTAATCAATACAAATAATATCATCATTATAATATTCTATTCTATTCTATTCCTGATAACTTGAAGTCTCTGTCATTAAGTGCCTTTAAATATCATATTAAGAATTTGTTTGTTTAATGCTGTTTGTAAGTGATAACTTCGCAAAATATGTAATGTATTCAGCTATGTTTGTACTTATTTTTAAGTTCAACTATATTTTTTTTTTGATTTATTGTTACATTCACTACATTTTTTTATAAATTTTGTAAATCCTATGTACTTGGTTGGGTGGAAGAACAGCCTTTGGCTGAACCCCGCCTTTGACATGTGTCAATAAAGTTTATTATTATTATTATTATTATATAATACTAAATAATTTTATTTATTACTCATTTGTAAACATTATTTATTCAAACTGATTATTTTACAGCTCAACTTTCAATTTTAAATAGATATAAAAATAACGCCTTTTACCTATTATTGGGTGTGGCAGTACTCTGCCATCACAGATCTTGATAAGTGATATATTTATGTGCGTACCAGCCGTCGAATCAAAGCTCTCAAAGATGATAGTGAAGAGCAAAGCCACAAGGGTAATTTAAAATATAAATAAATAAATACGACAGAGTGCCACATCCAGTAATAGGTAAAAGGCATGATGATATATTTATTTAAAATTATCCCTATGACTTCTCGTTACTAACATATTTAGGGGGCTTTGATTCGACGGCTGGTACGCACATAAATATAGCACATATCAAGATCTAGGAAGGCAGTAGTCCTGCCACACCCAATGATAGGTAGAAGGCGAATTATATATTTATTTTATTTATTTAAAATTATCATAATTTGAAAAAGCTATCCCTGTGGCTCCTCCACCACTAACATGTTTGGGGGCCGTGATTTGACAACTGGTAACCGCACGTCACGCGCAAAATATATCACTTACCGAGATCTGCTTCAGCAGAGTGCCACACCCAGTAATGGGTAGAAGGCGTGATGATATATTTATTTATTTATTTTATTTATTTAAAATTATTCTTTGTGTCTTCTCCACTAACATCTTTGGGGCCTTGATTTGACGGCTGGTACGTGCATAAATATATCACTTACTAAGATCTGCTAGGGCAGAGTGCCACACCCAGTAATGGGTAAAAGGCGTGATGATATATTTATATTTATTTACTTTACATGTTAGTTATACTTTCAAATAATTTAATACAATTTTTAACACAACTGACAGGATTTAATTATTATTTGTAAATTTGTTTACTAATGTGGAACAAAAAAAATTGTAAAAAACAATCAAAGTAACTGTTTCTAGTGCCTCAAAGAGTAAATTCCGCCTTTCATCAGTTAAAAACTGTTAGTAATATAAGAAACTATAAAAAGGGAATAATTTAAATGAGCACCGAAATAATTTTATCAATAATAATAAATTACTGTTACCAGAAATAATTAAACGAATACCAAAAATAATAACGGAACACAAAAAAATATGAAACAATTTTTAAAAGTATTTGTTGAAAGCCAAGAATAGTAAATAAGCTTTTCAGAAAAATAAAATGGCAAGCAATACATGATTTAAAATAAGTAAAGAATATTAAAATTATCATCCTGAAATAATCATTTAATCTAAATAATTCAAAAAACGTTTCGAAACGTCTTTGTTTTAATTATTTAGATTAAAAGATTATATCAGGAGATTAATTTAAATATTCCTTATTTATTTTACACTCTGTATATTGTGCCGAATACTTATTTTTGCTTTGCTACACAAAATATTAACTATATAAATTTATAAACAAGCTGACAAACTTTAATATTTTGATGCTCAGTTAATTATAACCCAATTAAAAATAATAATGTTCTTACATTGTTGCTGCGAGCTGCGGATGACATTCTGCGATGACTGCTGATACTGCAGTCAACTTCTGACATAGTTGAAGATATGTTGTCTCAGGTGATGTTGTCCACGATGATATAGACTCTGCTGACGCTGGTTAGAACACCAGCTGCTCCAGGATGATGACGGCAGCTCCGATGACGCTGGTTAGAACACCAGTTGGTCCAAGATGATGGCGGCAGCTCCGGTAACGCTGGTTAGAACACCAGCTGCTCCAGGATGATGCTGAGGCCGCAGGAGATGCTTGTAGGTCTCGTCATGTCCCTAGAAACATAAAAACAATGTATTAGTAACATAGAATAGCTGGAAACATTAGAAAAAACATACATAAAGACATTTGATGATTGTTGAACCTGAAACAGAAACTCAGAACAAAATGCAGTAAAATAGAACAATAGACAAAGTTATGATAAATCAGCATGCAGCTTGCAGCATACACCATTCATACCACACGTTCCACTCATCCCATAACATCCCATTTATACATTTCTTGGTCTTCACGTTGTCTTCAATGTTGATTTCTTTGTTCTTTCTTCACTTCTTTTCTTGCCTTTTCCCTACCTAAGTTTTTGTGTACGAATAACTAATTAGGCGCAATGAATCTACGACAAAGCAACCGGAAGTGTTGCTTGCCTTTTTCACAATAACGCTGCCCATATTCCGTGAGCACGACCTTTCAGTTTCCGCCTACTGAACCTACCCGGGTCGTAGGGAAAGTATTCGCAGTGCTCGGGGGAAGCGAAGCCTCTAGGACTCTCCAGGATACCATGGACACACCCTAACGGGGGGATTTGGCGACGCCGCCCCCGCAGTCATCGGCAGAATACTCTCTAGCTGGGCGACCGGAACCAAACTACGACCTTGCTCGCGAGGGTCTCGCCCCACCCGCCTGCGTACGCTAATTCAAACTTGCCTAATGTATGTAGAAAGTTAGAAAGTATGTTGGGCCCCCACGTGAAGGCACTAGCGTGTTCGGAGGATAAGTTTTAGGAATGAAAAAGTACGCAGCGCGATTCTACGTCTGTACACAAGAACGATTTCATGGCAAGTGTTGAGGCTTGCGCAACCATTTCATTGATTACAATGTGCTAGAGAGAGATAGACTTATGGCTAGAATGTACACTGAGCAGTAACGATGTTACGTGATTGCAGGTTTCAACTTGATTAATTAGTGAGAGGCACGATCTAACTGAAGTTTATAAATGTTACCTTGAACGATACAAGAATAGAAATATACATTGCAAATACAATATTTATAATTTTACCTTTTGATATTATTATAAATAATAATTTTATTATTGATACTGTTTGTTACAAAAATATGTAATTAAAAATTGTAATATATGTATTTTTTCTAATAAAAAGTTTAAATTATAACGTTTTTATAATTAGCATTTCTTTAAAAACGTTAAATAAATATTTATCATTTCAAAAATACTCAACATAAAAGAACATTTCATCATTTAGGCCAAATTATAGATAAGTAAATTAAATGACCGTGTATGACAAAAATAAAAGTATATATTTAAACCAACTGCAAATATCATTAACCATTTTAACGAATTCATAAAATAATTACATGTGTTACCTCTATTTAACAAATTACTTTTAAAAGTAAGAGGTACAAGTTATTTATTTAAACCAAGTTCAAAATTTAATTGAAAATATATTAAGTAAATAAACTATAACATCAAAGAATATCTAAAATATTATGTCGTGAACTGTGAGAAATATAGTAAAAATAAACAAATCACATAAATGTACGATTATTTTGAATATAAGGGTCTTAATAAAAAATACCCTATTTAAATTGACTAAAAATAATGAAATGAAATTCTTTTATTTGAAACCATTTCTTGATTTAATATAAAATACGTTTCACCGTTAAAATTATGTTTGTTTTAGCCGTCGTTGATTTAGAAGACTTTTTGGGAAGATGATTTGTCTTGGAATATCTTCTAACAACATTTTTCTCAATCTCACACTCATCATACACCAATGTATTCCGAACACGATATCTCTTCTACACCCAACATTTACTACCATACATCAATGAAGCCACCAAAACACCATTATAAACACAATATCTAAACAAATAAAGTAACAAGTCAAATAACATCTCACTTCCATCCTTCAACATCTTACTATTCTTCACACGCATCTATATCACATTCATCACTTCCAACATTTTCACTACAACCATTCGGTTCATTTTTGCTACCATATAAAGCCCTAAAGTATTCACACCATATATTCCTTACATTTGATTCATTCCACAATCACTCACCATCCGCACTCTTCATCGCTCAATCTCTTCACACTCAACCAAAACATTCTTTCATTCATACTAAAATCATTAATCATCAAACCGCGTCTTAACTACATGTAACATAAGATGTAATATCGGATACAACACTCTGTAACAGCGCTTCAGATGAGACAAGTTTTTAAATTATATTTTAAAATCTAAACGTTATTTAATTAAATGTTGCAAATAAAATATCTTTACATTATTATCCTCTACATCTTCTAGTTGAAACGTTTTTCTATACAACCCCTAACTTCGGAGATACGAACAACCAACCTTAAAGTGAAATTATCTTTTGTACTAATAGGAATTTTGGGGTTGTCTGTAAATCCCACACTCAATATTAAGTCCTAGAAGCTGCAAAATTTCAGCGCAATCAAAGAAAGTTTAATTTTGACCATGATTTTTTTTTTATTTCTGAAACTGTTAATTAATGACGATATATTTGATTTTGTTGAAATTGTGCATGCAGCTTCTAATATTGAATTCGGAGATAAAACGGTGGTTGTTCGTGTTTCCGAAATTATGGCTTGTACAGAAAAAAAAATCAATTAATTGTAAAAAAAAAATGGACCGCAAAAATTATACTCCCCATAACGGCCATCGAAGCTCTAGTCGCTGCCATTTGTCGGCTGAAATCTGCGGAGTCCAGCACTGCTTACAGGAGACGCGATCATTTCTTTCGGACATTCGTATTGGTGCCAATTCTGAATTTTTTATTTCTCAAATATTTCTAAAATATAGAAAATAATATAAATAAGTGTAACATATTTTTATACTAAATATACCGCAGAGCCCAAATATTCAACATTTGAGTCGATGGCAAAATAATTTTTGAAACAACAATTTTATTTACGTCATCAAACCAATAAATAGTTATAAAATATTAAGGAAGAAGTAGGTCTTGAAATTGATTGGAGAGAACTTTTAGGGGAGATGACTACATTTAAAATGATTTGGGAGGCATTTAGGAATATTGTTATCATGGTATTAACTGGGGAGAACTTTTAGGCAAGACTATTGTTTTAAAAATGATTTGGAAGGCTTTTTAGGAAGATGATCGTCTTTGAATTGATTGTTGAAACTTTTTTGGAACATGGCAGTCATAAAAATGATTTTTGATATTATTTGACACATTTAAAATGTTATGTTTACAATTAAATATTTTACCATAATTTGTACTAAAAGTGCTGTTTTTTTTACCCTTAAGTTCTTAATATCGTAGGCAGGTTCCTAACGATTCCTAACAATTAAAAACATTTTCTAATAATTTTAAGGGTCCCAAAGAATTTTAAAAAGTACTTGACATCTGGGATCATCTAGCCAGCGGCTTAGAACACTCAACTAACTTTCAGGACAGTTTAAAACATTCACTGTGAATGTCTTTAAAATCGTTGTAAATATTCATTTGCACCAATTAAAATTAAATTTTATTATATTTTTTTTAGGGTTGCATAATTTTTATTGACATCACTAAAGTGAATTCTATTTTCAGAACTGAATTTGTTTGGGATGCTAGTATATATTTCTACCTGTTTTTTTAAGGTAAACCCATATCCAGTGGTAGTAGCCCATTTCTAAAATAGGTTCGCCGCCGCACGCTCAGGTTTCCATTTCATTCAACAGTAGCTGGATGTACATTCGTCTTACACCTTCAGCTCTCTATCTCAACAGCGTGTCTCTTCCGATAAAGTCTGCGCCCGTGTCGAAATTGCTTTACCAGAAGCAAATGCACTCTAGTATACTTGGAGCCCGCGGAGATGAGCTCTGAGTATATGTGGAGAGCGAACTAGAAGAAAAAAGTAAACACTGTACACTTAAAACCCATATAATATAAGCGGTAATATTTAGCAATAAATGAAATCACTAAAAACATATGCATATTTGCTAACGATCTAGTTATATATTAAAGCGACAAACAAAATACAAGATGCAATCGAAATTAGAAGACTGGACAAAAAAATAGTAATTTACATTTTAATGCGATAGATAATATGTTACGAATACCTAACGCACACATAATTTGGCCGACATACCTATTTATTTTGCTTGTTAACATTAAAATATCGTAGTAGGATATATATTATCTTTGGTCACTAGCGAACTGCTTCAAACAATTTTGACGTTTGTTCTGTCAGCCATTTTGCTTGAACTATATCGATGCGTTCTATTTACCACTATAAGTAGGTGTGTTCATTTTACTTATTTATCAACAAAAATATCAATTATTTATTTCTCCAGGACTTTATTGAATGATAAATAGTGGTAGCTATCGTTTCTGTAGGCAATACTTTTATGGCCACTAAACAAATGCTAAAAAATATATCGGGTGGCAACTTATTTTTTACACATTTCTATATTTCCTATTTAAACATATTAAAAATAATTTTAAAAAGAAATACTCGACATAAATAAAACATACAAATATCAACGTAAAACATAAATATACAGGTACATTTTGAACAGCAGGAAACGTCATTGGCTCCGGCGTACCGCGAACCCTTGAAACATTCATTTGATTCATCCCACAATTATTCTCCAACAAACATTTCTATCCTAGCGCACTATCCATATTCATAATTCTTTACATACAAGCTCGTCTCATCTTTCGTTCACGTAATAAACCTTGGTTCATATACATCCCTTTATAACTCAATTTCTCCAATCTTTCATTCGGTATACGACCACGACTAATATCATGAACTTTTGCTTAGTTAAATTGTTTTATTCACTCTTGTAGCTCTTACAATTGCAGATCTCAGGCGATAGTTTTTTTTAATAGAATCAAAACTACTTGGACGCACTTGTATTTTTTGTTACAGTTTAAATTAGCTAAATTTAAATTCTCAAACCAGATAAGAATAGTGTAACTAGAGAATTACAACTCTCGTCTATTTATTTATATATTACGCTGCACAACAAGAAATTAATCTCAAGAACTAAATCTGAATTAGTCGGAAGCACTTATATTTTTAGGTAAGATTTAAAGACAGCGTGATTTAAATCCATGAACTCTTGTTTCTGATTTAGGTTTTTTGCATACTAATTTTGGAATTCACCTTTTTTGACGAAAAATCGTAGAAATAATGTTCACATTGTTTATTATTCTAAAAATAGTACAAAAGGTAAATATTTCATTTTCGTTGGTTTTATTTTACTATTTTCATTTATCTCCCTTGAAGATTATTTAAAATTTAACTCCTTTATATTGAAATTTTGAAGTCTGACAAAATAATTTTTATTTCAAAAAATTCCTAAATTGTGGACAGTTGAAATAAAACTTCCTACCTGTTCCTTGAAGGTAAACCCATACTCTGTGGTAGTAGTAATTGGTGATGCACCAGGTATCGTTGAAAACCGGCTCGTTATTCTTCACCGATTCAGTCGTCGTCCACGAAGGTTTTATCCGCGAAAAGCAATGCCACATTCTTTTATTTCATGCCTGAAAATGAGAATACTTATTTATTTTAATTTACATGACAGACAGTATTTATTTATTGATTTGTTACTTTGCACAACAGGAACTCATCCCAATTAGTCTTAGTGGAATCCAAACCACTCAGACACACTAGTATTTTTTTAATACTATAACTACAATAACTTATTATGTTTATTGCATTATTTATGTGCTCTGTCACATAATATGTGATGAATTTAATTACAGTACAGTGGAGCTACAGCTTCAAATGCAAAGGATACAAAGACAAAAACAAAATGGAACATTTACTATGCTTGTCTTTAAAATGATTGTTAATACCCGTTTACACCAATAAAACTTAAATTTTAAGTTTAACTTAAAATGACAATATTGCATCAAATGTTGTACAATTTGCATTCTTAAATTGGTGGTACAATAAAACGCGTCTTAATATTATAATTTTGATTTTTTGCATAACCTCTATCATGCAGATTCACAAAACGGATTAGCGCTAACACCGTTTTAAATATTATCTATAACTATGTTTCAAATTAAAACAGATTAAAGAAATAACCTAAATTTGATGCTAATTAACTCTCTTTTTAACTCAAGTTAAAATAAACTTGTTTCATACATTGAAGAGAGTTAAAAACGAAATTATGTTAGCGCTAATCCGCTTTATGAATCTGCCAGTATGTTTTTATGTGATTCAAGTATTATTATTCTGTTAAAATCACAAAAAAACTTTATTTAGACAATAAAAATTGTTGTATAATTCTCTTTAATAAATATATTTCATCTACTACTGTGTGTATTAAGTTTTAGGAAGAGTGCCTTTTTGTATATTTTTTCCTAATATTTAAAAAATAAAAAATGTTAATAGAAAAAAAAAATAACGGTGAAAAAGTTCATGATTTCACCATCTGAGACAAAAGTAAGTATGAACATGCATCTAAATAAGTTATATCATCATACTAAGTTTCAAAATGTTAGTGCAACTAGTATCAGAGTTAATCATAAAAGTGTATCTTGAGGCGCATCTACAAAGAGGTTCCGTACATACCTCATATAGCATTTTTTACTCAAAATAACTCCTTCAATATATGATTTAATTTTATTTCACCCGTTATGAATCAGCTTCACGTTGACATTCAGAACACTGGACAGAAATCACATTGCGTCAGAATACATGATTAAATTCTATTAGTGATAGTTGAAATGGGAATGGTTGAAGTAAAACTCACCTTCCTTATTATCATGTTATTTCCCAACCCTTAGTGAAAGTGCATTACGATTTATTGTCTTATCACTACCCTACTCTGTTTATTTGCTCCCACTTCTGCAGTAGTTGAACATTACGAACAGTATTGATATCGACATCACTTGTTAGTCATTAAGTAATGTAACAATGCGTTTTTCATGTTCTGATCAACAATTATTTGATTTATTTTCTAAAAATGGCTGTATGTGACGAATAACAAAGTGTGTTCTGTTACGAATTTATTAATTGTATGAGTATGTTATTTTTGTGAAAATAAATTGAAATATGTACGACTGGATTTAATTGTACAGCAGCGCTGCAAAAATTTGTAAGTACTTTTGATTTTTGTTCAGAATCAAGTTTCAATTAAACTTATAAGTTTTTTTTATTAGCTTCAATTTCAAAATCGTGTTAATTAAACTCAAAATTTAAATTTCATATCTACTAGTTCATTAATTAGGTGATTGTGAACATCAGTTATAGATTATACAAAATATGCTTAGGCGTATTCCATTTGCCATTTGGATCAGATTTAACTTACATTTACTGAACCAGATCATTAATTTATTTCGCTGAATTTCTTCGCCGACTTTATTTCCAGTACTAGAACTACAGATTCTAATTTACTTTGAAATAATTCACCCCAATAAGTACATAAATAAATAAATATATCATCACGCCTTCTACCCATTACGAAGCAGATCTCGGTAAGTGATATATTTTGCGCGTGAAGTGCGGTTACCAGTCGTCAAATCACGGCACCGAAAGATGTTAGTGGTGGAGGAGCCTCAGGGGTAGTTTTTGCAATTATGAAAATTATTTGTCGCCTGTGGAAATCGAACCAGGGTTCTCAGGATCCACAGGCCGACTTCATACCACTGTGCTAGCCACCCCATAATAAGTACATCAGTCTGCTTAATTCAGTTCATTTAGTAATGTGTCAAATTTAACTGAACTGATTTAAGTGAACCAAGTGGCAAATGGAATACAGCTCTTTACAGAAATATTTCAGCTATTTTTGTTATCTTAACAATACATTCAAAAACTTTTAAGTTTAAAAAACAATGATGATAACAAAAACCGAATGATGTTGATAAATCACATATTTAAAATATTTTCAGATGTTCTAGTAATGGCCAACTTGTATCGTCCCAGAAAGTGTCGTTTCTTAATATTTTAATTTTATAAAATCAAAATATATAAACTACAAAGGTTAAATCAAGGCCAAGGTAAAATTATATTTACATAAATAAACCGATTTTTTTTAGATTGTTTGACAATATATGTCCAAATGTGGTTGTCAAAAATTTGTACATCTCTAACAATTATAATATGCTACATATCTTTGCAAGAAATTTATGCTCAACGATTAAATTCTCGACAAACTTATGCAGATTTCATTCGAGAAACAACACGAGTAAGTATTTTATTATCAAATTAAAATGTCATCCTATTTGGCAACTAAATGTTGGTGAAAATTTATAACGGTATCGACTACATTGTTATTGAGATCCTGTATCACTATGGCAAAAGAGTTCGGCGAAAGCAAATGTGCTTTGATTTCGTATTTCAAACGTGTGCGCGCATATTTGTCGCTTATTTCAAGCATGAATTTTAATGAATGAATGCACAGCAGGAATATTTTCTTACATTCAAAGTTAACATGTGCAGATTGTAAATTTGGTTTCACTTTTAGTTGTTTGTTTCTACCTACAGATTTTTATAAATATTTTTAGATATTGTTGCAACACGTTATAATAGTTATTCATAAACCTTGTCAATGGTTTTAGTTTTTGACCTCAGTTAAATCAGTTTTTAAATGAATGTGAAACGACATTGAATATTGTTTATTTTCTATGTCAGGTTTATAAGAGAAATTATATAATGTTGTAAATAATAATAAACATACATGTTTTTTGATGTGAGAAATTCTTGATTTAATTTTAATGATTTGTTATTTCATAAAATGATTGTCACGTATATTTTAAATTTATGTTGTGTGGTAAATACAGGATATAGTTTTTTTTTTAATGTATACAAATATTCCATGTAATTGAAAGTTCGAACGGCGTATATATAAATTACTTCTCATTACAAAATTTTGAAAGAAGTTAAATAATATGCACATATTAATTTTTTTTATTATTAGTTTGCTCCGAATATTCAAAATTTGTATGAGAATACATGAATTAGAACAAAAATCGAAAAAATAATACATATCGCAAAATTTGAAATTAAAATAGTTATTTGTGTACCTAAAATAGAAAGTAGTCTATTGCCGCTCGCGCATGGAGATTGTTGGTCGTGGCGTAGCCGAGAGCAACAATCATGCAAAAGCGACAAGGAAACTTTCGGCTCGAGGTGCACACAATATTTTTTCTATGACCATTTAAAAACGCTTGAAAAGAATTTTTTATACTTGCATCATTCAAAAGCTGTATTCCATTTGCCACTTGGTTCAGTTAAATCAGTTCAGATAAATTTGACAACAAGACTAAATGAACTGAATTAAGGAAACTGAAGGACTTATTGGGATGAATTACTTCAAAGTAAATTAGAATAAGTAATTCTAGTACTGGAAATGAAGTCAGCGATGTAATTCAGCGAAATGAATAAGTGATATGGTTCAGTAAATGTAAGATAGATTTGATCCAAATGGCAAATGGAATACGCCTATTATAGGGTTTACATTACCTTGGAAACCGATGGAAAGTTTTATTTTGCGCACTAATGCGCAAAGTAATTGAAAAAACACCCATTTTTTATGATTTTAAATTTTGACTATTTAAACGCTAATTGTACTTATATTTACACATTTTAAGAAATTTATAAAAGAAATAGAGACATTAGCTTATAACGCCATAAATCAAACATATTTTAACAAACTTTACGAGAAAAAATAAACAATTTGTTTTCAAATAACAAATGTCAATTCATGCATACATGTCTATATAAATTCACGCTTCAAATTTAATAAATTTTCTCATTGTCGATTATATAATTTTTGCTCGTTACAAAAAGTATTGCACAAAACTCGTGCATGAAGACGTCATTTGCACCATTCGCGCACTTGTTATGTAAATAGCTATAATATCATTTTTTACAGTTTTTCTGTTTGTAAATTCGGGCGACAGTTTTCATGTATCCATGGATACGATAATACACTCTTTACGTAATCTTTCTGTTATCAACTGACAATTGGAAATATCTATTTTCTGCTCGCTCGTAGAAAAACATTACTTTGTGTTTCGGTTCATATATATCAAGTTAATGCTGGGTTGCATGAAAGTTTTATCGGTTCATTAGCAACTAACGGTTCAATAAATTTCAGAAAAATCGCTATTGATACTGTTGCTAGATAAACAATTCTTTAACTAAAGAACTCTTTATTTTTTTCTTGCAATCCAGCATAAATGTGTCCAACACATACAGACAATAATTATTAATTTATACCTGATTAAAATATCTTCATACTCCTCCTAGGAGAAGGGCAAAGATTTCGTTATCCGCTATCCATCAAGTCCGGATGGGGTTCGTCGTCAGACTCCGTTCTCCAGGTCGTTGTTATTTCCATGCGTCAATGGAACCGAGTTTGGCGTAGGCCGGTCTGCCGTGCGTCCTATCAGCGTACATCAGCTTCGGCCTGGTGACATTGACGTCATCGGCGCCATGGGCGACTCTTTAGTGGCGGGAAACGGTGCTATGGAACAGTGGGCCATGGGTACGATGATTGAGAACCGTGGCGTCAGCTGGGCTGCTGGTAGGAAAAATTCAATTCATTTATTAAATATTTAACAATTGATGACATGACACCAACAAAATTGAATATCGCCAGGATTTAAATCTGGAAAAAGAAAATTAGATTTGGGAACGGGTGGTGACTATAGATGGCGCCGATGTGAATGCGCAGATTTTAAGGGTGGTTGTTGATCCCTACACCAGTCCACTTTCAGAGCTTCTGTCACCAAACCAGCAATAATTTCTGTCAATAATTTTTTTGTCATGTATTCGTCGTGAACAAGTAGTAATATGTAACACGCTCACACGACACCATAAAAATTGCTTACTTTGACCAGTTTTGTCGCGCATGCGTCATTGACCAAAACTTCTGTCTATCATTTTTATACCAAAGTCTACAATTTAAACTGAAAATTAGCCTGTAAAAAATATGTCAACAACTATCCTTAAAATCGGCGCCATCTATAGTTGCCACCCGTCCCCAAACCTAATTTTCTTTTTTTCATGTTTATCATGACATAATCTATTAAAAAAGCCGTTTCTGTCATTGGAATAAATGAGACATCATTTTGCACCCTTGCGCTCTAACTATAAAGCTGAATTTATAATTAAATTATGCAAGAGGTAAAGCAGTTGAAGGAAACTAAAAAACTAACCAAATACACGAGTTATTATCATCAATCAATCAGATAAGCTTCAGAGAGAAAAATTAGAGTGACATCAGATTTAATAAATTACATGAAAACCGTAACTAAGTTGGTAAAGAGCATTTGACCGCAGTTCAAAGTCTCAAATTCAAATTCTTGCGGTATCTCAATTTTTCTCTTTACAGGGTACAAAAACGAATCTAAAACTTTGAGGTTATATACATTACGATGTTCTGATTCTCAATTATAAAGAATTGTTTCAAAATTAATATTAATTATTTGATTCCATTAGAATATTAATCAATTTATTTATGTTTGACTTTGAAATATTACTAATATAACTTAGTTTAAATTTACATATATTTACAAATACAGGAAATATCTTTATTATTTAGTATTTTCGCAAAATAATTTACTTCCGATAATACGGTGGTGCGTAACCTTACGGAATTCGAATCAGGAGATCCCAGGTTTGAATCCATCTCAAGCTAAAAAATATATGAATTACCACATTGCGTCTCGGTACTGTAATAGGATACGGGCACTCACGTGACACTGTGACGTTTTAGTGACGTAAAAAATAGCTGTTCGGGCAAAGATCACTGCGCCACCTACAAAATGAACTATTTTTTGGGACGAGATTTAAAAAGAACCGTTCTTTTCAAATCTCGCCACAAAAATAGTTCATTTTGTAGGTGGCGCAGTGATCTTTGCCCGAACAGTTGTTTTTTACGTCACAGTGTCACGTGAGTGCCCGCATCATATTGGGATAAGTTCTTGATGTACAGACTAGCAAAAATAAAAATAAATAAAATAAAATATGATTATGTATAGAAAGTAAAGTAATAAATTAAGTGACGCATAAAAATATAGATTATACCAAAAGTTTATTATATAATATGCGAAACTAGTGTAACATAAATAAGTTTAAGTACCTCTACTATAACATTAATTAGAAAATATTTACACAATTCATAAAACATATAATGTTTCATGTCTGTTACAAAATTTATTTTGCTAATTTGAGGAAAGAAACCACCAGACAGTTGCGAGAATTAATAATATAAACATTATTAGCATAATGTGTAAAACAATATTTGCACTTCAATAATTTAATATTTACACAATTGCAAGGTCTCCATCAGAATTCGAAGTAGTTTGTAGTTATACAGTTACTAAGAATTCATTGATTCATTCTGTGCTGTACCGTTTACTAGCATTGTCCTCGAACTCAAAATTGATTTACTCTCACATTTTGCAATTATTATGCTAATTTTGCAAAAGTTCCGAAGCCATTGACCAGAAATCGCCGCTAATTTACCAGTGACTAGTTTCATTTTATTGGGAAAAATGCAAACGAAGGCCAATCATTTTTCTACTAAAAAACGGAAATTATTACCAAACAGAAATTGTGTTTCCAATAATTGAAAACACGAGACATGATGATGACATATAACTGCTGTAGATTTGTAAATTTCAAAAGGATAACTATAATTTTCAATTTAAAATTATCTTCTACAATTATAATAAAAAATGTCTTGCAATTTCTACTAAAAGAGTTCTTGTCTACTATTATTCAATTAACAATTAATTATATTACGTCATGTCTTTAACGCTAAGACTAAAACACTTGTTAGAAAGGAATTATTCGTTTGGATGAAGCAAAGTAAAATAGAGGAGATTCATTGCAGGATGAATTTAATAAATGTTCAGTGAATGTTTCAAAGGTTACTGATACCTCCATTTGATGGAACGTAACGTAATATTATGTATATATAATTGAATATATTGTCAGTATAACATTTATTAATTTATATGTATAATATTTATTAATTTTAATATTATTGTAGTTACGTCATTGTTTGATTTGTTTATATTTCAATTATTTTCTATCCAAAGCACTCTTGTTTCAGCCAGATATAAATAAAATACATATAAATTTAATATGCATTTTTCTCAGTTATTTTGTTATATTAGAATATGATATGTTTATATCGTTGAATTCAGAAAAAAATACCCTATCGAATAACCTAAAAAAAAACATATGTTCCCAATAAAATTAAGAAAGTTGTGTTTCGTATTTTGAGACCAACTGATAAAAAAAAATAATTCATTGCAATAGTCTTGTAAAAAGGTGGTTCTTTGCTAATTTAAGGTTACAAGTGTACATATAGTTGTTAATCTTGATTGCAGTGACTTGTAATATTTAAAAATTAATTAAAAATTCCAACAATCAAACTAGTAGTCTTAAAAATCTATAAAAAAAAACTAAAAGTAGTTTTTGAAATTATTCGACTTTTTACAATCTTCATTATAAACCTAAAGTCCGTTCGGAAAGAGATTAACAGTTGGTATATTATTTTGATTCTGGTTGGCTGACTAAAACATCAAAATGAAGACTATTTACATAGCATAATAATTTGTGACGGTAACGCACGGAACTGATTTTATTTTTTCTCATTTTTATAAACGTTAATAGATAATAAGTTTCATAAAATAAATCTACTGGACATTTTAGAACATATAACCAAATTGTAAATAAATAAATATAAATATATGATCACGCCTTCTACCCATTACTGGGTGTGGCACTCTGCCGAAGCAGATCTCGGTAAGTGATATATTTTGCGCGTGAAGTACGGTTAACAGTCGTCAAATCACGGTCCCCAAAGATGTTAGTGGTGGAGGAGCCACAGGGGTAGCTTTTGAAATATGAAAATTGTTTGTCGCCTGTGGGAATCGAACCAAGGTTCTCAGAATCCACAGGCCGACTTCATACCACTGAGTTAGCCACTCCATAAATTGTACGTTTATAAAATATAAATAAATATATCATCACGCCTTTTACCCATTACTGAGTGTGGCACTCTGCCGAAGCAGATCTCAGTGATATATTTGGGCGCGTGAAGTGCGGTTACCAGCCGTCAAATCTCGGCCCCCAAAGATGTTAGTGGAGGGCGAGCCACAGGGGTTATTTTAATGTGGTAAAAATTGTTTGTCGGTTGTGGGAATCGAACCAGGGTTCTCAGGATCCACAGGCCGACTTGATACCACTAATCCACCAGCCTCATAATTGTACGTTTATATATATAATTAGTAATAGTGTTTTAATAAGCCAAATGTAATATGATAAGGTAATAACGGACATAGGCTTATGTTATAGTTTATTTAATGAAGATTCATTAGCGTTTCAGCCAAGGTTATGGCCATCTTCAGTCGACGATCAGACTTTTTAGGGCAAACATATAAATTTAGATTCATTCCATTTTTGCAACTTTTAGAATCATATTGACTTTTTTCATTTTGATATACTGGGTGTCCCATTTTAATCCGCCAGTAGCGATAATTCTGAAACATTGCATTGAATCAAAAAGTGTTCCAAATGAAAAGTTAATGGTTCTGAGGGGGACATCTGATGCCGTAGACTTTGCCCCCCCAGCCCCTCAAGGGGGGCGGGAACAGGGGGCAACTTTAAAATCTTAAATGGAAACCCCTATTTTTATTGCAGATTCTGATAGAGGGTTAAAAAGTATGTAAGTTTTATCCGAAACATTTTTTTTATTGGTCGAGAGATGGCGCTGCAAATGTAAAAGTTAGGTTTTTTTTTAATTAAATTGCGAAAATCGTAACGTAATTAACTGTTATTATTACTTAAGACTTACTCACAACCTTACAAGGTTGTTTTTTTCTCAGCCTGCCCAAATACTACCCCCCCCCCCCCTACAAAGACGTAAAGTACTCAAAAATAGCGATTGAGGGACTTCTTTTTCAAATTAAATAATGGTAAAATAATTCAAAAAAGAATGTCATTTTTTTTCAAACAGTGTTTGACCGTGCCCCCCACATAGCCCCACCCCTCACTGGGGCTGGTGGCAACTTTAGAATCTTAAATGGAAACCCCTATTTTGTACCTCAGACTCGGATAGAGTTTTAAAATGTAGGTCAATTTTAGTCGGGGGGGGCCGGTCAATAAAAAAAATGTTTCGGATAAAACTTACATACTTTTTAACCCTCTATCAGAATCTGCAATAAAAAATAGGGGTTTCCATTTAAGATTTTAAAGTTGCCCCCTGTTCCCGCCCCCCTTGAAGGGCTGGGGGGGGCAAAGTCTACGGCATCAGATGTCCCCCTCAGAACCATTAACTTTTCATTTGGAACACTTTTTGATTCAATGCAATGTTTCAGAATTATCGCTACTGGCGGATTAAAATGGGACACCCAGTATGTTTGCCCTAAATATTCAATTCGCAACTTTGAACTTATTCTACATGTTATTATACGTTTAAAATTAACGTTTGACCTGAAGATGGCCATAACCTTGGCTGAAACGTTGTCAATGAATCTTCATTAAATAAACTACAACTTAAGCCTATGTCCATTATTACCTGATAATTAGTAATGTCGCTGTCACAAATTTTGTATACTATGTAAATATGTCTTCAATTTGACATTTTAATGAACCAATCTAAATAAAATATGTCCTCTACGACCACACAGTAATCTCTCATTTAATGGACATTAAAAATCTTTGTAAAAATATTTTAATTTTTAGGAGGCCAAGGCTCATGGAAAGACTTCCTAACCTTACCAAACATTCTCAAAATGTTCAATTCTAACCTAACCGGCTTTTCAACGGGCACCGGTGAATTCCTCTCACAAAATTCTCAAATGAACGTTGCTTTTCCCGTCGCAGCTGATGCAGATGCCCTGCATCAAGCCAGGATTCTAGTCAGGAAGATGAAACAGGATGAAAGAGTTAACTTCCAGGAGGACTGGAAGATGATAACTGTGTTCTTTGGACAGAATGATATCTGTTCTGGACAGTGTTATGGACCGGCAGAAGCTACTCCGAATAAGCATGCTGTAAAACTGATGAGAGCATTGGATTACTTACAGGATAATATGCCAAGAACTTTTGTTAATCTTATTCCTGTTCTTGGTAAGAAAGAGTTCAGTAATTTTTATGAATTTATAAATAATGAAACGCGAGATGTGAAAGTTAAAAATCTAATGAAGCTATTGAAATGCGCTTAATTAAATTCATCGTAGTTTAACTGATTTATAAACCTAATTTCAATGATTAAAAAAAAAATAAGGAAGCATATCTCGAAATCTAGAACCGCTATGCCCTTGGAAACTTAAAATTTTAACTCAGCGCAGACGCGTATGCAATGTATTTCGGTGAAATGCTTTGAACAGAATGGGAGATAGCAATTTGCCGATACTCGTCCTTACGAAGATATGACTAGAAAATATATTAGCGGGAAAGGGTGAAAATCATCCTATAATGGTACTTTCCTAAAATAAATAAATAAATAAATATATCATCACGCCTTTTACCCATTACTGATTGTGGCACTCTGTCGAAGCAGATGTCGGTAAGTGATATATTTATGCGCGTGAAGTGCGGTTACCAGTCGTCAAATCACGGCCTTCAAAGATGTTAGTGGTGGGGGAGCCATAGGGGTAATTTTTTTTTAAATTGATGTGGATAGAACCCGGGTTCTTAGGAGCCATAAGCCGACACGATACCACTGTGCCATTACCCAATGGCGTACTTTCCTAAGGGCTATATACACTACAATGTAAAAACTAAATATGAATAACAATAAAATTATATTAATATGGATAAGCGAACTTGGTGCTTTTTTCATTGAGAATTCAAATTGATTGGCACTTTTTTAAAATTTATTTATAAAACATTTTCTCGTACCCTTGTTTACAACATACCAATAGTACCAAATTCATATTACTTTTGATTTTTTTTCCTTCAATTTACTTAAATAATTCAATAATTATTGTTTTTTTCTTTTTTGACAATGGGGAATTCAAGTGGTAGAGCTTTTTAATATATATTTATTAAAATAAATTCTTGACCGTACATCATATTTAATACAATATAAAATCATACCATAAATTATATCTTTATTGCTGAAATATGAAAGTTAAAGTTGAATAATTTAAAACGTTCGCACTGCCATATTGCAATGACGTAGTTGCATTAAGCCAATCACAGAGCTTTGTCTGAAACGTTTGTCGGTGCTCAAGAAGACGAAGAAGAAATAAGCATTCAGCATTCTACGATTCTACCAATGACGTATAATACTAGACGAATTATGCCGTATTCAAGTCAATGCAGTGTTGTGAAGCAGAGAGGAATGGAATAACTTGAGGGTCCGCCGGATGCGCGGCAAGAAGCGAGTACACTTTGATGTTATGCAAGTTGCTCCTTGCCGCGCACCCGCCTCACCAACCAGTTATTCTATCCCTTTCTGACTCACAACAAACGCCGATGTTATCCGTCTAGTTATGTTTTGTCTGAGGATTCTACTGACAACGGCAAGTTACGTGTTATTTATCTCTGTCTTATCTGTCTCTCTTTAAGCTAAGATGCAACTACGTCATATTCATTTGTTTCGAAAGTTTAAATATTTTTATCATGCTTAATACAAGTTTAAAAAAAAATAAAAAAATTGGGTATAATTATTTTATTACGTAGATTAATATATAAAAAATTCCAAAAAGTCTTGAAAGGCCCATTGTAGAATAAATAGTTTTTTGTATTTCGTGGACAAAATTCTTGTTTTTTGGTAATAGTAGGTTCGAATAACTTTTATCTAGACCTAGCGGACACGACTAAAAGTGACATTCTCACGTATAACAAAGAACACTCATTTCGCGCATTTAATACAAAAATAATTATTTCTAAGATCAGTAAAAAAGTAGGCTTTTCGAACGTCATGATAGAAAGTAAACATTTGCAAACCAAGGTTTCTTTTAGACCGTTGATATTAGCAATGGGACTCTTTGTAGATCAGAAATGTGAATTTTTTATATTTTTGTATTGTATTCAATTTTTTTTTCATTTCATTTAAAAATCGATTAGTTAATCTTAATTTCTGATCGTAAACCTCTTTGCAAACCTCGACTAATTGCACTCCTCGTTACGCTCGTGCTACAATTTCTAGCTTCGGTCCGCAAACATCTACCTTCATTCCTTGGTATATACTATTTTGATTTAATATTACATATTTATCAGTACAGCAATTAAAAAAAATTAATTAGTGTAGATATACGTAAATGAATGAATGTCATAATTGTCTTACGTTACAGATCCGTCCGTAAGTTTACGCGTGCAACGTTCACTCATGTGTCGAATTTTTCACACACTGTTTTGCTCTTGCTTCCATCAATTTGGCGCTGTTGATGAAATGACACAAATCACTTCTTTAGCCAGAGGCTACCAGTTTGCAGAGGAACAACTGGTAAGAGCAATAACCCAACTTTCTGATAAGTATTGTGTGTTGCAAAACAAATAACTTACTTAAATATACAGGAAATAATAAATGATTATTCTATTTATTGTTCCAAATTTGTTTTCGTATCAAGTTTAACAGATAAATTTATATTTGTATTCTGGTATGCATTGTCGTAAAATTACAGATAGCAAAAAAACAAATAAAAATTTTTAGTGAACAATAATAAATTCGTAAATACTAACATATTCAATGAAAAAACAAAGTTTTATCTTCTATATATATAAAAATTAAAGTTTGTTTGTTTGTCCCGTATGCGTTCCTATATCATTCATCCGATTGCGATGAAACTTTGCTAAGTTGTTGTGCGTACGCCCGCGAAGGTTTCTGACTTAGCACAAGTCCAATCCGCCATCTTAAAACAAAATGGCCGCTAGCTATCCTGAAAAGTACTGCACTGATTCGATTCAAATTTGGTATAGGTATAGACGAGAATCAATCTTAACATATAGATATAATAAAGCTTCAGTCCTATGCCATTCGAATTCAGATGTTTGCAGTTTCCGGTACGACTCGCATTTGCAATGACCATCAATAAACCACAGGGACAATCGCTACAAGTGTGTAAACTAAATTTGGAAAATCCATGATTCTCACAGTGTACAGCTGTACACAAATACTTTCTCTGAGTTGCAATGCAACGCATGCCGGGTACTCGCATTAAATTGTAGACCATGCGAACAAAGTCACGGGTAATAGCTAGTTTATTATAAAAATACAGTGTTTAAAAAATTTGTTTTACTTTCTAGGATTTGTTAAATTAAAATGAAAGAAATTGACAAAATTATTTACTTTACTATAGATACGTAATATATAATTTTGTCAATTAGTTTAATTTTAATTTAATAATAATTGCTCATTAAGTAATGAGCAATGAAGCAAAAAAATTTCATACCACTAGACTGATAGGTTACAATAATGAATAAAAATTAGTAAACATTAATAACATTCCCATTTACTATAGAAAAAATTGAAATAATAGTGTCGTATTAAAATGGGTGAAAAACAAGTTTTGACAAAAGTGTAGTATCACTAACCAATTTTTAAAAATGTAATTTTAGTTGGTAAAATTTTATGAATTTCAAAACTCCCTAAAAATTACTAAATAAATCAGTATTTCTAAACTGTTATTTGAAAACTATTTTTTTTCTTCAAACCTCAAGATGTAACCTACTATTATCAAAAAATAAAAAATAATTCTTTGAAATCAAACCAAACCTTATCTCAGTCTGCCATTTTGATACATTTATGACATTTATACTCCTTTGCGATGAGCTCCAAATCTCTAAAAAGTTTTAGGATCACTAATAATTAAATGTCATTATAGTGGTGGGGGAAATTAAAAAAATTGGTCGGTGATACTGCACTTTAGCCCAAATTTTTATTTTGGTCCCATCTAGAAATTTGTAAAATGAATTTTTCAGTACCCTGTATATGTTCAACATTGAATATCTACATATGAAAACCGGATGGTCAACTTTTATTTTGAAGCCATACTTCGTATGACGTCAATGCTTCCACGTTTAATTAATCACGTCCGACCATCTTGTGACGTCAATACAAAAAACAACCAAAAGTACATTTTCATGGATACACATTCTCTTGACCACCTGTTTATATGTTGTTTTCCAAAATGACATTGATAATTAATGTTTACTACAATTTATATTTTTTGCATATACACTTAATTTTGTAAGGACTAGGTCAAATCTATCTATATGATTCTCTCATACATCACATATGTGTTACATGAGAAAGAAAAAAGTACTAGATGCTCACATTTTTGCTACTAAATTTTGCAAGTCAAAATGTTTCTTATTTTTTATATGAAACATGAAATTAGTTTTCATATCTAGCAAAAGTTTTTCGATGGTATAGATTCGTGACAATACTTCGAACTGAGAATTTGAGAACACAAGTTCAATTCCTGCCGCCGCGCCGACGCACTGATTTTCACCAAGTGTTCCCCTTGGATTTTTCTCCACTAACATCTTTAGGGATCCCAATTTAACGGTTGGTAATCACACTTCACGAGTAAAATATATTATTTACCAAGATTTGTTACAGTAGAGTGCCACATCCAGTAATGGGTAAAAGGCGTAATATATATATATATATATATATATATATATATATATATATATATATATATATATATATATATATATATATATATATATATATAATTTATTTCAAAAGTTTTCATATTATTGCACACAAAACAAATAAAATAAAATAAATATATCATCACGCCTTCTACCCATTACTGGGTGTGGCACTCTGCCGAAGCAGATCTCGGTAAGTGATATATTTTACGCGTGAAGTGCGTTTACCAGACGTCAAATCACGGCCCTCAAAGATGTTAGTGGTGAAGGAGCCACAAGGGTAGTTTTTGAAATTATGAAAATTGTTTGTCGCCTGTGGGAATCGAACCAGGGTTCTCAGGATCCATAGGCAGACTTCATACCACTGAGCAAGCCACCCCATGCAGACAAAACAATGCAATAATAATAATAAAATATATAAATATATTATCACGCCTTCTACCCAATACTGGGTGTGGCACTCTGCAGTAGCAGATCTCGGTAAGTGATATATTTATGCGGGTGAAGTGCGGTTACCAACCGTGATATCACGGCTTCCAAAGATGTTAGTAAAGGGGAAACTTTATATTTATTTATATTTTCTTTCAAATTCACATTTTCACATTTCCTGTAGTACCGGCAGTACAGTGATGTGGATAACGTTACGGTATCCAAAGATTCTGAGTTCGTATCCCACTTAACTTAAAAATATATGAACGACCACACTGTGGCTCTGTGAGTCCGGACTCTTTACTATAATTGGGATTAAGTTCCTGTCGTATAGAGTGGCATAAATAAAATAAATAAACATAAATGTGTCCTTAGACTTTACACTTTTTAATTTCAAGTAAATTAAATAATTAATTCGGGTTTAATTAACATTTAATTAAAATTTTTGATTGTTTATAGATTGCCAGTGGCCGGTACGAGAGAAAGAAAGACTTTACTGTAGTTATTCAACCATTTATGAAGTTTTTTAATGCACCATTAGATCCAAGTCGCTTGTATGATGAAGTCATAGATATTTCATATATAACATACGATTGTTTTCATTTTTCACAGAAAGGCCACGCTTTAGGTTAGTATAAATCATATCTTGTGTGTTTTAAGTAATTAAAATAATTAAATTTTATTATTTTATAGCCGCTAATTTACTTTGGAATAATTTACTAGAACCAGTTGGGCGAAAAAGTACGAAAAGTGTAAAATATGTGATGGAAAGATTTAGATGTCCAACGAGAGATGCACCATATTTATTCACCAATCAAAATACACGAAAGTTTTTTGAAACTGGCAAACAGGCAGTAATTTAAACAAAACAAACCAGCTAATTATAAATTAGATAATATAGTTTTTATACAACAATAAATATTTATTATTATAGATGTACAATTAGAAATAAAGAATTCAAATTACATAAAAGATGCAAAAAGTTGTATTTTTTGCTACTTTTTTTGCTTATTTTTTTACAGCTATTTAAGAATTTCTACAGGAAATCAGAAAGTCAAACATCAAAAGTTATATTTTATTTTGTAAATTTCTAAATTTTACACTTGTTTTCTTTCAAGAAATCTCATCCTAAATTTCTGTTAAAATTAAAAACACATTTTGAAATGTGACGTACTTAAAACTTCATGCGTGTTAGAAAACACAGCACTTATTTATAAGACTGCTTACATCAATAATTGTTTAAATTGATTCCACTTGTACATGATACGGAAACTAAGAGAGCAGTACGAACACATTATTATGTGAGTTTATAGAATGATTCAAGAAAACTTGTTATTACAACAATTACTGACAGCTTCCAAATATTTATGTTATGAAATTCATCATACAGAAAAAATTTAAATAAAATACACATTTTAACTTTTTGTTTAGATAAAACATTACTGAAACAAGTTTTTGTTCTTCATTTTTTAAGATTTTCAAGTTTACAATTGAAGTAACATGAACGCAGGATTAGTTTAGCCAAAAGCAACTGAGTTTGAGTAAAATATCTTATAGGTACGTGGGAAATAATGAAATATGAAATGTAAAATCTGTAGTATTCGAAGGCCCTTTTATAAAACTATTATAACTAGATAACTAATACTACAGAACTGGTGTCACATCTGTATGATTTTATTAAAAGGTTTGATGCAAGTACGTCGTATCATATAAAAAACTATAAAAATAGCCTCATAACAGTGCTTCAAATGCTTCGTAGTAAAACCAGTAAGTGAACATTTTTTTTATACATACAGCTTGTCTCTTATCGTGGACCAACATTGGGATATCGGAAACTTACAAGAACTACGACTTCGGTTACACAAATGTTATCACATTAGTAGGCCAATTTAACGATGTTATTGTTTTTAAATAAAAAAATGCATTTAGGTCACTAGATATGAGTGAAAATGTGGAAGTAACGTTTTTTTTTAATAATTTATTAAAAAATTATAATAGATAGAAAAAAAAGTTTCAAATAAAAATTATAGATGCTAAAACCTTATTTACAATGCAGAATAAAATATTTTTTTCAGTTTCAGTCTATTTTTGAGATATGACTAAAGTTATATTTTTTTAAATAGAATTAATAGTTGAAAATTACATATTTAAAAAGCTTTTTTATGATGTCAAGTTTGGTCAATAAATTATAAATGATTAAATTTTAATCAAGTAACTTATTAATTTGATTTTTCTTTACTCAAGTAAATAAAGAATGATAAATTTATATATCATAGAAACAATAAGACTGAAAAGATATTTGATTAATTTTTATCAGAACTACTATTAAACATATTTTGTAGAATTGTAGTAAATTATCAAATCGAGAAGGATTATTTAAAAAGGAAAAATAAAGTTTCCGTATTTATTGGATTACTAGGATTTAGTAATGTCGAAAAAAACATGACGACATTTCGAATCTAGTGTTGATTAATTTTCAAATCAAATAAATTTGTTTAAAAATGTTGTAATGATTTTATCAATTTTAAACAATTTAAATAAATAAATAAATAAATAAAATAAATATATCATCACGCCTTCTACCCATTGCTGGGTGTGGCACTCTGCTAAAGCAGATCTCGGTAAGTGATATATTTTGCGCGTGAAGTGCGGTTACCAGTCGTCAAATCACGGCCCCCAAACATGTTAGTGGTGGAGGAGCCACAGGGATAGCTTTTTCAAATTATGAAAATTTGTCGCTTGTGGGAATCGAACCAGGGACCTCAGGATTCACAGACCGACTTCATACCACTGTGCTAGCCATCCCATTTGACTTTAAAAAATCGAAATTAGATTTGAAACGTTCGTTTTAAATTAAACATATTTACCAATATATTTATAAAACAAAGAAAAACGAAGCTAAAAGCCTCGTTGAAAAGAAGAAAAATATGCTACTAAAATTTATGACTGTCCGTTCCATTAAAAAAAAGTAACTTTATCTCACAAATGGGCAGCAAAAACCATATTTTAATACTATAGTGTACAGAGCGCTTCATTATCAACAATTTTTATTTAAAACTTTTTTCTTTATCAACTACTATTTAAGAATTGAAATTAATTCAAAATCGCTACTTCCTCATTTTAGCTCAGATCTAGTGACCTATGATTAAAAAAATTAAAATAAATAAATAAATAATCATTAAATACACAACTATTATCTAATTTAACCGAAGTCGTGGCTCTCTATTGTAGACATTCTGAATACATATATTGTATTATATTCTAATTACGAATACCGCGGTATATCGTATATTAAGGAGAAAATATGTACATATAATTAATTTGTTTATAATTTAACTCACCTACGAACACCGAGTGCTGTTGTCACACCACCGAGAACGAGAGACTACCGCTGCTATGTTCCTGGCGGTTGAGTCAACCTGCAAATTAATAATTTTGTTTAAAATAGGACAATATATGAGGAAAACAGAAAAAAATTATCTCAATTTATTGGATTTCTTGGCGTCAACAATATTTAAAATCGAAGACGAAGTTTCGAATCTGGTTTCGATTCATTATCATGTCCTATATCACTTTTTGACTCCAGGAGTGTTCACTCCTATTGTAATTATGTTTTAACTAATTTTAAAATGTAACTTATAATTTTATATATTATTCTAATTGACTTGTACAACATGGACAGCCAACTATACTACTGCACATTACATGCTTTTACTTAAAAAATGACGCGGACATCTAATTAAATATTATTACAATTAATCTGCTGTAAGCTTTTGCCTCAAATTTACCTTTTCTATAACTTTAATCGTTTCGATTTTCATAAAATGTTTGTTAATTTATTCAAGGGGGTATCTCGCCCCTCCTGCTGTACGCGTCTCTAAAATGACAATAATATTTCCAAATTGAGTTTTTTTTTTTTATAATTATAGTGAGTGTAGAAACGTCCCCGAAATGTCAACGAAAAAACCTTCACCCAGAAATTTTTTAATGAAGCTTGCTATACGCTTTCTAGTTTCATTTGACAGTTATTGAAGGGTTTTCTGTCTACATATAATAATTATAAGGTCAATAAAAGAGTTTATTAATAATTAAATTGGCGCTCATTGCTCTTACGACCTATGAATTTAAAGTCTAGGTCAGCTTAACTTAAAATGGAGAATTAATTTCATGATGTGTTATATATATTTTTCCTAATAAATGACATTGAATTCCACTAGAACCTGTTTAAAAATATTCCGCTGTGTAGTAACTAATAAGTTCCGGAAATATTTAATTGTGTTATCTAATAATTACAGATATCGAGTTTTTGGAATTTTACTGTAGATATCCTTAACATTTGTGGTTTTCTGTTTTGATATAATTATATATGGTATTGATTATCTGAAAAAATAAAGGAAGTCATGCAATTTCGTAGTTAAGACAAACAAAAATAAATGGTCAATTTTCATTATTTCAATATTATATTTCATAAATTATAATAAATTATTAACATATTTGTTCATATAAATATCGCCCACTATTTTAGAAATAAATTATAGGATAAATACATAAATATTATAAATAACTACAAAAACTACAGTAAATTTTAGTCCTATTTCTTTTGAAATATTCAGGAAAGCACGGGATATTTCATAAAATACATTAATTTCAATGGAATTTCAAATTCTCGTATTATTTGGTTGAAGTACAACTTCATTTTCACTGAACATGTTCTTCATTTCCGACGATGCGACTTTGGAGCTTCAAAATGTAATTTCTTCTAACTCATCTTGAATCTTCTATAGATGAAGATTTGAATTTCGATGCAATCCATTTTAGGTGGTTCTGTAAGAATAAAAACAAAATTTATTAGTTTAAATATTCTACATAATATTATTACATATTAAAAAGAGAAAAATGTAACATGATTTTCAACCAACCTCATATTTGATCCACACAAAGCTTTAACTTTAAATTCTTCCGAATTTTTTCAAATTTCTTCTTCATTTTCCACTTCCAATAATTAATCCTTTCGGTGTGAAAGAAGATGAACTTGCAGTTGAAGCACATGAAGTATCACTTCCGTATCTTCTCAGCGGTTCATGATTGTAGTTTTTCTTGGATCTTCGGTTGTTGTTAAAGTCCGGCTTCAAGAATTTATCGATCACTTGACGGATCGTGGAATGTTTACGATTGAACGGATTAGGATACATTTTGATATATTATCACTGTCACTGCACTGATGTGAAGTAGGAGGATGTCACTTTGGTTATGGAGATTTCGCGCTGCAGTTGGTTTATATAGGTGGCTCGATCGTGAAGGCCAATGTCAGCAACGAAGCTCATACGATAGACAGCTCTGACGTCAATGACTAGTCCGGGAGCTGTAGTTTTTCACTGTTCACAAAAAGTTGGCCCTGCCGAAGGCGATTTTCGGGAGATTCCACATTCCGTGTTAAGTTTTACGTCAATGACATAAACAACACTGAATTTATAATTTTGCGATTATTATTTTAGAAAATCATTATTTATTTTAGAAATGGCTAGAAAAAATCAATGACTGTAATTTTTATTGACAACTTTTTATTTAATTTTTTAATTTTTGGTAGTATGTTTACTTATTATTTGTGTGATCATAAAGCAAAAAAAAAAGTAATTGCGTATTAACAATTTATTCAATTTATAATAAGAGAATTATACAATCATGATTTTCAAACATGTCAAGATTTTGATGAATCTTCAGCTTTTAGTTAATCCTCCGAAACCTAATCATTAAATTTGAAAAAAAATGGTTTGGCGGTCTGTTTTTCTGTAATACTAATATCTAAAAAACGCGTACACATTTTAAAATATAAATAAACAAATAAATAAATACATCATCACGCCTTTTACCCATTACTAGGTATGGCACTCTGCCGAAGCAGATCTCGGTAAATGATATATTTATGCGTGTGAAGTGCGGTTACCAGCCGTCATATCAAGCACCCGAAAGATATTAGTGGTGGGGGAGCCACAGGGATAATTTTAAATCGGTGAAAATTGTTTGTCGACTGTGGGAATCGAATCTCAGGATCCACAGACTGACTCGATACCACTGAGCCACTACCCACTACGTTAAAAAAATTAAATATCATTTTATATTTATGTTTATTAACTAAATATTAAATACAAGTGAAACTTTGAGCTACATTTCTTTGCCGATAATAGTAAAAGCTTTTTTTTTTTTTGTAAACATTGTAAAGTTTGTTTATTTTCACTATTTAACGTGTCTGTGTTTTTTTCCTTCATTGGAATAGTTTTATAAATTTTCCTTTAATATTTGAACCATTGTTTACTTTCTACAAAGTTACGCATTAATGAATGGATACCTATATTTCATTTGTATTAGTTCATTATCTTTAGTTTTTCTGTTTCTTCATTCTCATTTTTCAAAAATGCTTTTTAGATTAATTTAATTTATTTCTTTTTGGTATAATTTATTTACATTACTACAATAACGTATTTCAAGGTTCGGTTTTAAAAATAAAGTTGCATAACTTAAAAAAACTACAAATTCAAAGGGGATTCACAAACATTCAAATGTGCACGGTTCTAAAAAAAGTTTAATTTTCGTTTAAGTCATTTCACCTTGATCATATTATATCATTATTTCCTGCTTAAGTTTTTTACTTATTATAAAAAATAGGGTGAACTTGAAGTTAATCAAAACAAAATGTTTTAATGTTTCCTTTTTCTTTATTTGTTTGACACAAAAGAAATGTTTGAGGATCATTAAAATATATTTAGTTCATCTGGTGCTAATAAAAAAACTCTAATACAAGCAAGCAAAAACTTCATTCATATGCAAATATCTTTATAAAAAATGAAATGACTTTCTACTTCTGAGAAGCGAGCGTCACTTCAAATAAGTTTTTTTGTAAATCGTAAACTTCACACGCAGAAACAACTGTATTTTTATATTAAAATAACCCCGTAAGTATTGAAAACATATTTACATTATTATCTGTCATGTCACAAACAAGTTGCTTAAACGAACGTCAACGTTCTTCTTCTTAAATAATGACGTGATTTTCTTGTTTTGACGATATGTGATTTTCTTGTTTTCACTATTATTTGTTTAAGAAGTAATTCATTGAAGTCATTAATATAAAGTGTAAAACTTAGGTGCCATGAAAAGTTATTTCTTCTTTGAAGAGATAACAATATAAATACACAGTAATTAGTTAAATAGGCGGGACACATTTGTTCTTGGTGCTGTAAATTATTTATAGTTTCATGAGTAAACAATTATTTATAACTTCTATACATTCGTTTACCTATTTGTTGAAATAAATGGATATTTGGAAATATTATTACGTTTAAATGAAGTACATATTAGGCGTATTCCATTTGCCATTTTTATCAGAACTAATATTTACTGAATCAGATCATTTATTTATTTCGCTGGATTACTTCGATGACTTTATGTCCCCTACTAGAATTGCTGATTCTAATTTACTTTGAAGTAATTTACTAGAAAAAGTGTATAAGTTTGCTTAATTCAGTTGATTTAGTCATGTTCTCTAATTTATCTGAACTGATTTTAATGAACCAAGTGGCAAATGGAATACAGCTATTGTTTTAGATATAGTATCCATAAATACAGGAAAACTATCACCTGAATTTTCAAACACAAAAACTGTCAAAAATTATTTAATTTTTTTAAGCGTTTCTAAATATTTTGTGCACCTCGAGCAGAAAGTGTCCTTTCCGCTCTTCATGTGCGAGCGGCAATAAATTACTGTCTGCTCTAGGTACACAAATAATTACTCGTATTACTGTATATTTCATTTAAAGTATTCTTGCGATTTTTTCATATTTTTAAGGACCTACAATGCTATTTGTTCGAACTGAATATTGGTACTCATAGCCTAATGGGGTAGGTAGTTCAGTGGTATCGAGTTGGATTTGAGAACCCGGATTCAATTCCGACAGCTAATAAACAAATTAAAAAATGAAATCATTATAAATATATCTCGAAATATATCATCACGCCTTTAATTCATTTTGGATGTGGTACTCTGCCGTAGCAGATCTCGATAAGTGATATATTTATACGCATAAAGTGCGGTTACCAGCCGTCAAATCACGAGCCCCAAACATGTTAGCGGAGGGAGCGAGCCACAGAAGTAATGTGGTGAAAATTGTCGGCTGTGGGATTTTAACAAACTATATTTACCACATTAAAATTTCCCCCGTGGTTCTCCCACCACTAACATCTTTGGGGCCGTAATTTGACGGCAAATAACCGCAGTTCATACACATAAATATAGCACTTACCAAGATCTGCAACAGCGGAATGCCATGCCCAGTAATGGGTAAAAGGTATGATGATATATTTATTTATTTTATGTTGTAATCCAATGGATAAAATCAACGTAAAACTTGTATTTATTAATTAATAAGTAAGAGACCGTGCATTCAAATCTCACTGTATTCACCTTATATATATTTTTTTTCTGAGTGGTTTGAATCCCATTATAAGTTGTAAGTACTTGGAATGAAGTTACTGTTGTGCAGAATAACAAATAAATAAATTGTGTACTTAACAATTATCTCCTATTACAAACAAATAGTGCATCTAACCTGAATCTGCCATTTTGCTAGTCTCATCCGTCTTTGTGAATCCACAGGAAACCTTCAACACTGTACCACAACAAATTCACAACACACACAACACTTTACACTAAATTGCCCTTATTTTTCACATAACTATCACTACTTTCACTACATTTTAACCGCAGAACACTAGAAAAATTCGCCATTTTAACAAATTTCTGTCATAGACTGACATGGAACAACGCTGGACGCTTGCTGAACGTAACAAGTCAGATTAATTAGTGAAATTAGATAAGGAATGATTTCATTCGATTCTAAACTTGATTATTAAAAGAATGAAATATATTTGAGGCGATTACTAGTCAACCAACGACATTGTAGAATATTATTAAGTCAAGACATAAATATTTTGATACGATATTGAAAAGGAGAATTCAATGATTCACTGATGATTAATTTTTATTAATTTGTAGATGTTTCAGACTACGATTGCGTTCATTATCAATACACATGGTCAAAAAGTAATTGGGTTAATTACTTTTTGACCATGTGATTTGACGACTAGAATTTTGTATCTGTACAATTTTTTAGATATGTTTCATTGTTTGGAACATTGTGTAAAAATTAATTATCATTGAAATGCATATTAATTAAGCTAATCTAAAATCGGAACAATAAACCGCCAGAAATCATCGTTTTTGAGTCACTGGAAACATGAACTTTTCCAATACAGTGTTAACTTTTGGCAAAATATCAAAATAAAGCAAGAGGGTATACTGGAGTTTTACCCAAAAATGTTATTATAAACAATAACATTGTAAGGTTAATTTCAAATTGTAATTGAATAAATATAAAATAAATATATCATCACGCCTTCTCCCCATTACTGGGTGTGGCACTCTGCCGAAGCAGATATCGGTAAGTGATATATTTTGCGCGTGAAGTGCGATTACCAGTCGTCAAATCACGGCCCCCAAAGATGTTAGTGGTGGAGGAGCCACAGAAGTAGTTTTTGAAATTATGAAAATTGTTTGTCGTCTGTGGGAATCGAACCAGGATAAATTGTAATTGATTTCCTATAATTTTTTTTAATGTTTTATTTTATGTTATTGACCACTCATAGTCAAGGGCAAGGTTCAGGCGATGGATATTCTTCCACCTAACCCTTACAAATACATTACAAACATTCACATCTTGGACGGAATTCGAACCCGCGTACAATATCAATCCACTGTTATGCTACCCGCTCGACTATCATGGTCGCTATGCAATAAAACATCCTAAAATTATCACAATTTAAAATAAAAAAGTAGGCATTTAAGTAAAAAAATACGAATAAGATTGATAGAATAATTTATCTCTAAAATAATAAACGTTAACATTGATAAGGTAGCGGTCACACTAAGAAGGTTAAAATCGATCAACTGATGTAAATTAATAACAATCGATCAATATTTTACTGACTATAATACTACGTTCAAACGATCAAGTCGTACGACATTGGAAAAAAAAACGAAAGCGTTTCTAAATCTCATATGGCCGGTTTCACCAACAAAAATTAAATCTTAAACATGGATTAAATAAATAAAAACAAATCAAAATTACATGTCAAATGAAATAATTAACATTGCTGTTATACATTCGATTTGCTTTTATTTCTTTAAACCATGTTTAAAATTTAATTTTTGTTGTTGAGACCGGGCAATATACTTCAAAATAAATATAAATCATAAATTTTCAGGTTGATATAAAACATGTGACTGAGCATGCAAACACATCGAACGCTGTGGATCTATTTTAAAAATCAAACATGACATGTGTGATAATCAAACCAGTCGGTAGTGATCGAAGTCGTTCGATCATAATTGAAACAAGCAATGTGACCACTGACATAAGTTAATGTTCGTTTGATTTTTACTCAATCGTAATCAATAGATCTCAATTGTCCACTGTGACCGCTGCCTTATTCAATTCAATCAAAATTCTTATAGAAGCGTAATTTTAGTTCAACACCGGATAAAAAGGGAAGAGAACTGTTAGCAACTAAATAACCTTTCGTTCAACTTCACCTCGGGTGTCGCGATATTTTTCTTGCCAAATACTCTCATCATTTGTTACCAAGCAGTTCCGGACAACTGATAAGATTATTTTAGTTATTTATGAATTAAGTGAGGAAATGTTTAAAGAAAGATATATATCACGCCTTCTACCCATTACTGCCGAAGCAGATCTCGGTAAGTGATATATTTTGCGCGTGAAGTGCGGTTACTAGTCGTCAAATCACAGCCCCCAAAGATGTTAGTGATGGAGGAGCCACAGGAGTAGTTTTTGAAATTATAAAAATTGTTTGTCGCCTGTGGGAATCGAACCAGGGTTCTCAGGATCCACAAGCCGACTTCATACAACTGAGCTAGCCACCCCAAGTGGATCCAAAAAAATATAATTTACCGAGATCTGCTTTGGCAAAGTGCCAGACCCAGTAATGGGTAAAAGGCGTGATGATATATTTATGTTTAAAGCTCGACGCGTACTTGATCTTGATTATTCCCGTAGTACATACAACGTTTTATTTTATTTTGGTCCTCAATCAGTTCCGGGCAACTGATAAGATTATTTTAGTTATTTATGAATTAAGTGAGGAAATGTTTAAAGAAAGATATATATCACGCCTTCTACCCATTACTGCCGAAGCAGATCTCGGTAAGTGATATATTTTGCGCGTGAAGTGCGGTTACTAGTCGTCAAATCACAGCCCCCAAAGATGTTAGTGGTGGAGGAGCCACAGGAGTAGTTTTTGAAATTATAAAAATTGTTTGTCGCCTGTGGGAATCGAACCAGGGTTCTCAGGATCCACAAGCCGACTTCATACCACTGAGCTAGCCACCCCAAGTGGATCCAAAGAACCCTGGTTCGATCCCCACAGCCGACAAAACATTTTCACCAATTTAAAAATTACCCCTGTGGCTCTTCCACCACTAACATCTTTGGGGCCGTGATTTGACGGCTGGTAACCGCACTTCACGCGCAAAATATACCACTTACAGAGATCTGCTTCGGTAGAGTGCCAGACCCAGTAATGGGTAAAAGGCGTGATGACATATTTATATTTATTTTATTTATGTTTAAAGCTCGACGCGTACTTGATCTTGATTATTCCCGTAGTACATACAACGTTTTATTTTATTTTGGTCCTCAGTCAGTAAGTATTCGTTATCGTTTTTCTGGCGTTGTTATTTTTTGGCATGCTATATCGTTTGTGTACAAACAATTTTTTTTTAAATTTATAGTCGAAAAAAAAGGAAGATATTATTAACTAACTAACTAAGGAAAATTAGTACCACAGAAGTCAAAAGATCTTTACTAAAAACAAAACTAATTTATCCATAAATCCCGATTTTGATTTATTTGAATGACGTTGGTTGGAAATTTTATACGCCATAGAGCTATAATAGCAAAATTACGCCCGCTTTTGAAGGCCAATAAACAAGTTTAAGATGTCAAAATAAAATAAAATAACAATTTTTTTATCTTATTCTTAAAAAATACCTATTTCAAACCAATATTTTTTAAATACGATTGTTTATTGGGGTGTGAGATCAATATGAGCTTAGAGTAGAAACCGCTAATAAAAATTGTAAAATAAATAAAATAAATAAATATATTATCACGCCTTCTACCCATTACTGGGTGTGACACTCTACCGAAGCAGATGTCGGTAAGTGATATATTTTGCGCGTGAAGTGCGGTTACCAGTCGTCAAATCACGGCCCTCAAAGATGTTAGTGGTGGAGGAGCCACAGGGGTAGTTTTTGAAATTATGAAAATTGTTTGTCGTCTGTGGGAAACGAACCTGGGTTCTCAGGATCCACAGACCGACTTCATACCACTGAGCTAGCCACCCCATAATAAAAATTGTAAGTGAAGCAAATCTTCCTAAAATGATTCTCTTAATTATATGATGCTGTAACATATTTGTACCAAATCAAAGAACAAAACAAAACAATAGATACTAAAATCACTAATTATACTCGTGTTATAAAAAGGAAAATAAGCTACAAGAAATCTTATTTGTCTTATGTTTACGCAAAAAACTAAAGCTAGATCCTATTTAAATAGAGAAAGACAGGTTTTTTTTCGTCTTTTACTAACAAAAACTATTAAAGTTTTTAATGATTTAAATTTTAAAATATTAACTAAGTTTTTGTTTCGATATACAACTACTAGCTTCGATAAATATATACATATTTCGTAATACTAAATACATTTTTATTATAAAGTCGTCGTAGATATGTTAATTTGAAAGAAAATAAGATATTAAAATTTATTCATATTATCGTGATATTTCATCATATTGTCTCTAAGTGAAACAGATCTAAAATAAACAAACTAAAACATTTATCTCATGTTTGGCGCGTAGTTTTTTTGCAATACGAAAATACGCATAAGACTCTATTCGTACATTTTCTAAAAAGTTGTAAGCAAGAATACGGCGGCACTATCAAGGTGGCATTGAATTTGCTGTAAACAAATAATAATGTGCATCGTATGCACGTTGTCCGTTGAAGGTGGACAATTAGCTTTTGTGTTTCCGAGAAACGTCTGATAACATAAGTTTTTTTTTTTATATATATATGTATTTTTATTTGCTGTCATTTTTCTGAAGAGTTTTACAATAATTTTAAAATAGATTTGACCTCTGTAATTATAGCTTTTATGTCAATAAAAGAAGTTTACTTTAAAAAGGAAGAAACTAGCAATGATTAGTTAGTTTTGTGTCTTTGTTATTTCTTATGTAAATGTAATTGACATATTATTGTCACGTTTTTCCACATTTTTTTTTAAGTAGTAGGTACTATTTCACATGGCAAGAATGTGCTGTGAAATTGAAATTTTCTACGCCGCATAATCTGATGGGAGCAACAATTGAGCATTATTTAATTTTTTTAAAGAATATTATATGCGGCTTTTTTTAAGGGATAGAAACTGCACAATGTTATTGTGTTGGCCAGTATATTTGTAAACTCAATTTCGATTTCCATAGGCTGCAATTTTATTTATCATTTAAAAAAATTATCTCTGTTGTTTCTTGCTTCTTCTTCATTAACATTTTAGGAGGCGTGATTTGACGGCTGGTAACCGCACTTCATGCTTTAAATATATTACTTACAAAGATCTGCTAAGGTAGAAAGTTGCACTCAGTAATGGGTAAAAGGTGAGATGATTTATTTATTTTATTTACATGTAGAATTTTTGCTTTTAACGATAATGTTAACATTATCTTTAAATCATAACAGAATTTAAGGCATAACAAATATTAATAACAAATATTAATAACAAATATTAATAACAAATATTGGAAAAAAGATAAATATGTAGACACAATTTTGATCATTTATATAGCATAGCACGTGCGAGATTTATAACCAATAACAAATATGATATGATGAATTAGATAATTCATCAATAAGTCATAAAATCAAAATCTAATTAAAAGATGATGTTGTAAACATCTCCCGGATGACTATATTATATAAACAATTTGTTATATTTAGATCAATTAGGTTATTATAAGTATTAGGAATTTTAATGATTAAAATGGGGAAATAGTAATTAAAAATACGCGTGCTTGAAAACGTGATATATATTTAATTTCTATTTGATAAGAATTTAACATAAAGGAGGTACGATAAGTGATAATTTATAATTACTCATTATTATAGATATTTGCATATCTACGTCTTGAAATGATGTACCGAAGAATGAAAACAGCTATCGCCTCGACCGATGACGTTCTGTGTATGTCGAACACATTTTATGAATGAGGTGTAAACGATATTTTTTTATGAAGCTGCATAATGTACAATGTATCTGCAATTGTTTCAAATTCTAATTTAAAATAGTACATAGTGTTTTTAGAAGTCACGTTTATTTCCAATGAGATATTCTATGTTTTTTTTCTTCAAATGTAGAAATTAGAATATTAATTTACTATTCTCAAATATATTTAAAAAAATATATATTTCACGAGAAGTACTTATTTATTTACTTTACTTTTATTTCGGCGCTACCTTGTGAATCAAGTCACATGAAATGCTACTTTTTAAACATTTGTAAAATATTTTTCTTACAACTGTGCGACTTCTTTATTATGTAACTATTATTGCCTTGGTTACGGGTGGAAAGGAGACAAGTGCGTTTCTGTAAACGGAAAGCGCAAGTGCGTTTATTTATTATAGTGTAATATTTTAATTAAATTTCATATATTTTGCAATACTTAAATAAATACTAAAATTGGCTATTTTCTTTTTGTATTTGAAAACGATATTTTAGTCAAAGCAACGCGACCATTGCAATAGACTAGCGCACCCCGGGAGGGGGACAGCGCCCCACAGGTTGGAAAACATTGCTTTACGTAATAGCTGTTGTAACAACTTATTAAACTAAATATGTTCATTTAATTCCCTTTAAATTAAAAAAATAAAAAAACAAACATTTTATGATATATTAATTATTTATAATTGTTATTATAATTGAGAAATCTTCTTGTTAAATATATAATAACAGCAAACAAAAAATTGTTTTGATTCTAAAACAATTTAAATAAAAATGTAACCGATACATACGAGTATAATTATATTTGTATATCATATGCGTTTAAATTTGTTTACTATAAATTTTCAGTCATTAAAAATATTTTGCAATTATATTTACTTGGAGTTATTGATTAAATATATATTATAAGTTAATGCTGTCGCTTTCTATAAATAACTAAATTAAATATTTAAATAGTAGATATCGACAAGAAAACAATTATTAAGGATTTTGCTTTATTAAGGATGTATCAAAAAAAAATCCAGTTTTGTAAAATTTATTTTCTAATTGAAATTAATTCCAATAACAGTACAGTTTATAGTGGATTCGTGGAATCCGAACCACTCTAGACACAAATATATATTTGGAATTCTCGAAGTGAGCGAGATTAAAATCCACAATTTCTTGCTTTGTAGTCGCAAACTTTACTCACTGGTTACGAATGTAAAAAATACAGTAATCTCCGTTGCAGAAAAAAAATATGCAAGCGCATGGAAAATTAAAATTATCTTGTCGCTATATGCATATTTTATGTATTGCTTGTACTGACTTTGGTAATTATCTATTTAAAATACTTTGCAATTTCTTCGATCTTTTACAAAAATATTCTAAAGTAAATTCACGAATACACGCAACTTAATAAACATAAGATTATTGTTGGCAGCATTCCATATAAAAATGTTGTTATTTTTAATTTAAATATTTTTCGAAATTAATAAAATTTAATTAGATCCATTTATAATTAAGGATAATTTTCTATTTATTAATAAATTATTTCTCAGTTTATTTACTCTGACTGTGAAGTTTGGAATTTTCTGGAATATTTAGAGCAAGTGCGCTGTAGCTGTCATCTGTCACCGAACATTTCTCAGGTTATTTCCTTTTTTAAAATAAACTTTACATAATAATGACTAACGCAGAAGAATTATTAACTTGCTATCACAAGGGATGTGGTAAAAAATACAATCCTAATGATAATCCGAATGGTAAGTTTTAAGGTTAGAAATGTAAAATGTGACAGAAACACATTCTTGAAAATGTTATAGACGCCTGTAGATATCATCCAGGAGCACCTGTGTTTCACGATGCTTACAAGGGATGGTCATGTTGCAATAAAAAATGTACAGATTTCACCGAATTCCTTAACATACCTGGTTGTACAGTATCTCAACATTCAAACGAGAAGCCACCAGAACCAAAACCAGTAGCAAAAGAACTCAATCCTGAAGAAGTAATAGAAGTAAAACCTATAGTGCCATCAACTTTAAAAAGACCATCATTCGATTCACCGATGGTAATTTTAAAACCGGAGTTAGCTTCTTCTTTGAAGCAGCAAAAGCCTATTGAAATCAATGATTCACCGAATACAGCGAAAGTAGATGATAATGTAGTCACTATTGGAACTTCGTGTAAAAATGGGGGGTGCACTAAGTCTTACGAAGGTCCAGATTCAGATTTGGAAACTTGTATTTACCATCCTGGATGTCCTATATTTCACGAAGGCATGAAATATTGGTCTTGCTGCCAGAGAAAAACTTCTGATTTCAACACGTTCTTAAACCAAGAAGGTTGTGAAAGAGGATCACATCTTTGGATAAAAAAGGTAAACATTTATAATATATTTGATACTTATTAATATTCTTTTAACTAAAGGACGGTAATAAAGAAGTAATTGAATGTCGTTGGGATTGGCATCAAACTGGTAATTTGATAGTTTTGACTGTTTATGCTAAACAATACTGTCCGATTAAAAGTATTGTTCAAATTAATCCAGTTCGAGTAAACATGGATATAGTATTTCCACAAGAAGGAAATTCGTTCAAATTGGATTTAGAATTAGCTGGAGTAAGTAATAAAATTCAACCAAAAAAGAACTATAATAATTATTTTAACTATTTATTAGATTATAAATGTTGAACAAAGTCAATGTTGCATGTTCGGAACAAAAGTCGAAGTTAAATTACGAAAACAGGAACTTGGAAGCTGGAGTAAGTTGAATATTCCACAAAAAGTTGTACAACAGAAAGAACAGAAAAAAGAAAACAAAGTTGATGCTCTTGCACCCCAGATTGACGCAGTCGATTTAGATGATTTATAAATAAGAGAAATATATCATAATGTGCTAACTAGGTTTAATTTGTAAAATTACTAATAAATGATTTATAAATTTTGTATGATTTTGTTATTAATACTTTTCTTTCTGTATATTTCCGTGAAATAAAAATAAAGAATAACAAAAGCTTAATTTACATATTTTTATCTCTCATTTTCTGCTTGTTATAATGAACACGTAAGTTTTAACCTTTATCACAAGAACAAATTCCAATTCTATTTTTAAAATATCAATAAAAACATCGTTTACTGTATTATGTTTTTATTTAGAGTATCCAGACGTGTAGTTTCATCATTTAGTTTGAAAATGTTCAGTACTCAAAAAGGTAAAATATTAAAATTGAGGTTATATTTACTGCAAATCCATTTCAATAAACACTTGTTTCTTGTTCATCTAATTCAACTTCCAAACATTCTTAACCTGGCATATACAATTTTCGCTTCATCTACATTCAAGACACCTTTCATACATGAAACTTCAGGAGAGTCTCTTGCATTTGTCACTCTCATTATCACTATCTCATCTCATACCACCAATCATATCCATTTATTTATTCATCATTTGTTTACGTGTTACGCTTCGTCTCTAATATAAACCTTTTCTTGCACAATTGCGTAATAGCTATTGCATCTTAGATAATTTATTCTCACTTTTCTAACAACATTTTACTCACATTAATTATTCTAGGCATTATCTTGCCTCTAAAACCACTAATATTCTCAGATTTTCTTCTATACATATATTTTAACTTCTAATTTAACTTTTTCTGCAGAGCTTTCAGTAGAAAAAGTAGGATCAATAACAACAATTGGAATAAACCGTCCTGAAAAACGCAATTGTGTAAATTTTACGACTGGAGAATTATTAAAAGAAGCAATAGCAAATTTTGAAAATGACGATGAGTCTCCTGTTGCTGTTCTTTATGGAATTGGTGGAAATTTTTGTGCTGGTTACGATTTGAGCGAACTTTCCTCATTAGATTCTAACGATAATGCTAATCCTTTAGCAACTCAAACTGGTACACTGGTAAAAAGGTGACCAATTAGTGTTTTTGGAAGATTTTATTGATGATTATTTCAGGGCCCAACTCAAAGATATATCAAAAAACCAATTATTGCAGCAGTAAGTGGTTACGCCGTTGCAGGAGGTTTAGAATTATCTTTAATGTGTGATATGAGAATTGTGGAAGAAACAGCAATTTTTGGAGTATTCTGTAGAAGGTTTGGAGTTCCTCTAATTGATGGAGGAACTGTTAGATTGCAAGCTTTAATCGGTTTGTCAAGAGCTTTAGATATGATTCTTACCGGTAGGGCAATCAATGCCAAAGAAGCTTTGGAATGGGGTTTAGCTAATCGTATAGTTGCTTGTGGAACCGGTAAATATTTCACAATATCTTTTAATTTAAAATAATTAATATTCTGTTGCAGCTTTAGGACAAGCGATAAATCTAGCTAATTCGATAGCAAAGTTTCCTCAAAGATGCCTAAATGCCGATCGTCTTTCCACTTACCAATGTGCATTTGGTTCCAAATCAATCGAAGAAAGTTTAGAATTTGAAAGAATAAACGGAGCTCAAGTTATTTTAGAAGAATCAGTTCCAGGAGCTAAAAAATTTGTTAGTGGTGTTGGGAAGCATGGCAAATTTTCTAATCTAACAGAAAAACCTGTAAAAGATTGGGAAGTAGATGATAGAAAAACTAATTTAAAAAATAAACTTTAAATTGTACATATAATTTGAAATACATATTTTCTAAATCACGCTCTGTTTTATTTATTGGTTTTAATTTTAGACGGAAAAGAAATATCAGATTTATTTGATCTTGATGTAATGCTTCTCTTATCAAGACTTTTCCGATTTTTCTTCTAAAATATATTAAAATAAGTATATATTTGTAATTTTTATTAACAACTAGATATACCTTTAATTCGTATGAAAATCTTCGGCTTGGATTTATATATCTCCTAAGTTTTAACGAAATATCAGAGCCAGAATTTCTTGTGATTAACGGGGTTAACTTACATAAAATACCGTCTTCATTTCCTTAAATAGATACAAATTTAGGTATTTGCATTTATATATAATAGTACTATATTTACTTTCAACTAAAACGCAAATATAATTTGCATAAGGTTCTAATACCAAAGTTGCATAAAGATTTTCTTCAAAAGTTAAAATATTTTTCAATTCACCTTGCATTGTACAAAGATCAAACTCTTCTATAACAAAATTGAAATAATACAAAATGTAAAATACAGTTTATTAAATATTACTTTCTGGATCAATTCCAATTGATGTTCGAATATAATCAAGTAAAATTTTCATGGGGCAATCTGGATTTATATACAAAATTTTATCAGGTTCTACAGAAATATTTGAAATCGCAGATGTGCTAGAACAATTAATACCTAATTTACTTTATTATTTTAATTCTAAAATTACTGTATTCGAATATTATTACAATTATAAACATAATTATACTTTATGGTACAATACATTCTGTAAAAAAAACCTATTTTAAAATTTAAATCGTTTTCTGTCAACTTGACAAGTTTTTTTCAATAATTGTTGTCCTTAGCAACTGTCAGTACAAACATTATATTTACGGCTCACCTGTACATTTACCTGTGTTAAACCGCTGGTTAAACTCTCGAAATACTTCAAGACGTGACTCTAAATAATTAATTAAGATCTATAAGTAATCATGGACTGGAAAGATATGTTACAGCTGTCCCCAAGAGATTTGAATGAAGAACAGAAGGATGAACTTTGTCAGAATATTAAATGGTTGGATATTGATGTCGACGGCATAAATCTATCGAAACTAAGAGCTCTTTTCAAATTAACCCAAGAAATATTAAAATATAAAGACGAACAGGTACTTTAAACAATAAATAATTTGTAACAATCAATATATTTTCTATTTTTCGAAAGGTTGAGATGCTCATTACAGAATTTGACGAAATCGCTCGAAAACAAGGAATTCAAGAAGGAAAAGTTATTCAAAACTTAGAAAATGAAATCAAATCTTTGAAATCTTCTAATGAATCTCGACGCCAGACTCCCGATACCGATTTAATTAAAGAAAATGAAAACTTGAGATATAAAATAAAATCTTTAAAAACCAATATAAAAATAGAAGCACAAGAAATAGAAAAAGTACATTATACTCTGCGTACAATTTCTTTTAAGAATTAAACGAGAATAATTCTGTATTTCAGTTGAAAAGAGATATTATAATTCTACAAGAAGAAAAGAATTTGTTACAATCTGAATTGCATTCTGCTCATCGAGATAGCGATACCCAATCAGAAACTTCTGAAATATCTGAGAAACATCAACATTTAACTGAAAACATCAAACAAAAAAATAAACAGATTTCTCAGTTACTTTCTGATATAGAAGTTTGTATTAACTGCATAACAATAAAACATCAATTTTATATCATAATTTTTTTATTGCAGATAATCGAAAAAGATAACATAGTTTTAAAAGAGAAAATCGTAACTTTACGAGATGATCTTAACGAGGCTACTGAACATATTTCAACTATGACAACAGAAATTTCAGCGCACAAAAATGCTTTAAAAGATTGTACAGGAAAAACTACTTCAGTATCAGACGAAAATTTAGCTTTGCGAAATCAAATAAAGGAATTAGTTCAACAAAAACAAGACCGAGAAAATGATATTGAGAGTTTTACTATTAAACTTGATGCTAAAATAGATGAACTAAAAGTAAATATACTGTTACAAAAACAAATTTTTATGTAGTTACATTATTATTTAATTTCAGTTATTATTAGAAGAAAAGCAAATAGAAATAAAAGAATTAAAACAGGATAATAACGAATTAAAACATAAATTATCTCAATATTCTGATGGTGTAAACAAAATTCCAATGACAATCTTAATGGAGAGAGAAGAACAAATAGAGGAGCTTCAAAGAAGACTAATTGAAGCAACAAATGAAATTGAACGTAATACTGTCCTTCTAAATAATATTTCTGAATCTCGAAAACCAACTGCAAGCACTTCCAATCAAAATGAAGTCAGCGAAGATTTAAAATATCAACTTTTGCGGTCCCACGAAAGATGCCAAGAGTTACAAAAGCTTTTAGAGTCAACTGAACAAGATGCACAAAATCAGGGTCAACAGGTAGCAATACGAAAATCTAAAAATGTTAAACAATGCTTCTTTAATAAATTTAAAAATTAGTTAGCAGAGTTAATGAATCAATTACATAAGTACGAAGAAGGACAATATGGTTTAGCAGATGCCATGCGAGAAATGCAAGAATGCAAAGTTCAAATTAGCGTAAGAGATAAACAAATTTCAAAACTTATTCATGAAAGCAACAAACTTCAAACAACTTGTGATGAAACTGAGCAAGAAAACCTTGCACTGAGGTATTTTATTATTATTGTTATTTATTTATAAAACTAATTAACAATTTATTTCAGAGAAAAATTAGGTCTTCCATTAGACGCTCCAATATCAAAAAACGGAATAATTTCAAAGCAACGTAAACAGAAGAAACTAATTAACAATTTACAAAATCAAATTGAAATTTTGGAAGATGAAAAGTTACAGATGAAAGTGGATTTGCAAAAATATAAACGTTTACTTTCAGAATTTAAACAATTAAAATCAGAACAACAATCTAACATCGATGACAATCAAATAAAAACAGAAATTAAAATTCAAGATGAAGAGAGTAAAAGGAAGCTTAAAGATCTTACAGAAGAAAATGAAGCACTGAGGAAAGGAATGCACGAAATATTGAATAGTATTCGAGAAAAGAAAGGTATTTTTTTTTTGTTCCGAAACTCATTTTAAAATAGCTTCCAAATTATCAAATTTATTAAAGTTTATAATAGTATGAATAATATATAAATACTTGTGTAAAATTAATTTTAAATGTTATGACACATTTTTAATTTTTCAGAAACTAGCACAAGAGAAATTAAATCAGAAACTTTAGAAAAATTATTACACATTTTAGATGCGCGTCATGTGACAGGGTGGTATCATCCAGCAATGAAACTACAAGCTGAAATAAATACTTTACAAGGTACTAATGAAGAACTAAGAAATCAATTAAAACTATCGAGGTAAGTATCTATTAATAATTCAAAACATATTTATATCGTTAAATATTAATGTTGTATTTAGGTCAGAAATAAATAAAAGTAATGAACAACTTTTACAAACGGAAATGAAACTTCAAGAACTTCAGAAGAAAGTTCAGGAATCGACTGAAAAATTAACTACTATTGACGCAAATTTAGTTTCGAATTTAGTTGTGCCTCCAAATATTTCTGCTACCAGCGCAGAAATTATTTCGAAGTTAAATTCCCATCTACTGATAGTACTGAATGTATGGAAAATACATATTTTTCAATATCTTAAATAATTTGTTATTTTATTTTTAGGAATATCACAGTGAAATGGAAGTAAACGATAAACTAAAAGACAAACTAGAATCGTTTAAACAAGAAATAAATGTAATTCGCCAACAAATTGGACTTCTTTACAAACAACATTTAGAAGAGAAGAAAATGTTGATTTCAAAATATGAAGAAGCACAAACAGAAAAACAAAATTTGTCTCAATCAATTAACACTCTACAAGAAAAACTTGAAAACTATTTAACATCTGGAACTGAAAATATAGGTCAAAAACTAAGTAATGATTTAGTTAGGCTGAACAGAAAATGCCTTTACTTAGAAGAAAATGAAAAAAAAATATCCACCGAAAACACAAGATTAAAATCTGAGTTATGTTATGCTCATAACATGTCTTCTGAATACATAAAAGATTTGGAAATATCTCAAAATAATCTATCATACAAACTAAGTATTCTGGAAAAAACATTACGCGATTCTGTCCCTAAAAGTAAACTAGGAAACGCCAATAAAACTATTTATGATTTAACCACTAAACACAGAGAATTACTACAAAATATTAATTTGTTCAAAGAAAGCAACAATATTTTATTGTTTAAAAAAGAAATAGAACTTTTAAACTCTGAAAAAGATAATTTATTTTTTGAATTACTGCAGTTAAAATCTAAATCTTATTTAACTGAACATTCAAATGATGAAATTGTTAATTTAACTAAAAAGTTAGCTAATTTTCAATTAAATGAATTAAGTGAACGTCAGCGAGCTGATCATATAAACAATTTATATGAATTAGTAAAAGAACAACTTAAAAAATGTGAAGAAAGATGTATAGAATATGAAAATCAAAATAAATTATTACTAAATGCAAATTTAAAATTACAACTTGCCCAACAGGAATATCAGGACAAACTAATTAGCTCCGTTACAAATGAGGAATATGAAAACATAAAACAAAAATTATGTACAGTCAAAGAAGAATTACACAATTTAAAAAACAAATATGAAAGACTTCAAACTAAACATAATGTCGTAGAAGCTCAAATAAAAACTCGAGAAATGTTAAAATCATCTCAGAATATGGAACTAATGAACTTAAAACATTTATTATTAGATTTACAGTCAAGTAGTGACGAAAAAGCTTTAATTGCTCGATTAAGTACAGAAGTTGTACTAGCGCGAATTTGTGAATCTGATGCCAAAAATCGTCTCGATATTTTAACAAACGAAATGCAACAATTACTTGAAGAAAGAAAGCAAAAAGAGGCTTTGATGAATGAGAATCAAATTCAAATGAATAGCTTTCAAAATAATTTCCAAATGAAATATAGGTATGTAATTACTATTAATTTTTTTAATGCAGAGGGTATTTTATCAGAATAAGAGACTAAAATTTAGATGTATTCTACACAATAAAAACTATACATATTTTAATGGCTTGAGCATGGCACCAGCAACTCGCGTAGCGAGCATTCAAGCTAAATTAGGCATTTAATTTATTGTTTTTTTTAACAGGCATATTTGCAGATTTGAATATCTCGAAAGTGCGTGGTAAAAATGCAGTTGTATTATCAGAATATTTGTTATTAAGTAATAAATATTTTCTAATGAATAAACTAGGTGTTAAATTTTATTGAAAATAAATTGAATCGATTATTAATAAATACAAAATTAATAATCGATTCAATTTATTTTCAATAAAATTTAACACCTAGTTTATTCATTAGAAAATATTTATTACTTAATAACAAATATTCTGATAATACAACTGCTGTAAATGCACTTTTGTTTCTTATTAATTTAACAAATATCTTTTTTATTCAAATAAAATGTTAAAGAAATTTGTTTTCATATTGTCAGCTACATTTTAAGTTAGCAAATTAATTTTCCATTCTCATCTCAAATCAGAATAAATTTTGTTTTATTGTTACCTGTTCACCTGCATTTGTTTTGAAGCCTATATTAACTTGATTTAATTCTAGAGTTATTTGCCTTTCTAAAAATCACGTTTTTTATAACTTTCAAACTGTTCGGAATTTTAAATTATTCACAACCGAATTTGAATCAGCCTTTCAAAACTACAGAAACTTTGCCTATTTAATAGACCTCGTATTCTTTTTTGTTTCCGAGATTCCCTCTAATGGTAAACCCACTTAAATTGGGACATTCTGTATATTTTATTTCGATTTTTGGTGAAACAAATTGTTAATTCCATAGATCGATTTAACAAAAAAAATGGCATCTATAACTTATGTTTTTAATTTTCGTTTAAAAGGCTCCCTATAAAGTAAGAGAGCCTACCCAAAAATTGCACTCGCCCAAAAAGGTGGGTGCGGGTATTATTCAGGTGTTAGCATAAGTGACCTCACTATACGATCATTGGTGCACTCCGCTCCCCCAGACAAAGAAGGCTGAGTTTAACATCCCTTAGAAAGATATACTATTCACGAAGGCATTATGACATGAGAACTAAGTTTTGTAGGCAGAGCCATCTATCGTAAAAATTTTAAAGCATAAACTATTTAAACTTTTTATCGTGTTTTCTTTTATTTACTTAAATTGTTGTTAATTTTTAGAATGTTGGAGCAAGTAGTAACATCTTTGAGATCACAATATCTCGGTTGTAATCCTTTATCTACACAGGAAAGAACAGTTGAAGTTTTGCGACAAATTTATATTGATAAGCAAATGGCATTTAACGAATTACAAATTATTCAGAAACAAAAAAACGATATAATAATATTACAAGAACAATTAAACATAGAAATGATAAATACCATGGAATTAAAATCTGCATTTTTGAAAGAACGGACCAATAGCGCACTTGAGAAAATTTTAGAATGGTATCGCGATAAAAATACTTTTCAACTTAATGTAAGTGTAAAGTACAGAAAAATTAATTACGAATATTCAATAATATTATAATTCTAGGAATACAAATATCGTAGAAATTTAGAATTCAAAGAAACAGAATTACAGCAAGCTTTACAAAGAGTTAAAAATCAAGATAATCAGTTACTGCAAATTGAAGAAGAATTACTTAAAAATAATAACAATTTCTTGTCAAATATTAATATTCCAAATATTTCAACTCAAACTTCAGTTTCATCAAGAAGAATATCTTTAGAAAGTGTTAATCCAAGAAGTCCGCCAATTAAAAAATTTGTAGATTTTGGAACAGATCCACACAATTTTGAATCCACAAAAATTCACAAAACAACAGAAACACAAACTTCTCAAATTCAAGAGAAAAATAAATACGAAGAAATGATTTCAAGTCTGCAAGATGATATTAAACAATCAAGTCAACTTATTATTTTAAAAGAAAGCAATTTACAAAGGCAACAAATATTAATTAATGATTTAGAAAAGAGTATTGAAAGTTTGAAAACTAAATTAATTGAGAAAGAAAAACAGATCGTAGGAAATGAAAATGTTACTCGCGAACCCAGAAATCAAGTTAATGTTATTGATGAAGTTGATGTAGAAGAACACAACGCGTTAAAGGTAATTAAAAATATATTTAAAAATTAATTTCGTAATAATTCAACAAAATAAATAAATCAATATTATTCTCACAGCTGTCAACTAATTTTCATCACATTAAAATTACCCGTGTCTTCCTTTTTGGTAAAATTTTTAGGGGCGTTATTTGATGGCTAATAACCGCATTTCACGAGCAAAAATGTATCACGTATCGAAATCTGCTACAGTAGACTGAAAATACATTTATTTATTTATTTTATTTCCAGAAAATGGCGAGCAAACTGCAAGTAATGATAAAGCAGAAAGAAGAAATAATCGCAAAATACGAAACACTTCTAAAAGAAGGTAGAGATGAACATAGTTTAGCTGCATCGCGATTCCAAGAAGAAATTAAACAACTTCAAACAACTTTGCAGCAACAACAACAAGCCTATAAAGAGTAAAATACTATAAACTAAATTAAAATATCTTACTATCTCTTGTTATTATTTTAGTTTAATGAAATCAAAAGTTGAGACAAAAACTTCTGAAGTTCTAAATAACAAAAGTGCAATAGAACAATATGTAAGTCAAGTTCATGTTTTGGAAGGACACATGGCAGATTTACAAACTTCAGTTTCAAGTTTGAATTCTCAATTACAAGCCAGTAGACAAGAATCTGTAAGATGGAGAACACTTGCTAATGGCAGACTTAAATCCATTGAAAACTTACGAAAAGAGTAACTATATTTTAAACTTATTGTATTCATATTTTAACTGATTAATTTTTAGATTTGATGATCAACATGAGGAAGAAATAAACATGTATAAAACAGAATCAGAAAAATATAAAGAAGAAAATATTACTCTTAAACAAGAGCTGTCTAAATTAAGAGTTGAATCAAATCAAAAAAGTTCTAACTGTAATCAAGAAATTCAAGAAAAAGATACAAAGATTCATGAACTTACGATGACAATAATGCAACTGAAAAATGAGCTAAAAATATGTAAAGAAGACGAAAATATTGAATTGTCTCCAGAATTTTCAGAACTTGAATTAGCGAAACAGTTACTAGAAACTGAATATGAAACACTTAAAAAACGATATGAACAAATTTTAAATCGGGAAAAATCCGCTAGAGATGAAATTAGAAAACTTAGAGGACAACTTATCAAACGGTAAATAAAACAATTATCAGTTAGTTACAAAAATATTAATCGTTTATTTTTAGGCCAGTATTATCTGTAAGAAATGACAAAAACGACAGATCAGTAAAAGAACAACTTCATAAGAAAATCGCACAACTAGAAAAGGATCTAAATGAAGCAAACGAAAGATTAGACAGAGAAGCACAATTTAATGAAACAAGAAGACTAAAAGCCGCCGAAGATTTCACCCAGTGGGAGAAGATGAAAAAATGGCAACAATCAGCAGAAAAACTAAAACTTCAACTAATTTCCAAAACAGACGATTTAGAAAAAGTACAACAGAGTTACAGTTCCGCGAAATCTATTATTTCTAGATTAGAAAGAGAGAAGCATATTTTAGAAGGAAGATTGAAGTCAGCAAAGAATTCTTCCGTTTCTATAACTACCGCACGAATAGAAACAATGGAACAGGAAAATATCCAATTAAAAACAGAAGTAGACACTTTAACCGCTAAATTAGAAATGCAACAATATCATTCTGGAGGATTAGGAGCAGCTATGCTCCAAGAAAAACTCGAAGCACAAGAAAGAAAAATCGCAATTTTAGAAGTATCTGCAAAGGTAAGACTCAAAATTATTTTAGTAATATTCATCTTTATTGAGTTTTAATACATTTAACCAAATTCCTCCCAATGGTTGCAAAACTGCATTTGCTTCTTTATTAAACGTTAAAGGAACGTTTGTTTGCGAATTCAAACTGAATTTAAAATTGCTGAGTAATAATAAAAGCGCTATTTTGATTTGCATCATTCCAAATCGAAGACCTATAAACATTTAAGTTAGTCAAAATAATCAATACAAAAATTTATTAATGTTACCCAAACAAATTCGTGGTCCGTCACCAAACGGTAAATATGTATATTCTGGTCGATTTTGTACGTTTATTTTGTTGAATCGATCTGGATCAAAATTATCCGGATGAGGGTAATATTCTGGGTCACTGTGCATTCCCCAAATTGACATAAAAATTGGTGTTCCTTCTTCTATTATTATGTCAGTATCAGGGATCTGATAAGTCTTTGTACATCTTCGTAATAATACTGGAACTGCAGGATATTTACGCATTGATTCTAAAAAGATTATTTATTAAAGTAAAGCAACGTTCACGATTAACAAAAAAAAAAATACGTTTCTCTGATACCGTTACTTCATAATTACTTTACAGGGAAAGATTAAAATACAAATTGTATATTCTGCATCTATACTGAAAACGTCATCCATCCTGATAAAACTAAATAAAATCATTAAAAAAATAGTGCAGTATTTAAATGACAATTTAAAAAAGGCATTGAAACACAAATCTTTTATAAGAATATTGAATAATAGCTTATTTACTACCGATTCATGTTTGAAAATAATTCTTTTACATTTATACATAATAATTTTATATTTTGCACATTCATATAACACATATGTATATTTTCTACTTATCAACAAATATTGATGAGTTTTTGTTCATAATTTACAGATTTACGGATTTATAAAATTTATAGATATAGATATAAGTTGCAAAATTTAAGTCTCACCAATTTTTATTTGAAATTATTTGATGTGAAGTAAACAGAGAAGTGTAAGCGGAAAAAATAATTTCCCGTATTTCATTGTTATGTTTCATACCAGAAATGACTTTTTCCATGTATTCCAGTTCCATCACGGCTTCATAAGTGATTTCCCCTCCATGTTTTTTCATAACATCGAATATCTCTCGTCTCATTTTTTCCTGAAGCATTTCATTTCTCGCAATTTCAAAAAGCGCGAAACTAGTTACAGTAGATGATGTTTCGTATCCCGCCAGGAAAAATATAAAAGCCTGAGCTGCTATTTCATTAAATGTCAAATTGAAATTGGCTGTTTTTGTCGTTTGATTGTCGTCCTCATCTAATTTCCCGTTATTTTTCAGCTGGATTAATAGTTGCATGAAATCATTGCGCACGATGTTGTTTTGTTCGCGATGGTCTATTGTTTGTTTGACAACGTTCATAAAAAAGCTCGACACGTCAGGATTGACAACCTTCATTTTTAGTAGTTTTGCTAGCCAAGGAAAATTTTTGAAAACTGCTAATTTTAAAACATCTCCTGCACTTTGTGACAAAGCTTTTCGACTGTTTATTCCAAATTCAGTATCAGGATTTTTTAAACTATTACAGTCAATTCCAAAAGCACAACATCCTATTACATCTGTAGTAAATCGGGACAAAAGGTCTTTAATTTCAACTGACGAATTAATACTTTGTTCTAAAATATTAATCAATTCATCTCCGCAATTGACGACAGTTTTAAACATCATTTTCAGTTTTCCTGAAGTAAAAGTAGGAGTCAATTTAGATCTAAGATTTTTCCATTTATGCCCAGTTAAAGAAACTAAATTCGCTGTTAAAGGATCATTAATTTCATCAAAGTAAATATCCCTATCATGAAAATGCTGAAAATCCGTGGCGAGAATTCTTTTCACCAAAGCGGGATCAGTAACCAAAAGTCCTTTTCTGTAGTACAAATAAACACCAGTATATTTATATCCATTCTGTTTACTTTTGAAATATATATCTCGGAATAAATGTAAAATACTCGTTCTACGGAGCACGAAATCGCCGATATTTCCGAAAGGGATCGATGGCGGCAAAGATGGTACACTTTTCCGTGCCCAATAAGAATGCTTTTGTTTATAGTAAATATATATCACAAGTGGCAGCAAGGCTATTAACGTTATTGCGGTGAATATCATGGCGACAACACTAACACAACACTGAACTGTTGACTCTGAGTATTGCTTGGAGACTGGAAGATACAACGGTATGTTCGGTCGACCAGATAGCATGTAGGTTCTTTACCTCAAGAATCCAACGGTAAATGACTTTAAATTGAATATTCCGTTGTTGTAATTATTTAAGACAGTAATTATAAAATAATGTAGAAAATTATAATTTTATGATTTGTTTAATTTGCCTAATACATAAATTGTAGTTTTTCGTTGAAAACATTATATTAAAAGTAATTGTAATTAACTGCTGCTTAAGTAAGTATTTCAAATACTTTGGCAAATTTTGGAAATAGTAATTTAAAATTTAGTTATTTTCAATATATTTTATATGTAAAGACAAAATATATACAAACATCTAGCTAAATGTATTTAAATAGCAGCGCTTTTTGTAAATGGCATTTGTAGTTCTGGACGAGTTAGTATTGCAGCGCTAATGTCGATTTAACTCATTGATATTTAATTATGGCACTAAAAATAAAAGAATTATAATTCGCAAAACACAATTCATTTAAAAAGATATTAATTCACAATTCAAAAATAATTGAAAATACAGAAGTCCAAATTTATCGCTCATGAACAAATAATCGATATTAGCGCTGCAATACAGATATTTATAAATATTTCATTGATAAAATACACTATCATTTGAATACATTTAGTTAGACGTCTATACATATTTTGTCTGTGGTTAAAGTTAATGTCCGAAATACAAATAAAAATATAAATAATTGCTCAGTGATATAATTCTCAGTAATAATATAACAAGAGAGTGAAAATAAATTGAAAATAATTTGACAGATCTTTCGAAAACTTGTTGCCAGGCAATAATCACGAAAGCCCGAAGGGCTTGAGTGGTTATTGCCAAATGGCAACAAGTTTGAGAAAGATACTGAAGAATTATTTTCTAATTTATACAACTCTCGAGTTATATTTAATTAGATTTTTTTTTGACTTAGCTGTTGAGGTCGATTCATCCAACTTAAAAGATTTTGAATTGGATCAACATCGATTGATTACTTATTAATGTATTCTTGGAAGTTATTTCCAAAATTTGTATGTGTAGTTCTGTATCTGAAATTGAACTAAATCGATCTTTTTCACACATTTTACTTGACGCGTTGACAGTTTTAAATAATTATTTGACAACTACATATCATTTGTCAACAAAAACAAAAGCTACAGAGATTATTCCCGGGAATAATCACAAGAGCTTTATTCTCAGTATAATAATGACAGGATTGGTTAAGACGCAGACACGTGGCATACAATGAAGCATTTTATTGCTTTTGAGAAACGTCAAAAATAATCCAACAAATTTGTTACTTGCTGTTTTGTGGCGAAATTCGCTTTGTTCATTTTTTAAAAATGAAGGACAGAAATAATTACTTTTATTTAATTTTATTAAACGGACTCAACTACTATGGTCACATATCGCCTCCGTTGCTCGTTGTCGATGGTATGACAATGGTACGCGAAGGTCAACGGTATGAGTTATCGCAAGGTGGTCACTCACCTATTTTCAAACGGAACGCAATATAATTTAAAACAGATTTCTACACAATTTTTTTCAACTCATCAAAGTTATCTCTTTGCAGAAACATAGAATCATAACAAATAAACAAACAAATGAATTGCCTAAAATTTGTAAAGTATTTGGTTGCTAATGAGTAAAATGTTGCTAACGAGGAAAATCGCATGTTACTATGTTGATTCGTAATTAAGAAAATGGTTGTTTTCTATTAGTACACAAAAATATATAATAATAATGAATAAGAAAAGTAGGTAATAAGAGGGGTTCTGACTCACCCAAACCTTATCTGCGTACGCCACTTCATTTAAAAAAGAAAAAATTTCATTTATGATTCTACTCAAATAATAATATCATTATATTCATTATCTATGTGGCTCCTCCACCACTAACATGTTTGGGGGCCGTGATTTGACGACTGGTAACCGCATTTCACGCGCAAAATATATCACTTACCGAGATCTGCTTCAGCAGAGTGCCACACCCAGTAATGGGTAGAAGGCGTGATGATATATTTATTTATTTATCTATGTATTATATAAATAGAGATAAAATGAAAGGTCAGTAATTTTACTGTCATTAAAATCAGGAAGTATGGCTATAGAATAATAAAATAAATATTACGTAATAACTATATTTATTTTGTATAATTTCCACATATATTTACGTTCGAACATTCGAGTTTTATGTATTAAAGATGAGAGTATCTTTCATCTTTAGACAAAGGCTTCACATTCAACCACGTTCCTCCCAAAGGTGTTAAAACAAAACTCGAAGGATTCATAACCAACGGAACAGTAGTTTTTTCATTTAACGTAAACTTAAAATTAAGCAATAAAACAGTTATGGCTACTTTCATCTGTATCATAGCAAATCGTAAACCTGCAACAATGAAATCAAGTTACACTTACGTCAAACCAAATTTAATTTAAATTTACCGATACAAATCCTAGGTCCATTTCCAAACGGTAAATAGGTGTGATCAGTCCTAGATTGACTCTGATCACTTTCAAAGCGATCCGGGTTAAATTGGTGTGGATCCGAGTAATACTCCGGGTCGTGATGCAGTGCATGTACCGGAATAATCACTGGAATGCCTTTTTCTAGTATTATGTTATCCGGAAGATTATAATCTCGTGAGCATTTTCGCATCAGAATTACAAAAGTTGGATATTTTCGCATTGTTTCTAAAAAGTTTTCAATTTATTCCTAGTATTTTAAGCGAAATAATAAATTTTAACTAAAAGTATGTGGGCTGAAGTTTGTAGCTTTTCTTGGAATTATTTTTAATATCTTACGCTTTCTGGTAAACTAAAAGTTTATGTTTCTTCTTCTTTCTTCATTATTATGGAATGTAGGTTAAATATTAAAGCTATGATCAATAAAATGTACCAATCTGAATAAATTAAAAGAATCTTTGAAAGAAAATAGGTCACTATATAAACCCTGCTGAAATTTTACTTGCAAATTATAATTAATCGTAAAGTAACATCATTTTTGAAACACTTTCAACAAAGTATTAATATGAAGTAAAAGAATCACAAAATAATTTACGTTTCGTATATCACAGAAATATTCTCAGATTCGAAGAAAATATTGCATTTCAGAGACTAATTGGCTGTTAGATCAACTAAATTTAAATTATTGGTTATAATAAATAAAAGTAATTCAAAATTAAATGTTATGTACAAAAGATTCCATTGCTGTAAAATAATAGATTCGATTATGTCCATTTAAATTTACTGACGCAACTGACTATAATTTTCCGTTTATCAATGCTGGAATGATGTAACAAATTACACATTTGTTAGATAAACGAAAAAAATATCAATAAAATTAGTTCATATAATTTGTTAATTTATGAGTTTTCTGGGATAGGTGACTCAGTGGTACCGAATCGGCTTGTGGATTCGAGAATTCGGGTTTGATTTCCACAGCCGACAAACAGTTTTCACCACAATAAAACTGTCCTAATATCTTTGAGCAGTCAGATTTAAGAGTCGTATTTACACTTTATGCTAGTGGTGCTCTCCGGGGTCGGCATGAGAGGGGTTTAGCCATGTGCGCTATCGGGGCGGGGCTTCGTACATGGACAAAGTAAAGTTTGCAGTGACGGTCAACGAAGAATTCTCGGGAATCGGCTGGGATCGGATGTAGGTATAAATATGTATTGGGAAATTTACTCGAACTATTTAAATCAACTAAACGAAACATACAAAGGATGTATTATTCTAAGTAAAATATTTGTATATAAACAACAAAGTAAAGTTGTACATTTTTAATACAAGTAATAGCCCTGATTAAAACAAATCAAATGAAATAATATTGTGTCAAATTGACAGCATAAAACAAACATAAATAAATAAATAAATTTGGAAACGATCAAACGGCCTATATAGATAAATAGTAATCTCTAAAATAATTTTTTTGCACATTTCAAAATCTTTGCAGATTTTCGTTTTTCTATTGCAGCCTTTATATATTCAGGTTCTCTAATTGGTAAGTTCCTTGAATGGCGAGGGTCTACAAGCTCTAGAAGTACACAATTAAAATTTTAAAAATCCAATTTAGACAGTATCGTATTAAAAAAATCGTTATCTCTTTGTATATGTTCTATTTTTATTGGATAATTTTCAAAGCCAGTCCATACACCGAATATACATTTATTTCTATTACTCATTTCAAACTGCCGTTGTACTTGATAAAACCAATTGTGTTTCTTATTAATTTCATATGAATCTGTTGTTGAATTATATTTCCAAAATGTGATTTTCTTCGATTTTATTGCTTCCTCGGGATCCATTTTATATGCCGATATAGGACATTTAACTTCAATAATTATTTCTTTGTCTACATCAGGCGTAGCTCCTAACAGGCAGATTCAAAAAGCGGATTAGCGCTAATAACATTTTTTATTTCGTTTTTAAACCTCTTTTCAATGTATGAATCAAGTTTATTTTAACTTGACTTAAAGAGAGTAAGAATTAGCATCAAATTTAATTCATTTCTGGAACCTGTTTTAATTTGAAACAGAGTTCTAGATAATATTAAAAACGGTGTTAGCTCTAATCCGTTTTATTAATCTGCCTAACTTATATTTTCATGAATAAATAATCTATATGGGTTTATTCTCAAATTTTCCTTTGATTGTACGCAGTCCAAAGCAATCATTTAATTATTTTTACCATGACAAAGAGATGGTATATCTGCCAAATCTGATTTATATAGCAGTCTTTCTGCAAGTTTCTGGCAACTTGTGTCTTCTCTTCTTTTACATATAGTTTCAAAATTGGAAGGAGTTAAAATCTTCCTGCTTTCTTTATCCTGTTTGTAATAAAGTACTTCGTTCTATAGATTTTATTTCATCTTGATTTTTTAAAGTTTTTTCAAAAATATTTCCATTCTTCGTCCGGTATATCTGGTTTTTGATAATTTTCTCCATAATTTGAATCTTGTACATATCGCCTTTTCTCATGTTTATCATATTTGTAACTTGAATATTTTCTTCTGTTAGTAGAAACATATTTTTCGCGTCTAGCTTATCGACGAACCTCTAATAATTTGGAATATTTTCCCGGACTTTTATTATTACACATTGTTTTATGTAGTTTATAATGTGGAATTAGTTATGTCTTGTTTTAAATTTCTTATTTCATTTTCGGTATTTCCAAAAAGATCTTATAAGTTTTAGAGTTTTTCCAATAATTTTATTTTTAATAATCATATCGACTCTAATATCTTGTTCAATTTGATAAATAAAAATATAAAAAAGGTGAAATATGCAAAATATGAAAAAATGTGCATTTTTCCTAAAATCCGAGCCTCAGTTATATACCCTTTCCCCACTTTATGATGTGTCACTATGTTTTGTCTACATTGTGTGGTCGAAGCTTTGTATATTTTCGACTGCAAACTATAGATGACACAGTAGATATGCAGTAGTGACAGCATTCACCGCTATGAGAGCGCTAGTGAACGATACATGTTTCTTCTTGAAATACTCATTTGCAGAGGTTTAGCTCTTGCTATAGATTTTTTCGTAAATAACTTATTATCATACTTTGAAAAATGTTTCCAGATACTTCAAGATGTCATCTAGGATTGTATTGTGTTGAAATTATTATTTTCAATTTGTATTATAATAAAAATGACCATTAAAAAAATGCATTTTTTTGCGGATAATAACTATTGTTTTTCTTAAAACTAGGGCAAAGAACAAAAATCTAACACAGTACGATCTTAGATCTATTCTTGAACTTGACCATAGTTTTTGAATGAAGTCAATATGTTTTGTAAATTCTGAGAAAAAGCGTAAGTGCTGAAACACTTTTTGAAGTCAAATGCCGCCTGTAAATACGACTCTTAATATAGAAATACAGCACTTATTGGCTTTACCCCTTCAACAAAATGGTTCTTGCCTCTGTTTGATTTAAATGAATTGTTACTTTAATCGCTTAAACGTACCGTAACTATCTCGTAAGTGATATATTTATACGCGTAAAGTGCGGTTACCAGCCGTGATATCACGGCCCCAAGATGCTAGTGGTGAGGAAACCACAGGTGTAATTTGAATGTGGTGAAAATTTTCGGCTGTGGGACTTGAACCAGAGTTCTCAAACCCACAGTCCGCCTCGGTACTACTGAACTACCTACCATATAAAGCATTTATACCTAATAAAACTTGTTCCATGTACTGCATGTCCATAATAGCATCATACGAGATGACATTGTTATGTTTCTTGAGAACTTGAAGTACCTCAGAACGCAGGCGGTCTTGTATATGAACGAGTCTCGATAATTCGAACAAAGCGAACGTAATTGTGCTGGCAGACGTCTCGAACCCAGCAAGAAAGAACACAAAAGCGTGCGCCGCTGCTTGCGTCGCAGTCAGTGCCGACGCCGACGTCTCTTCAGAGAATTTTACGTTTCCCTTTGCGATTTCATTATCTTCGTCTCCTTTGTATATTAGTTCCATAAGCAGCTGCAGAAAATCCTTTCGACTTATGTTTTTCTTTCTTCGGTACTCCATTGTTTCCTTCACGATTCCAATGAAGAATTTCGATACTTCGCGATTTATAACCTTAAATTTGAAAGTAATTTCATATTTCATGCAATTTCCAATCGAATCACTTTTGTTACTTTCCTTTATATTTTCTGCAAGGTTTGTTATTAACAGAGGCGCTTCATTTACTCTCCATATGTAATAAATATTTAGTAAAATGTCGTATTTGTTTAGAATTTTTGATAAATATTTCAATATTATTCAGTTGATTTCTTAAGATAAATGTAGTTACGAAAATTAGATTAATGGAAAAAGAAATATATTATTTCCAAAGCTCAAGCAATTAAAGCAAGTCGTAGCAGTTAAATATATATTTTTAGAATAAATATTTTAATAACATAATTACATCTTAAAAAAAAAAAATTTCTGAAACCAGCAAAAAAATACCTATTTCCAGACCAATTTTTAGTATAGAAAGTAGATTTTTACCAAAACTGTCAAGTATCCAAGGTTACAACAAAAATAACAGTTTGGTAAAGTACACAACAGTCTTATAAAGACTTTACCTGACCGGTTTGTATTTTACCTGACTGTTTGTTTGCTTGGTTTTTTTTTTGTAATCTTCAATACGTTATCTTCTGTCAATATAATTCATACTAAATATTTTGAATTATTTATGATTAATTATTGATTAAATTAAATGGTTTCAGAAAAAAATAGTATACATAATACGACAGGAAAGTGTTTTTACTTTGTAATATACTAATTTTGTGTAAAATGTGAAATGGTATAAAATTTGGAACAATCTACTCTTTCAGAGGTCATATCTCAAAAAATTAGCAAGATATGAAGATGTGCTTCAACGGTATTGGATTCCTCGTGTCAGAATTGACTTATTCCTGTTGTTATAAAATTGTTTCTATAACCTAAATATTTATTGAAAATTAATCACATCGAAATTCAAAACGTCGTCTTCGTTTTATTAAATTTAGAATTAAAGCCATGTAATCCAAACAATAAAGGAATCGTTTACCTTTATTTTCCTTAAATAAATAAAAGTAATAACTACTGAACATTTATTAATAATAAAATACTGAACAAATAATTTTATCAGACTGATGAAATAAACAAAATCTAATTAAAATACCAATTGTTCTCGATGTCTATAAAACGTATATTCTAATAATGATAACGTTCATCGCGTTACTACTCTTCTTTTATCATTATTTTGACATTTGACCTTTTATACTGGGTCAGGTAATATTTTCATCCCTTTTTAAAATTGTGTTCTTCTGAAGTATTGCGCAGTAAAATAAAATATTCCAATCGAAGGGTTTCGCGTTTGAAAATTTCTAATTTAAATACAGATTGATTTTTTAACTTTGAATTTTTTTCGGTGCCCACGGCCATCACGGCCAGAAAATCATCACGAACATTTTATGTGAATCTAGCTTTAGTAGCTTGTAAAGATTCGTATCCATAGTGAATAAACAGTTTTAATAAATGACGTTTTTCTGAAACCGGCAAGAAAGTGCCAACTTCCTTGACCAATTTTAGTATGGAAATTAGATTTTTGCCAAAACAGTCAAGTATCCAAGGTTACAACAAAAATAACCGTCTGGTAAAGTACAAAACAGTTTTGTAAAGACTTTACCTGACTCTTTTGTATTTTACATGACTGTGTTATTGTTGTAACCTTGGATACGTAGTCTGCTGTCAATACAAGTCATATCAAAAAAATTAAATACTGTGAATTATTAATGATTAATGATTGATTACATTAAACGGTTTCAGAAAAAATAGTATACATAATAAGTCAGGAAAGGGTTTTTACTTGACTCAGCAGATTAAAATACTCGGCTTGCGGCCTCGTATTTCAAACAACAACTTCGTCAAGTAAAACATAATTTTCCTGACTTATTATGTAATATACTATTACAAGTGAGTAACAAATAATAATATATTACATAATAAGTTAGGAAAGTGATATTTTACTTGACGAAGCGGTTGTTTTAAATTTTTAATTAGCTGAGTCAAGTAAAAATACTTTCCTGACGTATTATGTATACTATTTTTTCTGAAACCGTTTAATTTTATCAATATTTAATCATAAATAATTCAAAATGTTTACATGTTTTGATATAAATTGTATTAACAGCAGACTACGTATCCAAGGTTACAACAAAAATAACAGTCAGGTAAAATCTTTACCAGACTGTTTTGTACTTTACCAGACTATTATTTTTGTTGTAGTCTTGGATACGTACTTTACTTGACTGTTTTTGTAAAAACCTATTTTCCATACTAAAATTAGTCAAGAAAGTAGGCACTTACTTGCCAGTTTCAGAAAAAAATCTTTACAATTGACTTACTTTAATTTTAAGTATCCTAGCAAGCCAAGGTGCATTTCTGATAACAAGTCGTTTAATACCACCTAAGAAATTCGACTGAAAGACTTTTCTCCCGATCCGTCGGAATTCAGCGTCAGGATTATTCAAACTGTTGCATTCGATCCCAAAAGCACACGATCCAATCACATCAGTAGTGTATCGAGCTGCCAAATCTTTCATTTCAATCGGTTCATTTTCTTTTTCTCGATTCAAAGCATCCGTTAGTTGCTCAGCAGAACTCAACACCGTGGAAAACATACTCTTCAATTTTCCAGACGAAAAAGTCGGTGACAGTTTCTGTCGAAGTTCTTTCCATTTTTCTCCGCTAAGAGCAACTAAATGTGCACTTAATGGGTCATTTTTTTCGTCGTGGTAAATACCTCGATCAGGGAAATATTGAAAATCGGTGCTGAGGACCTTTTTCACTAGCTCAGGATCGATTAGCAACAAAGCTTTTCGCGTGAAAAAGTATATGCCAACGTATTTGCATCCTTTATGTTTGAAGTTATGGTAGATTTCCTCTATTTTGTTGGTGAAACTTTGTTTTCGTAGTATTACGGAGGTGATACTACCGAATGGAAATTTTCCTGGTTCGTGCGGAACTTTTAGTTTGCTCCAGTAGTTGTGAGAATATTTGTAATAACTGTACACGAGACATAATAATGTTGTGAACACTATTATTAGGTTAGAACTAATAATATTTATAAGAGAATACATTTTTACTGTCACTTAGTTAAAATTTATGATTCACTATGAAATTCTGTACACGATATTGTTTTACAAGATTTTGATGTTTCTTCGCACTATGAAATACTGTTGTTGCATGTTCAATACTGCTGTGTAATTCAAGACGTATGTGTGAATATGTACGTACCTATGTGTAAGCTCGTATGGTTTCATGTATCTTGTTGGTTTAATTAAGGTCATGTATCGTATAAATACTCCAAATTGTTATCTGTGTGATAAACATTTTTATCTCTAATTTCTCCGCAGTTCGTCTCTGAATGTTTAGTATTAGGTTGATTTGTAAATTTACATAAAAACGTAAGATAATAAAATACTAGGTACTAAATTTTTCTACTAGTTAATTTGATTTAGATATTAAATAATAATTAATTAATTAATAATAATTAAATATGTAAATTTACAATTTAATTAGTGTTAAGTACGGAATTAAAACAAAATAACAAACAAATGCATTAAGTTTTTTTTGTCAAACTTTTCTTTGAATAATTCCGTTTAATTATTTGTAATTTTTCTTCATGTGAATAATTTTACATTTTAAATAATGTAAAATTTACAAACATTTCAAAAACTTAGGGCCAAATTCATAGTCGTGACTCACCCTCATCTCATTCTCACCTCACACTTAAAGTCGAAGTAACTAAGGCAACTAACTCAAATTATGCAAATTTTTGAGGTAGTTACCTTGGTTACTTCGATTTTGAGTGTGAGGTGAGGATGAGATGAGGGTGAGTCACGACTATGAATTTGGCCCTTACTTTTAAACTATATAAAACTTTAATGTGACAAAATATTTGATAGAATTAAGTCGCGCATTTGTTTTTTATTTGTTTTAATTAACACTATTAATTTCTGCCGTTACAAAACACAGAAAATAAATTTAATTTATTGATTCAGATTTAGAATTATAAGTTCTAGAACTTTTATTTGAAGATTTTTATCTAAAATAATTTGGGAAGCTATACGCACGAAAAAACTGTTTTCTCATTCCCCAATCACCTAGAAATTATGGAAAATTGTCCGAGTTTCTAGTTCTAAAATAGCTAATTTATCCGCAACCATTTGCTTTAAGATGATGGCCTCAGTTTTATATCAGTCGAATAGATTGGATTTGATATAAAGCTTACAATTTAAGTTTAATAAATATAAAAATGTCCACCTATATAATGAAAATTGATTAATCAATTTTTGAGACAGTTCGTCGCCATCTTGAAACAAAATGGCAGCGATTTAAATTTATAGATAAATAACGACACTTTTAATACTTTCAAATTTAGAATGAACCTAAACAAATATTAATAAATGTATTGTATATGTGTAAAATTTCCACCTAAATAATGAAAATTGATTAACCAATTTTTGAGACAATTCGTCGCCATCTTGAAACAAAATGGCACCGATCTAAAATTTATAGATAAATAACGACACTTTTAATACTTTCAAATTTAGAATGAACATAAACAAATATTAATAAATGTATTGTATATGTGTAAAATTTCCTTTTTAGGGTACAGGAGAAGTAACAGCAGAGTTAGAGCGTTTAAACAACGCATTAACATCTCTACAAAAAGCAAATTTGCGTTTAGAAGCCGAGAATTTAGAACTAAATTTAGATTTAAAGAAGATTGGCGCAGACAGCCCGTATCTGAGAGAACAAATCCAACATTTAGAAAGGTAATTATGTCAGATTACACAGTCCTGTTCCTTAATAATTGTCTGGTATTAAACTTCCTTTGATTCAACCCACACTACTTGCTATCAATACTTGTCTTTTTAGGTTAATCTCAAATTACAGCAATACGAATCTCCAAATCAGTATCTACTTTGTAAAGATTATTCTTGCCCGTTTATTGCGTTTCCTTGAAATGCCACATCACCAAGTTTTCATTTTATATATTTAATGAAGCTTGCTCTTAGCTGATTTTTTATATATAAAAAAAAAATATATCATCACGCCTTCTACCCATACTGGGTGTGGCACTCTGCTGAAGCAGATCTCGGTAAGTGATATATTTTGCGCGTGAAGTGCGGTTACCAGTCGTCAAATCACGGCCCCCAAACATGTTAGTGGTGGAGGAGCCACAGGGATAGCTTTTTCAAATTATGAAAATTTGTCGCCTGTGGGAATCGAACCAGGGACCTCAGGATCCACAGGCCGACTTCATACCACTGAGCTAGCCATCATTTTTTATATAATAATATAAATACAGAGTAATCAGAAGTAAATGTTTCATTTGGCAATAATAATAATAAAATACTTGTAATTGGTAAGACTGATATATAAATTTATTTCCTGTTGTTGACAGTGACATTTGAAAATTTAAATTAATAAAAATAGTTTTTTTCCTCACCCACATCCTTTTATTTCTCAATATTAATCACAGAGCAATAATTTAAAGTATTTCTATCACTGAACCTATTTGTATTTATTATAAAAATGACATATAAATACTAGAGACTGATCAAAAGGAATTGTTTCAGTTGGCAATACAACTCCGGAGATCTTTTTATTCCACAGTGGGCACAATGCTAAGTAATGGCGGAAATTCTATTTGACATTTCTAATAAATACAAACAGATTATGTCAGGAGTCAGACAGCTAATAGAATTTTGATTTTTTAAGTAACAGAAATATTTAGAAATAAATGTAATAATAAATGAACTCATATTTAAATTTAAATTTTCAAATGTCACTGTCAACAACAGGAAATGAATTTATGTATCAGGATTACCAATTTCAAGTTTTGTTTTATTGCCAACTGTTACAATTCCTTTTGATCACTCTGTATTTCTGCCTTTACCTGGCGTTGTGCCAACTGTGGAATAAAAAGATCCCCAGAATTGTATTGCCAACTGAGACAATTACTTTTGATCACTATAAATTATATACAGATATTATTGTATATAAAAAATATACATTTCTTGTCTGCTTTTCAACGTTGTTAAATGATTGTAGAGAAAGATGCTTTAAATAAAAATGAATTTATCTCTTTTACATTCAACATGAAATATAAAACGGAAAATATGTGAGCGTAATGGTTTGTTTGTATTTGAAATACATGATAAATGTGGTAAAGAAAGTAATTAATTTAGTTGAACATTGAACTTCATTGAAAAAGCAAATTATTGAAACAATAATATCTTCAAAATAAGATTACTTTTCTGTGTCAGTAATTAATTATAAATTAACAACAAACATTTCCTGTAATCTGTCAAGAAAATATAAATATGTCATTTGTTTTACTTTCCTTTGTTTGTTTTCCATGATTGTACAAATTTTCTTTTGTTCTGAGTTTTGTATTGTTTAAAGGTACATTGACGTATTGAAATCGGAACAATCTGAGCATCACGTCGTAACAAATGCCGGCGATCAACTTCAGCCTGGAAGCGGCAGCAACAAAAAGGTGTTGGAACTTGAGAAAACAGTGTTATCGCTAAAGAGATTGGTAGAGAAACTTCAAGTTGAAAACAAACGCCTACAATCTAGACCCTGTTCGTCGAACTCTGACAGAAAGGTTTATAGTTCTATTTTCGTACCGATAAATACTGCACAGTTTCCTTGCCATATTTCACCACGGCTTTTCGATTTTTCATTCCCCTTTTAATAATGGGATTTTAGTGATTGTATTAGGGCCAGTTTTTCAATCACCGATTAATGTTAATCATGATTAAATAATAATGGAAACTATGGTTACCATTATTATTTAATCATGATTAACATTGATCGAGAGTAAACCGGCGATTGAAAAACTGGCCCTTAGACCTCCATTACCCATAACAGCATGTATTTACAAAGGAATGATTATAGCACTAAAGTAAACTTGACTAAAAGCGTTAGGATATTCGGAGAATTATATTAATACACACAAATTTACATTTGAATTATACACAAAATAATACTTAAATAATAATTGATTATTATTAGAATCAGCTACTACCTATTATTATTATTTTTTAGCCAACTTATAATCTAAATTTAATTGAACATTTCCATTTTGGCAGTGATAATTCTACAAGGGCATATTTTTGTGTTATCTACCTAGCCATGAATTCAAAAAAGCAATTATGTCAAACAAATTATTATAAAATAGCTGAGACATTTATAAATACATGTGCAGAGTTGTATTTAATTTGTGCCATTTATAAAGAGTTGTAAAGATTTATTTATCGATAAAATGAGTCACAATTATTCTCGAGTTCATAAAGCAAAAGAAGTTCAGCAACTAATCAATGGCTGTGGATGTATAGAGTTAACCTTATAGTCCTAATTTAGCGCCATTAGACTTCTTTTTATTTACAAAGGAAAATAAATGTCTCATTTCCTTCTAATGAAGCACTCAAAGAAGCCGTTAACAATTTTTGCAGAGTTGGCCAAGGATTTTTTTCTGACGGTATAAGATAATTAGAAAAGAGATGGGTGAAATTTATGTCAAATAGTAATTTGTGTATTAGGAAATGATTTACTCGGCACGCTAATTGCAATAGGATGCGGGCACTCACGTGATATTGTTCTTTTCAAATCTCGTCCCAAAAAATAGTTCATTTTTGTAGGTGGCGCAGTGATCTTTCACGGGACAGCTGTTTTTACGTCACAATATCACGTGAGTGCCCGCATCCTATAGCAACAAAGACACTTTACATTCTTAAATTATTAAAATAAAACTTACACGCACTGAAAATAAATTCATTTCTGTTTTGTTTGTATCCCCAGTAACTATTGAAGCATGCGCATATTTAATTTTGTTATTTTTCGATTGCTCCACAGAAAACGTCAACTTTACTATCACAAATGAGATCATGATTGCCAACTATCATAGCAATCGTAAAAAAAATTCATGACTAGGTAGATAACATAAAAATATGCTCTCGTACTATTAATCAACATAAACAACATCATATTTCTTACTTTGCCGGTGACATGTACACATACATACATAACATCATGTTACAGAGATAAATTGGACTCATAAAACATTTATTCATTAGATTCATTCTACAATTAATCTTCACCAAACAGACACACCACTTTCGCTTCATTCATATTTATAACTCCTTTCACACCAACTCGTTTAATTGTTTATTCCTTCCACTTGGAATCTTTCGTTCACGCAGCAAACCTTCAATCATATCAGTCCATTTACTTCTAGATTGTTCACGTATTTTCTTATCCTCAATACATCTATTAGAACAGTCCTTTCATTCTACATACATTGCATGTGTCCAAATCATCTCAAATTTCGACTGATACGTGATACATAATACTTAATACATATCTACATTCTTCTCAATCTTACACCCATTATTCACCAATGTATTCCGGATACATTCCGTCTTGTACACCAATTTAATAATTATTAAGTGCTTTTCTAAAATGACATTATTGTTGAGTATCTAATATGAATCCATATACTAAAAGCGTAAGAGGTAAATAGGTTTGTTTGGATTCATCACGGTCAATTGCTCACCTCTACAGCCTAGACGGTTTGTCCGATTAATTTGAAACTTTTTTTATTTGATAGAGGCCAACTTGAAATGTGACCTTTTTATAAATTCATAATTTTATTACGCATGATGTGCGAGAAAACTTGAAAAAACCTGCGTTTTTGGAGCAAAATCAACTAAGAGTGTGGAGGCTTTGAAATTTTTAAGAAGAAGATCAAACGTCACTTTGACGTTTGTCAGTGGACATGTCGCATTTTTAATTATAAATTACGTAAATATGAAATTTCTCTGAGTAGTTTTGAAATATTTTACACATATTGGGGAAATGAGGGGACGTTTTTATTATAATTACAAATTTCAAATATGTATATTTAAAAAGTAAATTTTTGACAGTTCACTGTGAAGTTGGTTTAAACGTCAAATTGACAAGTTATATAAAGTATACAGGTAAACCAAACCAAAATTGTCCTCGGTAAAAATATATAGTGAAACTAAGCAAATATTGTTCATGGCAATCTACATTAAATACAATTTTATTATTATTTATTTAAATTTATTATCAAAATTTATCGTATATGGTATAATACCAAAGTTTTGAAGGTCACGCATGTATAATTGAGATTTTTTCAATCAGTAATTGTTTTAGTTAAAGTACTTCAAAACCTATCGTGTTTGGTATCAAATAAAAGGTACTTTGAAGGGCTCGCATACAGAATTCGATTTTTTTCGATCGGCAATTGTTTTAGTTAAAGTGCTTCAAAACATATCGTGTTTGGTATCAATTGAAAGTTCTGTAGAAGGGCTCACGTACAAAATTGAATATTATTCGATCGGCAATTGTTTTAGTAAAAATGCATCAAAACCTATCGTGTTTGGTATCAAATGAAAGGTCTTTTGAAGGGCTCGCATGCAAAATTAAATATTATTCGATCGGCAATTGTTTTAGTAAGATTGCATCAAAACCTATCGTGTTTGGTATCAAATGAAAGGTCTATTGAAGGGCTCGCGTACAAAATTAAATATTATCCGATCGGCAATTGTTTTCGTAAAAGTGCATCAAAACCTATCGTGTTTGGTATCAAATGAAAGTTCTTTTAAAGGGCTCGCGTACAAAATTAAATATTATTCGATCGGCAATTGTTTCAGTAACAATGTATCAAAACCTATCGTGTTTGGTATCAATTGAAAGGTCTATTGAAGGGCTCGCGTAGAAAATTAAATATTATTCGACCGGCAATTGTTTTAGTAAAAATGCATCAAAACTTGTCGTGTTTGGTATCGAATGAAAGGTCTATTGAACGGCTTCCTTAGAAAATTAAATATTATTCGATCGGCAATTGTTTTAGTAAGAGTGCATCAAAACCTATCGTGTTTGGTATCAAATGAAAGATGTGTTGAAGGGCCCACGTACAAAATTAAATATTATTCGATCGGCAATTGTTTTAGTAAAAATAAATCAAAATCTATCGTGTTTGGTCTTTTGAAGAGCTCGCGTACAATATTCAATATTATCTGATCGGCAATAGTTTTAGTAAGAGTGCATCAAACCCTATCGTGTTTGGTATCAAATGAAAGTTCTTTTAAATGGCTCGCGTACAAAATTAAATATTATTCAATCGGCAATTGTTTTAATAAGAGTGCATTAAAACCTATCCTGTTTGGTATCAAATGAAAGGTCTATAGAAGGGCTCGCGTAGAAAATGACATATTATTCGATCGACAATTGTTTTAGTAAATTGTCTTACAGAAGTGAATCCTATTTCAGTGTCCGCGGAGCGTAGCGTGAAGGCCTGGCGAAGCCAGGCTGACCGCTAGTCCATATACTAAAAGCGTAAGAGGTATATTTGTTTATTTGTATATTTGTATAGATTCATCACGGTCAATTGCTCATCTCTACAGCCTAGACGGTTTGTCCGATTAATTTGAAACTTTTTTTATTTGATAGAGGTCAATCATGGGGGGTGCCTTTTGTTAGTTTTAGATTTTTCGTACACATGATGTGCGAGAAAACTTGAAAAAACCTGCGTTTTTGGGGCAAAATCAACTAAGAGTGTGGAGGCTTTGAAATTTTTAAGAAGAAGATCAAACGTCACTTTGACGTTTGTCAGTGGACATGTCGCATTTTTAATTATAAATTACGTAAATATGAAATATCTGTGAGTAGTTTTGAAATATTTTACACATATTGGGGAATTGAGGGGACGTTTTTATTATAATTACACATTTCAAATATGTATATTTAAAAAGTAAATTTTTGACAGTTCACTGTGAAGTTGGTTTAAACGTCAAATTGACAAATTATATAAAGTATACAGGTAAACCAAACCAAAATTGTCCTCGGTAAAAATATATAGTAAAACTAAGCAAATATTGTTCACGGCAATGTACATTAAATACAATTTTATTAGTATTTATTTAAATTTATTATCAAAATTCGAAATTTATCGTATATGGTATAATACGAAAGTTTAGAAGGTCACGCATGTAGAAATGAGATTTTTTCAATCAGTAATAGTTTTAGTGAAAGTACTTCAAAACCGGTCGTGTTTGGCGTCAAATAAAAGGTCCTTTGAAGGGCTCGCATGCAGACTTCAATTTTTTACGATGGGCAATTGTTTTAGTTAAAGTACTTCAAAACATATCGTGTTTAGCATCAAATGAAAGATATTTTGAAGGGCTCGCGTACAAAATTAAATATTATTCGATCGGCAATTGTTTTAGTAAGAGTGCATTAAAACTTATCATGTTTGGTATCAAATGAAAGGTCTTTTGAAGGGCTCGCGTAGAAAATTAAATATTATTCGATCGGCAATTGTTTTAGTAAAAATACATCAAAACCTATCGTGTTTGGTATGAAATGAAAGGTCTATTGAAGGGCTTGCGTAGAAAATTAAATATTATTCGATCGGCAATTGTTTTAGTAAAAATGCATCAAAATCTATCGTGTTTGGTATCAAATCTAAGGTCTATTGAAGGACACGCGTAGAAAATTCAATATTATTCGATCGGCAATTGTTTTAGTAAAAATCCAACTACTATTAGAGTAAGGGTATATCAGTATATTTGTATATTTGTATAGATTCATCACGTCAATTGCTCACCTCTACAGCCTAGACGGTTTGTCCGATTAATTTGAAACTTTTTTTATTTGATAGAGGTCAATCATGGGGGGTGCCTTTTGTTAGTCTTAGATTTTTTGTGCACATGATGTGCGAGAAAACTTGAAAAAACACGCATTTTTAACTAAGATTGTGGTGGCTTTGCATTTATTAAGAAGAACATCTACAGACGATTTGACCGTAAGCAGAAAAATTCATTGACGTTACGCATGAAACTTTTTAACACAATTATATTAATTTCGAGACAAGTTAGAACATTTTTGTAAATATATTAAGATATTATAGGATTGAGGATATATGTTTTGAACTGTTTTCAATTGATTTCATGTTTATATAAAAGTTTTTTAACACAAAACTTCAATTTGACAAATCTATAATTTAGGAACAATATTACCTCTCATATACAAGATCCAGGTTTTGAAATTCATAGATTTGAGAATTGACATTTGTCAGTGGACATGTCGCATTTTTAATTATAAATTACAGAAATATGAAATATCTGTGAGTAGTTTTGAAATATTTTACACATATTGGGGAAATGAGGGGACGTTTTTATTATAATTACACATTTCAAATATGTATATTTAAAAAGTAAATTTTTGACAGTTCACTCTGAAATTTGGTTTAAACGTCAAATTGACAAGTTATATAAAGTATACAGGTAAACCAAACCAAAACTGTCCTCGGTAAAAATATATAGTAAAACTATGCAAATATTGTTCACGGCAATGTATATTAAATACAATTTTATTATTATTTATTTAAATTTATTATCAAAATTTAAAATTTGTCGTATATGGTATAATACAAAGTTTTAAAGGTCACGCATGTAGAAATTTTTTCAATCAGTAATTGTTTTAGTAAGAGTGCATCAAAACCTATCGTGTTTGGTATCAAATGAAAGGTCTATTAAAGGGCGCGCGTGCAGAATTTGAATTTTTTCGATCGGCAATTGTTTTAGTGAAAGTGCTTCAAAACATATCGTGTTTGGTATCAAATGAAAGGTCTTTTGAAATGCTCGCGTGCAAAATAAAATATTATTCGATCGGCAATTGTTTTTGTAAAAGTGCATCGAAACCTATCGTGTTTGGTATCAAATGAAAGTTCTTTTGAAGGGCTCGCGTACAAAATTAAATATTATCCGATCGGCAATTGTTTTAGTAAGAGTGCATCAAAACCTATCGTGTTTGGTATCAAATGAAATGTCTTTTGAAGGGCTCGCGTAGAAATTAAATATTATTCGATCGGCAATTGTTTTAGTACGAGTGCATCAAAACCTATCGTGTTTGGTATCAAATAAAAATTCTTTTAAAGGGCTCGCGTACAAAATTAAATATTATTCAATCGGCAATTGTTTCAGTAAGAGTGCATCAAAACATATCGTGTTTGGTATCAAATGGAAGGTCTTTTGAAGGGCTCGCGTGCAAAATTAAATATTATTCGATCGGCAATTGTTTTAGTAAAAATCTATCAAAACCTATCGTGTTTGGTATCAAATGAAAGGTCTATTCAAGGGCTCGCGTAGAAAATTAAATATTATTCGATCGGCAATTGTTTTAGTAAAAATGCATAAAAAACTATCGTGTTTGGTATCATATGAAATGTCTATTGAAGGGCTCGCGGAGAAAATTAAATATTATTCGATCGGCAATTGTTTTAGAAAAATGCATCAAAACCAATCGTGTTTGGTATCAAATGAAAGGTCTATTGAAGGGCTCGCGTAGAAAATTAAATATTATTCGATCGGCAATTGTTTTAGTAAAAATGCATGAAAACCTATCGTGTTTGGTATCAAATGAAAAGTCTTTTGAAGGGTTCGCGTGCAAAATTAAATATTATTCGATCGGCAATTGTTTTAGTAAAAACGCATCAAAACCTATCGTGTTTGGTATCAAATGAAAGGTCTATAGAAGGACTCGCGTAGAAAATTAAATATTATTCGATCGGCAATTTTTTTTAGTAAAAATGCATCAAAACCTATTGTGTTTGTTATCAAATGAAAGGTCGCTTAAAGAGTTCGTGTGCTGAATTGGACTTTTTTTTATTGTCAATTTTGTAGTGCCAGAGCTTCGTAACCTATCGTGCTTGGATCAATTAAATGTATTTCAAAGGACAGACATGCAAAATTGAGAACTTTTACTTCGGAAATAATTTGATTTATATAGTGTCAATTGTCTTGCAGAAGTGAATCCTATTTCTGTGTTCGCGGAGCCTAGCGTGAAGGCCTGGCGAAGCCAGGCTGACCGCTAGTCCATATACTAAAAGCGTAAGAGGTAAATAGGTTTGTTTGGATTCATCACGGTCAATTGCTCACCTCTACAGCCTAGACGGTTTGTCCGATTAATTTGAAACTTTTTTTATTTGATAGAGGCCAACTTGAAATGTGACCTTTTTATAAATTCATAATTTTATTACGCATGATGTGCGAGAAAACTTGAAAAAACCTGCGTTTTTGGGGCAAAATCAACTAAGAGTGTGGAGGCTTTGAAATTTTTAAGAAGAAGATCAAACGTCACTTTGACGTTTGTCAGTGGACATGTCGCATTTTTAATTATAAATTACGTAAATATGAAATTTCTCTGAGTAGTTTTGAAATATTTTACACATATTGGGGAAATGAGGGGACGTTTTTATTATAATTACAAATTTCAAATATGTATATTTAAAAAGTAAATTTTTGACAGTTCACTGTGAAGTTGGTTTAAACGTCAAATTGACAAGTTATATAAAGTATACAGGTAAACCAAACCAAAATTGTCCTCGGTAAAAATATATAGTGAAACTAAGCAAATATTGTTCATGGCAATCTACATTAAATACAATTTTATTATTATTTATTTAAATTTATTATCAAAATTTATCGTATATGGTATAATACCAAAGTTTTGAAGGTCACGCATGTATAATTGAGATTTTTTCAATCAGTAATTGTTTTAGTTAAAGTACTTCAAAACCTATCGTGTTTGGTATCAAATAAAAGGTACTTTGAAGGGCTCGCATACAGAATTCGATTTTTTTCGATCGGCAATTGTTTTAGTTAAAGTGCTTCAAAACATATCGTGTTTGGTATCAATTGAAAGTTCTGTAGAAGGGCTCACGTACAAAATTGAATATTATTCGATCGGCAATTGTTTTAGTAAAAATGCATCAAAACCTATCGTGTTTGGTATCAAATGAAAGGTCTTTTGAAGGGCTCGCATGCAAAATTAAATATTATTCGATCGGCAATTGTTTTAGTAAGATTGCATCAAAACCTATCGTGTTTGGTATCAAATGAAAGGTCTATTGAAGGGCTCGCGTACAAAATTAAATATTATCCGATCGGCAATTGTTTTCGTAAAAGTGCATCAAAACCTATCGTGTTTGGTATCAAATGAAAGTTCTTTTAAAGGGCTCGCGTACAAAATTAAATATTATTCGATCGGCAATTGTTTCAGTAACAATGTATCAAAACCTATCGTGTTTGGTATCAATTGAAAGGTCTATTGAAGGGCTCGCGTAGAAAATTAAATATTATTCGACCGGCAATTGTTTTAGTAAAAATGCATCAAAACTTGTCGTGTTTGGTATCGAATGAAAGGTCTATTGAACGGCTTCCTTAGAAAATTAAATATTATTCGATCGGCAATTATTTTAGTAAGAGTGCATCAAAACCTATCGTGTTTGGTATCAAATGAAAGATGTGTTGAAGGGCCCACGTACAAAATTAAATATTATTCGATCGGCAATTGTTTTAGTAAAAATAAATCAAAATCTATCGTGTTTGGTCTTTTGAAGAGCTCGCGTACAATATTCAATATTATCTGATCGGCAATAGTTTTAGTAAGAGTGCATCAAACCCTATCGTGTTTGGTATCAAATGAAAGTTCTTTTAAATGGCTCGCGTACAAAATTAAATATTATTCAATCGGCAATTGTTTTAATAAGAGTGCATTAAAACCTATCCTGTTTGGTATCAAATGAAAGGTCTATAGAAGGGCTCGCGTAGAAAATGACATATTATTCGATCGACAATTGTTTTAGTAAATTGTCTTACAGAAGTGAATCCTATTTCAGTGTCCGCGGAGCGTAGCGTGAAGGCCTGGCGAAGCCAGGCTGACCGCTAGTGAATAGCTATTTATAATTTAGAGAGGGTGGTTTTTTTTTCTACAAATGCGAGTCGAAAGTTGGCGATTCTCTCTCTAGGAAGGAAAGTATCTGTTTTTCTCCCTCAGATATGTTTAGTTATTTATTTATGTTAATTGTCTTAAAAAATCTAAACACTTAAACTAAAGTTGTGTTTTGTCTTACATTCCCATTTGTTTACGTTTTTTTGAATTTTTGAAATATATTAAAACATTTTTTTTTGTATTTTAACCACTTCGTGGCTTATGTTCTATTGACTTGAAATTTTTTAGATGAACTTACTAGCCAATTACATTTGTTTATTTATAATCACGTTACTAATCAAAACAAAACACTGATAATGTCCCAGGGATATTATCACTTACTTGTTGCTAGGTAACAAACAGTTCTTGATATTTAACAAAATATGCAAAATTCATTTACATGGTAATTAAAATCAGAAAAAAATTTCTTACCAAATGCTCTTCGAGCAATTATAAATATAATTTTATAACAATTTCCTTAAGCACGTTGCTTGGAAACAGACCGACGGCGGAGGCGGAGGGCTGTTTCCTAAATGTAGCGTACTCTCGTATTGTTATAACATTATTTCGCATTATCAATGCCCTTGGGACATTATAGCTGATAATGGCCATGAATAGGTAACCGAAATGTCGTCAAAATTATAAAATTAATTATTAAGTCATGTTACCCAAAAAATCCTGGACCAAATAATTTTTTTGTTCCTTTATTAGAATAGCTATTTGTATAACGTAGGAGGAAAGTGCATTATTATTTTCCCGCGGCATACAAGGAAGAAAATAACACTTCACTCATATAAATAAATAATAAATAAAAATAAAAAAATACTTACGATATATAAATAAATATCTAAGACGGTTGCTATGAAAAATACTTTCCTCCCTAGAAAGAAAATAGCCAACTTTCGACTCGCATATGAAGGAACAAAAACCCACTTTCGTTTAAGATCGTAGAAAATAAATATTTAGTAAAGTTTTAGTATAATAAGTTAACAAACATTTTCATATGGAGTAAAAAGTATAGTAAAATGTGTGTAACAGGTACCCGGTGATAAATACCAGACGGAGCTAAAGAAAGTACGAGAACAATACACCGAGAGCATTCAAAGGTCCGCGAAGTTGGAAGACGAGCTCACTAAGTCGCAAAAACGAGTGCGGTTTTTAGAGAACGTTGTCGGAGCAAAGCAAGCGGAAAATGAATCTTCGTTATCGACCGAGTTCGCCGACGTCAAAGCACAATTAGCGCATAAATCCCAACTGTTGGACAAAGTCAAAATATTGCTCCAGAAAGCTGCTGTTAAGGAGAGATTTCTACTGGATCAGGTTATTATTTTTACTGAGATCATATTTTCCTTTCATTTTTAATTTAATAAATTACAATGGTCAACTAAGAACTAAATGATAATAAAGTGTTTTCAAAAGAACTTGAATATTTCGGCAACGTATATTTTTCACTTTCAAATGTTTATTCTATATTTTTATTTTTGACAGGTTGAACAACTTAAATCATTATTGCCAACGGAAGCGGAAACTATTGCACAGGAAGTGATTGAAGAAGATCCTAACGAAGGAAATGAAGATGCCGCATAAATTTACTTAATATTTATAGAATTAAGATTAATACGTATATTTACAATATTTAATTTTTCCATTTTAATGTAGGTGACCTGTTATATTATATATTATATTGTATTGTATTTAAATGCGCAATTTTACAAAAATAATAAAAATTAAATAATAACTTTCTTTTATTATTTACTAAAATAACTTGAAAATATAAATAAATAAATAAATATATCAACACGCCTTTTACCCCTTACTGGGTGTGGCACTTTGCTGAAGCAGATCTCTGTAAGTGATATAATTATGCTCGTGAAGTGCAGTTACCAGCCGTAAAATCACGGCCCTTAAAGATGTTAGTGGTAGGGGAGCCATAGGGGTAATTTTTAAAATGTTGAAAATTATTTGTCGGCTGTGGGAATCGAACCAAGATCCACAGGCCGACTGGATATCATTGAGCTATCTACCTCATTGAAAATATGATAAAATTAAAAAATATAATATAAAAGTACTATCACGCCTTTTCCAATTTTGTTGGTACTACTCAAATCAACTATAAACGAGCTGCGTTCGCCTAGCTTTGGAAGGATACATGTTCATGTAGAGTTCGTTTCGCCAATTTTGCGAAGAAATTTATTATTGTGCATTTGTTTAAATTAGAAACATGTATTTTTCTCTTAAAAACATGCACAATAAATGAAACAGTCCCACCAATACAACAATAGAAGTATTTTTTTATCGCTATTGGCGTATCAGAGCGCTGGAGTCAATACAGTTGCAGATCTCGGTAGATGAGATTTTTATAGGTGTACAGAGAATCAACATCTTTTAAAGAAAATTAAAGTACTTCAAAATAAAGCTTATTGGACGGGATAATTATTGTGCTGCATTTGTCCAATTCTATTTACGTGAAAAGTTATTTATACTCGTAAAGAAGATTTGAAAGAAGATATTTTTTGAGTACTTACCGTTTCCAATGAAGAGCGCGAAGCATTGGCGCGGCAATTTGAATTCTTCTGTAACAAAAAGATAATTTTATCAAACAAAAACTCTAATACATATTCAACTATGCTTATATTAAGGTCATCCGAGGTCGTGACCACATAACATATATCACAATCAGCGAACAGTGAAGCAATACTAAGTCATTCCCTCACTGTGACGTAAGAACAGATAAACTAAGAACGTAGTTGTGTGGCTGGTCAGGTTATCTTTCAAACCAACGCGTGGTATTCATTAGATCAGTTTAGTGTAGGTTAAGATGGCTGCTGCTGTTAAGTGTTTGTCTTTAAAATCAGCTGGTTCACATGTGCGTGTTTTACACAATGTCGTCGCCAAAAGGACTCATTTTAATTATGTGCCGGATGCAACAGCACCTGTTGAAGGTTTGTTATGTTTATTTACTTATCTGTCACGTGTATTGATGGATTTGGTGATTGCCGTCTGTTGATCTTTCATAGATCAAAATATCGATTCTCTAAATAAAATAATCAGCTTGTTTTTCGCATAATTAATAATCAGTTTCGGAAATTTATGAGCGCAATTGTTTTGTAATTGAGTTGTAAATCATAAATCAAGGTCATATAAAAAATACGATGAAAAATAAGTAATAATTTAAAAACAATGATTGAATTATAAATTGTTTTGAAATATTGATGATGAATTGCATAAAATGTTTTCAAATCTTTGGCGTAATTATGGCAGTCTGAAAATAGTACCAAAAAAATACTTGTTGCGGCTAAAACTATTTTATGAATTTTCAAATATATACAGTTTCTTTTGGTTAACAAATAATTCTTGCCAGGAATACATTCGTACTTAGTACTTTCTGTACAAACCGATTGTAAAGACTAGTTTGTTAGGTATGAGTTCAGTAGGCTTAGAGTTTCATTGTTAAAAATGAGTGAAGCGAGCCTTACCCAAAAATCAACTTGACATATTTCTGGGTGTATTCTGTAACATACATGTCAATTTTTATCGACCCCTTAAAGTTTTTAGCCAATAGAAGCAGACAGCACTTAGTAAAATATGAAAATTTAATTTGATACCTATATTTTTATTGGTTACAATTTGTAACAGACTGTTAAAAATTAACAGGTATGTTACAGAATACGCTCATTTATCAACTAAAATAACCAGCCAAGTAGCATTTATAAGTGTAACATATTTCTTCTGTCTTAGGAAGAAATTACGGGTGTGAGATTTTGGAAGACGATATAGAATTCAATGAAACTATATGTCGTCTACTAAGGTCTAAATCTTCTTTGTGTAAAATGTTACATTATAAATGTAATGCAACAGAAAATATAATTATTAATATTAATTAATTTTTAAGTAAATAGTTACGAGCCTCAAGAGTTTAAGTATACATTACCATTTATCGTAAAATACATAATAAATTTACGACCATAATTACATAAGATACTAACACAATAAACCACTTTAAGTGCACATAAAAACTCCATTTAATTTCTTAAAGGGGAAAAACAAAAGATGAACATGTTCCAAGCAATCAACAATGCCATGGACTTAGCTTTGGCATCAGATCCCACCGCGTTGATCTTCGGAGAAGACGTGGCCTTCGGTGGGGTGTTTCGGTGTACGATGGGGCTCCAGAAGAAGTACGGGAAGGAAAGGGTGTTTAATACCCCCCTGTGCGAACAAGGAATCGTTGGGTTTGGAATTGGCGTTGCGAACATGGGATCCACGGCAATTGCCGAGATCCAGTTCGCTGATTATATATTTCCTGCCTTTGATCAGGTTAGGTTAGAATTTGCTTGATAATACCTGGTAATTAATTCTCCGAAAGTTTCCTGCTTTCTGCTTTGTTTCTCTTCTGCTGACAGCCATAGAGTAAATTGTCTTAATTATCGACAAGTTGCCCCACAGTTTCAAACTGATATATTTTATTTCTTTCACATCTTTCGCATTATTAATATACGCTTGGAAAGATATTTGATATTTTCAACGTGATATTTATAAATGACCTATTAAAAAAATTTCAAGAATTAAATTTTTACTGTTCTGATAAATCTAATAATGAAATTGTATAATGGAACGAATAAAATTTATGTTGAAGAGAATCTTGGAAATTGATTCAACAACTAGATTACAACAGGTCAGATAGTAGGTGAGAAGAAGTAAGATAAATATTTATTTATACTTTTGAATTTTCTCTTTGAATTAATAACCGACGTGCAGCTTAACCTTTAAAATACTGTAGCTCACATTATTTCCGATCTTTTTGAATTTATTTTGTGGGCGAAGCAGCTGAGCAGCATCAGTAATGAGAGTAGTGGTTTGGTTAAGTTCAAATTAGATCATGGGAATGAGGAGAGCTAAAATGAAATGAGATTTTTGTCTAAAATAATTCAACTAATATTTAATATTTTTATTCCGTTACATTCAGTAAATGGACTTTCAAAATTAAATAAATTTGAACGTATTTCAACAAAATTTAGAATAACTATTTTTCTCGCAAATACAACTCAAATTGCCTGATCTCCGATTCTTATAGATCGGTTTCGGTGATTCCACGACAATATTTTTCGGTTTAAAATATTATCAAAATATAATTGAATAAGAATATTTATTTTTATAAATATACATATATTTTGAGAAATGTTGATTAAGCCGTGTAGATTTATTTGAGAATGGGAAAAATATAAAAAAAACAATATCTTTCCACGTTTGGATTGAAGGCTTTACTTTATTAAAATGACAAAGCGACGACGTTTCAGACCATGGTAAGGACCATTATCAAGTCTAAAGTTGATTACAATGTATAAGTAATTAAATTAATTAATTTTACAACAAAGATATTTTCTTTTAACAAATATATTACATGTTAGACAAACAACGTGGAAAGATATTGTTTTTTATATTTTTCCCATTCTCAAATACATATATTTTATTTGGTATTGACATCATATTAATATATTTTATTCCTTTAAAAATGAATAAAAATGTGATCGTATATTTATTTAGACTTTCATCCATTGTATCATTATAAATAAGACGTAGCATTTAATTGATTTTCTCAACTTTCCCTTAGTAATTACATTTTTCCCTGGTAATTAAAACAATTTCAGCTGTTTTCATTTTCATTAAATTTGTAATAGCATGATTAGCACAACTGGGTCCGCACAAGGCAGCAAATTAATTTCTCGCATTTCGGGTGCAGTTGGTGAACGAAGCAGCAAAGTCTCGTTACCGCAGTGGCGGAGCCTTCGCCTGCGGGGGTCTCACAGTACGTGCTCCAAGCGGGGCGGTGGGCCACGGGGCCCTCTACCACTCCCAGAGCCCGGAAGCTTATTTCGCCCACACGCCAGGATTGAAGGTATACTGATTTTATTTATTGTCGAATTGAGAGTCTGAAACTTGAAACGTTTGTGTGGGTAGTGAAGTTGTTCAAGTTACTGGATTTTATTGAGAAATAAAAATGTTTTATCTGTGGTTGCCAGAAACAAACTATATAGAACTTGTATATTTTTTTTAAATTATAAGAAAAAATCCATTTATTTTTACACTCTTGTATCAAGATTATAGAAAAGTCAATACTTTTTTCACATTTTACATTCGACTATAATATTACTGTTGTAGCAGGTAGGTTTATATTGTTAGTTAATATTTAGTTAAGGTAGAACTAGTGTGAAAAAAAAATTTGCAGATCCGAATGAAATTTGGCGCATGTAAACATTGGATAGTCATACGCATCCTGTTAAAATATGAAACACATTCATCGTCTGTGAACAAATATATTCGCTTGTAAAGTTGAGTTCTTATACACGACGCTTATGGCAATCATCACTCAGAATCGCACATATTTGGTTTGTGTATCTCTAAAATTTTGCAGTTTCATTTGAAAAACTAGTATGATGTTCTAGAACTATCCATGCATATTGTATCAGAAGGAGAAAGTTTTTTATCGTTTAGTAATGGATATATAGCCATGCAAAGCCTTGTTTTTAACGAAAAATTAAGAATCTCAATTTATAATGGCAACACTACACGGTGGTATGGTATTTTAAAATTCACTAGACCAACAACCTGTTAAAAATTCATGATATTCAAATCATAATAGGTATAAAACACTTATTTTATTCAATTTTTATATTTTTTTGAGCGTCAGTTTCGCCACTCGATAACCGACGGCGTCACCGTCACACTGGTACTAGCTTAAACGTTTAACAATCGATTGATAAATAGGACATTTGTTTAATAATTTAATTTATTAATACCAGTAAATTAATTAGTATTTATGAGGCAATAATAGAAGTTAAAATGGAAATTAATCCTATTTTAATTAGATTATAGCTATGAATAATTTCAAATGTTATTAAAATTACATTTGTAATATTGCACAAAATTGTAAATTATAAATATATTTGTTTCAAAATGCAACAACTGATTATTTAAACAAATTTATGTACTACTACGTTAAGTACATAATTTGATACATCCAGGGATTTTATATGAATACTGGATAGCTAAGTTACGCATATAAGTGAGACAGGTGGTAGGGGAATACCGCCATTTGCAGGAAAGGCAAAATGTGCATTGCTCTATTATATTATATGACATTTTTCTTGTGTTTGTATTGAATAATAATAATCACTAACATCTTTGGGGGCCGTGATTTGACGACTGGTAACCGCACTTCACGCGCAAAATATATCACTTACCGAGATCTGCTTCGGCAGAGTACTACACCCAGTATTGGATAGAAGGCGTGATGATATATTTATTTATTTAATTTTTAATTTAAACAATAAAAAACTGCCGTCATAAATAATTTTAAAGAACTCAATAGAGTTGATCAAAACTAATAAATAAAATTATGATTCAATGTTTTAGAAAATTTTGTTTGGATAATCTTATTATCAAAATTTAGATTAAACAAATATATTAATTAAAGAGAAGCCACATAAATTATTTTTAATATGTACAATCACTGAGTCACATTTCAAAATTAGATATAAATAAAATAAATAAATATATCATCACGCCTTTTACCCATTACTGGGTGTGGCACTCTGCCGGAGCAGATCTCGGTAAGTGATATATTTATGCGCGTGAAGTGCGGTTACCAGCCGTCAAATCACGGCCTCCAAAGATGTTAGTGGTGGAGGAGCCACAGGAGTAATTTTAAATTGGTGAAAATGTTTTGTCGGCTGTGGGGATCGAACCAGGGTTCTAAGGATCCACAGGCCGACTCGGATAGCACTGAGCCATTACCCCATAAAAATTAGATTAGCATTTTTTATTGCGAATATTTTTTGTATTTACGAATAACTATAAATTAAAACCTATAGATTCAATAATATCTGTTACATTTTTTGTTTGTTTTTTGATTATATTATTATTATTATTATACTTTCAAATATAACGCATTATGTAGTTTTCTTTATTAAAATATTTATTTTATATTTTCAGTAAATTTAAATATGTTTTTGCCTGCTCTGCAAATGGCCACCGTCAACATGCTTGCCTCACAGTTGCCAACGAATGCTATAAGCTAGTTAGCAATACATTCATTATATAAAATCGTTGGGTAAAGCTAATTATAGTTTTGTTGTACCTGCTTAAAATTATGTTGTCCAACAACAGATTTGTTTATAAAATACTTCAAATTTAAATATTTTTGTAATCACCATCAACCTTAATGTTCATTAATATTTATTATGATTCTACAATTTTTTAAATTTTAGGTTGTCATTCCCCGAGGTCCAAATAAAGCCAAAGGATTATTATTAGCGTGTATTAAAGAACAAGATCCTTGTATTATTTTTGAACCGAAAACTTTATACCGAGCTGCTGTGGAGGAAGTACCAACACAAGAATTTATTACACCAATCGGTAAAGCCGACATTTTAAGACAAGGTAAGTGAAATTTAAAAACTGTCAACAAATTTTGTTGAATTGTCTGAATTAAAATCAGCTCAGTTCTGATAAAAAGGATAATGGTTTAAAGAGTTTATCTGAAGTGAGCTGAAACGAATTAAGATTTTGTACAAAACAAACTCATCTCACAAATGGAATTTGAATTTTGAAACAAAATATTTAATAAATTATATATTTTTTATTTGACTGTAGATTAAATTGAAAGTGGTAAAATATTAATCGGAATTCAGTCAATTTTTTTTTAGTTTTTTTATTTTTTTATTTTTCGAAACGTCGACAAACTAAAAAAATAGAAAAACTAAACAAAACTTACTGAATTCCGATAATATTTTATCACTTTCAAAATATTTAATGTTTTATCGAAAGAAGTTTTTTAAATTTATTTGCTAAATAAAGCATATTTATTATAATTATATCAATTGGGAATTACATATAATATGTAATTGCAAATATAACACAATGCAAAGCTATTAGTTAACTGGGAAAATCCATATTGTTATCTCTGATATATATTTTAAAAAGCAATTACATGTGATGTATGGCTATCTATCCGGTATGATTGTTTTCCAATTATTTATCGTTGGTAGAATACAATCACTGTCAGAATGATGCCGCTTTAATTAATTGCAATATATAATTAAACTAGCCGTTCAGAATATTGAATATATAAATTTGTTTCGTTCAATATTTAATCAACCTTTTGGGGGTTTCAATATTAATTTTGTGTGATTAATTATATTTAGTACCGATTACAATACAGATTCAGAACAATTAAAATAATTAAAACAGTATTTAGTTTTAAATTTGCAATTAATTTTTAACATAAATTTTATCTATTCAATGAGAAAATGAGCTAGAACAATTTGTAATTTTTCTGATAATTTGCTAAATGCTATAATTACATTTAAGTGCGTTATTTTAAACGACGTAATAGGTGATAATAGAACCAAGGTACAGGGTAGTATTAATGAGATATTCGCGTGCCAGGTAATGACGTCACGCTGATAGGCTGGGGAACTCAAGTCCATGTTTTGCTGGAAGTAGCAGATATCGCTAAAAAGGACCTTGGAGTTAATTGTGAGGTCATTGATCTGGTTTCAATCCTTCCTTGGGATAAGGATGCCGTTTGTAAGGTCAGTAAAACATTAAAATATATTTTTAGATTATCCATTAATTTGAATGACTGTTGAATCATATTTATCTTGTTACTAATTTAGAAATTGACATTTAATTTAAATTAACATCGATATTCAATTGAAATTTAACGTAGAACAGATTTGAAAATATTATAAATTAAATATTGATTAATAACAAAGTGGTATCGAGTCTGACTGTGAACTTGAGAACCCGGGTTCGATACCTACAGCCATCATACAATTTTCATCACAATAATATTACCTTTGTGGCTACTCCTCCTCTAACATCTTTGGAGGCCGTGATTTGACGCATATAAGAGATCTGATTCGGCAAAATACCACACCCAGAAATGGGTAAAGACGTAATGATATATAATTAATTTCATAACAATTTAAAATTCAAATTGACTCATAAACTCATTTTTTTTTAATTGTAAAGTCTTCTTGCATCGATTTTAATAATGCTGTCTTTTTTGTTGGAAAGTAAACCTCACAATCAATATTTCTGTAAATGTTGCTACGTCCATAAATTACAGTTATGTAAAAAGAATAAGAACACTCGAGGTATAAAGTAAATGATATATCGAGTAACTATAAATAGCACAACCTTGTTGCTAGTGATATTATCGCTGGTATTTTCGACGCGAAAGGTTCAAATCCGGAATATAATACACGCGAAATTTCTTATCAAGATTACGGCTATTGCACCCCTATTACACTTATTTTAAGAAACACATATTTTAACCTTCCTAATTCGAAGAAAATTAGTCATATTCTTGGACTCTTTTAATTAACTTAATTTTTATTCTTATCTGAAATAAATCAATAAGCTTTGTTTGTACTTCTATCACAAAATGCTTGAAACCGTAACTAACTGATAATTGAACTTTAGTATTACGACAGTCCAGTGGTTTTCAAACTGTGGGACGCAACCCCTCTAGGGGTCGCAAAGACAGGAGGGTCGTCGGCTGCTATTTTAAAATTTTAGAATACAAATTTTCAAAGATTCATTCAGCTGCTTGCTTTTATTTAAATTTTAAGAATTACTTAAATGCAAAATATCAAATCGAATGTAACAGTAATGTTAAATAACTCATTTTATAGTTCATCTCGACAAGATCTTGTTTCAATCACCGATTAATTTTAAACATGATTAAGTAATAATGGAAACTATGGTTTCCATTATTATTTAATCATAGCTGTATTCCATTTGCCACTTAGTTCATTTAAATCAGTTCAGATAAATTAGACAACATGACGAAATGAGCAAACTGATACATTTATTGGGGAGAATTACTTCAAAATAAATTAAAATGAGTAATTCTAGTACTGGAAATAAAGTCAGTGACGTAATCCATCGAAATAAATAAGTGATCTGGTTCAGTAAATGTAAGTTAGATCTGATCCAAATGGCAAATAGAACACGTCTCATGATTAACATTAATCGAGAGTAAACCGGCGATTGAAAAACTGGCCCCAAGGAAAACTTTTTATAAAAATTTAAGTAGCAGCGATGCAACTTATCATCAAAGAATTTATTACAAGCTTGACAATAAAATACAATTAATTTTTCAAACTATTATACCAACATGACAAGGTTCCTAAGAAATTAAACCAAAATTCCTAATGAGAAATTTTTCTTATACTAATTTCTGAAATTGTGGTTCCATATTTTACAACCTGCAATTTTGATCTCATAAAAAGTAAAGGAATCACGAACGAATATATTTGTGATTTTTGCCTCCAAGGGGGTCACTGCTCCGAAATGTTTGAAAATAACTGTGATAGTCCAGCAAACTGTTCGTCAGTACAGTGGTGTGGGTAGCATTACGTTATTTTAATCCGAGGATCTCAAGTTCGAATCCCACTCAAACTAAAAATATATAAACTGCCACACTGTGGTAAATAAATAAATATATAAACTGTTTCAAAATCATTCTACGAACGAAGCTATTATATGTACTGTTTCATTGTCCTGAATACCTTTATTTTTAGTATTCCGCTAGCGTTTACGATGCCAAGTCGGAAGTGTAAAAAATGAATAAATGCTCAGTAAAGTACAGCGTATTTTTCTTTTCAGTCTGCGCAAAAAACGGGGCGAGTGCTGGTCGCTCACGAGGCGCCACTGACTGCGGGATTTGGGGCAGAAATCTCATCTGTCATACAAGTAAGTTGCTCTTGCGTCTGCTATGAAAATTTCATTATTCATTTTGAGGTGGATTTAAATTACTGAGGAAACAAGAAAATAATGTGCATCTTTAAAATACATGCATTTTATGCGTCTTTTATTTTTAGAACAAAACTTTGCGAATATTGTTTATTTTAACTAATTAATTGTTTCAGCAAAATACTTGATGAAATATGATAATAATTCGCATATTATATTTAGTTAATTGCACAATGAACAATTGTATCAGCCGAGAATATATATGAAAAATTAATTCTTGTTTTATGGAAAAATTACTTTATTTAATTCAAATTTTTAATTTGATGATGTAAAATTTAAATTTTCAGCTCAATAAAGCCATGTTTCTAAATAATCAGGATTAATTTCACTTTTTTAAATTAAATACAATTATTTTTTAAAGCTACTGAATAATTTTTATTTTATTAATCATATTAATTTACAAAATTATGCAAAAAAAATCTATTTTGTATTGGCAATACTGCAATGATATGTGTGTTATATAAGAACAAGGGGTAATTTTAGTCGCAATTACAAATAACATATTTAATATATTCGCTGTCGTCTTGGTCTTACAGACCGAAAATAAATATTCCCTTCACACTGTCTCGGTCATATAAACTCAAAATTTATTTGTGATAGACCGAGCGGCCCTGGAAATATATATTTTTTTAAATTATCCTCAACAAAATGTTGTTTATTTTAAAGATACCAAAAAATATTGACCGAGACGGCATATGTGAGTAAGATACGCATATTCCAACTCGGTCTGTAAGACTGAGATAAAATAGTTAATATAAGAAAATCAAACACACACTTGGTTTGTCCACTAAAATATTTATTTATAACTTGTTACGTACGTTTCGTCTATTCATTATGTTCCACCAAGTACCGACTACAAATTCTCTTTTAATTATTAAAATAATTAAATTTTGGATTTGAGAATTATTTTTTAATTGTAGTTTTCTCCCATCTTTGTTTGACATGAAACGTTTGTGAGGAAAGTGAACGTGTTAAAGAACAAATAAGATTGATAGATAATTTGACGTCAAAGATATGAGTTTACAAAGTTACACTGCACCATAGATGAAATATATACAGATATTTAAATAATTTAATAAAAAGTACTGTCATTTGAATACATTTAGTTAGACCTCTATATATTTGATCTGTGACTGCACAATATATAAAATATCCAATATGACACTGTTTTTGTAAGTTCAGTAATAAATCCACTTTAGACATTTATTCAATTTCTGTTTTCTGATTGTCATATAACTGTCTTTTATTCTCATTTTTCCAGAGCGAATGTTTCTTAAGTCTCGAGGCTCCAGTAGCTCGCGTCACTGGATTTGACACTCCGTTTCCCCACGTGTTTGAACCGTTCTACCTTCCGGACAAATGGCGTTGTATACAAGCCATAAAGAATCTTCTGAGCTATTAAAACCGACCAAAGTGACAAATCCACAGCCAGCAGCTTTCAGAAACAGAAGTAAGATGCACATTATATTTATAGATTATATCTGCTTCTTGCACGATTATATGCACGTGGAATAGTGCATAATAAAATCGGTAAGGACCTACGTTCGTGGTAGAAAAAAAGCATAAAATGCAGAAATACAGGAAGCTTCAGCTTTTACAAAACACGTATTTTAATTTGTATTAATAAAACTTATGGTGCGTTCAATGAGCCCAGCAAAACAAGCAATTGCTAAGTAAGCAAAAAGCGATTTATTGCTTGGTCCACTGAACGGTTTGCTCGTTTTGCTACATTTTCAAGACCGAGTTGTACTGAACAAGATATCGTGAAATGTGTTCGGCTAATGATTAATAATATGAGTGCGCACGTTGTATGTACTTTTTATATGTTTTGATTTTTGACAGATTGAAATTTGCGCTAAAAATTTTCAGCCAAGTTTGTGTTAGTGATATTAGGCTATTGTTTGGAATATGGAATTCAATAAATATACATTTTTTAAGAATCATGATGGCACATTCACTAAAACTGATGACGGCTATTTTATAGCCCTTGATAATAATAGTAATCCTACCGATAATAGCTTGATGTAGATCAATTCCATCATCTACGAAAAGCTGAATATATTCGTTTTCTATTTTTCATATATATAAATTAATTTTTGTTTGTCAACTATCAAAATAGTTTTGATCTTTCAAGTTATAAACTTACAATTTGAAATTTCCGCAAAAATATTTGAATGTGTAGCACTTCGAGCAAGAAATTTCTCGCTTGTTTTGCTTGCGAGCAAAACGAGCAAATGCTAGCCAAGCAAAACCGTTCAATGATTCTTACTTCCGGTTTGCTTGTTTTGCTTAGCACGTTGAACGCACCTTTAATTTCTGTTTGATTATTTTATTGCCGCATTACATAAGAACGACTTGGAATCATTGGAAATTATTTTTCTGACAGATGAAATATTAATCATTTATTTACAGTTGTTTCATTTCCAATGTTGACATTTTTATAACTCAAATTTAAAAATGAAAATTGGTTATTTTCAAAACATGAGCAAAAACAAAATTGATTAAAACCTGAGTTTTTTATTAAGGTGGTGTCCAGTTCTCGGCACATAAAAAAATAGGTTAACATTTTTATGTATAAATAGACATAAAAAAATAATAAAAAAACGTGAGAACCTATCATATATTTTCCAATTTCAAGGTATTGCATATATTTCATGGAGTGAAATCAATTTAACTGTTGTTTATTATTAAACGATAATAATAATAATTATTAAGTTATTCCTGGCATCAGATTATATAAATATTTAATTTTCAATTATAAATAATAGTTATGGTAATACGTGGATTGTTATCTACTTCTGTAATGTATAACTAAAATTTATTTTTAATATTCAATACGAAAACAATACCTGCTGATAATTTTATAAAATATCTTCAATTATCTATTAACTAACTATCTTTAATTACTGAAAAATATTTTGTCGCCAGCATTTTATTAGTAGCTGATAAATATTACATTAAAATTCAATTATATTATTCGGTTTTCTAACAAATTGTTTCATGTTAAAGGCAAATTATACTTGAGGTATAATTATTAAAATTACGATTTAATTTTCTGATAAGGATATTTACGAGTATATCCTGAGAATTATTTATGGATTTTCTTAAGCCCGTGTAACGTAGTTATGCTCAAATTACGAAATGCATCGCTATATTATTATTTTGTGCTCTTCTTTAATTATCAAACTGGAAACTAGATACTACATTAAACTTTGATAAAATAAAATAAATCTTTAGCACTTCAACAAAATTGTTGTTGCCTTTGCCTGAATTAATTAATAATATTATTAGAAATAATTTTTGAAAAAGCGTTCGCCGGGATTTGAACCCAGAACCTTTCATTAGCATGATGACTGCTCTAATCAATTGAGCTACAAACACTCGGTGAATACTTTTGCTTTTTTGTTCAAATCCCGGCGAACGCTCATAGCTTTTTCAAAAAGTATTTTAACAATTACTAACTAGCCATGTGTCACTAAATTATTTCTTATAATAATATTACTGTTGTCGCTTAAACGCCCATTAGCTAAATAAATATATCATCACGCCTTTTAGCCATTACTGGGTGTGGTACTCTGCCGTAGCAGATTTCGCTAAGTGATATATTTATGCGCGTGAAATGCAGTTACCAGGCTTCAAATCACGGCCCCCAAAGATGTTAGTGGAGGGGAAGTCCCAGGGGTAATTTTAATGTTATGAAAATTCTCGGCTGTGGGAATCGAACTGAGGTTCTCAAATCCACAGGCCGACTCGATACCACTGAGCCACTTATCCCAATAAACTTTTATTATATGAGTATATTAAGTATTGAATTTTCTTTCGTTGTTTCTTGTGAATGTCTCACTAATGAACTTTGACCTTTTCGTAGGATTCCACAGAACAGACCTCAGGACTATTTAAACCTAAGACTTGTTGAAGTTATGTGCCAAAGTCGACATAAAATTAGGAAATTTTTGTTATTGCATAGTTACTATTTTGAAATTTTATTATCTATACCTATAAGATATATTTATACGTACTGTTATTTGTTAATAAAATTTGCAAAACAAAATATTTACCTTTTATTCAGAAACATTTATTTATTTATTTGTTACTCTGCACAACAGGAACTCAATCCCAATTACAGAACAGGGAAGTTACAGCTTATAGTAGTATCCGAACTACTCAGACTCAATCGTATTTTTGGATATTAGTTGAAGTCAGTGAGATCTGAACGTACGACCTCTTGCTTGTTAATTAAGAAAAGCAAGTTTTTCCTGGCAGATTCATAAAGAATATTAAACTTGAAGTTAATTAACCTCATTTTTATTTTGGATTGAAATTATTGACATTATATTTAATTCAGGGCCGGATTTATGTTTAAGCAAAATATGCAGTTTATTAGGGCATCAATCAAGAACTCAAAAAAAACTCATAAAATATTTATTCATATTCATAAAATAAATAAATAAATAATTATATCATCACGCCTTCTACCTATCACTGGATGTGGCACTCTGCCGAAGCAGATCTCGGTAAGTGATATATTTTGTGTGTGAAGTGCGGTTACCAGCCATAACATCACGGCCCCCGAAGATGTTAGTGGTGGGGAAACCACAGGGGTAGTTTTTTAAAATGGTGAAAATTGTTTGTCACCTGTGGGAACCGAACTAGGGTTCTCAGGATTCACAGTCCGACTTCATACCGCTGTGCTAGCTACCTCATATTAATAATGACTTCAAATTATAAATTGGCCTTCGGAAAGGAATTTATAAATAGATTTATTTAAATATATAAAGAGATAATAATGAGTGTATTATTTTAGTTTTTTTTAAATTCAATTTTTGGGGGAGGGGCTCTAAAAATTTGTGCTTAGCGATCCTGATCTAATTGCAAAACAGAATAAGTTGCTCATAAATGTGAGCTAATCATTAGTAATTTATATGTAATATTAAGTTGTATTTTTTTTAATATTTGTTCCCACAATTATCATTTATTTTTATAAATCAGAATAGGAATCAAAATAGAAATCATAATTGGAACAAAAAAGGTATGATTACCGGTTAATCCGGTTTATGAATTTGCCCGTAAATATATTAATTGGTAAAATTATGCATAAACATTAAAATAACATTTTTCTTTTTGAGTATTAATTCTTTAATTATTTTTATTTATTTTTTTCTATAAAACTAAGCAGAAAACATGATACAATATAAAATTTAAATAAAGAATTAATTAATTCAAAATTAAATCATCCTTTGATGGAAGATTCACTCACTTAATCATCAAATTGCTGTTGTCAACCTAACCAACCTAAAAGTGTAAATGAGGTAGATAGCTGTCACTGAGGAAGATTCACCATGATTATACCTCTCGTGTATGACACACGCAGTGCAACAATATCCGCTGCTATTTATAGAAGCTAGTTGTGTGACACCTGTCCAGTTAATACGAGTGCATCTGTTTGTTCTGATCCGCTTCCTGGAAAGTGGGCACCGAAAGTGCAAGGCTGTATGTTGACTAGTCAATGCTGATGCTGACACGGGGATGACTAATAGGTATGTGGTTATAGTAACAGTACATATGTATGTTTTGATATATTTTGCTTTGTTTTGTTGTTAAATCATTATGTGGGATTTTTGTTTTGAATGATTAAATAAATAAGGTGACTGGATCTATGATTTTTTTTTGTAATTTAAATAATTTTTTTTTCGTGTCGCATCACAAAATACATATTTTATTATACTTGTCATTAAAATTTAAACATAAACTAGTTATTTAGCATTTTGAGTAAAAATTTGTTGCGCAGCCGTATGGTTAATACTAATTAGAAAGTCGAGAAAACGTGTTCTACCCCTGCTGAAGGAGCTGTAGCACTTGTCATAATACGAATTATTTGTATTTCTTCGTCTGTTAGACATTCTTTTATTTTAAGCGAACCACTACTGCAGGCAATTTAATTTTATTATGAAATTTGCATCGAACAAAGTATCACAATCAAAAAGTACAGATTTTATTTGAAACTTCAAAATTGTGACTTCATATCTTGTTTAGTTTTTAAGATATAGTCTCCGGAAAAATTTAATTAAAAAAAAATGACTATACTTTTGACATTCTGAAGCTACATCTCAAAAACTAAAAGTAATTTCGAAGTGCGTTCTTCGGCATTTTATCTTCCATAATTCAATTAATTAATAAACAAATTTTCAGCGATTTTTAATTTTTGAAAAGTTTCTACCAACATTTTCTTCTAAAATAATTTTTGAATAATATCTCAAAAACTAGACGGCATATGCACTTGGTGACTTTACCATTGGATTCAGCGGGATAAAATACATATATATATATATATATATATATATATATATATATATATATATATATATATATATATATATATATATATATATATATATATATATATATTTATATATATATATATATATATATATATATTTATATATATATATATATATATATATAATAAATATAAATAAATATATCATCACGCCTTCTACCCATTACTGGGTGTGGCACTCTGCCGAAGCAGATCTCGGTAAGTGATATATTTTGCACGTGAAGTGCAGTTACGAGTCGTCAAATCACGGCCTCCAAAGATGTTAGTGGTGGAGGAGTCCACCACTAACACAGGGGTAGCTTTGGAAATTATGAAAATTGTTTGTCACCTGTGGGAATCGAACCAGGGTTCTGAGGATCCACAGACCGACTTCATACCACTGAGCTAGCCACACCATATATATAAATAGAATTTTTGAGAAAATACACAGAAATTGGTCGAAAAATGAAAAAAATACCTTAAGGTATTTTGAAAAAATAAAATTCGCTTTAAATTTGCCTATAAATCAATTCGGACACGTGGAATTGAGTGCCGTTGGGCGCATCTTCATATCTTGTTTAGTTTTTAAGATATAGCCTTCGAAATAGTAGAAATATTTTCAAAGATATATCTCAAAACCTAAACAAGATATGAAGATGCGTTTTTCGATATTTAATTTCTCTTACTTCAATTAATTAATTTTCAGCGATTTTTAATTTTTGAAAACTAATCGAGATATAAAAATGCGCTCAACGGCATTTAACACAAATATTTAAATAAATGAGTGAAAATCTAATCTCGTTGTATATTTATTAATCAATGCTTATTATCTTTAATTTAATATAGTGAAATGTCTAACACAATAACAATGAACAAAAACAATACGATTATAATTTACAGTTATCCATAAATCCCTTTCCTACTTTATGGTGCTATAAATAAATATTTATAATGTCAGAACAAATAAAATCAAAGTAAATGCATTCTAGTATTTAAATCCATTCGATTAAATTAATCTGCTTGTCAAAAATACAACACAATCACGTGTGAACAAAACATATTGCATTATATTTATATTATCCAGTCTTGCCAGATAAATTATCAGTTTATTGTTACTTAATCCATATATAATTAATACAGATACGTTAATTGGCCGTCGATTGAACGCGGAGCGGTGGTATCTACGATTAGAACGGACATTGCGAACTGACCAGGTCGGATAACGTCCTTGGACACGCCTCATAGTTCTACTTTCTTTCTTTCGTGTTGTAATTGTTATTCTTATTTCTGCTTTTCGCATTTTAAGTGTATGTATGTTTCATTACATGTATTGGAACGTAATGATACTAATACGTGTTGATTCCTACATATTTTCACGCAATTTCATCAGTAATTTCATTACTAATTTATAATGCGAATGAGAAACAACATAGTTGGAATAAAATCATGATACGGCAGTTCAACACTGTCAGATTTTTTTCGTATTTTTTATGCAAGAAATAACTTTGCGGATTTTGAAAAATTTATTTAATTTATGGGGTAATGGCTTAGTGGTATCAAGTCGGCCTGTGGATCCAAAGAACCCTGGATACCCACAGACGACAAACAATTTTCATAATTTCAAAAACTATCCCTGTGGCTCCTCCACTACTAACATCTTTGGGGGCCGGGATTTGATGGCTGGTAATCGCACTTCACGTGCATAAATATATCACTTACCGAGATCTGCTTCGACAGAGTGCCACACCCAGTAATGAGTAGAATGCGTGATGATATATTTATTTATTTATTTATTTAATTTATATTGAAATATTATAAGAAATGACATTTAGGTCATCTTTTCGTCGGAATTATGCAATACTATTGAAAAGTTTATTTTACTTTTACCTTTTATCAAAAGTTTGACATTTCTCTGTCTTTATAATGAAAACTATTAATTATTTTATTACTAGATTTTCATAGCACTAGCAGATTATAGAATATATAAATATAAAACTCTATAAGTTCAACATGGCTTTAAATTTCTGTTTATCTAAACTGTAAAAGCATATTAACATATTTTAAATAGAAGGCAATAAATGGGTTACCTCACTTGGAATTATATTACTACATACATTTGCTAGTATCCGAATAAGTTAATGAACCAATTCGATTGCTTATACAAGTATCAATTATGTATATTGATATCTTACTTTCAATAAACATTTATAAATTCCTCGGGTATTTAAATGTCTAAACGGTAAATTACATCAAACATAACGAAACATTCGAATAAGTAAGTTGTTGTCACCTTATTTGAATGCAAAGAGACAACTACATGTTCGCTCACGAAATGGCTTTTTACATATTCAAATAAATGCCAAATAACCAAATAAATTATACTAATTTATACCAGAACGATCAACTAGAGCTCCTACCACTGACGGCGGAGATTTATTTAGAACAGAAATCAAATTTGGACCATTATACATCAAATAAAGTATAAAAATTATTATTGTTAATAAAATATTTATGGGGTGGCTAGCTCAGTGGTATGAAGTCGGCCTGTGGATCCTGAGAACCCTGGTTCGATTCCCACAGGCGATAAACAATTTTCATAATTTCAAAACCTACCCTTGTGGCTCCTTCACCACAAACATCTTTGGGGGCCGTGATTTGACGAATGGTAACCGCACTTCACGCGCAAAATATATCACTTACCGAGATCTGCTTCGGCAGAGTGCCACACCCAGTAATGGGTATATTTATTAAATATTTATATATCATCACGTCTTTGAGGCAGCTCTGTAGTTGCAGATCTCTTAAAAATATTTAATATAGATATCAGTCCTCAAATAATATTTTTTTACGTCAGAAAATAAGAAAGATACATTTTTCTATGTAATAAAAAAGGCATCCTTGCAAAATATTTTTCGATTCTACCATAATAACTCAGTATAAATTTTTATCAATAATTAAAATTAGTTAATTAATTATGGGGTAAAAGCTCAGTGGTATCAAGTCGGCCTGTGGATTCTAATAACCCTGGTTCGATCCGCACAGTCGAGAGAACATTTTCTCTAATTTAAAATTACCCCTGTGGCTCCCGTACCACAAACATCTTTGGGGGCCGTGATTTGACGCCTGGTAACCGCACTTCATGCGCATAAATATATCACTTACCGAAATCTGCTTCGGCAGAGTACCACACCCAGTAATGGGTAAAAGGCGTGATGATATATTTATTTATTTTTTATTTAGAATTAAATTAGAATTTCTCTGTTTGCAAATTTATCATCCTTCACATAATGCGACAGGCATTCTAGTAAATTAATTTAAAAATAAATTAACGAAATAGAAAATGCAAAATAAACTTGATAACTTATTTTTTTTTACATATTGTTTTTACATATTTTCCATCTTTAAATTTGTATACAGATCTATCAAATTATTTAAATATATATATATATATATATATATATATATATATATATATATATATATATCATCACGCCTTCTACCCATAACTGGATGTGGCACTCTGCCGAAGCAGATCTCGGTAAGCGATATATTTTACGTGTGAAGTGTGGTTACCAGTCGTCAAATCATGGCCCCCAAAGATGTTAGTGGTGGATGAGCCACAGGGGTAGTTTTTGAAATTATGAAAATTGCTTATCGCCTGTGGAAATTGAATTATTTATTTCATTATAAAACCAGTTATCAAATTGTCAATCTTATTTTCTATACATTACGTCAAAAAAAACAAAAACAAAATTGGAGCATTTGGATGCACTATTTACAATTTTATTTTATAATCGGGGCAAAGATTATACAGCAAATGATTTTTCTTTCATTCGACAGTCCCTCTTTGGAATATGTTTATGTGCCGCCATTGACTTGACATACCTTGTACCGCTGTTGCAGAGCAGAAGTTGACATAATCCAGCGAAAGTGATAAAATAACTTGAAATAAAAACAAGATCAGGATTATAATTTAGAAACGTTAAAATACTTTTAGTTTTAATAGCGGAGCTTTACGGTTTTGTTATGCACCGATAATTTTTCGATATTTCGATACAGACCACAAAGTTAACTCGAAACGTCTAAACAATAAAACAATCTTGAGAAATTGTATTTTAATCCGTAAAAATTCACCAAATAGAATTTTATTAGATTTATTTGAAAGATTGGTCACACAATTACCTATTTTGGTAATAATTCAACACTATACTATTTTATTTCTAGATATTTATGTTATTACGCATATGTTTATTTTAAAGCTAAATTAACTATTAATTTTATTTATATACGAATCAATACTTATTTTATATTTTATTGAACATAAAGTGCGTAATATGGAAAATCGTATTTATAAAGATTTATGAAAACTGCAATAAAATTTTATTTATGCTACTGTGCTTTTGATCGACGAAGTAGTTATGGTGGATTTTGAGGGAAAAGCTGTAAATATAAAATGAGATAAATGTAAAACGCCGCATATCCCGGCGTCACAGTATGCTTCCGTGATACAATGTTGACGATGTTCAAGTTTTATCACACTGCTGCTATTTACCCACAGTAATGCATGTTGCAAGTACCATATTTTCTTAAGAACTTAACATTAAGTGAGTTCTGACTGTTTCCAATCATATTTAATATCAACAGAGCTGGGCAAGCTACTTAAAAAAAGTAGCTAAGCTACAGCTACAGCTAATCTTTAAAAAAGTAGCTAAGCTACAGCTATAAACTATATTTTGTAAAATATAGCTAAGCTACAGCTAAAAGCTTTCGTTAAAGTAGCTGTTAAATTTCAAAGCTACTTTTTTTAATTATTGTGAAATAATTAAATTTTCCATTGTCATATGATCAGTGTTTTGTTATAATGACTGTTAATTTACTATTATGTACATAAATATTAAAAATAGCAAATACCAACTGGCACCTACTGTGTATTTTTGCGTATTAGAGCCAGTTAGAACCGGCAACAAATAATTATTTTGTGTGGGTTTAGCTTGTACGCATGCGTACTTTGTTGACCTTCTGCTTAAAAAGTAGCTTTAAGCTACAAAAAGTAGCTTTAAAAGTAGCTTCAGGTGTTATTTTTAAGCTAATAGAAAAAAAAGTAGCTAACTACAAGCTACAGCTATATTTTTTCACAGTTAGCTAAGCTACAGCTAAGGTAAATGTAGCTAAGCTAGTAGCTAAGCTACAAAAGTAGCTAGCTACTGCCCAGCTCTGAATATCAAGAAATAATTTCGGAATGTACTTAGCTTTTGATAATATATATATTGCATTATTTCAATAGTAAACTGAGTGTCAAAAAGAAATAAAAATCCATTTTCAATTTGGTATTGGAATGAAAGCTCGTTTGTCGATTACGTGACCATTATTTGATATCTCACAACTCCGTAGAAAAGAAACAAATATTTATTACACTACGGTTACTTTTCGCGTTTGAAATAACTTATCCATTTAATATTTTTCCTTTAGTTTTTACATCTCCGGATGAAGTTGCCAATAAGTGGTAATAATTTTTTTTCTTATGAAACTACATAAAACCTATGGCAATCAGTAAAAGCACAATGTTACTCTTCCTTATATTAAGGTAGTACTAGCGTGAACATTTTTTTTGCAGATCTAAATGAAATTTGGCGCCCATAAACATTGGATAATTATACGCATCCTGTTAAAATATGAAACACATTCATAGCCTGTGAATAAATATATTCGCTTGTAAAGTTGAGTTCCTATACACGGGGCTTATGGCGATCATCACTCAGAATCGCACATATTTGGTTTGTGTACCTCTAGAATTTTGCAGTTTCATTTGAAAAACTAGTATGATGTTCTAGAACTATCTATGTATATTGTATCAGAAGGAGAAAGTTTTTTATCGTTTAGTAATGGATATATAACCATGCAAAGCCTTGTTTTAACGAAAAATTAAGAATCCCAATTTATAATGGCAACACCATACTGTGGTATGGTATTTGAAAATTCACTAGACCTACAAACCTGTTAACAATTAATAATATTCAAATCGTAATAGGTATAAAACACTTATTTTATTCAATTTTTATATTTTTTGAGCGTCAGTTTCGCCACTCGACAACCAATGGCGCCACCGTCACTCTATTACACCTTAAGCGAGATATGATTCTTTTAAAGATTTGTAGGAGCTTGTGACGTCACAAGTAACTTTCAATGTTTTTAAGTGATACTAAACTTGTTTGATTTCAAGAGTGCAAATAATATACAAATAAAAATAAAATAAATAAATATATCATCACGCCTTCTACCCATTACTGGGTGTGGCACTCTGCCGAAGCAGATCTCGGGAAGTGATATATTTTGTGCGTGAAGTGCGGTTACCAGTCGTCAAATCACGGCCCCCAAAGATAATATAATAATATATATAATATACGAATTATATTTATTAGAAAATAATCTTACTATGTGGAAAATCGTATTTTATAGTAGTTAAAAACCTTAGAAAACTAAATTAAATTACAGTAATAAATATACAAACAGTTTGAAAAAACAGTGCTGAGATGTCACAGTTGGTTACGTTCTCCTCCGTATATGTCTCTTATTTACAGCGCAAAAATTCTTGTGACCAATGAGAATGCTTGAGTACTTGTGATGTCACTATATTTTCCATATTTTATCATGAATTCTCTTTAATTTGCGTATACTGAATGCAATTTTCTGATGCTATATTGTTTCAATTATCCTGCTGATAGTAATTGGAAATATTATTTGGAAATGGAAAAACCGGTCCTTAATGTGAAAAAATGAAAAAACTAAATTATATATTGACCTTTTGCAGATTGGAAAAAGGTGTGTTTCTGTAGTATTTGGTAGAAATAATTTAAATTCCGCAATTGACAAGAACACAAATTTATTTCTAACCTAAAACGTGATGCAACATAAAATTCAAATTTCAGTTAAACGAATGCGAAATCGGTTGACAGCTCGAAGCGTACGTCGCATACAAATAAATCGTGACGAATATTTTCCGTCACCAAAAAAATTTTTAAAATGTGCAAAAAATCTAATCAATCAACTTCAACTGCGTATTTACATTCTGTATACTTAGCGATTGCGTCAAGGTCGTTCGGAGCGCCATTGTCTCTCTTCTAAACAACAGGAAGTGTGACTCGGTCACACACGTCGGTTCCGGTTCACAAAATTGCAACTGTTGCTTGCTGCGTCGGTATGTGTATTCGACTGTTGTGACGCGATTTCGTCCTACGAATTTCGCACTTGGTTCTTCCGCTAGGCGGCGCAGTAAGCGCTTGAATGATGTCTGTGAAGGAATCTCCGACGTATGTACATTTGATTTGGTCAAGCTTTCATTTGTTTCTGTCACAGTGAAATTTAGACTTGTATAACTACTTTTTTGGTGTATGGCGCCGTAGCACGAATATATTAATTATTTATAGCAGTGTCACTGAAACTGTTCGCACGGTTAAATTTACAAAAATTCATAACTGTTCGGAAAACAATTACGTCATTGAAAAACAATTGTTTATATCAGTTGGTACAGCATTTCGAAAATAAACTGACAAGTCCGATATATATATATATATATATATATATATATATATATATATATATATATATATATATATATACAGGCTGGTGAACGCAACTCTCGAACATAGGGATTTAACATGTAAAATCATAATTTTGTAATTTCCTGCTTCCCTAATTATTTTAACCAAAAAAGCTTCAAATAAAAGTTTTAGGGAATAAAATTCTGCAATCTAATACAACAAATAAAATTAATTTTGCATGCTATTGATAGCCATGGAAGTAAAACAAAATTAAACAAATGTTTGTAATTTTATCTGTCAAAATAAATGACATAATAAATAAAGAAATTATTTTGACAGATTATACGTCAAACATATGTTTAATTTTGTTTCAATTCCATGGCTATCGATAGTTTTGAGGCTATTTTTGTCATTTTCAGATCTAATTTGTGCCGTTACAAAGCATGCAAAGTTTATTTTGTTTATTGGCTTAGATGCAGAATTTTATGCCCTAAAACTATTATTCTAAGCTTTTTTGTTTAAAATAATTAGGGAAGTAGGAAATTACAAAATTGTGTTTTTACATGTTCAAGCCCTACGTTCGAGAGTTGCGTTCACCACCCTGTATATACTGGATGTTAATTAACAACATGGGAAATATGTATTTTCTTGTGTAGAAGTTTTTAAATAATTTTATTCTTTACGAGGTAACTGCAGAGTTGAAAACCAGAGTTCAATGGGAGTCTTCCATTATTTTTTTCTTCTTAGGAGATTCAGTTTAGGTATTAATTCTAACATTTATTATATTTTTATTAGAAGAAGCAGTATTATAGTATTATAATAAATTGTGAGGACGGCTGATAACCGCACTTCATCCGTAAAATACACTTACCGAGGTCTGCTACGGTAGAATGCCATACCCAGTAATTGGTAAAAGGTATGATGAAATATTTATTTACTTATATTTTATATTAAACGACTATGATTCTAGTTTAAACTAACATTCTGTATTTTGACTGTTGTCGTATGTTTTCAAATTATTTTAGAGAAAAAAATGTTTCTGTATCTTTGATTTGATGTGGTTTTCTCTAAAAAAAAAAAACTGTAGTTTTATCCTTTCCTATAATGGGGTAGCTAGTACAGTGGTATCAAGTCGGCCTGTGGATCCTGAGAACCCTGGTTCGATTCCCACAGGCGACAATTTTCACCATTTTAAAATTACCCTTATGGGTCCCCCACCACTAACAGCTTTGGGGGCCGTGATTTAACGGCTGGTATCCGCACTTCACGCGTAAAATATATCACTTACCGAGATCTGCTTCGGTAGAGTGCCACACCCAGTCATGGGTAGAAGGCGTGATGATATATTTATTTTATTTTTATTCTATAATGTTCCGTATATTTGGGTACCACTCTTTTTTCTTTGTGCAACTAATGAAAACGATTATATACTCGTACATAATTAAATTGAAAATAAATTGTGTTATTATGTAATTAATTGGTTTTTAATTTACAGTAACTTATGTGATAAATTTTGATAACTTTTAAATTAGAAAATTAGATTATTAACAAAAAATTACGAAATTACAATCGAATAATTTAGTTTTAAAAAAGTAATTAAGTAGGTAAACTGTTTTAATTTAAATTTCAATTAAGCGATGTGAAGTTACAAATTCATGGATTTTAATATAAGTTGAAAAATTGAGTTTTATTTTTGCTTTGTTGAAAATAAACGTCAACTACCAACAATAAAAAGGAAAAATTAATGTGCAGCTATTATGAAATTAACTTAAATTTTCATGTAAGAAAATATACGGTTAATTTCCTGGAGCTAGAACCAGGGCCGTCTTCAAGTTTAAGAAAAACAGATAAACACTGCAAAGTTCATTACTAGATATTTAGGTATATTCAGAAAAATTCTATACATCGTGTATATTTATAGAAAAATGTTTGAAATTAAACATATTTTATAGATGATAAAAATCAGTTTTATATGAAATAAAATAATTTGGGAACAATTGACAGTAGGAAATATAAATGTCCAACCTATCAGTATTTTGTTTTTTATACATTATCTATATGATATTTGAATTCGATTAGAATTTTTAAGTATGCACGTATGTTTAACAGCTATCTGTGTACCTAGTGCGTAAGAGATTAGAAAAAAATTAGTAGATCGAAGCAGTTCATGGTCTAAACAATATTGTTTCTACAATCATTTTGATAAAAATGACTGAATTACTAAATATATACTGTAAAAATAAATGAGAAACTTTAAGTTTATATAAATAAGTACAATTAATCAGAGAATTTGTAAGAAGTATGGTGTTGTTTATTTTTCAAAAAATAATTTAAAATGATTCATCCCGCCATTTACCCATTCCTGAGTGTGGCACTCTGCCGTTGTAAGTGATATATTTATGAGCTTGAAATACGGTTACCAGTCGTAAAAACACAGCCCCCAAAGCTATAAGTGAAGAGAGAGCAACAGTGGTAATTTTAATGTGAAGAAAATTATTTGTCGTTTGTGGGACTCTAACCAGTGTTCTCATTTCCATAGGCCGACTAGATATCTGCATAATATTCCCATAAAAAGGGAAAAGAATTTTGTACACATATTAAAAGAGACCTGCATTGGTATTTATGGGCAATGGACGATAAATAACAGCCGTGCGGTAATATGCTATTTACGTATTGTTTTGAATACGAAAACGTTTACTTTTCTTATCGATTATATATATATATATATCATCACGCCTTCTACCCATTACTGGGTGTGGCACTCTGCCGAACAGATCTCGGTAAGTGATATATTTTGCGCGTGAAGTACCAGTCATGAAATCACGGCCTCCAAAGATGTTAGTGGTGGAGGAGCCACAGGGGTAGCTTTTGAAATTATGAAAATTGTTTGTCGTCTGTGAGAATCGAACCAGGGTTTTCAGGATCCACAGGCCGATTTCATACCACTGAGCTAGCCACATATATTGAATATTTTAAAAGGGGCATAGAATTATTGTTTGCCGAGGGTTTGAGAGAGTCTTAAGACGGTACTGGCTACAATTACCTGAAAGAAAAGTAGGTAACTATAAAGAAAATTATAATATGCGTAAAGTTTTATTTTTGACTAGGTCATTATAAATACCATTCTCTTATTATAATATTTTGTTTGTCATAGCAACAATCTAGACTATATTCATTCGAATAAAAAGCGACCGTTTTTACTCTACTTAATCTAGAAATGCGTTTGTATTATGCATATTTATTAATATTTGATATGAAAATAGAATTATATTGACCTTACATTCATGTTACTTTCATTTCATGTAAACTTGTTTTTGAATGTACAGTTACATGCAGTCCGCAGCAGACATTAACACACTCTAAACAAATAAATTAATTTCGCTAAATGTCTATGCATTCATCATGTCGAGGCTTCTAAATAATTACATTCTAATCAAATGGTTTTTTATTTGTTTTGTTTGTTACAGTAATTATAAACAAATCCTATTAATTCTACATAGGATACCAAAATTAGGAGCAGCACAATCTTGTTTTCAAAACATTGTTTTTGTTTTATTTTGAACATGCTTTTAATGTTTTAACCGTGTTTTACACAGTTATAAAAATAAACTTGTTTACAACTGATAAAAAAAAGGTGTTCAACCAGTTTCGATTACTATTTACTTAATTCCTCCGTTTTATGATTATGCATAAATTCTGAAATCCCCCTATTGGGATATTAAACTATTAAGAGATGGCGTTCATCACGATATGTCAAACTGGAAATAAAGGTACACTTTCATTTGGTCTCCATTGCTCACACTTGTATTTCTTTGTTTTTTCTTTTATTTTGTGTTTGCTAGTAATGGTTTTTTATTAATTAGATCTAATTCTGTGTTCTCATTAGTTGCTGTTTTATTATTAGTTTCAATTATTTATTAACTTTGAGATACAAATTTAAGTATAAGTTTTTCTTAGTAGAAATTAGTTCTTTTAGAAAAATATTAAATAATTATAATTTTATTAGGTATCTTCTTTATTGTAAATATTAGTTCTGATATTACTTATTTTTATTTATTTTTTAAATACTTAGTTATTAGGTTAGTAGCAGTGGCGTACCTAGAACTTTTGCCGCCAAGGGCGGTCTCCAATTTGCCGCCCTTTCTAAGTGAATCAAATGGTGGTTTATATATATATATATATATATATATATATATATATATATATATATATATATATATATATATATATATATATATATATATATATATATATATATATAATTTATTTATTTGTTTATTTTTTTAAATCAGGTACTTATTTTGTCTCATAGGTGGGGAACCTGCGACCTCCGTAAGTTTCTTGTATTTTTATAAAAGTTGCATTTATAGGTATAACGACTTATGCGCCCTCCTTTATTACCCCCTAATTTAAATATGGCATCCAATGGTATAAAAGTTCTCCACATATATATATATATATATAATTCGTAGAAATCGAATAGTAAACTTATGACGTGAACAAGTTGTTTTTTTACAAATAAAATAAAATGTAAAAAATGCCGCTCCAAAATATATGCCGTTCGCTCTCCCCCTCCTAGGTACGCCACTGGTTAGTAGTCAACTGTACCTTTATTTTAGTTCTAGTTTTTGCTACTATAAGCGCTTTTTTTTTGTAGAAGTAAATAACAGCGTCTATTTAAAATTCTTTTTCTATTTTAAATTTTTTATATTTTAATTAAAGATTATTCTCTATTTTTTGTATTTTTGTTAACGAATTAAAAATAAACATTGTAGCAATTTAAAGCATAATATTAGCCTATTGTAGCAATTGATCAGTTTGTTTTTAATTTCTTTTCAAATTCACTGTAGAAATATATTAAATCGAATAATATTTATACCCATACGTACAGTGTTGAATTCTATGAATAAATGTGATTTTTTTATGAATAAACGAATTTTCAGTACAAAACTAATTTCCGATTGTGCAATGTTACAAAGTCCAATTATCTATACTTTATGACCTTTGGGATACGTACGATATTGATTTACATTCGCGAAAATAGCGGCATTTGTTTTATCGCGCATTCCATAATTTAATAGCGCATTTACACTTCGAATGCGAATGGGTTAGCTGAGCGCCAAATTCACCGAATTAATAGATTGCTATCGCGAGAGGAAATGCTCCGAGCTGCGGATATTCACCGCAAAGTCTGCGCTTCTCTGCCATTGTGCTTACGCCATTTTATATTTGTGTTTGACCCCGGCTCAAAAGATCGATATTACCAACATGCTGTTGTGGCTAGAAATAGCTAAATACCGAAGATAACTTGCTATAAATATAACAAACAACATATCGATGGTTAAAGAACAATTCTTTGTAACTCCATTTTAGAGACTTTTGAGTTATTTATGCACATGTATAGTTGAGGTTAAGTTCTTCATCTGCTCACTAACTCAAAATATTTTTTATAAGAAACGAAACATGATAATTATAAAAATAGCTTATATACTTGTTAAGATGATTTTGAATATAAGAAGAATTGTTCCTTAATCATCGATATAAATATTTTAAAATATGTATGTATTGTATAGGATGCGGGCACTCACGTGATATTGTGACGTTTTTGTGACGTAAAAACAGCTGTCCGGGCAAAGATCATTGCGCCACCTACAATATGAACTATTTTTTTTGGGAAGAGATTTGAAAAGAGCCGTTCTTTTCAAATCTCGCCACAAAAAAAGTTCATATTATAGGTGGCGCAGTGATCGCAGCCCAATAAGATTTGAAAATAACCGTTCTTTTCAAATCTCGCCACAAAAAAATAGTTCATTTTGTAGGTGGCGCAGTGATCTTTGCCCGAACAGCTGTTTCTACGTCACAAAAACGACACAGTGTCACGTGAGTGCCCGCATCCTATTAATTGGTTTTTGAGTAATTGTTTTGATAGTTATCAGGCAGGTGGTATAGTTAGCGTTACGACATTTAAATCCGAAGATCCTTTGCATGGCTATATATCCATTACTAAACGATAAAAAAACTTTCTCCTTCTGATACAATATACATGGCTAGTTCTAGAATATCATACTAGTTTTTCAAATGAAACTGCAAAATTTTAGAGGTACACAAACCAAATATGTGCGATTCTGAGTGATGATCGCCATAAGCCCCATGTATAAGAACTCAACTTTACAAGCGAATATATTTGTTCACAGAGGATGAATGTGTTTCATATTTTAACAGGATGCGTATGACTATTCAATATTTACGTGCGCCAAATTTCATTCTGATCTGCAAACAAATTTTTCACGCCACTCCTACCCTAAGCTTAATGTGCGTACATGTCAGTTAAATAATTAAGTTGTTAGTTTAAAATAATCCGCGAATTGTAATTAAAAGAACTTGATGTAATATTTGTTTAACTTTGCAACTGTTACATTGATTAAAACGTTAAACAAACTTATGATACTTTAGTTAGAAACAATTTAAAAGCAGTTACCAGATATTAGAAAATTAGATGCCTTCGAAGTTTCGGTCTGTTTACCAAAAACAAATACAGAGAATTTTAACGACTTTGAAAAGAATTTAAGTGTCCTTGTTTGGGTTAGTCAGGTTTGCTGGTTTGTTTATATGGTATCAATTAAAATAGTTTACGCTATTAAATCAATTATGTAATTTTAGATAGTTTAGCGAAGTTAGTTTAAGGACAAATTTAATTCAAACTTCGTAGTACCTCCATTTATAGCCTGCTCTTCACATGTATGATTCATTAAAAGTTTTGGATATTCCTACTTTATGCCTTCAAGCACAACCCACTCAATTTTATTATTGAAGTAGTTCATCTATTTTTAGACTATAAATCTAAATAAGTATAAAAAGATTTTCGAAATTCAATAGTGAGATAGCTATATTATTTTCATCTTTTTATATTGTTTCATCTTTAAGATATAGCCTTCGGAAAAGCAGTTTTTCCTTATCAGATTTTGTACTTTTCCGGGGTTATATCTTTAAAACTAAACAAGATATGAAGATGCGCTCAACGATACTGAATTTCTAGTACTTCAATTAAGTTGCAAATAAAATTACAGCAATATTTATTTTTTTATATATGTAACCAATATTTTTCTATTAAAAAGTTTTTAAACAATATCTCAAAAATTAGAAGACGTATGTTCTTGGAAACTTTATTATTGAATTCAGCGGGTGAAAATACAAATGTATGTAAATTCGTACGAGGAAGAATTTAAGAGAAAACAGACGAAAATTGGCCTAAAACTGACAAAAATGAAGGAAATTTTCAAAAAATAATCGCTATAAATTTGCTTATTAGTCAACTCATATTCGAGGAATTGAATGCCGTTGAACGCATCTTCATATCTTGTTTAGTTTTTAAGATGAAGCCTTCGGAAAAGTAGAAATTTTTCCTTATCACATTTTGTACTTTTCCGAGACTATATTTTTAAAACTAAAGTAGATATGAAAATGAGCTCAAGGGCATTGAATTTCTCGTACTTCAATTAACTTGTAAACAAAATTACAGTGATTTTTATTTTCTTAAAATATATTACTCTTCTTTCATTACAAGTGCAGGGCTATTGCTTTCATCTTTTCTAATCTTGTAGATTCGTTGTTAGTTTCGTTATTAGATTCGTTGTAAGGAGTAAATGTGAGTAATTTGAGATGTTTTATGCATATGTTGTGTACGTTGAAGAAAGAAAATGAATGATAAGTGAATAGGAATGATGTGATTGAAGGTTTGTTGTGTGATAATGATTTCGAGTGTAATAAATGAATGAGTTTATATGGAGTGATCTATGAATGTGGTTGAAGTGAGGGTGGTTTGTTTGGACGAAAATGTTTAACGAGGGCTGATTGTTTGATGAGTGTGATGAGTGAATATTTTATGAGTGATTTTAGGGTTCGTGCTACCTCAATTATTGGGATATAGCGTGAAGATATGTATGTATTACCAAAATTTTCTCATTATAAAGTTTTGGAACAATATCTCAAAAATTGGAAGTCATATGCTCTTGGGAACTTTACCATTGTATACAGCGGATGAAAATACTGTATGTAATTTTTTGTTATACGTACGAGAAAGAATTATAGAGAAAATAGTCTGTAATTGACCTAAAACTAAAAAAAAATAAGGAGTACCCCTAAGAAATTTTCAGAAAAATAAAAAAACACTATAAATTTGCTTATTAATCTATTCGGATACGAGGAATTCAATGCCATTGAGCGCATCTACATATCTCATTTAGTTTTTAAGATATAACCTCCGGAAAAGTTGAAAGTATGAAATAAAAAATGGCCTAAAGATTTATCGGTTATATCTACTGATCAACTAGTATTGTTTACACTTTGACATTTTAAATTGAATTGTAATTAATTGACTTTCATATATTTATGACAAAAAGTTATTACCCATGATATAATCTCCAGTGACCATATCTGAACTAGTTGGGCACTAGCGGTTGCATTAATAGTTAAATTTGTTAGTTATAGTAATAAATTAATTAATAATTACAAGTGTTAGGGCACGAGGCTCAACACGACCAACAAACGATATGTGCAATTTAATTCGTTGTAGGTACATGTTGCTAATAATCGCGAATAACTGGTGCAGAAAATAATTTGAATTGTGGGCGGAATTCAACGCATTTACATATTAGAATGTGCGTTGCTGTTGCGACATTTAAGTGTCAACTGTTTTATTTCGCTCCGACAGTCGAAGAGATATTTACGGGGCAGGGTCGTACCCAACAATTCATAACTCAATCTGAAAAATATCATTATATCTAGAATTGTACAGTAGTTATTTATTTATTACTATAACATTTATATGTCGTTTTAATAGTTATTTATGATATAAGTGTGTGAAAGGGGAAGTTTACGGAACGAGGCGAAGCTGAGTGAAGCAACCCCACGAACAAAATAAAATAACTTTTCAGACGTATATCATCCAATATTTTTTCTACAAACATCGTTTTACATTTTAATTTAACAAATAATTTATTTAATTATCTTTGACAGTTTTAATTTAATTCTTTGTTATTATAAAAAAAAATTGTATTTGATTAACATCAGAGCTGGGCAGTAGCTAGCTACTTTTGTAGCTTAGTTACTAGCTTAGCTACATTTACCTTAGCTGTAGCTGTAGCTTAGCTAACTGTGAAAAAATATAGCTGTAGCTTGTAGCTAGCTACTTTTTTTCTATTAGCTTAAAAATAACAACTGAAGCTACTTTTAAACCTACTTTTAGTAGCTTAAAGCTACTCTTTAAGCCGAAGGTCAACAAAGTACGTATGCGTACAAGCTAAACCCACACAAAATAATTATTTCTTGTCGGTTCTAACTGGCTCTAATACACAAATATACACAGTAGGTGCCAGATGGTATTTGCTATTTTTGATATTTGTGTACATAATAGTAAATTAACAGTCATTATAACAAAAGACTGATCATATGACAATGGCAAATTTAATTATTTCACAATAATTTAAAAAAGTAGCTTTAAAATTTAACAGCTACTTTAATGAAAGCTTTTAGCTGTAGCTTAGCTATATTTTACAAAATATAGCTTATAGCTGTAGCTTAGCTACTTTTTTAAAGAATAGCTGTAGCTGTAGCTTAGCTACTTTTTTTAAGTAGCTTGCCCAGCTTTGATTGACATACATATTCCAGCTCATCGCTCATCTTTATTGCAGCGCAGTTTGAGTTATAATTGTCCTCATACATATAATAAAATACCTAATAATTTAAATCGCTCACCATCACATCATTTTCTAAACATATCAAAACATATTTATTATTATAACATTTACACTTCATTCTCATGAAACCATCTTCATTATATTCCCATAAATTGTTTTGTTTTCTTTCTGTATATATATATATATATATATATATATATATATATATATATATATATATATATATATACATATATATATATACATATATATATATATATATATATATATATATATATATATATATATACATATATATATATATATATATATATATACATATATATATATATATATATATATATATATATATATATATATATATATATATATATATATATATCTAATATTTTTGTAACATTAGTTTTAATTTTGTGTACGTTCATGTTCATTATAAATAAGATAAAAATAAATATAAATATATCATCACGTCTTTTACTGGGTGTGGCACTCAGGCGAAGTAGATCTCGGTAAGTGATATATTTATTGGCGTGAAGTGCGGTTACCAGCCGTCAAATCACGGCCTCAAAGATGTTAGTGGCCACAGGGGTAATTTTAAATTGGTGAAAATGTTTTATCGGCTGTAGGGATCGAACCAGGGTTCTTAGGATCCACAGGCCGCCTTGATACCACAAAGCCATTAACCCATATATACATAAGATATTAATTAGTATTGTATCATTTTTTGTAACGAAAAAGTATCAGAACAGCTTTAGTTGAACTTTTGACAATAAATTATTTAATTATTATTATTACTATTTAATGTGGTTGAATCAGTATGTATGAATGAAAAAGTAATCTATTATTAAATTTAATTAACTTGTGCAAAAATTATAAAGTGATTTAGAGTAAATTGAAAAACGGTGCAGTAATAAATTTGTTGTGAGAAATTATGATAAAATTACATTAAATTAATAACATATTCCACAGAATATATTGCATATATCTCGCAACAATTTGCTAGTGTCAGTTATTATATAAGTAGTAAATTTCATTGAACATAACCTATAAATTTAATAAATTCATAATATCATATATAGTATAATTTAGCTATAACGTAATGCAATTGATTCCAATATTTTATTTCTTGCAAACCAAACAGAAAAAAAGAGAAACTAAAACCAAACGTACAGTGCTCAACAAAGCAATTAATTACCCAGGAAAGCACTCATATAAATTAATTATTATATTTTAAAGACAAATTAAATGATATAGAAACATTCCTGAAATGAAAGTAGGTTAAATATTGTAGGTTGTAGTTGGCTGTGATAAAATCTCGACAGTGTTTTATCTATATGTTGCAAAACACAAGACGATCGCAACAGCGCATCCGAATCTACGCGTTGGATGCACCAGCCATTATTTACTATTTGTCGGTGATGTTTATTGAAGTTTACACCGAATGAAATTCAGATTCTTCGTTCTATCAATTGGTTTCAGTTTAATTTTCGATTTTCTAAATTAAGCTGAATTAATTTAATTCATTTTAACGGTGCTTAACTTTATTGGCAAAATTTTATGGAAATTTTATTGCAGTTCATTTTCGTGTTTTATAAACAAAGTATAGGCCGTAAAATTGATTATAATGATGTTTACAGGAACAATATTTTTTTCTTTATACAAGCTATATTTGCAATGAATTAGGTCAATTTTGACAACCATTTTCTCTTCTTTGATGTCATCTCTATACCCTATTCCAGTTAAGAATGAACTAGATGGCTCTGTGTAGGCATGTTCATATTTATCATCCATAATGCGGAATTTGTTAAACGATGAAGTGTAATAATTTGTATTACAGAACAAATTAGATTTTATATATATATATATATATATATGTTTTGAATACGAAAACGTTTACTTTTTTTTTTAAATAAATAAATATATCATATATCATCACGCCTTCTACCCATTACTGAGTGTGGCACTCTACCGAAGCAGATCTCGGTAAGTGATATATTTTGCTTGAAGTACGGTTATCAGTCGTCAAATTACGGCCCCCAAAGATGTTAGTGGTGGAGGAGCCACAGGGGTAGTTTTTGAACTTATGAAAATTGTTTGTCGCCTGTGAGAATTGAACCAGGGTTCTCAGGATCCACATGCCTACTTCATACCACTGAGCTAGCCACCCCATATATGTATATATATAAATAAAATATAAATATATCATCACGCCTTCTACCCATTACTGGGTATGGCACTCTGCCGCAGCAGATCTCGGTAAGTGATATATTTTGCGCGCGAAGTGCGGTTATCAATCGTCAAATCACGGCCCCCAAAGATGTTAGTGGTGGAGGAGCCACAGGGGTAGCTTTTTTTGAAATTATGAAAATTGTTTTATATATATATATATATATTACACCTGAATTGAAATACTTGATTAATTAGAGGCTAATATCAAACATCTGTCACTATTGTGCATGGCGTATTTTTTTTTGCTTTGTGAACTTCGTTTGTATTTCGAAAAATCAGAGAACAAAAATGATTTGCCCAATCTAATTCTATGATTCATTCTTAATTGGAATAGAGTATAGTTCAGACAAAAGATAAGGATTGTACTTTTATTTGAAGCATCTGTGCAATATATCTAATCTCCACAATAATCAAGTGTTCCTCTTCCTCTGTTCGTAGTTATGTAGTTGTTCGTGTGTATAATCTAGGTTTTCCAATTTTACGTAAACAAGTAAACAAGCCACAAAGAAAATATAGATCTAAATATTATTTACGACATTTACAAATCGTTGAACTTATGACCTAATTTATATTCGTGATATAGACGGGAATCTTTACTGGTTGAGAATTTATTCTTTTCTTTTCTATTTGTTGACATATTTCTCTTGTGTTTGTACATCTGTTTTTAGATACATACCTTTTGCATTTCATTATTCTATATAATACATTTTTAACATTTAACGTTAATGATAAAATTGACAACTGATTTCCGGTAGCCGAAATTTGATTTTCGCTCAATTCGTGAGATAACAAGTTAATGTTAAATTCTCTTTACATACTAAAAGTAAGTATTTAGCGATTTTTTTTATTCTTATATGTATTTATGGGATAGGTGGCTCAGTGTTATCGAGTCGGACTGTGGATTTGAGAACCCGGGTTTGATTCCCATAGCCGACAAACAAGATTGGCCACATTAAAATTACCTTTGTGCCTTCCTCTGCGCTAACATCTCTGGAAGCCGTGATATGACGGCTGGTAACAGCACTTCACGCGCATAAAAATATATCACTGAAACCTGCCACGATAGTGTTCCACACCCAATAATGGGTAAATGCATGATGATATATTTATTAATTATTTTCTTTATTTACGATATACAGATGAGGTTTTTTCCCCTTTTTGTCACTCCTGTGCATCACACGTGAAACGTCCTGCAATTTCCTATTAAGTTTCTCAATCCTTGTTGGCATCTATTGTCCTTTCTATGGAATGTGCACCGTTCTCTCTGAACGTTCGAAAGCGTTAATTAATCCTGTGCAACGGCCGGGCGTGATACTGCCCCGGGGTATAATCCTTCCAACACGTGTTTGCGTTTAGTATTCTCTATTGGTGTCGTCCTGTTTTGGACCCTGCTGTTCGGAACGTTAATAAAAGGATTCCAATGTGTGTTTGTTTCTGTTACTTTTAAAAAGAACATTTGGATGTTAATTTAAGTAAGGGAATAATAGTTATTTATGTACTAAGGGCATTACGTAGTTGATAATATATGCAATCGTAGTTTTAGTTTTACCTCGCTTTTATCCACTGAACTACGATTACCTGTAAAAAATGGCAGTTACTATCACAACATTGCCATCATCCATTTTCGAGCACGATCAAAATTATAACTGTCAAAATAACACTGAATGTGGCTATAATCTAACACTATTAATATAGTTGGGAATAATTTTTATTCAAAAAAAAATCATAACAAATTTGAAACTATAAAACCTTAAAAATAGATTATGTTATGTTTTGCTACGCTATGTTATGCTTTGTAAACTATTAAATCCCGCTTAAGTGTTCACATATTATTATAATTCTCCATCTTTTAGGTCTATAATTTTTTTAGCACCCTGATGGCATAATTGATGGCGAAACGTTGGCCAGTTACGAATAATAGAATTTTACCGATCCTTACTTTACTAATAGTCGACAAACTTATTTTTCCATATAAATATATCATTACGCCTTTTACTCATTTCTGGTAAAGTTTATCGGCTATGGGAATCGTATCACAAGCCGCCAAGATTCCACTGAATTGTTTACCCCATGGGGTAGAAATAAATATCATAGGTTACAATACTAACATGGGAAAATCTAATCGGCTCGCCAGTGAATCCTGCGTTCGGCAGTAAAAAACAGATACCTTGCTTGTATTGTTCAACATTTTATTTGTTGCTCATTTATAAACAAATTTAAAAATTATAATTAAATCTTGTCAGTTACAACTGTCAAAAATTGTTTAAAATGATATCTCATCAAATTTACAAGTTAGTAAGGGTAAAGATTCATTTACATATTTGCCGAACAGTTTGAATAAATGACGTTTACAAGTGAGCAACAAATAAAATTATTGAATCTTCTGTCAGATAGATGATTGATGAATCGTCTATGACTCTCAATTTCTTTCTTATTTGCTAAGTAGTACTCGAAACGGAACGACACCATTCTGTGTCTAGCCTTTGCACTACCGCATAGAAATGTTCGATGCTCAAAGTTCGCAGATTACTGAACTCGTAAACAATAATGCACCAGCGCGGTAGTTTGTTTAGCCGTTGTTTTATTTGGTAGATTACGCACGTGCAGCAACAGGGAGATTAATTGGAAAAACTGGATTTAGTTATATAGGACGTCACCTGGTGCTCTATATGTTTTTAAAATTATGGATATGAATGCAGATTGCGCTTAAAATAGTTAGTTATGTACCTAAGTTATTATGAAGATGTTTATGCCCGAGGAGTACAAACATCAAGTAATACCCATGGTGCATACAATATATACCTTATTAGTATTTTTTATGGGATAGCTAGCTCAGTGGTATGAAGTCGGTCTGTGGATCCTGAGGTCCCTGGTTCGATTCCCACAGGCGACAAATTTTCATAATTTGAAAAAGCTATCCCTGTGGCTCCTCCACCACTAACATGTTTGGGGGCCGTGATTTGACGACTGGTAACCGCACTTCACGCGCAAAATATATCACTTACCGAGATCTGCTTCAGCAGAGTGCCACACCCAGAATTGGGTAGAAGGCGTGATGATATATTTATTTATTTATTTATTAGTATTTTTTATTAACCTAAATAATAAATAATTGATTACCTGGCAACAATGAATAGAAGAAATGTCAATTTCTGACAGTATTATCATAGTAACGTTACTATTAATGCCCTAGGGCGTATTAAACTCATATAATGCCCTAGGGCATTATGAACTGTATAGTGTACCTTGTTAATGAACAATAATGAACTAAGGAGATATAATAGTATATTAAAGAACTAGTTTCATAAGACAATCTGTTAACGCACGAGTTAAAATTTGGAAAACGAGCCGCTCTGCAGTGAGTTTTACAAAGGACGAGCGCGATAACAGACCTTACGAAACGTGTTCTTCATACATAGCATTTACCAAGGAGTGCAATGCTTGCCTCTTTGAGAATCGATGAGCTAAAAATCTGTCAATATCTATTCATATGATTATGTAACTAAGGGAACGACAAACTTATTTCATTTTTATTTCCAATCTTAGCAGACGTTGTCAATAGCTATGGTAGCTAATATATTTTTAATTACCGTTGCTAATAGTGACGTAAAATAAAGTAGTATGAACTTTGTGGATAGAATCGCATACGTAAATATTAACTTTTCTTAACTGCTGTATAGGAAAAGTAATTTACTATACTCTGTCAACAACAAAATTGCAGATTGGAGATTGGTTATGCTTGTTATTTTTGTTTCTGGTAAACATTGCTAGCTCAATAAAACATGAATGGATTTTTTTATGTTCGACGGTGATATTTTATATCACTATAATTGTGACATTTCCCTTGAAATTACTATGTACGGTCGTAAAAAATAATATACAAAACACATGTGTAAAATGTCTTTCTACTTTTTTCCTACATGAAGATAATAAAATTTATATTGAAACTTCTTATTAAATCATTTATTGGCATTCCTATTTACACGACGAAGTAGGTAAATAATTAATTCTAATACATCACTTTGTTACATGATAAAAAATAGTAGGTATATTTTATTTGTTTAATGATAAACGTAGTTAGAAATATTTTTATTGACTTTAACATGGGAATGACTAGTTCATACATATTTAGTCAGTTTCTCAAAAAAGTTTTAGCTTGAATCTAGCTAATCCTGAATTTTGGATTTGTAAAATTAAGCTAAATCATATTTTCAAAAAAGTTCAAATGAACTTTAATATAATCTTCATACCATTTAGTTTACGGAAAGCGAATTGAATTAATTTTTTTAAGGCAGTCTAGCACAAGATTATCTAATTCAAAATTCAGGATTAGCTAAAACTTTTTTGAGAATTTGGCAGTTTAATTTTTATTGTTATATTGGTGTAATTTGAATCCGAATTCTCGAATTTGTCTCTGAATTAACGCCATCTGTCATCTCCAAACATGCTCACGCATAATTTGCGAAAAGTCGGCCACAAATTAAATAATAAACTCGGCGAAATATCCTGCAAACACTCTGCAAGTTTATACGTCTTAATTAAGACATCTATTCTCTTACCGACCATCTAAATGCTACGGACTTTTAGTAAAACGTTTTAAAATGAGAATAAAAATGATACAAAAACGTTTTAATTAAAACGTTTTTGACAGTGTAGCGAAATTTTCAGTCTAATTGAATTAATTTGGCAAATAATAATAATTCATAATAATTACTTATGAATTAATACAAAACTCTGCAAATGAGTTTATTCTGAAAATAATTCATGGTCACGTTAGGATTCAAAATCACAATTCGACTAATTCAAAAATTCGGAATATTCAAAAATTAGAAAATCCGGTATACCTGGTCAAAAATTCGAAAGTTCGAATCTAAATTCGAAGGTTCAATAAATCCGAATATTCGAGACTTCAACAACCCTATTTATGGGGCAGTTATATAAGTTAATATTTTAGGAGACAGATGACACGAAAATTGTCCAAACAATAATGCCCTTTCTAAAATATAACGTTCCCAATATTCCTGTATATGTTCGATCTAAGAACAATAAATAGATTCATGGAACACATTTTCGCATATCTTCCCTATTTTGATTGAATCCTTGTTAAGTGCAATGCATCATGATTGCGGAACATGAAAACAAATTTATGTAAATCGAGCAACTATCACGAGTATCGAACAACGAGTGATTCAACTGAGTATAGTAACAGGATGCACTTCGACATGAAGAACATGCGTGTCGTGTTTGTAAAGCTCGTGTCTTATTCGCCTCAATGTGGTCGCCGCTCTGTTATTTGCTAGTTGTTGCATATTGACAAGGATTCTGCAATTGATGCACATCACGCTCGAAGATAGTGCAGTTTGTTGCATTGTTCTAAATTCTATGCTCTCTATTGTGCAACATGCAACAGTTCATTTTTTCACATGACTTACCGAATCGTTTATCAATACATCATAATATGATATATTACAGTGGAATCCACTTATAACAATCGTATCCCAGTGTATAAAACCCAAGAAAAACTTAGGTTAATTTATTTTCAGACGACCACTTATGAAAGTAACCATAACATCATAAACTACTACGGAAAGTTGAAAATAACATATACTGATATGTTAGTATAACGCACACTTCTAACATATCAGGTGAAGTTCCACGGATTGTCAACAGATGGCGTTACGATGAAAGAAAATAATAAAATTAATGTTAAGAATTTGTATTATTATTTACATTCAAGTTTTGGCAGATTTTTCAACACATTTGCACAGATAAATTTAATTTTTATTCTAACCTCAAACATCAAACGTCAATGCTTACCTACAAAAACGAATCAGCTGTCAAAGTGTAACAACATTGTTCTTGTAAACTTTTTTAAAAATTATTTTGTGTGTTAAATAGTTTACATAACTCGCTCGAAAGTGTGATAACTGTGCTCGTGTACTTAAATCACTCGGCGCTGCGCGCCTCGTTTTTCAATTTATACACTCGCACGTTATTTTACACTTTCGATGCTTGTTATGTAATATACTATAACAAGCTAGAGGTCGTGCGTTAAAATCTCACAGATTTTAATTCATATAAAAATATATGAGTGGTTCGGATTCCATTATAAGCTTTAGGCAACCTGTACTGTAATTTGGATTAAGTTCCTGTTGTGCAGAGTAACAAATAAATAAATAATGGACCTTGAGCAAGGGAGTTAGTCCATTATAACCGAGTATACATTTAATACGAATCTGAATTGACTTCGGATAGGATTAGTTCATTTGAATACAACATTTTTTTTTTATTACAGATGAAGTTCATCATGTATGGGATGGCCAGCACAGTGGTATGAAGTCGGCCTGTGGATCCTGAGGTCCCTGGTTCGATTCCCACAGGCGACAAATTTTCATAATTTGAAAAAGCTATCCCTGTGGCTCCTCCACCACTAACATCTTTGGGGGCCGTGATTTGACGACTGGTAACCGCACTTCATGCGTAAAATATATCACTTACCGAGATCTGCTTTAGCAGAGTGCCACACCCAGTAATGGGTAGAAGGCGTGATGATATATTTATTTATTTATTTAAGTTCATCATGAATATTTATAAAATAAAATAAAGCTTGTTAAATTTTTGCGCGCAAGTATGATTACCAGGCATCAGATGATGGCTTCCAAAGATGTTAGTGGAAGATATTTTTTTTAAATATGGAAAAATTCAATTTGGCTACTGTGAGACTCAAATTCGAGTTCTCAAATCCACAGTCCAACGCGTTGTCACTGAGCAACATTTGTCATTGTTTACTTTCTACCGTCAAACAATTCTAAAAATGTATGATAGAAAAATTGATTGTCTGTAACTTTTATTTTGAAACATTTGTCTTCAACATAATTTAGAAAAGGATGACATCAGAAAATATACGATGCCTAAAGTTTAAGATTGTTTCAAAATACTTAATTGCATGATTAGATGTTCAGTATCATTTTGACGTCATAGGTCATAACTCACAATAAACTGTGATCAATAAAATTATGATATTTATGCATCTATTTAGTCTGTCTAGATTTCTATGGGTCACTACTGCCAACTTCTAAAATCTAAACTATAAGAGCTAAATTCGGTTAAATTTAGACTTCTAGTGCGCTCTTGGGGAATTAATTCAAACAGATGTGTTGTTTGCTTTCACAAAAAGTATTATTCATCTTATTGCAATTACTTGGAGCTATCGTAATCCCCCTTAACCATTTTCCGAATTCGTTTCTGAAAGTTGATGAAGCGCGAACGAACGACCTGCTAACTTCTGGCTGACAAAGAAGAACAAACACATGCCCTGGCTGTCGATCCGCGGTGTCGGTGTTAGGCAATGCAGAGCAATGCGCTAGATCTACGCTTCGTTCGCGGGTGAAAGTAAAAGATGAACCTCGTAATATAGGTAAACTGATCGAGATCGTGCTCGATGTCGTGACTCACTGCGGCCTTGGAGTTCGTGATGAACAGTATGAGACAGTCAAAGATATAGAGGAGTTATTTACGAATTTTGCAAAAGAAAATAAAAAATAAAATAAATAAATAAGTTGTGGAATACCAAAATGGAGATCCGTTTTATTAAGCCGTTTAATTTTCAAGAACTAGTTAGGAGCAGAAGGGTTGAAAAAAATTTTTGGTCTAACAAGTTACAATAAATTTTTTGAATTAAATAACTTACCAGCAATACATTATAAGATTTTTTTTAAAATAAAAAATTCCGTGTGGAATTTATAGTCAAAGTTTAAAAGATTTAAATAAACTAACATAATCACAAATTTATTGTAACTTGTTAAACCAATTTTTTTTTGTAGACTTGATAATGGGACCAACCCGTAGTCCCGAAACGTCGTCGACTGTTATTATTATTTTATAATAATTTGATTAAAAAAAGCCAAGTAATCCAAACGTTGTGGAGTTTAAGTTTCTTCAATCCTTCTGCTCCTAACTAGTTCATGAAAATAAATAAATATATCATCACGCCTTCTACCTATTACTGGGTGTGGCATTCTGCCAAAGCAGATCTCGGTAAGTGATATATTTTGCGCGTGAAGTGCGGTTACCAGTCGTTAAATCACGGCCCCCCAAAGGTGTTAGTGGTGGAGGAGCCACAGGGGTAGCTTTTGAAATTATGAAAATTGTTTGTCGCCTGTGGGAATCGAACCAGGGTTCTCAGGATCCACAAGCCGACTTCATACCAATGAGCTAGCCACCCCATAAAAGAAAGATATATTAAATAAATTATGTTTTTGACCTTTCTCAAAATTAATTAAATGTTTTATTTATTGCCACGTGTATGCGTTTTAATCAATGCTGTCATTATTATTATTTACACGTATATGTATTAATGGGGTAGCTAGCTCAGTGGTATCTAGTCGGCCTGTAGATCCTGAGAACCCTGGTTTGATCCCCACAGACGACAAACAATTTTCACCATTTAAAAAAAAATATATCTTTGTGGCTTCCCTACCACTAACATCTTTGGGGGTCGTGATTTGACGGCTGGTAACCGCACTTCAAGCGCAAAATATATCACTTACCTAGATCTGCTTCGGCAGAGTGCCACACCCAGTAATGGGTAGAAGGCGTGATGATATATTTATTTATTAATATGTAAGTACTAGTAAGCAATAAATTTGATTTATTTATTTATTTTCATTTTTCACTTGAACACTATTTGATTTTGATTAATAACGCCCGCTCATATGCCTGCTTCGTTCACGCAAAATCACAATTGATAAATTCTTTTGAACGCATTTGTACAGTCATAATTATTATAAATTAAAACTAATTCTACATATTCTATTGAAAAATAAAACCATGTATGCACCAACAGCATTAGAAAGAGTGCCGTATTAAAATATGTAGTATTGTAAAAAAAAAAAACAAGAATGGTTTGAGGTTTAGAACAAACTTTACAAGTCAATCTCTTATATCTCTGAAATTTTACTAATATTTCGCACTAGCGAAACAGCTTTGTAGTTCAACTTCGACTCTTTTGTGGCGTAGTTTGCGATTTGTCCACCCACGTCACTAGTATCGCATGTTTAGTTCTTGTCAGATACCTATGTTAGCTGGACGTCTGGATAAATGACTTTTTAATGATTCTGTGAAATAGCTGCATAATTTAAATACCATTAATGATTAGAATTTGTTTTAAGTTTTAACTAACCTTTTGGTTAGATGTACAATATGTACACATATTTATCTAGAATTTACAATTATGGTTATGGTCATTGCTAAGTTTACATAAATTAAAAACATGCACATATTAAGATAATCAAATGTTTTATGATTCATATTTTTCTGGCATTTAATAAAATGTAAAATAAACTTGTTCAAAATGACATAATCCTGCTGTCTATAAATACAAAAGAAGGAAAAGTATAAATAAGAATATCTCCATTCTGTCATGAGTTATCTTTGATTATCACAATTTATTAACACAAAATAAATAAATAAATGAATATATCAGCATGCCTTTTAACCTTTACTGGGTGTGATACTCCACCGTGCACATCTCGGTAAGTAATTTTGCGCGTGAAGTGCTGTTACCAGCCGTTAAATCACGGCCTACAAAGATGTTAGTGAACGAAGTCAACGTGGATAATTTGAATATAGTGAAAATCAGTCAATCGGCTGTAGGAATCGAACTTTGGTTCTTAAATCCACAGTCCGTTGCGTTGTCACTAAGTTATCTACCTCATTTATTACTTAATTATTCATAAACAGCCTCTCAAAAGAGTTTTAGCTAGAATCTAGCTAATCCTGAATTTGTCAAATTATGCTAAACTATATTCCCAAGAACGTTTACATAAACTTTAATTTTCTTACCCTTTAATTTTCGGAAAGTGAATTGAATTAATTTTTTAAGTCAGACTAGCATAAAATTAACTAATTCAAAATTCAGGATTAACTAAAACTTTTTTTAGAATCTGACTGTTAGATTTCTATATTATTTATTCTTTAATTAGGTGGTTCAATGGTATCGAGTGGACCTGTGGATTTGAGAACCTCGGTTCGATTCCCACAGGAGACAAACAATTTTCGCCACATTAAAATTACCCCTGTGGCCCCTCCACCACTAATATCTTTGAGGGCCATGATTTGATGGCTGGTAACCGCACTTCACGTGCATAAATATATCACTTACTGAAATCTGCTGTCAGAGTGCCACGCCCAGTAGTGGGTAAAAGTCGAAATGATTTATTTTATTTTATAAGTACATTTTGTGAAATATCATTTGTCAAAAATTCATATCTAGTGAGCCGAAAAATGAAAATGGGACAGTGACGTGACATCCCCGAAATTTAGCTAATTTGAGTCGACATGATATTGATTTTTTAGAACAAGCAACGCCGATTTTAGAAGGCCAGCATTTTTCGATCTTACAAAATCAAAATGAGTACATATTTTTTAATATGTGGAATCTTAAAATGGAGATCCATTTTATTAAGTCGTTGATTTTATGAACTAGTTAGGAGCAGAAGGGTTGAAAAAATATATACTCCACAATGTTTGGATTGCTTGGCTTTTTTTCCAATAAATTTTTACAAAATAATTACAGCTGACGACGCACAGTGGGGCCAAACGGCTTTCTAGGCGCGCATGGCAAAAAAAAATTGAATTGACAATAAGATTGCGATTTCTACTTTAAAATATCGTCAATGTCATTTTCAAGTGTAAAATTGACTCTAAATGTCATTACATTTTTAATCGGCAACCAAAATAATGTTTCCACAAATCACTGCGAAATGCTCCATTCAGACACTTTAATGAATCTGTGCATCTGCAGTGTAAGAATTCTAACGGAACTTATTTAGCAATCGTAAGTGTTCAAAATTGACTACTTATGTCATAGAATACATTTGTTTGATTTCCACGGGTAGTTACAACATGTATTACAATAGTTTTTACTATATATATATATTCACGATCAACTTAAAACTGCTGTAACATAAAAAGTTCCTGAAAGTCCCAGGTTGCCGCTTAGTGAAATTGTAGCCTTTTTCTCAAAGAATTGAGCCATCTTAATTCCAGCTGCGCATACTTGCGCCAAAAAAAATTAGAATGTAAAACGTAAATGTTCTTTTTTCAGCTATTTAGGAAAATTAAATATATTCACACTCATTCAGCGCGCCTAGTTTCATAGGAAAACATGTGTCAAGACAGTAGGTGTTGCTTTTTTGTGTGTGTGCCTGTAAATTTAATGCTAATTCCCCCTCCAAATGGGAAAAAGGTGTTTTTTTGGCGATTTAAACAAACTGGGGTATGGTGGCGCAATTCTGGCTTCGGATTCGGATTCTACGCGCCCAATTCCATAGGGAAACTTGCGTCTGATCTCTAGGGTTTCTTTTGGTGAGCCTGTGTAGCCCATGCGCGCCTAAAAGCCCGTTTGGCCCCACTGTGCGACGTTTCGGGACTATGGGTTGGTCCCATTTTCAAGTCTAGAATAACTTATTCTAGACTTTATGTTAAAATCAGTATTAATCCAAACCTGGTTAGTAATACAACAAAATAGAATAATGTCTAGTAAGTAATAATTCCCGGTGAACTTTTTAACTTAACTTCTTTGGCAATCAAAGTCTTCAGACAATTTAGCTACGTCGCATAATAATAATTATCTAATCTGGTAATTTTGTATCGTGCCAAGAAGATCCTCAGCGTCAGCATAATAATTAACATTGAAAGCAGTGCACAAGCTTGGAACTCACGATAGATATTTTTAAGTGAGCTTTTAAGTGCTAGGTGCGGATAACGCATGCGCAGTTTTGAACTCGGAAGCACGCAAACGACTATTAATAAAGTCGAAGATTTACTTCAGATTCTATTACACTTCCTGTTATGACGTAACAGGTTGAGAGACAGTGTGACAGTTTTGATTTCTTTCTTTTCTTGAAGAGAAAATAATATAATAAATATATCATCATGCAGACTTTGGTAAGTGGTATAATTAATGTGCGTGAAGTGAGGCTACCAGCCGTCAAATTGCTGCTTCCAAAGATGTTAGTGGAGAGGTAGCTGCAGGGGTAATTTTAATCAGTTTTTCGACTGCGGGAATTGAACTCGGGTCCTCCAATCTGCAGTTTAACGCATTAAAGAGATAACTAATCGATTATATAATTTTAGTAGGCGATTTAATGCTGTTTTAATGTTGTCATAAAAATGCAAATGTAAAATTTACAATTTTCTTTAAACAATTAAATTGTGAATAATTATAAAATATTGTACGTCGCTAGGTAGATTTTTTTGAAAAGAATTTGATGCAGTTATGCTGGGTTGCAAGAAAAAAATAAAGAGCTCTTTAGTTAAAGAATTGTTTATCTAGCAACAGTATCAATAGCGATTTTCTGAAATTTATTGAACCGTTAGTTGCTAATGAACCGATAAAAGTTTCATGCAACCCAGCATAAGTATTGTATATTTTCTGCATCTCCGTTATATAATAGAAAAATGTTTATAAAAGAAACTGGTTTTCTTTAAATTAATTAAGAAATGTTTGGCATTTGCAAAATATGAGAAGCCATATGCCTCAAGCTATTTAGAAAATTCTATGCATTGTAATTTTGTTATTTATATGTAGTATAAAAATATGAGAATAAATGAATACTGATTTTTTTTTGTTTGGTGATATCTAATAAATATTTTATTTATTTTTATTATGTGTACTGACAGTAGTTAAGAATATGCGTGCATAGATAAACTTGTTATTATTTTGAAATTTGTGGTCTGACCAAATCACCGAAAAAGTTATCGCCTGATACACTAAAAAACTAAAATAAAAGTCTAATAATGCTTGCTCACAACTAAAAATAAGATATATCAGACGAAAATAAATATAATGTTCTCGTATCTGTAGAAAATGCAATTTTGATAAATAAATATTTATCATTAATTGTAACTAAATAAAAGACAGCATTTTAAAATGTAATAAATACAATAATAAAATTAAAGCAATTTCTATTTTTGGAATATAATATGATAAATACTAAAGCAGAAATTTTACGTTTCTAGTGGCTCAGTGTTATTGAGTCGGCCCGGGAATGTGAGAACCTCGGTTCGATTCCCACAATCAACAATTTTCACCATATTAAAATTACTCCTGTGGCTACATTATCATCTTTTGGACCCGTGATTTGACGGCTGGTAACCGCACTTCACGTGCATCACTTGCCACACCCAGTAATAGGTAAAAGGCGTGATAATATATTTATTTTTATAATTTAATTTAAATGAAGTAAAGTGTCAATTTTCCGTCTTGTATCTCCGCCTATTTTCTCAGTAAACAAAACCGCTAAAAGCTCTATTTACCGTAGAAAATCCAGAGCTTTAGACCACAAGTGCGACATTTCTGCTGCATCAGAATTTAATTTCATGCAACACATGTTTGCGAAGCTGTAAGCCAGTAAGCCGTGTTTCATAACGTTGCAGCAGCGTTACATAACGCAACAGTAACGTAACGACATACGGTCGGTGGTTTGATAAAACCATTCATGTACGTCCGCCTACCCGTTACTCGGTTATTAATATTTTACACGCTGGTTTCACGATTCGAATCTGGTGACAGAGGTGGTAACGCGATTACGCGTCAGGGGTTGATTGATGTACTATTTATTATATTGAAGATACGGGGTAGATAGCTTAGTGATACCAAGTCGACATGTGGATTTGAGAACCTGGATCGATTCTCACAGCCGATAAAAACAAATTCACCACATTTAAACTATCCCTGTGTCCCTCTCTCCACTAATATCTGTGGAGGTGATATTTGACGGCTGGTAACCGCACTTCACGCACAAAATATATCACTTACCGAGATTTGCTACGGCAGGATGCCACACCCATTAATGGGTAGAAAGCATGATGATAAATTTATTTATTTTTTGTGGCTTCTTTGGCGGACCAACTACTTAGATCATATGCCGCCATTACGCCCTGATCTGCGTTTTAGGTATTATGGTCAACTGCAACACGGGTTTTCTCTGGACGGTCACCCATCCAAGTACTACCCGCGCGCACCGTTACTTAACTCGCGTTATCGCTTAGATCAGTTCCAACGAGTGCAGCCATGGCCGTTTTATTTATTTGTTTAAATTTAAACTACTCCTGTGCCCCTCCCTCCACTAATATCTATGGAGGTCGTGATTTGGCGGCTGGTAACCGCACTTCACACGAATAAATACATCATTTACCAAGATTTACCCTGACAGAGTGCCATTTCCGGTAATAGGTAAAAGGCGTGATGATATATTTATTTATAGAAATACAGGGTGTTTGGCGTTTCACTGCCATCATGAATATTTCGTTTATTTTAAGAGATACAAAAAAAGTTAAACTGATATTGGTATTTATATATATATATATATATATATATATATATATATATATATATATATATATATATATATATATATATATATATATATATATATATATATATATATACAGGGTGGTGAACGCAACTCTCGAACTTAGGGATTTAACATGTAAAATAACAATTTTGTAATTTCCTGCTTCCCTAATTATTTTAACCAAAAAAGCTTCAAATTAAAGGGAATAAAATTATGCATCTAATACAATAAACAAAATTAATTTGGCATGCTCCACAACGGCATAAATTTTATCTGAAAATAACGAAAATAGCCTGAAAACTATTGATAGCCATGGAACATGGAACTAAAACAGAATTAAACAAATGTTTGTCGTTTTATCTGTCAAAATAAATGACATAATAAATAAAGAAATTATTTTGACAGATTATACGTCAAACATTTGTTTCACCCTATATATATTTATATATATATATTTTTTGTCGACAACTATCTCGAAACCGTCTCTAATTATGAAAATTAGTATTTTAATATTTTTTAGCCTCAGAAATCGATCTTGGTAGGTCTCATCCTCCGGATAATTCATTTAGAATTTATTTAATTTATTTTAAAATAAAAATTTGTTACTCAAAATATAGACATGTGAGTATTTCAGGGCAATGACCAAAAATTCTACAGAAAATTGTGGTGATAAGTTTTCTTTTATCTATTTCTTTGTTTCTTATTTTTCATTTTAAACTTCCCAGCTGTCGTTATTTCTCGAGCGAAGCTTGGTCTTCCAGTTATTAAACTAAATATCTTATATTTAAATGAAATTGAAAATAAATAATCTATTTGAAATGAGAAGTATGTACATTGTAAGTATCTATCTACAAGTAACCTATTTTTTGCATTATTTAATCAATTAAGTAAACCACTTACTATACACATTTTTAAATACTTACTAAACTATGAGACAAAAACTGATCTAATTAATAATGTATTAAGTAAATATGTAAATTACAATTAATTAGCGATTAATTAACATAACTCTATATTTAAAATATAACATGATATGCAAAAACTCGATAGAATTCCAATATTTAACTGATACATATCCGAAAGCAAGGAAAAATCATTGAAACCATAATTTATTACCGTAATTTTTCTTAGAAGCATCAAACATCATTAAAAATTATATCGAAATCTAATACATCTGTCAATAAATCATTTGTGCATTCAACATTGAAATGATGAAATGTTAACCAAAACTAATCTGTTTCGCTTCAGCATCATAAAGAAACAGGATCATTAAACGTCCTTCAATTCGATCGGTATACGTTGTTAATATAAATTAAATCCGGACCACAATTAAATATGATTTGGCTGCAGTAATTTCCGCAACATTTGCGAGAGAATTATCTGTTTCTGTCTGGCGTCGTACTGAACCGTGAAGATGAAAAAAACGATATTAGTTGCTGTTCTGTCGCTAGTTGTTACACTTTAGATACCCTCCGGCTGTGACAGCTAAAAGCGAGTTTGATCTGCAGTCCTCAACAAGTTGATTGTTATGTCATTTGTCTTTCTTCGTACCCGTATTCATAAATATATGTATTACGATACTTTCATGTCATAAAAAGGATTCGATTCATGTTCAATATTTATCTATGTAAGGAAGTGTTAAAATTGTAGTGAATACGGGTATTACTAGTTGTTCCATGAAAATTGGTAAATGAGTTTCCCTGCTATCGTTGTTTTATTAATTAATTAAGAATGTATTTAAATAAATTTTACATTTAAATTAGTTTTAAAAGTTGTCAAAAGTTAGTCATGCAGCTGGAACAAATGTAAATAAATGTATAATGTTCAATTATCGCAGTGAAATTTTAACAGTAACTAAATAAGTAAAAAAAGAAAAAACTTTGGCAAAACGTAGAAAAATTAAAAAGATATATATAAAAAAATAAATAAATATATCATCACGCCTTTTATCCATTACTGGGTGTGGCACTCTGCCGAAGCAAATCTCGGTAAGTGATACATTTTGCGCGTGAAGTGCGGTTACCAGTCGTCAAATCACGGCCCCCAAAGATGTTAGTAATGGAGGAGCCACAGGAGTAGTTTTTGAAATTATGAAAATTGTTTGTCGCCTGTGGGAATCGAACCAGAGTTCTTAGGATCCACAGGCCGAGTTCATATATATATATATATATATATATATATATATATATATATATATATATATATATATATATATATATATATATAAATGTATTTTAAGAAATAATTCACAAAAAAATTTTAGAAATGCGGAAGCAATAGTGTTAAAAATAAAACTATCAAAACAAGACCAAAAAAAGAAATGTCGCCAGCTGTTTGCAGAAAATAATCTGTGGTAATTTCGTCTAAAAAATTATCAAAAGCATTCTTTACATATAATAATCTAGATCGATACATAAATTCCGATGAAATGGAATGAAACAAAACTTTAATCCTATTGCGATGTCGTAATTTTGTCTTGAGCTCACATGTTTTCAATAGAATTTATGTGATATCCAGTACCAAAATCTTTAAATGTTGTATTAAAGATAATTTATCGTTTTGAAAAATAGCAAAAACTAGTTCATATGTCCAATATAATCGAAAACATTACAACCTTTTCTGAAAGGTTACATATTTTGACAAATTACAAATAAAACAATTCAAAAATAAATGTCAAAATACATAGTTATTTACGATACTAGTACGTAAAGTTAGACTTTAGATGACTGAAGATGCTTTACGTACGTGTATCATACAATACTTTATCTACGACCGTAAACATAAATAAATAAATATATCATCACGACTTTCACTCATTACTGGATGTAGCACTCTGCCGAAACAGATCTCGGTGATATATTTATGCGCGTGAAGTGCGGTTATCAGCCATCAAATCACGGCCCCAAATAGTTAGTGGTAGGGGAGCCACATGGGTAATTTTAAATTAGTGAAAATGTTCTGTCGCCTGTGTGGATCGAACCAGGGTTCTTAGGATCCACAGGCCGACTTGATACCACGAGCCATTACCCCATTAGCAAAAATATTAAAATTATTGACATAAATGTTATCCTTGAATACTGTATAATCCATTATTTTATTTTAACCATAGCAACACAATGGTAAACTGTGTGCAAAGTAATTTTAACCACTCGTTTCTGGGCAAATCGTGACTAATCTTGTTATTAAACAGTTATTTTACGAATTAAAAACAGTTATATAAAAGCTAATTTTACACACGGTCGTAGATAAAATCTATTATTTTATTGAACTAACCATGGTAACCGTGGTAAACAGCAAGTAAAGTTATTTTGGCCACTCGTTTCTAAATGACTAATGATATCTTGTTGTTAAACAGTCATTTCACGAATTGAAAACAGCCAACTAAAAATCAATTTTACACACTGTCGTAGATAAATAACTATTTGTTGCGTCATATATCAGAACTAATTGTTATTTACGTCACATCCGCGGAACAAAAATAACTCGATTTGAACGTATTAAAATTAAATAAGGTTTGGGTATTATATTATATTCGGATTTTTTTTAATTTTGGCCTTAAATATTAAACGCGTAAATATATATTATAATGCTAGAAGTTAGAACGCAAAACAATAAATCATAATAAACAAAAATAAATGAATATTTGCAAACTAATTAACACTTTTTCAACAAAAAACCTAAAGTGTCACTTGCAATAAATCGTTGTACCTTCATAAAGAAATGTTAAAAACTGCTGATCAAAACTTAGATATAAAAAACTGTTTGGTGAGGAAATACTTGTACAGTACAAAATTGCAGTTCTGTTCGGCCTTGTCAAGGCGAGCAACTGCCTTTTGCCCTCTCTTACATTCACAAAAAACGTCGCTTTTATAAGATCGTCGACGCGGCGTAATACGTAACGTTAACTTTACCGTAACGTATGGTAGCGGAAAACGCAACGAGGCTTTTGCAAGCGACATTGAATTAAAATGTTTCACATATTTTTTAGTGAAGAAATTTTAGTGATGATGTACGATAGCACTTTGAAATTAGTTCTGGGTTTCATATTTTATTCAGGGTCTTGCATACCACAACGCAGACGCAATCATTCAAGAATTTGTTTTCTATTTAATGCTTCTCTCTAGCGATAATTTCTTTGTTTCGTCGAGAATTAGCATCGTTATTATTATTATTAGAACTAGCTGTTAATTGGCAGCTTCACATTTTATCGTATAATTACCAATTACCCACTATTATTATTTTATTTTACATAGGTATTTCAGATGGTGGCATTAATCCAGAAGTTGCTTCGAAAAAGAATATAATTAACTTTATCCACAACTCATATACATATAATAAAGACATTATTACACTGATTTCAGTTGAATTATAAATAAAAAATATATCATCACGCCTTCTACCTATTACTGGGTGTGGCACTCTGCCGAAGCAGATCTCGGTGAGTGATATATTTTGCGGGTGAAGTGCGGTTATCAGTCGTTAAATCACGGCCTCCAAAGATATTAGTGGTGGAGCAGCCACAGGGGTAGCTTTTTTTGAAATTATGAAAATTGTTTGTCGCCTGTGGGAATCGAACCAGGGTTCTCAGGAATCAACGTTAAACGTTACGATCAATCTTCTTCGATACCTATAAATATGAGTTGTGGATAAAATTTTGTATTACACTTGTGTTTTATTGGTACATAAAACACTTGTATAATAATAGTATATTACATAACAAGCATCGAAAGTGTAAGATAACGTGCGAGTGTACAAATTTAAAAACGAGGCGCGCAGCGTCGAGTGATTTAAGTACACGAGCACAGTTTTAACACTTGCGAGCGAATTATGTACATTATTTTTCAGACGACCACAAAATATTCCTAAAAAAAGATCAATGTTTTTACACTTTGACTGTTGACGCGTTTTTATAGGTAAACGCTGAAGTTTGAGGTTAGATATTGTGATACCAACAGTGCTAACCGTAATGTCAAAATATTAAATAATACTAAAATATTAATAAATAAGTAATTATTAATTTTAAAATATAAGATTTTTCTGTGCAAATGTATTGAAAAATCAGCCAAAACTTCCATTTACTCGTAAATAAATAGAAATTCTTTTAATTTATTTTATTATTTTCTTTCATCGTAGTACCATCTGTTGTCAATCAGTGGAACTTCACCTGATATGTTAGAAGTGTGCGTCATACTAACATATCAGTGTATGATATTTTAAACTTTCCTTAGTAATTTATAATGTTATGATTACTTTCATAAGTGGTCGTCTGAAAATAACTATTTGTTAGTATTTCTTTCTATTTCGGTGTTCTTAGAAGTCTAGAAACGCACTGAAAACACATCGTTAAGGATAAGTATAAGCATACATTTTTGGTGGTTTTCATTTTCTATGAGTTTCAAAATTGTAAATTGTTGGTGTCAAATTTTAATTATAGAACTTGTATTCTTTCTCTAGGCGAAGGAACTAAAAGAATATGCTATAATCAGACTAAATTCACAAAATTAAAAATACAGAAAATTGTCAAAAGTTATGTAATTTCAATTGTTTATAAACAAATAAACCATCATGTCTTCTACCCATTCCTGGATGTAGTAGATTTAGATAAGTGATATATTTTGCGCATGAAGTGCGGTTACCAGTCGTCCAATCAAGGCCCTCAAAGATGTTAGTGGAGACGGAGCCACAGGGGTAGTTTTAATTTCATAAAAATTGTTTGTCGACTGTGGGAATCGAAACCAGGTTCTCAAATCCACAGACCGACTCGATACCACTGAGCCACAGACACCATAAATTGTTTATGTTTATTTAATAGTATTTAAATGAACTATTTTCATAAGACAATCTGTTAACACACGAGCCCAAATTTGGAAAATTAACCGATAAGAGCCGCTAATAAGCAGAAAGTCAAATTAAGAGAAATAAATTAGAAATTTAGATTATTAGTCTCTTGACAGATGTTACTTGGGTGTTATTAATGTCAAATGATACCGAGAAAAGAATATTTTACTTTCTGCCAGGGCCGTGAAAACAATCACTTTCAGAATTATGTAAACTGTCTAAGAATTTATTTAATATAGACAAAAAAGCAAAACCAATACTTTGTCTTTATTTAATCGCCTTTAATTGTTTTTGAAAAAACAAAGAATCGTTAAGGAAGGACCCAAATGCTCACATAAAGTGCCATTTAATCTAACTCAGCTCTAATACTTTCCAAGATCCCAATGGTTGCAAATACGGCGGTGTGGATAGCATTAGGACATCCGAAGGTCCTAAGTTCGAATCTTACTTAAGCTTATGAACTACCACACTGCGTTTTGAAGAGTCCCTGTACTGTAAATGGGATGCAGTTCCTGTTGTACCCAGTAGCATAAATAAATAAATTTATTTTGCCAATATTTCTACTTCGTTCGTTACGTTCACAAGTTAATCTTTTCTTTTAGATACGTTTTAACAAAAAGTTTCATTTCACTTGTAGAAGCAAATAAAACAATTTACCGACCAAAATAAAAGAAGTTATACATAAGTTAAACTGAACGGCATAGATATTATCTTTTAAATTGCTTGAAGCAATCTGAATATCGTCCTTGGCGCGTTCGAAGAAAACGAAAAACAAATTCATCGTTTTATTTGTATTAACATAACAATACCTCGTACACCTACTTGATACTTCTTTGATACTTGAACTTTTAATTATCTCAGTAGCGGATATTTCATTTTAATATTAAACTTCTAGGCTATATTAAGACACAGAAATGTTGTTCAAATATTAATAAATGAATTACGTTACCTTGGAATACTTTTTTTAAGTTGATATTTGCAATTAACTAATGTATAACTAAGGAATGTGATAGTAAATACTTCAGTATTTTTTAGTGGTGCTCAATTGTAGATGAGCAAAAAAATGTATCCGTAATAGAATTTAGAATAGTAAGTTGACTTTTTTATCGTGTTTCGTATCGTTTAATATATAACTGTTGTGGATTGTGGCATCATCACTGACATTAATAGCAAAAATATAAATGCGTACGAGTGATTTAAATTCCACTTTAAGCTGTAATAGGAATTAATTTCCTGTTGCAAATGAATAAAAAAAATAATAATTATTCAAATATTTAGCACACATGAATAAATTAATAATAAAAATATTTGGGCTATTTTGTAAATAGTTTTATGGAACTATTTATAAATTTATTTTTATTACTCAGCTTCCTGATTTTGAAACGTCAGTTATATTATCTATAGTAACTTTCAGTAAATAAATTTTATTAGCTTACTATGACGAATATGGGGTGATGACTCAGTGGTATCAAGTCGGCCTGTGGATCCTAAGAACCCTGGTTCGATCCCCACAGCCGACAAAACATTTTCACCAATTTAAAATTACCCCTTGGCTAGCTCAGTGGTATGAAGTCGGCCAGTGGATCCTGAGAACCCTGGTTCGATTCCCACAGGTGACAAGCAATTTTCATAATTTCAAAAACTACCCCTGTGGCTCCTCCACCACTAATATCTTTGGGGGCCGTGATTTGACGACTGGTAACCGCACTTCACGCACAAAATATGTCACTTACCGAGATCTGCTTCGGCAGAGTGCCACACCTAGTAGTGGGTAGAAGGCGTGATGATATATATATATATATATATATATTTTTTTTATTTATATTTAAAATTACCCTGTGGCTTCCCCTCCACTAACATCTTTGGGGGCCATGATTTGATGGCTGGTAACCGCACTTCATGCGCATAAATATATTACTTACTGAGACCTGCTTCGGCAGAGTGCCACACCTAGTAATGGGTAAAAAGCGTGATGATATATTTATTTATTTATTTTTACTATGACGAATTACTTGCTTAATAGAACAAAAGGCTAAACTCCAGTATATCCTCTTGCCGAGTACAGTAGTTTGCATTCGCTAGATTAGAAATTTTACATGATATACAATCCATTCCAAAACAGTGGATAATCCTAGGCCTATAATAAGCTTGTTTAATGGTTACTGAAAGGTAGTATGTTTCAAAATAAGTATGAATGTGGAAAGTGTGGTGAACAAATTATATAAAACAAGTCGTTGTAGTGATGGTTTTGTGCGGAAGATAGGTCAGGTTCGGTTAGGTTTGATTATGTTGTTTTAGAGTCACTGGAAACATACAGTGCCATCTTTTGGTAAAATATCAAAATAAGGCAAGACGGTATACTGGAGTTTTACCAAATATAGTTTTTTTTTTATTAGTTAAATAAAATATGCTAGAATTTAAATACTCGTGTCACATACTGACACACTAAACATTTTTATTTGACACTGACACTTTTTGTACTATGAAAGTGAATTGATTTGTACTGTGTTATGCAAATTAGATTCTTTGTTTTCCAATTGTTTTCATTCTCTACATTTGAAGTCAAGATACCTATATATAAATCACTACATTACCTATGGTAAAAGTTATATTTGAGTTCTAAGTGGAACAATATGTCATTTCAATTCTTGGTATGATAACCTTGTTATGTAAGACATGTTTTTCTGAAAACTACGAATGAAATTATAATTTTGAACAGAAAATAATCAAATAATAATGTCATATTCGAGTGGATGAAAAAAGTTATATTTAAATGATCGTATCTTTTAATGTTGATATTTGTTATTCCTTTTGTCGCTTTCAAGTTTCACCTAATTACGTATTCTATGTACAATATTATGAAATTTAACAAACAAATGTTAAATACCTTATTTGTCTTCCATTTTGTCGTAGATTCCATTGATATGGCACTATCACAAACACAACACTTACAGAAAATCACATATAAAACTGTCCACAGTTAACCTGTACTATCACACTGCTGGTACTGACCGAAAAATTCCAAGTTCTACGAACGCGCAAGTCTAAGCATTGTTCGTTAATTAATTTGAAGTATAGTTACCTATATAAATATTTAGTAAAAATCTCTATTGAGTATTATTGGCGCGATATTATGAATACAAATTTTATTTAAATAGATACTTGTCTTCATTTTTCTGCTCTCAAAATTTCCTCATTTATTTTAGACAAAAACTAAAGCTAAATTATCTATATAACTTACAATACAATTTCTACATAAGATTAAATTTTTAGATATAAAAATGGTTGCCAGGCCTAAATATATGAATGGTCGATTGATCAAGGAATCAATTGAAATTTGCAAGAAAAAGAACAACATAAATGAATAACTGTGATGGCAGTGAATTGAATAAAACTTGGTTATCGTTGATCAAGAAATTATAATTGTTTACTCGTTACTTGTTACATAGTTACTTATTTAAGCTACATTCACAAATTGAAATTAGTTTTTGTTTTATGTTTTCCATTTTCGTTTTAGTAACCTTATAGACAAGTTATCTTATGCAACCATTCACAAATCAGTATTTAGTTTTGGTTTTAGCACAAAAGTTTGCAAACTACAAACTTATGTTTTAGTTTTACGTTTTATACTTAGGAATAGACCAATAGGACGAAGCGTAGAATGATGTAGTGATATACAGGCTGTTAAAAAAGTTCCGGGACGGTGAAATATCTCGAGAAAAACACATCGAATCAAGAAACCAAAAAACACGTGTTTTATATTTTGCAAAAAAAAGGCTTGTGGCTACTTGTGATTATGTTGATTTTTTTATTTGATTCAATGTTTATTTCTTGTGATATTAGACCGTTTTTTACTTTTCTTTCAGAATCATGTCAAAACTCATTTTTGCGTTTAGAGCGCCATCTATTCCGAATTGGAAAAAAATTCTATTAGCTGTCAGACTCCTGACATAACATATTTGTATTTATTAGAATTGTCAAATAGCATTTCCGCCTTTATTTGACGTTGTGCCAACTGTCGAATAAAAAGATCTCTGGAATTGTATTGCCAACTATAACAATTCCTTTTGATCACCCTGTATAAAGAGTATATATTTTATATTTAAAATCCGTTTATAAATTATATAATTAAAAAAGGTATTAAAATTTAAAAAATTGTATAAAATTTTCGTCTAACAATATTATACAACAAAAGTGGAGAGAAAAGGTAGAGTAGAAGGTTAGTTTATAAAAATAAAATTGTTGTCGCAGACATTAAAAAGTTTCAAACAATGAAAGTATTTATAAAAGATTGGAAATATTTTGGTAGATTTTCAAGTTAAATTCGACATTTACCATCTTAAATACCATCCATATCGCCCACAATCGCCCGTATGATTAAGAAGATGTTATAATCAAAATGTCAGAGTAAAAGAGCAAAGCCATCGAATACATTTTCATCTGATTGGCAGCGTAGACGTGGCGAAATCAAGCTACACTGCCTCAAATACTACATGAAAGTATTTAATAAATAATAAAAGTTCATGTAAGTAACATTTAATTCGAAGGTAAAGCGCTATTAGAGACTATTAGCAGTGTCATTTCATAAACAAATATTTCTCGTTGTTGCCATCATGTACCGCAATTAATATTTCTGCGCTGCATGGCTGCTCTTTTCATTAAGTGACCTTAATAACAGAAGAAATTAATGCTTTGTGCAGAAGTAACAGCAGGTTGGCGAGTTTGCGAATCTATTTCTGTTACAGTTTGATTTATTTTTAGCACCGTTGTGCTAATGCTACTAATTTATATTTGTGGTAATTGAGATAAGAAATACGTCATAATTTGCCGTCATTAGCTAACACGAATAAAACAATTTTGACATCGTCTTATTTTAGCATTTTTACATATTTTTTTTGTCAAAAAAAGAAGATTAAGTGGTTTTATTATTCATAAATTGTATGTTGTACATATAATTGTTATCCGTATCGTATCTCATCTACATTTCTAGACATTTTTAACACAAGTACCCGGAATAATTTATAAAAATATTTTATTTATTCATGGAATGAGATGTTAAAAATTAAAATTATAGTAATTCTACCTAATTCGTAAAACATCTACATTTCAAGAGGTTATTAGTTGAACAAGAGGTTATTAGTTGAACAATAAATTAGTAAAAAGTCTTATTACTTTAAAAAATGAGATTAGTTTAATTAATTAATATAATTGTAGTTGTCTAGCTTTGTGGTATGAAGTCGACTTGTGGATCATGATAACCCTGGTTCGATTCCCACAGGCGACAAACAATTTTCATAATTTCAAAAGCTACCCCTGTGCCTCCTCCACCACTAACATCTTTGGGAGCCGTGATTTGACGACTGGTATCCGCACTTCACGCGAAAAATATATCACTTACCGAGATCTGTTTCGGCAGAGTGCCACACCCAGTAATGGGTAGAAGGTGTGATGATATATTTATTTATTTATTTAATTGTAATTGTGTGTTTAAAAGACTGGCCGTGTAGAGCGCTACATTTACAGATATAAAGATAACATACTTTTTATCGTAAAATACAATTACCAGCCGTGAAATCACAGTACCCACAAATATTAAGAAGAAGATAAATCACTAGAGTGATTTTTATGCGCTTATTGCTTATTTGTATATACCTAAGCTATGAAATTAGGATCTAACGTACTGAACAATGAACTTATTTGCTGAGACAGATGGTATTCTGCGAACGTTAAACATTTTACAAATGACGAGAAATAGACACTTTTTTTATGAAACTAAATTTTGTACATTAAAAAACTACAAAATTTATTAGAAAAAATAATTTTAAAATTGTTTTATATTAACAAATATGATTCTGTAACCATGTTTTTAATAAATATTTGACATTCCAGCAGTTTTAGCGGACTTTGTCAATAATGGCGGCTGATAAAATCTTTTAACAGCCGTCGGTTATAGCAACGTAAAATACAAATAATAATAATTATTATTATTTCGTGGATAGAATCGCGTAAAGTTGCATATAAAAGTATAAAGATTTAGTAAATCAAGGATTTTAAAATAAGAATGCGCTCATTAGCTAAAATACTACGACAAAGGTATGTTTGAAAATGAACCAATTCATTACCGAGTTTATACGGGGTATATGGGATCCTAAGAATCCTGGTTCGATCCCCACAGCCGATATACATTTTCACCAATTTAAAATTACCCCTGTGGCTCCCCTACCACTAACATCTTTGGGGGGGGGGGGCGTGATTTGATGGCTGGTATCCGCACTTCACGCGCATAAATATATCACTTACTGAGATCTGCTTCGGCAGAGTGCCACACCCAGTAATAAGTAAAAGGCGTGATGATATATTTATTTATTTATTTAGGTATAATTTTCTACTAACCTAATAATTTAGTACTTCAAAAATAAATCAAAATGATTGATAATCCAATTTACGCAATAAAACTATAATTAACTAATATTATACTAAAAAAAAACAAATTCATGCAATGAAAAATCTGCTCTACTTGTATTGAAAGAACTTATATACTTAAATTTGTATCTAAAAGTTAAGCGATAAATGAAACATACTAAAACTACGACTAACGACAACACAGAACTACATTCTATATAAATTAATTTAAAAAAAAAACTGCTAGCAAACAAAAAATAAAAGAAAAACAAAGAAATACAAATGACAACAATGGTAAACTTTTCAATGTACGAAACAAGTTTGTTTTAACTTGAGTTAAAAAGAGAGTTAATTAGCATGAAATTTAGTTTATTTATTTAATCTATATAATTTGAAACAGAGTTATAGATAATATTAAAAACGGTGTTAGTGCTAACTCGTTTTGTGAATCTGCCTGATTAAGACCAATTGAAAGTGAACCTTTGCCTCAAGATTGACACATCGCTATCAACGTCATCTCTTAGTAGTTAAACATTCCAATAGGTGACCATCAATTGCAATATACTTACATGAACATAAATAAGCAATTGCATCATATAAAAGTATGAAACCAATTTTATTCTTGTTCTGTGAAAAACCTTTTTTATTAATATATTTGTCATTAAACAGTAGAGCAAAATTTATTGCAATTTTCTTTAATATTATGACGCAATATTTACAATTTTAGCGCTGAACAAAATGTCAAAATTATCTTGAAACGTCATAAATTAACAAAAATATTGTTGTAGAAATTTACAGGAAATGAGAAACATATTATTATATCTCATCATAAATAATTGCGCTTATACAACAATAATCTCGTTCAAATTTCTTCGAAAACAAAAATTTTCTACGAAATAAACTCTTCAAAAATTCTAACAATCTTATCAAGAACACGAGTAAATTTCTGTGTCAGTTGGAAACAAAACAATAGCGTTGTTGGTATTCGCATCTTGTCGCCCTTCGCAAGGCCGAAGAAGTGAAAGGAGTTTACGGCATAAATGCGAACACTCGCTCGACTTGTGGACATTTACAAGGGGTGGGAGGAGGGGAAAGTAACAAAAACGAATCGTATGGAAACCACTAATATTGAGAAGTAATCGCTCCCGATTACAAGGACACTGTCGCCCACTGATTCAATCATTGACTTGAATACTAAGATTCTGTGATTGATTAATTTAATTGACGGCATCGAGCGCTTAACAAACATTTTCCGTTTTTTTTTAAGTCTTGTGTCATACGCATTTCTTAAACTTCTTTGTTCTATTATTTGCGTGATCAGCATATTATCAGTAAATTATATATTTTTGCGAATAAACTAAATTGCTGTTGCCAGTCAATTAATCACGACCTCCAAAATATTTTCTGAGGGAGAACAACATGAGAAATTTTAATGTGGTCAAAATCAAGGCGTCAGATTCAGGTTCTTTATTTCACAGTCTGATATGTTACTATTAACCCAGGACTGCGGAATCGGTAATAAAATATTTAACTCGTTAACTCCGATGTAGACAAAATTTTAGTTATTCGACTCCAAAACAATTTAATTCTACCATATTTTTTTATGGCGTGCGTAATAAAAAAGGGAAAAATATATACTGGGTGTATCATGAAAAAATTATTTTAGATAAAAATGCTTCAAATAAAAGTTGTAGAGCTTAAACTTTTGCATCTAAATCAATAAATTAAGGGCCAGTTTTTCAATCATCGATTAATGTTAATAATAATGGAAACTATGGTTACTATTATTATTTAATCATGATTAACATTAATCGAAAGTAAACCGGTGATTGAAAAACTGACCCTAAATTCATTTTCTGTTTTGTACTGGCAAAAAATAAAGATAAAAATTTACAAAATTATAATTTATTTAGCGTTAACCATAGAATTAAAACAAAATAACTAACAAATACATTAATGGCCGGTTTCATCAACAAAAATTAAGTTTTAAACATGGTTTAAATAAATAAAAGCAAATCGAATGTATGACAGCAATGTCACTTATTCAATTTGACATGTAATTTTGATTTGCTTTTATTTATTTAATCAACGTTTAAATTTTAACATTTGTTGGTGAAACCGGCCATAAGTTTTTCTGTCAAACAATCCCCTGAAGAATGCCATTGAATTATTTGAAATGTTTCTTCATGTCAATAATTTTTTATAAATTTATAATGTCAAATTGTCAAACAGATCAACAATTTCATTTTACACAACGCAAAACTTCAAGGTGTCAAAATATTTGCCATTATAAAGTCGCGCATTTGTTGGTTATTTTTTTTTTTAGTTCCTACTATTAAATTGAAATTTTGTAAATATTCTTATTTGCTGCCGTTACAAAACACAGAAAATAAATTTAGTTTACAGATTTTTGTTTTTACTTAATGTAGCTGTAAAATATTAATATTGAAATGTATAGTGGTCATTTGTCTGTTTTTAAGTAAATAAATTATATATTTATTTTTATTTACTTTATAAAAACATTTAACAACAAGATCTTTAAGAATAGGCGTATTTCATTTGCCATTTGGATCAGATCTAACTTACATTTACTGAACCAAATCGCTTATTCATTTGGCTGGATTACTTCACAGACTTTATTTCCAGTACTAGAATTACTCTTTTTAATTTATTTTGAAGTAATTCACCCCAATAAATACATCAGTTTGCTTAATTCAGTTCATTTCGTCATTTTGTCAAATTTATCTGAACTGGTTTAAAAATGCACCAATACAGCTAATATAATTTATGTATCTTATTTATATAAAAAAGCTATAGTTTATTCTTTATAATGTCAATTAATCAAACTGATTTTATTATGAAAGGTAAGTATGCAATCCAATTAAATTTTTCAAATGGATTAAAGAACAGTTAATAAATGATTTACCGTAAGATTAACGTCATATTTTCAACTGTAAAAAGTATCTAGTTACTTTGGTTACATGAAGGATCGATGTGGTTACCTATTTTTATTGTTATTTATTTTCGGTATCACTTTCAATGCTATACATACATATATTATGTTTTCAGGTAGGTAACTGGAACCGAAGTCAGGGCCGACTGTCTTTAAATACAAATAATATTACTTAATACTGTTTTTTTGCTCACTCTTAATCTATTTTCATAGAATCTGGTTTCAAAGCAAAAAATTAATCTCACTCCTACTAACAATTTATGTCGTGCGTCAGTTTTTACAGTCAAACCGGATTTTTAAGTCATTACGTTTTTTACGACATTTATTATTCCAGTTTCAGTTGTTGCATTCGTGGCGAAATGTTGAATTCCTTTTAAGAAAATGGTTTTATTGGGTAACTGGTATTTACAAAAAACATTAAAAATTAAATTAAAAAATTTAAACTGTACCGCGCGTTTCTTTGATTCTGAAAGATTTATCATAAATAATAAAATTTTAATTAAACCACTCCAGTCACTTATTTACTTGTTATCACAATCAAATATAATATTTATTTTATTTAAATTTTATTTGAGTAAGTTTTGAATTATTAAAATATATTCAGTTGGTAAGATGTGAAAATACTTGATTTTGTAGTTCTTGATTACATAGTTTAAATACATGGTGAAGACTACCGCACTTAAAAACAGATAACAAACATAACCTATCTTTACAAAATAAAGTAAAGTAAAATAGTGTAACTATTATAATATAAACAGGGTTTAAATACTTCCGAAAAAAAAAATTAAAATAAATATATCATCACGCCTTCTACCCATTACTGGATGTGGCACTCTGCCGAAGCAGATCTCGGTAAGTGATATATTTTGCGCTTGAACTGCGGTTACTAGTCGTAAAATCACGGCCCCCAAAGATGTTAGTGGTGGAGGAGCCACAGGGGTAGTTTTTGAAATTATGAAAAATGTTTGTTGCCTGTGGGAATCGAACCAGGGTTCTCAGGATCCCCAGGCCGACTTCATACCACTGAGCTAGAATATATATTATATTACGTATTGATAATAGAACAAAAAGGATTTTTTTTCACAGTTCTTAAAATTTAGAACATGGTTCCTAAAGTGTACATATTTAGTACCACTGGCTGATCTGATGCTGTATATAAATAAATTGACTATTCTAGTGTTTATAATTTAATTAGAAATAACTATCAAACCAGTGTTACTAAATCTGTTTATTTAGGTAAACTGCTAATTTTTGGAAATATTGAATACAAAAATCTTTTTGTTCGGAGTAGTACGTCATTTAATATCGAATTTCAAAAACCTATCTGATTTTTTGGGAAAATGTTATTTATAAACTATTTTTATAGATAGCGTTGAGAAACAATGTATAGTATGATTTTGAAAGTTCTGTCATGGCCAACTTCATTGAATTGCGCTATGCTTATTATGGCCGTTTCATTGTAACATCCTTAAAATACTGTTATCGACATGAGAGTATGCCAAGCTCAAAAATGTGAAATGATTGCAGGACCTCTATAAAGCGGCACTGTGATTAGAAATATTTTACTATTAGCGTTATACGTAATACATGAACCGCTCTTCCGACAAATACTAACTGTAATAGACCAGTGGAATAAATACAATTTCACAGTGACGTGATAAAGTGAATTACTCTCCCTTACCCCTTTGGCATTTTCTCTTGGCAACGACTGTACATAATACTAAAAATAAAGTAATTCATTTGGTTTATATCTTTTTAAATATCAAATTAATATACGTCAACACAATATTAATATTCGCTATAACTTTTGACGTTTACAAATTTAACTTAATTAGGTATCTATTGTATGTACATGTAAAATGAAATTCAAAGTAAATACCTTATTTATCTTCTATTTCATTATAGATTCCATTGATCTGGCACTGTCACAAGCACAAAAAATTACAAAAAAAATACATTAAACATCATTTAACACTGTCCACAGTTCAACACTACACTGTTGATACTGACGAAAATATTCCAACATTTACGAACGCGCAAGTCGAAACATTGTTCTTTAATTAATTCGAAATATTAGGTACCTACACAGATATTTAGTAAAAATTCCTTTTGAATTATATTGGCGCTATAATATGAATATAAAATTTGAGTCAATACTTGTATTAGTTATCTTTATATATTTTTAAAATTTCATCTAGCCAGATTATAAAAAAATTAAATTAATGTTTTATGACACTTTTTACCCATTACTAGGTGTGGTAGATCTCGGTAAATGATATATTTATGCGCGTGAAGTGTTGTTACTAGCTGTCAAATCTTGGCCCCCAAAGATATTATTGGAGGAGGGCAGTGGCGTACCTAGATCTTTTGCCGCTCAGAGCTGTCTCCAATTTGCCGCCCTTTCTAAGTCAATCAAATGGTGTTTTTTATAAATTAAAAAATAAATATATCATCAGAACTTTTACCCATTACTGGGTGTGGCACTCTGCCGAAGCAGATCTCGGTAAGTGATATATTTATGTACGTGAAGTGCGATTACCAGCCGTCAAATCACGGTCCCCAAAGATGTTAGTGGTGGGAGAGCCACAGGGGTAATTTTAATTTGTCGGCTGTGGGAATCGAACCGGGGACCTCAGGATCCACAGGCCAACTCGAAATCACTGAGCCATTACCCCATTAAATAAAATAATATAAATATATCATCACGCTTTCTACCCATTACTGGGTATGGCACTCTGCCGAAGCAGATCTCGGTAAGTGATATATTTTGCGCGTGAAGTGTGGTTACCAGTCGTCAAATCACGCCCTGAAGATGTTAGTGGTGGAGGAGCCACAGGGGTAGATTTTGAAATTATGAAAATTGTTTGTCGCCTGTGGGAATCGAACCAGGGTTCTCAGGATCCACAGGTCGACTTCATACCACTGAGCTAGTCACCCCATTAAATTAATAAACATAAATAAATAATTGTAATTGAGACAAACTATAGGTGGGGAACTTTTTTACCATTGGATGGCATATTTAAATTAGGCAGTAATAAAGGAATTTTTCGAGATAATATTTTGAACCCTACATTGACTTGACGATGAAGAAAAATATTCGAAATCATATAGTAATTCATAATTCGTAGAAATCGAATAGTAAACTTTTGAAGTGAACAAGTTGTTTTTTTACAACTAAATTTGAATATAAAAAATGCCGCCCCAAAATACGTGACGCCTGATGCGAACCGCACCCACCGCCTCCTCCTAGGTATGCCACTGGATGAGGGTAATATGAATGCGATAAAAATTATTTGTGAATCAAATCCTGATTCTGAAATCCACAGCCCGATTTGATACCATTGAGCCACATACCTCATAAATGTATCTATTTGAAATAAATTTTGAATAAATCTAACTTCTTTTCTTTGTCTAAGGGCCAGTTTTTCCATCTCTGGATAAAGTTCCCTATAACTATCAACAGGACAATTGATAAAATATCGCTTCAGAAAATGACAGTCAGTATAATTATTACCATTTGTGTTATGATTTCGATGTGATATTTTTTTATTTATCCCGCTGATAGTTATTGGAATCTTTATTCGGAGATGCAAAAACAGGTTTTAAGGTTGTTAAATTATTTTATAAAAAAATATTTCAAATTAAATTTGTCGAAAACCAAATTATAAACTAGTTTAGATGTTGGTTGGAAAAAATAATAATAATCAGTTGTACTCCCTTGTGTTTGTATTACTTAATTAAGTCAAAACAGGGATTTACGAGAAGGTTTCGTGACTAAGGGTTGGTCCCATTTTTAAGTCGATAAAAAAAATACAACTGTTTATAGAAACAATAAAATACAACTTTTTTTTTTATTGTAAATTTTTATCGTTAATAAAACAGCATTTTTTTAAAACAAGTGGTGACATCACCATTGTTAAAGGTAGGATTTTACAAAAAATAAATAGTCAATATGGGGTAATGGCTCAGTGGTATCAAGTCTGGTTGGATCCCCACAGCCGACAAACCATTTTCACCAATTTAAATATACCCCTGTGGTGGGGGCACCACTAACATCTTTGGAGGTCGTGATTTGACGGCTGGTAACCGCACTTCACATGCATAAATATATCATTTACCGAGATCTGCTTCGGCAGAGTGCCACACCCAGTAATGAGTAAAAGGCGTGATGATATATTTATTTATTTATTTTATTTTAAATAGTCAACTATATTTTGAAGAATTTTTTGCCAAAAGAATTCACCAAGTATTAACAACACCAGCAAGCAAATAAAATTGATTACCTTTAATTATCGTTTCTATTAACGATCATTATATTTGCAAAAGTCAGGAGCAGTTTGCTTTGACTTACGTATTTTAGCAATTAAAGTGACGAAATCAAAAAGTGTTTTAATGAAATATTTTTTCACGTGTAACTGAAATTATTGGCCATTTATGATTTATAGACATTCTGAAATTCAAGGATACACGAGTTACTTTTTGCAAAGATTTAACCCAATTACTCTCGGCGCCTATGTACAACCGAGTGCAGAGAAAGATCTCAACTCACATATCTAGCAAGGTTAGGACGAGTTTTTTGCAAGGGCCAATTAAAATCGGTGTCCAATTGCAGTCCTTGTAGTGGCAACACTGAACAGTACTTTTCCTGTAATTTACGAACGAGGAGACGAATGTTGTTAGCATATTTTGTGCATTTTTCCATAAAATCAAATTTGTTTTTTAGTGAATAACCTCGACCTTTCATGAATGTCACAAAAATACATTAAAATTTTGACATTTGTGTTTTTAGGATATGCATTCTTTGGCAGGGTGTGAGTAACGGTATTTTATTATTTCTTTATTTCACCTTTTTGTTTGCTAGTCAATGTACTTTCTAGTATAGTCGCATAACGTTGAAAATTTCGTCATGTGAATGGATATATTCTAATTATTACTCTTGATATGCAAATTTGCGCGGAAATGTACTAATCAAACACAGCTATATTTATATCACATTCAGATATAGTTCATTGTTGCAAAACACATTTTTCGCATTTAAAATATTCAAAAGATCTTGAACATTTCTATTATTCATATTTTCCGCCGCCTAAGGTCCCTGGTTCGATTCCCACAGGCGACAAATTTTCATAATTTGAAAAAGCTATCCCTGTGGCTCCTCCACCACTAACATGTTTGGGGGCCGTGATTTGACGACTGGTAACCGCACTTCACGCGCAAAATATATCACTTACCGAGATCTGCTTTAGCAGAGTGCCACACCCAGTAATGGGTAGAAGGCGTGATGATATATTTTATTTTTATTTTTTTTTTAAATTTTTCAAAATTATTTTGATATATATTTAAAATTGATCCAAAATAATTATTAATATTAAATAAAGGGCTTCAGGAATCCTATATGATTTAAAAAATATTATTTATGAAAATTTTAGTTTACGTCTGTGCCATTTATTATTAGTATTTTTATAAATAATAATTATATTTAAAAAAATTTATCCACAACTCATATATAATAAAGACATTACTACTTTGATTTCAGTTGAATTATATGGCTCATAAAACACTAGTGTTTTATATTCCTTAAAACACTGTAAACAACTTGTTACTTAGCAACCACTTCATGATCTACCGTATTTTGAGAAACTATATATAACTGAATCAACATCAAACGTTACGACCAATCTTTTTATACCAGTAATTATGAGTTGTGAATAAAATTTTATATTAAACTTGTGTTTTATTGGTATATAAAACACTTATATATTAAAGAACTATTATTTATCAAAGTTGTTATGCTACATTTATTTCTAAATCTAATTTACATGTTATTTTTTATTATTTTTTGTAATTATTGTATTTTTTGTTTAGATTTACTTGGTGAAGTAATAGTATAGTAGTATACTACAGAATAAGTCAGGAAAGTGATATTCTATTTGACGAATCGGTTGTTTGAAATATGAGGCCGCAGGACAAGTATTTTAATCCGCTGAGTCCAGTAAAAACACTTTCCTGACGTATTATTTATAATATTTTTTCTGAAACCGTTTAATTTAATCAACATTTAATTACAAATAATTCAAATGTTTAAATTTTTTGATATGAATTTAGTGACAGCAGACTACGTATCCCAGATTACAACAAAAATAACAGTCAGGTAAAATCTTTACCAGACTGTTTTGTACTTTGTATCAGACTGTTATTTTTGTTGTAGCCTTGGATACGTATTTTACTTGATTGTTTTTGTAAAAAGCTACTTTCCATACTAAAATTGGTCAGGAAAGTAGGCACTTTCTTACCGGTTTCAAAAAAATAAATAAATAATAACATAATATTTTCACCATTCAACTAGTAAACATCTTCATTTAAAATATTTTTGTTCTCTTCTTGAATAAAGTTGTTGTTTAAATTGTGTGTGTTTATATTTATATAAACATATTTAGATCTCGGTAAGTGATATATTTTTGCGCGTGAAATGCGATTACCAGTCGTCAAATCACGGCTCCTAAAGATGTTAGTGAAGGGGGAGCCACAGGAGTAGTATTAATGTGGTGAAAATGTTTGTCGTCAGTGGGAATCGAACCAGGGTTCTCAGGATCCACAGGCCGATACGATAACCACTGTGCCACCTACTCCATAAAAAAAAAACATATTTACAACATAAAAATTAAACAATTTTGACAGGAACATATATCAATAAATTTGTACTCATTGAATGCAGTTTTTAATTCTGAACATGTTTTGTATTTACACTTTTGTTCTATAATTAATAGGGAAGAAACTATCGCTAAATGAAAATAAGTTTATGATATATGTTTAAGAGTATATCATCAGGTGGTTTATTTATATTTATGACTCATTTTCGATTTAAAATATCAATAATAGATATGTAAATAAGCGAAACATATATATATCTTCACGTAGCGAATTCCCTTTAACCACAAATGCATTTACGCCACTTTCATTATTAATTATTCAACTCATTCATATATCTCATATTTTTACAGCATACTCAGTTATGTATACACAGACTGTGGTTTTCTTCTGCAACCACAATAATATTTTTATTTACAGAACGCAGTGTTGACAAACCACAAAATGTAAAACCGACTGTCTGTTGACACGCGTCCGTATTGTACAAACAAAGTGCTGTAAAGTCACAGTTCATATTTCTCACTCTCTTCATCTCTCCCGGAGAGTAGATGTGGATTCCAACCCGGAATATTAACGTTCACAAACGGTGGATATGTATGCATGCGCACGCGATTGCTTCTTCTTTATGAAGTAATAAAATGAAATTGTTTGTGGAACATACTTTCATTCAACAGCATAAATTTGTTTTATTACTTCATGAAGTAAAATATGCGGTTACTATAAACAAATAAGTTCAATTGAAACAGTTAATTTTATGGAGTTGGTATATTTGTAACTCCTTTAAGAGAAATTTATGCATTCTTATTGTGCGTTGACAGGGCCGGATTTACAGCTTGCGGGGCCCCCAAGCACGAGGTAGGGATGGGGCCCCTATCTCTACTTTAAAAAAATTTATCAAGCAAAAAAAAAGGTCTTTTATAGTTTACTATCATGATTATGCTATAATTTCTGTTTATTTTATTAAGGGATTAGGGGGGGGGGGGGTATTAATAATTAAGTATAATTAATATTTACGTTTTATTTATTTATTGATTGTATTGAATTCAGGTTGATTGGGGGCCCTCTTGGGTTGGGGGCCACAAGTACTTGCTTATTCCGCTTGCACGTAAATCCGGCTCTGTGCGTTGATCTTTATTCTTAAATAAAATAAAGAAATAAATATATCATCACGCCTTCTACCCATTACTGGGTGTGGCACTCTGCTAAAGCAGATCTCGGTAAGTGATATATTTTGCGCGTGAAGTGCGGTTACCAGTCGTCAAATCACGGCCCCCAAACATGTTAGTGGTGGAGGAGCCACAGGGATAGCTTTTTCAAATTATGAAAATTTGTCGCCTGTGGGAATCGAACCAGGGACCTCAGGATCCACAGGCCGACTTCATACCACTGTGCTAGCCATCCCATAATGGGATCTTTATTCTTAATTTAATATTATGTCGTCTTTGATCAACACATTTAGGATCAAGAATATTCGTACCAATCTTACCTACCGTCAAACATTTCTAAATTAGTTTGCAGAAAATTTGTTCAAATAAATATAGAGAATGTATTTTTGTATGACCAATTGCACCGTTTGCACTGAAATTTTAAGGATTGCTTAAATTAAAAAATATCGAGCATCGAATTGAATCAGTGGCGTACCTAGAAAGGAGCGGTGGGTGTGGTCCACACCGGGCGGCACATATTTTGGTGCGGCATTTTTTGTATTTAGTTTTAGTTGCAAAAAACAACTTGTTCACTTCATAAGTTTACTATTCGATTTCTACGAATTATGAATTACTAATTTCTAATATTTTTCTTCATCGTCAAGTCAATGTAGGGTTGAAAATATTTTCTCGAAAAATTCCTTTATTACTGCCTAATTTAAATATGGCCATCCAGTAAAAAAGTTCCCCACCTATAGTTTGTCTCAATTACAATTATTTATTTATGTTTATAAATTTAATGGGGTAAAGGCTCAGTGGTTTCGAATTGGCCTGAGGACCCCGGTTCGAGTCCCACAGCCGACAAACAATTTTCATCAAATTAAAATTACTCATGTGGCTCCCCTACCACTAACATCTTTGGAGGCCGTGATTTGACGGCTGGTAACCGCACTTCACATACATAAATATATCACGTACCTAGATCTGCTTTGACAGAGCGCCACACCCAGTAATGGGTAAAAGTCGAGATGATGTATTTATTCTTTTAATTTATAAAAACCATCATTTGATTGACTTAGAAAGGGCGGCAAATTGGACACCGCCCTGGGCGGCAAACGTTCTAGGTACGCCACTAAATTGAATACTGGATATCAATTTTAAGTTGACAGTTTATTTCGATACGATATTGTTCATTTAGCAAAATATTAAAATTTAAGAAACATCGATGAAACTGGTCACTAAAATATTTATATCTAAAATAATTAGAAACCTTTGATATTTTAATCTTTAAAATAAATTGTTTAGAACCTTACAAATATTAATTTAATAATCCATATAGCAAAGTTTAAGAATCTTGCTTGCAACGCCGATTTTTCTCAAATCATCCAGAACAAAGTTTGTTGTCTTTTTCTTGTAAACCTTTTGACACAGTTTGCTTCGCTTCATTTTAAATGAAATGAAGTGAACCAGTTTTAAAATAAAAAGAACACAGCTCACAGGTTTCACGAAGACCTATTTATTTTTTGTGGAAAATATATTGAGCTGAACGAAACAAGAACTAAAAAACAGATCATAAAAGTTTGTAGCCAGTTCAATTATGAATTTATCTGAAACTTAAAACGAAATTATATCGAAAAAGACTAAATCAAATACTGGTGTTACAAAAAAAGTAATTTTGAATTGTAAACATCATTGGTTATTGTTGTAATGAACATATTGTTGTAATCAAAAATTATTTAATTCAGTTCCTAAGTTGATTTCTTTAAGGTAATGTGCTTTGGAAATTGTCAAAAATGATTTCGTTAATATCTTGGGATATTACTACTATTATTAGGGTAAATGCCCGCCAACAAGTAAAAATATTTATATGTTGCCATTTTGACATAAAATTATTATATTTTATATATCTCAAAAAAATTCTCTTTCTACATAAAGAGCACGAGACGCCTCAGATTTTCTTAACTTTTTAACTTTTTATTTTTAAGTATTCAAATTTTCTGGTTGTAGCAAAAGACACTGGAGCAAACTGACATTAGGTAAAACCCATCGACCAAAGGACTTGGGATTTACCATGAAATTACTGTCGTGCTTATTGCTAAACAAACAAATATTGTATAAAATAATTTTTTCTATAAAATCAGATGGTCATGTGCTGTTACTTGTGTGAGTTTATTACTTATATGTGAGAACCAATAGAATTTCGAATATGTTTGTAAATGAACCAAGTCATTATCGGGTTTATATGGGGTAATGGCTCAGAGGTATTAAGTCGGCCCGTGGATCCTAAGAACCCTGGTTCGATCCTCACAGCCGACAAACATTTTCACCAATTTAAAGTTATCCCTGTGACTCCCTCACCACTAACATCTTTGGGAGCCATGATTTGATGGCACTTCACGCGAATAAATATATCACTTACCGAGATCTGCTTCGGCAGAGTGCCACACCCAATAATGGGTAAAAAGCGTGATGATATATTTATACTTATATTTATTTATTTTCAGTAGTTTAAATATTGCCATAATAGGAAAATATGATAATGATAATGGCCTGTATCCCATGAGGTTTCTTACTAGATCCAAATCTACCTCTGTCCCAAAAGTTGTTTCACCCAATAATGGGTAAAAGGCGTGATGATATATTTATATTTATTTATTTTCATTAGTTTAAATATTGCCATAATAGGAAAATATGATAATGATAATGGTTTGTATCCCATGAGGTTTCTTACTAGATCCAAGTCTACCTCTGTCCTAAAAGTTGTTCGATTTAAAAGTAAAATATTGTACGTGATAGGAACGTGTAAATTTTGAGTAAATCTCAGTGAAGAGCAATTAAGTGAAGTGTTGAGTCCCAAAACGGTAAAACAACATATTCGCACGTAACAAGAGCAGTGAACAGTTTGTCAGTTCGCATAATATATTCAACAAAAGAGCAACACTCGACGTCGACTTGGCTGTCAAAGGCGCTACATTCATTATTTAACCTGTTTGAATGATTTACGTGCAACGAACGCAGCAATAGCTTTGTAACAAGAACGTTGAGGAAATACAGGAAAACGGGTGTTAGGTGCTCTAACACAAGTCTCAATTATGCAAGCTATCAAGCTCTGCCCATTTAGATATGTCCTAATTGAAGACAAACACAATGGTGTTAACAGATTTCGTGAACCGTAAAATACACGAATTATTACCTCTGTATAATTTACTCTTCAACATCTCTATAAAATACTTTACAAATCATATAAACAAGTTTCAAACATCGCAGATATTAATTTGTTCTAGATGTTGCAAGGGCAATCTTTTCACCTGCAGATATAAAATAAAATAGAATGGGGTAATGGATGCTTCATTGTATGTCACGTGTCTGCGTTTTAACCAATCCTGTCATTATTATACTGAGAATTAAGCTCATATGATTATTCCCGGGAATAATCTTTGTGGGTGCTTTCTTGTTTGTGCCAAGCGATAGGTAGTTGTCAAATAATTATTTAAAACGGTCAACTTGTCAGGTAAATTGTGTGAAAAAAATCGATTTAGTTGTATTTTAGATACAGAAATACACCAACAAATTTTGGAAACAACTTCCAAGAATGCAGTAATAAGTAATCAATCGATATGAACCGAGTTCAAATTCTTTTTAGTTGGATAAATCGACATCAACAGCTAAGTCAAAAAATAATCTAATTAAATATAACTCGAGACTTCGATAAATTAGAAAATAATTCTCCAGTATCTTTCTCAAACTTATTGCCATTTGGCAATAGTCACGAAAGCCCATAGGGGCTTTTGTGACTATTGCCTGGCAACAAGTTTTCGAAATATCTGTGAAATTATTGTCAATTTATTCTCTCTTGTTATATTATTCACTCTCTTGTTATATTATTACTGAAAATTTATTTATTATGTCATGTCAAGATATGTGAAATAATATTATATTGATTATGACAACTCAAAAAATAAGGAATGGTTTTTTTTATTACGTCGTTAAGCTTTTTGTATCTTTTCTTGAGGCGTTCCACAAGAAATTGTTTTAACGGCCGCCTGTTTGACATCTCTAAACTAAAGGCTCATTATAACGAATTCAACAACAAAAACAAAAAAAACCTACAGAAATTTTTCATTTTTGCTTTTATATATTTTGTAGTCTGTCTAGACAATACATTTTATTTAATAATTTAAATTCTTTTTAAGAATTAAGTTTTCTCATAAATAATAGTTATAATATTAATGAGAAAATTTAATCCTTAAAAAGCATTTAAATTGTTAAATAAAATTTAATGTCTAGCCAAGACTAGAAAGGATGTAAAAACTAAATAATAAATTTCTACCACTTCGTTTTGCATTTTAACTGTTATAATATTTACTCCTGACTATTTTCTATAAAATATGGTTTCAATTAGCAATATTTGATGTAGATTTTTTAAAAACTTTATTCGGTGTTTGCGTTGTTTGTTTCATGTAAATGAAACGTTACACAATACTCGACATTCAAATAATTTATTGGAAAGCTATAATTATTTATCTTTATTTTTCAGTAACTTGCAAATAATAAACGTAAAAGTACAGCCGTATCAAATGGAAATATCTTAGTAAACTAATTGATTTAGTTTTAAAACTCAAGAACCGTTTAATTTCTTTGCATAGGCATATTTATCTCGTAGTGGAACTAATCTTTTCAGTGAAAATAAAATAATTTTCTTACGTAGAATCGTGTAAAGATATTATTTTGTTATATAAACTAAATTTTGTTTTATATGTTTATTTGTTTCTTGTAGGCAAATTAAAATCATACGATTCATTTAATCATTAATTGTTTTGCGATAATCTTTAACTTTTTATTTAAAAAATATTTAAAATAAAATACAAATTATTTCATTTTATACATCAAGAAGCATCATCCAATTAATATCTAAAACTGTTGACTCATTAAAATAATTAAGTTCATTAAAATCTTTTAATTTGTATTTTTCACAGTTTTTACAAAGAAATTTGAGAAGTAAAAAAACTGGCATAATTATTTTACAGCAAAAAAGTATACTTAGTCTGGAGACTCCAATGATTAGTTAGAAAAGATAGAACCATATTTTATTTGTTATTCACTTGTAAATATAATTTATTCAAACTGTTTATTCACTATGGAAATGAATCTTTAGAAGCTACTAACTTATAAAATTTTAACAGGTCAGCTGTCAATTCTATAAGTTAGTAAACAAGCGCGTTGCTGCAGTAATACTTATGAGATATCATTTAAAACAATTTTTCAGACGACCACGTATGAAAGTATCCATAACAACATCATACATGACTACGGAAAGTTGAAAATAACATACACTGATATGTTAGTATAACGCACACTTCTAACATATCAGGTGAAGTTCCACTGATTGACAACAGATGGCGTTACGATGAAAGAAAGTAATAATATAAATAAAAATAATTTCTATTATTATTGAAATCGATGTTTTGATAGATTTTTCAACACATTTGCACAGATAAATCTAATTAAAAAAATTAATAACTAATTATTTTCTAATATTTTAGCATTATTTAATATTTTCACATTACGCTTAATACAGTAGGTATCACCACACCTAACCTCAAATGTCAAACGCCAACGCTTACCTTCAAAAACGCATCAGCTGTCAAAGTATAATTACATTGCTCTTGTAAACTTTTTTTAGAAATATTTTGTGGTCGTCTGAAGAATAGTGTACATAACTCGCTCGAAAGTGTGATAACAGAGCTCGTGTACTTAAATCATTCGGTGCTACGCGCTTCGTTTTTCAATTTGTACACTCGCACGTTATCTTACACTTTTGATGCTTGTTATGTAGAATTGAATTATAATTTTTAATTTTGTTTACAAATTAGTAATAAATAAAATATTGTACAATACATTCAAGGTAACTGTTTTTACTGCCTGAGATGACAGGATCGCCTAATCGGCTCGCCAGTTGATTCCTCCTTTCAGCAATAAAAACTGTTTTACCATACTAGTAATGTAAAATACTATATTTATTTGTTACTTTAAGCAACAAAAAAAATCATCCTTATTACAATACAGACGGTTCTTAGCTTATAGTGTAATCCAAATTACTAGAAAGTAGCTGTATTTTATAAATGTAAGTTGAAGTCAACGAGATTTGAACTTGCGAACTGTCGTGTATGTTCTGTGTTTGTAAATATTGATGAAAACCAAAAATAAATATTTACTTATCAAAAAAAGTTACGTTTAAATAAACACACGATAAAGTAGTAATCATTGAATCTTTAGGTCAATATTTTTTTACGTTTCAGCTAACGTAAGCGAACAACAATGCGCGTTTAAAGAACAATTTCCCTTTCAAAACAGTAATCTTACACAGCCTTGACCTTACCAAACCAAAAACAAGTTTCAGCTTCAGAATAAAACAAAAACATAATTCAAACAACTTGATGAAAAAGAACTGCACATTCCACATTATTAAACCGTTCTTTGTGGGTTGTTTTTTCTATGATGTGCAGTTAAAATAAAACAGACTTGGTAACATCATTAGTTTGATGCGAACCCCTGTGTAATAACTTGGTTGCTAGGCAACGAAACCGGTTACCAATGCGTGCATATGTGGGCCGAAGTGTGTGAACCTTTGCATGTGTCAGTGCAGCATTTGTTTATGGGATTATGCACGTGTGATTGTGGTAGTGAGTGGTCACTTTGCATGGACACGTCACGTGATCAGATACAACTTCTCTTGAACTGTGAAAGTAGTTAGTTATTACAACTGAATACTAATTTGTTGAGAACGTGAGATAAAATTATTTCATCAGTATTTTTCATAAACGTTTAGTATTAATTATATTGATAAAAGCGTACACCTCTCATATATTATTTACAAAATATATAATTTTTTCGTTGATCGTTTATTAATGAGTTTCATTAATAACTCCTATTAATACATGATTATTTGTTAATAAATTATTTAGTGGATGTATTTAACACACATAATATACCATATAGGTTAGCGCTAAATTGTAGCAAAATGCTAAACTTAATTAAACGACATAATTTTGACACTTTTAGCTAAATAATATTCACGTTGCATTCCTTTAAAATGAATTTAAGGACACAAATATGAATCTAAAAATTGTAACAAAACGGACAATTCAGAATTTGGTTTTGTTTATAACTTATGATATTTCACTATCAACTCTGCTTCGAGAGATGCAGACTAATTAAGCGTTATCTTAAGTATCTTTTTAAAGTTGACTTGACAGAGTTTATATTGTTTATCAAATTTATTAGTGCATATGTTTTAGTAACTTCAGTATTCCGTAGATCATTATTGATCAAGTTTATAGTTTTTCTGAATTGTCGCGTCTGGTTATATGGAATGTGATGACATATGTGGGTACATTAATAGCTATGCATGGGTCGGATAGATTTAACCTTTGTAACTCACCCCGTCTGGGTTTTTTATGTAAACTCATGCGTGGAAACACTTATCTCGACCAACGCAATGATACCAGCCCCTTACCCTTTGTCAGAACATCCCATGGAAACAACAATAATTAATGAGTGGTAGATTGGCTTCTGTCGAGAGAAGTTGTCTCTCGTCTGGGCAAGATGTAGGTCTTGCCATGTAATTTTGTAACTGAGTAACATTAATAATAGTTTTATTCATACGTTGTTGTTGGTGCCGTTGTCGATTATTTTATCTAATTGCAATATAACTTTTGAACTTTGTAAATTTTATGCTTCATTTATATTTTGACTCAAATCAGTTCAATTTTAGTTGTACGTAAATGTACCCGCTGTTGTCATTAGATAATAGCGCACGATCGCGATTCAAATTCTTTTACAAAATGAAAAAAACCGCTCGTGCTAGCTAAACTTAAGTGAACTGAATACATCCACTGAAAACTGTTGTCAAAACTTTTGTTAGAGGTACAACTTTACTAACCGAAACTTGCATTACCTGCTTTAGTTAAAAGATGCATTTATTTTAGTCGATCGAATAATACATATTGAATATAATTGTATTAAATTTAATATGGAACAGGGAACAGTAAATTACGTGATTATTTTTATTAGTATTATTATGGCCTGCCTTCATGCAAATTTTAATTTATAATGAAATTTCATCATGAATTTTAATTTTCCCGTTTTACATAACTTAATTATATATGGTACAATACATTGGCGCACCCAGAATTTTGGCAATCCGCACATCTATTATTGCACTCTTATGCTAACGACCTTTTGCTATTGCAGTAATACTTATTAGCTATTTAAATTATGATCAAATTAAATAATTTGTAATTAAATAACCTACTGTAAATTATAGCCAGTTGCACTGTCAAAATATAAATTATTAACTTGGTTTCGATAAATAAAGTTAAATGCCAAATGGAATGAAACCGCTGTCAAACTTTCAATTTGCTTTTATTTAAACCAAGTTTAAAATTTAACTACTCGCGGTGAAGCTGGTTATATTACGGGTAGGCGATGTTGAACTTTCAATATTGATATTCGATATTGATATATCGAAATATCGGAATATCGACGATTCAATATTTTGAATTAGAGAATAAACAGTTTTAAGTACCTAATTTCGACTTGCTTTATTTAAGTATAATGTATAGAACAATATTTAATGAAAAAAGTTAGATTATGTATAACCAAATTTTTTTTACATTCCTGCAGAAATCTTGGATGAGCCATATTTCGAAAACTACAGAAGTTATTTTAATTCTGTTTACAACATTAAATTTTCCATAAATTTCTTGTTCTTATAAAATAATATTGAGTGAAAAAAATTGCACCAGATGGCAGTAAAGTAAGTTTGAAAATTTCCTGCTGGCAACTTTCAATCAGCTATATCTTCAAAACTATAAGAGATATTTAAGTGCGATTTTCAGCGTTGGATTTGTCAATATTAACTCTATATTTTAGTAGAATATCAACTAATTTAAACAAATTAAATCAGACTTATTGACCTTTTGATGTTATTAGTAAAAACTATTTCTGTTAATAATTGAGACATACCACTTGTTCAGGAATGTCGATATATCGAAATATCTAAATATCGGAATATCGATATATAGACGACATATTTTGATGCATCACTACAAACTGCGATCGAAAGGCATATGAATATACCTCGTCATATATGTACGGCATCGGGTGGTTACCAAGCAACGTGCTTTTAGATTTTAGCTGTATTCCATTTGCCACTTGGTTCATTTAAATCAGTTCAGATAAATTAGACAACATGACGAAATGAACTAAATTAAGCAAACTGATGCATTTATTGGGATGAACTATTTCAAAATAAATTAAATAAATAAAAAATAAATATATCATCACACCTTCTACCCATTACTGGGTGTAGCACTCTGCCGAAGCAAATCTCGGTAAGAGATATATTTTGCGCGTGAAGTGCAGTTACCAGTCGTCAAATCACGGCCCCCAAAGATGTTAGTGGTGGAGGAGCCACAGGGGTAGTTTTTGAAATTATGAAAATTGTTTGTCGCCTGTGGGAATCGAACCAGGGTTCTCAGGATCCACAGGCCCACTTCATACCACTGAGCTAGCCACCCCATTCAAAATAAATTAAAATGAGTAATTCTAGTACTGGAAATGAAGTCAGTGAAGTAATCCAGCGAAGTAAATAAGTGATTTGGTTCAGTAAATGTAAGTTAGATCTGATCCAAATAGGAAATGGAATACGCATTATGACAAAATTATTTCGTATTAATAGATCGAGGTTTTGTAAACTAGAGAGTGATTATTAATGAAATAAAATCAAGTTTTTTACGTTTTGCGTTATGTAAAATTTTGTTCCGTTAGTCATAAGTCATAACTTAATAACATAATTTAAAAGAAGAAAAAAGAATATGTAAATAAACTACAATTTGTAAAATGGAATGAAATATGTTCTTTTTATTTTAATCTAGTACTATAGTGGGATTTTGTCATCACGTAATTTATCTACCACAGCTAAAATATACACCTAATTGAAATTGCAAAGTTCCAGTCCAGGTGTCATTTTTTCATAACAAATAAATAGTTATTTAATTAGATCCGATGATCGATAAGTATTTGACAGGTAAATGTTATAATTACATACTACTCAAGGTTTTATAAACCGTACCATAACAAGTAAGAAATTGCGTGATGTCGCAACATAACACATTATGTGAATGTATCTTTCATCATTTCGCGAGCCGGAGCATTTCATAAATTTCATACTTTGCGCGAAGAGAGACGCCGCGTAATGAAATAATTGAAAGCGCTAGCTAATGGCGCATCGCGCTTCTCGGACGTTGTCTTATAGGTTATGTTCACTCCGGCAACCAACATGGCGACTCTGGAGACCGAGTTACGTCACTGAGAGTTACGGTGCGTAAGAAAGAGATGGGAACTTGAGTGATACGACTTAGCACCGCACTCAACCAAAACCAAAACGATTGAATATGAGTTGCTCTCGTTGCGAGATACTGAAAGCAGTGGTATTCAAACGATTACACATTTCTGCATCGCAGTTAAAATTATCATAAATGTATGAAACGTTTACTCGTATATTATAGTTGGAGATTTCATAATTCATCTAAAGGAGTCATAAAAACTTTGACATTTGATTTATTTATAAACAACTACGTAATTTTTAAATGCAAACTGAAGAAAAACTCTATTTCAATACAGTCTTCACAATATCAGAATCTTTCAAATTTAATTTCCATCATTTTCATTATTTTCTTATTTAATTATTATTCAAATGTTTCGGTAATATAAATCAATCAAAATATCCATGTATCTCTTTTTTTTTAAGATATAATTTAGATGAGGAAAGAAATCGGAAACATATTTGAGTAAAAAATCTACTATTATGCGACCATAAATCAGAAACTAAAGGAAATATAAATATGTCCTTAACGGTAATAAACTTCTGGGAATTTAATTAACTTATACTTAATATTTTTATTTTTTGACCAAAAAGGACCTTACTTTTGCCGATTTTAAAAAATGGTGGCCAATACAAATATTTGTACTTCCACGTGCTGGATTCAAAATATCCTACGTACTTATCTATTCCAGTTTTTGAGATACCTCAAGTTTTGTTCGTGCAAACAAACATTAGAAGAAAAAATGTAAAACTGGTTGAAATTTAAAAAAAAATTGAGCTGATACTTTCCTTAATAATACGTGAGAAACAAAATGATAAATTTACCTACTTTTAATTAATTATTTATTTATTTGTTACTCTGTACAAGAGGAACTTAATCCAAATGTCAGTACAAGGGGCCTACAGCTTATATTGGAATCCGAACCATTCGGACACAATCGTATTTTTTTATATATAAGTGAATTCAATGCGATTTGAACGCACGACCTCTTGCTTATTTATTAATTAATAAACAGAAGTTTTACCTCGCTTTTATCCACTGTGCTTCGATTGCTTATAATATCTAGATTATAATAGACAAAACAATAAAATGAATCGTACTTCCCTAGAAAACAACAAAAGCTAGTGAATTCGTGACTAGTGATGAAATGGGGAAATGGGGCGAACCACAAACATAAGAGACAGCGAACAATTCGCTCGTATGGCGAGGGTTCATGTCTTTAATTAATTTTATGCCTTGTATGTTCCTGGAATTTTGAGTAGTTGCTCTGTACTCGGGTATATTGGCTCTAATTTCGCCTCCATCTCCTTTAATATAACTACAGAATTCCTACTTTATTGTTCCATGCTTCTGTATCGTATGAATAGTTTTCTAATTGCATGAAAGTTTCCACCAACTGACAATGGGCTAAGTAACCCATTCAATTAGTTTGAATTTAGTGGCTATGTGTGTTAAAGAGTCATAAAATGAAGTAATTATTTTTATGATATCAAGGTGGTGTAAATTAATGAAAGAAATTTACAATTTATTTGTACAATAGCTTTCATTCATAACTGTTTTTAAATTTATTGCCGTTATTTGCTTCACCTCTTCCATAATGTTATAATCACTCTTGTATAAGTGGTTATTAAGTCATTACACATTACATCACTTTATTTTTTTTTATATCTCATTCATAAATTTTGTTCATTGCTTTCTTCAAAATGATCTTATTCAATACTTTTATTTTTAGAGTAAATTTTAGTGCCTCCATTTTTGTGCATTTATCTACAGATTCATAGGAGTCTAGAAAGTTCAGCAAAAAAAGAAAACAACAGTAATAAAGATCGTTTTCGAAGATAAGAATTTTATTACACGTGATATGCAAATGTCATTAATATACATGCTGTTTTGAAGCAATATCAACCTTAGAATTTTAAAGTTGAACATCTTTGCTGACTTTGACATTTTAGTGGTTAAATTGCAAGGTATAGAGTTGTTTTAATTTTTTTTATACATACTAAAGAAGTGAGGAAATATTCCATTAAATTTGTATGTCTGGTTTCATGAATTTTCGTAATAAAATGCTATGCATTTGCGTATTTATGAAACATAATATTCTGAAAGGTGAAATAAAATAAATATATCATCATGCCTTTTACCCATTACTGGGTGTGGCACTCTGCCGAAGCAGATCTCGGTAAGTGATATATTTATGCGCGTGAAGTGCGGTTACCAGCCGTCAAATCACGGCTCCCAATGATGTGGAGGAGCCACCGGATAAATGTTTTAAATTGGTGAAAATGTTTTGTCGGCTGTGGGGATCTTAGGATCCGTAGGCCGACTTGATACCACTGAGCCATTATCCCAGGTGAAATATTTTCACAAATATTTAAAAGTCCATTATCCTTGCTTGGAATTTGCGGCTTGAACATTATTATAAGGGTGAAACGCCATTTAATTTTCACTTTTTGTCTATGAAATTCAATTTATTAATAACAATATAAATTATGTTTGTACAATTATTTGTTTATGAAAATATTTTAAATGTGGTCCAACGAAAATTCATAATGGTTTTCAGAATAAATAATATTTACAGTATAATATGTTGATATTTATTTATGAAAATATTTGTAATGTGGACCAATGAAATTCAAATATAATGAGTTTGTAAAATAAATATAGATGGGTCTACTTGAGAAATTATTACTCTATATACCTAAACAAATATGTCAACGTCAGTTGGGATTTGAAGGGCCAGCTTTGTTTTTTAAGACATATTCCTATGGGATAAAATAAATAAATATTTCATCAAATCTTTTATCCATTACTAGGTGTGGCACTTTATCATACCAGATCTCAGTAAATGATATATTAATGCGCTTGAAGTGCGATTACTAGTTCCTCGTATTCACTTCTTTATTACGCATACTTAACCAAAATAGGTGTACCAATCATTGATTTAAAATTCATGACGCCCAATTGCTACTTGCTACCAGAATAATTGATTTGATGTCCATCAACAACTCCTTCGCAAACTATACTATGTTTAATATTTTCATTAATTATTCTTTACATGATTTATTCATATCTATCAACAGCATCTATTTCCACTTTTTGACAATAGCATCCGCATTCTAGCATCGTATTTCGTATCTTTCATTTTCACGTAATCTTCAGACATCTTAAGTTTGACATTCTCTTTTTCTTCAGTAAGAATAACAAACTCTTAACTCTTCATAGAACTTCCATTTCTCCAATCAATATTTTATAATTGTTCATCTGTTATAATATATACAGAATAGTTCGATATAAATTGGACATTCTCTTTTTTGATGAAATACAACAAAATTTACTCCCTTCATAGCAGTTTAGTATTTTTAGTTAATATTTTATAACAATTTTTGCACGATATTTAAAATATTTACCGATAAGATTACCAATGCAGAAAGTTATGTTTACAAATTACTGATCGATACATAATTTCTTACCAATCGAGAGGCGATAAGTAAATAAAAATTAAACATCGTGCTAACATAGTAGCTATAAAATATACTTTTAAAATTTGTTAAGATGCCAAAATAATTTTAATAATAATATTCGCGGTGGTATCGTGTTGAACTGTGGATTTGAAAACTCGGGTTAGATTCCCACAGCAGACAAACAATTTTCACCACAATCAAATACCTCTGTGGCTCCCCCTTAACTAACATCCTTGAGGGCCATGATTTGACGGCTGGTAAACGTACTTCACGCGTATAAAATTATCATTATCCAAGATCTGTTACGACAGAGTACCACATCAAGTAATGAGCAAAAGACGTGATGATATATTTATTTATTTGAATTAAGAAAATTGCAAAATTTTAATTTTGTTATTGTATCGATCGTCAGTGGCCGCCCAGGGCGGTCTCCAATTTGCCGCCCTTTCTAAGTGAATCAAATAGTTGTTTTTATAAATTAAAATAATAAATATAAAATAAATATATCATCACGACTTTTACCCATTATTGGGTGTGACACTCTGCCGAAGCAGATCACGGTAAGTACTCGTATTTATGGGCGTGGAGGGCGGTTACCAGCCGTCAAATCACGGCCCCCCAAGATATTAGTGGTGGAGGAGCCACAGGGATAATTTTAATTTGGTGTAACTTGTTTGTCGGCTGTGGAAATCGAACCGGGGTCCTCAGGATCCACAGGCCAACTCGAAACCACTGAGCCATTACCCCCATTAAATTAATAAACATAAATAAATTATTGTAATTGAGACAAACTATAGGTGCTAGGGAACTTTTTTACCATTGGATGGCATATTTAAATTAGGCAGTAATAAAGGAATTTTTCGAGATAATATTTTCAACCCTACATTGACTTGACGATGAAGAAAAATATTCGAATTCATATAGTAATCCATAATTCGTAGAAATCGAATAGTAAACTTATGAAGTGGACAAGGTGTTTTTTACAACTAAAACTAAATATATGTAAAAAATACCACCCCAAAATATGTGCCGCTCAGTGCGGACCGCACACACCACCTCCCCCCTAGGTACGCCACTGTCGATCGTACAAAAAAAGTAAAATTAGTACTCGTATAATTAATTAAACCTCGATCGTAGAAAAATAATGTATTCAGATTCAAAAAGGACCTTAAATTTGGAATTAACTATCTCCACCTTTATTCCATATTGAAATAAATATATATCTTTAATTTGAGGATAAATTTGGAAGTAGTATTAGTTCTTCAAACGTCATATTACTAATTACTGAAACCATAATTATCAGATGTTTTTGTGAATTAGAAAAGGAGCAAAACTTGTGCAGCCCAATTCACAAAAGAGTTTTAGCTATTATCTAGCTAATCCCGAATTTTGGATATGTCAAATTAAGCTAAACCATGTTCCCAAAAAGTTTAAGTAAACTTTAACATAATCTTCTTCTTACCATCTAGTTTTTGAAAAGTGAATTAAATTAACTTTTTTGAAATTAGACTAGCATAAGATTAGCTAATCCAAAATTCAGGATGAGCTAAAACTTTTTTTGAGAATCTGACTGGTAGTTATTAGAAGTTAACCTGTGTTATGAATCTGGCACAGTTTGGTAACCACTGCAGTGTGCAAGTGACCACTTAGCACCAGCACCAGCAGCAATTCTTAGCTCTGCTCCAGCAGTCCAGCACCACTTTACTTTCACTCTCCTGTGTCGGCGGCGGCGAGCGGCGGCTCCAGCTCCGGTTTCTCTGCCGCCGCCGACAACAACCTTGGCATTTCCCCGCAGCGGCCGCGGTATCTGCGACAATCTCCTCAGTCGCCGCCCGCAGTTAACGGCTGACACCGAGACAATCTGCGGCAGTTAGATCGGACTCGCAGCTGAAGGGATTTATGTTTTATGCTGCTGCGTGTGCTGTTACGCTGCGGGGGGCTTGGCAGAGATATTGCAGTTGGTTTTATTTGAGGTTAAGGCAGAGCAAGGTATCTGTCATGGAGATTTGAAATTGTGTAGTTGTTGATTGATTTTTATGATGTAGGAGGTATTACTATTGATTTAGTGTTAAATATTCTATTAGGTTCTAGATTTGAATAGTCAGTCCAGATATAAAATAATATTGCTGATTTTTCTTAGTCAAATTTAGTGAAATTTTTTACAGATGGAGATCCATTAGGTCACAATTTTTGTTCGCTTGTAGCTATTTATGTTTTTTTTAATTATCATGCATTGTTTTCTTCGTAGTTGTAAAACTACGAAAGTACTGAATTAAAAACATATCCGAAATGCAAAATCTACTACACATGTACTGCCATGGGCACCTGCAGATTTTTTTCAAAGTGGGTCAAAATAGATAAATTTTATACTATATATAGAAAATATTTTTTGTATTCGGAAAAATATTTTTTAAATATTTTAAATAAAAATAAATAAATATATCATCACGCCTTTTACCCATTACTGGGTGTGGGACTCTGCCGAAGCAGATCCCGGTAAGTGATATATTTATGCGCGTGAAGTGCGGTTAACAGCCGTCAAATCATGGCCCCCAAAGATGTAAGTGGTGGGGGAGCCACAGGGGTAATTTTTTAAATTGGTGAAAATGTTTTGCCGGCTCTGGGGATCGAACCAGGGTTCTTTGAATCCACAGACCGACTAGCTACCCCATTTTTCAATAATGAATAATAAATTGTCAAACCTTGAAGAATTATATTATTAATAAAGATATATAAAAAGGCTTCAAGATCCAATAATAACAACAAGTTATATATAAAACGTTTTTATTTCATCACTAGTAAACTGAGCATTTTTTCAATTTTGAAGAAACTATGATTATTGACAGTATTAAAAGGAAGGATTCATGAGTTCCTACATATTAGTATAAAACGTAAAACAAGTATAAATTATCAGACAGATGCTTATAATAAATTAAAATATGCCCGTAATTTTATTAGAAATTTTACTAATGTATAATCAAGTAACATTTTTTTGAATAGTTTTTATGTTTTATTTTGACACCATTTTGAAAATTCGATTTTTATATTTTGGTACATATTTTATATTCTGTTTTTGCTACTTTTTTACTTTTCATATTTTGGTAATTATTATTTATTTTGTTATTATAATATTGTTACTTATTTTGTTTTATTTATAGAGCTGCTGATGAATGTAGTATACATTCGAAACGTTCTCAAATAAAAACGTTTTATATATAACTTGTAGTTATTATTGGATCTGAAGCCTTTTTATATATATTTATTAATTTTAGGACTTGAATCCTAAACTTTTATTTTTTAGAGTTATATTATAATTATTTAAATTACATATATACACAAGCTGTTCTAAAATTCGTTTTAGAATTTTTTAGGGCAAGTAGAGGAGATGAAAATAAGAATTCTTTCGGTTATTAAAAACCTGAAAATCTCAGATGACTATTTCGGATATGTTTATTAAACTCAACAAATTTAGTAATGGGGTGGCTAGCTCAGTGTTATGAAGTCGACCTGTGAATCCTAAGAACCCTGGTTCGATTACCACAGGCAACAAACAATTTTCATAATTTCAAAAGCTACCCCTGTGGCTCCTCCACCACTAACATCTTTGGGGGCCGTGATTTGACGACTGGTAACCGCACTTCACACGCAAAATATATCACTTACCGAAATCTGCTTCGGCAGAGTGCCACACCCAGTAATGGGTAGAAGGCGTGATGATATATTTATTTTATTTATTAATAAATTTTGTTGCTGTTGACCATAATACCTAAAACGCAGATCAGGGCGTAATGGCAGCATATGACCTAAGTAGTTAGTCCGCCAAAGAAGTCACAAAAAAAAACAAATTAAGTATGCGGAAATCTAATCATGCACTTAATTTTTCTATTGTTTTTTTTTAAATGACATTTGTAAGTTGAAAATTATTTGATAATTGTCAATACATAATATTGCAGGCTTACTAGATGTAATTTTAACATTTTATTACCTATGAAAAACACAAAAAAAAGTAGACATCCGGTAGAGAAGTCAGCTTAAAAGAAGTGTTCATTATGAGAGATTTTACTGGAGTAGACAAAGTATGTTAATGGGGTAGTAAAGAAATGACCTTTCAGAAATTTATGCTTCAATGAATACTTCTCAATCTTGGCAAAGCGGGTGTTTTCGAACGTTCTGTAGTAAAATCCAATCACGGATGCAGGGAATCTACCCACATTCGTAGGTTGGCGGGAACCCGGCAACGAGTTGCCGATTAGCGAACGAACGAGAATCGGCGTTCAGATGTTCATGCAACGCCCTCTTGACTTAACTTGAAAGGGTTTTCTTGTAAGCTCTGTTTTCTTAATCCTACCTCCTGCCTACAGCAGTTCACAGGCTTGCCACCTACATCGTAAAACACTTAAAATTTCCACGCACTAGCGTGCGAATTTTATTATGCTTTTGGACAAGAAATTTAAATTCTTTAATTTGATTCTCGTTTGTTAAACATGCATTATTTCTAGTAGTACACACGAGGGAGTGAAGAAGATGAAAGCTTTTTAACTAATGTCAAATAGGTGGCAATAGGGACTCATACAAATTTTTCGGTTGTCATCTAGTGAGTAAAACAGAATTTAATAATTTGTTATGTAGCAAACATAGTATAGCTTTACAGTTTGACGTTTATCACGTGATCCAAACGTTAAACGTCAAACAAATATGGGGATCTGAGGGCAGAAGTGCTGAAAGGAGAAAGCAGTTGTTCGACTCGTCATGGTGTCATCTTGCTCTTTCTACAAATTTGTTGTTTCACACAAAATTGTGTGGAGGGGAGGTCTGCTGCATGTGACGTCAAAATTGTAAGTCTCTATTAAATCACATATATCTTTAAAAATTTGAGAATTTTTTCCGCTGCCAAAATGACTAATCTAAAATAATATAATTCTTCGGAACTTGAATTGAAATAGAATCTAATAATAATAATAATATATCATCACGCCTTCTACCCATTACTGGGTGTGGCACTCTGCTGAAGCAGATCTCGGTAAGTGATATATTTTGCGCGTGAAGTGCGGTTACCAGTCGTCAAATCACGGCCCCCAAACATGTTAGTGGTGGAGGAGCCACAGGGATAGCTTTTTCAAATTATGAAAATTTGTCGCCTGTGGGAATCGAACCAGGGACCTCAGGTTTTTCTTGAACCAAACCGTTCATGTAGAATTAAGTAATTGAACTAAACCAAAACGGTTTGAACCGGTTCGAACCGACATTTTCCAAATATTTACATAGGCATTTACAGAACGTACATACGTATGAGTATGTATTTAAATTGGAAAATTAAAATTATATAATGCGGTTTTCTAAGAAGTTAATCCTGGATTTTGGATTAGCTATTCCTACTATAATCCGCTATTGTAAGGTTAACTCAAATTACGTTTGGAAATCCGAATAGAAACAGGATTATATTAGGCTATAATTAAACTTATTTGAGAATATAGTTTAGCTAAATTTGACTAAATCAACATTTAAGATTAGCAAAACTGATTGAAAATTGGGCTGATAATTATAATATAAATTGTAGATAGGGATGTATAAAAAATTAATAAAAATAATTGAACCGAACCGTCGAACTGAGCCGATCTTGTGAACCGGGTCATGACTCGTTCCAAAATTTAATAAGTTTACATCAAACCGATAAAATATAATGAACCACAAATCGAAACCGAATATTTTTTCAGCGGTTTTCAGCCTTGATTTAAAATCACTATAAAGTATAAATTTATGTTCAACTCTTTGTCAAACTTCTGAAAGACGTTCTATCGAGTCTACGACGTAGTAAAGTTGCTGAATAATCTGATTTAAATTCTTGTAGACGTGGTATTTAGTTTTTTTAAAGTTATGTTCATTTGTAGACCCTGGCTGTTACTTTCATTAATTACTCGCTTGTTGTTTACATGGTTTAAAACTTCCAGTTTTAATTAATAAAACAGAAAATCAATATGACGTGAATTACTTGATGTTATTCTATTAAATTGTTGTGGTTAAATTCTTTAAGGCAACCTTTATGATTTTAGGTTTATTAAAATTATTACTTGTTGGTGTTTTTTTAAAACGCGCTGTTATTTTATTGTTATTAGCAATTTGGACACAACACCTTTTGTCTTTATATTTTATTTATTTTTACATTGCATACAATCAGTTCGATTCTGTTATGGCAGTTGTACTGCAAAAAAATAATTTTTAAACTTATTTTTATTTATGTTAAATAATTTCGAGTGTAATAAATAAATGAGTTTATATGAAGTGATCTATGAATGCAGTTAAAGTGAGGGTGGTGTGTTTGGATGATAATATTTGACGAGGGCTGATTATTTGATGAATGTAATGAGTGAATATTTTATAAGTGTTTTTAGGTTTCGTGCTATCTCATTTTATGGGATATAGCGTGAAGATATGTAAGTATTTTAAGTAAATAGTTGATTTCAAAATTTTGTTAGAAGCGTTATGTATCAACTTTCTACAGTACCATACTACCTACGTTTGTATGTTTCGCTGGTTTTGTACCAAGATCTGCAACTACAGCGCTGTAGCTAAACTCAAGAATAAATAAATACACTTACCGTACCAAATTCGCGCCTCCACCCAAATTGTACTCCTTCAGAACTGGGTAAACTGCGGACTGTCTGCAAACAAAAACAACGAATTAATTGATATACGTATTAATTATGATAATGAAAAGTTTGTAACTCAAAACATAAAAAAACACTATGTGAATTTTGTTGTAACTATGTCACAGTTTGATAACAAAAAATTATTGAATTAAAGCTAGCGTTGTGATGTTTTGGCGCTGGCTATTTGAATACAATTTTTTTTATTATTATTTAACATTTGTACAAGTGTATTTGGTATTTTATACTGAATATACAAAATAGTTATTTATGTACCTAGGATGAAAACAGAAGTTTCTGGCTTGTGGTATGATTATTAGCACGAGGCGCAAAGCGCCGAGGGTTAATAACATGCTCAGGGTCAGAAACGCTAATTTCACCCGTGGTACATACAATATTTTATGCTCAACAAAATAACATTTAATTTTAAATTCAAAAGATTTCAATATGTACATAGATTATATGTCAACGTTTTGTAAAATCAAGTATTCACAATAAACAAAAATTGTCATTTTATTTATGTATCCATAGGAATGATTTTTTTTATGGCCCTAGGGCTAAAAAGATGTGTTTAAGCCCGCTTTTTAGGGCTAAAACACATTAATTTCGGCCCGGTTGTGCATAAATAAATTTTAATAGTTACATAATAGTTTGCTGTATAATTTATTATAAATTTCTGCCTCCATAAACAGTAACATGCACACCGAAGAAAATATTCATTTTCTAAGGTCGTTTATCTCGAGGTGATTAATTTATAGATTATATCTTAATTTTATTCCTTAATCAAGACCAAGTTCATATGTTCATCCTGATGTATCAATAAATATTTATAACAAAATTAATGGATATCTCTTTAAAATGATTTCCTTGTTTTTAACATTTAGTAGATTGCAAGCTATTAAAATTTTGTAGTCTATTAATATTGCTCAATGAAATCGTTTTGTGTTTGTCCGGAAATCTGGTGGCCTGATTGCAAATTTTTATACATGAATGATTCATGAATAACTTAACATTTGATTCAAAGAAAAACATAACAAATTTAATTTTAAATATCACTTACACATATATTTCCTTCCTTTGAATTACAAAATAATAATAAATAGACATTTATATAACAAGTACTTAAAATCCAATTATGTACGTGTTGCATTCAAAACTCTATGATCGACTGTCTTGGAGGCAATTCATTTTCTTAAAATATGTTAATGTAAAAAACTTGGCTGTATCTTAAAGTGTGCTTTGTAGTTGCTTTTGTTTAAAAATGTTATTTATAAAAAGTCATATTTATTAAAAATGTTGGGAAGAATGTTCTTGTTCCAAAATTTACAAGAATCGCAAAGAAATAAAGAAATTGCATTAACAGCAAAGGACTTATTTAATTGATTAGGTAGAATATTTATTTTGACAATTTTGCTATTTTATCAGTAATAATATAACAAGAAAGTGAGAATAAATAGAAAATAATTTGACAGATCTTTCGGAAACTTGTTGCTAGGCAATAGTCACGAAAACCCGTAGGTCTTGAGTGTCTACGCGTATTCTCCATTTGCCATTTGGATCAGATCTAACTTACATTTACTGAACCAGATCATATATTTATTTCGTTAGATTACTTCCCTGACTTTATTTCCTGTACTAGAATTACTGATTCTAATTTACTTTGAAGTAATTCACCCTAATTAGTGCATTAGAATGCTTAATTCAGTTCATTTAGTCATGTTGCTTAATTTATCTGTACTTATTTAAATGAACCAAGTGGCAAATGGAATACAGCTACTATTGCCAAATGGCAACAAGTTTGAGAAAGATACTGGAGAATTATTTTCGAATTTATCCAACTCTCGAGTTATATTTAATTAGATTATTGTATGACTTAGTTATTGAGGTTGATTCATCCAACATAAAAAAATTTGAACTGGGTCCATATCGATTGATTACTTATTGTATTCTTGGAAGTTGTTTCCAAAATTTGTTGGTGTATTTCTGTACCTATCTGAAATGAAACTAAATCGATTTTTTTCACACTTTTTACTTGACGCGTTGATAGTTTTAAATAATTATTTGACGACTACCTATCATTTGTCACAAACAAAAAAGCACATTCCCGGGAATAATCACAAGAGCTTTATTCTCAGTATAATAATAACAGGATTAGTTAAAACGCAGACACGTGACATACAACGAAGCATTTCATTGATTGAGAAACGTCAAAAAATAATCGTACTATTTGTCATTTTATGGATAGTAAACATTGTCATGAATCGAGTATATTATTTTCTTTGATGCATAAAGTTTAAAAGTTTACATATGATAAGAAAATTACATTATTTCTTCGTCCAATTTTTCTGATAACTATGATATTTTATGAAGGTACTTCCAGAAATAACTATTATTGATTATTTCATCTAAAAATAAATTTGTGCTTGCACGATAAAGTATAAGTAGATAGTAGTTGTGTAAATTAAAATCGACTTAGGTTCAACATCAGTGCTCTATTTGTAGAGTGATTTAGAATCTAGAAATAGAGTCAAAATAAATATAAATATATCATCACGCCAATCGTCAAATCACGGCCCCCAAAGATGTTAGTGGTGGAGGAGCCACAGGGGTAGTTTTTGAAATTATGAAATTTGTTTGTCACCTGTGGGAATCGAACCAGGATTCTCAGGATCCACAGGCCGACTTCATACCACTGAGTAGAGCTGGGCAAGCTACTTAAAAAAAGTAGCTAAGCTACAGCTACAGCTATTCTTTAACAAAAATAGCTAAGCTACAGCTATAAGCTATATTTCGTAAAATATAGCTAAGCTACAGCTAAAAGCTTGCGTTAAAGTAGCTGTTAAATTTTAAAGCTACTTTTTTAAATTATTGTGAAATAATTAAATTTGCCATTGTCATATGATCAGTCTTTTGTTATAAAGACTGTTAATTTACTATTATGTACATAAATATCAAAAATAGCAAATACCATCTGGCACCTACTGTGTATTTTTGCGTATTAGAGCCAGTTAGAACCGGCAACAAATAATTATTTTGTGTGGGTTTAGTTTGTACGCATGCGTACTTTGTTGACATTCTGCTTAAAAAGTAGCTTTAAGCTACAAAAAGTAGCTTTAAAAGTAGCTTCAGTTGTTATTTTTAAGCTAATAGAAAAAAAAGTAGCTAGCTACAAGCTACAGCTATATTTTTTCACAGTTAGCTAAGCTACAGCTACAGCTAAGGTAAATGTAGCTAAGCTAGTAGCTAAGCTACAAAAGTAGCTAGCTACTGCCCAGCTCTGTCACTGAGCTAGTCACCCCAGAGTCAAAATAAAAATACATAAATTACTGAAGTAGTAATACAAATTTGAAGAACTTTGTAAATACGACACGGTAAACTGTAAGGAGTGTACTAGTGTGAAAATAAAGTACGGTTTTCTCATAACGTGATTTGTTCGCGGATTAATATAAAAATGGCCTTGATGTAGCTCGTTCATAATGGTCAAGGCTGAAATTGAAATACGTATGTGAAACGCGTTATTGTACTTTAAATATCGCACGTAATTTTCTTCCATTTCACATGGAAATTCCCTTGTCACATGTCATGTCGAATATATTCACTGATGTGTTAGCAAAAAAATCATAATTTAATTTTTTGATGAGCGAATATGAAAAGTGTCACAGAATTTTTTGTGAGTGAGTAAAATTTATTCTTTTGATCGTCAAATAACAGGTGTCTGTTAGATTTTATATGAATATTTTTTAATACTTTTGTATTGTTTAACAAAAATAGGTACTTTGTTATATTGTTTTAAATTTATCGCTAACCATAACTAAAGGAGTAGTTTTATGTTTTAAAAATATATTATACAACGACGTTATAATAGTCACTTTCATTCCCAACGTTGTAATAATCGGAGGGAATAATAGCTATTATTGCGAGTTGTTGGTGAAATGGATAAAAGTGTAGTAAAAAATGAGGTTATTTATGTAGTTTAGTTATGGAATTAACTTAATGTAAACAAATGGGTAACGTTTTAACTATTATATATTATTTAAATGTGATTTTAATAGCAGTTACATAAATGAAGTATGTAGCTTGATTTAGTTGTAAAATTTAACCACACATAAGTTTTATTTGAACTTATTTTCTTTAGCGTAATCAAGGAAACAATAATAGACGCATACAAAAAATATTTCAATTCATGTAAAAACAATTGATTTTTCATGCGAACACCTGTAAGCAATGTACGATTAACGTTCTGTATAATTACAGTAAACGTTTAAATAAAAAAAAACACCGTATTTCACTTTTCTCTAATAATGAAAACTTAATTAATATACCCACCGTTGTAAGTCTGCAATTTTGTGACTTTCCTGATCAATAAAATAAAAATTCATTAAACTATTGTTAAGAATAACATTTTATTTTATCGCTAAACATTATTCTAGAATTATAATAGTTTTACGGTTTTGCGATTTGAAGAACAAAGGATTGTTGGAAATGTAGCATTATTTACGCACAGAATTTACCTACAAGCCGAATGTGATATTTACACCCCCGCGTTATGGTACTACGTAGGCGGCGGCGGTGGCGGCAAAGCTATACACCAATTTGTTTATCTAGATATTTACGCTGTGTAATTATTAAATTTTTTAAATAATGTTAATTATTATTTCTTTGATTATTTTTATATGTTGTTTTATTGCAAAATTATTTATACTTACCTGTACCTCTATTTTTAACTTTACACTGTTTTTATTACTTATTTAATATTTTAAAACTTTATGCTTAATTTTATTTGATTAAAATTTCTTTGAACTCAAGTTAATTTCCATTTTACCTAGTAATTATTTTTATTTTATTACTTTTTATTTATGTTTTAAATGTTGGTGTACATGTGGGTATATGTATACTTCATATTTGTTTCAAATTAAATTTTGTACATATTTTATTCCAAAATGTTTCTCAAGTATTTATTACTTCTTTCTTTGAAAATTAAATATTTATTTTTACTACAATAATATTATAGTATTATCGTTGTTGTATATCATAATTGGATTACATATTTGATAATTATTTAGTAGAATATGTTTTATTTTGTATAGTATCACGTTTTAATAGCAAAGAATTTAAAAATAACTGTTACATTTGTGATAATGTCGTAATTATTCTATGTATTGTGAATATGTGTACATGTAGCGTTTACTAATCGTTAATAATATTGAACATTCGACAATTTACCACTTTGAAGTAGAGATACAACAGATATCCGTTTACAATTGGATATTCGGTTATTCGGCCGTTTATTATTATCCAATGCAGTGGCGTACCTAGAACTTTTGCCGCCCAGGGCGGTCACCAATTTGCCGCCCTTTCTAAGTCAATCAAATGGTGGATTATATAAATTAAAAAAATAAATATAAAATAAATATATGATCACGACTTTTACCCATTACTGGGTGTGGCACTCTGCCGAAGCAGATCTCGGTAAGTGATATATTTATGTACGTGAAGTACGGTTACCAGCCGTCAAATTACGGCTCTCAAAGATGTTAGTGGTAGGGGAGCCACAGGGGTAATTTTAATTTGGTGAAAATTGTTTGTCGGCTGTGGGAATCGACCCGGGGTCCTCAGGATCCACATGTCAACTCGAAACCATTGATCCATTACCCCATTAAATTAATAAACATAAATAAATAATTGTAATTGAGACTATAGGTGGGGAACTTTTTTACCATTGGATGGCATATTTAAATTCGGCAGTAATAAAGGAATTTTTCGAGATAATATTTTTAACCCATTGACTTGACGATGAAGAAAAATATTCGAAATCATATAGTAATTCATAATTCGTAGAAATCGAATAGTAAACTTATGAAGAGAGCAAGTTGTTTTTTACAACTAAAACTAAATATAAAAAATTCCGCCCCAAAATATGTGCCGCCCGGTGCGGAACGCACCCAGCGCCCCTCCCCCCTGCCCTAGGTACGCCACTGATCCGATGGAATACCGAAAAGTGTTCTGATATCCGAACATTATCGGATAATTAAGATAACACAAAAACAAATAATAATCTTATTTCTGAAAATAATACAAATTATTATTTGCAAAAATATACCAAATAGCCCATGTCAAAAAAAATAGATGATGTATCCATGATGAACTATATCAATATCAAGTCAATTTGTTTCATTTTCATTTAAAGAAAATTTCGAGTTGTGAAGGTTCGAGTAATAGAGATTCGACTGTATTTATTTCGCACAAATAATTCGAAGACAAACGACGTCCATGACTAAATATTTAAAGTGTATAGACGTGAAACTAATTTAAAATATAAAATAATAAGAATGCATAAAAGAATTCCGTATCTTTCCTAATTAGATATAGAGCACAAAGACAAGAAAAACCACTACGAAAACATTTTACGTCATTCAACAACATTATCTTTAATTAAGGTTAAAAACTTTCGACAGCATCAAACTTGTAGAATCACGCAATCATCAAATACCAATTCCAGCAAGAATCGAGGAAAGCTAACAAAAACATCGACAGTTCTTTCAGATGAGTAAAATAACAAAACTCGTCACTGCAGAGCGCGCAACAGTCGAACAGCTGCTGAAATGAATGAAATATCGATCGTCGAAACGAGAACGTAGTTTGCAAGCACGAACAAGTGCTCCGTAAACGATGAGGAAATGAGGAGAGACCTGGGGATCACTTTCTGCTCATGCGCGTCGACGCAGGACTTCATCGCTGTCTGTCGAATATTCTGGAATAGTCCCGAAGGAGTTCGTCAACAGGTGAACTGAGTTTCGCCAGGCTTTATGGCTGGAAATCGTACAGTGGTGATGATGAAATTCACTCGAATTTTTTTCACGTTTTTGTTACAGTTTTACTGGTTATGTAACGGTTTAATTGCTACAGAATGTGAATTTTAATAACTTTGAACAAACACATGTAATTTTGTCCTTGTGCAAGACTGTGTCGTTCGCTTAGACTTTTCATTGACATTCAAACTTTTTCTACTTGGTCCTTAACACTCGTTCAAGATTTTTAATAGCAAAGCAACTATAACGATTGAAAGAAACATTTAGAACTTGTTTTATAAAAGTTAAACAATTATTGGCTGCTTACATAACAACATTTCAACAATCCTGTTTTGTTTTAGGAGTTAAATAATCCCAAATAATTGATTTATTTGTTTTTTTTTGTTACTCTGCACAATAGGAACTTAATCCCAATTACAGTACAGGGGACCTACAGCTTAGAGAGGAATCCGAACCACTCAGACACAATCGTATTTTTATATGTTCTATATTTTTATTAAGTTTAATTTAAATTTATTTTGTTTTCGATTATATATCTGGCTGTATACTGTTATATAAGGTTCTGGATAACAGTCTTTAAGACTGATTGCAGAATTTTAAAATATATTGAAATAAATAAAAATAAATATAAATTGAGATTTGAACATACAACCTTTTTCTTGTAAATTAAGAAATACAAGTTTTTACCTCGCTGGATTGCCGGTAATTCACAATGGCTGTTAATCCAAATCCAAGCATCGAAAACAATACTTTCCATAATGATACAAATACGATTATGTTAACATTCAGTAGGTATATATATTTTTTACCATATTAAAATTAATTTATTCTTTTTTCTACCACCAACATAGTAAATCTATCATTATATCCAATATAGTACCAAGGATGTAATGAGTCACTTTTTTCCTTTCCTTTTTAGATGGAGGAAAGCCAGTACTTCGGCAAAAAAACATTTTTCCCTTTGGGAACTTTATGGGCTTTCACCCAGATAAGGTTAGGTTAATACCCGTATACTATGCAAGCATTGTAACGGGGATACGGAACTAATCCTGTACTTAGCGGCCTAGGGAAATTTTTGACCTAGTTCATTTAAATTTGTTCTATTCGTATGTCAATATCTCTTAAACGAAACATTTGTAAGCATATTTCTAGACGTCTAGATCTAGAGGAACATTATGTTTTGTTTTGAGGTTCTAAATTTATATTTAAATTCGACTATTTAACCTGTACAAGTGAAATTTTAAGAGGTATTTCAATTTTTGTAAATAAAATTTTGTGTATTACTATATTTTCTTTGAGCGTTAAATAGTATCAATATATCTTTTTTTAAATTTTATTTACGAATAACATATTATTATTATAGGGTAATGGCTCAGTGGTATCAATTCGGCATGTGGACTCAAAGAACCCTGGTTCGATCCCCACAACTGACAAAACATTTTCACCAATTTAAAATTATCCCTATGGCTCCTCCACCACTAACAACTTTCGTGGCCGTGACGGCTGGTAACCGCACTTCACGCGCATAAATATATCACTTACCGAAATCTGCTTCGGCACAGTGCCACACCTAGTAATGGGTAAAATGCATGATGATATACGAGTTATTTTTATTTTTATATTATTTGAAAAACAAAGACTCCAAAAACACTATCGCTTCAAGTCTTAAATTATAGAGAAAGGAATCGTCTAGTGATTTGACTACAGGTAACCGTACTTCATGCACAAAAATATATCTGTTATAGCAGTGTGCCACACCCAGTAATAGGTAAAAGTCATTATAAATTAATTTTAAAACTAGAACGTGAGCATGCAACCACTAAGTCTTAACAGTTAAAAAATAATGTCATAATAGATAAACATATCGTGTTGAAAATTAAATCTGCCTTTTGGCCTTCGAAGACCTGTCGAATTTAGACTCTTCTTTCTGGGACAGTGAAGTCAAATGTCAGTGGGACAAAGTGTGAAAAAATTATCATTTTTTGAGCTCTCAATACCTGGAGACCGATTCTAATTCGTAGCAACCAAATATTTAATTGAATGACGTATTTTTGATGATGTCAGGCGATTTAGTTAAATTTCTAGGGAATTTATTTTGTACTGTTGGTAACAAAGATTAGACTATATATTTTGGTGCGGTATTTCTGAAAAACTTGTAGCCGTTATTTGTGAATGTTTATTATTAACTGGATTTAGCGACCGTTTCACGTCATTGTTGGCGACTTTGATATTGGCGCCATCTGTTGGTATAATTAAAAAGTGCAGTCCTAACGTCATTGTTGACGACTGGTCGCTTAGGGAGTCGCGTATGCAGGCGACTAGTACAAGGCTATTGCGAAGTGTCATGGCATCAGTCGCTTAGCATTTTTTGGTTGATTTGTTTTGAAGTTAGACAAAATTTATATGTTATGTGAACTGTATATTATTATAGAATGTTTATTATTTACATTATTAAATTAATCATTATAATTATTGCACAAAATACAGCTGCAAATGTCCATTACCGACAATTAGGATAACAATATTGTTGTCTACATATTAATAATATTTTTTAATGTAACAATGTTTATTTCAGATTTTATTAAAATTTATATTATTTATTTTTAAAATATTACTGATTGCTTGCAAATTACAAAAAATTCCATCAATTTGTAATATGTCAAGTTTAAGCAACCACATACAAATATTTGAGTTTAACAAAGAAAAACAAATATCAGCAAGTGGCTGTCAGAAATTATAAGTACCAACACAAAATACTCCGTCATTCCTATTAATACCAACGTAAGAAATTAAAATCCCCATGATATTGACTGCACTGTGACGTCATTGACTTAGCGACTGAAACTAGTCGCCAAGCAGTCGCCAAGAATTAGAATAGGTCTCCTGAAGTCGCTAGAAAATGTCTAGTCGCCAATAATGACGTCAAACCTAAGTTACACTTTATCCCGCAAGGTGGCTACACTATCGGTAGCGACAAAAAATTACGTCAAGCCAGTGGAAAAAGCTGGTTGCTACAAATTAGAATCGGTCTCCTGTCCTGTATCAAACCAAAACTGGAACAAAAAAGATTTCCTTTTTCATGTTTTCATCATATTGAGCACATCAATCACCTGTCGAACGTATAAAATTCATAGATACATATTAGAGTTTCCAATCTTACCGATAAAATACCTGTGGTTTTATCGTATTATATCGTTGATCGCTGACTGATAATTGCGAAGTGAAAGTGAGAAATTGCTGTAAGTATATGTTAAATATGCATTGTTCAGACTTGGCATAAAATTAATGATAGTGAATGTTGTTTTGCTACAGATATTAAATTTTATTTTCTCGTTTCTTACAAAAAGATAATGTTCACAAAGTAAGACAGATGGCGACATTATCTCAGGATTTGGGTTACTTTTCTTCATATGCAGTTGTTCTTTATAATGTTTCTTTTAATATTGTATTGATTAATTGATTACTGACAAGTATTGTCTTCGAATCAGGAAGACCTGACGAATACATCAACATTTCACTAACTTTTAAACGAAAAACAAGTCTTTAATATTACAAAACTCCTACATTGTAATAAATACAAAAGAAATCATCAGTTGTATTGTTGTACATGTTTTTTTATTATTATTATTCGGAAATTATTGTGTGCTATAAATATTCGTAACACTCATCTGGCATACAATTTCTTGCATCTAAGATCAAAGAATCTTAAATATATTTTTATAGATAAATCATAATAAATAACAATTAAAGATATCTAAATAATTGATAAAAGATTAATAACAATTATCCAGATATGTACTAGAAAATAAGTAAAATAAAATAAATAAATATATCATCATACCTTTCATCCATTGCTGGGTGTGACACTCTGCCGAAGAAGATCTCGGTATATAATATGTTATGCGCGTGAAGTACCAGCCGTCAAACCATGCCTCCAAAGATGTTAGTGGTGGGGAAGCCACAGGGGTAATTTTAATTTGAAAATAAGTAGATAAAACAAAAAAAATTGTAAAGCCGTAGTAACAGAAAGATAAATATTAGTTATTAATTTATAATATTTTCTAACATAAGGGAAAGGTGGATCAGTGGTCTGTGGATTCGAGAACTCGGGTTCGATTTCCACAGCCGATAAATAATTTGCACTACATTAAAAATACCCCTATGGCTCCTCCACCAATCTTGAGGGTCGTGATTTATCGGCTAGTAGCTGCACTTCACGCGCAATATATATTTCTTACCGAGATCTGCACACCCAGTAATGGATAGAAGGCGTGATGATATATTTATTCATTTTACTTAATATTTTATTGTCAATAATAATATAACAAGAGAGTGAGAATAAATTGAAAATAATTTGACAGATCTTTCGAAAACTTGTTGCCAGGCAATAGACAAGGGCTTGAGTGGTTATTTCCAAATGGCAACAAGTTTGAGAAAGATACTGAAGAATTATTTTCTAATTTATTCAACTCTCGAGTTATATTTAATTAGATTATTTTTTGACTTAACTGTTGAGGTCGATTCATCCAACTTAAAAGATTTTGAATTGGGTTCATATCGATTGATTACTTATTAATGTATTCTTGGTAGTTGTTTCCAAAATTTGTTGGTGTATTTCTGTATCTAAAATGGAACTAAATCGATTTTTTCACACATTTTACTTGATGCGTTGACAGTTTTAAATAATTATTTGACAACTACCTATCATTTGTCACAAACAAAAAAGCACCTACATAGATTATTCCCGGGAATAATCACAAGAGCTTTATTCTCAGTATAATAAGGACAGGATTGGTTAAAACGCAGACACGTAACATACAATGAAGCATTTCATTGGTTTTGAGAAACGTCAAAAAATAATCATTTTAATTTTTTTTTTATAAATATCTAGATAGTTGTTATTTTTCTTTTATCAATTGTTATGTATTCTTATTCTACCTATATCAGAAAAGAGTACTTATTTTTATCTCTATATAGATTAGATATTAGATGAGTGTTTGAAAATAATTTTTTCCTATTTTTCTTACTTTCTATATAGTTTATAAATATGTAAGGTGGATCCAAACAATTATTAAAATAGAATAAATAAAAGGCTTCAGGAATCCAATATTTATTTTATTTATGATGTTTTATTCATGTTATTTTTTACATTTATTGAGATTTACTGATGATGAACTTATTTTTTAGTTCAAAACGTCCTTTTTAAAATAAATGTTTAAAATAAATAAATAAATATTGGATTCCTGAAGCCTTTTATTTATTCTATTTTACTTTCTATGGGATGGCTAGCTCAGTGGTATGAAGTTGACCTGTGGATCCTGAGAACCCTGGTTCGATTCCCATAGGCGACAAACAATTTTCATAATTTCAAAAACTACCCCTGTGGCTCCTCCACCACTAACATCTTTGGAGGCCGTGATTTGACGACTGGTAACCGCACTTCACGCGCAAAATATATCAATACCGAGATCTGCTTCGGCAGAGTGCCACACCCAGTAATGGATAGAAGGCGTGATGATATATTTATTTTATTTTTTTACTTTCTATATAGTTGAAAAATCTTGTTTTCTGTTACAACACTGGCGCACTGGCTGTATCCGTAGTTAGAAAAAGTACAATACGAAATAAAAATAAAATTGACGGTATTTTTACGACGTACACGAAATTTTCTATCCTTGTTTAGCTTGTGACATCGTAATAAATATCAGGTGAATAAGCATTGTCATTTTGTTACCCTGAAAGGAAACTTACTTCTTGGCGAAGTTTTCGTCGTAGACGACACAAAGTTCTTAATGAATGATTTCCAGAACTTTAATAATTAGCAAGTTCTCTGCTAGCAACAGCATAACAGACAAACAAACATGATTTAACAAGAGAACAGTGCTCCAGATTAATATTTCCACATACAAGTAGAGAGCATTGCTGACAGCTTTTACAAAATAAATCGAAGGCCGCAGGTCCGCCTCAGGTGCTATGATAATGTTACTCTGGAGCTGGGATCGGATACGCGAACGCGTTGTGGGAGCAGAACCCGTTACCGGTTGTCCGCGAGAAAAATACATGTTTAAAAACCAACCGGGCGACCTTCGCCTGAACCGGCATCCAGCGAGAGTGACTTGTGTTGCAGACTGTAAACAGCGGAGAAGGAGTATGTGGTTTATTTGCATTTGCTCGAATTTATTCGCTTTTCTACTACGCCAGTTTCAAATTAGTTTTTGTGAAATGGATTCATTTTAGACACACAGTGCAATATTCTTCATTACCTAGTTAAGCATTTGACAGTTTGAACTTATGAACCCATAAAACTATTACCACTACAATCAACAAAATATATACAGAGTGTTTATCCAAAACCCGAACATAGGCATATAACATGTGATATCAGTTTTTTGGTCCGCAATGCTTAACAATTAATTTTACAGGAAAATACTTCAAATAAAAGTTGTAGAGAATAAAATTACGAATTTTTTTTATATAAAACACATTTCATTTGTGTATTTCATCAAAGCGCAAAACTTAATTAAATATTTGTAATATTCGTAAAAATAAAGCTATCCATGAAAATTGTTTAAATTTTTATACGAGAAATCGAATGCTGTTGAGCGCATCTTCATATCTTTTTTAGTATGTAAGTTACAGCGATTTTTGATTTTTTTAAATCTCAAATTTGAAGGGTTATATCTCGAAAACTAAAAGAGGTTTGAACAAGTGCATTTCTCGTGCACTAATTAACTTAAACTATAATTTTTAAAAAGTTTACAATTTTTTTTTAAATTTTCATATTTCAAAACTTTGAAGAGATAATGAAAATCTGTAAACACCAATAGATTCCTCGCAAAAAAGTACATAGTATGTAAAATTTCAGAATTTTTGCTTCACGGATACAATTTTTAGAGCAAAAAAACAAAAAATGGTCAAAATTCTTAAAAATCTTAAGGTAAACCCCTTCAAAAATTATTAAAAAACAGTGATTTTTGTTTTCTGTAATCAAAACTTTATCTGTGCGAATTTTTGCCTGAAATTTTGCATACCTATGTATTTTTACGAGAGGAATTCATTGATGTTCACAGATTTTCAATACCTTTTTTATTTTTTGAAATATTAAGAAATTAAAATTTTCTGTCCCTGATCACGTTATTAGCCCTCGGCGTTTTGCACCTCGTGCTAATAATCATGCCGCGGGCTAGAAATGCCTGATTTCACCCTTGAAATAACTATTTTTATCTTTTTTTACGTACTTATGTTATTTTTTATTAAGACTAAAAAATCAAAACCTCTATTTCTATTAGAAAAGTCAAATTTTAGGATTTGTAAAGTGTTGAACGATGGAATAAATTTGAGAAACGCTGGTCTAACTAAATGTATTCATATAGCAGAGCTTTTTATCTATGACATTTATAGTTCTGGACGAGTATGGCAGTGCTAATGTCGATTTAGTTCATGGACAATGAAACAGGGCACTGAAAATAAATTAATAATGATTTACAATAAACAAATCATTTTAAAAGAAATTAATTCACAATACAAATTAATAATACTTAATAACCGACATCAGCGCTACCAGAGCTGGGCAGTAGCTAGCTACTTTTGCAGCTTAGCTACTAACTTAGCTACATTTACCTTAGCTGTAGCTTAGCTAACTGTGAAAAAATATAGCTGTAGCTTGTAGCTAGCTACTTTTTTTTCTATTAGCTTAAAAATAACAACTGAAGCTACTTTTAAAGCTACTTTTTGTAGCTTAAAGCTACTTTTTGAAGATTCAAGCTACTTTTTAAGCAGAAGGTCAACAAAGTACGCATGCGTACAAGCTAAACCCACACAAAATAATTATTTGTTGCCGATTCTAACTGGCTCTAATACGCAAAATACACAGTAGATGCCAGATGGTATTTGCTATTTTTGATATTTATGTACGTAATAGTAAATTAACAGTCATTATAACAAAAGACTGATCATATGACAATGGCAAATTTAATTGTTTCATAATAATTTTAAAAAGTAGCTTTAAAATTTAACAGCTACTTTAACGAAAGCTTTTAGCTGTAGCTTAGCTATATTTTACAAAATATAGCTTATAGCTGTAGTTTAGCTACTTTTTTGAAGAATAGCTGTAGCTGTAGCTTAGCTACTTTTTTTAAGTAGCTTGTCCAGCTCTGAGCGCTACAATACAGACTTGTCCAGAACTACAAATTTCATTGTAAAGAGTCCTGCCATTTGAATACATCTAGTTTAAATTTTAATTGACAATATCGAATCGGAAGTTTATGTCTTTGAACTTTGTGATTTACTTGAAAGTAATCAATAGTACCTAAGATAAATATAGTTCCGCTCTGTAAACGAATATATGATTTTATAGAAATTAAACAAAAATGAAATAAAATACAAAAGGTTATATTGTTACCATTATTATTTAAAATGACTGTGAGAACGTTTTATTCGTTACAAATCTTTAAAAGTAATTCTTTCAAGTAATCAACACACCAATAAAACTTTTTTAACTATTCCAATTAAAACTCTTCAAATAATCGGGAAAAAAAGAGAGTTTGAGAATCGTCAAAAATTTCTGTCGTTTCGATTGAATATTACAAAAAGTTGAAGTTTTTTGTGAGAATGTTGAAAATATGTAAGTTGAAAGTGCTCACTGAGGCAGTATATAATCAACGATATCAGTGGCGTGCACTGGCTAGACTCGGAAATTACTTTTTTTGAATATTGGAAAATATGTTTAATGGGGTAATGGCTCAGTGGTATCAAGTCGGCCTGTAGATCCCAAGAACCCTGGTTTGATCCCCACAGCAGACAAAACATTTTCACCAATTTAAATATACCCCTGTGGCTCCCTCACCACTAACATCTTTGAGGGCCGTGATTTAACGGCTGGTAACCGCACTTCACGCGCATAAATATATCACTTACAGAGATCTGCTCCGGCAGAAAGCCACACCCAGTAATGGGTAAAAGGCGTGATGATATATTTATTTATTTATTTATGTTCCTAAAATGGGGTAGATGGCTTAGTAATATCGAGTCGGCCTGTGGATCCTGAGAACCTTGGTTCGATTCCCACAACCGACAAACAATTTTCATCACACTAAAACTACCCCTGTGCTCCTTCTCCACTCAGGATTCACATTCTTGGGGGCCGTGATTTGACGCCTTCTATCCATTACTGGGTGTGGCACTCTGCTGAAGCAGATCTCGGTAAGTGATATATTTTGCGCGAGAAGTGCGGTTACCAGCCGTCAAATCACGACTCCCAAAGCTGCTAGTGGTGAGGGAGTCACAGGGGTAATTTTAAAATGTTGAAAATTGTTTATCGCCTGTGGGAATCGAACCAGGGTTCTCAGGATCCACAGGCCCACTTCATACCACTGAGCTAGCTACCCCATAATAATAATAGTAATATACAACATACATTTTAAACATTATATACAAAATTAATCTAGAATTAAATAACTTGAATTAAAAAGTGTATTTGTCAATATTACAAAAAACCCAATAATGCCAAAAAACCCAGTGGGCCGGGTTTAAAAAAAACGTTTTTTTTAACCCTGTTCTCAATTGTTAACTTTTCCTCACAAAAAAATTATGTGTACGCCACTGAACCATTTAGTTTAGAATCGTTAAATTTACAGTAGTAATAATCAGTTAACAAAATTGATAGTCATGGCACCCAATTTTATTTATAGTTATCTGATGGAATGGAGGATATCTAGATACCTGAGGTAGACATAAAGGTTAAAAAAAAACGATCGAATTTCATTTGGACTAGATTTCAAGACAAGTTATACATATTTCAACAGGACTTCAATTGTCCTTGAAATTTTATCAGATTAATGAGTTTATTTAAAAACAAAATAAAATTTGTTTTTTCGTACGCCAACAGCTTCTGACCTTGACAGATTTTCTAATTGATTTTTTAATTGCACACATGAACTATTAACAAATGACCACTCTCAACTGTCAAAAAAAAAACTGAACCTAAATTAGAATCATTTATCATTTGTTTGATTCGTAATTGCACATGAAAGTGATGTTATCAGCGAAAATTTTCTTGTTTACCATCATCTAAATAAAGTTGTTTACACCGGAAGAATCTGATGCTCATAATTAAACATCATAACAGCTTTTGTTTGCACGAATGCACGTTTCTGTTTTTATGCTGCTAGTTTCTAGTTTAAGTTCACACTTGGAAAATAAAATAAATACAAACCTTGGCGTGGTTAGTATGTTTTTACAGATATCTGTAGATGACATAAATTTTACCAAGCAGGCAGAAGCGGTCATATCACGACACCCACAGATGTTAGGAAAAGATGAGACAAGTGACGATTTTTATGTGTTGACATTAAATCTTTAAGATAGTACTAGCGTGAAATTTTTTTTTGCAGATCTGAATAAAATTTGGCGCACGTAAACATGGGATAGTCATACGCATCCTGTTAAAATATGAAACACATTCATTGTCTGTGAACAAATAAATTCGCTTGTAAAGTTGAGTTCTTATACACGGGGCTTATGGCGATCATCACTCAGAATCGCACATATTTGGTTTATGTATCTCTAAAATTTTGCAGTTTTATTTGAAAAACTAGTATGATGTTCTAGAACTATCCATGTATATTGTATCAGAAGGAGAGAGTTTTTTATCGTTTAGTAATAGATATATAGCCATGCAAAGCCTTGTTTTTAACGAAAATTTAAGAATCCCAATTTATAATGGCAACACCACACGGTGGTATGACATTTCAAAATTCACTAGACTAACAACCTGTTAACAATACATGATATTCAAAACACACTTATTTTATTAAATTTTTATATATTTTTGAGCGTAAGTTTCGCCACTCAACAACCGATGGCGCCACCGTCACACTAGTACTACCTTAATATAGTATTTTTTGTATAGTCCAGTAAATTTCTCATATCGGACACCCCTTTAAACATACTTCTCTATTGAGTCACTAAAAATTATAAAAAGATATTTCACAATATATTTTTATTAATTTTTAGAAATTTAGGTATTAAAATGAATCTGCATTAAGTAAGACAATATATTATATGAAATTTAGAGGTAGTTATTCAATCACCGATTAATGTTAATCATAATTAAATAATATAGTGTCCATTATTATTTAATCATGATTAACATTAATCGAGAGTAAACCTGCGATTAAAAAATTGGCTCTTGGTGATATAATTGTTTACCCAAAACTTTTGTTTTGTAAATATATAAATATTACTCGTTAAATATCGCTACTTATTTGGGGACATACGAACTAGAAGGAATACTAATTTTTATTATAGCTACAATGAAAAAAATCAGAAAACAAATGCTTCGAAAGAAAAAGTTGAAATGTTAAACTGCCATATTATTTTCGTTTCCAAATACAAAGACATAACAAATAATTATAACGTAGTTAATCAGAATTTTAAAGTGATTATTTCACATAAAATTGTAATAAACGTCAATGCAACAGTAACTGATTGATTAGCCGAGTAATAGGTAATATCAAAGCTGATATCCTCGCATTTAAGAAGCTCAAAGCTTAGCTTGTATTAATAAATAAATATAGTAAAAATATAATTTCAAAATGTCTGTTACAAAGTGGATTAAATGAAAAGGTCAAACGTCAAATTGTTTTGCGTTGCTACGATTTATAATGTCGGAATGAAAACACATTTACCTGTTGATAACTACGTAGTACTTATGTTTAAAGTGAATATGTTTAAATGTTTTTAACTGTAGAAATGAGTAAGTACTCAAGTTCAAATCTCAATAAAATTTTCTCCTTGTGGCCCTACTATTATTTACATATCTGAGGACCATGTTTTGACGTCTGGTAACCGTGATTCATATGCCTAATATCATTTAAATCTAATGAGAACAGTAATAATAAAACTGCCGTACTTAGCGTCAAATTTGGATATAATAAAACATTTTCTTTCTAGTTTCAAAAAATGATATACTTATAAGCTGGATTTATAGTTTATATAGCATAGCATAACATAACGAAAACATAAATACACACAATTCTATACGAGGTGTGGCTATTAAATAACGAGACTAATGCTGTTTTAACATTTTATTTTGATTCCATACCTATTTACTTATTATCACTTTCAATATACACCCCTCCTCTATCCCTACAATGCTCCATGCGAATCTTCCATTGTTCTAAACAGTGCTGGAAGTCTTTTTCTGTCAGTTCCTTCAGAACACGTGCCGATTTCTCTTTTAAAGCTCAAATCTTGTTGCTATTAAGGCAACTTTCACCTTAGGAAACAGATAGAAGTCGCACGGTGCAAGATCTGGCGAATAAGACGGATGGTCCAACACTGGGATGCTGTACTTGGCTAGAAATCTCGTGACAGACATTGCGGAATAGGCCAGCGCATTGTTTTGATGGAGAAACCATGACTTGTCCTTCCACAATTCGGGTAATTTTTCCAATAAATTATAAGTTTCAGTAGAAGTTTTGCCAAGTTTCATGTAAAATTTCACAGCAATTCGTTGCTCTAATGTTGCACTTAATTTTTTTTCGGCGAAACAAAAAACAACTCTAATTAGAACGAATGCTACGGCTATACGGATTTGTTTACAGAAACGAGAGGTACTGCATTCGAAAGAGAAAGCTTCACGCTAAAAAGCTGACGGTCGCTGGTGTTTGGCACATGCCTACTTCGTTTCTAGCAGCGTCAGTCTCGTTATTTAATAGCCACACCTCGTATATCATTTTATAATTTACTTACATAGCATAAGATAACACAGCATGACATAAAAATGACCAAATTTTATTTCTTATGTTATGCTATGTTCTTTCAGTTTAAAATGACAAAACAAAACGCCGTTTTGACTCGGAGGTGTGCAAACTTGCATACTCCTAAAATATATATATATATATATATATATATATATATATATATATATATATATATATATATATATATATATATTAGGGTGGGTCGAAAAAATCCAAAAATGTCGGCTGGGCTCTAAAATGAAAGCTTTTTATGTAAAAACATGTGGAACACAGAAAAAATTTTTTAGAGGGCGCGCGAGACCCTCAAAAGTGCCATTTTTAGCACTTTTTTCAGTTTTAAGGCTGTATCTCTGAAAGAATACGTCAGAAATGGCTGATTTTTTTATCTTTCGCATGTTTTTAGACCGAAAACTTTCATTTTTGACTCAGAAAAATAGCAACTTATTAGCTTAAAATACGTTATATTGTCGAAAACTTAAAACATGGCGAAAAATGTGTATTTTAAGTTAAAAATATTTCAGCCCATATTGCCTAGATAGCTTTCCCAAGTGATGAAGTTGTAAGACTATGGTTCTGGGCCCAACATACCGAAAAATCAGCCATTTCTGACATATTCTTTCAGAGATGCAGCCTTAAAACTGAAAAAAGTGCTAAAAATTGCATATTTGAGGGTCTCGCGCGCCCTCTAAAAAAATTGTTCCGCATGTTTTTACATAAAAAGCTTTCATTTTAGAGCCCAGCCGACATTTTTGGATTTTTTCGACCCACCCTAATATATATATATATATATATATATATATATATATATATATATATATATATATATATATATATATATATATATTTTATTTAAACATGTACCTAACCTTTTTAAAAAAATTGTCATTTTAAATTGTTAATAACCACGTCGTGTTTAAGTCTTTGACCTGAAGATGAACACGAACAAGTGTTCGAAATGTCGTTTATAATTGAAATAAATAATGATTTTATTGTACTAAATTCATAAAGCCTTTATCCAAGAACCCTGGATCTTTTGATTCCTTTTTTTAAAAAATGTCTGCTTATTAATGAAGTTTTATTGCAGAGCGGTGAAATGTTGGAAAACGCTTGTGTATAGTACATAATATATGAATAAGATCCGATTACTTAAAAGATAAACCGCTTCATCCATCTTGTCGCACATAAGTTGTCATATGATAAATTCCACAACAACATTTCGTCATAAATAATTCACTGAAGCCGGTCCTGCGCCCGCGTCGATTTATGGGGATGGGAATACGTGTGCCCAAGTTTTCAGCTCTGCCTGCGCGCACGTGTGCTCGCGAGTTATCGCGCGCGCCAGCAACTGCGTCATCACTTCGAGCTGATGGCACACGATGAATAATGTATTTAGACGGAGCTTTCACGATTCATCGGTTTAATTTTTAAGTTAAAGTGAACTTCATTTCCCAGTAACGAAGTATTGAAACGTGCTACATACCCGCGATGAACTGATGACCGGGAACTTAATTGAGTCTACCGGACGGTTGCATTTAAATTAGTTTTGCAATTATGGTACACCTACATTCACACTACTTTACCTTATCTTACTTTTCTATTCCTATATTCATGTTTCAGTGATGTATTCGTAAATAAATATAGCAGAAATGCATTTTAAAGTAAAAGCGATTTTGGTTTTGAGAATTATAATTTCCTCCATCGTGGAAAAAATTCTTATGAGGACGTATTTTTATGTTATTTGCCTAGCCACAGAACAAAAAAAATCTGGTGTGGGCACCACACGACTTTCTTATACACAGCATATATAATATTTAGAATATATGAATGTTATATAATATTATTAAACATGTAATTTAGTTTTTCAATAATTCAGCATTTATTTGTTTGAAACATATAAAATATCAAATTTATGTATGTATAATTTTTTTTGTAATGTTGACTACTTTATATCTAACTTTACTGATGAGGCATATACAGAATGTCCGTTTTTCGAGCCTAACCCTTGGTATCTCAAGAACCGTGAGATACGAAGACGATTAAATTGAGGCAAAGTTGCCAAATTAGTTGACCATTTTAATGATGTATTTGTTTTTCCCAAAAAAGACATAGATAACTAGATAAAGCGAAAATTAAAATGTATGTTTTTTGTTTCTATTGCTACTATGATTGAAATATATTATTAAATATAAAAATTTGTTTTTCTCAAAATTAGACGCATATACAGGAAAATTGCAAATAATATTTTACGTTCCAAATATTTTTGCTAACATCTTTTATTTGAAACAAATGGAATTTATTGTTTTGTGTTTACATTAAACATCCTCTTCCGGTTTTTCAATTCATTCAAAATCAACTCAGCTCTTCGTATTTTCATGAAACTTATAATTACCAAGTTTCGTTAACAAATCTTATCTCGTCCATGAGATATTGCACACTCGGACACACATCCATCCATCCATCCATCCATCCACACACACACACAGACAGACATCATTGAGAAAATGATCAAATCGGATTCAGTGGACCTCAAAACACGTATTTCCGCGAATATCTCGTCAACGATTTTTTTCACGATTCCAATACTTCCTTATACTGCGTATAAGGAAGTAAAAAGCAATGATGACAAAGAAATTATTATAAAATAGCTGTGTCATTTGTAACTACAGGCGCGAAATTATATTTACTTGTAAATTGTGCGATTTATAAGGCTTTGTGTATGTTTATTTGTTGATGAAATAAGTCACGATTATTCTCGGGTTCATAAAGCACATGAAGTTCAGCAACAAATCAGTAACTGTGGATTTATAGAGTTAACCTTATAGCCCAGATTTAACGCCCTCGGACTTCTTTTTATGTAAAAATTTAAAAAAATGTTTTAAGGCAAAGTTATTTGCGTCTGATGAAGCACGTAAAGAAGCTGTATATAGAACAATTTTTGCAGAGTTTTTTTCCTCTTTATAATTTAATTAGATTGATTACTACGGGGTAATGGCTCAGTGGTATAAAGTCGGCCTGTTCGATCCTCACAGCCGGCAAATCATTTTCACCAATTTAAAATTACCCTCGTGGCTCCCTCACCACTAACATCTTTGGGAGCCGTGATTTGATGGCTGGTAACTGCACTTTACGCGCATAAATATATCACTTACCGAGATCTGCTTTGGCAGAATGCCACACCCAGTAGTGGGTAAAAAGGCGTGATGACATATTATTTTTTTTAGATTACTAAGTATTTACATAGAAAATAATAATTAAAAATTACGATTCACATTACATAACAGTGTCACTGCAGATGACTCTCGTGTCAAGTCGTTCAGTATATAAAAAAGTTATGGGATCGAGGCTGCTTATGACAAATAACAAAAATAGAGAAAACAATTGGAATAAAATCAGATTTTAATCCAGAGTGACCATGGCTTAAATAGTTACAGAATATGACTGGATTTCATAAGGTCTCAGGTTCAATATTATCACAACAGCTGTTTTTATTAATTTCTACTTATTTACATATCAAGAAAGGTAAGTAATGGGGTGGCTAGCTCAGTGGTACTTCACGCGCAAAATATATCACTTACCGAGATCTGCTTCGGCAGAGTGCCACACCCAGTAATGGGTAGAAGGCGTAATGATATATTTATTTATTTATTTTTTATGGGGTGGCTGGCTCAGTAGTATGAAGTCGGCCTGTGGATCCTGAGAACCCTGGTTCGACACCCACAGGCGACAATCAATTTTCATAATATCAAAAACTACACCTGTGGCTCCTCCACCGCTAACATCCTTGGAGGCCGTGATTTGACGACTGGTAACCGCACTTCACGCGCAAAATATATCACTTACCGAGATCTGCTTCGGCAGAGTGCCACACCCAGTAATGGGTAGAAGGCGTAATGATATATTTATTTATTTATTTTTTATGGGGCGGCTGGCTCAGTAGTATGAAGTCGGCCTGTGGATCCTGAGAACCCTGGTTCGACTCCCACAGGCGACAATCAATTTTCATAATTTCAAAAACTACCCCTGTGGCTTCTCCACCACTAACATCCTTGGAGGCCGTGATTTGACGACTGGTAACCGCACTGCACGCGCAAAATATATCACTTACCGAGATCTGCTTCGGCAGAGTGCTACACCCAGTAATGGGTAGAAGGCGTGATGATATATTTATTTTATTTTATTTAAGAGCGGTAAGTGATGTTTTGAAAACCTAGGACCCTTAAATTCATTTAACACTAGTGGTACATACAAAAATATTCTACCTAATAGCGAAAAATGAAAAATAAATTCAAATGTTATCAATTAAGTGTTTATTTGAGCCCTACGGGCGGTAAATAACTCATTAGATCCCTGGTAACAGGGTTATAATAATATACTTACCATACTGGTGGTATAGTTATGCACCAAGAGCAGAAAGTGATGTTTTATGATCGAAGGTTTTATTTAAAGTGAATTAATTCCATTTCTATTTTGTATTCTAGTTCCGGCTGGATAAAATTATTTTAGGTAATAAAATTATCATTTAATAAAATATGATTGTAGACAGAGCTGGGCAGTAGCTAGCTACTTTTGTAGCTTAGCTACTAGCTTAGCTACATTTACCTTAGCTGTAGCTGTAGCTTAGCTAACTGTGAAAAAATATAGCTGTAGCTTGTAGCTAGCTACTTTTTTTTCTATTAGCTTAAAAATAACAACTGAAGCTACTTTTAAAGCTACTTTTTGTAGCTAAAGCTACTTTTTAAGCAGAAGGTCAACAAAGTACGCATGCGTACAAACTAAACTCACACAAACATAATTATTTGTTGCCGGTTCTAACTGGCTCTGATACGCAAAAATACACAGTAGGTGCCGGATGGTATTTGCTATTTTTGATATTTATGTATATAATAGTAAATTAACAGTTATTATAACAAAAGACTGATCATATGACAATGGCAAATTTAATTATATGACAATAATTTAAAAAAAGTAGCTTTAAAATTTATCAGCTACTTTAACGAAAGCTTTTTACAAAATATAGCTTATAGCTGTAGCTTAGCTACTTTTTTAAAGAATAGCTGTAGCTGTAGCTTAGCTACTTTTTTTAAGTAGCTTGCCCAGCTCTGATTATATCCCTGGTAACAGGGTTATAATAATGTACTTACCATACTTGTGGTATGGTTATGCACCAAGAGCAGAAAGTGATGTTTTATGATCGAAGGTTTTATTTAAAGTGAATTAATTCCATTTCTATTTTGTATTCTGGTTCCGGCTGGATCAAATTATTTTAGGTACTAAAATTTATCATTTAATAAAATATGATTGTAGATAAACTTTTGAGATACCGCTAGTTCTTCAAATGTCATGTTTTATATTAATTGCCATAACATCTTACATTTCTGTAACTTAGAAAATGAATTAAAAGTGGAACATGTCTTGCTATCATTTATCAAATTAATATATTTGATTAAGGAAGTAATTTAAATCAAGCAAAATTCTATTAATTTTAAATTTCAAATATGTTCTAGTTATAGGTCATACAAATTAAATTAATCCGTCTTCGGACTCACAGTTTTTATTAAATAATTAACATTTAAATGTCAAATATCTCATATTAGTATATTTTAATTGTAATTTTAATACATGGAATATAATAAACAAATACCAGTAGAAATTATTTCCAGTTAAAACAAAATTGCATTTATAATTATAAAATCAGCAATAAATGGCGAATATAATCTCGTAATTGTTTATATTATCTGTTTGTATTGAAAGAGAATAAATGAAGGATTATAACATATTTTCATTATTTGAACAGCAATGACATATAACATTATAGCACCTTTGAAATATTGAGTATAACATAAAATTATTAATATGCCAAGAAAAGAGTACATTTTTATTACTTTTGTACTAAACTTATGCATTACTTACTCTATTTACCTAATAATGAAAGTCGTGACAATGTTGTTCAATAAATAATTAATTATCGACCATATGCATATTTTAAAAGACTATTAACGATTAATGAATGCTATTTTTATAATAGTTTATCTTGCTTTGTGCTTTTAGAGTATGTTTATAAATTCCGATGGAATGTAATTAATTTTATTGTTCCATTGTCAAGTGTTACGAAATTATTTTGGAAACAAATGAATTAAATTAAAATTATAGTAATAGTATAGTACTAGCGGTCGGCCTGGCTTAGCCAGGCCTCCACGCTATGCTCCGTGGACACTAAAATAGGATTTATTTCTGTAGGATAATTGACAGAATATAGATTGAATTTTTACCAATCTAAAACTTTTCAATTCTACACGTCTGTCCTTCTAAAAACCTTTAAATTGATACCAAATATAATAAGTTTCAAAAATCGTTCATTAAACAATTGTCGATCGAAAAAAATACCAATTCCGCACGCAAATCTTTCGAGAGACCTTTTTAAAAATAAAAAACTTATCATATCATGTGTCATATTAACGTGCGTTTTATGTTACAGTAGCGGTTTCTTATGGTTCATTTTACAATCGTTTTCATTGACTAAATCACATTTCCAGAAAACTCAAATTTCTTCTCGCGAAATAGGGAGGATAATAATTGCACTGTTAAGTTGACGTTATTTTACAATAAAAAAACACATTCAATTTTTAATTTTTAAAATCTTGTATTGTATAGTCTAGTCTAGACTAAAATAGTCTAGTCAGACTAAACTAAAATATTTTAGTCTAGTCTGACTAGACTATTTTAGTCCATTTTAAAATATTTTAGTCAGACTAGTCTAGTCTAGACTATTTTAGTCCAGTCTAGACTATCTTCATTTTGGTCTAGTCTAGTCTGACTAGACTAAAATATTTTAGTCAGACTATTTTAGTCTAGTCAGACTAGACTAGACTAAAATATTTTAGTCTAACTATACTAAAATAGTCTGACTAGACTAAAATAGTCTGACTAAAATGTTTTAGTCAGACTAGTCTAGTCTGACTAAAATATTTTAGTCTAGTCTAGTCTAGTCAGACTAAAATATTTTAGTCTAGTCTGACTAAAACACTTTAGTCTAGTCAGACTCAGGTATAAATGGAATATAAAACACTAGTGTTTTATGAGCCATATAATTCAACTGAAAGCAGTATAATTATGTCTTTATAATATACAAGTTGTGGATAATAGTTATTTATTATACAAGTGTTTTATTAGGTATATAAAACACGCAAGAAAAGTTTAAACACGAGATCAAAGGTCGAGTGTTTAATTTTTCTTAAATGTTTTATATACCAATAAAACTCAAGTGTAATACAAAATTTTATCCACAACTCATAATTATAGATATCGAAGAAGATTGGTCATAACGTTTAACGTTGATTCAATTATATACTCGTATCTCAAAATACGGTAGATCATAAAGTGGTTACTAAGTAAAAAGTTGTTTACAGTGTTTTATGGAATATGAAACACTAGCGTTTTATGAGCCATATAATACAACTGAAATCTGTGTAATTATATCTTTATAATATATGAGTTCTGGATAAAAATAATAATAATCAGTGCATTGTGTAACAATAGTACCACGATTTGCTTAAAAATTGATCTAGAAACGTACATATAATGAATGTATTATCTAATGATCTTGGGAAAATGTTATTTTCTATAATTTTATTTGAAATAACAGCGGTTGTTAATCTACTGCTAATAATGTAATGACCTCATTACCTTACGCATTTTTATTTACAAAAATTCTGAAGTAATTAAAATTTATTGGCTCATGAAACAATAAGAAAAAATTCACTTATTTATTACAAATATTGATCATACGAGTTCAATTCTTGTATTTCAATCAATTAATTCCAGGTGTGGTAAATGTCAAATCTAATGTTTAAACATAAATTTAAATTAGATAATAGAATAACATGAAATTAAATTGACTATAACTGTATTACAATTGAATCAGTCTGGTTTCAATCTGTCATATGGACATAATGGCCGTATTTGTTTGGGAAATTTTGATCCAACCCTGAACTGACCTAGAACTAACTCGTGTTACTTCCAAATAAATGATGCATCTAGTGTCAGTTGTAAACACTGGCGGTAAATTTAAAATCTTAATGCATGTTCGAAGCGTTATCTGCTTAGTTTTCTTTGTATGTTAAATTGCGCTTTTAATTGGATGTTTTGAGTCATCTTTATCTTTTTTATATGTAGTCAAAAAGCAAATAACGTCAGGGTCTGTTTTTTTTTATAATTTTGTCATCAGCACTATCAAAATAATGAATTTCGGAGTCGCAATTATGTGTCGTAATATTATCCTCTGTGACTTATATTGCAAGAAGCACATAATGCATATTGCTCTTCCATCATCTGCATAAATAATAGTTTAGTATATTTTTTCAACATATTATTATAAAATTACTTACGTTTTTTCATAAAAATAACTCCTAACCTCTCTATACTATTACAAATCGCGATGCCGCCACGAATAACAAGGAACACAAGTTGATTAGAAAGAGATAGTAAACGGGTTGAATCTACCAAGCCGCTAAAATAGCTGGGGCAGTAGGGTCAGTTTAAGGTTAGTTCCAGGTTACTTAAAGTATGCCAAGTAACCTGCCAGGCTACTTTAAAAATCCCAAATAAATACGGCCAGTATAACTAGATAAGTGAAATGAAAAGTGTGTATTGATTTAAATTAAATTTTCATTTGAAATATTTCCAATAAAGAAATCGGGACAGCAATGGTATAGAATAAACTGCTTTCTTCTTTTTTTTGTGGAACATCCTGTATATGCATAATTACATACTCAAATAATCGTCTGTCTCGGTCGATTTAAGCGCAGAGGTCAGTTAAATAGCATCTGTTGTCTTCATTAAGAATGCAAAATAAATTATATGAAATTTTGATAGTGTATCATGCGACATGGTATAATTGACTTGTCTTATTTGATTACTTGTTTTTTATTGATATGGAATTTATTATTGTGTTTGCGAGAAGAAATGGTATCAGTACCAGAGTAATAATTTTTTATTACTTTTTCGTTCTAGTAATTTGATTATAGATTTATTGACTCATTTATAAATTTACATAATATAATTAATGATATATTGTTTAGCGTACGTTGATATTTGTAGTAACGAAATTTGTAAAGGTTTTGCTGTACATGTATTTGATTAACTCAATTAGTAATTTACATAACTTAATTAATGACATATTGTTTTACAATTTACATTCAGTGATATTTCCTATTGCATCTAAGAAAGCGTTATGATTTTTTGTTTATTTATTTATGCTACTTTGTACAACAGGAACATGGGCGGCCACATGGGGTTTAGTTTTAATTTTTTTATGACATAAAGTCATTCTATTTAATTTGTATTGTAAGTAAATGCACATGAGCGAACTTCATAGCTCCCAGGTTCAAATCATGGTGGTTATCTAATTTTTTTCTTTATAATTCAATTTTATATGGGGTAGGTGGTATCGAGTCAGCCTGCAGATCTTGAGACGCCTGGTTCGATTTCCACAAACGACAAACATTTTCACCACATTAAAAAAATTACCTCTGTGGCTCCTCCTCCACTAACATCTTTGGGGGGCGTGATTTGACGGCTAGTAACCGCACTTCACGCGCATAAATACGAGTATATCACTTACCGAGATCTGCTTAGCAGAATGCCACACCTAGTGATGGGTAAAAGGCGTAATGATATATTTATTTTTAAATATAATTGGCTCTCAGCCAAAGCAGATCTCGGTAAATGATATATTTATGCGCGTGAAGTGCGATTAGCAGCCATCAAATCACGGCCCCCAAAGATGTTAATGGTGGGGGTTCCACAGGGGTAATTTTTTAAATTGGTGAATATGTTTTATCGGCTGTGGGGATCGAACCAGAGGTCTTAGGATCCGTAGGCCGACTTGATACCAATGAGCCATTACCCCATATTTATTAAATTTACAGGCCTTTCAGTTCAATGTATTTCTTTATTAAATACGATATTTTTCTTTTATTCAAAAACCAACATTTATTACTTATAACATAAGAAATAGCTCTAGTAAGTAGTAATGGGCAGCATTACTAATAATATCGTCCTTTTTTTGTTCATATTTAAATAAATATAAATATATCATCACGCCTTCTACCCATTACTGGGTGTGGCACTCTACCGTAGCAGATCTCGGTAAGTGATATATTTTTGCGCGTGAAGTACGGTTACCAGTCGTCGAATCACGGCCTCCAAAGATGTTAGTGGTGGAGGAACCACAGGGGTAGTTTTTTGAAATTATGAAAATTGTTTGTCGTGGGAATCGAACCAGGGTTCTCAGCCACCCGATATTTAAGACATTTATTATTTATTGTAGTCCACAGTGAAGTAACTAAATACATAGTATATAAATATGAATATTATGGCAATAAAGTATTTTCACATAAAGTTGTCAATATTTTAAAAAATGATCTAAATGTTAATTTGACTTTTGATTTGATTCAAATCGATGCTTAGGGGCCTCGTAATACCTAAATCCGGCTCTGTTTATATATTCTAACTCGTACAAATTAACTAACAGTACGAAATGTACATTAACTTTAATAAAAATAAATGAATAATAATTATTCGCAGGATTAATGAGAACTAGGTACAGGATATGAAAATTATCCGAGGCCCAGAGCCAAGAAAAAAGATTAATTTTTAATAATAAAAAATACATAATCTATTTTAAGAAGGCAAATCAGTTTGAATGATACAAGTACATATATATTCAATTTTCATGTTACAAATAAGTGAAAAGGAATGATGTGATTGAAGGTTTGTTGTGTGATAATAATTTCGAGTGTATAAATGAATGAGTTTATATGGAGTGATCTTTGAAAGTGGTTGAAGTGAGGGTGGTATGTTTGGATGAAAATGTTTGACGATGACTGGTTGTTTGATGGGTGTGATGAGTGAATGTTTTATGAGTGATTTTAGGGTTCGTGCTACCCCATTTGTTGGGATATAGCGTGAAGATATGTATGTATGTATGTATGTAAATAAATTATTTACAGTATCCATTTTCTTTTCGGTAGGTATGTATGTATATATATATATATATATATATATATATATATCTGAAGAATTTTGTGTCATATTAATCATTTGGCTACCGATTTGTTTTTTGTTTTCGTGGACAATCGACTAGGTACGTAAATGTGAATTTTTTTACGGTTGCATAAAAAGAAAACTTAATTAATTATTGTAATTACGATCCAACGGTCTGTATATTTGTCCAAATTTCATAAACCCAACTTACTAGTTTACTTTACGTAACCAACCAAGACGAATTTTTTTTTGAAAATCATTCATGTGATGAAAATATGAGAATAATAAAGAATATTTAAAAATTCGTTCCAGAAGCAATTTGAAAAATCATAAAATTTGTCCTTTTAATTAAATTTTATTTGCTGTTGTGTTTTGTTTGTTTTTGTATTTTAAATTTCAAGGAAAAAATCATACGTCGCACAAAATAAATTTAAATTGCCAAAAAGTTGCATGTAACTCTCATTTATTGATTTAATATAAACGGTGCTATAAAATTCAGATTGAAATAAAAGTTCACATACTATTTAACTACATTCAAAGCGTGGGAAATCTCGGTGAACGTGAATGTGTGTCCATGGTGACATCCAGTTTGTTCAATGTTAATTTCTCTGTTTCGGCATTAGAATAACATATTCCTGCACGCATGCTAGAATGATCTTCATTCTTAAACAATCATAGATTGGTGTAACTGCAATAAATATACAAAATACGAGGGCAAGGTGAAAAGTTCCCGAAAAATAAAACAGATGGAGACACAAACACAAATCTCATGTGACATTTGTGATGTACCATCTTTAACTAGAACGCATTAAAATTTTCAGACTGATATGTCATTCAGTTCAGTTTTGACACCCATCGAAAGCAAGCAACCTTGAAGATTTTTGAAAACATGGAAAAAAGTGAATTTCGCGTCTTGATTAAACATTATTTCTTACGCAAACCAAAGCATCGCTTGTTAAACATTATAGGGACTCCTCGCCATCGATTGGAACGATTCATAAGTGGTTTACTGATTTTCGTTATGGTAGTATGACCACAAAGGTCGCCGAACGTTCTGGTCGTCCAATTGAGATTAAAACGCCAGAAATCGTCCATAAAATCCATGATATGATATTGGACGATCGGCGAGTTAAAGTGCACGAGCTGGCTGAGGCTATGAGCATCTCAACCGAACGGGTACGGAACATTTTGCATACATTTTTGGATATGAGAAAGATATCTGCCAGATGGGTGCCGCATTTACTCTCTGTTGACAACAAGCGCGACCGTGTGACAAGTTCAAAGGAGTGTTTGGCAATATTCAAGCGCAATAAGAAGGACTTTTTGGCCCCCTGCGATTTTTATCTATTTCCAAACTTGAAGAAATGGCTCGGCGGAAAGAGATTTGGCTCCAACGATGAGGTCATCGCTGAGACAAACGCCTATTTTGAAGGATTGCTAAAATCGCATTATTTGGAAGGGATCGAAAAATTAGAAAAACGTTGGACGAAGTGTATCGAGCTACAAGGAGATTATGTTGAGAAATAAAATATGTTTTGACCAAATAAATCATTTCTTGTTGTTGTTCACCCTGCCCTCGTATCTATGCAAGTGCCAAACTAAATAATCTGGTGTGGGCAATACACGACTTTCTTATACACGGTATATTTAATATTTAGAATATATATTCATTCTGCATCCTGTTAGTTTGATTGTATCCTTTCTTTTAATAAATGTTGGGATTGTATTCATTTCATTTTCATTACAGATAATCAACTTCCTAATCAAATTTTATATAAATAAACTTATATCATTAGAAATAGAAATATAAACCCACCATTTGAAAACCACGGCTTTAGAGCATTATAATTTGACCCAAAAAACGATTGAGACCAAACTAAACTCGATACTACCAAATGTTTTCGAGATATGAGCAAAAATCCTAAAGAAAATTGAGAAGAAGAAAAGTTTTCTTTACCTATTTCTAAGTTTCTTATTTTCTATCTCGCGGTATTTCTCGAGCGAAATTTGGTCTTCCACGCATTATATTTAATGGAATTTGCACAAAAGACCGAAAAGCCAGTAAAATAATAATTGTATCTAATAGATTTAGGTTTTATTTGTCGAATTATGTAGCAGAGGTTATTAGCTACTGCCCAATAGAATGACAGTTCCTGCCTATATATTTGTATCGTTAAGTTAATGTACCTTATAAAAGAAATAATAAACATACTCCTATATTAAGAAGTCCCTTGTTATTTGATTCGTTCTGCAAACATTAAAGAAAGTAAAAACCAGACACCTTATTATTTATTGAATATAAAGTAGTCTGTGAAATATTTGAAGGTATTTGGTTCCAAATTACAAAAGCAGTAATTTTGTGTTCGTAAATATTTTAACAAAGTTTCGTTCACAGTAGGCGTATTACACTGTTTAAAATTTAAAGATATTTATACTGTAAATAGGATTCTATCCGTTTCATGAATTATTTAATGTACTTAGTAACGGGTAGGTATGTACATTAGCGATACTTAACAGGAAAAATAATTTAATTTCCGTTGATTTTAATTGTTTTCTCTTGTGAATATATAGTAGAGTATTAAAGTCAAACAATTCCACATGGATCACGTTTATTCCTAATGAAATTTAGGGATGCGTTTGGGGACCACAGATCACAATATACTACTATAGATAAGAAACTGCCATGTTACACAATGGGACTGTATTTTGCGCCATCTGAGTAGTTGAAGTATAACTAAAGTCATGTATATCGGCAATCCGGTATGCAAATTTGGGCAACTTGTAATTTTTATTATTATTTTATATTTATTTAAACTACATAAAATAAAAATTCATAAACACAATATAAACATTTATTAAATATCCTCGTGTATACAATTTATTTATAATTTAAACTATTTCAATTGCAGTTTTATCCAATCCTTGTGAACTTGAAAATATATTATGACTTTTTCATCTAAATATTATTTATTATATGATCACTTACTTACCAGTGCAGATTTTTTACACAACAACTGATATTAGTTGAAGACAATAGCTATATTTTATTTGCCACTTGGTTCACTTAAATCAGTTCAGATAAATTAGACAGCATGACAAATTAACTAAATTAAGCAAACTAATGTACTTATTGGAGTGGATTACTTAAAAATAAATTAGAATCTGTAATTCTAGTACTGGAAATAAAGTCAGCGAAGTAATCCAGCAAAATAAATAGGTGATCTGGTTCAGTAAATGTAAGATAGTTCTAATCCAAATGGCAAATGGAATACGCCTATTATTTACTCATATATGAAATTATTTCACAAATAAAAATTAATTGGATATTTGACAGATTAAAAAATTTGAAAGACATACAAATGACAACTACAGGAACAATCTAGTAACCAATGATTGTCGATATTGTAGTTACCAAAAATGAATGTCTTCACATAAAGACTATTAGCGCCATTCCTTAGATGGAAGTCTAACTATAAATATAGTCCCACGGTTACCTATATAACTTTCTGCTGCCTGTTGGGGACTATACTCAAATACGGATAGGTATCACTGTGTCCCTTGATAAAATGAAACAAATAAACAAATATATCATCACATCTTTTACCCATTGTTGAGGGGTGGTCTGCTGTTATAGATCTTGGCAAGTAATATATTTATGTACGTAAATTGCAGTTACTGGACGTCAAATTACGGCTCCCAAAGATATAAGTGGAAGAGGAGCCATAGGGGCAATTAGAATCAGTTTGTTGTCTGTGGGAATCGAACTCGGGTTCTCAAATCTACAATCTCATGCGTTGCTACTGAGGTATCTAGAATCTACTCCATACAAACGTACATAACATGACGCTATATCCCATTGAATAGGGTAGCACGAACCCTAGAATCATTTATAGAACATTCACTCGTTAGACTCATCAAAATGTTCTTATCAAATAATCAATCTTCGTCAAACATTCTCATCCTAACACACCATCCTCGCTTAAACCACATTCAACAATTCCCTCCATACAGGTTCGTTTATTCATCACACAACAAACCTTTAATCAGATCCATCCATTCATTTTTATACACTTTTCATTCGACGTACGTTTCATATGTCCAAAACACCTCAAATTACTCACGCTCACTTATAAGTTATTTGTTTTTACTTTGGAGCTAAAAATAGAACCAATTAAAATAAATACAGCTATTACAAACTGTAAACAAAATTGAATTTAAGTAGTCAAATTCATTTAAACCTTAGCTTGGGATCATTAAATGCTTCGAGTTATATTTCATTGTTTCTCAATATGAGAAAAACATTTTCCATGAATTAAATATTAATCCCTGAGTGTTGAAATTGTGAAATGTAGTTACATATCCACGAATGTACGTCTATACTATATCTCACCGTACAACTTCACAGCGTTATTTATTTATTTTATTTATTTATTTCTTAGAGAACCAACAGTCTAAAACAGGGGTGGCCAACTTAATTTGGGAAATTGCCTAATAATTATTTAAAACTGTCAACGTGTCAAGTAAAATGTGTGAAAAAAATCGATTTAGTTGTATTTCAGATACAGAAATATACCAACAAATTTTGGTAACAAGAATACGTAAATAAGTAATCAATCGATATGAACCCAGTTCAAAATCTTTTAAGTTGGATGAATCGACCTCAACAGCTAAGTCAAAAAAATATCTAATTAAATATAACTCGAGAGTTCAATAAATTATAAAATAATAATTCTTCAGTATCTTTCTCAAACTTGTTGCCATTTGGCAATAGGATTTCGTGACTATTGCCTGGCAACAAGTTTTTGAAAGATCTGTCAAATTATTTTCAATTTATTCTCACTCTCTTGTTATATTATTACTGAAAACACGTTTTATCGCACGTTATAGATAAACAGTCATTTTTTTGCACTGAAAATTAATACGTAATGATTCACTTTTTGCACGATCGTAGAAAAGATTATTATTGAAAATAGCCATAAAGTTTCACTTTAATTTATGTCTCAGTTTTCAATTCTGAGTATATTATGTTTTAAAATTAATAGAGAAGAAATTCAGAGAAATCACAATTATATTTCCTATATAAAATAAAATAGATATTCGGTTATTTCTTCATCCGATCCAATCTACGAAAATCCGACTATAAGTAATATCATTTCCTGCTTTGTAATAAATTTTAATATTCCATCTCCCAATTTTTCCTTTCATCCCAAAGAACCAATCAAACATTATCCCACGAAACTTCCTTAAATCCAAAACTTCGTTCAATACTTCCACGTTTCATCGGATCTTCCGTAACAGCTGAGGCGAAAGACGGATCAATATCCGGCCAAGAACAGCAGCAGTCTGTGCTCAACCTGTAGCGCCTCGGCATTGCTGTATCTGTAGCGTCGAGACGGCTGCGACGCCGACAACACAAAACAGACGCGCAAAGCTCGAGCTTGTGTTAGTGAGCTCAATTAATGACGCGACGGCGTAATTGAACTTTTGGCTGCTGGGGGTTGGGGAAAGGTTTTATGGCTTAATGCGAGTTTAAAGTTTTTAAATTAGGGCAGGAACAAGGGTTCAGAATTTTATGTCAAGTTTGATGTTTATTAATTTCAGAAGGAGGGAATTATTAATGGAAATTTTAATATTTATTTGGTTTTGGTATTTTTATATTGAGATAGCATTTGAGTGAATAATAGGCGTATTCCAGTTGCCATTTGGATCAGATCTAACTTATATTAACTGAATTAGATCACTTATTTATGGGGTAATGGCTCAGTGGTATCGGAGTCGGCCTGTGGATCCTAAGAACTCTGGTTCGATCCCCACAGCCAACAAACCATTTTCATCAATTTATTTAAGCAGATCTAGGTAAGTGATATATTTTGCGCGTGAAGTGCAGTTACCGGCCGTAAAATCACGATCCCCAAAGATGTTAGTGGTGGGGGAGCCACAAAGGTAGTTTTTTAAAATGGTGAAAATTGTTTGTCGTCTGTCGGAATCGAACGAGGGTTCCCAGGATCCACAGGCCGACTTGATAGCCACTGAGCTACCTACCCCATTAATACATATACGTGTAAATAATAATAATGACAGCATTGATTAAAACGCATACACGTGGCAATAAATAAAACATTTCATTAGTTTTGAGAAAAGTCAAAAAAATAATTTATTTAATATATCTTTCTTTTTATGGGGTGGCTAACAGTGGTATGAAGTCGGCCTGTGGATCCTGAGAACCCTGATTCGATTCCCACAGGCGACAAACAATTTTCATAATTTCAAAAGCTACCCCTATGGCTCCTCCACCACTAACATCTTTGGGGGCCGTGATTTAACGACTGGTAACCGCACTTCACGCACATAAATATATCACTTACCGAGATCTGCTTCGGCAGAGTGCCACACCCAGTTATGAGTAAAAGGCGTGATGATATATTTATATATTTAGTTAGATCACTTATTTATTTCGCTGGATTACTTCGCTGACTTTATTTCCAGTACTACAATTACAAATTCTTTATGTTGATGGTTACCAAACACGCAAATAAAATTTTCATCGCGCACTTAAAAAGACAAATTTAAGATATTTTTACTAATTTTTTACTCAAATATGATGATTTTTGAAGAAATGAGAGACTATTTACTTCGAATGTATGTATTGTAATGGAAAAATGATATAAAGTGATTCTTTATTACTCGCGTACGGTAATCCTTAAGATTTAAATGAACGCAGTGCAACACTGGATGAATCTTTGAATACCTGTTTTTTACATTTTTTCATAGGACCCAATTTCAAATCCTGGTAGTTTCCAATTTTAATTCGATTTAAAAACATTCTTCTTTTTACTTTTCTATTTATTCTTTTAATAGACAATTTCATTTGAAATATCATTTTTAAGAGTTTTAAGGCGTACAACTAAACGTTCTACAAAATCTAAAATTAAATAATATCGAAACTAAAAATCGAAGCTTCGTTTTACATAAATTTCAACATTTAAATATTTAAATTCAGATTATATTTTTTGTTGTTGACGTAAATAACTTTTGATTTTATAAGAAAAACTTTTACTTTTTACATTAAAAGTTTTCATTCTTTTTTCTTTCATAAAACACTGACTAAAACATGAAGAAACACTTTGTTCATAATAAAAACACATCTAATAAATATAATTACTTTATAAAAACAACAAAATAAGTTTATATCTAAAATAATAAATGTCAGTGATATATTTGCGCAGGAACTTTTAGCACTAGCCGTAAACATAGTGCAACATATGAGTTTATATCTTAACTCACAGCGCTAACGTAACGTAAGAACGTAGCCCACTACGTAGTAAAGTGAAGGTAAACACACTACAGCCACAGCTAGTGCGATTGGTACTTAATGATGGTGTCATGGTAACACCTACGCACGTGGATACAATCAAAATTATTATTTGCAGCAAGAATCGTCGAGATATGTCGTAAAACCGTTACTTGTAGGCATTTAAGGTTAAAAATCAACGAGGACAGATCGTTCAGGTATTTGATTGACAGCATTTGCATTTTACTGGTATTTGTTCAGTTTCAACACAGAAAACGCGGAATTTCGAAATTCTACTTTGTTTTCTAATGCATGATGATCTAATAATTTGTAAGTTTGTGTCAGTAATACGTATTTTACTTTAACTGAAGTTTATTTTAAAAAAACACCAAGATGAGTTCTTTTAAAATGAATCATGCGTTTAATTGGATCTGAAGTTGAGACCCGAACATTAATCTTTTTGAAACAAGAGCTTAATTGCATCAAATGTTAACACCAATCAAAAATTAATCCTGTTACTATGACGTACTGTTAAAAACTAATTACTTCAACACTGGTATTTTTTGAATATTTATATATTTAAATGTAAGAACGAAAAATGCACAAGAAAATGTAATTACTAGACAATTACACTCAGTACTATGAAAAACAAATATAACAAAAAAAAAACAAAGTTCCGAATATTTAAATCAATAGTCAATAGTTGTACCACATACGTGTCAGAAGTTTGGATACTGAGGTCCTTATGTATTAACGCTCCTTAGGAATTCTTTAAATTAAAGTTTCTTTAGTTACCATTCCTTAGCCAAATTCGCCTCTATGAACCTCCCTTAGTTGTTTTTTAAGGACTCCCTTGAGTATTCCTTCAATTTAACACTTCTATCCTTAAGGTTTCCTTAGTTACCATTCCTTAACCAAATTCTTATCTATGAACATCCCTTAGTTGTTTTTTAAGGACTCCCTTAGAAATTCCTTCAAGTGCGCGTGAAGTGCGGTTACCAGCCGTCAAAACATCACATAATTGATTTTTGGGAGGTTGTCTAAAAAAATCTAAAAAAGCGGATCCACGTAGGGAGCCACAGGGGCCATGACCCCCCACCGCCTTGGACTTTTTTTTAGTTTTTTATAAGTGTTATTTTTATTCGAGTTTGATAACCCTTATAGAAATACAATCACTGAAAAACTTTGTAATACTCTAAAAAAAAGGGCTCCTGCCTTGAAAATTTTATAAACTCGTCCTTGCTTCTTACACTTCTATATAATCTTCCAAAAAAACAATTACATTGTTAAAGGTACGCCAAGATTGCGCAGATTCCTTCCCCAAAAATTGTAATATCTATATATTACAGATTTAAAAAAAGTGATATCTAATTAAGCCAAGAAAAATATTCGAATTTAAAAAACCTTATCGAACAGTTTTAAAAATATCGGGTCAAATAAAAAAAAAATTAATTAAAAAAAACCTTGGCGACCCCAGTGTTTATAATGTTACCAGTTTAAGTAACATTTTAAACACTGGGGTCGCCAAGGTTTTTTTTAATTAATTTTTTTTTTATTTGACCCGATATTTTTAAAACTGTTCGATAAGGTTTTTTAAATTCGAATATTTTTCTTGGCTTAATTAGATATCACTTTTTTTAAATCTGTAATATATAGATATTACAATTTTTGGGGAAGGAATCTGCGCAATCTTGGCGTACCTTTAACAATGTAATTGTTTTTTTGGAAGATATCACTTTTTTTTTATACAATAGTTTGACCCTATATTATAAATGATATTTGGTATTGGTATATTGTTATTACATCTTTCTATAAAAATCTAAATTCGTTCTAAAATAAATATATAAGCATGTTTAGAGTTTCTTGGCGAAGTTTGTTTTCCAACGTGAGAATCATTTGCAAGCATCCTTGATTTTCCTTTTTTAATCATATTGTGTAGTGTCCCTAAGCCATTGAAGTACCATGGTGAAATATAGCACTTTTTATTTATATCCTTGAATCAAATAAGTTCCCATTGAAACGTTTTAAATATTACGTGTATCAGTTAGTTTCCGAATATATCCATTTTCATTTTCAAATAACAGAATTTGGAAAATTAATACTGTGCCAAAAGAAACTAATTCGGTTTTATGTAATTTATGTGAGTGCATGCATTCTGAACATTGAGCTTCTACATTTTCTTTCACAACCAATTGTTTATTAATAAGCTCTTGTATAGTAATGCTCTTATTACTACAATCACGTATTGGAATAATAATAAATACTAGCGGTCGGCCTGGCTTTGCCAGGCCTCACGCTAATCTCCGCGGACACTGATATAGAATTAACTTCAGTAAGACAATAGACACAATATAAATTGAATTATTAGGAATCTAAGACTTTTAAATTCTACACGGCTGTCCATCTAAAAATCTTTTAATATATACTAAATATGATAGGTTTTGAATCACTATCACTAAAACAATTGCCGATCAATAGAAATCCAATTCTGCAAGAAAGCTCTTCAAAAGACCTTTCAATTGATACAAAAAATGATGGATTTTGATGTCCTTTCATTAAAACAATAGACGATCGAAAAGTATGAATTTTATACGCGAGCCCTTCCAAAGATCTTTTATTTGATACCAAATACGATAGGTTTTGGAGTACTTTCACTAAAACAATTGATAATCGAAAAGTATTAAATTTTGTACGCGAGCTCTTCAAAAGATCTTTCATTTGATACCAAACACGATAGGTTTCGAAGCACTTTCATTAAAACAAATGCCAATCGATAAAATTCAAATTTGCATGTTAGCCCTTCAAAAGACCTTTCAATTGATACCAAAAACGATGGATTTTGAAGCACTTTCAATAAAACAATTGACGATCGAAAAGTATTAAATTTTTTCGCAGGCCCTTCAAAGGATCTTTCATTTGATACCAAACACGATAGGTTTTCGAACACTTTCGTTAAAACAATTGCCGATTGAAAAAAATCCAATTTTGCATGCAAGCCCTCAAAAAGACCTTTCATTTGATGCCAAACACGATAGGTTTTGGAACACTTTCGCTAAAACAATAGCCGATCGAAAAAAATTTCAATTCTGCATGCAAGTCCTTAAAAAGATCTTTTATTTGATGCCAAACACGATAGATTTTGGCTAAAACAATTGCCGATCGAAAAAATTCTAATTCTGCATACAAGTCCTTAAAAAGACCTTTCATTTAATGCCAAACACGATAGGTTCCGAAGTACTTTCATTAAAACAAATGCCAATCGATAAAATTTCAATTTTGCATGTAAGCCCTTCAAAAGACCTTTCGATTGATACCAAAGACGATGGGTTTTGAAGCACTTTCACTAAAACAATTGACAATCGAAAAGTATTAAATTTTGCTCGCGAGCCCTTCAAAAGATCTTTCATTTGACACCAAACACGATAGGTTTTGAAACACTTTCGTTAAAACAATTGCCGATCGAAAAAAATCCAATTTTGCATGCAAGCCCTTAAAAAGACCTTTCATTTGATACCAAACAAGATAGGTTTCGAAGCACTTTCATTAAAACAAATGCCAATCGAAAAAATTTAAATTCTGCATGCAAGCCCTCAAAAAGACCTTTCATTTGATGCCAAACACGATAGGTTTTGGATTACTTTCGCTGAAACAATTTCCGATCGAAAAAATTCTAATTCTGCATGCAAGCCCTTAAAAAGACCTTTCATTTGATACCAAACACGATAGGTTTTAGAACACTTTCGGTAAAACAATTGCTGATCGAAAAAATTCTAATTCTGCATGCAAGCCCTTGAAAAGACCTTTCATTTGATACCAAACACGATAGGTTTTGGAATACTTTCGCTAAAACAATTGCCGATCGAAAAAATTCCAATTTTGCATGTAAGCCCTCAAAAAGACCTTTCATTTGATGCCAAACACGATAGGTTTTGGATTACTTTCGAAGGGCTCAAAAGACCTTTCGATTGATACCAAAGACGATGGGTTTTGAAGCACTTTCACTAAAACAATTGACAATCGAAAAATATTAAATTTTGCTCGCGAGCCCTTCAAAAGATCTTTCATTTGATACCAAACACGATAGGTTTTGAAACACTTTCGTTAAAACAATTGCCGATCGAAAAAAAACCAATTTTGCGTGCAAGCCCTTAAAAAGACTTTTCATTTGATACCAAACAAGATAGGTTTTGGAAAATTTTCGCTAAAACAATAGCCGATCGAAAAAATTTAAATTCTGCATGCAAGCCCTCAAAAAGACCTTTCATTTGATGCCAAACACGATAGGTTTTGGATTACTTTCGCTGAAACAATTGCCGATCGAAAAAATTCTAATTCTGCATGCAAGCCCTTGAAAAGACCTTTCATTTGATACCAAACACGATAGGTTTCCAAGTACTTTCATTAAAACAATTGCTAATCGATAAATTTCCAATTTTGCATGTAAGCCCTACAAAAGACCTTTCGATTGATACCAAAGACGATGGGTTTTGAAGTACTTTCACTAAAACAATTGACAATCGAAAAGTATTAAATTTTGCTCGCGAGCCCTTCAAAAGATCTTTCATTTGAAACCAAACACGATAGGTTTTGGAATACTTTCGTTAGAACAATTGCCGATCGAAAAAAATCCAATTTTGCATGCAAGCCTTTAAAAAGACCTTTCATTTGATACCAAACAAGATAGGTTTTGGAACACTTTCGCTAAAACAATTGCTGATCGAAAAAATTCTAATTCTGCATGCAAGCCCTTGAAAAAACCTTTCATTTGAACCAAACACGATAGGTTTCCAAGTACTTTCATTAAAACAATTGCTAATCGATAAAATTCCAATTTTGCATGTAAGCCCTTCAAAAGACCTTTCGATTGATACCAAAGACGATGGGTTTTGAAGCACTTTCACTATAACAATTGACGATCGAAAAGTATTAAATTTTGCACGCGAGCACTTCAAAAGACCTTTTAATTGATACCAAAGACGATTATCGGCTAATAAAACATTAAATGGAATTGCAATTTTCGAATATTGGCTCAAAGTTTATATTACTGTAATATAGACAGTCAGTGTCGCCGTTTTCTGTTTAATCTTGGCGACGACAACTAACGCCTGTCTTGATTATATATTTTTGAATACAGAAATACTTGCATATGAACTTTAAACATATATTTTACAAAAATTTGGTAACTCGCAATGTCAAAAGTCAATAAATTTTAGTTTTGTACTTCTGGTTTTGCATCAGTTTCCGATCGACAACGAAGCGAGCTCGAGAGCCGAAGTTGTCGAACTGAGCGTAAGGTGCTGCCGCTAGTCGGACAAGTCGCGAAAAGCCAAACAAAATGCGTCGAGAGGAACGAAAAATTGATTGAAAAAAATCTTATATAGGGAAATAATAGCTTGTAAAGTAATAATTAATACAAAAATTGTATCTAATACAAACAAGGGTGGTATGTAGTAAATTATCATATGTTTAACGTGACTAATTTATCGGCTAATAAAAAGATAAATGGAATTACAATTTTCGAATATTGGCTCAAAGTCTTCGTTACTGTAATATAGACAGTCAGTGTCGCCGGCCGTAGGCTGCTTGATCTTGGCGTCGACAACTACCGCCTGTCTTGATATAATTGTTATATATAAATTCACATATTTGGAAATTAGCGCGTTGATCATTATTTTTTTAAATACATTTTTCATAAAATATTATTAATACCTTATATGTAAAATTCAACTCGCTACAAGATTTATTTGAAGCATTTTGCACTAAAATCAATAGGGAACGACATATCGTTTCAAGAAAATATTAACATTGTATTCCTATATTGAATAAATCCATTCACTACCCAATATTTATATTAAGAAACAAAACATATCTGCAGCAGAGCACACTACCTACTGTAAACATGTTGACAGTAATTTAAATTGTGCTGTGGGTCATTCTGATAATAAATAAATCACTTAATAACAAACTTCATTTTCTCATTATTATTACATTGGTTAATTAATGCTTAATTATACAAAGCTAGTGATTACTATTTGATGTATTGTAGGTACATTGTATTTTGATAATAAATTCAACTTTAATCATATAATATCATACAATGTTTCGTTAATCCAGGCATAATTACATTTTAAAATTAAAATGCAAAATAAATATTATATTCATCACAATCACAGTATACAATATTAATGTATTACAAATCAATAAGTATTACTAACACCAGATTGTTATTATTTTTTTTATAATCATAAATTGTAGAAGCAAGGAGATAAATGTACAATTCCGTTGTTCATAAAAAATGTCATTTGAAACTAGAACTTTGTACCATAGTTTATGTGTATTTATTCATAAAATAACATGTTGTATGTATCATTTAACAATGTCAATTTACTATAAAACATATATTATTTGTAAATAGAATTTTCCAGAAATAAAATTCTGTTTTCATTTTCATTTTTTCTTTTTAAGTTTCATTGATAACTTTATACTACACACAGATTTACGTAATTGCAATAAAAGGAAATTATTTATGCTTTGTTTATTAAATAAAATAACATGTTTGTTAAATACCTATTTGTCACAGAATTAACAATGACAAACAAATTTGAAATTGAATGGAAAATTTTCAATAACAAAGTACAGAGTATATTTGTTTTTTCCGGGTATCTACAATGAATTTACGGTAATAAAAATGTCATATTTTTTCAATTTTGGTATGATTCTAAAATAGCTGCGTGTATTACAATCAAATTGAGTCACAATTATATCATTGCTTGACTAACAATAGTAATTATAATTATATCTTTTTCTTAGAAAAGATCGGAAATTTTATTTTTATTAAATGACTTATTTGGAATTAGAAACTTAAAAATACATTATTTAATTAATCTGAATATATCCATTTTGTTTCAAATCCGATAAATTATTTCTCATTCCTAGAACTATTATATAAGTTATAACATTTTTCTAAAAAGTGTATGAAACATAAATAATTGCATATATTTGATAAATAATATTTTACATTTTGTCACTTTATTTAAAATAACAGAATGAAGTTTGCGAGTATTTTTAGTACGAATTCATTTATAAAATCGATGCATTTGTTAATGGAATTTCATTGAGATCAGTTAAGAGTGTTTTGCAACAATATGTGGGTAGAAAGTACAGTAGAATCCTTACTAGTTACTTACCTACTTATTTTAAAAATAACACCACTTTGATTTATTCATTAAAGATAGTTGTTTCTACAATTCAATGGCTTCAACAAATTGGGCTCTTTTCCATATTGTTTACCCATTACTGGGTTTTGGAACTCTTCGGTAAGTGATTTATTATGTGCGTGAAGCGCGGTTACTAGTCGTCAAATCACGGCTTGCAAAGATGTTAGTGGAAGGAGAGCCACAGGAGTAATTTTAATGTGGTGAAAATTGTTTGTCGGTTGTGGAAATTGAACCAAGGTTCTCAAATTCGAATTCACTTCCAAAATATTGTTAATTTATATCTGAATTTTGGAAAATAAATTAAAAATATAATATAAATAAATATATCATATTACTGGATATGGACCTCTGCAGATCTCTGTAAGTTATATATATATATATATTTCGCGTTAAGTGCGGTTATCAGCCTTCATATCACGGCCTCCAAAGAAGATGGTGGTGGAGGAGTCAGGGATATTTTTGTACGGAAATGAACTACTTTAGCCACCCAAATATTACTGTCGTTTGCAGCATTATTAATAATGCAATGCATTAGAAATAAACATGTTTACCTCTTGGTGCGTTTTAATTTAAATAACAATATTTTTAATCCAGGTTGTACAAGCGATCCTAACGATACACTTCCTAGGTCTTGAGTTTCCTTTGTCAAAGTCTAATACCCCTAAGACTGATAAGACAAAATTCAGATATTCTTCGTTTTCCCTTCTCCATGGCTATGCCGTAATTTTAAATTTGCTTAAAAAGTGAGCAAACTTAAATTAATTTTTAAACAAGTTTCGAATTTATCTATGTTATAAATTACCTATACAAATAACGATGCTGCAGAACGGTTTAAGGCAAAATCATATTGGGGAGAAATTGAGCGAGTGAAAATTGTGTGGGTGTTGGTTGTCGTGTCAAAGGACTAAATTGATTTAAGAGTTGAAAAGAAACACATATGAGGGATAAAAGGTTACGTAGGTAGAGGTAACCTATAGAAATTTTATGAATGAAACCCAGGGAGGTATTTAAAAACAGTTTAGATGTTTAGATTTTTGTATCATTTATTTATTTTCGCGCCTCCGTCCGACATTAACAGTATTACATATCTCAAAATCGTTCGAAAACTATGTGCAGGGAGGGTGAGTCTAGGGATGCATTGACACGGAGAAAATTAGGGGGTGCAGCACATCCCCAGTGAACTCACAGTGAACAAATAATTTTGTTATTTACTTTTAATAATTTTAGAAAATATTTAAATTTATATTCGATTCCCACAGCAGACAGACAATTTTCGCCACATTAGAACTATACCTGTGGCTCCCCTTTCACAAACATATTACACTTCACGCGCATAAATATATTATTTAGCGATAAGTTAATGATTTTCACCAATTTTAAATCAATATCACACATCCAAAACTGTTTTGCGAGTACACGTAATTTGCAAGCCTCGACTTCAGCTCGGCCTGTCAAAATATGCTCGCACACGCAAAAGTAGAGTTTAGTGTCTAGTGATACAAATAACTATTTAGCTTAAGTGGGATTCAAACACGAGATCTTCGGATTCGAATGCCAGACATATGTTTGATGTAGTTAATAAAATTTCAGTAAAACAGTTTGTACATTTCTGCTTGTTAAAAGTCGTTAAAAAAGCCGGAAATAATAATTCTAATTACAAATAGGTAATTCATTTATTACAAACACATGTTTTGACGTCAGTTAAATTATCTGGCGATAAAAATCATTTTATGACAAGCAGTTCTTATATCTAGCTCAGCCTACTATGCCATTAATAATCCTTATTTTGAAACATGAATTTGTCATTCAAATACAAGGAGTTCAATTTAGTTGTGCCATCTCAAGAACAATAAGAAAAAATAATGAATCGAATAAGTAAATAAAAAAGATAGGTTCCCATTTAAAATAAAAAAGTTGCATCCTGTATTTTGTGAACCATTGGTCGAAAAAGTTTTTTGTTAAGGTAGTACTAGTGTGATGGTGGCGCCATCGGTTGTCGAGTGGCGAAACTGACGCTCAAAAAAATTGAATAAAATAAGTGTTTTATACCTATTATGATTTGAATATCATGAATTGTTAACAGGTTGTTGATCTAGTGAATTTCGAAATACCATACCAGCGTGTGGTGTTGCCATTATAAATTGGGATTCTTAATATTTCGTTAAAAACAAGGCTTTGCATGGCTATATATCCATTACTAAACGATAAAAAACTTTCTCCTTCTGATACAATATACATGGATAGTTCTAGAACATCATACTAGTTTTTCAAATGAAACTACAAAATTTTAGAGGTACACAAACCAAATATGTGCGATTCTGAGTGATGATCGCCATAAGCTCCGTGTATACTCAACTTTACAAGCAAATATATTTGTTCACAGACGATGAATGTGTTTCATATTTTAACAGGATACGTATGACTATCCGATGTTTACGTGCGCCAAATTTCATTCAGATCTGCCAAAAAAAATTTCACACTAATACTACCTTAATACTTTTCTGATACACTTGGAAAATGGTATTTTTTTGCTAATTTAACCAACCTTGTAGCTCCTATAGTTCACGAGATAGCTATGGTGGCACAACTAAATTGAACACCCTGTATATATAACAATTTCAGTAGTTATATTTATTAGTTTTATCTTTACATCAATTAAAATATGTTGCACCGACTAAAAAATCAGAATCGAAAACATATATTCCAAGAAACATACCCATAAACATGCATTAGTATAACCGTGTTCATATTTATGTGATGAATTATTGCACCGTGTTCTAGACCAGACAAACTGTAGTCGTTTCCAGAATGTTCTGGAGGCTGGTAGAACTCTCTGGTCCACTTCGCGAGCAACGCCGCCAAGCATCGCCTTGGCAGATGTCACGGTATGCTAGTGACGTCACACTGCGCGATGACCTACTAGGAGGATCTCGGTGCGGGATTTAAATGTGACGTCATCGCAATACCCTTAAATGTACTTTATTCTTCATTACACTTCCTTGTCTAGACATCGTTTCGTTTTATTTCTTAAAGTGGAGTATTTATTCAGGCTAGGATTAATTTGTTTCTGTGACGTCAGTGTGGTTTTACTTAGTTTATTTTTACTTTTTATATTTTTAGTTGTTTTGTTTTACACACTATAATTAATTTAAGATTATACGAAATGTAGTTACTGCAATTTTTAACAAGAACTAAATGCAGATGTTTTTTAAATACTTTAATCGAGATTTGATAGAAAAAACCCAGATAATAATATGCAAGAAGTTTTTTCAGTTTTTCTTTTAAATAAAAATTACATTTCAGTTCACAGAAACCAAATATAATAAAATTATACTGCTGATTTTATGCTATTGAAATTACTGATTTTAAATTTAAATTATGAGTTAAATTTAATATTTTTTTTTGTTCACATACGTTGCGGAATGAACTTCTGTGTATTGCTTATTTATTTTTATTTTATTTTACATTATTCGTTTATGTTTAAAAATAATAATTGCCTTATTTTCGAAAAATTATCCTTTTTTAATTAACAGGTATCAAAATGAATGATTTATTTATTTATTATACGGGGTAGGTGGCTTAGTAGTATTGAGTCGATTTATGGATTTGAGAACTCGGGTTCGATTCCCACAGCCGACAAACAAATTTCTCCACATTAAAACTATCGATGTGGCTCCCTCTCCATTAGTATCTTTGCGGGCCGTGATTTGAAGGTTGGTAAGTGCAATTCACGCGCATAAATATATCACTTACCGAGATTTGCTACGACATAATGTCACACCCAGTAATAGGCAATTGGCATAATGATATATTTATTTTTATTTATTTTATTTTAAAATAGATTGATAATGTTTGTTTAATTATTCGATAAGTTTCGTTTTTCTTGTTTAGCAATAAATTTTATACTACTGAAAAATTAAATTCATAAATTTTAATTAGTAGTTTTGTAGAGAGATTGTAGTTTAATATATTTTAATAGATTATAAATTTAAATGAGGATAATGACTACTTATTAATGAATTAAATATTTATTTTTGGATAAGACTCAATGATAATGAATTTGTCCCTTCTACAGTCACAGCGCTGAAATCTGACGAATGATTACACTTGACCTTTCTTAGAGGCCGAATGACAACAATTATCATATAAAAATTACATATCATTTTAGTACGTACGTCTTTAAATAATATACGTTTTCATATAATGCGAGTAGACGTACGATAAGTACATACATTTTATTTATATTACAATACAGTCGAACCTTTATCACTCGAATAGCAAGGGACCGCAAAATTAGTTCGAGATATAGAAATTTCGAGTTAAAGAAAAAAAAACGTACCTATTGCACTCATGTTTTATTGCGTAAAAAAGTACTAAAATATTCTAAAATGTGACAATGTACACTCTGTACCAGAGAACATATACTCCGTACTAACAAAAAATTAGTACAAAGGTAGATCTCGTCATTTTTCTGGGATTCCCAAAAAACTACGCAGATTGCAAATTGCAAACGTCGTGCGCGGTGAAACAAAACTCGGCAAATCTTGACGACCGAACACGAATATAACATGCAAATATTGTGCCTAAAGAATTAATTTTGAACGTGAAAATTCGTCTTATAGAGAATTGTGACGTGTGACAGAGATTTTTGAGTTATGGAAATTCGAGTTAGAGAGGTAAAAATACGTGCCAATTATAAAAAATGTTTAGGCAACAACAGTAAACTTCGACTTTAGGAAAATATCGATTTATGGAGGTTCGAGTTATAGAGGTTCGACTGTAGTAACTTTTCAAACTAGAGAGAAACGCGAGTTCGAAGTTTGCCTTCGAACGAGAGTGGAAAAGCGTTTCCATCTCATGTCAGACACAGTATTTTCTCAAGACTTCAATGCTTCAAATAAGATTTGTTCGAACTTTAAATACACTCATCGAAAAATCTAGTAGGTACAATAAAGATAACATTTTATTTATAAAATTGTAAGATAATTTAAAGTTCAAGTAGGTATATTACTATTAAGTAATAAAATACGAAATTTTATAAGTATATTTTTATTTGGAAAATAACATTCCTTAGATAGAAGACACTAATTTTTTTCACTATTTCGTGAGTAGCAATTTGAGTTTTCTGTACACGTGAAAAAATTATTTTAAACTTGTAATACTCGTAATATTGTGCTGTTCATGGTTTAATTTAAAATTGTTGTATGGGTTGGTGGTTCAGTGGTATCGAATCGGCCTGTGGATCCTGAGAACATTGGAACGATAATTCTCACAACCGAAAAACAATTTTTACCACATTAAATCAACCTCTGTGGTTTCCCCTCTATTAATAACATTAGGGGGCGTTATTTGACAGTTGGTAGTTGCATTTCACGCGATAAATATATCACTTACCGTGATCTGCTTCGGTAATAGGTAAAAGTATATTTATATTTATTTATATTTTGTATAAGATCTAGTTCTAAGATTTAAAATACAATTTTTTCTAATAATAATTATGTATGACGAAAGAAAAATGAATAGGATAAATAATAAGCAATTATTTTAGTAGTTAAGTACGAAATTAGACTTAAGAAGTATATAATTTCGTTTTCCGATGAGCAATCTAAAACTTATTCTACGTTACTAGCGCTTTATCAATGCATGGATTGTCGATAAAGAGGTGTAATGAAAATGCAATAAAGAAAATTAGCGAGATTTATGCAATACCACCTGAATGGAGCCCCAGTTGTAAATAATTGTTATAATTAAACAATCACATGTTCTTTTCAAACTTCAACATGGCGCATATTATTCAGTAATTAACTATAGCACGTTCCCTTCGCGTTGGGCAATCCAGCAATCGACTAGCGCCAGCGCTAGCCTACTGTGATCAATGACACGAAACAAGCACATAGGCGTTAAGAAAGTCGATGCTATTTTTACACCGCTTATACATGACATTACATAACATGTGTACCTTTTAATTTATTATAAAAACACTGTTATTAGATACTTTGTAAAGATAAATTGAAGTAGTGACTTATAGATGTAGCTGACTACTCAGCAATCATCATCAATTATGTCAATATGTGAAAAATATCTTTTAATCAGAGATTTTTACAGGTATTATTGGATATGACTAGTAATGTTATCATGCAGATAACATTTAGATTTTTTCTTTAGTAGGCTTGAATTACTCATTTTAACCTTTACAAGCAAATTCATCTATTAGGTTAAAAAGAAATTCAGTTTGCATCAAATATTATTCAATTGGGCATGCAATTATTTTCTAACTTGCTTAGTGCATCTGCTTGCTACTTTGTAGTTGAAATATTTATTAATTTAGTCAATACAATGAACTCAATTCTGTAACTTTCTTGTTATATTACAATAATTATTGTTTAGTAATAAAAATTGTATATGTATTCCACAGAGCTGGGCAAGCTACTTAAAAAAAGTAGCTAAGCTACAGCTACAGCTATTCTTTAAAAAAGTAGCAGAGCTACAGCTATAAGCTACATTTTGTAAAATATAGCTAAGCTACAGCTAAAAGCTTTCATGAAAGTAGCTGTTAAATTTTAAAGCTACTTTTTCAATTATTGTGAATTATTAAATTTGCCATTGTCATATGATCAGTTGATCAGTCTTTTGTTATAATGACTGTTAATAAATATAAAAAATCGCAAATGGACAAATGTACTGTTAATTTGTTATGCTATAATTCTTATTTCTTTCGGAATAAATTAACAGTCACATTAACAGAAGACTCCTTAACAGTCAATGTTTAGTTCATCTAATATTTAATAAATAATAAATTTAGAGAATATCGTTTAATTTTTTTTATTATTCTTGTATCATAACAACTTATGCATAAAAATTGAGTTAGAGAATAGGTGTCATTGTATTATATTTTTGACATAAATTTATGCAAAGTTGAGGCCAACTTGATTGATTGTGATTTAAATACACGTGTAAAGTAATTATTTAGTAGCGAGCAAAAAAGAGTTTTTTTTCTAAAGTCAGGTGTTGTGTTGATTGAGCTTGTTTATTCCAGAGCGGTATTGTTCGCTGGCTGTGTCGCAGTTCCGGATTGGATCTCGAAACAGCTCGCGAGGTAGGGACAAAACCGCGGAGCAGATGGACAGAGACAAACACAGAAGCAGTGAAACAGAAGGTAAGCAGCAGTCAGCGGAGTAACTCGTGTATTAGCATTGTCAGTTTCTTGTGGCTTTCAGTTATTAGTGCATTCAGAGTGCGCGCCGCGGTGCAAAAAACTGAGGAAGCCTTGGCGCTCGCGCTGGAACTTTCCTTTTGGCGGTCGAACCGTAGAACGCAAACGTAGCGAACGTCGTATATGACGTATAAGTGGTGCGCGCGCAAATACACACTCGCTAGTGGTGCGCTTGCGGCTTTTCATTCCACTGCTCGCTCCCAGTGCGGCGTGTGATACAGGCGCGTTTAGTCGGGCCGGTTGTACCAGAAACTCCAACTTTTATCAATCGAATCGAGTTCCAGTCAAATTTGACTTCTGGCGCACCGTGGATTTACTTCAATACTTCGACAACAACTCATCGGCAACCGAGTCAAGTAGTGTTACAGTGTATTGAAGACCGAGCTAGACGTGTTTCGCGTCGTGTATCTACACGCTGATTACTTTCTTCATCATTCCAACAATTCGCGTTCAAATACGGTTTTGCGGAATTAATAATTACTTCTTCCTTGTCGTTTATATATCAGTTTAAAAACTAGTTGAGTGACCATGAATACAGAGTATAAAGATGCAGACTTGGGTTTGGAAGACTCCGGAGTGGGCAGCAGCTGCAGCAGCAGCGTATCCGAACTTCCTGAACCGTTGGACAACTTCCTCGACGGAGATGCTGGACTAAACTCCGAGGACGACGAGGCTTTGCCGTTCATGCAGGTCAGCATTACTTTTCTTCTTGTTTGACATATGAGTGAGTGTAATTTGATGTGTGAGTATTATTGAGTGCCTGTTGCTCTGCCGAAATAGGCCAATGTGGGCCGTTTCATGCCGACACCAGATAACCGTTTATCAGGCCACATAATGTTCAATTTTTCATTTTAAATTTCGTTGATCTGGTTTCGGCTCTAAGCAAATGACCTTGAATCGCATACTAGATATTAACATGTGATGTAATCTCGCGCAGATGTCCATGTAAGGATTGGAGAATAGTTAATTATGCGGAATGATGATACGATACATACAATATTGATATTAGAGTGATAGCATGCGATTTATCTACACATCTCGGTCGTCATAAACCTACAAACCTACAAAATATTCACGTCCAACATATTTCATTCGTTTGATCACATTGTTGCGTAGAGTAATCAAGTATTTCTAACTTTCATCTTCACTCATTGTTGAAAAATTCCGATAATATGACAGTAGATATTTCAGTGATAGTATTGTTGCTGTTCTCATTCTTAATATACATTGTTGTACTTTTCAATTTAAAAATGAAATACGATCCGAACATTTTAATTACATTTCTGGTGTTTGCAGTCCAGTTGATTCATTCCAAGCTCTTATTATATCGTCGTCGTGAAATTGGGCGTGAATTGTCCACGTTGCCAAACGCCGCACATGATTTTTCACCACGAGGTGTACGATACGAACATTTGTACGAGGTACGTTGCGCTATTTTCGTCCTCGGAATTCCTACACGTTGCGTTTCGTGTCGTGATGCGTCGCGACGTCGCGTGTGACGTCGCAGGGCGTAATTACGAGACCTACTCGATGTCTTGCTCTTATCTAACTATTATTTGAGCTACCTAAACCAAACTTAAGCGTGTATTGTTCGCTTAACGCATGTGTATCTGGTTCACGTGATGTTTTGGAGATTTACTCTATTGTTGAAGCAGGTAACGACATCCAACTCAGTATATTGTCTCTTTTATGTCGCGGGGATTTGATACCATATGCTAGCGAAAAGTAGGACACATGGGTTGTTACAAAAAGTGTTTTTTGTTAGGTTATATTGTTGAAGAGAAGGGGCAACAATATCGTGTGAACCAATATTAATTGCTACAATATTTCTAATTTTAGTACTTAGTTATTTGCTTCTTTTGGTAAAAATGCATTTTTTTAATTGTAGATTATTGATTGTTAAATTATAGTCTATAAGATAACCTATTGATTATCATATCTGTTGTTATTTAGTATTTGCTGTATGATTGTCAATGAGATATTAATTATGAATAAAATAACCAATTATAATAGTTATTTGTGCTTCAAGAGCGTAAAGTGAATCTTTATTGCTCGTGCTCGGTAATTGAAGCGCTCGCTTCGCTCGCGCTGCAATAGAGCGAGAGCAATAAAGATACTTTACGCTTGAGGCACACACATAATTTTTTCTACGACTTTACTTACTAAAAAATTTTAAAAAATCACATGGGGCTAGTTCAATTCACGTTCCACCAATTTCTGTATTGTATGTAACCATGACGATATCAGTATCCAAGTAAATAATTACAAAATTCTGTTATCAACAATTATTGTTTGTGATAAATTTTTACACATAAATAAAAAATGTGCTCAAAAATAGTGATTGGCGTACTAACTGAAAATTTTAATGAGAATATCACATAAGCTAATTTATCCTCAAATTTATCAAACACCATTTCAAGTTCCGGAATAAATATACAAAACTGTCAAAACTGCACTTTCAATTTTAACATCCCTCATCCTTATTAAGTTGGCACTGCTGCCCAGCTGCGTTCAGGTTCAACTTCAAATCATAGCGCAGCAAACTTCAGCAACAATTTATATTTTTCTAAACGAGCGATAAGGTATTTTAACGCTTGTTGCTATAGGAGACGCGCGGTAAAGTATTTTATTGTTTGTTACTCAGTAACCATCAACTTTACGATGACAACTGAAAGCATAAATATCAACTTTTCATAGCAGTCGTAGAAAAAGGTTTTTGTGATAAAAATAGTACTTGTGTTCAAGAATGGCCTATTTCTAAGGATGATATAGCACTGATAGATATGCACGTTTTCGCGTCTTATCACAAAATTTTGTATATTTAACAAAACCAACAGTCACGCAACCAAGATTTCGAGTTTTTGATAACTTATTCTTAAATTTTCACAATTTCAACGAGTTTTTTTTTTCGTAGTTTGAATCGTTTCCAGGTATTATCAATTCAAGAAACAATCGTTACAGAATACTTTCTATGTTGGTGAAGGTGCTTCCAAGCAGAATATTAATATCCTAATTTATGTTGTCGTTTGTTCAGCTTTAAAACCAGCTGAGTAAGTTGGCTGCACTGTGTTGCTTTCTGTTGGTTTATGTAAAATTTAAACGGAGTACAAACGTATAAACTGAAAGTAAGAGCTGGCAGTATTTGTCTTTTTATTCACTGCTTCCTACTTCTTAAGATATTCCAAATAGATTCTCATTCGTGACACAAACTCTTGCATAACTTTCATCTATTCACTTCAATTGCTTGTGAAAAGTTATTTTTATTTTGTTCTATGAATCAGCTACTTTCAAACTTTGTATTCTTTGCAAAAAATCTAACTGTTCATTACAAAACTTGATTTCAACAAAAATATATGTTTTTAGTGTTGAAATTTGATTTAGCAAGTATTATTAAACATTTATAATTCGTAGAAATGATATCAAAAGATCAAATAATAGCTTGATTTTATAAAGGCAGTTAAAAAGTGGAGTTATACTTTTATGCAAGCTACTAAAATATGAATAGGTTACTTGATTTTTGATCGTTTTTTGCTCAAAATTACACAGGTATAAGTAGTAGTTGTGTAGCAAGTAGACAGAGCTGGGCAACCTACTTAAAAAAGTAGCTAAGCTACAGCTACAGCTATTCTTTAAAAACTAGCTAAGCTACAGCTACAGCTATTCTTTATAAAGTAGCTAAGCTACAGCTATAAGCTACATTTTGTAAAATATAGCTAAGCTACAGCTAAAAGCTTTCATTAAAGTAGCTGTTAAATTTTAAAGCTACATTTTTCAATTATTGTGAATGATTAAATGGGATGGCTAGCTCAGTGGTATGAAGTCGGCCTGTGGATCCTGAGGTCCCTGGTTCGATTCCCACAGGCGAAAAATTTTCATAATTTGAAAAAGTTATCCCTGTGGCTCCTCCACCACTAACATGTTTGGGGGCCGTGATTTGACGACTGGTAACCGCACTTCACGCGCAAAATATATCACTTACCGAAATCTGCTTCAGCAGAGTGCCACACTCAGTAATGGGTAGAAGGCGTGATGATATATTTATTTATTTATTTATTAAATTTGCCATTGTCATATGATCAGTTGATCAGTCTTTTGTTATAATGACTGTTAATAAATATAAAAAAATCACAAATGGACAAATGTATTTGTTATGCTATAATTCTTATTTATATCGGAATAAATTAACAGAAGACTCCTAAACAGTTAAACAGTAGTTCATCTAATATTTAATACTAAGGTAGGATAGGTTAAGAACAAGTGAAAAATAATGTATGTTAATAGCTTTTAAACTATATAATAACTTGTTATCCTACAGGTATAAAAAACAATAAAGAAAGCACAATTCAAAAACAAAACAAAAATTAATAGGTATTTCATAATGAACAATGGTAGCTTTAAGCTTTAAAAAGTAGCTTTAAGCTACAAGAAATAGCTTTAAGTTACAAAAAGCAGCTTTAAAAGTAGCTTCAGTTGTTCTAACAATATTTTTAAACTAATAGAAAAATAACATAGTTCGCTACAAGCTACAGCTATATTTTTTCACATTTAGCTAAGCTATAGCTAAGGTAAACGTAGCTAAGCTACAAAAGTAGCTAGCTACTGCCCAGCTCTGGTTGACAGTAGTTTGTTTTGTTAAGGTAAGCTAAGGTAAAAGTAGCTAAGCTAGTAGCTAAGCTACAAAAGTAGCTAGCTACTGCCCAGCTCTGCAAGTAGATATTCAAAATATGTAAATATAATAGTTTTGAGTTAAAAAAGCAATAAAAATATTGTACGTTGATTAAAGTAACAGTTATTTATAATATTTTCACGATCCAGGTAACAAGTGTGCTCAATTCCAATTCATTTCGCTGTAGTCTGAAGGTGTTTATGCTTTTTGAACGTACAATTATGCACACGTTAATGCACTTATTATAAATTGTAGTCAGTACGTTCGTTCACCTTATCGTCTACGTCACTTTCATATTTGTTGCTAAGCGCCAATGCCTTCGACTAACATTTCGATACATTTAAATGGTCTTAATACTCAATGACATTGTCGGTGTTTAATTTTTAAAGGAACGTTATTTCTTTTGTGATAAATTTTATAATGTAAATGCATTTAGATAAAATACAAAGATATTTATGAGTTGTTGATGAAATATAGGAAGAATGAACTGTAGAAATTTGTATTTATAATGTTATCAAAATGTGATTTATTTTCCCGTTTACCTTGGAGAAGTTTCGTTGTGGTACTATAGATAAATATGTTTTCACTTAAAAACCTATTGTGATAACTAATACATTTTTTCTTTTAATATATCAATATAAAGATTACTTTATCTTATGTTTAAAAACTTAAAGTTATTTATTAATTTTTAATTAAGTATTACTAATTTTTTTTTCTTTAATCTGAAATTTCTTGAAAACTTTTTTTAAACTTGTCACATAATTTTTATTTGACATTTATTATCGAGTAATTTTAAAATTATGATAACTTTAGACTAATATTTCTTTTTTACATATTTTAGACAGAAAAACTGAGGTGATTTTTCACATTAAGGGCCAAATTCACAGTCGTCCCTCACACTCATCTCATCCTCACCTCACTCTCAAAATCGAAGTAACTAAGGTAACTAACTTAAGAATTTGCACAATTTGAGTTAGTTACCTTAGTTACTTCGATTTTAAGTGTGAGCTGAGAATGGTGTGAGGGTGAGTCACGACTATGAATTTGACCCTAAATCCTGCATCGTAGGTTCTTTATCGTATAATTTAATATATAAATAAAATAAATATATCATCACGCCTTCTACCCATTACTGGGTGTGGCACTCTGCCGAATCAGATCTCGGTAAGAGATATATTTTGCGCGTGAAGTGCGGTTACTAGTCGTCAAATCACGGCCCCCAAAGATGTTAGTGGTGGAAGAGCTACAGGGATAATTTTTGAAATTATGAAAATTGTTTGTCGTCTGTGGGAATCGAACCAGGGTTCTCAGGATCCACAAGCCGACCTCATACCACTGAGCAGCCACCCCATTCGAGGATTATAATGTGTAATAATAGTTATTTGTGTATTAAGAGCGTAAAGTGAATCTTTATTGCTCGTGCTCGGTAATTGAAGGGCGACATAAATAAAAAAGTGCGGTTACCAGTCGTCAAATCACGGCCCCAAAGATATTAGTGGTGGAGCAGCTACAGTGGTAGCTTTTGAAATTATGAAAATTGTGTGTCAGCTGTGAGAATCAAACCAGAGTTCTCAGGATCCACAGGCCGACTTCATACCACCGAGCTAGTCACCCCATAAATAATATAATTTAATATATGATAGAAGTTCTTTGTTTGTTGAAAAGTCGATTAGTTGTCACTTATCAGTTGTTCAATTTATCTAAATGAAAATTTCATTTCATTTGTTAATGACGAATAAAGAATTTCAAACAAACAATACATTCCATTTGGATAATTATGAAAAATATCTAGTTGCGATGTTTCTGCTTCCCAAAACTCATATTGTGTAATGGATTACCAGCAAAACCCATTAATTTTATTATCGCTCCAGGAGTAATATCTGTGCCACTTTTCACTATACTTTTTATGTGACACGGTGACACTTTCTTGTAGAAACATTGTAGATAACATTTTTGGTTTACAGGAAACAAATTACCTGGCTATTCTGTTTATGAACAAAAATCACTTGGTACGTTTACATTGGTCACTTTAGTCCTTGACAATATAATTTAGAATTTGTTTTTAGATTAATAAATAATTGTAATTTTTATAAGTACCTATAATATAGGGTGGTGTTGGGTAAGGTCGAACGTACGGATTTAATATGGGCTGGCTAGCTCAGTGGTATGAAGTCGGCCTGTGGATCCTGAGAACTCTGCTTCGATTCCCACAGGTGACAAACAATTTTCATAATTTCAAAAGCTACCCCTCTGGCTCCTCCACAACTAACATCTTTGGGGGCCGTGATTTGACAACTGGTAACCGCACTTCATACGCAAAATATATCACTTACCAAGAACTGCTTCGGCAGAGTGCCACACCCAGTAATGGGTAGAAGGCGTGATGACATATTTATTTACTTTTATGCAATTTCTTGCTCTATTTTAATTAAGTTTACAGAAAAAAATTGTAGAATGCAAACATGTTCAGAATTAGAAACTGTTTTTATATTTTTATCACGTGTCTTGTTCAGCCGCAACTGTAAAAATAAATTTCAAAGTTTCTGTTTGACTACAGCAATAGTCATGACTTTTGTTTTCCTTGAATTATTTATAAATGTCAATTTATTTTATGTATTAAATAAAATCGAACAAAACACAACCTTTTATTATTTAATTTATAAAACGTTTATAACATTCAAACCCTTGCGTTTATAAAGAATTCATGAAAAACAAAAGTCATGGCTATTGCTACAATTTAACCAAAGTTTTGATTTGTTTGTGTTGTGGCTAAACCAAGCACATAATAAAAAAATGTAAAAACAGTTTTCTATGCATCTAATTCTGAATATCATTGCACTCTACAGTTTTTTCCGTTATATTAACAGGCGAGCAGAAAATTGCATAAAACTAATAATATCCCATGTTAAACCCATATGCTCGTCCTTACTAAACATCAACCTCTATATCTTTTATAAATTTGTAGTGGAATCAGAACTAATCGGATATAGTTGTGCTTTTTTACTTTCTTATACGCAGTATAAGGAAGTATTGGAATCGTGGAAAAAATCGTTGACGAGATTTTCGCGGAAATACGTGTTTTGAGGTCCACTGAATCCGTTTTGATCATTTTCTCAATGATGTCTGTGTGGATGGATGGATGGATGGATGTGTGTCCGAGTGCAATATCTCATGAACGAGATAAGATTTGTTAACGAAACTTGGTAATTATAAGTTTAATGAAAATACGAAGAGCTGAGTTGATTTTGAATGAAATTGAATAGCCGGAAGCGGAAGTTTACTGGACACACAAAACAATAAATTCCGTTTATTTCAAAAATGGAATCAGTTACGAAAAAAAGTTTCAAATAAAAGATGTTAGCAAAAATATTTGGAACATAAAATGTTATTTGCAATTTTTCTGTATATGCGTCTAATTTTGAGAAAAACTAATTTTTATATTTAATAATATATTTCAATAATCCTAGTAGCAATAGAAACAAAAAACATAAATTTTAATTTTTGCTTTATCTAGTTATCTGTGTCTTCTTTCGGAAAGAAACTAAATTACATATTTAATAACATATATTCTAAATATTATATATGCTGTGTATAATAAAGTCGTGTGGTGACCACACCAGATTTTTTTAATATAATTTTAGTAAGTCGCGATTTCTCAGAACTATATAACTGTCCGCGCAACATACTAAATTTCATTTTCATTATTATGATGTCATTTAATTGTTTGAAATTATCAATAAATTAAACAATTGAATACGCATGAATGAGTATACCTATTTGTAAAAATAGGTGCTACACCTATAGTAAAAGAAAAATAGTAATTTTCGAGTTGAGTAATAAGTATATTTGACTGAGTCTATTTACTGTGACCCGTTCTACTTGAGTTTGGTTCTAATTTAACGTGGGCAGACTGACCTAGCCAAGACACAGGTTTATATTTAGCTCAGATACGGTCAGTTGCCAAGTATAAAAAACTCATTTTCAAATTTTATATCGGATTTTGTAAGATTGACCTTGAATCTTTTATGTTGGATTAATTAAATACACTGATTGAATTTCTTTGAATTCATAACAATCGCAATGATTACATAATTTTATTTGCACTCGTAAAACTAAATAAAACAATCCAATAAGGAAAAGAATAAAAAGAGATATTAAATGTCGGATTATTTTTGCAAAGGAAAATATATAAATGAACAGTTTACATTGATTAAATAAACAAGTATGTATAAACAGAAAATTGTAAAATAATATTTATATTAAATCTTCACAACGTGTATACAACGTGGTGCGGAGAAATATGTTCCATTTTGTTTCAGGCACAAATAGAATCAAATCCAGAGGAAACAGAAACATTTATTTTGAGTATTCGAACCTCAGACAAAACATTACTAGACGGAGAACAACGGCGTTTGTTGTGAAGTAGAAAGGGTTAGAATAACTGAGTGATGAGACGGGTGCGCGGCAAAGAGCTAGTACAAGTTGATGTTATGCAGGTTACATTTATGTTGATGACAGTTATCAGACGCAAGCATTTTATTTATTTAAATACAAAAGTGCGTATACAGAACACTTAATATGTCAAAAACTAACCTTTACTTTGATGTATGAAAAGTAAATAATTGAATATAAAAATAATTACACAAATGTTTGCAACTTGCATAACATCAAAGTGTACTCGCTCCTTGCCGCTCACCCGCCTCACCCACAAGTTACTCCAACCCTTTCTGCTTCACAACACTGTATTGACTTGAATACGGCAGCATTTGTCTAGTAATGTTTTGTCTGAGATCCGAACCAACAAGAAAAATAAATCTTGTGTAAAAGTTTAAAAGTACTCCAAGACAGGTTCTTCATGTTCGCAAAGAAAACAAAAGTGTGATAAATAATGCAACAAAGTCAAAATTTTATGAAGAAGAAATGGTTACTGTGTCAGTTGCATTTTAACCATCGCATTTTAAAATAACTTATGATATATTTCTAACATTTCTGCAAGCACCAAGGTTGAAGCTAACTTACCTACCAAGTATAAAAGTGCGCAAAATATTCCGGAATTGATTTCCATTTTTAATGTTTTTTTATAGCTTCACCTGCATGTTACCCGCTTGCATACGCCTTTAGATAAGAGCTCTCGAATGCTTGATGAAATATTCATGAGACCACAATTGATTCAAAAGCCATTCAGAAGCCAGAACCGTTCGCTTAATTTATTGTTTCGTTTGATTTTGGAATGTTTCTGAGATTGAAAGCGAAGTTAGTGCGTACTACCATTGATTAATAAATATATTGGAAGACTTACAAAACTTACACCATTTTGTGAAACGCATAACTAGATTGGAACGTGCTTTCATTTCTAGAATTTTATCTATAATAGATAATAGTGAATTTGATTTTGCCGTCCGGTATTTTTGTTTGACTTGTAGGGAACAGATGGAGTTGACATTTTAGAAATCATAAAATATGTAAGACTAACAATCTTCCTGTACACAGTATGTCCCAAAAATAACGAAACTCTTTAGATATAGAATAAAACACGCATTGTATTATGTTTGATACTTACTATTCAAAATAGGTTCCATTTGAATCAATATACTTTTTAGAACGATCAACTAGAGCATGCATAGATTTGTATATGCCATCTAAAGGAACATTCTTTAACACCTGTGTCACGGCTGCTTGAATGGCTGGAATATCTTCATAAAACGCTCCTTTCATGACAATTTTCAGTTTTGGGAAAAGATAATAGTCACATGGTGATGGATCAGGCGAATACGGAGGGTGGTCGATGACACAAATATGTTTTTTCATCAAAAATTCGTTGACTTACACGAGCGACTGTTTGGTCTTCATTCAATTAATGTGGAACAAAACGTGAACAAACCTTTATTTTACCTAAATCTTCAGTTAGAATTCTCCAAGTAGTATTTTTACTCCTATTTAATTCTTTACTCAACATTCTAACAGTAAAATTCGCATCGACAGCAATGATTTCACGCACTCTTTCGACTAATTCAGTAAGATTTCCGGCTTTTGGACGTCCAGATCTTTCATCATCATTTAAATCTTCACGACCATTTTTAAATTTTGCAAACCACTTGTGAACGAGATAAACAATCATCACCATAAACTTTTTTTATCAATTCGTATGTCTCAGCAAATTTTTGTCCAAGTTTAACACAAAATTTAATATTTGATCGTTGTTCCATTGTATTTTTCAACAAAAACACAAAAAATACTGTCATTAAAATGCGCGTAAATTTTTAAACTATCACCTGATTGCATGAAGTTGTGTGCGTTTGAAAGAGGAAAGATGTTTCTTTCTAACAATGTGTATGTTCAATAGATTGCGTTACGTGTTCTATGATTTAAATTAAAAGTTTCGTTATTTTTGGGACATACTGTGTATATTTATTAATCAGTGGTAATAGTTTTTATGACTGGTATTTCCACTCTGTAATGTTTTATTTGTTATTAGGTTTAAACAATAACAAAAATATATAAAATAATTATTATCTTTATTTCTTTATTTGTTAATCTATTTATTACCTCTTACTTCCCTAATTAATACTGGAATTAATAATACTTAATTGTATACTTAAATATAAAGTCCATAATTCCAGTGACCTTATTAATTTATTTAAGTCCTTTTTATCTTTAAAGTAAAAATAAAGTAGTCCAACTCGACATAATGTCATTTCTTCTGATGTCAAACAGATTGCGATGTAAGTGATATAATTAACTAATTAGCAAATGAGAGCAAGTAAAAAAAAATGTAAGGAATTTAAGACTAGTAAGTGCATACGTATGTACCATGTACTATTTCGTGGATCTAAAAAAAGCTGGTGAGACGCGGAAGAATATAAAAAAGAGCAAATGGCTGATCGCCAGTTTTGATGATTAGCGCGTTTATGTATGCTAAAGAGCAGCAAAATTATGACTAATACTTCACACGTTCAAGTAGCAAAGTGCAAAAAACATAGTTAGAGTTTATTTTTTGACTTTTATTCACAAAAGAAAACTAAAGCTTACGAACTTATACAGTACGTCAGTCGTATTCACATGACGCAAATATTACGTCGAGCTACGTACAATAATACAATTTCATTTGCAGTATTTTAATAAGACCGTAACCGGCCAGGGTAGCCAAGCGTATAGCATAGCACTCGTTTGACATTGCACGCCGTATAGTTAGAGAGCTAGGGTGCAAAATGATAGGCGTATTCCATTTGCCATTTGGATCAGATCTAACTTACATTTACTGATCCAGATCACTTAGTTATTACGTTCGATTACTTCGCTCATTTTATTTACAGTACTAGAATTACAGATTCTAATTTACTTTGAAGTAATTCACTCCAATAAGTGCAACAGTTCCGTTCCCAAATCTAATTTTCTTTTTTTCATGTTTATCATGACATCTATTAAAAAATCCATTTCTGTCACTGGAATAAATGAGACATCATTTTGCACCCTAGCTCTCTAACTAGTATTTGTTATCAACAAAGGGTGGCTAATTATTTCATATAGAGTAGAAGCTATACTCTGTTTTTTAACCAGGAGGAGTAAATGCACAAGTCAGATTTACACTATAGAAAGTTACCAAAGAAAGTTACTAGACTTTTGTTCGCGCGAAATTCAAAAATTTCCCACACATCTGCACTGATTAAGTCTCATGGAATTTATTTTAAAATACAAATGACATTATAAACTCTAATTTGTCACTTCGTATATTATTAGTTCTTAAAAGAACTGATTTATTTTAATGTCACAGAAATGCAAAAAACCAACAAGAAAACAGATAACCTCAAAACTTATGACAGCTCTAATAAATCAAATGTAAAAGCTATGTACAGTGTAAACTGGACGAAGCACTAGCCAATCAGAAACGTCAGTTTTAGCGGTTAAAATTTAAAATACTCCTCCTGGTTAAAAAACAGAGTATAATAACGTAATTAAAAATAATAATAATAATAATAAGCACGTAGGTTAAAAATAAAAAGTAGTCGCACAAAAGTGACTATACAAGAGTGGAAAAAATAAAGATGATTAAACTGTTCATAGTAAAGTGCGTCTCGTGTTTCTACCATTCTTTCTGTGTAAATGTTTTCTTTTCGTAAAAGTATTCTTTCTCGGATAAAACAGGTCTTATTTCAGAGTTCGTCTGTTGGAATCAAACTGAAATTTAAAGCACTGGGACCCCGTGAATATGGAGCAAGACATTTAGAATATATCTGCTTTTCGGTATTGGGTTACGATGTTATATCGATTTTTAAGTCGACAATGTTGGGACGAACAAATCTGTGCTTTATATCTTTCGCGAACGCTGCAGAATAAATGGATTCTCAGTTTATTTCAATTTACGGGGAACGGAGAAGAATTGCTATTTTAACTCGCTTTTATTTGCTTGAGTGTTTTCTGTACAAAAAAATATTGTATCTGCTAGATCTTAAATTCTTGAATCATTCAACTATAATTGATAATTAACTGCATGACAGATGTTCGAAAACTTTTAAAAAAATATTGTGGAGAATGAATTTATTTTAACGATCTCTTTTATTTCATTGTAAACTTAAAATTTACTTTAATAAATATGACATACAACTGAATGAGGAAAATTGACGAGCAAAAGTTTAAAAGACGGTAAGTGTCAAAATTTATATTTTAAGAAAACGAATGTTTTTTTTTAATATTGATAATCATTAAAATAAATACGCAGCGATTATTTATATTTTTGGTGTTTTAATGGGGTGGCTAGCACAGTGGTATGAAGTCGGCCTGTGGATCCTGAGAACCCTGGTTCGATTCCCATAGGCGACAAAAAAATTTTCATAATTTCAAAAGCTACCCCTGTGGCTCTTCCACCACTAACATCTTTGGGGGCCGTGATTTGACGACTGGTAACCGCACTTCACGCGCAAAATATATCACTTACCGAGATCTGCTTCGGCAGAGTGCCACACCCAGTAATGCGTAGAAGGCGTGATGATATATTTATTTTATTTTTTATTTAATAAGCCAAAAATAATGTGGGAATTCAATAATGCACATTGGCTTTAGTGCAATTGTGTGGAATTCACTTTCAAAAACAAGCGTAGAGCGACAATCCCTTTCTTTCTTATCTTTTAATTCGTTTTCAGTTCTTACGTAGAGTGTTTAACTGCAATTGTGTGGAATTCACTTCCAAAAACAAGCGCAGGGCGACACTCCCTTCCTTTCTCATCTTTTTGTTTCATTTTCAGTTACTGCATTGTGTGGACTTTTCTTTTATATGCAATTGCAGGCTATCACTTTCATCTTTTCTAATCTTTGTAGATTTGTTGTTAGATTCGTTATTAGATTCGTTGTTAGGAGTAACCGTGGGTAATTTGAGATGTTTTATGCACGTCGAAGAAAGAAGATAAATGATAAGTGAATAATTAATGAGTGAAAGATTGACAAATGATGGGATGAATGTGATTGAGGGTTTTTTTTATGTAAGGAATGAGTTCGTGTGTGATAAATAAATGAGATTATATGGAGAGATCTATGAAAGTGGTTGAAGTGAGGGTGGTGTATTTGAATGATAATGTTTGACGGGGGCTGATTATTTGATTATGTTATGAGTGAATGTTTTGTGAGTGATTTTAGGGTTCGTGCTACCCCATTTTATGGGATATAGTGTGAAGATATGTATGTATGTATGTATGCTTTAGTTGTAATATTTTAATGAAGGTGTTAGTTGACAACGTTTCGACCAAGTTTATGGCCATCTTCAGGTCAAAAGTAAGATGTTAAACAATTAAGATTAGTTAAAGTTGAAGTTGATGTATCAGGGCAAACATATAACAAATTAATTTTTTTTATGTGCTTCTAAATCAAAAGAAGAAAAAAACCATGATTCTAAATTCTATGTTTGCCCTGAAGAATCGAGAAATTTTTGTTCATTCTGTCAAAAATACAATAAAATTGTGTGGTAACAAATTATAAATTTTTCTATAAATGGCAGTTAAATCTCATTTGAATCTTAGACTTTCGTAATAATTAGTCTTATATTGTCAAAACATTTTAACACGTATCTGTTATATTTTTCGCTGTCAAATGTTGCTTTTTTATTGAGATAATAATAGATATTTTAGTAATTGTTTAAATATTTGTAACAAAACAACAAAACGTACAAATCTCATAATGAAATGCAACCATTTTTATGTCTGAATTGCGAAAATTTTCTTTTTTGTTGCCGGATGCGTCCTTTGCTTTGAAATCAGTTCACAAATATCTATGAAACGTGTTTACCGAATGTCATAATAAAATATTGATAGTAAAATGATGAAGTACTCATATTTTATGAAGTCGTTTAAATTGCGATAATAATAATAAAAAATAAACGTGCAGAACTTTTTGTAATACATTATGAATGGAGAGTTATATAGTGTAATTCAGCGTTGCACAATTTTGATAAAAACGTCAGTAATGAGCAGTTTTAGCAATTCCAGAGTTCATGAATTATTAGCCTCAGCTGACAAGGATACACGAGGCGATGAAAACATCGCTTACTCATTAATAATTCTGTTCGTTAGTCTAGATTTGCATAACTTATTTATGTACTGCACTAAACATTCCTATACCAGATATTTCTGTGTCAACCGTTTTGTGTAACCTTTATATTTATCAGTATTATTAATCAACACTTACTTTAATTGTTTTACAATATTTGCTGCATCATTACTTACCCTAAATTTATTATTACACTATAGTCCGTTTCACCTTAGAATAGAACAACTATTTCCTTGCATATGATTGATCGAGACGCGAGGTGCATATCATTAGAGAAAATTATGGCAGGCTTTTTTGTCAGTACAATAAGGATAACCTTCTCCTCTAATTCTATAGTATATAAAATAAATAAATATATCATCACGCCTTCTACCCATTACTGGGTGTGGCACTCTGCCGAATCAGATCTCGGTAAGTGATATATTTTGTGCGTGAAGTACGATTACCAGTCGTCAAATCACGGCCTCCAAAGATGTTTGTGGTGGAGGAGCCACAGGGGTAGTTTTTGAAATTATGAAAATTGTTTGTCGCCTGTGGGAATCGAACCAGGGTTCTCAGGATCCACAGGCTGACTTCATACCACTGAGCTAGCCACCCCATAAGATTTTAAATACCTATATTAACAATTTTTTCTGTATGCTTGCGAAAATTGTAAATTGTAAATTATACATTTATGTATATTTTATATTTTTATGTTTGGCAGGTAAAAAGCAATATAACTGTTGCGATAAATATTTTTATTGTATTAAAATATCAACAAGATTCCGATATTATTTTTATTATCTGATGATCACACTGTTAAGGTTTTATGTAATAGGTGACAATTTTATGTTCGTAAAGGAATCTAATTTCCATAAATCAAATGTCAACATTTGTTATTTATAGAATATTGATTAAAAATTTAAATATCTTTTTTGTTTGTTTCTTAGATAATAAAATACAAACATGTCAAGTTTATATTTATCAACATTTTTCATTATAAGAATATTTTTATACTTTAAATGGCAACACTGCAAAGATAAGAGATAGAAAATAGCAAGTTTCTACAAAATGATTTATAAATAAAATAAATAAATATATCATCACGCCTTCTACCCATTACTGGCCGTGGCACTCTGCTGAAGCAGATCTCGGTAAGTGATATATTTGGCGCGTGAAGTGCGGTTACCAGTCGTCAAATCACGGCCCCCAAACATGTTAGTGGTGGAGGAGCCACAGGGATAGCTTTTTCAAATTATGAAAATTTGTCGCCTGTGGGAATCGAACCAGGAACCTCAGGATCCACAGCCCGACTTCATACCACTGAGCATTAACAGTCCAAGTCTCAAAAGAGTTTTAGCTAGAATCTAGCTAATCCTGAATTTTGGATTTGTCAAATTAAGTTTTATGGGGTAATGGCTCAGTGGTATATCAAGTCGGCCTGTGGGTCCTAAGAACCCACAGTCGACAAAACATTTTCACCAATTTAAAATTACTCCTGTGGCTCCTCCACCACTAACATCTTTGGGGGCCGTGATTTGACGACTGGTAATCGCACTTCACGCGCATAAATATATCGATAACCGAGATCTGCTGCGGCAGAGTGCCACATCCAGTAATGAGTAAAAGGCGTGATGATATATTACTTATTTATTTAAGGGGTTACACCACTGTAAATTTTACAAAAAATCTATAATTTTTTGCTTAAAATATACTTTGAACCTTCTAGAATATGGGGAAAAAGTTTTATGCGTGAAACATTTTTTTTTCATTGATATTTCGCGCTCTTCCGTAAGCGTGTCAGACGTCTTTGATATGACTACCTGGGTTAAGTAAATACCTGCTCGGAAGGTACAGCATAATGTCTTACATGTAAAAAAGGCGCGCTCTAGCATGAAATCGTCGCTGAAAGAAATTGAGGAGGAGTATTTGAACTTGGAAGGGCAGCTTTATGGTCCTGGGATTGCATATTAGTGGTAAAAAAATTTAAACATTAATTATTTCCCATTTTTCATCTCTATAACTGATATCAAAACTTTAAACGCGTTTTTCTCGAAACACGATTTTTCAAAACGGCATTCAGCATAATTCCAACGGTTTTCAATATTTTCATTTGAAATTTTAACCATATCTTTAAATAATATTTTGAAGTGAAACACATATGGGATTTTCGATATGCTAATTCTAACATTTTTTATAAACAAATGATTGACCCTTTTTTGGTCGAAAATCGAGATTTAACTTCAAGTACTCGCCAATCACACAAAAATCAATATTTTTAAAATTCCGTACGTACTTCACTAGCTATAGTCATGTAAATTAAAAGAATATTTTTTGTTTGCACTACCTACACTGCATGCCGTGGAGCGCCTCAAATTCAAAATGATTTGGGAGAACAGCTCGGACGCCGCCATTTTGAAATATTTGTAATGAAAAAAGTTTTGTTTTAGTACTTCAATATATGCCTAATAACATACTTTATTAGTATTTTCTTACAACCTTTCCTTGTATCAAAAAAAGTCAATAAAACGCTTTTTTCTGACTGGTACAGTGGTGTAACTCCTTAAGTTAAACCATATTTCCACAAAAGTTTTAATAAACTTTAATGTAAACTTGTTACTATTTAGTTTTCGGAAAGAGAATTGAATTAACATTTTTAAGTCGGACTAGTGGAAGATTAGCTAATCCAAAATTCTGGATTACCTAAACCTTTTTTAGAAATCTGGCTGTATGAAGTAATCAAAAATCTGGAAAGAAGACACCTTCCATGAAACTTCTTATATAAGCTTAAATGAAAAATGTAATTTAATCCATTAAAAGCAGGTATTTAATCCTCCTGTGGTGGATTATTTTTCCGGAATTCGGTAAAACCGTGATAATCCCTGATGTTATTCAAAGGCAGACGCATATATTTCGTGCGCTGTGAACTTTCCCCCCTACCTGTTGCGTTGTCGTCAAGTATTTTTACGACATTGTAACCTTGACATCTCATAAGGTCAAGAGAACGTGGCTACTCGCCGACCAATTTCGCGATTATGTCGAGAGACATTTTCTGCGATTTTTTTCGTGGTCAGGGACTGTCACTAAATTATTCATATCCTCAGAGGTCTTGACATTTGTTCTTAGTGAATTGTGTTTGCCGGTTACGTGAAATTTTGCGATGATTCTTCTTTTTATTACAATTTTTTCAAAAAATATACAGACGGAAGTGAAATCAAGTAAATGCTGTGGTATTTTACTTTTGTAAATGGATTCGTGTTAATTTATTTTGTTTTTGAAACGTTTACCTCCGGGAGGATTTGCTTTTTAATTGAAATGTTGGTATGCTGCGTGATTTTGTGGTTTTTGCAAATAAATTGTGATTGAAAAATAGATTGAGTGTTGGTTGATATAACCGCAATATGTGAATTTTAATTAATATAGCCAATACATGCTTTTTAGGGTCGTTGATTTCCACCGAAGTTCGAATTTCTGAACGTTCAAACTTTCCAATTTTTTTAACTTCGCCAGAAAAACTTCGATACTTCAAATTTTCGAATTTTTTGAAGCTTAGAATTTACAAATTTTCGAATTTTTTGAAGCTTTGAATTTTCGAATTTATCAAAGCTTAGAATTCTCGAATTTTTTGTCTCTGAATTAACGCCATCTGTCATCTCCAAACATGCTCAAGTATAATTCGTGAAAAGTCGGCCACGAATTAAATGATAAACTCGGCGAAGTATCCTGCAAAAACTCTGCAAGTTTATGCGTCTTAATTAAGCCATCTATTCTCTTAACGTTTTAAAATGAGAATAAAAGGGATACAAAAACGTCTTAATTAAAACGTAGTGAAATTTTAAGTCTACATTCAATTAATTTGGCAAATAATAATAATTGATAATAATTACCTACTTATCGGCTGTATCATGTAACATATCTTTAATAATAAGCGACGTCGAAAAATTTTACAAGCTTTGGCATCACCGGTTTTGTCTTGACGTTTGTCAAATTTGTATTTATATGAATAAAAATTTGACAAATGTCAAACCGAAACCGATGTTGCCAAAGCTAAAAAAAAGTTATCGATGTCGCTTATTATTAACGATGTGTTACATGATACAGCCGTATGAATGAATACAAAACTCTGCAAATGAGTTTATTCTGAAAATAATTCATATCAACATGCCGTGTTCACGTTAGGATCCACATTCACAATTCGAATAATTCGAAAATTCGGAATATTCAAAAATTCGACAGTTCGAATCTAAATTCGAAGGTTCAATAAATCCGAACATTCGAAGTCTCGAATATTCGAAAAATCAACAACCCTAATTACTTACGCATTTAAAATGTTTTTTTATCTTTTATATTTCATTAGCCAGATAATACTAATGTCAAAAAAATTAATGGCTAGTGACAAGAATAAAAATGAGGTCAATCTGTATTTTATGTAAACAGATTTTTATTTCATTGTATAGGAATGAAATATACCAGAGTATTACTGAATAAAATTCAACATTCTTATATAAATATGGAAAACGAAACCCAAGATCTAGAAGAAACCTAAGCCTTGTTCAATCTTACATCATATGGACAATTGCTCCAGGGACGTACTTGCATTTTTCCTTTTAAATTTTATATATCCGGCCTCGGTACATTTATATTACATTCAGTGATTGTTAATAAGCAGTATCGCAAATTTGTGAGACGAATAAGTATTTTAATTCAGTGTTCCGCCATATTGATTCATATTTGCTCTCGTTTTCTTGTTACATAATCGGATAAGGCTCATTATCTATTGTACATTTTAGGTTATCGGTTCAACTACCGTTCAAAACATGAATATTGTTACAATAGTTATTTGTATATCTAGGCCGCGAAATGAGGATTTAGTGTACTGAAGAATAAATTTATCGGCGGAGGTGCTTTCCGCAGCAGACGACATTTTGAAAACGTAAAATACGTTGCACTGACGAGGTGTGCATAATATTTTATTCTGCATCTACTAACATGTCACACAGTACACACTTTTTCAAATCGCACAATTATCATAGGCAATGAGAAATATGAATGTATATTTTAGGTATTATGATATTAAATTAGAACTGTTAAAATATAGTGAAATCGGCATAAACTGTTTATTAAAATATAAAATAATAGGGCAACAATATCGTAGTCATAAACAAAGTATAGTGTATAATATACATGATATGTCATTTCTCACTCATTCCATGCTTATTGTACAATTTGCTAATTAATTACGAATCAAATAGAAATTTTGATTAAAGAAATGGTAACTTGGTAAATTTATTTTCAACAAATATTTAGTATTTTTTTATGGAGTAGCTAGCTCAGTAGTATTAAGTCAGTTTATGGATCCTGAGAACCCTGGTTCGATTCCCATAGGCGACAAACAATTTTCACCATTTTAAAAGCTACCCCTGTGGGTTCTCCACCACTAACATCTATGAGGGCCGTGATTTGACGGCTGGTAACGCGCAAAATATATCACTTACCGAGATCTGCTTCGGCAGAGTGCCACACCCAGTAATGAGTAGAAAGCGTGATGATATATTTTTTATTTAGTATTTTAGTAGTTTTAGCGGACATTGTCAATAGTAGTGGTCGATAAAACCATTTTAACGGCCGTCGCTAATAGTAACGTAAAATAAATTATGATAGTACAAACAAAAAATTATAGATAGAATTGCGTACGTAAATTTTAACTTTGACAGATGCATATAAATCTTTATATTCGACTGCATCATAAATACTTGATTTATGACACTTTTTACTGTCCATAAAATGGAACTTTATGAAACTATAAAGCAAAATTGGAATTAAGTACTTATTTTTTTTGTATTTAATTGCAATTTATTTTACTTCTTTTGAGATATAATTGAATACAAAAAACATTGTTATATGAAATCAACAACAAAGTCCAAGTTGACTTTATGTACTCGTTAGATAAATAGCTATTTTATGGTGTAGAAATGTAGATTGTCAGTCATTCAGAATTAATATTTATTTCGGTACTAACAGTATTCGGTATTTTAAAATTCCGGAATCCGGAAAGCTACCAAAACTTATGTAAACTCTTTGTAAACAAATATTTGTACAACACGCATGTCTATCACTAGAAAGGCACAACCTACTACGAATATCGTGTTCGCGATTTCATCTTCCGCCGGCATTGTTATGAAAATGGGGCATTTCTTATTCACCACGTGTGGCCCACCTATGTCTGCAAACATGAAAAAATCTATAAAAACGCGTATTTGAGTTTGCGGTAAGTACGGCCCTGACGATGTCCCTGACTGGCAACCTAAGCAGCAGACGTAGTTAAAATGCGGAACTGAAGACGGGGAAGGACTCGTGGTGAAATTGTGGAGCCGGTCACCCCTGGCGGTGGAGAGCGCAGGGAGAACGTCGCGCCACGCGCCCAAGTAGGTCAGCGCGACATCTCGTGGGGTGAGTGTACGCTTCGATCATTCCCAGATCGGTGATTGTGAGTTCACCCAAACGCCCGACAATATAAGGTTGGATATTTATTACGTGTTAATATTTTTATTTTATACAGGGTGCTTAAAAGGGTAAAAAACTTTGATACATTTTCATGTGTTCAATATTTCAAAATTTGCTAAATTAAGACACATATTTGCTGATATTTTGAACGAAAATAATAATTTATCATGACAATTAGCACATTAAAATGTATAGTTTTTCATCCTTTTTTTTACCACTTTAAAATTTGTTATAGTAATTTCTATCATTAACTTCAAAAATATATAAAATATACTATAAGCAGGTATATAAAAGATACATGTCCAGATTTAGTAAATCTATTTAAATTAACAAATTCAAATCAATTTTATTTATTTTATAGCATATATAACATTACTGTCAAAAATTTGACTATCATTACACAGGCAGATTCATAAAGCGGATTAGCGCTAACACCATTTTTTATTTCGTTTTTAACTTTCTTTCCAATGCATGAAACAAGTTTATTTTAACTTGAGTTAGAAAGAGTCTTAATTAGCATCAAATTTAATTCATTTCTTGAATCTGTCTTAATTTGAAACAGAGTTATAGATAATATTAAAAACGGTGTTAGCGCTAATCCGTTTTATGAATCTGCCTGTAAATGAATAAATGTTATTTACATTGGCAGTAAATTAATTTGTTGAACAGGAAACTAAATTATGTTTGAAATATTTTTCTAATAATTTATAAGCGTATTATATTCGAATCCTAGTCAAGATAAAAATGTATGAAAAACTACACCCCGGCTCTGTGAGTCCGAACCCTGTACTTTTATTGGAATAAAGTTCCTATTTTGCAGAATAGCATAAAAAATAAATAAATTATTATCGCGCCTTTTACACAGTACTGGGCGTGACGTACATTTCCCAACTGTCAAATCACCCGCCCTCCCCTAAAGATATTAGTGGAGGGGCAGCCACAGCTAACTCAGATTCACAAATCCACAGACCGACATTCCATTTGCCATTTGGATCAGATCTAACTTACATTTACTGAACCAGATCACTTATTTATTTCGTTGGATTACTTCGCTGATTTAATTTCCAGTACTAGAATTACTAATTCTACTTTAGTTTTCATACCAATAACATACTTAAAAATTATAATAAATTGAAATTGTAAGTATATCCCTGAAGAACTTAATTTATTTATTATATTTGACTAATAACTTTGATTCTAGCATTTTTTCCTGGGGAGAAACAATGATAAAATTTTTCTGGAGATTGACACGATATTTTTTTTTTCGTTTAAATATTATGATTAATTTATATTGTAAGAATATCCCTTAAGATCTTAATTTATTAATTACATTTTACTAAAAAATTTGATTCTAGCATCTCCTTGGGAGAAACGATGCTAAAATATTTCTGGAGCTAGAAACAAAATAATTGTTTCTCCCTTAAAAATTATTGACAAATTTAATTTATAAGAGTATCCATAAAGAACTTAATTTATTTATTATATTCTACTAAAAACTTTGATTCGTTCATAATTCATTTCATTTAGTTATGTGTCAAATTTATCTGAACTGATTTCAGTGAACCAAGTGGCAAATGGAATACTGCTATAATTCTACCCCATATAAGGCAATGAAAAATATATATGCAATATGTAGAGATTATTTTCAAAGTACCTTCTAATAAACCTTATTATTAGAACTTTGGAGGGTCAAAAACACCCATCAAAAAAGGAAGGGTGAACGAACTAAGGTCAGATTACATGAAAGAGGCTAACGAACCCATGTTAATTCCAACCCGATTCGCTTGTTTTGTAATCTTCTTGGCCGACTTGGGAAGGGGTGAAATGTGAGTCTCCTTGCGACGTCTCAAGTCTCCTGGCAACGGGCGGTAACCTCTCAGTGCCGTCCGTCGCCACGGGGCGCATGATATTGATCGAGCGGTAATCGAAAATTATACCCACCCTAACATACCGCAATAAAGATAAATAAAATTCCGGCGATTTGTCTGTTCACACTGCCTTTCTTTATTGAAGTGTTAGAAAGGATTTCTTCACTTCCTTACTTTTCATTTTAATCTTAATAAATTGATTTGAAACTAATAACATCCGGTTTCCTAACCGTTCAATCTTAGGTATTTTTATTAAGTTAATTATATATCATCATGCAAATTATTGTGATGTGAAATTGAAATATTATGTTGTTTTGACATTTCTGCTGCATTCATTTTATAATGCTGCAGTACCGGTGCTGCAATATGACGCGCCGTTTGAGACATAATTAAATTTATCCATATAAAACCATTTTGTAGAAATTTTCTTTATAAATAAATAAAATAAATATATCATCACGCCTTCTACCCATTAAGGGGTGTGGCACTCTGCTAAAGCAGATCTCGGTAAGTGATATATTTTGCGCGTGAAGTGCGGTTACCAGTCGTCAAATCACGGCCCCCAAACATGTTAGTGGTGGAGGAGCAACAGGGATAGCTTTTTCAAATTATGAAAATTTGTCGCCTGTGGGAATCGAACCAGGGACCTCAGGATCCACAGGCCGACTTCATACCACTGTGCTAGCCATCCCATTTTCTTTATATATATTTTATTTTGCCTAAATATATTTATTATTTTGGGTGTGGAACTCTGCCTAGCAGATCTCGGTAAGTGATATATTTATGCGCGTGGAGTACAGTTACCAGTCCTCAAATCAAGGCTCGACAGATGTTAGTGTAGGGGGAGCCACAGGGGTAATTATCACTAGTCCAAATCTGTAAATGCTAGTAGGATATTTATTTTATTGCTAAATAATAAGTTGAAACCAATTGGAATGGTCCAATTTTATAGGATGTGCATTCTGTGATCTCAGAATTTGATTCTGGAAGTTAGACCGTAGGGAAGTTTTTTAAACATGTGTAACAAGTAAGGTATGTTTCATATGCTCAAACCATCTCAAATTACTCACATTCACTTCTCTAACAACAAATCTTCAAATAATAGAAAGGAAGAGAGCAACAACTTGCGCTTGTATTTGAAAGAAAATTACACGCAATTCCTGTTAGATTATCTATTGTAAAAAACTGAAAACAAAACAAAAAGATAAGAAAGCAGGTGAGAGTGCATGTTTTTGAAAGTTAATTCCATACAATTGCATATAGACACTCCTCCACCACTAACATGTTTGGGGGCCGTGATTTGACGACTGGTAACCACACTTCACGCGCAAAATATATCACTTACCGAGATCTGCTTCAGCAGAGTGCCACACCCAGTAATGGGTAGAAGGCGTGATGATATATTTATTTATGTATGAACTGAAAATAAATTTAAAAAATATGAAAGGAGGATCGGCCTGTGCTTGTTTTTGAAAGTAAATTTCACATACTTGTAGTTAAATGTAAGATCAGAAAACGAATCAAAAAGATAAGAAAGAAAGGACAGGTAAACAAGAAATAACTAAAAAACAAATCCTGCGCTTGTCTTAAATCATCAGGTTCATCCTGCAATTAATCTTCGCCAAACATTCCTATCCTGACACATCACTTTCGCTTCAATCACATTCAATAATACGTTTCATACAATCTCGTTTGTTGCTCATTTATGTATAAATCTATCTTAATACAGAATGGTAAATGACGTCTTTGTAAAATAGTTAGAAATGAAAAATATCGTAAAATAACAATGAATTGGCCGTGTAAAATATTATAAAGCTTGTGAAATGTATCACAGGAAATTGATGATGGCAATTTTTTAGGTTAGTGTTTCATAGTTGAAAATATGATGTCTCTAGAAGTAACACAATCTTGCGCAATAAATTTTATCTGCTCAGTTAATCTCTGCTTTAATATTTAATGAATGACGTTGTAATGAAACAAATGCACAGGTGGAAAATTTCGTGATAAATCGCTCAGTAGCGAAGTCTTTCTGACGCGCATGAAAGCCGAGAACTGCTAAATCTAAACCAATTAGACCGAAGTACGGATGCACGGACGGACTGAATTTGTTCACGTGAATAATTCGCGCTAGTTTCGGAAACGCGCGAGAAAATGCAAATATGTACATTGATGAGTTTGTTATTCGCACACTTTGTTTTATTTCATGAAGCTAAAATACACTAAATTTTGTCTGGGAATAAAATATGATTTTGGAATGAAAGTTATGTTTTGTTTAATTTTATTTATCTACAACTCATATATAATAAAAACATAATTATATGGCGCATAAAACACTAGTGATATATATTCCATAAAGCACTGTAAACAACTTGGTACTTAGCAACCACTTCATGATCTACCGTAGTTTGAGAAACTATATATAACTGAATCAACGTTAAACGTTACGACCAATCTTCTTCGATACCTATAATTATGAGTTGTGGATAAAATTTTGTATTACACTTGTGTTTTATTGGTATATAAAACACGCAAGACAAGTTAGAACACGAGACCGAAGAACACTTAAGAATATTAAACACGAGACGAGGTCGAGTGTTTAATATTCTTAAGTGTTTTATATACCAAAACAGAAAATTAGATTTGGGAACGGGTAGAAACTATAGATGGCGCCGATGTTATTGCGATTTTAAGGATGGTTGTTGACATATTTTTTACATGCTAATTTTCAGTTTACATTATAGGCTTTGGTATAATTAAGTAATAAAAATGGTAGACAGAAGTTTTGGCCGGTGCATGCGCGACAAAACCGGTCAAAATAAGCAATTTTTATGGTGTCTTGTGACATATTACTACTTGTTCACGATGAATACATGACAAAAAAATTATTGACAGAAATTATTGCTGCTTTCTCATTGGTGACAGAAGCTCTGAAAGTGGACTGGTGTAGGGATCAACAACCACCCTTAAAATCGGCGCATTCACATCGGCGGCATCTATAGTTGCCACCCGTTCCCAAATCCAATTTTCTTTTTTCATGTTTATCATGACTATTAAAAGAACCATTTCTGTCACTGGAAAAAATTAGGCATCATTTTGCATCCTAGCTCTCTAACTAATACAATACAATGAAATATTTTTGTTAATTCACCTATCTTGTTTAATTTAAAGTTTTCAAAGATTGCCAATAATAATTTATTGCTTGATATGAAGTAATTGTTATTTTACAGTGTATGTTTATTGCTTTATTGACGTACTAATTACAAGTGGATGTATCAGTTGATGATAGTGCAATAAATAAATAATTTAAAGTGCTCAATCTTAAGTGTTTTCGTATTTATACGTACTGTGAAGTATGTCTCAGATTATTTATAGAAATTTAGGCTGCGCCTGTGAACGTTTGACAAGCCACTCTATTTTTAAATGTAAATATATTTTAAAATGTTCCTAACCTAAATTGTTCCAACCTTAGCGAATGGACTGAAAATGATTGTTCTTTTCAACTAGTCTTTTATTTGCCTTTGCTTTTAGAATTATTTGCTTACATTTAAAGCTTCTTGATCTTAAATTAATTAGTAGACGTCTCGTATATTAATTATACTGAATTTATATACTAATTAAACGATTTAAAATCATTTATAATATACCAAGGCTTATATATTTCTGGTTAAATTCATCTAGCAGAAAGTTTAAATTTGTAGACCGAAACACGAAATATGCTCGTGAATTATGCATCAAATTTGTGCCACTTCATTTAATTTAACCTTCATGAAATTCCTCCGGAATCACATTTAATATTAACACCTAATAGTATAACGTAAAAATATAATTTCGTTGGTATCCGCTTAAAATTTCCATTTAATGAACATGTAATGAACTGTTGAATCTAATTGATGAACTTTCAATGCTGTCGTCTTCGATAATTCATTTATCGATTCTACCAGACAGCAAGTATTTATCTTTCAAGTTAAACATGTTATCTAATCTAATGTTATTAGGGACTTTTCAATACTTTTAAAAGCCATTCTCTACATTATTGACAGTACGCGCAATAAAATATGAAAATCTATTTTATAATTGCTCTAATTCTAATAATCATTTCAATCCAGAATACAACTGGAATTAAAGAAAATAAATAAATATATCATCACTCCTTCTACCCATTATTGACTGTGGCATTCTGCCGTAGCAGATCTCAGTAAATGATATATTTATGCACGTTAAGTGCGGTTACCAGCCGTCAAATTACGCCCCTCAAAGATGTTATTAGTTGCAAATTTAATTCTCGTTATAATCCGTTTATAAAATATTATAAGACTTTTTGAAATTCTGTATAAATATTGATTTCATCAAAAGAACCGGTTTGTGTATAACTTTTTTTACAAAATGTACAAAAAAATTAAAGAAATTCTTTTAAATAATATGTTATGAAATAAACATCAAGTGTAAAGAATTGAGAGATGGAGAAAGGAACAAAAAACAAAAATAAAATTGTGAGGTTTCCAGAAATCACAACTTATTACAAACATTCTAGATTGTTTCTTTGTGTTCTATATTTTCCATAACTTTGTTTATATTATTTCGTTGGGTAAGACTGTTTCCTATTTCTGTTATATCTTCATAAAAGTTTTTTGTATCGTCATGTACTTATATCATAATAATCACTTATTTTGCCTTACGTAAAATGTAAAAGTACAAAGTACACAGTTTAAAATATACTTACAAACTAAACGAAACATAATTAAAATAATTTATCGTGGGATTATACGAAAATGCGAATGACGTAAGGAGTACAAAGCGAGTTTTGAAAAAATGCTCAAAAAATATAAAGTAGATTTTGCAAAAACAGATATTTTAAACACGAGTCTCTATGAAATTAAATCAGTTTTGATAAAATGGAATGCACCACTGAAAAGGTCGTATTCGAAAATATATGAAACATTAGCTGTATTCCATTTGCCACTTGGTTCACTTAAATCAGTTCAGATAAATTTGACAAATGAGAAAATGAACTGAATTATGCAAACTGATGCACTTATTGGGGTGAATTACTTCAAAGTAAATTATAATCTATAATTTTAGTACTGAAAAGAAAGTCAGCGAAGTCATACAGCAAAATAAATAAATGATCTGGTTCAGTAAGTGTAAGCTAGATCTGATCCAAATGGCAAATGGAATACACCTATTGTCTGTGTGTTAATCATCAAATTTGGCAGAACGCAAGTTTTGAAAGAACGGCCCTTAATGGCGAATTATACATTTGACGTCATGTCGGGGAGAGATGGAAAGAAACCAAAAAAGAGATATCTCCCACTAGTGAGAGAGTTCGTTGACAGACCACGACTAACCAAAGCATACTTTTAACATACGATGCAGACTAAATGCCATATTAAAAATATGCTCTAATTGATCATGGTCTGTCAGGTAGCTCTCTCACTAATGCGAAATATCTCTTTATGCACAACCGGGCCGAAATTCATGTGCTTTAAATAATTCCTATGGATATATAAATAAAATGACAATTTTAGTTTATTGTGAATACTTGATTTTACAAAATGTCATTTTGACATATAACCTATGTACATATTTTAATCTTTTGAACATATTCTAAATACAGTAGAGTAAGTGATATGATGAATGTGTTAGGATGGTTGAGTATAAATCAACTGTGTGAGTACTCTGCTATGATATTCATATTTAAAATTGTTAATGGGCAGTTACCAGATTACCTTAAAAGTAACTTAAAATATCACAAGGATATGCATATGTACAATACAAGAAATGGTGAATGTTTTTATATAGATCAGAAAAGTAAAAAAAAGACTTTTAACATGATATTTCATAAAGGTTTACAGTGTTACAATGGATTGCCTGTTTATATTAAAACATCCCAAACTCTAAAACTTTTGAAAAATCGATTAAAATGTTATTATTTAAACAAATAGATTAAGTAATAATACGAGTATATAATTATGTTTTTTTCTTTTGTATATTTTATATGACTTTTTGTTACATATTTGAGTTTAAATTTTGTTCAATGTTATGTATTAGCCAAGCTATTAAATAAATACATTATTATTATTATTATAATTAAATGTTATTTTGTTGTGCATAAAATATTGTATGTACCACGGGTGAAAATACCGTTTCTGATCCTGAGCATGTTATTAATCCTCGGCGTTTGGCGCCTCGTGCTAATAATCATGCCACGGGCCAGAAACGCCTGTTTTCACCCTTGATACATAAATAACTCTATGTTCCATCTCTGTCCGGCGTGACGTAAGAATTTTAAATGTATAACTATTAGAATTTTGTTTGAGAATTAATGACTATGGATTTAGTGCCGTTCGAATTTTAAGTCGTTAGTTCTTTGGACCACTAACGCTGGTATGCATAGTCGTTCGCCCAGCGACGCGCTGAGGAAGCGCCCATAAGCGATACACTTAGCGAAACGCTGGCGAACCGCTGGCGAACAACTATGAATACTAGTGTAAGAATTACTTAACCTTGCTTCATAATTAAGGCTATATTTATTTCGCATTTTTAAAGTAACCCGGCAGGTTACTTTGGTTTAATTAGCTCTTTTAAGTAACCCAGAACAGTTCCTCAACTGATCTTACTACCCCAGTTGTTTTGGTGGGTTGGCAGGTTGAACCCGTTTGGTATCATGTGTTCCTTCTTATTCGTTTTGAATTAGTTGCAATTTGTTTTTAAGCAGATGTCACTTAGAACGTGCATTCAGATATAAAATTTATCGCTAATTTTGACAACTGACACTATATATTAGTTAGAGAGCTAGGGTACAAAACGATGTCTCATTTTTCCAGTGACAGTAATGGTTTTATAAATAGATTATGTCATGATAAACATGAAAAAAGAAAATTAGATTTGGGAACGGGTGGAAAACTATTGATGGCGCCGATATGAATGCGCCGATTTTAAGGGTGGTTGTAGAATATTTTTTACAGGATAATTTTCAGTTTAAATTATAGGCTTTGGTATAATTAAGCAATAAAAATGGTAGAAATTTTGGCCGGTGACGCATGTGCGACAAAACCGGTCAAAGTAGGCAATTTTTATGGTGTCGTGTGACACATTACTATTTGTTTACTTAATATTAACAGAAATTATTGCTGGTTGGTCATTGGTGACAGAAGCTCTGAAAGTAGACTGGTGTAGGGATCAACAACCACCCTTAAAATGGGCGCATTCACATCGGCGCCATCTATAGTCGCCACCCGTTCCCAAATCTAATTGTCTTTTTTTTCATGTTTATCATGACAATCTATTAAAAAAACCATTTCTGTTACTGGAATAAATGAGACATCATTTTGCACCCTAGCTCTCTAACTATATATGCACCATTTATTAGAAAGTAAACCCAAATTAGTTCTAGATCAGTTCAGAGTTGAACCCAAAGATCCCAAACAAACACGGCCTAAGTGGCTTGCCTCATACTACAATTTCGAGTGGAACAAAGCAAGTAGGTACAAATGATTCTATTCCATTATGAGATGAATCTACCAGATGAAACAATAGTCATTTTCATTGTCACAATATTATAATTCACTCTTCTGTTGATTGTCGGCGTTTACAGCTGACAGGTTACAAAGTACGTCGGACAAAACTGCCTTCTCACCATCGGCGAACAATTCATAATTCATAAGTGACCACAACCAGTGTTCTGTCCACATGTCGACGTCGGCTGTCCTCGCGGTCGCTTTCGTGTTTGGTTTGTGCATGGCGCTGGCGCTGTGAGACTTGTAATTGACGTGCGTGATTTGGGGCCTTGTTAGTGCCGCAACCTCATTTAACATTGACTAGATTAATTAATCCCTGAGTAGTTGTTAAAATAACGCGAACATTGTGGTTTTTGGTTGGCACGTTATAGTTTATCGATGAGTAATAATTTAGTACCTTAAGGTAGTACTAGCGTGAAAATTTTTTTGCAGATCTTAATGAAAGTTTGACGAATGAAATCAAAGTATTATTTAAAACAAACTTTATTATTATACAGTTTTTCAATAAAAAGTAAAGGTTTTAGTTAATACAGAAATGTTTACTTCCTCTATTCCAAAATTTATGTATCGATTAACTTCAAATTTTATCTGTGTATTAAGGTGGTACTAGCGTGAAATTATTTTTGCAGATCTGAATGAAATTTGACGCACTTAAACATTGGATAGTCATACGCATCTTGTTCAAATATGAAACACATTCATCGTCTGTGAACAAATATATTCGCTTGTAAAGTTGAGTTCTTATACACGGGGCTTATGGCGATCATCACTCAGAATCGCACATATTTGGTTTGTGTATCTCTAAAATTTTGCAGTTTCATTTGAAAAACTAGTATGATGTTCTAGAATTATCCATGTGTATTGTATCAGAAGGAGAAAGTTTTTTATCGTTTAGAAATGGATATATACCCATGCAAAGCCTTGTTTTTAACGAAAAATTAAGAATCCCAATTTATAATGGCAACACCACACGGTGGTATGGTATTTGAAAATTCACTAGACCAACAACCTGTTAACAATTCATAATATTCAAATCATAATAGGTATAAAACACTTATTTTATTTTATTTTTATATTTTTTTGATCGTCAGTTTCGTCACTCGACAACCGATGGCGCCACCGTCACACTAGTACTACCTTAAATACGAAAATATATATGAACAAGCTGTTTAATGAAAAACACATTAACTACTAATTCCTAACCACAAATGTGGTAATTTATATATTTATTACACTGCAAAAACATGAGGAAAGTATTTCTAATTAAATAAATTATTTGACGTTTAAAAAAAACCAGTATTATAAAAATTCAGGTATCTCATTTTCGATGTTTACTTAGTGACAAGCTATGGTAAAGTATTGATAATCTTATTATAGTACTCATATTCAGGATTATAAATAAAAATAAATAAGTATATCATCACACCTTCTACCCATTACTGGATGTGGCACTCTGCCGAAGCAGATCTCGGTAAGTGATATATTTTGCGCGTGAATTGCGGTTACCAGTCGTCAAATCACGGCCCCCAAAGATGTTAGTGGCGGAGGAGCCACAGGGGTAGTTTTTGAAATTATGAAAATTGTTTGTCGTCTGTGGGAATCGAACCAGGGTTCTCAGGATCCACAGGCCGACTTCATGCCACTGAGCTAGCCACTCCATTCAGGACTATAATGTGTAATAATAGTTATTTGTGTATTAAGAGCGTAAAGTGAATCTTTATTGCTCGTGCTCGGTAATTGAAGCGCGAGCGAAGTGAGCACTGCAATAGAGCGAGAGCAATAAAGATACTTTACGCTTGAGGCACACACATAATTTTTTCTACGACTTTACGTACTAAAAAATTTTAATAAATAATATGGGGCTAGTTCAATTCACGTTCCACCAATTTCTGTATTGTATGTAACCATGACGATATCAGTATCCAAGTAAATAATTTAAAAATTCTGTTATCAACAATCATTGTTTGTGATAAATTTTCACACATAAATAAAAAATGTGCTAAAAGATCTCAGAAAATAGTGATTGGCGTACTAATTGAAAATTCTAATGAGAATATCACAGAATCTAATTTATCCTCAAATTTATCAAAGACCATTTCAAGTTCCGGAATAAATATACAAAACTGTCAAAACTGCACTTTCAATTTTAACATCCCTCATCTTCATTACGTAAGCACTGCTGCCCAGCTGAGTTCAGGTTCAATTTAAAATCATAGCGCAACATATATAATATGTGTAAAAATGAATCTAACCTATATTTTAGATTTTGTAAGTATTGTTTCAATAAATTAAGATTTCAGCAACAATTTATATTTTTCTAAGCGAGCGGTAAAGTATTTTACCGCTTGTTGCTATAGGAGACGCGCGGTAAAGTGTTTTATAGTTTGTTACTCAGTAACCATCAACTTTACGATGACAAGTGAAAGCATAAATATCAACTTTTCATAGCAGTCGTAGAAAAAGTATTTGATATTGGTACAGTAATTATTAATTTTTAAATAAAAATAAAATTAAATGGAGAAATCAAATCGCCTATTATCAAAAATATGTACATCACATTTCACAAACGCGACTTTGCGAGTTATGAACAAAAATAATACAGAGAATTTAAATAATCTTCAAGTTTGCATTTATGTGCCATGTACGTTTCCGTTTTCTTATACTAAGCAGAAATTGAGATCGGGAGAGTACTGATTTAAATAGACAAAGATTGCTAAAAATAATAATATTAAAACTTACTTGAGCAGGAATCAGGTATCGACCATGTCCCACGGTGCCCTCTGAGATCAGCATAACCTATTCCACTGCATTGTCACTTATATATTATTGGTTTTTTCTACACGACACTTGATTTAAGTAAACGAGCACTGTTATTACACTTTCAAGCGTGTTATGTACTTCAGACGACCACAAAATATTTCTTAAAAAAGTTTACAAAAACATTGTTGTTACACTATGACAGCTGAAGCATTCTTGCGAGTACGCGTTGACGTTTGAGGTTAGGCAGGTGTAGTGGTGCCAACTGTACTAATTATAATGTCCAAATATTTAATATTACTAAAATATTAGTAAATAAGTAATTATTAATTAAAAAAAATTATATTTATCTGTGCAAATGTGTTGCAAAATCTGGCAAAACTTCGAATTAAATAACAATGCACATTTTTAAAATTTATTTTATTATTTTCGTTTATCGTAACGCCATCTGTTGTCAATCAGTGGAACTTCACCTGATACGGTATAATAATATACCAGTGTATGTTATTGTCAACTTTCCGTAGTAATTTATGTCGTTGTTATAGTTACTTTAATAATTTTACACATTAAAATATTCACTAAAGTGCGTATAAAACATCTGGAATACTACTATCATTGTAAACGACAGCACTGTTTAGAGTAGACTAACCAAGCTCAGCGCAAACTAGCGATTTTGGACGAGGCAAAGTAATTGATGAGCTATGTAGTAACTTGTTTTATAGCGTTAAAAACCATTTAAAAATATGTTAAATATCATGTGTACAGATTTCTATGCTGTCTTTTAAATTCAAACAATAAATTAATGAATCCGATTTGAGTAGAATTAAAATGACTGTGTGTAAGTGAACATTATGAGAAAAACAGAAACATAGAATTTGTATTTTGGCTATGGATGCATCCATTTTTATTATCTAATACAAATGTGGAAACAAAATAGACAAATTTGATTTCCATCAAATTAAATATTATAAAATTAAAAAAAAATAAAAAGCCTAATCACATCAGTTGGCCCAAATTTCTCGTATTTTTTATTTTTTTATTGAGACATATATTAGTATATTGTTAAGGTAATACTAGTGTGATGGTGGCGCCATCGGTTGTCGAGTGACGAAACTGACGTTCAAAAAAATATAAAAATTGAATAAAATAAGTGTTTTATACCTATTATGACTTGATTATCATGAATTGTTAACAGGTTGTTGGTCTAGTGAATTTTCAAATACCATACCACCGTATGGTGTTGCCATTAGAAATTGGGATTCTTAATTTTTCGTTAAAAACAAGGCTTTGTATGGCTATATATCCATTATTAAACGATAAAAAACTTTCTCCTTCTGATACAATATACATGGATAGTTCTAGAACATCATATTAGTTTTTCAAATGAAACTGCAAAATTTTAGAGGTACACAAACCAAATATGTGCGATTCTGAGTGATGATCGCCATAAGCCCCGTGTATAAGAACTCAACTTTACAAGCGAATATATTTGTTCACAGACGATGAATGTGTTTCATATTTTAACAAGATGCGTATGATTATCCAATGTTTAAGTGCGCCAAATTTCATTCAGATCTGCAAAAAAAATCTTCACGCTAGTACCACCTTAATACACAGATAAAATTTGAAGTTAATCGATACATAAATTTTGGAATAGAGGAAGTAAACATTTCTGTATTAACTAAAACCTTTGCTTTTTATTCAAAAACTGTATAATAATAAAGTTTGTTTTAAATAATACTTTCATTTCATTCGTCAAACTGTCTACGAGATAATAATCATGATAGTCTATTTGTGTGCTGAATTAGTATTTTGTAAAAAAATTGCTTGTAATACTGTTATACATTTTGTGTCTAAGGTATATTTAATGTTAAATTTAGTTAAAAATGTAGAAAATCAATTGTTGAATTTAATCAAATATAAGATATTTGCGTCTTTAATATTATTTAAGTTTTTAACGAAAAAATAATTATGAGCCAATGGATGTGATTCTGGAAACCTATTCTAATTCGTTGGCGACTGGATTTAACGACCGTTTGACATCATATTTGGCGACTTTGATACTGGCGCCATCTGTTGGTATAGTTAAAAAGTACAGCTCTGACGTCATTGTTGGCGACTGGCCGGGTAGGGAGTCGCGTATGCTGGCGACTAGTACAAGGCTGTAGAGAAGTGTCATGGCGTCAGTCGCTTAGCATTTGTTGGTTGATAAATTTTTAAGTTAGAAAAATTTTATATGTTTTGTACACTGTATATTATTATAACATGTTTATTGTTTATATTATTAAATTAATAATTATAATTATTACACAAAATTCAGCTGCACATGTCCATTACCGACAATTAGGATAACAACATTGTCGTCTGCAAATTAATAATAAATTTTAATGAAACAATGTTTATTTAAGAGTTTGTTAAAATTTATAATATATTTTTTTTAAATGTTACCAATTGCTTGAAAATTACTAAAAATACATCAATTTGCAATATGTCAAGTTTAAGCAACAACATACAAATATTTGAGTTTAACAAAAAAAACAAATATCAACAAGTTGATATCAGAAAGTATAAGTACCAACACAAAATTCTCCTTCGTTCCTATTAATACCAACATAAGAAATTAAAATCCCCATGTTATTGACTCTACTGTGACGTCATTGACTTAGCGACTGAAACTAGTCGCCATGCAGTCGCCAAGAATTATAATAGGTCTCCTGGGCTCGTATAATATGCACATCTCGATGCATATAATTGTTTCAGTTTCATTTTACAATCTCCTGTTCCTGTTAAGCAGGAATTTAGTAATTTGCAATAATTTTGTTGCATTGTAATTAACTGCGTCAATCCGGTGGGAAATTATTGATTTGTATAATAGTTACAATTTCATAAAAGTAATGAAATGTGAATTTTCGAAATAAATGTTCCACTAGAATACCAGTAAATTTGCATACAATTATCTCTGCTAATAACAGCTCTATTTTAGTTCAGAAAAATTGTGGCATCATCATGCAAAGAATCTAATTTAGAATACAATGAAAGGTATTATTTCTGTCAGCCAGTGTTTAAAAAGTGAATTAACTTAATTTTTATTCACTATTTTACATTTCTAATTTTTTAATTATCGCTGAAAACGAACAGTTTTTTCAACCGCCATTAATTTCTTTCAGCATCCAACAAAAAATCGTTAAAACTCCCAGTAAAGATAACAAATAGCCCCAGTTGGCTGTTGAACAATTGATTACACAAACGTGGGTTCTAAATACGTCATTTTACGTGCGGACTGACGCTGCCATTCATTTTCCGAGTGATTTAAAAGCCGGAGTTGGTTTACCTCGCTATCAGTTGTTTGCCTTAATCATGGCGTGACGTCACACGTATAGTATGGTTATGCATGTGTCTACCTCTGCGTTTAGACTTTAGAAAACAGCTGTTACTTTCCACGCTGTGGACTGGTATTTGTATCCGGCCTATTTAGTTTGTCCTACTTACGAACTGCGATGATGGGTCTTACAGTTCTCTTTAAGTTTTACATTATCAATTCCGATTTCGTACTATTACCGTGATGGCAGTTGGATTATCTGTTTGTTGTTCAACTTTTAGTTCGTAATTTTTTATTCTCTGGGCGGAGAAAAATGTTTTATGAAAGTTGGAAACAAGTTTTGCTGTCGGCATGACAACAGATCTCTTGACACAAAAGTACAAAATTACTATCGCGGTGATATACTTCTTTCATCTTCCAAATGTGACCTGTAATTTATTACATTTTTCTTTCATATTTTCGCACTCATTTTATAGGCAAATGGACTCCATCTTAACGATAAATATTTACAACTGCGTTCGATTATTTGTCTAAGAGGAAATCACTAATTTGTCTTTTAGTGTTATGCAGTTATTTTTATACTACAGCGAAAAAAGAATTAAGGCTATGTATTATATGATGGGGTAGCTAGCTCAGTGGTATCAAGTCGGTCTGTGAATCCTGAGAACCCTGGTTCGATTCCCACAGGCGGCAAACAATTTTCATCATTTTAAAAAAACTACCCCTGTAGCTCCGCCACCACTAACATCTTAGGGGGCCGTCATTTGACGGCTGATAACAGCACTTCACGCGCAAAATATATCACTTACCGAGATCAGCTTCGGTAGAGTGCCACACCCAGTAATGGGTGGAAGGCGTGATGATATATTTATTTATTTATTTTATTTTATTATATGATTATGGGTGCCCGCAGGGAGGGTCCAATGGGTCAACGGACCCCCCCCCCCCTCTCTTTAATACCTGCAGTTTAGTTTTTAATTCGAAAAAGTACAAAATCTGATACGGAAAAATTCTACTTTTCCGAAGGCTATATTTTAAAAACGAAACAAGATATGAAGATGCGCCCAACGGCATTGCATTCCTCGTGTCCGAATTGACTTATAAGCAAATTTATAGCAATTTTTATTATTTTTTAATTTCTGAAGGGGTGCTCCTTCATTTTGTTCAGTTTTGGTTCAATTTCTGTCTGTTTTCTCGAAAAATTTTCTCGTGCGTATATTGTAACGAAAATTTACATACATATGCATTTTGTCTCGCTGAATTGAAAGTCATCAAGTGCATATGTATTCTAGTTTTTGAAATATTATTCAAAAACTTAAAAAATTAAAAATCGCTGAAAATTTGTTTATTAATTAATTGATGTATGAGAAATTTAATGCCGATGTGCGCATTTTGAGTTCACTTTTAGTTTTTGAGATATAGGTTCAGGAAAGTCGAAAATCTGTTGAAGTAATAATTTTTTTTTAATTCTACCTTTCCGGGGTCTATATTTTAAAAACTTAACAAGATATGAAGATGCGCTCAACGGCATTTTTGATTTTTAATAAAGACGTGTTTTGAAGATTAAAATTAATTATTTTATTATAAAAAATAAAATTAAAATAAAATAAATATATCATCACGCCTTTTAATCATTACTGGGTGTGGCACTCTGCCGAAGCAGATCTCGGTAAATGATGTATTTATGCGCGTGAAGTGTGGTTACCAGTCGTCAAATCACGGCCCCCAAAGATGTTAGTGGTGGGGGAACCACAGGGGTAATTTCAAATTGGTGAAAATGGTTGTCGGCTGTTGGGATCGAACCAGGGTTCTTAGGATCCACAGGCCGACTCGGATACCACTGAGCCATTACCCCATATAATAAAAATATCACCATGCCTTTTACCTATTACTGAGTGTGGCACTTTGCCGTAGCAGATCTCGGTAAGTGACATATTTATGCGCGTGAAGTGCGATAACCAGTCGTCAAATCACGGCCCCCAAAGATAGTAGTGGTGAGGGAACCACAGGGGTAATTTCAAATTGGTGAAAATGTTTGTCGGCTGTGCGGATCGAACCAGGGTTCTTAGGATCCACAGGCCGACTTGATACCACTGAGCCATTACCCCATAAAAATAATTGCATTAATTATGTTTGACATTTTTTACAGCTTGACTACTTCACAAAAAAAATATCCCCAAAAACAGTTGCATAAAGTCGAACTTTGTAATACCGTTTTTGACTTTGTAAACGCGATATAGGAAAAATATATTATCTTTATGTATTTATAAATTTAGGTGAGTACTTTTATTCTGATGGGGTGGCTAGCTCAGTGGTATGAAGTCGGCCTGCGGATCCTGAGAACTATGGTTCGATTCCCACAGGCGACAAATAATTTTCATAATTTCAAAAGCTGCGCCTGTGGCTCCTCCACCACTAACATCTTTGGGGGCCGTGATTTGACGACTGGTAACCGCACTTCACGTGCAAAATATATCACTTACCGAGATCTGATTCGGCAGAGTGCCTCACCCAGTAATGGGTAGAAGGTGTGATGATATATTTATTTATTTTATTTACTTTTATTCTGAATTAAAATCATTTTTCATTTCACGTTTACAACGAATACAGCTCTTGGTTTACGTTTTTAATTTTTAGGTTTGTAAACTACACATTAAAGTGATGATGAAAAGATAGAAGAACTTTTTTGCGATGTAATTTAATTTAATTATTGTTTGTTAGCAGTTCTTTGTGTTCGTGGAATAAATTTATTTGCTAGTTGTAATCTACGTACGATACGGGTGTGTAAACACAAAAGCAATTTTTGTATATTTATCAAAAGCAAACTAATTAAAAAATCAATATGTGAGTAAAGGATGCTTTATCTGCTGTAAATGTTTTTTTGATGTTTGCTGGCTGGCACAGTGGTCTACCAAAGTAAACAAGCAAACAGTGTGAAGGTAGACTCAGAATTGAATTTTGTTTAGCTTTTTGTCCGATTTTGAAGAACATATTTGTTCGCCTGTTTGCGGCACAGAAATAGAATGTAGAAGCCAAATTGTTAAATATAATTTTATCTGTAAAGGTTTCCAGAAATAAAATTACATTTCAATTTACTTGTCGACGTTTAAAATTTATTATTTATTATTTCGTGAAAAGATTATAGTACATTGGTTTTTAACTATATTTTAAAATTTCTACGAATGATGTAGTTAACCATAACTGATAATGTACGTATTTTATTAGTACTTTTTCACGTAATAAATTTATTTTTATTATTATGTTGTAATAAATTGTTATTTATATTTTATTATTTATTTATATTTTATACTTAAATATATGGTTTTATAATATGATTCTATACCTTAACAAATGACTATGAAACCTTGAGAAATGTGTCTTTATATAGCTTTGAGTTCAAATATTGCTATGTAAATTTCTGTTTATTCAAATTATTCTACTTCATTACATTATTAAATAAAGCTATAAATATATAAATAAATAAATATATCATCACGCCTTTTACCCAATACTGGGTGTGGCACTCTGCCGAAGCAAATCTCGGTAAGTGATGTATTTATGCGCGTGAAGTGCGGTTACCAGCCTTCAAATAACGGGCCCCAAAGATGTTAGTGGTGGAGGAGTCACAGGGGTAATTATAAATTGGTAAAAATGTTTTGTCGGCTGTGGGGATCGAACCAGAGTTCTTAGGATCCACAGGCCGACTTGATACCACTGAGTTATTACCCCATTAAAAAATAAATATGTTAATATATAAATATATTTAGAGTAATAGGCAGGCGTTCATTTATGTTGGTGTCAACAATTTAAATGCGAATATAAAACTGATTTTTGACTAACCAATAGCTAGTTACTAACTAACTGGCCCTTAGAGAAAATAATAAATGATTAAGTCGTATGATTATTTTGGAAATTGTATAAAACTATATTTTGGCTTGAAGTGTGCATAATTCTTATAGAGAAATAATCGATTTATATAAATGAATTGAACAAAGTATGATTTATTTCTTATACGATTTTCTTGCAACCTTTTTCGTGCTATTCACAGTTGCACGAACAAGAAAACGATAAATAAAACAAACCCGTGTATGTTTGTGATGTTTATAAGCACCGCGAACTCCTCGGCTGCAGGAGCACCGAACACTTTGTTCCTTTCATCCGTCGTGTTATTGACAGCAAGTCGATTTCAATTTCTGTCGCGCGATATGATTACATAGATGCGGCCAGTAATTTCCATCAGGGTTGAGTTTGCTTGCGTCCGCTGCCTGTGCGTTGTCCCTGGCGGCGACGGCGGCGGCTATTGGCGCCGTGACGCAACAAGCGACGCCCGACAACGGCACTGGCGCCGGCGGGGCCGCTGGACGCAAATCGTGCCGCCGCCAGCCAGACGAAATAGCGAGATGGAGAGATTTTGCCCCCGGAAATCTAGATTGCGAGGGCTGTTACACTGTTAACGTTATATTTAAGCTACTATGGGGTCGTTCTAGATTTCAACAGCCCAATTTTCACAAGAGTTCTATCTATTATCTAACTAATCTTGAATGTTGGATTTGTCAAATTTAGCTAAACCATAATCCCAAAAAAGTTTCAATAAACTATGATATAACATTCTTACCAGTTTTGGAAAGAGAATTGAATTAACTTAAATCGGACTAGCATAAGATCAGAGCTGGGCAGTATCTAGCTACTTTTGTAGCTTAGCTTACTAGCTTAGCTACATTTACCTTAGCTGTAGCTGTAGCTTAGCTAACTGTGAAAAAATATAGCTAGAGCTTGTAGCTAGCTACTTTTTTTTCTATTAGCTTAAAAATAATAACTGAAGCTACTTTTAAAGCTACTTTTTGTAGCTTAAAGGTACTTTTTATAGCTTAAAAATACTTTTTAAGCAGAAGGTCAACACAGTACGCATGAGTACAAGCTAAACCAACACAAAATAATTATTTGTTGCCGGTTCTAACTGGCTCTAATACGCAAAAATACACAGTAGGTGCCAGATGGTATTTGCTATTTTTGATATTTATGTACATAATAGTAAATTAACAGTCATTATAACAAAAGACTGATCATATGACAATGGCAAATTTAATTATTCCACAATAATTTAAAAAAGTAGCTTAAAAATTTAACAGCTACTTTAACGAAAGTTTTTAGCTGTAGCTTAGCTATATTTTACAAAATATAGCTTATAGCTGTAGCTTAGCTACTTTTTTAAAGAATAGCTGTAGCTGTAGCTTAGCTACTTTTTTTAAGTAGCTTGCCCAGCTCTGCATAATATTAGCTAATCCAAAATTCAGGATTAGCTAAAACTTTTTTGAGAATCTGGCTGCAAATGTTTTACATTTTTTCCATATAAATATAGCTCAGCTCCACAATAGACGGCGGCAAATAGGGAAAAGTTATTTGTTGATTAAAATTTACAATATGTTATAGGCTATTGCGTTTAAAGAATTATTAAACGTATATCAATTTTGGTTGTAAATGTGTTACAATAAAGCAAAAAAATTATTAAAAGTAAATAAAAAATATAAAATATATCATCACGCCTTTTACCCATTACTGGGTGTGGCACTCTGCCGGAGCAGATCTCGGTAAGTGATATATTTATGCGCGCGAAGTGCGGTTACCAGCCGTCAAATCACGGCCCACAAAGATGTTAGTGGAGGGGGAGCCAAAGGGGTAATTTTAATGTGGTGAAAATTGTTTTTCGGTTGTGGAAATCGAACCGAGGTTCTCAGGATGCACAGGCCGACTTGATATCACTGATCCACCAACTCCATTAAAAGTAACGTATTAATATCTGAAATATTTAATTTTGAAAATAAATAAATAAATATATCATCACGCCTTCTACCCATTACTGGGTGTGGCACTCTGCCGAAGCAGATCTCGGTAAGTGATATATTTTGCGCGTGAAGTGCGGTTACCAGTCGTCAAATCACGGCCTCCAAAGATGTTAGTGGTGGAGGAGCCACAGGGGTAGTTTTTGAAATTATGAAAATTGTTTGTCGCCTGTTGGAATCGAACCAGGGTTCTCAGGCTCCACAGACCGACTTCATACCAATAAGCTAGTGAATTATTCGAAACTATCGCCATTGTTGACCTTGTGACGTAACTGGCTGAATTAAACTGAAACTTCACATTGTGTGGCAATGCGCATGTCCAGCAAGATGGCAATTCAGAACAAAACAATAATTAATTACAACAATAATTAAAATAATAAATGTTAGAATAGCACAGTAACCTTGTACATCAAATTCTTCCATTTTAATTTAACCTAAAATGTGTACATAAATATTTACTTCTTAAATTTAACTGTATTCTTACTAATAGGAATTTCTTGCTGCATCAATAATTAGTGTAAGAGTTACATGTTACGCCATATTTCATAATTTTGTAGCAACAAGGAATTTATTTTCTCATTTAACGCTATTTTTATAAGTTTCGAAAGAGGAATTCTAATAAATTATAAATAATTTGTTTTGTAATTTTGCTTTAAATTTATTTGAAACTATATTATCATCTGATGCAATTATTTTTATCGTCAATTGTTGATAATTAATATTATCTGATTAATATAAAATATTAATTTAATCTGATTTTGATTATTGATTCATTGTTGGCGAAAAATGAGCTCATGCATAAAAAATGCATCTAAAAATATTTATAATACAAATTGCAAATGCAATAAATTTTGCATTTCATAAATCAAATACCTAAATAATAAATCATTACGTTTCATAGTATTACTAATTCATTCATATATTTGTTTTGCCACGTATAAAACTGGTTGAACAAAATCAATGAATTTTCAGAATCAGATATACATACATACATACATACATACATAGCATCACGATATATCCCAACAAATGGGGTAGCTCGAACCCTAAAATCACTCATAAAACATTCACTCATCAAACAATCAGCCCTCGTCAAACATTTTCATCCAAACCCTCATTTCAACCACATTCCTAGATCACTCCATATAAACTCATTCATTTATTACACTCGAAATCATTATCACACAACAAACCTTCAATCACATCATTCCTATTCACTTATCATTCATTTTCTTTATTCAACGTACATCAGAATCAGATATCTACCTAAATATTCTGGAAAGTTTGAAATCAGATAAACTTTTATTTAAATATCTTATCTTCCGTGAGAACGCTTGAATATTTAATCAAAGTTTTATTGTTCATCGCATTAGTTGGTATTGTTGAGTGTTGACTGGATGCAGTATTAAATTGATTAGAAATCAACAAGTGAATAACCATTTCGATTCGTCATTGGTTGCCTGTATCATCAGCTACTACGACTGTGGTTTTGGTGGATAATTCTGTGAGTTTCATTACACACAATTTTTTTATTCTTATAATGTTATATAATAGTAGTTGTGAGATTTTTGACCGAAGATTTTTAAATTAGTCATCTTGTTTTTGTTGCTTTTGTTTACATGATATTTTTCATTTTGGGCTTCAACTGTTTTCTGTTTTTTAGATGAATCATTTATTATAATAACTTGTAAATAAATTACTTGTTTATATTGCAACATTATGTAATCGATAAAAATATTAAAATTGACATTTGAAAATGTTTTTAACTGTGAGAATGTATTGTTAACAAAAATGTTATTAACATTCATTTATACATAATATTTTTATTGAATTATAATATGCAATTAATGTGCTATGACACTTTTAGTATCTGCTAATAAATAACTTCTCATTTTTGTTCTCAAGCTTATAATCTAAACTGCTGTTGATTATTATCACGGTTTAAATTCTATTGGCTATTTATTAATATTATTAGATATATTTAAGTTTCGTTTATTTTTTCCTGTTTTTTTACTATAATATCACTTTTGACTGCCATTGACAGCTGGTATCAATACCGATTCAGTTTATTTTTGTGCTTATTTTTTCTTTAAATTGCTTGCTAATTCTCGTGTGCACCAACGAAACTTACATTTTATGTCTGATTTAAATAAATAGAAGCAAATCGAAATAAAATGTAACATGAAGATGTTTACATTGCTATCAATGCGAGTTTGTCAGTTTATGTCAAATTTGACATAATTTTTTTTAATACCAATATTATAATACTAAAAAATCTGGTCACACGACTTTCTTATACACAGCATATTTACTATTTTTTCTTTTTCATTTTCGTTACAGATAATCAACTTCCTAACAAAATTTTATATATATATATATATATATATATATATATATATATATATATATATAAAAACTTATATTAATAATAAAATTACTTATTATTTGATCAGTGAAATTGATATAGCATTAAAAACGCTGAATTGAACACTTATGACTTGCTCCTTGCGTTTGAAAATTATTATTTGACATATAAATGTTAAACATGTTTATGTTTTTTGTTTCTATTGTTACTATGATTATTGGAATATGTTATTAAATATATAAATTAGTTTTTCTCAAACTTAGACGCATATACAGGAAAATTGCAAATAACATTTTATGTTCCAAATATTTTTGATAACATCTTTTATTTGAAACTTTTTTTCGTAACTGATTCCATTTTTGAAATAAATGGAATTTATTGTTTTGTGAGTCCAGTAAACTTCCTCTTCCGGTTTTTCAATTTCATTCAAAATCAACTCAGCTTTTCGTATTTTCATGAAACTTATAATTACTAAGTTTCGTTAACAAATCTTATCTCGTTCATGAGATATTGTACACACGGATACACATCCATCCATCCATTCAACCACACACAAACACAGACATCATTGAGAAAATGATAAAACCGGATTCAGTGGACCTCAAAACACGTATTTCCGCGAAAATCTCGTCAACGATTTTTTTCACGATTCCAATACTTCCTTATTCTATGTATAAGAAAGTAAAAAGCGAGTCGTAATAAGTTCTATTACGATACAAGTGCTGTAATGTAAAATACAATCTGACACAAACAATGAAACCTACATTTTATTGTAAATTTAAAGAACCTATTCACGCCATTAATTCTTTTTATATCGGTTATGGTATATAAGCCCATTCTCATGTATATTCAGATAATCTGTGAATACTTTTTAATAGCTTTTTTTATTTTTAAAATATATCTAATTATGATACTCAGTGGCAAAAATTCTAACTCTAATTTGAAGAACTCCCAATTATAAACTCCTGATTGTAAACAACTTTAATCAGTTTTATAAATACCTCTAATAGCTGTGTAAATAATTTAGAAATATTTGACAGCGATATAAAGTCAATTTTAAACTATTAGTTACTCAATAATTTTTAATCGTTTGTTTATATTGATTGACAGAGTGTTTTGACATTAAAATAAATTTATGATTGTGACCAAAAATGTCGAAAACAGAAAAGGAAATATTTTTTCTATAAATAAATAAATATATCATCACGCCTTTTACCCATTATACTGAGTGTGGCACTCTGCCGAAGCAGATCTCGGTAAGTGATATATTTTTGCGCGTGAAGTGCGGTTACCAGTCGTTAATTCACGGCCCCCAAAGATGTTAGTGGTGGAGGAGCCACAGGGGTAATTTTAAATTGGTGAAAATGTTTTGTCGGCTATGGGAATCGAACCAGAGTTCTTTGGATTCACAGGTCGATTTGCTACCACTGTGCCATTACCCCATTATATTTTTTCTGAACGTTAATCAGAGATGAGCAAGCTACTTAAAAAAAGTAGCTAAGCTACAGCTACAGCTATTCTTTAAAAAATTAGCTAAGCTACAGCTATAAGCTATATTTTGTAAAATATAGCTAAGCTACAGCTAAAAGCTTTCGTTAAATTAGCTGTTAAATTTTAAAGCTACTTTTTTAAATTATTGTGAAACAATTAAATTTGCCATTGTCATATGATCAGTCTTTTGTTATAGTGACTGTTAATTTACTATTACGTACATAAATATAAAAAATAGCAAATACCATCTGGCACCTACTGTGCATTTTTGCGTATTAGAGCCAGTTAGAACCGGCAACAAATAATTATTTTGTGTGGGTTTAGCTTGTACGCATGCGTACTTTGTTGACCTTCTGCTTAAAAAGTAGCTTGAAGCTACAAAAAGTAGCTTGAAGATACAAAAAGTAGCTTGAAGCTACAAAAAGTAGCTTTAAGCTACAAAAAGTAGCTTTAAAAGTAGCTTCAGTTGTTATTTTTAAGCTAATAGAAAAAAAAGTAGCTAGCTACAAGCTACAGCTATATATTTTCACAGTTAGCTAAGCTACAGCTACAGCTAAGGTAAATGTAGCTAAGCTAGTAGCTAAGCTACAAAAGTAGCTAGCTACTACCCAGCTCTGACGTTAATATACCTGGATTTGCATGGAATGTCCATTTCATACTCGTTTGAAATGCAGCATTCAGCTACGGCTCGTGCTGCAAACTTTCATAGTCGTAAGAAATGTGTACTATTCCATGCTTATTGTACAATATACTATTGAAGTATGAATAGTCATTGAAGTACAAAATCATCCCCTTCCAGTACAATACCATTTCCATTTCGCTGTAAGCAACCCAATCAGGGTATCGGAGCAGATAGCGTGTTAATTAACTTCGCACTGTATCGGTAAGCAGCTTGCACGCCTTCCAGGATACACCGAGATTTCCCTCTGAACTGCGACATGCAAATGCACCACCATCATACAATGCACGCGTAATATGATATTAACACGCTGTCGTATTCGTAGTAGGCTCTGCCATGACGCCATGACGTGCAAATAGAGAAGGGATGGCTTAATAGGTTGGTGCTTGATGTCGCGACGTCTACTATGATTACAGCTGAGAGCTTTTGATATTTAGTTTGCATACTAGCGGTCGCCCTGGCTTCGCCAGGCCTCACGCTAGCTCCGCGGACCCTGAAGTAGAATTCACTTCTGTAGGACAGTTGACACAATATAAATTCAATTATTACAAATCTAAAACAGTTCTGCATACCTTTCCATCCAAAGACCATTTAATTGATACTAAACACAAGATTTCGAAGATCTTTCACTAAAACAACTAACGATTGAAAAATATCCAATTCTGCTCGCGAGCTCTTCAAAAGACCTTTTACTAGATACCAAACAATAGGTTTTGAAGAACTTTCATTAAAACGATTGATGACAGGAAAAATTCAATTATGCACACGAGCTTTTCAAAAGACCTTTCATTTGATACTAAACACGAAGAATTTTGAAGAATTTTCACTAAAACAATTGAGGATCTAAAAGTATTAAGTTTTGTACACGAACCCTTCAAAAAATCTTTCTTTTTGATACAAACGCGATAGGTCAAATTTCAACTTTTTTATTTTATTACATTTCGTCTGAAAGTTATTCTAAATCCCTTTCATATGATATCAAACACGACATTTTGCTAAACTAACTTTTTATAAGAATTTGTTTATTGGCACAATTGTTTGTTTGTACGTTTGTAGATATTATTAATAATTTTTGAAAAAGCAATGAGCGTTCGCCGGGATTTGAATCCAGAACCTTTTACTCGCATGGTGACTGCTCTAGCATTTCTTCAACTAAAATTTCTTCAACTAAAAGTTGCACGAAAGGCATGAGTATTCGCCGAGTGTTTGTAGCTGAATTGGTTAGAGGAGTCACCATGCGAGTGAAAGGTTCTGGGTTCAAATTCCGGCGAACGCTCATTGCTTTTTCAAAAACTAACTTTTTAATTATTTTATCTAAAGGTTCGTCTAAAGCTCTTTCATATGATGTCAAACATGGCATAATTCGGAATACTTTAAGTTTGAAATAATTGACAGTCTTAAAAGTTCCACATTTTTTTATAGAATTTATTAAGTTTGAAACAATTACCTATCGTAAAATTTGAACTTTCTATATTTCATCTGAAAGTTCTTTTGAAGCCCTTCAATATGACACTAAATACGGTACGATTCGGAATACTTTAAGTTTGAAACTATTGACAGTCGTAAAATTTCAACTTTTTTTTTATTTCATATGAAAGTTATTCTAAAGCCCTTTCATATGACACCCAACACAATATGATTCGAAATACTTTATGTTAGAAATAATTGCTTATTGTAAAATTTCAACAATTTTCATTTTTCTGAAAGTTCTTCTAAAGCCCTTTAATATGACACCAAACACGATAGGTTTTGTTGCAATTTCACTAAAATAATTGCCGATTGAAAATATTATAATTTTGCCCACATGCCCTTTAAAATAACTTTCGTATTACCGATGTAAAATTTAAGAGTGATCAAATGATTCCAATTCGAGTTATCTGATTTTTCTAAATTGTACTCTGACGTGGATATAATTTGCTTGGTTTGACTGTATATTATTACTGGAGACAAATTTGGTTGGGTTTACCTGTATACTTTATATAACTATAACGTTTTGTTTTAGTGAATTGTCAAAAATTTTCTTTTTAAAAACACATATATAAAATGCTTAATGATAATAAAAACGTTGCCTCATTCCCCCAATATGTGTAAAATATATCAAAAGTTATCTAAAAAATTAAATACTTCAATAATTGTTAATTAAAAATGCGATATGTCCACATACAAATGTCAAAATTAGAGTAGATGTTCTTTTTTAAAATTTCAAAGCCTCCACACTCTTTGTCTGTATATTTGATAAAACTTGTCAATTTGACGTTTTGAATTAAAACCAACTTCATAGTGGACTGTTAAAAATTTTCTTTTTAAATACACATATTTGAAATTTGTAATTATAATAGAAACGTCCCCTCAGTCCCCCAATGTGCGTAAAATATTTCAAAACTACTCTAAAACATTTAATATTTAAATAATTTATAATTAAATATGCGACATGTCCACAGACAAATGTCAAAATTACAGTAGATGTTCTTCTTAAAAATGTCAAAGCCTCCACACTCTTAGTTGAAAATGCATGTTTTTTCAAGTTTTCTCGCACATCATGTGCACGAAAAATCTGAGACTATCAAAAGGCACTCCCCGTGAGTAATCCCTATCAAATAAAAAAAGTTTCAATGAAATCGGATAAACCGTCTAGGCTGTAAAAATGTCAGACTGATCGTGATGAAACTATATATAGGGAATTAAGCCGTTTAGTATATAAGACTAGCGGTCGCCCTGGCTTCGCCAGGCCTCACGCTAGTTCCGCGGACCCTGAAGTAGAATTCACTTTTGTAGGACAGTTGACACGCGAGCTCTTCTAAAGACCTTTCATTTGATTCTTAACACGAAGAATTTTGAAGCATTTTCACTAAAACAATTGAGGATCTAAAATTATAAAATTTTGTACGCGAACTCTTTAAAAAATCTTTCTTTTTGATACAAACGCGATAGGTCAAATTTCAACTTTTTTATTTCATTACAATTTTCTTCTAAAGCCTTTTTATACACCAATACTTTAAGTTTGAAACAGTTGACGGTTGTAAAATAATTTTTTTTTTTTCATTTGAACTTTCTTTCAAAACTCTTTCATATCACATCAAACTCGGCATGACTCGGAATACTTTTAGTTTGAAACAATTAACAGTTGTAATATTGAATTTTTTTCTTTATTCCATCTACAAGTTCTTCAAAACTTTTTTATATGACATTAAGCCCGGTATGATTCCGAATACTTTAAATTTAAAACAATTGACGGTCGAAATATATATATTTTTTATTTCGTCTGAAAGTTCTTCTAAATCCCTTTCATATGATATCAAACACGATATGATACGGAACACTTTAGGTTTAAAACAATTGAAGGTCGTAAAATTTCAAATACGTGTGTTATTTCCGAAAACATTTTGCTAAACTAACTTTTTATAAGAATTTGTTTATTGACACAATTGTTTGTTTGTAGATATTATAAATAATTTTTGAAAAAGCAATGAGCGTTCGCCGGGATTTGAATCCAGAACCTTTCACTCGCATGGTGACTGTTCTAGCATTTCTTCAACTAAACGTTGTACGAAAGACATGAGTATTCGCCGAGTGTTTGTAGCTCAATTGGTTAGAGCAGTCACCATGCGAGTGAAAGGTTCTGGGTTCAAATTCCGGCGAACGCTCATTGCTTTTTCAAAAACTAACTTTTTAATTATTTTATCTAAAGGTTCGTCCAAAGCCCTTTCATATGATACCAAACATGGCATAATTCGGAATACTTTAAGTTTGAAATAATTGACAGTCGCAAAATTTCAATCAAATACGTGTTTTATTTCCGAAAAGATTTTGCTAATCTATTAAAAATCCGTTGGATGTAATTTTCGATAGTTCCACATTTTTTTATAGAATTTATTAAGTTTGAAACAATTACCTATATCGTAAAATTTCAACTTTTTATATTTCATCTGAAAGTTCTTTTAAAGCCCTTCAATATGACACTAACCACGGTATGATTCGGAATACTTTAAGTTTAAGTAACATTTGCTTATTATAAAATTTCAACTTTTTTCATTTATCTGAAAGTTCTTCTAAAGCCCTTTAATATGACGCCAAACACGATAGGTTTTGTAGCAATATCACTGAAATAATTGCCGATTGAAAATATTATAATTTTGCCCACATGCCCTTTAAAATAACTTTCGTATTACCGATAGAAAATTTAAAAGTGCTCAAATGATTCCAATTCGGGTTATCTGTTTTTTTTTTTAAATTGTACTCTGCCGTGGATAAAATTTGCTTGGTTTTACTGTACATTATTACTGGAGACAAATTTTGTTGGATTTACCTGTATACTTATGTAACTTGTCAATTAGACGTTTTATTTTAGTGGACTGTTAAAAATTTTCTTTTTAAATACACATATTTCAAATGCGTAATTATAATTAAAACGTTCCCTCATTCCCCCAATATGTGTAAAATATTTCTAAAGTTCTCCAAAAAATGTAATAATTAAATAATTTTTAATAAAAAATGCGATATGTCCACATAAAAATGTAAAAATTAGAGTAGATGTTCTTATTAAAATTTCAAAGCCTCCATACTTTTTGTATACTTTATAAAACTTGTCAATTTGACGTTTTCAATTAAAACCAACTTCATAGTGGATTGTAAAAAATTTTCTTTTTAAATACACATATTTGAAATTTGTAATTATAATAAAAACGTCCCCTCAGTCCCCCAATGTTCCTAAAATATTTCAAAACTACTCTAAACCATTTAATATTTAAATAATTTATAATTAAAAATGCGACATGTCCACTGAGAAATGTCATAATGACGTTTGATGTTCTTCTTAAAAATGTCAAAGCCTCCACACTCTTAGTTGAAAATGCATGTTTTTTCAAGTTTTCTCGCACATCATGTGCACGAAAAATCTGAGACTATCAAAAGGCACTCCCCATAAGTAATCCCTATCAAATAAAAAAAGTTTCAATGAAATCGGATAAACCGTCTAGGCTGTAAAAATGTCAGACTGATCGTGATGAAACTATATATAGGGAATTAAGCCGTTTAGTATATAAGACTAGCGGTCGCCCTGGCTTCGCCAGGCCTCACGCTAGCTCCGCGGACCCTGAAGTAGAATTCACTTTTGTAGGACAGTTGACACGCGAGCTCTTCAAAAGACCTTTCATTTGATACTAAACACAGAATTTTGAATCATTTTTACTAAAACAATTGAGGATCTAAAATTATTAAATTTTGTACGCGAACCCTTTAAAAAATCTTTCTTTTTGATACAAACGTTATAGGTCAAATTTGTAAAATATTATTTTTTTATTTCATTTGACCTTTCTTTCAAAACTTTCATATCACACCAAACTCGGCATGACTCGGAATACTTTCAGTTTGAAACAATTAACAGTTTTAATATTGAATTTTTTTCTTTATTCCATCTACAAGTTCTTTCAAAACTTTTTTATATGATATTAAACCCGGCATGATTCCGAATACTTTAAATTTAAAACAATTGACGGTCGAAATATATATATTTTTTATTTCATCTGAAAGTTCTTCTAAATCCCTTTCATATGATATCAAACACGATATGATACGGAATACTTTAGGTTTAAAACAATTGAAGGTCATAAAATTTCAAATACGTGTGTTATTTCCGAAAACATTTTGCTAAATTAACTTTTTATAAGAATTTGTTTATTGACGCAATTGTTTGTTTGTAGATATTATAAATAATTTTTGAAAAAGCAATGAGCGTTCGCCGGGATTTGAATCCAGAACCTTTCACTCGCATGGTGACTGTTCTAGCATTTCTTCAACTAAACGTTGCACGAAAGACATGAGTATTCGCCGAGTGTTTGTAGCTCAATTGGTTAGAGCAGTCACCATGCGAGTGAAAGGTTCTGGGTTCAAATTCCGGCGAACGCTCATTGCTTTTTCAAAAACTAACTTTTTAATTATTTTATCTAAAGGTTCGTCCAAGGGCCTTTCATATGATACCAAACATGGCATAATTCGGAATACTTTAAGTTTGAAATAATTGACAGTCGTAAAATTTCAATCAAATACGTGTTTTATTTCCGAAAAGATTTTGCTAATCTATTAAAAATCCGTTGGATGTAATTTTTGAAAGTTCCACATTTTTTTATAGAATTTATTAAGTTTGAAACAATTACCTATCGTAACATTTAATCTTTTTATATTTCATCTGAAAGTTCTTCTAAAGCCCTTTCATATGACACCCAACACAATATGATTCGAAATACTTTATGTTAGAAACAATTGCTTATTGTAAAATTTCAACTTTTTTCATTTATCTGAAAGTTCTTCTAAAGCCCTTTAATATGACACCAAACACGATAGATTTTGTTGCAATTTCACTGAAATAATTGACGATTGAAAATATTATAATTTTGCCCACATGCCCTTTAAAATAACTTTCGTATTACCGAAAGAAAATTTAAGAGTGATCAAATGATTCCAATTCGAGTTATCTGGTTTTTCTAAATTGTACTCTGCCGTGGATAAAATTTTAAATACACATATTTGAAACTTGTAATTATAATAGAAACGTCACCTCAGTCCCCCAATGTGCGTAAAATATTTCAAAACTACTCTAAAACATTTAATATTTAAATAATTTATAATTAAAAATACGACATGTCCACTGACAAATGTCAAAATGACAGTAGATGTTCTTCTTCAAAATTTCAAAGCCACCATATTCTTTATACTTTATAAAACTTGTCAATTTGACGTTTTGCTTTAAAACCAACTTCATAGTGAAGTGTCAAAAATTTACTTTTTAAATATACACATTTGAAATGTATAATTATAATAAAAACGTCCCCTCAGTCCCCTAATGTGCGTAAAATATTTCAAAACTACTCTAAAACATTTCATATTTAAATAATTTATAATTAAAAATGCGACATGTCCACTGACAAACGTCAAAGTGACGTTTGATGTTCGTCTTAAAAATTTCAAAGCCTCCACACTCTTAGTTGATTTTGCCCCAAAAACGCATGTTTTTTCAAGTTTTCTCGCACATCATGTGCACGAAAAATCTGAGACTATCAAAAGGCACTCCCCTGGATTGAACCCTATCAAATAAAAAAAGTTGCAAATAAATCGAATAAACCGTCTAGGCTGTAAAATTGTCAGACTGATCGTGATGAAATATATATATATAGGGATTTATGCCGTTTAGTATATAAGACTAGCGGTCGCCCTGGCTTCGCCAGGCCTCACGCTAGCTCCGCGGACCCTGAAGAAGAACTCACTTTTGTAAGACAGTTGACACAATATAAATGCAATTATTACAAATCTAAAACATTTCTGCGTATCATTCCATCCAAAGACCTTTTAATTGATACTAAACACAATAGGTTTCGAAGATCTTTCACTAAAACAACTGACGATTGAAAAAATCCAATTATGCACGTGATGTCTTCAAAAGACGTTTCATTTGATACTAATCACGAAGAATTTTGATGTATTTTCACTAAAATAATTGAGGATCTATAAGTATTAAATTTTGTACGCGAACCCTTCAAAAAATCTTTCTTTTTGATACAAACGCGATAGGTTTTAAATACTTTCACGAATACAATTGTACATTTTGCTAAACTATTAAAAATCTTTTGGACGTCATTTTTTATAATGTTCTACATTTATATGTTATATATACATGAAATCAATTGAAATTTTTCTCTAAACTTTTTTGAAAAACTGTTGGAAATCGCTGAAATATACTTTTTGCATTGTAGAATGCTGCTATCAATTTTCTTTTTTTTTTAAATGTATATTATTACCGCACACAAATTTTGCTTTGTTTTATTACATACTTTTAAAAATTATTTGTCAAGTTGACGTTTTGTCTTCAAAAATTTTACGCTAGCCCTTCAAAAAACCTTCCATTTGATACCAAACACGATATGTTTTTAAGCACTTTCACTAAAACAATTGACGATCGAAAAATAATAAATTTTGTACGCAAGTCCTTCAAAATACCTTTCATTTAATACCAAACACGATAAGTTTAGAAGGACTTTCACTAAAACAATTGCCAATCGTAAAATATTTAATTTTGTACGCGATCTCTTCAAAAGACTTTTCATTAGATACCAAACACGATAGATTGTTAAGCACATTCACTGAAACAATTTCCGATCAAAATTAAATTAAATGCTGCACAAAAATACTTCAAAAGACATTTCATTCGATATCAAACACGATAGGTTTAAAAGCAAGATCACAAAAACAATTGCGTAACGAAAAAAAAAAATTTGCACGCGATCCCTTTAAAAGTCTTTTTATTTGATACCAAAAAATATTTTATGTTTAAAACAATTGACATTTTTCATTATTTTTTTTATTTCATATAAAATTTCTTTCAAATTTTCATATGACATTAAATACGGCATTAATCCGAATATTTGAAATTTGAAACAATTGACAATCGTAAAGTCTTAATTTTTTTATTTCGTCTGAAAGTTCTTCTAAAGCCCTGTCATATGATATCAAACACGATTTGATTCGGAATACTTTAAGCTTAGAACAATTGACGGTCGTAAAATTTCAATCAAATAAGTGTTTTATTTCCGAAAATATTTTGCTAAAATAACTCTTTTTTATTTCATCTGAAAGTTCTTCTAACTCTATTTCATATGCTCTAGCATTTCTTCAACTAAAGGTTGCACGAAAGGCATGAGTATTCGCCGAGTGTTTGTAGCTCAATTGGTTGGAGCAGTCAGTCACCATGCGAGTGAAAAGTTCTGGGTTCAAATTTCGGCAAACGCTCATTGATTTTTCAAAAACTAACTTTTTAATTAATTTATCTAAAGGTTCGTCTAAAGCCCTTTCATATGATACCAAACATGGCATAATTCGGAATACTTTAAGTTTGAAATAATTGACAGTCTTAAAATTTCAATCAAATACGTGTTTTATTTCCGAAAAGATTTTGCTAATCTATTAAAAATCCGTTGGATGTAATTTTTGATAGTTCCACATTTTGTTATAGAATTTATTAAGTTTGAAATAATTACCTATCGTAAAATTTAAACTGTTTATATTTCATCTGAAAGTTCTTTTGAAGCCCTTCAATATGACACTAAATACGGTACGATTCGGAATACTTTAAGTTTGAAACTATTGACAATCGTAAAATTTCAACTTTTTTTTATTTTATATGAAAGTTCTTCTAAAGCCCTTTTATATGACACCTAACACAATATGATTCGAAATACTTTATGTTAGAAACAATTGCTTATTGTAAAATTTCAACTTTTTTCATTTATCTGAAAGTTCTTCTAAAGCCCTTTAATATGACACCAAACACGATAGGTTTTGTTGCAATTTCACTGAAATAATTGACGATTGAAAATGTTATAATTTTGCCCACATGCCCTTTAAAATAACTTTCGTATTACCGATATAAAATTTAAGAGTGATCAAATGATTCCAATTCGAGTTATCTGGTTTTTCTAAATTGTACTCTGCCGTGGATAAAATTTTAAATACACATATTTGAAATTTGTAATTATAATAGAAACGTCACCTCAGTCCCCCAATGTGCGTAAAATATTTCAAAACTACTCTAAACCATTTAATATTTAAATAATTTATAATTAAAAATGCGACATGTCCATTGACAAATGTCAAAATGACAGTAGATGTTCTTCTTCAAAATTTCAAAGCCACCATATTCTTTATACTTTATAAAACTTGTCAATTTGACGTTTTGCTTTAAAACCAACTTCATAGTGAAGTGTCAAAAATTTACTTTTTAAATATACACATTTGAAATGTATAATTATAATAAAAACGTCCCCTCAGTCCACCAATGTGCGTAAAATATTTCAAAACTACTCTAAAACATTTAATATTTAAATAATTTATAATTAAAAATGCGACATGTCCACTGACAAATGTCAACGTGACGTTTGATGTTCTTCTTAAAAATTTCAAAGCCTCCACACTCTTAGTTGATTTTGCCCCAAAAACGCATGTTTTTTCAAGTTTTCTCGCACATCATGTGCACGAAAAATCTGAGACTATCAAAAGGCACTCCCCGTAATTGACCTCTATCAAATAAAAAAAGTTGCAAATAAATCGGATAAACCGTTTAGGCTGTAAAATTGTCAGACTGATTGTGATGAAATTATATATACATAGGGAATTAAGCCGTTTAGTATATAAGATATTTATTTATTTGCTGCCTTGTACAACAGGAATTCAAAGCAGGATTCAATTTACACTTATTGAACCTGATCACTTATTTATTTTACTTTGCTCAATTTATTCCCAGTACTAGATTTACTCATTCGGATTTAGCTTAAAGTAATGTAGCCCAATAAGTGCACCAGTTTGTTTAATTCAGTTAATTTAGTCATTTTGTCTAATTTATTTGAACTGATTTAAGTGAACCAAGTGGCAAATAGAAGCTGTATTCCATTTGCTACTTGGTTCATTTAAATCAGTTCAGATAAATTAGACAGCAGGACTAAATGAACTGAATTAAGCATTCTGATGCACTTATTGGGATGAATTACTTCAAAGTAAATTAGAACCTGTAATTCTAGTACTGAAAATAATGCTAATGAAGTAATCCAGCGAAATAAATAAATGATCTGGATCAGTAGATGTAGGTTAGATCTGATCCAAATGGCAAATGGAATACGCCTAGAATACAGCTAAATTCAGATCTTAAGATCATCTTATCTCTATGGATATTTGCTTAATTATCATGAATATATGATTATTCACTATGCTTATTATAGTATATTATGTAACAAACACCGAAAGTGTAAGATAACGTGCGAGTGTACAAATTGAAAAGCGAGCCGCGCAGCGCTGAGTGATTTAAGTACACGAGCACAGTTATCACACTTTCGAGCGAGTTATGTACACAATTTTTCAGACGACCACAAAATATTTCCAAAAAAATGTTAACAAGAGCAATGTTATTACACTTTGACAGCTGATACGTTTATGAAAGTAAGCGTTGACTTTTGACTGTACTAACCGTAATGTCAAAATAGTAAATAATGCTAAAATATTAGTAAATAAGTAAAGGTTCATTCAAAAAAATATGATTTATCTATGCAAAAGTGTTGAAAAGTCTGCCAAAACTTCGATTTATATAATAATACAAATTCTTTTCATTTATTTTATTATTTTCTTTCATCGTAACGCCATCTGTTGTCAATCAGTGGAACGTCATCTGATGTATTAGAAGTGTGCGTTATACTAACATGTCATTGTATGTTATTTTCAACTTTTCGTAGTAATTTATGATGTTGTTATGGTTACTTTCATACGTGGTCGTCTGCAAAATTTATTAAACGATCTTAAAATTAAAACTGTATGCCATTTGCTATTTGGTTCAGATAAATTTGAGCTTATGTATTTAGAATTTATTTTAAATTGTGAATAAATTCCTTTTACAATGAATTGTGTAGTGTGAAATTATAATCTCTAACAGGCAGATTCATAAAGCGGATTAGCGCTAACACCAATTTTTATTTCGTTTTTAACTCTCTTTTCAATGCATGAAACAAGTTTATTTTAACTTGAGTTACAAAGAGTGTTAATTAGCATCAAATTTAATTCATTTCTTGAATCTGTCTTAATTTGAAACAGAGTTGTAAATAATATTAAAAACGGTGTTAGCGCTAATTCGTTTTATAAATCTGCCTGTAAATTATTAGTGCGCTAATTCAATGTCCCTAAACTAAATAGACATTAGCGCTGCAATACAGACTCATCCAGAACTACAAATTTCATTGATAAAAAAATAGCTATATATATATATATATATATATATATTTTGTTTCTGGTTTGAGCTTTAAATATTGCACTTGATTCCAATTATAGTGCAGGGTGCCTACATCTTATAAAGAACTTTGAACTCTTTCAAAATTTCTCCAGGATATTGATAGTAGATTAGAAATGAAGACTTGAGACTGACACGCGAATTTAATAGACGAGAAATATAGAAACTTTTAGACAAGAATTGGATATTTCTTGTCATTCGCACTTCAAAAGAACAAAACTTACTTCTGCTGTCCAATTATTAGTTGCCTTTTGTCTTGAGAAAGATTTCTTGTAACAAAAAGTTAAGAAGTTAATTTTTACAATGCGATTAAAGAATAACCTTGTACTTTGTAGGAATATAGGTATGTCTATGAAAAAGATAAACAAAAGTTACTTATTTTAGAATAATTAGATTGTCGACAAACTTCTTTGTTATACATAGTTTAGTTTTAGTTTTTATACCATAATTTTAGATATTAGTTTTATTGCAGTTTTTGTGCATCATCTAAATTCCTGAACAATTAATTACACGTTATTCAAACGTTCAAAATCATTCAGTGACAATAAAAACTCGCGAACAAAAAATATTAGAAAGGATTAATGTTCGGAATTTTAATTAAAGTGTTAGAATAAAAAAGCGTGGAATAAAATGTGAGCGGTGCATATTTAGATGCAAGAAATGTCAATGTTTTACGCTAGCGTCATCGAGAACGGTTTGTCTAATCTGGGTGAAAAGCTTCAGAAGCTTAGGACATGATAATGTCTGATGCTCATGCTCATATGCTGAATGCCTTACATGGTGCCAGTGCCACCTAAAACAGGAGATCTCAAACTGTTGAACCTGGTGTCACAACTTGTAAATGTTAATATCAAATTTAAGAAAAATTTGATAGAATTTAATTCCTACATTCTAGAAAATTGTATAATAATAGTGGCTTCTTGTTCGTTGTTAAAGAATATGCTTGATATCCAAACAATAAATGAAAAATAATACAGAAAATATTTCTATAGTCACAGTTTGTCGGATGAGAAGACAACTGCGTCATTGAATTTGTTTTTGATACAGGAGAGAAAAGGACGTATTTATTCTTATTTTTTTCTGTCATTTACATTTTCAATATTTATCTCAAGAAAAAACTAGGGATTGTTTATTTCATTCCGAATCAAGAAACGTAACTAAACAAATCACCTTCATTGTTATATACCTATATATTAAGTCTTCTTTCATTCCTACTACATGTGATTTAAGAAAAAGAAAAATATATATCATCATGCCTTCTAACTATTACTGGGTGTGGCACTCTGCCATCACAGGTCTTTGTGATATATTTATATACGTGAAGTGTGCTTACCAACCGTCAAATTACGGGATCCAAGAATGTTAGTGGAGGAGGAGCTACATGGATAGTTTTTAATGTGGTGAAAATTGTTTATTTTAAAGGGTATGTTTTCACCACATTAAAATTACCCTTATGGCTCCTTTTCCACTAGCATCCTTGGGTGTCGTGATTTGATGACTGAAAACCGAACTTTACTTTCATAAATATTTCAGTTACAGTCTCGGCGTAGTTCCATACCCAGTAATAGGTAAAAGGCGTAATGATATATATTATATTATATTTAAAATATTACGTAATTGGCTCAGTGGTATCGAGTTGGACTGTGGATATAAGAACCTGGGTTCTATTCCTAGCCGACAAACAATTTTCACCATATTACAATTATCCCCTATGGCTCCACCTCCACTAACATGTTTGGGGGTCGTGATTTGACGACTGGTAATCGAACTTCACGTTCATAAATATATCAGATATCGAGATTTGTTTCGGCAAAGTTTCACACCCAGTAATGAGTAAAAGGCGTGATAATATATATATTTACTTAACTTAATAAGTTTCAATTTTAAACTCTGCTAGCATATCTTTGATTTAAAGAATTTTTAATATAGTTTAGGAATAGACATTGTCACCTATAGTTTCTTTTCCATCTTGAGAAGCACTGTGTCGATGCAAATCTACTTGGCGTAGTATGCGTGTATTCATTGTAAGCCTATGTATCCGTCGCGTTCAGCCCAGTGAACGTTTGAGGCTGAACGCTGAACGGCGTTACGCGATATAACGTTACGACGTTGCGAGATCCAGTAACAGGCGCATTGGGCCTTGAAACGTCTGACGGCGTTGGCCACTGACCATCACATACTTACCGTGAACACTTGAACATCGCAGTGGAGCATCACTTGGTCCTGAATTCGAAACGCGAATCCTCAACGAGCACCACAAACTGGTTACGGATTCGTAACTGAATTGAAATTGGTTGAGGGTAATTGGAAAGCAGCAGATTCCGATTTGGTTTAGTTTCATGTTTTACTAATGTATTAAGGGCGTTTTATCACCGTAAGATAAAATGTTAGGTACAAGGACACAGTTTGTGGTTCTATACGTTCCAAGTTGATGTCTATTGGGATTTCTCACTAATAAGAGATGGCGCTGAAACCCGTATGTCAAAAGTTGAACAAATGAGCACTTTTGTTTTCTGTAAGTGGAACATTGTGGGCTGTAGTATTTCTTTGTTTTATTCGAATATTTTCAGTATTTTATTAACAATTCAGATGTTTCTTGTTGTGTTAGTTTTAGTAGTACAATGCAATTTAAGGTTATATTTATAAACGTCAAAATATACTACTGCATATTTACTAGCGCTGGCTCACTGCATCTTCTTCTTCCATAAGCGTCTGTTGCCAAACTATGAATTCCGAGCTCGGCGCGAAATTTAAATCGCTCTCAATACAATTTTTTATTGCAGTTTCGTAATGAATTACTTTCCGTACTAGTGTTTCTTTGCTTATAGAAACGCACTTGGTCTGCATTTGTCTCCTTTCCACCCGTAACCAGGGCAATAATACTTACGTAATAACAACGAAATCGCACAGTTGTGGGAAAAACTTATTTCTTGCATTAAAAAAAAAACCCTTACTGTAAAAATTGTAATGCGCCATTTGTGGAGGTTGATAGAAAGGAATAACGAATTATTATTTAAAAATAATTGAGTTTTTTTTTTTGGCTTTGGCGGACCAGTTATTTTATTTTTCAATTTGTTATTTTTATACCAAAAAGTGGCGTATATATGTACAAAATATAAATAATATATTTGTACCCATAAAATAAATAGCAGAAGTTTTTTATAAAATTGGATAAATGATAATGGGTATTGTTTTATTGATATGCATATTTTTTAGTCCACGTGCGATATATTGAATATTGAAATATTATATGTGAATTTATTACAATAGATTGACGTTTGCTGTAGTTTATTTATATGAACTACCACTCTACGGCTCGCTGAATTCAGACCCTGTATTGTAATTGGTTGTAAAAAGTAGCATATATAAATAAATAATAAATGTATACAGCGTAGAAATACCATTTTTAGATAATAATAGTTGGCGAATTCCTCGCTGGAAAGTTACTGGCATTTTCCGTTGGAAATCGAGAATTATTTCATCACGGCGTTAACAAAAACTTACGCAAACGATATTATTGTGTATGCGGTTTCTTTCAAAACATCTTATTTCTATTTCCATTTACCTATAAAAGCAAATTTCATCTACGTTAGCATTTTCAAAAGATTTTTATACTTTCAGTCAGCTTAATATATTATCTACTGTCAAACATTCTTCAAAAACTTTTGCGAAAAATGTCTCAGATTGAGGACTAAATATCACTTTTATTTGAAGTATTTTTCTTCACATTAATTTGGTAACAATAGGTAACCAAATATAAAGTGAGTAAAGTGTAGCATGCTAATGAGAAGACGTTGAACCATCAGGGTTGGCAAAAAGACACTTATTTTTTATTTTGACTAGGGCAGTGGTCAAAACCGGGTTTTATGGACAAAATGGACTGGACAAAATGGACAGTCCATATTGGACAAAAACTCACATACTTAAACGAAACCACGAAGTACAAGTAATCCCGTGGGAACATCAATGAATAATTAATTATATTTATTATATGAATATTTTCACTGAAACATTTCGAAAAACTATAATACTAAAAACATTCTATAGTTATCATTCGTATTCGCGCGTTTTAAACAAGTTCGTGATTCGTTCATAATCAAAATTGGTAGCAGTATATCGCACGTTGAACATTTCAAATATGGCAAAACAGCCAAATATATCGTTCTCGGAATATTCTTAAAACTTAAATAAAAAATAAATATATATATCATCACGCCTTCTACCCATTACTGGGTGTGGCACTCTGCTGAAGCAGATCTCGGTAAGTGATATATTTTGCGCGTGAAGTGCGGTTACCAGTCGTCAAATCACGGCCCCCAAACATGTTAGTGGTGGAGGAGCCACAGGGATAGCTTTTTCAAATTATGAAAATTTGTCGCCTGTGGGAATCGAACCAGGGACCTCAGGATCCACAGGCCGACTTCATACCACTGAGCTAGCCATCCCATTCTTAAAACTTAAAATAACATATATAATGTAATGACATAATATTCAGAATTTCATACTAGTTTTATAAGAATACACATTTATTTATTTTTTATGACTGAAAACTCTGTTTAGGCTAGCGAATTAATAACTTGATCTTATTTTAAGACATATTCCTAATTATTTATAAATTGTTTCATGTTTTTGTAATATGCTAAAGTTTGTAATAAATATGATATATGAACCAATATAATGACTGCTATTGCTCTAGTCTCAACTTAAAAAATGAGTATAATGTCAATTTTGACCACTGTCCAAAATTAAATATTGACCAGGGCGGTTTTAACCTGGTTTTAACCAGTGGTTAAAACCGGTCTGGTCAAAATTTGCCAACCAAACCAAAGCTTTAGCCCAAAACAGACCTAGAAGGAACGCTTTTGTGGAGGCCCTATACTCCTAACTGGAGTTGAAGGAAAAAAAATAAATATATATATATAAAGTGTAGCATTATTGTAAACTGTATGTTTTCTTATCAAGGCTAATTAAATAAGTGACCAGAAATAAAAAAACGATGTAATTGTAACAGTAGAATTTAATTGTAGACGAAATTGAAATACGTTAATTAATAATTACTGTAATAAGTGTTATTAGATTTTGCCTTAAATTCTGGATAGTTTAAATTTAGCGCAAAGGTATTTAACCTTCGGCTACGGTAATGAAATAGTTGGTATTACACATGTTTTGCAACTTGCTCATTTTGATATTACAAATAAATATTGACTCCAATTAATTTCATATTCTATTAATAATTTCAATATTATTACAGATTAATTAGTAATAATTTTAGCTCTCATTTTGATTATTTTAATGCAAATAAATGTTTCACAAACAACACAGTTCTTATCAAGAGTTGTTTTGTTAAAGTTAAATTAATTAATATAATTTAAATCTTTTTCTCGGTTGCTATGGCATTATTTAAATTTACTTGTTTACTTAATTGGATCGAAAACTTAAATGAGGTTAGAAAAACCAAATACTAAATTGTAAAAAATAAATATATCATCACGCCTTCTACCCATTACTGGGTGTGGCACTCTGCCGAAGCAGATCTTGGTAAGTGATATATTTTGCGTATGAAGTGCGGTTACCAGTTGTCAAATCACGGCCTCCAAAGATGTTAGTGGTGGAGAAGCCACAGGGGTAGCTTTTGAAATTATGAAAATTGTTTGTCGCCTGTGGGAATCGAACCAGGGTTCTCAGGATCCACAGGCCGACTTCATACCACTGAGCTAGCCAGTAAATAAATACTAAATTGTAATTATATTATATGAGCGATTGATAGATATGATAAAAAATGTGAAGTAAAATGTGTTTGCACGCACTGTATTTTCATTTGTAGCAGCTTTGAAGATCAGCACCAAATTCCGAACGACCTGAAACCTGTCCTTGACATTTCACTTCAATCACATGTATCTCTTGATACCGAAAGCTTCTTCTTAATTTGTTTTCAAAATAAAACCTCAAAACCGAAACAAAATGAAGAAATAAGATTTACTTTCAGCTTTTAGGAAATTAGATACAGCGAAATTAAATTCACACTTGTGTTGAAACTTTGTTCTTAAATTGCCGTTCAATCGTATCGTAAACGATAAAGTTTAATAGAATTTCTTATCATGTCCGTGAAATACTTTGTTTTTCTTATCAGCGTTGACAATGACAATGACCTAATACTTTATTGTTGAGTTATTGTTACGTGTAATCTTACTTTAAATTTTATAATCACTACGAGGGCAGGGCGAAAAGTCCCTGAAAAATGAAACAAGAAATGATTTATTTGGTCAAAACATATTTTATTTCTCATACTGGCAAATTATTAATATCTATTATTTCCGTTTAACATGCAGCATGCATTGTATATAATTTTAAATAAATACATATAAATAAACTGTAGCTATTTATATTACCATTATTTCCCCCATTACTTCACTGGAAAATATTTGAAATAAAAGTTGTAGTTGTATCTAAAGCAGTTATCATAATTCATTACTACTAACAGTTATTTAAACCGCGAGTGTAATACAACTGTTTATTCAATTTTGCCCTAATACGAGGGCAGGGTGAAAAGTCCCTGAAAAATGAAACAAGAAATGATTTATTTGGTCAAAACATATTTTATTTCTCAACATAATCTCCTTGTAGCTCGATACACTTCGTCCAATGTTTTTCTAATTTTTCGATCCCTTTCAAATAATACGATTTTTGCAATCCTTCAAAATAAGCGTTTGTCTCAGCAATGACCTCATCGTTGGAGCCAAATCTCTTTCCGCCGAGCCATTTCTTCAAGTTTGGAAATAGATAAAAATCGCAGGGTGCCAAATCTGGAGAAAAAAGTCCTTCTTATTGCGCTTGAACAGCGCCAAACACTCCTTTGAACTTGTCACACGGTCGCGTTTGTTGTCAACAGAGAGCAAATGCGGCACCTCTCTGGCAGATAGCTTTCTCATATCCAAAAATTTATGCAAAATGTTCCGTACCCGTTCAGTTGAGATGCTGATAGTCTCAGCAAGCTCGTGCACTCTAACTCGCCGATCGTCTAATATCATACCATGGATTTTATCGACGATTTCTGGCGTTGCGCGTTGTAACCTCAATTGGACGACCAGAACGTTCGGGGTCCTTTGTGGTCATACTACCACAACGAAAATCAGTAAACCACTTGTGAATCGTTCCAACTGATGGTGAGGAGTCCCCATAATGTTTAAGAAGCGATGCTTTGGTTTGCGTAATGTTTTTTCCTCGCAAGAAATAATGTTTAATCAAGACGCGAAATTCACTTTTTTCCATATTTTCAAACATCATCAAGGTTGCTTGCTTTCGATGGTTGTCAAAACAGAACTGAATGACATATTTTAATGCGTTCTAGTTAAAGATGGTTAAAGATGGTACATCACAAATGTCACATGAGATTTGCGATTGTGGCACCATCTGTTTTATTTTTCAGGGACTTTTCACCCTGCCCTCTTAGTTTAACTTCATTTTGGCTTCTGAATAATTCTCATTTTCTCGTATGCATTTCTTGTCTCTGTGCAACAGTTTAGAAATTATTTGCAAAAGAAGATACCTTCCATCATAAGTTTTCGCCATTTCTAGTGTCTACAAAAACAAAGATATATCTATCAGAGATGATCTTCCAAATGTATTCAAAAACTGAAAAAGGTAGATTTCTGTACAATAAATGGTACTATTATTTTATTAATTGTATAATTATTAAAATTACGCTTATAGATAGAGAGCTAGGGTGCAAAATGATGTCTCATTTATTCCAGTGACAGAAATGGATTTTTTAATAGATTATGTCATGTTAAACATGAAAAAAAGAAAATTAGATTTGGGAACGGGTGGAAACTATAGATGGCGCCGATGTGAATGCGCCGATTTTAAGGGTGGTTGTTGATCCCTACACCAGTCCACTTTCAGAGCTTCTGTCACCAATGAGCAGCCAGCAATATTTTTTTTTTGTCATGTATTCGTCGTGAACAAGTAGTAATCACACCACACCATAAAAATTGCTTACTTTGACCGATTTTGTCGCGTATGCGTCACCGGCCAAAACTTTTGTCTACCATTTTTATTACTTAATTATACCAAAGTCTATAATTTAAACTGAAAATTAGCCTGTAAAAAATATGTCAACAACCACCCTTAAAATCGGCGTATTCACATCGGCGCCATCTATAGTTGCCATCCGTTTTCAAATCTAATTTTCTTTTTTTCATTTTTATCATGACATAATCTATTAAAAAATCCATTTCTGCCACTGGGAAAAATGAGGCATCGTTTTGTACCCTAACTCTCTAACTATTATGTTAAAGTGTAAAATATTGTTCTGTATGTACATATGGTATGTGTTATGTGTATATACATCGTACAAACAAATAAGTTTTGTTGGATGTGTTATGAGGTAGCTTCATGAAGTGGGCTGCGAAGCCAGACATCTGAACATCAAACAAGGACATTTGCCTACACTCGTTATTGAGGCTTCTTGGCTTCTTCCACCCTTGAAATAGTATGTTCCGTAATAGTTTTATCATACATTCACTTGTACATACCAAGCCAACTCACTGCGTAATGTACATGAACCATCCTTAATACGTTCATTATTACAATCGATGTGCATTTCCAAATCAAAGTATCTATGCAATATTCATATTCACCTTGCTTGCATACATTCTATCAATTTATGAGGTGTATAGCAACGCATACAAACTTTGAATAATTAATTTGAATTCATTGACGAGCAGAATAATTACAAATATCTATGAATTATTCATTCTTTTGTTATTTTCGGAGGAATCATAATTAAAGCAGTTGTTCGACAATTCATAGTAAAACTCAAGACTTAAATTTAAATAGACCATCGCAGTATTGGAAATACAAATATATTCCTTAGAAATAATAGCCCGAATCCCAAAAAGTTTTAGCTATCTTAAATTTTGGATTGGTTAATCTAATTCTAGCTCGATTTTAATAAGTTTATTTACTTATTTGTAGGGATGTGCGATACTAGAAAAGTATCGATACTTGCATAGGGAAAATGTCGAATAAAATGTATCGATACTGATATACTATTGAAAGAAAAATATCGATATCTTCAAATATCGAAAGAAATATATATTTATTTTTATTTTATTTATTTATTTATTTATTAGCTTGGCTAATACATAACATTGAACAAAATTTAAACTCAAATATGTAACAAAAAGTCATATAAAATATACAAAAAAAAACATAATTATATACTCGTATTATTACTTAATCTATTTTTAAAAAGTTTTAGAGTTTGGGATGTTCTAATATCAACAGGTAATTTATTGTAACATTGTAAACCTTTATGAAATATCATGTTAAAAGTCTTTTTTTTACTTTTCTGATCTATATAAAAACATTCACCATTTCTTGTATTGTACCTACATATGCATATCCTTGTTATATTTTAAGTTACTTTTAAGGTAATCTGGTAACTGCCCATTAACAATTTTAAATATGAATATCATAGCATAGTACTCACACAGTTGATTTATACTCAACCATCCTAACACATTCATACAGGAAGAAATAAGAAATATAATGGCCACTGCGCATGTGCTGTGAATTTAAATTTATACTTTCAAAAGATGCTTCAATTTAAACTATATTTTTTCGTTTATGTTATTTTTGAAATAACAAATTTCGTATAAAAACGAAGTTACATTTTAATTTTTAGCGGATATTTTTAAAACTTCTGATACTGGGTATATCATCCTGATACTAGTAACGTATCGAAAGGTTGATATCGATACCAAAATGGTGATATTGAAACGAAAATATCGATACTAATATCATATCAGTAGTATTGGAACATCCCTACTTATTTGAGAATATCGTTTAGTTTAAATTGATTAATCTAAAATTGAAGATTAGTTAAGTCTTCTGATCTCGGAAAGTGATACATGTATGCGCGTGAAATGCGGTTATCGACCGTCAAATCACGGCCTCCAAAGATGTTAGTGGAGAGGGAGCCACAGGAGTCATTTTAATGTGGAGAAAATTGTTTGTCGGCTGTGGGACTTAAACTAAGGTTCTCAAATCCACAGGCCGACTCGTTAACACTGATCCAAATAAATAAGAAATAAATATATAATCACGCCTTTTACCTATTACTGGGTGTGGCACTCTGCCGAAGCAAATCTCGGTAAGTGATATATTCAGGCGCGTGAAGTGCGGTTACGGCCGTCAAATGACATCCCACAAAGATGTTAGTCGTGGGGAAGCCACAGGGGTAATTTTAAATTGGTGAAAATGTTTGTCGGCTGTAGGGTTCTTAGGATCCACAGGCTGACTTGATACCACTGAGCTATTACTCCATACTACTACTAAATATAAAAAACATATTTATATGTACATATTTGCTTTCCGCTTTGTGTCATGATGATAAAAATGATTATTTTACGGAGAAAACTATAAATAAATACTTTCTTCTGATTGCAGATATAAATTTTCATGTAATAGTATCTAATTGGTTATCTTGATGATCACTTTTGATATGGTCATAGAAATCTGTAAACTTATACAACAACTCACTATTACGTTGCATATTTGATTAATGGTATGCTTGTAAAGACATTAGTTATAAACTAAACAAAAATACTGCTTATGATTTTGCATAAAAGTTTTTAATTGCCAGCTTGTGGCAATTGGAAATAAAACTATTATACTCGTATCTCGTACTCCACTGTGGGAAATAACAAATCATTTTTGTTAACAAAAATGTAGCTGAGTAGGACGAAGAAACAAACGACATAAACTAATATTATCAGTTAATTGGAAAAGTAATCATACTGATATTGTGAGAAATTGTTGATATTTTTTTTTTATTTGTAATACAATTAAAAATAATACAATACAGGTTTTGTTTCACAAATTTCAAACATTGATTTATGTATTCAACCAACTATAAACTACGCCAAATATTCCTCTCCTGCATCACGGATTTCATTAATACTAAACAAAAAAACAATAGGATGCGGGCACTCACGTGACACTGTGACGTTTCGTGACGTAAAAACAGCTGTTCGGGCAAACATCACTGCGCCACCTACAAAATGAACTATTTTTTTTGGGACGAGATTTGAAAAGAACCGTCCTTTTCAAGAAATGAATTAAATTTGATGCTAATTAACACTCTTTTTAACTCAAGATAAAATAAACTTGTTTCATGCATTGAAAAGAGAGTTAAAAACGAAATAAAAAATGGTGTTAAGCCTCATTCACAATACGAAATCAGTAGTTATAGTTAGCATTTATAGTTAACGCTAGAGTTTGACATGCGCAACAGTGCAGAAGCGTTCACAACAGCAAAATTAGCTTCACACTGCCTAGCGTTAATTTCAGTTAACGCAAGAGTTTGCATGCTTCAAACTTATAGTTAGTAGTTAGCGCCATCTTGTCTAAACTACCAATCAGAAACGCGAATGGATTTTGACGTTTGAAATAAATGCTTTTGTTATTAGAAATTTTACTTATGTACGATAATTACAATTATTACATTACCTGTTGTATTAAATATTTTTCCAATTATTTGCCATTGTTCATCCCGCTGTTTAATATTTTTGAACTCGGAGTCAGCTTTATCATATAGACATTTAATATTTTCAATCATGTTAAGAAATAATTCTTCACCCATTTTTATAAATTATAACAAATATCGAAATAACCAATTTTTATATATAAGTCTGTGATAAGCAACAATACCATACAATTTTTCAAAAATATGTAAAGATTCAACTGACATCTAGCGTCTCTTGCAAAACTAGTATTTATTTGATTAAAATCAGTATTGTACGTTACCGACAATGTCACTAACTACATCCTTAATTTTGGTATTGTGAACGACCATATATACAACACAAATGCTAACAATAAATACTAACCATAACCACTAATTTCGTATTGTGAATGAGGCTTTAGTGTTATTCCGCTTTATGAATCTGTCTATAAGATGTTAACAAACTTTGTATCAAAAAGAATACACATATTGTCAATGATTTATCAGAATGGCGATAACGTAGGTATCATAATTTTAGTTGTCGACAAATTACTACTTTGTTCCTTGACTGATAGTTTTGATCAAAATAAAAACGTGACACTCAATCATTTTGAATCACTTTGTGTAAATTTTCTTGCAATATGTACCGCTGAAGAATTTTGTTATATACATAGTAGTAATTTCTTAGCAGATTCCTGTTCCTGTTTTCATTACTTTGTAGTAATTTCGAAGAAAATTGTGAGGTGAAGGACACCGTAAAAGTTGAAAGTACTGTGATTCTAGCAAAAACAAATTTTATCCTACAACTTTTTTTTGTATTAAAACGACAAAACGTGTTTGAAAGTTGTGTCGTAGATATTAAGAATTGTTAATTAGTCCCCCCTCCCTCTCCCTATAATCAATAGCAATCGCATTAATTTATATATTATTCAATTTATTGTGAGACATCATCTCATAATTTTAATTTTTTTAAATGGGCGAATACTGATAGTGATAATTTATAACCAACCATTATAATCCGAGTGCTACGAATTTAGGTCCAGTGTTTCAATCACCGGTTTACTCTCGATTAATGTTAATCATGATTAAATAATAATCGACACTATGGTTTCCATTATTATTTAATCATGATTAACATTAATCGGTGATTGGCCTTTAAACGATTAAATTTGATATGTCTGGATTATTTACAATATTAAGGGATGGCTAGCTCAGTGGTATGAAGTCGGCCTGTGGATCCTGAGGTCCCTGGTTCGATTCCCACAGGCGACAAATTTTCATAATTTGAAAAAGCTATCTCTGTGGCTCCTCCACCACTTACATGTTTGGGGGCCGTGATTTGACGACTGGTAACCGCACTTCACGCGCAAAATATATCACTTACCGAGATCTGCTTCAGCAGAGTGCCACACCCAGTAATGGGTAGAAGGCGTGATGATATATTTATTTATTTTACAAAATTTTACTTTGAGTACAAAATAATTTGAAATTATTATATACGAAATAATTTTCTAAAAGCTAAATTTACCAAATAAGCCATGTAGACATGTCAAATTTAATAGGTTATATCATGATTATCTGTTGAATTCAAAATAAATAAATTTTGTTGTTACTTAACCATTGCGACCATAGCAAATCGTTTGCAATATTTTATTTCTGTCAAATAAACGTAAAAAAACACTGCAAAATATTACTAAATTGACCTTTCATCAAATACAATATTAAACGTACAAAAATGTAACTAGCTTATTTCTGCGACTTCTCATCCAGCATATATGCCTCCAAGACGCCACAAAAAAATCTAGCTGCAATTTAATCACAATTAAAGAGTTGGGTGCCTTTTTATTATATATTTAAAATGCACAACAATGGAAAATGAGACAATCTGATTGGCTGAATTTATAATGAAAGAAATAATTAATATTAAATACTAGATAAAAAAATTCTTGCAAGATCATAGACGCTGGTGGGCCCTGTATCGTTGATGTTCGAATGGTAGTGACATCTATTGTTATCTATATCGGAATGAACTAGAGAAAGATGACTACAAGAATTAAAACAGAGTACCAACTGTCAAAACTGAAATGTGTATCACTTTATTTTCATTTTTAGTCGAAAGAAGTCAAGTAGTGTTTTAGAAATTTTAGTGTACAATAGTGCGTGTATGTGACAGCTTTGTGTTACAAATATTTGACACAATTACCCAGTAAAAACATCCACATATAGCGTGGAGAATACCGCTGTCACATGTCGCTTGTCACTCATGTAACCACGCGCCTCTTAACTACTTAATTACCACATTAATTTTCTCTATAAACGTTCTAATTAATTACATTTTATCCGATTTTAACATCTATTAAACCGTCAATTCAATTACAAATTTTAATCATATATTTAACTGTCTTATTTTATTTTGTTTATTAGAAAACTGTTGGAAAAACTATACAAATATATAAATAAAAACAAATAAATATATCATCACACCTTCTACCCATTACTGGGTGTGGCACTCTGCCGAAGCAGATCTCTATTTTTGCGCGTGAAGTGCGGTTACCAGTCGTCAAATCACGGTCCCCAAATATGTTAGTGGTGGAGGAGTCACAGAGGTAGCTTTTGAAATGATGAAAATTGTTTGTCGTCTGTGGGAATCGAACCAGAGTTCTCAGGATCCACAGGCCGACTTCATACCACTGAGCTAGCCACCTCATATAAATATATTTTATTTTTAATAGTTCTATTTGTTGTTTAATAAAATAATATGAAGAATAACAATTTTGATGTGAATTAAATTGAAATATCTTTCTGATTGCATGGTGAAAGAAAGAAAGTAGCAGAAAAATATTCTAATAAGATTATGTTATTATATTTTCTCTATGACATAATGAGTAAGAAGAGAATTGAAATTCGTAGAGTTGAAACAAAATAGTTCAAGTTTTATCCGCAGATACCTGCATTAAACTGTAAGAAAATGTCGGTTGTGAAAATAGAGCAAGCCTTGATGCAAGACTATTTAATGTAATTTACATTTAACTAAATTCAATACTTAATTATTATTCCACACACAAACGTTATATTTTAGTTTGTGTAAGACAAAAATAGTTTCATAAGACTATTGCACGAAACTACTCTCACACAACCAGTATTTTAATGTAGATACTCGTATTATTACGGTAAATCGTGCAATATACTCGCAGAACAAGAAATTTCCAGAAAATTATAAATAGTTTTATTATAGTTATTTCCCTGTTTCGGTATTAGAATAATATATTCTCGCACGGATATTGATGCTAGAATGAACTTCATTCTTAAACGATATTTGGTAACATATTGTTATCATAGATTGGTATAACTGCATTAAAACAAAATATCTAGGCAACTGACAAAATAAATAATAGAAGCGGATTTAAAATATTTCGGGTCCTAGGCAAAATATTTATTTCGGGCCCTTTAGGACATAACATTCTGCAGCTAATCCAATAAACAAAAATAATTGTACATGCTTCGTAACAGCACAAATTAGATCTGAAAATAACAAAATTATCAATAGACATGAAATTGAAACAAAATTAACAAATGTTTAACGTTTTACGTATCAAAATTAGTGACATAATAAATAAAGAATTTATTTTGATAGATTAAACGTCAAACATATCTTTAATTTTGTTTCAATTCCATGACTATCGATAGTTTTGAGGCTATTTTCGTTATTTTCAGATCTAATTTGTGCCGTTACGAAGCATGCAAAATTAATTTTGTTTATTGGATTAGATGCAGAATTTTATGTCCTAAAACTTTTATTTGAAGCTGTCTTGCTTAAAATAAGTAGGGAAGCAGGAAATTATAAAATTATGATTTTACATGTTAAATACCCATGTTCGAAAGTCGCGGTCACCATCCCGTATATATATTTCTATTATTTAAACTAAAAACTAGAATCAGGGCCCTAAAATTTTTGGGCTCTAGGCTATTGCCTCTTTAGCCTAGGCCAATGTCCGCCTGTGATAAAGAAGCACAATTTATACAATTATCTAGGCAACGGATAAAATCAATTGCAAATCACTGTCACCAACTTAACTAGTCTACCAAAAAACTGTGTCATAATGATTGCGAATTGCCAAATAGAAATGAAATTATGACCAGTGAAAACAACTCTTGTATTGTGTCAAAGAGGGCTGTTTCGAATTCAAATGACGAATGCAGAAATGTCTCGTGTTAGTGACGTGACGAATGATGTCATTGTGGGTGAAAATTTGTGAAAGATATTCGTGTGGGGTCGGTGCCCCGTTGCGCGGCCTTGACGGGCGCCTATGGTAATGCGATCAAATGATGCGGCATCATCATTGTCAGACCTTCACTAAGAACATTTGACATTTCACTTTCAAAACTCTTTTATCTCTCAGATTGCAGCGCTAAGAATACTTGCTGCTGTAGTTATCGTTCCTATTACGTCAGAAGATTGATTTTCTAAATTACGTGGCGGAAAATAAAAACTTTTCCTGGGTTCCATACGTCGCATAAATCGTGAAAACGATCAATTATATTTTATAAAAAAAGTTTTATGTAGTATGTGGAAAATGACGCAGTCTTAATATATTATCGGAAAAACTGATAATACTTTTTACTCTTACAGGAACTAGTTAATGAAAATTTTGTTAGAGAAATTTTCTATACGTTTTCGAAAGTTAATATGTTTTCTTTGTTTAAATATCGATAGTAAATAAGAAATTGAACGCCTTTCACAATAAAAACGAATTATTTAAATATCTTAAAAGAAATACTAACTTATTTTAACAATAAAAAAAACTTTGTCGACAAATGAAAGGAAGTTTAGAACGTATTTATTTGATTTTTAAACAGATCCGTACGGGCAATTTCCTACAATGCAACAGGAACACAATGACGTCATTTTGGGAACGTTAAAGCTATATAGTACAATTCGCTTGTAAAACACGCATTTGCAGATGATACGATCATCTTCTGGCATCCATGTAATGAATTTTTAGCATTCCTTGTCTGACATTTCATTTGCATATCTAAAATAAGGCACGTGCTGAACAAATCACGATTTTGTCACGTGACAGAATCCAACCAATTTCGCACTATAACTGGTTAAATATTTATTAAAGATAGTTTAATTTTATTTACCTTTTTTTAACTATTTTATATGAGAACTAGGGTCGTTGATTTCCACCGAAGTTCGAATTTCTGAACGTTCGAACATTCGAATGTTTTGAACTTCGTCAGAAAAACTTCGAAGCTTCTCGAATTTTTGTCTCTGAATTAACGCCATCTGTCATCTCCAAACATGCTCACGCATACTTCGAAAAAGTCGACCACGAATTAAATAATAAACTCGGCGAAGTATCCAGCAAAAACTCTGCAAGTTTATGCGTCTTAATTAAGCCATCTATTCTCTTACCGCCCATCTAAATGCTACGGACTTTTAGTAAAACGTTTTAAAATGAGAATAAAAATGATACAAAACATCTTAATTAAAACGTTTTGGACAGTGTAGCGAAATTTTAAGTCTAAATTGAATTAATTTGGTAAATAATAATAATTAATAATAATTACTTATGTAAATAAATAAATATATCATCACGCCTTCTACCCATTACTGGGTGTGGCACTCTGCTGAAGCAGATCTCGGTAAGTGATATATTTTGCGCGTGAAGTGCGGTTACCAGTCGTCAAATCACGGCCCCCAAACATGTTAGTGGTGGAGGAGGCACAGGGATAGCTTTTTCAAATTATGAAAATTTGTCGCCTGTGGGAATCGAACCAGGGACCTCTGGATCCACAGGCCGACTTCATACCACTGTGCTAGCCATCTCTGCAAATGAGTTTATTCTGAAAATAATTCATATCAATATGCCGTGTTCACGTTAGGATCCAGATTCACAATTCGAATAATTCGAAAATTCGGAATATTCAAAAATTCGGAACATTCAAAAAATTCGAAAGTTCGAATCTAAATTCGAAGGTTCAATAAATCCGAACATTCGAAGTCTCGAATACTCGTAAAATCAACAACCCTAATGAGAACTAGTTTTCGTTTTAGTCTTGATATTCGTTAAACTTTTGTTCAAATATTTATGTTTAATATTTGTTTGTACGGTAAATGGCAACGGTATTATTACATCATATTTATATTATAAAAGTTTTTCATTCATCTAATCATAATCGTTTTTGGCTTGTTTCGTATTTTGAATACATTCGTCATAGCTGGTATTTCAACATTTATAATAATTGACAGTTGTTTGGCCAGTATTTTTTTCCCTTTATATAACTGTTCTTAGTTTATAAATAACAAGTTGATTAGCATTTAATCTCCGTTTTTGATTTATCTGTTATGTGATTGTTTAATTTATGTTGCTGTTAGTCAACATTTGCTAAGCAGTCAACAACAAGAAGAGTATCAAATTTCGAGACGAGAATTGACAATGTCTCATCTCGTCCGCGTATCGCTGGAAAAAATACTCGGAGAGAAATGTAATATTCGTTAAAACTTTCTAAAGTTCATGTTATTACTTACTCAAAGAAAAAAGAAAAGTTTAAACTTAGTTTTGAAAAATCGCACATTTCCGTAGAAATACACCGAAGTGGTGTAACTCGGAAGAAAATCAAAAACTGATTTCCTATTTATACTTCCTCACCTGGAGTTCGAGTTCAGTAACATATTTCCCGAGTCGTGTCAAGTGACATTTTCCGAGATATGATTGAAAGCTAATAAAATTAGTGTGTTGAGCTGTTGCTCTACTTGTTGGTGTTCAGCTCTGGATTTCTTGCAGGCGCAATTCGATTGCGTAATTTACTCAATTCTCGTCGCTTTCTAAAATGATTGTAATTGCCTGTGCACTATCTTGACAATGATGCAAGTCATGTAAATTGAATTATGAATTGTACGAGAAACAAATTTTTATTACGTCTAACCTACCATCACACTCTTTTGTTATTAGTCAAGAATGTGCTTTGACAATTTGACATTATGTTTTACTCTTTTATTTGGATAATAATCATTTCCTTTCTTATACATTTTAGAAGTTTTATGAACATTGATTACATAATATAATTTCGGCAATTTACAATTATACAAAATATTATGAAATTTTTATAGTTTGCAATAGAAATGATTCTTTCTAAATCTATCTATCCATCTGGAATTCTGGAATATCCTGGATAAACTTGGAATTGAAAAACCTGACTTGAAAGTCCTTTAAAATATTTTAATTTGTTTACTTCTACATTGCGTGATTGTTTAAATATTGCTTAAAATAGAATATTTTGTTATGGAAAGGACCTTACGAGTAGTTGACGAGAAAAATATGTAAACAAATCTAGAACGACATGTGATCGTCATTCTATTCTAGTGTACCTACATACATAAATTGTCATCAGTAATTAGACAAAACAATTTAAAAATATTTGGTTTTAAGAACCCGGATTCGATTCCCAGAGCCTAACAAACAAATTTCACTCCATTAAAATTATATCTGTGTCTTCCTCACCACTAACTTCCTTAGAGGACGTGATTTTACGGTTGGTAACCGCACTTCACGTGCAAAATATATCATTTACCCAGATCTACTACAGCAGAGTAATAATTGGTGGAAGGCGTGATGATATATTTATTTTTTATTATTATAATTATTTTCTAATGGGGTAATGGCTCAGTGGTATCAAGTCGGCCTGTGGATCCAAAGAACCCTGGTTCGGTCCCTACAGCCGACAAAACATTTTCACCAATTTAAAATTACCCCAGTGACTAATATCTTTGGGGGCCGTGATTTGACGGGTGGTAACCGCACTTCACGTGCATAAATATATCACTTACCTAGATCTGCTTCGGCAGAATGCCACACTTAATAATTGGTGAAAGGCGTGATGATATATTTATTTTTTATTATTATTATTATTTTCTAATGGGGTAATGGCTCTGTGGTATCAAGTCGGCCTGTGGATCCAAAGAACCCTGGTTCGCTCCCTACAGCCGACAAAACATTTTCACCAATTTAAAATTACCAGTGACTTGACGGCTGGTAACCGCACTTCACGCGCATAAATATATCACTTACCGAGATCTGCTTCGGCAGAGTGCCACACCCAATAATGGGTAAAAGGCGTGATGATATATTTATTTATTATTTTCTAAGTAAATACCTACTTATTATTAACAAATTAAATTATTATTATTACCGAGGCTGCCTGTGATAAATTACAAAAATAGGCAGAAAAATTGGAATAAAATCAGATTTGAATCTAGGGCGACTGTGGCTTAATTGGATTTTAAAGCATATGACCGAAGTTCATAAGGTCTCAGGTTCAAACCCTGGTGGTATCCCAATTTTTGTCTATAATTTAATTTTAGATACAGGAATTATTTACTTGCGCTATTTTGTACTAAAATAATTTTGACAAATTTTAGAATGCAAAGTTCGGGTTTTCTAGGAAATTCTCTGGAATTTTATATAATTTTATATTTTGAAACTTTCCCAATTTTATTCACTCAATCGGCAGTACGGTGGGGTGAATAGCGTTACGGAATTCGAATCCGGAGATGCCGAGTTTGATTCCCACTCAAGCTAGAAATTATAATGAACTACCACTCTGCGGCTCGGTGAGTCCCTAACCCTGTACTGTAATTGGGATTCAATCCCTGTTGTACAGAGTAATATAAATAAATAAATAAATAAATTGAAATCACTGTATTTTAAAAACAATCTCTTTATTCTTGTAGAAGAACAAATATCACTATATCATTTGCAAATTTTGAAAATTTGAAACTTTATACATTAAGTAGGCGTAAGTTGCAGTGTTGCCTTGTAACTGTGGTTTGTCGATGTATTGCTAATGGTTGCTAGAGTTTGGAGTTTGCAAACTATAGCAATATAACGCACCGACGCATTCTGAACTATTTCGTTACGTCAAGCTACCTAAACTGTACATTACAATGCAACTGCAAAACCTCCGCACAATCGTCACAATTAATCTTTGTTGTAATTACCAACATAACAGATTTATGTATACGTATTGTACAATATTCTTCCACATATAAGATTACAAATTGTTTAGTACAATTCGTTTTTACTTCCTAGATCTTTATATTAATATCACTAAAACTAATCTGAGTATTGAATGCATTTTCATATTTAAATTTGTAACCAAAAAATAGATTTAGAGGTTACGAAATAAACCGTATTCATCCATTTGTAATAACAACTTTTATGCCAAATGGCTTGCCAACTACTTCATGGAATTAGTTTGTGGTATACAAGACATGTAAGTTAATTCTATCTATCTATATTTTTCATATTTATCAAGAAAACAAGAGCTGTATTCCATTTGACACTTGGTTCACTTAAACCAGTTCAGATAAATTCGACACATGACTAAAGTAACTAAATTAAGCAAACTGATGCGTTTATTGGGGTGAATTATTTCAAAGTAAATTAAAATCTATAATTCTAGAACTAGAAATAAAGTCTGCGAAGTAATCCAGCGAAATAAATCATTGATCTGGTACAGTAAATGTAAATTAGATCTGATACAAATGGCAAATGGAATACGCCTATTAACGTATTTCGATTTATATTGCGTTGCTATGGTGTAAAAATAACACAGGTGATTGTCAACCTGTAGCAATTAAAATCAAGTTACAAAGTTTGAAAAGAGTGTGATTATATTTTTTTGTCGTCTTTTTATTCGTTTCACCTCGATTAACATGGAAAAACATTTGAATTCAAATATCTAGTGAGTGTAATATGTATGATAACTGCGCGAAGAAAAGAATATAAATTTCCTGGAAGAGCAAAACGACAAAATATGAGTTTATATTTCGTGTGAACCAGCTGTGCCTTAAAAAGAAACAAAAATATTCGTTTTTTTGTACAATGTGACATCCTCAATTGAGTATTCCGAATAACAATGTAATTTCCGTCTTGACGTACGCGTCGCGTCCGCTGCGTTGCTGAAGTATTGAATTGGCAAGTAAACTTATTTAATTGGGTAGAATTGCTTTCCGCACTTTGTCCCACCTATTCAATTCTGCTTCTTTTGTTTCGATTTTATAACTCTGTTACGGATTATTTTGTTATTAATAATTGCCAAATTTTATATGCCTTTCTTCAACCTATATCGAAATTCTTTCATTGTGAATTTTTATTTAATTTAGATTAAAATAACTATTAAACCAATCTTCTTTATTTTGTTTATGGCTTTGTAAACACCGATATATTTTAGCTATAAAGTTTACAAAGTAAAATATCAATAATTTTTTATTAGGTTGGCAAATATATTTTTCAGACGACCTCTTATGAAAGTAACCATAACAACATTGTAAACTAATACGGAAAGTTAACGTATACTGCTAACATATCAGATGAGGTTCCACTGATTGACAACAGATGGCGTTACGATGAAGGAAAATAATAAATTTAATGAAAATAATTTATATTATTATTTGAATTGAAGTTTTGGCTGATTTTTCAACACATTTGCATAGATAAATCTTATTTTTTTAAATTAATATTTATTTACTAATATTTTAGCATTATTTATTATTTTGGCATTACGGTTAGTACAGTTGGTATCATCACACCTAACCTCAAATGTCAAACGTCAATGCTTAGCTTCCAAAACGCATCAGCTGTTAAAGTGTAAGAACATTGCTCTTGTAAACTTTTTTTAGAAATATATATTGTGGTCGTCTGAAAAATAGTGTACATAACTCACTCGAAAGAGTGATAACTGTGCTCGTGTATTTAAATCACTCGGCGTTATGCGCCTCGGTTTCAATTTGTACACTCGCACGTTATCTTCCACTTTTGATGCTTGTTATGTAATATACTATAAAGAATGTAGGTATAATACTGATTTTATATTCTCTTGTACTGCCAGTTTATTCATCCTAGGATAACTAGGATAAATATGACAGATAATTTATCTGTTACAGAAGTAGAAATATCGTATCAGTAAATGAACTATATAATAGGTAAAGTATTGTGATGATTATTTTTCTCGATGCATGGACGTTTTATCGGTTCATTAGCAACTAACGATTCAATAAGTTTAAAAAAAATTGCTTGTGATACTGTTGCTAGATAATCAATGCTTTAACTTTTTTTAACACATTTTCAACATATTTGCATAAATAAATCTTATTTTTTAAAATTAATATTTATTTATTGACTAATATTTTAGCATTATTTATTATTTGGACATTACGCTTAGTACAGTTGGTATCACATCTAACCTCAAATGTCAAATGTCATTATTTATTTAAAAAAATAAGATTTATTTGTGCAAATGTTTTGGAAAATCTGTTAAAACTTCAATTCAAATAATAATACAAATTCTTTTATTTATTTTATTATTTTATTTCATCGTATCGCCATCTGTTGTCAATCAGTGTAACTTCACCTGATATGTTAGAAGTGTACGTTATACTAACATACGAGGTGTATGTTATGTTCAACTTTCCGTAGTAGTTTATGAAGTTGTTATGGTTACTTTCATAAATGGTCGTCTGAAAAAGTATTTTGATGTTTATTTTTCTCGATACATGGACGTTTTATCGGTTCATTAGCAACTAACGGTTCAATAAGTTTCAAAAAATTGTTATTGATACTGTTTCTAGATAATCAATTCTTTAACCAAAGAGCTCTTTACTATTTTTCTTGCAACCCAGCATAAGTCTGTCTGTATTGTATTTGACAGATAAAACATCAAACTTGTGTTTAATTTTGTTTCAATTTCATGGCTATCGACAGTTTTGAGGCAATTTTCGTCATTTTCCGATCTAATTTGTACAGTAACATAGCATGCAAAATTTATTTTGTTTATTGATTTAGCTGCAGAATTTCATTCCCTAAAAGTTTTATTTGAATAATTAGGGAAGCAGGAAATTACAATATTATGATTTTACATGTTAAATCTCTGTTCACCTTTACCAAGCACCAACCTGTATGGTACTAGAGTCATATTTTATGATCCACCTTCCTAATAATTATATTTCTTGTATCTGCGATGTAAATATGCGTATTTAATTATTGTCACGGGCAGTGACTGGAACTTGTAAAGGTAAACGACACAAAGGGAGTTCTCGCCCGCATAGTAACCAAGCTATATCGTTAGCATATCGCTCATAGTTTCGCAGTTCTAATGGACGTTATGTTCTAATAGAGACCGGCAGATTACGGCCGCAAGAACCGTTCCGGGCGTTCTGCGTTCTGAGACCCCTTTCAACATTGATTTATACATTTCTACTGTTCTCCGCGTTAATTTGTAACGTATTTGTTCCTGCTGTTAGCGTTAGTTGGCATTAGTAGCCCGCTGGAAATTAAATTGTTGGTCAGCAACTTACTACTGGGATTTGTAAATAAACATGATGTTATTATTAAATTGAAACTTGCTTTCTACAAATTTCAGTTATAATTTCGATAGCTTCGCTTTTAATAAAAACAGAATGTTATTCAAATTAATGAAATTATAAATGATATTCGATTATTCTGAAAGTTAATCATTTAAAATAGTTGACATTCTCTTTATTTCATAATGAATTCTCAATAGACACTTAATATGTTTGTTTTTATAATGCTAGTTTTGGTGTTTTGTAAAAACAGCTAATTTAAGAATGATTCTCTATTTTAAAAATCCAGTTTTGATTATGGAATAAGTTAACGCAAAGCTACTAATTTTGAAACAGAGAATTTGAAAATGATGTAAGACTCTTGATGATGTCATCAAATGTGTCATCATTTCATATTTATGGTTATTTTAGTGTTATCAAAATCAGTATAGTGACATTATATAAAAATTAAATGTCATATTTTTAATAACTTAATTTGCGGTTAAAAGATTAGATATTTCATAAATTAATCTGGTTTTAAATAATGAAGCCAATCACTCTTTTATCTACCTTTTAACCTTGAGCATCAGGTTAACTTTCTTTGTCCTTCGTTTTATGTCAGCTTGTTTAAACACGTTTTGTGTATACTCATATTTATTTATATTTGAAGAAGATTAAATATTTATGTAAAATATGAATCATTAGATTCGTGGAATCTATAAAATAACTGAGAAAATAAGAGAATATATATATATGTCAACTAACGACAAACAGAAAAGTATTAAAGTAACTATAAATGTTAAAGCCGTCGAAGATTTCTTTTACGATCTAAGTATTTCTTTGTCCTTGCGCTTTTAAACAGTTCGTGCTCATCATCATATATCTAAGTCTACTTTGATAGTTTTTTACTTTACAATTAATATCCAGTTTGCCTTTTATTTTCATTACAACCACCTCCACAATTATATCACTAATATAAATTTTAATTTATTTTTATATTTAAAAGTGTTACAAAACTTCAATAGTGGGTACAAGAAGTTTACAAAATATATTGCTCAATTCGTTATACAAAACAAAAAAAAAGTTTTATTAAATATTAAAGTCACGCTTGAAAAAAAATTATTTATTTATGTGAACAAAATAATATAAAACAAACAGTTTAGAGAAACAAAATCTTTTGCTATTTCCTACGATATCTATATTACTCATTCTCATTAACTGTGTTTCATTTGACACTTGGATCTAATGGACTTCCCTATACCATGATCAACATAACAAAATATAATGATAAGAACGTAAAATATATATTGAATTGTGACTATTAACGAAAAAATTTGTTCAAAATATTGTTTTACTCCATATATATAAGCGATTGAAAATATAGTAACATCATAAATATAGAAGTGTTCTCATTGACCACTCTTTTCGCGCAGAAAATAAGAGACATATGCGCAGTAGTACGTTACTAACTTCATTGAACTGTTGGTGGGTTTTTGTTTGCTTTGGTTATATGTTCTTTTTACGTACCAGAAAATAATTAATCACAGTATAACACAAAAAACACCTTTGCGGCAAATAAAAGCCTTAATGTCATAATCAAGAAAAGTGAAGATAATTATGAAAAATTCTGTAAATGTTTGACAGTTCCTTTTTACATTTTTGTCTAACAGCATCGTTATCTCAAACAGATTTGTCGTATTCAGATTATTTTCTACGAATTTAATCATGTATTATTTGCACTCTTAGTAAAACAAGTTAAGTACCACTAAAAGAAACTTGTGACTCCACAACCACAATACAAAGCATTACTCTTGTAATATAAGGAATTTTAAACCAACGATTTCATTCATACTTACTGAAACAGATCATTTAAAAATAATAAATAATAAAATATAAATATATCATTACGCCTTCTACCCACTTTGCCGAAGAAGATCTCAGTAAGTGATATATTTTGCCTGTGAAATGCGGTTACCAGCCATCAAATCACGGCCCTCAAAGCTATTAGTGGTGGGGGAGCCACAGGGGTAATTTTAAAATGGTGAAAATTGTTTGTCGCCTGTGGGAATCGAACCAGGGTTCTCAGGATCCACAGACCGACTTGATACCACTGAGCTAGCTACCCAATTAAAAATTAATTTTAAGTGGCAAACGGAATACTCGCAAAACTGTTTTTCTACGGCTGAGCAGAAAATAGATTTTTCCAACTGTCCGTTGAAAGCAGAAAGTTGCCATTTGCCGCTTGCTGAGCTCAATTTTCTGCTTTCAATAGATAGTTGCAAAAGCCTATTTCCTGTTCAGCCGTAGAAAAAAAAATGTGTGCACCTTGAGCAGAAAGTGTCTTTATCGCTTTTGCATGGTTGTTGCTCGATCAACAATCTTCAATGCGCGAGCGGCAATGGACTACTGTCTGCACTAGGTACACAAATATCTATTTCATCTCGATTATCATTAATTAATTTCACATATTTTGTAGAGATTGAGTTTAGAACAAAGTTATAATTTAGTTCGTTGTATGGACCCTAAGCAAATTCAATATATAATGGCAATAGATAGTCTCCTCTAAATTAATTTTTAATATCCTAATGCCCCAGTTTCCAATTAACACATCCTGGGATCTAATCTTTCAGAGGCAATTCCTAGTGTGATTAATCAGCTTGTCGCGGCTTCCTGTCTCGTATCACGTGCACAATTTGATTTCGAATTCCCGAACGTCGCGGGCTGAGACCGTGTCCGTTATGCAACGTTTATAAGACAATCTGCATTCCAGAATGATGACCTCGTTGCATCCCAAGACGCGTCGAAAGGTCGACTGGTTACTAGACAAACACACCTTTGTATTGTCCGCTCTCCGAGCCGTTACTTGGTCCGAACGATCAAACTTAGTTCCTTGGTTTATGATTGTTTATGCTGTGGTCATTGCTGTTGATTTGCCGTAGGTCAGGCTGCTGACTGGCTGATGCGGTTACGTGATAATCATTATTGAAACAATGAACTGTGTTAAAGAATCATGTTGTTTTTAGAGTTTTTATATAACGGTAAACAATAACTTTGATTTAGTTTTCTGAAGAATTGCAGTGAAGCTAGAAGTATTAGAGAAGTTTTTATTTGTTTTATTGATACTTTAATAAATAAATAAATAAATATATCATCACGCCTTGTACCCATTACTGGGTGTGGCACTCTGCCGGAGCAGATCTCGGTAAGTGATATATTTTGCTCGTGAAGTGCGGTTACCAGTCCTCAAATCACGACCCCCAAAGATGTTAGTGGTGGAGGAGCCACAGGAGTAGCTTTTTTTTGAAATTATGAAAATTGTTTGTCGCCTGTGGGACTCGAACCAGGGTTCTTAGGATCCTTAGGCCGACTTCATACCACTGAGCTAGCCACCCCATTTAACTTTAATAAGGTAATGTTTACAGTATTAGACATGGATAGTTATTCGATTTCTTGATAACTTGTATATCTTTAATTATTCAGTTGTATTGAATGATTACATTTATGATAGATGTTCTTTTACTTTCGCCAACTAATTTTTTATCGTCAGTTTAGAAAGGAACATGCGTTCTTTATACAAAGGTAGAATTTATGTATCGCCTCGCCTTTCATAACCGGAAAACATTGGCTCGTGTTAAACACTCTCCCGTTTTTTGAAATTAATAAATAACTAAAAAGGTTTTTGTAAATACTTACCTTCCGCAATGAAACAGAAGTTTCACTCGGCGATCTTTTTCCGATCAAATTTCTCTGTTCAAATACATATTTTAATATGTATCTTGTATTGCACAAAGGATAGTTGTTTGTTTTGATGGAGATATTGTAGAATTCTTTGTCTTGTAAGATATAAAATTGATTGACAAAGCTACACAATGTATCTTCAAAGTCCGAGTAAAGGTCAAGAGTGAACTATGTCATTATCGTACAATAAGTAGTTATAAATTTACATCTCTGCGAAAATTGAACAAACCGGTCCTGTAACGTGCACCGTACAGCGAGTAACAAGTGTACGTCAAGAGTGTTGCAGCGCTCCGACCAATTAGATCTTTTATCTCGAAGAACACCAGCGAGTCGTTGAAGTTCTGCCATTGTTCGTGATTAAGAGGTGATGATATTTAGCACAATTCGTAACGTAATTGCTCGCGCAGAGACGGGTGAATGTGCTGTCCCCGCAAATATTTGTCCTCAGAGAGTCAGAGATCTGCCTGGTCCATAGCATCCACTCTCGGCTCCAATCAACTGTTGAGTGTTGCACAATGCAGTTCAGCTGGCATTGAAGATGACACATGTTGGATAGTGTGTTATTTCGAATAGTGACTAAATGTATGATGTAATAATAAATATTACTTATAACGAGTATGTTGACGCGGGAAATGTATTTGGTGAGATTTCAATTTAGATACGCACTGTTAGTGGTGGCGGTATTTTGGGCCGAGGGAGGGTTGGTGTGTTGGTTGGCGGTGATGACGTCAGTTGGTGGATCGTGCGGCGCGATGTTGACCCGGACCCGGTAGACCCGCCGGGAGCAGGACGCGCTGCATTTGTTTGAACAATCGATAAGGAACTTTGGGGTCCTAGATGGGGTTCGTTCGCGTGGGTGTCCCGCGCTATCCCCGCGCTCCGCGTAGCCGCGTCAGCCGCCCACGAAACTCATTCATTCGCCCACGGTGCCGTTGGCGTGTGACGTCATACGGTGCCATCCGTTTTGCGGGCGCCACTCTGGCCCGATGCGGCTGCTGTTCGTTAAGGGCGCCTTTCACTACGCCGTCTCTGTCGCCTGCACGCACCCTGCGTCGCGTCATCTCGGTTTCTCATTCACTAGATCCGAGGTTGCCAGGCAACGTGGTTCTAGCGTTGCGCTAGCGCTGGCTGCTGTGTGTTCAGCGCGGATGTATTCGCACTCTCGATCGCCAAACTCCGCCACCGACCAGTTACCAGTTGCTGCTCGAGCATAACAGTCGCACGCCTTCGATCATCGCGCACTTACAACGTACACCTGCAACGATCGCATCATCATCATCATCTGCGTAATACATCTAACATCTTTATTGTTGCGTCGAATTTGTTTATTTGTTCAATATTATGACGTAGGTGACCTGTTGTTTGTCTTCACCGTATTTCCTTGTTAATGTGTTAAGTGTGAAAGATAAACGCGGAGTTTGTTTACTTTTCGTAATTGTAGTATAGAACGTGTACATTACTATCTAAGCGCATCATTAATCTGATTATCTTATCTTTGTGGATACTAAGAATTGATTAATCAGTTCAAAATTTGAGATAAATGAACATAAATTGTATGAGCAAAAAGTGAAAGTGAACAGTCGCGGTGTGTCGTGCGTTGTATGTAGTACAGATGAATAGTTAAAACACGTCTATTTGTGTACGTGCGTTTTAGAACGCGGACTTAGCGAAAAGATTTATGTTAACGTGTGTTCGCTTGTTACAGTGTGGCTCCCTGGACATCGGCGACGACCGGCGACGTCGTGTGAACACGATGGAGACTAAAACAACCACCACCACCACCATCACCACCAACAACAACAACAACGGCGGCGGCAGCAACCCCAGCGGTGCCGAGAGCCAACTGCGGCTCGCGGTGCTCAGCTACGAGCAAGTGCGCCGCCTCAACGACGTCATGGACGAGGTGGTCAGCATCCACGGCCGCGGCAACTTCCCCACACTGGAGGTACGACTACGTGATCTGGTGACCGTGGTGCGCGCCAAATTAGAGGCCGATACGGCCTCGGGAGGTGCTGGTATGCGAGTGCGCGACATCCGCCTCAACGGTGGTGCTGCTTCGCACGTCCTGGCCACCGAATCACAACCGTACAACGATCTGGATCTGATCTTCGGCGTGGAACTCTCATCCGGTCGCAACTACGATCGCGTGAAAACAGCTGTGCTCTCGTCACTGTTTGACCTGTTGCCCGAGGGAGTGAGTCGCAAGCGCATCTCCACATGCAGCCTCAAGGAGGCCTACGTCAGTAAGATGGTGAAAGTGAACAACGACGGTGACCGCTGGTCACTCATCTCGCTGGGAAACTCGCGCGGCCACCGGAACGTCGAACTCAAGTTCGTCGACACGATGCGTCGCCAATTCGAGTTCTCTGTCGACTCGTTCCAGATTGTGCTGGATTCGCTGCTGCTGTTCTACGAATGTAGCAAACTACCAATTGGCGAGAACTTCTACCCTACAGTAGTGGGTGAGTCCGTGTACGGCGACTTCCAGGAAGCGTTGTACCACCTACACAAGAAGCTCATCAGCACGCGGCACCCTGAGGAAATCCGTGGCGGTGGTCTGCTCAAGTACTGCAACCTGCTGGTGAGGATGTACCGGCCATCACAACCTGACTACATCAAGACACTAGAGAGGTACATGTGCTCGCGGTTCTTCATAGACTTTCCGGACATCGGGCAACAGCGCGCCAAGCTGGAGAATTACCTGTGGAACCATTTCGTGGGCCCCGAGGAGGAGGCACTCCGCTACCAGTACCTGATGCTGCTGCGCAGCGTTGTGGAGGAGTCCACGGTCTGCCTCATGGGCCACGAGCGCCGTCAGACGCTGTCACTCATCGACTGCCTGGGCTGCAACGTCCTCTGCCAGGAGCAGCAACGACTCCTGCAGCAGCAGCCGCAACCACAGCCCGCTGCGTTGCTGTATGCCAACGGCTACTACTATGCACCCATCATCCCCACCAGCTGCTATCCGTGCACGTGCAGCTCGTGGATGGCGTGCTCATCGTGATGCGCGCCCCCCGGCCCTCGTCTGCTCTGCACGTAGACCCATTCCGTACGACGCGCCCGCGCGATCTCACTGTGCCAAACGTATGCCGTGCAGCCTGAGACACAAACCCTACTGTGTGTGTTCTGATGACGATGTTGTACCGCTGCAACGAATACACGGACTACGCATACGTGCTACAACGTTCCGTAGCGCACTGTTTTATTATTACTAATGTTTCCAATTATTCATGACTAGGCGATTAAATAAGTCAAATAAAAAGTTATAAAACGCCAAACGGCCATAAATTTAAACGTAATTTATATAGATTGATGATTAAAAAAGTTTTTTGGGATTTTAATTGTACTACATATTTAGTTTTGTTTTTTTTTTAATATGAATTATTCATTTACTTGTACTTGTATGAGTATGTGATTGTTTGAACAAAGTGAAGCCGATGATTGCTGGCTGCCTGTGCGCGAGATCTCACTCACTGATCGCGATGCGGCTGCACCGTACTTGTTTTGAAGCAGCTGATCGCGTGCCAAGTCCAAGTCGCAGCATTCTACTGCTACGTCTCAGGCTGCACAAATATGTTTTTAATAATTGTATGTTATTGCAGTGTTTCATTTTACATATGTAATTCCAAACACGCGGTGAATCTATTAAATATGACTTGCAGTTGCAATAAGTATTATGTCGAAGAGATGAATGAATCAACGTAAGGCTCGTTATTTCCAATCCAATAAGTGGATGATGATGATATATAATTATAATATACATAATATGTGTACAGATCGTTACAGAATTCGTTGTTTATATATAATAAATACATATATTGAGTTGCATTAAGGAATATGGGTATGAAAGTCTGAAATACATTTGTTCGGATATTATTCGTACAGCCCGCTGTCCTCACAATATCACGCGATGTCGATAACGATATCATCATCCTCTTATCACTTCACGGGGACGCGGGCTCCAAATCTTCTCAGGACTCTGCTTCAACCATCTCTCAATCAACTTATCTCTCTTACTGTCATTTCTTCAATTCAACCAAACCAACCAACCAATTTCACACCTGTTTCATTATGTACATTTCAACCTTTTAACTGATATAGATAAGGAATAATTTGTAATTAAGAGTAAAAAATCAAAAAATGTCTATTTTGAATGATGAAGTTATTATTAATGGGCAGTCCATATGATTTATTTTTGTCTTACATGCCCGTGATAAATACAAGAAAACGTGTTAAAAAAACCAAATAAAATATGAATAAAAAGTGTATAAATATGGTGATAAAATCTTGTCTTTTCTTTCATTTCCCTGTGAACATTCTCCATTCAGCAGCTGCTGATGAATTCCATTGATGGCTGACTACTGTTACTTTGTCTCGAAGGTAAGTTCGCTGCCGCTGTTCTGAGTCTAGACCGCCGAGAGACTGTGTCACTAAGTGTGCCAGTCCGGTGCGGTAATCGCTTTTTGTGCCGTCGGCAATCCGTTAACCTACATTATCATTTTATATCAAATGCACTTTTACTCTCGGACTGAAAGGACGTCCTTGCGCTGGCCTGAATAGATTCATCCTTGTCAAAAATTTTCTGCATTACGATATTTATTGTGCAAAAATAATTATTGGTAATTCGAGCGCAACACAAAAGGTTAACTTCACTTTAACATTTCAGGACAAGAGATGGGTTTTAAAATTCATTATTCAATTAGCTTCAGTTTTAATGTTGCTGCATTTTTTTTCTGACTTTGTGTGTCGTCATAAAAGTAGATTATATATTTTATTTACATTCATCTTCATATATTTAATTACTTTTCTGGGATTTCCGCAAAGTAAATAGATTTTCGTGTTATTACTTCTTTGAAGCAAATCGCAATATTAAAAGAAAATAATATTACATTTTGTGGGTTTTCTCCTAGGAAATATACGAAAAAAAGAAAAGGTAATTATTCTGAAAATTGCCACATGCAGATTATTTTGTTAAGTTTAAAAATAATATTTAAATTTTAGTGAACATTGTTGCAATAGTTATTTTTATATTATTCCAAATCGGTCACAATATTTTTTTCTTCAAATGTATTAAATTAGTTATTTTTAAATTAAAATTGACTTAGCATATATTTTTTCTAAATTTTTTTCTTTAATAGGGTGGCTAGCTCAGTGGTATGAAGTCGGCCTGTGGATTCTGAGAATCCTGGTTCGATTCACACAGGCGACAAATAATTTCATAATTTCAAAAAGCTATCCCTGTGGCTCCTCCACCACTAACATCTTTGGGGCCCGTGATTTGACGACTGGTAACCGCACTTAACGCGCAAATTATATCACTTACCGAGATCTGCTTCGGCAGAGTGCCACACCCAGTAATGGGTAGAAGGCGTGATGATATATATATATATATATATATATATATATATATATATATATATATATATATATATATATATATATATATATATATATATATATATATATATTATATATTTTCTTTAAAATTGTTTTTTAAAATAAAAAGTAGATAATAAAAACAAATATTTTTATATTAATATGTTGTTTAAAACTACTTCCAAATTTAGTACCATTTGCAGTAGTTTTTTAAATTTATTGATAAGATTAGTATGTTGACATTGATATTATAGTTATTTATATATGTAAATGATAATAAATTAACTAGATAAGTAAAACATTTTTATTTTCTAATTTTGTTTTAAAATTATTCAAAAAATCTAGTGACATTTGCATATTTTGTAATAATATTTAAAATTCATAAGTTGGTATTAATTAACAATTAATTACCAACCATTTTGTAGCGAGCTCAAGTGACAGCTAAGTTTCTTTTTGGTTATGAGTGATTAAGATAACGCAAATGATATTAATTTAAGTGAATAATATTAGTGATAGTATTAGTAACATATGAACTAATCCATAAACATAAAACAAGTGACAGTGAGTGTTAAGCAACAACCTATAACCATGACAACAGGCTATTGACTTCTCGCCATTCCACCATTCGGATATCAACCTGAACCGGGCCTAGACGAGGTAGGATAGTTTTTTTTATTACGCATTGACTGAAAGGGCACGCAAGCCTTGGCCTCGTTTAACACCTTTGAGAGTAGAGTTGTTCGATGTTCTTTATGCGTGGAAAGCATGTTACCTGTATTTATTACAATTTAAACACTTGTTCGATGTACTTTGTATTGTTAGTACAAATGCAATAGAGATTCTGCTTGTAGTTTTATTTGCAATGTACGATGGTATCTCTTTGAATGGATAAAGTTAAATTAGAAATATGATTTGCTGTTAATATAGATACATACGAAACTAATTAATGTTTTTTGTATAACCTATAAAATGTTACAAAGCTTGAATCTCGTATTTCTACATTGCGATTTAATTACAGAGTGAAACTAAAATATGATTAGATCATCTTGAATACAATAAATTAGTCAATTTGTATTCATCAGTGACCTGGTTAAAATCTAATTGCATTTCATATAAATTAGTAATTTCATTTTGAAATTAATATACGTACTATTATTTGATCTATACTGGGAAGAGTTCATCCGCGCTTTTGTGACTGGAACGTCATCAATTTACGAACTAATAATTAACAGACATGTTTATCTATTTTTGTCACATACATGCTTGTTTATTCATTATTTCATGTTATTTCTATCTTATATGTTCATCTCTTTTCCACTATTCGAAAAGAAAAAGATAGATGCTCATGTCAAGGACGGAAATGTCAATCATCGAACTGTCATTTCAAAATAAATTTTAGGTTATGTTTTAAATGAAACTGCGGTATCATAATAAATTTCTAAATAAAATGGAAAATTCTTAAATAATAATAAAACGTTAATCAGATAGAAATACAATCGTAAACCACAAAATAAACATAACCTCAAATGTGAACAAAAATGGACTTACAAACACGTGCCGAATGCGAGGGAAATAGTCACCTGAGGTTTTAAATGCAGTTGAGTCCTCTGGTATATACCCTATTTTTTACACTGCTAGCTGTACACTTTGACTAAATGATTAATTGATTTGACAAAATTTACAATGATAGCATTATACAAATTTTAATGTAACTTAGGCAACATACTCGTAAAAAAGTGAAATATTTTGTGATTTATCAACAGTAATTTAATCCCGCTGGGCACAGCAGAGCGCTTTTTTTGGATCACTTTTGTGCACGCTCATAGGCAGTGGCGTACCTAGAACTTTTGCCGCCCAGGGCGGTCTTCAATTTGCCGCCAGTTTTAAGTCAATCAAATGGTGGATTTTATAAATTAAAAAAATAAATATAAAATAAATATAGCATCACAACTTTTACCCATTACTGGGTGTGGCACTCTGCCGAAGCAGATTTCGGTAAGTGATATATTTATCTACGTGAAGTGCGGTTACCAGGCGTCAAATCACGGCCTCCAAAGATTTTAGTGGTGGGAGAGCCACAGAGGTAATTTTAATTTGGTGAAAATTGTTTGTCAGCTGTGGGACTCGAACTGGGATCCTCAGGATCGACAGGACAACTCGAAACCACTGAATCATTACCCCATTAAATTAATAAACATAAATAAATAATTGTATTTGAGACAAACTATAGGTGGGGAATTTTTTTACCATTGGATGGCATATTTAAATTAAGCAGTAATAAAGGAATTTTTCGAGCTAATATTTTCAACCCTACATTGACTTAACGACGAAGAAAAATATTCGAAATCATATAGTAATTCATAATTCGTAGAAATCGAATAGTAAACTTGTGAAGTGAACAAGTGGTTTTGTACAACTAAAACTAAATATAAACTAGATACGCCACTGCTCGTAGGGCATAATAGTATAGGAAATTATGGAGAATTTTTTATATATATATTCCTTAAAATATATATTAATATAATAATATAAAAAATATATCATCACGCCTTCTACCCATTACTGGGTGTGGCACTCTGCTGAAGCAGATTTCGGTAAGTGATATATTCTGCGCGTGAAGTGCGGTTACCAGTCGTCAAATCACGGCCCCCAAACATGTTAGTGGTGGAGGAGCCACAGGGATAGCTTTTTCAAATTATGAAAATTTGTCGCCTGTGGGAATCGAACCAGGAACCTCAGGATCCACAGGCCGACTTCATACTACTGAGCTAGCCATCCCATATATTAATGTATAGAAAAAAATTGCTATTTAATAAATGGTTTTGATTTAAATATAGATAATTATTTAACAGCTCTTTTTTATCCTCAATAAACCAGAAAGACCCCTTAATTGTTCTCCAATACAATTTTTAGGAACAAAAAAGGATTACAAAAATGTTATACATATCATTAAACTAAAAGAATCTGTTAATTGGTACGCTTGGCCACCAAGCGATTTAATTTTCTCTAATCGAATCGTTCTGTTCGTTCAGCATGTGTACGTATTTTTATATGTTGTTTACGGTCACACGACCTCGACAAACACGAACATATCTTTATTTTCCGATCAAATGTTAACGCCCTATTACATTATTACGACATACATTGTAGTCGTATCGTTCTTATTTTGTTTCCTTTGATTCTCAACAACGCACTAATAGCTTATTCAGTTCAATCAAATCTGTTTGAATTATTTCTCTTGATAAACTCCCAGTGATGAAATTGAAATTAATTTATCTGTCAATATTTGTAATTTCTTGTTTTAAAAATATTTAGAAAATGTCAAGTTCAATCGATTGAAAGAACATTTTATCTGCGTAAATAGAAAATAAAATTTCCGATATTTTTTTCCGTGAAAATAAATGAAACTTAAAACCTTTTAACAACATTTATGTAAGAAGTTTGTTTACATTCTTCGTTTTCTTTTCACTGCAAAAATATTTACTTTGTTACAAAAAAAACTAAAATATGCTTACATTGTTTTGACGACGAATTTTTATATAAGAGTATACTTCGAAATCATAAATCAATTTCTTTTTGTAGTACCAATTTAAATTAAATCTAACTACTAAACTATATTTAGAACTTATTACGTGTCATTTAGAATATAAAGGAGGGAGTAAAATGGGTTGAGTTCAGACATGAAAAAAAAAAAAATTGGGTTACTTACTGGAAGACTTCAAAATATTCAATTTTTTTAATGTGGTTCTATATAATTTAAGGCTCAAGAAATCGATTTCCGCAGAGCGTACCTTCATAGCTCTTTTAGTTTTTAAAAGACAGCGATTTTTTATGTTTTTTAAATTGCAACTTTGAGACGCTATATCTCGAAAACTAAAAGAGATATCGAAATGCGGTTTCAAGCAGTTTATTTATGCATGATTTAATATAATTACAAAATTTAAGCATTTGAAATTTTTCGAATTTTTCTCAATTTTTCCTAGGCTATATCTCAAAAATGGTTTAATATAATGAAAATCTGTGAACACCAATGAGTTCCTCGCATGAAAATACATGGGTATGTAAATTTTCACGGAAAAAATCGCTCGGATAAATATTTTATTACAAAAAAATGAAAAATAACCAAAAATTGTAAAAATCTTAGGGTAAACCCCTTTTAAAGTTACTATTTTTAGCCAATTTTCGTTTTTATGTTATAAAAATGTATGTGTGAGCATTTTCTCCTTACTTATGTATTTTTATGCCAGGAATTTGCTGGTGTTTACAAATTTTCATTATCTAGCCAAAGGAAAATTTTGAAAAATAACCGAAATTTTTTAATAACTTCCAAAATATACTATTATATTAACTAAAGCACGAGAAATATGTTAGTTCAAACATTTCGATATCCCTTTTAGTTTTCGAGATATAGCGTCTCAAAACTGCAATTTTAAAAACATGAAAAATCGCTGTTACTTTAAATCTAAAAAAGATATGAAGTTAGCATTCTATTATCGTATCTTAAACTACATAGAAACATATTAAAAAAAATGAACCATTTCAACTGAAATTTTCGATAAATTACGTTTCCTACGATTACTATGAAAAGATTACATTTATGCTTCCAGTTGTCAACATAAAGTTGATGGTTACTAAAGAACAAGCAAATAAAATTTTTATCGTGTGCTTAATAAGACAAATTTTCTCTCATTTTTGACTAAAATATGATAATTAAGTACAGGGTGATCAAAAGGAATTGTTATAGTTGGCAATACAATGAAAGATCTTTTTATTCCACAGTTGGTACAACATCAGATAAAGGCGAACATGCTATTTGACATTTCTAATAAATACAAATAGGTTATGTCAGGAGTCTGACAGCTATTAGAATTTTGACTTTTTTAAGTAATAGAAATACTTTAGAAATAAATGTACTCAAATTTAAATTTTAAATGTCACTGTCAACAACAGGAAATGATATTATGTATCAGGCTTACCAATTTCAAGTAGTTTTTTTTATTGCCAACTGTAACAATCCCTTTTGATCACTCTGTAGAAACGATATACATATTTTAATATTAAACTAAACCTTTGATATAAAGACTGATAAGATTTGTATAAAAAATATTGTGCTTAATATTAAATATTAATTAAAAAATTGTCCCTTCACTTTCAAAGAGAATAGAAGATTATAATGAATATATTCATCAGGTGTAAATAAACGATGATCTGTCATTTTTACTTTCCCTTTCATTTTATTTAGATTCAATAATCGAATCTTCGAAACCGCAGTGAATGTTATGTAGATTAGCTAATTCATCTACCAGTTTTTATCTCCATGAAATAATCTTATGATTATGTTAAATATTATAGTAACAATTGTTTTTGAATGTAGTTATCCTATCGGAGACTTTCACCATCTCTGAGATAATCTCTAACTCTTCCGTGTTAGTGTTTATATGTAAAGTGAGACATAACATAACCTAACTTATCGTGAAATTGCAAACTCGAAGAACCACAAAGTCGTGCTGCTGGTGTGGTTTTTTGTTCGGGAAGTTGAAATTGCTGTAAATAGACAATTAATAGCTGAAGCAAATCTCGGTACTTTCATTAGTTAGCTGGGAGAGATAATTATGTTTTTATGATGACAAATAGCCGTCTTATTATGAAGCTATGAATTTATAAATATTTTAGTTTTTTACTTGCATTGCTGTAATGATTTTGTGCGCAGGAGGCAGGCATTTAAAATTAGTTAATTGTTGTGTTTTTTAATTTGATGTTTCAGTTCTGATTTCAGTGATTTTAAGAATAAATTTTATTTAGTTTCAGTCACAAATGCAAATCAGTCTGTGGATTCAAAGAACCCTGGTTCGATCCCCAGAGTCGATAAAACATTTTCACCCATCAAAAAAATTATTATTATTATTTATGGGGTGGCTAGCTCAGTGGTATGAAGTCGGCCTGTGGATCCTGAGAACCCTGGTTCGATTCCCACAGGCGACAAACAATTTTCATAATTTCAAAAAAGCTGCCCCTGTGGCTCCTCCACCACTAACATCTTTGGGGGCCGTGATTTGACGACTGGTAACCGCACTTCATGCGCAAAATATATCTCTTACCGAGATCTGCTTCGGCAGAGTGCCACACCCAGGAATGGGTAGAAGGCATGATGATATATTTATTTATTTTATTTTTAAAACATTACCTCTGTGGCTCCCTCACCACTAACATCTTTGGGGGCCGTGATTTGACGGCTGGTAACCGCACTTCACGCGCATAAATATATCACTTACCGAGATCTGCTTCGGTAGAGTGCCACACCCAGTAATGGGTAAAAGGCGTGATGATATATTTATTTATATTTTTATTTGTATTTATTTTATATTTTCTACTAAATTATTTTGACATGTAGCAAATAAAGATAAAAAGTTAAATAATTTGTTATCCAACTCTGCTCCAGTTTTTAAGATTCCGCTGTTTCATTTTACTTTTTAATCTTTTGAATTCATCTCGCTTTAATTGAAAGGGAGTGAAAGTCAAAAAAAAATTAAAGCAAAAATGGAATTCACGATCACTCCTTAAATGAAAATATTATTTCCTTATTAATTACATCAAGTAGGTAGGTAATATTAAACCGTTATCGTATCAATAGAAACAAAACAAAATCTACATCTATCTAAGATGATTGTAATTTCCGGTGCAATTTCCTTATTAATGTTTCTAGGTAATTCTTAATATTCTTATTATTTCCGACATTCGAAAAATAATATTTAGACAATAAAGATTTTGAAACATTCAATAAAAAAAATAAATATTGTAGAAATCAATAGTAACTTGCCCACAAGAAAATTCTCAAATATGTTATGGATGAGTGCATCAGTCAACTATTACTTACGTACCTAATTCAGGTATGAGAAATTCAATGTCGTTGACCGTGCTTTCATATCTCTTTTAATTGCATTTTTAATTATTTTCGAGTGACATAAAAAAATTGAAGTGGAGCGTTTTTGTCAAACGTCGATAATTCAATATCCGTGTGTAACAATGAAACTTATTTTATTTCATACTAAAGAAGTAAAAGCAAATCTAAGCATCGTGTCATATGAACACTGCTGTCTAATATTTGATTCGTTATTATCATTTTTCTTGTCAGATTAAATGATTATTTATCAAATGGTGACATTTTTTCAAATTGTAAAATTGATATATTATTGGTAGGTATTTTTAAAGTACATACATACATGAGGTAGCACAAGAGCTGGGCAGTATCTAGCTACTTTTGTAGCTTAGCTACTAGCTTAGCTGTATTTACCTTAGCTGTAGCTGTAGCGTAGCTAAATGTGAAAAAATATAGCTGTAGCTTGTAGCGAACGATTTTTTTTTCTATTAGCCTAAAAATATTGTTAGAACAACTGAAGCTACTTTTAAAGCTACTTTTTCTGGCCCAAAACTACTTTTTGTAGCTTAAAGCAACCACTGTTCATTAAGAAATAGCTATTTATTTTTGTTTTGTATTTGAATTGTATCTTCTTTATTGTTTTCTATAACTGTAGCATAACAAGTTATTATATAGTTTAAAATCTATTAACATATTTTATTTTTCACTTGTTCTTAACCTATCCTACTTTTGTATTAAATATTAGATGAACTAAACATTGACTGTTTAGGAGTCTTCTGTTAATGTGACTGTTAATTTATTCCGATATAAATGAAAATTGTAGCATCAAAAATAAACAGTACATTTGTCTATTTGCGATTTTTGATATTAATGTACATAATAATAAATTACCAGTCATTATAACAAAAGACTGATCAACTGATCATATGACAATGGCAAATTTAATTAAATCACAATAATTGTAAAAAGTAGCTTTAAAATTTAACAGCTACTTTTACGAAAACTTTTAGCTGTAGCTTAGCTATATTTTACAAAATGTAGCTTATAGCTGTAGCTCAGCTACTTTTTTAATGAATAGCTGTAGCTGTAGCTTAGCTACTTCTCTTAAGTACCTTGCCCAGCTCTGGGTAGCACGAACTCTAGAATCATTCATAAAATATTTACTCATCAGATTCATCAAATAATTAATCTTCTTCATAATTCCCTCCATACATGCTCATTTACTCATCACACTCGGAATCATTCAGGAGGCAACAAACCTTCAATTACACCCTTCCAATCATTCCTATATACGTAAATAACTTCTTTTCCGACGTATTTTTTTATATGCACAAGCATCTCAAATTACTCACGCTCAGTCCTTTAACAACGAATCTACAAATAATAGAAAGGAAGAGAGCGACAGCCCGCGCTTGTATTTGAAAGAAAATTCCACACACTTGCAGTTAGATACTCTGTTGTAAGAAAACAAACAAAAGATAAGAAAGGAAGAGAGAATCGATCTGCGGTTGTTTTTGAAAGTGAATCCCACACAATTACAGTTAGAGACTCCATATAAGGACTGAAAATGAAGCAAAAAAGATAAGAAAGGAAGAGAGTAATGCAATCCAAAGATAGGTGGCCAACGACTGACTGTTTCTCTTGGTTCGCGTTTTCAAGGGCAGTTAGTGTTCCAATACTATATTTCAGTGATTGTACCGCCAAGAGTTTAATCTAAAATTTAGTTTAAATAAATAAAAACAAATAGAATGTTTAACAGCAATGACAATTATTCCATAGTACGATATGACTATGCAGCTTCACTTTGCTTTATTTATTTTAGTTATTTACGCAACAAGACCTGAAAGAGCTACATTACTGGATGAACGAGCCGTAGGCGAGCTTTGGAAGCTTGCTACCCAGTACAAAACCTTTCAGGGTGCATTACGTACAATTTTTTTTGCAACCATCAATGATAAATTATTCATGAATTGATACCCGAATGGAAAATATTTGCGCAAAATAAACTGATCACCATGGATCATCCTCCGAGAGTAACGTGTCACTTCAGTCCTCGAAAAGGAAGAATAAAGTTGGTTATTTATACCCAGAAGTGCGAAAAATAAATAAAATAAAATATCATCACGCCTTCTACCCATTACTGGATGTGGCACTCAGCCGAAGCAGATCGCGGTATGTGATATATTTTTGCGCGTGAAGTGCCGTCAAATCACGGCCCCCAAAGATGTTAGTGGAGGGGGAGCCACAGGAGTAGTATTAATGTGATGAAAATGTTTGTCGCCAGTGTGAATCGAACCAAGGTTTTCAGGATCCACAGGCCGACACGATAACCACTGTGCCACCTAAATAATGTAAAGAATTCGTGAGAAAAGTGTTTTTTACATGCACTTTTCTTCCTTGTTGTATAATATACTATTATCCACTTGCAAACATTGATGTACCTTCCTGTTTATCCGATGACAAATTGTCAAAAGTAATATGTAATTTTTATACATGAGATGACTTATCTCATGGCGTGTGGCCCTTGTTGACGTACGCCGCTGTAGTGCAGCGCTGCACATTCACCGCGTGCAGCGAGCGGCCGTTGCTGTTGCACAACAATGCGGCCACCTGCTATTTCGACACCACTAATATTCAACTTTCGCCAATCGCCAATAGTGCTTTTTTCACATTTGAAAATCTTAAACCGACGAAACCGGGTCATTTTGTTTGATACTGCGTGACTGTAGGTGGTACCTGGTCCCCGCCTTCTTTAATTTTCTTTTTATTTATTGCCCGATCATGATAAACTGCATTATCTTTTATTTTTGTCTTTTACTGACTTTAATCGCTTATTGACTTGTTTAATTATTCTCTTTATTGATAGTGTGTTTTAATAAGCCAAGGTAATGTAGGAATGAAATTAAAGGACTTAGGCTTAAGTTGTAGTCATTTATTGAAGAATAGTTGACAACGTTTCGGTTACGGATGTAACCATCTTCAGGTCTAGGTATAAAATAAAACAAAATAAGATCATTGTTGGTCATACAATATGAACAATTAACTCACCAGAAAACTAGTTGGTAAAAATAACAACACAAAGAATTTAATTCTTTTATAAAATCTTAATCGAAGCATTGCAACTTAGATTCATGTATTTTGCCTCGTTTAACTTCTTATTAATTTTTTTCTTATTGCGCATTGCTGACTCCGAACTTCGAATTAAATTCTTTGTGTTGTTATTTTTACCAACTAGTTTTCTGGTGAGTTAATTGTTCATATTGTATGACCAACAATTATCTTATTTTGTTTTACTTTATACCTAGACCTGAAGATGGTTACATCCGTAACCGAAACGTTGTCAACTATTCTTCAATAAATGACTACAACTTAAGCCTAAGTCCTTTAATTTCATTCCTATTCTCTTTATTGTTTGCTTAAACTGTATATTTTCTAGATGCGAACATGCAAACAATTACAACTTATTTATCACATTACACATTCTATATACAAATATGTTTTTAAATTATTTTGCTGTAAAATATTTCAAATAAAAGTTGTAGAATAGTTATTTCTGTAGCTAGGGTATTATGAAAACGTTTATGCCCGAGAGGTATACACATCAAGTAATGCCCGTGGTGCATACAATATTTTATGTCTTAATAGTATTTTTTAATAAACTAAATAATAGATAATGAATTACCAGGCAACACTGAATAAAAGAAATTTTTATTTTTTGCAGTATTATCATAGTAACATCATTCTTATGCTGGGTTGCAAGAAAAAAATAAAGAGCTCTTTAGTTAAAGAACTGTTTATCTAGCAACAGTATCAATAGCGATTTTCTGAAATTTATTGAACCGTTAGTTACTAATGAACCGATAAAACTTTCATGCAACCCAGTATTAATGTTCTAGGACATCTTAATAGTTATTTATGTATCAAGGGTGAAAACAGCGCCGAGGGTTAATAACATGCTTAGGGTCAGAAATGCTAATTTCACCCGTGATACATACAATATTTTATGCACAACAAAATAACATTTAATTATATGTCCAAAAGATTAAAATATGTACATAGGTTATATGTCAAAATGACATTTTGCAGAATCACGTATTCGCAATAAAAAAAAAGTTGTCATTTTATTTGTGTATCCATAGGAATTATTTTTTATGGCCCCAGGGTAAAAAAGAAGTTTTGAAGCCCGCATTTTAGGGCTAAAACACTTTAATTTCGGCCCGGTTATGCTTAAAATCATGTAATGACCTAGGGTATTATGAACTAAATAATGTACCCTGTATCCATGGTATTAATGAACAATAGTGTACTAGGAAGTCATAAAATTTAATTTTTTCGTCGTTATTAAAATAAACTACCTACTTTTATCTCTTTGCAATCGGTCAAAACCGTTCATTGACCAGTTGTTAATTTATTACCAGCTGTTTAGTTTTTACGGATAAATTTCACTCAGTTCAAAGTAAAAATTTTTTTGCGTGCAACTTTTGTATTTGTTTTTGTGATTTCACGGAAACGACAGTTTTTGAACCCTTGGACATTTACAATGCAAAAATATTCAGTTGTTCAAAATTGTCGCTCGTTTCGATAAATACACAGACAAGGTGAATGTTCGTTACTCAAATATACGGGATGTTTAGTTTGATATTCCACGTAAAGCTTTGTTGATTTCCATGTTTTTTAATTACCTGTATTTCAAAAAAAGATCTCCGCACGAAAGAACAAATTTAATTTCAACTTTAATTTGTTACATTTTCGAATTATTTTATTTGTTTTGCAAAACAAGCTGCATAATGAGTAAAGAATGTTTATTATGAAGATAAATTTGAGACAATTATTTTATGCTTTTATAGTCGGTAGCGAAACTGTCTCCAGTTTATTATTTAATAAAATAAAACGATTTGAGTAATAAAAGCAAAATTAAAGTCGTTTAGTACGTAGGAAAATGCTTTCAAACAAAAGCAGTCTAGCAGAGAGCAAAAGTACAATCCCATTTTTAATAACGGGAAATTACTCCTCTCGTAATCTTACGCTTAGAGCATTAATTTATTTTTAAACCACGGAAGTGTTTTCGTAATAGAAGAATCATCGTATGTACCAATCAAATATCCGTTCTTTCTACATTCTAGAATGTGAAAGAAATCTTAAATTTTAAATGAATAACTGAGGTTGGGGATTGGTAGTAATTTACTTTTTAATATCTCATCTCTTAAATAAACAGTAATTTCGGACAGCATTAAAATTGGGTTGGTAAATAAATAAAAACATATAAATGTATCACGCCTTTTGCCCATTCATTGTGGCACTCTGCTGTAGTAGATCACAGTAAGGGATATATTTATGCGCGTTTAGTGCGGTTACCGGTCGTCAAACCACGGCCTTCAAAGATGTTAATGGAGATAATTTAAATGTGGTGAAAATTGTTTGTCGGCTGTAGGAATCGAACCCGGGTTCTCAAATCCACTGAGCCAGCTACCCCATAAGGCTCCCAAAGATGTTAGTGGTAGAAGAACCCCATAAGGAATGATAAAAAGTATATGTAAAATAAATATGTCATCACGCCTTCAACCCATTACGGCACTCTGCCGTAGTAGAACGCGCAAGAAATTTTAAATACGAGACCGAAGGTCTCGTGTTTAATATTCTTAAGTGTTTTATATACCAATAAAACACAAGTGTAATTCAAAATTTTATCCACAACTCGTAATTATAGGTATCGAAGAAGATTGGTCGTAATGTTTAACGTTGATTCAGTTATATATAGTTTCTCAAAATACGGTAGATCATGAAGTGGTTGCTAAGTAACAAGTTGTTTACAGTGTTTTATGGTATATAAAACACTAGTGTTTTATGAGCTACATAATTCAACTGAAATAAGTGTAATAATGTCTTTATTATATATGAGTTGTGGATAAAATAAATAAATAAATCATCACGCCTTCAACCCATTACTGGATATGGCACTTTGCCGTAGCAGATCTCAGTAAGTGATGTTACCAACCGTCAAATCACGGCCCTCAAAGATAGCTTTAATGTAGTGAAAATTGTTTGTCGACTGTGGGAATTTAAATCCACAGTCCGACTCGATACCACTGAGCCATCTATCCCACAGGGGATGATAAGGGTAGAATAATACTATATTGTTTACTTCATCTTATTTGTAGGAAGGATGTATTTAAATTGTTCGTGAGAAATAAATTTCCGGATGTAAAAGTGTACAAAAACTAACTACCGTAATTATAAACACTTACAAAGTTAACATTTAATTAATATTAACATACTCGTATACGAGTATAATTATTTGTCAATCTGGAAAAGACGTACTTTTTAGTTTCAAGTTTCTTTTACTGTTTTTATTTAATTAATTCACATTTACCTCGAATTAAGAATTATGTTAAATTTCACAAAAAACAAAATTAGTTGACCATTTAATTTATAATTACCTTCAAAGTTATTCCCCTGATTTCAGTTTGCTTTTACGGTTTTGTGCGCACATTTTAGTAAAATAAGGTAGTTTGTTATTAAATTCCCAAATGGGTAATAACAGTGAGTCATCAAAGACGATTTTATGAAACGAAACTAACATTTAGGTATAACATTTAGGTATAAAATTTTATCATTTTCTTTTCATTGTTATAATATGGAAGAAACAACACTCTTTTGCCTTTTTCTTCATATAATAATAATAAACTGTTTATTTTGTAACGTGGAAACGTAGTCAAGTTTGTTTTTCACTTAACCATGGACGTCTGCAGATTTTTTTTCAAGGTGGGTCGAAATAGGTAAATTATATACTATTAGATAAAAAACTAAACTACAGATATCAAAGAGGAATCTATTGGCTCATTGGAACCCCCCTGCGGGCGCCCTTGCATTTAACCACTATAGTAGGTATAAAAGAATACAAAACATAATTAGAAGAAACATAGGATAAAACAGTAAAAATTAATAAGTGACAACTTCATTAATTTTGTAACATTTTAAAAAGTGCGGCTAACAGTAATGATAATTTAATATAACTATTAAGGGCGTAGGAATCGCTGTGTCACCTTTATCGATACAGGGCCTCAGCTAATGACGCTCCATCAGTCAACCGGATGTGATTAACATGGGAAATCAGTTTTTTGCAAATCATACCTGTCCTACAAACAAATAATGATGTGAAATTGTCAATTTTAATATTCGACAATCATTAAATGGCTAGCACACTGGTATGAAGTCGGCCTGTGGATCCTGAGGTCCCTGGTTCGATTCCCACAGGCGACAAATTTTCATAATTTGAAAAAAGCTATCCCTATCCACCACTAACATGTTTGGGGGCCGTGATTTGACGACTGGTAACCGCACTTCACGCGCAAAATATATCACTTACCGAGATCTGCTTTAGCAGAGTGCCACGCCCAGTAATGGGTAGAAGGCGTGATGATATATTTTTATTTTTATTATATTAAATAAAAAACGGATATTCAATCAAACTTTTCGTCCTGGGTGGCTATGGTCTGTGAAACGCATGACTGTACTTCATATAATTTAATCTTAAATATCATAATTTATTTGACTTAAAAAAGTTAAATATACTCGTAAATTTATTTTTGAACTATTTTATTGTAAAATATCTACTCGTATTGAAACGTCAACATCTACATATATAAAAATTAATGTTTGTTTGTTTGTTTGTTTGTTTGTCCCGTATGCGTTCCTATATCATTCATCCGATTGCGATGAAATTTTGCGAAGTTGTGCGCACGCCCGCGAAGGTTTCTGACTTAGCACAAGTCCAATTCGCCATGTTGAAACATAATGGCCGCTAGCTATCTTGAAAAGTACTGCACTGATTCGATTCAAATTTGGTATAGGCTTAGACGAGAACCAATCTTAACATATAGGCATAATAAAGCTTCAGTCCTATGCCATTCGAATTCAGACGTTTGCAGTTTCCAGTAGGACTCGCATTTGCAATGACCATCAACAAAGCACAGGGACAATCGCTACAAGTGTGTGGAATAAATTTGGAAAATCCATGCTTCTTACATGGACAGCTGTATGTGGCATGCTCACGCGTTGGAAAACCTTCTGATTGATTCGTGTACGTCCCAAAGAGAAAAACAAACAATATTGTGTTTCCAAAAGCACTTCCATAAACAGAATTAAACACAAACACTTTCTTTCTTTGAGTTGCAATGCAACGCGTGCCGGGTACTCGCATTAAATTGTAGACCACGCGAACGAAGTCGCGGGTAATAGCTAGTATTAACATAAAAAATCAAGTATTCACAATAAACGAAAATTGTCATTGTGCTAATGTATCCTAGGGCCAAAACCAAATGTTTAAGCCATCATCATCATGTCATATTGAATTCCATTGCATTATAAATGCTGCCATAAATTTTAACAGTAAATGACAATAGCTATATTTTTTGGTGACTTCAGTCTACCTTTATAACGTTTCTACAGGGTGATCAAAAGGGATTGTTACAGTTGGCGATAAAAAAAACTACTTGAAATTGGTAAGCCTGATACATAAATTCATTTCCTGTTTTTGACAGTGACATTTATAATTTAAATTTGAGTACATTTATTATTACATTTATTTCTAAAGTATTTCTATTACTTAACAGGCAGGCAGATTCACAAAGCGGATTAGCGCTAACACCATTTTTTATTTCGTTTTTAACTCTCTTTTCAATGCATGAAACAAGTTTATTTTAAGTCGAGTAAAAAATAGTGTTAATTAGTATCAAATTTCATTCATTTCTTGAACCTGGCTTAATTTGAAACAGAGTTATAGATAATATTAAAAATGGTATTAGTGCTAATCCGTTTTATGAATCTGCCTGTAAAAGGTCAAAATTCTATTAGCTGTCAGTCTCCTGACATAACCTATTTGTATTTATTACAATGGCAAATAGTATTTCCGCCTTTACCTGGCGTTGTGCCAACTGTGGAATAAAAAGATCTCTGAAATAGTATTGCCAACTATAACAATCCCTTTTGATCATCCTGTAGTATAGATGATGACATATACTAAAATAATGATTTTATCTCTTTCCGCGTAATTTTCTCGAGTGCGCCTATGTCCATGTGCAGCACCATCCTCTTCCGCATAGCCGTTGCCTTTATAAAACTAAAAATGACTTTCTCATTTGATTAGAGTCCATCGCATCTCGGCTACAGCTCTGACTCAGAGCTGAAGCTGCTGATTTAATAGCGCTAGCAGCGGCAGCAGACTCTAGTTTTCCTCTATTGATTAATATCTTCGTGGCGTAATACCACACTCTACCTACCTATCATTGAAAGCGTCTCTTCTTTCTTCTTTTGCTGATGTTTGTGCCCAGTGCCGTAACTAGGCTGAAGAAACATACAAGAAGTTTTTATGTATCAAAATATTTTATAGTATTTTCTAACCTTGAACATTTCTTAAATGTTATGCTGCTAAACGTTTCTGAATTATTTTAGAGAAAAATGCTTCATAAAAGTAGTAGAGAATTTCGTACTAGGTAACAAAGTATTTTACCGACGATTTTATATAAACACTGGATTGCTAATTTGTTTCAAGTGATCAAAAGGAATTGTATTAGTTGGCAATACAATTCCGGAGATCTTTTTATTCTACACTTGGCACAACGCCAGGTAAAGGCGGAAATGCTATATGACATTTCTAATAAATACAAATAGGTTAAGTCAGGAGTCTGACAGCTAATTTTGACTTTTAAAATAATAGAAATACTTTAGAAATAAATGTAATAATAACTGTATTCAAATTTAAATTTAAATTTTAAAATGTCGCTGTCAACAACAGGAAACGAATTTATGTATCAGGCTTACCAATTTCAAGTATTTTTTTTATTGCCAACTGTAATGCCAATGGCACACTGGTCGAGGAGCATGAATGAGCGTCGAGGAACTCATTGATGAAACAGCAGAACGCAGCCTGACTGATAAAATAAACAAACACGAAAAAATAGCACAAAGCAAAACCAAAATGACAGCTCATGCTAACATGAAATGAGACACAATAATACGTGTGAAATGAGACACAATCGTTTCATCGAGGAATTCCTCGATGGAAATAGAGGCGCCTCTATTTTTCATCGATGACGGGTGCGTTCTGTTGTTTCATCGATGAATTCCTCGACGCTCATTTATGCTCCTCGACCAGTGTGCCATTGGCATAACAATACCTTTTGATCACTCTGTAGCATGCATTGACATCTGTGAAGCAAGTATGTTGACGGCAGCCATTTGCAGGACAGGCAAAAATAGCGCTATATTTAAATGTATCATAATCATTGATATTTTAAAAACATATTTAAATTTACTGAAAATATTAAATAAATATTTTAATAAAGAAAATACATTATGCGTTCTATTTAAAAGAATTTTGAGAAACAGCTTCTGATTTCGAATATTTATAATAAAAGTAACAGTTACAGTGATAGTTGTTCTTTCCATGCTGTAGTTGTCTCAAAAAATTAGTCATTCAGTTATTCTCCCATTATTATGCGATTGATTACATATTCACATGAAAATATTAATCAATTCTAAGACACCTATTTGAATAAATATATTTTCATGAATATTAGATAACATTATGTGGCTTTATTTAATAAGTTTCAAATGACATAGCAACCACTTCTTGCGGTCATATTCATGTTAAAATTATTAGAAATTTATAGTAATAATTCAACTTATGTTCCTGTATAAATTATAAAAAATGTAGGTTGAAACGCAGTACGTTAGATGAGAAATTATAGCGAAGTTGTATAGGACATATTTTATTTTATGCACAACCGGGCCGAAAAGCATGTATATTAGCCCTAAAAAGCGGTCTTAACACTTCGAAATTCATGTGTTTTGAATCATTCCTATGGATACATAAATAAAATGACAATTTTTGTTTATTGTGAATACTTGATTCTGCAAAATGTCATTTTGACATATAACCTATTTACATATTTTAATCTTTTGAATCTTTTAAATGTTATTTTGTTGTGCATAAAATATTGTATGTACCAGAGGTGAAATTTGCGTTTCTGGCCCGTGGTGTAATGACATGCTGCGGGCTGAAATTCATGTTTTGAATAATTCCTATGGATACATAAATAAAATGACAATTTTTGTTTATTGTAATATATATATATATATATATCATCACGCCTTCTACCCATTACTGGGTGTGGCACTCTGCCGAAGCAGATCTCGGTAAGTGATATATTTTGTGCGTGTAGTGCGGTTACCAGTCGGCAAATCTCGGCCCCCAAAGATGTTAGTGGTGGAGGAGCCACAGGGGTAGTATTGGAAATTATGAAAATTGTTTGTCGCCTGTGGGAATCGAACCAGGGTTCTCAGGATTCACAGGCCGACTTCATACCACTGAGCTAGCCATCCCATTATTATTATTATTATTATTGTGAATTTTACAAAATGTCAATGGATATACAAATAAAATGACAACGTTTTTTTATTGTGAATACGTGATTCTGCAAAATGTTATTTTGACATACAACCTATGTACATATTTTAATCTTTTGAACATATAATTAAATATTATTTTGTTGTGCATAAAATATTGTATGTACCACGAGTGAAATTAGTGTTTCTGGCCCAGAGCATGTTATTAGCCCCCGGCGTTTTGCGCTTCGTACTAATAATCATACCACTGGGTCAAAAATGCCTGTTTTCACCCTTGGTACATAATTAACTATTTCACGCCTCCGTCCAGAAACACTAGTTTAAATATAGTGTGATGTTTTGTATGTATGTATGTATGCATAATGAAAGATAAAACAGGACATTTATTGAAATTAATATTAATCGAATACTTGCTTGCCAGTGATGTCGTTGACTAGAAGACATGACATTATCATGAAGAATTGAGTACATAATGTAGAGAATTTATCAATTTTGGATTTTTCGTTAAAATACCTATGGTTTTCGTGTAAGTTAGAAGTTTTTCACAATCTAAACAAATGTCGTACAGAGTATGAAAATTTCCTAGTACGGTGCTGCAGCTCCTGCGTGCCTCTGCCGTCTGGTCAAGCGACCAACTCAGTTCAACTTCCGCATTTACTTTCTAGCACCTCTGACCCCGCCACGGTCAGCCGATGACCTCTTTGGGCTTTTCGCGAGACGAGCGAAGCGACGAGACGTGCCATACTGCACAGTAATTGTACTTGTACACTGCGCACGTAACAAGAAAGTGATGGGTGATCGGAAACGGATTGAATTTGAATAGTTGAGAAATGGTTGGTTTAGAAATGTGTTGAATAAATATAATTACTGTTAGATGTAAACAGGGATGGCGTTAAGAAATAAAAGTTAGCAAACGTACAATGACAACAAATATTAAAATGGATAATCTCTAATGAATTTGAGAACAAATAAAATTTCCGTAAGCTATACAATTTTAAAAACTAAATAAAGCCTATAATATCAAGGAATCGGTTTGATTCTCATGTGATAAAAAAAATAAATAAATATATCATCACGCGTTTCACCCATTACTGGGTGTGGTACTCTGTCAAAGCAGATCTTGGTAAGTGATATATTTTTGCCGTTAAATCACGGCCCCCAAAGATGTTAGTGGTGGGGGAGCCACAGGGGTAATTTTAAATTGATAAAAATGTTTTGTCGGCTGTGGGGATCGAACCAGGGTTCTTTGGATCCACAGGGCGACACGATAACCACTGTGCCATTACCCCATGATATTCAATATGACAATTTAAATTTTTCTGAAACCGGCAAGAAAGTGCCTACTTTCCTGACTACTTTTACTACAGAAAGTATATTTTTACCAAAACAGTCACGTAAAGTATGTATCCAAGGCTACAATAAAAATAACAGTCTGGTAAAGTACAAAACAGTCTTGTAAAGATTTTATCTGACTGTTTTCTATTTTACCTGACAGTTTTTTGTTGTTGTAACCTTGAATACGTAGTCTGCTGTCAATACAATTCATAGCAAAGAATTTAAACATTTGAAATGACTAATAAATTATTGATTGAATTAAATGGTTTCAGAAAAAATAGTTTACATAATATGTGAGGAAAGTGTTTTACTTGATTCAGTGGATTAAAATACTCGACCTGCGGCCTCGTATTTCAAACAACCGTTTGGTCAAGTAAAATATCACTTTTCTGACTTATTATGTAATATACTATTTTCTGCGACCATTACGATATCTGCTAATTGACTACATTATTAAAATGATTATTTTTTGACGTTTCTCAAAACCATTAAAATGCTTCATTGTATGTCACTTGTCTGCGTTTTAACCAATCCTGTCACTATTATACTGAGAAAAAAGCTCTTGTGATTATTCCCGGAAATAATCTCTGTAGGTGCTTTTGTTTGTGACAAATGATAGGTAGTTGTCAAATAATTATTTAAAACTGTCAACGCGTCAAGTAAATTGTGTGAAAAAAATTGATTTAGTTGCATTTTAGATACAGAAATACACCAATAAATTTTGGAAACAACTTCCAAGAATACATTAATAAGTAATTAATCGATCTGGACCCAGTTCAAAATCTTTTCAGTTAGATGAATCGACCTCAACAGCTTAGTCAAAAAATAATCTAATTAAATATAACTCAAGAGTTGGAGAAATTAGAAAATAATTCTGCAGTATATTTGTCAAACTTGTTACCATTTGGCAAGAGCCAGTCATGCCCTACGGGCTTACGTGACTATTGCCTGGCAACAAGTTTTCGAGAGATCTGTCAAATTATTTTCAATTTCTTCTAACTCTTGTTATATTATTACTGAGAATAATTTTCTGGATAGGTATGAATATTTTAATTGATTAACAAATAAATATTGCATAAAATAGTACATTTATAAATATTTACTTTATTTAAATGTAAATGAAATAATTTTTATAGTACTCATTAATTTATGTCATTACATATTTAATTTATGTTTCTTGATAATTGATGAAAACAACTGTATATGAGTATTTTACAATACGGTTATTCTCGATAATTTCCAAAAAAGTTATAGATTGTGTATGTTGATACAAATGAAAAGCGTTAGCTGATAGAAGAAATTGGCTAGGAATTATATGAAATGCAAATCAATAGAAACGTGATATATTTGCGTTCGGCAAACCAGTATTTATAGAGGTTTACATATTAAGTTTTAGTTAGCATTAGCGTGTAACAGCGCTTGTTCGCTTAGTGCTTATGTAATGTATGTTGATGTGGGACATTGACTCTATTAAATCAGATTGATTTGTCTCGCTATTCGCTTGCTGTTGCTGTGCATGACCGAGTTCGAGAACGCGGATCGCGGAGCGGGTCATTCGGTGAACTGCAAGATTACTACTTATATTTCACTAAACATAACCTATATCCTAAATTGTTGCTGTTAGATATTAATGGGGTAATCAAGTCGGCCTGAGGATCCTAAGAACCCTGGTTCGATCCCCACAGCCGATAAAACATTTTCACCAATTTAAAATTACCCCTGTGGCTCCTCCACCACTGATAACTTTGGGGGTAGTAATGGGTAACCGCTCTTCACGCGCATAAATATATCACTTACCAAGGCCTGTTTCGGCAGTGTGCCACACCCAGTAATGGATAAACGGCGTTTATTTTATTTATTTAGATATTAGGTTTATGAGAAAAACTGTAAGTAGAACGGGGCTCTAGTACCGGGCGCAATTCAATTTGGGGCGCAAAATAGTTTATGTACCAAGGATAAAAACAGGCATCAGGGTCAAAAACGCTAATTTCTCTCTTGGTACGTACAATATTTTATGCTCAAGAAAATAACATTTAATTATTAATATGTTCAAAAAATTTAAATGTGTACGTAGGTTATATGTCAAAATGACTTTGTAAAATCAAGTATTTACAATAAACAAAAATTGTCATTTTATTTATATATCCATAGGAATTATTTTTTTATGGCTCTGGGGCCAAAAAGAAGTGTTTAAGCCCGCTTTTTAGGGCTAAAATACATGTATTTCGGCCCAGTTGTGCATAAAATATATAATGCCATTTTTAAATTTTAATATTTCAGTTACTTTTGCACAAACCTGCTATTTTAAATTGTTGGTTCTAATTAGGGAATTCAATTACAAGAGGGATTTTACTACTCGGTTCTTCGGATAACTAGAAACTTATTACACGGATACCCGTTAAAAGAAAAAAAGTGTTTATCAGATTAAAAAGAAATACCTTTCTTAGGCGCTATTTAAAATGAAATTATTGTTTTAGATATATTTGAATAATTAAAATACATTTAAATCAAATATAATAAAATTAATAACAACAAAAGTTTATATTATATTAATATTTTCTTTTTTTTATGAGGTAATGGCTTAGTGGTATCAAGTCGGCCTGTGGATCCTAAGAACCCTGATTCGATCCCCACAGCCGACAAAACATTTTCACCAAATTAAAATTACCCCTGTGGCTCCCCCATCACTAACATCTTTGGAGGCCGTGATTTGATGGCTGGTAACCGCACTTCACGTGCATAAAAATATCACTTACCGAGATCTGCTTCGGCAGAGTGCCATTATCACTATGGGGTAGTTAGCTCAGTGGTATCGAGTCGGCCTGTGGATCCTAAGAACCCTGATTCGATCCCCACAGCCGACAAAACATTTTCACCAATTAAAAATTACCCCTGTGGCTCCCCTACCACTAACTTCTTTGGATGCCGTGATTTGACGGCTGGTAACCGCACTTCACACGCATAAATATATCACTTACCGAGATCTGCTTCGGCAGAGTACTACACCCAGGAATGAGTAGAAGGCGTGATGATATATATTTGATATATTTTCTTTAAAAAAAAAAAAGCTAAACCGACGATCCTTTTGCATTCATATTGAACGTCGGTAATAAATTGAATATTTAGGAAATCCAATTCTGATGAAATGTCTATGTAAACTTGTAAATGACTAATGCTGGGTTGCATGAAAGTTTTATCGGTTCATTAGCAACTAACGGTTCAATAAATTTCAGAAAATCGCTATTGATACTGTTGCTATATAAACAATTCTTTAACTAAAGAGCTCTTTATTTTTGCCCTGCAATCCAGCATAAAATGAATAAACTCTAATTAGTGAAAGTGTTATTGGTTCTTGAATTTATACCGTATAATTCAAAGAAAGTCATAGAACCTTTATCCGTTAGGACAACTTAGGTACGGGAAACAAATACACATTCTTAACGGAAAGACGACAAAAAAACCTTTTTGAGAAAAATCTCCGGTACGCAACACAAAGCAAAAATAGTACTCAAATATACCAGAAGTTTGTTTTTGTTAATGTTTTGTAACAGATTAAATTTCGTTTGAAACATATCCGGGTATTAATACCTGATTAAAAATTAATTATGAAAACATATTTTGGATTTTGTAGTATATTCCTTACCCAATTATCTCGTTAATTGGGGTACTATACCTCATGCTGGGGTGCGTCTGGATCCCTAAGAAAGTTTACTTCTTAACTTACCGTATCATCATGGACGTCCACAGACATTTTTCCAGGGGGGGCGAGTCAGAGAAAAACTCTCAGATATACATAAATTTCTAAAATATTTTTTTTTACATAACATAAATACAAATACACATAACAAATGGATAAAAAACTATTTAAATTTGTGAAATAAATTACTAGTCTTTGTCGTCTGGGTTTGAATTGAACAATTTTCGAATAACTATCCCATAAATTGACAACATTTCTTCAATAAATTCCGATTAAGCAGTTTTACAGTTTTTATTTTCTAATATTTTTAGGGCATAAAATATGAAATTGATTTTGCATGCTTTGTATCGGCACAAATTAGATCTGAAAATGACTAAAATTGTCTCAAAACTATCAATAGCTATGAAATTGACACAAAATTAAACAAATGTTTGTCGTTCAATCTGTCAAAACTGTCAGAATAAATTCCTTATTTATTATTTCATTTATTTTGACAAATAAAACGTCAAACATATGTTTAATTTTGTTTCAATTTCATGCCTATCGATAGTTTTGAAGCACTTTTCGTCATTTTCAAATCTAATTTGTGTCGTTACAAAGTATGCAAAATTAATTTTGTTTATTGGTTCAGATGCACTTTTATTTCAAGCTTTTTTGCTTCAAATATTTAAGGAAGCAGGAAATTGAAAAATTATAGTTTTACATGTTAAAGTCCTATTTTCGAGAGTCTTGGTCACCACCCTAGTTAATATCCAGGGGGGGGGCGCCCCCTTGCCTCCCCCTGCGGACGCCCATGCGTATCATTATAAGTTCTAACCTACATTATACAAGAAATAATTTAAATAATGTTTTTTAAAATTAGTTCGTTGTTCTACTTTGCAGAATAATTCAAATACTTTACATATTTTTATCACTTATCTTTTATTTCCCATAATTCTTGAATAAAATTAAAAATGCAAGCGACATAAATATTTTACTATCTCGTGTATCGTAAAAATAATTGAAAATTTAAATTGAAAGAATAATAATAATGTTAGGTATGGAAAATTTTAATTATTTTGCCAAAACATATGTATGTTATCTTTAACATATTATCAGAGTATTTGATAAAAGAATGACAGTAGGAAATAGGTTAGTTACCACAGTTAAAAATAATGTTACTGATAATACTATCGCGGTTTTGTATTGTTATATACTCGCATAATTTATTTTTATACCTACGCACACTGATTATTATATAATTTAAATAACACCGCTTTCTATAAATATAAATATATTCTACAAGAAATATGACTATGTTAAAAGTTATCTTTAACAGGTCATATTTTACAACATTTGTCAATAATAGTATATTACATAACAAGCATCGAAAGTGTAAGATAACGTGCGAGTGTACAAATTGAAAAACGAGGCACGCAGCGCCGAGTGATTTAAGTACTCGAGCATAGTTATTACACTTTCGAGCGAGGTAAGTACACTATTTTTCAGATGACCACAAAATATTTCTAAAAAAAGTTTACAAGACCAATGCTGTTAGATTTTGACAGCTGATGCTTTTTTCTAGGTAATCGTTGACGTTTGACGTTTGAGGTTAGGTATTGTGATACCAACTGTACTAACCGTAATGTCAAAATATTAAATAATGCTAAAATATTAGTAAATAAGTAATAATTAATTTAAAAAAATAAGATTTATCTGTGCAAATGTGTTAAAAATCTGTCAAAACTTCAATTTAAATAATAATACAAATTCTTTTCATTTATTTTATTATTTTCTTTCATCATAACGCCATCTGTTGTTTCAGTGGAACTTCACCTGACATGTTACAACTGTGCGTTATACTTACATATTACAGGCAGATTCGCAAAACGGATTAGCGCTAACACCGTTTCTATTATTATTTATAACTCTGTTTCAAATTAAAACAGATTAAAAAATAAACTAAATTTGATGCTATTTAACTTTCTTTTTAACTCAAGTTAAAATAAACTTGTTTCGTACATTGGAAAAAGAGTTAAAAATGAAATAAAAAATGGTGTTAACGCTATTCCGCTTTATGAATCTGCCTGTTATTGTGTTATTTTCAACTTGCCGTAGAAGTTTATGATGTTATGGTTACTTTCATAAGTGGTCGTCAGAAAAAATCATAGCCATATATTGTTGTAAAAAAGATTATAGATTAACTTTTTTGAAGTATTTATTATGTTATGTCAGTTCAAAACTGATAAATTTATTTTTGCTGTACCAAAACAATGCCATGTCATTTGTTTTGATAACTGAAAATTTCCAGATTTTTTCTAAAGACAGATTAAGCGACAATGATGATTTTATGATATAAGAATAGATTTGGAATGATAACATTGTCAAAAATGATTCAAAATATAAAAAATATATATTTATCACGTATTCTTCTTGACAATTGTTTTATTTTTTACATTTACTGTTATCGACTGAGATAAATATTAGTGATTTAGGGATTTCAGACAAATTGTTTTTAAACTACTAATAAATATAATTAGATATCTATCAGATTCTAAAGTGAAAAATAAGTCACTTGACCCCCGGCCACAAGTCCACTATCAGAGCTTCTGTTACTAATGAGGAACCAGCAATAATTTCTGTCAATTTTTTATAATGTATTCATCGTGAACAAGTAGTAAAACCAATTTTAGTCTGTAAATAACTTATCACACGACACCATCATAGAAATGGCTCACTTTAAGCGGGTCTGTCGCATATGTGTCAAACATTTTTATCACTTAATTATACCATAGTCCATAAGTTAGACAGAAATTCATATGTAAAAAATATATCAATAACTACTTTTAAATTCGGTGCATTTGTACCAGCGCCATTTATAGTTGCTATCCGGCCCTGAGTCTAATTTTCACGTTTTCGTGCTTATTATGACATGATCTATTTAAAAATAGTAACACTTCTGGAAAAAATGAGACAGCATTTTGTATCTTAGCTCCTAACTAGTATTCCAAAGTTATAAAAGCAAAATTAGTATATTACGTATCAAGCATCGAAAGTGTAAGATAACGTGCGAGTGTACAAATTGAAAAACGAGGCGCGCAGCGCCGAGTGATTTAAGTACACGAGCACAGTTATCACACTTTCGAGCGAGTATTGTACACTATTTTTCAGATGACTACAAAATATTTCTAAAAAAAGTTTACAAGAGCCATGTTGTTACACTTTGACAGCTAATGCGTTTTTGTAGATGAGTGTTAACGTTTGACGTTTGAGGTTACGTATTGTGCAACTGTACTAACCATAATGTCAAAATATTAAATAATACTAAACTATTAGTAAATAAGTAATTATTAATTTATGGGGTGCCGTGATTTGACGACTGGTAACCGCACTTCACGCGCAAAATATATCACTTACCGAGATCTGCTTCGGCAGAGTGCCACACCCAGTAATGTGTAGAAGGCGTGATGATATATTTATTATAAAAAATTCTAGGCTCAGGGTTCCTTGATAGACGTCATTTGCACGTACAATATTTATTTAATTTAATAGGGTGACTAGCTCAGTGGTATGAAGTCGGCCTGTGGATCCTGAGAACCCTGGTTCGATTCCCACAGGCGACAAACAATTTTCATAATTTCAAAAACTACCCCTGTGGTTCTTCCACCACTAACATCTTTGGGGGCCGTGATTTGACGAGTGGTAACCGCACTTCACGCGCAAAATATATCACTTACCGAGATCCGCTTCGGCAGAGGGCCACACCCAGTAATGGGTAGAAGGCGTGATGATATATTTATTTTATTTTATATTAATTTAAAAAAATAAGATTTATCTGTGCAAATATGTTGAAAAATCTGCCAAAACTTCAATCCAAATAATAATACAAATTCTCTACATTTATTTATTATTTTCTTTCATTGTAACGCCATCTGTTGTCAATCAGTGGAACTTCACCTGATATGTTAGATGTGTACGTTATGCTAACATATCAGTGTATGCTATGTTCAACTTTCCGTAGTAGTTTATAATGTTGTTATGGTTACTTTCGTACGTGGTCGTCTGAAATAATTATAAAATTTTAGGTTCACACACATAATTTTGTTTTGAAAATTACATATTTTGAAACGTACTTGAAAACTGTGACGTAGAGAATAGAATTATAATATTTATATTTATTATAAAGTTAAATTAAACAGTATTATATAATTATAGCTGGCTAAGTATGATTTTATGACGTTTTATATGGTCAATTATGCTATATTTATATTACAAACGTAAATAAAAAATAATAAAAAATATAATTTTGATTCGTAAACCGTCAACAAAATTTTCATATTTATATTTCTGTACTATTTATCAATGTTTAGAAGGAACATGATTTATTATTAACAACAAACAAAATTAATTTTCCTAGAACTGTAAAAGTTTCATTAATTCGTTTTAATTTATGGAGTATAATAAAGAGTTAATTAATTCAGCTGATATAAATATCAATATTTGTTATTGTCTATTGACGCAAACCAGATAAAAGATATTGGATCATGATTATTTTGATTACTATCTTTCATGACTTTGATGAGATCAGAATATTATTTAAATACACTTAAACTTCGACCGGTTACGCTAAATATTTATATTAATTTTTTTACGATTGATACATAAATAATTAAACAATACTTGTCTATTAAAAACCTCCCAAAAAAAACTGTTACCTAAAATATTTACATAACACTTTAAGCTTTTTTTGCTGTCATCAGAATGTGTAGTACAAAGAATGAATCTTGATCTCTTATCCTTGATAATAGTGATGCTAGAGTGAATTCAGGGAATAACCACAAGTGCTACTTTCAGGTTAGGTGTACTCATATTTATTTTTCAAAGAAATTTATAAACAAGCAACTTCGAACACGTGTTTTTAATTAATATTTAATTAATTTTATGGCTTTTGTTATTAAGTAACTTAGCAATTTAGCACATTGCAACAATGAAATTTATATTAAATGTATAATACCTTGCAGTAAATGCAGTTGTTTTATGACATCACAACATGGCTTGAGCGATTAAAGCGACGATTTGTGTTCCTTACAAAGATCCGGATATTAATTCCCCCGCGTACAAGTTCACTTTAATTAATAAATACATAATGTAGCTTATTATCTACTAACATTTATAGGTACAGTGATTTATCTAAGAACATTTGTAACTTGTATTTTTTTTATTGATGCTCTCATTATTTATTAATTCATGTTTAATTGCGCAGATTTTATGAAAAAGCAATAATTGTAAGAGAGCTAGGGTGCAAAATGAGGTCTCATTTATATCAGTGACAGAAATGGTTTTTTTAATAGATTATGTCATGATAAACATGAAAAAATGAAAATTAGATATGGGAACGGGTGGCAACTATAGATGGCGCCGATGTGAATGCGCCGATTTTATGAAAATTGAATAAAATAAGTGTTTTATACCTATTATGATTAGAATATCATGAATTATTAACAGGTTGTTGGTCTAGTTAATTTTCAAATACCATACCACCGTGTGGTATTGCCATTATAAATTGGGATTCTTAATTTTTCGTTAAAAACAAGGCTTTGCTTGGCTAATATATCCATTACTAAACGATAATAACTTTCTCCTTCTGATACAATATACATGGATAGTTTTAGAACATCATACTAGTTTTTCAAATGAAACTGCAAAATTTTAGAGGTACGCAAACCAAATATGTGCGATTCTGAGTGACGATCGCCATAAGCTCCGTGTATAAGAACTCAACTTTACAAGACGATGAATGTATTTCATATTTTAACAGGATGCGTATGACTATCCAATGTTTACGCGCACCAAATCTCATTCAGATCTGCAAAAATTTTTTCACGCTAGTACTATCTTAAACTGAAACAATTCTTTTTGATCACTTTGAAATATGATTACAGCAAAACAAGCTTTCCTTTAATATTAACAAATGTTCAAAATCCTAGATCTGGTCGTATTACCAATTTTAATTTGGAATGAATTTTGGTCAAAGTACTTGCAAAAGATATTGGTTTCTGACATATAATTCGTCGGCACCTCTGCAGTACATAATATTTTGAGAATTATTGATTCGGATTGATTGCAGAGTCTCTGCTAATAGCAGTATTTGATATTTAATCAACGGAACGAATTTCTGGTACATTACGTGTATCGCATGTAGAATTAACGTAAGCTTTATGAATCATTACACGTTTCATGGCAAGAGCACATAGGTCGTGCTTGTTCAAGCATAAAGATCACTCATTGTTGTAATAAAACGATTAATTCTCCAACAAAGCTCCAGACAAAGGACAATTAGAAATGTGTATAAATTTTCTAATTTAATTGGTATTATGAATTCCCGGTTTCGTAATTTACCAAATAAAAATACAAGGTCGTTAAATTATGAAGTATTCAGTTTTCATTCGATCCAGTTTATTTTATTCTGAACTTACGTGCAGCATCGCAAATTCGCAAATACGTTTCATTCTATTGTTTTAAAATTAAATTATTTTTAACCAGATACTGGGAAAATACAATCGGATTTTCCAGTTTCACAATTGTTTGTTGCGTATATTTTTCGTTATCACAATATTATTTTATAAATACCTGCTTTAAATGATAACTGAGTATTAACAATGCACGATATAATCTCCCCCCTATTCTATAATTCAATCATTAACTGTTAATGATCAATACGCTAATGACAATCGTAACTTTTTATGATTAATCTGTAGATTGCAACTATTTCATCATTATGTGAACAAAAGCATTTATTCTGTTACTTCTATTTTATTTTTATGCATTTTGCTCTTATTAAAAACTGCCAATATAAAATAAGGTTATTTTTAAACACATTCTTTTCGGAATTGTCAGAGAGCTGTCATTTTTTATGTATATTAAATGCATGAATATAATATAAAAATGTCAGGGTAAATTATGTTTGTCTCATGCTGGGTTGCAAGAAAGAAATAAACATGGGCATCCACAGACATTTTTTCTGAGGGGGGGGGGGGCGAATCGCAAAAAATTCAGATATACCAAAAAAAATATATTGAAACTGTTACGGATATTTTTCTTAATGAATAATCCTAATTTATATTTATATAACTAGGTAGATAATTAGGCCCGTAATCACATAACAACCCTACCCGCTGATTTATTTTATCATTATTACTTTCAGTTTGATTTTATAGTTTGAGGAGAAAGGTTGGCTTGACTAGTTTGTGCATTGTGCTATTTGTGTATATAGTGATTGAGAATCCAGTTATTCTACTGTGGTGAGTTATCCATGATTATTTATTGATGAGTTTGAACTATTGTTGGAGAATGAGATTGTTGAGAGATTGGATGTGAATATTGTGGTTGTATGGACGATGTGTGATCCTGTCCTATCCTATTATGATCCGCAGTCACCTGTGATCTGCTGCGGCGGGGAGACCAGCCGAGTTATGCGCATCCATCGAAGTACGACCTGCTAGCCTCGTACAACCGGTGCCCTTAGCCTGCCATCTATAGTGGTAAATTCAGGAGTTGCCCAACTTTCGCTTGCATCTTCGAGTGTTGATGATTGGTCGAGATCGTGGTTTCAGACTCGGCTTTTAACCCTTTCTCTACGGCCTGTAGATCCACTCTGATTAAGATGACAAGTTCGCACTGGCGAGTTTCTTGTCCGACCACGCGCCATATGTCCAGGTGGATAGTGTGCGTGGCGGAGCCCTCACGGCTGCAGATTGTCGGGTAGGACATTGTGGAGTGTTGGCCATCGATTCTGAGTATGTTTATTGAGACATCCTGATTGTGCGTTTATGTTGCTGATGTGTGTGAATGATCAATTGTCACTGAACCTAATTAAATATGATCATTGCTACTAAATGTTGATACTACATGGATTTCTCACTGAGTACGTTTTACTCATACTATTTCTTTCTTTACAGCCCATTGGTGGTAACCCTTACACGACCCAGCTAATGACATGATATTAGGATTATATAATTTATTGTATTATTCGTTGTTAAGAGTAAACGTGAGTAATTTGAGATTTTTTTATGCATTCGTTATGTACGTTGAAGAAAGAAAATGAATGGTAAGTGAAAAGGAATGATGTGATTGAAGGTTTGTTGTGTGATAATAATTTCGAGTGTAATAAATGAATGAGTTTATATGGAGTGATCTATGAAAGTGGTTGAAGTGAGGGTGGTATGTTTGAATGAAAATGTTTGACGATGACTGGTTGTTTGATGGGTGTGATGAGTGAATGTTTTATGAGTGATTTTAGGGTTCGTGCTACCCCATTTGTTGGGATAAAGCGTGATGATATGTATGTATGTATTATTTTAGCGCACACTCACACTGGTATGCATAGTCGTTCGCCCAGCAACGCGCTGAGGAACTGCCCATAAGCGATACACTTGGCGAAACGCTGGCGAACCGCTGGCGAACGACTATGAATACTAGTGTTATTCATTTCTAACTCTCCATCAAATCAACATCTTATAATAAAAGTTGTGAAATAAATTATTATTCTTTGTCATCAGGGGTTTGTATTAAAGAGGAAGGACAATCTTCGAATATCTCATCCATAAGTTGACACCACTTCTTCAATAAATTCTGATTTACCAGTTTGTTACTCAATCATTACGATAGAGAACATGTCGTTAGCTGGCCATAAGAATACTGTTGGAAATTTAGTTTCAACTTGGATTTATTATTTTTAAACTTATAATTTAATTTTTTGTTTTATTTATTTATACTTATTTAAATTGTATTTGGTTAGTTAATAACCAGAGGAGGCGAGCGCCCTTTCTTGGCCTCACCCTGCGGATGCCCATGGAAATAAAGAGCTCTTTAGTTAAAGAATTGTTTATTTAGCAACAGTAGGCGTATTCCAGTTGCCATTTGGATCAGATCTAACTTACATTTACTGAACCAAATCACTTATTTATTTCGCTGGATTACTCCGCTGACTTCGTTTCCAGTACTAGAATTGTCGCAATCCTAATATAAAACAATCTATCCTCTTCTGATAATTGTCTATAAATGATATAATTTTTCTGTGATTAATGCTGCTCCTTCTGCACTTCTCTATTCATGTATTTGTCAGGATAAAATCATAGACGAAGTACAGTGAATATGAACATCAGTTTTATTTAATAAAGATTTACAAAGATAATTACTTTCAACCTATCTCGTCTATCGCCGGATACACACTATCTTAAAAACTATTCACAAAGTCACATGCACCCTAAAACCAATCACACACGTCTCTTCATCCCTCACCTATTCCAACATGTTTCCACATTCGGCGTCACTCAGACGGACCCAGGCACACTTGACTTAATTTATTAGTTTAAAAACACAAACACAACCCCAAACATATCATTCTCACGGTACTTAATATTTTCTAAACCAAGGGCTACAAAATAGCTAACACTAGACGAAACATACATAATTTTAAAAATAATAGCCTAGCAATTAATAACGATACTTAACACAACACTGTCACTAGTTTCACTTTTTGTTTATAATACATTATTTACATGTGACAACCTGAAATATTACCACAGAATTACTGATTCTAATTTCATTTGAAGTAATTCACCCAAATAAGTATATCAGTTTGTTTAATTATATTCATTTAGTCATGTATCAAATTTATCTGAACTAATTTAAGTGAACGAAGTGGCAAATGGAATACAGCTAATACCAGTGGTGATTTTCTGAAACTTATTAAACCGTAAGTTGCTAATGAACTGATAAAACTTTCATGCAACCTAGCATTAGAATATCGAAAATGTGATCAATAATGACGAAAACAAATATATAATGTCAGTTGTCAATATTAAATAAATGTGTTGATTACCTATCTACAAATAAAAATTACTTAGTCAGGTGAACAACAAACAAACGAATGAATTTGCATTTGTTTTAAGCGCTGTGTGTGACATTAAATTGACCTTGAATCGAATTCACTTCCACCGCTGCGTGGAAAGTGATTAATGATGGTTTATTGTCATCATTTTGAAAATCAAATTTTGCATTTTTCAAAGTATGTCATTGTCAACGGATATATGAGATCATCTGTATCTGCAGCATCACTGATTTTCATGAAATTTTTACGACTTTGATCCATATTCTTTCCAAGGATTTTTTAGTTTACTGAATTGAAACCTATCAATGAGGATACTTTTTTCTACGGTTTTTTCTTGCTTTCATTATACCGTTAGACACGATTCAGTGGATATAAAATGGTTCATTGTCAAGGCTGAATTAAGTAACATTTGCTGTAATAATACTGTGATGCTTTTTATTGCTGTAATTGTCAAATTTTTCCGTAAATCACAGTTGTTTGTATGTGTTAAGCCTTGTTTCCACATCTTAACATAGTCTTAGTTTGAGTTTTTCGACATAACCTTGAGAGTTTGTCATATGTGAATACAGCTGAGCGTTTCCAGCTACTGTTTTAGTCTTAGTCTTCGACTTTGTCGCTGCGCATACACACAAAGTTTGCAGACTTCATACTTTCGACATATTCTTTCGTCGCTGTTCTGTAAGACAGAGTTAGCTGCGATAATGCTATCTCTTGTTATGCTGCAATATAGTCAATTCTATGTCGTATTTATCATGTCAGGGCGGCTCGTTTTCCAAATTTGGACTCGTGCGTTAACAGGCCGCATGAAGCGTGTTCTTTATACTATTTTTTCTATTGAGGTGATTTTATAATTCTGGTAGAATTTTAATACTGCAACTTGTCAAAAATATAAGTTGGTGTTTTTTATTATTTGTGTTGGTAGCATTTCTCATAACACAGACAATTTAAATATCATATTTTTTGACAATTAATTAATTTTTTTTTTCTGTATTGTGAATGTTTTGAATTTTATTTGATTCTATCATATTCTGTTAGTAATATTTCAACACCGACAATTTACAATTTTGAGGTTATATGTCCTTAATCTGTCAGATTTAAGAGCATTCATACCACTCCTACAAAATAAAAAGCGCCAAAAAACAGTGCGCTTATAGATCTCCTTAGCAACGTTTATAGAGCTACAGGGTGATCAAAAGGAATTGTTATAGTTGGCAATACAATTTCAGAGATCTTTTTATTCCACAGTTGGCACAACGTCAGATAAAGGCGGAAATGCTATTTGACATTTGTAATAAATACAAATAGGTTATGTCAGGAGTCTGACAGCTAATAGAATTTTGACTTTTTAAGTAATAGAAATACTTTAGAAATAAATGTACTCAAATTTAAACTTTAAATGTCACTGTCAACAACAGGAAATGAATTTATGTATCAGGCTTACCAATTTCAAGTAGTTTTTTTTTTATTGCCAACTGTAACAATTCCTTTTGATCACTCTGTATAAGAACACCGATATAGAAAAAATAATTTAGAAACGTTTCACATCGAAAAATATACGAAGCCAAATGTTTTAAAAAAATCCACGTGAATTGTAATATTAAATTACTAAAATAAAATTACTGCTAATAGAAAACAAATTCACAAATCATTATTGATACAATAATGAAAAACATAGTTAATTAAATTTATCTGTTAATTACAATGTTTCAAAACCAATTTGTGTACTTTCATAATTAATTAACAACACATAATTTGAATATTTAAATTGCAGCAAAATATTTTGAAATTTAATACATTTCACAAAATAGCGAGTTTTCAGTGGCATTTAAATTCAACGAATTTTATTCCAATACGCAATTTTACGATTTGTACAAAAAGTAGCGAGTTCTGTAACATTTTCCGCCTACTTGCCAAACTTCTCTTCACATAGCAAACAACTGGTCGCCTGCTTGCATATAAGGGCATACATTCTGCCTAGTTCTCGGACTGGTTGTGAGATATGCTAGAATCAGTGTTACTCAAAGATTTTACTTTCGTGGACCACTTCATTTACATTAGAATACGAGTATTCATTCGTCATCACACTAGTTTACATCTCTTTTTCCCTTTCGAGTGTCGCGATCACCGGACTCACATTAAAACATCATCACACCTTTTACCCATCACTGAGTGTGGCACTCTGCCAAAGCAGATCTCGGTAAGTGATATATTTATGTGCATGAAGTGCGGTTACCAGCCGTTAAATCACGGCTCCCAAAGTCGTTAGTGCTGGGGAAGCCACAGGGGTAATTTTAAATTGGTGAAAATGTTTTGTCGGCTGTGGGGATCGAACCAGGGTTCTTTGGATCCACATGCGGACTTGCTACCACTGTGCCATTACCCCATATTATTATTTAATAAAAAAATGATTTATCGACCCCTCCTCCTGTGAGCGCCTATTGTTACTCTATATTTCTTTAATATAAATTATAGTGAGATAACTTATTTTATTTTGACTCAATGGTTTCGAGTTGGCATGGGGATTTAAAAACCCGGATTCCCACTGCCGACAAACAATTTTCACTACAGTAAAAACTACCCCTGTGGCTTCCCCTCTACTAACATCTTTGGGGCCGTGATTTGACGGTTGGTAATCGCACTTCACGCTCAAAAATTACCGAGATCTGATACGGCAGAGTGCCACACCCAATAATGGATAGAAAGCCTGACGATATATTTATTTATATTTATTTAATTTACCATGGTACCTACAGTGGTTCTAATAATAACAATTTGAGAATCGCTGTAAAACTGAGTTAGATGTTAGGTTAGGTGTAGGGATCAGACTTGTCACAAACACCGGCGATTTTGCCAGCTGCCGCCCAAAGAATAATACTCTTTTCCTCTTTAGATCTTTCTTTTGTCCAGTTCCGGGATTTTGCAAGAGTTTACTCCGCTTTCGGAGCGCGGATTTCTGAAACATATAATAGGATTGTTATGTTTTTTTTTCTCGTTGACGGATTGAGACGCAAAAAACTAGGTCCGGTTGTTTTGAATTTGTCAAACGAAGTATGACGACAACCGATTTTTTTTGTTACGTAATTATATGTATATTTTAAATAATTATAGCATAATTTCACTACTTATACAAATTTATGGTAATTATAATTAATATGATAAATAATTGGGATGAATAGTCTAGTAATGTGCTTGGACATTTCCTACGTTGTAAATTCTTAATTCTCAGATGCTCTAAAATAAATTACTATCATACTTACAACATAAACACACATATTTACTACAACATGACATACTTAGATTTTAGAAGCTTCAAGCGAAGTTTTGTTTGTTGCTTGAATGATCAGTTCTGCAGAAATATTTCGTTTGCTGTAATAAGTATAGCCCATGGGGTGTATTCTAATTGACATTGCCACTGTGGCAACGGTAGCCACATCGCTAAACAACAAGGATTCACCTGGCGGTATAAATAAAAAAGTCGTCGATGAAGTCATCATTAAGCCACATCGTAAATTTATAGCGAGAGGTGGATAGGTCCCGCTATAGTCGTAGCCACACTAACTGTTATTCGATGTTTACTTTTTTTCTGATTTATTTATTTTGTTACTCTGCACAACAGGAAGTAAATCCTAATTACAGTACAGGGGACCTACAGCTTATAGTGGAATCCGAATCACTCAGACACAATCGTATTTTTTGGATATAAGTAGAAGTATATGCTTATATATAATAATTTTCTTTAATGATAGATATGGTACTCAAATAGAAACTGCATTTATATCATGAAATCGAACAAATATGACAATTTGCCATGAATATTTATTTATAAATAAAAGGGTTGACAACTATATGATATTATTAATACCAATATTAAAAATATAATTTCCTAATTTGTTACTAAGTCCCGCTATGAAGACAATTGAGTATAGCTGTCACAAAAAATCGTAGCATTAGCCACAGTCACATCTCGCTATGAATTAGAATAGACCTCCATATCTTTATACTATAATTGATTGAAAAAAAATTGAGTTGGCTACCCTGCTTAGTTGGCAAGCCTCGTCACTGTCATCTCTTGATGAATTTTTAAGTTAAAGATTTACCAAATTGGTGGTATCGTAAGTAATTATTTTTATAAATAAAGGTGAAATAAAGTTTAACAGTGACATGTAAAATAAATAAATAAATAAATATATCATCACGCCTTCTACCCATTACTGGGTGTGGCACTCTGCTAAAGCAGATCTCGGTAAGTGATATATTTTGCGCGTGAAGTGCGGTTGCCAGTCGTCAAATCACGGCCCCCAAACATGTTAGTGGTGGAGGAGCCGCAGGGATAGCTTTTTCAAATTATGAAAATTTGTCGCCTGTGGGAATCGAACCAGGGACCTCAGGATCCACAGGCCGACTTCATACCACTGTGCTAGCCATCCCATAAACAGTGACATGTAATTAAATTATATTATATTTGACATATTTTATGTTCACTTAAAAACAATGTCTATCATTTATAGTCACCCGGTATTATGTTAATTTATTTGACAGTTTTGACAGACAAAACGTCAAACATTTGTTTAATTTCGTTTCAATTCCATAGCTATCAATAGTTTTGAGGTTATTTTCTTCTTGTTCAGATCTAATTTGTGCCGTTACAAAACATACAAAATTAATTTTGTGTATTGATTTAGATGCAGAATTTTATGCCTTAAAACTTTTATTGAAGCTTTTTTGCATGTTAAAGTCCTATGTTCGAGAGTCGTGGTCACCATTCTATATATCTAATTAAACAAAAACAGTAACTGAAATTAATGAGCTATCCTACAACCCCTAAACAAGATATTCACCCTCCCAAATCACAGTCATCCACTCCACATACACTATCACTCAGTTCAGCTCTGGTGAGTGGGGCTGGTGCGGTCTGGGATTTACAGCGGCTATGCTCAGCTCAGGGCCGACCAGTGACCACTCAACGAGGTGAACACGTCCCCCGCGTCCCTGACCAACACACCACACTCCGGATCATGATCGCGGATATTTGGATTCCGAGCTCTGGGGAATTTCAAGATACTGGTGAAAATTGAGATAACATTTATTTATTTATTTACGACTAACGTGTACATGAAATGTTTGATTCTTGCTACATATATACTGTTTCCCATCATTCCTCAGTGGAACACACCGAGCCGCAGTTTTTTACACTGCCGTACTGCTGGTTTTCATAGTCGATGTTACATTATTTCAGGAGTATGAGTGACTAACTCATAGCGCCCGAGCGTTATAATACATGTAACTGTATTTTTATATTTAACGACAAATCACACATTGTCGACAGGCGGATTCGAACTGACGACCCAATGGTCGGATGACGTCAGCATGTTAGAAGATGTACATTAACACGCTCGGCCATCGCGCCTATAATACCATGTATAAATCCTGCAAGGAATAATAACGAGGGAATAATAGTCTTAGCTCTGTATTATGTGATTGTATCATTATCTGTTAATGATCGATAAGTTAATGATAATTGTTATTTTTCGCCGATATCTTACATACTGGAATAATATATCTTGACATTTTTTTGTGTTACTCCTGTATTTTGTTTACTAATATTTCCTTAAAAATTTAATAATACGTAAAACGCAGATATTTTACATAGATTAAATTCAATAATTATTTTACAAAATTTTATCTAAATTTAAATATAAATAAAATAAATATATCATCACGCCTTCTACCCATTACTGGGTGTGGCACTCTGCTAAAGCAGATCTCGGTAAGTGATATATTTTGCGCGTGAAGTGCGGTTACCAGTCGTCAAATCACGGCCCCCAAACATGTTAGTGGTGGAGCCACAGGGATAGCATTTTCAAATTATGAAAATTTCGCCTGTGGGAATCGAACCAGGGACCGCAGGATCCCCAGGCAGACTTCATACCACTGTGCTAGCCATATAAATTTAACATTAAATATACCTTGTACATAAAATGTACAGCAGTATTACTAACGTAACTGATAGAGTTTGTTAAATATCTATATGCTTGATTGATAAAAATGCAAATTAAACGAGTATTTCGAAAAGAAATTTTTCCATTTATAATTTCATAACCGAGTTACCGAACTATGTATCGTGAGCGTTTTACGATACAAGCGTGTGAAGCGAACTTTGTAAACTTTGCATTTCATATATATTTTTTGTCAAAAGTAAAGCTGCAATAGGAAAATAGCGAGCGTATATTCTTTAAGAAACGAATTCAACGATTGCGCTTCTCATTTAATGCGCCCGAGACAAGTACCCCACTAGTCTTGTGGAGTTACGACTATTTGTTTAATTCATATTTTTTGTTTATTAATAAAAATTGAGATTTACTCATATTTGGAGAAAAATAATATATAATCCAGCGTTTCTTCCTTCTTTCAAAGTAGATTTGTATTTCTTTTGATGTCATCAATATCATCAAAATACTTTCTTCTCAACGGCCTTTTTATCATTTTTATTTACAGAACTCTTAGGTAAATCTTCTAAAGTTTTATTTTTAATTCTCCTTTTATAATATCAAGAGCACGACACCAATAATAATTAATTAATTAAAACATAAAAAGAAATTTATCGTTTTTGAAAAGATCTAAGATCTAACGAAAAGAAACTGAATGAATTACGAAAATAATAAGGTACTGATCGTACCAAGTACAAATAGCACAATCGTATTAATGAATAATAATCTTAAAAGTCGTGTGTAATATAACGTTTTATCCAACACCTCTCAATAAATGAAAAAAATGATAAATTTCTGTATGGAAATGTCAAATATAAAAATTTTCAAAAACAAGTTAGTTACTACGGATATTGTTTTTTTTAGTATGAAAATAAATAAATTTCCCACGTTGCTACAGCAATGAGTGGACAAAATTAATTAGCGTGGGAAATCAGCAACTTTACTTGTTTAAAATCGCCATAGTAACGGGAATATTATTAAAGAGGTCTTGGATAAGATATATTAGTTTAAAATCGCAATAGTATATTTAGGGAATTAATCTGTGAATGCAAATAAAAGCTGTAACCTTGAGAAAAGAGACATTAATTACAAGACATATTTACTAATACAGTTAAGGTAGTTCCAGCGTGAAAAACATTTTTACAGATCTGAATGAAACTCGGCGCACATAAACATGGGCTACTCATACGCATCCTGTTAAAATATGAAACACATTCATCATCTGTGAACAAATATATTCGCATATAAAGTTGAGTTCTTATACACGGGGCTTATGGCGATTGCCACTCAGAATCACACATATTTGGTTTGTGTACCTCTAAAAATTTGCAGTTTCATTTGAAAAACTAATATGATGTTCTAGAACTATCCAGGTGTATTGTATCAAAAGAAGAAAGATTTTTATTGTTAAGCAAGGGATATATAGCCATGCAAAGTCTTGTTTTTAACGAAAAATTAAGAATCCCAATTTATAATGGCAACACCACACGGTGGTACGGTATTTGAAAATTCACTAGACCAACAATCTATTAACAATTTATGATATTCAAATCATAATATGTGTAAAACATTTACTTTATTCCAATTTTTTTTTTGAGCGTCAGTTTCACCACTCAACAACCGATGTCGCTACCGGCACACTTGAACATGGCCAACTTCATTGAATTGCGCTATGCTTATTATGGCCGTTTCATTCCGTCGTTTTGCCATATAAAAATTTGTCGTGAGTTTTTTACAGTTTAGGTACGTCAAGTAATGCCATCTAGTGCTTTTTATTTCTATTAAAGGAAAGTGATAACGCTGTCAAGTTACAAAAACAACCTTAAAATATTTTAAAACTGAAGTTTATGTGATCAAACAAAATACATTTAATGGAACTGGGTGTTTTATTTATACATTCAATATTATTAAATATTATGATTAATATTCTGAGCTTTCGACTAAAGTGACTAGCTAGTCTAGACTAAGTGAATTTAATTTGACAACGTAGCATTATCTGTCACTTCAGGTAAATGATGCCGCCATATTGTCTACTTATTTAAACATTTTGAAGTGTTTGTAGGTCAAAAGAATGAAGTATTATTGAATTATTGGTGCCAACGGTTAGTATTTTATTGTAAAGATCGTATGATAATAAATATATAATGACTAGGCTTGTTTTTAGGATTTTTTCAATCAATGCAATCGGCAATCAAATTTAGTTACGACGTATCTCGTCAGAGGCGCTAGTTGACGTACCCGCTCTGTAAATATGAAACTAGGAATTTTAATGACATATGTAACTGCCATAATAAGCATAGCGCAATTCAATAAAGTTGGCCATGACTTGAACCACCTTAATAGTTTACCTAAACCAATATTTATCTTGACACCAGTTTAACTTCAGTCAAACAAAATCACAAAGCGGAAAAACAGTTTTCCATATTTGGCAGATTGTGATTAAATGTCACAACACTGATCGGTCAACTAATCAACCAGAAAATAATTAAAAACGAGACAGGGATTTCATCAGTTTACATTCTAGTTGACATAATAAAAATCAAGATGAAAGCTGGGTTAAACTATTTCCGGCACATAAAATGGTAATTTGCCCACGCGTCTCATGTCTCCTCCACGGATTATTTACATTATTTGCAGCGGTTTTATTTAACCCCTCATTATTTGATATTGTTACAATTATTTTTATGGAGTAGGTGGCACAGTGGTTATCGTGTCGGCCTGTGGATCCAGAGAACCCTGGTTCGATTCCCACTGGCGACAAACATTTTCACCACATTAATACTACTCCTGTGTCTCCCCCTCCACTAACATCTTTGGGGGCCGTGATTTGACGGCTGGTAACCGCACTTCACGTGCAAAAATATATCACTTACCGAGATCTGCTTTGGCAGAGTGCCACACCCAGAAATGGGTAGAAGGCGTGATGATATATTTATTTATTTATTTATTTTTGTTACAGTTATTTTGTATTTGCTTTTGCTATAATCCTACAGCATTTATTTATCTATTGTTTGTTTAACTATTGCTTGTTAAATTTTATTCTTTTATTGTATCGTTATTTATTCATTCATCGTCCTTGATCTTTATATTCTTGGATTACGGAAAAGTACTAGTATTTTTTAAATCAACAACGTACAATAAAATATTATCTGTCAGCTACAAGTTTGTGTATTTTAATACTAGAAATATAAATATGTATTATTGATAGTTAAACACTAAAAAATATACTTCTTGTATAATTCCATTTAAAGTGTAAGGGTTATCTTAACTAAATAAGTTTTTACTCTCAAAAATTCTAAATTCTAAAATTATCTTCGATAATGATATACACAATAGTCTATCCATCTGTCGTCTATCCTGTCCTACTTTACAATAAAAATATGTAATTATTATTTTATCGGTTCCAGGAAATGTATTTGCAACAATTTTAATACATCTGGCACAAACTGCCGTAACAATGAAATCTAGACCTTCCGCTCTCGTAACATTGCGTATTTTTTGTAAAATCAGTTCAAAATAATTAGTGAAAACTAACCTAAAAACGAACGAAACTTAAAGATTTGTTTGAAAGAAATGAAAATTGGAAAGTTTTATTGTGCGGAGAATACATTTTTTTATTGTTAAGTGTTATATAAGTGTTTGTTAATTAAATTCTGTCTTATCGCGGAATAATTCCTTTTGACAGATTTGATATGTATTTGAGTTATGAGTGAGCGAAAAAAAAGATGAAATGATGCGGTATTCGAATGAGTAGCCTGAAATATTGTGTGGTTCACGCGACTGACATACAAAATTGGTTTATAAGTAGGATTGGGCAGGACTGTATACACAAATATTTTCGTTTTCTTTGTATTGTTTTCCTAAAATCTTAATTTCTGATCACAATAAAAATGTTGTGTTGATCTAAGGTTACCAACCGTTCTTGCTGAAAAGGATAATCGTTTTTTAAGCACCTTCTCTTTTTGTCCTTTTTTAATTGAGAAAGGACATCATATATCCCTTTTTTCAAGAAAAATATTGCTTGTGAAATTTGTAATTAATATGTTGTACAATCGTACGAAAAGTTATTATGTACCTATTTGAAAAAGTGATTTTTTATTGCATGTGGCTGATGACAATGTGCGATAAAATAGTTGCTACAAACTTAATTAATTACGCAACCTAAGATGATGTACAAAATAAATGATTCTGACAATTGATTATGGGGTGGCTAGCTTAGTGGTATGAAGTCGGCCTGTGGATCCTGAGAACCCTGGTTCGATTTCCACAGGCGACAAACAATTTTCATAATTTCAAAAGCTACCACTGTGGCTCCTCCACCACTAACATATTTGGGGGCCGTGATTTTACGACTGGTAACCGCACTTCACGCGCAAAATATATCACTTACCGAGATCTGCTTCAGCAGAATGCCACACCCAGTAATGGGTAGAAGGCGTGATGATGTATTTATTTTATTTATTTTACAATTGATTTTTTTACTATAGTCAGTTACAAAAAACTGAATTGTGGAAATAAACAGTGTATGCAACTCGTATTAAAAAAAGCCTTCCATTAGTTCCATTGCAGTTATGGGTTTTCCACTCTGTAAAGTGGCACTTTTCACACTTGTTTCATAAATAACTATTAATATTTTATTTCTTACGTATTGAGAAATGATAATAATGATTATGTATTTTTTTGCATAAGTAGGTACTTGTAAATAAATTACTTTGTTTTGATTTTTTTATAATTATTTTTGTTTAAGTTCAGATAATGTCCTTATTAAAAAAATTAAATATATCATCACGCCTTCTACCCATTACTGGGTATGGCACTCTGCCGAAGCAGATCTCGGTAAGTGATATATTTTACGCGTGAAGTGCGGCTACCAGTCGTCAAATCACGGCCTCCAAAGATGTTAGTGGTGGAGGAGCCACAGGGGTAGTTTTAGAAATTATGAAAATTCTTAGTCGCCTGTGGAAATCGAACCAGGGTTCTCAGGATCCACAGACCGACTTCATACCACTGAGCTAGCCACCACATAATGTCCTTTTTAATGTTGTGAAAATTGTTTATGGGCTGTGGGAATCGAACTCAGGTTCAAATTCACAGTCCGAGTCGATACCATTGAAGATATGTATCAGAAAATACTCGTATTTATTTTATTTCTGTAGATTTTTTAGACTCTAGTATTTTTGTCTCATTACGTAATTTATTTCTCGTTTATATTTTTCACCTTCCGTGCGATACCCATTCATTGTGCACGTATTCTAACCTATATAACATGCGCATCATATAATTTATCACCGTGATCAGCAGACTGTACTAAAGTCGTTAAACTTTCCTAATTACCGCTTTACTTTAAAATTACATGTGGAATATCCTTCACAGTCTGACATCGCTCGGTGAACTAACGAATTACATCACAAAGTGAGATCCTTATGGTTTTATAAGCATTTCACGGGGAATTAGAGCTACTAGGTTCATTTGTTTCCAGTGGTGACGATGTGATGGCGCCTACTTTGATTTAATATCTACATGTGAACAATGTGATATTGTGTTTCCTTGAACGTTTCCGGGACTAATTAACATTTTTGATTTTATTGACTTCCTCTTTTGAGTTAATGATGAGATTACTTTAATTATTTGTTTACAACAGATTAGGTATATTTTGATGATATTAGCTGTGCTGTAGCCCAAGATTTGATTTAGTGTAAATTTTAAAATAAACGTATTTGATATAAAAAAGTACCGTTTCGAAATAAAAATAAAACAAGTAGAATTTTCTTACATTTGTCAATTTTTTCGTCTATTTTAAGAACTTAAGAACTTAAAATATCGCATTACACTGTCAATTGTACCTTCAATTTTACCTTCAATTTTAAGTTCAATTTTAATCTGGAAATAGGACATGTTCTATTTTTCCGTCAATCTTTTAGTGTTTTCTAGGGACTTTATTCGACATTAACATAATGCCAACTGACTGAACTGTCTGTTATGTTGACGTGAATTATATTTGACGTTATATTTGTTCTGAGTTATTTGGTTATTTTACAATGAGAATCAATACAAAAACATTGCGATCAACAATTATTGTAAACACTTTCAAGGTCAGCTATAAATTGATCAATTTATTGAACAATTTTAAGTTCTTAAAATTGACGAAAAAATTGACAAATGTAAGACGGGCTTTAGAAATTTTATTTTTAAATGAAAGCCTGTACTTTAATCTACTTTTCTACATAATTTCCACCAATATTAAGGCATTTATCGTTTCGTACAACTAGTATATTGTATATTACGAGTACTATTAATATATGACCGCAAAGCTGATTGATAATATGTATATTGTATATTAATTAACAATTAATAACATACTTTTACCGCTAAGTAAGCTACTGTAAACCAATTGGATAATATAAACATTTTTTATAACTCATATAGGGTAATTCCGGGAGAGGTGACATATTACCCTTAAAACTTTACAGGCAGATTCATAAAGCAGATTAACGCTTACACCATTTTTTAATTCATTTGTAACTCTCTTACCAATGTGAGAAACAAGTTTATTTTAACTATTAATTAGCATAAAATTTAACAAAATTCTTGAATCTGTTTTAATTTGAAACATAGTTATAAATAATATTAAAAATGGTGTTAGCGTTAATCCGTTTTATGAATCTGCCTGTACAATTTTAAATACAAATGAAAAAATGTTTTTATACATGATATATAAAATAAATAAATAAATATATCATCACGCCTTCTACCCATTACTGGGTGTGGCACTCTGCCGAAGCAGATCTCGGTAAGTGATATATTTTGCGCGTGAAGTGCGGTTACTAGTCGTCAAATCACGGCCTCCAAAGATGTTAGTGGTGGAAGAGCCACAGGGGTAGCTTTTGAAATTATGAAAATTGTTTGTTGCCTAGGAATCGAACCAGGGTTCTCAGAATCCACAGGCCGACTTCATACCACTGAGTTAGCCACTCTATAAATATAATATATAATATCAGAATTATTATCGTAACTATTAGGATTTTTAAATAAGTTTGCTACTTAAGTACTTAAAATATTTTTGTACATATTTTCATATTATAGAAAAAAATCAACAAATCCTGATTTCATTTTCAGTGGCTATTTTCAAAGTATTTCTGAATAATGACTTTAAAATTGAATTTTAATTATTTGATTTTAAATATTTAATAATTAATTCCAGATTTATGACTTTTTGTTAAACATTTTTTTTTAATCAGAGATTGTATACCTTGGTTTCATATCATAGTTTCTTCATGATTATTATTTTTATAATAAAAAATAAAGTTATGAGAATTTGAAAAATGTGTGACATCGCTCCCGGATTTACTCTACTACTTTATTTGGATTATATCTCCGAGTAATAAATTTAAAAAGTTGAAAATCCAAGGTTGTCAAGCTAACGGACTGATCCTGCCTATATGCCGACGCATAATAAATACTTTAATATCACTGTATGTTAATTAGGTAACATGTTATTCTGCTGTTACATGCAACAGTCTATTTTTGTTTCGTAAACAAACAGGAGAAAAGGAAACCACTGAACATTTCGAGATGGTGGAAGAAAGGAGCAGAAATCGTAAAATGAGGAAATGCAGCGCAAATTGTAATTGCACATAATTAATCATTAGATCCATCAATTAGATGCAATCTGTTACAATTATTTCTGGATTTAGCATTCTTATTCACGTTAATAAATAAAATATCAATCTGAATAATATATTAACTGCTACTTGTTAATATCAGTTTTACTTTCTTATACGCAGTATAAGGAAGTATTGGAATCGTGAAAAAAATCGTTGACTAGATTTTCGCGGAAATACGTGTTTTGAGGTCCACTGAATCCGTTTTGGTCATTTTCTCAATGATGTCTGTGTGGATGGATGGATGGATGGATGGATGGATGGAAGGATGGATGGAAGGATGGATGGATGTGTGTCCGAATGTGCAATATCTCATGAACGAGATAAGGTTTGTTAACGAAACTTGGTAATTATAAGTTTCATGAAAATACGAAGAGCTGAGTTGATTTTGACTGAAATTGAAAAACCGGAAGAGGAAGTTTACTGGACACACAAAACAATAAATTCCATTTATTTCAAAAATGGAATCAGTTACGAAAAAAAGTTTCAAATAAAAGATGTTAGCAAAAATATTTGGAACATAAAATGTTATTTGCATTTTTCCTGTATATACGTCTAATTTTGAGAAAAACTAATATATGTATTTAATAATATATTCCAATAATCATAGTAGCAATAGAAACAAAAAACATAAACTTTAATTTTCGCTTTATCTAGTTATCTATGTCTTTTTTCGGAAAAACAAATACATCATTAAAATGGTCAACTAATTTAGCAACTTTACCTCAATTTATTCCACTTCGTATCTCACAGTTCTTGAGATACCAATGGTTAGGCTCGAAAAAAGAACATCCTGTATATGCTTCATGAGTAAAGTTAGACATAAAGTAGTCAACATTACTAAAAAATTATACGTAAACAAAATGATATTTGATATGTTTCAAACAGATATATGCTGAATTACTGAAAAAGTAAATTACATGTTTAATAATATTATATAACATTCATATATTATAAATAATAAATATGCTGTGTATAAGAAAGTTGTGTGGTGACCACACCAGATTTTTTGTTTCTGTATTTCCTGTGACATTAATGATTATTAAAATAATTTATTATACAAACATAATTTAAAGAATGCGTGATGGACATGAACGTAGCATGGATGATTTTTAGAAAGGGTCACAATTGAAAATTGCTGTAACTTAAACTTCTTTGTTATTCAATGTTACATGACTTAAATAGCAAGAAGGGTTGTTTGTTATTTGATTATAGAACTTTTATTGATGTGCCCCTATTTACTAGACGCCTCTGGTCAAGGTCATTCTACAATATACTAGATTGCTGCTGCCATCTGTTGTTGAGCAGCAGAATTTCATTTCGAGCCGGTATAATCAATAACATTCAAGTTACAAGATAGAATGTATGGTACACTCCTGCAAACAGAGAGCAGGCTATCTTGCAACTGTTTGATCTTCCTGCTGTTAATCCAATACAGTGTAGTTCGATTTTTTGCCACAGTAAAGTGACAGTTGTTGCAATGCGCTCCAGCGTTGCTTCCTCATTCTAAAGTTGTTGTTTGACGTGTGTGTGTCGTGTACTTGTTATGTTTTAATTATTATAAATCAAGTGCATAATTATCGTCGTATTTTGACACCAATTTTCTAGTATATGTAAGTCTGATTCTATTTTAACTCATCGAGAACATGAATTTTGATAGTTGAGGTGAAATTTCGACCAGAGATGCGTGGGTCATAGACTTGACCTTGTATTGATGATTTCTCTTTCACCCAGAATAAATGTTGTGTTAATGTTATTGTTGAATACACTTTCATTTATTTGTCTCATTGTTAATACCGCAAACGTACGTCAAAACTGCATTTTCGACATGTTTATCTTCCATTGTTAATAGCATTGTTATTGTAACAATAATCATTACAATATCCGGTGACAAAATACATACATGCCTTACATAGATTTATCGTAAAGAATTATAGTTATCGCTAATCGATTTATGATAACACTTAATTGTTATTTATGCTCATCAAACAATATATCAATATTATTTGCTGACATCGATTTCAGTCAGCAATTCTGCAAATTTTTGTGCAAAGGAAAATATTTTTCAATACATATAAGTTTCGTTTTAGCAACAAGTCTATTTGGCACGCTACTTGATTCACAATTTTTGTAATTGAATTTCATTACATTTAGTCTTAATTGGTATGTTATGGGGTAGCTAGCTCAGTGGCATCAAGTCGGCCTGTGGTTCCTGAGAACCCTGGTTCGATTCTTACAGGCGACAAACAATTTTCACCATTTTAAAACTACCCCTGTGGCTTCTCCACCACTAACATCTTTGGGGGGCGTGATTTGACGGCTGGTAACCGCACTTCACGCGCAAAATATATCACTTACTGAGATCTGCTTCTGCAGAGTACTATACTCAGTAATGGGTAAAAGGCGTGATATATTTATTTATTAATTGGTATGTGTATAAATTTATATTTAATTAGGGAAATGTTAGTACCTAAAGCTAAAAATAATTGAATGTTTCAAACGCTACTTAGAATTATTTCTATATTTAGCAAGATATTAATTACGTTCCAATAATGAACATTTTTATAATACATACCTTGTAAAAGTATACTTTATCAAACAATATTAGGTTATCTTTATGTACTTTTGATTACATACATTCGTTAGATAAATATTTATCATTTATCCTTACTAGATCGTTCACAGAATTCTCAAAATAATTTCGAAAATAAAACTGTATTAATAAAAGTAAATACGATAATCGCAAGTATCTTTCAACAACTTATTAAGGATGATTAACTTTATTTTTCGCTGTGAAATTTTCATAAATATGTCTATAAATAAGTGGTTTTCAATCTTTTCGGTGCCATGCCCCTTTTGAAGGCAAAAATCATCCATACATCGCGACCCCCTTACTTTTTATATGATCAAAATTGCAGTTTGTAAAAGGCTGATTTCATAATGTGCATTAGAAATATAGAATCACGATTTTAGAAATTAGTGAAGGAAAAACTTCTCATTACGAACTTTAGTATAGTTTCTTAAGAAAAGAATTAATAGTATTTTGCTATCAACCTTGTAATGACTTCTTTAATGGCCACTGGCATCGTTAAACTTAAATTTTCTTTAAATAAATACGATCTTATCGAAATGAACTGTCAAACGAGTAATTTAACATTGCTGTTTAATATTTGATTCGATATTTTTCATTTAAATAATCCTTAAATTTTGATGAATTTTGTACATTTTCTAAATAGCATCCGGCGACCCTTTCAAATGCGCGACCCACATTTTGAAACCACTACTATAAATGATTTCTGAAAAATAATTTACAAAAGTATCGTAGCTGAAATGAAAAATTATATAAGTTGGTATTCTTATTAGCTGTATCCTCGTATTCCTCTGATAATATCATCTAGAATTGTATTTTTCTTGTAAGTACAATAATAATAGATATTGTTTTTCTAAGAATTTCGTATTTTTGTTTGCGAAACTCGTGTACTGTAGTTTCTCATAAATCTAATTTAATAAAATGTTAAATTAAATATGTATTTAAATAAGTAGTTCCCAGGAAATAGGTGTATTGTTGTAAACATTATATTTCTCATTAAAATTAAACAGTTTAAATTCCAGCGCAATTACTGCATTAATAAAAGAAAGAAGTTTACAGATTACACATAAATGAAAACTGTGAATATATTTTTAAATATTTCGTAATACTTTGACCTGAGATAATAAATCATTAGATTAGTATAGAAAACTTAATACATTTACAAATTATAATTTCAAATGATAATATGATGATAAATTATAGTAACTTCTAGGAAAAATATTTGTATTTTGCTGAGCGGAAATTAAAACATTCATCTGTTGAACAAATTTTAATTTATTAGAAAAGTTGGCTAGTGTAGATACTGACTGCAGTTGTCACTGTAACATTTGCCCTTTCGGTGATAATAAAAATATCGACTTTTAGTTTAATTTACTGCAATTATAAGAACATTTTACATTTTATCTTTCATGTTTTATTTATACGCATTAAAAATATATCAGTGAATATTTAATTGACTGTAAGTCAGCACAAAGCAAAAACTATGGAATCAATAAGTTGTGGATAAAATGTATTATTCATTTTTTTGCTTAGTAATCTGCAAGAAGATCAGAATATTACTTTATAAGTTGGCACCTGAATACTGATCTTTTCGAAAGATATTATTGGTATTATAAAAGAAACATAATATAAGTATTGTACACATTTTAGAAATTGTACGATGAATGTACTGTAATAAATTTGAGTAAAAGGAAAATAATATAAAAATTGTGATTTAATTTCTCAAAATGATTGGGTGGTACCTAATAGATACATTCAGTAAAGTGGTCAGAAAATTGTATTCCATTTGAACTCGATAATTTTGAGGAAGAAAATAAAATATGCAAAAGAAAAAGAGGCCAAAATGCACTTTTATTTGTTTTGTTCAAAATTGCCAAACACAATTGCAAACATGATCTTTTGATGGTAACCTTCCTGCAACCATTGCTGTTTGGGGTCTTAGCAATTTCTATACTTAGCAACTTTTGTTACAGAATAGGTCCAATAGTGACCGATTATGTAACACAAGTAGCTAGCTAGAGCAACTGCTAACATGATCTTTTGATAGTAATCTTCCTAGCAACCATTGTTGTTTGGGGTCTTAGCAATTTCTATACTTAGCAACTTTTGTTACATAAAAAGTCCAATAGTGACCGATTATGTAACACAAGTAGCTAGCTAGAGTAACTGCTAACATGATCTTTTGATAGTAACCTTCCTGCAACCATTGCTGTTTGGGGTCTTAGCAATTTCTATACTTAGCAACTTTTGTTACAGAATAGGTCCAATAGTGACCGATTATGTAACACAAGTAGCTAGCTAGAGCAATTGCTAACATGATTTTTGATAGTAACCTTCCTAGCAACCATTGCTGTTTGGGGTCTTACCAATTTCTATACTTAGCAACTTTTTTTACAGAATAGGTCCAATAGTGACCGATTATGTAACACACGTAGCTAGCTAGAGCAACTGCTAACATGATCTTTTGATAGTAACCTTCCTGCAACCATTGCTGTTTGGGGTCTTAGCAATTTCTATACTTAGCAACTTTTGTTACAGAATAGGTCCAATAGTGACCGATTATGTAACACAAGTAGCTAGCTAGAGCAATTGCTAACATGATCTTTTGATAGTAACCTTCCTGCAACCATTGTTGTTTGGGGTCTTAGTAATTTCTATACTTAGCAACTTTTGTTAGATAAAAAGTTCAATAGTGACCGATTATGTAACACAATTAGCTAACTAGAGCAACTGCTAACATGATCTTTTGATAGTAACCTTCCTGCAACCATTGCTGTTTGGGGTCTTAGCAATTTCTATACTTAGCAACTTTTGTTACAGAATAGGTCTAATAGTGACCGATTATGTAACACACGTAGCTAGCTAGAGCAACTGCTAACATGATCTTTTGATAGTAACCTTCCTGCAACCATTGCTGTTTGGGGTCTTAGCAATTTATATACTTAGCAACTTTTGTTACAGAATAGGTCCAATAGTGACCGATTATGTAACACAAGTAGCTAGCTAGAGCAACTGCTAACGTGATCTTTTGATAGTAACCTCCAAAGCAACCATTGTTGATTGGAGTCCTAGCAATTTTTATACGTAGCAATTTGTGTTACAGAATAATAATAAATATATTTACAAATACTTTATTTCCAAAAGTTTGCAGAAAATAAAAAATATATATATTTGATAACATTTTTCACTATCTATTGGTAACTAATTAGCCAGAATCACGATATGCTGCCGTTTACTAAAAACAGTACAACTTACTAACCACCGGTTGATAATTATGGATGACGACAATACTCCTAATCTTCTCTAGACTAGAATATTTTTATGGACTTTTATTTGGAAACTTTACGATGGAAGATAGGAAGCCCAAAATAAGTAAAAATTTCAACCCGAATGTAAAGAAAAATCCGAGAAATCGATTTAAATGCCATTCAAAACCTAATGCTGCTCGCAGAGAGTTGCGCCTTGCGAAAGACCACGGCCCTCTTTATTTCATTAAGTTCTTAATTTTCTTGCCTATGAATCAGTTAATTATTATAAATAAAATATAAATATATGAAAAATGTAAAATTGGAATAAAAACTGGTAAAATTAAATGCTTAGTATGATATACACCAGAAGCCTGGGACAATAATAAAAGTGAAATAGTATATTGAAGAACTAGTTACATAAGGTAATCTGTTAACGCACGAGTTCAATTTTACCCATTACTGGGTGTGGCACTCTGCTGAAGCAGATCTCGGTAAGTGATATATTTATGTGCGTGAAGTGTGGTTACCAGCCGTCAAATCACGGCCTGCAAAGATGTTAGTGGTGAGGAGCCACAGGGATAATTTTAAATTGGTGAAAATGTTTTGTCGGCTGTGGGATCGAACCAGGATTCTTCGGATCCACAGGCCGATTCGGATACAACTGAGCCATTACCCCATTAATTGTTACGTATTACTAAATTTTAAGTCAATAAAATTAATTGACGAAACTGTGAAACATGATGATAAGGAAAGGAAAAAAGTAACTTGGTATGTTTCACAAAACATGTCTGTGAAACATAGCGAGCTACATTTTTACTTTTCTTGTTTAAGTAAATGCATTTTTTTTACAAAATTTGTTTGATGAAATTTATGCCAAAACCTATGGGACATACGGTCATATAGTGATTATTATAGAGTTTTTCTCCAAAAAAATTTCCGTCTACAATGATTTAGTGATGATAGCAAAACTATGTTGTCCGCATAGGTTAACGTTTCTGGTCGGTAAGCATAAAAGGATTACCTGCACTAACAAGAAATCAATAGCCTAAGCACTGTCATAGTACCTACCTATCTTCGACAAAAATCCCATACACAATTTTTCATAATGTCGCCGGTACAAAGTAAAATAATGCGCAAATATGAAAGAAACAAGGTCGATCTTTACTCAACAAATGAAGAAAGAATAAATTTCTGTTTGTTTTGAGTGATGTCATATTTTTTGTTGAATGCAGTCAGGTGCTATATGCGAAAAAAATGAAAAGTTTATGCGTTGCTATTGGCACTGGCAAAGATGAAAGAAAATTATTGTTCTTGTAGAATTTAATGCCAAAGTCAGGGTCATTTTCGAAAGCCAACAAATGTTTAAAATTACATATTCAAGACTGTTTTTAATAGCGTTCCTATTTTAGTAACTTATTTACTGTTTTAAAGTAAAACATGTGTTTAATTTGGTCTGAAGTTAGCACCTGAATACTAGACTTTTTAAAACAACATACTATTGTTATTATAAAGAAAATATATACTTATGGATTGCGCATATTTTTGAAGTAAAACCACAGACAAAATATATACAGACGTCTAAGTAAATGTAATCAAATGGCAATGCTTTTTACCAATGAAAGTTGTAGTTCTGGACGAATTGGTAATGTAGCGCTAATGTCAATTATTAGTTCATAAACTATGAATATGTGCTTATATATTTACAATGAATTGTGAATTAATTCACGATACACAATTTATTGTAAAAGGAATTAATTCACAATTCATCATTAATTGTAAATACATAAGCACAAATTCATCATTTATGAAGTACATTAGCGCTACAATACATGCTCGTCCAGAACTACAGACTTTATTGATAAAAATACTGCCATTTAAATATATTTAGTTAAACGTATGTCTGTGGTAAAACGTTTAAAATTTGTGCAGTAATAGATTTGAAAATCTTCAAAAATATGTGTAAATTAATAGTTATTCACAAGTGTTTTATTAGGTATATAGAACACGCAAGAAAAGTCTAAATACGAGACCGAAGGTCGAGTGTTTAATTTATCTTAAGTGTTTTTATACCAATAAAACACAAGTGTAATACAAAATTTTATCCATAACTCATAATTATAGGTATCGAAGAAGATGGGTCGTAACGTTTAACGTTGAGTCAATTATATATAGTTTCTCAAAATACTGTAGATCTTGAAGTGGTTGCTAAGTAACAAGTTGTTTTCAGTGTTTTATGAGCCATATAATACAACTGAAATCAGTGTAATTATGTCTTTATAATATATGAGTTGTGGATAACATAAGTTTCATTTATAATAACAATAATTTTTTTTTTTAATTAAGCGCCGATAGTATAAAATAGGTTTCAACTTAAACTTAAAATATATATATCATCACGCCTTTTACTAATTACTGGATATGGCACTCGTAGCAAATCTCGATAAGTGACATTTTATGGGCATGAAGTGCGGTTATCAGCCATCAAATTACGGCCCCCAAGTAGAGGGAGAGCCACAGGGATAGTTTAAATGTTGTTGAAATAATTTCGTATCCAATGATCTAACAAGATCAGGGGCCCTATTCTTGAACTCATGCGAATAAATTCGCATACGAATTATAATTGAAACCATAGCAACAATATTGAAACCTTTCAAAAAATGTCAAAATTTTACATAATTGCTATGGTTTCAATCACAATTCGTTTGCCAATTTATTTACATGAGTTCAAGAATACGAGCTTACGAACGTATCTATGGATACGAAATGAGAATGCCCAGAGAGGGTAACTATCAGCTCACAAAGTGATCAGCTTAAATTGTTAATACGTCGGAATATAGGTAAAGGCCATGTACTTACGGCAATGAATTTATTTTTGATATAGGTATCATTGTTTTTATATCTGCCATTTACATTTTTGTATTTTCAATATATTTCAAGTATTTAAACACGTTTTTATTTGTCAACTTTTACTTAATGACGTAATTGTCTTCCTCTCTGACATTACCTATACATATACTAGTGTTGATATATATATATATATAAGTGCAGACTATCGCTTTCATCTTTTCTAATCTTGTAGATTCGTTGTTAGTTTCGTTATTAGATTCGTTGTTAGGAGTAAACGTGAGTAATTTGAGATTTTTTATGCATACGTTATGTACGTTGAAGAAAGAAAATGAATGGTAAGTGAAAATGAATGATGTGATTGAAGGTTTGTTGTGTGATAATAATTTCGAGTGTAATAAATGAATGAGTTTATATGGAGTGATCTATGAAAGTGGTTGAAGTGAGGGTGGTATGTTTGGATGAAAATGTTTGACGATGACTGGTTGTTTGATGGGTGTGATTAGTGAATGTTTTATGAGTGATTTTAGGGTTCGTGCTACCCCATTTGTTGGGATATAGCGTGAAGATATGTATATGTATGTATGTATATATGATATAAATCTTATATATTCAATAAATATAATTCTACATATTCGTAAACATATTATCAAAAAGCACATGTGGTTGTTGACCAGAACGAAGAATAAAAAACATAGACATATGTTATATTACCTCCTTGTAGGTTGTAATACCAACTAATTACATTATAATTCTATAATAATTATGGAATTTTGCGAGAATATAATTTAATTTTTTTGCGCTTTACGTAATTGCATTTTTTGGGAAACAATGATGACAGTAATAATTACATTAAAATTAAATATTTCTTAAGTATTAATGTTTAGTGTTTAAATTCTGAGGAAATACAACCCTGTTTAAAATACCGTAACGATTTCTAATACCACGAAGAATCAACATACACATATATGCTAAACTATTAGAATATTTATTGCTCATTATTCAGTAAGTCCAGTATGAAATTTTATACCTAACTATTTTCATCTTTTCATTCGTGGTCTGAAAATTTACTTCATAGTATTAATTTAAGTATATTTACATTTATTATTATTATTTTCATTTTCATTACATACCTCCGACAAAGTATAAATATCGTATACATATAATATAACGAAGGAGAAACATAGAATGCCGATAGAGCCCTAACTAGTTACTACCTAGTAGATGAATTTGCTATTGTTAAATATTCAATAATATTTGGAAGAAAAATAATTGATAAAATAGTTATTTGTATATCCAGAGCAGAAAGTAGTGTATAGCGCATGGAGATTGTTCATCCAGGCGTAGCCGAGAGCAGCAACCATGCCAGAGTCGAAAGGACACTTCCTGCACGAGCTGTACACAGTATTTTTTATACAAACATTTAAAAACGCATGAAAGAGAATTTAAAATCATTTTTATAGAAGCGCAAATGTTACTTTCCTCAATGTTGCTATTGGGAACAAACTGGAATGTTATTTTCCCGTTTGTTGCTATCGGGAAAGTAAAATAAGCGTTTGTTTCTCGAGAAACAACTTTTCGTCTTCAAATGATTGCTTAAATAGCATACTTTCAATTATAGTCGTGTAAAATAGCTATTTACATAACAAGTGCGCGAAGACATATTTTCCACATGAGTGCAAGTTTAAAGCACGAATGAGGCGAGTGCTCAAATTTTCGCGAATGGTGCAAATGACGTCTTCGGGCACGAGTTTTGTACAATGCTTTTTGTAACGAGCAAAAATTATATAATCGACAATGAGGAAATTTATTAAATTTGTAGCGTGAATTTATATTGACCATTTAGTATGCCATGAATTGACATTTGTTATTTGAAAATAAATTGTAGATTTTTTCTCGCTTAGTTTGTTAAAATATGTCTGATTGATGGCGTTATAAGCTAATGTCTCTATTTCTTTTATAAATTCCTTAAAATGTGTGCATGTAAGTACAATTAGCGTTTTAATAGTAAAATTTAGGAACATAAAAAATTGGTGTTTTTTCAATTATTTTGTGCACCAGTGTGCAAAATCAAACTTGCCATCGGTTTCCAAGGTAATATAAACTTGATTTTAAATGATGCAAGTATAGAATAGTAGCTGTATTCCATTTGCCATTTGATTCACTTAAATCAATTCAGATAAATTCGACACATGACTAAATGACCTGAATTAAGCAAACTGACGTACTTATTGGAGTGACTTACTTCAAAGTAAATTAGAATCTGTAATTTTAGTACTGAAAATAAATTCAGCGAAATAAATTACTGATCTGGTTCAGTAAATGTAAGTTAAATCTGATCCAAATGGCAAATGGAATACTCCTAGAATATTACATAATAAGTCAGGAAAGTGATATTTTACTTGACGAACTGATTATTTGAAATATGAGGCCGCAGGCCAAGTATTTTAATCTGCTGAGTCTAGTAAATATACTTTCCTGACGTATCATGTATACTGAAACCGTTTAATTTACTCAATATTTAATCACAATTAATTCAAAATGTTTAAATTTTTTGATATAAATTGTAGTGACAGCTGATTACGTATCCAAGGTTACAACAAAAATAACAGTCAGGTAAAATCTTTACCAGACTGTTTTGTACTTTACCAGACTGTTATTTTTGTTGTAGCCTTGGATACGTACTTTACTTGACTGTTATTGTAAAAACCTACTTTCCATACTAAAATTGGTCAGGAAAGTAAGCACTTTCTTGCCGGTTTAGAAAAAAATATTTTTCTACAACTGACAATAAAAGTAGACTTTCGCGCACTTAAAACAATATGTAATATAGCTTAATACTATACGGTTGTTACGAGTATTTATCCGTTGTCCATAGTACCGTGCAATAGTTATTTATGCAACTAGTGTTAAAAGTGCCACTTTATTGCACTAGTGGAAAACTTGAAGCACGAGCCGTAGGCGAGTGTTGTAAATCCATGAGTGCATAAAAACACTGTTAACACGAATTGCATACATAATTATTTTTTTTTTATATAGTATTTTAATTTTATTTCCGCGTACGGCGAGTTTGCTAACTGAGGTTTTTACTCACCTCGTTTCCCAACTAAATATGCGAAATAGAGTTATTTAAACATTTTAATGAGGGTTCATAAATTTGATATGAATGTATTCTCCCGAGAGGAACTTGGGTCTGTGGCTTACGTAAACAAACTTTACATGTATCAATTAGCAAAATTACTTTTAGTTTTTAATTAAATTAAATTCCACATTTTTACAGCTGCATTGGGACATCTACAATAATAAAAAATAATAAAACGAGGCTAATGAATCTTGATTAAGGCATAAACATGTTGGTTCGGCCATTAGAATATGAATAATTTATGTAAATTCTACCGTTCTGAAAAGCATATTGTTTGTGAGATAATTATAAGAAACGAATTATAATAATTTCTTTGTTTGAAGGTGAGTCAAACCTAAGTTGTTATTAATTTGGTATAACCTGCTTTTTTATGAGGTTCTTGACGTTAGATTCATTTGATGTAAGTACGTAAAAATCCTCACACAAAAATTTAAGAAATGAAACACATACCATTGTATTGTAAATATTTTACAGTTTTATCTGAAATATGACCGCTAGAAAAAGAACAAAAATATTCAGGTCATTTTTCCTATTGTTTTTCTTTTTCAGAAGTACTTAAAGAACATAACAAAATATTTTCAATTGATTTTATACTATAATTTATTTTACTATGATTAAGCGTTGAGTAATATTAAGTGCCCATGAATGTTGTATTAATTTTATGTTTATTGTTATTATTTTGATGTACCTATCTATTTTTTATAATATACTCAAACTAAAAGCTACATAATTATTGCTTGGGAATTTTTTTTATAACTAAATAAATATATCATTACGCCTTCTACTCATTACTGGGTGTGGCACTCTGCCGAAGCAGATCTCGGTAAGTGATATATTTTGCGCGTGAAGTGCGGTTACCAGTCGTCAAATCACGGCCCCGAAAGATGTTAGTGGTGGAGGAGCCACAGGGGTAGTTTTTGAAATTATGAAAATTGTTTGTCGCCTGTGGGAATCGAATATATTTTTAGCAAAGTTCTTTTAGCGTTCCTTGCATGATTTATATATTATTATATTTAGGAGGGCCCTTTTTCACGTTCTTTAATGAATTATTTTAATGTCGATCGATTTCGTACATTAATAACTTAATCCACTTTCCGTTATATATATATTTTTTTCTATTTCAGTGTTTTTAAGCCTATAAATGCACTGAAAACACGTCATTAAGAAGATCTATGTACAAGTGCACTGTTGTTAGTGCTTTTCATTTTCTAGAAGTGGTATGAATGGTTCTAAATCTAACAGATGGATACATATAATCTCAAAATTGTAAATTGTTGGTATTACTTTTAATTCTGCATCTTTTATTTTTTTCTCTCGGTGATGGGACTAAAAAGAATATGCTATAATGTGACAAAATTCACAACATTCACAATACAAGAAAATATTGATTCATTACTAAAAAAATTAAATTTTTATTATTAGTGTTATGAGAAGCGCTGTCAACACAACTGATAAAAAAACATCTAGTTATATTTTTAACAAATCGCAGTTTGTTCAAAATCTAACAAAATTATAAAATTTCCTCAACAGAATTTTTTTATATAAAGAACACATTTTATAAGGCATGCTAATAGATTGCTTTATAAAACTATTTCTTTAATATACTATTATATAATAGACAATTTTTTTCTGTTTTTATTTCTCATTATTAAATGAACACTTACCTCGCAATTTACCTATAAGTATGTAGATGACTACAAATGAAATTGTGAAATAAAGTGTGTAATGTAATGCAGACGTATCATAAATTATTCTATTAGCAATAGTATATGATTATAAATTCAATATACTGTACTTAAATTTATCTTTAAAACCATCTACAATAGAGACAATACATTAGCTTCATGGATTGTTCTGAAATGATTTATTTTTTATCATTTTTTCAATCGACTGATTTTATTAATTTATTTACTCAGCTACGGAACAGAAAATGAATCCAAATTACAGTACAGATAATCTATATTTGTTTGGTTATCAGTTGGTTAACAATACTTCTATGATGTTGTAGCTGTAATTGAGAATGTTTTATGAACTATTTTATGCCATTTTCTGTCCGCTGATTATGTATGTCTTACGGCGTAATTGTTGTGATCCACATACTTAATTCAAAGTAAATATATATTTTATCACTACGTTTTATTCACCACTGGTGTGAGGGTGCTTTGCAACTGTCAAATCACAACTTTTAGAAATGTTAGTGTATGAGAAGATTAGTTGAAGAGGGTTTACTCAAAGTTGAACATGTCCAGATAAATGTCGGGCAAAATTCAATTATGTTGTTTTATATTTGTTGCCATGGTTCAATTTTTGCATAAAGTTATTTATAGTATTACTCGTACTATTATATGATTAAGTTAAATCAATGGTAACAATTATAGAAACTTGCTACGTGAAATATTTTAACCCTTTAGCGCCCGCCGACTCGTTTGGATAGTATGAAATTAAAAGGGCACATAAATTTAAGTACTACGAACTATTACTGTAAAATCGGCGAGACAAGTAAGGTACGTACATTGTTTCCACACTTTTAATAGGCGTCTTTATAGTAAAATATATAAATATATCATCACGCCTTCTACTCATTACTGGGTGTAGCACTCTGCCGAAGCAGATCTCGGTAAGTGATATATTTTTGCGCGTGAAGTGCGGTTACCAGCCGTCAAATCACGGCCTCCAAAGATGTTAGTTTGGGAGGCCACAGGAGTAGTATTAATGTGGTGAAAATGTTTGTCGGCAGTGGGAATCGAAACAGGATTCTCAGGATCCGCAGACCGACACGATAACCACTGTGCCACCTACTCTTTATAGTAGTTTACAATAAAATGTTTTTTATTGATCGTTTATTTATTTTCATTTCTTTTGGTTTTGTTGTGACACTAAGGAAGTGTTTGGAGATTGTATTTAAATTTTAGCAAATTTTGTAATTGCTTTATTAGTTTTTTTATGCAAAACACATTAAGCAAATGTTTGTATATAACTTATAAATAAATATAAATAAATATATCATCACGCCTTCTACCCATTACTAGGTGTGGCACTCTGCCGAAGCTGATCTCGGTAAGTGATATATTTTGCGCGTGAAGTCACTTACCGAGATCTGCTTCGGCAGGTGACTTCAATAACCTACTCTTTATACTATGCATAACTTATGCATTTACAATTTTTGGCAGGTTTTTATTTTGCAATAAATATTTCAATAGATATTGATGAATTATTAAAATGTTTGCATATATATAGTAAATTTAAATAAAATTGCTGTTTGGTTATTCTGTAAGCTGTAATGGATTAAAGAATCGAACTCAGATTCTCATTTCCACTGAGCTATTTACCCATATGAAAAGTAGAGTAAATAATATAATCCAACGTACACAATCCATTATAAAAATGTAAATTTAATGGACATATAAATATACAGGAGATAATGATAATTTATAAAAAACAACGGCATTTTTATCTTCATCTGAACAAAAATATGACATACTGCGTTTATGTTCTGTTCTGTCATTCTTGAATATTTAAAATATAATTGCATGTAATACATACGAAGAAGATTGGTAATAAAAGATGCATACTACGTGATATTAACAAATGCGATCGATGCGTCTGCTGTTTGTATTTATTAAATTAGTGTTCACTGGGGTAAAATTAGCAGAATGTCGCCTGACGCGAGTAGGATGGCAGGAATTTGCTGATCTCCGCAGGTAAATTGGCAATTTCCCGGCGAACCGACCCTGATTGAATGTTTCCGAATTTTTGTAGTTTAATTAGTCTCCCGGAGGCTTTGCATGCCAGTTTTATTAAATATTGGTATTTTGTTTTCGGTTCTAATTTTAGATTTAAATATAGATTCTTGTGATGTAAGTATACTGGCAAATTATTAATATCTATTATTTCCGTTTAACATGCTAAATAAATACATATAAATAAACTGTAGCTATTTATATTATCATTATTTCCCCCATTACTTCACTGAAAAAAATTTTAAATAAAAGTTGTAGTTGTATCTAAAGCAGTTATCATAATTCATTACTACTAACAGTTATTTAAACCGGGAGTGTAATACAACTGTTTATTCAATTTTGCCCTAATACGAGGGCAGGGTGAAAAGTCCCTGAAAAATAAAACAAGAAATGATTTATTTGGTCAAATCATATTTTATTTCTCAACATAATCTCCTTGTAGCTCGATACACTTCGTCCAACGTTTTTCTAATTTTTCGATCCCTTCCAAATAATACGATTTTGGCAATCCTTCACAATAAGCGTTTGTCTCAGCGATGACCTCATCGTTGGAGCCAAATCTCTTTCCGCCGAGCCATTTCTTCAAGTTTGGAAATAGATAAAAATCGCAGGGTGCCAAATCTGGAGAAAAAAGTCCTTCTTATTGCGCTTGAACATCGCCAAACACTCCTTTGAACTTGTCACACGGTCGCGCTTGTTGTCAGCAGAGAGCAAATGCGGCACCCATCTGGCAGATAGCTTTCTCATATCCAAAAATGTATGCAAAATGTTACGTACCTGTTCGGTTGAGATGCTCCTAGCCTCAGCAAACTCGTGCACTTTAACTCGCTGATCGTCCAATATCATACCATGGATTTTATCGATAATTTCTGGAGTTGTAACCTCAATTGGACGACCAGAACGTTCGGCGTCCTTTGTGGTCATACTACCACAACGAAAATCAGTGAATCGTTCCAATCGATGGTGAGGAGTCCCCATAATGTTAAACAAGCGATGCTTTGGTTTGCGTAATGTTTTTTTCCACGCAAGAAATAATGTTTAATCAAGACGCGAAATTTACTTTTTTCCATGTTTTCAAAAATCTTCAAGGTTGCTTGCTTTCCATGGGTGTCAAAACATTAAAAATTACCCCTGTGGCTCCCCCTCCACTAACATCTTTGGGGGCCATGATTTTATGGTTGGTAACTGCACTTCACGGGCATAAATATATCACTTACCGAGATCTGCTTCGGCAGAATGCCACACTCATGCTGGGTTGCAAGAAAAAAATAAAGAGATCTTTACTTAAAGAATTGTTTATCTAGCAACAGTAACAATGCCGAATTTATTGAACCGTTAGTTGCTAATGAACCGATAAAACTTTCATGCAACCCAGCATCAGCAATGGGTAAAACGCGTGATGATATATTTAAAAAAAATCAATTATATCTTGCTTAATGTTATTATCTAATTTTACTGAAATATGAAGAAGTATAATAACAAATAATAGTATGGCGACAATGACAATAATTTTAGAGTTAAGGATCAGAAACCATATTTAAATTAAAATTAATTATGCATTAACAAAAAATTAAAATAACCGGCCACATAATTAACTGTTATATTTTTCATTTTTACAGATTAGCATAAATTCCAATAAATTAGTCATTAATTCTATTTTTAAATGATTTGTTAAAATTGCAACATTTCCATAAATACTTACTTTTAATTAATTCATTTACTCAATTTTTAAAAATAATTCTGAAAACATTCCAAACTATAAATATTTATTTTTAAATGTTCATATGTTACAATGAACTCGTTGATAATTACTACAAGTATCTGTTTACAACAAATATTGTTTACTGTATAAAATATTATAAGTTCAGCTACATTGATAATATACAGCGTGTTCAAAAATTCGTTTGGCAAATATTTAGGGCAAGTATAGAAGGCCAAAATAAGAACTTTTTGTTTAAACATAGAGTCGGTTTTTTTTTTAAAAGCCTGGAAATTTCAGATGATTGTTATTGTTTATTAAATAAATAAATATATCATCACGCCTTCTACCCATTACTGGGTGTGGCACTCTGCCGAAGCAGATCTCGGCAAGTGATATATTTTACGCGTGAAGTGCGGTTACCAGTTGTCAAATCACGGCCTCCAAAGATGTTAGTGGTGGAGGAGCCACAGGGGTTGTTTTTGAAATTATGAAAATTGTTTGTCGTCTGTGGGAATCGAACCAGGGTTCTCAGGATCCACAGGCCGACTTCATACCACTGAGCTAGCCACCCCATTAAATTCAACAAATCTAATGGAAATCTAATCATTCACTTGATTTTTTAAAACAATGGCAAAATCAAGCGAATGATTAGATTTCCACATACTAGATTTGTTGAATTTCAAGCTTTTAGACACATAACCGACCCTACGAATATGTTATATAAAAAAGTTCTTATTTTGGTCACCTAAATATTTGTAAAACTAATTTTTGAACATCCTGTATAGTTTCATTCCTTTTGAATATGATTTACAATTCTCCAATATTTCTCCCAGCGGATCAATATCTTGGTAATGTCACGACCATCCTCTTCACGTCATTAATCCTCACAATATTCTTTCTCTTACTTTCGTCAGCATTCCTTGTCCTCTTCAGTACCTGTTCCCCAAAAGGGCAATAATTGTAAAGTTATTTATAGCCTTTTCATTGCAATCTGCCTGATGTGGCGGGGCGGTGCGGAGAACAGTGTGCTTGACGCAACACCCGTTGACGTCATCACTGTCTATGACGTCATCGTGCTCCAGTTTTGTGCAGAAAGCCACCATTCACAGGGTTCGGTGACCTATTTTGTATCTGCGTCCTGCTACTCCAGCAGGCGCAGAAGCAGGTGTATATCGCAGGAAAGCAGGATTGGGAGTAAAAGGTTCAGAGAATCATTCAGGTTTCCAAGGATTATGGAAGAGGTTTTTTTTCGGATTTTTGGACATTAGCCAAGTGGACTGTTGTAATAGGATTGACGGGTAGGATATCAAATTAAATGGTTTCAATTCGGAAATTGGCATATTACTACTATTATCATTATGGGATAGTGGTATCGAGTCGGTCTGTGGATTCTGAGAACTCTGGTTCGATCCCCTCAGCTGATAAACATTTTCACCAAATTAAAATTACCCCTGTGGCTCCCCCACCACTAACATCTTTGGAGGCCGTGATTTTAAGGCTGGTAACCGCACTTTTAGTGCATAAATATATTACTTTCTGAGATCTGCTTCTGCAGAGTGCCACACCCAGTAATTGGTAAAAGACGTGATGATATATTTATTTATATCATTTGTATCTTTCTAAAAAAGAAGCTTGCAAAATAAGAATACATTTTATATAATTATGAAATAAAAATAAAACATCGTAACATGCTTGTAGTCATAGCTTCAAATACAAAATTTTGCAAGAGAAGGAAGCTAGAATCCTGGACCAAAACTACACCTAAAGTACATTCAAAATAAAAAAAAAATCAAGATACGCTACGGCAGAGTGTCACATCCAGTAAAGGGTAAAAGACTTGATGATATGTTCACTTATATTAATATAAAATAAAAATAAATATATCATCACGCCTTCCACCCAATACAGGATGTGGCACTCTTCCGAAACAGATCTCAGTAAGTGATATATTTAGAGCATGAAGTGTGATTACCAGTCCTCAAATCAGGGCCCCCAAAGATGTTAGTGGAGGGGAAGCCACAGGGGTAGTTTTAAAATGGTGAAAATTGTTTGTCACTTGTGGGCACCGAACCAGGGTTCTCAGGATCCACATGTCGACTTGATATCACTGAGTTAGCTACCCCATAATATTAATATATACTTTAAAAATATAATTTTGAATTGTATGTTCAACCAGAGTATAAAAAGTTACAGGTTCAAAGTCCGATGGCGTTTGAATTCTCCATTAAATTTAATCATTTCAATTTGGACAAAATCGCTCTAGGAAGAACGAGGGAAGTCTTGTATGTTATATAAGTCTATAAGTATTTCCAAACATAATAAAGTGAATCTAAAAATATGCGTCACTGAAGTTTCACCGAAAGTAATCATTATAGAAAACTTGGTCAAGTCGCTTATTGATTATTTTATCACTGTTCAATACACACACCTATGCAATAGCCGGGAAATGTCTTAACTTGCCGTGCAACAAACAAATATTTCAAAGTTATGAAACTTGGTTTCGAAAATATTTGTCTGCGTTTTCCAATAACTCGATCTATCGCTCAATGTTTACGTTTTCCGTAATTGGAAAACCCGGTGAATGCATATTATATTTAGTTATGAAATCAGAAGAAAATATCTGTGTTATTATAAGAGTAGTCGTGGCTGGTTGTCTGGTTTGGACTAAAAAATGTTATCAAGTAATTACAAAGTAATAATTACATTATTATGCGTTATTACATTATGATTGCATTATGAAAATATGCAGTTGTTCATATCCTTATCCTTGCAAAACATGTGGACTTATTATTTATAATAATAGCCTATATGTGTCATCTGTCGTTCTGTTACATCTAAAACTGCAAATTGTCAAATGTCATTTTAATAGCCACTTATTCTTCTAATCAGAAGCCATATTGTTATTTTAACATCATGTTCAAATATTTCGTTTATCTTGATATCTTCCCATGATTATTAGAAAGATAAGTTAAACAAAATTTTATTTAATATTTATGTAAATTTTAGTTGGATTCATTTTGTTATTTTATTTAAACTAAATTTGATGAGTCTGATAAGTGAATATTTTTTTGAATGATTCTAGGATTCGTGCTACCTCATTTGATGTATGTATGTATGTATGTATGCAGAGCTGGGCAAGCTACTTAAAAAAAGTAGCTAAGCTACAGCTATTCTTTAAAAAAGTAGCTAAGCTACAGCTATAAACTATTTTTTGTAAAATATAGCTAAGCTACAGCTAAAAGCTTTCGTTAAAGTAGCTGTTAAATTTTAAAGCTACTTTTTTAAAATTATTATGAGATAATTAAATTTGCCATTGTCATATGATCAGTCTTTTGTTATAATGACTGTTAATTTACTATTATGTACATAAATATCAAAAATAGCAAATACCATCTTGCACCTACTGTGTATTTTTGCGTATTAGAGCCAGTTAGAGCCGGCAACAAATAATTATTTTGTGTGGGTTTAGCTTGTACGCATGCGTACTTTGTTGACCTTCTGCTAAAAAAGTAGCTTCAAGCTACAAAAAGTAGCTTTAAAAGAAGCTTCAGTTGTTATTTTTAAGCTAACAGAAATAAAAGTAGCTAGCTACAAGCTACAGCTATATTTTTTCACAGTTAGCTAAGCTACAGCTACAGCTAAGGTAAATGTAGCTAGCTACTGCCCAGCTCTGTATGTATGTATGTATAATATTTATTTTAATTATAAAAGTTCATGTATCATTCTGAATAAACGTATTATGTAACAGAGCGTAGTGAAATAAGCGATTACGATGACAAACACATTACTGTAAACTGAAAATTATAAAATTAAACATAGTTTCAGAGTTACAAAGAGAACATTATGAAAAACGTGTTAATTGTTAATTAAAAGCAAATATTCAATCACATTCCACAGTTACACATCACAGTTTTAAATGAACTTTGGGAGTTTATTTGCTTTTCATTGTTTCATTTTTATCTACATCACTATACGTTCAAATTCATGTACACAGAGATAGCATTTCGTCGTAACAACGTCTAAACGGCATACGAGTAGATAGACTACGTTCGATGTAATGTTGTAAGTAGTTATAAAGAAATGGTTGGTTGCACCCCACTTAACAAGACTGCCGAGTTCACTGGTTATATGCGCTTGAATGCTCGCTAATTATTATAATACTAAATTGCCTTAAATGAGTAACTCAAAAACTTGAACTAAAGAGGTTTCCTTTTAAATACTTCCCTGATAAATTTTTGAAGAGCTCCGATTTCCTAGAAATTCTGCTGTTATTTTTTTCTTCTTATTCGTATTTTAAAAGAGACTATTATAGCATTTAAACATAAGTTGTTAGTTAGTTGCTTGGATAGTTGTTGGTTCTCTTGTTTTTATTTTGAAGAGGACATTTTGTATTTTATTTAGTCTGTATCAGTGTTTCTCAGACTTCAAATATCCGTGTAGAGTGTGCACCTTCTTAAATGTTCATTATTATTCAGTACTTCTTTATCAAAATTATAATAAAATATGATTTATTTAAAAAAAATATAAAATACCATAAGTTCTATTTAATAAGCAATGAATGCTTGCCATAACACGCAAGTTGAATACTATACTTTTTCCATGACTATTCAAGAGGAACTTGCACGTTTAGGTCGTAGTTTGAGGAAAATAATACATTTTTGAGGTTATACTCGTATGATAATCGTCAAACCTTAGTAGTTACGTACTCTCACTAGATGGCAATACTATTCAATACGGTATTCGAATCCGGAGACATCGAGTTCGAATTCCACTCAAGGTACAATTTTATATGAATTACCATAGAACGGCTCGGTGAGTCCGGACCCTGTTACTGTAATTGGGACTATGCTCCTGTTGTACAGAGTGGCATAATAGTTATTTATATCAATAATAGGATTGGAATAAAAACTGCAGAATAATGGTGTTACTATAGTAATAGCAATCTGATTGGCTTAAAAGTATTGAATAATGGTTCATTGTACAGTACTTTTTATCATATAACCATAGCCGAAACGTTTTCAACTTATCTTCAATAATCGACTAACAACTTAAGCCTATCTTCTTTAATTATATTCCTACATTACTTTTTGGCTTATTAAAACACACTACTTTTTATCATTTATTCTGCACTTTTGAATAATGAACTAATCTTATATTCGTATATCTAGAAAGGCCCATACAGTGGTCGTGGAAAAATAATTTATCATCAACAAGAGGACTGAAATTGCGTTAATTGCTACGTATTCCCGAAAACTTTTTGGGTACCACCCGGGGAATATGTACCACACTTTGAGAAACACTGGTCTATACTCAGCTATCGTTATTGAATTCAAAATTATGGTTAGTGAAATGTTTACAAAACTTTTTTTTTAATCGATACATATGAAGTCAGCTCTTTGAATATTTTATTATTCTTTTATAATATTGATTCTTCAATTTTTAATGTATTGTCTTCAAGATATTAAAACTCATTATTATTCAAACGCAGAGCTTTTCGACTGCAGTTCAGAATGCAATTTTGTTTGGCAATAAAATTCTCAAAATTGCCTGCCGAACTTCAGTTTTGTTGTATATGCATTTATTTTCAAGTGATTTTCTTATAAACAGATTGGCTGTAGATTTTGATCTTGGTTTAAAAATAGACAATGTTAGGTACGAATAAGATCAAGATTTGGCATACTACATGATTTTATGGTGTAATAAAGTTAGAATAGGCGAAGAATTCTATTTCTCGTTTGTCGTTATTAGAGTTTCAACATTTGGACTTTGGTTATGAAAACGAGTTATAAATTAATATGTAAAATGACTCAGACCTACGCGATTCAATAATTTGTTTTATTTATAGTTCGATTAAATATTGCAAACATTTTATGCTTTTAATTTCTTAATATAATTTGAATTGACATTTTTACTTAATCATTGTTATAATAATTATTGATTATTTTTTGACGTTTCTCAAATGAAATGCTTCATTGTATTTCACGTATCTGCGTTTTAATCAATCCTGTCATTATTATACTGAGAATAAAGCTCTTGTGATTATTCCCGGGAATAATCTCTGTAAGTGCTTTTGTTTTTGACAAATGATAGGTAGTTGGCAAATAATTATTTAAAACTGTCAACGCGTCAAGTGTGGAAAAAATCGATTTAGTTCCATTTCACATACAGAAATACACCAACAAATTTTGGAAACAACTTACAAGTATACATTAATAAGTAATCAATCGATATGGACCCAGTTCAAAATCTTTTAAGTTGGATGAATCGACTTCAACAGCTAAGTCAAAAAATACATACATACATACATACATACATACATATCTTCACGCTATATCCCAACAAATGGGGTAGCACGAACCCTAAAATCACTCATAAAACATTCACTCATCACACCCATCAAACAACCAGCCATCACCAAACATTTTCATCCAAACACACCACCCTCACTTCAACCACATTTATAGATCACTCCAAATAAACTCATTCATTTATTACACTTGAAAACATTATCACACAACAAACCTTCAATCACATCATTCCTATTCTCTTACCATTCATTTTCAAAAAATAATCTAATTAAATATAACTCTAGAGTTCGATAAATTAGAAAATAATTCTCCAGTATCTTTCTCAAACTTGTTGCCATTTGGCAATAAGTTTTCGAAAGGTCTCTCAAATTATTTTCAATTTATTCTCACTTCCTTGTTATATTATTACTGATTATTTTTAATTTATTTACAGCTTGCAATTTATTGAAAATATACCGGAATGAATAAAATATTGTACTTTACACACATTTGTTTTTTTAGAAAGTAAGTTTTGGTCCTTAGAAGTGGCTTGGCACCATTTAATAATTAAAATATTTAATAAGGCAGATGGAGCATTGCCACGTCAGATTTTTGTTATTTGAAATAAAAACAAAATTATGAATATCGTACGCTATATGTGATTCGTTTTGTATAACTGATTACGTATTACGAAATGTCATTTCATGGAAAATTCAATTTCATAGCGATGCACAGAACAGACACAAATTAATATCGAAAATTCAGTTTACTTCGGTATTAATTAAACAGTGACACTAGTACGAACAGACAGGCATAATAAAACATTTTAGCAAGTTTCCTAAATGTTAATTGTATTCTGATTTTATCGCGGCGCGCTTGTGACGGCTATTTCCGGTGTAGATCCGGTGATTGTAATGGTTAATCCATGTTTTTTGTTAAGTGAAAACGCCAATATAAAACTTGTATGCCACTGCTGCGTCATCGAATGTAATTTTCTGATTTTTGCTTTTCACAATACCGTCCAATGCTATTAGTACGTAAAACTCAATTTTCTGATGTTTTATTGTCGTAAACAATGAAATGTAATTCCATCAAATTTTGTCAGTTGCAATTTATTGAAACTAATGATGTCAGCAATATTGAAAATTAATTATAAATAAAAATGCTGCCAATTATTTCCTAATTATATTAAACCATTTGAACACATTTTCATGATTTAAACAAAACTATTATTATTCGTGTTCGGAATACATTTGTGAACGACCATGGCTGATCCAGGGGGCGGAAGTATGGGGGCCATGGCCTCCTCCTTGAGCATTCTCGATTTTATTTGTTTCTATTAAATATTTTATTAAGGTACATAAAATGCTAACAGGCTACACCGAAAAGCAAAGTACGAAGTAGAACATCAACGAAAACACAAATTTCGGTACCTGTACTGTCAGTAAAAATTCTGAAAGATTTTGTTGTATACAGGTGTTCAGAAAATGAGTGATAAGCTACCAATAGAACTTTGATTTCAACTTAGACGACAATTTTAATACAAAAAATTTGTAAGGCTTTTCGTAAAGCGACACGAAACCATCAAACTTGTAAATGTGGGACTAAAACTAAAGGAATTTTTAAATTCTTTTATGGAATATCATTGCCTTTTCATTCAAGAAGAATTGTGTAAAATTTCGTTGATGTAACTAATCGTTTTATACCAGTACATACAATTTTCTTCTTTTCTTTAGGAGTTTTTTTTTTAATTTTAGTACATTTGGCAACCTTCTAGAAAAAAGATTTTTGTTTGAAATCAAAATAAAAAATAATAGGCGTATTCTATTTGCAACTTGGATCAGATCTAACTTACATTTACTGAACCAGATCACTTATGTATTTCACTGGATTACTTCGTTGACTATTTTTCCAGTACTAGAATTACAGATTCTAATTTATTTTGAAGTAATTCTCTCCAATAAGTGCATCAGTTTGCTTAATTCGGTTCATTTAGTCATGTGTCGAATTTATCTGAACTGATTTAAGAGAATCAAGTGGCAAATGGAATACAGCTTATATTGACGTTTTTCAGATTGATTTGCATAGTTACCTAATATCTGCTATAACAGTTGTATGATTCAGTGTTGCCAATTTTACATTTCTTTTAAGTAACTCGTGTGGCTTTACGAAGGCTTGTACAATTTTTTTTCCATTCAGATTGTCGACTCAGAATTAATCAAAAAATCGTTCTGGTTAAATCTTTTCACCCATTTTGGGAACAGTAGTTATTGTCGAGTTTTGATTAATTTTTAAACCAAAAAAACTTTGTATTTTGTACTATACTATTATCTAGAAATAAATTAATGAATATTAATATTAATGAAGATTCCTAATAAGAGGAATACACGAGTTTCTATGAAAGGAATTATGATGTGAGTGAAGCTAAAGTGGTGTTAAAATATGACTTTTTGGCGAAGAGTGCGATATGAACCTGATGAACAAATGTTGTGTAAAAGTTTCAAGGGTTTTTGTTACCCCATTTGATGAGATATAACGTAATGATATGTATGTATGTATGTTGTGATAATTTATATTATAATGTTTATATAAAAGTTTTCTGAAATATGAATTTACATGTTTATATAGCTGAAAATAGGAATAAAATAGATGAAATTTGCGATTACAGCACACAAAGCCACATCCGGTTAGTTCTATACAAAAAATAATTCTTACTTTTATTTTTTTAAGTATATACTAGAAAACAATTGATTATCTTTATAATGTCAGTATTGAAAGAAAATCAATCGCAAATTAATAACCTCCATTTTGAATTTTAGTTTCTAAAGTTGGTGTTTATAATTTTTATTTTATTTTATTTATGTTACTCTGTACTACAACAGGAATTGAATCCCACTTACAGTACAGGGTCCGAACTCACCGAGCCGCAGAGTGGTTGTAATTATAATTTCTAGCTTGAGTGGGATTAGGTACAAATGCGTGAAACTTGGTCATTTATTAATGACAACTTAATTTCTATTCGTATCTATCATACTTTATGACGTTGCTGATAAGTTTGTTTAGAAAAGATTATTATCTTAACATGTTGACTAAATTGTAGTATCGATTTTTAAATGCTTTTTAATTGTACCTTGTAATTTTAACGTCATAAAATTCTAGTCGTCTAGTTTAATAAATTATAGTTTCCACATTTCACAACAATAAATTGTTCATATTATCAAACTTGTTCTGAAACTAATAAAAATGTCTAACTTGAACAATATATTTTGGAACTTTTCCAACGTTTTATAATAATCTGATAGTTTCATAAAAAGAAATTAATCTAACCATTAATATGAAGCAACTTGATTTAAAATTAAAATTAGGTTTTGCGATAAACAAACAAAATTATTTTTGGAAAAATGTAGTTATGAAAACAGTACTTTATTTCCGCTATAAATTTTAATAACTATTTATATTTACAATTCCAAAAATACTGCATCGCGTCAAGCCGTTATTTCTGGAAGAGGATTGATGCAGAAACATTTTTCTTAATGCGTAGAGAACTCAGACGTAAAGTTAAAATTAGTTTTTATTTCACCCATTTAAAACTTCGCCTGAGCTAAACTAAAATATACATAAATATGGGCGTTTGGAGAATGTGTTTCTGGCTCCATGATGTTGTTGGTGGATATGAGTATATGACTCTTAATTATTACGCTAGAATGGCAACCCTGTTTTTCATATTTTCATTGAATTAATATGACTTTCTACGCGTTTCATGTGTACCAACAACCACAAATGTATTAAGTTTCCAGTTTCAATAGTATTATTTACATTTTGATTGCAATACTACGTAAATGCATTTTTATCTCTTAGAAGTATTGCCATATACAACGTATTATCATTTATGGTGTCATGAAAGCAAATGTACGTCTTTATAGTCTTACGTAACTTTTACTTTTAAGAGTTAATAAAACAAAGGTCCTAAAAGTGCTAACGGTCATATTCTACTCAGTTTACGTTACCAGGATCTAATAAATTAAATGTGTGCCGAAAGCTTATGGAAAACAAACCTTCATTCATTATTACAAATACTATTCTTTTCTATCTCGTTGGTAATCAGATAGTAACATACGATAGGTGGATCCTGTATCAAATATTTCCATAAGGGCTTCTTCCTAAAAAACTAAGCGCAACTTTCCAAAAATCGAGTTGATATTTCTTCCCCGAAATCAAATAAAAATAATTGGTTTTTATATTGGCCTATTAATGTTTCAAATTTAAATTACTTATTTAAATTTACATTAAAATGTAAAAATGGGGTGGCTAGCTCAGTAGTATGAAGTCGGCTTGTGGATCCTGAGAACCCTGGTTCGATTCCCACAGGCGATAAACAATTTTCATAATTTCAAAAGCTACCCCTGTGGCTCCTCCACCACTAACATCTTTGGGGGCCGTGATTTGACGACTGGTAATCGCACTTCACGCGCAAAATATATCACTTACCGAGATCTGCTTCGGTAGAGTGCCACACCCAGTAATGGGTAGAAGGCGTGATGATATATTTATTTTATTTTATTTATTAAAATGTTCAATCAAGTGCACCACCATTACTATCTCGAGAACTATAAGCGCTACAAGTTTGGTTAAAATAGTAAAGAAATACCATTGAGCAAATCTCTTACAAAACTTTTGACATTTTTACCAATGGTTCTCCAAATATGGGACACAACTGTCTTATTTCAAATAAGAACATATCTTTGTAATTTTTTTGTGCGAAAGAGAATTTTATTTTGAATTCCAGAACTATAAATTTGAATACATTTAGTTAGACGTCTGTATATGTCTATCTTGTCTGTGGTATTGATCTCGGTTCTCAAATCCAGAAGTCGACTTGATACAAGTGAACCAGCTATACCATACAGAAACAAAATAAACATAAACATACAACAAACTAGGTAGTATTCTCATACTAAGTTTCAAAATTTTACTGCAACTAGTATCAGAGTTGATAAGGCGCATCTTCAAAGGATTGTAAATTTGCAAAGAAATGTTTCCGGTCATACCTTCATATAACATGTTTGTCATGTTTTACTCAAAATGACTTCCTAAATATATGGCAAAAGTTTGTCGATTTCCTCAAGTATTTTCTTACTCAGTTTAGTAGGTGGGACCCTCCTTATTTTTAAGGCCCTCTATTATAGATACAGCGGATCCTAGGCCTCTATACTCAGGTAAATTGATAACGATTACTACAATCCGTCGTTGCTTGATGCAACATTGGCGACTAATCAAGGCCTATTACAGCCTAAAGATGCTCGCTGCCCTATTGTAAATAGATTCAGTCGGATTAAAACGTTTATATACTATTTTCCTGGGGTAATAGCTCAGTGGTATCAAGTCGACCTGTGCATTTTAAAATCCCCACAGTCGACAAAACATTTTCACCAATTTATAATTACCCCTATAGCTCCTCCACCACTAACATCTTTGGGAGCTATGATTTGACGGCTGGTAACCGCACTTTACGCGCATAAATATATCACTTACCGAGATCTGCTTCGGCGGAGTGCCACACCCAGTAATGGGTAAAAGGCGTGATGATATATTTATATATATTTTCAAAGCAATTTGTCAAAGTCGCCATTAAAAGTCCATATCTTTTCCGCTATTATACTTTCCTTAATATTTTAGAGCTTAAATGCTAATAACAAATTTAGTTCTTTCTATATTTTATTGAAGCGTCTTTCTTTCAAATTATTTAGGAACGTTTTGCAGCGGGAAACTTTCGTACATTTTTTATGATGCTGTCAAGTTGTTTTGAACACCTCAAAACTTATCTTAAGAACAAGTTCCTGCTGTACAAAGTAAATAAATAAATATATCATAACGCCTTCTACCCATTACTGGGTGTGGCATTCTGCCGAAGCAGATCTCGGTAAGTGATATATTTTGCGCGTGAAGTGCGGTTACCAGTCGTCAAATCACGGCCTCCATAGATGTTAGTGTTGGAGGAGCCACAGAGGTATTTTTGAAATTATGAAAATTGTTTGTCGCCTGTGGGAATCGAACCAGGGTTATCAGGATCCACAGGCCGACTTCATATCATTGAGCTAGCCACCCCATGTTGTACAAAGTCAAATAAATAAATAAATATATTATCACGCCTTTTACATATTATTGGATGCGGCAATTTTGCCATAGCAGATTTCGGTAAATGATATATTTATGCACGTTACGTGTGGTTTCCAGTTGTCATATCACGATCATCAAAGATTTTACTGCAGGGGAGCTACATGGGTAATTTTAAAGAGAAAATAAAAAGCTAAGCGCTGTATTTATGTATTTCCAAGTTCAGAATCACCTCAAAAATTATCCAAGGGTAGAGAATAGGGATTCATAAAGGTAATTAATTAATTAATAGATCATAGTTGATTAACCCTCCGAGGAGAACAGCACTAGTACCAGCAGCAGCACTGCAGATCCTTTCTACGCACCTTCATCTAGTTGTCCAATTAACAATCTGGTATCTGCCTGCCTATGTTGATTACATGTTTATTAGTTTGCAATTATTAATTAACTGTAACTACTGACGTGAATCAATTAATATGATGTCGTAATTAATTTCTAGTCATTTCGAGCTATTATGCCGAGAATGACAAACTTCCGAAACGCTTAGAATTTCATTCGATGCTGGGAAGTTTGTTTGTTTTACCTACATTCATACTGATGAAAATAAATTTGGTTATGCTATAAATTTCAGATTGAGAAGTGTTTACTTATTCCAAATATTTTATTGCCGATATCGGAAACATGTATATTTAAAGACATATTCATAGAACGTGAGATGGATGCAGAGACATACTTTTTAACAGTTTATTCAAGGAAATTTTTAAAACATCGTAGACATATATTAAAATCAGAAAATATATTTACCTTTAAGGTAAGCTGTGAAAACTATAATTAAAAAAATCTAATATGATGACTCAAATGAGAAATTCACTGTCGTTAGGTACAAGTTCATATCTCGTTTAGTTTTTGAGATATGGCCTCGGGAAAGCGAAAACAGAGGTGTTGAAATTTTTGGATAATTTAACACTTCCGCTCAACGGCATTGAATTTCCCGTGTCCCGCGATTTAATTTTTTTAATGGGGTGGCTAGCTTAGTGTTATGAAGTTGGCCTGTGGATCCTGAGAACCCTGGTTCGATTCCCACAGGCAACAAACAATTTTCATAATTTCAAAAACTACCCCTGTGGCTCCTCCACCACTAACATCTTTGGAGGCCGTGATTTGACGACTGGTAATATACCACTTACCGAGATCTGCTTCGGCAGAGTGCCACACCCAATAATGGGTAGAAGGCGTGATGATATATTTATATTTATTTATTTTAATTTGTTGGAAATTTTTAATTATTTTTTAGGTTTTTTACGAATTCCAAATAATTTGCTCTATAACTTGTTCTCGTACGATTAATGTAACGAAAATTTACATACATATGCATTTTAATCCGCTGAATCCAATGGTAAAATCTCCAAGTTCATACGCCTTCTGGTTTTTAAAATATGGTTTAAGAACAGTTAAAAAAAAATAATTATTGAAAATTTTTTTAAATTTTATAAGTTGCTGAAAACTTGTATATAAATCAGTTGAAACACGATAAATTCAATGCCGTTGAGTACATCTTCATATCTCGTTTAGTTTTTGAGATATGGCCTCGGGAAAGTCTAAAAACTGAGATGTTGAAATTTTTGGAAAGTTCAACACTTCCGGAGGCTATATCTCAAAAACTAAACGAGATATGAAGTTGCGCTCAACGGTATTGAATTCTCCGTGTCCGAATTGACTTATTTTAGCTCATTTGAAGCGATTTAATTGTTTTTGATATTTTTAATTATTTAGTTTTTTTACGATTTTCAAACAATTTGCTATAAAACTCTTTCTCGTACGATTATTGTAACAAAAATTTACATACATGTATTTTAACCCGCTGAATCCAATGGTCTCATCCCCAAGTGTATACGCGTTCTAGTTTTTAAGGTATTGTCCAAAACGGAATTAAATTCCCTGTGTCCGAATTGAATATTTTAATGTTTGAATCTGTTCTTAAAAATCGTATTCATTAATATATAAGTATATAAAATTCAGAAGAGGCACAATCTGTTTTTCAGAGAGCTCAGCCCCGTATTAATTTTTTCAAAGAGGGTTTAAATCCCCACGACTCCACAGCCCTTGCAATTCTTGTCATTATAAAGTTTTTGAAACAGCAATTACAACTACTTTTTCTATCTCAGAGAGATTGACTGAATAAAAAAGTTAAAGACATGACTTTACAATAATGCAGAATGTTAAAGTTAATGGAATTCAGTCATCTCTGTCATCAGTCATCACATACCTACTACAACTGATTCATTTTGTAAAACTACAGTATAACTACAGAGAAACGTACCTACTCGAGTAGAACCTTGCTCATAATGTATGCGTGCATATTGCACTACATAATTACTACATAATATTGCATAGCATAACTACTAATCATTTCTAAACTAATATTTAAAATGAAAAAGCTATATCAGTTAAATACAATTGGTTGGCAGGATATTTTTATTTGTGTTGTGATTACGTTTTTAAACAGTGACGCATGTTTTACGGATATGACAGATTTAAAAACCGCAGTTTAATACGCTTCACTAATTTTAACCAACGTCACAATGAACATTTAAAAAACACATATTTGTGCGTCAGGTAGAACAATTAAACAAAGAATTGTTCGTGCAATCTAGCATTTTAAATATGTTATTTATGGAATATTACAATGGTTTTTTCGCAATTTCGATAAAATTATCATCCTTTTATTTCACAATAAATTACTACTGGAAAAAAATTAATTTACATATTTACAAGATGAGATAGATAGTAATAGTATGCACAACCGGACCGTAATTCACTTGTTTTAGCCATAAAAAGCGGACTTAAAAACTTGTTTTTGGTCCTAGGGCTATAATAAAATAATTTCCTATGTATACATAAACAAAATGACAAATTCATTATTTTTTATTAATACCATGGATACAAGGTACCTACATGATTTAGTTCATAATGCCCTACGGCATAATTTTTTTTGCAGGCGCGATGGCCGAGCACATCTCTTAGCATACTGTGACGTCATCCGAACCAAGGTTCGTCAGTTCGAATCCACCAGTTGACAAAGTATGATTTTGTTGTTAAATAAAAAATACAGTTACTTGTATTAATCATACTCGGGCGCTATAAGCTAGCCACTTATACATATGCCTTAAAAAAAATTAACATCGAATACGGAAAAACTGCGGCTCGGTGTGCCCGGTAGGCCCAGGCCCGATTCGGGCTGTAGCGCAATTGAAGAAGAATTATATAATTTAAAAAAATAATAGCTCATTTGAAGCACCTGGCGACCGTAACTTAGTTAGTTAAAAGTATATGACCGGAGTCCATAGGTCCATAGGTCCCAGGTTTAAATCGTGGTGGTATCCCAATTTTTGTCTTTGTAATAATAATAATATGTATTTATTTAGCTTTAAGCTATTTTACACAAAATACAAAAGAGAATACATATAAAAGAAATGCTTAAAAAATAAATACAAATAACTAAGTAATTGAATAACATATGGGATAATGGCACAGTGGTAGCATCCCTGTGGCTCCTCCACCACAACATGTTTGGGGGACGTGATTTGACGACTGGTAACCGCACTTCACGCGCAAAATATATCACTTACCGAGATCTGCTTCAGCAGAGTGCCACAGCCAGTAATGGGTAGAAGGCGTGATGATATATTTATTTCTATTTATATATTTTTGAAAAATACAAACAATTTCAGAGCAATTAAAAAAAATGTTGGATGAGCTACAAGTGTGATTTGTTTGTCAAATTTACAAAAAGAAAATTTATTTAGCTTTATGTTTAGACATTCTTTACACTTCACTTCCGAATAGTTTTAAATAATAGATTCTAACCTTCGCATTTCCATCGACTTCGTCTGCAGTGAGTAAATTTCGTTTTCGTTTTTCGATTTTGTTCTAACACCAATACTCGTTGTTTCATGCATATTTAAACGCAACAATAATTTATTTCTGTTGTTGTTGTTCGTGTTCACCCCTGCATATTGTTCCAATTTCATTTACTAAATTATGTATGTACCTCTCAAATTACGGAGAAGTTTGCAGGCGAAGAGGTAGTAATAGTACAGTGAGCGTAGGTCTGTTATATATATTCAATTCGCCCTTTCATTCTCAGAACACAGTTCGATACTATAACTCAGCTTGAGATATATCACAGATTTTTTTTTTATTTATCATCAATATTTGATTGTTTTTTGGAGGTTATTGTACCTTGTAGATAAAATATTAATTGTTTTTACCCATCAAATGTCGCACAAAAATAAGTTCACTTTACTTGAATAAACAACAAATAGAAAATAAAATAAATAAATATATCATCACGCCTTTAACCCATTACTGGGTTTGGCACTTTGCCGAAGCAGATTTCGGCAAGTGATATATTTATGCGCGTTACCAGCCGTTAAATCACGGCCCCCAAAGATGTTAGTGGCGGGGGAGTGGTGAAAATGTTTTGTCGGGTATGGGGATCGAACCAGGGTTCTTTGGATCCACAGGCCGACTTGATACCACTGAGCCATTACCCCATAAACAACAAATAGGTTACTGTATTACCTTATAAATATAAACATATATGTTAATGTCTAGCGCCAATTTGTCAATTTCCTAACAAAGTTCTTAAAAAAATTGTGTGACGGAAATTACAAATATGGATGAGCGAATTAGGATAGCAATGTTTGGCGAAGATTAATAAATTACAGAATGAATTTTATGAAAAATTGTACAGTGTTCATGCTTTTCCAATTGATGGGACATAACTTTATGTTTGAACTTTGAACTCATTTCCATAATGCGATGCGTCACTATGAAGCTATTTACCTGCAAATATTGTTTTTATTAAATAAATAATAAATATTTGACTATATTCAAAATTGTTACTTTTTTAATGTCGCGCAAGGTTAATGTCATGATCTTTCAACATAAATGATAATAAAATCAAATAAATGTTGTTTGAGCTACAGATAATTATTATTGAGACATTCAATATAATTTTTGTTTACTTAAATACTTAATAGTTCGTATTCTTATGTCCAATTTTGGATCCCACGGCTGGAAATTTCAATGTACGGTATTCAAATATTATTTTTATTTATTTATTTGTAACTCTGCGTAACAGGAAGTAAATCCCAATTACAGTACAGGGGGCCTACAGCTTATAGTGGAATCCGAACCACTCAGACACAATCGTATTTTTTTATATAAGTACATATAAATCAGTGCGATTTGAACGCACAACCTCTTGCTTGCTAATTAAGGTAGTACTAGCGTGAAGAAAATTTTTGCAAATCGAATTAAATTTGGCGCACGTAAACATTTGATAGTCATACGCATCCTGTTAAAATATGAAACACATTCATCGTCTGTGAACAAATATATTCGCTTGTAAAGTTGAGTTCTTATATACGGGGCTTATGGCGATCATCACTTAGAATGGCACATATTTGCTTTGTGTACCTCTAAAATTTTGCAGTTTCATTTGAAAAACTAGTATGATGTTCTAGAACTATCCATGTGTATTGTATCAGAAGGAGAAAGTTTTTTATCGTTTAGTAATGGATATATAGTCATGCAAAGCCTTGTTTTTAACGAAAAATTAAGAATCCCAATTTATAATGGCAACACCACACGGTGATATGGTATTTGAAAATTCGCTAGACCAACAACCTGTTAACAATTCATGATATTCAAATCATAATAGGTATGAAACACTTATTTTATTCAAGTTTTATATTTTTTTGAGCGGCAGTTTCGCCACTCGACAACCGATGGCGCCACCGTCACACTAGTACTACCTTAAGAAACGCAGGTTCTACCTCGCTTTTATCCACTGAGATACGATTGCGTGTGATATTCCTCCTTCATTATAACATTTTGGAAGTGATGGATTGATGACTAGTACCTGTCCTTTAAACTCAAAAAAATATGTGTATTGTACTATACTAAGAATAGATAAAATGCAATGATGATATATCTGTTTACACTTAAAATTGAAACATGAATGAATTAATTTAAAGTTACATTATTATTAAACAACTTTACTCGCAAGTTTAAATCTAGTTACAGTAATTTAACGGTACAACTAATGTTAGATAAAAATTATATTTCTTTACTTAACGGTAATCATATAATATTCTCAGTGTAGTTTCGTCCTTGTAACCTGACTATAGTCTGTTTTTTAACCAGGAGGAGTAAATGCACAAGTCAGATTTACACTATAGAAAGATACCAACGAAAGTTACTAGATTTTTGTTGGCGCGAAATACAAAAATTTCTTACACATCTGCACTGATTAAGTCTCATGGAATTTATTTTAAAATACAAATGAAATTATAAACTCTAATTTGTCACTCCGTATATTATTAGTTCTTAAACTGATTTATGTTAATGTCACAGAAATGCAAAAAACCAACAAGAAAACAGATAACCTCAAAACTTATGACAGCTCTAATAAATCAAATGTAAAATCTATGTATAGTGTAAACTGGACGAAGCACTAGCCAATCAGAAGCGTCAGTTTTAGCGGTTAAAATTTAAATTACTCCTCCTGGTTAAAAAACAGAGTATAGTCATTTTGAAAAGACATTATTTATTTATGACGTTATGACTTAAAATCTGACATTACCTAGAAAAATGTCAAACGGAACCACCTTTATATTTATTTTATGCTCAAACTTACATATTAAGTGGAATATTATTTGTATATAAAATGAATAAATAAATGTGATTAGTTTATTTTTGATTGATAATTATTTTATGATGCTAAACAGAATCATTGTGATACTTTTTACAGAAATATTTTCCCATTGCTTTTAAAAAAGTTAAGAATTTAAAATATAGTCAATTATAAATAAATGTGACTAATTTCTTGATTAGCAATGACTTTAATTGGCAGTCTTATCAGGAACATGTATTTTTAATGCAGTTCCACGTAAACAAAAAACCAATAACTTATGGGAAATTAACATTGTTGTTCAAATTGAAACTAGTTATTGATAAATCATACATTCAAAATTTCGATAAGATCGATTAACCCAACTCCGAAAGCAAGTGCCTAGATGTCAAAAAGAATAAGCCTTGCTTTTGTTTGTTTTTTTTTGCTGATTGACATTAAATGTGAACTTTTGTTGACAAATGACAGGCAGTAAAGTGTTACTTTTACAGCCTACATTATAAAAGTGCACTTCTACAGCCTAAGCTGAGAAGTGTTATGAAAAAACAACAAATTTAACATTTATGACTTAATTTAAGAAAAATAATTACAACCGCATACGTTTTCTTTAATCTCAGTTGGAATTATAAATTCATCTTAATGAGAAATTTTTCTTTACTAATTTCTGAAATCGTAGTTCTCGTAAGTTTGTACTGTACAGTATTAAATCAGCCATTTACAAACTGCAATTTTGATCACATAAAAAGTAAGGGGGTCGCGAAAGAATATATTTGTGTTTTTTGCCTCCAAGGAGATCACGGCTTCGAAAAGTTTTAAAATTACTGATATAAGATGATTGACAACATTCACAAAGAGCAGAACGACATTTATGAAATTATAAGCGTGGGGTGGCAAGCTCAGTGGTATGAAGTCGGCCTGTGGATCCTGAGAACCTTTGTTCGAATCCCACAGGCGACAAACAATTTTCATAATTTCAAAAGCTACCTCTGTGGCTCCTCCACTACTAACATATTTGGGGGCCGTGATTTGACGACTGGTAACCGCACTTCACGCTCAAAATATATCACTTACCAAGATCTGCTTCGGCAGAGTGCCACACCCAGTAATGGATAGAAGGCGTGATGATATATATATATATATATATATATATATATATATATATATATATATATATATATATATATATATATATATATATATTTTATATATAAGCGTGGGGTGGCTAGGTCAGTGGTATGAAGTCGGCCTGTGGATAGTGAGAACCCTGGTTCGAATCCCACAGGCGACAAACAATTTTCATAATTTCAAAAGCTACCCCTGTGGCTCCTCCACCACTAACATCTTTGGGGGCCGTGATTTGACGACTGGTAACCGCACTTCACGCGCAAAATATATCACTTACCGAGATCTGCTTCGGCAGAGTGCCACACCCAGTAATGGATAGAAGGCGTGATAAATAAAATAAATAAATATATCATCACGCCTTCTTGAAGTGCGGTTACCAGTCGTCAAATCACGGCCCCCAAACATGTTAGTGGTGGAAGAGCCACAGGGATAGCTTTTTCAAATTATTATTATTAAGACGTGATGATATATATATATATATATATAAGCGTCAAATTTGATTTACATTGCATAATAACATAATGGCTACAATGATGTCGATAATATTAAAAATATTGAAAACAAGCACAAAATTAAAATACACTTTAAACAACCGGTAAAAAAAGAAGATTTACTAGGTAGTAAACCTTGGCTAGATTCGTTGACTATGAAACTCTAACCGCGGCAGTAAATCTGCTTCTTTTTTGCCTAGTTAAACAAATAATTATTATTGGTATCTATATTAATACGTATCACAATTTCATGTTAATAAAAATGATGTCCTTGGGTTGGTATTTAAGTTTTCAGACATTAATGACATGTTTGTCAAATTTAGTTGGGTTTAATGAACAGTTATTATGACTATAATGTAATTGCCGATATATGTATTTGTCTACTTTTAATAGGTTATAGATATTTTTAGCTACTATAACCTTTTCGCTTACAAAAAATTCAATACTGTACAGTTTTAGCTCTGATTGTCATTAAATATAAATGCTAGTCGATGATCCAAGACCGTGTTGAAACTGATATTTATATTATGTAATAATAACTGACGGTAATGAATGTATATATGACCACATATGTTTAAATTTAGATACTATTTTGTTTTGTGCAAACAGACAGAAATAATGAGTTGATATACAGAGTGTTCAGGAAATTGGTGACAAACTTCAAGTAGAACGAGTTTTTGATTAATTCTAAGGCGACAATCGTAATGTAAAAAATTTGTATGGTCTTTCGTAAAGCCACATGAAGTCATCAAACTGGTAAATGTGTGACTAGAACTAAACGAAATTTTTAAATTCTTTTATTGAATATCATTGCTGTTTTCATTCAAGGAGAATTATGTAAAATTGCGTTGACGTAACTAATCGTTTGATACTAATTCTTTATTTTTTTCCTTTCCTTCAGTAGTATTTTTTGTTAATTTTAGTACATACGGTAACCTTGTACAAACAAGTTTTTTATTTGTAATAAAAATAATAGTTACTTACGATTTAAGTATTGTAATATGTTATATTACGAAACGATATGGGAAAATTGGACAACACATTACGATACGAATATCGTACAATGTTTTATCTATTATGAATTTTATTTAAAAATATTCTAATAAAAACATTAACGAAATTACGGGAAAAGCAAAGTTTTCATGAATTTTGATTATTATGCTTATTTATGAAAAAACCTATATATTCACTTTTCCGCACTAGTGCTGCAAAATTTGTTATTACTATACTCAGAATAGAGAGATAATTTTAATATTACGTAAAGATAGTAGTTCCATAAAATAATTTTGTGAAATTTTGACGTTTGTCAGACTGATTTGCGTAGTTACCTGATAATTGCTCCAACAGTCGTTTGATTCGGTGTTGCAAAATTGACATTTTCTTTTAAGTAGCTCGTGTGGCTTTACGAAGGGCAGTACAAAAACATTTCATTAGGATTGTCGACCCAAAATTAATCTACCTACCGTAAATTTGTCACGCATTTTCTGAACATGCTGTATTTATGTATTATTTATTTTCATTTGATAGTAAAAGGTTTCGAACTTTAAATATAAAAATATATATCATCACTCCTTTTACGACATATTTTCGAGTAACTACGGTAAAATGTGATTTCAATATATCCTGCTGTATTATAAAATAAACTAAATAAATAAATAAATATATCATCACGCCTTTTACCCATTACTGGGTGTAGCACTCTGCCTAAGCAGATCTCGGTAAGTGATATATTTAACTTAACTAACTTATTATAAAAATTATCTAAAATATAAAATAACAGCGTTTCATATTTCATTATTATCATCAATATGACAAATTCTGAACAAATTAGTTAAACTAGAATTAGATAAAAATATACGTATTTCAAGCACTTTTACCAAACGTACGGAGTAGAATTCGAATAATTTTAGTTGACTGATAGTCTTTTAAAACTCCCAAAATTGAATTGATAAATTTTGGTCATAATTGACAGTATCGAGTATCCCTGGTCTATTTTTCATCAAGTGAAAAAGCATAAACTCTTGAAACATCCATAGAACATCCACTCACCAGATTTATTAAATAATCAATCATCGTCAAACATTCTCATTCTAACACATCACCCTCCCTTCAACCACATTCATAATTCCCTCCGTACAATCTTGTTTCCTCCTCACACTCGAAATCTTTCATCAAGCTACAAACCTACAATCACATTCATCCATATATTTATGCGCGTGAAGTGCGGTTACCAGCCGTCAAATCACGGCCCCCAAAGAAGTTAATGGTGGGGAAGCCACAGGGGTAATTTTAAATTGGTAAAAACGTTTTGTCGGCTGTGAGGATCGAACCAGGGTTCTTAGGATCCACAGGCCGACTTCATACCACTGAGCCATTACCCCAAATAATAATAATTAATAATATGATTTAGCTTGGAGTAGGTGGCACAGTGGTTATCGTGTCGGCCTGTGGATCCTGAGAACCCTGGTTCGATTCCCACTGGCGACAAACAATTTCACCACATTAATACTACTCCTGTGGCTCCCCCTCCACTAACATCTTTGGGGGCCGTGATACGACGGCTGGTAACCGCACTTCACGCGCAAAAATATATCACTTACCGAGATCTGCTTCAGCAGAGTGCCACAACTAGAGATGGGAATTCTAGTTCATTTGAGTGAACTAGTTCATTCGTTCTCGTTCACCAAAAAGATTAGTTCATTGAACTAGTTCATTAGTTCACTTTCGTTCATGAAATTTTGAAGACTTTTTGAACGGAAATCGTATTGTATTGTGATTCACGAGCGAGAACAAGTGAACTTTTAGGATCTGGTTCTAGTATAATTTGACAGCAGACAGCAGAAGCAGAGCGGTGATCATAGCAACGACCAAGAACAAATGAAGTATGAGTCTCGTTCGCTCGTTCACTCGTTCAGTTGTTCGCTGCTCTCCGCTTTCGTTCGACCACATCGGCCGTACCGCCGTGCTGGTGAATCATATTCCAATAGTTCGCAATGAACTAGTAGTCTCGTTCACTCGTTCACTTGTTCGCCGCTCTCCGCTTTCGTTCGACCTCATCGGCCGTGCCGCCGCGCCGTGGTGGTAATCATATCCGAATAGTTCGCAGTGAACTAGTCTTTAATAAACTCACGAACTAGTTCGTGTCGTTCACTATAAGGAATAGTTCATATGAACTAGTTCGTTCAAGAACTACACACCTCGAGCCACAACCAGTAATGGGTAGAAGGAGAAGGCGTGATGATATTTATTTTTTTTTATTATGATTTAGCTTAATTCGACAAATTAAAAAATCAGGGTTCACTAGATTCTATCTAAAACTCTTTTGAAAATTGGACTGATAAAGTTTAAAGGGTATTTTAATTTAAATTCTTTTAAGTTTTTAACAAAAGATGTAATGTCTTCAAAAGGAGCATTTGTCGGAAGAGTAAAAACTGGTCGAAATAATGATATGCAAGTATTCAGTTCCGTTGCTAGTAGCTCTTTCCGCTTTAACTTAAAATGGTCGATAATTGAGTCCAATGTACAGCGTACAGTTAATATTTTATGTGACACGCGAAGAGCCGTGCAATATATTTCTTCTAGTTTACGAACCGTTTTGACTCGGGAATAAATATTATCTTTCTACCTGCCACTACATCCGTTTAATTGTGAATTACTCATTTATTTTTCATTGAACCAATTTTGAAATGGTTCTGACTTTCTGACATATGCCTGCAATACTCGAGAGGACTTTTGGTTGTTGAATTGAAACGGTTTTATTGTAGGAAAAGAATTATTTGTTCGATTGAACTAAATACTTATGTTAGATTATGATTGTGGGAAATAATGATACGTTAGTGTATTATTTTTATTTAAAATGCAAATTTATGTAAGGCAATAGATTGCATGATATGTGTTTCTCATGCAATTTAAATGTAGCACTTTCAAGATTAAATACTTTTATTTGTAATAAAATATCGTGTTGAGATAAAGTTTATGCTTAATTAAGGAATTATATTTATTTTTATATTAATTACTACATGCACATAAATGTAAATGTTTCTTTTTTCATTTACATAAATATTTTTCAAATACCTGGAAATGCCAATGCTGGTAGCTTTGAAATTATAAGTAGTCATAAGTCCTTAAAGGGTAGATAGCGCAATGGTATCGTATAGGACTGTAGATTTGAGATCCGAGTTTTATTCTAACTGCTGACAAACAATTTTTACTTTATTAATATTAATTCTACCAACATCTTTGGAGGGACGGGATTTAACGGATGGTAACCGCATTTCACGCGCATAAATATTTTACTTACCGAGATCTGCTACGGCAAAGTATCATACCCAGTAATGGATAAAAGACGTGATGAGATATTTATTTATTTATAAAATTAATTAATTATATAAAATTACCAAAAATAAATAAATAAAATAAATTTACCTGCAATTGTGTGAAATTCACTTTCAAAAACAAGCGCAGGGACGATACTCCCTTCGTTTCTTATCTTTTTTATTCGTTTTCTGATCTTACATTGAGTGTTTAACTGCAAATGTGTGGAATTCACTTTCAAAAACAAGCGTAGAGCGACACTCCCTTCCTTTCTTATCTTTTAATTAGTTTTCAGTTCTTACGTAGAGTGTTTAACTGCAATTCTTTCAAAAACAAGCGCAGGGTGACACTCCCTTCCTTTCTTATCTTTTTGTTTCATTTTCAGTTACTGCATTGTGTGGACTTTTCTTTCATATACAAGTGTAGGCTATCGCTATCATCTTTTCTAATCTTGTAGATTCGTTGTTAGTTTCGTTATTAAATTCGTTGTTAGGAGTAAGCGTGAGTCATTTGAAATGTTTTATGCATATGTTACGTACGTTGAAGAAAGAAGATGAATGATGACTGAATAGGAATGAGTGTAATGAATGAATGAGTTTGTATGGAGTGATCTATGAATGTGGTTGAAGTGAGGGTGGTGAGTTTAGATGATAATGTTTGACGAGGGCTGATTGTTTGATGAGTGTGGATGAGTTAATGTTTTATGAGTGATTTTAGGGTTCGTGCTACCCCATTTGTTGAGATATAGCGTGTAGATATATATATATATATATATATATATATATATATATATATATATATATTTAAAATTGTATTTAGAATCTGTATTTCTTCTCAATTTTTATACTATATATTTTAATATCTGTCTACTTAAATCGATGGGTGGTATTGAACGATAATTAACATGCACATATCAGTTGCGCTATAGTGAGTGCGATCCAGATGTCACACAAGTTGTATCATTGTAAATACAGGGTGATCAAAAGGAATTGTTATAGTTCGCAATACAATTCCAGAGATCTTTTTATTTCACAGTTGGCACAACGTCAGATAAAGGCGGAAATGCTATTTGACATTTCTAATATGTCAGGAGTCTGACAGCTAATATAATTTTGACTTTTTAAGTAATAGAAATACTTTAGAAATAAATGTAATAATAAATGTACTCAAATTTAAATTTTAAATGTCACTGTCAACAGGAAATGAATTTATGTATCATGCTTACCAATTTCAAGTAGTTTTTTTTTATTGCCAACTGTAACAATTCCTTTTGATCACTCTGTATATGTTTCGTTGAAAACATAATTTTATTTTTTGCACTCCTTTCTCAAATTTACAAATAAATTTGTTAAAAAGAAACTTTTATAAACATCTTATATGATGGTTTTCTTTTAGACTCCTTCCCCTAAAACTCACCGTACGCTACTGAATAATCTGGTAAAATAGTAGCTAAGCTACATTAGCTGTTAGAGTCTATAGAATATTTATTATTATACTAAATAAACCCCTGCAAATTAAACCTAGTACTTTTAAAGTTATAAGTCATCGTTTCGACCATCCCTTCTAACTTTAACATATTTATTTACTGTCATAAAACATCCAAACAATTTCAACCTCCCCTAAATATTGTTCTTATTATACTAATGAATCTCTGCAAATGAAACCTAGTACTTTTAAAGTTATAGGCCATCGTTTTGTATATCCCTTCTAATTTTAACATACGTATTTGCTTTCATAAAACATCCTCACATCTAGAACCCCCCCTTTAATATAGTTCTTTTCTTGCAGAAATTGTTGGCTGAATGCGGTTGGTAATGGAACCCCTCGGCGTGCCCCAGGAGGTGTTAAACCCCTCCTCTTTGAAACGATGGTCAGAGTTCTCACCAATCCACCACCTCATCGACTACAACTCATCGGGGGAGCCACCCAAGCACCCAACGGCGCCGTTTTCCTGCGACGCGGCCCTCAACCGAAAAATCATTTTGTGGTACGTGGAACGCCGTGACGATCCGTTCCGGTATCGATGTCGATGTGGTGAATAATGAAGTGCGATGTATAATGAATGTTCTGTTTTGTTCCAGGGTGGGGGATATTTCCACGGTACAAGCAGACGCGATTGTGAACTCGACAAATGAATCGCTGAGTGACGATAATGTCGTCAGTAATAGGATATTTGCGAGGGCGGGCAGTCAACTTAAGGAAGAGATTCATATGGATGTTAAAGGTTACTTTTAAAAAATTTAACGTTTTAGTATTTCTGTGTATCAGTCATGGCGAAAATAACAGTTACACTCGAAGGAAATAGACACACAATTATTTTTACTTTTGACCTTAGAAGTTTAATCGTAAGTACTGTAAGTTTAAAACCGTCACTATTAATATTCGACATAAATGCACTTTTAGATGTTGTTATTATTACCATTGCCATCTGAAATTGGCAAGATATTTATCATTAACATTTATATCTGGAAGACGAAGCTTCGCTCAGGAAATAACTGAAACTGGAAAGTTTAAATTGAAAAATAAAAAACCAATTTTCATTCGAATTTTCGGTCATATCTCGAAAACAGTAGATAGTATCGAGTTCATTTTGGTGTCAATCAATTTCTTGGCTCAAATTACATTGCTCTAAAGAATCACATACCTACATTTTTCATTCTCATGAATTTATTTCCAATTCTCTTTCAAAATGACATACTAACTTTCGAAGGATAAGACATAGCTAGATTGTTTTCTGAGGCTGAAAAACATAAGAATCAAAATCGTTGACATGCCCAGACAGACAAAAATTGTACGTATTAGAGATAGAGTTTCAGCTTCTAAATCTTAGAAAAAAGGACACCATCTGAAAAATAAAAATAATTACGACAAAAAAAAACATAAACAAATATTATTCTCATTTCCTATTAAGTAATAAATAAAATAATAATAGTTAATTATGAAACAAGTGTTAAAAGTGTGAATTTATTGCATAGTGGAGAACCTATGAGTACAATGGAAGACTTTTTTTAACAAGTGTTGAATGCATTGTTTATTTCTACAATTGAGTTTTATGTAACTAACTACATAAATAAAATTTCAAATGTCAAACGTTTATTTTGTACGTCATCTTACGAGTAGGTTGCGTAATTAAGTTGGTTTTGTACCAACAGCAGCGTGGGGTAAAATGCTGCGCAAGACATAAGAAGTATACATAATTTACTTTGTTTTGTAGAAAAATTAATATAAAATAATTTTCCAGTTTTTTACTTTCGTACATTTAAACATTTGTAAAAGTAAAATGTTAATTAAAAATTCAGAAGTAATTTTTTTCTTGAAAGAAAAAGGACAAAGAATGTCCTTTTCTCAATTTACAAAGTGCTAGGACAGAAGGTGCTCAAAAAGGATTGTCATTTTTAAAAAAGGACGATTGGTAACCCTTATCAGAGTATAAAATATGTATTACGGACTAATCTAACATGTAGGCTTTATTAGGTAGTGTTTATGCTGGAAAGTAATTTTAAGGATTAACCTAAAACATTTGAATATATTGAAATGTCAGTTCAGCACTTTAAACTATCACTTATTTTTAATAGTTTTTAACGTGTTTTTAATTGCGAACTAATAAAATGCAAGGCATAAGATTAAGTTGAACATATAAATAAATATGTTGCAGTCCTGCAATTTTTCTCATTGTAAGAACTAAGTTAAAACATGAAAGTTGTTCTTTTTAGTAAATAAATAAATAAATGTGAAGTGTGAAGTGCGGTTACTAGTCGTCAAATCATGGCTCTCAAAGATGTTAGTGCTGGAGGAGCCACAGTGCTAATTTAAAATAAAAATAAATAAATAAATATATCATCACGCCTTCTACCCATTACTGGGTGTGGCACTCTGCCGAAGCAGATTTCGGTAAGTGATATATTTATGCGCGTGAAGTGCGGTTACCAACCGTCAAATCACGACCACCAACGATATTAGTGGTGGGGGAGCCACAGGGGTAATTTTAAATTGATGAAAATGTTTTGTCGGCTGTGGGGATCGAACCAGGGTTCTTTGGATCCACAGGCCGACTTGATACCACTGAGCCTTTAAACCATTTTTTGTTTAGTTCTTAAATGTATTAATTTTGAAAATGCTGCATAAAATTTATACTAAAGGTATTAAACATCAATACTTCGAAATTGTTTGCATAAACTAAACATAAATTGTTTGCATAAATAAAACATAATTTTACAGGCAATCGTAGCTCAGTGGATAAAAGTGAGGTTTCTTAATTAGTAAGCAAGAGGTCTTGCGTTCAAATCTCACTGACTTCTACTTATATCAAAAAAATACGATTGTGTCTGAGTGGTTCGGATTTCACTATAAGCTGTAGGTTCCCTGTACTGTAATTGGGATTTACTTCCTGTGTGCAGAGTAACAAAATAAAAAAATAAATAATTTGCTTGAGTTGTCTATACTTTTGATAAATAAATTTGTTTTGTTTGTACTTCAAATATATGAACTAAAATCTCATTAGGCAACATAGGTAGATTCAACTTTGAATGAAAGATTGTTTCCATTCGTTACCAAATTATTTCTTTTCGATTAGGGATTGATCTAATTCTCAAAATTAATAGATACAAATTAGAATTGAAAACACAGCAACAATAACAACCATCGAATAACGTTCCTAATTATTATTGACTGAATAAATTAAAAAAAAAAGTATTTAGTGCTATGATATGCTCACCCTAGTATTAATACTGTATTATTGTTGTAGAATGTAGAACAGGAGAAGTTGTAATCACCCAAGGACACGAACTTCCCGCACGATATATCATCCACACTGTTGGGCCAAAATATAACATTAAATACCAATCCGCTGCCGAAAATACACTTCATGCTTGTTACAGGTAATATATCAGATATATAGAAGTTGTTAACGGTTACTAATTGATTTTATTTCAGAAATGTGCTTCAAAAATCCTGCGAACTAGGATTGCATTCATTAGCCTTAAGTGTGATTAATTCAGTCAAAAGGAATTACCCTCCTGATGAGGGTGCTCACATTGCTCTAAGTAAGTAATATTATTTAAGGATGATGAAACAAACCTAATTATTTACTACCAATATATACGTTTACGAGCTTCGCACATGTCGTGTAAGTGTCTGTAAATTATTCATTGCAATTATAAATCGAAATAAGTTAGTTATGTCAGGGACAGTGTTAATTAGTGTCGATCTTGGGTATTTCACTGCCCGTATGCAAGATCAGTTACGCCGCCTTGTTATGCCATTATTTTGGAAAAATTATCGTATTTAAAAGTTAACGAAAACAAAATTAATCTTTAAATCGTGTTAACTAACAAAATAGATGTACTCATGCAGTAAAAATCGAAATGCAGTCAGTTAAATTATGTACTAAAAGACCAATTCTTAAATGAATTTTAGCTAATCCTGAATTTTGGGTTAGTAAAATTAAGCTAAACCATATTCTCAAAGAAGTTTAAATAAACTCTAATATAATCTTCTTACCATCTAGTTTTTGGATGATAATTTTGATTATCTTTTTAAAAAAGTATTAGAATAAGATTAGCTAATCCACAATTTAGGATAACGAGCCCTGTCTCACTTCAGTTGACCCGAATCTTATTTTTTGTTTATTTAAATAATACTAAAACGTAGGTATCTGACATTTACTAAATTCTACATTTAATTTTCAACATTTTTAACTAAAACATTAAATATACTTTAGACACAATGTATAGCAGTATAACTAGCAATTATTTTTTTACAAAAAACTGTTTCTACATGCTAATGGACTATCATGATTTTTATCTTTTAGCCAGCTTGAAGAATGAAATAAAAATTACTTATTATTTAAAACAAACTTTATTATTATACAGTTTTTGAATAAAATGAAAAACTTCTAGTTAATATAGAAATGTTTACTTCCTGTTTCAATTACTGTCATTTTATCTGTGTATTAACAACACACTAGTATATGTCTCATTAAAATTTCATTTAATTCTCTTGCATACCACGCGTGAAATTAAACATCAAACGAAAAAATAAGATTCAGGTCAACTGAGGTGAGGCAGGGCTCGTATCTAAAAATTTTGATTGCAGTAAAGATATTTTTTCTATGTCTAATTTATTAACTAACATCTGGAAGAAGCTATAATGTTTACTATTAGCGACAAAGTTCTTAATTCTAATTCATTTATCGCACTTGGGCTGACGTGGTAGTTTACTAAATTATTGTTTATTAAGGTATTGACTGAGTTTTGATATTCATTATTAAAACCCGTTTAAAGAAAGACCTTAAACTAATGAAGGCTTATAATGGGCTGAATAATTTATTGACGCCTACAAGCGAAAGTAATTTTATTCTATAATTGTTTTACAAAAGGAAAAGAAATAGTAATATTTCCTGAGAGCCATTGTTTAGTTCAAGAAGAGTAAACTTCTTTTGTTTTATATATTTTCTAAAATGTAAATTTTAATTTGTAAAATTATTTAAATTGACTTGAGCATGAACCTAACTTCAGTCCGAAACGTTATCAACGAATTATGACAATAAAGCCATGATAACCAATACTACTATTTATATTCCTTTTTTAAAATTACATTAAATAAATGATACTAATTATGAATATTTTGTTTTAGGAACAGTGCGAAGATTCTTGGAGCAACACAGGAACTCACTGGATACCTTAATCTTTGTTGTTGATAGAAATGATGTAGGTATTTACGAAGTATTGTTGCCTCTATATTTCCCGCGAACGAAACACGAGCAAGAAATTGCGCGTTGGCAACTTCCCCAGGACGTAGGTGGCATCGATGGGGAACCCATACAACTAGATCGGCAGATTAGAATTATTGACAATCCTCAGCATACGCTGCATCGTAAGTAGCTTTATTTAATAGGATTATTTTTACATATTATTGAGGTTAATTAAACTTTTTATGTCATAATAAGAAATATAAAACTTAAAGCAGATAATAGTAAATAGTATTATCACTATTTATTTATTTAATAATCAAATGAAATAAATCACGTCATTTATCCATTACTGGGTGTAGCATTCTGCCGTAGTAGTGCTGATGTATTTATGGATATGGACTGTGGTTACCAGTCGACGAATCATGGCCTCTAATGATGTTTGTGGTGGGGAAGCCACAAGGATATATTTTTTTATTTATTAATCAAAATAAATATTAATGTTTCGTTTTTATTTTATGTAAAAAAGTCAATGTGTCAATAATCGTATGCTGTGTTAAGTTTGCAACTACTTTTTTTGGTAAAATCGTATTTCGTAAATCTATTAATAATTTTTTGCACAGAACAGAACATTTTTCCACTTACAGATTATAGTGTAATTCAAATCAGTCAAGGTTTTTATTTATTTGTTTATTTATTTTTTGTTAGAAGGCTATATTGTAAATATACAGGCAGATTCACAAAACGGATTAGAGCTAACACCGTTTTTAATATTATCTATAACTCTGATTTAAATTAAAACAGATTAAAGAAATGAACTAAATTTGATGCTAATTAACTCTCTTTTTAACTCAAGTTAAAATAAACTTGTTTCGTACATTGAAACGAGAGTTAAAAATGAAATAAAAAATGGTGTTAGCTAATCTGCTTTATGAATCTGCCTGATAATGTAAATTTATTTCAAACAAAAGTTATAAATCAATGTGTTTACGATGTAAACTTTACGTATTATTAAAAAGAACATCTTATAGATTTTTCTTTTTTTAAATATATAGATACATCTTTATATGAATTTATTTCAATTTTTGTATAAACAAAACTAATATTTGAGCTTTGAACAACTAGGTTCTACAAATCGGCATAAAAATACTTCAAATTCATGAAATTACAATATTTTGCTTTATTTATAATATATATTTGGATTGTAAAGAGTATTATGCGACGGCTTATGAATGATTCATAAGAATTTGAACCATTTTTCGAAACCAAATCAAAATTTATTTCTTTTTACTAAAATTTCTTTCTAATAAAGTGTGTATGAAAGTGGCCGAAACGTTCAGTTCTGTATCAAATTTTGATACGAAATTAATGTATTTTTAACAAAATTTTTGTTTCGTTATCATTTAATATCCTTGAAAGTCATGAATTGGCAGCTGATATAAATGCATGTTAGAAAATACCATCTATCGAGATCTGTATTTACATAGTCAATTATCGCATTTGGAATTACTATAGTGCTTAATCATTTTATTTCTTTTTAATTTATTATTTGTAAACATTCATTTCATGTTTAATTTAATTAAGATTATTAGAAATATTATAATTATAATATCTTTGGGTGCCGTGATTTGACGGCTGGGATCCGTATATCACTCATAAAACTATATTACTTACCGAAATCTGCTACGGCAGAGTAAAACACCCAGTAGTGGGTAACAGGCATGATGATATATTTATTTATTCAAAATTTATAACAAAGAGAGACAAATAACTTTTTTATTGCAAAAAAATATTATAAATCACAATAAATGTAAATAACTTTAGGTTAATTAAATATTATTCAGTATTTTATATCGAAAGTGTAGAAAAATTCCAAGAAATATTCGATTTCTAAATTCCATGAACAGAATAAATCTTGTTTATATTACTCTATAAACACTTCTCCGAGACGAAACATTATATTTATATTATTTACATATACAGAATAATCCATTTCAAGATAAGATCTGCCACGTATTTATTCACTTAATACTAAACGGTAGTTTGAAAAATATGTAAATGAGTTCAAACCGTAGTTAAAATGATAAACGAATCTTTTGAATTTTGTAAGTACCGAAAAATCACGTATTGAATTTACTCATATTTTTTTGTTCTCTTCTTTAGCGGACGAAGAATCGATAGACCTTTCAGCTCAGCTGGAAACGTCAGTAAATGTTGGTGAACATGCCTTTAGTCAAATGCAAGGCGATTTGGATCAACAACGTCTGCTAGGAGAAAGACCTTTGAATGATCCGTTGTCGGACATCATGGTGAAAGAAATTCAGCATCAAGAAAGGTCAGTAACAATTAATTTCTTTGGTTGAAGTTTTTAGAAATTTTATAGGTTAAATGGTTAAAATAATGAGAACATATGTTGTTTAGTTCTTTGCTAACAAGTTAATCTTTGTCTAGAAATGATAAGGCATGACGTAGCACCTGAAAAACAAATAAGTTTATTTCATTAAAAAAATATAAGAATGTAAATTACAGTAGATATACTTTTATGTATTAAAATTAAGTTATTATTATTATTATCGTTATTCAAAAAGTAAAGAGAAATACATATTTTGTTGTCTTGTTACATCATAAGGAGCAGTTTGAGCTATTTAAAAAAATAGATGAATGGTTCTATCTATTCAAATTAAAACATAGTTCTTAGATGGACGAAATGGTTTCGTTTTTGTGCAACTTAAAATATGATATATTGCCTATAGATTTTGGATTGTCATCGCAAAAAAAATAATGGTTGGCAAGTTATTTCAAGAACATTGCGATTAACTTTCATGCAAATTAAAGAATGGTTCTTTGTCTGTAGTTAAGATAATGGTTTAGAAACTGAATTTGAATTCTGTTACACTCTTATAACATAAAAATAAGTCGTATTTTGGGCTCATTTTTCACCAACATGCCGTAATGTGATTTTTTATAATCGCACTATTTAATAATAATAATAATATATATATTTTTTAGCTTTAAGCTAGTAAGATACAAAAAACCAGATAGTTATAAAATAATGTATTACAAACCATATGCACAAATTAAAGTAGGTAAATTATTTCTTAAATAGTAATATTTACATTATTTAACAAATATTGTTTTGCCTTATTTTTAAATTATTTTGAACAATGCATTTACAAAAAATTGAATTTCTTTTTACATTGCTAATATTTATATGAGACATTCGCCTAGTGCTATAATTATGTACATCTTTATTATATACTATTGCTTCAGATAAATATTCTGGGACTATGTTCTTGACAGTTTTATAAACAAAAACTAATCCGTTAAGGTTAATTAATGTATTCATATCTAACCACTCTAAACATTGTAGCATATCCTTTATCCTGCTGTACTTTCGATAATTTAAAATACACCTCATAGCTTTATTTTGTAATTTTTGTAAAACTTCTAGCTGCCCTTTGTTACATGCCATCAACATAGTTCCACAATAGTTGATATGTGGTAGAACAATACTGTTATAAATCACTAATTTAGCTTTACATGTTAGTTTTAATTAAAATTATTTCATCTGAAATTTCAAAGTTACCAACTATCAAATTTCACTTTAATTTTACCTTGTATTGGGTGTAACAAATGTGCTATGGACAAAATTCTATAGGAAATAGGAATCTTAAAAAATAACCATACACAATTCTTTAGGCTAAATATAAAATAATATTTTACCTTATCTCTCTCTATTGGTATCTATTATCTTTTATTGGTTTTTACCTGACTACCCACATAAAAAAATTATTTCAAAATCATATATTTTAATTACTTGCCATATAAATTAAGCTAGTCAAAAAATTCTCATTTATTCCTAAAAGTAGTATCTGATAAACCTTAAGGTTTTTTGAAAAGTACAACCCGGATATACAGTGTGAGCATTAATTAAATACAAAAATATGTGAATAAATTGAATAATTTTGAGCAGTTCAGCTAATATGAAGTTATGGGGTGACTAGCTCAGTGGTATGAAGTCGGCCTGTGGATCCTGAGAACCTTGGTTCGATTCCAACAGGCGACAAACAATTTTCATAATTTCAAAAACTACCCCTGTGGCTCCTTCACCACTAACATCTTTGGGGGCAGTGATTTGATGACTGGTAACCGTACTTCATGCGCAAAATATATCACTTACCGAGATCTGCTTCGGCAGAGTGCCACACCCAGTAATGGGTAGAAGGCGTGATGATATATAAACAAGAAAGCGAGATAATTGACCATTTTTTCCCATCTGCTCTTGTAATATGATACATTACTTATATCTTAAATAACTATTTTTTAGTTTTTATTTTTTATTTACAGTTTTTGCAGATTTTTAAAATTTTTTGGTTTGTATTTCATAGTTTATAGTTTTTATATATCATATATTTTCAATTTCAATAACAAATTAACAGGTTTAAAAAAATAGATATTTATTTGTGACTGTCTGCAACACAAACTTTATATCTGTCATCTATTTTCAACAAAACTGTCACTTTTTAACGATTTCCACAAATCTCATAGTTTAAACTGTATATGTGTCACCGGCATTAAAGGGAACATTGGTTGTCACATGCAGATGACAGAAAAGACATTGAAATATATTTAACAATATATTTTATCTGAAATAAACTAATCATCCCAATTGAAATTTCATTTGAATCGTTCGTTATCATAATAAAACAGTTACGTCTAACATTCGACATAAATCAATAACATTTTATTACCTAAATTTATTATATTTATGAATACATTTCAGTGCGCAGGATATTAAAACAATTGAAATGATAATAAATAACTCCATTGAAACTAAATTCAGTATGAATTTCGTATGGTTGGAAGTGAATTGAATAACGAATCTGCTTCCAACAGCAAAGTTCCACATTCAGGTATGAATGGTTGTCTCCTCGTCGTTTATCAGTAAAAGTTAATTAACAAATGCGGAGCTTCACTGCCTCCTGTTGTTCTACACTCGCATTGTTCTAATGAATTTATTTTTGAATTTACATCTAAACAAATTGATTTATATTTCAATTTTGCAGAATCATTTTCTGATAACTGCTGCTTTGTTTGCTTCATTAACAATAGTATTTGAAATTTTGAATAGCTATGATAAAATTTCGGATTGACTGTTTTAAAAAAAAAATTGTATACAATTTTATTTCACTCACTATTGTGGTTACGAGAACCATGAAATATACAAAAATGGCTAAATGACCAAAGTAAGAGCATTTCAGTTAAAAAGAAAAGATACATAGCTGCACAATTCGCATGATTTAGTTTACTTTAAAATAGTGGGAGATATAGAAAAAAGTTAGAAACAAAAAAAGTAGGTTATTTTAAGGCGTATCTATAATTCCGTAGATAATTTATTGTTATGTTACACAATGAAGTAAAAGTAATAAGCTTTCAGAAATGATATTTAATAATTTAAACGGTTCTGTAATTTTATTTTCTTTCGGCATATCGATAGCGATACACTAAACTTGCACCTTTGTAAGAAAAAATTAAAAATAATAAATAAATAAAACATAACTATAAACAAGTAACTTAGTAACAAATAACAAGTAAACAAGTAACTAAGTAACAAGTGACGAAGTAAACAAGCAATTATAATTTCTTGATCAAAAATCTTCATCAATCACTGATATTCTTGTAAGGTTTGAAGTTATCTTATTATCAGTCTTATGCTGGGTTGCAAGAAAGAGCTCTTTAGTTAAAGAATTGTTTATCTTGCAACAGTATTAATGGCGATTTTCTGAAATTTATTGAACCGTTAGTTGCTAATGAACCGATAAAACTTTCATGCAACCCAGCGTTAGTATCATCCTTTTTCTAAACATTATTAAATTGTTTCACAGCTGTTTGACATGATCATTTTTTTTTTTTCAGTTACGAATATTCTAGTAATTTATGGAATATTACAAGCAAACAGATATCGTCGATAGAAATTTCATATCAGATAAAGAGGAAAGATATTTTTTTAAAAGTGAATAAACTTTCACCTCATTACCTTGGAAATGCGGAATATAAATGTAAAATTTTAATAACTTATAATAGTTGATAAATTATCTCAATAAATACCAGACGAGCTTTGGTTTTTCTTAGGCCAAATTTTTATTTTCTTCACTCAAACTGGGTTGTTTTGATGGAAAACAGTACTAGTAATTTGACATATACAAAATCTTTGCACGATCGGTTTTACGATTTTTTCACGTTAATTGCTCTCGTTAGTAATTTACCTAGGAATACTTTCTCATAATGGTTATTTATGTACGTAAAGTATTATGAAGACAGAAATAATTTTTGAAAAAGCTATGAGTGGTCGCCGGGATTTGAGCCCAGAACCTTTCATTTGCATGATGACTGCTCTAACCAATTGAGCTACAAACACTCGGCGAATACTCATGCTTTTTCGTGCAATATTTAGTTGAAGAAATTTGTAAAGTGACATGGGTTGCGTCAATTCGTTACAAATAACAACTTAGATTGCAGTGGGTAATCCCAAGAAAAATCTCGTAATAGTATAAGAATTAATTTAGTGACACATGGCCAGTTCGTAAATTAATTCTTATATTATGAAGAATTTTATATCCTCCGAGGGCGATGTTTACAAGACCGATGATTTGTAATTCGCCCAAGGGATATAAAACATCAAGTGCATACAAAATTTTACGTCTTACTACTATTTTTTAATAACCTACATAATAAATAATGGATTACTTGGTAACACTGAATAGAGGAAATATCAGTTTTTGACAGTATTACCATAGTAACGTCACTCTTAATGCTCTAGGGCCTATTAAAATAATATAATGCTCTAGAGCATTATGAACTAAATAATGTACCTTGTGTCCATAGAATTAATAAATAATTATGAACTAAGAAGACAAATAAAAAATATGTCTGATAAAAACTAAACCTGTCGTGGTATTTATTACTCTCGGATATTTTGAAGAGAAACAACTAAAAATATCTACACTAAAAATTCTCTAATGAATTTTTCCATGCAGATAAACTACCATATGAAAAAGAATCTGACTTGAACAGATATTTATGATGAAGGGCTTTTAAAAACTAAAATATTTTAAAAGTAAGTTAGAGGAGTAACGAGAAGTTAGGTTGGAGAAGATGATATTGATGCCAATAATTTGAACATCATCTTTGGATCTTCACTTTTTGTAGAAACCGTTACAGATACCAACGCATGAAATTTCAGCAACTTCTTATGAATGTGGTAAAATAAACAAAACTAATCGAATAGAAGCATTCCATTCGGAATTACTTAAATAAATTTTCGATTACGCATGCTGGGTTGCAAGAAAAATATAAAGAGCTCTTTAGTTAAAGAACTGTTTAATAAACTAAATAAATACTCTCCGCTTTAAATAAGAACAACGTGAACAATTTTCATGTAGCTGTGAATTGAATAAAATTTGGCTAATATTGATCATGAAATTATAATTGCTTATATACTTCATTACATGTTACTTTGTTACTTGTTTACTTGTAATTTGTTACTAATTTACTTGTTTATAGTTTTGTTTTATTTGTTTATTAATTTTGTTTTTTTATGGAGACACATGTTTAGTGTAACGAAACGTTGAATTTAAATAAAATTACAAAAACATAAACAAAAAAACGTTTTATTTATTAAATATGAGTTCGAAAGCTTTGTCCATATAGCCCCCTTTAAAATACGAGAATATTAATTTTTGTATTATTATATACTAAATGAATTTAAGAAATTTGAAAAAGTTGTATAATGCTTTGTTTTTTGTACTCGACACCCGAAAAAGTAAAAGGGATGTAAATGATTACAAAACTTGTATTTGTATTTTTTTATTTATTTTCTAATCGTTATATTGTAAATCATGTAAAGCACAAAAGTTATTTAAATCATAATATAAATGTAGAGTCCTCATGGCTCATAAGTGAGTGTTAAAAATTACATGTAAGCGTTCGTAAATGATTTTTTCAAAAGTTATTCGAAATATGCCGAGTTTAGTATCAACTTAATTCTCTCAGGAAATTTTAGTAAACGTACCAAAAATTATATTTGAGCGATTGCCAATTGTTTTTCCCAAATTTGGTCAAATTAGGCCGAGTTTAGTATTAAATTAAATTCAAGTAAAAATATAAAACATAACATTTAACCGATTGTCAAAAGTTATACAGAGTATATCTAAAATTATGGTCGGGAAATAACCACCAAAGTAATGCAGCAGATTTTTAATTTTTGTTGTGACATTTTAAACGTTTTAAAAGTAAATAATAAATGAAGTTAAATTCCAGATTCTGTTTTAAACCTCACACGTTACGTGGTGCGTATTTATTTTATGATAAAGAGTTTATTAAGATTAAAATGAAACACAATAAAATGAAAAGGTATAAAATTTAACAATCCTAAAATTTATTTTTCTTTCAACAACTTTTTAATACGTTTTGCAAACTGCGTTTAAATTATATGATAGCTTACGTTTAAGTTTACCATAGTTTTCAGATGTTTAAACAATGCATTATTTCTAGAATCACGTGACACGAAACCTTGAGAAAACATTCAAGAGCAGTTAAAAATGTAATAGAATAAAATCTTATTTTTCATTTTTCCACATTTAATTTTTATATTTTAATAATTTTAGATTGTTTATATAAAGTTATATTTATATGAGGATATGACGTTTCAGAAGCCAAATATTTACTAACGCCATATAATTTTTCGACGTATTTTCAGAAGTTAAGTTGGATATTCGTCATTAAGATAAAACGAAGTCTTTTCACAAATAAAGATATTAATTTGCAATAAAATTTAACACGTTTGACTAAATTACAATTTCTCGTGTCATAAAGCAAGCAGATTAAATTCACGTTTAAAAAGTCCTATTTAATCAACTTTTCAATTATTAAAATTAATTAGTTACAACGGAAAACAATTTATTTTCATTCTTTAAGCAAATAAAGTAAACAATAAATGTCAATACCGTATTAATATTTATTTTGTAAATGTCATAAATATGAATTTTTAAGACTTATGATCTTTTACTTGTACTGCTACCTGTCTCTTCACGCGCAAAAATATATCACTTACCGAGATCTGCTTCGGCAGAGTGCCACACCCAGTAATGGGTAGAAGGTGTGATGATATATTTATTTATTTTAATTTTATTAAAAACAAATATAGAAAAGAATAAAAAGGGCAAAAAAATGTAGTCCCAATTGAAATAAAGTAATTTGAAAAATGATTTTTGGATGACAACAAAACTAATTATAAATAAACAAATGAAACATACAATAACCGGAAGTAGCTTCTCACAACGCCAATTTACATATTCAATTGTTTTTTGTAAAACCTATATTTACTTTTGCGTGCTACAAATGTCAGGCACCATATTGCATTTATCTCGTAATCAAAAGACAGTAGAACATCACGTTTTAAAGCTGACATTATATTTACACGTGCTATGAGTAGCTTTCTCTTGTTTTCGTGGTTGTTGTTCGTTATTCGTCGTTCATTTATTCGCGCATCACTTGTTTCGCACATACGTACGAATTCATGGCAAGTTGAGATCGCGCGCAGTCGGGTGATTTAGTTCGCGTTTCGCGGTTGAACGTGATGGTAGTATGAGCTAGTGACCATGGATGTAAAAGCGGGTGCAAGTGACGGGTACAGCTGGTCCAAAATTTGGGGGTTTAATAATGATGCCGATGAAGACAGGTTCGACTTTTTTTGATAATTAACAGTTTTAAAATCATATATTCTTATCTTTTTATTTTTATTTAATGTTTTGTCCCTATATAACAAGTTCCATTAAAAAACGAATCACCCAATTTTCAAAAAAGTTTTAGTTAATCCTGAGTTTTGTATATGCTTACTTTTTAATTTTAATTTTATTTTTTTGTCCCTATGTTATATAAAAAGTTTCATTAAAAAACTAACCACACAATTTTCAAAAAAGTTTTAGTTAATCCTGAATTTTGAGTTAACTAATCTTATTTTAATTCGATTTTAAAAAGGTAATCTAAATCATTTTTCGAAAATCAAATGATAACCAGATTATATTAGAGTTTATTCAAACTTTTTTGAAAATTTGGAGCTTAACTTGACGTACCCAAAATTCAGGATTTGCTAAAACTCTTTTGAGAATTAAAAAAAAATATTAGTGAATCTAAATAACCTTAGTAAAATTTATTTAAGTCATATACAAAATTAAAATTATACTGGTATTACATATAATATAAGTGCGCCGAACTTATAAGTATCTATCTAAATATTTTGAAAAATATAAATTGTTACTAAATAACATTCGGTGAATGTGTTATTGAATAGAAATGTTTAAAATACTATTTTAAATTTTTAGTCACAGAGTGTCTGTGTGATGTGAATCAGAATAATGCGTCATTATTTTTTTTTGTGTTTCATTTATTTACGTATACGTTTTATTGTAATAGTGTGCAATAAAAAATAATAGTTATTTATTTTTGTTTGTGTAACTTTATCAAAATAATAATCATAGGTACTAAATTAAAATTGCAGACATTTTTGAATGGTTAGTAAATAAAAATGTATCGTACGTGGGTTATTGTTTCTGTTTGCGAAACAGTTATCGATAAATTTTGAAAAACAGGTCTTGTCACAAAAATCAAGCGCGCAAGGAATTTAAATGCATGGCGCAAAACTTTCCCTTCTTTGCAATAAACAACTTATTATTCAAAAAATTTCATTGTTTTCACATGTTGATATGCTCCAATTATTTTATTATATCAAACAGATTTTGATTGTTAATTAATTAATTGGTTGCAGATATGAACGATTGTTGCGACGTGCCAAAACAGAAGATTTGACGGAAGTGTCTGGGATTGGATGCCTTTATCAGAGTGGGATTGATCGTCTAGGAAGACCTGTGGTTGTTTTTGTTGGAAAATGGTTTCCTTTCAACAAAGTCAACCTCGATAAGGTAAGGAAAATAATCTTTATATATTGGTAAAAGCTACATAAAGAAAAATAAAATTAGATAGTCAAATAGGACCGGGAAACATTTGGAATTTGGTAATTTTGTGAACATGATAAAAAACAGTAAATTGTAATTATATTTAAAATACTTCATACTTCAAACTAGACAGCGATTTATTTTACGAAAAAAATATATAATCTACAGTCACAACAAAAAAACCTTATCTTCCGTAAAATTATAGTTTTGTTTTGAAATATAAAATTTGTTGAATTAGTGGTATATCAAAAAAAGCAGCCCATAGATATTTAGCATGGGAAAACAATTTTTCCGTGTGTATTGCTTCCCAGATCATTTTAGACAAAAATGCTTGAAATAAAAGTTGTAGATCTTAAATTTCTGTATCTAAGTCAATAAACTATATTAATTTTCTATGTTTTGTGACAACAGAAATTAAATATGTAAATTTACAAAATTACAATTTAATTACGAGTATATTAATACAAAATAACAATCAAATGCACGACTTAATTATGACAAATATTTTGACACATTGAAGTTTAGCATTGTTTAAAAGTTTTTTGAACTGTAAATTGTATATAATTGTTACAAATTTATTAAAAATGGAAAATTATGCACATGAAGAAATATTACAAAAAATTAAATTATTCCGGCAAAAGTTTGACAGAAAAACGGAATACATATTGTTTGTTATTTTGTTTTAATTCCGTGATTAACACTAATTAAATAGTAAGTTTGTAAATTTTCATATTTAATTTCTGCCGTTACAAAATACAGAAAATAAATTTTAAACAATGCAAAACTTCAATGTGTCAAAACAGTTGCCAGAATTAAGTCGCGCATTTGTTTGTTAGTTTGTATTAACACTATTAAATTATAATTTTGTAAATTTTCATATGTAATTTCTGCCATAACAAAACACAGAAATTTATTTAGTTTATTGATTAAGGGCCAAATTCACAGTCGTCACTCACACTCATCTCATCCTCACCTCACTCTCAAAATAGAAGTAACTAAGGCAACTAACTCAAAAATTTGCACAATTTGAGTTAGTTGCCATGGTTACTTCGATTTTAAGTGTGAGATGAGAATGAGGTGAGGGTGAGTCACGACTATGAATTTGATCCTTAGAGCCAAATTCATAGTCGTGACTCACCCTCATCTCATTCTCACCTCACACTTAAAGTAAAATTACTAAGGCAACTAACTCAAATTATGCAAATTCTTGAGTTAGTTGCCTTGGTTACTTCGAATTTGAGTGTGAGGTGAGGATGAGATGGGAGTGAGTCACGACTATAAATTTGGCCCTTAAATGTAGAATTTTAAGCTCTACAACTATTATTTGAAGTATTTTTGTTTAAAATAATTTGGCAAGCAATGCGCACAGAAAAACTGCCTATGCCCACTTTCCGCGATACACTCGGTATACTGGTAATTGTGATTTCATGAATAGAACACTTGCGTCACAAGCGAGAGTTTCGACATACTAACCGCTCCAAAGAGGATTCCATTATAAGTTTTATAGCCTAGCATTCTTACTGTAATTTGTATTAATTTTCTGTTATGCACGGTAGCAAATAAATATTGTTTTTACAATTATTTTGGACGTTTGAATTAGAAATTGTCTTTTGAGTAATCTATCGTATAAATTATTTGCAATATCAATACCAAAAATACAAAAAAAAAATATGAGATAAATTTTTTATGCAAAATAAATACATACATACATACATACATACATATCTTCACGCCATATCCCAACAAATGGAGTAGCACGAACCCTAAAATCACTCATAAAACATTCACTCATCACACCCATCAAACAACCAATCATCGTCAAACACTCTCATCCAAACACACCACCCTCAAAGATCACTCCATATAAACTCATTCATTTATACACTCGAAACTACTATCACACAACAAACCTTCAATCACATCACTCCCCCTCACCTACCACTCACTTTCCTTCTTCAACGCACACAACGCATGCATAAAAAATCTCAAATTACTCACGTTCACTCCCAACAACAACAAAATAACGAAACTAACAACGAATCTACAAGATTAGAAAAGATGAAAGCGATAGTCTGCACTTATATATGAAAGAAAAGACCACACAATGCAGTAACTGAAAATGAAACAAAAAGATAAGAAAGGGAGGGAGCGTCGCCCTGCGCTTATTTTTGAAAGTGAATTTCACACAATTACAGTTAAACACTACGTAATAACTGAAAATGAATTAAAAGATAAGAAAGAAAGGGAGTGTCGCTCTAAATAATACATGCATATATTTTAAACTGTATAAAATATTGTAAAACATGAAAAATGCAAATGATTTCTAATTACGCCTTTTTTAATAAATAAATACTAATTACAAACACATGCTGATGTAGCATTGAAAACAGAATTATCTTAATGCAGTTGCTAACTCCCGACTGTAAAGTGTAAATTCGGCTGTAAATCTAGTTTTTACATATTTGTGTTTCAGGCTTTGCTGTATCTTATCACTCTGCTAGATCCCATCGTCAAGGGCGATTACGTCATCGCCTATTTTCACACTCTCACATCAAGTGTTAATTATCCTTCTTTCTCGTGGCTTCGAGAAGTCTACAATATCCTACCCTACAAGTTAGTATGAAGCAGAACATTTTTAGTTGACATTAAAATGAAAAATAAAAATATTTTTAAACTCAAGTTGTTTACATAAACAAAGATTAGGTACCTTACTATAATTTGAGGCCAAAGTTTATTCGTAAATTAAAATATGTCATCCTTTTTCCCAGATCAGCAGTTGTAAATTCTAGTTGAAGGCTGGCTACATTCAGAAATGGGGGAAAAGACTTACTATCTAGAAAATATAATTGCATTGCGACTGTAGCTCAGAAGGTTTAAAGCAGTACTGTTTGTATCATCGCCTCAATTTGGTTGCAGTTTATAGTAGTAACCCCCCCCCACCCCCCGTGTAGGAGTCTCATTAGCTTAACAATCAAGGCTTGAAATGAAAATTTTTTATTTTCAAATAAAAAAGCGGGCTTCTGTTAGCAACAGGTTTAATTTAATAAATATAATTTGTTTTATATAGCAACCACTTAACAAAAGCATAGCAATATGATGACTATGATTCCGCCAATAACTAGGGTTGTTGATTTTACGAATATTCGAGACAATTGTTCGGTTTTATTGAACCTTCGAATTTAGATTCGAACTTTCGAATTTTGGAATATTCCGAATTTTCGAATTTTGGAACATTCTGAATTTTTGAATTTTCGAATCATTCGAATTGTGAATCTGGATCCTAACGTGAACACGGCATGTTGATATGAATTATTTTCAGAATAAACTTATGTGCAGTGTTTTGTATGAATTCGTAAGTAATTATTATTATTTACTATTATTTACCAAATTAATTCAATTTAGACTTAAAATTTCGCTACACTGTCAAAAACGTTTTATTTAAGAAGGTTTTGTATCCTTTTTATTGTCATTTTAAAACGTCTTACTAAAAGTCCATAACATTTAGATGGACGGTAAGAGAGTAGATGGCTTAATTAAGATGCCTAACCTTGCAGAGTTTTTGCAGGATACTTCCCCGAGTTGATTATTTAATTCGTGGCCGACTTTTATGCGTGAGCGTGTTTGGAGATGACAGATGGCGATAATACAGTGGTAAAAAATTCGTAAATTCGTAAATTCGAAGCCTCAAACAATTCGTAAATTCAAAGCATCGAAGTTTTTCTGATGAAGTTCAAAACATTCGAATGTTCGAACGTTCAGAAATTCAAACTTATTGGAAATCAACTACCCTACCGATAACATTAAAAATATTGAAAATAATTATAAAATTTAGAATCGGCAAAAAATAGTTTGTGCAACATGGCAAAACAAGCAGATTTATAACCTATATTTTGCTCTCGTATGAGTATAGAATATATTACATTATATTTTTATAATAACATATATAAGCAAGCAAATCACATGAAAATAACATGCCAAGGCAAATTATTCTAGTCACAGAATACTAAAATTATAACAATCTATAAAGTATATGATAATATTGATATCGATCGTTTACAGATAATGATCCAGTTACGAAATATTGAGTTATAATTATTTTAAATTTGAATTCTAGATTATATATTTATTTATTAATATTGTTTTAGGTACAAAAAGAATTTGAAGGCTTTCTATATCGTGCATCCGACATTCTGGACTAAGGTAAGTTGTATAATTTAGTTTTGTGATGAAGATTGATGATACATAATTGGTTCATTATTTCCAGATGATGACGTGGTGGTTTACGACATTCATGGCTCCAGCAATAAAACAAAAAGTACATAGTTTACCTGGTGTTGAATATTTGTATGCAGTTATGTCACCAGATCAGCTTGAAATTCCTGCGTATATCACTGAATACGACATGTCTGTAAGTATGCCACCCATCAACAAACTAGAATTTCTCTAAGCATGAAAACAGATTAAATGGAACGTAAGTCATTTTGAATTCATTTTAACTTTTTAAATCAATGGGGTAATGGCTCAGTGGTATCAAGTCAGCCTGTGGATCCAAAGAACCTTGGTTCGATCCCCATAGCTGACAAAACATTTTCACCTCCACCACTAACATCTTTGGCGACCGTGATTTGTCGACTGGTAACCGCACTTCACGCACATAAATATATCACTTACCGAGATCTGCTTCGGCAGACTGCCACACCCAGTAATAGGTAAAAGGCGTGATGATATATTTATTTTATTTATATTTTTTAAATCATGCATCAATTTTATATAAAATGAACCTATTATTTTGTGTTTCTTCAGAATACTTTAATTTAAATAATTAGAACTATTAATATTATTCAAAGTTTGCGTTAATATTTGACCTTGATACAATTTAAATAATAGTAAGCATATGCATAAATAATGTATTTTTTATCGTCTTTTCATGTTCAGTGATACTTATATTGATTGATACTTTTGTTTAGATAAACGGTCTGCGATATTTCCAGCCAAGTGCCCCAACATAAGCTGAGCCGTAGCTGCCTCCGCTAGTTGTCTCGTACCCTGGAATCACTTACGTATTACGATTACGGGGAACTTGAATAGCGCGTACAAGCTGTGCCAACGTATACGTACACACGTACACACTAACATTCGTACTTTCAGAGACAGGGTTGCCATCGCCATCGCCGTTAGAACTGTAACTGGGTATCCGTAATTCCGTATCGTATGTTCATATTAATCATGTTACTGATGCTAGATTCTTTAATACAAATGTTACATTTGTTGGAAACATGCAATAGTGTTCAAACATTTTGTTGTTAATCGTTCGTGAGAACATTTTGAGATGCAATATTGTTTGTATGATACATTTTTATATAATATTGTTGATTATTAATCAAATTTGAGTATATAATATACATCGTGGCCTCTGTGATTAGATATTGATATCTCAAAATAACGAGTGATTGTTACTCGTTTCATCATTGTGTAAAATTGTCTTAAGCGTTAAGATTTGCCTCCTGCACATTCCTCTAACTTAAGCTAAGTATAAATCTAAATTAGATACCCATTCTTACTCCCATCACGACTGACCTTAGTTAAAGTCAGTCCTAACAAATATCAAACTAAATTCAAAGTTGTTCACTATACTATTTGCTTATTTCATCCTTTAGTCGCTTATAAGAAAATATAACATATCGTTTACTTTGTTTTTGTTCATTTTTATACATATTTTTGTACAAAATAAATATTTTTGTATTTTGAAATCTTATGAAAATTGTATGAACAACTTTTAATTTACAAGTTTAAAGAATACGATGCATAAAGTTTTCCAAGTTGATGTCAACTTAGTGATTTCATTTAAATTCTTCATTGCACTTATTTATAAGAAATTTCTAAAACTTGGGATACCTTATTATCAGTATTATTTAGTCTACAAGTAGTTGATATCGGCGGCAAGCAACTTATGATTTATGAATTAAAATCGTAATTGACATTACGGAAAGTAATTTCCATTTGTACGCTTCCAGCCATTATAAGAATATTCTAATCTACATTAAGTATCTTTTCGTTCAACATAGAATAATCAATATCTCTCGTAAGCTAAACATTTTCTAACACAGTAACTCTTCACTTATGGTAAATCTTGCACTGATCGGCCCTCGTCCTCCTACATTTAGTTGCGAACAAACAAATACAGGGTCATCGAAAATTCTCTTCGCGCAGAGGAAAAGAGAAGAAAAACTTGTTATCTATTAAAGTGACACTAAAGACTTTTAAACGTGTTTCAATGAACTATTTGGAACGGGTGTATTTAGGAAAACGTCACTAATCGAGCTTATAAATCTGAATATACCCCTGTATTTCATTCGGCCTTTTGGGCCTTGGCATTTTAATGTGCCCCTATTATAGTAAAATTTCAATTATTATTTGGGAAGACGATGACTGTAGAGGTGCTGTAAATAAAATCAAAAGGTGAATATTTCTAAATGTGTAAAAAAATAGTTGTTATTAAAAACTGTTAGTAGTTCTTTGTTTGCGAAGAGAATTTTTGATGCTGTAGTGAGATATTTGATGCAAATAATTTGTACTCGTATGCGCGTCACTGGATAGAATGTACTTAGGTACTTGTATAGGAGTTGCCAGCTTTTCCCAGTTCTCGGTAGGGTAAGATTTAGATTTGCCAACTCCTTTACAAACCATCGCCCAAGATAGCACCACCATTTTAATAAAGTACTGTAGACGTAAGTTGTTGCATAACTTTTTAACAAACATTTATTTTACTGGCCGTTTCATATTTGTTCAATAATAATTTGAAATGTATATTTTACATCGTTTTGATGGTTTATAATTAATAATTGGTTTTGTATTTGTGATACTGTTAAAACATAATTTTCTAAATTTGTATTGTTCAGAAAATGAGTTTTAACAATTGTAATGTATTTATTTGTATGTATACTTGTTTAACATTATAGTAGAAGAAATTATAAATTTTAATTAATAATCTTTGTATTTCATTTGTTTTCAGTTTCAATTCTTTAAGTTATTTTTTTGAGTTAATACTTGGAATTTGGGACAGAAGATCAGAATTTAATTCCAGATCATGCCAACATATTTTTAGCGCGCGGTTCTGCTCAACTATCATCATTGAGTATTCTAATTTCACGGATGATAATCTCTCATCTTGACGAAAGGTAAAAAGATGATAATACATATTTATTATTTAATTTAATTCCTTTAATGGCCACTTCCACCAATGAATAAATGTTCTTTAAAGGAAAACTATGTTTGATAGGAATAGTAATTACCTTCTTTTACAGTAAATTATATTTATTTGATCGGTTACAAATAATATGGGGTGGCTAGCTCAGTGGTATGAAGTCGGCCTGTGGATCCTGAGAACCATGATTCGATTCCCACAGGCGACAAACAATTTTCATAATTTCAAAAACTACCCCTGTGGCTCCTCCACTACTAACATCTTTGGAGGCCGTGATTTGACGACTGGTAACCGCACTTCACGCGCAAAATATATCACTTACCGAGATCTGCTTCGGCAGAGTGCCACACCCAGTAATGGGTAGAAGGCGTGATGATATATTTATTTTATTTATATACAAATAATACAAATTGATATCAGCCTTCAACTTTAGGTAATATAAAATACAGTTGCGCCCAAGTGATTCTAATTCAAATTTAAATTGGGTTGAAAAGATTAATTTCCTGTCTTGCGTAGCTAATGAATGAAATAGGTAACTACGAGATTTTAAGTAAGTAATAATATTTTATTATTTAATTAAAATTGTTTTAATTACTACTAATTTATGTATTATTGCAGCTACAGAGAAGTATAAGAATGAAATAGTTATAATTAAACAATCGAAAGTATAAAAATATTGCGCGTCGAATATAATTTTCGTATTCGAAACTTTGTTACTAGTATGAAAAAGTATTTAAACTTTTACGTTTGTTCAGTAAAGATTTGTAAGTATGTAGTTTGAAAACAAAGCAAGTGAAATAATTCTAAGGTGTAAATTATCAAGATAAAGAAACAATCTGAATTTAATTTGAAAGTAATAAGCGATACTTACAGTCCATTATGTAATTCGTAACGATTTTGTCGAGCATGCTCTCCAGCTCGCGGAGTATCGTTTCCAGTCGTGCTCTTTCGCCAACGTGGAGTTCCATGCGGCAACTGGAATGACAGCAAGAGAGAGAAACTCGTTAGTTTACCTATGGCGCTGAAGGAGGAAGGTACGTAGCTGGTCTCCACATCTCGCGTAGTTATGAAGTTCGACAACAATGCTACATATGTTAGGAACAATTGCTGATAGTCTATTAGAATGAGTGCATTCTCGGAACTAGTGTGCGATGTTAGATAGTGAAGTAGTGAATTAACTGACCACAATGCTTGTGCCAGGAGTGAAGGTGTGTTTGGTTGTCATGCTGGCGGTTGCAACTCACCTGGGAGCGACTCCTCTTGAACCTGCGTCTTTCCTCACGCAAGGTAATTCATTCTATTCACTATTATTCATTCTCTTCTTCTGTTCATTCTCCACCAGGTTTTGTTTCTCAATTTCGCACGTGTTTGTTTGTTGATCAACAAACTTCAACTATAAACAAATATATACTTCACATTTTACAGTTTATTAACTGTAATAATTATTACTTCTTGCGCTGTAGCGCAATATAAACTATTTAGAAAGCGAAATATTATTGGTTTTTGTTCTCCAGATTAAGAAATAGGAAGTAGATGAATCTGCGTTTCTATTAGACTGTATCCATTATTTATGAGACATGCAAATGTGATTCTTAGCGGCCTATGAAATTTAAGTAAATAGACACACAAACAATAAAATATTTAGTAGCTGCAACTAAACCGAATTATAGTACTACAAACTTCATCAAATATTAAAGTAATAACTCGTACAGGACAGAACAAAAATTACCTTTACAAAATTAATGTTTACCTGCTACCAGCGAAAGGGAAACCAAAATGAACATGTTTACGATATAATATTGAGTATACGTTTAAATTACTGATATAAATATATGCATAAATCATTTGTAAGTAGAAGTGCTCATTGATTCATCGAATTAAACCAAGGTACTGTGATTAATGCACAATTATATTTGCCATTAAGTACGGAATCAATTACACCGAATTAGCTTAATGCATAATTAAAATTCTGGGTAAATAATTTATGATTGAGTATATGTTTTGACAGTCAGAAACGTACACATGTATCTGATTGCAAGTACAACATTGCCAAATTAAATTTAGCAATCGCCAAATTTCCGTTTATTTACATTTTTTGCGTTAACATGTCCTTTGTTTATGCTTGTAACAATATCCTATATAATGTCAGAGGTACAGCAGATTTTTTCTTTTTATTGTTCTTAGTATGCTAGACGTCTGTTCTGTATTGTGCAATATTTCATTGTGTGACATTTAACAATATAATTTCATTTTTTATATTAAATAACAGATAGTAATATAAAATTTAACGATGCGTAAAAATGACAATAATTGAGAGTTTTGCTTCACAATGTATCGTATTAAATTTAATATATTTCCCGGAATAAATACGTTTTCCGGAAAGAAGTTATTCAATTTAAATATTTTTTAAATTAAATTAATATTGAGTGTAATATTTTCAAGGAAAATTTAAATATTAAATATGAAAATTGCGTGTTACAGTTTAGGTTGTCGACCTAGTGTTTTCCACTTTTGGAAGGCGGGAATTTTTTGTTTGTTGATTATTATTATTTGTAGACAACCTTGATTTCTCTAATTTGGACACAACCATATTTGTAGACCAAATCAATGTTCTTGTTCTTGAGACTCAGCAAAAAATAATTAACACAAAATTAATTAATTAATTTTATTTTGGCATCATAAACTTTACTGGCCCTCGAAAGCGGGCAAAATTTGGCTATTATAGCTCTAGGACGTATAAAGTAGGCAAGAGACAGCTTTTCAACCAAATCAAAATCGTGATAAACAATAAATTCGTATTGTTTTTCATAAAGCTCTTTTAACTTCTGTTTTTCTAATTTTCCCTGTGCAGACTCAAATTCATCCAATATTTCTTTGGAATAATAATTATATATATCTTTCATTTTTATTTCACCATAAATTAAACAAAAAAATTGTTCGTAAACAAACAATATAGCAACACCAATTAACAACGCCAGCAAAACAATAACGAATACTTACTAAATGAATCCTTTAATTTCGAGGACCAAAATAAAATAAAATGTTGTATGTACCACGTGAATAATCAAGATTATCCCCTTAATACATAAATAACTATTATAATCTTGGACCCCTGGAAATGACGCCTCCCGCTAGCATTTGTCTATTTTACATAGGCTTAAAAACGGCTCTACAGATTTTGTTAGACTTGATTGTAATCTTGTAAAATAATCGGTAATGACCGCGTATTAAATTTTTTAAATTGTAGGAGTAAAATATCTCACATTTAATTTTCGGTAATTCTCAGCAAACAATGAGTAAAAAAAATCTGAAAATTGCACGGTTAAAAAACGAACGCGATGTAATTGCAGTTCTTAGCGTTGGGTGAAAAACTGGTTTTCGTTTCATCGTCACGAGATGAAATATCATGATTCACACCATGAGATCATTGGCCCTTTAAGTGTTTTCATTTATACCTTCCCACCGGGTTTAAATTCCACCATGAAGTGGAAAATTTCAATCCTGATTTAAAATCAATTACTGGTCTTCCGTTTAGCAGACGCATTAAATTCATTTGATAACATAATTAGTAGGTAATAGTAATTAACAGAAATTTAAATTAGTTTTCTCTAGCACACACGCATGACATTTTGAAACAAAGGTGTTTTATGTTTAATAAAAAACGAGTAAACGTCAAAGAATAAAAGAATTTTGTGCCAGTGCCATAAATTTAAATTTTTATGTTTTCATTGATTCGTGAATCTAGCAAAAAATAGTTGGTACAATAAATAAAAATGGAAACACACTTTAAATTATTCATGTCAAAATATACAACACCAGGGACGGCTCTAGGCAAGGTTTAAACTAGGCACCCTCCGTCGACAAAATATAATTAATTTTAAAATATATTATTAGAATTTTAGAAAAAATAAAATATTACAACTGCAGAAATTATTAGTTATCCTATGTACTAGGTGGTGTGAATTGACTGTTGATAATTGCGATTTTATATACAAATACATAAATAAATATATCATCACGCCTTCTACCCATTACTGAGTGTGGCACTCTGCCGAAGTAGATCTCGGTTAGTGATATATTTTACACGTGAAATGCGATTACCAGTTGTCAAATCGCGGCCCTCAAAGATATTAGTGGTGGAGGAGCCACAGGGGTAGTTTTTGAAATTTGAAAATAGTTTGTCGCATGTGGGAATCGAACCAGAGTTCTCAGGATCCACAGGCCGACTTCATACCACTGGGCTAGCCACCCCATAATTTATATAATATATAATATTCCACAGTTCTACAGTTAAAAATGCAAGTTAAAACTTCAAGTATGGGTAATATAGTATATTATGTAACATGCTACGAGTGTAGAAAAAACAAGTATTTATCTAAAGAGTTTATAAAATAAGTCACCCCATAATTTATATAATATATAATATTCCACAGTTCTACAGTTAAAAATGCAAGTTAAAACTTCAAGTATGGGTAATATAGTATATTATGTAACATGCTACGAGTGTAGAAAAAACAAGTATTTATCTAAAGAGTTTATAAAATAAGTCACCCCATAATTTATATAATATATAATATTCCACAGTTCTACAGTTAAAAATGCAAGTTAAAACTTCAAGTATGGGTAATATAGTATATTATGTAACATGCTACGAGTGTATAAAAAACAAGTATTTATCTAAAGAGTTTATAAAATAAGTCACATACTAAAAATACCTAGACTTTTTCTACGACCGCAAGTTAATATAATAAAAAAATTTAAAGTTTTATTAATGATTTGAAAAGTAATGTTAAGTTACTATTACAGATGCAGGAATTACTTCAGCCTCTGCTTAATACGTCAATTGTTAAATACATACACCAAAACGTTCGCACCCAAAGCCTGTAATAATTATTGACATGAAAACCAGTACGTTAAAGGATATTTTACCAACGGGAGTAGAAAAAAGGAATTAAAGAAATGAACCTTCATTACGCTTTTATTATCAAATTAGCCGAGGTTGTTAAGGCAATGATATTTGTTTTTTTCTAGGGATTGTGAATTCAATACTCGGGATTAATATTTGAATTAGTTATTTTTTTTATTTTGGAAATTTGAACCCAATACTTTCTTCTATTTATTTCTATATCTAATTTGAATGAATTCCTAATATCTACATAGACTTTTTCACAAAATACAATTTGATCCACCATGTTTACTTCCATTTTTAGATGGTTTACGTGAGATGACCGAATCTTACTTCTTTAACGGCTGTAAGAGGGATCCGAGGCCCCAGTAATTATGACAATTTTTTGAAGAATTTCTAATAGGTATTTTTGGGAAAATAAATAAGCTACTAAGACTTTTTGAAAAAATTGCAATTGCAGATTCCAGCTTAAGTTTTTAACATTTTTTTTTGCTACAAAAATAAAATAAATAAATATATCATCACGCCTTCTACGCATTACTGGGTGTAGCACTCTACCGAAGCAGATCTCGGTCCCCAAAGATGTTAGTGGTGGAGGAGCCACAGGGGTAGTTTTTTTTGAAATTATGAAAATTGTTTGCCGACTTCATACCACTGAGCTGGCTAATAAGCTCTGCAATTGCAGATTCCAGATTATAATTTTTATCATTTTATTTTCCTACAAATTCTTTGATTTTAGCAAATTTTGGGTAAAATTTAGCTAATTAGCTCTGCATACGCAAAAATAAGTAAATAAATATATCATCATGCCTTTTACCTATTACTGAATGTGGCACTCTGCCGTAGCAGATCTCGGTAAGTGATATATGTATGTGTGTGATGTGCGCTTACCAACCGTCAAATCACGGCCCCCAAAGATGTTATTGGAGAGGGAGCCACCGGGGTAATTATAATGTGGTGATTCGATACCATCTCGTCATCTACTCTATTACAAAAGTATGTACAAACAAATTAAATAAATATATCTTTCCACCATTTATTCATTATTGAGTATTGTACAACGATAATCAATTGTTGGATTACAGCCCCCCAAATATGTATAAGTTATAATTCGGTAAATACATATTTCAATTATATTTTTATTATTTTAGCGGTTTTAAAATTGTAGGTACAATAACGTCTGGTTTTCATGTTATAAAGTCCCGTGTTCCGTGTCCAATTAAAAGTCCTGTGCAACATCAGCTTTACAGTTAAACCGGCCCTGCGCAGCTCTGTCTATAAATTTTAATTTTATGTATTTATTGATATACAGAACAAGTAAAATTCGTCTGTGACAATAAATAAAAATTGACGCTCCCCTATGATTCTTCGCTCCGCCCAGTATATTGGCCACGTGATCATGTGCATTGGCTCTGATTATTAATGCCGGTAAAACAATCCAATTTCATTACACGCGGTAGGCTAGTTGAGCCAACGAACATCAATTACAATTTAGCAAACATCGCGACCGCACCAAAACAAACCCTCGGTCGATGCCTTGATGCTAGAAGGTGTCTGACAATTCGGCATCGCCGCGTTCGCCCTTGCGTGAATAAGTGCTTTGTTTTAGATATCTTTGATGTCAAAAGACGAGGAATCATTCCGGTTCGACCTATCTGTTTTCCTAGTGGAATAATTATTATACTAAACTAGGCAGAATTCAGTAATTTATTCTTTCACTGAAGCATTTCTCTAATAATAACAAGGTAAAGAAAAACATATAATTAAGGAAATGTTTTAGATATCTTTGATATCAAAGGAGATGGTGATATTCTGGTTTATCTTTTCTCTTTTCGTAGAGGAATAATTATTGTTAAATTGAGCAGAATTTAGTACGTACTCTTCTCAGTAAAGAAGCTTCTCTGAAGGAAGATATACTTAATAATAAAATAATAGGAAAAGTATACTAATGTAATATAGTAATTCTGTAGCTATCTTAAACTATCTTTGATTTTATAAATGAAAAACTTGAAATAACAGGTAACAAGGTTGGAGTTGAACCAATAGTTATTTGTATGATTCATTGTTACTCAAGTACGGTAATTGCAGTGCGAGCTGAAGGTGATAGCTGTAATAGTGCAAGGGAAACAAAAACACTTTACGCTCGTGATATACACATATTTTTTCTATGATTGACAATCATTGATTGCATCTTAAATGATTAAAAAACGTATATGTACTGAACGTTTGGCAAAGATTAATTGCGGAATGAATCTGATGATTTAAGAAGTGCAGGAATTTTGATTTTTAGTTTTGTTGTTTAGTAATTTCATTAGAGTGTGTGGAATTCACTTTCAAAAACAAATGTAGAGCGACATTCCCTTCCTTTCTTATTTTTCAATTCGTTTTCAGTTCTTACGTAGAGTGTTTAACTGCAATTGTGTGGAATTCACTTTCAAAAACAAGCGCAGGGCGACACTCCCTTCCTTTCTTATCTTTTTGTTTCATTTTCAGTTACTGCATTGTCTGGACTTTTCTTTCATATACAAGTGCAGGCTATCGCTTTTATCTTTTCTAATCTTTGTTGATTCGTTGTTAGTTTCGTTATTAGATTCGTTGTTAGGAGTAAGCGTGAGTAATTTGAGATGTTTTATACATATGTTATGTACGTCGAAGAAAGAAGATGAATGATAAGTGAATAGGAATGATGTGATATAAGGTTTGATTGTGATAAATGATTTCGAGTGTAATAAATGAATGAGTTTATATGGAGTGATCTATGAATGTGGTTAAAGTGAGGGTGGTGTGTTCGGATGGTAATGTTTGACGCGGGCTGATTATTTGATGAATGTAATGAGTGAATATTTTATGAGTCTTTTTAGGGTTCGTGCTACCCCATTTGTTCGGATGTAGCGTGAAGATATGTATGTATGTATGTATGAAAACAAATAATTTATATGACACGCTCAAAACAAATTTATTCAATACATATACGTCATTCTACCGATTCGAGTGTTCGATATAGTTCAATTTACCAGTTCTACTATTTCAAATAAAATTTGGAATACAGTACTCATTTTTTTACAAATTTAGTACCAATTATTTATACATTAAAATCCACTGTTGTCATCTGATTTTTCAGCATTTCCAAAACATTTATAATTCATCTTTCATTCTAATTTACTTCTTATCTTCTGATATTCTTATTATGACATAAAACTGCGTTTAACTGCTCCAGTACGAATAATTCCCTGCGTTGGATTCGATCGTGTCCCGTCCGTCTCCAAAACACATCGAATTATTAAGCTTGTCGATTTCTTGCGCATCGGCTCGAGAGGTCTGGACTCCGAATTCCGGAGGGTTAGATAGGGATGCGGGGCTGGGACGCTGGGTGACCGTGTTGGCATGGCAACGCCATGGTGTGCCATGAGGGCGAAAGTGAACTGCGACAGCACGCCGAGCGAAATCAGCCACTGAGAGGAGGATCCTACGTTGTACACAGGATAGTGAAAGAGGTTCTTAGCTGTAAAGGAAGGAATTAATGAATGATCGATTGGAGAACTGGATGATGTATTGGTGGATAAATAGCCCGGAAGGCTTAATTAGTTTATTAGGATAATGAAGGTATTATTTTAACAACTAATGGACATGTTTTTCATGTGTTTTACTAAATAATAGTAAAGCATGATTTATTTTTTGTAAGGACAGCTGTTTACAATCATCCATGATTTTTTGACGGAAATATAAAGCAATGTAAAATAATGAACACCATTTATAATCAAATAATTTAACAGAAACAATACAAATATAAATAAATCACGCCTTTTACCCATTACTGGGTGTGGAACTCTGCTGAAGCAGATCTCGGTAAGTGATATATTTATGTGCGTGAAATGCGGTTACCAGCCGTTAAATCACGATCCCCAAAGATGTTAGTAGTGGGGAGGATAATTTGGTGAAAATGTTTATCGACTGTGGGGATCGAACCAGTGTTCTCAGGATCCACAGGTCGACTCGATACCACTGAGCTATTACCCCATACAATACAAATATAAGTTTAACAAAAAAGGAGATTTACATGACACATAAAAAATAATCATTTGCTTTTAGAAATAAAAGCTACATGCATTACGCATCTACATATCTCGTAATTATTGCATTCTTCATCAATTTGACGACTGGTAACCGCACTTTACACGAAAAGTATATCACTTACCGAGATCTGTTTCAACAGAGTACCATAAAAGTGTAATGATATATTTATATATTTTTTTTCTATTAAACTAAAAATTAAGTTAAATGCTAGTACTGCGTTAAATTTTGTACTAGTATTTTTCCGTTAATTAATTTTGTAATTTAAATTATAAAAACATTAACTGAGACTGTGTAGAATTTAATATTCAAAACGTAATTTTCCTCTCTAGTTTCCTTTTTAAGTTAGAGTCAAACTACTGCAGGAAAAACTGGAATTATACAAAACTTCCTCCATGCACTTTCCTAACAACATGAATGAGTTCTTGTCGCATTTCCAAGATGGGAGTTGCATCTACCTGGAGAATATTTTGCTCTACTGGATTTTTAATTAAGATATATGTAAAGTGGTGGCCTACTTCGTACTTTGCATGTTTGCAGAAAATCGTCTTATGTAGAACTAGTCTTTGGGGAATGTTGTAAGAATCTTGGCGAAAATTTGTTTTAGACATTTTTTAAGGATAAAAAATTAATTTCACAGCCTGATACTTTGTGTGTTTAACAAAATGTTGTGTTAGAACAAGCCTTAGGGAAGACTTAGAGATTTTAACATGTTGCAATTCGTTTTAAATATTTTGAGTGAAAAAATGAAGAAGAATAATTTTAAGCGCTTGTTGTACTCTGTTGAGTTTTGATATTGTTTATCGTAAAATGTGTGAACATGAAACAAACACAAGGAGCAAAAATAATAAATATTTATTCAGGTTAAAATGAATATTTCTTTAGAACTATAACTAAATTTTCTTATTACAAATAAATAGTTGAACAAATATGATTCATGTTTATAGAAACATGATAATGTTAATTAAATATAATTAGTTATTGTACGTTATATGCTTTTGTTTTTTATCTTTTATTTTATATGATTTCCCATAGTTTTATTCACCCATTAACTAATGTATAAAATAATTGCTAGGTAATCCTTTATTTTTATGGTAAATGAAATATGATATAAATTCATGTAGGTATGATTAGATTTTTAATAATTTACTTATCAAGTTAGCATTATAACTTTTCTAGTAAATATTTCGATTATGAGATTCAGAAATAATAAAATTTGAGGCATATAAATAATAAGAAATAGATTTATAAATATATATATATATATATATATATATATATATATATATATATATATATATATATATATATATATATATATATATATATATCGCCATGTTTAAAGCAGCGATCACATTGTATAATTGCGATCGATTTATTGCAATCTAGTAAAACTAACACTAGTTGATGGCAATCGAATGACGTCAATCACTGGTTTGATTTTTTAAATCAATCAACAGCGTTTAATCTTTTTTCGCATGCTCAGTCTTATTACATATTTTATACCAGCCTTGAAACTGAAAACAGATATGGTTTATATTTATTTTGACGTATATGATGTTTAGAAAGGTTTTCGGCGTTTTTTGTTGTTAATTTAAGTAGCGACAATTTTAACTTATCAATAAAATAACTTAATTTGTGCCAAACTACTTAATTGTTTGAACGCAATGTGATATAACCAGTCATTAATTTTGGTCATATGTTTGTATGTCATCTCCGTGTGACCGTTGCCTTGTGAAAAGTGGAAACACTTGAAAACGTTTATACTATTTTGCATTGAGGCCCATTATTTTTAGTTAGGGCAACATTATATGTATGTTTGTACAATGTATATGAATGTAATAAAGTATTATAGAAAAACATACATGCATACATACATACACACACACATATATATATATATATATATATATATATATATATATATATATATATATATATATATATATATATATATATATATATCCCAATAAATGGAGTAGCACGAACCCTAAAATTACTCATAAAATATTCTCTCATTACATTCATCAAATAATCAGCCCTCGTCAAACATTATCATCCAAACACACCACCCTCACTTTAACCACATTCATAGATCATTCTATATAAACTCATTCATTTATTACACTCGAAATCATTTATCATACAACAAATCTTCAATCACATCATTCCTATTCACTTTTCATTCATCTTCTTTCTTGGACGTACATAACATATGCAAAAAACCTCAAATTATTCACTTTTACTCCTAACAACGAATCTAATAACGAATCTAACAACGAATCTACAAAGATTAGAAAAAATGAAAGCGATAGCCTGCATTTGTATATGAAAGAAAAGTCCACATAATGCAGTAACTGAAAATGAAACAAAAAAGTAAGCAAGGAAGGAAGTGTCGCCCTGCGCTTGTTATTGAAAGTGAATTCCAGACAATTGCTGTTAATAAGTCTACGTAAAAACTGAAAATGAATTAAAATATAAGAAAGGAAGGAAGTGTTGATCTACGCTTGTTTTTGAAGAAAAAAAATTATTAAAATTAGCTTCGTGCTGTCCTCATCGAGTTAATATTCGAAAAATGAGTTCTGAAAGTTTGTTTTAATCTTTAAGAAATAAATTGTAAATAATAGCAACAATAAATTCCAAAATCCCCATAATTTGTGACATTACCACACACTTCTGCTGAATTCTCTAATCCGTTGATAATTAAACATCATCTTTAGTGCGTTACTAATTAGACAGGACAGTAACACAACGCATTTCGTACAAGTTATGAAAACGACAGAATTAAAGGGATTTAATAAACAGAGCTGGTGTCAGCGACAGGGCTGTAATAGGATACCTTTACGATCATGTGCTCCAGCCACCGCAAAACAAATTAGTCGACGGAGCAGTGACGTCATGCGAACAAGACCCTCGATATTATACCGCGTAAATATCAGTGACAGCTCCCGTGTTGCGGTTGTAAAGGAACTTGTTGGAAACCCCTGATCGAAGATGTAATTATCTCCAGACATGGTTTATATTAGGGAATCTGTTGGTAATAAATGCACAAGATGCGCTCCTACGATGGTTACGATGTTGCAGTTCATGTGCAAATTTCAACAAAATGGTTTTCTTAAGACAGAAAATAGTTCAGGGGTAAATTATGCCAACAGTTAAAATCACAAATAATTTATATAATGTGGGTAAGTTACTGATGGCATTGTCCCGGCTCAAAATTTCAATAGTTATGTTTATCACTAGATCAGAAACAGGGCCGGTTTTGCCATAAGGCGGATGAGGCGACCGCCTTAGGCCTTCGATTTTTACTGGCCTCATACAAATTAGAATTTTTATATATAAAAAAATAATATGCAATTACTATGCAAAATAAAAATTTAATTTTATAAATACTATTTTCCGCAACGAATTGTTTTGTATTTTAGGTATATATTATATCTAAGTACATATGGCAGCACTGTGTAGTCGCGTTGTGGCAGTAGCAGTAGTACGTAGCGTCGTCGTATAGCGCAAAGTGCAGAGCCTACTCCACACAATCCCTCAGTACCAGCGACGTTCAAGAAAAATATATATTGATTATTAAAAATAGATTACAAGCTACATTTCCAAATATAATGACTCTTCTACAAATATATTTAACGCATCCTTTATCAAATGCGTCCACTGAACGATCTTTTTCATGCTTAAAAAGAGTAAAAAATTATCTACGCTCGACCATGTCCCTAGAGCGATTGCAATCGCTAGCCATATTAAATATAGAGGCAGAGATTTTGAAATATATTGATTGTAATGTTGTAATTTCAAAGTTCGTTGAAGAAAAATAAAAAAAAAGAAATTGTATTAACGAAAATTTCGCATTTTATAATTAATTTTTAATTTTATATTATTATAGTTTGAGACTGTGATTTTAGCTTCATGTAGGTACTGACTGAATAATAATAATTTTTTTAATCCTGTGTAGGTGCAATTTTTTTAAATTTTTCGTTACGTTACATTTATGTACTAATATTTTTCTTCTGGATACCTTTATATGGTATATAATCCCCATTCCCCGCCACTGGCCTCCAATTTTCTTCCGCCTTAGGCCTCCAAATTTGTAAAACCGGCACTGATCAGAAACTGTATTTTGCCGTGTGCGAACAAAATTTGATAGGTCGAACCGAAGACGAGGCTTGCAATATAGTTTATGGATGTGCGATACACAACATTTTTCGACCCGATGTAATAGTTATTTATTATACAAGTGTTTTATATACCAATAAAATACAAGGGTAATACTAAATTTTATCCACAACTCATACGAGTAATTATAGGTATCGAAGAAGATTGGTCGTAACGTTTAACGTTGATTCAGTTATAGTTTCTCAAAATACGGTAGATCATAAAGTGGTTGCTAAGTAACAAGTTGTTTATAGTGTTTTATGGAATATTAAACAATAGTGTTTTAAGAGCCATATAATTCAACTGAAATCAGTGTAATTATGTCTTTATAATATATGAGTTGTGGATAAATGAAATTATTGATTTATTTGTCAAATATTAAATGCTGACACTGACAATCAGTTAATACCAATGTTAACCTTAGCAAAACTCCCAGTTTTTGTCGGTCTAGGCCGGAAACAGACTGTTTTGTTTACACTTATCTTAAAAAATACTAGTTTTATAGGTTCGCTTTATTATAAATAAAAATTATATTATGATACCGTATAGTTTCATCTGAATAAGATAACGCACTATGTTTATTTATTATGGGATGGCTAGCTCAGTGGTATGAAGTCGGCCTGTGGATCCTGAGGTCCCTGGTTCGATTCCCACAGGCGACAAATTTTCATAATTTGAAAAAGCTATCCCTGTGGCTCCTCCACCACTAACATGTTTGGGGGCCGTGATTTGACGACTGGTAACCGCACTTCACGCGCAAAATATATCACTTACCGAGATCTGCTTTAGCAGAGTGCCACACCCAGTAATGGGTAGAAGGCGTGATGATATATTTATTTATTTTTTTAATTTTATTTACATGATTTACGGGATTTTACTGTGTCCGGATTATAAAATAAAATGGCATAAAACAGTCCGAATTGTCCGAATGACTGGAGTGTATGGATTAACGTATGTCTGGATTAGCGCATGTCCGTATTATCGAAACTATACTGTATTAAATAACGAACAAAAATAGTAAAAACATAAAAATAAAATAAATAAATATATCATCACACCTTGTACCCGTCACTGGATGTGGCACTCTGCCGAAGCAGATCTCGATAAGTGATATATTTAGGCGCTTGAAGTGCGGTTACCTGCCGTCAAATCACGACCAACAAAGACGTTAGTGGAGGGGTAGCCACAGGGGTAATTTTAAATTGGTGAAAATGTTTTGTCTGCTGTGGGGATCGAACGAGGGTTCTTTGGATCCACAGGCCGATTTGATACCACTGAGCCATTACCCTATAAAAACATAACCTTACTTATGTCTGTCAAAGATCAATAAACTATTAAAATACTGATCAATCTGTTGTATTCTTATGTACGAAATTATTACAATGAACCGTGAGATATTATAAAACTGAAATTTACCATCTCAGTAGGATTTTTTATTTGAAATTGCCCCGCCTGCTCCAGTTTTGTAAAAATGTCGTACACGTCAGGTTCATTGCGAGAAAATTTGAATAATTATACCTTTAGTAACTTCATTCAAAACTATGTCTTGTAAATTATACCTTTAAACTAGACATTAACATATTTATAACTTTTCATGATGTTGAAACTTCGTGCAATAATTTTTCTCGTATTAATTGCGAATTAAAAAATGCAAATTAATTTTTGCTGTTAGTTACGTTTCATATCTTTGAGAATGAAGATAATTTAAAATGTATTTTAAAATTTACTGATATGAATAAGTCTTGCCCGTTTTGTCCGGTAACTAGCAGATAATAGCTATTTACATAACAAGTGCGCGAAGACATACTTTGCACGTGAGTGCAATTTTAAAGCACGAGAGAAACGAGTGCTTTAATGGTGCAAATAACGTCTTCGTGCACGAATTTTGGACAATGCTTTTTGTAACGAGCAAATATATAACCGACAATGAGAAAAATGATTAAATTTGAAGCGTAAATTTATATTGACAGTTAAGTATGACATACAGGCGCGATGGCCGAGCGTGTTAATGCACATCTCTTAACATACTGTGACGTCATCCGAACCAAGGTTCGTCAGTTCGAATCCGCCTGTCGACAAAGTATGATTTGTCGTTAAAATAAAAAAATACAGTTACTTGTATCAATCATACTCGGGCGCTATAAGCTAGTCACTTACACATATGCCTTAAAAGTAAGTAACATCTACTCAGAAAACCGGCAGTACGGTAGTGTAAAAACTGCGTCTCGGTGTGCCCGGTAGGCCCAGGCCCGACTCGGGCTGTAGCGCCAGTAAAGAAGAAGAAGAAGAAGTATGACATAAATTGACATTTGTTATTTGGCTCCTCCATCACTAACATCTTTCGGGGCCGTGATTTGCCGACTGGTAACCGCACTTCACGCGCAAAATATATCACTTACCGAGATCTGCTTCGGTAGAGTGCCACACCTAGTAATGGGTAGAAGGCGTGATGATATATTTATTTTCTTATTTATATTTTTATTGTTTCTGTTAATTTATTAGATTATAAATGGTATTCATTATTTTGCTTTATATTTGAACAATTTTCGTCAAAAAATCATAGATTTTTTTTTTAATAAATAAATATATCATCACGTCTTCTACCCATTACTGGGTGTGGCAGACTGCCATATCAGATTTCGATAAGTGATATATTTTGCGCGTGAAGTCCCGTTACCAGCTGTCAAATCAGAGGGGGAACCACTTGGGTAGTTTTATGTTATGAAAATTGTTCGCCGGCTGTGGGAATCGAACCAGGGTCAAATCCATAATCCGACTCGACACCACTGAGCCACCTACCTCATAACTAGCAGATGTTGATAATTATTTTAAAATATATTTATTTATAAGTGAAATACATATGAAAGTACAAGTGAAGCAATGAATGTATAAATTTCGTATTAAGCACGCAGGAGGAAGGCACATATCCTTCATGACACGCTCGGCGTACGAAGCTGTAATCTTCGGAAGATTAAATACATAGGAGATTATCTTTGCAAGGCTGTACGAAGCTCTGTTTGTCTTTGAAGTTGAGAACTTTGTGTTCATGTATAAAATAAACTATCAAGATCCTAACTATAGACCGTAAGGATAATAACTAGCATACTTGCGTTGTTACATACCCATAAAATTGCTATCATCTTCCCTGCTGAGAAAATAACAAATTCTTCAACAAAATACTGAAATTAATGCTTCACTACGTCATAATCGCTACAACATAACTGTCATTTCTTGACAATGTAGCGCTTGAGGTGGTAATCGCTCTGTTTATTAAACAAAAACGAGAAAGAATAAAATAAACAATATTTTTAATAAACTACAGATTGTTTGCGCTTTGGTGATCGTCACATCATCAAAAATATTCGTCGTAAATTTTACAAAATGGAGGAAATTTTGTGACAATCATATAAAAAAAATATATATATCATCACGCCTTCTACCCATTACTGGGACTGGCACTCTGCCGAAGCAGATCTCGGTAAGTGATATATTTTGCGCGTGAAGTGCGGTTACCAGCCGTCAAATCACGGCTCCCAAAGATTTTAGTGGTGGAGGAGCCACAGGGGTAGTTTTTGAAATTATGGAAATTGTTTGTCGGCAGTGGGAATCGAACCAGGGTTCTCAGGATCCACAGGCCGACTTCATACCACTGAACTAGCCACCCCATTGTGACAATCATTATGAACTAGAACTATAAATTAATATTATTTAGTTTCAAATTAATGGGATAGGCTCAGTGATATCGACTCGGGTTGTGGAGCCTAAGAACCTCGGTTGGAGTCTCATAGCTGACAAACAATTTTCATCACATTAAAATTACTCCTGTGGTCCCCCTCTACTAACATCTTTGGGGGCTGTGGTTTGACGGCTGGTAACCGCACTTCACGTGCATAAATGTATCACTTAACGAAATCTGCTCCGGCAGAGTGCCACACCCAGTAATGGGTAAAAGGCGTGATGATATATTTATATTTATTTATTTATTTTCATGGGGTGGCTAGCTCAGTGGTATGAAGTCGGCCTGCGGATCCTGAGAACCCTGGTTCGATTCTCACAGGCGACAAACAATTTTCATAATTTCAAAAGCTACCCCTGTGGCTCCTCCACCACTAACATCTTTGGGGGCCGTGATTTGACGACTGGTAACCACACTTCACGTGCATAAATATATCACTTACCGAGATCTGTTATGTCAGAGTGTTACACCCATTAATGGGTAAAAAGTGTGATATATATTTTATAAAGATTTTTGAAAATCGTGTTTGTACGTTTATTATCGGCAAAGTCCGAGGGCTATAGGACCTGTACTTTATATTTAGTAGGTATGTTTATTGATGAATAAAAATATCTTAACGTTACCGAACATGTTGCTGCAATATTTAACCAATTATTTTACAACATTGCAGAACGTTTGTTAGTCGAGTGCGGACTTTTGTAGTGATCGGAGTGTCTTCGGTGTTTTGTGAATATTTTAGTGATATATGAATGCGTAAATTGGCTTAAATAGTATGTCATTGTGCGTGTTAGTGTGCAATGTAAAAAAAATATGTTAATATATGAGTGGTAGTGCTACGGACATCATAAGACCTTGAAATGTGCTAATTTGATAATGAACAACATGGGATATAGCTGGTTTCAGCTCAAAGTATGTAATAAAATTATTGAAAATTCTTTTAGAATATGTAGAAAATAGGAAAAAATATTTTATTTTGATAAATAATAATAATAGAATTTCTTGTTGACGATAATAATGCATATATTATTATTATTTTTTGTGGCTTCTTGGCGGACCAATTTCTAAGGTCATATGCCGCCATTACGCTCTGATTCGCGTTTTCAGGTCGGTAACGCAGGTTCCTCTTGACGCTCACACATCCAAATACTTCCCACGCGCAACGTTGCGTCGCGTTATCGCTTGAATCAATTCTAACGTGAGCTCTCCCTCCATTAATATATTTGGGAGTTGCGGTTTGATGGTTGGTAACTATTCACATGCATAAATATTTCACTTACCGATATCTGCTATGTCAGAGTATCACCCAGTGGCGTTCCTAGAACTTTTTCCGCTCAGGGCGGTCTCCAATTTGCCATCCTTTCTAAATCAATCAAATAGTCGTTTTTGTAAATTAAAAAATATATATAAAATAAATATATCATCACGTCTTTTACCCAATACTGGGTGTGGCACTCTGTCGTAGCAGATCTTGGTAAGTGATATACCTGTATTTATGCGCGTGAAGGGCGGTTAGCAGCCGTCAAATCACGGCCCCCAAAGATGTTAGTGGGGGGGGAGCCACAGGGGTAATTTTAAATTGGTGAAAATGTTTTTGTCAGCTATGGGGATCGAACCAGGATTCTTAGGATCCACTGGCCGACTCGGATACCACTGAACCATTACCCCATAATAATAATAATAATAATACATAATGTATATAAATATAGCTATTATTCAATATCCTTATTTCAGATTTGTGTTCAATGACAGTTATGGTTTTAGTAAGTTTTATCAGGCTGAATGACGTCAGTCCATCCATATAACATTTGCAGTATACAAAAAGGTTGAATATCTTTGAAAAAATAAATGCAAAATAAAAACATAAAAACTTACATTCAGAGTTAGTACAATAGACCACGGGCGTGTGACGTCACGATTTTAGATGTGGTCCGTAACTGTCAAACGAGTGACTCTCACATCAGTATTAAATGTACGATTTAGACTGTATAGATAGAATATATTTTTAACAAGTAGATGTGCATATAATTCCAAAACTGACAAGTTTCTATTTTGTGCATCATTTTATGCATGACAAAGTGTGTGATTTATTTTATCAAGTGAAACGTAATTTGAAGATTGTGTCGCGAGTGCATACTTTTACAATTTTATACTGTTTATATATTTAATATATAGAAAATAAATGTTTAAAAACAATTTTATATGTTTACTTCATAGTGTAAAGCCATGTAATTACTATAATATACAATAGTGTTACTTTGATTGAAGTTTGAACAGTTCATTTTAGGTTACATTTTCCAAATCAACTAATTTTGTTAGAATTTTTAACATTTTACTGTAGTTTTTAATTTTTTTTCATTTATAATTGTTATTGTGTTTTTGATCGTAGTGGAAATTTCAAAAAATCGATAAAACGAATGTCTATGATACTATCTGAATTGAATTAAAAGAGAAAAGGAAGGTAGGCCGATGTTTTTGGCTCAAGATATGTTGAATATTACAATATAAAAAATAGAAACAGGAATTCAAAACATTTATATGTAGTTTTCTTTAGGTTTTGACGGTTACTGTCATAAATGCGAATCATGTTATATTAAAACACGTTGTTGTAACCAATGTTTTGTTGCATGAACACATTGTTGTAATCAAACAAATCGACGTTCTTTCCCTTCTTGCTCTAGGTCTTGTAATATTATGATTATGACAATATTTTATATTACCTTTTTATATTGTTATTGCTATTTCAGAGCCAAAGAGTCCTTTTCCCTTTTGATTCATTTCTGATTATAACTTAAACATTCGTTTTGTCGATTCTTTCTAATTTCTACGACAATCGAAAACACAACAACAATTATTAATGAAAAAAATTTAATATTACAGTAAAATATTAAAAATTTTAACGAAATTAGTTGATTTGGAAAATGTAACCTAAAATGAAAAGTTCAAACTTCAATCAAAGTAACACTATTGTATATTATAGTAATTACATGGCTTTACACTATGAAGTAAACATATAAAATTGTTTTTAAACATTTATTTTCTATATATTAAATATATAAACAGTATAAAATTGTAAAAGTATGCACTCGCGACACAATCTTCAAATTACGTTTCACTTGATAAAATAAATCACACACTTTGTCATGCATAAAATGATGCACAAAATAGAAACTTGTCAGTTTTGGAATTATATGCACATCTACTTGTTAAAAATATATTCTATCTATACAGTCTAAATCGTACATTTAATACTGATGTGAGAGTCACTCGTTTGACAGTTACGGACCACATCTAAAATCGTGACGTCACACGCCCGTGGTCTATAAGCTGAAGTTGTTATAACAAAATATATTTTATTCTTTTATAAACCTTCAGTTTTATCTATTTACTTATCTCACTTATATTTCATTATCTAAATAATTACAAATGATGAAACATTAGTAATCTAATTTTGAATTGAAGTAGATTCCATTGTGTACAGCATCTACGTGATATTGTTTATAATAACATCAGTCTTCGATTACACCAAGTTGGCATTCTATCTCCGAAGCCAACTTCGCAATTATGCCTTATTGATTGGAAATTGGTGAACAGCGTGACAATTTGGTGTTTGTTCGTCGTCATGGTGACGTGAATGCAAATTATATCATCAGATTTTCGATACGTCAACACCATGTTAATGAATAGACTATTATAGTTGCACTTCGTAAGCGTTGCTTCGCATCAGGAGATTGGGAAGTTGCTGCTATTCACTGCATGGGAATGGGAACTTGTCTAGCTTCGCTGTGATGCTTCAGTTGTGGAGAATAATTCATCCAATAATTTGTTACTCTGTTTAATACTCCATCACAAACGCAGTATGTCAGCGGAATACCCGCAAGTCAGGGCTTTGTTCAAGAAGTTTCAAATTGAATTTCAATGAAATAAATATGTTTCGCATCTTTTCTTTACTTCTTTCATTGGCATCCTAATTGATTAAGTCTTATTTAACATTCTCTGATTCGAGTTCTCCTTATTTTATAGAATTAAACTTGTATATTTAAGACATGTTTTTCAAAAGGACTTAAAAACTATATTATTTACTGATCCATATCATTTATTTATTTCGCTGGATTACTTCGCTGACTTTATTTCTAGCACTAGAATTATAGATTCTAATTTACTTTGAAGTAATTCATCCAAAAATATGCATCGGTTTGTTTAATTCAATTCATTTAGTCATGTGTCGAATTTATCTAATCTGATTTAAGTGAATTAAGTGGCAAATGGAATACAGCTTATGTTATTAACAGTTTCCAATCTATAGAGCATAGTTTTTCAATCTTTTTGGTCTCACGGTACATATAAACTAATTACTAAAATTCTACGGTATCGACTTTTAACTAATTATACTAATTTTACTTATAACTTATAACATTTCAAATGTCAAACATATTCATTTTGTTACTGGGTTAAGTTTATTTCGTAGCAAATATTTTATTACGTTTAATAGTATATTACGTACATAATAAGTCAGGAAAGTGATATTTTACTTGACGAAGCGGTTGTCATAAATAATTCAAAATGTTTAATTTTTTTGATATGAATTGTACTGACAGCAGACTATGTATCCAAGGTTACAACAAAAATAACAGTCAGATAAAATCTTTACCAGACTGTTTTGTTCTTTACCAGCCTGCTATTTTTGTTGTAGCCTTGGATACCTACTTTACTTGACTGTTTTTGTAAAAACCTACTTTCCATACTAAAATTGGTCAGTGAAGTGGCACTTTCTTGCCGGTTTCAGAAAATAATATATTACATATACCTACATTACATAGTCAGGAAACTGATAAAAACACTTTTTTGACGTATTATGTATACTATTTTTTCTGAAACCGTTTAATTTAATCAATAATTAATCAAAATAATTCAAAATGTTTCAATTTTTTGATATGAAATGTATTGACAACAGACTACGTATCCAAGGTTATAAGAAAAGAAAAAACAGTCAGGTAATAGTTATAAACAACATTTTTCCTACAACTGTGCGATTTAGTAAATCACTAAAATATTATTAAAATTTATAAAATTTTAATATCGTATTACATGAGAACGATGTTTAACGGCGTTGCTATGGTTTGTTTGTTGATTGCTTGCACATTGTTCTACGTTATTTAAAAATATTTCACTAACGTCAAAATAATTTCTTCAAAATCATCTTGATTGGAATAGTACAGTGAGTGATTCTTCTTTATCATTAACACCTCCAAAGATAATTGAAGCTCCGGATCATACTATGTTGGATCTATTTTCGACAATGACAATCAACCTGTTGCTGGTACTTCTGAAGCTTCCGAAATTGTTACCAATAATATTACTGGTAATAATATGAACAGGTACGGAAGAAATCAATGTTTCTTTAGACACAAAAGTTTCCACTTTACATTATGTCAATATAAGCAACTGTAACAACTGTATTAATAATATACACAAACAATAAATATGAAGTATTTCACTTACTCTTTAAATAAAACCATTTATCGATATATTTTACTTTGTTCGGTTCTTTTTATTAATTGTCTACAGATTAGATATACTGCAAATTAAGGTTCACCGTATCTTCTTCTTCCATAAGCGTCTGGGGTCAAAATATGAATTCCGCGCTCGGCGCGAAATTTAAATCGCTGTCAAAACAATATTCTTTGACAGTTACGTAATGAAGCACTTTCCGCACTAGTGTTTCTTTGCTTTCGGAAACGCACTTGGTCTGCATTCATCTACTTTCCATACGTAACCAAGGCAATTATAGTTACGTAATAACAAAGAAATCGCACAGTTGTAGGAAAAATCTTTATCAGACTGTTATTTTTGTTATAGCCTTGGATACGTACTTTACTTGACTGTCTTGGTGAAAATCTACTTTCCATACTAAAATTGGTAAAGTAGGCATTTCCTTACCGGTTTTAGAAAAATGGATATTACAAAATTATTTGTTACGACACTCGTTAAAAGTTCAGAATTAAAATTTAACTCCGTGAAAGGAAAGAAACACATTTTAAACCGTCTCAGAATCAATTTGCTTCTACGAAGGCATACGACCTGAATTCTTTACAAAAATTGTTATAGCACAACAATTTTTTATAGGATCAAAAACACATATTTTGTATTGGGGCCAGGATATTTTTTATCCGCTCTCCCCTTTGCATTTCAAGTTCCCCCTATCATGTCAAACTTCAGTTCCAGAGTAGGGAAGAGTGACATTACTAGCAAACAATTTCATCAAATAAAAACATTGAATCAAAAAGCATCCAAAACGAAACAACACATCTCTTGGGCAATGGAGGGTGAACAAATTGTTAAATTTAGGGTAAAAATCAACCCTCCTACTAGACAACTCCACCAAAACAAGGCGCGAAGGTATGCATATATGTTTAATATCGATAAGTTTATATATGCGGATTCAAAATTCAAATACACGAAGAATACAAATATGTTAAAGAAGTAGCGTCGAGGTCAACGCAACCGGAGCGCAAAACAAACCGTGACCTGGTTTTTTTCTTCTCCTTGCCATCAGATACTTCCTTCTGTTTCTCTTATTGTGTTCCGCGGACTGTAAGGAAGGGTACTATATGTGGCTCAGAGTCGTTTAGATAATATTTTATGTAAATCAAAACTATATTGCTGATATTGAAACAGTGTGAGTGCGGTTGTTTTGCTGGCTTCCTTCCTTTGTTTTTATCTAAATTCTGAAAATATGTTTCATAGTAAATCAAAATATGAGAAATTTAATGCTATGGAGAGAATAGTCGTATCTAGTTTTTCTTTTAAAATACTTTCTTGTCCCAATATTTAAATAAATTTATTTATTTTTGGAGAAGGGCTTAAGGATAAATATTGTATGACGTACTGATAAAAATAAAGATTTTTTTTTTCAAAATTCACAATATGAAGAAAATTATTTTGGTGTTGTACATTTTTAGTGCCACTGGCCGACACTACAAACAATCATTTATATCTGATGTTGTATAATGAATAAATTGATTATTGTAAATATATAAAATATAAATATACCATCACGCCTTCTACCCATTACTGGATGTGTCATTCTACCGTATAACTAGTATATTTTGCGCATAAAGTGCGGTTATCAGCCGTCAAATCATGGCCTCAAGGATGTTAGTGGAAAGAGTGTCACAGGGGTAGTTTTAACGTGGTGAAAATTGTTTGTAGTGTGTGGGAATCGACCCGGGTTCTCGAATCCATAGGCCGACTCGATACCACATATTATTGTTATTAATGATTGTTGTAGTGTTTATAATTATAATTTAATTATTAATACCTATCAAACAAATGGCACTAAAAGGTTTACTTAAGATAAACTGCCCTTAGTTTAGCGAATTTGTAATACAATCATGATTTCACCATGCTCTCTAGTAATTATTTTAAAAACATTTTACATCAAGTGACATAAAGATCCTTGACACTGTCCCGGTTTAGTTTTGTTTTCTCTTCTTCAGATTATTTGTTATTACTTTTTGTTTTCACCGCTAGTTAGCCCTGAATTTATTGTCGTATTTTTGAAAAATTTTGAATTTTATTCTCTAATTGTTTTTTTACTCTGGTGTCACCACCACCTACCTTTTTTAACATGTTGTTCTTCGATTCTTTTTGAAAAGTTTTGTTACTATGTTTGTAAACTGTTTTATTTAATTATTTTCTTTAGTAAGTTATTTATTCAATTGTTATGGTTTGTTAGTTAATTTTAAATAAAAACATTGTATTTATAGACTCCAGAATAAGACAAACCCAGAGTCTCGAAACGTCACTCATCGTGCGTTTATAAACTTTTAATTACATCAAGCCAAGTTATCCAAACAGTTGAATACCATATTTTTACTTTTTTACTTTTTACTACTCCTAATTTAATTAAAAGTATATATTTATTCTTATTTTCGAGATATCGCACTAAAATATAAAAATATAAGTTATTATATTTTAATTTGTTTGTACATATTTTAGTTTAGAAAATGTTATATTAATTACGGTCCGTGTTACCACTGATTCTTTGCTGCATTTAAGTTTGCGACCCCTGGACTAGACGAATGTTGCAATGGGCACGAGTTCAAAGATGGCAGTTTTGGATTTAGCAAGAGTCTCTACAAAAGAGAAAGTATTATATTTTATGGTAAAAAAAACTGTAATCACATCTCAGGGATAAATTAGTTTCATAATTATAAGTTTTCATTTATAATAAAAGATATTATTACAAAGGCTAAGATAGAACAGAATTGAAAAATAGGATCACTTATGAAGAATATATTTTACTCCTGAATGAATAAAATAGGACGTTGTGCAAAATTTGGCAGACGCTATAAAGTCTTAAAGTTGACATCATCCATTTCTTAGCTTGCGCATCCAAAAAATTCTGAGTGAAAAATGCACGATATCCTCTTAGCTACCCCATGAACGCATGAACGCTAGCTTCGTAATTTTACCGCAACATGAAGACGTCATTTGTCTTTTAGCTTCAGTAAACAAAACATTTCTCTATGTCACTTGCATGCCACAGTTTGACTTTAGTCATTTGACACTGTCCCTCAAAGAACGAAGTTGTTTGTATATTTGTGGAAGTTCTCGGTTATGATAGGGATGCATATTCGTCATAGTTATATGTATGTACTACACGTGCTTTGAAGCTTTCAAAGCACATACATTCATATGTATGGATTTGGTAAACAAAATAAAGCATCTATTGTTAAACTTGTTTTCAAGCTTCAGGCGCTTTTTATCAATAGATTTGACATATTTACACGTTGTTCATTATAATGTTTTATGTTGAAGAATGATGAATAACTGTAGTAGTTTCAAAACAACTTGAATGTTTATTTTTCTCCTGTCAACTTGCTGAAATTAATAGGAGATTATTTTTTTGTTGTTAAAATTTTCCATTTTTATTTTTAAAAATTCCGGTACACTCGTGGCATACCTAGTCTAGAAAAATTTAACTTATTTATTTATAATAATTTACTGTACTTGAATAAATCCCAATTATAGAGGAATTGAATGAGTGCAAGAAAAAGTTTCAAAAAATTTTCTTGAATTTAAAAAAAAAGTATTAAAAAATATATCAAGATACGAGGGCAGGGTGAAAAGTCCCTGAATAATGAAACAAAAAATGATTTTGCCGGTGCCGGTGCAGAGAGCAAATGCGGCACCCATCTGGCAGATAGCTTTCTTATATCCAAAAAATTATGCAAAATGTTCCGTACCCGTTCGGTTGAGATGCTCATAGCCTCAACAAACTCGTGCACTTTAACTCGCCGATCGTCCAATATCATACCATGGATTTTATCGACGATTTCTGGCGTTGTAACCTCAATTGGACGACCAGAACGTTCGGCGTCCTTTGTGGTCATACTACCACAACGAAAATCAGTAAACCACTTGTGAATCGTTCCAATCGATGGTGAGGAGTCCCCGTAATGTTTAACAAGCGATGCTTTGGTTTGCGTAATGTTTTTTCCACACAAGAAATAATGTTTAATCAAGAAGCGAAATTCACTTTGTCCAAGTTTTCAAAAATCTTCAAGGTTGCTTGCTTTCGATGGGTGTCAAAACAGAACTCAATGACATATCAGTCTGAAAATTTTAATGCGTTCTACTTAAAGATGGTACATCACAAATCTCACATGAGATTTGCGATTGTGGCGCCATCTGTTTTATTTTTCTGCGACTTTTCACCCTGCTCTCGTATTGTAACACAATTTGTATGATGTTTAATGTAATATATAATTGTTTGACAGGTGATGGCAGCTCGTAATTAGTCCTAGGTTGTAGATTATGTAAATGCCAATTTTGTTCTATATCTTGGAGAAAGTTTCAGTGAAATGGAATAATAGGATCATCAGCTAAATTATTGCATTGCATTAATAAGTTTATGTAGATACAAACTAGATTTCATTGATAGCTATGACATATTTTAAAAAACAATATTTAACAAAATAATCTTTGTAAAGATTTTCTACTTAGGTACCTAAATTATTTTGTAGAAAAATGATTAAAATGAGTATGGTTTATTAAAAAATTGTATATCTCCGCATTCTATACTACATATGTTGTAATTTCTATTTTTTTTATTGTTTCGTAAATAAAAAGTAGGTACAAAAAAATAAATTATTTACGACTTTTAGTTGAAGCATTTTTTCCTAAAATAATTTAGAAAACATTTATTCGAATTAAGATTTTCATCACATAGAAATTACGCCTGTGTCTCTAGCTAACAGGGACCTTGATTTGACAGCTAGTAACCACAGTTTATACTCTCAGGATTAGGTAAAATAGTGGTTTCGATTCTAACCAAACATTAAACAGCAAAATCTATTGATCCTCCATTTACATCTACGGATACTACTGTGAATGGATTGCTGGCTACTGCATCCCTTATTTATTTTAATACTGTTCACCACACATTTGCATTTTGACGGGTTGTTGGCATAACTATCCTGTAATAATAATTAGTAAAAATATTTTATTTATTTTGAGTATAAATAAATAAATAAATAAATATATCATCACGCCTTCTACCCATTACTGGGTGTGGCACTCTGCCGAAGCAGATCTCGGTAAGTGATATATTTTGCGCGTGAAGTGCGGTTACCAGTCGTCAAATCACGGCCCCCAAAGATGTTAGTGGTGGAGGAGCCACAGGGGTAGCTTTTTGAAATTATGAAAATTGTTTGTCGCCTGTGGGAATCGAACCAGGATTCTCGGGATCCACAGGCCGACTTCATACCACTGAACTAGCCACCCCATTTTGAGTATGAGCTGTTAAAATAATGTTATATGTAATTTGTAACCTATATTAGTCATTACTTATTTTATATTTCACTTGAACATTATTTGTTGTTCATTGCTATAATTTAATGTGTATAAACAACTCCATAAAGACCGGGACATTATATGCGGGCATTATTCATGCAATGTCACTTTCGATTAATATTAATTCGTCTAAGCTAGTTCACATTTAAAATGTGTTATTTGCCAAGATCTATTACTGCAGAACTAGTTATTGAATTTATACTATGTACTAGAAATTTTATTATTGCATAAAATAAATTAGATTTCCTGTAATTAATATTTAATTCTCTTTGTTTCCTGTATAATTTATTGTGTGCGTAATAATATGAAGTAACTTTAAAGGTCATGAAAATGTCATTATTATAATTCTAAAATTTAAATTTGTCCGCAAAATTTGTTCACATTTTTTTCTTGGGAAACATTTAGAGACCTTGAATTATAAGAACAAAGAGTCCAAAAAACTACTCATTTCTAACCATAATAATCTCACAAAAATTTTAAGTGTGAGATATTGTAAATTGTAGAACAATATCCTTATTAAATAAATAAAATAACCATAAATAAATTCAGTAAGAGCGCGAGAACCAAGTTGTTGACTCCTGGGTTTCAGTTTCATTTGAACTAGGCAAGTGTGCAAGAAATCACACATTGCGTTAATGATGCAATAGCCTTGAGACGCGGAGATATCAACGCCGGGTTACGTTACTAACTTTCAGTTAGCGAAAGTTTTCGTAGATTGCTGCTAGTAAAACGTTAATTTTACGTTACGTTATCTAGATCTAGGTGTAGGTAATTACTAGTAAAGTATGTCATCTTGTTGTACTCTGCCATGTAGGTATTAATATCTAAACTCAAAACACAACTACATTGTAAAGAGTTACGGCAAGAGTTCCGCAGCTGCGTTTGAATTATAACTTAAAACATTTCCCAAATAAAAATGAGTGATATCATTTGTAAGCAAGAAATAAATTTTGATAAATCAAAACGTCACGAACGTAATAAATTAAAATAAAATCGGACAAAATACTAAATTAAATATATTTTTTTAAACTATCATGATTAAGTTATTGTTTCAGTAATATCTATCCCATCAAACCGTAACCATCTCAAATTGCATTGGTTGACAAGGTATCAAACGTGCACAACTTGAAATTAGTTAGTTTTGTTAAATACAGAAATAAAGGGTATGATACAATAAAAAGCCTAAACAAATTTTAATAAAACAAAATTGGCGTGTCCATTTATAATTAACAAATGTTTTCATATTTCGAACATAATCATTCCACTAATGTTAGGTAATAATACGTTAGATAAGAGGACTCGGCGTCACTATTACATACATTTTATTCTAAATGTTGTGTAAAAAATGGACACGCCAATTTTGTTTTATTAAAATTTGTTTAGGCTTTTTATTGTATCATACCCTTTATTTCTGTATTTAACAAAACTAACTAATTTCAAGTTGTGCACGTTTGATACCTTGTCAACCAATGCAATTTGAGATGGTTACGGTTTGATGGGATAGATATTACTGAAACAATAACTTAATCATGATAGTTTAAAAAAATATATTTAATTTAGTATTTTGTCCGATTTTATTTTAATTTATTACGTTCGTGACGTTTTGATTTATCAAAATTTATTTCTTGCTTACAAATGATATCACTCATTTTTATTTGGGAAATGTTTTAAGTTATAATTCAAACGCAGCTGCGGAACTCTTGCCGTAACTCTTTACAATGTAGTTGTGTTTTGAGTTTAGATATCATTTATTTTTGTTGATACAAAAAATATTTATAGTGTAGTGTTGTCCAATATTACTAAGTAAACATTTTAGGAATTTCTCGGCCAACTTTTTTTGGCAATTGTAAAATCATTTGCTTCTATCCGAGATTTATTAATTAAATTAACATTAAATTTAAATTTTTGTCATATGAATGATTTTGAAGTACAGTGACAATGATAGATTTTTTTAATAAGCTGAAAGGATAATGATTTATTGTAATAGTGGATTACTAGGCTTTTCAATATACGAGTAAATCTTTAAACGACGACGTTTCGACACTGATTAGTGTCATTATCAAGCCTTGTTATAAGTTTAAATTTACATGATAAGATAATATTTTACAACCGTAAGGTTGAAGTAAAAAAATTTGAATTTCAATTTGTTAGACAACAGTATCAAGTATCATCCGTAGAGTTGCAGAAGCTGTTGCTGAGTTAGCGCCGGAATACATACTATTTCCATCAACTCCCGATCAAATAAAAGACACTCAAAATTATTTCTATGCCATTGCTTCATTTTCCAGAGTTGTAGGTGTAATAAGTTTGTTAGATAAAAAATCCACAGACTAATTCGATTCCACTGAGCCACGTACCCCATTAATATATATATATTCCACTTCCACTTTATATAGAAATATCTAAATTAATAAAACATATATTTTACATTATAGTTATTTTTGACTTACCATTATCAAAATATTTCTAATTTATAACTTAAATAACATAACAAGAAAATATGATGAAACTTACGATTCTGACAGCTATTATGTAAATAACCTACAAGTAAAATCCGCGACTGACAGTGAAAATTACTATATTCTACTAAATGTCACTAGAATTCACATGAATTTTTTTTACTCATAAAATAATTAGTTCTAATATCCTAGTATTAACTAACAATGACCTAAAATTAATCTGTGCAACGAAAATAAAATTTAAGCAGTGGTTATGCTAAACACACTCTTGACTTTAAAAGACCCGTCAGGTGCTGCCCTCCGCGGCGACTTTTTGTGATGGACAAAATCTGAAGACAAGCGAATTTGACAAAAACGGTTCCGCGCCCTCGAAAATCATTGAAAAAACGTATAAAAACAACCGGACTCGCATCGTGACCTGGCTAATATGTTATGTGTGTATCAAAACGACTTGAAAATACGGGAAACACACTTGAAAACCGAACGCAAGTAATACTTTCGGTTTGACGATTTAGGTTAGGTCTAATGTTAACTGTTAATAAGTAGTTCGGTCAGATATTTTGACTCTTGCCGTCGTCGTGTCGACCGAACGACTTGATTAGTTCTGGTTATACTATTGTTAATACTGGCTGCAAAAAAAGAAAGGAGTTATTTTATTATCTAGAGTTCTTAGAACTTCAAGGTGGTGTTGTGAAGAACGTTTCTTTATTTGTTGTACTTTAGTCATCGATAGTTATTTTTAGATGTTTTTAATTAACTATAGTTAGCATTAAATGAGAATATGCAGATATTTATTGGCATTGTAATAAAATTTATGTGTATTTTAATTACTATTTCATAAGAATTATTTTAATCCTTATTAGTTAAAAAATATTCCTATTTTCATTATTAATGTATTGTACTTATGCACATTTCAATTATAAATATAATTAATCCAGGATTAAGTGTAAAAGTTGGTTTCTATCACATAAAAACTGTGACAGAAATAATATATTTCAACCTGCCATGCCCAGTACTAAAATGCGATTTTACTCCTGTTGCTAATAACGACGGTAATAAAAATAAATTTTAATCCCGTTACTGAAGGAAAAATTATATTATTATTATTATGAATAAGTATTTATTTTAAATATCGTGGAAAGTGTATAATTCTATGAAATACTTAGGAAATGTATAAAATTTCAATTGCAAAAATTGTAAAAATTTTAAATCTTTATCGTCTTAAGTTAAATTCTAAATTTAACGATTTCATGTTCGAACCTAGTTCGCTATCTACATATTAAATTTAATTTTTGTGCTGGAAATTATTATTTAATTTTTATTGATAATAAACAGTAGCCGAGAAAAATAAAATTTTCATACTATATTAATCTGTGATGCATTTGAATGTCGGTCCAAACTGGCACAAACAAATTTTTTACGGCGTCGCTGACAGTGCGACGCTCAGTCTTGTCCAAGCGTCTGTAGAAGTTAAAAGTGTTTTTCGTATGTGTATGGCAAATATGAAATATAATAATAAGCAGGTAAATATTTATTCCAAATAATTTCGTATGTGTAACAAAATCAACAAGCATCAAATTTAGTTATAAAATAAAAAAATATATCATCACGCCTTTTACCCATTACTGGGTGTGGCACTTTGCCAAAACAGATCTCGGTAAGTGATATATTTATGCGCGTGTAGTGCGGTTACCAGCCGTCAAATCACGGCCCCAAAGATGTTAGTGGTGGAGGAGCCACAGGGGTAATTTTAAATTGGTGAAAATGTTTTGTCAGCTGTGGGGATCGATCCAGGGTTCTTTGGATTCACAGGCCGACACGATAACCACTGTGCCATTTCCTCATAAAATTAATTATATATATTCTATATAATTATTTATAATTCAGATGCACTAGTTAAACTTCTTTGACAGGTTAGGTCATAGGATTTTAGAAACAATTATAGGAACTGAATTCCACAAATATTTTTCTAATAAAAACATTTTACAATTAATTTTCTTTCTTTGTAAGTAACTAATAACCGACATTGATTGGTGCTGCAATACAGTCTCGTCCAGAACTAAAAATTTCAGAGATAAAAGTGTTGCTATTTAAAAAAAAATTAGTTAGATGTATACGAGTATATTTTCTATGTTTAGAACGTAAAACGTCATATTATTTTATTTGTTTTATTTGCAACTCGGAACAACATGAACTTAATCCTCATTATAGTACAGGGAACCTACATCTTATAGTGAAATCTGAACCACTCAGACACAATAGTATTTTTTTATATAAGTTGAAGTCAATGAGAATTGAATGCACGACCTCTTGGGACACGGTTTTATTCACTGGGCTAAGATGCCTGTAATGAGATTTATATTTTTACTGCCTTGTTATTTTGTGTATTAAAAACAAATTAAAAATTGGAATCAAACATAGTATTAGCGATTAAACTGTTTTATGCCGACCTCTGTGGCTCAGTGGGTTAGACTACTAGGCACTGACCCAGAGGTCCCGGGTTCGATTCCCGGTCAGGGCTGGCATCAACCAGCGTCTGTTGCTGACTACAGCGCAGACGCTTCCATCATCATACCATCCCGGCTAGTAACCAAAGTTGAAGCCGTATCACAAAAAAAAAAACTGTTTTATGCATCAATTTATTGGATATTTCTATTTACATTTGTATGTAAGCAGCTATCATTAACTACCTGTCAATAACCTAATTAATTCATTCTTGTAGGAGTCCCTCTCAACGAGTTCATCCGCCACTACGAACCAGCTCGCTACGAGGCCTCTTCCCTCTCGGAGCATCACCGGCGGTCCCGTCGGTCCACATCCACGGCGTCGTCGGTGCTGCGGATCGACGTCCGCGGGCACGGCAGGTGAGTGTCTCGATTCGCGCGTTCCTACAGCCGGTGATTTCCCACGGGCATCTAGCCGTCTGTGCTACATTTCACTCTATTCAAACGTAATGTGGAGTTATAAGCAGAGGTGACAAGGGTTATTTGATAGTTTTGTACTTTTTATTTGAGAGGAGGTGAATAGTATGATGCCTAGATGTTAATCAACGGGGGAATTCTGTTATGAGGAAATTGTACATTAAAATTGCGAATTTAGAAATTATTCTGCATTGTTATTACATTAAATTTAATATTTTCAAATTTATCCAAATACTGTGAACTTTTTACTTCAAAAATATATAAAGGTATAATCAATAATAAATTTCGAAGTTTATTTTTTCTTTCTTAAATAACATTTTCAGACGACCACTTATGAAAGTAACCATAACAATATCATAAACTACTACGGAAAGTTGAACATAGAATACACTGATATGTTAGCATAACGTACACTTCTAACATATCAGGTGAAGTTCCACTGATTGACAACAGATGGCGTTACTATGAAAGAAAATAATAAAATAAATGAAAATAATTTGTATTACTATTTAGATTGAAGTTTTGGCATGTTTTTCAACACATTTGCACAGATAAATCTTATTTTTTTAAATTAATAATTACTTATTTACTAATATTTTAGCATTATTTAATATTTTGACAATATGGTTAGTACAGTTGCACAATACCTAACCTCAAATGTCAAACGTCAACGCTTACCTACAAAAACGCATCAGTTGTCAAAGTGTAACAACATTGCTCTTGTAAACTTTTTTTAGAAATATTTTGTGGTCGTCCGAAAAATAGTTTACATACCTCGCTCGAAAGTGTGATAACTGTGCTCGTGTACTTAAATCACTCGGCGCTGCGCGCCTCGTTTTTCAATTTGTACACTCGCACTTTATCTTACACTTTAGATTCTTGTTACGTAATATACTATTTGAAGCCTGTCATGATTTTCAGGTGTGTTCTTTTTAGTAACTGATGAGTGCATGTTTTATCTTATCCATTTTAATTTAAAGTCGTAAAATTACTATAAAACATGTATTTTGTGTGTTTTAATTATTATAAAACTTAAGTATAAAATCATGCATTAATAGAGCTCATTAATATATGATTCTGTATACATTAATGAAACCCATTATGAACGATCAAAGGAAAAAAATATGAAATTACGTAGGAATTCAAATTCGAGGATATTTGTTAAAAGATTTTGGTGTGTCAAAACCAGAATTCCGTCAATTCAGTTATAATTCTCACAAAAAGATAAAATATTTCAGTCATTGTTCATTCTAATCTGCATTCATGTCCCCTAAATGCGAGTTTTCACGATTCCCGTTAAGTCACCGTTTCGTCACTTTAATTATATCATTATGGTCACCTTCCAAGCGTGATTGTCGGATAGAAATGAATTATGCGAATTTCACAAACGTCTTATTGCGAATAAGTAACGACTAGCGTCGCTTAGGTAATTGTTTGGGAAAATGGAGAACAGCGATGAGATGATTGCAAGATTGCGAAAGCGGATCTGCGATTAGTATTGAAATTCAGATATTAATTGATAGTGGTATCGCAGTAATGTGAGAACGCATTTATTATAATGAGGGTATTGATTCATTACGCTTAATTGAACTGAAGATTAGTATCGCGTTATATGCAGATATATGAAATTTCATACGGCACCTCTCTCTGGTGATATTCTGCTTTTGTGATATTATACTCCAGTAAATTCACGCAGTATTATTTCACAATTATTATCAGGCATTGGTTCGTCACTTTTCACACATGATTATTTCTCATTTAATTTTAAAATATTTTATCTAAATTACGTTATATCCAAATATTTTACAAATTGCTGAGTAAGGCTTTAATAATATTGCATTAATATTCTTTTTAATTCCCTGTCTTTGAAGAATACAATTTTTATTATTGATGGCAGATTTTTTATATACATTTATTTCTGCCGTCAAATCATGGTTCCCAAATATGTTAGCGTTGGAGAGCCACAGGAGTAATTTTAATGTGGAGAAAAGTTTGTCGGTTGCGGAAAACGAACTCTGGTTTCAATTCAGAATCTGATTCGATACCAATACTTTGATAAATAAAAATAAATATATCATCACGCCTTTTACCCATTACTGGATGTGGCACTCTGCCGGCGCATATCTCGGTAAGTGATATATTATTGCGCGTGAAGTGCGGTTATCAGCCGTCAAATCACGGCTCCCAAAGTTGTCAGCGGTGGGGGAGCCACAGGGGTAATTTTAAATTGGTGAAAATGTTTTGAGGGCTTTGGGGATCGAACCAGGGTTCTTAGGATCCACAGGCCAACTTGATACCACTGAGCATTACCTCATAACTTTGATAAATGTGTTGAAAAATTTGGTATTGCCATCTAGTTGAGATATTTTATATTTGCGATAAAATAGTTAATCCGGCCCTGTAGTTTGTAGCTACAAAAAACTTTTTTGGCATTTGCGATAGGTACATATTATAACTGTGATTGTTTTCATCATTTAAATTTAATACATTTTAAAATAAAATATGTGGTAGGTGGCTCAGTGGTATCGAGTCGGCCTGTGGATTTGAGAACCCGGGTTCGATTCTCACAGCTATCAAACAAAGTTTTCCATATTAAAACAACCCCTGTGACTCCCTCACCACTAATATCGTGGTTTGACGGCTGGTAACCGCACTTTACGAGCAAAAATATATCACTTACGGAGATCTGCCACGACAGAGTGCCACACCTAGTAATAGGTAGAAGGCGTGATGATATATTTATTTATTTGATTTATAATAACGATACAGTAACAAATAAATTTCGTTCCACGACATAACAATTATCTTAAATGTTATGAAAATTGAAACAGTTATGGTACAACCATAATTAAAATGATTCTGGTTAGCATAATGGTAAAATAATTGCTTTGAGATTACAAATATTTGGGTATTGTGAAACGTGTTCAATGATTTTAAACAATAGAGGTTGAAATTTGAACATGCTTTGTTTGTTAATCATTATTTATTTAGGAAGGTCAATATTCTCAAATAAATTTTAACTATTAATAGACAACTATGAAATAGAAAATTAATAAATTTATACAACTACGTCATTTACGGTATTAGATATTAAAACAAACAATACGTAATTACTTTTTACAGTTACAAAATAATTGTATTTATTCATTCTTGAATTAGACAAAACTGCACTTACAGATGGCTGTAAATTATTTGTGTTTGAAATGCGGTTACCAGTTGTCGTATCACAACCCTCAAATATGATATTTATGCGTTAAACGTTTAGCATGAACTGGGATTGGCCCGAAACTCTCAAATCACAAGTGGTTTAATCTTATTTTGATATTTTAATAATCTACAGTATCAAAAGTTTTTACTAATGTACTCGTATACATGCAAACTGACGAATATGTTGAAAGTTTGAATGTTTCAACATATTTTGTGTTTAAAACATTCATTTTGGAAACTACCCGTCAGTTGTATTGCTAAAGTTTCTGAGCACATAGCGAACATGTGTGTTAGCTAAACTTTTTAGATCAAGCTCTACACAAAACGTTGCTCAAAATTGAAACTTTCAAAATAAACACCGACGTTGGAAATGCAAACTGCAAATGTTTATGTGTATTCACAACCAACTTCTCCCAATATTTCATTGAAAATTATAAACAATGAACCTGAATAGCTATATTCAACACATGCCACTAAAATATTGCTGTGACTATTTAAATCACTATTGATAGTGTTAAAGTTCTTTCAAATTAGGTACCTAGCTTTATTATCTGTTTGTCTAAACGCCGATTAAGAATGATTAATTAGTAGTTTACTAACTTTATTATTTCTAAATTGTTTTGAAGCAAAACGCTCAAATTATAAATGGTAGGTTGGTAGATCTATGACAGAACATTAAATACTGGACGTTGGAAATGCAAACTGCAAATGTTTATGTGTATTCACAACCAACTTCTCCCAATATTTCATTGAAAATTATAAACAATGACCCTGAATAGCTATATTCAACACATGCCACTAAAATATTGCTGTGACTATTTAAATCACTATTGATAGTGTTAAAGTTCTTTCAAATTAGGTACCTAGTTTTATTATCTGTTTGTCTAAACGCCGATTAAGAATGATTAATTAGTAGTTCACTAACTTTATTATTTCTAAATTGTTTTGAAGCAAAACGCTCAAATTATAAATGGTAGGTTGGTAGATCTATGACAGAACATTAAATACTGGACGTTGGAAATGCAAACTGCAAATGTTTATGTGTATTCACAACCAACTTCTCCCAATATTTCATTGAAAATTATAAACAATGACCCTGAATAGCTATATTCAACACATGCCACTAAAATATTGCTGTGACTATTTAAATCACTATTGATAGTGTTAAAGTTCTTTCAAATTAGGTACCTAGTTTTATTATCTGTTTGTCTAAACGCCGATTAAGAATGATTAATTAGTAGTTCACTAACTTTATTATTTCTAAATTGTTTTGAAGCAAAACGCTCAAATTATAAATGGTAGGTTGGTAGATCTATGACAGAACATTAAATACTGGACGTTGGAAATGCAAACTGCAAATGTTTATGTGTATTCACAACCAACTTCTCCCAATATTTCATTGAAAATTATAAACAATGAACCTGAATAGCTATATTCAACACATGCCACTAAAATATTGCTGTGACTATTTAAATCACTATTGATAGTGTTAAAGTTCTTTCAAATTAGGTACCTAGCTTTATTATCTGTTTGTCTAAACGCCGATTAAGAATGATTAATTAGTAGTTTACTAACTTTATTATTTCTAAATTGTTTTGAAGCAAAACGCTCAAATTATAAATGGTAGGTTGGTAGATCTATGACAGAACATTAAATACTGGACGTTGGAAATGCAAACTGCAAATGTTTATGTGTATTCACAACCAACTTCTCCCAATATTTCATTGAAAATTATAAACAATGACCCTGAATAGCTATATTCAACACATGCCACTAAAATATTGCTGTGACTATTTAAATCACTATTGATAGTGTTAAAGTTCTTTCAAATTAGGTACCTAGCTTTATTATCTGTTTGTGAAAACGCCGATTAAGAATGATTAATTAGTAGTTCACTAACTTTATTATTTCTAAATTGTTTTGAAGCAAAACGCTCAAATTATAAATGGTAGGTTGGTAGATCTATGATAGAACATTAAATACTGTGCATCTTTTGTTTAAAGAATAATTCTTTAAAATAACGAACGGTTGTTTGATAGCAAAAAAATTAAATTAATCAAATATTACTTAGAGTGTGTATGCGCAATATTTTCACATTTACGTTTAGGTTTTAGGGTGGATATTTAAAAGAATTTCTGGATTTCAAACAATTTATTTTAAAAAATAACCTCTTAAGCTAAAGAAAAATACATATATAAAATAAAGTAAAACGTAAAATTACATTTTAAAAAAATAAATAGATTGACACCCAAACATTTTTGTAATTGTATTGCATACATATCCAATTTAGAAATTATTTGTCATTAAAAATAATATTATTATTAATAATGGCAATATCTACTAATCATTAAATACAAGTTGTGTAGAAAAAGGGAAATATATAATATTCATATTATTTTCGCGGACTCCTTGTGAGGATAACGTTTCCAGGAATCCGCGGACCACAGGTTAAGAACCTCTGTTATAGATGATCAACTGAGAATTCAAAAGCACAAACAAGTTCATCAAATTTAGTGAAAAGATGAAAGAAGAAGTAAAATTTAATTCCTCAAACACTAACAGCCAAATTCATAAAACGGATTAACGCTAACACAATTTTTAGTATTATTTATAACTATGTGTCAAATTAAAACAGATTCAAGAATTTTATTAAATTTGATGCTAATTATTAGTCTTTTTAACTCAAGTTAAAATAAACTTTTTTCTCACATTGGAAAGAGAGTTACAAACGAAATAAAAAATGATGTTAGCGCTAATCTGTTTTATGAATCTGCCTGTAAATAATTTTCCATGTAGGGTTTTCAATTTTGAGATTTAAGTATATTAGGCAGACAAAAATGTAACTCCAAATACAGCTATCATAAACTTAACTAGATGTTCTTATACGAGTAAATATAATTTAAGAAAATCTGGGAGTAATTAGTGTCTCCTATAATTAATCATTTACAACCCAATTCCCAAAAGTTTTAGCTAATCCTGAATTTTTGATTAGTCAAATTAAACTAAATCATATTCTGAAAATAGTAGAAATAAAACTATTATAATCTTGTTACCATTTGGATTTCAGAAAGTCATTTGGATTAACTTTTTAAAACCGGACTAGAATAAGATTAACTAATCTAAAATTCAGGATTAGCTAAAACGTTTTTGAAAATCGGGCTGTCAGAAACAGCCTATTTCTGACAAAAAAAACATGCTTTTACATCTTTTTGTCAATTCCTGAGTACGGCGTATCGACTATGAAATACTCTAGAGAAAATGGTTGTAAATATTCGTAGTTTCTCATCTTGATGATGGTGGTGTAAAATTCGCTCGTCGCAGGTGATTTTAGTAGGACCGTTAGCGAGATTAGTTGAGAGTGCCCTCGGTGTAACATGTTCACGTCAATGTCATGTCAGGGTCATGCAAGCGCGTCAAGAGATGTGCACCAACAGTGGCGTAACATGAGTTTTCTTCCCAGAATAAATAACGTTACATTAATCGGTGGCATACAGTTAAGAACAAACAATAAGTTTGCTGTACTTTCGTAATCAGTAGTCGGGAGACTAGCGTAGCAGTTGCTAGATATTGCATGCTGTTGTGTACGCTGTAGGACGCGGGTTCGAATCCCGCCCAGGGTATGGATGTTTGTAATGTATTTTTAAGGGTTAGATGGAACAATACCCTTTGGCCGAACCGCGTTCTTGACCCTAAGTGATCAATCACGGCCCCCAAAGATGTTAGTGGTGGGGGAGCCACAGAAATAATTTTTAAATTGGTGAAAATGTTTTGTCGGCTGTGGGGATCGAACCAGGGTTCTTTGGATCCACAGGCCGACTGATACCACTGAAACATTATCCCCATGCCGAGTAATAGGGCAAATTAAAATATTCATCGACTGAAAAAACTTGTTATTACATAACCGAGTTAAACGCATTGAGTTCGTAAGATATGTGTTTTTTAGTGTAAGGATTCGATCATTAAAAATGATTTACAGCAAACTTTGTCAATTTCATATGTTTGAGAAAATAGATGTTAAGGTTACAAGAATAAATTTACATAAAATCGTGAAATGCATTAATAATTTGTATATTAAGGAATGAACGACTGAGTTCTTCAAATTTGTGCGCCCACGGCAAGTGCCTCACTTGTAATGTCCTTGTTCTCCTGAGTGCCACACTGAAATATGGATAATATCGCGTGATACATTTTATTGAGAACGCTCTCAAATTTGATTATAATTTCACGGCTCTAAAGAAAATCTTTGCGGTCCAAAAGTGAGCTGCGGACCGGAATTTGAGAAAGACTGCTATAGATGACAATTATGACAATTATTCCTGTGCTCATAATATTTATTTTTTATATATGTGAGATCTGTATCGAAATCTGCAATAATTAGGGCTAACATCTATCATATAGTCAAAAGTTTTATGTTTGTGTGTGTGTGTGTTGTTTTTTTATCGGCCACTAATAGTATTCAAAAAACATACCCGAATATAGAACTATAATATATAGCACTACAGGCCGTGATGGCCCATGTCTTTTTGGACGATTGCTCGCCATTGTCCTCTATCCTTTGCTTTGTTTCTCCAGGCTTTTATTTTTAGTTTTTCCATGTCTTTTTTCATTGCACTTTTCCACCTTACTCTTGGTCTTCCCCTACTTCTGCCTTTCACCCACAAAAACTCTTTTAACCACACTGTCCTCTGACAGTTTCTCAATGTGCCCCAACCATCTTAGGGCCAGTTTTTCAATTACCGATTAATGTTAATCATGATTAAATAATAACGGAAACTATACATACATACATATCTTCACGTTACATCCCAACAAATGGAGTAGCATAAACCCTAAAATCACTCATAAAACATTCACTCATCACACTCATCAAACAATCAGCCCTCGGCAAACATTTTCATCCAAACAAACCATCCTCATTTCAACCACATTCATAGATCACTCCATATAAACTCATTCATTTATTACACTCGAAATCATTATCACACAACAAACCTTCAATCACATCATTCCTATTCACTTATCATTCATTTTCTTTCTTCAACGTACATAACATATGCATAAAACATCTCAAATTACTCACGTTTACTCCTAACAACGAATCTAATAACGAAACTAACAACGAATCTACAAGATTTGAAAAGATGAAAGCGATAGCCTGCACTTGTATATGAAAGAAAAATCCACACAATGCAGTAACTGAAAATGATTTTCATGATTATTTAATCATGATTAACATTAATCGAGAGTAAATCAGTGATTGAAAATCTCGCCCTTAGCCTATGCGTTTTAACCATTGTCACTTTAATTTATCTATATTAGAGATGGAGTAATGGCTTAGTGGTATGAAGTCGGCCTGTGGATCCGGAAACCCCTTGTACGATCCCCACAGACGACAAGCATTTTCACCAAATTAAAAATTACTCCTGTGGCTTCCCCACAACTAACATCTTTAGGGGCCGTGATTGGACTGATGGTAACCGCACTTCATGCGCATAAATATATCACTTACCGAGATCTGCTTCGGCAGAGTGCCACACCCAGCAATGGGTAAAAGGCGTGATGATATATTTATTTATTTATTTTAGAAAGAGAGTAATTAGGATATCGCCCTGGGATCTTTGAATTCCGGACAAATGCTTTTTACCATTTCCAAGATACACAAATCTGATGTTACTCTAATTTTTCTCTGTATTATTTACTAATTAAATTGGAACCTTTTTAATTTTTAATATTTTTATTTTTTGTGCTCCTTGTGTAAAGGCTTGGTATGTCTATGGACAGCGCATAAACATTCTTAAGCGGTGCGCGGCGTCAGTCAGCCTTGCAGTGACGTCAGCAAGATTCTGACTCTGGCCTCAGGTAACCGGTACAGGCCTCCACACAGCCTTATACAGAGAGCCAAGTTGAATTAAAACAGCCATCAACTTCTCTTCCATTTGCTAGAATCTAAATTCTCTTACGTACTTTTGCGCTGTGGCATTTGTAAATTTTACGCAGAGCGATCTGATTTGTCATAGTTGAGCGTGAGTCGTTTTCCTATCGTTTTTTTCACAACATTACTTTGAATTCGTTTTTTAAAAGTTCTTGGGAAAAAAGTTTCCATCTGACATTTATTTTTGATGATTCTTATCTATCCTATATATCTTTGTTAAAAGAGTATCGTTCTACTAGTAATTATTACAATGAATTATCTTAACTAATATACCAGGTGATATGATAATCGCCGATAATATTTTGACATACATTTTGAATTATTATGGAAATATTCCTGGGAATATATAATTTGCCCCACAAAAACAATAAAATATTTTACAAAATTAATATTTTGACTTGCTTATAATAGTTATATTCCATTTGCCACTTGGTTCACTTAAATCAGTTCAGATAAATTAGACAACATGAATAAATGAACTGATTTAATTGAAATGATGCACTTATTGGGGTGAATTACTTCAAAGTAAATTGGAATTTGTAATTCTAGTACTGGCAATAAAGTCAGCGAAGTAATCCAGCGAAATAAATAAGTGATCTGGATCAGTAGATGTAAGTTAGATCTGATCCAAATGACAAATGGAATACGCCTAATATTATATTCATTACATTATTATACGTTAGACACAACCTAGTTGCTAAGTAACTAAAAAAAATTGAGTAAAACTGTCAATTTTTTATACAGATAATAATCGCGATAATTGCACTAGTGTACCTTACTTAGTAATTCACTAATTTTCATGATGTTTTAAAATATTGAAACGCTATTGGTTGTTTAAAGTCGTGGGACAATATTCTTTATTATTTCTATGGGGTAGCTAGCTCAGTGGTATCAAGTCGACCAGTGGATCCTGAGAACCCAGGTTCGATTCCCACAGGCGACAAACAATTTTCACCATTTTAAAAACTACCCCTGTGGCTCCCCCACCACTAACATCTTTGGCCGCTGTGATTTGACGACTGGTAACCGCACTTCACGCGCATAATATTACACTTACCGAGATCTGCTTCGGCAGAGTGCCACACCCAGTAATGGGTAGAAGGCGTGATGATATATTTATTTATTTTATTTCTATTAAGATTTCATGGATCTCTTTGACAAATTGCAAATAATATGTTATTTGTCGATAAAATCTGATACTAGCTATTGATGCTATAAAATGTACATAGTTTATTGTGTTTAAGTGAGTAAATTTCGTATTTTACTCATTTTTTGTTGTTGTGTTACATTAAAGATATTAGTTAAAATGGAAGGTGCACGATTTATTGCAATATGTTACGCCATGTTGTGATGTCAAAACGTTGACTCCATCTTTGTGTTAATTGCCGTTAGTGGGTAGAATTTAACAAAGTCTTATATATTTTGTTTTGAAGAAGAATTGTTTAGAATGCGGATAGAGTGTGTAATTTAAAGTAAACCCAATATAAGTAACTGTTTTAAAGACGTGAACATATTTGAAAAACGATTGCAGAGGCCGGAAGATATTTCACCAATGTTTTCCTGTGCAGGAAATAAACAAAAATGAACAAAACACTGCGCGTGTTAGGGTGGAACGTGGCCACTCTTTATCGCATGTTGACTTTTGTGTGGAGAGATTGCACTGGCCTATCATTTATATCAAAGAATTCCAATATCGCAAACGTTAGATTTACAGGCGGGGAGCCGCTCGGAAGCAAAGATGTTGAAATGTGTTTGGTTGGAAAAGAATCACGTACAATCCATATATTTTAGTTTTTCTCTTTTTTCCTTTCTTTAAGATAGAAACTACGAAAAAATCTCCGTTATAAACTAACTGAACGGTCTCAATTGAGCGTTTTGAGCGCACGTGCCCAAACATGAGTGGAAATCATTGTTCCTGTGATGGCTTTGCGACTTGCGTTCGATGATGACACGCGGGAAATGACTTCTTGCTTTCCTTGTGCCACTCGACGGCCCCTGTAACGCCGGATTATTCTGTTCTTCCGCTGTAAAATTGGTTTTAGCTGAAGTTTCCCTTTTAATACCGCCTCTTTGATGGCTTACGTAACGTGCCTTGTTTATGATTTTAACGCTTTGTTGTTAATTCACCCAAAAAGAACATGCAAAGATCATTCTCATGGCAAATACCTGCGGCATGTTCTGTTTTACAACAACAAAGAAGAATAATACACTTTTTGCAATTTATTATACATAATATAATTGAAATGTCAATTCTTTTGCCACAAATAACATAAAATTACCTTGGATATGTTAAAGAAGTAGAACTTATACGAGAATAATGAATCTGAATTGATTTCTTTTAAGGAAAACAAACGAAAACAAGTAATTGAAATATAAATTCATACAAATTATATGAAATAAGATCAAACTATGTACCTGTGAAAACTTGTAAAGCAGAAAAATTACTATCTTGTTATATTTACAATAATTTATAAATATTTAAGGTGGATCCAAACAATTATTAAAATAAAATAAATAAAAGGCTTCAGGAATCCAATATTGATTTTTTTTTAAAATATTTATTTTAAACGGACGTTTCGAACTAAAAAATTAGTTCATCATCAGCAAATCAAAAATATAATACAATAAAATAATGATATAAAACTAATAAATAATACAAAATGTCAAACAAACCTGAATAAATGTAAAATATAACATAAATAAAATATCATAAATAAATTAAAATATATGTCAAAACATCAAAATAGATCCATATGAATAACAAAAGTAGAAAAATATATGAAAAAACAAAAAATATAAACTAAAAAATAAAAAATAAACAAAATTAAATTATTATTTTTTACAATAATTTAAGATTGAATAAGTATGGCGAGTTAATGTTAGCTTCTATTAAAATTCGGATATTTAAATTTATAATAAATATCATAAGGCATACAGGCAATCGTAGCTCAGTGGATAAAAGCGAGGTAAAACTTGCATTTCTTAATTAGCAAGCAAGAGGTCGTGCGTTCAAATCTCACTGACTTCTACTTATATCAAAAAATACGATTGTGTCTGAGTGGTTCGGATTCCACTATAAGCTGTAGGCCCCCTGTACTGTAATTGGGATTTACTTCCTGTTGTGCAGAGTAATAAATAAATAAATAAATAAATAAATAAACTACTACAGAAAGTTGAACATAACATAAACGTCGTACGTTAGTATAACGTACACTTCTAACATATCAGTGAAGTTCCACTGATTAACAACAGACGGCGTTACGATGAAAGAAAATAATAAAATAAATGAAAAGAATTTGTATTATTATTTGAATTAAAGTTTTAACAGATTTTTCAACACATTTGCACAAATAAATCTTATTTTTTTAAATAAATAATTACTTATTTACTAATATTTTTACATTATTCAATATTTTGACATTACGGTTAGTACAGTTGGTATCACAATACCTAACTTCAAACGTCAAACGTCAATGTTTACCTACAAAAACGCATCAGCTGTCAAAGTGTAAACTTTTTTTAGAAATATTTTGTGGTCGTCTGAAAAATAGTGTACATAACTCGCTCGAAAGTATGATAACTGTGTTCGTATACTTAAATCACTCGGCGGTGCGCGCTTCGTTTTTCAATTTGTACACTCGCACGTTATCTTACACTTTCGAGGCTTGTTATGTAATATTAAGGACGTTGAAAGGAGGGGATATGGCATTACGATACTATAGCATTGCTTGAAGTGAGGCTTGGGCAAGGGAAAGAGACAACAATAGTTTTTCTGCACCGTGCTTAGCCAAATCTCTTCTTCTTCCAAATATTTTGAATTTTTGTGTAAGAAAAGTGGCGTTTAGGCTTTGTCAGGGGGCGTTGTTGTATGTGAATATAACCACGAGGTGTTCATTTGTGTTTCAATCGTTGCGATGTGTGGAATTGGACATATTTTTCACAGTCTTGACTTTAATGCAGTATCCCCTCCTTTCAAAGTCCTTGTGTAATATACTATTTTGTTATTCTAACTGATTAGTACTACACAACGTAACATGATGGTATTGGATGCAATTCTAGGACAGCATCCATTTTGATGCTCTATCTCTTCAGCAGCAGCAGTAGCAGCAGCAGAAGAAACCAGAATTCATTTGAATAATAGATAAGTCTAGCGCATAATACAAAAAAATCAATGTATGCTCCATGATATTCGATATAGAAACTATTTATTTCTCCTTTTGGCGCATATTGAGTTGACATGTAGCGAAGCAATTTTAAAAAGATATGCGTTATCCATCCGTATCAGGGTTCGTAGCATCGCAACAAGCAGGCTGTCATGTTACACGGGTGTTATTCCCAGCCGAACATGCAACTGATTTCCGCACTGCAAACTTAACATTCAATTCAGCGTGCATTTAATACAAATAGAGGAAATAACTATCGTTCTACACATTCTGTTACGTGAGCTGTACCAGAACGTAGGGGAAAATCATATATCTGGGCCACTGACTTCGAACTACGTATGTCTAACCTACGATTTTGTTTTTGGTTCCCTGCAATTTTGATGGAAATGCATTTACGTTACAGTTCCAGGACCGCATTGAGAATTTTCCAGTCTTACGTCAACAGAAATGGACTGAAAATGTATAGTTTGTTTTTAGCGAACAATTGACGTAAATGTTGTATGCTACTTAATTTTTTTATGTGACTTTTTTATTAAGTATTCTAAAGATTTAAAATAATGATGTTGAATGATTGGTCATTTATTTTCCAGTGAACAACTAACAATAAATGACCGCTCATTTTTGAAAATTCAAAATTCGTCTAGAATCACATTCCTGAAAATTCAACGATTAAAATTAGATACTATATCCTTTTCTCATTTTAGGCCTGTAGTATAGACATTATTTTTCGCACTTCCTTCCATTCATTTTGAATTAATGATTAATATTAATATTAACTTGACATATAATTCACAATGACATTATACAGATTTTTAGGTAACTGAGGCAACATAAACAAAGTGAAATATTTTGAGATTTATATGATATACTTGTGGCTACGGTAATGCTTGTTTACCTGTCAATTTAATCCCTCCGGGATTAAAAGAGACACATCTGTCCTCGACAAGAAAGAATAAAGTAAGTTACTTACTCCCGGAAATGTGAAATAGTTATTTATGTACCAAGGGTGAAAACAGGTGTTTCTGGCCCGTGGCATGATTATTAGCACGAGGCGCAAAACGTGCTAATTACATGCTCAGGGTCGGAAACCCTAATTTCACCCGTGGTACATACAATATTTTATGCACAACAAAATAACATTTAATTATATGATCAAAAGATTAAAATATGTATAATAAATAAATATATCATCACGCCTTCTACCCATTACTGGGTGTGGCACTGTGCCGAAGCAGATTTCGGTAAGTGATATATTTTGAGTGTGAAGTGCGGTTACTAGCCATCAAATCACGGCAAAGATGTTAGTGGTGGAGGAGCCACAGGGGTAGTTTTAAAATGGTGAAAATTGTTTGTCGCCTGTGGGAATCGAACCAGGGTTCTCAGGATCCACAAACCGACTTGATACCACTGAGCTAGCTACTCCATAAATAAAAAATATGTAAATAGGTTATATGTCAAAATGACATTTTCCAGAATCAAGTATTTACAATAAACAAAAATTGTCATTTTATTTATGTATCCATAGGAATTATTTCTTTTTGGCCATTTAAGCCCTCTTTTTAGGGCTAAAACACATGCTTTTCGGCCCGGTTGTGCATAAAATATATTATTATAAATTAATTTGTACTATATTTCGTATAATGTCTTGATTTGATTTCCTGGGCTCCGTTTTCATTGTCAGTCCGGTCCTTGACATCTGCTTTGATATGCGTACTATTTAAATCATTCTGCATCAATAATTTCAGGGAAACGTGAAGTCACCATTTCATGATATTACAAAAGTTTAGTTTTTATATTGTTTGAATGTTCACGTTTAGAATCGATAATTTCGTCGAAATTCCAGAAACAAATTAATATTTCTTCTCAGAACCTTATCAATTATATTTGCTTATTTCAGGTGATTTTTCATAATAAGATCTTTAACTGTAAATAGTAACTTTTCAAATGAAATCATGTACAAAAATAGAACCGAATAATACGACATTCGATGTGTCATAGCGATAGGTCAGCAAAAATATACGATAATATCTTCAGTTAAATATTATTTAAATACAATTAAATTATAAATTAAAGAGAATAAAAATTACACTATTATTTTATTATTCTCTGTTTAGAAAGTATGCAATTTCGGGATTGTTCACGCAACTGCATTTTGTTCATTACACAACTTCAAAATCTATTTCAAATTTAATTTGTAATTGATGGTTATTATACTCGTAAATACGAGTATGAATATGTAACTAACGAGAGGTTTCCTGAAAAAATAACAATTTTATCGGCGGCATTTTATAATCGTGTTTTTGATTGGCTTAGAACAACCCGCCAAAGTAACTGATAGTCTAATAATGAATTTTTGTCGGGCTGTTTACAGAAAAGTTGAAGTTCGCGGCCTGAATTGTGCATGTAAATATTAAATTTGTTTGACAGTTTCGGGAATAAATATTTAGTTTTTCTATAAAATTATATTCAACAAATTTTATAAGAAACTTTTTAAATACGTCATTATTATCTTATTGCAGTTTTTAATGTGTAATTCTAATAATTCAAACTTTCATTTTGTTTTAAATTTTTCTATGTACAACATTTTTTTTTAATATTTGATTTAAGTAGTTATTATTAATTTAAACATAGTGCATTATTTTACAATTCGATCAATTTACACAACGTTTATTTATCCGGAGTCGGAAAGAACTGCAATTTAAAATTTCTAGCTGATGCAAAATTTCTCGGGCTTCTTGTTTCCTGCACAGCGAAATAACAGGAAGCTACGAGGTAGAAAATAAAGACTTGCATCCTTGCGAGACCTATTTTATTCTGCTGAACCATCTTAGTAAACTCAAACTGCAAGAACTTCTAAAGTAAGCAAACTGCAGAAAGTCTTCGAGATGAGATGATAATGCTCTTAACGTTTATGTTAGCAAAATATTTGTTTAATATTTAAAATAGGAACTTACATCGTTCCACCATATCTTTTACCCAATTTTGGGAAAACGTACTGCAATTATAGAACTTGATAAATAACTAATGTTGGGTTGCTAGAAAAAAATAAAGAGCTCTTTAGTTAAAGAAATGTTTTTCTAGCAACAGTATCAATAGCGATTTTCTGAAACTTATTGAAGCGTGCTAATGAACCGATGCAACCCAGCATTAGAATATTATTGTGAAAATAAAATAAAATTGATTTACGGTTGAACATTTACGATATACCAATTTCTGGTTGTATTCAGTCTCCGATTTTAATTTTAAATATTTTTTTAAAAAATAAATTATTCAAACATCTGAATACACTAGAATTTATTTTATTTTTTAAAAAAGAGTGCATAACATATTCCGAGGATAATTTAAAAAAGTAAACTTTTTTTTTGTTTGCTCCTAAAACAAAATTTTGTTTTCTGTGAAAACATTTATATAGTAATGTTAATAAAGCACGTTTTACGAAAATATTTGTAATGATTACATTATTTAGATGAATAAAGTTTATGTATTTATGAATTTTCAAAATATAATAACTTTTTTAGGCAGATTCATAAAATATATTAACCGTCAACAATATATTTTGTTTCATAAGTTCATAAAAATAATTTTGGTATTATGGCAAATTTAATTTTTTTATTTAACTAGTCAAAAACGATTGAATAAAAATGAAATAAATATAATATGACTCCTTTACTGGATGTGACACTCTGTCGAACCAGATCTTGGTTAGTGATATATTTATGCGCGTAAAGTACGGTTATCCATAGGTAAATTATAGTAGTAAAAGAGAACCACAAGGGTAATCTTATTATGTTGAAAATTATTTGTCGGTTGTGATAAAATCTGTATTATTTCATTTGAATTTAAATGCAGTTTATTATCGTTTCATATGCTCAACTTCGTATCTCGTCTAGTTTTTGAGATAGAGTCTCCGGAAGTTTGAACTTTAAAAAAATTTCAACATCTCAATTTTGCGACTTCCCTGAGGCCATATCTCAAAAACTAAACGAGATACGAAGATGCGTTCAATGACATTGAATTTCTCGTGTTTCAATTAACTTGTACACAAGTTTGCATCAATTTTTAAAATTTTCAAAAATGTTTAACAATTTTTTTTCTAAAACAGTTTCTGTACAATATCTTAAAAACCAGAAGACATATATACTGGGGGATTTGACTATTCGATTCAGCGGGTCAAAATACATATGTATGTAAATTTTCGTTACAATAATCGTACGAGAAAGAGTTTTAGAGCAAATTGTTTGAAAATAGTAAAAAACTCGGAAAATAATTAAAAATATCAAAAAAATTTAATCGCTTCAAATGAGCTCAAATTTTGCTAATAAGTCAATTCGGACACGGGGAATTCAATGCCGTTGAGCACAACTTCATATCTTATTTAGTTTTTGAGATAGAGCCTCCGGAAGTGTTAAACTTTCAAAAAATCTCAACACTTCGGTTTTTCGACTTTCCCGACGCCATATCTCAAAAAGTTCTTACAATTACACTATAATTCGGACACGGGGAATTTAACGCCGTTGAGCGCAATAGCAATTATTTCATTTGACATGTATTTTTTTATTTATTAAATGTCTCATACTAAGTACAAATCTCCAGATTATTTAACCAACGATCTATTGATCGAATATTTACTAACCAACGTTGATGAAACAAAAATATGGTGTTCTATTAGACGAATAGTTTAACTGTTGAATAAAATAGTTATTCATCGTTGGTGAATCCGGGCATTTATAAATCTGCCTGTAAAAGTTTTACGTTCTCGTAGAAATTAATAATACTGAAAAATGTCAAGAGCGAATATAAGTTACAGAAATCTTTCATTGTCAAGCAATTTGCTAATATCTTGAACAAAATGTCACTACAGTATGTGTCAAGTTAATGAAGAACAGCTATTTGTTTTCCAGAAATAATTATTTCTGTATGAATAATGACTTGGTTACTTACGAATGACTAACAAATAACTGCAAGGGTACAGAGTTCACTCATAATTAAAAATGATTACTTTCGCGTTAGTTTTGATGATGGATCATTAAAAGTTAGAAGGGTAGTTAGATTGAGCAATTGTTTAGAAAGGGTTGAACAACGTTTATTAAATTTTACATGTATCTAACGAAATGAAGTATTATAATATAAATTGATACGTTTCAGTGCAAGATTTTTAAAAGATAAAAAAATTAAAATATATAAATATATCACACCTTTTACCTATTACTAGGTACAGTATTCTTCTGTAGCAGGTCTCGGTAAGTGATATAGTTAAGCACATGAAATGCGATTACCAGTCGTCAAATCATAGCCTTCAAAGTTGTTAGCGGGGGAGGAGCCACAGGGATAATTTGTTTGTAGGCTGTGGGAATCGAACCCGTGTTCTCAAATCCGTAGTATGACTCGATACGACTGAGCCACCTACCCCGAAAAAATATTTAATTCAAATTAGTTGGTCTGTTTGTTCCACTTTGTGGATCAAAATTATATTTGAATAAATTTGTGTCGGGAATTTGGCGATCACTGCGTGACCTATCAAATATTCTGAACTCCGGTGTCCTGAATTAAATTAAATTTGGATTTTTATTTTGGATGGAAATTATTGGTATTAAAGTTATTTACCAAACAAAATAAGGTTGAAGTGATCGTTTTTTTTTGCTACAATAATATTTGCTGCTATAATTATCAGTATGGGGTGGCTAGCTCAGTGGTATGAAGTCGGCCTATGGATCCTGAGAACCCTGGTTCGATACCCACAGGCGACAAACAATTTTAATAATTTCAAAAGCTACCCCTGTGGCTCTTCCACCACTAACATCTTTGGAGGCTGTGATTTGACGATTGGAAACCGCACTTCACGCGCAAAATATATCACTTACCGAGATCTGCTTCGGCAGAGTGCCACACCCAGTAATGGGTAGAAGGCGTGATGATATATATATATATATATATTTTACAATAAACAACAGTTGTCATTTTATTTATGTATCTATAGAAATTATTTAAAACATGAATTTCAGCCCGCAGCATGTTATTAGCCTTCGGCGCTTTGCGCCTCGTGCTAATAATCACACCACGGGCCAGAAACGCAAATTTCACCTCTGGTACATACAATATTTTATGCACAACAAAATAACATTTAAAAGATTCAAAAGAACTAAAAACGATATTAGGGAAAGATGTCTCAGTGGTGTCGAATCGACCTGTGGATTTGAGATTCCACACCCATTAATGGGTAAATAGCGTGATGATATAATTTATATTTATTTATTTTTTATATAATTTATTTATTTATTTTTATTTAATACAGCTTATTTATGATTATTTGTATTTATTAAAACCTGGCTTGAAAAGTACCATTAAAAACTATTTCTATTACTCGAATATTTTGTCTAGTAAAATACTTCATTTAACAGAGAAACATTGCGCAAAAATGTGCAGTGAAATTACAACAGAATATTTAAAATATTTCTAGTGGAAAATCTCACATATTCAAATGAGTTCATTTTCCACGTGACTATAAAATGCAGGCTAAAATTAAAACAAAAATGCATTGTTGCAATCTGCAACTAAATTACTTAAATAGTTAAAATAATGCACAAAAACCCGGCTTTAAAGATAATAGATTGTTTTATATACTCGCAGTAGAATTGTGAACATGAAATTCGATAAAATAATTCATTGTCAAGTAGTTTGAAGTGACGTTCAGTATTGTGAAATATGACAATTTCATACAGGACACAAGTGTCATACATGTTGTTTTTGTTTTGCTTGGCCAGTTGGATCAATATTTTCAAACTGCATTTACCAGCGCACACTACTACAAACATTGACACGTGTGTAGTAAAGTTTATATTACTCCAGTTAGCACTAAAATGACAATGTTCAACGTATTTCATATTTTGGCAACAATGTTCATTTTTATCACGAAACATAGATACGAGTAGATACCTTGCTAGAATAATCGACAAAGTTTTGTAAATATTGAATCGCATATATGAGTACATCACAGAATTGAAAATAATATTTAGTATTTTTTTATAGGTTTAAAAGAAAAAAATCTAAGTCTCCAATAATTATAAAGAAATAGAAATAGTTAAATGAGGATACTTTTCTTGAATTTACTGAATTTTCAGATAACCATGTACGTCTTGCTTTTGGACAGCATGCCAATGGCGTGTGGTGAGTTTTTGAGTTGGGTATGCATTTGTTTGTTTATTTTTGAACAAATTCATTTGTAAATTTAATTCATCATCTTTCGGCATTATACACAAAATCGTTTCAAGAAAGTCCAGTTTCGATTATAGGAAATTAAAAATTCTTTTTTTAACAGTAACTAACGATAAACTACTTCATCTCTCTTGTATGTGCATAATTTTTAATTAACGATCTCTCGACGAAAGCTGTTGTAAATGAAATTATAAATATTAAATTTATTATTTATAACTTGTGAATAAGTAGCGATTTTTTAATATTTTGGAAAGATTCAGAGTGAAAAATAACACAGAATTCGTTTGCAAATCTTAAAATAATCCAAACAATGCAGCTACGAGTATTCTTGCTAAAATCAAAGCAAGTACACAAATTCACAATGCACGCGGAAATGAGTACCAGTGGTACATTTTACTAATATTTTATGTTCCTCTCTGACCCGCCAGATTGGTCCGCGCTGTATGAGTGTAGGATGTAGGGTAGAGCTATGGATCAGCGTGCACGATCGATGCGTGCACGTCGTTTATGCACAGACATTTAGTTAGCGCGATACACGCAGGACGCGCTCGTATTAATGGTTGCATAAATACTTCATTTAATATTTCCCAAACTAAATAAACATAATAATTTAAATAAAATTTAAAGTAGTTGTATTATTGATTTTAATCAAGTAATTTCTGAAATATTTCTAAGGTGTGCACTTTTACGTTACTGCAGCATGTATATGAATTCCGATAATACCATTGCAGTCTGAGAGATCGTATGTACCGTCTAGACTTCAAAGAATGCATGATAAAAAAATTTGAAGAATTTCTTTCAGAGATGCGATTTAGTTTCCTACCGACAATTGCGAACACATTGTTTTCGTAACTTTCTTCTTCCTTCTAAGGATCTTTTATAGCTAAATGTCATATTTAAACCACCGTTTAATTATATTTGATATTTTTGATTACACTAATTAAATTTCCAAGTAAAACTATTAATTAATCCCGACTGACGTAAGAAACCACTTGAAAATAATAGTTAAACTTTTATCGGTAGTAAAGACACAAACTTAACTCTTACTAATGCGGTTTACACTGCAAGAGCATCCTTGATTTATGGTTTATGCACTTTACGGGATTAAACTAGGTATAGTTAGTGTAATTTTATGATATGTTTTAAAGAACGACACTAGCAGATGGCAATATTAAAATTGTGCAGGTTTAGTAAATTATTGTTTCAACATAATATAAGTCAAGTTAATCTGGCAACTAGCGATTCATTTTAAAATAACAATTTTGACAATTTCAATTCTCAATAATTATAATATGCAAATTTGATCTAGTGTAAAGAAAAAAGTTGATTGAAATGCGCATGTGCACCGTTAAATACGACTCCCAAAGATGTTAGTGGTGAGGGATCCACAGAGGTAGTTTTAATGTGTTCAAAATTGTTTGTGGTTTTGGGAACTTTGTAACGACACAAATTAGCTTTGAAAATGACGAAAATTGCCTCAAAACTATCGATAGGCAGAAATTGAAACAAAATTAAACAAATGTTAGACTTTTATCTGTCAAAATAAATGAAATAATAAGTACAGAATTTATTTTGAAAGTTTTGACAGATTAAAGTCATACATTTGTTTAATTTTGTTTCAATCTCATAGCTATCGATAGTTTTGAGACAATTTTAGTCGTTTCCAGATCTAATTTGTGCCGTTACAAAGCATGCAAAATTAATTTCGTATTTTATGCCCTAAAACTTTTATTTGAAACTTATTTCTTTTAAATAATTAGGAAACAGGAAATGAAAACAATATGACTTTACATGAAGTCCTATGTTCGAGAGTCGCGGTCACCATCCTGTATATGTATATATAATATAATAAAAATTAAATTATAAGTTTAAAGATAATAAATTTAATCTGAAACTGAATTTTCAGCAGTATTCTTATGGCCAGCTAGTGACATGTTCCCTATCGTAATCTAAGTTTATTAAGGATACACAGACAGAAAATATTAGAAAATAAAAACTGTATAACTGCTAAATCGGAATGTATTGTAGAAATGGTGTCAATTTATGGAAGAGTTATTAGAAAATTGTCCGTCCTTTTCAATTCAAACCCAGACGACAAAGATTAGTAATTTATTTGACAAATTTAAATACTTTTTTTATCTATTTATGTGTATTTATATTTTCTTATGTAAAAAAATATTTTCAAAATTTATGTATATTTGAGAGTTTTTTGCGAACCCTTCCCTCCTCCTGGAAAAATGTCTGTGGACGCCCATGAACTTTACAATAAAATAAAGAAACCGCGAAAATTTATTTTTTTACGTCGATTAACATATAAAATAATCAAGTTTTTGTGGAATATCCTATTCTGTCTGAGCGGTCCATATTCCACTATAAGCTACATACAATAATTGGCATTAAATTCGCGATGTAAAGAGTAGCAAATTTAAAAAATCCCAATTAATAATCCACCAGTTGCATATTCTAGTCCCGTAGCCAATTTCGCAACCCACTAAAAGAACTTCACACAGCATTATCATCCCAAACACAGTCGAACAAACTTAACATCGAACAAAGAATCGCAGAACGCAGGTTTTCTATTCACGAGCGCATGAGTCAATTCTCGGAACAGAGTGCGATGCGTTGTATACCTGGGTTTGTACGTAATTATCTGTGTATGGTTGTGGCAGGCTGTGGTTAGCATGTGTGTGAATGTGCGTGTATGTATGTGTGTGGTATGTGCGAGTGGGTGTGGTGAACACCCGTGCGGTGTATAGTCCGGGAAAATGGAATACGAAATTATGGTGCTGTGAAATAGAATTTTTGAATAGTACTTGTAATCCTGATGAAATGATTTTGTTCTACTTTAAATAGAAATGTAGTTTTTAGAGGTTTAGCTCAAAAATGTACATACCTGTAAAATAAGAACTTGACAATGACGTAATCCTTTTCGATATCAAATATTCCTAAATTATTTTAGTAACTAATAATACTAATGTCACATTATATTGTTTTCAGTTGCTATGGGTATGGTTTTGCTTTCCATCCCAGAGAAGAAAAGTTTACTTTCTTGCCTAGGGACAAAAAGTATCATTTTAATTTCTCAATTAGGGGAAGAAAATGTTACTCTCTGAGGGGGCCGTGACAGAAGTATTTTTAAAATAAAAAATAAATATATCATCATATGGGGTAATGGTTCAATGGTATCAAGTCTTCTTTGGATCCACAGACCGACTTGATACCACTGAACCATTACCATTATGATATATTTATTTTAAAAATACTTCTGTCACGGCCCCCTCAGACAGTAACATTTTCTTCCCCTAATTGAGAAATTAAAATGATACTTTTTGTCCCTAGGCAAGAAAGTAAACTTTTACGATCCCCACAGCCGCATTTTCACCAATTTAAAATTACTCCTGTGGCTCCCCCACCACTAACATCTTTGAGAGCCGTGATTTGACGGCTTGTAACTGCACTTCACGCGCATAAATATATCACTTACCGAGATCTGCTTTGGCAGAGTGCCACACCCAGTAATGGGTAAAAGACGTGATGATATATTTATATTTATTTATTTATCATCACGCCTTTTACCCATTACTGGAAGTGGCTTTCTACCGAAGCAGATTCTGGTAAGTGATATATTTATGCGCGTGAAGTGCGATTACCAGTCGTCAAAACACGGTCCCCAAAGATGTTAGTGGTGGCCTCAGGAGTAATTTTAATATGGTGAAAATGTTTATCGGCTGTGGGAATCGAACAGAGTTCTCAGGATCCACAGGTCGACTCGGTACCCCATAAAAAACACAGCAGCAGTTCACCCTCTACTAACATTTGATTAGAAAGTAATTTACGGTAAAATTTAAATTATCTAATCAATTTTCACTTGTTTTATTACATAATAAAATAATATCTGCTTATATGAACTCATATTTAATTATAAAACAAGTTCAGACAGCAAAAAACAGTTTTATATTTAGTAGCTGGGTATAGACTCATTAGATTGTGAATCAGTCCATAATCATAAAGTTATTTTAGATTTTATGAATATTTGGCTTACACAAATACACTTAGGTAATCTAAATAAACTATATGGATAGTAAATAATTTTATAGTAACGCGTGTACACTATGCTTATGAAGATGTGCTGCCATGTCTTGTAGTTACATTCTTTCTAATTTATCGTCTAGCTATTTACTTAATAATAATTTGAAATTCAGTAATGAAAAGGCAAGCAAAACGAAACATGTAATTAATTAATACAAATAGCTACGTACTAATGTAATAAATTTATCGGTTTTATGAACATCAAAGAAATAAATTAATTGGAAGCGTGTCTGATTCTTTGATCGCTAATAAATGAAATAAATCGTATTAATGTAAGAGAAAATTGCCGAATTAAGATATAAATAATATCAGATAAAAGCGAATATAGAAAATTGCTTCTTATTAAGATTATAATACTGTCGTGACGCACCGTACACTACAATCATTGCGTGTTAGAATATATAAGGTTGATAACCATATGTTACTAAATAAATATCACGCATCAAGATCTGTTCTTTCAAAAAATGGGGAAGAAATTTAGTGATTCATTGTTTTAATTTTCATAAAACATTGTTAAGTATATATTTGTATAGATTCACTACGGTCAGTTGCCCAGTTCTACAGCCTAGACGGTTTATCCGATTAATTTGAAACTTTATTTGTTTGATAGAGTCTAACTAGGGCGACGTGCTTTTTATAAATTCATAATTTTATTACGCACTAGCTATTACCCGCGACTTCGTTTGCGTGGTCTACAATTTCATGCAAGTACCCGGCATGCGTTGCATTGCAACTCAAAGAAAGTGTTTTTCCAAATTTAGTCCACACACTTGTAGCGATTGTCCCTGTGCTTTGTTGATGGTCATTGCAAATGCGAGTCGTACCGGAAACTGCAAACGTCTGAATTCGAATGGCATAGGACTGAAGCTTTATTATACCTATATGTTAAGATTGGTTCTCGTCTGTACCTATACCAAATTTGAATCGAATCGGTGTATTACTTTTCAGGATAGCTAGCGGCCATTTTGTTTCAAGACGGCGAACTGAATCTTTATTATACCTATATGTTAAGATTAGTTCCCTTCTATGCTTACACCAAATGTGAATCGAATCAGTGCAGTACTTTTCAAGATAGCTAGCGGCCATTTTGTTTCAAGACGGCGAACTGAATCTTTATTATACGTATATGTTAAGATTGGTTCCCGTCTATGTATATACCAAATATGAATCAAATAAGTGCAGTACTTTTCAAGATAGCTAGCGGCCATTTTGTTTAAATATTGCGGACTGAAACTTTATTATACCTATATGTTGAGATTCGTTCCCGTCTATGTCTATACCAAATTTGAATCGAATCAGTGCAGTACTTTTTAAGATAGCTAACGGCCATTTTGTTTAAAGATGGCAGACTTAAGCTTTATTATACCTATATATTAAGATTGGTTTTTGTCTATTCCTATACCAAATTTGAATCGAAACAGTGCAGTACTTTTCAAGATAGATAGCGGCCATTTTGTTTCAAGATGGCGGATTGGACTTGTGCTAAGTCAGAAACCTTCGCGGGCGTGCGCACAACTAATAATAATAATAATTTGACCTACCGTACTATGGCTTAGTTTATGTGGACCCTTTACTATAATTTCGATTTAGTTTCTGTTGTGCAGAGCAGCATAAATAAATAAATATCGACCTTTAGTCCATCCATAGGAATTAAAAATTCAAATACAGAACCGAATTATCAGTGTCTGCTGACGAAAAGCAGAGAAGAATGTTTGTTTCACGGTTTAGTAACTGAATTTCCGATATCATAGCAGTGTGAAGTTCATACACAATACACAGACGGCATGCTGCGTCGATTCAACAAAACAATGAATGTCAACAAACCGACAACCGGATGGAGGTATTCGACCTTTGTTCCTATATTCACAGTCATTTTGTTTTTTTTCGCGGCTGTTGTTACACTATATCGTATGGTTTTTCGTTTTATTCTACTATATATTAAATAAATAAAAAGTTTAGTGAAGAACAGAACTATTACCGGAGATAAAAAAAGAATAGTTTTTTTTATGTGTTGTATATCCGTTTTCAATTTACTGTTACGAATTTTGATGTGTCGTAAAATATGATTTATTATTTTAGTATAAATAAATTAATAATAGCCTGACATGTAATAAATTCAATTTATCATTGTTTTAATTTAATATTTTTTAAATGGATTTCCATCAACTGCGATATTTAATTAATTTTAGAAATTCAGCGAATATGATACTAGTTTTGTAAATGAATATATGTACGTAAACATAAATTTTAACCTTTTAATTTTGATGTTTTATTGATTATTGTATCGTTTACACATTTATATATGATTTGAATCTAGCAATTTATGTTATAAACATAGTTGTATTTTATTGTACTACTATATTTAGACTATATTTTATGTTTAACAACAACTTTCAATAATTTCTGTTCAATTTTATACATACATACATATCTTCACGCTATATCCCATCAAATGGGGTAGCACGAACCCTAAAAACATTCATCAAACAATCAACCCCCGTCAAACATAATCATCCAAACACACCACCCTTACTTGAACCACATTCATAGCTCCCTCCATATAAACTCATTCATTTATCACACTCGAAATCATTCTTACATAAAAACCCTCATTCACATCCATCCAATCACTTCTATTCTCCCATCATTCATCTTCTTTCTTCAACGTACATAACACATGCATAAAACATCTTAAATTACCCGCGCTTACTCCTAACAACGAATCTAATAACGAAACTAACAACGAATCTACAAAGATTAGAAAAGATGAAAGTGATAGCCTGCAATTGTATATGAAAGAAAAGTCCATACAATACAGTAACTGAAAATGAAACAAAAGATAAGAAAGGTAGGGAGTGTCGCCCTGTGCTTCAATTTTATTTATTTATTTATTTATTTATACTATTCTGTACAACAGAAATGTAATCTCAATTACAATACAGAGTCCGAACTCACCGCGCCGCAATGGGATAGTTCATATATTTTCAGCTTGACTGGGGTTCGAACTTAGGATCTCCGAATTCGAATACTGTAACGCTAACCACTGCGGAATTATGTTTCCATCTTATAACACAAAATTGTTTTGTTAAAGTCTAGCTTGGTTCACAAGTCGTGTAATCTTGGTTTTTCTCCTTGTTTCGGCTACTAATGATGAGAACTTAGTTCTCAAAATACGTATGTAGATTTATCTTTATATTCAATAAGGCTTAGGGGATAAATTTATTTTTTGTTAAAGTCTAATTTTGATCCTTTAAACTTTTGAATTTACATATGATAATCAATTATAATTTTCCAACATTAACTGCATATTGTCGTCAAATATACGTACGGAAAAACATTCTAGAGGAAATAAATTGGTATTCAGCAAATAATGGAATGAATCCTTTATTCAGCAGTGCCATAAATAAGCGGTAAAATCCGTCATTGGTGCCAACAGAGTGCACCCTTGCACCCTTCAGGCCTTTCACCGTTTCAACCCTACAGGACTACAAACAAGGGTGGAGAATAAAATTTGTACGTTCGTACGAGAATTTTTACTATATAGATTTAATTATACGTTTTCAATTTGTATTTTAATTAAGTTAATTTTGATAAATAGGTAATTGCCAATTTAAATTTAACTTTATTTATTTTATTTAATAGTTAGAGTTTCTTGTATAATTGTTTACTTGTGTTTTCATTCATTTATATTTTAATTAGTCTGTTAGTATATCGACTATTATCAAATTCTTATCTATTGTGCTCGTAATGTAGTGATGAGATTTGAAGCTTTTGTTACTGTACATTTCTCTGTGTAAATGTCATTATCACTGAAATGAAATTACCACAGAATGCATGTAAAAAATATGTCGTTTTAACAATGATTTTTTTCAAAATTAAAAAATAATATAGCCATTTCGCCTTTTATCTATAACTGAGTGTAACACTGCCGTTTCAGATCTCAGTACGTTATATATTTTTCGCGTGAAATAGGGTTACCAGTCGTCAAATCACGGTTCCCAAAAATGTTAGCGTTGTGGCTGTCAAATAAAATAAATAAATGTCATCACACCTTTTAATTATTACTGGGCGTGGCACTCTTAAATAAAATAAAATAAATATATCATCACGCCTTCTACCCATTACTGGGTGTGGCACTCTGCTGAAGCAGATCTCGGTAAGTGATATATTTTGCGCGTGAAGTGCGGTTACCAGTCGTCAAATCACGGCCCCCAAACATGTTAGTGGTGGAGGAGCCACAGAGATAACTTTTTCAAATTATGAAAATTTGTCGCCTGTGGGAATCGAACCAGGGACCTCAGGATCCACAGGCCGACTTCATACTACTGAGCTAGCCATCTTCCGTAGCAGAATTTGATAGGTGCTATATATTGCGGGTGAAGTGCGGTTACCGGCCGTCGATTCATGTCCTCGGCTGCTAGATGAGCCACTGGGATAATTTTAACTCGGGTTCTCAACTCAACAGGCCGACACGATACTACTGAGCTAACTACTCTATGAAATCTATTCATAAAATTTAATCTGGAATATATATATGATGTTTAAATTAAATGTAATGGGGTAGGTGGTTCAGTGGTATCGAGTCGGCCTGTGGGTCCTGAGAATCTTGATTCAATTCCCACAATTGACAAACATTTTCACCACATTAAAATTACCCTTGTTGTTTCTCCTCCACTAACATCTTTGGGGGCCGTGATTTAACGGCTGGTAACTGCACTTCACACACATAAATGATATATTTATATTTTATACTTATAAATTAAATATAGGAATATCATACAATTTGCTAAATTTTCATTTGAAAGAAATTTGTGTTTGGCAGCAAAATACCCCTGCATCTTTTTATTGATTTGACTGATTGCATTTACTAAGGGACACATCCCCCTTTTCTCTGCCTTCTGGACGACTATGACTGCAGCAGCAGCAAAATTCGAACAGCGAATAAATCAGTGATTGACATTTGGAAAATTTAAAGTCCATTGCGCTTGGCACCCTCAATGTGCTCGTTATGCCTCGGCTCTGACGAGAGAACACCGAACTAGAGAGCTGCGTTTTTTGTTGGTTATGTTGTATTTTGTGGAGCTCCAGCGCAGTTTTTACGGATTTTTTTTTATTTGCACTCGTGCATTCGCTGCGAAATTGTTTCGTCCGTAAATCGCGGATGAGTTGTGATACTTGAGGTTCTACTTCAGCGCTTTGTGAATTATATTTGCGACCCTAATGTAATCATACTTTTAACTTTTAACTTTTAACTTTGTTATATTTAACTACACATATGAATAAACTGAAATAGGCGATTTGTATGGAATTTTAACTAAAGAATAAATATGTTAAATTTACATTTTGATATATCGGAACATATTCAAAACAGTTCGATTAATTTGTATCGCATATGTATATAAAAAAGATATATATCATCACGCCTTCTACCCATTACTGGGTGTGGCACTCTGCCGACGCAGATCTCGGTAAGTGATATATTTTGCGTGTGAAGTACGGTTACCAGTCGTCAAATCATGGCCCCCAAAGATGTTAGTGGTGGAGGAGCCACAGGGGTAGTTTTTAAAATTATGAAAATTGTTTGTCGCAAGTGGGAATCGAACCAGGGTTCTCAGGATCCACAGGCCAACTTCATACCACTGAGCTAGCCACCCCATAAAATCGCAAATGCAATAAATCAAATGCATTGATTTACTTTGAATTTAAAATATAAAAACCTCATTTTTTTTCTGGCTTCCTGGCAGACCAACTGCTATGGTCATATGCCGCCATTACGCCCTGATCTTGCGTTTTAGGTCTTAGAGTCAACAGGAACTCGGGTTTCTCTGGACGATCACGCATCCAAGTACTACCCGCGCGCAACGTTACTTAACTCGCATTATCGCATAGATCAGTTCCATGGCTGTTGACAAAAAAGTCATTTTAGGCCGGTGTTAACAACCACATTTATTTTTATTTATTTGGTTCTGGACCAAATACTATTTTTGTAATAATAATAATAATATATCATCACGCCTTCTATCCATTATTGGGAAGCAGATCTCGGTAAGTGATATATTTTTGCGCATGCAGTGCAGTTACCAGCAGTCAAATCACGCCCCCAAAGATGTTAAGTGGAGAGGGAGCCACAGGAGTAGTATTAATGTGGTGAAAATGTTTGTCGCCAGGGTTCTCAGTATCCACAGGCCGACACGATAACCACTGTGCCACCTACCCCACAATATTTTTGTCCCTTTATTAAAATACAATTTCGACTTTATCGTATCCAAATTCTATTACATTTATTTCTATGAAAAATATGAGAGCAATATTTTTTTTAGATATTTTCTATGCTTTAATACCGCTGTCCGAAATTTGTAATAATTTGAATTAAAGCACAATAAATTATCTAAAAAAAAAATATTGATCTCGAGTGGTATTTTGATAAATTATTCAACGAGATATACTCACGTACTTAGTGAATTAACTTTTTTACATTCATTTGAAATGTATTTATAAAAAAAGAAACATTAAGCAATAATTTAAAATATTAACATTTAATAAGTTGACATTTTTAACAAAATTTTTGAATCGTAATAATTTTTAAAAAATAATTCAAACTACATTCACTTCTTGTGGTATTACATTCTTACCCTTATTATAAATAAATATAAATATATCATCACGCCTTCTACCCATTACTGGGTGTGGCACTCTGCTGAAGCAGATCTCGGTAAGTTATATATTTTGCGCGTGAAGTGCGGTTACCAGTCGTCAAATCACGGCCCCCAAACATGTTAGTGGTGGAGGAGCCACAGGGATAGCTTTTTCCAATTATGAAAATTTGTCGCCTGTGGGAATCGAACCAGGGACCTCAGGATCCACAGGCCGACTTCATACCACTGAGCTAGCCACTGTTATTTACTTTTATAATATTTAATAATTAAAAAAATAAAGATAATACCATTATTCTAGAGAACGAGCCGCCACTAGTTGTATGGCTGCCATTTTGTTTGAAAATGGTGGACGAAACTATTTTTACTATAGAATGAGTGAACAAAAGTTTTATTGTTTATAGATGCCTAGAAAATGACTAATTTGATTATGAATTTGAAATAAATGGAAAAAATTATAATCCCATTATTTTAGTTTAATTTAAAACAACGTATACGTAAAAACTAAAAATAATAAAAGCACACTGCAGTTCATGAAGCCTCCGCAATGCTACAGCGCGCTTAATTAAAACTCAACTTGTCATTCTTTTATTAAAAGTTCACGATTAAATGAAGTAGAAGACGTACCTAAATTTATTTCCATTGATAAATTAAATATGGTAATTTGTGCAAGCAGTCGAATGCACCTTTGCCGACGTAACAGAACGTTCGGTCTCTAAATATGATTCCACCAACCGCCCCACAAGTCTGCGTTTGCTCGCGTCGCGTAATCAAATTGCGCGCGGCTACAATTTCACCCTTGATGTAGGGTCAATTTTCCGAGTGTGGAAACTTGACCACGGCCGCCACAGAAAGCAGCGAAGGTTTCCAGCAAACCTCAGCGCTTAATAAGCTTCTTATGTGCCGTGTAGATTCAAACTAAATCTAGCTCGAAGTCGGGAGACGAGCGCTTTGAATCAACCCACTTTCATAATTTAATAACAAGGTACGGTACAAAGATGAAGTACTGATATTAGTGACATGTAATCCCGCGTACGAGTATAAAGAGAAATGTTTTTCTCGATTTTCTTCTTTACTTCTTTGAAGATTCTATTCTTCACATTTTATTTTTGGAAAAAAATGCGAGATTAAATAAATAATGTAGGTCACATAGCGAAAAGCACAGATATTATTTTAATATATTTTTTGATATACGACAATGACAGAAAGTATGCTATTTCAGTACTTATTTGATAACAGAAAGTTATCATTTTTCGAGCAACAAACGTTTATCTTATTACCCGATAGTATTCAATAGCAACAAATGCAAAAATAACATTCCCAATAGGAACAAAGGGAAAAGTAACATTTGCGCTTGTTTAAAAATGATTTGATATTACTTTCAAGCGTTTTTAAATGGTCGTGTAATAGTATATTACATAATAAATCAGGAAAGTGATATTTTACTTGACGAAGCGGTTATTTGAAATACGAGGCCTCAGGCCGAGTATTTTTATCCGGTTATATATACAATTTTTTCTGAAACCGTTTAATTTAATTAATATTTAATCATAAATAATTCAAAATGTTAAATTTTTTATATGAATTGTATTGACAGCAGACTACGTATCCAAGGCTATAACAAAAATAACAGTCAGGTAAAATCTTTACCAGACTATTTTGTACTTTCCCGGACTGTTATTTTTGTTGTAGCCTTGGATACGTACTTTACTTGACTGTTTTTGTAAAAACCTACTTTCCATACTAAAATTGGTCACGTAAGTAGACACTTTCCTGCCGGTTTCAGAAAAAATATATTTTGTACGTCTCGATCAACAATTTCCATGCGCGAGCCGCAATAGACTACTTTCTGCTCCAGGTACACAAATAACTATTTTCAAGAACTTTGAAAGTATTTTTTCTACAACTAAAACAACATTTTTTACCTCGTTATAGACTCGTGAAATTTTTGTTTTTTTCACGAAAAAAATATTATTTTTCTTTAATTTCAAATTCGGTAAAACTTTTTATTTATTTATAAAATATTTTCGCGTTCCCTTGGTTACAATACATCAAATTTATACTATTTAAAATTTTTCTCCTTCAACTTATTTAAATAAGTCAGTAATTATTATATTATTCTTTTTAGAGAGTTGTAGAAAAAATGTTGTTTGTATTTTATAAGCGAAATTCGTATTTTTTTGTGGCGCGTTTGACTAAAAGTGACATTCTCATTCGCGTACTTCATACAGAAATATATATTTTATAGTTACTTAACTTCATTAAATTAAACTAAGTTAATTTCTAGTTACATACATAAAAATAATTCATAAAACCGTCACTCATCATCTTCATTCAATAATCAATCAATAACTGACTCAATTAACTTTACAAATAAGAAATTACTAAATATACTAAGGTGAATGCGACAGTCATGTCTCTATTACGTTATATTATCATGGACAGCTAACTCTGCTATCTACTGTACAGTGATTACATTAACTAGCTGTCAGAAAGAATATTTAAATTGTCACCTGCTACCCAAATGAAGTGGAGTAACAAACGAGTTAAAAAAGTAATTATTTTGGGTTTTCGAATCCACCCTTGTAAATTGAATTAAATAGGAGGGTTCAGGGATATTCTATTTGAAACATGAATTTTTATAAGTCGATCGAATATTTTTGAAATGAAGTATTATGAACAGAATGAAAATAAAATGAAAACGTTATCGTCAAAAACATAGTTCGGTGGAATAAATTATGAGTAGTTTGACGTGCAAGTATCTAAACGTTGGTGTAGTGTGATAACTGTAGAGCTAAAGAGTATTATTAATGCCTGCATTTCATTTCCTAAGCTCGTATCAAAGTTCACACGCAAGCTTTTTAGCCATCCAGAGCTTATCAGCCAACGAACAAAAAATAAAGCTTACCCTTGTTGTTAGACGTAAGTTGCATTATCTGCTCATGCACTTTTAGTGGAATTAAAAAAGGTAATAATTTTAATTCTGTGATATTTTATCTGTAATCAGCGAGAGTACGTTGTATTTTATCGTTGTAAGTTTATTAAGGTGTTAATGTAATTGTTTTTAAAAATTATATCATTTTTTTGTAAACATTTTAAAGTACGCAATTTATTTATTTTTTAATATTTAATTTTGATGACATAAGTAATTTGAAGGGAAAGATCAAGCGGTAGAACACGAAATAAAATGCATACATACATACATATCTTCACGCTATATCCCAACAAATGGGGTAGCACGAACCCCAAAATCATTCATAAAACATTCACTCATCACACTCATCAAACAATCAGCCCTCGTCAAACATTTTCATCCAAACAAACCACCCTCACTTCAACCACTTTCATAGATCACTCCATATAAACTCATTCATTTGTTACACTCGAAATCATTTATCACAAAACAAACCTTCAATCACATCATTCCTATTCACTAATCATTCATTTTCTATCTTCAACGTACATAACATATGCATAAAACATCTCAAATTACTCACGTTTACTCCTAACAACGAATCTAATAACGAAACTAACAACGAATCTACAAAGATTAGAAAAGATGAAAGCGATAGCCCACTTGTATATGAAAGAAAAGCCCACACAATGCAGTAACTGAAAATGAAACAAAAATATAAGATAGGGAGCGTCGCCCTGCGTTTGTTTTTGAAAGTGAATTTCACACAATTGTAGTTAAACACTACGTAATAACTGAAAACGAATAAAAAAGATAAGAAACGAAGGGAGTGTCGTCCCTGCGCAATCTCAAGAATTACAGTTATTTGGTTCATAAACAAAGCTACTTCCAAAGCTTTTGTAAACGTAAGAAACTTCAACTCCCAGAGAAGTTTGCGCAAAGTCAGAAATAAAACAATATCTTTTTATAAGGTACTCCACTTACAGACTTACCTTCCACAACTAGCGTCGTAAATCGTACGCAAGCAACTTTAAAACAAATTACAAATTCATACGTGGATCGAAACTCTCTCTGCAAAAAAGAACTCTTCGCAAAAACGGGACGCATTTTGTCCTCATAGAATTTCTGCTATATATAACATTTCTGTACCATTTACGCACAATGCGCGGTGCTAACGCATACATTTATCAGCATTCATGAGATGAAAACGACTCCATTTTCGAATGGAGTTCAAGCTGACACACATTAAAGGACTTTACAAACCATACTTCATTCGGGGAACATGTATCTGTACATCTCGTCACAACTGTCGTGGCGTGAACCCTCTAAAATCTATCATTGCTGATCGATAGCTCCTTTCCAATACATTTGTGTTCTTTAATGAATTATTTAACGTCATCAGGCCTTTTATCCACTACTGGGTGATGTGCGGTAACCAGCCGTAAAATCACGGCACCCAAAGATGTTGGTGGTGGAGGAGACATAGGGGCAATTTTAATTAGGTGAAAATGTTTGTCGGCTGTGGGGATCGAACCAGGGTTCCCAGGATCCACAGGCCGACTCGATACCATTGAGCCATTACCCAATAGTAATAAAGGTTTTATTATGACTGAACAGAAAATAGACTGTCAACTGTCAGTTGGAAGCAGATAATTGACATTTTCCGCTTGCCGAATGGCAATAAGATATTGCCTCTTGTCGACCGGCAATGTAAGATTGTTTCGAACAGAAAAACTGTCAAAAATTATTTTAAATCCTTTTTTGTACTCGCACCATACAAAATTACGTGTAAAAAAATTGATTTTATGCTCTAGTGCGCAAAGTAATTGAAAAAACACCGTGTTTATGGTTCTAAATTTTGACTATTAAAACGGTAATTGTACTTATATACACACATTTTAAGGAATTTATAAAAGAAATAGACACATTAGTTTATAACGCTATCAATTAGACATATTTTAACAAGCTTTACGAGAAAAAATCTATAATTTGTTTAATAAATATCAATTTATGGTATACTCAACTGTCAATATAATTTTACGCTTCAAATTTAATAACTTTCTCATTATCAGTTACAAAATTTTTGCTCGTTACAAAAAGCATTGTACAAAACTCGTGCACGAAGACGTCATTTGCTCCATTTGCGCACTTATTCTTTTACAAATAAATATTGTTTTATTGTTTTCCGCAATAATCAGAAACATTCTTTATAAAAATAATTTTTGATTTGTTTCTGTTCATATAAAAGACAATTGAGGAACAAATTCGTACTTATTGGATGCTAAAGATGTTTTGTTTTTACTCTTTTGATCTAATTTTATAAAGAAAATAAGAATCGCCGAATTAACCATATATTACATATTTATATTCTACACGTAGTATAACTGGTTATAAAATACAAATGACTAGATTTGACAATTAGTGACAGCTGAAAAATATCTACCTTGTATTAGTTCAAAAAACTTCCATTTGCAGGTAATCGTTGAATGTGACTAACGAGTAACAAAGAATTAAATTCATAAATAAACCTCAGATTTAGACAGGAATAAAATATTTAACAGTTTCCATAAATTATTGCGCTAGAATATAATTAGACTTGGAAAAATAATTTTATGAGGAATAGATACAGCAGGTTGAAATATATGTAAATAATAATATTATTTCTCTCAAATACTCAAAGTAATAAAATCTTTCTCGTCATACAAACTCCAACACGACATATCTGCCCTAGTTTTGACAAGTTAGTATGCATTGACACCACTCCACATCAGAATCGTGTCGTCCATCTCCGTCTGCGTTAGTGGAATTCAACCTCACTCGGCAGTTCTCGTTCGCGCGTATCATCTGCAAGGGTTGATGCTGCAGCCGCGGGCGTTCTGACGTTCAGAACTTTACTTCTTTAACATCCCCTCGACACCAGCGCCACCCGGCACTGAACCAACGCCCGGACTACAGCTGCTAACCTTTCTAGAGGTCCCGATGCGTGTTTGTTTTACGAGCCCAGCTGGAAAAGGTCACTAGATACTGATACGGAGTTGGTGCAAATCTGTGGTGTAGGGTTCAGGTTGAGTGTGACAAGTTTCGGTAGACGTGAGGACGGGTTTTTAGACTGCATGTTAATATTTGATGCTTTTAAGAAATCTTTATTTCAATAGTTTAGTTACATTTTAATATTTGACTACGTTTAAGAGGATGCCCATGTCCATGTAGGATGTAGGTTATTTAGTTATTTTATTGATTTCCTTACGCTTTAGAATATTTTGTTTTTCTATTTTGCGTTTACTTCAAAGCTATTACATCACTCAAAAGAGTTTGTTAATAGCTAATTCGAATGCTGTAGTAGTACAGTACAATTTATATTCATAAGGTTAGTTTTTCAGCTGAAATATTATAATATCAAAAAAGATAGAACTTGTTAGGAAGTAAACTCGTTAGAGCAATTTCACTTATTTCAAGTAGGGTACAAGAAAAAATTTCTACACTCATTTTTAGTTTAATGGGGTAGCTAGCTCAGTGGTATCAAGTCGTCCTGTGGATCCTAAGAACCCTGGTTCGATTCCCACAGGCGACAAACAATTTTCACCATTTTAAAACTACCCCTGGGGCTCTCTCACCACTACCAGTTTTGGAGGGCGTGATTTGACGGCTGTTAACCACATTTCACGTGCATAAATATATCACTTACCGAGATCTGCTTCGGCTGAGTGCCACACTGATTAATGGGTACAAGGCATGATGATATATTTATATATTTATTTATTTTATTTTTAGTTTAAGTAAGTTGACAATTTCAAATTCAAATATTTAAATTTTCAAACATCACATTCATTTCACCAACGAGCAAGACGCAAAACAGAAGATAATGGTATAGATAATTCATTTCGCAATTGTCGATTATTTTGTTTTCATAAAATTTGAATAGACTTTGGCAGCTGTTCATGAAATAGCACGATTTAGGCGGCGTAGGTGCTGAAAATCTATGATAGTACCTTTTGACCTGTAAAATAAATGTACCCCGTTAACGCTTTAAAATACTAATTTGCTGAAGAGCATAGTCTGTATTTGATTCCTTTAATTTTTAACGCTTTTTAAAATTTGTAACCTGTGGAGATTTACATAGCAACTGTAATTCTTGTTTTGTCTAGTGTCATTTATTTTTATTGGATAAAAATTTTAACGTGCGTTAATTGGAGTCAATTACTTAATATGCCTATTATTAATTAATTAATTAATTATACAAGGGTATTTTATAATTCAGAAACAAATTAAATGGAAACTATTAAATAATAATTAGTAGTATTTGTCCTTTAATTTCTTTTTTCCTAAAATATGAAACATTCTATATGACCAATAAAAGACAACTTAAGAGAGTCATAGTAAATATATATATATATATATATATATATATATATATATATATATATATATATATATATATATATATATATATATATTCATAATATAATGTTCTGTTAATATCTTAAATTATAAGTAATAAATAAAATTTATGTTGAATTAATGTGACTTTTCAAAATAAGTAGTATAAGAAACTGTAATGACGTGCAAAATATATTTTTGAACATTCTGAATTTGTGTTTTTAAAAATTACGGGTATTATTATGATATGTTAGTTTGTTTTAATTCAGAGAAATGTGCAAGATGTCTACGAATTAGGGCTGAAGTGGAGCTTCAGTCAGTCATAGCTGCATCTGAAAATATTTGAAATAAGTTTTCTTTTTAAATAAAAGACATATTCCAATTCAATCGTACATCGTTATTGTTTCATCTCTTCATTTATGTTTGATGTCAGAAGCATAACAGTATCTACCAATATTTTTAAAAGCAGAGCTGTCATAAACTATAAAGAACATTTATATATTATATTTTTATTGCGTGCTTAATTTAATGTTGGAAAATAATTAAGAAGATTTGATTTAAATATAGTGATAAAGTGTTTAGTAGTTTTGGTGTTAAATTTTAATTGCCAAATAAAACAGAATTTTTATCGGATTTAAAGCGTCAGGATAATCACCTTCAATAATTCATGGTGTAATACATACAACCTCGATTTAAATGTTTGTCAATTCCATAGCAACCCCCTACATAGCAACCCTGATTTGGAAACAGAGTGAAGTAATAAATTTTACAAAATATTTACGTTCATTCTCACCTGTGGCTCTCTCTCCCCTAAACTGTACTAGCAGCCATTTGTTATGCGTATAATTAAGGAAAGGGGAAAATGATATATTTATTATATTATTTACAACAAATTACGTCGTATATAACTTACAAAACCAGGTGGTAACAAAAACTAACTGATGACGAATCGAGCACAAAAAGATCGTTTCAAGGTATCATTCGTTTTTAGCGGTCCTTTCACTACAAAGAGCCACGTTTTTAGATTTAATAACAACCGTCACATCGAGTAATACCCTTATTAATCTTGGAAAAATCAAGTTTCAATGCAGATTAATCTTTGCTGTTGTTTGACAGTTCGCCAATAGGTTAGAAAATATCCAAGACTAATCCATCGCTGTTATGATTGATGACACAACAATGAAATACAGGCGTCGCATTTTGTTTTCGCGCCAAAAATAGAAGAGAAAAGACAGTCACACTCATAAATTCACAAGCTTTCTTGTAGATTACTACTATCTTGATTATTATTTATACTTACGAAAATATTTTGTACATACATACATATCTTCACGCTACATCCCAACAAATGGGGTAGCATGAACCCTAAAATCACTCATAAAACATTCACTCATCACACCCATCAAACAACCAGCCATCACCAAACATTTTCATCCAAACACACCACCCTCACTTCAACCACATTTATAGATCACTCCATATAAACTCATTCATTTATTACACTCGAAAACATTATCACACAACAAACCTTCAATCACATCATTCCTATTCTCTTACCATTCATTTTCCTTCCTCAACGTACATAACATATGCATAAAAAAATCTCAAATTACTCACATTTACTCCTAACAACGAATCTAATAACGAAACTAACAACGAATCTACAAGATTAGAAAAGATGAAAGCGATAGTCTACACTTGTATATGAAAGAAAAGACCACACAATGCAGTCACAGAAAATGAAACAAAAAGATAAGAAAGGGAGGGAGCGTCGCCCTGCGCATGGTTTTGAAAGTGAATTTCACACAATTGCAGTTAAACAGTCTACGTAATAACTGAAAACGAATTAAAAGATAAGAAAGGAAGGGAGTGTCGCTCTACGCTTGTTTTTGGAAGTGAATTCCACACAATTGCAGTTAAACACTCAATGTAAGATCAGAAAACGAATAAAAAAGATAAGAAACGAAGGGAGTGTCGTCGCTGAGCTTGTTTTTGAAAGTGAATTTCACACAATTACAGGTAAACACTCTAATGAAATTACTAAACAACGAAACTAAAATCTAAAACCCTGCGCTAAATATTGTAAAGTGAGTAATACTCTTGCTATAAGAAATTGTTCAACTATCAGAATACCTACTCGGTTTCTCGAAACGCACAAGAATGAAACAGCAGAATCACCATTCACTGCAATATTTTGAAATGTTACAGTTTGTGAGGCAACACTTTGTGTAATATTGAAGATGTAAAGAAAGATATTTTTATATTTAACGTATTCAGCAACGAAATCTTATATAAGAATATTTAGTTTGAGCTGTATACTTCGGTAAATATAACTGAATTTATTTTTCTTCTTTTCGCAAACAGAAGTACTTATAAAGAAATTGAATGAATTTTCTTCTCCTTAGAAAACTGTTTACACAATAAAATTGCAGCGAACTGAATTGTTTTGCACTTTTAAGCAGTACAAATAGGTTTTTTTTTTATTTCAAACAAAGCAAGCAATTAATGATATAAAATATTTCTGTTAATGAACATAGATTCTCTGAGAAATAACCGAAGCTGTACCTCACAAATTTAACATGTAGATTTGATGTAATTTTCTCTGGTTAATTATTAGCTTATATTTAAGGGGTTGTATAATTAACTAAATCTAACAGAGTTGATTTGAAATGCTTTGATATAATGGAAACATTCCTTTATTAATGTTTCATCTGCCTTCTGCAGTTTTGGTATACCTTTTATCTTGAACATTTGGCAACGTACATTTTCCACTTTCAAACATGTCTAAATCATTTTAGAGAAAACTGTTTCAACCTTTATTTGAAGCTTTTATTCGTCGAATAATCTAGGTATATTTGATAATGGAAAATATACGATGTCAAATGATAATTTGAAACTGCTGTACCTACAACTTGATACATGTAATCATATTACACATGTAAAATATGTGATATAATAATAATAATATATTTATTTGCGTTCCACAAAATAGAGACAGAAATATGAGCATATAAAATATTACAAATAAATAAACAAGGAATACAAACAACTTGATGCAGTTGAAGTTGTTCTTTCATCATACTTCTAACACAAATACAAATGAATTAAAAGAAATGCAAAATACATTTAGTTTCAAATTATATATTATACCGGGTGTTTATTTTAAACAAAAATGCTTTAAATGAAAGTTGAAGAGCTTGATATTCTATAGCAAAAGCAATAAACTAAATTTATTTTCCGTGTTTGTAATACATACATACATACATACATACATACATATCTTCACGCTATATCCACCCTCACTTCAACTACATTCATAGATCATTCCATATAAACTCATTAATTTATTACACTCGAAATCATTTATCACAAAACAAACCTTCAATCACATCATTCCTATTCACTTATCATTCATTTTCTTTCTTCAACGTACATAACATATGCATAAAACATCTCAAATTACTCACATTTACTTCTAACAACGAATCTAATAACGAAACTAACAACGAATCTACAAGAATAATAATAAAAATATTTATTGTGTAAGAAACATATATTATACTGGACTTATACTATCTTATACATAATATACCTTTCATTTACATATTTATATTTCATTTACAAGTTTGCAAATAGAATGTGTGATCATTTATTTATAATATATTACTTAACAAATATAAAAGAAGTTAATATAGAAATATATTATGAATGCAATAGCATATTTAATAATTTTAATTCGCATATATAAATATGAAAATATACAAGTTACAATTTAATTATTATTAAGTACGGAATTCAAACAAAATAACAAACAAATATATTAAGTATTTCTTTCCCTTGAATAATGCCATTTAATTATTTGTAATATTTCTTCATGTGAAAAAGCTATCCCTGTGGCTCCTCCACCACTAACATGTTTGGGGGCCGTGATTTGACGACTAGTAACCGTACTTCACGCGCAAAATATATCACTTACCGAGATCTGCTTCGGCAGACTGCCACACCCAGTCATGGGTAGAAGGCGTGATGATATATTTATTTATTTATATTTATTTATTTGCTCTTCTCTAGTAAAAAGTTAAATGACATATTTTTATTATTAATTTAATTTTTGTTCACTTTGGGGCCCCTTCATTAATTCTTTTGAAGTTGGCCCTTGTGCTTCGACCAAGTATTTTTAATTCTATTCAAAATTGTAGTTATGATTAATTTCCTGTTAAGTAGTAGTAAGTAAATAAATAGTTGATTTTCAATTTTTAAAAAGATGGAAGTGGTTACTTTGGGTAATTTATATCGTGTTTTGATCAGGCGATTCAGTAAATCAATATTATCTTGCACAACCATTTGTGCACGGTTAAATATTCCCAAGCTTGCAGTGGTTGCAACGATGGTTACAGAATTGTTATTGCAAGTACTGTCCATGAAAATATGGTAATATTATTGCTAGTGCCATATGCATCGGTCCATCTGTACATGCAATCTATACTACAATACAGGGAACATTAATAAGATGCATCTCGCGTTTCTCTAATTAATATTAATATATCCTTCTCTTTATAAATTGTCTTTGCCTTTAATTGCAATATGAGGCAGATTTTTCAAAACTGTTTTCGGAAAAATACAGTTTTGTAGCAAACAGATTTTCTTCAAGTATATTTTCATTTCGTTTTGTAAAAAAAAGCTTCATTTTACAGAGGATCGTATTTAAAATACCTATGCTTTTCTCGTAAAACTAGCTTGGAAAAATATAGAGCTAGTTTTACAAAAGAAGATCAAGATTTAAGCAGGATAGTCAAGTAGGCTTTAGAGTCTTTTCTCCGAACTTCGTTTTAAAATTTAATATTTGTCAAAAAAATTCAATAGATTTCACTGTCGGTTCTCGTTGAAACATTTTTATAATAAAATTAAAAAATCAACACTAGCTAGGTTTCAAAAAAGTAAATAAGAATTATTATTCTTCTGTAATCATTACCTGATGATGGTCTAGTCGACCGAAATACGTATAGTGAATAAACTTATTTACTTTTTTGAAACCTACCTACTGTTGATTTTTTAGTTTAATTAATTTTTTCAGTAATTACATTGATAATAAATATAAATTGCCCATATGAAGATGAATTTTAATAACCATTATATTAACAAATTTAAAACGGTCTCATTTAAATTATTTTTTACAATACTTGTACTGTACTCGTAAGTTACCTACCTATTAATGACAAAATTTAAACACAGTAAAGCTACATTCACAAATCGAAATTAGTTTTTGTTTTATGTTTTCCATTTTTGTTTTAACAACCTTGTAGTCATGTTATCTTATGCAGCCATACACAAATCAGTATTTAGTTTTGGTTTTAACACAAAAGTTTGCAAACTCCAAACTTATGTTTTAGTTTTACGTTTTATACTTAGGAATAGACCAATAGGACGAAGCGTAGAATGATGTAGTGATATATACTTGTCTCGTTCTATCATCCTTCGCATTGACGATAACCTAAGTTTGTTTTTATTCGAGTGTTAAAATGAATGAAAATAAAAACAAGATTTTAATACTTACTTTCTTATTATTATAATATTTACCTTGCTCTTCCAAAAAAATACGAAAGTAAACAAACAACATATGACTGCATGTGTAACTTAGCACATCTGACAGTTGCATTTACTGTATTACCGATCTTCTAAAATTTATGATAGATGTCACTACTAACTAAAATTGACAAAAGCAAAACTATTTGTGAATGGCACCTAAAAACACACTAAAACATAAAGCATAAAACAAAAACTAATTTCGATTTGTGAATGTAGCTTAAGTGGAATTTTTATTGCACAATGGTTTCTATGGTTATATCAGGACGTTAATATTTACTTACTGTCAACCGTGCACAGTAAGTAAATATTACATATGAAGGTCCTGTTTATTTTGACAACAATTTGACAGCTGTCAGTTTTGAAACCTATTTTCCTTTTCCTTCTACAGGGTGATCAAAAGGAATTGTTATAGTTGGCAATACATTTCCAGAGATCTTTTTATTCCACAGTTGGCACAACGTCAGATAAAGGCGGAAATGCTATTTCACATTTCTAATAAATACAAATAGGTTATGTCAGGAGTCTGGCAGAATTTTGACTTTTTAAGTAATAGAAATACTTTAGAAATAAATGTAATAATAAATGTACTCAAATTTAAATTTTAAATGTCTCTGTCAACAACAGGAAATGAATTGATGTATCAGGGTTATCAATTTCAAGTAGTTTTTTTATTGCCAACTGTAACAATTCCTTTTGATCACTCTGTATTTGTGCAAGTATTGTAAAAAATAGCTTACTAACCTCGAACTATAAATTCGGGCCTCGATTTCCCAAACTACATTCTTGACCTAAAAATTGTGACTTACACTAATATTCTATTTTGTTACAAATTATTTTAGAGATAATTAATTATAACCGATTAACTATCGACACAATAGGCACTGAATCGAATGGTACGGATGTAGAAATGAATATTATATTTGAGCATTGCTCAAAAAGTTGAAAACAATGACAAAAATGTATAAACATTTTCTGACATTTTGTTTTTGTTGACTAATCTTCGGGTGATTTTGAATCTATAGTTGGCAATCCTAATCCTAATTTTCAGCGAGTTGAATAAAGATTTTACTTAACAGAGTATCATCGGAAAGACTGCTATAAAAACTATAAGAAACAAAGTATAACACCTCATCAATTTTAGGAAAAAGTGACTTTAGTAAAAAACATATCTCAATTGTGATTGTAATATGATTGTTTTATGCATTCAAGAAAAGCTAGTAGAGAATAACTTCTGTCCTGCGGGATTTGCCTAATGCTTGTAATACGTTGTTGATTTTTACGCGATGAAATATTTTTCTTTTATTTGTTGTGGAGTGAAGGAAAAAGGATCTTATTTAAATATGAGTAGGATTATTGGAACAGGAGATTCTGAAAGGATACAGCAAAGTTCTTTTCTGTTTACTGAATTTTCTCTAGACCTTAGGGGTATTGATTTTTCAGAAGTGTTCACACAAAGAACTGTAAATATTTTGTATCTTTGAAATAATTTTTTTAGTTTATATACTCGGGTGGAGCTTACCATTAATTTGATCAGCTTTATCGTTGAAATAAAGTTTGTATTTTACAATTTTCATTCTTTAAATTTTAAAATTATGTTTTCATTTCTTTGTCCATGAAGACTTTTTATTCAATGTTTCACAATTTATGCAACATGACATTTCATTCGAGAATGAAAATATGAAATTTCTTTGTCATTAAAATAAAATGAAGAAAATTGTTTGATCTTTACGGGAAGGAGGAAAATATGTACCTCTGCTTCTTCTATTTAAATTTCAAGTGAAGCACGATACATTGCAGTGTAATTAAACGAAATAGTATATTTTCTTTTATTTATCTAATAAAAGACAACTACCATGAGACTCCGTGTTGACTGACTTCAATTACAAAATTTTAATCATTGGTAACTGAATGCGGCACCATTTTCCGGCGGGCAAATTGAGGAAGTTTTCCATTAGACACGACATTTCAATCAAAAAATAATAAACACACGCGAAATGACAGATGAGAAGCGACAACTTAGGAAATGAAAATTTAAAAGCAAAATACGTGGATGGATTGATTTCGACGAAGGTTATTTTCTGTAAATACGATGGGATTTGATGCAGCGTGACATCTGCACACAAATACAATTATGGAGGAAATAAGCATTATGAAGCAATATTTTTAGTGACGCCCCGAAACGCAAATGTTCGAAATATTCTAACTGAGATTTTTTTAAATAAAAAGTGTTACGAGGAACAAAGAATTTAGACGCGGATTTGAGACCTAGATTTGTCCAAAAGAAGGAATAAGTCCATGAGATAAAGAACATTTCATTTCGGATAACAGTTACGTCATCGCATTTGCTTGTGGTACAAGATATATGTTATTCATTTTATTTCTTTTATTATACTAATATTACCTTTTACACATGCGTCAAAATCATTATTATGTGTTTCGCTTTGAAACAACAATAAAAGTGTTGTCTAAAGAGGACTTTTGAATTTAGTTGTGCGTGGCGAAATTTAATTAAGTTTTCGGCTTAGCATTTGACATTCAGAGTTTTATTTAATTATTAATTTTATCTTAAGTATATATACAGAGTGTTTAAAAAATATACTGACAACCTCTCAGAAGTTATAAAGGACATCTAAACAATCAGTTTTTGTTAATAAACCATTTTTGCAATAGAGCAAGAAAATGAAATTTCTAAATAATAGTTATTTGTGTACCTAGAACAGAAAGTAGTCTATTCCACTCACGCTTGGAAATTGTTGATCGAGACGTAGACGAGAGCAACAACCATGCAAGAGCGGCAAGAACACTTTCTGCTCGAGGTGCACACAATATTTTTTACGACCATTTAGAAACGCTTGAAAATAATTTTTGACAGTTTTTCGCGTGAAGTGCGGTTACCAGTCATCAAATCACGGCCCCCAAAGATGTTAGTGGTACGGAGCCACAGGGGTAGCTTTTGAAATTATGAAAATTGTTTGTCGCCTGTGGGAATCGAACCAGGGTTCTCAGGATCTACAGGCCAACTTCATACCACTGAGCTAGCCACCCCATTTTGACAGTAGTTAGTTGCTCAAAATGGCTCCAATATTAAGATTGCATCGTCGATTCATGGATTTACGGATGTAATTCTCGGAATAGCTTCTACCTAGTCAAAACCGGCCATGCCACGATTGAATATAAGTTGTGAATTAACAATCAAGAAAATTTATATTGCGGTGTTGAATTCACCAGTTAACAATACACTACTAACTCTTAGACAATTTGCAACAATTGGATTGCTTTCAATCAATTGTTTTGCAGTTGTAACTTGATCTGAAAATAATTTTCTTTAGAAACTTGTTTTCCTTGCTTTACTGCAAAATTGTTTATTTGCAAACATAGGTTTAATAACAAAAACTTATTGTTTGATGTCCTCTGTAAGTCTTGGAAGTTTATCAGTATGTTTTTGAAACACCTTGTATATATGCATATTTTTTCGCTAATAGAGCATTGTAAATTTAATTTTGTTACATAAGTGATTGAAACTAAATGTGAGGAAAAAGAAAAGTAATTTCGCGCGTAGTTAATGGTGGCTAATTAAAACTACAAGTCTTCGAGAGTGGCAAGTCTCGAGATAGAACTCCATCACAACTAACATGAAGATAGTTTCTGAGTCTACTCTTTAGAAAACTAAAAACAGTAGCGGTTTATGTCAACTCTTTGTTGAGGTTATGTGGCATTTCTCACATCTAGATTGTTTTATACAAAGTTTGCTGTTGAACTTGTAAGTAATCATTTCGTAGGAGAAACCACGAGAAAGACAAGGTTCTCTAGCCTGTGACATGCGAGGGTTCCACATTACACTGAAGTTTGTCGCAGCAAATATCACAGAGTTCTCTTTCCTACTCAGGAGCTTAGGGTGGTTCCAACTATGTCAAATGACCCATACGTGTGCGGGCTTCATTTGTCTTATTCTTCTTATTCTTCATGTTTTTGCTAATCAAGATTTATGAGTATACTTTAAGGTTACATAACCTTCAAGTGTCCTCACATTACAAGTTCTTTTTCTTTCTTGTTTGAATTTTGTGAATAATGTCTACATGAAAAATGTTTAAAGATTTGTTAGAATAACAGACTACAAGACAAAGATATTGGAAAGTAGGTTTAAAAAATTGTTTTGGATTTTTGCCAAATGCGTAGGAACTCGACAGTTTTATTTTCCGAATTATCCTTGCTCCGTCGCTTTGAATTGCGTCATAAGGATGCTCAAGGACAACGAATCGATTCAGAACTTGGTCAAATATATTCATATGCATATTTTTGTTTACATCTTCATATTTTATCTCTTCCCTTTTACTCAAATAAAACCTTTAATTTAAATAAAGATCTATTTTAAAGTCTCATACATTTTTTTATTACATCTTCATTTATTAAATATATAATGAGGTGTAAATAAAATAATATCAATATTTTGCAATTTTATTTATCAAAAAAAGTGCTTGAAATAAAAGAAAAAAGTAAAAAAACATTATAACTTAGTAGTCTACGAAAATATTTTATTATTATAATTCGTAATTAAATATTATTGGTAATAGTTAGAGAGCTAGGGTGCAAAATGATGTCTCATTTATTCCAGTGACAGAAATGAATTTTTTAATAGATTATGTCATGATAAACATGAAAAAAAGAAAATTAGATTTGGGTACGGGTGGAAACTATAAATGGCGCTGGTGAGAATGCGCCAATTTTAAAGGTAGTTGTTTACATATTTTTTACAGGCTAATTTTCAGTTTAAATTATAGACTTTGGTATAATTAAGTAATAAAAATGATAGAAGTTTTGGCCGATGACGCATGCGCGACAAAACCAGTCAAAGTAAGCAATTTTTATGGTGTCGTGTGACATATTACTACTTGTTCACGACGAATACATGACAAAAAAATTATTGACATAAATTATTGCTGGTTGCTCATTGGTGACAAAAGCTCTGAAAGTGGACTGGTGTTGGGATCAACAACCACCCTTAAAATCTGCGTATTCACATCTGCGCCATCTATAGTTGCCACCCGTTCCCAAATATAATTTTCTTTTTTCATGTTTATCATGACATAATGTATTAAAAAATACATTTCTGTCACTGGAATAAATGAGACATCATTTTGCACCCTAGCTCTCTAACTATGAGAATAGTGTATTAAATATTAAAGCTGACAATAAATAAATATTTTTATTAAGTAATAAAAGGCAGTGATCGATTGTGACTGATTAATGGAATTTAAATTAAATGTTCTTAGACAGATAATAGGTTTTTTTTTCGTAGAGTACTATGTTATCCAATTTATTTAATTTTTTTATCCCAATATTTTCACGATATTAAAAAACTTTTTATTTTGATAAATTAAACTGCAAAATATTAATGTCATACATTGTTAAATTCGGAAAATTACTACCTTTTCAGAAATATAAAAATAATTATAGGTTACTATTTGAAAAAGAAAAATAAAAAATTGTACAATAAAAAGGCCTAATTAAAAAATATATTTTTCTATTCTATACTATGGAGTATATAATTCTAAATAAGTTTTATTTGAAAAACTTTTCTTTTACGTTATTAGTTTACGAAATATCGCCTGGACACTGATTTACAAAGCGCTCTGTGTAAAGATTTTGAGTAATCGTCGATCGGGTTCTGCCGTTTACTGTCGAAAATACCCGAGAGCTGTAAGATCTCTACATTATATTTAGTATTAGTAGGATTTTGCATGTTAAATAAAAATATCTTAGCGCTACCGAACAAGTGTCAGCATATCTTACCAATTAGTTTAAAACATTTGCAAGGTTTCTTCAAGTTGAATTAGTCAAGTGCGGGCTTCTGTAGTGATCGAAGTGTTTTGTGAGTGTTTAAATGAATAATGCGTGATATTTTAATGCGTAAATTGGCTTAAATTATATGTATTGTGCGTATTAGTGTGTAATATGAAAAGGATATGTTAATATACGAGTAGTAGTGCTGTGGATGGACCTCATAAGACCCCAAAGTGCGCTAATTTGATAGTGGACAACGTGGGACGTGGTCACTAGCTGATATCTGCTCAAAGTATGCAAAAATATTATTGATAATATTGTACAAATATTTATTACATCGTTATAGAAAATACTTTTGGGGAAAATAGCAATACGTGTGTACTCCACTAAGATATTTTGAAGTTGACAAAATTAAATAAATTTTATAAAGTAATGAAAAGTAACTACAGAGTGATCAAAAGGAATTGTTACAGTTGGCAAAAAAAAAACTACTTGAAATTGGTAAGCCTGATACATAAATTAATTTCCTGTTGTTGACAGTGACATTTAAAATTTAAATTTGCGTACATTTATTATTACATTTATTTATAAAGTATTTCTATTACTTAAAAAGTCAAAATGGGATGGCTAGCACAGTGGTATGAAGTCGGCCTGTGGATCCTGAGGTCCCTGGTTCGATTCCCACAGGCGACAAATTTTCATAATTTGAAAAAGCTATCCCTGTGGCTCCTCCACCACTAACATGTTTGGGGGCCGTGATTTGACGACTGGTAACCGCACTTCACGCGCAAAAATATATCACTTACCGAGATCTGCTTTAGCAGAGTGCCACACCCAGTAATGTGTAGAAAGGCGTGATGATATATTTATTTATTTATTTATTTTAAAAAGTCAAAATTCTATTAGCTGCCAGACTCCTAACATAACCTATTTGTTTTTTTTAGAAATGTCAAATAGCATTTCCGCCTTTACCTGGCGTTGTGCCAACTGTGGAATAAAAAGATCTCTGGAATAGTATTGCCAACTATAACAATTTCTTTTGATCACCCTGTAGTTATTGGATTAAAAAAAGTTGTATGATAATTTGCGCGATTGAAAAATAATATATGTATTGAATTTTTCTCGAAAAACCAATGCATGGATTTTTACTGTATTTTTAAGAATTTATACTTTTAATTTATTTAATTTTTATATGAACTAGCTTCGCTTACACTTTAAATTTGAAATAGAAATAGGATCACTGTTATTACTGATTTCTGTCAGTACGTCATAGTTCCGCATCGGGCGGCACATATTTTGGAGCGGCATTTTTTATATTTAGTTTTTGTTGTGAAAAACAACTTGTTCACTTTATAACTTTACTATTGTATATCTACGAATTATGAATTACAATATGATTTCGAATATTTTTCTTCATCGTCAAGTCAATGTAAGGTTGAAAATATTATCTCGAAAAATTCTTTTATTACTGCCTAATTTAAATATGCCATCCAATGGTAAAAAAGATCTCCACCTATAGTTTGTCTCAATTACAATTATTTATTTATGTTCATTAATTTAATGGGGTAATGGTTCAGTGATTTCGAGTTGGCCTGTGGATCCTAAGGACCCCGGTTCGATTTCCACAGCCGACAAACAATTTTCACCAAATTAAAATTACCCCTGTGTCTCCCTCACCACTAACATCTTTGGGGGCCATGATTTGACGGCTGGTAACTGCACTTCACGTACATAAAAATGTCACTTACCGAGATTTGCTTCGGCAGAGTGCTACATCCAGTAATGAGTAAAAGTCGTGATGATATATTTATTTTATATTTATTTTTTTAATTTATAAAAACCACCATTTGATTGACTTAGAAAGGGCGGCAAATTGGAGACCGCCCTGGGCGGCTAAAGTTCTAGATACGCCACTGGGTTTATGCTACCCCATTTAGTGGAATATAGCGTGATACTATGTATGTACGTACATATTATATCAAAGAATTTAGACTAAATTCCATTTTTTATTTTCAATATATATTTATCTAAATTATTTTAGGAACGATTGGCATCGAGAACTTATTTATGTATGTAGGATCTGTCAGTATTTTTTGACCTGCAATGAAAGAATTCTACTACATGTGATTACTGTAAAAGTGTAGAAAACACCTTGTTTTATTCTAGTAAGTCTTCAGGAAGTTAAAAGTCGTAATGTATTGTCGTGTCATTAACAGTAATTCATTTACAAGTTAACAGTACGTTGTTGAAAATCCGTGTCTCTTGCTTCGCTAACACCCTGAATGTCTTAACGAGCGCGAGAAACAAAAGTGCAACATTGGAAACTCAATAAAATCCGCAGAATAAGAACTTTTCCTTTCGATGAAATGAAAATGTAATTATAAATCAGTGAAAGTATGGAAGAAAAGGTTGATCAGACGAAAATTTATTCTCATTGTTTCCGAAGAGTGAATGAGAAGAATCCGTTAAGACGTTACAATCTTCTTAAATTCTGATCGTGATTTTTTATACTAAGCAAGAAATATTACGTGATGTCTAATCTTTGTAAAATATTCGTTGGGTATTTTGTAGCATCTTCTTAGCACAGTTTATAATTAAGCTTCTGACATTTTTAATTTATTTCTTGTAACTTTTGTAAAGTTTTAAGATAACTTTTCTCAATTCGCGTCGGTATTTTCTTTGACCTTTTTTTAAAACCATCGTCAACTGTTACGAGCTTTTTATTTGTTCTATTACACTTTTCACCTTTTTAAATTTTCCCTATTATACCTGATTAAAATATACTTCTTATCTACTACTTCTAGACTTGTTATGTTAACACATTTATTTTATACAAACAAAAATTTGGAATAAGAAAAGCTGTGTAATAAAAAATGTAGTATGATGCGGGGTAAGTGGCTTAGTGGTATCGAGTCGGCCTGCAGATTTAAAAACCCGGATTCGATTCCCACAGCCGGCACATTAAAACTCTCCATCCACTAATATCTTTGAGGGCCAGATTTGACTTCATGCGCAAAATATATCACTTATCGAGATTTGCTACAGCAGAATACCACACCAGTAATGGGTAGAAGGCGTGATGATATATATTTTTTATTTTTAGTAAAAATAAAATAAATAAATAAATCATCACGCCTTTTTACCCATTACTGAGAGTGGCACTCTGCCGAGGCAGATCTCGGTAAGTGATATATTTATGCGCGTGAAGTTCGGTTATCAACCGTCAAATCACGGCCCCCAAAGATGTTAATGGTGGCGGAGCCTTAGGGGTAATTTTAAATTGGTGAAAATGTTTTGTCGGCTGTGGAGATCGAATCAGGGTTCTTTGGATCCACTGGCCGACATGATACCACTGATTTTTAGTGTACATAATACGGGTAAAACAATTAAGAAAGAATTTAAGTTATTATGCAGTAAAAGCGGTAAGTGATATTTTAAGGTAAAGGATTTTGTTTAGATCTTCTTCATTTTCTTGAATAATATCAAAGGTTGTTGCGGAATCCATTGTCTCAACATATTTTTTGTTTTATTTTTTATTTCCGAAATATTGAAACATTCTGTATATTATATTTTAATTGTGATGACTTAAATATTGTTATTATATTAACAATGTCGATTTTTGTTTACAAAGCATGAGCGGTAAATGACTGTCTCATTATATCAATGTTCCTAAGGATATAATGAGAAACTTTCTGTGCTAGTTGACACTATCGAGAAACAAACGATTTGTATAGTACCAATTTTTATAGAATGCCACCTGAAATTTAAAAACAATTTAATATGCATTCCTATATTTATTTTTAATATAAAATATTGGCAATTGCTGCTTTATCGTTCATGTACGGGATATCTGCACACGTTCAATGTAGTGTACAAAATTTTATCTTCATATAAAACCAAATAGCGCTGTTAACAAAATCTATTATAATATATTTGGTTAACGCACATAAACCGATTCAACTGCTGTTCACTGAACCAGTCAAAAACAAACCTCAACAACTATAAATTTCAACTTAACAATTCAATTAATCGGGATTTAATAACCACATAATTACTTCAATTTACCGGAGCTCTTTCAACATATTGACGGGAACTAGAACTATACCATTGTTTCTCAACCTTTTTTGCACTTCCATAACACGAACCATAATTGTTCTATTTTTAAAAATGAATTCATGAAATTGTTTATATTAATGGTTTACTTGATTTATTCAAATATTTATCATAATAATGCTGGGTTGCAAGAAAAAAATAAAGAGCTCTTTAGTTAAAGAATTGTTTATCTAGCAACAGAATCAATAGGGATTTTCTAAAATTTATTGAACCGTTAGTTGCTAATGAACCGATAAAACTTTCATGCAATCCAGCATCAGTATTTTAAAAAAGACTTAAATGACTCGCCCGGATAAAAATTTAAACTAAATGTAATTATAAAATATAATACATGATTTTTAAATAATTTTATTGAAATTTAGTTCAGAAAAAAAAAAATTTACTTTTATTTTTTCGACTTATCTACTTTTACTCTGATTGATTTTTACGTATATTTTGTTTTAGTTGTAACCATATTTTCACTCATTCAGTAATATAATTTAATTACTGTATGTTAATCGATTGTTTAATTATACAGGATGTCGGGTTTTAACATGGGAAATTAGTTTTTCCTTGCAAAAAGTTATGAAATTATTTTCGCCAAAAATATTACAAGTTATAGAAAATTAAATTTTGAATCAAATTTAAAATTTTATTTTAATTTCATAATCAAAAAGTTAATGTTGAATAGTTATTTATACAACTAGTGTTAAACTGTAATTTTATTGCACGAGTGGAAAGCTTGCAGCACGAGTCGTAGCTGTGTGTAGCAAATCCATAAGTACAAAACACTTTTAACAAAAGTTGCATACACCAATGGTTCCCAAAATTTTTGATTCACGTCGAAAAAACCGGTCTAACTAAATAACAGTGCAGTGCATAGTTGATAATGTTAGATTGGCACGCCGTGCAGAATAAAAAAAAACCATTTTTTCCATGGAAAATGAGTTGGTACATAATAACTTACTTTTCGAAAGATCGTAGAAAATATATTACAATATATTGCTTTATTATAGGGATGGCCACAATAACAAAATTTCAAACAATTTAACTGTCAGAGTTTGTATTTTTTTTTTCGAATCAAATTGTTTCAACCAATTTTGATTAATAATTTCATATGTAAAATGATCAATAAAAATTACAAAAACACAAATTAAATCTGGTAAAATTTCACAACTGTCCCTATACTGGAGTAATACGTATAAAACGTTCAACTTCATTATTTCGGTTATAAAATTTAAAATAGGGTAGCTAGCTCAGTGGTACCAAGTCGGCCTGTGGATCCTGAGAACCCTGGTTCGATTCCCACAAACGACAAACAATTTTCACCATTTTAAAACTAGCTCTGTGGCTCCCTCACCACTAACATCTACGGAGGCAGTGATTTTACGGCAGGTAACCGCACTTCACGCGCAAAATATACCGCTTACCGAGATCTGCTTCGGCAGAGTGCCACACACAGTAATGGGTAGAAGACGTGAGGATATATCTATTTATATTCATAAAATTAAAAAAAAAAATTTTATTAAAGAATTACGCGCAGAATTTCATGTTCGACAACATCTTTTCAATTATTTTTCTCTATACTAATCGGGAAACTTTTAAGCAAAGAAATTTCTTTCTCATATTAAAATTAAACTGGTATATGTACCGTTTTTTCATTAACACTCAATAGAAATTGTTTTCGCCTTTTAAAAATTATAATTATAATTTCTTTGAGATTGACGATTGAGAATCTCGGGACTACACTGCGAATTTGCAGTTTACACTGTTAGCGAAAACGCAGGTAATCACAGTTAGAGATTAATGGTGTGGCGTGAGTCTGACCAGCTGAATAATTTGCGTGGTGTCCTCCCGTGAGGGCGACTGAGGGACGAATGAGTGAGTGAGGGTCAAGAGCTCTCCTGTTCGAATGCACACATATACACTCTTGAGTTATTATCTGTAATTAGGGGAAATTGCTGCGGAATAATTGATCCAAAGGTTGAATTTGTAAATTGAGTGTGTAAGGGTAATAACTAAATTTGTTGTCTAGTTTATCAAATATAGACGTGATTTTTTTTTATTTTATCACTCTTTATATAGAAGAGCATGCTTATATTTCTCTCCTTTTTTGGGGTGTTTATGAAATTCATTCGGGTTTTAAAATGATTTATTGGTATTTTAGGGAGAATGACAATTTTTAATTTCATGATATTGCTGGGCGACAAAAAAGACTGACAAAATAATACATCGTGACAAATACAATACAATACATAAATTCATGCACAATGAGATAGGGTTAGGCGTATGAATAAAGTCATTATAAGTAAAATTAAATTAAAAATTAATTAATTTCCAGTGTTATAAAGGACAGAATAAATTAGCTTCAATAGTAAATGTATTTAGACTAACATATTCGAATCAATTTAATTTATTTTTGTTGTGGGATAATGGCTCAGTGGTATCAAGTCGGCCTGTGGATCCAAAGAAACCTGGTTCGATCCCCAGAGCCGACAAAACATTTCCACCAATTTAAAGTTACCCCTGTAGCTCCCCCACCACTAACATCTTTGGGATCGTGATTTTACGGCTGGTAACCGCACTTCACGCTCATAAATATATTACTTACCGAGATCTGCTTCGGCAGAGTGCCATACCCAGTAATGGGTAAAAGGCGTGATGCGATGATGATATATGATATATAACATTATTTATAAAAGTTCAACCTTAATTGAAATTAATAAATTTTATTTACTTTTGGGGTAGGGGGCTCAGTGGTATCGAATCGGACTGTGGATTTGGGAACTCGGGTTTGATTCCCACAGCCGACAAGCAATTTTCATCAAATTAAAACTACCCCTGTGGCTCCTCCTCCATCATCGTTAGGGACAGGGATGCTACGGCTGGTAACGACACTTCCTGCGTATAAATATATGATTTACCGAGATCTGCTACAGTTGATTGCCACATGCAGTATGGTAAAAGGCATGATATATTTATTTTTTTATCAACTATATAAGCAATCGCATACATTTGACAATTCTAAATAAGGATAACTATATATCGCTACATCATTTTAAGCTTTTTGCTATTGGTTGATATCTAAGTTAAAACATAAAACTAAAACATAAATTTGGAGTTTACAAAGTTTTGTGTTAAAATCAAAACTAAGTACTGATTTTTGAATGGCTTGATAAGATAACATGTCTACAAAGTTGTTAAAACAAAAACAGAAAACTTAGAACTCACACTAATTAGATTTTTGAATGAACCTTTATATATTTAAATATTGTATTAAAACCGAATTCAACAGCTGCGCCCCTTCGATTCTTGCGCCCGAGGCAATTCCCTTTCTCGTCACGCTCTTGAAATAGCTCTGGAATAGAGACTTATAATTTTGACGTCATATGCAGCAGACTCGAAGCAGACCCCCCTCCACACAATTTTGTGTGAAACAACAAATTTGTAGAAAGAGCGAGGTAACACCATGCAGAATCGAACAACTGCTTTCTCCTTTCAACACTTCTCCCCTCAGATCACCACATTTGTTTGACGTTTAACATTTGGATCACGTGATAAACGTCAAACTGTAAAGCTATACCATGTTCGCTACATAACAAATTATAAGATTCTGTTTCACTCACTAGATGGCAACCGAAAATTTGAATTGTATAAATCCCTATTAATTCCGAATCTCTCTCGCTACTCATCTTTTTTTATCGATGTGGATTAAATAAGATTTTCATTCATTGTCGAGTCTAAAAATGATTAAGATCATTCTGTCAACTAAAGATCACAGATCAAATAGTTGAGTTACAGTCCATAGAGCTCTCGGATTACATAAAGAGTGTGACATAAAACAAGACCGATCTTGTAGATAATATAAACTGGTTATGTAAAGCTATAAACAAACTTTTCTCTGGGAATGAAGGGTGTTTTGGTGGAACGACCTTTAACTTTAACTTTAACGCTATCGTTAACGTAATCTACACACGATACGTGGAGCCTATCGCGATAGCAACGCCGCACCGCGGGTTTAAAGGATTTTAACTGAAATGTTATAAATGCTTCCGGAATTTTACGTACAGACCTGCCAAGGCAACTAAATTGTCTAATTGTCGCAATTTCATACTTGGATTGCTTTATGTTCTGGAAAATTATTTCTTATATTTGTGTTTACTTTTACGGATATTTTTATGAAAAGATTGCTAAGATCGTAACTTCGCTTTAGAATTCTCTTCTCTATTATGTATTTATGTAGGAGAACAATACCTGGAAATTTGTTTCGTAAATGTACCTGTATAATACTTATGTATACTTAATTTTTGTCTGAAGTGAAGTAAGATTAATGTTTTCGGTCTTATATTTCGTCTAGACTTTAGACTTGTAGTGCGATGTAAGACGAGACATATTTTTTGTTGCAAAGTTTCTTTGCCTAGCCCAATATCTCTTCGTGAAACTCCTATATTTTTCAGAATAAATTTTAGTAAAAGTTCCTCAAAAAACGTGAATGTATATAACTAAGTTATATAATTATTTTTTTAAATAGAATTGTTCATGTTTTCTTAATTAGTAAATAAAATAAAATAAATAAATATATCATCACACCTTCTACCCATTACTGGGTGTGGCACTCTGCTGAAGCATATCTCGGTAAGTGATATATTTTGCGCGTGAAGTGCGGTTACCAGTCGTCAAATCACGGCCCCCACATATGTTAGTGGTGGAGGAGCCACAGGGATAGCTTTTTCAAATTATGAAATGGTGATATAAAAGTTGATATGTTAAATCATTATAAAATATAACTATTATATTTATCCAACAAAATTTAGTAGCGATGGCGATGGTTGACCGGGTACATGCGAAGATTTAGGGCCCTAGTAGTCTATTGTTTGATTCCTGCTCCAAATGATTTCAAACCACAATATTGCAAATAAAAGACTGTGGAAAGTAAAAATATAGTGTGCTCAGAAGACATTGTCGGTGACGTTATCAAATATGCTTATCTTTTCCACTGTCAAAGTTTTCAAAAATATTTTTGAGAAAATTCTTCAACTGTCACAATCTTTTATTTGAAATATTTATCTAGATTAATTTAAGACGGTTTTATAGAACGAAACACGTCATTGTCAAGTTCTTTTGTTATTAATAATTCATCATGTCCTATATAAATACTATACATACATATTTATATAATTAACATCACGCTATATTCCAATAAATGTGGTAACACGAATCCCTGAAACGTTCACAGAATACCCACTTATCAAATTCATCAAATTCTCATCTTAACACACCACTCTCGCTTCTATCACATTTATAGTTCCTTCCATATAAGCTCTATTATTAACATTGTCGTTAAATAAAAAATACAGTTACTTGTATTAATCATACTTGGGCGCTATAAGCTAGTCCCTTATACATATGCCTTAAAAAAAGTAATATCGACTACGGAAACCGGCAGTACGGCAGCGTAAAAACTACGGCTCCGTGTGCCCGGTAGGCCCAGTCCCGATTCGGGCTGTAGCGCCATTGAAGAAGAAGCACTATTATTCCTCTCACTCGGAATCTTCCATCACGCAACAAACCTTCAATCACATCCATCCATTCACTCCTATATACCTGTTCTACTAAATCATCTGAAATTACTCGTGCCCACTTTTATATAACGAACCTACAAAGATAAAAAATGAAGAGAATGTCATCGTGCTTGCGTTTTGCAAGTAAATTAAACACATTTGTAGTTAGACACTATAAAATATAATCAAAAAGATAAGAAAGGAAGGGAGTACTAACAAGCGCTTGTTTTTGAAAGTGAAATATAAATATATCATCACGCCTATTATCCATTACTGGGTGTGGCACTCTGCCGAAGCAGATATCGTTTAGTGATATATTTATGTGCGTGAATTGCGGTTACCAGTCGTCAAGTCACGGCTACCAAAGATGTTAGTGGTGTAGGAGCCACAGGGGTAATTTTAAATTGGTGAAAATGTTTGTCGACTGTGGGGATCGAACCAGAGTTCTTAGGATCCACAGGCAGAGCTGGGCAAGTACCAGGACCAAAGTACTTAAGTATAAGTACCAGGACTAACCAAGGTCAGTACTTGTTATGCAGTACTTTTTCAAGTACAGCTTGAAAATACTTAAGTAAAGTACTTAAAAAATAAGTATTTTGCAAGTACCAGTATTGGGTATATTCGTATGAAATAGTTTTTCTGTTATTGTTATTTATTTTAATAACAACATATTCTAAATATACATTTTGAAAACATGATTAAAAAACGAAAAGATTTTTTAATTTAAAAATGAATAGGTACATGCAAAATTTAGTATGTATTATATATATAAAAATAAATAAATATATATATATATATATATATATATACACAACAAAAAACAAAAATATACATGTTTGTGCTCCTCACGTTCACGTCACAGTACAGCACAATAAAAAAAACTGCATTAACCGCAAAATCTAAGTACTTCAATGTTTCGAAATATTTAAGTACTTTTCGTGACTTTAGTAATATTGACGTACTTAATTATTTGAAAAGTACTTCAATATTTTTAACATTTACAGTCCAAAAATGTAAGTCTGAAGTACAAGCTGATATTTAGTACTTAAAAATTTCAAGTATTAAGTAACACAAAAATAAATGTACTTCAGTAAAAGTATTAAGTACTAGAAGATACGAAAAATTGGTACTTAAGTACTAAAGTACTTAAGTATTGCCCAGCTCTGTCCACAGGTCGACTTTATACCACTGAGCCATTACCCCATATTTGAAAGTGAATTCCATACAATTGTATTTAGACACACTTTTGTAAAAACGAACACAAAAAAGATAAGAAAGGAAATATCTTCTCGCGTTTGTTTTTAAAAGTGAATTCCACACAATTAAAGTTAGACACAAAAATCAAAAAAGATAAGAAAAGAAGGGAATGTCACCAGCGGTTGTTTTTGAAAGTGAATTTCATTTAATTGCAAATAAACAATTTAATGAAATAACTACACAACGAATCTAAAATCAAGAAGCCTACGCTTGTCTTTTCATCAGATTCATAAAATTTTTTAAAAAAAATTACCCCTGTGGATCTCCCACCACTAACTTACCGAGATCTGCTTCGGCAGAGTGCCACACCCAGTAATGGATAAAAGGATTTATTTAATAAAAAATATCAGTTAGTAATATTAGTCAGCAATAAAGATATCAGTAATATAAATCTTGCTCATAACCTAGTGTATCTATATAGCCTCAACATTTCACAACACACATTAACGTAAACAATCAAGCAAGCGCCGACCAGAGGATAATCGTCCTTCTCATCCTTCGTGCGGTCCAGGCCAGTCCATAAAATCCTCATTCACCTGGTTCCCTAAAACGGAATAGCCAATACCGAGCGCCGTTACATGCGAACGCTCACAGAAAGCATCGCCTTCGGCCCATTGTTTGCCTTCTTATTTCGGTAAAGCTATCACACGAAAACTATTACCCTGCCGTGACGTCATAACCGCCGCACGACGTAACGGCGCAAATGGACGAACATAATATGGCGGGAAGCCGAGCCTGGCGACTCTGAGACTCGACGACTCGGCAACTCCACCATATGTCGCGCAAGGTCGGGAGATGAATGTAACGGCTGACGCGAAGTGTGAGCATTTTTGTTGAGTGTTTTTCTTTGAGGATTTGAGTGGCGTGTTGAATGTCGATTGATGTTTCATCGATCTTATTGATCGTGATGATGGAACGCACTTAGTTTTGTGAACATCGTGATGGTGCTGTAATAGTTACGATAATTTTTTTTAAGGAATAATGAGATGCGCGATGTTGGCAAATTGATTTTAGACAGCAATTAGGCATTTGTTTATGTGGAAATATATATAAACAAATCATATTCAATATTTTAAAATTATGTTGTATATTAGTATAAATATATCATCACGCCTTTTACCCATTACTGGGCGTGGCGATTTATTTTACGTTTCTGACGTTTGAAAGAAATCAAAACAAAACAGTCCTAGGTAACGATATTTATTTTCAATAAAAATTTAAAAAATATAACGCCATCAAAAAGACATATTTTAACAAACTTTACGAGAAAAAATTAACAATTTGTTTTCAAATAACAAATGTCAATTCATGGCATACTTAACTGTCAATATAAATTCACGCTTCAAATTTAGTAAATTTCCTCATTGTCCATCATATAATTTTTGCTCGTTACAAAAAGCATTGTACAAAACACGTGCGTGAAGACTGCATTTACACAATTCGCACACTAGTTATGTAAATAGTTATTATATCGTTGGATTCAGAATACTGATATCTTTCGATTGATACTACAATCTTTGTTATCCGGTAAAACACCGAACAACGGCTAGCAAAAAACTGATTTCCCATGTTAATCTCCTATGTACACTTTTAAGACAGACACCCGGTATATAAATAAGTAATATACTCACCATAACCAAGGTTCGTCAATTCAAATCCGCCTGACAACAAATTGTCTACAATAAAAAAATGTACAATTACATGTATTAATCATACTCGGGCACTATAAGTTAGTCACTTATACACTTTAAATAATGTAACATCGATTTGGGCTGTAGCGCCATTGGAAGAAGAAGAAGTTATCTTTTTACCTTGAAGAACTAAAACTATTTTCCATCGTAGAAAGGAGAGAGGTTAGAGGGAAGTAACGAGAGTGCGAACAGGTTGTTAATTTTTTTGAATCTCACCACTGGTTCTCGTACATATCATTCCCTGTTTCCTAACGATTTATATTTATATCAACTGAATTGCATATTGCATCGCAAAATAAACACAAGTATACTGTTTCCAATTTATCACAAATAACCGTTCATTTTTCAATGCAAACATTTCTAAATTATTTTTGATAAAAATAATTCAAATAAAACTTGTGGAGAACTCTTTATAATAATGTAGAAACATTTGACAACGATAAATATACGATGGTACTCTGTTTTTATTTATGATATTTATTAAAATATAAATGTAGATTTGGAAACAACAATGCATTTTCATATTATCTTTAATCTTTGGCATAGTAAAAAATATTAAAGATAATTATAAAAATGTTATACGTTGTCTTACTAATGGTTATTATTTGGAATCAAGGGCGGATCTAGAAAATTTTCAAGGGGGAGACCATTTAACGGATAAGAGTAAATAATTATTAACAATTTTGAAGCCTATTAAAACGTATGATTATGAAACACTATTACAGTCATATAGTACTGATAAACAATTTTAACAATTCTCACTGAACAATTCTCAAGCATAATACAAACTACTTTATTATTATACAATTCACATAACAATATTATTGCAAATAATTTCAAATAATCATTCCTATATACCGCACAAAAATTTTGAACCCACCTTATATGTATAGCTGTATATGCAAGATGGGTTAATAAGTTTTGTGTGGAAGATATATTTGAATGTAATTTGTATTCTGTTCTTAATTTTTAAATTTTAAACAGTCTGAAAACGTCGGATAATGTCTGATAATCCAAATTTTGAAAGCTTTTTAGAGTTGTTTCAGAATATTACAAAGTTTTTCAGCGATTTTAGTTCTATAAGGGTTAACAATCTCATATAAATAAAACTCTTAAAAAACTAAAAAATAATAATAATAATCCCAGGGGGAGCATGGCCCCCATTGGATTCGCCCTAGTTTATAATTATATTATGTTTTTATTTGAGATATTTATTAAATTATTTTTGATACAGGTATTGTTTTGTCCTAAATACTTTTATTTCATTAATTAAAATGTTCTAAAAAAAAACACGAATAGAAATTTGCATGTTTATTGTTTGTTGAAGTGCGGTTCCAGGCGTTAAGCTATATGACACCCACAGATATTGGAAAATGAGGTTTTATCTTTTTTATCTTCTTTAGAGCATTAATTTTAAATTATTTGTTGGAAATATATTCTGTTTAAATATCCTAGGACAAATTCTCCTGTGGCCCATATTTTAATGAAGATTTGATTATTATACAATGTTTAAAGTTCATTTTTCTTGTTGGAACTATGCTGTGAATAAAGCGAAGATATACCTACTCACGGATTTCTTTTTCTTTTTACGCTTCTGTAAATTAAATTTTCAACTTTGCTATTTGAAAAATTACTTGGTTAAAGGAAAGAATTTATTAGATTTATTTTATCAAAGACATGTAGGTAGCTTTTAGTAGCAGAATAAAAATATTACTTAAACGTTTTCGTGTAAGTCGAAGAGAAGAATTTTATCTATAATATTATACATGCAATATGCATCGTCTTTACATTTCTTTGGAATATAGAATCAGTAATGTATTCAATTTTTGCTGTTTCTTTTTCTTTACAACTTTACATACTCATCTTTTCTGACAAGACAAAGAAATAGAATAATGTTCTTTTCAAATTTCAATAACAATTCTTTCCACGTAGCAAACTATTGTTTCGTTACTATTAAACTGAATATAAAATAGATAGCATTAGGATATAGAAATAAACTATTCATAATTTCAAAAGTTTCAGTTTACCTGAAAGAGGAAAACTTACTCTATTGAGACCTCATTATTATTCACAAATATATATGGTTTCCTTACTAGTAAATTATAATGTAGATGACATTAGAATTTCAGAAGTTTCAGCTTACTTGAAGGAAGAAACCAAACTAAACTCTATTTCACTTAACTAAGTAGCCATTTGAAATGTATTATTGAATATATTCGCATTAGTTGTCAATTTTAATTACTTACCTAAACGTTAAATTGATAGTAATTATCAACAAAATTATTTTGTAATGGCTCAGTGGTATCCAGTCGGCCTGTAGATCATAAAAACCCTGGTTCGATTCCCACAGCCGACAAAATATTTTCACCAATTTAAAATTACCCCCGTGGTTCTCCCACTACTAACATCTTTGGTGGCCGTGATTTAACGGCACTTCACGCACATAAATAAATCACTTACCGGCAGAGTGCCACACCCAGTAATAGATAAATGGCGTTGTGATATATTTATTTATTTTTTAAATTTGGTTCGTCTCACAGTAATTAGTGATGAATCACCATCAGAAATATCTCTCGGCTTCATTCAAATGTGGAACAAAGTATATTATAATACACTATAACATCACTTTGGGGCTCGATGAGTCCCGACCCTGTACTGAAATTGGGATCAGTTCCTGTTGTACAGAGTAGCATGAATAAATAAGAATATATGTATATTTTTAAAAATTTTATTTATAAAACATTTTTTGTTTTAAATATATTTAATTATTTTTATTTAAATCCATGATATTTTATAAAATCACGATTTGACTCTGAATTATAATCTTGAAAATACAAATAAAGTATTTTTAATTAACGAAGTTTCAAATTTACCTGAAAAAGGAAAACTAACTATTGAATTTTCATTATATTCTTATTGAAGTAATCCGTAAAGTTAGTGCAGAAACTTTATGGGCTGTACCTCACTGAAAGATACATACAACTTTTGGTTAAGAGCAATGCAAACACCGAGTAATCTTGGTGGAAGGCACTCGGTATTTCTTGAGAAAATAAGATGCAGCCAACGTTTTAATTTCTGACAAGAGAAATGAGATTCATCACGTGTTCTGCTCGTACCTTTTGTTCAACACGCCAAGATGCAATTTAGACACTGAGATTAAGGCGTCTGCCTTTTAAATTTCAAAACTGATTTTAATTCTGACTGCTACACCCAGAAAAGTAGGAAGATGTTCAGAAAGTTTTAGTAATTCTTTGTTGTTGTTTTTTTTTTTTGTTTACATGCTTTGTTTCGAAAGATGTACTCGTATATGAGACAGTTATGGTACAAGCATACGAAACGAAATGAAATTTCGAGTGCTTTGTTTGAATGGTGATTCTTTTTTGTTCATATGATCATAGGTTTAGATAAAACGAATAAATATAAGAAAATATATAAAGATAACAATATTTTTACGCTATCGATTCATTTTTCTATACTTACCAGTCTTATTCTCCCCTATTCTGTAACTGAATCTGTTACTGATTGATAAGTTTATGACAACCCCCTATTTTTCATGATTAGTCTGTAGATTAACACCACTTCGACTTTATGTGGTTAAAATAATTGATTCTGTTCTTTCTATTATATTTTGATTCTAGTATGAAACTGCCACTATAAAAAATGTTATTTTAACCACACTTTTTACGAAACTGTCATTGAGCAATCGTTACATTCATTTTTATAATAAAAGCTACGTATACAAGCAAGAAAAATGTATGAAAATCACATGAAAATGCCAGGATAAATTATCCTGGTCACATAATACCAAAATTATAATAATCTCTACAGTAATCATGAAAAATAAAAGTTGTTATTAATTTATCGATCATTACAGATTATGATCCAGTTACAGAAAAGGGGGGCTTATTGTCACGTTCAAATGAATTTACCAAACAACTATTGTTGTCATGGAAATTATGCTTAATAAGTCTGTTGTCCTATACTTGATTGGCCGGTCTTATAATCGACAAATTAATTTACTTCTAAAGTAAATAAAATGTAATCATTCAAAATTACACTCGAACTTTTGCAATGTTATAAATTCCATAAAATAAATAAAATAGATTAGAATTCGTTCATTTAAATATATTTACTATGTTAGTAAATATATTCTGTTCGTTATAAAATCGGGCATAATTCGAGCAATATTCTTGTCTGTCTGTCAATGTGTGTCAACAATTTCAGAAACGGCTCTAACGATTTTGATGTAAATTGACATTTTAATATATTTGACCTCAGAAAACGATTTAGCTAAATCTCATTCACCAGAAAATTCATTCTATACGTCACTTTGAAAGAAAATTGGAGAGAATTTTCATGAAAATTTATTCAATCAATTTAATTTATTTAAAATATTGATATATGAGTTCTCGAGGGCAATATAATTTGACTCAAAAACTCAACTGAGAGTAATTCGATACATCAACTGTGTTCGAGATATGAGTGATAATTCGAATGAAAATTGGGATGAAAAATAGTTTCTTTTATTTATTTCTTTGCATTTTATTTTTTATGTAAAACGTCACTCGTTATTACCCGATCTTCCAGATATTGAATAATAAAAACTAGTGTATCGTATTATCCGTTATCAAATTTGACATATTTACTAGAGATTATTACAAAGCTATAATTTAGTTGACATATTTTCCGTTGGTTCTGCCATTGTTTAAAATGAATTTAATTTAAGAGATGAAATAATTCCGTAAAGTTTTCCAATCACTAGGAAAAACTGAAACAAGGCTGGAAAAATCTGAATGGATAACCGTTATAAATCAGAGAGGATTGTACATCGGTTAATAAAGATTTACGATAATAGTAGGTATATAAGCGACACGGTTTAAAACAATGATTTACAGGAATTGTTTTGAAGAATCCTCGGTTACTTCATCCAATACAAACTGCAAAAAATAACAAACGTATCTAGCAAAGCATTGGAAAAATCCTGGCAGTTAGAATCGCATGCAACATGAATTTCAATAAGACTTTTATTGAGCAACTCTATTGAATTTTCATTTAAAATAGAAAGAACTAACTCAAATATTTTAAAAATTAAAGCTGTCTTTCGGTTTCATTTTAAATTAAAATTTATTCCGCCATTCTACCGGTTCCTGTCCTACTTAACCTCTTCTCAGAACTTGAAGAATTTATAATTTTACATCAAAATGTTTGAATTAATGAAATGTAGCCAGTCAGAATACGTATAAAGCAATAATAATTAAAAGCTCGCATTGAGACCCATATTTTATATCAAAAGTGATTTGTTTCACATACGAGTAATAACATGTGAGGTGGACACTTGAAAAAGTGAAGTCAAGCTTATCGGTTTAATTACCTAAAAGAGAAAATGTTAAGTGAAGAGAAAAGAATATTAATGAAACAATCATTATGGGCTAGTTTTTCAATTACCAATTAATGTTAATCATGATTAAATAATAATGGATACTATGGTTACCATTATTATTTAATCATGATTAACCCGAAAGGAGTAGGTTGTTTTCATTTTTTGTAGTACTCTTGAGTTCATAGGAAACAAAACTTTTGCAGTAAAAATGAGGTACTCATAGATTTTAAACGGGTTACTTAATTGAATCAATTATTATCATTAATTGATTAACTATTGTAATTAAAGTTTGTTTGCACTGTCCTTTAATGGTTTATTGATATTAGCTTAGCAACACTATGGTGAGTACAGTAGCAATTGTCTTGTTTGTTTGCAGGGTGTTCCGACTGCGTTTGCGGCAAGACCCGAAAGTGTTTGCTGAAGATGTTTCGTTCGAGACGACAGGAGGCCTAGTCGACTTTGATCCCTCGGTTGTTTATTCCGGCACGCTGGAAGGTAGGATTACATATATCATTTTTCCCATAATATTTATTTAAACAGATTTATGGAAATAATATCTTTTAAATTCTATACATTTACAATTTTACATGAATATTTTAATTACTTTTTATTTTGAAAACAAATCTATTTACATTTAAATTATTTGATTAATTTTACCAAACAAAAATGTTTCAATGCTGTAGTATTTTAAAATAATCAAGTATATATCTAGAGAAGTTGCAATTTCAAATAAAATCGCTTGTATTTATTTTTGTTAGTAATCGTTTGCAAATGAATAAATATTGCAGTACAACAAAAATTAATTAATTTTAAATGAAGTTTCAATAGTATATTATATTTAAATGAGTGTTTCAGTGTCGAATATATTAAATTAGTTCTAGTGTTTAATTAATTCAAGTAAATTAAGTGCAACAATTTAAAGTCGTGAGCGTAATTTTCAAAACGCTTTCGAAGTGTAAGGCAATTTGAATGAATTTACCTGTGTTTTAGTTAGAAATTTAGTGGACACATTAGTGTGTAAATTGATGCGCATAAATTCATAAGTTGTCTAGTTCTGCTTTTTAGGGAAATTGCGCAAAAAGTTATTGTTGTTTCGTGCATTAATTTTCACTTAACATATATTAGTTCTCGTAGAAGTTACTGTTTTCATGCATTTTTATTACTATTATACTTTGTCATACAACATAGCAATTAACCTACGTTTTACTAATTATTTTGGCGCAGTATTTTACATTTGTAAAAGCATTCGCGTTTCTCAAATGATGCAATGAATTTATATAATTAAGTTTTAATTTGTTCGAAATATGAGTGTGATGTATTCCAAATTTGAAACAAAAAAATGCAGAAGAACATAAATCAGTTCTTTTCTTATCAATGTATTACTTCGATATAATGTTTCAGTTTTATATTCATGTTTCATAATATCAAATTAACTACTGTCAATATAAACTGCATTCCATTTGTCATATGATTCACTTAAATAAATTCAAATAAATTAAACACATGACTAACTGAACTGAACTAAGGAAAGTTATGCATTCGTTGTGGATTACTTCAAGCTGGGGATTAAAGTGAGGGAAGTAATATATTCAAATAAATAACTGATCTGATTCAGGAAAGTTGAAGTAATAATAAAGTAACGTAAAAGGTATCGCAACTTGTGTAGCATGGTATCGGTAAGATACAAAATAGAGCATGTACTAGAACTAGTAATAATTTATAATAGAGTAAAGGAAACAGGAAGATAAAAGATTCAAAGTAAAGTATAATCCACTTTTATCTTTCTATTTACAGTTACTTAAAATATGCTACCTCTGGTCAATCAGAAATTTAGAAATTTTGAAAATTTTACTATTTTTACCAAAATATTCTTTTACCATTATGTTCAAAACTTGAAGAGAGATTCCTCGTCTAAAAATACGTATGTATGTAAAATTTCAGAATTTTTGCTCGAGGAATAAAATTCTTAGAGCAAAAAACTAAAAATGGCCAAAATTCGTCAATATCTTAAGGTAAACTCCTACAAAAATATTAAAAAATCTGCGATTTTAGTTTTTTCGTAATAAAAAAATTATCCTTGCGAATTTTTGCCTGAAATTTTGCATACCTATGTATTTTTACGAGAGGAATTCACTGGTGTTCATAGATTTTCATTATATTTTCAATTTTTTGAAATATTAAGAAATTAATATTTTGGAATATTTTTCAAAATTTTCAAAAATTCGGTATAAGTTAATTAAAGCGCGAGAAATATTTGCGTTGAAACCGCATTTCAATATCTCTTTTAGTTTTCGAGAAATATGCTTTGAAAATTAAAATTTTTTAAAAGCCAATAATCGCTGTTACTCGTAATCTAAAAAAGATATGAAGATCGCTCAACGGCATTCAATTTCTCGTTTTCTGAATTATATAGAACCATATTTTAAAAATTTTCTATTTTTAAATTGGTTCAACTAAAAATTGGCATTTTCATTAATCGAAATTTTTGTGATCATGACTCCGGCGATTAAAGAAATATATATTGAGAATCAAAATATGGATATCTAGTTTCATATTATTTTAAAATAACCATAAACAGAAATAAAAGTGCACGCCTGTCTTGTATCTTACAAATTTTATTCAGTTTGTCTAACGTTCCTCAACATTGCAAATTTATTCTCAGTCTGGCAATAATGACATGAAATAGATCCTTACACGTTTGTGTTTTCAATTCCCAAAGCAGCGCTGCAGAAATGTAATAAATTTCACTTTCAAAGAATGCTTAACTCGTCGGTCAGGTGTCTGCAAGTTCTCAAATTTGTTTAACACCATTCAGAAGATTTTCATACATTCCCAGACAAAAATTTGTATAGCACGAATGCGTCTGGCGTAGATGGCCTGTCAGGCTTTTGAATAATTCAAACCATCCATCACAAGTGATTATGATTCATTGACAAAATTTCCGTTTTTCGTGAAGGAATCGACGAATTCACGAGGTTTTCTCCGCGAGTGAATAAATGGTTAGGATTTTCTACTCCGATTGTCTTGAAAATCGGAAATGCATAAGACAAACTGCTGAATAAATTTACAACTTTTTAGCTTTTTTTCCTTTGCTTACATTAAACTTTTCATGTTTCACAATGAAGTCATCGCGTGGTTGTTACTTTTGTTTCTTTTACTTGCGCGTTACGCCAGCAAATTTGTTGCATTGCCTTCGAATCTATTAGTTTTAGTTTAGTTGTCGTTCTGATCGATTTAGCATCCATACCTGCGGAATGATTTCACGATTTCACGATTTCACCCACTCTTTTTTGTTTCCTTTTGTTGAGTTCAAATAAAAGCATATTTTTCTCTTTCATTGGAATTTCTTTGAGTTACAGTTTCATTTGTATTTTTCGACAAAAAATTTCAATCACTGTGATGTTTGAACATGATGAACGTATGTCGAATGAAAACGGGCGAAATAATTGTGACTGACTTTTATGTCAAATATGTTTCTCTACAATAATTTCGGAACGAATGACAACTAAAAAATAAAATTCGTCATATGCTTTTTAATCAACTATTATTATACGGAGGTAGATAAGAGTATACGAGATGGAATCACGTCCGGAATAAATTAGTGTATGAAGAATATGAGACTGAGAAGAATTGAAGAATGTTGAACTTACGTGAAACAAAAGGCTAGTGAAGTTGTGTCATAAGTTTTATTTTGATATTAGGAATTTAGGCTTTAGGGCGAATATTTTAGACTTTATGAAAATGGATCTTTGGACGAAGTTTTGTCAAAATTCAAATTAATGTAACCTAATTTACACTGAGTGTTAAAAAATAATAAAAATTTTGAGGATATATACATGTTGATGTGCTGATTCACAATAAAAATAAATTTGCAAAATTAAAGATGGTTTACCGTAAGTGGACGTTTTTAGAACCAGTAGTTTGATAATTGTTTCTAATATATTAATAATTATGGGGTAATAGCACAGTGGTATCGTGTCGGCCTGTGGATCCTACGAACCCTGGTTCGATCCGCAGAGCCTACAAACATTTTCACCAATTTAAAAAAATTACCCCTGTGGCTCCTCCACCACTAACATCTTTGGGGGCCGTGATTTGACGACTGGTAACCGCACTTCACTCTTATAAATATATAATTTTACTGAGATCTGCTTCGGCGGAGTACCACACCCAGTAATGGGTAAAAGCGTGATGATATAATTATTTATGGGGTGGCTAGCTCAGTGGTATGAAGTTGGCCTGTGGATCCTGAGAACCCTGGTTCGATTCCCACAGGCGACAAACAATTTTCATAATTTCAAAAACTACCCCTGTGGCTCCTCCACCACTAACATCTTTGGGGGCCGTTATTTGACTACTGGTAACCGCACTTCACGCGCAAAATATATAATATGTTGTCTCACAATAATAATATAAACTACATAATCTAATAATTGTATTGTATTTCGAATTCGAAATTAATAATCAATTTCTTAAAATAAAATAAAATAAATATATCATCACGCCTTCTACCCATTACTGGGTGTGGCACTCTGCCGAAGCAGATCTCGGTAAGTGATATATTTTGCGCGTGAAGTGCGGTTACCAGTCGTCAAATCACGGCCTCCAAAGATGTTAGTGGTGGAGGAGCTACAGAGGTAGCTTTTGAAATAATGAAAATTGTTTGTCGCCTGTGGGAATCGAACCAGGGTTCTCAGGATCCACAGGCCGACTTCATACCACTGAGGTAGCCACCCCATCAATTTCTTGTGTCGTCGGAATTGCTCAATATACTCTCAGCTTTGTGTTGTACTTATTTCTCCATAAGTTCATCTTTCTTGGCCACTTGTCACTTATGCGTCTCAGTGACGTTGTTTATCTCCTCTTTTAATTTTTAATATATTTTTTCTTCCGTCTACAATCAAGTATAAGAAAAACTGAATTTGTTCCTATAGACCATATTGCTGGCTGAAACTCTTTGAAGGTTCGTTTTAGTCTAGTTAGTGGGTTAAGCGTACAGTTATTATTAAAAAAAAACTTTAGCAGCGACACTTTATAACTCGTAACAAAAATTTATAGTCTCAGTCACAGTCCCTCAGTTCGTGAAGGAAACGTGAATCCGGTGTGAATCTAAAAAAAGTGAGTGTAGCAGTTACATTAAACAAGATAATTATAACAAATGACTCCGGGCACTAAAAGCCGAAATCTGTTCCCGGTACATAAACTTTGCATCTACAAGAACAAGTAATGTAAATTTCGCATTACGACTATTTTTATTTAAGACTGTAGCTAGCGTTGCGGTCCATTCCCTCGGGTGACCAAACTGACCGTCAAGCGCAAAGCCGCCATGAATATTCGACCGGAGGCGGCGGTGGCGGCGGTGGCGGCGACGGCGTGAAAAGAGCTGTAACGGATGAGCCACGTGGGATAACGAACTAGAGGCACTTGATAACTAGAGTTTAGTCACCTTCCTGTTTTACTCCAAAATGCGTAATTGTCTTCCTGGGAAATATTAAAATTATGCACCTCAATTCGCATAAGAGTTTTAGCTAATCCTGAATTTTAGATTAGTCGAATTAAGCTAACCCATATTCTCAAAAAAGTTTAAATAAACTATACTATAATCACGTTACCATTTGTATAAGAAATAATTTAGTGACACATGGCCAGTTCGTAATTGTTAGAAATAATTTTTGAAAAAGCTATGAGCGTTCGCCGGAATTTGAACCCAGAACCTTTCATTCGCATGATGACTGCTCTAACCAGTTGAGCTACAAACACTCGGCGAATACTCATGCTTTTGTTTGTAGCTCAATTGGTTAGAGCAGTCATCATGCGAATGAAAGGTTCTGGGTTCAAATCCCGGCGAACGCTCATAGCCTTTTCAAAAATTATTTCTAACGTTACCATTTGGTCTTCGGAAAATGATTTGGATTAACTTTTTTAGTTCGAACTAAAGTAAGATTAACTAAATTTAAATTCAAGATTAGCAAAAACTTTTTTTTAGAATCTGGCTGTAAATTACTGAATAAAATAGTAATAATAATAATAAAAACAAATTCAATAGCATGGCAACCGTAGCTCAGTTGGTTAAGAGCATATGACCGGAGTTTATTCTAGGTTCAAATCATTTTATCCTTTTAAATATTATCTATCTACACTTATAAAAATATAAAACAAGTATCTCATTTTGTTCTATGTAAATATTTCTTCATTTTGATGTTTTAGTCAACCAATCAAAATCAGGATAAAATACGTCGTATAAAGCTATGCCGTAATCTTTCACCAAACGGATTATAGTTCATTCGACGTGGATTGCACAGGATGTATTTGATTTACATTATGATAGGCTGATGAAACATCAAAATAAATATACTTATGTTTACATATCACACAGACCTTATGGCAGTGACAACGCTTTACTAATTTCATCGTTTCACATTTTTATAAATGGTGGTAAATAGTATTTAAACGTTTGATAACAGAAATATTCTCAGCGCTGCTAGTGCTAGAGGTGTGTAGTTCGTGAACGAACTAGTTCATATGAACTATTCCTTATAGTGAACGGCACGAACTAGTTCGTGAGTTTATTAAAGACTAGTGCACTGCGAACTATTCGGATATTATTCGCCACCACGGCGGCACGGCCGATGAGGTCGAACGAAAGTAGTGAGCGGAGAACAAGTGAACGAGTGAACGAGTGAACGAGACTCATACTTCATTCGTTCTTGGTCGTTGCTATGATCACCACTCTGCTTCTGCTGTCTGCTGTCAAATTATACTAGAACCAGATCCTAAAAGTTCACTTGTTCTCGCTCGTGAATCACAATACAATACGATTTCCGTTCATCATAGTCTTAAAAATTTCGTGAACGAAAGTGAACTAATGAACTAGTTCAGTGAACTAATCTTTTTGGTGAACGAGAACGAATGAACTAGTTCACTCAAATGAACTAGAATTCCCATCTCTAGCTAGTCCTACTGTTACAAGTTTTTCATAGTATATAAACAAGTCTCTGTTATGACGTTTTGATTAGCCAATCACAATCAAGATCAAATACCTTCTGTACAACCCACGTTTTTGCCAAACGGTCTATAGTTAACCTTTAATCGGTGTTCACACTAGCCGTTTAATTTTTTTGAAAGGAGTCTGCATGCACATTGACATCCAACTAAATCGAACAAAAAATTACGTGTATAGCTCTAGCTTATTATCAAGCGCGTTTTAATGAAAAACTGTCTCTACCAAAAGAGAATGAATAATGCTTGACCGGACTCTGACAATAAAGTCACTCGACTGCGCCTTTGCCTTCCAGAGAGGAAACTAACAATCTAACAACGTCCCTCGATTTAATTATATCCCATTTTATATTTATGAATAATTTTGTAAAAGGCGCTAGGTGGTATAAAAACACAGGTCTCGTATCTTGTTTTTTAATTAACACGAGATAGATGATACGTAGCTTATAATTATGGAATTAAACGACGAATTCTTCCGGTCCAATTAATTTTAATTACTGGACAAGCGAGTATAATTTATTATTATTTTTTGGTACGTGTATGACTGAAATGAACGATAAATGAATCAGTGAAATGTTACGCTACCCCTAATTGGACCCGCCTGGAAATCTCTGCAGTCGGATTTTATTGCGTTACAAATGATTCATAACCAGGGAATATCAAATTCTACACTGTAAATAAACAACAAACTCATTCCTGCATCCTTCCACAAAGGGTCCCAAACACGAAGATAAATTAACAAATATTAATTAAGAGTTTCTTACTCACTTTCAAAGCTATCCCTACGATATGTACAATTTAAATTATATAAAAATAATATGGGGTAGCTAGTTCAGTGGTATGAAGTCGGCCTGTGGATTCTAAGAACCCTGGTTCGATTCCCACAGGCGACAAACAATTTTCATAATTTCAAAAGCTACCTCTGTGGCTCCTCCACCACTAACATCTTTGGGGTGCCGTGATTTGACGACTGGTAACCGCACTTCACGCGCAAAAATATATCACTTACCGAGATCTGCTTCAGCAGAGTGCCACACCCAGTACTGGGTAGAAGGCGTGATGATATATTTATTTATTTATTTTATATTTATATAAAAATAATAATTTAGGAACCTTTACATTTTTTAGTTCTTTGGTTTCTATGCTGTTCAAATGAAAAATGATTGTGTAGAACTGAATAGTGCACTCATTTTGCAGTACATTGTCACTAGAGTACTCTGATTTTTGGGTTAAAAATCTTAGTCGTTATGAAATGTTAACTGCTTCAAACGAAGATGAATTATTAATCCGTCGTAAACTTTGAAAAAGTTTGAAGCTAAAATTGAAGTAACGTACGTTTATAAATTATCATGCAAATAATAATATATTGTAGCACAATTGTTGCAATGGCCGTTCCCATACTTATATTACATATGAATTTTTTTTTCGGTCGTGAATTTTTATTTCTTAAATTCGATATTTGATACCTGTCATTTACTGTTAGGTTTCATATTAATTTAAAAAAAAAGATTGTTCAAGAATGGTTGTCTCGGAAATCATCAGAAAAACACAATTTATTACAATTATGACTTGTAATTTCGTGTATATGGTTTTCGATTCCCACAGGCGACAAACAATTTTCATAATTTCAAAAGTTAACCCTGTGACTCCTCCACCACTAACATCTTTGGGGGCCGTGACTTGGCGACTAGTAACCGCACATCACGCGCAAAATATATCACTTACCGAGATCTGCTTCGGTAGAGTGCCACACCCAGTAATGGGTAGAAGGCGTGATGATATATTTATATTTTATTTTATAATTTCGTGTATCTTTGCTAAATAATTTATAAATAAAATAAATAAATAAATATATCATCACGCCTTCTACCCATTACTGGGCGTGGCACTCTGCCGACGCAGATCTCGGTAAGTGATATATTTTGCGCGTGAAGTGCGGAAACCAGTCGTCAAATCACGGCCCTCAAAGATGTTAGTGGTGGAGGAGCCACAGGGGTAGCTTTTGAAATTATGAAAATTGTTTGTCACCTTTGGGAATCAAACCAGGGTTCTCAGGATCCACAGGCCGATTTCATACCACTGAGCTAGGCACCCCATCTAAATAATTTATATTGTCCTTATTATTTTTTATGAGGTAGATGGCTCAATGGTATCGAGTAGGACTGTGGATTTGAAAACCCCGATTTCCACAGCCGACAATTTTCACCACATTAAAATTACCTCTATGGCTCCATCTTCACTAACATTGTTGGGGGCCATAACTTGACGGTTGGTACTGCACTTCACGTGCACTAATATATTACCCAGTAATGCGTATGATATTATTTTTAAGAAACAAGTACACAAACAATGTTATTAAATATAAAAGTCTTCTTTATGAATCTATCTGATATAGTTCAAAAGCAGAAACATTTCATAAATTTATAGTTGTAGGTCAATAAATAAATAAAACAATATTTTGTTTCCTGTAAAATTTGGAGTGTAAAAATAGAACAACAGGAACTGTTTGTATTGTTTCTGTTCTAGCGAAAATGCTTTGATTCGTATTTTAAAGAAATAGATAACTTTTGAAATGATTTATAGGCGAAAAACTTCTAATTCCTTTTGACAAAACGAGCAACAAAATTCCAAGATGCGTTCAAATATGATTAAGAGATATCCTCACATTCGGTTTCAGTCATGAAATCAGCTATCGTTTCTCGCAGCAGCGGTCGTGTCCACTCGACCAATCAGCAACGATCTTCACGGTTCGTTTGGCTATATTTCTCATTTATATACTTACATCTCACTCGCCTTCTATTTCACTCTGTTCCATCGGGCAACTTTACAAAGTTACAGTTTACAGTTTTACTGCAACCTGCGCTGTTTTTAATTAGGATTTTGATTAATTTACTACGTTAGAGGTTTATTACTAAATGATAAAAATATCTTCCACAAACTCTGTAGCTTATAATTGGCAGAGAATTAACTTAATAAATTAATGGTATTAGTTGAATTTTAATCTGGGGATTAACCGGAAAAATGATACAAAATATAATTAATTAAATTCATCAATTATGGGATTATAGTGAGAAAATTTTCAATAATTTGTTATTATGTAATAACATAGCTTATTTTATTTAATTTTTATTGGTGGAAACAATATTTGTATTATGGTACGCTACATCCCACCAAATATGATAGCACGAATCGTTTAATCATTTATTGAACATTTATTTATTAGATTCATCCTGCAATTAATATTCATTAATCATTTTAATTCTGTCCAAATTCAACGCTTTGAGGTTTTTTGCAAATAAAATGTAGGTAAACAATGTATTTTCGAAGTTTTAGGGAATTAATGGGGTAATAGTTTAATGGTATCAAGTCGACCTGTGGATCCTAAGAACGCTGGTTCGATCCCCACAGCCGACGAAACATTTTCACCAATTTAAAATTACTCCTATAGCTCCCCCACCGCTAACATCTTTGGGGGCCGTGATTTGACGGCTGGTAACCGCATTTCACGCGCATAAATATATCACTTACCGATATCTGCTTCGGCAGAGTGCCACACCCAGTAATGGGTAGAAGGCGTGATGATATATTTATATTGATTTTAAAACAATTATGGGATGGCTAGCTCAGTGGTATGAAGTCGGCCTGCGGATCCTGAGAAACCTGGTTCGATTCCCACAAGCGACAAACAATTTTCATAATTTAAAAAGCTACCCCTGTGGCTCCTCCACCACTAATATCTTTGGAGGCCGTGATTTGACGACTGGTAACCGCACTTCACGCGCATAAATATATCACTTACCGATATCTGCTTCGGCAGAGTGCCACACCCAGTAATGGGTAGAAGGCGTGATGATATATTTATTTATTTATTTTAGAACAGTTTTATTTAAATTAAAATGAAGATTCTATTGCATATTCTAATCTATATTTGCTGTGTTTTATTGTAGAATGTAAAAAAATAATTGAAGTAGATTGTTATTTTCCGGTGATCCTGGGCTTTGTGTTGAGTAAAAAGAAACAAAGATTTGCGATATTCATCCGAGGAAGTCCAATTATTTTGTTAACAACCGTGACAAGAGCGTCCTAGTTCATCGGCATGTCGCTAGATGTCTCTGCTCCATTTTCATTTCCCAATTTGCAAATAACTCGCTTGGAGCGTGTTAACATATCCCTCCCCAGACGGCTTCTTGTTATTTTTTTATGTAAAATTGTATAAAGTAACCAGCCTCATATGGTTAAAGTGTTCTCATCAAAATTTAACGAGTTCAGCGCGTCTGAAAGCGCATCTGTCTGTTGTTTCGCTCCTCACTTTTTAATAGGTTAATATATTTTTTGCAGCACCATCTACGGAAACTTCGATAACTATGTTGGATGTTGTGCATTTTCATTAGCGGTTTCAAGGGGATTGCACTGAAGTTCGAATTGCTTCTGAAATTGCCATATATAAAATGCAAATATTGAAAGAAATGTATCATCACGTCTTTTACTCATTCCTGGGTGTGGCATTCTGCTGTAGCAGATCTCGGTTTATGTTAAATTTATGCACGTGAAGTGCGGTAGAAGGTAATAGGAGAGCCACAGTGGATATTTTAATGTGATGAAAATTGTTTGTCGGCTATGGGAATCAACCCGGATTCTTAAATCCACAGTTCAACTCGATACTACTGAACCACCTACTCCATGTATAATTTAATTAAATGAAATGGTGGTTTCCAACAAAATAACAAATTATAAAATAAGTCAGATATAAGCTATATTTTTATTGAGATCTCGAAAACAATAAGAGAAAGAAATTCATAAATTTTAAATTAAATTCTTCATGATTTCTTGACGTTATCTTCAGAAAGATGTGGCGGAGAAAATATTTTGATATTAATATTTAAAGAACCGCTGGGAAGTGACATCATAAATGACAGCAAAAACTTTTGATTCTGGTGCTATGTACATTTAATATTTATTATTTCCCGTTTGTGTGGCGGTCAATTTAAAAATGACAATTCTTTGGACATAAATAAAATAAATAAATATATCATCACGCTTTTTACCCATTACTGGTTGTGGCACTCTGCTGAAGCAGATCTAGATATTTATGCGCGTGAAGTGCGGTTACCAGCCATCAAATCACGCCCCCCAAAGATGTGGTGGGGGAGCCATACGGGTAATTTTAAATTGGTGAAAATGTTTTGTCGGCTGTGGGAATCGAATCAGGGTTTTTAGGATCCACAGGCCGACTTGATACCACTGAGCCATTACCCCATATTTCTTTGGACATGATATAATACAATTATATTCAAAGAAAAATAAATGTTTTTTGTACTAAAATGTATAGAATTAAATTAGTTTAAGTACTGACAATAAATTTTATGATGCTAATCTAGTGCTCGCCATCTGGCGGATCAATTTGGAACCTGTTTGCCAGGTATAGCTTTCGAAGTTGTTCATTATGTTTGCCAAACGATGCGAATATTTTCTTTTTATTTCATTAAAATACATAAGTGACTTAAATTTATTAATATGTATTCTTCTTTACAATGAATAATATATATTTTTGTGTTTCTTAGTGTAATTCGTGAGCTAAAAAGAAGTCAGAAATTAGTTCTTAACAGGCAGATTCATAAAGCGGCTTAGCGCTAACACCATTTTTTATTTCGTTTTTAACTCTCTTTTCAATGTATGAAACAAGTTTATTTTAACTTGAGTTAAAAAGAGAGTTAATTAGCATCAAATTTAGTTTATTTCTTTAATCTGTTTTAATTTGAAACAGAATTATAGATAATATTAAAAACGGTGTTAGCGCTAATCCGTTTTGTGAATCTGCCTGTATGAGTTTATCTTCTGTTTCATTTATTCCAAATTGTTTAAGAAATTACACTTTTAATTTACCAGGTTTGAGGGTAAATGAAAAGTGTAATTCCTTAATCATTTGGGAATAAATGAAACAGAAGGTAAACATTTAGTATGAATAATACAAAGACAAATTATCAATTGTGATGTGGAACTGAGTCTTAATAAAATAAGAAAATAATAGGAAAAAATTTCCAACATTTGTCAAAGTTCCACAAAATTACAGCACATTTGAATCAACTTATTAGGTCATCATCAAAAGCTGATCAGTTCAGCTTTAACCATAGACGCGTTTCGCTCTTTGGGAGCTCATCAGTATGGTGCGACCAACTATCCAGCTAGACCAACTAGAGGCTAATGAACTGTGGTACTATGTAGGCTGAACTGACAGATGTTAAGAATACTAATGAAGGTATCATGACATGCGAGCTACGGAGAACTATGCAGTGTCATCTACCGACAAAAATCGCAAACTGCTGAGTAGCAATAAATAAATAATACAAAGACAAATTGTCAATTGCGATGTGGAACTGAATCTTAATAAAATATGAAAATAATAGGAAAAAATTTCCAACATTTATCAAAGTTCCACAAAATTACAGTACATTTGAATCACCTTATTAGGTCATCATCAAAGGCTGATCAGTTCAGCTTTAACCATAGACGCGTTTCGCTCTTTAGGAGCTCATCAGTATGGTGCGACCAAATATCTAGCAAGACCAACTAGGGTCTAGTGAACTGTGGTACTATGTAGGCTGAACTGACAGATGTTAAGAATACTAATGAAGGTATCATGACATGAGAGTTACGGAGAACTATGCAATGCCATCTACCGACAAAAATCGCAAACTGCTAAATAGCAATAAATAAATAATACAAAGACAAATTGTCAATTGCGATGTGGAACTGAGTCTTAATAAAATATGAAAATAATAGGAAAAAATTTCCAACATTTATCAAAGTTCCACAAAATTACAATGCATTTGAATCACCTTATTAGGTCATCATCAAAGGCTGATCAGTTCAGCTTTAACCATAGCCGCGTTTCGCTCTTTGGGAGCTCATTAGTATGGTGCAACCAACTATCTAGCTAGACCAACTAGGGGCTAGTGAACTGTGGTACTATGTAGGCTGAACTGACAGATGTCAGCTAAAAAGCGAAACGCGTCTATGGTTAAAGCTGAACTGACCAGCTGTTTGATGATGACCTAATAAGTTGATTCAAATGTGCTGTAATTTTGTGGAACTTTGACAAGTATTGGAATTTTTTTTTCTATTATTTTCTTTTTTTAATTTAGTATGAAACTTAAAATATGTAATTAGTACTAGTTGTATTGTTTAGTTCATATTTATTAAAAATGGAATGGCTAGCTCAGTGGTATGAAGTCGGCCTGTGGATCCTGAGGTCCCTGGTTCGATTCCCACGAGCGACAAATTTTCATAATTTGAAAAAGCTATCCCTGTGGCTCCTCCACCACTAACATGTTTGGGGGCCGTGATTTGACGACTGGTAACCGCACTTCACGCGCAAAATATATCACTTACCGAGATCTGCTGTATTTATTAAATCAATTTGATGTTAGTTTTGTTTACACAGCTGTATGAAACACAATTCTTTATCTAAATGATCGAAATAAATAGCTCAAACATATGGTATGCTATAATCTTTTCTAAAAAATAATGCTTAAATTAAATGACACTAGAAAAATGTAAAAAATGTTGAAATGTTGACAAATCGCTATGCTTTCACAATATAAATAACAACATACAATGCCGGGTAGAAAGGTTCGAATATTTTCCGCTTGAGCGCTGGCATCAATCTTGGCATCGCCAATTGAAATGCAAATCATTCGAACGATATTGTATTTTTGTTTATAAGTTGAGAATCGGCGAGATATTTTATTTCTTGTGTGACAAAAGTTTCTCTGGAAAAACTAGGTGAAAATACTGATGTCAAAAAACTTTTCAGGTTTAAATTCATGCATGGAAGTTTGCTAATAGGATTAACTTATAAGAAACTTTAATTATTAATAAAAAGTTTTTGCTCTAAATAGCTTCGGAAATTTTAAAGTTCACCTATTAAAAGTTTATTAAAAACTTTTACGTCATCATAAAAAAATAGTTATCATGATTTTGAAAAATATTCTTTATAAAGTATTTAAATTTTTATTGGTATAACAAAAAAAAATGGCAAGATTTATAACGCGTATTTTTGTTATTTAGCCTATTTTGTGCGTGGGTTGAATACCTTCTTCTTCTTGAATTGCATTAAAAAGTTTCAAGTCCCGTAATGTATAAAGAATGGAAGCTTTTGTACCTTGCGTCTACATCATTTATAAACACGTTTTATTCCGATTGTCGAAACGAGAAGTGAAGAAGATAATCATTTAAAATTTGTGTAACTTGGTTAAATATTAAGAACAATTGCTTTTCTAAACGAATCGCCAGGAAGTTTCATCTTTTCCACTTTACTGTTTTATTTGTTTTAATTACTATTTAATGAAACATTTATTTTCTTGTATAAACGAACCATTCAAAAATGTACTGTAGCTATTTTGATAACGAAGAAAAGTTTATGTTGATTTTTTATACAGTTTGCCTATTGTGATCATTTAAATTAATTATTCATTCAATTGTTTCCATAATTCATCCATTGATTTTTGTGATTTCGGACGTTTCAATATATTCCCTGAAGATTATTTGAAAATTCATAAATTATAACAAGATAAAAAGCACAACACTAGTTGTTAGGTACCTGTCGTAATGTATCAAGAATTATATTTTGATTAAATTTAAACTTACATACATACATACATACATATCTTCACGCTATATCCCATCAAATGGGGTAGCACGAACCCTAAAATCATTCATAAAACATTCACTCATAACATTCATCAAATAATCAGCCCCCGTCAAACATTATCATCCAAACACACCACCCTCACTTCAACCACATTCATAGATCCCTCCATATAAACTCATTTATTTATCACACTCGAAATCATTCTTACATAACAAACCCTCAATCACATCCATCCAATTACTCCTATTCACTTATCAGTCATCTTCTTTCTTCAATGTACATAACACATGCATAAAACATCTCAAATTACCTTACTTTAATTATAAATAAATAAATATATTATCACGCCTTCTACTCATTACTGGGTGTGGCACTCTGCTGAAGCAGATCTCGGTATTTGATATATTTTGCGCGTGAAGTGCAGTTACCAGTCGTCAAATCACGGCCCCCAAAGATGTTAGTGGTGGAGGAGCCACAGGGGTACTTTTTAAAATGGTGAAAATTGTTTGTCGCCTGTGGGAATCAAACCAGGGTTCTCAGGATCCACAGGTCGACTTGATACTACTGAGCTAGCTACCCCTATTAATTACTTAATTATCAAGTAAGACATTTCATTAAAAAATATTGTTTTTTCAAAAGATTCTTATATATTTGATATCGTACATTCGCCGATATCAAAGATTTCACAATTATTGTAAAGAAAAAGTTTCAAATAAAATCTAAGAATAATGAAATATTGAATTCTTGAAACGTAATCTTACATGTTGAAAATAGTATTTTATAATAGTTGAAAGGCCAAGCAAACGAAATTAAATTATTGTAATAAATATACAACATGTGGAATATGTGTATACTAGCAAACAATGAACAGTTTGAAAAACAGTGTTGAGATGTTACAGTTAGTTACGTTCTACTCTGCATATGTCTCTTATTTACCTCGCGAAAATACTTGTGGTCAATGAGAACGCTTCAGACCTTTTGATGTCACTACATTTTTAATCGCTTATATATCTGATGTAAAACATTATTTTTAACTGATGTTTTTCGCTAATAACCATTGTTCAATATATGTTTTATGTTTTTATCCTTTATTCTTCTTATTTCGATTATGGTATCGGAGAGTCCATTACAATACAGAGTCCGAACTCACCGAGCCACTGTGTGGCAATATAATTTTAGCTTGAGTGAGATACGAATTCTGTAACGTTGCCCACATCACCGTACTGTCGGACAACCATAATAGTTATTTGTGTATCAAGAGCGTAAAGTGAATCTTTATTGCTCGTGCTCGGTAATTATAGCGCTCGCATCGCTCGCGCAGCAATACAGCGAGAGCACTAAATATACTTTACGCTTGAGGCAGACACATACATTTTTCTACGACTTTCCTTAATAAAAAATTTTAAAAAATAATATGGGGTTAGTTCAATTTACGTTCCACCAAATTCTGTATTCTATGTAACCATGACGATATCAGTATCCAAATAAATAATTTCAAAATTCTGTTATCAACAATCATTGTTTGTGATAAATTTTCACACAAATAAAAAATGTGCTCTTAAATCTTAGAAAATAGTGATTGACGTACTAACTGAAAATTCTAATGAGAATATCACAGAATCTAATTTATCCTCAAATTTATCAAATACCATTTCAAGTTTCGGAATAAATATACAAAACTGTCAAAACTGCACTTAGTTTAACATCTCTCATACTCATTAAGTTGGCACTGCTGCCCAGCTGCGTTCAACTTCAAATCATAGCGCAGCAAACTTCATGTATATTATGTGTAAAAGTGTAAAAATGAATCTAACCAATATTTTGTAAGTATTGTTTCAATAAATTAAGATTTCAGCAACAATTTACATTACTCTAAGCGAGCGGTAACGTATTTTACCTCTTGTTGCTATGGGAGACGCGCGGTAAAGTATTTTATTGTTCGTTACTCAGTAACCATCAACTCTACGATGATAACTGAAAGCATAAATATCAACTTTTCATAGCAGTCGTAGAAAAAATAATATGAATGTTTATGTATATAGCTTTTGAATCTCACTCAAGCTAAAAATATACGAACTCCCACACTGCAGCTCGGTGAGTCCGGACCTTGTACTCTAATTGGGATTAATTTCCTGTTGTACAGAGTATCATAAATATATGGATAAATATTCCAAAGTCTGACTGCTAACGTCCATGAACGTTTTAATTTATTTTCGGAACTAAAACGAGCAAAAATAAATAAATGTAGCGAAAGAACCGAGTAAAAATGATCGAAATTTTGAATACAAGGATATCTTCGAGTTGTCAGAATAGTGATTAATACACTGCAGTTAACGATGTGCCGACATCACGAACAAATGAACTTTTTACAGAACGGGAAAAAAAACTCGACGTAGTTCGAAAAAACACGTCAAATTACAGAAAGGTACATTAGCTGCGCTCCAAGCAGATCTCACTTGCTCCAAAATAAATTAGAAACACGAAATAAATTTTTATCGGATCATTTGATGAAAAAGTTACATTGGATCGTAATTTATAAACGTTGTTATATTTTTGTTGGCAACTTCTGCTCCTCAAGCGAATTTGATCCTTATAATCAATAGCTGTTTTTTCTTTTACCCTGAAGTGTGTCATCTAGAAATAGTACTCATTTTCGGGTGTGGCAACTTTCTATCAGATCTCGATACATGACATTTATTTATTATAACAATACTAACTGTCATATTATGATTCACGCAGAGAGTAAATAGGTGCGTTCAACGTACTAAGCAAAACAAGCAAACCGGAAGTAAGAATCATTGAACGGTTTTGCTAGGCTAGCATTTCTCGCTCGAAGTGCTAGACATTCAAATATTTTTGCGGGAATTTCAAATTGTAAGTTTATAACTTGAAAGATCGAAACTATTTTGATAGTTGACAAACAATAATTAATTTACACATATGAAAAATGGAAAACGATTATATTTAGCTTTTCGTAGATGATTGATCTCTATCAAGCTATTATCGGTAGAATTACTATTATTATCTAAGGCTATAGAATAGCCGTCATCAGATTTAGTGAATGGGCTATCATGGTTCTTAAAAAAATTATATTTATTGAATTCCATATTCCAAACAATAACCTAATTTCACCAACACAAACTTGGCTGAAAATTTTTAGCGCCAATTTTAATCTGTCTAAATTCAAAACGCATGAAAAGTACGCACTCGTATTATTTATCATTAGTCGAACACATTTCACGATGTCTTGTTCGGTACAACTAGGTCTTGAAATTGTAGCGAAACAAGCAAACCGTTCAGTGGACCGAGCAATAATCGCTTTTTGCTTACTTAGCAATTGCTTGGTTTGGTGGGCTTATTGAACGCACCTAATGGTAATTTTTCGTGGTGGCTACTAGAAATTAATAAGTATTATTAATTTGAAACAACAATACGGCTGTATCATGTAACACATCGTTAATAATAAGCGACATCGATAACTTTTTTTAGCTTTGGCAACATCGGTTTCGTTTTGACGTTTGTCAAATTTGTATTCATATAAATACAAATTTGACAAACGTCAAGACAAAACCGGTGATGCCAAAGCTTGTAAAATTTATCGACGTCGCTTATTATTAAAGATATGTTACATGATACAGCCGATAATAAACCAACGGTTTCTGTATTTTTTACCCATTTTACAACGCTTAGAACATTTTAAAAGAATGTGAAAAGAAGTGAAGTAATGTTTATTAAATTTTGTAGATTTCACGATGAAATGTTCTACTTTGGTTTAACGAGCAACATCTTCGATTATTAATCATATCATTAGCTAATATATAATCGCAACATATCGGATGTACTAACCTAAGTTTTGATGTATTCAAATGGACATTTCTATATTTTAAACTACAAAATTAGCTGTCAATTAAAACAAATATATATCCTTAGCAACGGACCAAAAAAAGGTGAAAATTTCATTGGTTTTTCATCATCGCTGTGATAGACAAAGTGGCATGCAGTGCACTCCCTAAAAATATTTCAAAAATTACATAATTCAAATTAATAAAAGGGCTACTTTATATTTAATTTATATTTAAATTGTTTTGTTTATTTAGTTTGGAAAATATAAAATGAAGTATTTATGGCAACCATGAATACGAGCGCGTCCATCGCGTATCGCACTAACTAAATGTCTGTGCATGAACGATGTGCACACATCGATTGTGCACGCAGATTCATAGCTCTAGCCTACACCGTACATTGATACAGCGTAAAACAGTTAGGCTGACCAGAGAGAGATATAATATATTAGTATAACCTAAAACGTATCGCTCGTACTCTCTCCGCGTGCATTGTGCATTTGTGCACATGCTTTGATTTTAGCAAGAATGGCTGCATTTTGACAAGACTTTTTTAAAATAAGTTTAATGGCGAAAGAAGGATGTATTTAACCTATAGTTAAAAAATAAAATAAAATGTATTATATGATGATTCTCTTCTAACTCCTACAGAAAATGCACACCCAACTCTAAAATTCACCATACGCCACTGGACAGACATGTAAGTAAGGAATATTCTTATTGTTTATTGACAGAAAACATGTCACGTGACATATTAAATATATTCTCTTGAAAATATTTTCTCTTCTATATTTTTAGTGGAATTTATAAAATTCTGAATAAGGTAATACAGGTATTTTTATGTCTCTTTATTTGTCGTAGTAGTAGCAAGCTGTTTAAGATATGAAAGCAGCATTTTCCACATTTATTTCATCTTCCTTGTTGGTTAAAAATACTAACAAGAAATATATCCGGTAGAGAAGCGGTAAATTCGATTTCTCGGCGAAGCAAAGCTCTTGAGCTCTTCTCAAAACAGGAGATTAAAAAATCCGGGATGCATTTCGCGTAAACTTGAAGTACGTAATTTCCGTGCGATCAAGATGCGACCACACACGTCTAGATTACGACCAAATGCAGTCGGTTACTCTGGTCCAATCTCTGGTTACCGCCGGTTTACCGGCTACCGCAACCAGAAGCGACCGAAACGGAATTTTATTACCGGGTATTTTATGGTTGAAAGTAACACAGTCTAGGCATGGGTAGCGCAAAGGTAGTGGGCCTGTATGTTTATGTAAGTAATATTTAAAATGTTTTAAACTGGAATAAAGAAACAGCGTCGTAAATATGTCACGGGGTTCATGTCATAAAACGGACACATAAAAAATGATTACACCTATTTAATGCGAATAAATGATGTGGAATTATGAATGGTTTGTTATGGAAGCAGGAAAAAACATTTCTCGTAAAAATGACAGCCATATTAATTTAATCATTTTTGAATGCTTTTTTGAAAAACTGACAAATATTTATTTCTTTCCATTTCCCAACAAGGGACAGAGAACGTTTTCATCTCAGCGGGGATCAAAATATTTTGTCAATTAAATATTCTTTGACAATTTGGTTTCTATACGTTTTTAGGCTGGCTCAGCTACTTACTACAAAATTTAATTTATACTTATTATTTGGAATAATTTCTTACGTAATTACGTGAAGTATGGTTACTACTCGTCAAGTCACGGTCTCCAAGGATGTTAGTGAAGAGGGAGCCACAGAGGTAGTTTTAATGTGGTAAAAATTGTTCGTCGGCAGCAGGGATCTCAAACCCAGAGACCGACTCGATACCACTGAAACACCTACCCCCATTTAAAATATACCATGGAAAATAGCAAAAGAATTTTACCCCACTCGAGATTAAAGAAGCGGTATGCGGTTTGAAATAATATTATTTAAATAAATCATCATTATCAAATTGGTTATTTTTCAGTAACAACACTTTTACAACCTAAGCTGTAAAAGTGCAATTTTATATCCTAGGACCTAGGCTATAAAGGTAGCATTTCACAATCTACCAGTTTTAATGCTAATCGAACTTCCTGAATAGAAGCGTGTATGTAAATATGAACTTTTTTAAAAACACTTCTTTTGAATCTAAATTATGTTGCCCAAAATGTTCACTACACTAGGATATTTTTCATTTATTTATCCCACTGATAATTGTTACCCCATACCCCATTCAGTGGTATCAAGTCGGTCCGTGGATCCAAAGAACCCTGATTCGATCCCCACAGCCGACAAAACATTTTCACCAATTTAAAATTACCCCTGTGGCTCTCTTACCACTAACATCTTTGGAGGCCGTGATTTGACGGCTTGTATCCGCACTTCACGCGCATAAATATATCACTTACCGAGATTTGCTTCGGCAGAGTGCCTCCCCCAGTAATGGGTAAAAGGCGTGATGATATATTTATTTTATAATTATGAAGAACTTTATCTGGAGATGAAAAGATCGGCATGAATTTTTGTAAAGGTTAAGACAGATTCAATTACTTTTCTTTTAAATTGAGAGAGTTTCCGTAGTCGGTAGTTGTGGAACATATTAACACTAATAAATAAACAAAACGTACTTGATTTTTCGTCCTCTAGAACATTATTGTCTGATGATGTCCGAGAGGACGAAACGGTTGTTACAATAAAGTAAAATAAAATCTATGGAAAAGTCAAGTCCGTTGTGTGTATTTATTACTTCTATTTTTACTCATTGGGAAAATTATAGTACCAGTCTACATAACGTATAAAAAGATAATTTTCTTACATTTCTAAAAATAGCTGAAAAACGAAAGGTATTTCTGTTTCTATTATGAAGATTTGATTAGCGTATACAGCGTGAAACCTGCGCATCATGTAATCATTGATTGCAACTAAGCACGTTGTTTGAAGCATGCTGATTCACATGTACTCTTAGCTTGTTGTCTCGTAGTTCTGACTCGAGAGTAAGAATATTATTTCTCACGCGTTCTCCATTATTTCCGAACGTGCAACCGCACAGTGCCCATTCAAAAGCAATTTAAAGGTTACCACAAATTTACTTCTACCCAATTAGAGTAGAAAATGCAAATTCACAAGAAAATTATTGTTATTAAATTACATGTGCGGTTTCATAATCTCACATTGTTTTAAATAAGTTTTATTGTTTCTCTTTATTATCAAATCAACGATCTTGTAATCATATCTTATTAAGATAAATTGTTAGGAAAGAAGATTAATTATTCTGTTGATATGTGATGACTTGTATTTCATTGTTCTTGCTCTTGTTAGGAATACTGTGATGTCAAGAAATGAATTTTCACCTCACTAAAATTACCCCTGTTGCCCTTCCACCACTATCATCCTTTGGGGCTGTGATTTGACGACTGGTAGTTGCACTTTATACGCATAAATATATAATTTATCGAGATATGTTTCGGTAGAGTGCCACATCCAGTAATAGTATGTGATGATATATAAAAAATAAATATAAAATATATCATCACTCCTTTTACCCATTACTAGGTGTGGCACTCTGCCGAAGCAGATCTCGGTAAGTGATATATTTATGCTCGTGAAGTGCGGTTACCATGCGTCAAAACCCCCAAAGATGTTAGTGGTGGGGGAGCCACTGGGGTAGTTTAAATTGGTGAAAATGTTTTGTCGGCTGTGGGGATCGAACCAGGGTATTTTGGATCCACAGGCCGACTTGATACCACGGAGTCATTACCCCATTGTAATGATATATTATTATTATTAAGAAATTAATTATAAATATACAATTTTACATTCAAAATAAGAATGTGTATCTACAGAATGGCCCAAGAACACAGTTACTGTTGTTGATCTGGCTACTTTTGAAGAAAAATATTGAAAAAAAAATTGAAGATTATTAAATTCTGCATATAAATCAATTTATTGTGATATTCAATTATGAAGAGATGACGTCCCTGCTAAATAAAATAAATAAATAAATATACCATCACAACTTTTATCATTATCGAGTGTGGCACTCCGTCGTTACAGATCGCAATGAGTGATATATTTACGCGCGTGAAGTACGGTTACATGTCGTCAAATCATGGCCCCCAAAGATGTTAGTGGTGGGAGAGCCATAAGGGTAATTTAAATGTGGTGAAAATTGTCACCTGTAGGTATCGAACCCAGGTTCTCAAATCCACAGATCTATCCTAATAATGTTTTAATTTTTAATTTATAGAGAATATAATTATGTATTGTCGTTAGTTGTAGTTTTAGATTTATTTCAACTATTTTTCTTTGTTTTGCTATATGGCATAGGCGGCCACGATTCCGTGGCTCTTTCATATTCTGAAAGACTTAATATGAGAGTCTTCTGCAGTGACATTGTTATTTACAAAGAATATTTAACAATTGAAATTTAATTAGTATTTCATCTAAATACTTAACAATTGATGAAATCAAATTGAATTATAAAAAAAAAGGAATACTTCAAGTATTTACAATTGGGACAGGTTAATTCCGATCATATGCTTTAACCAACTAAGTTACAGTCAACCTTGTAATTCAAATCTGATTTTGCTCAAGTGTGTTTTCTCTATTTTGTAATTTTGTTATATGGTCAATCCCGGGACTCTCTCATATACTGAAAGACTTGACACGAGAGTCTATAGTGACACTGATCAAATTCTGCTGGTGTCCCAATTTTTCTCTTCGTAATTCAATTTGAAACTTTTTCCTGTAATCAGAGTAACAGTTGTATCAGAAAATTGTTACAGTTTTCGTGTACATTCTATACTTATTGTTACTATTAATGTTTCCAGGATTTAGTATTAACTGCAGTGAGTTTCCATAATAGAAATCAGTATTGCAATCCGAATCCTGACATATTTTTGCATTTATCACTTTGTGTATAGCGTAGCACTAAACACACACATAAACATAACTTTATAACACTTTAACGCGTTGGTATTTATGAGGTTATGTTTACGTCCTGGGTCGACGCCATTTTGTGCTGTGACGTCATCATGCAACGGTGTATTGTAGTGTTTTAGTCCTCTGGGAGTACACTGGCGGTCTACTACAATTTGCAATAAAAAGATATAGGACGTGGTTCGTTCGACGCGCTTGGAAAGTTAAATTAATTATGAAACTGTTGTACGAAAGATTGCGACTTTGATTAAATTGACTGCGATGCTGAGGTTAGTTACTAGGGGTTTCATTAGGGTATAAACTTGTGAATATGGATCCTAGGTGTTAAGTTGGCTATATTTGAAACTATACTACACAATACAATGTTTTAAATTACGCTTTTACTGAACTAAACTACTTAAACTGCTAAACGACTGGCATTAAGAATTAAGAGAGGCTATTTGAACAGTACGTAAAAATTTTGCTACCAAATTGGTATATTATTATTTACAATTTGTTTTAAATATATTAATCTGTCACTGTCATCATGAATATTTTAAATGTTATTATGTTAATTGCAGATATTTCTAAGGTAGTTAATTGGTTAATACGATTTTGTATACTTGTTCTTTTAATTACTTTATTTGTTATTGATTTTTTACTTATTAATATATTTTTATTTTAGTCAATTTTAGTAATAAACACAGATAACAGATAACTATTTAAAATTAATTGCTAGTACTTTACGTCCATAGTAAAAAAAGAGTGGGTGAAAATTTATGAATCATTTTTATTAATTAATTTTTATTAATTTATATTATGGGGTGGCTAGTCGGCCTGTGGATCCTGAGAACCCTGGTTCGATTCCCACAGGCGACAAACAATTTTCATAATTTCAAAAACTACTCCTGTGGCTCCTCCACCACTAACATCTTCGGGGGCCGTGATTTGATGACTGGTAACCGCACTTCACGCGCAAAATATATCACTTACCGAGATCTGCTTCGGCAGAGTGCCATAACCAGTAATGGGTAGAATGCGTAATGATATATATTTTACTTTTTTATTTTTATTAATTTATTAAATTACACTGTCAAAATGAAACAACCTGCGTTAAATTAGATGTAGGGATATGGCAGAATTGTGATATAAAATTTGTGGTCCCATAATTTTTTGCCAAACACTTTTTATTTACAAAAAAACTTTTTTACATGTTAACTATCTATGTCAACCTAGGACGCACAGTATAAAGTACAAAAATGTCACGATAATATTTTAAAAAAAGAAGCACATAAAAATTCTGAACAAGGACAGCTGATAATAGCAAAGTTTTCATTTGAATTACCAAAGCATTATGATTTTTATTTTCTCGTATCCTTTTTTTTAAAATATCTGAAACTAGAGCATTATTTAGCAACGTTTATTTTTCGTTGGCAAAAGTTTCTGTTATTTTTAGACATAATAATCAAATAAAAGTAGTTGATAATGTACCTCTGCGTATCTTTAATTTGAACATCTTTTCTTTCAAATACTTTGGACATGTGTCACAGTAGATAATATACAAGTTCTTTTGAAAATACTGTAGATAATACAATAAAGACAAGTAAATAAAATAAATAAATAAATATATCATCACGCCTTCTACCCAATACTGGGTGTGGCACTCTGCTAAAGCAGATCTCGGTAAGTGATATATTTTGCGCGTGAAGTGCGGTTACCAGTCGTCAAATCACGGCCCCCAAACATGTTAGTGGTGGAGGAGCCACAGGGATAGCTTTTTCAAAGACAAGTAATTCTACATAATTTATATCCTCGTTAACCTGTTGCATGATAAAGGTTTGTTTATCATAATTAATTTTTTGCATTTACCAAAATCATCTCTGTGGGGGAATATCGAATTATGATATTAAATTACGGAGAAACACGGTTAGGTTAGATTGTGATACCAAATATAAATTAAATTATCAAGTTGACAGATCTGTTTGTACTCTATAACTAAATCACCAGATTCACATCACCACTTTGATGCTTCCAAATATTAGATTGTATTTATTAATTTGTTCTCTTCATCTACAATGTGGAAGAGAGAACAAATTGAGCAACTGATAACTAGCATTAATAATTTTTTTGAACTTAAAAGCTAAAATATATCAGTACGCTGTCAAATGCAAACAGCTACCGCTAAATTTGTTAAAATAAGTTTTGATAAAGTAAACTGTTTCGGAAGTCTGAAAATTTGTTTTATAAAATAATAAAAGTTTTATTAACATCAAACTTTTGTTTAACAAAAGATTTGTTATTAGATTACAGCAACGTGTAAACTATGAAACAAAAACGTCAAATAAGTATGTGAGAAACTTCTAAATCATATATGATGGCATCATCTTCTTCACACGTCTAAAAGTTTTTCTGTGTACATCGCATGTCTCTTTCGCGATTGTTTGAACATTCATGGACGCTTTGCGCGTTACATTGCCATTTACGTCGGCTCCGGTGTTCACCTATTGATTCTTCCGGTGTCGGAATGTCCTATGGACTGCGATTGTAGGATTGTGAACGTCGGTGAAGAACCGCCCCCAAAACAACACAAATGTCACCTCATTTAAATATTTATTCACACCTTTCTCTACCCGCAACCTTTTCATGATTGTTTTAATGCTTTATCAGGTACCTTTGATACCAGTTTATAAGGTGAACATAAAGAGAAGGTACCATAATAAAAATCACAGGCGTCACGTTGAAGAAATTATTGAGGGTAGGGCTCAAAAGAGTGAAGAAAAAATAAATTGTAGAGGTACAACTTTAAAAATTCAAATAATGACTAGTAATTATAACATGAGCTTAATATTGTAAATAAAAGATGATTATTTTAGAATTAGGACAAAAAGAAAAGAATGTTTTAATAGCAAATCTGTTTTCAGCTCGACATATTAATTAATTAATATATATCATACAAAGACAAAATGTAAAAAGCGATGTGGAACTGAGTCTTAAAAAGTTGATTCAAATGTGTTGTAATTTTTGTGGAACTTTGACAAGTGTTGGAATTTTTTTTTCTTATATATATATATATATATATATATATATATATATATATATATATATATATATATATATATATATATATATATATACAGGATGGTGAACGCAACTCTCGAACATAGGGATTTAACATGTAAAATCACAATTTTGTAATTTCCTGCTTCCCTAATTATTTTAAACAAAAAAGCTTCGCATAAAATTCTGCATCTAAGCCAACAAACAAAATTAACTTTGCATGCTTCGTAACGGCACAAATTAGATTTGAAAATGACAAAAATAGCCTCAAAACTATCGATAGCCATGGAATTGAAACAAAATTAAACAAATGTTAGACGTATAATCTGACAAAATAATTTCGTTATTTATTATGTCATTTATTTTGACAGATAAAACGACAAACATTTGTTTAATTTTGTTTTAGTTCCATGGCTATCAATAGTTTTCAGGCTATTTTCGTTATTTTCAGATCAAATTTGTGCCGTTCCGAAGCATGCAAAATTAATTTTGTTTATTGTATTAGATGCAGAATTTTATTCCCTAAAACTTTTATTTGAAGCTTTTTTGGTTACAATAATTAGGGAAGCAGGAAATTACAAAATTGTGATTTTACATGTTAAATCCCTATGTTCGAGAGTTGCGTTCACCACCCTGTATATATATGTACTCGTATATATCGTAAGTATTATTTGAACAAGTTTATTAAAATTTTCAGTCATAATATTGGCCAAAAAGTACTCGGCCCCTCAGGGTTGGCGTCTATGATAAAAACTAAATTTTATTTTCCGTGAGTAAATAAATAAATAAATATATTATCACGCCTTCTACCCATTACTGAGTGTAGCACTCTGCCGAAGCAGATCTCGGTAAGTGACATATTTATACGCGTGAAATGCGGTTACCAGCTGTCAAATCACGTCTCTCAAAGATGTTAGTTGTGGAGAAGCCACAGGGATAATTTTAAATTGGTGAAAATGTTTTGTCGGCTGTGGGGATCGAACCAGGATTCTTAGGATCCACAGGCCGACTTGATACCACTGTGCCATTACCCCATCATTTTCCGTGAGTAAAATTTCAAAATTGTTTTCGTAGAGTAACTAATTTTTTCTCACGTGTCCATCTCTAGATCAGTTTCCTCAATTATATTTTGAGGTATAAGATAGACATAATTATTTTTTTTCTCTTATTTACATTTTCAGTATATTTCGTTTGTTTTTGTGAAGTCATGATTTCAAAGCCGACGTAACGAGCTCCGCTTCACATTATCACACCACCGACAACAAAAAATTGTAGATCAGGTCGTTTGAGGAAAAATTTCTCGTTAAAAATAATGGAAATCTAGTATTATAAAGTATTGGCATATTATGATGAATCAAATATAAGCATTAAAATCCAGAGTTTGAGTATAAGAACCATTAAGTTGTCGCGTATTTACAATCAGATAGCAAATCTGCATCTCATTTGGCACTCAGAATATCTTCTCCTGTCTCCAATGAGAATCGAATGTAATGTGATGCATTTTCCATTGTTGCCACGTCTCTAGCATCGTGTCAAGATTCGCTGTGGACCTTCATGCGGCCATTTTTATTTTACGACCGAGAAACGGGAACGTTGACAATCTACGTGTATTCATTCAAGCTGTTTATTGACTCAACAGACAGTATTACCTGACGGCCTGCCGGCGGACTTAGAATGTAAACTCATTTTCATTCCCGTTTTATTCGAGACGAGAACTAAGACGACGGATCGTCAAAACATTCAACTTTAATAAAAGCTGTGCACGGATCATCGCGCTTGATATTTGAACATCAGAAAAGACGGAACTTTTTATCTTTGTGAGCTTTTGTTTTGGAGATAAATCTCGGCTGTTTTATAAAGGGAATAATTAGCCAAATGTACTAATAATTTAATTAGGTTTTCCCCTTCTTCATTTTTTATGTTTTTTTCCTTGCTAATAAAATTTAAATATTATTTTTAATTTCTTAATTCCACTTCTTGTTTTAGTGAAAGGGATTATTATTATTAATTTAGATTCCATACCTATTTACTTATTATCACTTTCAATATACACCCCTCCTCTATCCCTACAATGCTCCAAGCGAATCTTCCATTGTTCGAAACAATGCTGGAAGTCTTCTTCTGTGCCGATTTCTCTTTCAAAGCTCAAATCTTGTTGCTATTAAGACAAATTTCACCTTAGGAAACAGATAGAAGTCGCACGGTGCAAGATCTGGCGAATAAGGCGGATGGACCAACACTGGGATGCTGTACTTGACTAGAAATCTCTTGACAGACATTGCGGAATGAGCCAGCGCATTGTTTTGATGGAGAAACCATGACTTGTCCTTCCACAATTCGGGTACTTTTTTCCATAAATTATAAGTTTCAGTAGCAGTTTTGCCAAGTTTTATGTGAAATTTCACAACAATTCGTTGCTCTAATGTTGCACTTAACATTTTTTCGGCGAAAAGAAAAACAACTCTAATTAGAACGAACGCTACGGCTATACGGATTTGTTTACAGAAGCGAGAGGTACTGCATTCGAAAGAGAAAGTTCACACTAAAAAGCGTCAGTCTCGTTATTTAATAGCCACACCTCGTAGGATCCCATTGAATTAAACTTCTTATTAAGTAGATTAGCAAATAAATTTGAGTGTTTTATTTCCAAATATCGAAATATAACCTAACGCATTAAATTTTGGATGTACTAAATACGATGAATGACTATCACCGTAATATCGAAGTGATACACGACGTTTGAAGCCTGTGAAAGGTTTTGTCTACAGCTTTAACTAAATTTCAATCAAGTCCGACGAAAGCATTAATGTTGAGTAAACACGCATGGAGAACGGAGGTAACTGTAACAATGTTCGTGACTTATAAACTTCGACCTGTCGCGCTCTAACGTTCTAAATGCATTAAATATTTACTTGTACCAAGGATGCGAAGATAAAATTAAGTAAACATATTTGAAATGTCAACAACCTGTTTACATAGAAAATGCAAGCGAAACGGAACTTGAACACGAATTCGCGCACTTTGGAAAAACTAGTTTTAGAATTTAACCTGTGAGTTGCAGGAGTTACTACTTCTACTAAAATATTTAACAAGGTAAATAAAATAAAAATATATACCATCGCGTCGTTACATTACATTGAAAAGCATTGTAATTACTATAGTATCTTAAAAGGTCTTCATGCTTCCGAAAACATACGTTTATTGTCAGTACAATATTTTATGTTACTAGAAAAATAGATTAAATACACACGTTATAATAATATGAAATTATCTTCCTTCATTGACATTATAAGTCGATCAAGAGTCGGATATTACGTCGAATAAAAAATTTCGAATATTTATCCACTTCTTTTCTTCTGGTTTTAATTTGGTTTGTTAAATTCTATGGGGTAATGGCTCAGTGGTATCAAGTCTATCTGTGGATCCTAAGAACCCTGGGTTGATCCCACAGCCGACATTTCCACTAATTTAAAATTATCCCTGTGGCTCCCCCACCACTAACATCTTTGGGGGCCGTAATTTGACGGCTGGTAACCGCACTTCACGCGCATAAATATATCACTTACCGAGATCTGCTTCGGCAGAGTGCCACACACCCAGTAATGGGTAAAAGGCATGATGATATATTTATTTATTTTTTTTTATTTGTTTAATTCTTTCACATCACTCCTCTCTAGAGGTTTTCTTCTTACTTTATTCTTGTTACTGTATTTTTGGACATTTCAACTACTTTACAGACGCATTTTAAAACCGATGACAATGGAATTGTTATGCCATTCCTGGCTTCTTTCATCTACGTTTACTATTAATACCTCGATTACATACTTCAGAATACACAATAAATATTTAATAATAAAATGCACGTCACTCATGCTGGGTTGCAAGAAAAAGTAAAGATCCATTTGTGGTAATATTTCAGGTTGTCACATGTAAATAATGTATTATAAACAAAAAGTGAAACTAGTGACAGTGTTGTGTTAAGTATCGTTATGAATTGCTAGGCTATTATTTTTAAAATTATGTATGTTTCGTCTAGTGAGCTATTTTGTAGCCCTTGGTTTAGAAAATATTAAGTATCGTGAGAATGATATGTTTGGGGTTGTGTTTGTGTTTTTAAACTAATAAATTAAGTCAAGTGTGCCTGGGCCCGTCTGAGTGACGCCGAATGTGGAAACATGTTGGAATAAGTGAGGGATGAAGAGACGTGTGTGATTGGTTTTAGGGTGCATGTGACTTTGTGAATAGTTTTTAAGATAGTGTGTATCCGACGATCGACGAGAGAAGTTGAAATTAATTATCTTTGTAAATCTTGATCTTAATAAAACTGATGTACATATTCCCTGTACTTCGTTTGTTATTTATCCTGACGAATATATAAACAGGAAGTGCAGAAGGAGCAGCATTAATCACAGAAAAATTATATCATTTATAGACAATTATCAGAAGAGGATAGATTGTTTTATATTAGGATTGCGACACATTTAGTTAAAGAATTGTTTATCCAGCAACAGTATCAATAGCGATTTTCTTAAACTTATTGAACCGTTAGTTGTTAATGAATTGATATAACTTCCATGCAACCGAGCATGAGTAAATGTTTTTTAGTACATTGAAGATGATTGGTCAACAAACGCAAATGCGTCTTTCACTCTATCTGGAATGTACTCTAGGATTATGATATTCTTAAGATGATTTTGAAATTAACATTTGACAGAGATAAATACACGATGTGAAATCTGTCAAGATATTTTGATAATACTATAGTAAAACTAGATTAAATATTTATTAATTCATTCTTTATTTATATCTCAAATTAAGGTTAAAAGTCATAAAAAATTTAAATTATTTTTCATCTTGAAATAATTCTGAGTTCTCATTAAAGCTGAATAAGTACGAAATCATTAAAAGTAAGGGTAAATATTTAGATAAATCATTAAAAATTCTTTCATAAATGAGAGAAATTAATGAACTAATTAGAATAATAAATGAAGTGACATTGATATTGTAGCCCGAAAATAAAAATAATAAATAATGCTGCTGTATTTATTTAACCTATATTATGAAATTAGGCTTGTATTGCAGTATTAAACAAATAATTATTTACTTTAAAATCGGTGCATATAAATGAACCAGATATAATGAGTCCGGTGCAATTTCATTGTTTATTCGGTAATCTGATATTTGCTGTGTCAATAATTCGATTCGCTGATATTAACAATAAATAATAATTGTTTCCTGCTGTTACGTATCAAATCATTAACATAAAACAAATACCTATCAGTTTATTTACTTAATACGTTTGTATAGAACCTGTAAAGTATTTTCCATTTTCAGAGGTATTTTCCGCTCGGATTCTGTTTTGTATACTTTGTTCAGAACTGATTGAGAAAAATAAGATTAGCGAAATAAGATTTTGAAATGTTTCCGCAAATGCTCGAACGCATTAATTTTCTTTATCCAGTTAAAGAACAACAAATTTAATTTGAAAGCAAAAGCTTTTAGAAGTATTGGGAGAATTTTCCAATACTCCTAAGAACAGAACAAGGTTTTAAACAAAAAATAGTGCTGTTCACTTTTTCCAGTTCTTTTTAGTCTTCACAATCTACAAAAATACGTTTCGTCAAATGGATTATCTGAAGTGTCAATCCAATTTTTAGAAGAGCAATCAGAAGTGACACATTCCAAAGCCATCAATAAAAAGTGACTTCAATTTTTATTTTCAAAAAATGATTGACAAACGACAATCCAAATTATTTAATAAATTTGTTAAAAGTGAACGTCATTTACAGAACAAGAAATACAGCGTGACCTCTGAAAAAAATGTAAATGAATAAATTCGCTATAGATCTACTAAACTATGTCGAATTTAACCGTTAAAAAAATATTAGTTTAATGTGAAATATGACCAGTTTAGTTTAACATCGTCTACCAAAATTGCGCCATGTAAAATAAAATAAATAAATATATCATCACGTCTTCTACCCATTACTGAGTGTGGCACTCTGCCGAAGCAGATCTCGGTAAGTGATATATTTTGCGCGTGAAGTGCGGTTACCAGTCGTCAAATCACGGCCTCCAAAGATGTTAGTGGTGGAGGAGCCACAGGGGTGGCTTTTAAAATTATGAAAATTGTTTGTCGTCTGTGGAACTCGAACCAGGGTTCTCAGGATCCACAGGCCGACTTCATACCACTGAGCTAGGCATCCCATGCGCTATGTAAGATTATTTATTCTACCCATGATTGACTTGCTGGGTGTGGCACTCTGCCGAAGCAGATCTAGGTAAGTGATATATTTTGCGCGTGAAGTGCGGTTACCAGTCGTCAAATCACGGCCTCCAAAGATGTTAGTGGTGGAGGAGCCAAAGAGGTAGCTTTTGAAATTATGAAAATAGTTTGTCGTCTGTGGGAATCGAACCAGGGTTCTGAGGATCCACAGGCCGACTTCATACCACTGAGCTAGGCACCCCATGCGTCATGTAAGATTATTTATTCTACCCATAATTGACTTACCGTTAATAATTTATTATTTAACCGTGATTCTACATAAGTTGTGAATGTATGGTGATTGTGTGTAATGGAAAAGAAAATTGATTAAAAAATTAAAATCAAACGCAATCATTTAAGAAATCGATCGTAATTAACATAAATAATTCAAGAGCGTTATCGGAGGATGGAAAAAGCTTTTCGGAAATCCATTTTGTATTATCTCGCGAAATCAGCTCCAATTCAATTTCATTACCAAGCTCTCACTGCAATAAATACTATCGAATGTTTGTACTTTTGACTCGAAATCTTTTCGATTTGCCCCAGCCGTTGTCTATGTAGATTCGGGTTTATCGCGCAAAAATAACTACCCTTACAGAAACTTCATCTTGACGCAATGAAATTAAAACTCTCGTTAATATAAATGGCATTACACTCAGATGAAGGAAGAAACTTCACTGCTGGAATCTACTATGCGAAATTATTTCTCCACTGACGATGAAATTCCTAATCATTTCTCAGATGAATATTTACTTTTCTTCATTTCCTACATTATTATTTTTGTTTTGCTAACACTTATTACTTTTCCAACAAACTCAATACTCTTAGATTCAAAAGAACATAGAAGTTGATTATTCAAATTTTCTACTACTTTCATTTGTAGCATAATTTGGAAACTTTTGACATCTGATAAATAAATCGTAATTAATCGTGTCTGGAATAAGTTGATATGCGATGAGTCGGAGATTAGGAAGAACGTTCAGCAAATATATTTAGTTGAAATTGAGGTTATGTGATTACGTGAACCATATAAATACATACATACATAACATCACGCTATATTCCATGAAATAAAGGTCGCACGAAGCTCTGACTCTGAAACATCCACAAAACATCCACTCATCAGATTTATCAAAGACTCAATCTTGATTAAACACTCAAAATCTTTCATAACGCAACAACTCTTCAATCACATCCATCCATTCACTGCTACTCACTTCACATGCTGAAACCATTTTCAACTCACTTACGCCCACTCATCTAATAACAAATTCAAAAAGATAAGAAAGGGAAGGAGCGCCTTGCGTTAGTTTGAAAGTAACTTGCACTTAAACACTTTATAGGAAGAACTGAAAACGAATCAAAAAGATAAGAAAGTAAGGGAGTATCACCTGGGCTCATTTTTGAAAGTGAATTTTACAAAATTGCAGTTAGACACACTATGTAAGAACAGAAAACGAATCAAAATATAATTAAGATAGCAAATGTCGTACCACGCTTGTTTTAAGGAATAAATGAGAAGCTTAATTTCAAAACGCAATTATTACATATTAACAAAACTGAGCAATAGATGTCAGTATACGAGTATGGTTTGAAATACGAATAATCAAGTGGTGTTATTATTTATTACAAAAAGTATCTTATGGGGTGGCTAGCTCAGTGGTATGAAGTCGGACTGTGGATCCTGAGAACCCTGGTTCGAATCCCACAAGCGACAAACAATTTTCATAATTTCAAAAGCTACCCCTGTGGCTCCTCCACCACTAACATCTTTGGGGGCCCTGATTTGACGACTAGTAACCGCACTTCACGCGCAAAATATATCACTTACCGAGATCTGCTTCGGCAGAGTGCCACACCCAGTAATGGGTAGAATGCGTGATGATATATTTATTTATTTTATTTAAGTCCATTTTTCTCATAGAAATTAGCGTTTATATAAGTGAAGCGTGGTTACCAGCCATCAAATCACGGTTTTAATGTGATGAAAATTGTTTGTCAGCTGTGGGAATCGAACCACAGACCGACTGGATACCATTGAACCACCTACCCCTTAATTATAATAAAATTGTTAATAAACAATTAATTTTATTTAGTAGTAAAATGATATAATAAACAATACCAACTGTAAAAGAAAAACAAGTTTTAGTTGTTAACTAATAAAACAAAATGTACAAAACTGCAATGATTGCGTTTTGATATTAAGCCCCTCAAATAGATGTACCTTAAAAGTTTATAACATGATCAATTGATTCTATATACGAGAAATATATGACCATGTATAAGAAAAAAATATGTATATCTTCTTGCTCCAGAGTTAATAATGTCTGGAGATTGAATCTAATGAATAAATATCAGTATTTTGAAGGAACGAGCTACCTCATTAGCACATAAACAATATTAATAAAAATTATTAAACATTTTTAAAAATTCATAAATGTTGTTAATTTCTTTTTTATTTTTCTTGTATGTTAAGAGCAAATCCGAATGCATTTTATATAATTTTCAATTTAAACGTTTTCTAAGCGAGGTAAATATTCACTTTAAAATAATAACTGTTTCTGACAAATAAATTAATGCAGTTTTACACAATTTGTTTCAAGTTGATGCAAACATAAGTTTCAGTAAATTAAAAGTTGTTTGTTTCTTTTCGGACAAATAGTTTCTAAGAGTTATGCTCCATGTTGTCTTGCTACAAAATAATTGCAAACTTTGTTCCATTATTCTTCTTTCTCTCATTCATAAATACTATTAAAATATTTTCAACTAAGCGCAATTTATTTTGTTCTGAGCAAGTCTCCGTTTAGAACAAACAAACTCGTACTGCAGTAGTTTTGTTTTATACCAAAATAAACAATCCGATAATATTAAAAATGGTTTTTGGTTTTAGAGGGTAAATATAGAACCCTTTAGATGTTATGTGAACATTTCCGTTGGAATTGTTTATTCAAATGAAGCTAAAATTAATGTTTTGGTTTGTAAACACGAATTTGTGCGTGTAAGTTTGTTTTACAATATAATAAAAGATGTGGCCACATTGTAAACTTGTGCCCAACAAAATATTTGTTCTGAAATAACAAATACTACATATAAAAGGAATTGTTTCCTTTTGTTGTTAATTTCTTTTACTAAAGCCGACGATTTTTCGTTACCTTTTTAGCCAAATAAATCTTCTTCGTTGTTTTCTTATGCTCGCAACTTCTACTGTATTGAACGTTTCTCATTTTTTGATAAAGAATTTCATTTTACCCACAAATTTAATACGTTTTTGTATTTAAAAATTAATTAAAAAAAGATATTATCAATGTATTCGTGTTAATTATAATTTACGAATGTTTAAGTAGAATTTTAATAACAAGTAAAGTAGCTGATATATTCCATTTCATTTTAGCCAATAAACAATATTAATCACATTAAAACTACTCCTGTGGCTTCCCCTCCACTAACATTTTTGGAAAACGTGATTTGACGGCCGGTAATTGCACTTCATGCGCAAAATATATCATTTACGGCAGAGTGCCACGTCCAGTAATGGGTAAAAGGCGTAATGATATATTTATTTGTATTATTTATTTATGAAATTTTAGTATATTATCAGTACATGCAATGTTTTATTTTATTTTGATCCTTGAAATTAAAGGATTAAGTCAGAAGGTATACGTTGTCATTTTGTTGGGATTATTAATTTTATAGGGGTGGATAGCTCAGTGGTATGAAGTCGGCCTGTGGATCCTGATAACCCTGGTTCGATTCCCACAGGCACAAACAATTTTCATAATTTAAAAAGCTACCCCTGTGGCTCCTCCACCACTAACATCTTTGGAGGCCATGATTTGACGACTGGTAACCGCACTTCACGCACAAAATATATCAATTACCGAGATCTGCTTCGGCAGAGTGCTACACCCAGTAATGGGTAGAAGGCGTGATGATATATTTATTTATTTATTAATTTTATGCAAGTATGGATTGTTGGTGTTGCAATATTGTTTACGAACATTCTTTTTTTTAATTTATTGTTAAATAAAAAATGTGAGGTATTCCAAAGAATAGCGAAAATTAGTACAACAGAAATCAAAAGAGAATTACGAAAAACAATAAGAATTTATTCATAAATAACGATTTGTTTGAATAGCTATTGCTTGGCAACTTTATTCACCCTAAGCTATAATAGCCAAATTTTGCCCTCTTTTGAGGGCCAATAAACAAGTTAATATTGTCAAAATAAAATAAATGAAATAATATACTTAACATTATATGCCAGATAAATAAAAACAAAACAGAAAAACTCGTTGGAAAGACTGGCACTTTACAAAATTCAGGCGCCAAGTAATTCTATAAAAACAAATAAGTTGCAAAGAAAATACAAAATACTAGGTTAGTCGTCCACTGAAATGTGAAGAAAATATAATAGGAATGAAGTTGTAAAACTTAGTTATGTAATTAGGTAGGAATGCGAAAGTGAAAAGTGAATTTCTGGAGCAAATGTAAGAAATATGAATTCACTTTTTCTTTCGCGGAGGAATCCTTTCCCTTTCCACGTATGAAACCATAACCAAGTCACCGGGTTCGGTGTCGCTTTAATGAAGCGGCCTGTGTACAATAAATCTCTCCACGTGATGCATGGGCGCACGTTACTGGGCGCATATCGCGAATATTCTTCCCTTCACGGAAACGCTTAGTTTTATTTATGAAAACTCTGCTCTCTGCAAAGTTTTTCGATTAGGAAGCCCAGTGCCATTATAAATATCTGTGAATCGAACCTCGGGGAATGATTACGTTTAAAAACTTATAAAGTTATCGTGGACTTCGCTATTCACCAGTGACGGCTCGTTTAACGAACAGGTGGGGGCGTATTTCTTTGGAATTTGAATCTGAGAATGATTTTCAGCTTCAAACTTAGATTAGCTTCCTGTTGGCTTTCATACTTGTGCACTGCTTTTTACAAATATTATATAAGCGTAACTGCTCGTTTCCTGCCTTTTGATTCTATTTAAAATAATTAATATACGAATTAATTACTTTGTAATTTAATTACAAAATATCTTTAACAATAATAATTAGGTTTCATTTTTTCTTAATCTTTTCTACTTGATTTTCCGGTAGGAGTTTTATTATAGCAAATTAAAAAAAAAGATTTGCCATTAATTTCTACCATAAATCTTTTTTTATTTTGTTGTATTTTATTTATGGTTATTTTAGAGATTAATGGTCAATTGCATTTAAAATTTTAATGATTGTTTATATAAAAATATCAAATAGAATATTTAGCAGAAATGTTAAGTTACTCATTTGATAGTTCATTTACATACAATATTATTCATTTTACGAACACTGTGCTTGTTATGAAAAATTAATTTAACACAATGGGCGAAATAAAGAGAATTAATAACAAAAATATAATAGTATATTACATAACAAGCATCGAAAGTGTAAGATAACGTGCGAATGTACAGCACAGTTGTCACACTTTCGAGCGAGTTATGTACACTATTTTTCAGACAACAAAATATTCCTAAAAAAAGTTTACAAGAGCAATGTTGTTACTCTTTGACAGGTGATGCGTTTTTGTAAGTAAGCGTTGACGTTTGACGTTTGAGGTTAGGTATTGTGATACCAACTGTACTAACCGTAATGTCAAAATATTAACTAATGCTAAAATATTAGTAAATAAGTAATTATTAATTTAAAAAAATAATATTTGTCTGTGCACATGTGTTGAAAAATCTGCCAAAGCTTCGATTTAAATAATAATACAAATTCTTTTCATTTATTTTATTATTTTCTTTCATCGTTGTCAGTTAGTGGAACTTCACCTGATATGTTAGAAGTGTGCGTTATACTAACATATCAGTGTATGTTATTTTCAACTTTCCGTAGTAGTTTATGATGTTGTTATGGTTACTTTCATAAGTGGTCGTCTGAAAAATATATATTGAATTATGACTATGAGAGAATAAATGAATTGAAAATAATATTATACTCTAGAGATTAATGCGATTGAAAATATAGTGACATCACAAGTACTCAAACATTCTAATTGGCCACAAGTATCTTCGCGCGGTAAATAAGAGACATATACGGAGTAGAACGTAATTAACTTTTTTTTAACTGTTTGTTGTTTGTTCGTATGTACATGTTCAACACGTTGTATATTTATTACAATAATTTAATTTCGTTTTCTTAGGCTTTCAACTACTATAAAATATGATTTTCAACATAGTAAGAGTAACTTCTAATAAATTATTTTTATATTATTTGCACTAGTACATTTAAAGACATTGAAATATACTTATAACATTAGGAGCACCTACAGAACTTCAAAAATCATATCTTGCTTAATATAAGGAAGTTTAACGTTGTGCTTTGACTGATTGTCATAGTTTTTCATATAGTTTTTCATATAGTTTCATAAAAAAATATAAATAAATCGGCCCATTGCAGTTAGACACATGTGAGGAATAAACGAGGTTTATAAAATATGAATGTGAATGAAAAGAAAGTGATGTGCAGCAAAAGAATGTATATCGAAGATTAGTTCCACGTTAAAGCAAATGAATAAATGTAAACGGAATGATTCAAGAGTTTGGGTTACTCTGATAAGATATAGCGTGATATTACATATTTATTTATTTATGTATGTATATAATAATATGGAAACTTTTGCGCCAGAATAAAATATTCAAAATATTTGGACGAGAGCAACACAGATTTCGTCTTCAACAAATATTTTCCAAGTGTATGTAACGAATCAAAGTCCTTAAAATGTAAGTGACAGTTAACGAATAATCCTTGACGAGTCGCCCGCGTGTCGCGTATTCCAAAATACGTTTCGAGTTCTTCAGAACACGTAATTGGTCCTAAACGTGGCGCCGAAGGTTGAAGCGGCTCTCGGCCGGAACTCGTGCGTCCCGTGCTTCCTGCCGGAGCAATTAGGAGCGCTAAAACAAACATCAAGTTCCGTAAATGAGTTGTGGAACCAGAGAAATGGGACAGACTGAATATTCCGTTCCTTCTAGCGAGCAGCAAGCGTCTGTTTTTATACACGTATATCCTTTACCCTTCCACAGGGTTATTAGGATTTCAGTATGTGTCCTTCCTGCCGAAATGAGCAGGAACAAATTGCAGGAAGACAATCTTTGCTTAGATTGCTTAGAAAAATAATCTAGAGGTAGTTTTGTTTTTGGAACAATATTATAATATAGTAATATTTGCGCCGTATATTTTTCTAATTATTTTTAAATTAAAATGTTTCACATAAAAGAAATAGAAAATATAGTTTTTGCCAACTTGTATTTGAAGCATTTTCTATAAAATAATTTAAAAACGTTTGACAGTGATGCCAAAATTTGAAAATATTATACCTTCACTATTACATTTTTTATAAGCCAACTTTCTGCGCTTTCTGTTGTAGTTATTTATGTACCTAGAGCAGAAAGTAGACTATTTCCGCTCACGCATGGAGATTGTTGAGCAAGGCGTAGCCTAAAGCAAGATATTTTTTTCTACGGCCATTTAAAAATGCTTGAAGAATAGTTTAAAATAATTTTTAACAATTTTTCTGTTTGCAAATTCAGGCTACAGTTTTCATGTATCTAAGGATACGATGATACACCGTTGTAAAAGTCTGGTTTGTCATAAAAAAATTATATTTCAAACTAACTACTTTTTAAATCAGAAAATTTGCTGAAATTTCTGATTTAATAATTTTTCGCCTTAACTTGGAGTCAATAATAACTGTATAAATTGTACTGTTTGTACTATTAACAAACCTCTTTTGGGTGCCGTACTAGATTTCTTATGGACGCAAAATACAATAATAAATATATACTATCTTTATCAAATTTACCAGTTTTAAATTTAATATGGGGTGGCTAGCTCAGTGGTATGAAGTCGGCCTGTGGATCCTGAGAATCCTGGTTCGATTCCCACAGGCGACAAACAATTTTATAATTTCAAAAACTATCCCTCTAGCTCCTCCACCATTAACATCTTTGGGGGCCGTGATTTGACGACTGGTAACCGCACTTCACGCGCAAAATATATCACTTACCGAGATCTGCTTCGGCAGAGTGTCACACCCAGTAATGGGTAGAAGGCGTGATGATTTTATTTAAATTTTAAAATAAATAAATATATCATCACGGCTTTTACCCACTACTGGGTGTGGCACTCTGTCGGAGCAGATCTCGGTAAGTGATATATTTATTCGCGTGAAGTGCGGTTACCAGCCGTCAAATCACTGCCCACAAAGATGTTAGTGGTGGGGGAGCCGTAGGGGTAATTTTAAATTGGTGAAAATGTTTTGTTGGCTATGGGGATCGAACCAGGTTTCTAGGATCCACAGGCCGACTTGATACCATTGAGCCAATACCCCATTTAAATTTTATTTTTTATGTCAGTATTATTATAAGTTTTGAAAACTTCTGTCATCTTCAAAAGATTTTTGTTGAATGCTTTTAAAATATAAACTTAAAAGTTTTCTTTAAAAAAAAATGTAAGTACAGCAATTGTCATAATAAGAATGAAGATAAAAATGTGTAGATAGATACGTGGAAGGAACATAAAATTTTTAGTAGTAAAGATATAAAAAGTGTAAACAAATTTTTGCTGAAATGTCCACGAATAAGTCGTCGTCCACATTTAAATGCTGTGATAACATAATAACTTAATAAACAAAAATAAAAAAACAATAATTCCACTCTACCCATTTTTACGTTACTTTACACTTTTTAGAGCACTTTACGGTTACACAAGAGCATAAAAACTGTTTTATTTTTACAAAAAATGTTTTCTACTAACAGTTATGAAATTCTCGGGGTTTGTGTAAAAGAATCTTTGTAATTCTGAGCATCGTTTTTCAAGCGTTAACTGGCGCTGGGACTTGCAATAAAAGTAAAATGGCTGCTGCAGGGGAGAGAAGCTGAGAGGAACTCGGCAGCTTTCGCAGTCGCATACGACATATTTCAAATTACGGTTTAGTGCCGTTCATAATTTGTATTAGTTTACCCGTTTGCTATATAAATTCTTATCTGCTGCAGCTTGTCGCAATGCGAACGGCGAATAGAAAGGATAATACAGTTTTGTGCATTTTATTTCAATTCAACTGAAATCATGCTTTCTGGAGAATTCAATGGAAGATGCTGTAAAATGCCAGATGTTGATAATATCTTGTATTGTATGCATCCTTTCATTATTTGCAGACTTGCTACGTGATGTACCAAGATATTCTTTCTTCTAATATTATCTCCATCTACTTGCGCTATCTATTATTAAAGTTATTTATATTTTGGAAATGAAATATTCTCATTTTTCTTCTGTATTTTATGATAGTCGAAGAAATTAAACATTTTTCATATATCTTGATCTTTTTGTGTTGTTGAGAAAGATTTTATTTGACTAAAAATAACTTCTAGTAGATTATTTTAGTAAGCCAAAAGTAATATTGTAAGGTAGTAATGGACAAAAGGCTTGAAGTTGTATATAAATTTATTGAAGAATTACAATTACCAAATAACTTCAATGAAATTTCCGTTAAGTAGTACTAGTGTGACGGTGGCGCCATCAGTTATCGAGTGGCGAAACTGACGCTCAAAAGAATATAAAAATTGAATAAAATAAATGTTTTATACCTATTATGATTTGAATATCATGAATTGTTAACAGGTTGTTGGTCTAGTGAATTTTCAAATACCATACCACCGTGTGGTGTTGCCATTATAAATAGGGATTCTTAATTTTTCGTTAAAAACAAGGCTTTGCATGGCTATATATCCATTACTAAACGATAAAAAACTTTTTCCTTCTGATACAATATACATGAATAGTTCTAGAACATCATACTAGTTTCGCAAACGAAACTGCAAAATTTTAGACGTACACAAACCAAATATGTGCGATTCTGAGTGATGATCGCCATAAGCCCCGTGTATAAGAACTCAACTTTACAAGCGAATATATTTGTTCACAGACGATGAATGTATTTCATATTTTAACAGGACGCGTATAACTATCCAATGTTTACGTCCGCCAAATTTCATTCAGATCTGCATAAACAATTTTCACGCTAGTTCTACCTTAAATGGGTTTCATGAATGCATACAAAATTATATATTAATGTTCCCTATTATGGGATGTGTACAATACATATAATATGCCATATATTGGCTAGCGCTAAGGTGTAGCAAAATGCTAAACAGAATTAAACGAAATGATTTGGAAACTTTTAGTTAAATAATATTCACCCAATATTCGTTTAAATTGAATTAAAAAATAAAAACATTATTCTCAAAATAGAAAAACCGCTGATGCTAGCTAATGTTAAGTGAACTGAACGCATCCACTGAAAACTTTTGTCAAAACATTTGTGATAGGTACATTATTAACCTATTAGAAACGTTACAAACCCTGTAAATTTGTCGTGAAATAAAATTAATTTTTAAACCTAATTAGAATGTACAAATACAAATAAGAAGATATAATTACTTATCATTTCTTAATTCGAACATTAATGACGCGTCGGCATAACCTTTCAATATTGCTTATAGAAGTGGTCAAATATGATTTTTATTTTCATCAGTCAGTTCACAATTCATAAAGCAACATCATCACTTTCATAACGGAAATATTACGTTCCCATTTAAGCTACCGTAGCACGAAGCCACGTAACGTGACGTAACATAACGTAAACGTAGAACAACGCGTGATATACTCATAAGAATGAAGGGCAAGCGTGAGCGTGGTGGCTTGCGCGGAAATATCTCGCGTTTATTTGAAACGGAACCGGAGGGTGCCGGAACGAAGACAGATCAAACCGGCGCCGGAAATGAGCTGAACCGGTAATTTACGGTAGATACCAGGAAAAAGGATGGACAAGTAAAACACGACGGGAGCATGACACGTGTTATGCGCACGAATTTACTACTTGCCCACGGATATGTGAAGTTTTTTCCAGACTTTTTCTAGGGCTTTCGCTTGTGGGAGCTTGGATGGGAATTGAGGACGCACGGATGTGACTTTCTTGCCCTCATATCCCTTACGAAACACTTTTCTCAGTCTGGAATCATCCCACTGGTTCGCCCTTTACTTACACACAGCTCAGATTAAATTCAGGAAATAGAAATAATGAAAATTTTATCTTATAAAACGTAATATCAACATTACAATACAAAAAGTGTGGCGTAATGAATTCTATTACGATAAAATTTGACAAAAATGTTACATTTTATTTTTAACCAGGAGGAGTAATTTAAAATTTAACCGCTAAAACTGACGCTTCTGATTGGCTAGTGCTTCGTCCAGTTTACACTGTATTTTACATTTGATTTATTAGAGGTGTCATAAGTTTTGAGGTTATCTGTTTTCTTGTTAGTTTTTTGCATTTCTGTGACATTAACATAAATCAATTCTTTTAAGAACTAATAATATACGGAGTGACAAATTAGAGTTTATAATGTCATTTGTATTTTAAAATAAATCCCATGAGACTTAATCAGTGCAGATGTGTAAGAAATTTTTGTATTTCGCGCGAACAAAAATCTAGTAACTTTCTTTGGTGACTTTCTATAGTGTAAATCTGACTTGTGCATTTACTCCTCCTGATTAAAAAACAGACTATAGTACTACAGATATGCTGTAAAAACCTGATAAGGAAAATTTTCTACTTTTCTTAAAAACTAAATAAGATATGAAGATGCGCTCAACGGCACTGAATTCTTAGTGTCCGAATTGACGTTTAAGCAGATTTATAGAGATACCCCTTATTTTTTTTTAAATTTTAGACTAATTTGAGACTGTTTTCTCTAAAATTCTTTCTCGTAAGGATATTATAACGAAGATTTACATACATATGTATTTTGTCCCGCTGAATCTAATGGTGGACTCGCCAAGTGCGTATGTCTTCTGTTTTTTGAGATATTATTCAAAAACTGTTTTAGAAGATGTAGGATGAAAATTTTTCTAAAATTAAAAATAAAAGTTTGCTTATAAATTAATTAAACTACGATAAATTTAATGCCGAAGAGCGCACTTCTAAATCATTTTTAGTTTTTTAGATTTGGGTAGTCAAAGTTAGAATTTTACATAATTTTTACTCTTATTCAGAAGTTTTCCAGTGTCTTTTAATTAAAAAACATTCGGTAAAATGTTTCTTGTATTTGTTCTATGCTACGATTAAGTGAGTCCGGACCCTATATATCGTAGTAATTGGGATTAAATTCCTGTTGTACAGACTAGAATAAATAAATAAATTACGAGTATGGAAGATGAAATAATTGTACTCCGCCTGAGCTACGTAAAAAACGATAAATAAGTTACTTTCAAAGAAATTTGAGGTTCCAATATGTCCTCCGGTACTATCAACCATCCAAAACAAAATGTTACGTATCGTAATAAACGCTCTTTCGATACGCAACTGGGGTTCATAAGGAAGAACGCAAAATAGAAAAAAACTAATTTTGTTTCTGTCATTTACATTCTTAATATTTCTTACAAATAAACAACACCATATTTCATTTGTTACTACATCATTATGGTTTAAAATAATGATGTAATTGTCTTGCTATTTGAGAGGATCTACAAAAAATATAAGAACAAAACTTTTAAAAGAATGCAACTTAAAAGTAGTTTAAAAAGTGTTTCACTTCTTTGCTCCATTTCACTCATTTAAAACCCGCGTTCAACCACAAGCGTCCACGTCCCAGTCGAATCTGAAGCCTGGCTCAGCAACTACATCCCTGCGTCCTCTGCTCGCCCTGCACTCCTCCAGGATGTATGTCCAATACGTGCACCGGTGTCACGTCTGCGAAGAAATCTCTCTAAGTCCCGCGTCGTCCAGGTATTAAATCTCCATGGCGACGACACCAAATCTTTTATATGGACAGCTTTTGCCGTGCGCGGAATTAGTATCAACGAGAGAAGACAAGAATACTTTATATTGGCTAAGTTTTTTAGCGAACATCCTTGAAACTTTGGTGTAACAAATAAAACTTGGTGTAGCATAAATGCTGGGATGAATTTCGAGATAAGTAGTGGGATATAGAAATCTTGATTAGTGGATTTTTGTCTTATAACTATTTCTGACAGATTTTTTGGTTAGTTTTTGAAAAGAACTCATAATATAACTATAGTATATTGTAATAATTGTGAGTAAAGGGTTTCATTGCAAGACGAATGCAAATATATCGCTTGTGCTCCAATAGTACCGAGTTTTGCAATGTGCTTTTCTCATGTGTGTTACATAACATCTCTTTCATTTTTAAATGTGAAAATTACATTTTTACGTTTGCGTTAATGAATACAAGAAATTTTATAATTATTTTATATAAATCAAAGGAGCAGTATGCATATCACGTTTCCTTGGTCAGCACAAACAAAAATAATAAGGTACGTGTCAAATTTACTCAAAATGACATTTCCCTTAGTCGATTAAGGCCCAGTTTTTCAATCAACGATTAACGTTAATCATGATTAAATAATAATGGAAACCATAGTTTCCATTGTTATTTAATCATGATCAACATTAATCAATGATTGAAAAATTGGCCCTAAGTTCTGATAGTAACCATATCCTTCACTAGTGATGAAAGTTCATTACTCTCATCATTAGTGAGGAAAATTGTTACTATCCAACTAAATTGAGTGAGGAAAATATCATTTTCACAAGAAAAATCTTTCGAAATTCATTTTAACATACAAGTAATTTTTAGTAACCTACAATAAATTAATATTTTCTGAAATCGGTAAGAAAGTGCCTACTTTCGTGATCAATTTTAGTATGGAAAGTAGGTTTTTACAAAAACAGTCATGTAAAGTACGTATACAAGGTTACAACAAAAACAACTATATTTAAAGTACAAAACAGTCTGGTAAAGATTTTACGTCACTGTTATTTTTGTTGTAACCTTTGATTCGTAGTCTGCTGTCAGTATAATTCATATCAAAAAAATTAAATATTTTGAATTATTTATGATTATATATCGATTAAATTAAACGGTTTCAGAAAAAAATAGTATACATAATACGTCAGGAAAGTGTTCTTACTTGGCTCAGCGGATTAAAATACTCGGCCTGCGGCCTCGTATTTCAAACGACCGCTATCAGGAAAGTATCACTTTCCTGACTTATTATGTAATATACTATTACATTACCGAATCTGTATGTCCGTATTACTAACTTAAATTTAAAATAAAATCGTTAGTAATGAAATGTGATTTCATTTTAAAAATGAAGAATGAGTTTGTAATATTTTAATTGGCAATTCAAGGAAAGATTTAGTTAAAAATTCTCTTTAAAGTGCTCCGCAATAGTCCAATATATCTAGGGATTTAAGTGTAGGATAAGCTACAGGTGAAAAGAAAAATTGCAACTAGAACATTTCAGATTTTATTTCCTTCTTTTTTAAAAATAAACTTGTAAAGCTATTTCGTGTTGCATATCATTTGAAATATTACACGCAACATAAAAGTTAGTTTCAATTTTTCATGTTTATTTATTTGATAATCAGCTCATTTATTTTATGACAAGAAAAATGTAACTAGCAGAAATTGCAGACAAGTTCTCTGTTGATTATTTAAAATAAGGAAAAAAGTAAGATGATATTTATAATGCACTAATGAATTAATTAAATGCACTTCCTCTTCGAATTCTTCGCGACGTTGAAAGGTATTCGTAGAATTCCAACATGAATGCTTGATACGACCTATTATGATAGAGTAAGTTTCGCAAAGCATATTTCGAATTCCTTACCCGCAAGGTAATTATTGTTTCTCCGTTTTACTCCTATACTGAGGGAACTTCAGAATTGCTTTACGCACATAAACTCGCACTTTCAGGGCTGTCCAAACCACCTATCTTTACTGCCTCCAGACGGAAAGTTTATTCTGCCATAATTTCACTCAAACGTAGAAACTAAAATTGATATGGACGTGGAGATTGCAAAGTTCTACATAGTTATTTTAATATAAATGTAAATATCCCAAATAATATCTTCACATATCTGTCATTGTTTATTTTCTTGTAAAATATTTCTATAAAAAATGCTTCAGTTAAAAGAAATGGACTATTAAATTTTGTACAACATTTATTTTCATCATTTTTCTTTAAGAGCCGGTTTTTTCATCTTCGGATAAAGTTCCCGATAACTATCGGCAGGATAATTGAAATAATATCGCGTCAGAAAATAGCTTTCTGTATAATTATTACCATTTGTGCTGTGATTTCAATGTGATATGTTTTTATTTATCCTGCTAATAGTTATTGGGAACTTTATTCGGAGATGGAAAAACCGGCACTAAAAAAAAAAAAAAACGTTTGACAGCTGAAAATATACAATGTCAAAACTGGCTAGTTCTTTTAAAAATTATATATCTTTTATTTTAATATACTCGTATAAGTACATGAAATTTATTAAATTAATTTCTTGTTTTTCTTTCAGGTAAGAGAAATAATTTCATGATCCAATTCGGTTAAGATTTCGCTGCTATATGTAAGTACTTACTGAATTTTAATAACTACTTTTTCGTTCCCCTATTTATCGGTCCAAATCGGAACTTTTTACTTATGTAACAGAACGAAGTTGTTCAAAAATTTCCGGGAATAGTTTATAAATCGACTCTTAGTATACTAAAAACTTTTTGAAGCGAATCAAGTTAAATAAAATTCTGCTGTGGCCATCACAGTACTTCAAATACAGGACAACTTTCTCTACAGGACAAGTTTCCTTTGATACCAAATTCGGTATAATTTGTAAAATATAATTTGCTATAGTTTTCTAGAATTCTCTGCCCGAAAGCTGTAATTTAATATCAAAGTCGACATAATTTGAATGTTTTTGAAAAATAAGTGACGATCGTTTCAATATCATATTTGACACTTTTATTAGAATAGTTTTTTCCTGAGAGCTTTTAATTTGATACCTAATAGGGACTTATCTTCTTCTTCTTCTTCAATGACGCTACAGCCTGAATCGGGCCTGGGCCTACCGGGCACACCGAGCCGCAGTTTTTACGCTGCTGTACTGCCCGGTTTCCGTAGTCGATGTTACTTTATTAAGGCATATGTATAAGTGACTAGCTTATAGCACCCGACTATGATTAATACAAGTAACTGTATAATAGGGACTTTTTTCGGTTGCCATCTAGTGAGTAAAACATAATTTAATAATTTGTTATGTAGCGAACATGGTATAGCTTTACAGTTTGATGTTTATCACGTGTTCCAAACGTTAAACATCAAACAAATGTGGGTATCTGAGGGGGAAGTGCTGAAAGGAGAAAGCAGTGAATCGACTCAGCATGGTGTCACCTCGCTCTTTCTACAAATTTGTTGTTTCACACAATATTGTGTGGAGGAGGGGTTTGCTTCGAATCTGCTGCATGTGACGTCAAAATTATAAGTCCATATTGACCCAAATTTGAACGAATATGATGAAAAAAAATTGACAATCGCTTAAATATCATTTTTACGTATTCATTTTATTTATATATGCTGCTCGACCTAACGGAGAGGACAGAAATCCTCGTGACATGCGATTTTATTTACATTGTCCTTTCACGTCATCATGAACTATTTAGCATCTATTTTTTAGGAAATAGAGAATTTATTACGCAGTTAAGGGATGTTTTCACGTTTACGGACTACAGGGGTTGGCCACCCCTGTTTCTGTGGCTGATATACTACCACAATCAACCACATACGTGCTTTCAAATCCTTGCAACAACACAACTTTGATAGCTCGTAAAACTGCCGCACTTTCCTTGGACGTATTATGGCGAGGAAGTGTACGGCAGTCGGAAATCAGAAGAACTGGATCCATTTTAGCTGTTATTTCGAACTCTGGCCATAAAAAAGAGATTTAAATTCACGTCTGAGTTATTATTTTTGCGTTTGACCCGTCTTCTTCTTGGGTGGAATTATCTATATATTTGTATTTCTGTATCTTTTTCCTGATATATTTTTTATCGTTTATGTCTCTTTCATTCATAAATTGGAATGAACATATAAAATCCTTTCATGTTTGAAAATAAAGTATAAAAGTTTCGTATAAATAATCCGATAATCTGAAATTATTGAAATCAAGTTCAAATATTGCTGCGTATGTCATTCACAAATATTCATCTTTTTATACGTTCCAGAAATGTTTTGGCAGTTCAATCTGTTTGTGATATATTTACAGAAAACACTTTGTTTTTCTCATTTCCATTCTCTTAAGAAAACAACAAATTTATTATCTAAACCAGCGGTTCTTAGCCTTTTATTTATTACGTCCCTTATTATTTGACTTTGCCGCGGACTACCAAAGCTTATCTCTAGATTTCAAACCCAAAAGTTCATAAAATAATTAGTTAAATTTTCTTCTGGCCGCAGTTTAAGAACCGCTGATCTAGATAAAATATTATTGCTAACAATAGGTATTATTGTTGAGCACGCTAGTACAACATAGTCACTATAGCAGAAATGTTCAAGGAATTGAGTTACGTCGTCAATCATGAAAAAACTTTAAAATCCGGCAGAATATTTAAGTGACAAATTAAAAAATATTTCATCACGCCTTTTATATATATATATATATATATATATATATACTCGTATATATTTTTATTATATACTAGGTGTGGCTGTTAAATAACGAGACTGACGCTGCTACAGAAGAAGTATGTATGCGCCAAACGCCAGCGACCGTCAGCTTTTTAGCGTGAAGCTTTCTCTTTCGCATGCAGTACCTCTCGCTTCTGTAAACAAATCCGTATAGCCGTAGCATTCGTTCTAATTAGAGTTGTTTTTTATTTCACCGAAAAAATGTTAAGTGCATTAGAGCAACGAATTATTATGAAATTTCATATGTAATTTGGTAAAAATGCTATTGAAATTTATAATTTATTGAAAAAAGTACCCGAATTGTGGTAGGACAAGTCATGGGTTCTCCATCAAGACATGCGCCAGCTCATTCCGCAATGTCTATTAAGAGGTTTCTAGCCAGGTACAGCATTCCAGTGTTGGATCATCCGCCTTATTCGCCGGATCTTGCACCGTGCGACTTCTATCTGTTTCCTAAGGTGAAATCTGCCTTAAAAGGAACAAGATTTGAGCTATGAAATAGAAAGCGGCACGCGTCTTGAAGGAGCTGACAGAAGAAGACTTCCAGCACTGTTTCGAATAATGGAAGATTCGCATGGAGCATTGTAGGGATAGAGGAGAGATGTATATTGAAGGTGATAATAAGTAAATAGGTATGGAATCAAAATAAAATGTTAAAACAGCGTCAGTCTCGTTATTTAAAAGCCACACCTCGTATTTAAGAAACTGTTAGAGTTAGAAACAATGAAGAAAATGGTTTCGATTTACGATTTCAGCGTGAGTGATTACTTATTACATTAGAAATTATTATTGCAGCGATTCAATGAAATTATTATGCAACGCGTTTACAGTGTAAATCTTTGGTTCGAAATGTAATGTTGTTAATTTAGTTTTCAGTTGATGTGAGTTAGTTTTCCCTCTATGTTTATGACGTCTGGCTCAAATAGCATTACTCTCGTTGTTTATTCTGTATTATATTGCACTGTACCATAAGTTTTTAATGGCGTTAAAATAATACTATAAGTATTATGGATGTTGAACACATAACAAATTTATGTGGTGCTTTGTAAAATTGACTGCAATAGCTATTTCTGCTATTTTCTGCCGCTCACTCGGAATTGTGTTCATGTTTATGTGCACACATACGAAAATATGGAGTAGAAATGTCATTTGGCACATTGTTTGCAATATTCAATATTTTAAACTTAAAATATTGGCAATTATTAACAGAACACGTTCCTTTTCTGATCAAATATTTTTTGACAGCTTTAAACGAACATGATTAAATTTAATCACTTGTGATAAATGTACTTCTTTTAAACGAATAAGTTATAAATTTGGTGTGGAACTAGAAAACAATCCTTTTTATATGTAGCATACACTGCAAAGTTTGAACGTTGCTGTATCTATCTTTTGGGATTGTTCACTTGTGCAACCTTAAGGTCGATTCATTCTGCCTTTTCTTAATTATTAATTTATGAACATAAAATAAAATTTTCACTATTTATTCAAGGTCGTAAGATTCATGCGGTAATTACGAGATTTCAACTCAAACTTAATTGTAAATGTAAACAAAAAACTCAATCTTAATTCTTCAAAACAAATAAATAAATAAACTAGTTTCTTATTTGATCATAAAACCGACATAAGTATAATTAGTTAGTATATGATTATTTGGCACCAAGTTTTAAAACGGTCGGTAATATGACCGCATTTATTTTACCAAGTACCAACCCTTTGTTTGAGATATGTATCAACCTTAATTTGAGGTGGATTTAAGTGCGTTCAGATAGACTAGAAAAATTAAATTAATTAGATTGAAAGATAATTAAACTAATAAGTTTCGTAATCGTAATTCTAACGTAAAGAAGTACTAATGGTATATATTTTTAATTCTCACAATAATCAAATTTGTTATAGGTATATAATAAAAAAATTAAAGTTCAAATTTTAAATTTTATCAGTTCTTTTCAAAGAACGCTTCTATTTATTGTACCTAGGATTTGATTATAATATATATCACAATATATAATAAAATTAAAGCCTGTTTCTGTACGTAAATATGATAATCATTTGATGTAATAACCTGAATTAAATTTCTATAGAATAAAATAAAATTCTATTCAGGATTTTGGACGTCCATTTATCCTCTTTGTTCTACAAATATCCATTAGGATCTCTTCGCTGATTCAAAAAATACTCGATTTAAATTGATGAATCACAAAGTTAAATACCATTCTCCGATTGAACTCCTTTTATAAAAACTCAAATAAAATAAATTTCAATGATAAAAATTCTGTTTGTGTAATTTAGTTAATGTTTCAACTGTTTCAAGTAACAATAGCACACAGAAACCAAAAGGATTATCACAACGAACTCGAGCGCTGCCATCGAATTTTATATGCGCACTTCCCACACAAAATTCCTATACCAAAAATATTCAATCACTTACTCCTCGGCCAAATAATGAACTAACTTTACATCTCCCACAAAAAACTTCAAATGAACGTAATTTGCTGAGTGTTGAAAATATAGTCGAACCACCACAACTCGAAATTTTCCTTAAGTCGACGTTTACTGTTGTTCCCGGTACATTTTAAATAATTGTCATGTATTTCTATCTCTCTAACTCGAATTTCTGTAACTCGAAAAACTCTGTAATAGACCACAGAAGTAAACGTCAACAGGAGGCGTGGCTTAAGCGTCTTATCTCTTTCTATTGTAAGGCAACGTATGGCGTAGCACACTTCTTATGAAACAAGCATTTCATTTTTAACCTCATTTTTGTTTACATGTTTTGTTTTGCGCTTTTTTGTGCAATAAATTTAAATGGGGTGGTGTTTTGCACCTGGCTATAATCACAACGAAATATACAAGTGCAAAAAATTCAAAATTCAAAATTGTGAGGTTAGGATTGTAGAGATATGAAGTTCACTACGACATACGTTTCTTTCCAAATTTAAAATAGACATAAAAAATCTATACATGACATTTCAAAACAATAACCATTTATATTGGTCACATTAAAACAGTAATTTGTTGCATCATTGGTCGTTTCCCTTAAAAATTTCAATTTTGATACTTATAAAATAAAAACGCGATAAGACAATGGTAACTGTATATACCATTCGACTCGCATTCAAATTTACCGCCCTAATATGGACCGCCCACTTTTGTAGTCTATTCAAAGCTAGTAAAACGTCCCAATAACACAATATTCTCGAATTTTCACGGTCAAAATGAACTCTTTCATCGAGTTTTGTTTCACCACGTACAACGCATACAATCTGAAATCTGCATAGTTTTTTGGGAATCCACGAAGAGCGACGAGATCTACCTTTGTACAGATTTTTTGTTAGTATAGACCAGTGGGTTTCAAACTTTTCGGAGCCATGACCCCCTTGGAAGCAAAATTCACAATTATATTCTTTCGCGACCCCCTTTCTTTTTATTTGATCAAAATTGCAGTTTGTAAAAGGCTGATTCAATCATGTACATTTCAAACGGAATAATGATCTCCAAAAATTCGTTTAATGAAAATGCGATTTATTTATTGAAACAGCTGAAAATTGAAAAATTTTTAAATATGCTTTGGAATTATGTATATTTTTATGCAATAAAATATATGTGCAATAGATTTTGTTTTTAACTCGAAATATTTATAATTCTAAATAATTTTGCGGTTGTTTGATATTAGAATTATAGAGGTTTGACTGTAAGTACAGTTATTCAAAATAGTTTTCCAGGCTCGGCAAGGGATAATTATTAATTAACACCTTTCGAAATTTAACTCAAACTTTGTCCTCAACAAATATGACAGTGTGCATACTCTCAGTAATTAAATTCAGAAAACAAAGCTTTAACAAGAAGTCCACAGTCCCAAACCCGGCAGATCAATTATTACTGTTGATGGTGTATAAAACATGAACGAAAGTTGTCAAATTAAATTTACTCTTACGTTACTTTGTCCGCGAGTGGCCAGCGTGATTGCGAGGTTTTACGACAGACTGCGAGGGTCGAAACAAAGAATTGCTTTCGTATAAAAACAATAAAACAGGCCTGGTCCAGAATTTCTCAACGGGCTCTAGAAAAATATTTGCAGAACAAAGACGAAATGAAACGGGAACCGTGCTCTGTGTTTGTTGTAAACAAGAGATGTTGCAAAAAGACTACTATTTTAGATTTTTTCTCCACGGAATATATTCAAACAAAAACTCTGCACTTAGGAAGTTTGAGCAACGAAGAACGTTTTTAATTATGAGGAATATTATATTCTGATCTGTTGACAAATATAACAAAAAATATTACTAGCGTAGAACGTAAAAGTTTTTGCATGCATTGTTAATTTACCATAATTAGCTTTCGTACTGCTGAATATAAAATGAAAATTTTATTAAAAACAAAATTAATTTCTAAATCAATGGCGTATCCTTAAAGCAGTATTTCTCAACCTGTGAGACGCGCCACCCTCAGGGAGCGCATAATAGTTAAAGGGAAGGTGGACAGCAGAGCTGGGCAGTAGCTAGCTACTTTCGTAGCTTAGTTACTAGCTTAGCTACGTTTACCTTAGCTGTAGCTGTAGCTTAGCTAAATGTGAAAAAATATAGCTGTAACTTGCAGCGAGCTATGTTTTTTTTTCTATTAGCTTAAAAATATTGTTATAACAACTGAAACTACTTTTAAAGCTACTTTTTGATACATTAAAAAATACCTTTTAATTTTTGTTTTGTATTTGAATTGTACCTTCTTTATTGTTTTCTATAACTGTAGAATAACAAGTTGTTATATAGTGTAAAATCTATTAACATATTTTATTTTTCACTTGTTCTTAACCTATCCTACTTTTGTATTAAATATTAGATGAACTATACATTGACTAAACAAACTAACAGTACATTTGTCCATTTGCGATTTTATATATATATAAACAGTCATTATAACAAAAGACTGATCAAGTGATCATATGACAATGGCAAATTTAATAATTCACAATAATTGAAAAAAGTAGCTTTAAAATTTAACAGCTACTTTAATGAAAGCTTTTAGCTGTAGCTTAGTTATATTTTACAAAATGTAGCTTATAGCTGTAGCTTAGCTACTTTTTTTAAGTAGCTTGCCCAGCTCTGGTGGACAGGAACATGGAAATCAAAGGAAAAGCTCCAAAAGTTTATATTTACTTATTGAAACAAAAAAATACATTCTGTAAATAAAATTAAAACAAATAATTTCATTCGAATCAAACAAAAAAAAACTGCCTCCTTGGCTCTTTCTCGCAGAACAAAGCTTTTTATAACGTGGCAATATATAAGAAATTGACTCCCTTAGTTCTCTTCCTATATTTAGCTGCGATCCATATTTTGTATTTAATGCAGCCACTGCAAAAAAAGGCGATTTTACAAAGATAAGATGTTAGAAATAGCAAAAGTGTTCGAAACGCTTTTGACGTCATTACAGAAAATTCATCATCAACACCGGTTCAAAATTCAAACAGCGATTAGACGATTTTTGACGACATCTGAATAATAAGTAAAAGGTGGAATGACATATTTATATTTATTTATTTTATAACTTTTTATTTTATTTTTTTTAGAAGAGTGGGCAAGCATGTTTAACGTACCTCGAATGAAAGAGTAATGAGTCAAATGTTTAGGAACAAATGGGTGGAGTTGATTGAAGGTTTGTTGCGTGATGAAAGATGTCAAGTATAGGGAATAAATTAGTTTGTATGGAGGGAACTATGAATGTGGTTGAAGCGAGGATGGTGTGTTAGGATGAGAATGATTGACGATGATTGATTATTTGATGAATCTGGTGAGTGATTGTTTTATGAATATTTGAAGGGTTTGTGCTACCCAAGGATTTATATAAATACTAGATAGCTAACTTACGCGTACAAGTGAGGCAAGTGATGAGGGTATGTCGCAGGAAAAGCAAAGCATGCATTATTCTATGGTATTATTGGTATTTTCTTGTGTTGTATTGAATAAATACTATCAAGTGTGTAGTTATAGGTTAAATAAAATAGATTATTAAATATATAACAATTATATTAAAAAAGCCATCTTTTTGTTGCTTTTGATGATAAAATATTTGCAATTACATAAACAATTTTAAATAATTCAGTAGAGTTGATCAAGACTAATAAATAAAATTATGGTTTAATATTTTAGAAAATTTTGTTTGGATAATCTTATATATATATATATAAATTTAGATTATTCAAATATATTCATTACAGAGAGACCACATAAATTATTTTTAATATTTTCTATCACTGAGCCATATTTTAAAATTATATTAGTATATTCTAAAGTTTTTAATTACGAATATTTGTTGTATTCAAGAATAACTATAAATTAAAACCTGAAAATTCAATAATAGTATCTGTTATGTACTTTTTTTGGTTGTTTGTTTATTTTATTATTACCTATTATACTTTAAAAAACGAGTACAACACTTAATGTATTTTTTTCTTAAATAAAATATTTATTTTATATTTTAGTATCTGGGGTTATGGCTCAGTGGTATTAGTCGGCTTGTTCATCCTAAGAACCCTGGTTCAATCCCCACAGCTGACAAAAACATTTTCACTAATTTAAAATTACCCCTGTGGCTCCCCCAACATCTTTAGGGGCTGTGATTTGATGACTGGTAACTGCACTTCACGCGCATATATATATATATATATATATATATATATATATATATATATATATATATATATATATATATATATATATATATATCACTTACCGAGATCTGCTTCGGCAGAGTTCCACACCCAGTAATGGGTAAAGGGCGTGATGATATATTTATATTTATTTATTTATTTTATATTTTCAGTATATTTTAATTTGTTGTTGAAACATTAATTCTTATGATACATTTAAATATAGCGCTCTTTTGCGCCGTGCAAATGGCCGTCATCAACTTGCTTGTTTAACAGATAGCTGTCCAGTATTTATATAAAATCCTTTGTGCTACCTTATTTGATGGGAAATAGCGTGATATTTAGTATGTTTTTTTGCGAAATTTAAACGTGTTTAGGGTTGCTCCATGAAATATAATATTTTTTATGCAATTACTTCAAAATGGCCTTTTTTTGTATTTTAAGGAGGTCTAGTTCTATGAGGTTCATTATATTTCTAACATCCTCTGTTTCAAACTGATTTATTACCTAGTAAAATTCTAATTTGCAGATTGTAAAAAATGTATCAAGAGACGAAAAACTGTGTAATCAGTGTGATAAGTCTAAAGAAAAACAAACTAAATAATCATCTGTTTTCTGTTATTACCTGCGAGTTTCCTCACAGCGAGATAGTTTTTTGTTGTTTTTGTTTATTCATAAAACAAAATTAGCTGTGTAAATTGATGCACAGGAACACAATTTTTCATGTTATTAAACAGGTCTGTGTTTCGAGAATATTCGATTCGCTCGCAAGCGACAAACGAGGCATTCTTTGTGCGCAAACAAAGCAACATTAAAATTACTAATTCGATTTGAAAACTGTCTCGTAATCGTTTTCCAAACTCATTTTCGGCGTCCGCTTTTCAATTATGTTGAGCTTTGTTGTATGCCATACCGCACATCTGGTTTCCGTCGAATTTTCTAGCGATAGGATTACTAATTTCGTCTGTTTGCACATTATTCGCAGGATATAATCATTCTTTGTTCAATTCTGTCACATTTCCATTATAATATATAATATTTTCAGATGAACTTGACAATGACGTAATAAAAAAGTGCATAACCTTCCTGTTTTTAAATTTTTCTAAATTAGAGAAAAATGCTTTATATAAAATTCATGGAAAATTTAGTTTCGTGTACCTTCTGTTTCACGCTTCGTTGATTCTTCTAAAAATTTTGTATTTATACAATCTTACAGTATTTCATATTTTGCGTGTAAGGTACATTATTTAACAAAAATAATTTTCAGACGACCACATATGAAAGTAACCATAACAACATTATAAATTACTACAGAAAGTTGAAAATAACATACGCTGATATGTTAGTATAACGCGCACTTCTAACATATCAGTGAAGTTCCACTGATGGCGTTACGATGAAAGAAAATAATAATATAAATGAAAAGATTTTGTATTAGGTATTATTTTTATTACCTCAATCGTCAAATGTCAACGCTAACATTAAAAAATCAGCTGTCAAAGTGTAATAACATTGCTCTTGTAAACTTTTTTCAGAAATATTTTGTGGTCGTCTGAAAAATAGTGTACATAACTCGCTCGAAAGTGTGATAACTCGTGCTCGTTTACTTCAATCACTCGCACGTTATCTTACACTTTCGATGCTTGTTCTGTAATATACTATAACGTACTTTGAGAAGGATATCTGAATACGTTAAACTGAATTCTCTCCGGATACGTGAAACATTTAGGTACACTGGTACTAAACACTCGATTCGATATATTATTCATTTGAAGCCAAAAGCGCTAAGTAAGCCATCAATTTTTGAGTGTAAAAGTTTCGGATTTAAAAGTTTCCGTACACCACAAGTTTCTTCTAAAAAAATCTCTATTTGGTTTACTTTCCACTTTTCTCTTTGGATGTAGTAAAGGATTTTTATCTGATATAAATAAATACATAATTTTGTCTAATAATTCATAGAAATTTTAATTCAATTTAGTCAACCGAATAAATAATACCAAACTTTGTTTCATATTTGCACTACGACGAATGAATATTAAACTGCACTTAAACTGACAATTAGGATATTCAACTACTCGTATTAAGAGATGGCGTTGGTCATGATATGTCAAACTTGAGACAAAGATACGCTTTCAGTTGGTCTCCATAAACTTATCGTTGCTGTTGCTTGTATTTCTTTGTTTTTTCCTAAATTTTGTGTTTGCTAGTTATCTTTTTTTTTAAATAAAATAAATATAAATATATCATCACGCCGTCTACCCATTACTGGGTGTGATACTCTGCCGAAGCAGATCGCGGTAAGTGATATATTTTGCGCGTGAAGTGCCGTCAAATCACTGCCCCCAAAGATGTTAGTGATGGGAGAGCCACAGGGGTAGTTTAAAAATGATGAAAATTGTTTGTCGTCTGTGGGAATCGAACCAGGGTTCTTAGGATCCACAGGCTAAGTAATAAAATATAGTTATGTGTTGTCCTTAGTTGTAGTTTTAGTTTCATTTATCTTTTAATTTTTAGATAGAAATTTAAGTATATAGTTCATAGGTTCGATTAAAGGCATGTTTTTCGTAGTAGAAATTAGTTCTTATAGTGTAATATTAATTAATTATAATTTAATTACGTACTTTATTCTGTTATCGTTAATTTTTATTTATTTTTATATATGTGTACTTAGTTATTCAGTTAAAGTAATCTGTACTATTATTGTAGTTCCAATTTTCGGCGCTATGAGGGCATTCTTATTTTAAAATTCAAGTATTGAATGAAATGGTGAAGAGTAATGCAAACAGTTATACAAAATAAAATAAATTGCGTACAACAATTGCCTTCTTTTCACATTATTGTTTTGTTTGTATTGTCTTTCTCTTTCCACGGTCTCTAGTCTCAGTCCGCAAACATCTACTTTCAACCCTTGGTATACAAATAACTATTTTGAGGATGCAACTAATCATTAGTGCATTATTGTAAATAAATATTTGCGTTCTAAATAAATTTCTGCTGTATTAATAAGTTAATAAATAGTGCTTCTGTAATTATTCCAAATTCAATACAGTAAGCACGTCTGCATGCTGGAATTAGTGTAAAATTACATTTCTGTCCTTCAGAAATTAACGCGTCGTTCTAAATAGTCCCAGCGCGAAATGTATCCGCGCACGCAAGACGGGACCGCCGTTCCGCCGGGCCCCAAGTGTTGGGTCGTAGTTATGATATTGTTACTGCCGGGGAACTTGAAATTCGTAAAGTACGATGATTGAAAGTGCTTGTAGTCCCCTTCACACCCACTATCGTCGGTGTCGACGCCAGCCCCGGCACCGAGCTTCGTACAGTTGAGTATTCAATGCAATTTACGTGTTCATTTCGTCAAGTTTAAATGAAACGAACTTGGTTTTGAATTAACACGAACTTAGCCATAGTTTAACTATGTGTATGCAGGGACCTATTTGGATCCTAATGGGTGGGTTATTGGAATTATTAGATTATATTTCCCTCATAGCCAGCAGAGCTGGGCAGTAGCTAGCTACTTTTGTAGCTTAGCTACTAGCTTAGCTACATTTACCTTAGCTGTAGCTGTAGCTTAGCTAACTGTGAAAAAATATAGCTGTAGCTTGTAGCTAGCTACTTTTTTTTCTATTAGCTTAAAAATAACAACTGAAGCTACTTTTAAAGCTACTTTTTGTATCTTCAAGCTACTTTTTGTAGCTTCAAGCTACTTTTTAAGCAGAAGGTCAACAAAGTACGCATGCGTACAAGCTAAACCCACTCAAAATAATTATTTGTTGCCGGCTCTAACTGGCTCTAATACGCAAAAAATACACAGTAGGTGCCAGATGGTATTTGCTATTTTTGATATTTATGTACGTAATAGTAAATTAACAGTCATTATAACAAAAGACTGATCATAGGACAATGGCAAATGTAAGCTTTTAGCTGTAGCTTAGCTATATTTTACAAAATATAGCTTATAGCTGTAGCTTAGCTACTTTTTTAAAGAATAGCTGTAGCTGTAGCTTAGCTACTTTTTTTAAGTAGCTTGCCCAGCTCTGATAGCCAGTATTATCAACAACAATTATTTTTTAAATGTAGTTTAAGAAATACAACAGCGAATCACTTATCACTAATTTGTTGTTAAAACATTAATTCTTATGATATATTTAAATATAAACTGTAGTCGACGATAAATGCGCATTTAAAAATTTGATAATACCGATCATCAATCTACAAGTTTAATTAATATATAGTTTAGAGCTGTGTGAAGATAAATGTTTATAAGCAACACAATATTATTTTCTTCACTCGGGAAGTTTTATTACACTCACAGGCAGATTCATAAAGCGGGTTAGCGCTAACACCATTTTTTATGTCGTTTTTAACTCTCTTTTCAATGCATGAAACTAATTTATTTTAACTTGAGTTAAAAAGAGTGTTAATTAGCATCAAATTTAATTCATTTCTTGAATTTGTCTTAATTTGGAACAGAGTTATAGATAATATTAAATACGGTGTTAGCGTTAATCCGTTTTATGAATTTGCCTGTTTATGTACATTTCGACTGCCATGCAATCATCGTCAGTAGTACTACTACAGTCGAAATATACATTTAGTATAATAAAACTTCCCTACAAATTTAATTAATTAATAATTTATTTATTTATTTTACTCTGTACAACAGGAACTTATTCCCAATTACAGTAGGGTCCAAACTCACCAAGCTGTAGTTCATAATCAAGATGATTCACGACTTCGTACATTAATTTTCAGGGCATATAGTATTCAATGTATTGATCACGAAACTGATAATTATTATTTTTCAAAGTTAGCAGTTTTAAGCCGCTATTTTCAAATAAAACGTCGCAAAACTTTGTAATCGTTACCGACGAACTTAACTAATTTAATTAATTATTCGTTCACCAATATTCTGTTATGCAATGTTGATTTCAGCGGTACCCAAAATGTACTATTTTTGAAAAAACTATTGTTTTTGGTATTTAAAAAAAATTGCTTCGTTATCAGTACATTGAATACTACTTGGCCTTAAAATTAATGAACGAAGTTGTGAATCATCGTCTATATTAAGCCTGAGTGTATTATTTACTTATTATTCAAATCTGCTTGATCTCAATCTTGTGGATATCCGGCCTTGTATAAAGATGAACTTACTAGATACTTACAGTATTTAAAATGAGTGCAAGTATTCACTTCGTATTGTATTATAATTATTGTAGTTTGAAGCGTGCTTATGAAATTCTATTTATTCAATTATTTTTAATTATTTTTGTCTGGAAATAATTTATCTTTTTAATTATTGAATTCCATTTCATAGTTTTGTTTGTAATTGCGGTTTTACAAATGTGTTTTGTAAATGTGTCATTATTTCAATTAGTGTCAACGCTGTATTACATAACTGTAAATTAATTTTTGTATTGTGCACGTAATACTTTTAATGAGATATAATAAAATGAAGCATTGCAAATTTAAATTAAAATCCAAATTTAACTAAATTGCATATTGCCAATAAATAATAATATATAGTAAATTGTTAATTATAATGTTAAATTTTGCGTAAAGCTTCAATTCAATTTATTATTTAAATGCCAATTTTGTCACTAGCCACTGATCATACATTATGACACGTTTATATTTATGAACAAATTTATAATTTAAATATTTAAAGCATCGCGAACCATTATTAAAATTGCTAGAAATTATGATTTTAAATAGATATTACCCCAATATGTACTTCTATCACAGAACATCAAAGAGTAGCGCTTATAGATTAATTATTGACGAATATATAGATAGATTGGCAATCTTACCCAGAAGCTCTTAACGCCATCTGTCTCTTAGAACGTTCGCCGCTGATTTGACTACGTTGCTTTAGCATTCCTGACGAGATACGTTTACCTAGGGTTGCCAACTCTTGAATCTTAGAAAAAAGGACGCCACCTGTACTTAAATAAAAATACTTTTGAAAAACGAAAATCAAAACAAATTTCAATAGATGTAATTTATTATACAAGTACCTATTGGTGCAAAAAATCATATATTATTCTCATTTGTCATTAAGTAATTAACAAAATATTAATAGTTATTTATGAAACAAGTGCTAAAATTTCCACTTTTTTACATGACTGCATGGAAGGCTTTTTTAACACAAGTTGCATTCACTGTTTATTTTTACAATTGAGCTTTATGTAAGTAACTATATTAATAAAATTTAAAATATAAAAAATATTTATGATCTTAGGTTGGTTTTGTAGCAACTATTTTATCGCACACTATCAACAGCGTGGGGTAAAATGTTGTGCGATAATCACTCTTTGCAAGTATATAATAATTTATTTTTCGTACGATCGCATAAAAAAAACTAATATAAAAGCATCTTTCAGTTTTCTTCTTTTGTATATTTATGCATTAGTTAAAGCAAAATGTTAATCAAATTCATAAGTAATATTTTTTATGGGGTAGCTAGCTCAGTGGTATGAAGTCGGCCTGTGGATCCTGAAAACACTGGTTCGATTCCCACAAGCGACAAACAATTTTCATAATTTCAAAAACTACCCCTGTGGCTCCTCCACCACTTACATCTTTGGGGGCCGTGATTTGATGACTGGTAACCGCACTTCACGCGCAAAATATATCACTTACCGAGATCTGTTTCGGCAGAGTGCCACACCCAGTAATGGGTAGAAAGCGTGATGATATATTTATTTATTTATAAGTAATATTTTTCTTGGATAAAGGACAAATGATGTCCTTTTTCAATTTAAAAAAGGACAAGAATAGAAAGTGCTCAATAAAGGATTGTCCTTTTCAAAAAAGAACGGTTGACAACCTTACGTTTACCTATATGATACTAGCTTTAAAATTTAAAATCGTCATTAATGTTAGGGAAATTTTATAGCGGGGCAAATCCAATTTTAGATCGAATTGGAAACTTTTCAAATCAAACATCGATGTCTAAATGAGTTCCGCTATTCATTTCGCGTTGAAAGCATTCACTCAGCTCTTGCTCTCATTGATTCAAACATAAACCCTTCATCAAAAGTATCCCTTTACTTACTCTTCTTACAATTTAGAAACTTTCTCCTGCTTTCCGCATCGGTGATATAAACACGTAGAGCAACAGTTTAATAGTAGAATTAATTCTCAAATAGCTCATTGAAACGAAACTGCGTTAATAAGGAGGTATTCTATTACCTCTAAACATTCTCTTTCATTGCGCGTATTTGGGTTGGGAGTAACAGAATTTCGTTTCATTAAATTGCTGCTATCTCTCATGCCCGTACTAATTGTGCATAAGAAATGAATGCCGCTATGGGCAACACTAACACCAACGCCAACTTCGAATCTGGCCAGCGTTCGGCGCCGCCATATTTTTCCTAGCAGAGCTTAATTACGAAACCCCAAGAGAATTTAGCTCATCTGATACGTGCGAAAGCTTCGCGTCTCTCCTCTCGCCCCGCGGTGACGGATAGTGTTCATAACTCATGGCGTAGTTCGTATTGCGCTTTGCCGGGAATCCCCTGTTCCAAACCGCTCGATATTCCCCCTTTTCCTCTTCGTAAAGAGGGATTTCGCTCCCCTTTGCGTGCCGTGTCATTCTCTTGTGGTTCCCGATCAAATCGTTATGGCTTCCGTGTCCTGTACTCAATTGTTTGTTATGGTTATTTGGTTTCACTTTTGTTTGTTTTAGATTAAAAATTTTCTAAACATTTTATGCAATATTGCAGCATTTGAGGTTTTAAAACTATCAATAGGTAATACTTTTTTTTTGCTTCAAGAAATTTGGTTCTGTATTTTTTTTTTGTGATTTTTAATCGTATAATACTCGAAAATTGCGCCATTTATTAGTTATTATAAATTCATATTAAGGTAGTTCTAGTGTGACGGTGGCGACATCGGTCGTCGAGTGCCGAAACTGATGCTCGGGGAAAGAAAAAAATATAATAAAATAAGTGTTTATTTCCTATTATGATTTGAATATCATGAATTGTTAACAGGTTGTTAGTCTAGTGAATTTTCAAATACCGTACCACCGTGTGGTGTTGCCATTATAAATAGAGATCCTTAATTGTTCGTTAAAAACAAGACTTTGCATGGCTATATATCCATTACTCAACTATAAAAAACTTTCTCCTTTTGATACAATATACGTGGATAGTTGTAGGACATCATATTAGTTTTTCAAATGAAACTGCAAATTTTTAGAAGTAAATGAACCAGATATGTGCGATTCTGAATGACGATTGCCATAAGCCCAGTATATAAGAACTCAACTTTACAAGTGAATATATTTGTTCACAGACGATGAATGTGTTTCATTTTTTAACAGGATACGTATGACTATCCTATGTTTACGTGCACAGAGTTTCATTCAAATCTGTAAAAATGTTTTTCACACTAGAACTACCTTAATCGAGTTATTTATTTATTGAATAGAAATTGAAAACAATATAAATACATGTAACGATTTATAATTTGTACATCATGGAATACGTTGCTTAAAACAGCATAGGAAATAAACAAATGCTATTTCCTGTGCTATCTCTATTCCATTCGAGTTAGTCGTCACTATTCGTGTAGTGCCGGATTTAATTACGCCGATTTCTTCTCGCTACTTTTTCAAACAATAAGTGCATTAATCTTCCATTTCTATGCAATTTATACCTGTAAAATATCTGTTCCAAAATTACTTCTATTCCAGTTCTATTCTATGCAATCAATAAATCAGGCTTAATAGAGTATTTAATTCTACATATAATCTGTCAGTTTTTGTTGTTTTCTACGCTATCTAGGTTACTCATTATCATTGGTCAAATTTGACATATTTTGTGAAGATTTTGACTAAATTATACTTTGGTTCACATATTTTCCGGGACTTCACTTTGCGTTGATTGCGCGTAATTTTGAGCAGTTTTGTGGGACCCTCCGTATACGATACAAATGTAGAACTTACTCACCTCTGATTCATATGTCAAGATAACAGAATGAAAAATGGTACTGGTTGCCAAGTTCTTACTTCTAATATTCAAAGGTGTTTTTATACTTTGGGAGAAAAATGTAAATATACTATATGATTAAGAACATGGTTCCTGAAATGTACATTTTAAGTGACACTGACCAACATTACAAACAATATTTTATCTGATCTATAATGAATGGATTGGCCATTGCAGTGTTTATAATTATAATTTAATTATGAATAATAGAAGTAACTATCAAAACCAGTGGTAATAAAAATGTTTGATGAAGATATAACACCCTTGATTTTGCGAATTTTGATTAAAAAAATCTTTTCGTTCTGTGATCAGTACGTCATAATATATAACCTTAAATTTTCTTTCCCCAACGACAAAAACATCCTATATACAAAATTAAAACAGTTTTTTGTATTCATGGTACGTGTAGGTAAAAAATAATTTTATTGTGAAAAAGAATATGAAAAGCCATTTTTGCTGGTGTGCTAAGCGAAATTTTATTAAACATCTAATATATGTGCTTTGTTAATTAGCTTTCGAGTATATGGAACTTTGCCTTGTAATCTAAATTTAATTCATTGCGTTAATTTACATAATTTTGTTAATTTTTTTGTTTATTTTTGCGTAAAATTGAAATACGTCAAAAAAATAACTATTGTTAAAATGGAAAACAGCATTAGAAAAATATTTTCCAGCAACAGTGAAAATTTTACTGGAATAATCTTCTATCACAATATTAACCGTTCGTATATCCATAGCAATCCTTGATTGTGTATTCAACGTTGGTCGTTCTTCACGAACAATCGATGCACTCTCTTGTTTATTTGTGGATTTAAATCTTTTTTCAATTTGCCACGGAACAAAAAATAAAGATTTATATTCTACGTGTTTTTCCTTTTACATTTATTGACGTGATCGGATCAAATAGATGGTTTAATATATTTTCCAACGAGATAGAAACTAAATCTTTTATTGATTCACTGTCAAATTAAAAGTTATTTGTTCTTTTAAATTATGTAAAAAATAAAAAGTGATTTTTTATACTTTTTCACAGCGCACCTAAAAAACAGATTTTGTTTTTATGAGGGATCCTTTATACCTTTTTTACGCAGAAAGAAAAAGAAACGATTTTTATCGAATCCACTGCCGTATTAAATTTTATCTTTCCAATTCTTTTGCAGAGCCTATAAAATCATTTTAATTTGAACAATAACAATAAAATATATTATCTATTATCTCTTGACCCCAAGATTCACCTCTATAAAAATAGCCACATTTTTATTTGAAAACTTCTTGAGAAATTGTGAATGGCTTCATAATAATACAAAACATATTTACCAAAAAATTTTGCTCAATTATAATTTTTGGGAACTGTAATTGACGGCTGGTATTGTTACTGTTTTAGACAGAATAATTCTAAAGATATAGACCTCAGACCAAACATAAGTAGACAAATTCTGCCGTATACAAGTCAATGCAGTGTTGTGAAGTAGAAAGAGTTAGAGTAACTTGTGGGTGAGTCGGGTGCGCGGCAAGGAGCGAGTACCCTTTGATGTTATGCGAATTGCAAACATTTGTGTAGTTATTTTTATATTCAATTACTTACTTTTCATACATCAAAGTAAAGGTTAGTTTTTGACATATTAAGTGTTTTGTATACGCACGTTTGTATTTAAATAAATAAAATGCTCGCGTCTGATAATTGTCATCAACAAAAATGCAACCCGCATAACACCAAGTGGTACTAGCTCTTTGCCGCGCACCCGTCTTATCACCAAGTTATTCTAACCCTTTCTACTTCACAACAAACGCCGTTGTTCTCCGTCTACTTATGGTTGGTCTGAGATACAAACCAATACACAATGGCAAATTCAAATTAATAATCGAAATATTTGGCTTTCTCCTTTTCTCATTTTGGTCAGCTATTTTAAAAGGAAATTGCAATAAACTCCAAAATTACGACAAAATTAAATGAATTTGAAAAAAAAAATAACTAGCTAAACCAGTGGCTCCAAAATTTAGTAAGATAATGTTTTCATTTGCAAAAAAAAGCATTTTTCTTTCTTTTTGCACCTAATTGTCAATATAAGCTATAAGCTATGTCTGAGCAAGCAATCAGAAATTAATTAGATGTACCTTTTAATTGCGCATACATCGAATAATAAATAAATAAATAAATAAATTTATCATCACGCCTTCTACCCATTACTGGGTGTGGCACTCTGCCGAAGCAGATCTCGGTAAGTGATATATTTTGCGCGTGAAGTGCGGTTACCAGTCGTCAAATCACGGCCCCCAAAGATGTTAGTGGTGGAGGAGCCACAGGGGTAGTTTTTTGAAATTATTAAAATTGTTTGTCGCCTGTGGGAATCGAACCAGGGTTCTCAGGATCCACAGGCCGACTTCATACCACTGAGCTAGCCACCCCATACATCGAATTATATTTTGTCCAATTAGTTTTTGATTAATGAATGGGCTCCTATACTGATTTAACTATAACAATCAGTGAAAGCAGGATCTTAAACTTCCTTATATTAAGCGAGATATGCATTTTTTTTAGTTTTGTAGGTGCTTGTGACGTTACAAGCATCTTTCAATATCTTTAAGTGGTACTAAACCTGTTTGATTCAATGAATGCAAATTTATATTTCCTTCACTCCAAATCAGCTGCTTTGGGAAACTACGACTTGAGAAATTATATATTAAACAAAATCTCTCTACTTGTGGTGTCGCGATTTTCTCATGTTGATTGCTCTTGGCAGTTGTTATATTTTAATAAATAAAAATAAACTAACTTTGTTTTTATGAATCTAATGCTGTGTCTACGTAAATATGAAAAAGAATATTACCAGTTATTCCATTTTAAGCTTCAAACAGATTAATATTGATATACCCATGAAGTCTTTGATCGTACAATAGAAAGAAATCGTTTTAAAAGTAATCTTGCTTGCTGGTGAAAGATGATATTACCTCGTTGCATCCATTGTCCAATCCCCCATTACATTTCAATGAGTCCGTCTCTGTGAACATTAGCGTCACCTAAAGTTCAACTGTCTTTTTTTTCATCTGGCCGATAAAATCCCAGTTAGCTAAGCCTTGCCCTTGTCCGCCGCCGGACTACCGGCACGCGCGTATCTTCTCTTAATGGTTTATCCCTCCAAGAGATCGGAGGAGCGGATGAACGGTGAAGTTCGTTCGACGGACGTCCATTCGACCGGAATCGGATTAGGATTGGTGATCAGCGGCGACGCAAGAAGACGCAGCGCGTCTGTTTACAGTTCACTGCTGAATGGAAAAACGATTCAAGTGCTTACAATCTCAACCTGGAGTTTTGTTAATATGTGTTGAGATGTCGTCGAGACACAAGTGTTGGTTCACGTTTTATGTGATTCTTATTCTATTGCCCTACGTGGAAAATCACTCATTATACGTTTTGTTACGTTATCCTGAATTTATTTCGAATTATGGATAGAGTCGTATAAACGGTTTAAGCGAGTTTAGCCAAAAATCGTTTTATACCCGCTAAAGTGGTGTGTCCGGATAGGAACGTTTGGCTAAGATTAATTGCAGAATGAATCTGATGATTTAAGGAAAATGCAGGATTTTTTAATTTTAGTTTTGTTGTTTATTAAAATCATTAGAGTGTTTACCTACAATTGTGTAAAATTCACTTTCAAAAACAAGCGCAGGGACGACACTCCCTTCGTTTCTTATCTTTTTTATTCGTTTTCTGATTTTATATTGAATGTTTAACTGCAATTGTGTGGAATTCAATTTCAAAAACAAGCGTAGAGCGACAGTCCCTTCCTTTCTTATCTTTCAATTCGTTTTCAGTTCTTACGTAGAGTGTTCAACTGCAATTGTGTGGAATTCACTTCCAAAAACAACCGCAGGTCTACACTCCCTTCTTTTCTCATCTTTTTGTTTCATGTTCAGTTACTGCATTGTGTGGCCTTTTCATTCATATACAAGTACAGGCTATCGCTTTCATCTTTTCTAATCTTTGTAGATTCGTTGTTAGATTCGTTGTTAGATTCGTTATTAGATTCGTTATTAAGAGTTAGCGTGAGTAATTTGAGATGTTTTATGCATGTGTTATGTACATCGAAAAAAGAAGATGAATAATAAGTGAATAGGAATGATGTGATTGAAGGTTTGTTGTGTGATAAATGATTTCGAGTGTAATAAATGAATGAGTTTATATGGAGTGATCTATGAATGTGGTTAAAGTGAGGGTGGTGTGTTTGGATGATAATGTTTGACGAGGGCTGATTATTTGATGAAGGTAATGGGTGAATATTTTATGAGTCATTTTAAGGTTCGTGCTACCCAATTTGTTCGGATGTAGCGTAAGATATCTATATATGTATAAAAACAAATAATTTATATGACACGCTCAAAACAAATTTATTCAATACATATACGTCATTCTACCGATTCGAGTGTTCGATATAGTTCAATTTACCAGTTCTACTATTTCAAATAAAATTGATAAGTCGTGATATCAAATAGAACAGTGGATTTGAGAACTTCAGTTTAATTTCTATAGTCGACAAACAATTTTCATCACATTCAAATTACCCATGTGACTTCTTCTCCAATAACATTTTTGAGGGCCGTAATTTAACAGCTGGTAACCGCACTATACGCGCATAAATATATCACTTACCGAGATCGGCTACGGCAGAGTACCACACCCAATAATGGATAAAAATGCGTAATGATATATTTATTTACTTTATTTTAAAAGTTATAAAACTTTATAAAGGTTTGATATCTGAAACTATATGATGCCGAAATGATCAAGATTTTTCAAAAGTATATTATGAATCAAGTTCTTACTGTAACACTGCCGTTACAAGGCACATTTTTATGATCACAATTTTGTATCGGAATGAAGTACGATAATAAGTCATCAAATCGATCATCGAAATATACAGCGGTATCCCAAATTCTGATGTTTTTGTTGAGATATTAAAAATTAATTAGACTTAGATTTATTTTTAAGTTTTAGGAGGAAAAATTAATATTATTTTTTCAAAGTGTAATTGGTTGAAAAATGTCCAAGCTATTGAAGAGGATTTAATTAATTTTATGCTGGAGTTCCCTTCTGGCAAAATTAAATATGTATAGTGCTTAATATTCCCCTAAATTTGATTAAGTAATTTTTGTCTAAAATGTCAATCTAAAAATAAGCGTGTAACGACAAGCCTGTCAAAAATTTGATTAAAATTCAGATTAAAAATTCAAAATTTAACCGGACGTAATCAACCATTCATAATTTCACATTTTCACAAACAAAATCTCGCGCTGAGGGAATTCCTAAAATTGCAAAAATACCTTTTTGTAATCGTGTGATTCAGAAGCTGCAATAAGGTGATTAAAAAATTATTTTCGCGTGGAACTAGACTATTTGCTTGTTGTGCAGAAGCCACTTCATTACATTAATCAAACAGCTTCATAAAATATTTAACAAAGTCATTTAATTTAATGGAAAGACATCCGTATGGTCTGCCGTTTCCGAATGGCATGTATTTTTCTTTTGTATGAAGTTGGCTGTTTTATTATCGCCGTAACTTTAGGGTCAGATCTCATCCTAGATAGGAGATAGCGCAAGACCCTATGTACTTCCCCCTCTTTTCCTTCTGCTCCTGCTCTGTTCCTTCTTCCTCTCGCCATGGCCCAAGGCACTTATTAGATTGATGCTCTGCTGTTTGTTCGAATCTGTTGTTCTTCCGCGCACCTCTCTCTGCCACTTTAAATTAGTTATAAACTTTATACAACCATTGTTCTTGTCATAAAATAAACAAAGTCATTAATGCGTCGTATTTGTGTGATATTTGGATTGAATTTGCATTTAGGAGACAGATTTTGCAGTTTGGATATGAGAGATTTAGATGAAACGCGAGTTATTCGTTAGAGGGAGCTTTGGTGCTGAGGAAATTACGAGGGCTGTTGTTTGTAGCTTCCTGCATTCCTGCTTTGTCTGCTAATGGAAAACATGAGGAAAATGACGGGTGTAGTTGCCAAAGAGAATAATTTGATTTTTTCTAAAAGTTAATTTTTTGTCTGAGCTCAGAGAATTGTATTACATATCGTTGTAATATCAATTCAGTTTTTCATTCCTCTGGGATTTCTCTTAAATAATTTGCAGAAAAGGAGATAGAGAATGAATCAATATATTGGACGAATTTTACGACTGTTGTCTTGTATTTTTTTCCACTAATATTACAGTTTAAATTGAAGTAATATAGTTTTATCGATTTGCTTCAGGAATTCTAACCATCTTCAAGGGAAGTAGAAAGTTATAGTTGTTTTATTGTTCAGTATTATTGCGATTACTACAACTTTATTTTCAACATAAAATTTATTGTAGAACGTATTGCACATAAATAAAATAAATAAATCATCTTATCCTGTACCAATATCTATAAAATTGGGTATGAGAACAATACTAGCGTTGCATAAACGGAGATCCTGTAAATTTTACTAACATTTAGGTATTTTAATTTTTAATACAAAGACAAATTGTCAATGAATAAATAAAACAAAGACAAATTGTCAATTACGATGTGGAACTAAGTCTTAATAAAATAAGAAAAAAAGGAAAAAATTTCCAACACTTGTCAAAGTTCCACAAAATTACAGCACATTTGAATCAACTTATTAGGGCATCATCAAAGGCTGGTAAGTTCAGCTTTAACCATAGACGCGTTTCGTCCATCACTATGGTGCGATCAACTATCCATCTAGACCAACTAGGGGCTAGTTAACTGTGATTATTTTTAAACTGAACTGACGGATGTTAAACTATGTAAGCCGGTAACATGACATGAGAGCTACGGAGCAACCTGTGGTGCCATCTACCGAGAAAAATCGCAAACTGCTGAATAGCAATTTTTATTTTTTTTCCTTTTTCTTATTTTATTTGAATTTTTGTCAATTTAACTTGATTTTGAATTGGAGTGCCAGAAATAATAATGATTATTCTTCTATTAAATTCAACAATCAAAAAGTTCGTTCGCCCCGTCGCCGCTGCGCGGCTCGTGTTCGAATTTCGAACTCTTGTTAGAATTGTCTTCTGTAACGAATGTTTTATACTATTTTCTCTGTTTTGACTTTGCTTTCTTTCTTTCTTTATAAAATTAGTTGATATTTGTTATTAAGGGAAATTTTTGGTTAAATAGTTAAGTTGGTGACAGTGATTTGCAATTGATTTTGTCTGTTGCCTATATATTTATATAAATTATGTTTTTTTATTTTGTTCGTTGCCCAAATATTTTGTGAATTTAATGCAGTTCTATCAATCTATGATAACAATAGCTGTATTCCATTTGCCACTTGGTTCACGTATAGTTAGAGAACTAGGTTGCAAAATGATGTCTCATTTATTCCAATGAGAGAAATGGATTTTTAAATAAATTATGTCATGATAAACATGAAAAAAGAAAATTAGATTTGGAAACGGGTGGCACTATAGATGGCGACGGTGTGAATGCGCAGATTTTAAGGGTGGTTGTTGATCCCTACACCAGTCCACTTTCAGAGCTTTTGTCACCAATGAGCAACCAGCAATAATTTCTGTCAATAATTTTTTTGTCATGTATGTTAAGGGTGCATGTTGATCCTTACACCAGTCCACTTTCAGAGCTTCTGTCACCAACGAGCAACCAGCAATTATTTCTGTCAATAATTTTTTTGTCATGTATTCGTCGAGAACAAGTAGTAATATGTCACAAGACACCATAAAAATTGTTTACTTTGACCGGTATTGTCGCGCATGTGTCACCGGCCAAAACTTTTCTCTATCAGTTTTAGTACTTAATTATACCAAAGTCTATAATTTAAACTGAAAATTAGTCTGTAAAAAATATGTCAACAACTACCCTTAAAATCGGCGCATTCACATCGGCGCCATCTATAGTTCCCACCTGTTCCCAAATCTAACTTTCTTTTTTTCATGTTTAATGACATAATCTATTAAATAATACATTTCTGTCACTGGAATAAATGAGACATCATTTTGCACCCTAGCTCTCTAACTATTAAATCAGTTCAGATAAATTAGACAATATGACTAAATGACCTGAATTAAGCAAACTGATGCACTCATTGGGGAGAATTACTTCAAAGTAAATTAGAATTAGTAATTCTAGTACTGAAAATAAAATCAGCGAAGTAATCCAGCGAAATAAATAAGTGATCTGGATCAGTAAATGTAAGTTAAATCTGATCCATATGGCAAATGGAATGCGCCTATTATGTCACCAAAAATCGTTGAAGAATGCAGCTCATTCCAGCATCAATATGCATACGAGAATATCTTATTCTAATGCCGAAACAGAGAAACCAAATCTGTCAACATTTGGTACTTCTAATGCCACCTAGATTAGATATTATCATAAGATAAATTTCATATATTTTGTAAAAAATGAGACAAAATTGCACTTTAATTTACATACGAACTTCTTTTTCCATTGGTCTCATCTCATACAAACTACTCAGTGTAAACGTTGCTTATATATGTGTATTAGTTTTGTCAAATATCAATTATTCTATCTGATATGTTCCACGTATAACATAGAATTGAAATCAACATTAACAGTAATAATATTTATCCTACCGGATGAATCAGATCCATAGTATAATTTGCACAATTTCATCTGCAAGCAAAGCAGCGATCTAGTGAAGTAGTTCGCGGCGACTGATGTACTCATGCTCGTATCCAATTCCGATCCGTGTTGGCGTCGGATGCATAATACCGAAACATAATCTTCTCGAGTTATGCAGTAGCACCACTAGCGCCGGCACATCCGGGTTGGCCATGCGAAACTCGCGGAGCACAGGATTAAATTGATCCTTTCGATCGACGATGCCACCGCCACATATCTGACCGAGCTAATTGGTTTATTGTACTCCGTAGGTCAGCATTAATATATTGACGTTGCTAGAGATTCGTTCGCAGACGATTCGTCCTGCCAGGATTAGTGGGGACTAGGATCATCTTTCTTCGTATCATGACAAGTATTAGCAAAGGATCCTATAGCTCTACGATTTACTGAACAACTTGGCAATAACTCCATAAGGAAGTATATTCCAAGTGTGTCACGAAACGTGGGAGAACAGTATTGCTTCTCAAATTATTTTAGTTAAATATGCTTTAAATATAGTTGTAGAGATTAAAATTCTGTATTTACATCAATAAACTGAATTTATTTTCTGTGTTTTATAACGGCAGAAATTAAATATGAAAATTTACAAAATTCAAATTGAATAGTGTTAATATAACATAACAAACAAATACGCGACTTAATACTGTCAAATATTTTGACACGTTAAAGTTTTGCAATGTTTAAAATAAATTTTTAATCTGTCTGTAAATTGTACAGATTTATTAAAAATGAAAATTTATTTACATGAAGAAAACTATATAAATAAATATATCATCACACCTTTTGTCCATTACTGGGTATGGTACTCTGCCGATATGTGGTATATTTAGGTGCATGAAGTGCGGTTACCTGCCATCAAATTACGACCCCCAAAAATTTTAGTGGAGGGGGGGCCACGGGGATAATTTTAATGTTAGAAAAATTGTTTATCGGCTGTGGGAATAGAATACGTTCTCAAATCCGATTCGATACCACTGGGCGACCAGAGCTGAACAGTAGCTAGCTACTTTTGTAGCTTAGCTACATTTACCTGAGCTGTAGCTGTAGCTTAGCTAACTGTGAAAAAATATAGCTGTAGCTTGTAGCTAGCTACTTTTTTTTCTATTAGCTTAAAAATAACAACTGAAGCTACTTTTAAAGCTACTTTTTGGAGCTTATAGGTACTTTTTATAGCTTAAAGCTACTTTTTAAGCAGAAGGTCAACCAAGTACGCATGCGTACAAGCTAAACCCGCACAAAATAATTATTAGGTGCCGGTTCTAACTGGCTCTAATACGCAAAAAATACACAGTAGGTGCCAGATGGTATTTGCTATTTTTGATATTTATGTACATAATAGTAAATTAACAGTCATTATAACAAAAGACTGATCATATGACAATGGCAAATTTAATTATTTCACAATAATTTAAAAAAGTAGCTTTAAAATTTAACAGCTACTTTAACTAAAGCTTTTAGCTGTAGCTTAGCTATATTTTACAAAATATAGCTTATAGCTGTAGCTTAGCTACTTTTTTAAAAAATAGCTGTAGCTGTAGCTTAGCTACTTTTTTTAAGTAGCTTGCCCAGCTCTGTGGGCGACTTACTCATACTCATATGAACAAAAATTGCAAATAATTAAATGGGTTATTTAAAACTTACAAAAGATGTTCTTCTTCTTCTTCTTTAATGGCGCTACAGCCCGAGTCGGGCCTGGGCCTACCGGGCACACCGAGCCGCAGTTTTTACGCTGCCGTACTGCCGGTTTTCTGAGTCAATGTTACTTACTTTTAAGGCATATGTATAAGTGACTAGCTTATAGCGCCCGAGTATGATTAATACAAGTAACTGTATTTTTTATTTTAACGACAAATCATACTTTGTCGACAGGCGGATTCGAACTGACGAACCTTGGTTCGGATGACGTCACAGCATGTTAAGAGATGTGCATTAACACGCTCGGCCATCGTGCCTGTAACAAAAGATGTTATTATTTATAATTATTATGAAACTGGAACAAATGCATACTAATGTGTCATGGTTAACTACCACATATAAATTTAAACTTGATTTTGACAGTCACTAATTAAGTAAAATGAAATATCTAGACTGAGACTGAATTCAATACTCTGCAGCTTTTATTTGAAACATTTTCCAGTAACGTAATTAGGAAAGCAGTGGGAGTGGAAAACTTATTTGGCATGTTAATCGCTTATGGCCACAGATTTTGTGGTACATTCTGTATACATTATCAACAACATTACAAGTACCTTAACTTTTGTATATTATTTTCAAATTATCTTGGAACTTTTGATATACATAGTATATTTGTCGCTGTCAAACGTTTCTAAATTATTTTAGAGAAATTTGTCTCAAATAAAAAAGGTAGAAAATTTATTTTTTCGCGTTTTTATTTAAAGCAATTTTCTTTAAAATATTTTAGAACCGTTTGACAATGAAAAATTGCTAAATAAATTTTCCCGTTTGAAAATAGCATAAAATGAACTGTTTTCATAAATTTTTATCCATAATATGTATTGATATTTTCGTAGACAACAATTGATAGCTAAAGTATTCAATTGATGTATTTTATGTAAAATATTATTTTTATTACTGACCATTTATCGTCGATGTTTCAAATCAACTAACAAACGATGTTCAGACTTGCGCATAATCGCAAAAGCTTAAACTTACCTGTCAGGGTATCATTAGTACTGAACCATGAACAGTTTAGAAGGTACGTATTTTGTGCAAATGTTTGTGTTTGTGATAGTGCCAGTGCAACTTTAGATAGAATTTGCTATAAAATGACAGCAAAGTAAAGGTATTCACGTTTGTTATTTTCTTTTTTTGTGATACTGTATATACAGTATAATTAAGTTAAATTCATCAATCATTAAACAAACGTCGGTGAATATGAATTTTCATAAGTTTTTGTCTTCTGCACCTCTTACAAAGTCTTCAAATAAATAAAAGCAAATCGAATGTATGGCAGCAATGTCAATTATTCTATTTGGGAGGTAATTTTGATTTGATTTTATTTATTTAAATTAGAGGTGAACGAATATCAAATTTCTCGAATTCAAATATTAATAAAAAATAAATAAATAAATATATCATCACGCCTTCTACCCATTACTGGGTGTGGCACTCTGCCAAAGCAGATCTCGGTAAGTGATATATTTTGCGCGTGAAGTGCGGTTACCAGTCGTCAAATCACGGCCCCCAAAGATGTTAGTGGTGGAGGAACCACAGGGGTAGCTTTTTTCTTGAAATTATGAAAATTGTTTGTCGCCTGTGAGAATCGAACCAGGATTCTCAGGATCCACAGGCCGACTTCATACCACTGAGCTAGCCACCCCATAAAAATATTAATCTGATCTCGAATATTCGAATACCTGCAATATTCAAATACATCGAATAGTTACTTATTTAAATTAAATTGATAATTGTAAATAATAAATTAAGAATGAAAAAATTAATTAATTAATATATGTAAATGTAAATGAAATATAACTATGTAATAAATAAATAATATGAATAAAATAACAAAATAAGTGATCTGATAATATGATTATTATATTACTAATTAGTGATTCTATTTATGATCATTTTTAAAAATTTATTAATTAATTAAATTATCATAATGATTAGGAATTAAGAAATAATTGAAATGAAGTAAATAAGTGTCAAGTGGCAACAGTACAACAGTCAACTGAGTTCATCAAAGCGCCGAAAGCAGCGCTGTTTCAATTTCAAGACGTATCGCACGATATTCGAAGTATTCGAATGTTCGTCATTGGCATAAATATTCGAAGATCTCGAATATCGAATACTTTCATTATTCGCGGTATTCGAGTATTCGCGGGTGGTATTCACCCATCTCTAATTTAAACCGAGATTAATATTTTACTTTTGTTGATGACACTGGCCATACATTTTATTTACCTTGAAAGTAAATTAATTTGCCGTTTATAAAATCGGCCATTTAACAATTACTAATCTAGTAAATTTCTGTACTGTGAGATAAATTATTAGGACTGAAATATACTTAGCTGAAATTAATTTAAACTTAAGAAAATAAAAGACATCTATATAATTGTGTTGTATTATCGAATTTGTTTAAATTTACGATTAGTATACCTATTTGGAATATTCGAATATATATATTTGATAGAGTGTTTGGACAAATTAGCAATAGATTCGAACGAAACGGTGTTGGACGGAACAACTCTCGTCCTCATATATCGACTTAGCATTGTTGCCTGCGCGCTGCTGTGGTACTGTTCTAATTGAGTCTCATTAAACTTCTAAATGGCCGCTATGCGTTGCTACCCGCAGTAAAGGTGCTGTACCTGCGTTAGGCGTTTATTCCTGCATCCCTCCTCGCCGTCTTGATATAATTACTTCCCTTTTGTTTTAATTGATGTCGTCATAGTTTTCAAAATTCGATTTTCAAGTTGGTCTTTCGTTAGATTTGATTAATTTGTTTAATTTGATTTGAGAATTTTTGAGGATATTTAGTGAAGTTGGCTGAAAAATTGTTTTGATACAATCTTTCCGGAAATTATCAAATTACTAATGACTACCTTCCCTAATATCCTAATTTTCCTTGCTAATGGGCACAATGCAAACAAGAGGTTCGTTGTGTTAATTGCTCTATAATAATCTTCATCATTTTCCCAACATTGTCAGTGTGGATAGTTCAAAATAATTAAAGATATGAATTCGTATAATGCAGTTTCTTTTTATGGTGTACATGGTACATAGTAAGAGTCGAGAAACTGATTTTCATCTCATTGAAATTATCCCTTTTCCCTCTACAAAAAGAAGCGTCGTTCTATTCTTATTTTTGAAAGTAAATTCCACAATTGCAGTTTGTCACTATAAATAAATAAAATATATCACCACGCCTTTTACCCATTACTTGGTGTGGCACTCGGCCGATGCAGATCTCGGTTAATGATATATTTAGGCGCGTGAATTGTGGTTACGGCCCTCAAACATGTTAGTGGTGGGGGAATCACAGGGTTAATTTGTTTAATTGATGAAAATGTTTTGTCGGCTTTGGGGATCGAACCAGTGTTCTTTGGATTCGCAGGTCGACTTGGTAATAATGAAATTAAACAAATTAACCGACAATGGAAACAATAAAAACAACAACAACATATGAATAAACTATTATTTAAAGTTACTAAATTAAACGGCAAGACTACATCTTGCACAGACGAGAGACAACTTGTCTAGACAAATGCCAATCTACTAATAACTAATTGTTATTGTATTCCATGGGATATGCTGACAAGGGTAAGAGGGTGGTATCGTTGCGTTGGTCGAGGTAACATTCCTATGTATTTTTGTAATTTTAAATTGGTGAAAATGTTTGTCGGTTGTGGAGATCGAGCAGGGTTCTTAGGAGCCACAGGCCGACTTGATACCACTGAGGTATTACCTCATTAGTCACTATAAGGAAACGAATCAATAAGATAAGATAGGAACAGAGCATTTGTTTTGATAATGAATTTCACACAATTGCTATTAAACAATCTAGTAAGATACATATTCAAAATTTAGAAAAACATCGTATTATATTCTACGAATTGATGACATTGACAATTGGTCATTAATGATAATTTGTTGTAAAATATTACTTTTAAAAAACTTACTGGAGTCAATCGGTAGAACATTATCTAGCGAATAATTTTGCTCCGTATTTATCGTCCAAAATAAGGTTAGGAAATATTTCCTGGTGGCTAATTTAAAAACCCTTTCCCTCTTGAAAGTTCGAAAGCATTTAAATTCCGTCTATTACTCTTTCTCTGGCTGGGGGGACCCTCAATCACTTTGAACAGCTCGATTTGCCCTAGTGTAAACTCACCTTTACCCCACAGTGACCACTTAATAAACGATCGCGGGTGAAATGGGCCGTTACTCAGGTACAGGTGGCAATTCTGATACGCACCGCACCCATAAACTTCTACCCCGACATTAATAATGCTCCGTGCGCCAAATCCAAGTAATGCACACTACGATTCCGTGATAATTAATCAATATAATTAACCCCTTTACCCCTAAGTGGAGGAAGGAGACTATATGTAAAGGCTCCGCGGTTACTAGATCGGTGTAATTAAATGCGAAATACTGTTATTTGAATTTACAGCGTTCGCTGCATGGTTTAGACGAGGAAGTTGGTATGATGTATCGAGAAGTGAAGAATCGTGTTGTCCTAAGTAGGGATTTTAGGTTTTCTTTTCTGGGGCGTTTTATTCACAGATTTTTTTAGATTTATAGCTGGGGAAGGATTTATTTGAATTAATATTTTTGCATTATTATGGGGTAATGGCTCAGTGGTATCAAGTCGACCTGTGGATTCTAAGAACCCTGGTTTAATCAGCCGACTAAACATTTTCACCAATTTAGAAAAATTAACCCAGTGACTCCAACACCACTAACATCTTTGAGGGCCGTGATTTGACGACTGGTAACCGCACTTCACGCGCAAAATATATCACTTACCGAGATCTGCTTCGGCAGAGTGCCACAGTCAGCAATGGGTAGAAGGCGTGATGATATATTTATTTATTATTTTATTTTTTTTACGTTTAGAAAATAATTTTGAGTACGAGCGTTATGCTAGAATTAGAGTTATGGATTGAGTGCAAAACAAACAGAACGTAAAGTATTCCAAATCAGGATTTAATAAAACTGACGTTTTAATTAATATAAATTCTCCTATAATTAATTTTCAGTGCTAAAAATAAAGAAAAACACCATTTTTCACTCAGCGCTGAACTGCGCAAACAGAATTAGAAACAATTTCATACTGATTTCACCGCGGCTTGCGTTCATTTTGCAATCAAATTTGCGTTCGCATTTCCAGCGGTGCGTTAGATTTATGCGGTATTTTCTCCGCTCTCCGACGGTCAGTCGTAATGATTTGTCGAATGCAACTTCCTAATGAACTTGTGGACTGAATGTGTATTTGCATTCTTCATTTGCAAGTTAATTTAATTTTGTTAGTTCGCCGCGTAGTAACTATCCATCCCTCTGTTTTTCTTTCATCTCTCTCTCTGTCCCGTGTGTGATGCCTGATAGCCCATTTTGGTCCCTCTCAAATCTACCGTCTACCTTCCTTGCATAATTAAGGACCTAAATTTGTCCCACAGCTTTTTACAAGCTAATTGAAATAAAATTTGCTCTTTGTAAATTATGTTCCTTTAATCTTTTACAAAGCTTAAAATTACAGTCAAATGAAACATGTAATTATTACAAGACAAGAAATATGAGAAAGAGGTAATATTTTCGTCGCTTGTTTAAATATTTACTAACCACCACTGAAATAAAATATGAAGAGAATGTTGACTTAAAAGCGCTTCGTTAATAAAAATAAGTCTTGTCAAACAATTAATCTAGAGCATTAAACACATTTCGCATGTTAGACGCACATTAACAACTTAATTATTATAATATTTTAAAAAAACATTGAATACTTGTTTTTGCCAAATGCAGCCAACTTCAGTTTTGACTGTTATGGCTTAGTAATAGTCCGAAATTATGTTCATTACTCAATTGTTCGTAGATTTACCGATTTTGTGCATTTACAGTTACTGCCATCTTTAGCTAAAACGTTTTGTCCAACAAAATGTTACTTCTTGTACTGGTTGTATAAATAGCCACATTTATGCATTATTTATTTATTTATTTTGTTACTTTGCACAACAAGAAGTAAATCCCAATTACAGTACAAGGGACCTACAGCTTATAGTGGAATCCGAACCACTCAGACACAATCGTATTTTTTTGATATAAGTAGAAGCCAGTGAGATTTGAACGCACGAGCACTTGCTTGCTAATTAAGAAACGCAAGTTCTACCTCGCTTTTATCCACTGAGCTACGATTGCCTGTATCTGCTACGTTAGAATGTTTTAAGTTCATTTTAATAATGAATCAACTAAATCAAATAAATATTCGGGGAGGGAGGGCACACTAATTTATTAGTTAGGACATTTTCCCTGAAAACGGCAGTATATACCTCGAGAAAGAGTGGCATTCTTTCTACACCTTCGGATCAGGAAATAAAACTGCACATTCCCAGAGAAATGCTGCAATTTCTTCCCTTGGCATACAAATAATTATTGCGTAACTGTAAAAAGTATCAGTATGAGAAGGAAGTAATTCTTTCATCGTTTATATTCCGTAGGAATAACCTACGTTACCCATAGCAGCGTGCACGAAATACACGATGCTATAGTTAAGTAAACGATGATAAATATTCTAAAAGTACTTTGACACTGATATTAGTGAAAATAGGATAACATTTATAAGATATACAAAATATTTTCAACAGTGCTATCCTGATTGTTAAAGATATATTATTTAATTATAGAATGAGGTATTAAAAATGTAATTATTTGAACTAATTTTTAGTAATACTACAGTTATTATCTATCCCTTTATTTAATATTTTAGTACAGAGTGATCAAAACGAATTGTTACATTTGGCAATACAATTCCGGAGATCTTTTTATTCCACAGTTGGCACAACGCCAGGTAAAGGCGGAAATGCTATTTGACATTTCTAATAAATACAAATAGATTATATGAGGTAATGGCTCAGTAGTATCAAGTCGGCCTGTGGATCTAAAGAATCCTGGTTTGATCCCCACAGCCGACAAAACATTTTCACCAATTTAAAATTACCCCTGTGGCTCCCCCACCACTAACATCTTTGGGGCCGTGATTTGATGGCTGGTAACCGCACTTCACGCGCATCAATATATCACATACTGAGATCTGCTTCGCCAGAGTGCCACACTCACTAATGGGTAAAAGGCGTGATGATATATTTGTTTATTTATTTACAAATATGTTGTCAGACGTCTGACAGCTAATAGAATTTTGACTTTTTAAGTAATAGGAATAATTTAGAAATGAATCTAATAATAATTGTATTCAAATTTAAATTTTCAAATGTCACTGTCAACAACAGGAAATGAACTTATGTATCAGGCTTACCTATTACAAGTAGTTTTATTTATTTTTTATTGCCAACTGTAACAATTCCTTTTGATCACTCTGTATTAACGACTCTCATTATATAAAAGAATATTATTATTCCAATAATAGGTATTTGACATTTGTTTAATCATTCAAGTACAAGCTTAAAAAATGGACTCTTTTAAAAGTATAAAACGTATTACATATTATTAGGTACTGTTAATTATCATTTCATTTAATTCCAATTTCTCCCTTCATAATAGATACAACTTTTAGTTTTATTTAAACGTTCAAAATTAATTAAATTATTTAAATTAGTTTCATTTTTAGTCTATCTCTTGTATGACATTAACATCGGAGTGGGCTGGAGGGTTGAAAAAATAAAAGTGATACTCTTGCGATGACAAATATGCGCACGTGGGTCCATTGTGTATGGCCATTAAATTTTTACGTGCAACAAATCAAGAATAATGAAAGGTATTGTTTGTGTTTTGAATACAGAAAAGAATTTATTTCTCAAATGTCTATGTATGGAGACACGGTAGCGAATACGTGTTTCCTGGAAGATTATTTATTTATTTCCTGATTTATAGGGGTGGAATCTTTACTGTCTTTTAGGAAGAAACAAAAAGGATTATAAAAAATATATTTTTGATCTCAGTTTCATATTTTTCAAAATAAATACTTAATGCTTCTATCTCAAGACCGAATTACGTTTTAATCCGAAATTTTCTTATTTTCATCTCTTCAATATCATTGTTCTTACTTCAGATATCATTTATTTTTTGCAAGTAATTAATTTTTATGTATAATGAACTCAGTAATACAAAAGGGGTAAATTTAACTTCTAAAGATCAAAGAAATTTCAAAATTAATTAAACTTTGAGATTAAGAATACTGATTCCGTTCGTTTTACACTGCATCATGCATTAGAGCTCACTTGTCAAAAGTAATTAACTTTCTCTACTCGTAGGATTCTGTTTGTATTCAAATGTTTATTTTAGAGTTTTTGTTTCTTAGATCCAAAAGATAAGAATCGTGTCTGTTCATTTAAGTTTTCTTTTTAAATTTTACCGTCGAAGTGAATTTAATTATTTTTGTAGAATTATCACAAATATTTCGTTTTGAACATCTCGGAATTTAAATTATATTCTTTTTATTCCTTCATCAGTTAATTCCGGATCTTAAATTCTAAGTATTTTTGATTAATACTTGAATTTTATAAAAACGTAGATAATTAAATGGCTTGAAAATTTCTTCATTGAATTTATTTGTAAACCTATAGCTTATATTTATCCTGACCTAATTTCGTAGTGTTTTTGGTAAATGAAAGGGTTCAATAATTGTCCATTATTCTAATTGAATACAATTATTTTAGACAACAAATTTATTCCTTCATTATTTTACTTTTAAAAGATGAAAATGTAAAGTAAATTTAGATTGTTGAATTTTATATTTACGTACTAAGAATTACTAAACAATAAAAACAATGACTGGAATACATGTCTTGGTAGATATAAAGGGTAAGAAAATATGTATTTTTAATAAATGAATAACGTTAAAATTTATACATTTATTATGACGAAAACAGAATAAAAAAGAAAAACAAATGTATATAATATGTAGTTATTTTCAGACGACCACTTATGAAAGTAACCATAACATCATAAACTACTACGAAAAGTTGAAAATATCATACACTGATATGTAAGTATAACGCACACTTCTAAGATATCAGGTAAAGTTTCACTGATTGACAACAGATAGCGTTACGATGAAAGAAAATCATAAAATAAATGAAAAGACTTTTTATTATTATTTAAATCGAAGTTTTGACAGACTCTTCAACACATTTGCATAGAAAAATGTTATTTTTTAAAAATTAATACTTACTTATTATCTAATATTTTAGCATTATTTAATATTTTAACACTACGGTTAGTACAGTTGGTGTCACAATATCTAACCTCAAACGTCAAACGTCAACGCTTACCTACAAAAACGCATCAGCTGTCAAAGAGCAACAATATTGCTCTTGTAAACTTCTTTTAGAAATATTTTGTGGTCGTCTGAAAAATAATGTACATAACTCGCTCGAAAGTGTGATAACTGTGCTCGTGTACTTAAATCACTCGGCGCTGCGCGCCTCATTTTTCAATTTGTATACTTGCACGTTATCTTACACTTTCTATGCTTGTTATGTAATATACTATTTTGTCATTCTAACTGATTAGTACTGTACAACGTAACATAATGGCATTGGATGCAATTCTAGGACAGCATCCATTTTGATGTCTATCTCTTCAGCAGCAGCAGCAGCAGAAGAAACCAGAATTCATTTGAATAATAGATAAGTCTAGCGCATAACAGAAAAAAATCAATGTATGCTCTATGATATTCGATACTATTACTATATAAGTATATACATTATAATACGATGGGAAAAACTGTCGAACGAGGTCGTAAGCCATCTAAATTGACATTTTAAAAATTTGATAATTTTCGTTTTTGTTCCTATTTGATGCGTTAGTAGATTGATTATATTTTTAATGAAATCTAGGTTAATTGTTTGTTTAAGTCACAAATATTAACAGTGATTATATAATGTTTTCACAGCAATATCAAAATAGTGTTAATTTGTTCATATACACACTGTGTATTGTCAATAAAGTTCATAAAAAAGTGTGGATGTAGTTGCTGCGTACTTTAGTTTAAAATTCACGGTTCAATTTAGTGGATGAAAATTGTAAAATTTACTGCGAGATCATAAAGAAATTAGCTTTTAGTTTTTCCTGTTTCCATTACATGAAACTGGAACCAGCGGCAGTTGAAGCACACAAGAGCACCGGAGCACTTAGTCCAATATGAGAGCAATATACCGCCGGTGTCGTTTTCCATAATCCAACCCCAGAGGTTGGAAAACAAGTGTAACATCTGAAATCTCATATGATATCGGATTAGCCATCATACTTGCTTGTAACTGCTTGTAGCTGGCGCCTGGCGCCAACCCGACCGGAAGTGTGACGTCATAGTGTCAAACCCACCCGCACTTGCGCCAGGGGTGGACTGGTTAAGAGAATAAGGCCCGGAAAATTATAACAGGACTATCTTGAATTATCCTGAAGTATTAGAAAGCATAATTGCTATTTAAGTATTAAGGGCAGAAAGTGCATCCTATCGCTTGAGGATGACTTTAGAAAGCGAACAAATTCGAGAGAACTAAATCTCGTTTAGTTATTGCAAATGGGTAGTATTATCAAACACATTTATTTTTAATTGTAGTTTAAAATAAACAATGGCGAATCACTTAACAATGCTATTAAAATTTAAACTATACCAGGGCAGGATGAAAAGATCCTGAAAAATGAAACAAGAAATGATTTATTTGGTCAAAACCTATTTTATTTCTCAACATAATCTCCTTGTAGCTCGATATACTTCGTCCGTTTTTCAAATTTTTCGATCCCTTCCAAATAATACGATTTTGACAATCCTTCAAAATAGGCGTTTGTCTCAGCGATGACCTCATCGTTGCAGCCAAATCTCTTTCCGCCGAGCCATTTCTTCAATTTTGGAAATAGATAGGGGGCAAAAAGTCCTTCTTATTGCGCTTGAACATCGCCAAACACTCCTTTGAACTTGTCACACGGTCGCGTTTGTTGTCAACAGAGAGCAAATGCGGCACCCATCTGGCAGATAGCTTTCTCATATCCAAAAATTTATGCAAAATGTTCCGTACCCGTTCGGTTGAGATGCTCATAGCTTCAGCAACCTCGTGCACTTTAACTCGCCGATCGTCCAATATCATACCATGGATTTTATCGACGATTTCTGGCGTTGTAACCTCAATTGGACGACCAGAACGTTCGGCGTCCTTTGTGGTCATACCAGCACAACGAAAATCAGTAAACCACTTGTGAATCATTCCAATCGATGGTGAAGAGTCCCCATAATGTTTAACAAGCGATGCTTTGGTTTGCGTAATGTTTTTTCCACGCAAGAAATAATGTTTAATCAAGACGCGAAATTCACTTTTTTCCATGTTTTATATCATATCAGTCTGAAAATTTTAATGCGTTCTAGTTAAAGATGGTACATCACACAAATGTCACATGAGATTTGCGATTGTGGCGCCTTCTGTTTTATTTTTTAGGGACTTTTCACCCTGCCCTCGTACCTAGTGGCGATAAATGTGTATTTGTGTATCCAGCAGTAGCGCCACGCTGATCTTACGCTTTACATTTTGAGGGGGCGACAACGTTTTGAGCCAGTCTGCCACTGGGTGGCGCCAGTGCAGCGGATATGTACATGTTAATCCATGATAATCACATCTGAATAATTTAATACTACCACCAATGTGAATAGTCATTCGTCATTTCACGATGGTGCCAACTGTATCCCTGTTTCAAATGTTTCTTCGTTATATGAATGACAAATATTTGATCGTTTAATAAACTGTTTGATAGATTGTTTCCGAAATTCATTATATTAAACAAATTTTATTGCGTTTGATTCATTTTTAATCATTACGAATGAAATGTTTACATAAAAATCAATTAAAAAACCGTGATCCGGTAGATATATCTTCAGGCTAATATAATTTTTCTGTTGTTTTAGTTTTTTAAATCCAGTTTAAATATTTATTTTATATTTCTGACTAAAAATCTATATTATTACTGTGCGTTATTTTTCTTGGTAATGCTCATTTTTAAATGAAAAAATAAAGTAAGATAAAATAAAATATAGTGTGATTTAATAAGCCAAGGTAATGTAGGAATGAAATTAAAGGACTTAGGCTTAAGTTATTTATTGAAGAATAGTTGACAACGTTTCGGTTACGGGTGTAACCATCTTCAGGTCAGAAAACTAGTTGGTAAAAATAACAACACAGAAGAGTCGTCACTTCGACTCTCGGAGTCAGCATTGCAACTTAGATTCATGTATTTTGCCTCATTTAACTTCTTATTCATTTTTTTTTATTGCGCATTGCTGACTCCGAACTTCGATTAAGATTTTATAAAAGAATTAATTTCTTTGCGTTGTTATTTTTACCAACTAGTTTTCTGACCTGAAGATGGTTACACCCGTAACCGAAACGTTGTCAACTATTCTTCAATAAATGACTACAACTTAAGCCTAAGTCCTATAATTTCATTCCTATAAAATAAAATAAATAAATATATCATCACGCCTTCTACACATTACTGGGTGTGGCACTCTACCGAAGCAGATCTCGGTAAGTGATATATTTTGCGCGTGAAGTGCGGTTACCAGTCGTAAAATCACGACCCCCAAATATGTTAGTGGTGGAGGAGCCACAGGGGTAGTTTTTGAAATTATGAAAATTGTTTGTCGCCTGTGAGAATCGAACCAAGGTTCTCAGGATCCACAGGCCGACTTCATACCACTGAGCTAGCCACCCCATAATAAAGTAAGAATATACATACAGATATTTTATAATTTATATAACATACGAATAACAGGAAAATTTACGTCAACTGCTCACAGCCACAGAATTAATATGCAATCTTAAGGTCCACTGGTCTGACTGACATTTCAAAACTGACCATAAATGGGTTCCTTTATAGTGAATTCTAAAAACAAACCTACGCAGATTACTTTTTTCAATAACGGAATATATATTTTTTAAATTGTGGGTAGTGTTTAATAATCAAAATAACCGTACTCGAGCCTGAAACTGTGGTTTGTATGGTTATTTTAAACGAGTCAATTGTTCGACAAATTGATTGCAAACTAACTTTAAACTGAAACCACGATTAAATTATAACCGTAACACAATATTGGTGATGCCAAGATAGATGCTAGCGCTCAAACGGAAAATATTTGAACCTTTCTACTCGGTATTGTATCTTCTTGTTTACAATGTGCAAGCATAGCGTTCAGTCAACATATCAATATTTTTTGCTTATATCTAGTGCCATTTAATTAAAGCATTATTTGTTTTATGGAATTGTATATACAAAACTAACCTAAAATTGTTTTAGAAAACATGAACTAAACAATAAAACAAGTATTAATTGCACATTTTATAAAGTATTGAAATTATTACTAAATATTTATCTTTTTGTTTAATATTTTCTCAATCGATAAACAAATGGTACGCTTTATTTATCAGGCTTAATAAGGCGCGGTGGTCGAGCGTGTTAATACACATCTCTTAACATGCTGTGACGTCACCCGAACCAAGGTTCGTCAGTTCGAATCCGCCTGTCGACAAAGTATGATTTGTCGTTAAATAAAAAAATACAGTTACTTGTATTAATCACACTCGGGCGCTATAAGCTAGTCACTTATACATATGCTTTAAAAAAGTAACATTGACTACGAAAACCGGCAGTACGGCAGCGTAAAAACTGCGGCTCGGTGTGCCCGGTAGGCCCAGGCCCGACTCGGGCTGTAGCGCCATTGAAGAAGAAGAAGAAGAAGAATAAATTCGTGAAAACTAATTTCTGGCTTCTTTTTAACCTGTGAATTACACTCCGGAAGACAATGATACATATTACTCATTATCAGAAAGAATATATTTAAAAAAAATTAAGATGGGCAAAGATTATCCGCGAATACTCCAATGAATTCGATATTCGAGATCTTAGAATATTTACGCCAATGGCGAATATTCGAGTACCTCGAATATCGTGCGATCGTCTTGACTCTTGAAATTGAAACATCGCTGCCTTCGCCATTTCGATGAATTCAGTTGACAGTTAACGGAAACGAGCTATGTTTTAGGTACTTGGTTACTTTGCGTGAGTAATTTGAGATGTTTTATGCATATGTTATGTATGTCGAAGAAAGATAATGGATGATAAGTGAATAGGAGTGATTGGATATATGTGATTGAAGGTTTGTTGTGTGATAAATGATTTCGAGTGTAATAAATGAATGAGGTTATATGGAGTGATCTATAAATGTGGTTAAAGTGAGGGTGGAATGTTTGGATGATAATGTTTGACGAGGGCTGATTATTTGATGAATGTCATTAGTGAATATCTTATGAGTGATTTTAGGGTTCGTACTATCCCATGTATTTCAAAATTTATAATTATAATGATAGTTTAATTAATTAATAACTTTTAAACAAAAATTATCGTAAACATCAGAAATATAATAATACTGCGTTATGAGTTTATCACTTATTTTGTTATTTTTTAATTTATTTATATTATTATTATTTATTTATCATATAATTATTTTAAATTTACATGTATTTATTAATTAATTCATTCATTATTATTATGTACAATTATAAATTAAATTAAAATTTTTGTAAATAATTATCCGAATATTCGAGATTTGATTAATATTCGAATTTGAGAAATTTGATATTCGCTCACTTCTGTATAAATTAAAAAGGAAATACTCGCAACGCTGGGCAGTCGCAATAAAGAACTTTAAAAACAATACCTGATAGAAGGTCTCGAAATTTGTCTTTCAGATGGTGAGCGGTTGACATCGCCAATACTTTAATCAATTGATTCTAGTTGAAAGGAGTTTTAAATAAATAAGGATTGCAAAAAGTTTTCCAATAACTGCGGTATTTGAACTCAATACTCAACAGACTTAAATGAGTTTAGATTTTTCAAGCCCGCGAACCTGTGTCAACATAAGCCGATCTGACTTGAGGAGTTGCGGCTTATTTCATCAGGGCAGCGAGGGCGCGAGGATCGCTCCCCGCGACTAAATAGCGGCCCAGGATTAAGTGACGGGTCCTAGAGCGTGAAAGACAGGATTAAGTTGGCGACAGATCTCGCTGGTAGAACCAATTAAACATTAAATCCCAATTAAGAGATGCTTCGCTACCCCCAAGTCGAAAACTTTCACAAACAATATCAATTCGATTTTCTCTCCTCGCCCGCGCGAGCTTCTTATTGGCCTCTCCTAACTAAATTACTTCTAATTAATTTATGATTTTGCCGCGTAAAGTGAAACCTGTCGTACCGAGGGGTTTCACCTATTTTTGTTTCACCCTCGTAAATTCTGATTTCTTACGGGAGATGTTTATGATTCCTTTCAGAAATTCCTTCCTCATCAACTTTACTTTGACGAATGAAAATTTATATTTAATTCAACAGATAATTCCCTGATATAATTAATACTTAATTCTGACTTTCAAAGTTGAAACAATTCTTGTTTACTACAAATAAAGTAACAAAGAAAGAAATGGTTTCTCAGAAAAATACATGACTGTTTGTTGTTTTGTCTTCCCTTAGGAAAACTAAAGTTAGAAAAACAGTAATGTTTGATTATGTCTGCACTTGTTAAAAGAACATTTTTACAAACTAAACATCATTAAGTTGTATACAACTGTATACGTAGAAGGTCTTTATTTTTTGCTAGATGATCATTAGTTGCTTTACGCATAAGGTATTGGTTATAAGGAAAATCGTTACGCTCATTAAAATGACTAATGAGTGTATTTTGGTTGAAACAAGGAAATAAGTTAAGTTCAAAAGGAACGCTGAAAAGTTTCTGCTCAATTGAGCGCTTAAAATTATAAAACTTCATAAGATATTAATTTTTCCTCAACCGCAAATTAATATAAAATCCATTTATAAAAAACCCGCAAGTATATGCTTTTGTCATTTTAAAATAAAAATAAATTGGATTCTGTCAAGTAGATGTTGAATAAATATCTTCGTTTGCGGTGGGAATGAAACACATTTAATTATCTTTTCCAGGAAAAATCAATACTGAAAGTTTGTCTAGTGCATTATGTAGAAAACAACGGGTGCATTGCATGCTCCAATACTATGACGCGTCTTCATATAAATCGTTCTGGAGCTATTAGATTCTCGTGACACTAGCATATTAGACATTCTAGTTTGGTGTCTCTCAAGTACAGTTTTTTTCATGTTTATTGGAATTACTTGGCAGGGTATTGTAACATGTATAGGATAAATGATAATGGAATGAAGTAAATGATTATTGCTCTCCAACATAATATATTTGATACTTTTACTGTAATAATATTTTATAGGAAAGCTTTCATGACCCGTCGTAAACTAAATATCGTCTCTAAATAGTAATCATGGAAATATCTTGTATCTTTTTATCTATTATCTTTCTCTATCGGGTAACTAGATGAGTAGCATCGCGTCGGATTGTGAATTTGAATACCTGAGTTCGATTCCACAGTAGCAATTTATTTAACTGTCCAATAATATCTTTTAGGGGCGTGATGATATATTTAATTTTTTTTTTATATCTTTCTAGTTTCTATAACTAAAGAAATATGAATAATATGGGGTGGCTAGCTCAGTGGTATGAACTCGGCCTGTGGATCCTGAGAACTCTGGTTCGATTCCCACATGCGACAAACAATTTTCATAATTTCAAAAACTACCCCTGTGTCTTCTCCACCACTAACATCTTTGGGGGCCGTGATTTGACGACTGATAACCGCACTTCACGTGCAAAATATATCACTTACCGAGATCTGCTTCGGCAGAGTGCCACACCCAGTAGTGGGTAGAAAGCGTGATGATATATTTATTGATATATTTATTTTTATTTCCAATCGTTCCCGATCATTATTTCGAATGCAAATTTCCTGAGTGTTTATTTCCGGAATAACCGTTTCCTTAAATTGTAATATCCCCGCATGATTATTTCCTGAATGCCTATATCCAGAGTTTCGTTTTTCTGAAAAATAATTTTCCCGAATGACTTTTTCCGTATACTAGTTTCTTGTAAGTTATGTTCTGATATACAATTTTCCAGAATGACAATTTTGCATCTAAATAATTTCGTAGATTTCCCGAATGTCTTACCATACATTTTCTTGTTTAAAATTTACTAAGGGCCAGTTTTTCAATCGCCGATTTACTCTCGATTAATGTTAATCATGATTAAATAATAATGGTAACCATGGTTTCCATTATTATTTAATCATGATTAACATTAATCGATAATTGAAAAACTGGCCCTAAATGACAATTTTACAACATACCAATTTCCTGAATATTGCATACGTGTAAGCATTCGAAAAAATTAATATTTGTAATTCTTTTTTTTTCAGATGACGAGACGGCCTCGGTGCACGGTTTAATCACCACCGAAGGATTATTCGACGGCACGGTCACCACGTCCTCCGAGCACTTCTACATCGAGCCAGTTAGTCGGTACCTATCCTCCAACCAATCAGGGGAACCTCCTCCGTTTCACTCCATCATCTACAAAGACTCGGACGTGCACAGCCCTCAGAAAACCTCCACATTGCCATGTGCCTCTCACCTTTTGCACCTTAACACCTTGAGTCGTCAACGACGATGGCTCCCAGAAGAAATGTCCAACGGTAAACATCCTTACGATGATCTTAACTTCTGGCATCCGAATAATTCTAAGCATCCTTTAAACCCTCCTTTTGATCTGAATACTCCTTATAATCAACCAGGGGATGATGATAGTGAATTATTGATTTTTGCGAATAATCGAAGTATTGCGGATTTGACAAATGTGTTGTTTCGGCATGTGAATAAACGTGCGACGGTGGATCCGAAGAAGACTACGTGCATGTTGTATCTTCAGGCGGATCATCAGTTCTTCCAGAAGTATGGGACAGAAGAGGCTTGTATTGAAGTTATGACAAGACATGTCCAGAGGGTTAACGCCATCTATAAGTCTACTGGTAAGTTATAATTACTAAATTTCAATATGTTTTGCTACATCGGATAGTTGAAGCACCATGATTTCATGTGAGGTTACCATACGAACTCTTTTAAATGAACGTGTTGGGCAGTACCTGAGTTGCTAATGGGGTAGATGGGTCAGTCAAATTTAATTATGGAGGTAGATAATTGAAAATAATAGAATCGTATTTAAATTTTTCTGATTTTATTTTATAACATTTTATAGAACTAAGAAAATTGGTACCAAATATACTGCGTGACTGTAATTGATTGACAAGAAATGTTGTTGGCTACCATGCTTAGTTGGCAAGCCTCGTGACTGTCAACTTGATATTTGTTGAAATATTTTTTAGGTTAAAGTTTTTTTTACAATTTAGGGCCTGTTTTTCTATCACCGGGTCATGTTAATCATGATTAAATAAGAATGGTAACTATGGTTTCCATTATTATTTAATCATGATTAACATTAACCGAGAGTAAACCGGTGATTGAAAAACTGGCACTTATGGCCGGTTTCACAACAAAAATTAAATTTTAAACATGAATGAAATAAATAAAAGCAAATCAAAATTATGTCAAATGAAATAATTAACATTGCTGTCGTACATTCGATTTACTTTTATTTCTTTAAACCATGATTACAATTTAATTTTTGTTCATGAAATCGGGCATTAGTATTGTTATAAATAACAATTTTTATAAACAAAAGTGAAATATAAATATAATAAATAAATATATCATCACGCCTTCTACCCATTACTGGGTGTGGCACTCTGCTGAAGCAGATCTCGGTAAGTGATATATTTTGCGCGTGAAGTGCGGTTACCAGTCGTCAAATCACGGCCCCCAAACATGTTAGTGGTGGAGGAGCCACAGGGATAGCTTTTTCAAATTATGAAAATTTGTCGGCTGTGGGAATCGAACCAGGGACCTCAGGATCCACAGGCCGACTTCATACCACTGAGCTAGCCATCCCATAAAAAATGAAATAAAGTTTTAAAATGACAGATAATTAAATTGAAATTATATTTTAGTTGACATATTTTAATTTTACATTAATAAAGGTGTAATAAAGTTTGAAAATGGCAGGTAAACAAATTACATCCGGGCTTTCAAATCCACAGGCCGGGTCGAAAAAAACTTATCTTTGAAATGATAATATTAGATTTTCTAACTCTACATATATTGCCTATATAGTATCATTGAAGAGTAGGCAAGTTCCATATAACAAATTGTAAGCAGCGGCAAACATAGGTAACGAATAATGACTGTGCGTTCTCAACTTCGTCGTTATGTTTGATATGAATTGAGCAACAACTTCGCCACTATAGCAACACCCTACCTAGATTGATGTAGTAAATGCGATATTCTAACTTTGTTTTAGCTAAACCTGAGCATAGGAAATTTTGATATGACAACATTATACATAATAATATAAATACGAATATTATGGTAATAATTACATGATTTACATTTATGAGGTAATGGTTCAGTGATATCAAGTCGGCGTACGGATTCTAAGAACCCTGGTTCGATCCCCACAGCCGACAAACATTTGCACCAATTTAAAATTACTCCTGTGGCTCCCCCACCACTAACATCTGTGAGGGCCGTGACTTGACGGCGAGTAAACGCACTTGTCATTTCTACAAATACAAATAAAACATAAACTTCCATATGCTGGGCGAGATTCAAACCCACGATCTACGGCGTGCAATGCCAAGCAACTGCTATGCTAGCCGCTCGACTACCGTGGTCAATAAATTGTAATGTTCATTGAAATTTATTGTAGCTTTTACGAATTACCAATTAGTTATTACTATTATAGTTACACAAGTCTTGCTATCAGGTTATTTACAAAAAACGGAAACAAATAAATTTGCCATTCAAAATTCTTTGACAACCTATATTTAAAAAAAAGATTTATTTATTTATTTGTTTATTTTGTGTCTGAATGAGTCGGATTTCACTATAAGTTTCAGGTTTCTTGTATTGGAATTAAGTTCCTGTTCTGTAGCGTAGAAAATAAATAAATTGAAGATAATTAATGAGCTGATTAGATAAATAATTATCATTGTCTGCAGTTAAACAATAACCGGAAACCACTTTGATTATTAATTGCATATTATAGAGATGAATGGGTTTTAATATTACTTGGAAAAAAAATACTATGAAATTTCTATTGTTTAACACTTTAGCTTTCCTCATGTCATGATCTGAATGACTGATAAACACATATTATATCGTGCGTATAAATATATTTATCATTTCCGTTACATTATTTAATTATTTGAATGTGTTTTGTTTAAAACGACCAAAATATATCGTAAAGAATTTGTTTTTGTAGATAAGATTAAATTTATTTATATTTTGAAAAAATTGTACTAAATAAATTATTTTTATGTATGTACCTAATATCTTTTTATTATTATAAATATTATAAATAACCTAAAGTTATTTTTAACCGCCCCTCAAAATTCGTGGCTACGCCACTGGCGGATATTCAATAAAATTTTATTATCATTATTTTTTTATGAATGAACAGAATAATAAATTTGTACAAACATTTTTATAAAAGGCGTTCAAAATATCCCGCATATTTTATTAATTCATTCATTTGTTACTATTTTGTTATTCAACATTGGTTACATAATGAAATAATTCATTATTATCTTTATTAAAATTTTCTTGTTCACCAGTGGCACAAAAAATGTTCACTTCAAGAACCGTATCCATAATTTTACGAATTTTGAAAAAAATCTTTTTGATTAGGAATAAGGCGCGGTGGTCGAACGTGTTAATGCACATCTCTTAACATGCTGTGACGTAACCCGAACCAAGGTTTGTCAGTTCGAATCCGCCTGTCGACAAAGTATGATTTTCCGTTAAATAAAAATACAATTACTTGTATTAATCATACTCGGGCGCTATAAGCTAGTCACTTATACATATGCCTTAAAAAGTAACATCGACTACGGAAACCGGCAGTATGGCAGCGTAAAAACTGCGACTCGGTCTGCCCGGTAAGCCCAGGCCTGGTTAGGGCTGTAGTGCCACTGAAGAAGAAGAATCAAGACATCAAAATGTGTATATCATAAAAATATAATTTTTAATACCCTGTATAACACCTTTCTTAAAAATAGTTTAAAATTAGTGTTTCTCCGTCATCTAGAAATAAAATGGCCTTTGCACCAACAAAACTTAAATTTTAAATTTGGTTTAAATTAATAACTCAAATCGAAGTTAAATGTTATAGATAATGCTATCAAATATTTAATTTAAAATGAGTGTTCCTCCGTCATCTAGAAATAAAATCGCATTTTCTCTGCATCTGTTCAGCAGTAAAGATTTTACCCCATGTGTTTGTAGCTTCCGCTCCAAATTTGTTTCTATGTTGATATGCATTTCTTGTAGCGGCTTATAATGTGAGAATGAGTAAAGTTCTGAGGCGAATATGTGCGCCAAATTATTTCCTCCATGTGCAGTGTAGTTCATTTGCAGTGTGCAAAGATAATCCAAGAACACGGTACGAATTTACAAACATTTGTGTATAAAACTAAATTAGTTTCCACCTTCGTTAAGATTGTACTTTGTAATTATGGCAGCTTCGTGATAATTACGTATGATTATTGTTGTTCTTGTTACAAACTTCCTGTTTCCTATACTAAATTTTTATTCCTTCTCCGGAATCCTCCAATTATCTCGGCGGCTCTTTTGCCTAGACACAACAAAACGTACGGATAATTATTCTGTGTAACATTGACGTCTTCACTCGACGAAGCTTCGTGGAAATTTAACACATGCCGAGAATTTTCATACTTGTTTTACAGACTGTTACGCCAGTCTACATAATTCTTGCAAAACAAAACAGAATAAAGGACATTTCACAAAATTTTTAATGGAAATTTATTATAACTGCTTAAACATACTTTAAATTCTACACATATTACTATTAGAAGCATTTATTCTTTTATACACGGTCATATCATAATATGATAATTATACCCGAATTTATTTTACTTATACGTCTTTTTATAGCTCTCGTCCATCATTATAGCCTGTGGGCTGTAACGTCTTAGAGAGCTTCGCGTTATGATTAATAAATTCAATCACAACTGATAATTAAGTCGTTGAAATAAATAGACAAACTTTGTGTAAAAATAAATATATTGAAACATAAAATGAAATATTGACATTTACAAAAGAATATTAAAATTAAACAATTTATCTGAAAATGGAAGATAGCAATAACAACAACGTAGGAACAAAAGTATTACTTAAAGTTACTAAATTACATATATGGGGTAGCTAGCACAGTGGTATCAAGTCGGCCTGTGGATCCCGAGAACCCTGGTTCTATTCCCACAGGCGACAAACAATTTTCACCATTTTAAAATTACCCCTGTAGCTCCTTCACCACTAACAGCTTTGGGGGCCGTGATTTTACGGCTGATAACCGCACTTCACGCGCAAAATATATCACTTACCGAGATCTGCTTCGGCAGAGTGCCTTACCCACTTATAGGTAGAAGGCGTGATGATATATTTATATATTTTTATTTACTAAATTACATGGCAAGACTACTTCTTGCACATGCAGACGAGAGACAACTTGCCTCGATAAAAGCTAAACTACCACTAATTGTTGTTGTTTTCCAAGGGATGTGCTATCAAGGAGTAACAAGGTGGTATCGTTGCGTTGGTTAGAGGTAACCGTTACCATACAAGAGTTTACATAAAAAAAAACCAGACAAGGTGAATTACAAAGGTTAAATCTATTCCAAACCAACGCTTAGCTAATAATTTATCCAAATATGTTATCACATTCCATATAACCAAACGCAACAATTCAGAAAAGCCATAAACTCGATAAATAATTATCTAGGGTATACTGACGTTATTATGACATATGAACTAATAAATTTGATAAACGAAAGAAACTCTGTCAAGTACTTTAGTATTATTATTATTATCATTATCATTATTGATACATTACCCAACAGGCAAAGCGCCCAATTCTAGGATAAGAAAAAAAATCACCAAAATTAGCGGGAAGTAATAAATTTCTTTATATCATTTATGGTGTTATGAAAAATATCAATTTCACACTCAAAGTCATTGTGAGAATTAACCATTTGATGAATTGGTGACTTAGATAACATATTAGTTCTAGCCGCATGCAAGTAGAAGATGTTCTTGAACCTGGATGACATTCTAGTAACTTGAAACAAGATTTTACTCATGAAAAATATGCAATGAACGGCGTTGTGAATGATTTTATGTAAAAAAAATTACAGCAACAATATTTCGCCTCTGCTTGAGTGAATGTAATTGAAATGTATCCAGTAGTGTGGATTGGAGTATTCCTCTAGGAGGGTAACAACCATCCAAGATGAAAGTTGCAAACTTCAAAAATTTCCTCTGAACACATTCTAGTGATTCAATTTGATAACAATATAACGGATTCCATATTAAAGAGCAGTACTGAGGACGAACTAATGACACAAATAATAGACTTTAGAAAGATACATAAGATAACACTTAATTAGTCTGTATCTGTCAAAGTGAAATATCATAATTATAAACAAAACCAAATTCTGAATTGTTTCACTTTGATACTGGGTTATAATAAAACGTCAAACAAAAGTGTCGCAAACTCTTATTGCAACAGTTTAAAACATTCCTCAATCCTCTAGTACCGAAATCAATTTACAAAATCTGTCGAGCTTTTCCAGGTATTTAAATAAATATATAAAAAGTTTCTTTCAATACGTTTGATAAGTTAATCGGTAAAGGACAAATTTGCTGCCAAATGACGCAAATTACTCGCATGAAAAACTTTTTAAGAAATGAATTATGAACACATTGTAGTAGAAATCTTTGATTCTGGTGATACCAAATTAGTAATTTGAATGTAACAAGCATTGATTATAACGAGTAAAAATGCTCGGTCTCGTGAATCACTATATAACCGAGTTTTAAGTGTAATTAATATCATTAAGATAATAGCGTAATAAAGAACCGTTGGGAGGTCTTTTTATTACAGAAATATATTATGAGAAAAAGGTTGGCGTAAGAAAGATTCTAAACTATCGTAAGATATTTCACGTAAAGTGAGCCACAGCTTACGAGTAAATAATTAAGTAAAATCTAGGTGAAATTACACTGAACAATTTAATACGAAAGACGCAAAGTTCAAACTTCAACTTTAGGTTGTAGAGTACATCCTTTACAAATCCATAATATATTCATGATGGAGCGCGCCTAAAATAGCACACTCATTTTAAATGTCGACCCTTGTATAAATGCTAAGCACTCACCCTCTTTGTTGCCGGCCATTCACTAGCACTTCGCGCGTCGTAGATAAAATATTTACCCGACCGGTATTACTGGCAAGTTTTCTTCCCACAACATAAGCTCTATTGAATGTGGAAGAGATATTGATAACAAAGCCGTCGTTTCATCCAAATAACTTAATTAATTTAAGACAAAGGGTTGCGACAACATTGCATGTTGGTTACTGTAGTGTCGTCATCATAATCGTGTGTGATCGGTTCATTGATTCCCTACATTTCGATATTGTTCGGCCATTGTTTACTAAACTAGCTAATTTCATTTTCACCTATAGTTTCATGGGATGTTTCTATGTTTACGATCTATATTGATAGGTATTTATCTACGCATGAATAGATATAATACTTAGGTTATGCTTTCGTTTCACAAGCGACAACTCGTGAATTCAAAGCTTACTGATTTCAACTTTATAACCAAAAATACAACTGCGCGTCAGAGGTTTGAATTTCACTGAAAGCTGTAGTTCCTCTGCATAGAAAATTTATTGATATATATTTATCTACCCTGGAGTGGTTGTAACATTTTGGTTAAGCTATCGTTTAACAAGTGACAGTTCGCGAATTCAAAGCTTACTGATTTCATCTTTATAACATAAAAACATCTGCATCTAAGTGCTTTGTAGTGATGCCATTTTGTCGATAATAGTCGAGATTGTACTAACTCTTGTCTCGTCTCGAATTTTGAAACCATATTAAAAGTAATTCTCATCTCGGATCGAGAGATCTCTACAAGCCTCGGCATGGATTCGAGAGTCTCGAAATTATCGAATATCTACTTGGGTTGTCTTTATTTTACTTGTGTAAATGTTTTAGTTTTTAGTATTTTAAAAAAAAAAAATTAAAATTTTTTTTAAAATAAAATTATTAACACTAGATACGTTAGTAAAAACATCACTATTTTACGTTAAAGAATGGAGAAGCTTAGTCTTGAAGTAGTAAAATTCAGGAAAGGATGAAAATAAAAGCAACCAATGTGTAGTTAACCGTCTTTCTTCACGTTCCTTTTATTAATATTTATTGATGCTCACCGGTTTCGGGTGGGAAAATATCCATCTTCAGGATCGGCTGAAAACTGCGAAACACAATATAAACAATTCATTTCAGGAAATGAACCATCACAGCATTATAAATAATAAAATTAAATGTGGTACAACTAGGTTCTACGAATACGAACAATCAAATAACGTGTTAAATTGAAGAAATTCAATTACAAATAAATAAATAAATAAATATACCACAGTAAAACACAGTTAAAGTTGTTCACGGTACAGACAAAATATATACAGACGACTAACAAAATGTATTAAAACGTCGATTTAGTTCATGGACAATGAATTAGAGCATTACAAATAAAAAATATATAATTCACTATTCATTCTGAAATTAATTCACAATTTCAATATTAATTGTAAATTAATTTATTGTTCATGAACTAATAATCGACATTAGCGCTACAGTACATTTAGTTAGACGTCTAGATAAATTTTATCTGTGCTCATAGTGTCACAATCCAGAATGACGCTTAACTATACATTGGTTATTTTCCGAATCAATCTTTATATGTAACAAAAAATACAGCTGCGCTCGGATGATTCATATTTCCTGTTGTGCAACTTGTTAAATAAATAATGTTATATATTTTTGCTCTATATATTTTGAAGTAACGGATAAAATATTTGAATTATTGAAAAATATAGTGCCATTAATTTCTAACTTTGAAACTAGATTGCTAGATGAAGTTTTATTTGAATTTAAATTCAAAGTTATAGAGAACAGTCGTATAAACTCATAAATATTAAAATTTACTACTTACTAACTTTGTGAAATGCGAGAAATTTTAATCGCTCTACATTTTATGAAAATATTACTTGCACCATAAGTTTTTGAAATAAAACTAAAATAATAATAAACCTCCAACCACACCTGTACTTGATGTACAGTAATAATGCTAAATATTCGATAATGAGTTTTCAATTAACATACCACATTCAGGAATGGATAAACACATACCATATCTATTGACATCTACGTAATAGAGCTTCTATACAAATAAAAACTATGCACAGGATGTAAATAAAAAGCTAGCCTTAGGCGTTTAATATGGGAAATCAGTTTTTCCTTGCGTAAAAGTTCTCAATTAATAAGAAGATAATTAAATTATCTACCTATATCACTAATTAGATTTTATGGGTTTAAAATTTTATAACTATTGCTCATTTCTAGTGATAGCCATGGAATTACATACATACATAACATTATACTATGTCCCATTAAATATAAAATAAATATATCATCACGCATTCTACCTATTACTGGGTGTGGTACTCTGCCGAAGCAGATCTCGGTAAGTGATATATTTTGCGCGTGAAGTGCAGTTACCAGTCGTTAAATCACGGCCCCCAAAGATGTTAGTGGTGGGGGAGCCACTAGGGTAGTTTTTGAAATGGTGAAAATTGTTTGTCGCCTATGGGAATCGAACCAGGATTCTCAGGATCTACAGGTCGACCTGATACCACTGAGCTAGCTACTCCATTAAATGGTGTAACATAAACCTAAGAATCATTCATAAAATTCATTAGTTTTATCAAATAATCAGTCCTCATCAAACATTCTTATCCTAATACACCATACTCGCTTCACCACACTCAGTGGTATCGAGTCGGCATGTGGGTTCTAAGAACTCTGGTTCAAACATTTTCACCAATTTAAAATGACCCCTGTGGCTCCCCCACCTCTCACATCTTTGGGATCCATGATTTGACAGCTGGTAATTGCACTTAACGCGCATAAATATATCACTTACCGAGATCTGTTACGGCAGAGTGCCACACCCAGTAATGGGTAGAAAGGCGTGATGATATATTTATTTATTTTTTATTTTACTTTTCTCTAAAGTAATTACGATGTCAAATATTTAAGTTTTTCGAAAATATCTTAAAAGGAATTTTTATTTTTCCACAATTTCATCTTTATTTAAAAAGTCATGGATTTTATATTCCACGCTAATTGATGAAGCGGTTGAACTGTCAACTCTACATTTTGGATAATAAAGTTAGCGAAAACCTCAACATGATCAATTCGTTACTCGTTGGCATTTGCAACTCGTCGCGTCCAATTTCAAATTCGGATTCAACATTATCATGTATCACGGATAATGAAATATCGATAATAAAATTATTAGCTGCCGGAATTGAGAAACGCAATGCATTATTGACATAAATTTGATTATTTGTATCGATCCATGTAAATTACGATGTAATACGGTTTGCGTAATTATATTAACTATGAATCGCACTCGATCCCGCCGTTAATACTTTCCACAGGATTCTAACTAATATTGTTCATGTTCTACGTATTTGTAGTATTATTTTGTTTGCACAAGGTGAACAGCGCCGGACTGGTGTTGATAATAGCCTGTATTACTTATTAATATTTAATGATGTACAAATTTACTTACTTTTAGTTCCATAATACACATATAAATCACAAAATTTGAGTCTTTTGTCCCTATTCATAAAACTATTAATAAATTGTTAACCTAAACGATTTGCTCAATACGAGCAGTTCAATATGTGATTGTGTAGATCGATGAATACAACGCAGCATTGGACTTCATATTTTGTAACTGAATTATTACCTGTATTCATATAATCATATGTATATATATATATATATATATATATATATATATATATATATATATATATATATATATATATATATACCCAGTAATGGGTAGAAGGCGTGATGATATATTTATTTATTTTATTTTATTATATATATATATATATATCATCACGCCTTCTACCCATTACTGGGCGTGGCACTCTGCTGAAGCAGATCTCGGTAAGTGATATATTTTGCGCGTGAAGTGCGGTTACCAGTCGTCAAATCACGGCCCCCAAACATGTTAGTGGTGGAGGAGCCACAGGGATAGCTTTTTTCAAATTATGAAAATTTGTCGCCTGTGGGAATCGAACCAGGATCCACAGGCTGACACATACCACTGAGCTAGCCATCCCATATATATATATATATACCACAACCACTGTTTTTGGGTGTTTTAAGAGCACGGTTTTAATATGTTAAACATAACTAAAACATTGCTCATAAAACAGGCAAAAACGAAGCTCATGGTACCAGGCATTGTGTTTCTTCTTTATATCCATCAAAGGTTACTTTACGATCGCATTTACTTCGAGACTATTCGTTTGTAGACTAAAAAATTATATTTTTATTTTGTGTATTGTTTTCCTAGTTACTTACATTTAAAATTTTAATTAATTGCAATTAAAAAATTGATTAATCGTAATGTACACTTCTAGTTCTTTAGTCTCGGTCTGCAAACAGCTACTTTCAACCCTTGGTATACAAATAACTATTGTGTCCATTTTGGGTGCAAAATACGTTTTTCACCCTTGTAATTGTAGTCCTTCGCATACGGCTCGTGCTATAATTTTAACAACGCGGGTTAAAAACTACCACTTTCTACTCTTGATACATAAATAATTATTCGTGCGTAAAGGAAAATTACCAGTTGTCAAATCATGGTTCTATTTATGTTAGAGGAAGGAGAGCCACATGAGTAATTTAATTGTGTACTGTGGAATTTTAACTGAAGCGTGAAATGATAAAGATAATGTATATTTTTATGCAGCCATTCTCATTTACATTTAATTTAGTTCAATTTTCATTTAATAGATAAATGTGCGCAATGCAATATAGCCAAGCATCCACCATTATCATTTAAGTTTTAATTTATCTTTCATTTTCATTTAATTTCTAAGATAATCAACTTTTATCTTTTAAATGTAAATGTAAACGAGAAATGCTCTATTCATGTACAGATACATAATTTGAAAATATGTTTGCTATCTATCTACAAAGAAGAAATGCACCTAAAATATATTTTGACGATTGAAAATTAATTAAATTAGTGCGGCCTTATTCACTAATATACAATTGGCTAGCTCAATCGGCCTGTGGATCCTGAGGACCCTGGTTCGATTCCCACAGGCGACAAACAATTTTCATAATTTAAAAAGCTACCCCTGTGGTTCCTCCACCACTAACATCTTTAGGGGCCGTGATTTGACGACTGGTAACCGCACTTCACAAGCAAAATGTATCACTTTCCGAGATCTGCTTCGGCAGAGATTTAAGTGATTTATACGCGTTAAGTGCGGTTACCAGCTGTCAAATCATGGCTCCCGAAGATGTTAGAGGTGGGGGAGCCACAGGGGTCATTTTAAATTGGTGAAAATGTTTGTCGGCTGTGGGGATCTAACTAGGGTTCTTAGGATCCACAGGCCGACTCGATACCACTGAGCCATTACCACATTTTATGTTTAAATTAAATTATAATATTTGCATGAATCCGACTTTATTTTATTTTTGAAAGGAGATTTATGTAGCTAAACCAAAATTTCTTAACGTCACTCAAACCTGACAAATTTGTTAAAAAAATAAATGTAAAATCAGTGAGGAAAAGCAAGAAGCTGTCACATCTCATTATTTTTATATGTTGACCCTTATCATAAAAAAGCTCGTACGCCGCTGTGCCCCGCCTATCGAATCCAGCGTTATTCAGTATAAATATAGCGGAATGTTTGGCGTTGAAATGAACACCAGTTCCGCGGGGCTACGAAGGCGCTAAGTATCGCCAGCACACAATTCAATTTAAGAAGCGTCGTTTCTTCCTCCTTCGTGACTCGCCCAACTCAACTGAGTGTCATTATTTAAATGGGGCGACATTTGTAGCTAGGAACGCGCAGCCGCGGTCGCCACTTCCGCTTCCTTCCTTCCTTCAGCTGTCAAGGTCATTACTGACGTAGCACTGAATGAGAGATTATTTTCAGTGGAGGCTTAATTTGTCTGAGGTGATCTTCTGGGCTATCGCTCTTAACAGTTTTATTCTCATTCTTCTGAAGTTGATTGCAATTATTTCCAGGATATGAGGTTTCATTTTTTTGATTTAATTTGAGGAAATTAAAGAATTAAGGGGATAAATCTCTTCGAGATAAAATTAAATTTGTCTAAATTCAACATAAAATAATAACAATAATACATTAATTAAATCGGATTCGATTCCCACAGCCGATAAACAATTTTCACCACATTAAAATTACCCCTGTGGCTCCCTCTCTACTAACATCTTTGGGGGATAGTAATTTGACGGCTGGTAACTACACCTCTTCTTCTTCAATGGCGCTACAGCCCGAGCCGCAATTTTTACGCTGCCGTACTGCCGGTTTTCGTAGTCGATGTTACTTTTTAAGGCATTTGTATAAGTGACTAGCTTATAGCGCCCGAGTATGATTAATACAAGTTACTGTATTTTTTTATATAACGACAAATCATACTTCGTCGACAGGCGGATTCGAACTGACGAACCTTGGTTCGGGTGACGTCACAGTATTTTAAGAGATGTGCATTAACACTCTTAGCCACCGCGCCTATAACTATATATATATATTACCGAGATCTGCAGAGTGCCATAGTCTATAGGGTAAAAAGACGTGATTTTGCATAATTTTATTTATTTTATTAATTTTATTGCATTTTCAAATTATTTAACATTTGTCATAATAACTATTACAGTCTTAAACATTTCTAAATTGTATTTCGCCATTCTGAGAGTAAATGACTAATTTTATTCTTCCTTTTCGAGGATTAAGTGTCACTTTTAATTAAATTTGAAAATTAGTCCCTCCGAGATTAAATTGACAGGTAAGCAAGCATTACCGTACCAACAAGTATGTTATAAACCTCAAAATATTTCACTTAGTGTTGCCTAAGGTACTTGCTGTCATTGAGAATTATATGTCAAGACAATATCAAAATTAATCGTTAATCCAAAATGTATGGCTGAAAGTGCGAAAAATAGTATATATACCACAGCACTAAAATGCATTTAATCCCTCTGGTGATTATTTCCTATAAATATAAACTTCACCCTCAAGATTATTTTATGAAATTTAATCTCTTGATATATAATATACTATTAGAAAACAAAACTTCAAATAAAAGTTGCGTTAAATCACATTATCGACTACTTTTATTTGAAACATTTCACTGTAAAATAATTTAGAAATATATAGCAGGGGAAAAGATACGATGCCAAACGGTCAAATTAATTTAAAAAGACTATAAATATGATCATTTTGTCTAGTGAAACGAAAATGTTTGCTCAATAATTTTTGTTGAAAACATTTCTTTAATAATACGTAGGAGGTGACTTCAATGTCCCGACATCTTTAATGTTATGTCATACATCAGACCCCAAACAAAACTTTTGGCGCTTTGCCAATTCTACAAGGTCGTGCAATTATCTTCGAAGAAATGGTGCGCAAAATTATTCGTGAATGATTACACTAAAAGCGCAGACCTCTTTTATATTTAACTCAAAATAGGCTATATATTTATTTTTAATATTCTAGTTGGCGTTAGCATTATAAATAATTTTATCTTACTAACGGAAAAATATAATATTGCTTAATGAATTTTAGATCTTTTATTAGTAATTTTTTAAAGTAAATGCTTATTTACTGATTAGATTAATTAATTCTTCAACTTATAAGGAATCGTAGGATCGAGACTATCTTTGATAATCCTGGGTAGTATAAATTTCGACGTCCACTGAATTTTTCTCTAAATTTTTAACTGATTTAAATGTAGATCCTAGTAAATATTATATTTTTCAACAATACATACATATATAACATCACGCTATATCCCTTCAAATAGGGTAGCACGAACCCTAGAATCATTCAAAAAATGTTCAATCATCAGACTCATCATGTCCTCGTTAAACATTCTCATCCTAACATACCGCCCTCGCTTCAAACACATTTATAGTTCCTTTCATATAAGTTCATTCGTTACAACAAACCTTCAATTACATCCATCCAATCACTCCTATACACTTTTTATTAATTTTTCTTCGACGTACGTTTTTTTATGCTCAAAACATCTCAAATTACTCATACTCACTCCTCTAACAACGAATTTAATAACGACTTAACAAAGATTAGAAAAGAAGAGAGCGATAGCCCGCGCTTGTATTTGAAAAAAAATCCCATACAATTGCAGCTAGACATTCTATTGTAAGAACTGAAAATAAAACAAAAAGATAAAAAATGAAAGGAGTGTTGGCTTGCACTTGTCTTTGGAAGTTAATTCCACACAATTGCAGTTACAGAGTGATCAAAAGGAATTGTTACAGTTGGCAATACAATTCCGGAGATCTTTTTATTCCACAGTTGGCACAACGCCAGGTAATGGTGGAAATGCTATTTGACATTTCTAATAAATACAAATAGGTTATGTCAGGAGTCTGACAGCTAATAGAATTTTGACTTTTTAAGTAATAGAAATACTTTAGAAATAAATGTAATAATAAATGTACTCAAATTTAAATTTAAATTTTAAAATGTCACTGTCCACAACAGGAAATGCATTTATGTATCAGGCTTACCAATTTCAAGTATTTGTATTTATTGCCAACTGTATCAATTCCTTTTGATCACTCTGTAGATACTCTATGTGAGAACTGAAATCTAATCAAATAGATAAGAAAGGAAGGGAATGTGATAATAATTAGTTAGTATATAAATATCTTTCCTTTTGCAAGTTAAACATTTGTAAGTTAATAAAAATTATGAAGAATAAAATTTTGTGCCCCTCGTTCGTGTGTATATTCCAAATGTAAATTTAAAAATGAAAAGGTTTGAAATGTTATTTGCGAAGGTATTAAGAAAGCGAAATCAAAATTCCATTTGGAATAATTATATAACAATTTTGAGAAGATCATAACAAATACATACATTTAAAATCGCGAGTGTAAAAGCTAGAGCGCGAAACGAAGCGCATATTCCATTTGAGCATTTCAGTTGACTGAAATGGCACGCAGTGCGCACCATGTTATGCAAATGAACTTCGTACGTTGCTCACGGAAAAAGTCCCACTTCAGATTAAATACAGAGTCTCCTTGGACTGACGCCGCGACTCGGCGCCCCCGTTGGCTTTAATAAATTCATGTAATTTTGTTCAAAGTCTCCCCGTGTGTGTCAGGCTTTGAAATTTCATGAATTTCATCACCTTCGCGATTATTCCTTCTGTCACTGAGGCACCAGGGCGCCGAAGTACGCTGGGGACCCTTTTACTTTGCGTAGCTACGCACGCGCTTAAATTACCTCATCGGACCAAATGTAAAATTAAGATGAAAATTTAAATTAGTCATTTGATGCACGTGCGAACCCAAATCACATTAGGATGGAATGTGTCACATGGAGAGATTTGAATTAAAATGGAAATTGCGGGTTTGTTTCTTACAGATTTACGACGAGTTGATGCTCGTTGTGATACCTGCCCACAGGGAATTCAATTTTGTTTTCAAACTACCCAACTTCACAAACAAGTTTTTCTTTTTATTTTCTATCGTAAGTTTTCAAAATATAAACAGAAGATGTCAACAGAACTTTATTCTACACATCTCACAATCTTTAACAACCTTTAGAAATTTTCTACAAGGATATTTAATTCCTCTTTCTTACTCCAATAAGTTTGGCTCACTTCACTGACCTAAAACTACGAAAGATGGCTCGAATAAATGGGAAAGAAATGAATCCGTCCAGCACGTAACACATCAAAATGGTTTATGCAGCGACACTTATTATTAACATTTATATTAAGAACTAAACTAACGTTTAACTTTTTATAGTACCTTTTATCCTGAAACATAATTTTAAGTACTATCCTAAAACATTTGAACATTTTAAAATGTGTGGTTAGTATTACGGCATTCGAATCTGAATATGCCGAGTTCAAATCCTACTCAAGCTATAAATACATGAACTATCACACTGTGGTTCGGTGAGCCCATGTACCATCACCATTACATCTTTGGGGACCGTGATTTGATGGCTGGTAACCGCACTTCACGCGCATAATTATATCACGTGAGATCTGTTACGGCAGAGTGCCACACCCTATAGGGTAAAAGATATGATGATATATTAATTTTATTTTAAACTAGCTATTACCCGCGACTTCGCGTGGTCTACAATTTTATGCGAGTACCCGGCATGCGTTGCATTGCAACTCGAAGAAAGAAAGTGTTTGTGTTTAATTCTGTTTATTGAAGTACTTTTGGATACACAATATTTTTTGTTTTTCTCTTTGGGACGTACACGAATAAATCAGAAGGTTTTCCGATGCTTGAGCATGCCACATGTGAGAAGCATGGATTTTCCAAATTTAGTCCACACACTTGTAGCGATTTCCCATGTGCTTTGTTGATGGTCGTTGCAAATGCGAGTCGTACCGGAAACTGCAAACGTTTGAATTCGAATAGCATAGGACTGAAGCTTTATTATACCTATATGTTAAGATTGATTCTCATCTATGCCTATACCAAATTTGAATCTAATCAGTGCAGTACTTTTCAGGATAGCTAGCGGTCATTTTGTTTCAAGATGGCGGACTGGACTTGTGCTAAGTCAGAAACCTTCGCAGGCGTGCGCACAATAACTTACCAAAGTTGCATCGCAATCGGATGAATGATATAGGAACGCATACGCGACAAAAAAACAAACAAACATTCATTTATTTATATATACATATATAGATTACCTTATCAATAAAAAAATCAAAGTTGTCTTTAAATTCTCTCTACGTCGCAGTACTTTGTTTCTCTTTAACACAATTTCTTTCATATACGTCATATTTATAAAACAATTTAAATTGCTAATATGCGAATATGGAGAGAAAAATATCATGTTTTACATTTCTGTATATGATAACATTCCTTGTAAAATATAAATAGAAGTAATTAGTCTAAAACGAAGTGATATATCAAACACATAAAATTCCATGCAGTTTTTAAAAATAAATCGTGATATTGAAAGCCGGAGAACCAATAGAATCGCAGTTGGAATTTCAGAATCAATGAATAAATTCAGCTTAGTCAAATAGGGCACAGCAGGAAATAGCGTCCAATATTACAAATAAAAGCCAGTCACCAGAATGCCAATGCAGCGGCGACACTGCCGACAACCAAATGACAGGTACACTCAATAAACATAGGCTAGCCGCCTAGTGCACGTCCCTCCGGTAAAATGAAATAACTATTTCATCGACAGTTCCTGCACACAATTCGGCCACATATTGCAAATACCTTTCAGTTAGCACCCCCATTGATGTTGCCAGTTAAAATGAGATGATTTATCACTATTCCTACGCACCCCTCCATTTTTAATAATTGAATTTTATTAGGATCTCATCACGGCCGATGTGATGTATGCGATGAATTTGATAAACGGGGCACAATCCTCCAGGCTGTCGAAATTACAAGGTATATGGACCTACATTGATTTTTTATGTCATCCATATTTTATGAACTTTGGGGACTGATTTCCATTCAAAATTTAGGTCTTAAATCATGCATTCTAAATTAGTTTCAATCCTAATTTAAATACGAAAACGGTTTGTACTATTTTCGATAAACCTCCTTCTATAGCATTACAACTTAACTAAGATATCAAAAGATCTTCACACTTCTAGTATCTCACACGTATCAAACGTATCTCAATTATTTTAGAGAAAAATCTTCAAAATAAAGATCGATTAAAGACATTTTTCTTTACGTCCAAGTTTAGACGAGTCGCAAAAAATTTTCTAAAGGATAAATGCGATAAAAAGTCTTGTATACTACTTTTTTATATTTTTTTTGTTTTCTCTCGCTTAATTTTCACATCTGAATCTTACGATCTACAATCTAGTTTTATAGATACTAGTTATCATTTTAACGTTTTTATAGTTAATTAAAACTGACAGCATACATACAATAATACATTTATAATTTAAATAACGTTTGTTCCGGCAGTATGGTGGTGTTTCGAATCCAACTCAAGCTACAAAATATATGAACTACCATTCTACGGCTCGGTGCGTTCGGACCTTGTACTGTAATTTGGATCTTATTCCTGTTAAACAGATTAGTATAAATTAATAAATAAATAAATTTAGTTCTACTGCGTTCTTGTGTAAAACAATATATATGAAAATAAATAAATATATCATCATGCCTTCTATCCATTACTAGGTGTGACACTCTGCCGAAGCAGATCTCGGTAAGTGATATATTTTGCGCGTGAAGTGCGGTTACCAGTCATCAAATCACGGCTCCCAAAGATGTTAGTGGTGGAGGAACCACAGGGGTAGTTGTTGAAATTATGAAAATTGTTTGTCGCCTGTGGGAATCGAACCAGGGCTCTCAGGATCCACAGGCCGACTTCATACTACTGAGCTAGCCACCACATATTATTATTTTTTATTTATTTAATTATGCTCTATTAGTATATTACATAACAAGCATCGAAAGTGTAAGATAACGTGCGAGTGTACAAATTGAAAAACGAGGCGCGCAGCGCCGATTGATTTAAGTACACGAGCACAGTTATCACACTTTCGAGCGAGTTAAGTACAATCAGTCGACCACAAAATATTTCTATGTGTGGCTTGTCGTTAAAATAAAAAATACAGCTTCCTGTATTGGCCACACTCGGGTGCTCTATGCTAGTCACATATTCGCCTTAAAAACAACTGACTGTGGAAACCGGCAGTACGGCAGAGTAAAATCTGCGGCTCGGTGCGCCCGATCCGCCAAATTTCTACTAGGAATATTTGGGGTCTATAGACTCCCAATATATACAAAATATTTCTAAAAAAAGTTTACAAAAGCATTGTTGTTACACTTTGACAGCAGATGCGTTTTTGTAGGTAAGCGTTGACGTTTGACATTTGAGGTTAGGTATTGTGATACCAACTGTACTAACCGTAATGTCAAAATATTAAATAATGCTAAAATATTAGTAAATAAGTAATTATTAATTTTTTAAAATAAGATTTATCTGTGGAAATTTGTTGAAAAATCTGCCAAAACTTCGATTTAAATAACAATACAAATTCTTTTCATTTATGTTATTATTTTCTTTCATCGTAACGCCATCTGTTGTCAATCATTGGAACTTCACCTGATATGTTAGCAGTGTGCGTTATACTAACATATCAGTGTATGTTATTTTCAACTTTCCGTAGTAGTTTATGATGTTATGATTACTTTCATAAATGGTCGTCTGAAAATATATTTTTCAGTTATTGTTAACTCTGAGTTAAGATAATTCACTTTAATGCAATTAATCTTTAGTGGAATACGGCGTGATGAGATGTATGTATATCCATAGATAAGATCTGCACAGAAATGAAAAGTTACCGTCTGTTTGGAGGAATGGTGATATATTTGTTTATGTCTATTTCTGTTTGTTGCAGATTTCAACCAAGACGGAAAGCCAGACAACATAACATTTATGATCAAGCGAATCAAAGTACATTCCATGGAAGCATTGAAAGATCCTTTGTACCGATTTCCCAACAACTACGGCGTGGAGAAATTTTTGGAATTATTTTCTGGTGAGTTTTACGTAATACCTATTATTAATTTTAATAAAAGCATCTTTATACCAGAATGCAAGATGAAGCAAAAAATTTAATTTGCTTTTAGCAGACTTCTGCTGCTTAAAAAAGCCATATTTTTTATTATAATGCTTTATTTGCATAATACACAACTTTGGCGTTTTTCCACTGCCATTTGAATCGATGTTACGCGACCTGGACCTGGCCTAAGAGCAGACGTTATTTAAATTATAAATTTTACGCCAAATTTATTGTCAAGTAAAAAATGCCTGAGGTCACATATATCGTTTATATTTTACATTACCTACTTTACATTTTGCATACAATCTCACTACATAATCTCAACTTACTAACTAACAACGTAATCGTCAACTTAAAATTATACATACATATTATACAGAGTGATCAGAAGTAGTGTTTCAGTTGGCATTTAAAAAAATGCTTGAAATTGGTAAGACTGATACTTAAATTAATTTCCTCTTCTTGACAGTATGACATTTGAAAATTTAAATTAATAAAAATTGTTTTTTTCTCTTACCTACATTTTTTTATTACTTACAGAGCTATAGTATAAGTATTTCTATCACTCAATCAATTTGTATTTTATATAAAAATGACATATCAAATATTATTTCTGCTTTTACCTAGCGTTGTGCGAACTGTGGAATTTAATAAAACAAAAAATAGTAAATAAAAACACTTGGTTGTTTCAAAGAAAATATTTATATTTAATACTTGATGCGCATTTCGGTTTTTACACCATCGTCAGAAACTCAGAACTGTAAAAACCGAAATGCGCATCAAGTATTAAATATAAATATTTTCTTTGAAACAACCAAGTGTTTTTATTTACTATTTTTTATCAAACATGTTTCAACAAGTGCCAACAGCTTACTCAATTAATTATATTAATAAAACACATAATTATACTAAAGTCCTATTATAAAAGATAATACCAGGGCCGGCGCAAGGCTCTAAGTAAGAGTAAGAACCGTAGACAAGCGCCGCTATTTTAGGGCGCCGCGTGCTGAATTTATAAAATAATAAAGCATATACATGAATTATAATTTTTTTAGTAGCACCAAACGATTAAAACGAGTTATATTAACATTGTCTCTTGTTTAAAATATCTTCCGAAATATCAAACATTTTCTTCATCCCCTCTAAAAATAAAAAAAAACGGATAATTGATATTTAAATTAATAAACAAGATAAAGAAACAATATCCTGGTAACTCAACGCCACAGTTGTTAAATACTTTGATACGTATTACTGTAATCATAATTATTATAAATTAAAACTAATTCTAAATATTCTAGGCATAAATAAAATCTTGTATGCACCACGGACATTACTAGATGATAATGCCCGATCTGTATAACGCCCTTGGTGTATAAATAACTATTATAAATTTGTTAATGTGAAAGCACGTAAATTGAAATGTTTACAAAATAAAAACTATTATTTTCTGTATTTATAACTATCATCTTTTTATTATATTATTCAATTATTATTATTATATTTTCATAAAATAAATAAATATATCATCACGCCTTCTACCCATTACTGGGTGTGGCACTCTGCCGAAGCAGATCTCGGTAAGTGATATATTTTGCGCGTGAAGTGCGGTTATCAGTCGTCAAATCACGGCCTCCAAATATGTTAGTGGTGGAGGAGTCACAGGGGTAGTTTTTGAAATTATGAAAATTGTTTGTCGCCTTTGGGAATCGAACCAGGGTTCTCAGGATCCACAGGCCGACTTCATACCACTGAGGTAGCCACCCCATAAAATATATATTTTCAAAAAATGGGTAAATCTTATAAATATATATATATATATATATATTTCGTTGTAAAATAAGTAAGTTGATATTGAAATGTTTGAATATATCGTTTATTTTTACATTTATTCCATTTTTTAAAACAGATTGAAATCTTATATTTTAGCAAGAAAAATAAGAGAAAATATAAAAGCAGCACTCTAGAGACATATCGCTTGGATTTACAATGTTTACATATATATTGATTCCAACGTTATGACATAACTTGTATTCCATCCAATAATTCGTCCAGTACGTTTTAAGATGCTCTGTTCTGTCGTGTAGACTTTAGTAAACATATCATATACGTACCTCTGCAAACACACTCCTTTGGTAAACTATCGGCAATTTCTGTGCTTTTAGTCAATATACGCGCCATACTGACGGCTCCTGCACTTACTGATAATGCATTCTGCAATCAAAACAACAAAACTAACCAGGACGGTACTGGCATACAGAACTAATATCCCTTTGACGTGGTACAAAGTCACTTCAATCGTGGCAGGTGGATTTATGTCTTCAATCTTCATCGGACGAACCCACTGGTTTTGTAGCTTGTGCAATATTCCGTTGCCTCGTAGTCTCTCCATGCTAAAAAGAAGAATCTTCGCTTTATTTTCCGATAATTCTGTAAGAGCTCTTGTAGCTCTTCCAGCGTTGTGTTCTGTGTTCTGTTGTCGACGGTTTTATTATTAAAAAGTAATAACTTATTGGCTACGGGTTCTAGAATGTTGTAGTATGCGTAGAATATAATATGTACTCGTAAGTAATCTTACAACAAGTTTTACGATAGATCACACGATGAAATTTTTATTTCGTTTTGATTGCGTGTAATCTTTCTACCACTATTATTTGCAATATTTTTCATCAACATAATTTAGAAACGTGTAGCTGTATAATCCAACTAGTTGTTAACTAACTATATTATTCATTGTTAAACATTTTTAAATTATGTTTGAGGAGAATATGTAAAATTAGTGTAACAGAAAATTTAGTTATGTGTATTTTAATTTGAAATTAAATGCTAGGGTGAAATTCGGGAGAATAATTTAACAATATTAAAATAATAGTATATTACATAATAAGTTAAGAAAGAGATGTTTTACTTGACTCAGCAGAGCTTCGTCAAGTAAAAACACTTTCCTGGCGTTTCATGTATACTATTTTTTCTAAAACCGCTCAATTTAATCAATATTTAATCATAAATAAATCAAAATATTTAAATTTTTTATATGAATTGTACTGACAGCAGACTATGTATCCAAGGTTACAACAACAAAAAAAGACAGATAAAATCTTTACCAGACTGTTTTGTACATTACCAGACTGTTATTTTTGTTGTAGCCTTGGATAAGTACTTTACTTGAATATTTTTGTAAAAAACCTACTTTCCATACCAAAATTGGTCAGTAAAGTAGGCACTTTCTTGCCGGTTTTAGAAAAAAATAATTCAAATGACAGTTGTTATCAGGTTGCTAAGAGAAAGGTAAATAAAATTTTCCTATTTATCCGCTGTCAATGTGACAAAATTGTTTCTGGATTACTTTATATTGAAGTGAAATTATCAGCTGTACTATCCCAAGGGCATTGAAAATGTGGAATAATTTTATAACAATTCGAAAACATGTTGCTGTTTCCTATAAGCAATGTGTCTGAGGAAATTGTAATAAAATTATAAGTATTTATCAAAGCTCGAGGGACGATTTTTAATTTGTAAAGAATTTGTATTTGATAGAATTTTTAATATCGCGGAGTGTATGGCAGTTAAATACGAAAAAAATGTTTGTTGCCTAGCAACCAGCAAGTAATTTTCCAGAGAGATTATTAGTGTAATGTTGTTTCGATTGGATAGTTTAACACACGTGATGAAATGAACGAATGTAATTGGCTAGTAAGTACATCTAAAAAATTTCCAGGTAAATTAATCTTGTTTAGATTATTAGAAAGAGCGTTCAAAATTAAATAAATAGGGGTATTACTAACTCGTTTTGTGACTCTGCTTGTTTATGTATAAATTTTATGAAACTTATAGTCAATATTAGTAGATGGAAATTTTAATATTACTTTTAGATTTGAAGTTAAAAGAAGTGTAAATATTAAATATTAAAATGCTTGGTATAAATTTCAGTTTTATTAAAATGGCAAACTTTATTATCCAATATGAAATTTTCTTACGATTTACTATATAAAATAATTATATAAAACGATAGGATTTAGTAGAGTTTTACGTCCCGTAACATAATATTTTTATTGGATGCATGTCCTTACGTCTGAAAACGTAATACAAAACAATATTGGATTTTGTAATTTATAGAAGCATTAACCGTTATGGTGCCAATAACGCTTTCATGTATTCCGGCATAAAAATAAAAGCTTGCGATCGTTCGAATCCGAGTTTTAGAATCCGAATGCGCTGCACTACTATATTTTAACACAATAAAATTTTCAGTGCACACAAATTTACAATTGAATTCAAAAATGTTGCAGCGTTAATTGATAATTGTCAATAATTTGATTTTCAGTTCAAGTGATGAACATTATTGTCATTTGGGATTAATTTATGCAGGATTAAAGTAAATATTCGAAAATCATGATGACCAATATTTCTATGAGTTATTAATAATATTACCGTTGAAATATTTATTGTCATTTAACTAGGCTGTCAAATTTTATTATAATAGAGTACTTATCCGGAATTTAATTAATTATTCATTTTAAGTATATATAATTTTTAAAATTAATAGTGCAACTGAAAAAAATTAAAGTTAATTATACCTTCTCTTAAGTACCTACCAAACGAATGCTTGGAGAGATTTCTTTATTTATGTTACTCTGTACAACAAGAATTGAATCCCAATTACTGTACGGGGTCCAGACTCACCGAGCCGCAGAGTGGTTGTTCATATAATTTCTAGCTTGAGTGGAATTCGAACTCGGGATCTCCGATTCGAATTCCGTACCGCTACCCACCTCACCGTACTGCCGGACATAAATGAGATGTAATTATAAAGATGCCTTTACACTGTGATAGAAACTCTATTCAAATTTATAAACTAGTTTGCCTTGTCATCATTTTACCGTTTTGCTGCCCAATTAAAATTAAAAACTTACGTGTTTACATTCAATAAAATATAAATAAATATATATATATATCATCACGCCTTTTACCCATTTTCAGTGCGACATTCTGCCGTAGCAAATCTCGGTAAGTGATATTTATCCGCGTGAAGTGCGGTTACTAACCGACAAATCACGGCCCTTAAAGATGTTATTGGAGGGATAACCAAAGGGGTAATTTTAATGTGATATAAAAGTATTATTATTATTATTATAATTAAGGGATAGTCTTGCCAAAATCAAGCGGTGTATTCGTCGAGCTGTCACACAATCATTTTAAACAAGTCAAAAATGTAAATAACTTCGTTGTTCCAGCTGACATTTTTTATGAAATATTTTCTATTTATACGACAAATTATTAATTTTGAAGTTATTCGTAGATGGAAGTATAGATGATTGATCATAAAATAGTATAACTGGAAACGGAACTACAACTGCGGTGGCGTGTGGAACTAATAGAAGTAAAATTATATTAAGCTGTCATATAAATATAACTGGGGAACTGGGTGAGAATTTTTTGGTGGAATTCTGCACGAAAACCAATCAAATTTGTTTCTAAAGGTTTATTATAAACACTTTGTGCTATATTTGTAAATAAATCTTCTGTGCAGGCCAAAGTTTGTCACAATTTAAATTTATGTCACCTGAATTACTTGAAATATAAATAAAAAATAAATAATAAATATATCATCACGCCTTCTACCCATTACTGGGTGTGGTACTTTGCCGAAGCAGATCTCGATAAGTGATATATTTTGCGCGTGAAGTGCGGTTACCAGTCGTCAAATCACGGCCCCCGAATATGCTAATGGTGGGGGAGCCACAGAGGTAGCTTTTGAAATTATGAAAATTGTTTGTCGCCTGTAGGAATCGAATCAGGGTTCTCAGGATTCACAAGCCGACTTCATACCACTGAGCTAGCCACCCCATAAATTAATTACTTAAAATTATTTTAAGAAATCACGATGTGGATGGATTTGTGTCCGAGTGTGCAATATCTCATGAACGAGATAAAATTTGTTAACGAAACTTGGTAATTATAAGTTTTATGAAAATACGAAGAGCTGAGTTGATTTTGAATGAAATTGAAAAACCGGAAGAGGAAGTTTACTGGACACACAAAATAATAAATTCCATTTATTTCAAAACTGGAACCAGTTACGAAAAAAAGTTTCAAATAAAAGATGTTAGCAAAAATATGTGGTACATAAAATGTTATTTGCAATTTTCCTGTATATGCGTCTAATTTTGAGAAAAATTAATTTTTATATTTAATCATATATTTCAATAATCGTAGTAGCATTAGAAACAAAAAACATACATTTTAATTTTCGCTTTATCTAGTTATCTATGTCTTTTTTCGGGAAAACAAATATATCATAAAAATGGTCAACTTTGCCTCAATTTCTTGAGATACCAAGGGTTAAGTTCGAAAAACGGACATCCTCTATATGCCTCATCAGTAAAGTTAGACATAAAGTAGTCAACATTATTAAAAAATTATACGTAAACAAATTTGATATTTTATATGTTTCAAACAGATAAATGCTGAATTAGTGAAAAACTAAATTACATGTTTAATAATATTATATAACATTCATATATTCTAAATATCAAATATGCTCTGTATAAGAAAGTCGTGTGGTGCCGACACCAGATTTTTTATTTCGTTTTTAACTCTATTTCATGGATGAAACAAGTTTATTTTAACTTAAAAGAGAGTTATTTAGCATCAAATTTAATTTATTTCATGAATCTGTTTTAATTTAATACAAAGTTATAGATAATATTAAAAACGGTGTTATCGCTAATCCGTTTTATGAATCTGCCTGTTAATTTTTTATATTTTGATATAGCACCAATATTACTACCATTTCAAGTAAATACTTATAAGACTAGTAAAAAAAAATTCTTCTCTCAATTGGGATCAAATAAATGATGAAAGAGTTACAAGCAAAGATCCATCACACTCAAGGTGTTTATACCTTCGTCACAGAGTGTCTGTCTCTTTCTTTGGCCCTTCAAATAAATAATGTTCTCACTCTCTCGCGGCAATAATCATCATTCATCTCAGAAAAATGGGCTCTGAAATGCCCCCGCGTCACGAGATGATCCTAATTTATTATCAGTCCTTACGATGTCTGACTCTTTACACGATAAAAGACTTTTAATAGATTTTCTGACCGCCATTTTTATTGATATCATTTTAGATGTATTTATCACTCTTCAAATGAAGAATAAGAATTCAGTATTCTATCAATATAATCTTACAACTGAATAAGCACTTTCTTCAAGATAATATAATTTAACGAGATTTCAAAAGTACCTGACAATGTTCGTAAATTAACGAATATTTCAAATAAAATATAGAAAATAGTTATTTTTGTATTAAATGTGCGAAATGATTATTTTTTTTTGCGCCTGAGAATGTCATTTTTAGTTGAGACCGCTAGATCGAAACAAAAAAGTCATTCAAACGCACCAAAACCAAGAATTTTGTCCACGAAATACGAACATTTTTTCTGCAGCTATCAAAAAAGAATAATATTATAATGATTGATTTATTTAAGCAAAATTTAAGGGAAAAAAAATAATATGGCTTTGGTACTATTGATGTTTTGCAACCAAGGGAACGTAAAAAAGTTTGGTAAATAATTTTTTTTAAATATCGATAAATTTTAATTTTGGATTAGCTAATGTAACAGTGATATGATAATTGCCGATAATATTTTGATATGCGTCCTTGCTATATTTCGTATTTCAATAACATCGAATTCAAATTAATGTCAAAATATTGTCTAACAATTATCATATTACGAACTATATTTTACATGAGAATTTAACAAGTATAATCTTTTATAGGCAGATTCACAAAACGGATTAGCGCTAACACCGTTTTTAATATTATCTATAACTCTGTTTCAAATTAAAACTGATTAAAGAAGTAAACTAAATTTGATGCTAATTAACTCTCTTTTTAACTCAAGTTAAAATAAACTTGTTTCATGCATTGAAAAGAGAGTTAAAAACGAAATAAAAAATGGTGTTACCGCTAATCTGCTTTATGAATCTGCCTGTTAATGTTTTGATAATTTTTGGAACGTTCTCTTCAATTTTAATAAAAATTTCTTTTGTGGAATCAGCTCCCCATCAAGAATTTGACATTTCGATAGATTATTTTCAATTGATATTTATGAAAATTGCATTTATTTTATTGGTAACCAAGAAGATTTAATTACAGTGAAGAATTATCAGTTATTAATTTCACTAGTGAAAAATTATTAAAATTGCTTTCATTTCATTGGTTCATTTTCAAACAAATTTGTCATTCTATTGGTTCCCATTTATACGTGGTAAATTCCTAATGAAAACAACACAAACGTTGCGTATTCATAGGGATGTAAAAATATCGTGTTTTTTGGCAGTTGTTGCAAAACTATTTTTTTTGTAATACGAACATTTTTGATGACGTGGTTGTCAAGTTCTTCTAGTAGTAAAAGAATACTGAACATATATTTTTGTTGGTAGAAAATGTGTAATACATAAAATTAAAAAATTATTAAACTTAAAGAGCTAAAAAAGTGTGAAAACTTTAAATTCAAATGAGATAATCAAGATTTGCTTTATGGGGAAAATTTTCATTCCTGAATATTATTGTGTACTTATATCATGAGAAACAAGGAATATTTGAATATTATATTCTGCAAACGGAAGTACGTAAATAATGTAATTTCCGTTTCATATATTTTCAGCGAATAACAAGCAAATTCACTTAAGCAAATATCCATGTTGTGTTCTTGCAATGAAATAGTTTTTCACACGGTTTTTAAATTGTTTTGCCAATTGTGAAAACAATGAAAACTTCTCGCGGCAATATAGCGCTTAATACCTAAAGTTTACTTTAACGTGATAATCGTTTAATCTCTATTTTATTACACGTTTTAAATTCATCATTTTAAAGAAGTTCAATGGAGTTTTACAGTTTTAATTTGCCATTAGGGAGCAATTAAACTGGTTGATATTCAATTCAACACCTAGCAATGTGTTACAGATAGTTAATTCCATTATTGGATCAGTTTGAATTTTACATATTGATCGATCAGGAACACAATGTGCTAGAATTATTTATTCAACCGTTCAATTTTACTATAAATAATTAATACTTACTATAAATATATTAGTTTTCGGAATTTGAATTTCTTGCCAACCATAATAGAGTTTCCTCTGCGGTAATATTTTCCATGAATAGTTAAAATCTCGCATTTTAATCTTTCGTTTAACAGAAAGCTTGTCATAATTGCTTGATTTTCTAGTATGACTACATCGGATTTACATAACATATTTTTTGGGATGACATCTTCGTAGGCTTTGCATCCTTTGGCGTTAATTATTTTTTGATATCGCTTGTCGTCCTACAAGATTAAACATTTTTATTAGGATAGGACTAAAAATAAATAAATGCTGCATCTGCCAGGTCTGACAATAAAATTCGCAAACTCTATATATGTTGTTTCTTATGGTTATAGATAATGAATTTGTAATATTTGTAATTATGATAACGGTGCGTTTTTTTATTATTATTTTATGAATAGTTTTATTACTTGAAAAATACTTCTAGAAAATAATTGTAAACTTAAAGTAGGCTATTTTAAAATTAGAATTTAGCACCAAATAAAATTCCACAAACATGGACTCTACTAAAAAATTGCTTCTTGAAATGAAGACACGAGAATATCTGGATTGTTTGTACTGTGCTATTATGATGTGAAAAAAGAAAATAGGGAAAATGGTGGCTTAGTGGTATCGAGACGGACTGTGAATTTGAGAACCCTGATTCGATTCCCACAGCCGGCAAACAATTTTCACTAGATTTAAATTACCCCTGTGGTTCTCCCGCAACTAACATCTTAAGTGTCCGTGGTTCTGTAGAGTACCACACCCAGCAATGGGTAAGAGGTGTGATGATATATTTATTTATTTATATCCGAGTCGGCCTGTGGATCCTAAGAACCCTGGTTCGATTCTCACAGCCGACAAAACATGTTCACCAATTTAAAATTACCCCTGTGGCTCCCCCGCCACTAACATCTTTGGAGGCCGTGGTTTGACAGCTGGTAATCGCATTTCACGCGCATAAATATATCACTTCCCAAAATCTACTTCTGTAGAGTGCCACACCCAGCAATGGGTAAGAGGCGTGATGATATATTTATTTATTTCTATCCGAGTCGGCCTGTGGATCCTAAGAACCCTGGTTCGATCCTCACAGCCCACAAAACATTTTCACCAATTTAAAATTATCCCTGTGGCTCCCTCGCCACTAACATCTTTCGGGGCCGTGATTTGACGGCTGGTAACCGCACCTCACGCGCATAAATATATCACTTCCCAAAATCACTTACCGAGATCTGCTTCGGTAGAGTGCCACACCCAGTAATGGGTAAAAGGCGTGATGATAGATATATTTTTTTTATATAAAATTCCTAGAAAATATAAAAATATATTTGAAACTAAAATATATTTTGGGAAAAGTTTGTTTCACTCGCTCTAACAATAGTCAAACATCGAAGTTCAAGTCTGCAGAATTCAATTTCAAAAAATGTAATCCAAATTTGGTTGTAATCAAAATAAAGAAATACAGTTAGTCGTTAGATTATATCCTTTATTTTCATGTATTAGGTGTGTAAAATATAGTTAATGTACGAGCAAGTTATGTCGCACAAAGTCATAATTATGAAATATTAGTCATTTCTAATAACGGAAAGTTTAATTTAGAGTTCATGGGACAACACCCAAGGTAGATATTATGCTAGATAATACGAACAAGGTAATTTTACTTTGTTACCGCGCTACTCAAATATTCCAAGTAAAATAACAAAACTGTATGTAAAATATTAATTGAATTTGTTCCAAACGTACTCAAAATTGTATTAATTCTCTTCTCTTTTAGCTTTACTTATCAATTTTGTTTTATTTTGGTGCGCACGCAAATAATAGATGTTATCTGTGAAACGAATGGTCTTGTAAAAATATATGTTAACTAAATTGTTGAGTGAACAAATTGTATTATAGGACTGATTTGCATTTGACGGAAAACCCATTGATTATTTAATCTAGTTGGTAATGCAAATTAATTCATTAGTACATTTTTTGTTTGCCTTATTCAACTGGGATTACAATTTATTGATTTTAACTCAAAACTAAAGGGAATTCGTTTATTCACTAAAATATACAAATATTTCACTACGAAACAATAGTTAAAATAAGGTAAATAATAATAAAATAAATGCCTTTATATTAACTTTAAAAATGAAATGTCCTCTCAATTTTTTTAAAGGAAGAACAGTCAAACTTCGAAGTTCATGTCTGTAGAATTCAATTTCAAAAAATTGATCCAAATTTGGTTGTAATAAAAATAAAGGAATGCATTTAGTTGTTAGGTTATATCCTTTATTATCATGATTTTTTTTTTGTAAAATTGTAAATAATAATAATAAGGGCCGAAATTTTAATCTCCTAACAAAGTTTGTAATAAATTACCAAGCCATAACGGTCAATTTTAGAACTAATATCCATGTTTTCTCCCTCTCGTTCAGCATAAATTGTTCTGTATAGGTTTTAGACGGCGTATTTGTAAATTTTGCTAAAACAAATATTGTCTCTACCAGTAATAAATCATGATTCGACCAGTAAATAATCACAACTCTACCAGTAAAATATCATAACTCTACCAGTAAAATATCATGATATACCCATTAAAACAATCAGTTCTCGTCCAGAAATAATTGTCAAAAACTTATGGGGAGCGTGCGTTCTGCGGGCTGAGGATTTGTTTGTTTAAAACACGAGCGACGCGAGCCTTGCCAAGAACATGATTGATATTCAAACTTATGGCTTGGTATTAGTCCGAAATTATATTCATTACACAATTGTTCGTAGGTTTACCACATAACATTGATAAATTGTTAGTTTTGCACGTCAATCCTAGGATTTACCAATTTTCGGAGATTTACATTAACAATACATTTATTATTTCTTTAGAAACCTAGAACGTTTGCGCTAATACATAATAATACTGAATTTTAAAAAGACAATAGTAATTCAGAGAAAATATGGTACATATATAATCACGCCTTTTACCCATTGCTGGGTGTGGCACTCTGCCGAAGCAGATCTCGGTAAGTGATGTATTTATGCGCGTATAGTGTAGTTACCAACCGTCAAATCAAGGCCCTTCAAAGTTGTTAGTGGTGAGGGAGCCAAAGAAGTAGTTTTAATGTGGTGAAAATGTTTGTCGACTGTGGGAATAGACCGACTCGATACCACTGAGCCACTTTCCCCAAATGGTATATATAATAGAAAAAATGTCGTCTACCAGATTGAAGTTTGAAAGTTTTCATACATATGTTGAGTTCTTGTTCTTGAAGTAGAGAAGTAGTAATTTTATGAACGTACCATTAGTGTCTCATGAACAAAGCTGTCATTCCGAATACATAAAGACCATTTTCCCTTGTTAGCTACATCTTCTAACGACTTTATGGGCATTTGTAATTCGGATACAGCTAACTCGGAAACGAGAACTGCAGACATTCCCGAATAGACCGTGTAGCCGAATACCAGTGCTATTATCACTTGCGCTCGTGCTGAATACGAGCTCACATGAACGTCGAAACCTAAAAATTTATATCATACAATTACTATGAGTAGTTTTATCAAATAGAAACTAGGTTATGAAAGTTCTGTTCATTTTATATTCCATATGTTTGTAATTTTAAAAAGTTATATTTATCTTTTTGAGATTGAATTTGCTATTACATTTTTATTATTAAATAAGAACAACGTAAATAATATAGAATATATAAAATTTATAAATTCTACGAGGTTCAACTTTAATCAAGTAGGAGAATATTTAATATTTATTTTTGAGGAATAGAATAAAGAAAATATAAAAAGAATTCTGTCGTATATTAATTTTTGAAAATTGTAATTTTGTTTAGAAATATAATTTCCAATATATAAAGTTAAGTGAAAGAATTTCTCATAAGTTCTATTGATCGATAAATGTTTTCTGCGGAAAATTCTCAATAAAGTAGGTTAGGAAAACCATCTCGACATACAGTAATTCAATTTAAGATAAATTCATTCCAGAGCAATTTTGTTAGTGTAACACAATAAATTTGCTCTTTATTATACTCTTACTTATTGGCTATTACATTACGTGCTCTACAAGACTACACTTATTTTTATTTTTGGTTTTATCAACACTTTTGCACATGACAATTCCATTTAGTTAATTAATAAACATGTTAAAATTATTCGCTTCTACAAATCATGCAGAAATTCTACAAAGTTATTTGTATGAGAATTTATGCTAATTTCAATCTTTAATCACGCTAAAAAATCAAAGTTATTTATTTTACTGCATTGTTAGTTTTTATTATTACTTATTTATCATTTAATATTTTTCTGATATTATTAAGGTATTTCTACCGAGGAAGGCATTAACGTCAGATTGTTCTATTGGACAAGACATCTATATTGATTAAATGAAAGCACTGTTAAACGATCTTATCTTTAGTTTTTTATGATCTGTCAAACATATCATTTTTAACATAGAGGAAATAAGGAACTGAGGATTTCTGAATAAACTGCGATAATTTATGTCAGATACTTAAGATATTTTAGGATTTAGGAAATATGAGAGGGAAACAATTTTTTGTTAAATAATTTTCATTATTATTTATATGAATCTTTTTTATGATAAATAACTTAAAAAAATTATAATATAATGGTTTGTGACATGTGTGTGTGTATATTGAGACCGGAGCGGGAGATCACATGAATTCCAAATTTCAACGTTCTCGCTTCTCTGTGTGCTCCCACAATGTCTTCTTTCTCTCTCTTTTTCCGGTAGAAATACCTTAACTAGTTATTTCCCTAGCGCTGTTAAAATATTGTTTAAGAATTTCATCTTACCCTGGTTGAAAAATCCGGAAATGACAGACAAGAAACAAGTAGGCAACGACAAAGGCGGTTCCAAATACCTCTCATAATATTTCCTTCCAACTCGATTTAAAACACGTATGGTAAACCTTAAAGCAACTGTGAGCACCATAAAAACCGCTATGCAGGCGTACCAAAACGTCGGAGTTAAAGTCCGGACATAAAACGTCGAATTTGGCGTTCGGCTCGGCAGTCGCATATACAGTTGATACCTGAAATACATTTTTATATTTATGCGATAAATTTTTAAGAACGAGCGCAATATTTTTATGTTATGTGACGTCATATGGCCTTTGGATCAGCTGACTCGTACAGATATATTGAGTTTTACCTCCAGAACGAGTTACTCAAATGTCTGTAGTTTGATATCGGGTCTCAGGTGTTCATTGGAAGCATAGTTGAAGATAATAGCACTAACAAATTTTAGTTATTGGGAGCGCTTTGATGAGTTACGGCTTCTTCGGCAAAATGTTATTAGGAAACCATCGATTTTTAGTAACTTTAACATGCATGAAAACTTTAAATTTCATTATGCATTTTACACAAATGAGGTATAAAATAATTTGAATAACTATGAGACTGCTACGTAACTGAAACCTAATTATTCCAGCAGATATTTGAGCTTACTACAGCAATGGCTTTTGACTATAGATACCGCTTTATTTATCTCTAATTACAAATGATCCTTTTACCCACTTATAATAACTTTGAATATTTTTTGTCCATTCAGTTTCAGATCTCCGGCGCCACCACTGTTTTTAATACTTTAGTAGTTTTAGTGCACTTTGCCAATAGAAAGGGTTGTTAAACCGTTTTAACGACCGTCAATAATAGCAACGTAAAATTAAATAGTTTTTATATAAACGATTTACAGACAGAATCATATACTCCAAATGAATTTCTTTTAGGGCCACTATTTCAATCCACTTGCAAAGTACCACATAAATTTATCCATATAACAAACGAAAAATAGGACATCCAAAAATGACAGCAAAATTTTCATAATTTGAACAATGATTTAGTTGCGATATTTTTTTTTCAGATAAATACATTAGGTTTTTTTGTATTGACCACTTAAGATTAAGGGCGAAGTTCAGCTGAGGGCTGTTTTTCCACCTAACCCTTACAAATAGATTACAAACATCCAAAACCTGGGCGGGATTAGAACCCGCGATCTATGGCATGCAATGTCAAGCAACTCCTACGCCAGCCGTTTGACTACTGCGGAGATTTAAATATCGGTCATTATAGACGCATAAAAAAGTAGTTTTAAGTAAACCTATTGGATATAATTAATTGAGTAAGCTGTTGGCACTTGTTGTAACATGTTTGAAAAATATTTAAAAAATACAAAATAAAAACACTTGGTTGTTTTAAAGAAAATATTTATTTTTACTTTATACCATCATCAGAAGTGACGAAATATTCAATATCAATCTATTGGATTATCGCAGAAGAATGTGAGTTTAGTAGCAAAATTTGAAAATACGACAAAGAAGCACTTTCATGAGATTTGTGTGCTGTTACATACGCTACTGTTTCAATATTCTTTGCGTATTTATTTTAATTGTTCTCAAAGAAAAATCAACTTAAACATCATTCTTATACTTTCTTGCGTTTGTAAGTATAAAGTAATTGTAATTATGTTGTATACTTCATATGAAATAGAATAGTAAATGTATAACATTTGTAGGTTATTGTGAAAAATTGAATTTTCTCCAAAAAAAAAAAACATTGAAAAGTAGTATTATTATGTACCTGAATGTAAATCTACTGCGAAGAACAATCGAACAGCTAGATTCCATAAACTATACTTATAATAAAGCTAACTACAAGATAATCCAACAAGATTCTAAAGCCGTATTTATTTGGGATTTTTTTAAGTAACCCGGTAGGTTTAAGTAACCCAGAACTGATCTTGAACTGACCCTACTGCCCCAGCTATTTTTGCGGGTTAGCAGGTTGAACCCGTTTGCTATCCCTTTCTAATCAACTTGTGTTCCTTGTTATCCGTGGCGGAATCGCGATTTGTAATAGTAAGAAATTTTATAATAATTTTCTGAAAAAATATACAAATCTATTATTTATGCAGCTGATGGAAGAGCAATATATAGTATGTGTTTCTTGCAATATAGTAGTCACAGAGGGTAATATTATGACAGATAATTGCGGCTCCGAAATAAATTATTTTGATTACTGCTGATGACAAAATTATAAAAAAATGGACAGACGTTATTTGCTTTTTAAAAATAAATAAATATATCATCACGCCTTCTACCCATTACTGGGTGTGGCACTCTGCCGAAGCAGATCTCGGTAAGTGATATATTTTGCGCGTGAAGTGCGTTTACCAGTCGTCAAATCACGGCCCCCAAAGATGTTAGTGGTGGAGGTGCCACAGGGGTAGCTTTTGAAATTATGAAAATTGTTTGTCGCCTGTGGGAATCGAACCAGGGTTCTCAGGATCCACAGGCCGACTTCATACCACTAAGCTAGCCAGCCCATATAAAAAATATGATGACTTAAAACATCCAATTAAAAGCGCAATTTAACACACAAACAAAACTAAGTAGACGTCGCATTCATATTTTAAATTTACCGCCAATGTTTACAACTGACACTTGAGATACATCATTTATTTGGAAGTAACACGAGTTAGTTCTAGGTCAGTTTAGGGTTGAACGCAAAGTTCCCAAACAAATACGGCGTAAATTACGAATCTTAATTGAAAAATTAAAATTAATGTTTCAATAACGTACCAGTTGTAGAAATAAGGTTGAGAAAACTCAAGAGTACGATATCCCCCATGAGCTATCCCAGCAGTTAGCATAACATCCGCGTTGTCATACAGCAGAGCATACGTTCCATTGACAAAGTCTGTTTGTATCAACTCCGTCCTGAAATAAAACAAAACAACGTGCTACTTCCACGAATAGATCCAAACAACACATTGCTCTTCGCGATACGCGATAACACTCTTACACTCTTACTTGAATTTCAGAAACTCTTCAAACACATTCCAAATATCTCCGACAAAGCCGGTTACAGTAGTGTCATTGAAGACTTCTATGTATGGGGCCATCTACAATAGAAAAAAATCTAATATGTTTCAGTATTAACTGAGGACTCTTGGCAATTCGAACAAAACATAACACATATTAATATTTTTTGTTGGGGTAATAATTTTTTATTTGAAAGGAAATACAAAAAAGTGAAAGATGTGTTTTTTGTTGCGCAGAAGATTATTATTGTATTTTGTGTTGAAGTTGGTGAATTGTGGAGCAAGGGGACTCCATAATCGTATTATGTTCAAGGTAAAATGTAAATTAAATTAGGTACTTATTTATTCAATTTCTTATTAAATCCGTCTTCTTTTTTATAAGTATATTTCAATTTAAAAACAGGGTCCTCATCTATAATTGTTTCTCTTTGTGATAGAAGACATACATTATTCGTATTTCTCTTATTTACATATAAGATTCTGAAAGGTTTTGACATTTTTGGAATCAATGTACCGAGTGGCAAATTGATTTATGCAATATACTATCTTAATTTTTTCATATAGTGACTTGTGGTCCTCTATTGATTTTAGAGCAAAATGCTTTAAATAAATCTGGTAGATAATAGAATTTTGCATCCAAGTCACTAATAATTTTATATCTTTTTTAAGAGGGCGATACCACCCTAGGAGTGGGGGGGGTTGAATTATCCAAGGGTACGCTACGCATTCTGGTGGACATAACAAAGAGGAGGGTTAGGTATGACGGTAGTCGACAAAGGAGTGTCACACTAAATATTAAATATTTTTGTTAATAAAATGACAAAAAATAGCATATGATACATGTGTATAAGTGCCTTTAAAGCACTATTGCCGCTAAAACCATTCCACTTCGCGTCGTGCTCTTAAACTCATTACACGTTAAAGATTTACATATATACTAGTAACATAATATACTATTAACTGATTGTGACATATCAATTTTTTAAACAAAGATAATGGACAAATTTGACTGCTGCGCTCGAAGAGATATATTTTTTCTTTTATTTTGGCGTCATAAACTTGTTTATTGGCCCTCAAAAATGGGCGTAATTTGACTATTATAGCCCTAGGGCGTATAAAGTTGTCAAACAAATCAAAATCGTGATTTTTTGATAAAGGTCGGATAACATAATAAGTTCGTATTGTTTTTCGTAAAGCTCTTTTGACTTCTGTGGTACTAATTTTCCCTGTGCAGACTCAAATTCATCCGATATTTCTTTGGAATAGTTATTGACGTCTTCCATTTTAATTTGACAATAAATTAAAAAACAAATGTTCGTAATTTGTCAACGGCCATGGCTGCACTCGTTGGAACTGATCTAAGCGATAACGCGAGTTAAGTAACGTTGCGCGCGGGTTTTACTTGGATGGGTGACCGTCTAGGGAAAACCCGCGTTGCTGTTGACCATAATACCTAAAACGCAGATCAGGGCGGAATGGCGGCATATGACCTAAGTAGTTGGTCCGCCAAAGAAGCCACAGAAAAAAAAACAAATGTTCGTAAACAAACAATATAGTAACATTAACAATCTACGTACATTCATAGAAACCACACCATACGTAATATTAACAACGCCAGCAAAACAATAACGAAAACTAAATCCTTTAATTTCGAAGACAAAAATAAAATGAAACGTGTGTACCACGGGCATAATCACGTTTATAGCACCCGGAAAGTTGAAAGCTCTTTGCTCCGCGCAATGATATAATCTTTTGATGATACCATTAATATATAAATAACTATTATTTGACATTTTAATCCAAATTTATTTTATCTGCAGAAAAAATGTGAATATTTTAGATGTCGGATGTGTCAAGGTTAATTAAAAATACCTTATAATTAAAAGAAAACAATGATGATGAAAAATAAGTCAAATAAACACAAAGATTTTTGTTGAACATATCGTGCATAGCATGTCAGAATCTAAAGAATTTCCACGAACAATACAGATTAACACTTTTAGTGTTAGTTTTTCTAGTCAATGGTAATATATTCCCTCCACGAAAGACATTCCGAAACGCGGGATGCATCAAACCATCGCATCGGCGCGCCATCGCAAACATTTTAAATGTAAAGCCTGTTTGCTTAGTTTTTTGGTGTACTTCCAGAACTTGTTTCGTTCCTGAGGACAAATTTGAAACAGGGTAGTTCAGTTGCGGAGTCAGAAGGCAACGTTGCATGGTCTGATAACGCATAATATAATCTCCATTAATCATGTTGAAATATGTATGAACACAAGCAGCCACGGCGCGGCGGGTCAAATACAGCTAGCTACCGTTGTGCTAACAGGCATCTGTTTGAATTTAAATTTTAAAATACTGGGCTTAAATGGAACGAGACTTTAGAAACGCTAAATTTATTGAATTTTTAAGTCTGGACTACGAGCTGTGTCATTTTAAGCAAAAAAGATTAAACAAAGTTGCAAACAAACGTAAATTTATCTGAGGGGATATTAATTATTACAATTTATGTGCATAGTTGGTTGGTATATATTTCAGATAAATTGATATAACATTCAAAACTAACTATTAAACAAATTTGTTTAAGTTTAATTTAATATTTATTCTATAAAAAGGAATCAATAGATCCAGGATTCTTGGATAAAGGCTTTAAGAATTTAGTATAATAAATTAATTATTTATTTAAATTATAAAAGACGACGTTTCGAACACTTATTCGTATTCTTCTTCAGGTCAAAAACTTAACCACGACGTGGTTATTAACAATTTAAAATGACAAAAATTTGTTTAATAAGTTATATGTTTTTAACAAAAAAATTATAATTAAACGGCGGCCGTTTTGACCCCTAAAAATAATTATAATTTTTTTTTGTTAAAAACATGTAACTTATTAAATAAATTTTTGTCATTTTCAATTGTTAATACCCACGTCGTGGTTAAGTTTTTGACCTGAAGATGAACACGAACAAGTGTTCGAAACGTCGTCTTCTATAATTTAAATAAATTATTTATTTATTATACTAAATTCTCAAAGCCTTTATCCAAGAACCCTGGATCTATTGATTCCTTTTTATAAAATTCAACTTTTACGGCTTAATAACCAAAACTTGAACAATATTTACTATAATTATATGTTCATCACATTTGAGATTTATTTATTAAATTCAAGAACTTATTCCCCCTATTCTGTAACTCGATCGTTATCTGTTAATGATCGATAAGTTAATGACAACTGTTATGTTTGTACGTACATTTGGTGGAACAATAACTCGAATAATTTGATTTTGAAGTTCGTCAAAACCCATATTTTTTGATATTGTTTCATTTAGAAGAGTTATAAAATCTGCCCTCACAGGATCAAAAATAAAAATCCTGTTGAAAATTCTTTCACTCTCAGTTTCTGCTATGTGCAAATTTATGCTATTCAATAATGTTTCACTCACTGACATCTGAAAAGCAAAAGAGATTTTTTATTATGTTTTAACCCTTTCACTGCGCATTTGTTTTATCCCTTCGCTGTATGCGCAATTTTCTACTGTATTCCGTATATATATATATATATATATATATATATATATATATATATATATATATATATATATATATATATATATATATATATATATATACATTCAGCAGTTTACCGTACACAATGCACAACAAATAAAATGACGCAATCATAAAAAAAATTAAAATATTCAGTTTTTATTACAAAAAAATAATTACATTAATAAATTTCACAATTCTTTATCAGAAAACGATAAACGTATATATACGTCCAGAGCAGCGAAAGGGTTAAGAATACAAGAAACGGTTGACTTAAGTAAATTAAAAATCACAATGTTTATTTACCATAAAACAAAAGTCGCCGAAGTTTTCTTAATTACTGTTATTATTTTTAATGAAAGTATCAAGTTAATGATAAAGAATTTTAGAGCAGATTCGTTTGTGCCAAAAATTTCAGCCCTTTTTACTTGAAGACGTTATACTTGTAAGACTCTTTCTTCGAGTAACTTGAAAATTAAATTATCTGCTTTTAAATGAGATTTCCTTCTGAATAATTGATAACAAGAAGTGGAAAAATCGTACTTCACTTGTTAAATTAAGCTAATAATTTGACCTGAAAGTTTGCTTGACTGAAGACTGCCTGCTACTTCACACGATCTGTCAATAGGGATTGTTAGAATTAAATGTTTATTTTGACATGAAAACCATTACATTTCAATGCTTTTCTTTGAGGGACAAATCATTAAATATAAAACGTATAATGGAATGCAGTCTTATGGATTTTCTCAAGTTTTTAGGGATTATTATGGGATGGCTAGCTCAGTGGTATGAAGTCGGCCTGTGGATCCTGAGGTCCCTGGTTCGATTCCCACAGGCGACAAATTTTCATAATTTGAAAAAGCTATCCCTGTGGCTCCTCCACCACTAACATGTTTGGGGGCCGTGATTTGACGACTGGTAACCGCACTTCACGCGCAAAATATATCACTTACCGAGATCTGCTTCAGCAGAGTGCCACACCCAGTAATGGGTAGAAGGCGTGAAGATATATATATTATGTAATCCTAAAATATTATAGGATTCTTTAAAGGGATTATAAAGATTTCTGAACACGGCATATTATGCAGTTTATGTTCAGTTGTATTAAGTCGGACTGTAGATTTCTAAACCCGGATTCAATTCCCACAGCCCACAAACAATGAGCTCCTGTTCCATAATCGAAATAACAAGAATGAAGGATAAAAACATAAAATATGTATTGAATAATAGCTATTAGAGAAAAAAATAGTTGAAAATAATGTTTAACATCAGAGATATAAGCGATTATATATATAGTGACATCACATGTCCAAAGGTTCTCATTGGCCACAAGTATTTTCGCGCGGTAAATAAGCGACATATGCGGATTATAACTTACCTAAATATGACATCTCAGCACTGGTTTTTCTAACTGTTTACTGTTATGTACGTGTTCAACATGTATATTTATTACTATAATATAATTTCATGTTCTTGGGCTTGCAACTTCTATAAAATATGATTTTCAACATAGTAAGATTATTTTTCAAGAATTCAATCGTATAATATTTGCACTCTTTGAACGAAACAAGTTAAGTACCACTGAACCGAACATGGACGTCACAACTTCAATACAAAACTTTAAAAAATCATATCTCTTGTAATATAAGGATTTTTCAACCCTCGTTTTCACTGATCGTCGTTATTTTATCATGTAGTTTCATAAAAAAAATAATAATAATAATAGGTACAGGAGCCAATTTTCAGCACATTAAATTTACTCCTGTGGCTCTCTTTCCGCTAACATCTTTGAGAGTCGTGATTTGACGGCACTTCATGCGCATAAATATATTACTTACCGAGACTTGCCACGGCAGACTGCCACGCCCAGTAATGGGTAAAAGGCGTGAAGATATATTTATTCTGTTTATTTAAAACTAATTGGTGTATTAACAAACTTCTGCTCCGTCTAGATTCGAACGGATTTTAATCTTTGTTTTTTAAATGACGGTTGTTCTTAACAGGCAGATTCACAAAACGGATTAGCGCTAACACCGTTTTTAATATTATCTATAACTCTATTTCAAATTAAAACAGTTTAAAGAAGTAAACTAAATTTGATGCTAATTAACTCTCTTTTTAACTCAGGTTAAAATAAACTTGTTTCACACATTGACAAGCGAGTAAATACGAAATAAAAAATGGTGTTAGTGCTAATCCGTTTTATGAATATGCCTGTTAATGATTATTTGTTGAATATTATATCATTGAATTCTAGAACATCAACGTCGGAATGTGATGGGAAAAAATGTGTTTTTTTCTACGATTATGCGACAAGTGAATAATTTTTTTAAAATGATAATTATCAAACACAAAGATTGTTGATGTGATTTACCCCTCGCTTTTCACACTTTGGATAGCAGTAATAATCTTTTGAATAATTTCTTTAAACTTTTTTTGTCATTAGTTGCGAGTTTTTAGTTATGTAAATTTGCATTTCAGTGTGGTGGGATGAAATATGAGGAGACAGTTATATAACAAAAATTTAAATGTATTTTTAAAACTAGGTCAATCCTAAAAACTCTTGTCTTTTTTATTCAAGCAATAAAAATTTATTCATACCATGCAGAGGAATTGGTTTTTACATTTTTAATGGGTTTATTATTTACAAAATTGAGATGATAAATTCACTGTTATTCAATGTCTGTTCTCCAGAGAATTTAAATTGGTAGATGACGTCATTGGAGATACTTTATCAAACTGGGAGGGACAAGAAACAAAAACAAAATATCATTTTACTTCATTATTTTAAAATATTATTTTCGTATTAATTGTGTTCTTTCTAACCTAAAATATGTCTAGAATCGTTTTACAACCATTACGTTTCTAATAACAGTTACGTCTGTAAACAAATTCGACGTACGTCACAGTTTTTCTCTAATTTAAGAGAGACTAAAGTACATAATTAAATCCTGAGGGAAAATAATCATCTGAGGGATTAAATGCTTTTTAGTCCTGTGGTATAAACACTATTTTTCAAACGTCCAGCTATATATTTTGAAGTATTGATTAATTTTGACACTATGAACATTAGTTAGGAATAATTTTTGTGTAACTATTAAGTAAATTTTTGTCATATGAATGACTTTGAAGTACAGTGACAATGATAATTTTAAAGTTAATTTTATGACAGAAAAATTCAAGAGATGCCCGGATTTGAATCAGGGACCTTCAGCTTGCCGGGCCGATGCCTTAGTCCGGGCGTCTCCCATATTTTTCTGTCATAAAATTAACTATAAAATTATCATTGTCACTGTACTTCAAAGTCATTCATATGACAAAAATTTACTTCGTGGTATGATTTCCTTTAAAATCAGACATGTGTCGATACAAACGAAACCCGTTGTCAATACCTATGATACATAGGAGTCTTCGGATCGATGCTGTGTTAGACACTATGACAGAGGAATTTGGTTGACGCCTGCATCGGACAGGTGGGATGTGGTAAGACATCGGCCTGGCAAGCTGAAGGTTCCCGGTTCGAATCCGGGCGTCTCCCAAATTTTTCTGTCATAAAATTAACTATAAAATTATCATTGTCACTGTACTTCAAAATCATTCATATGACAAAAATTTACTTCGTGGTATGAATTCCTTTAAAATCAGACATGTGTCGATACAAACGAAACCCGTTATCAATACCTATGATACATAGGAGTCTTGGGATCGATGCTGTGTTAGACACTATGACAAAGGAATTTGGTTGACGCCTGCATCGGACAGGTGGGATGTGGTAAGACATCGGCTCGGAAAGCTGAATAAAATTGTCATAAAATTAACTTTAAAATTAAACCTATTAATTAAACCTATTAATTAAATCTTAAAAATCTCTCCTTATGTTATGTAATAATATGCTATGCTATGCAATGCTATGTAAACTATAAATCCTGCGTAAGAACCCATTGCAGAATGAGAGGAATAGCTATTTCAATGTATTATTAATGAATCAGTATAAAAATTATTGAGGTATGTGCGGTAAAGATACTTAACTGAATTTTTATGAAATAGGTCATTTAAAATGGATGGGCCATATTTTAGTTCAGCATCTACCAATTTTTTTTTGCAATTTGTGGTTCGAAGCCTCTTTGCAAGAACTAAGTATTAGGAAGGCATCTTCACAAAGCAGCAAAAAATGATATTAGAGATTCAGCACTTCCGGGGACACTGTTAATAAAACGTGCATAAAAAATCGTCAAGTTAGTTTGTAAAATCTCGTCGTACATCAATGTTGACAATTTAATCGATCGTAATTCATCGCATGTCACTTGGGCCGACTAATAACGTTTAAAGAGAGCGCTCGTCGTCCGCGCACGAAGAGTTGCGTACAACGTCGGAAGATATTGTTCGGCTGAGTTAAATCCGTGATTTATATCACCAACTTTGTATTCATCCTCCAGTCGCTCCAGACGCTTGCCGTACGTTCTTGTTCTTCCCTTGGCTCCTGGTTCCTGCTGAACCCTATGTTCGCGCACTCTTTAACTGATTCTTCATCCCCTGCTGATTTGGAATGCGACAGGAAGCTGAGCTTTCATTTAATAGATGAGGGATGCATTTCTAAATATAAAAATAAAATATATCATCACGCCTTCTACCCATTACTGCGTGTGGCACTCTGCCGAAGCAGATCTCGGTAAGTGATATATTTTGCGCATGAAGTGCGGTTACCAGTCGTCAAATCACGGCCCCCAAAGATGTTAGTGGTGGAGGAGCCACAGGGGTAGTTTTTGAAATTATGAAAATTGTTTGTCGCCCGTGGGAATCGAACCAGGGTTCTCAGGATCCACAGGGCCGACTTCATACCACTGAGCTTGCCACGCCATAAGAATTTTAGAGCAGTTTCGTTTGTGCCAAAAATTACAGCCCTTTTTACTTGAAAATAAATAAAGTTTATATTTCTACAACTAAATTTAAAGTAACACAATTATTATATTTTGTATCAATACGCAATACCTATAATTCCTAATAGAGACATATGCAAATCAAATTTTTCGGTTGCCATCTAGTGAGTAAAACAGAATTTAATAATTTATTATGTAGCGAACATGGTATATCTTTACAGTTTGACGTTTATCACGTGATCCAAACGTTAAACATCAAACAAATATGGTGATCTGAGGAGAGAAGTGGTGAAAGGGGAAAGCAGTTGTTCGACTCGGCATGGTGTCATCTTGCTCTTTCTACAAATTTGTTGTTTCACACAAAATTGTGTGGAGGAGAATCTGCTTCGGGTCATTGGTCATTGGTCATTCATCAAAATGTATATACCATCAAACTATTTTATCCTTTTCCTTTAACATCCTGTATTTTGCGCACTTCACGCGCATAAATATATTACTTACCGAGATCTGCTTTAGCAGAGTACTACACCCAGTAATGGATAAAAGGCGTGATGATATATTTATATTAATTTTATTTTTATATTTTGCGCATGAAGTGGGGTTACCAGCCGTAGAATTACAGCTGCCAAAGAATGTTAGTTTAATTGAAATCACAGAGGTTATTTGATTGTGGAATAAAGTTTGTCGACTGTGGGAATCGACCTAGGGTTCTAAAATCAATAGGCTGACGCGATAGCACTAAGCTATCTACCTCATATTTATGTAATTTATTGTATCTAAACGGATTGTCACAAATCAGCACGTCACTACTCCTGCTCCAGTGGCGTAGCAAAGAGGCTCTTGCAATGGCCCCCGCGAGACGAATAACTATTGTATTTGTTTAAATTACGGGCGGCCGTGCTGCGGCAAGCCGGTGCGTTTAACCCTCGCCCTCCCGCTGTGAATTTCAACCGAGGGGGCTGTTATTTGCCTACCTGCGTTCTATCCACGTGTGACAAAATGGCCGGGGAGGACCGCACAACTTGTTCCGATTTTCTGTAGCTTTCAACTGTTTGTAAATAATTGTACAAGTTTTGTGCCAAGCGGAGAATTTATTACGCGAATAAACAAGGATTGTTAACAACGTTGTGGAACATTGGCAATGACAGTAATTGTAGAATTGGTTGTGATAGTGTTTTAAACACTGTGAAATGGTTATAATGAGGTTTTATGTCTATTTTTACGATTTAATTAATTAATAAACGTGAGGTTTAATTAATGCAAGTCCTAATTAAAAAACTGTTTATTATTATTACACGAGTGTTTGGAGATTTCATAACATGAATTTTAATTAATTAAATAAAATCATAAAGGTACTTTCTCGGTTTAGTAATAGCTGACTTTTAACAAACAGAAAATTGAAATGTATGTAGTATATAACATGAAATTGTATATAAATTTCTTGTCAGAAAGTAACAATTATGACGATAAATATCTGCGTGGTAAAGTATCGAGCTGGAAATAGGACTAAAGTTATAAATCCTTATAAATTAATACATAAACACGCTATATCCCATAGAATTGGGTAGCACGGAACCTTGAAGCCTTTATTCATTATGAAAAAGCTATGAGCGTTCGCCGGGATTTGAATCCTGGGTTCAAATCCCGGCGAACGCTCAAAGCTTTTTCAAAAATTATTTCTAATAATTACGAACTGGCCATGTGTCACTAAATTATTTCTTATTTATTCATTATATTCATCTTGTAATTAATCCGCCAAACATTATTTTGCTTTATCGACAAAAGGAATTATCCTTTTATACAGAATGTTTCATAACTTCGGGTACATACGTTAAGGGTATACATTGTTTGATATGCTGATTTCGAATCAAAATTTATTATTATTTTTTAATCACAAAATTAATTTCCCTGTTCCCAGTCAAAAATTTTTCGTTGCCACTGCCACTCGGTGGATGGTTACGTTAAATTTAATAATTAAATATAATAACTGCTAATAATTGAATTGTGTAATGAGTAAATTAATGTAATTTTATTCTAATCGTAGCAAGCCAGTAGATCTTTTGTTTCTTAAGTGAATGATACTTACTTGACTGTGTAAAAAACTTGGTGATTTATTTTAAAAATGGATTACGCGAACGGATTTAGCAATAATGAATTAGTGGACATAGTGCTTGCATATGGAGAGGGCGGGACAAAATGCAAGAGCACAGCGTGTTTATGCAGAACGTTTTCCTCAAAGACGGCATCCTAGACATCATCAGGCAGATTCATAAAACAGATTAGCGCTAACACCTTTTTTAATATTATCTATAACTCTGTTTCAAATTAAAACAGATTAAAGAAATGAACAAAATTTGATGCTAATTAACTCTTTTTAACTCAAGTTAAAATAAATTTGTTTCGTACATTGAAAAGAGAGTTAAAAACGAAATAATAAATGGTGTTAGCGCTAATCTGCTTTATGAATCTGCCTGCATATGGTTATGAGAATCACATCATAAATTCGAATTGTATGCGATACACTTATTTGACATACCAATATCTTTAAAACATAATTAACTGTAATGATTGTAAATTGGTTTCATTAAAAATATATTAATTTTGTTTATTTTATTAGTATTATGTAATTTAGGTTATTGATGTTCTACTTGTATTGTTTGTTTTTAAAAGGAAAGCGAATCCAGTATAGTACTAAAAAAACGCTGTAGGTAAACTACCCTTAATTTTTCAAATTAAACAAAAATTATTTTTGATTTGTAACCAGAATATCAAACAACATATACCTTTAAGGTATGTACACGAAGTTATGAAACACTCTGTATAGTATGGTTTTATACTTCGGAAAAAAATGTATATATTATGTCGACCTACAGATTTGAGAACCTGAGTTCAATTCCCACAACTGACAAACATGTCTCCCTGTGGCTTTTTCACGACCTTAAAATTACTCTTGTGGCTCCTCCTCTACTATCAACTTTAGAGGCCATAATTTTACACTCAGTAATGGGTGAAAGGTTTGATGACATATTTACTTATTTACTTCATTTATATACTTTATTGATCGGTATCCACTTCCGTATTAATTCCAAGTTGGAACATATTAACTTGGCATCCCTCAAGCTATCAGGCACCGGCTGTTAATATTTTGCCCGAAGAATAAAAACACTCTGTATAATCTGGTTTATTCTTCTCATTCGGAATCTTTCTTTCACGCAACAAATCATGAAATATCCATTCATTTATTACTAAGTCAAAATCTCACACTTATTTTCACTAATATTTCATTCGATATGCATTCCACACACACATTCTTCTCAACCTCACAGCCACTATAATCATAACTTTGTAAAAAACACAATGATGTATTCATTTTATTAAGCTATGAAGCAAGATTATTATCTTCAGTAAAACTATTCCGTTCTTTTTTCTAATTTATGCTGGTGAATAAAATGAAGAAATCATGTTGGAACGGTGGAATGAACATTGCATTTTCTATTGTAATAAGATGATAATTTCCGGTCAAGTAATAACGTTCATTTGTTTTCAGAGGAGGATTACGATGCATTTTGTCTGGCATACATGTTCACGTACCGAGACTTCGAAATGGGAACTTTGGGATTGGCGTGGACTGGTGACCTGAAGAATGCAGGTGGAGTCTGTGAAAAGAATGGAGTAAGTACATAAGAAATTTCTCACACCCACAAGATGCATAAATGGAATTATCTTCATGCATCTTTACTGTTATTTGCAAATTATTGTTATGTTCGCACAGCTTTGCGTAATTTTCAACGGTTCACTTACCTTTACCAACCTCAGCAGTAATCATTCTTATTAGTTCTCCTCTAATACAGAGTATTTCAATACTTCAGAATAAATGGCAAATATCGGTTAAAACAAAAACAAATAAATATATAATTTTATTTATTTATTCATTGCTATTCAGCAGTTGCGATTTTTGTCGGTAGATGGCACCACGGGTTGATCCGTAACTCTCGTGTCATGTTACCGGGTAACATAGTTTAACATCCGTCATTTCAGCTAAAAAAAAGTATCACAATTCACTAACCTCTAGTTGGTCTAGTTGGATAGTTGATTGCACCATACTTATGAGTCCGTAAGGACGAAACGCGTCTATGGTTAAAGCTGAACTTGACCAGCCTTTGATGATGACCTAATAAGTTGATTCAAATGTGCTGTAATTTTGTGGAACTTTGACAAGTGTTGTAAACAAAATTTTCTTTATAAATAAATATATCATTCATAATTTAGTTAGACGTCTGTATATATTTTGTCTATGCTACCACTTGTAATATTATCTATAATTCTGTTTCAAATGAAAACAGATTCATGGAATGAATGAAATTTGATGCTAATTAATATTATTTTTCAGCATAGGTTAAAATAATCTTGTTTCGTGAATTGGAAAAAGAGTTAAAAACTAAATAAAAATGGTATTAATGCTAATCCTTACAGGGCCGGCGCTAGCTATTTTGCCGCCTAAGGCGAACATTTCTATTGCGCCTCAAAGGTGGAAAGGGGATTTAAAATATGTATACATAACGATGAATTTTATTTTAAAATTAAATATTTACTTACATAGAAAATAATAATAATAATTCTTGATCACAGTACAGTTTATGCAAACTCAAATTGAATATTGGCACTTTTGTTGCTTTAATTTTGGCAATTCAAGTAATTATTTGTATTTATTGATAACCATAAAAATATTTACAAATTAAAAATTTATATCTTGCCGCGTAAAGTGCCGCCTTAGGCGGACGACTCGCCGCCTCGCCCCTAGCTCCGGCCCTGAATCAACATTAATAATCTCCTATAAGAAATTATTTTACTTAATAGTATTTAGTAATTGAATTAAATCTTTCAACATCTTTTTAATGAAACAAAAAGAGGAATGTTTTTATTTTTGCTACAGTAATTGTTTCTAATAAAAATTAAATTACATTTCTGTAACAGCTTTTTTCTTGAATTTTCTTGGTAACTGACAATTTGATTTCTTTGGTGTAATATTCTTTGGCACGAGTAGCTTCAAGTAAATTAAGGATCAATTCCTGTGACAAGATTACTTCATCGTGTGTGTTTACGCGTGTTCCAGCACTACAGGGGTAGCATGAAGTCCTTGAATACTGGCATTGTGACGCTGCTGAACTACGGGAAACACGTGCCACCCGCCGTCTCCCATGTGACGCTGGCGCATGAGATAGGACACAACTTCGGCTCGCCGGTACGACAAGAAACCGTACACCACACATAACACAAATCTAATAAACGAACGTGAACTATGAACCTTCTTACATCGCCACTCACTTCCTACTTCTATCATACTTACTACTTTATATGTAAAATGTGTATTTTGATATGTGAGAGCTGTATTGAGTTTCATATATAATGAACTGAGTTCTACTTCACAAATTCACACGATCTGGGGTTTAAAATAAGCTCTGATATACGACAACTTCGCTGTATCTTGATTTTGTTTTATTGATTTATTCTCAACACTTTTATAACGGCTCGTTCAAATTAAGATTAAATTCTTGTTGTGCAAAGTAACAAACATAACTATAGTCGAGCACATTAAATCAATAAATTGTGGATATTAAGATCTCGGTTCGATCCCAGTCTGCTTCTATTAAATATTTAAAATAAGGTCTGAGCAGTTTACTTTCCACTTTCAACTCCTTGGATGTCATTAGTTGACAATTGGAACCTAACTGTTACAAAAATTGCTATGCCACCACAGTACTATCCCGATCATAAGTTCAGATAAACTTGATATAATTTTACTAGAATTTTTTGCCCGAATTTTATTTTAAGGACGGTCTAATTTGAACAAATTTTGGAAAAACAATTTACAATCGCATAAATATCATTTTAGAAACTTTCTAGAATTTTCTGTCTGAGAGCTTTATTTTGTGTTCATGGATCTTGATTTGAAAAACCTCAATCACACGTTACTCAATTATTAAGGTCGGGAAAGTAAAAAATTAAGTATGATGAGTCATATTAGTATTATACTTAGAGTCAGTTTTTCCATCTCCGGCTAAAGTTCTCTTTAACTATCAGCAGCATAAATAAAAAATATCGCATCGAAATTATAGCATAAATGGTAATAATTATACTGAATGCCATTTTCTGATGCGATATTTTTTAATTATCCTGACGATAGTTATTGTGTACTAGTAGTGGTATTAAGTCGACCTGTGGATTCAAAGAACCCTGGTTCGATCCCCACAGCCAACAAAACATTATCATCAATTTAAAATTACTCCTGTGGCTCCCCCACCACTAACATTTTTGGGGGCCGTGATTTTACGGCTAGTAACCGCACTTCACGCGCATAAATATATCACTTACCGAGATCTGCTTCGGCAGAGTGCTACACCCAGTAATGGGTAAAAGGCGTGATGATATATTTGTATTTTTATTTTTTATATCCAGAGATGGAAAACCCAACCGTTATTCTAATAAATAATGCCATAGTTATGATTATTAAAGGAATATCAGTTTGTAGGCATGTAGTTTCTGATATTACAAGTATAGATTTTTTTATTGTTGCAATTAATAAAAATCTCATGGTATGTTAGCACGATCCAGAGATGTGCACGCCTGGTGGAGAAGACGGCAATTTCATCATGTTCGCGCGAGCGACTTCAGGCGACAAGAAAAACAACAACCACTTCTCGCCGTGCAGTTTGAAAAGTATCAACCCGGTATTGAATTTTAAAGCGCGCTCGCCAAAAGGCTGCTTCACAGGTACGCAGTCATACATTCACTAACTCTAAACTTCATTTAAATCATGTGGTGGTGACGTAACGCGCTGTTGTCGGTTGTTGCAGAACCACAAGTGGCGCTTTGTGGCAACGGTGTGGTTGAGGAGGGTGAAGAGTGCGACTGCGGCTGGGAGGAGGATTGCAGGGATGAGTGCTGCTTTCCTCAGAGGAGGTATCCTCCCGCAGATGAACCACCTTGCAAGCTTACGCCCCGAAGTGTGTGCAGTCCTTCCCAAGTAAGTAGAAAGATTATCATTATATCTGCGTTTACACTAGTCTGAAGTCGATAAGTTAACTTTTCAAAAGAAAATCCGTACAAAACTAATTTGTTTTTGCTTTCCGTTATTTATTGGCTTCACTTTAACTTACTAACTGCCACACGTGTAACGAAATCATTTTTTTTTAATCAATATTTTTATGAGAATAGCTAATTAATATTGTGTATATAAATTTAAATTTTATTTTGTGTTTCGACATATTGTATTGTATTATTAATAATAATAACATACTACTGTAATTAATTTTAAATTTTAGCATCATGAATAATGAGAATAGAAACCAAACAACACAATGTAGCCTTTACTGTTTATACGACTTTTTAAAAAAATATCTTATACAATTAAAATATATTCTAAATTAGACTTGATTTTTGTGTCTTCTTCAGCAAAAATAAAAACTGAAATTGTTAACAAACACATTGTCTAAAGTTCATATATAAATAACATCACGCTATATACTATGTAATTGGATAACATGAACCCCTGAAACATTCACAGAACATCCACTCTTTAGATTTATCAAAGAATCTGTTTTCGTCAAACATTCTCATCCTAACACACCTACCTTGCTTCCTTCACATTTACATTCCCTCCATGCAAGCCCATTTATTCCCTATAACAAACCTTCAATCACATCCATCCATTCGCTCCTATACATCTGTTTCATTATTATTTCATTCAAGCCCACTCCTCTAACAACGAATATGAATAGATAAAAAAGGAAAAGATCGTCGCAAAGTCCAAATTATATCATTTAAAATAGGAATGAAAGTAGTAACAAAGTGTAAGGGTTTTATCAAAATGGAAATATTTTATTTCATTATTGCCCTAACTTTACAATAAGTTAAATTCAACAGATATAAGTTTTTTGACTACAAGTACTTTTACTACAGCAAAGTAAAGCACAGTCACGAAATTGGATGCTAATTAACACTCTTTAACTCAGGTTAAACTAAACTTGTTGCAGGAATTGCAAAGAGAATTAAAGACGAAATACAAAATAGTATCAGCGCTAATCTACTTTATGCTCGTTTATTATTAATCAGTATATTGTATGTCACACAAGACTAATTTATAAATCCAACATATTTATTTATTTATTTATGCTATTCTGTACTACGAAACTTAATCCCAATTACAGTACAGGGCCCGGATTCACCGAGCCGTAATGTGATAGTTAATACATTTTTAGCTTGAGTGAGATTCCAACTCGGGATTTCCTGATTCGAATTCCGTAACGATAATCACAATACCGTATTTAAATAATACTAATAAATTCATTTAAATTGCTCTCCATAATAATTAATTTTGTAATACAAGTATTAAACAACTTTGATGTCAGAAATTAGACCGATATTATTTATTTAAATATTTTTAGACCGACCACTTTAGATTGACATAGTTCGTACTGGGACATATTTGTGTAATTTAACAATGGGTTAAGACAAAATTACATTCTAGTCTTAAAACTGGAATGTGCTATAAAGTGAACTAAGTAAATTTAAACTAGTCTTTCCTGAAAACCTTTTCTCATTAAATGTTTATGTTATTCAATCTTAAAAGCGAAATTGTTAATTGAATGTATTCTAAGAAATGTAGCTATAAAATAGTGCCAATGCGTCCAAATATCTCTTGGGAAATAGTTGGAATTCTTAGTGATTATGCTGTGTTGTTCGTTTTCTACAAAGTTATGTTCTTATTTCAGGGGCCTTGTTGTACAACAGAATGTCAGTTGAAATTTGGCGACAAATGTCGAGATGACAACGGATGTAGAGATGCCAGCTTTTGTAATGGACGTGGACCACAATGTCCTCCTTCTGTAAATAAAGCAAATAAAACCATTTGCAACGAAGAATTTGTCTGTTTTATGGGAGTAAGTTGAACAATCTTTTGACACACATTCTTTATCGCATTACAAATATTTAACTGATATTAACAAAGAATTTAAAAACTATTAGGAATTCTAATTTGTAAATTTGACCATATTTCATTTTAAAAAGTTTTGTTAACACTGGTAATAATTAATTAAAAAGAATTCATTAAACGACTGAGGTGAAATTTGTATTAAGAATAAATATACAGATTTTTGCAATCAAATATATATTTTATTTTTCATTCATCTAAGCACAACGTTTCGCCAAGATTCTTGGTTTCATCAAGGGAAATTGTAACAATGATAATTTAACTTAATACAACAATTAAAATAACATTGTTACTTACATATAATCGTCAACAAGTTTCAACTTGTAACTGTAACAATGAAAAATTTAGCCTTTACCTTTTTAAAAATTGTCTCTGCTTTCTTTCTTAGGAGTGCACTGGCTCAATTTGCCTAGCGTACGGTCTGGAGTCTTGTCAATGCATCCCAGGACCAAAGGACTCCAAAACAAAAGCCTGCGAACTTTGCTGCAAACTACCAGGAGACAATAAACCCTGCATTTCTTCCTTCGAGTGGAACGAAGCGCCATACGACATTCCAGACATGTTCTCCAAACCGGGTACGCCATGTAATGACTATAACGGTTACTGCGACGTATTCCAGAAGTGCCGAGAGGTTGACCCTTCGGGACCTCTGGCCACATTGAGGAAGCTGCTGTTGTCGGAAGAGAGTATAGCAAGTTTCAAAAGATGGGTGATGGATCATTGGTACGCTGTAGCATTGATTGTCATTGGAGCTTTCACTTTAATCGTAAGTGATATTACCTATATATGTTCTGTTTTAACTTTATATTTTATTTTTTTACATAATTATGGATGTTTATTGATTTAGTTTAAAATTCGACATAAACGACATAAATGTAAGTTAAAATTTGAGTGAATGTAACTCATGACTCAATTAAACAAATTTAATATTTCTATTGCTAGAGTTGAATTTGGATTATATTATAATGTTGGATCTAGGCAAAATTAAGAATATTAATTATTATTGCTAAGTGCTTCTATTCTAGTTTGTTTTGAAATTTGAAGTAGTTACAATGGGCTATCATTTAAAAATTTAAACGATCAGCAAAATATTTTATTTTCGGTAGGCTGTAGGCTTCATTAGCCAGCAAAATGGTTATTTCTGAAGGTTTTTATGTACAGCAAAAATAAGAAATTAGCTTAAAACATCTTTCATCAACAAATTTTTCTTCATTTAATATTTTTTAACAGCTCTAAAACTAAATAAACACCAAACAAAAAAATTTGATCATCAGTAGAGTGCGAGTTAAATGCAACAAAGAATGGATAAAATTTTCATTAAATATGCACAGAAATAGAACTAAAATATGCCCAATAGCATATAAAGTTACCAAGCAATAGCAATTCTTCAAACAAATTAAACTCGTGATTTATGGATAAATGTCAGACAACACAATAAATTCATATTGTTTTTCGTAAAGCTCAAATTCATCCAATATTTCTTTGATATAATTATTGATATCTTTCATTTTTATTTGGCAATAAATTATTATTTTTTTTTTTTATAAATAAACAATATAGCAACACCAATAATCTGCATACATACATAGAAACCACAGTATATCAAAAATTAACAATACCAGCAAAACGATAACGAATATCTTCTGATTGAATCTTTTAATTTCGAAGACCAAAATAAAATAAAACGTTGTATGTATCTCGAGCACAATTAAGATTATAGCACTCAGATAATTTAAAGTTCTCTGCTACACGCCGAGATTTAAACAATTCGTCAGATAAATATTGGACGCTGAAAGTATTTTTTCGCTGCTCGACTTTTAATTTCGATGACTAATCAGTCACTTTGTTCCTCAATACTTAATTTTAGCAACAAAATAGATTTTAGAAAGACAAGCGGGGTATTAATTGCTCGAAACTTTATTTTGCCAACTAAATAATTTTATTTTTCTTACCATATTTTGATGTGAGAATAATTAAATTGATGATAGAAATTTAGCAAGTTGTCATTAGAATATACACAAATATACCCTTAGTTTGAAAATTATATTTATATTGTAGTTTAAAAATGTGCACTGAATTTGATAATAATGGATATTTCCCATAGGTGTTGAGCACGAAGCTCTTGGGAAAACGGCCACATATGAAATTGAAGTCTGTAACAATAATGCACAGTTCAACAACAGAAACTGTACGCCTACCTCCCGAGGGCGGCGATGGAACGGGTCAGGTGACCGTGCATCCTGCTGTACGCTCCAAACTACCTCTCAAGCGTAAAGTGCGCGATGGCAAGCTGCGACCCAAGAAGAGAGGCAAAGAAATGTCGGTCAACAATAACGACAGCCCCTGCAAACGCAAGAGGCTCCCCAAGAAGAAGAAAAGAGTTTCAGCGCCTGTGGGAGCCGAAGAAGTTCACAATAACAAAACAAATGAAGCTGTTATCGAAGTGCCACCCAGTAAAGTTAAAAAATCACCCAAGCATGCAGCTGCAAACAAGAAGAAAAAGAAGAAAAAGGAAATCATAGATTATAGTAAAGCTCAGTTAGATCGCGACGGAACTAAGAACTTGCTTCCGGAAGTAAATGGTGTATTACTGACAGCAGAGACTGATCCTGTCGGAAAGGTACAAAGCTGGTTATTAAAAACGCAGCAGTCAGTTGCGTTACCGAAATCAAAATCCACGCCTGCTGGTCTGACGACTCGAACTAGTCGAAGTCCTCACAAGAATCGTCCTACTTTAAGAACTCGTCCAGACAAATCAAAAGCTCTTAGTGTGGGAAATTTATCCGGCGATAAAGATAAAATTCGACTACAGGTTGTCTATAAGCCTCCGTTTAAGTTTAGTTTAAAATTGCGTAAACCCGATAAAACGAGTGTGGTGGTAGAAAAGGCAAGTGATCAAGCCGCGAAGAGAGCTACTAGGACAGGTGTGTTAATTCGAACAGTGCCGAAACGCGAGAGGAAATCTCGGGAAGACGTGAAACCGAAACGGACTAAACCATTACCATACACAGCACCTACTACATCAGCAAACGCTTCGAGCTCTGCGCCACCTCTACCATCATCACCGGCAAAAACTGCTGATGATATTGATTCAAACATTCATACCGTCCAATCAGATTTAGAAGTTTTACTTTCTGAAAGTGAGTTCCTATTTTCTGATGAGTAAGTAATTCAGCATTCCAGCATGATAAATTTACGGGTTGAATGTAATCCAATTTGTTTTGCGATTTCAGCAATATTTAATGTCTTTGTTCACAATGTTCATCGTAGTTAAATAACAAACGTAAAACGTACATGTAACAAGTTAATTTCTCATATGCTCATATAAAATACAAATCAACTCATATCACTTAGAAATATATCAATTGTGAAGATAGACATTAAAATTTTATACCCAGTGATGTCATTTACGTTATAATATTTTTTGTAAATAATGATTATAATTTTTATTTTGCTGGTACTAATAAATAGTGCCATTTGTACTGTAATATACATGCGTAAGAATTTTACAATTAATTTTTTAATTCAGTGATGACTGCTGTATATACTACATAAAATCAGAATGATGACTTGGAAACTATAGACATTCTGTGCCAAATCAATGCGATCGTGGCAAATGGACAACAAGGCTTAATAATAAATCATTTAGTTCGGACAATTTGTCAATTCCATTGTCGATGTGTGTTCCACGATTTTACGCAAGTTAGGTACCTTAGATGTTTGTTAGTGACATATGATGTATAACTACCTACTAAATATTTTACCTACCTAACAGTAAGTGCCAATTAAAAAGCTATCTGTAGATAGAAAACTTTTCTCTGATTTGGTCGTCGTTCCATCGACTTGTTTCAAAAACTGTTGTCCATTTTGCCAAATTCATACACCAATCAGGGAGTAATTATTAAAGTATTGATTAACGATTGACGATAATCATATTGGCAAATACCGAAAAATTTTTATATGCATTTGAGAAAAGAAATATTTTTACTATGATGTAAACTGCTATTTATTGTTCTTCCACTGACAACTTAAAATAACAGTAACTTGATTTTTTGTGCATTCCATTTATGTATGATGTTTTTATCATAGTTTATACTGTGATACTGATGTTTAACTTATTAATAATTGTGTTAATTGTTGTGTATAGTAGGAGAAATATATAATATTTATTTTCTAGTCTCTTTACTGTATAGTTATTATTAATTATATATTTGCAATATATTCTAGAACGAGTAGATAAAAACAATATTTTTGACTTAAGACATATTTGTTTGCTTTAGCAATTTCTCCTACCATATACGATTTATAATCTGAATTACTGATTATTTTTAAACTTCAACAGTACTTACTAATTTATTACGTACTAACTGATACTTAGTATGTTTCTGTTAATATTATGTTACACTGTTATCTAGAATTAATAAATAAATTGCTGTGAAACTAATATTTGTGTGAAATAATTATTACATTCTTAATCATATTAATAATAATGTCTTAAACCTCAAGCATAAAAAAGAGATATATTTATATCCGAATTGTGGAGAAATATATTTCAACCAAAAAATGTAAAATATAAAATACTACCCAATTTTAAAGTAAAATATAAAAAAAAAATCTTCTCTCATGTAAAGTGCTCTCACAATGTTATATCCGTTATTGTATCTTACATATGTTACAACTCAACAAAGAAGTCATCATTGAAAACAACATCAACAAGATTTGTTAAAATAGGATTTGCATTTCCATAACTTGTTCATTATTCTATTTTATTGCTTTGTGTTTTGAGTTTCTGTTTTAGGTTCTTCAATCATCAAAACATGTATGTTTTTTTTTCTAATCTTTCCAATTACTCTATATTACTAATATATTGTTTTTATATTTATAGGAACATGACGGGCCGCAGCGTCATCTTGGAGTAGCTGATATTCTTACCAGCGTCACCGGAACTGTTAACAAGTCACTGAAGTATTTATCACTATCCAACAACAACACCAAAGTTCTGGTCTGTTTTTTCTAATGTTTCCAGCTATTCTATGTTACTAATACATTGTTTTATGTCCTTCGCCTCAGCATCATCCTGGAGCAGTTGGGGTTCTTCCCGAAGTCTGTATCATCGTGGACATCGTCACCAGAACGTGTATCATCATCTTGGAGCAGCTGGTGTTATAACCAGCGTCAGCGGAACCTGTATCGTCTTGGACAACATCATCTGAGTCAACATATCTTTTTCTGCAGTATCAGCAGTCATCGCAGAGTGTCGTCCGCACTTCGCAGCAACAATGTAAGAACATTATTATTTTTAATTGGGTTGTATTTAACCGGGCACCAAAATATTAAAGTTTGCCAGCTTTTTTATCAATTTATGCAGTTAATATTTACAAAGGCAAAATTAAATATCCGGCACAATATACAGAGTGTAAAATAAGTAAGGAATATTGAAATTAATCTCCTGAAATAATCTTTTAATCTAAATAATTAAAATACAAGAAAACGTTTCGAAACGTTTTTAAAATTATTTAGATTAAATGATTATTTCAGGAGATAATTTCAATATTCTTTACGTATTTCAAACCCCTTATTACCATTTAATTTTTCTGGAAAGCTTATTTACTATTCTTGGCTTTCAACAATTACTTTTAAGAAATGTTTAGTATTTTTCTGCTCAATTGCATCACGACCCCCAAATATGTTAGTGAAGGAGAAGACACAGGGGTAATAAATAAATTAAATAAATATATCATCATGTATTTTACCCAGTACTGTGTGTGGCATTCTGTTGTATACGATAGCTATACTGAAAACATTATAAGATTCTTAGAATGCAGTTGCTCCTGGCAAAGCAATTTCGCCGCGAGCGCAGACTTTATCGGAAGAGACGCGCTGTTGAGATAGAGAGCTGAAGGTGTAAGACGAATGTAAAAAACAGTTAGAAATATATACTAGCATCCCAAACTAATTCATTTCTGAAAATAGAATTCACTTTAGTGATGCCAATAAAAAAATATACAATCCTAAAAAAAATAAAATATTACAAGTATTTCTAAGAGAGTAGTTCCCGGAATTTCATATATTTTGATAGATGGCAGCAATAATCAAGTTCAGAATGGAATTTTAGAAAATCAATACTTGTTACATTCCTGCACTAATTGAATGGAATGTGATGGTTAGTTCCTTGTATTGGCGTGGGAATTGATGGCGCTGTACCTGATCGGCGGCGAAATGACTCGTTTGCATCAACGAAACTTAAAATTTCCTTGTATTGGCTGCTTTAACAGTAGGTTTGGTTTGTCGAACTCTAAAAATTTGCGGGGTTCACAAAAAATAATTATTTCACGTCTAATCAAAATATGCTTCAAGTAACATAAGTAGAAAAAAAAGAATATTTTTATAATAATAAAAAGTGCCTACAAAAATGGTAGTATCATTCAATAAACTGAGAAATAAATAAATAATTTTTTTGTTGATGAAAAATAAGTAAAATGAACACACCTACTTATTGTGGTAAATGGAACGCACCTAGATAGTTCGTTGTTTAGAAAAGCAACCATAGAAAAGAGATAGAAAGCAACATGGCTGACATGACAGTATAAATCTGTTGTATAAACATCAAAATGGTTTGAAGTAGCTCGCTTAATGACTACGATGATTTAATGTTAACAAGCAAAATAAATAGGTATGTCTGTCAAATTATGTATGCGTTAAGTATTCGTAAAATACTACCTACCACACTTATACTGGGTTGCAAGAAAAAAATAAAGAGCTCTTTAGTTAAAGAATTGATTATCTAGCAAGTCTAGCAACAGTATCAATAGCGGTTTTCTAAAACGTATTGAACCGTTAGTTGCTAATGAACTGATAAAACTTTCATGCAACTCAGCATTATAATTTTAATAATTATTCTTTTGTCCAGTCTTAAAATCTATCGATTGCTTCTTGTATTATTGTTTTTATGGTGTTGTTTTTTTTATCGCTGTAATATATAACCAGATCAGCAAATAGGGATGTGTTTAGTGATTTCAATTATCGCTATTAGAAAAAGAGTTACGCCGGTTTTCTGTAGTTTTTCTTCTGAGATCTAGCCATTTGAATTTTCTATTTTTAAGAAAGTTTGCTATATAGTGCTTTATATTGCCGTTAATATTGTATGAGTTTTAAGTATATAATGTTTTTTTTTTCTTCTTGTAGTTCGCTCTTCACTTATACTTTGAGCTCATCTCCGCGGGCTCCAAGTAAGATACGCGATGATGATACCACTAGTCAATCGCTCTCGGCAAAGCAATTTCGACGGGGACGCAGACTTTATCGGAAGAGATGCTCTGTTGAGATAGAAAGCTGAAGGTGTAAGACGAATGTACCTCCAGCTGCTGTTGAATGAAACGGTGGAGAACCTACTTATAGGAATGGACTACTATTACTGGATATGGGTTTATCTTAAAAAAACAGGTAGAAATATATACTAGCATCCCAAACAAATTCAGTTCTGAAAATAGAATTTACTCTACTGATGCCAATAAAAAAAATTATACAATCTTAAAAAAAAACTACAAGTATTTCTTAGAGAGTAGTTCCCAGAATTTAATATATTTTGTTAGATGGCAGCAGTAATCAAGTTCAGAATGGAATTTTAGAAAATCAATACTTGTTACATTCCTGCACTAATTGGCTGGAATGTGATAGTTAGTTCCTTGTATTGACGTTGGAATTGGTGTTGCTGTATCTGATCGGCGGCGAAATGACTCGTTTACATCAACGAAACTTAAAATTTATGTCTGACTTAAATAAATAAAAACAAATCAAAGTAAAATATCTTACGAAGATGTCTATATTGCTGACAAATATTTGATGCGCTATTGTCTGTTTACGTCAAACTTAAAATTTAAGTTTCATTGGTGTAAACGGATATTTACAACGATTTTAAAGACATTCACAGTAAAATGTTACAATTTTTTTTACCGTTATCATATAAAGCTGAAGCTCCACTATATTGTCATTGAAATTAATTTCCTGTTATATATCGGAGCAAATAAATAATGAAATAAACATAATAAGCTATTGTAGTTGTTTAAAAAAAATAATATTGATTCAAGCAATAATTCGCAAGTTGAAATCTCGCTGATATAACTTTTATTAAAAAATTACAACTGCAACTGATTGGTTTGAATCCCACTAAGAAGAAGTTACTGTAATTGGTACTGAGGTCCTGTTGCACAAAGTAACAAATAAATAAATACTGTCTGTCATGGTGTATAGTAAATTAAAATTAATAAACATTCTCAATTCAAGGCATGAAATCAAAGAACGTGGACAAAACCTTCGCAGACGACGGCTGCATCCGAGGCGTGAAGAACAACAACGTGCCGATTGTCATCGAGACCTGGTGCGCCACCCACTACTACCACTGAATATAGGTTTACCTTCAAAGAACAGGTAAGACATTTTATCTTAAGTGTCCAAAGACATTTAGAGTCATTTCGAGAGAGATTTTAAGGAAGACATTTTAGGATATTTTCAGTAATAATATAACAAGAGGGTGAGAATAAATTGAAAATAATTTGACAAATCTTTCGAAAACTTGTTGCCAGGCAAGTCACGAAAGCCCGTAGGGTTTGAGTGGCTATTGCCAAATGGCAAGAACTTTGAGAAAGATACTGGAGAATTATTTTTTAATTTATCGAACTCTCGAGTTATATTTAATTAGATTATTTTTTGACTTAGCTGTTGAGATCGTTTCATCCAACTTAAAAGATTTTGAACTGGATCCATATCGATTGATTACTTATTAATGTATTCTTGGAAGTTGTTTCCAAAATTTCTTCTTGTATTTCTGTATCTGAAATGCTACAAAATCTATTTTTTTAACACATTTTACTTGACGCGTTGACAGTTTTAAATAATTATTTGACAAGTACCTATCATTTGTCGCAAACAAAAGCACCTAAAGATATTATTCCCGGGAATAATCACAAGAGCATTATTATCAGTATAATAATAACAGGATTGGTTAAAACGCAGACATGTGACATACCATGAAGCATTTAATTGGGTTTGAGAAACGTTAAAAAATAATCAGATAAAAATTATTTTGACAGATGTTTAATAACAATAATAAAATTATTATTATAATATCAAAAGTAAAATAATGAATATTGTATCTGAAGTCTATATGTATTTCTATTATTGTATCGTTCAAGGTAACTTTTGTCCGTCGTAACATACAACAACGTAACATCGTTACTGTGAATTGTACGCCAGTGTATAATTGTCTATCTCTTTCTAGCACATTGTAATTATCGGAGTAGTTATGAATGTAAGTTTTGTCGAAACCAGCATTCATTAATAACAGACGAGTTGTTCACTTGCCTCGAGACCTTTGAACTGCAAAGACGTAAAGACGCGGCTTCGTACTTTTAACTTGTGGGTATTTCTGCCTTGCTAGAAGGCCTCTGAAATCGTTTCGTGGGTTGGGTTATCGCGATATCGGGTTTTGTATTGTCCACCACAAACGCTAGCTTCACGTGAAGCCCAACATACACCAGGCAAGTCTTATTAGCGTCCGCGACGGGGTAGGGACGGCCCTCGTGCTAGCTGTTGTCTTGGTGTAACCTAGCGAGAGAGTGTTAAACCGATGTCTAGCTGGTGGCGTAGCCGAATCTGCACAAACCAGCCTCTTCGGAGGTGTGTACCAATGAGTCATTGGGAGGTCTAGAAGCCGTGCTGCCAGCCTAGCACTGTTTACCATTTTCCCAACAGCCGGGTAGGTTCACTAGGCGCAAACCGAGAGGTCGGAGCACGGAATATGCTCACGTTTTGATACATTGACAAGCACATTCGGTTGCTTTGTCGTAGATTCAGTTAAAATTAGCTACTTGTACACATTTAGGTAGGGAAAAGGCAAGAAAGAACAAGAAACCAATTCTGAAAACAACTTGAAGAACAAGGAATGTCTGAAACAAGGGCGGATAGTAATTTTTTTTAAATGTTTTTTATTCGAGTTTGATAATCCTTATAAAAATAAAATAGCTGCAAAACTTTGTAATACTCTGAAACAACTCTGAAAAGCTTTCAAGATTTGGATTGTCAGATATTTTTCGAGTTCTTTAAACTGTTTAAAATTTAAAAACTAAGAATAGAATACAAAATACATTCAAATATATATTCCACACAAATATTACAGAATTATTTATCAGAATTGCATGTTTTCTTTTTAAAAAAAGGCAAAATGAAAATTTTCTTGATCCGCCCTTGGTCTGAATGGGATGTGTGGTATGAATGATGTATGCTGTTTGCTGATTTATCATAACTTGTCTGTTATTCTTTTTTATTGCTTTGTGTTCTGAGTTTATGTTTCAGATTCATCAATCATCAGCATGTCGGGACCTGCAAGCATCTCCCGCGGCCTCAGCCTACATCGTGAAGCAGCTGGAGTTCATACCAGCGTCACCCGAGCTGTCGCCATCCTGGACAACGTCATCGGAGCTTGTATCATCATCGTGAAGCAGCTGGAGTTCATACCAGCGTCACTGGAGCTGCCGCCATCCTGGACAACGTCATCGGAGCTTGTATCATCATCGTGGAGCAGCTGGTGTTCTTACCAGTTTCACTGGAACTGTTATCATCGTGGACACCATCATCTGAGTCATCGTCTTCTCTTGCAACGTCTCAGAAGCTTGGCAGCAACATCAGCAAAGCCGAGATCGAACATCGAGTCCGCTGCTCGCAACATCAATGTAAGAAAATTGTTATTTTAAAATTATTTGGATAAAAGTCTGGGCAAAAATGCAGTATCACTGACAAATTTTTAAAAATGTAATTTTAGGTTGGTAAAATTTTGTGAATTTCAAAACTCCCTAAAAATTACTAAATAAACCAGAGCTTCGAAACTGTTATTTGAAAAACATTTTCTAGCTTCAAACATGATGTAATCTACAATTATTAGGAAATAAAAAAGAATTATTTCTAACCTAACCAAACCTTATCTCGGCCTTTGCCATTTTCATACATTTATGACATTTATACTCCTTTGCGATGAGCTTCAAATCTCTGAAAAAGTTTTAGGCTCACTGATAAGTAAATGTCATTATAGTGGTGGGGGCAATTTTAAAAATTGGTCAGTGATACTGCATTTTAGCCAAAGTCTTAAAAACATTAATAATTATATTGTTTTAAATTAAAATCTCTTTCAAACATATTTGTTATTTGTTTAAAATTTATAACATAATGATTTACTTTAAAATAATGAATCTTTATTTTATAGCACAATACTTCAGTAACGGACAATCTATTAGATATTTTTTATAGACAACATCTAATGGATTGTTAGTTACCGTTGTGCTATATTGTTACCAAGGCTGACTAACTATATTTTCATTGTTAAATGTTCTGCATTTATTTTTGGCAAAACTATTTGATGGAAAATATGAATATAAATCAATTTGTATACTGAAAACGCTATTAAGATCGACTAACGTCATCAAAAAATATAACTAGATGAATGAAATAGGGTGTTGCTACTTTTCCATGTAACCAATTTTAAATTTTATTCTGCGTTACTTCTTTTGAGATGATAAGACTTCATTTTCTTTGACTTCACAGATATTTTAGAGACTTTTAGTGCCTCCAGTACTCTCCAATAAATTGTAAATTAATGACATATTCACTAATTTACCTCTCGTATAGCAAGAGTAAAAGCGGTCCATTATGTGCATATTCTTATACAAAATAAATTATTAAATGAAGAATCAGCAATTGACATTTCTTTGTCAAATTTCTTTCCTTCGGCATTTAAAAACTAATGTACTTGTATGTGAAAGTCAAAATCCTAAAATAGATTTTTTTATGTTTGAAACAATAGTTTATGAATCTGACAGATCAATGACAACTCGATGAAGACAGAAATTATGTGTCATGTTAACGTGCAAAATATAAAATAATTTTAAAAAATGAAAATTAATTATTTTCAATACATGAATCGATAGTAAATGTAGCTATTATTCATTATTCTTATATAAGATTTATGTTTCAATGCCGTTATTTTTCTAAATTGTTATTTAAAATATTGCACTAGTTTCTTATGATTTTATGAAGTTTTATCAGGATGTGGATGACGTCAGTCAATCTTTATAACGTTTTTCAGTAGAACAGCAATTTAATATTATTGATAAAATTATTTCGGTGCTCATTTAAATTATTCCCTTTTTATAGTTTCTTATATTACTAGCAGAGTAAAACAGTTTTTACTGATGAAAGGCGGAATTTACTCTTTGAGGCACTAGAAACAGTTACTTTGATTGTTTTTTACAATATTTTATTTGTTCCACATTAGTAAACAAATTTACAAATAATAATTAAATCCTGTCAGTTGTATTAAAAATTGTATTAAATTATTTGAAACTATAACTAACTTGTAAAGTAAATAAATATAAATATATCATCACGCCTTTTACCCATTACTGGGTGTGGCACTCTGCTCTAGCAGATCTTAGTAAGTGATATATTTATGCACGTACCAGCCGTCAAATCAAGGCCCCAAACATGTTAGTGGAGAAGGCACAAAGGATAATTTTAAATAAATAAAATAAATATATAATTCGCCTTCTACCTATTATTGGGTGTGGGGCAGCACTACTGCCTTCCTAGATCTTGATATGTGCTATATTTATGTGCGTACCAGCCGCCGAATCAAAGCCCCCTAAATATGTTAGTAACGAGAAGTCACAGGGATAATTCTAAATAAATATATCATCATGCCTTTTACCTATTACTGGATGTGGCACTCTGTCGTATTTATTTATATTTTAAATTGCCCTTGTGGCTTTGCTCTTCACTATCATCTTTGAGAGCTTTAATTAGACGGCTGGTACGCACATAAATATATCACTTATCAAGATCTGTGATGGCAGAGTACTGCCACACCCAATAATAGGTAAAAGGCGTTATTTTTATATCTATTTAAAATTGAAAGTTGAGCTGTAAAATAATCAGTTTGAATAAATAATGTTTACAAATGAGTAATAAATAAAATTATTTAGTATTATATTATAATGATGATATTATTTGTATTGATTACTAATAAGAGTAAAATAGTTTTTACTGTTGAAAGGAGGAATTCACTCTTTTAGGCAGTAAAAACAGTTACTTTGCGTGTATTGTACAATATTTTATTTGTTTCTCATTAGGAAACAAAAGAATCCTGTCAGTTGTGTCAAAAATTGTTTTAAATTATTTGGAAGTATAACTAACTTGCAAAATAAATAAATATAAATATATCATCACGCATTTTACCCATTACTGGGTGTAGCACTCTGCCTTATTTACGATATTAATTTATATTTTCAATTACCCTTGTGACTTCTCCGTAACTAACATCTTCGGAGGCTCATACGAGCATAAATATACTACTTATAAAAATATTTGCGACGGCAGAGTGTTGCCACGTCCAATAATGGATGAAAGGTGTTATAATATATTTATATTTATTTAAAATTGACAGTTCAGCTGTTTTAATAAGTAATTTTTACAAATGTGTAATAAATAAAATAATTTAGTTTTATATTTGTAATGATGATATTATTTGTGCATATTAGTAATGATTTGTTTCTTTATTTGCAGACGCAGTTGTTTGTAGCCGCGAAGAAGCCAGTCTCCTGCCAAGAGTTTTCGTGCAGAGGTTTTTCTCTTGGTGCTGACAGCGAATGCTGGGGAGACGGGATCAGCGACTTGCCTCTGAACATCATCCAGGTCACTCTTCCAGGCTTTATACCAACTTCAAATAAACATTGTATTCACCAAATAAAAAAACAATTGCAATAAATATTATATTCACAAATAAACAAAACAATTTCAATAAACATTGTATTCACAAGTAAATAAAACAATTGCAATAAACACTGTATTCACATATAAATAAAATAATTGCAATAAACATTATTTATATTCACATATAAATAAAACAATTGCAATAAATATTATATTCAGAAATAAATAAAACAATTGCAATAAACATTATTTATATTCACATATAAATAAAACAATTGAAATTATCATTATATTCACAAATAAATAAAATAATTGCAATAAATATTTTATTTATAAATAAATAAAACAATTGCAATAAACATTGTATTAATATATAAATATAATTGCAATAAACATTATATTGATAAATAAATAAAACAATGGCAATAAACATTGTATTCACATATAAATAAAATGATTGTAATTTAATATTATACTCAGAAATATACAATGTAATTGCAATGAACATTGTTTTCACGTATAAATAAAACAATTGTAATAAATATTGTACTCAGATATATACAATATAATTGCAATAAACATTGTATTCACATATAAATAAAATAATTGTAATTTAATATGTTAAAAACAATAATAAATATGTTTTAAATTGATAATTTACAATAACTCTCTTTAAAACATATTTATTCTTTAAAAATGAAAAATATTGTAATAATTTGTTTGCGAAAACATACATCTTATTACAATATATCTTATTCTTAAAGAATAAATATGTGTGAAAGAGAGTTGTTATAAATTATCAATTTGAAACATATCTTTTTATTGTTTAATAAAAATAAATTGTACTTGTAATAATAATTTAAATATAAAATATTAGTATAAATAAATTGTACTTGTAATAATAATTTAAATATAAAATATTAGTATATGTTGTATACAACTTTGAAATAATAATAAATAATTTTAAAATTACATGTCTTTATTTTGTTTAGAAATATAATATCCTATAGTATAAATTCTTCTCAAGTTAAAAAAATTTCGAACGAAGTTTAAATTCGGTGTTGAATTTTTAGTTCACATATTGAACCAGAGATGGCGCCACTAGTAATCGTTGCATTCCTAAAATTCCATTCGCATTCCTAACATTCCTGAAATTCCATTCGCATTCCGGAAGCCTCACATTCTATCCAACTTGGATTTGCCGCCCACCGCTTCACAGTCTAACACCCAGAAATTCCGGGGTGTTAGACTGTGAAGCGGTGGGCGGGAAATCCAAGATGGATAGCATGTGAGGCTTCCGGAATGCGAATGGAATTTCAGGAATGTCAGGAATGCATTCCAGAAATTCCATTCGCATTCCTGACATTCCTGAAATTCCATTCGCATTCCGGAAGCCTCACATTCTATCCAACTTGGATTTGCCGCCCACCGCTTCACAGTCTAACACCCAGAAATTTCGGGGTGTTAGACTGTGAAGCGGTGGGCGGCAAATCCAAGTTGGATAGAATGTGAGGCTTCCGGAATGCGAATGGAATTTCAGGAATGTTAGGAATGCGAATGGAATTTTAGGAATGCAACGATTACTAGTGGCGCCATCTCTGGTTCAATATGTGAACTAAAAATTCAACACCGAATTTAAACTTCGTTCGAAATTTTTTTAACTTGAGACGAATTTATACTATAGGATATTATATTTCTAAACAAAATAAAGACATGTAATTTTAAAATTATTTATTATTATTTCAAAGTTGTATACAACATATACTAATATTTTATATTTAAATTATTATTACAAGTACAATTTATTTATACTAATATTTTATATTTAAATTATTATTACAAGTAAATTTATTTATACTAATATTTTATATTTAAATTATTATTACAAGTACACTTTATTTTTATTAAACAATAAAAAGATATGTTTCAAATTGATAATTTACAACAACTCTCTTTCACACATATTTATTCTTTAAGAATAAGATATATTGTAATTGTTATTACAATATTTTCCATTCTTAAAGAATAAATATGTTTTAAAGAGAGTTATTGTAAATTATCAATTTAAAACATATTTATTATTGTTTTTAACATATTAAATTACAATCATTTTATTTATATGTGAATACAATGTTTATTGCAATTATATTGTATATATCTGAGTACAATATTTATTACAATTGTTTTATTTATATGTAAATACAATGTTCATTGCAATTACATTGTATATATCTGAGTACAATATTTATTGCAATTATTTTATTTATTTATCAATACAATATTTATTGCAATTATTGTATTTATATATTAATACAATGTTTATTGCAATTGTTTTATTTATTTATGAATACAATTTTCATTGCAATTGTTTTATTTATTTGTGAATACAATGTTTATTGCAATTGCTTTATTTATTTATAAATACAATATTTATTGCAATTGTTTTATTTATTTGTGAATATAATGGTTATTGCAATTGTTTTATTTATATGTGAATATACAATGTTTATTGCAATTATATTGTATATTTCTGAGTACAATATTTATTGCAATTGTTTTATTTATATGTGAATACAATGTTTATTGCAATTATATTGTATATTTCTGAGTACAATATTTATTGCAATTGTTTTATTTATATGCAAATATAATGTTTATTGCAATTATTTTATTTATATGTGAATACAATGTTTATTGCAATTGTTTTATTTATTTATGAATACAATGTTTATTGCAATTGTTTTATTTATTTGTGAATATAATATTTATTGTAATTGTTTTATTTATTTGGTGAATACAATGTTTATTTAAAGTTGGTATAAAGCCTGGAAGAGTGACCTGGATGATATTCAGAGGCAAGTCGCTGATCCCATCTCCCCAGCATTCGCTGTCAGCACCAAGAGAAAAACCTCTGCACGAAAACTCTTGGCAGGAGACTGGCTTCTTCGCGGCTACAAACAACTGCGTCTGCAAATAAAGAAACAAATCATTACTAATATGCACAAATAATATCATCATCATTACAAATATAAAACTAAATTATTTTATTTATTACACATTTGTAAACATTATTTAGTAAAACAGCTTAACTGTCAATTTTAAATAAATATAAATACATTATAACACCTTTCATCCATTATTGGATGTGGCAACACTCTGCCGTCGCAAATATTTTTATATGTAGTACATTTATGCTCGTATGAGCCTCCGAAGATGTTAGTTACGGAGAAGTCACAAGGGTAATTGAAAATATAAATTAATATCGTAAATAAGGCAGAGTGCTACACCCAGTAATGGGTAAAATGCGTGATGATATATTTATATTTATTTATTTTGCAAGTTAGTTATACTTCCAAATAATTTAAAACAATTTTTGACACAACTGACAGGATTCTTTTGTTTCCTAATGAGAAACAAAGAAAATATTGTACAATACACGCAAAGTAACTGTTTTTACTGCCTCAAAGAGTGAATTCCTCCTTTCAACAGTAAAAACTATTTTACTCTTATTAGTAATCAATACAAATAATGATGATAGTGAAGAGCAAAGCCACAAGGGTAATTTAAAATATAAATAAATAAATACGACAGAGTGCCACACCCAGTAATAGGTAAAAGGCATGATGATATATTTATTTAAAATTATCCCTGTGACTTCTCGTTACTAACATATTTAGGGGGCTTTGATTCGACGGCTGGTACGCACATAAATATAGCACATATCAAGATCTAAGAAGGCAGTAGTGCTGCCACACCCAATAATAGGTAGAAAGCGAATTATATATTTATTTTATTTATTTAAAATTATCCTGTGCCTTCTCCACTAATATGTTTGGGGCCTTGATTTGACGGCTGGTACGTGCATAAATATATCATTTACTAAGATCTGCTAGAACAAAGTGCCACACCCAGTAATGGGTAAAAGGCGTGATGATATATTTATATTTATTTACTTTACAAGTTAGTTATACTTTCAAATAATTTAATACAATTTTTAACAGAACTCACAGGCTTTAATTATTATTTGTAAATTTGTTTACTAATGTGGAACAAATAAAATATTGTAAAATACAATCAAAGTAACTGTTTTTAGTGCCTCAAATAGTAAATTCCGCCTTTCATCAATAAAAACTGTTTTACTCTGCTAGTAATATAAGAAACTATAAAAAGGGAATAATTTAAATGAGCACCGAAATAATTTTATCAATAATAATAAATTACTTTTACCAGAAATAATTAAACGAATACCAAAAATAATAACGGAACACAAAAAAAATTAAACAATTTTTAAAAGTATTTGTTGAAAGACAAGAATAGTAAATAAGCTTTTCAGAAAAATAAAATGGCAAGCAATACTCGATTTAAAATAAGTAAAGAATATTAAAATTATCTCCTGAAATAATCATTTAATCTAAATAATTTAAAAAACATTTCGAAACGTCTTTGTTTTAATTAGTTAGATTAAAAGATTATATCAGGAGATTAATTTAAATATTCCTTATTTATTTTACACTCTGTATATTGTACCGAATACTTATTTTTGGTTTGCTACAGCAAATATTAACTTTATAAATTGATAAACAAGCTGACAAGCATAATATATTTTGATTCTCGATTAAATACAACCCAATTAAAAATAATAATGTTCTTACATTGTTGCTGCGGGCTGCGGATGACATTCTGCGATGACTTCTGATACTGCAGTCAACTTCTGACATAGTTGAAGATATGTTGACTCAGGTGATGTTGTCGACGATGATATAGACTCTGCTGACGCTGGTTAGAACACCAGCTGCTCCAGGATGATGGCGGCAGCTCTGGTGACGCTGGTTAGAACACCAGTTGCTCCAGGATGATGGCGGCAGCTCCGGTGACGCTGGTTAGAACACCAGCTGCTCCAGGATGATGCTGAGGCCGCAGGAGATGCTTGCAGGTCCCGTCATGTCCCTAGAATCATATAAACAATGTATTAGTAACATAGAATAGCTGGAAACATTAGAAAAAACATACATAAAGACATTTGATGATTGTTGAACCTGAAACAGAAACTCAGAACAAAATGCAGTAAAATAGAACAATAGACAAAGTTATGATAAATCAGCATGCAGCATACACCATTCATACCACACGTTCCACTCATCCCATAACATCCCATTTATACATTTCTTGGTCTTCACGTTGTCTTCAATGTTGATTTCTTTGTTCTTTCTTCGCTTCTGTTCTTGCCTTTTCCCTACCTAAGTTTTTGTGTACGAATAACTAATTAGGCGCAATGAATCTACGACAAAGCAACCGGAAGTGTTGCTTGCCTTTTTCACAATAACGCTGCCCATATTCCGTGAGCACGACCTTTCGGTTTCCGCCTACTGAACCTACCCGGGTCGTAGGGAAAGTATTCGCAGTGCTCGGGGGAAGCGAAGCCTCTAGGACTCTCCAGGATACCATGGACACACCCTAACGGGGGGATTTGGCGACGCCGCCCCCGCAGTCAACGGCAGAATACTCTCTAGCTGGGCGACCGGAACCAAACTACGACCTTGCTCGCGAGGGTCTCGCCCCACCCGCCTGCGTACGCTAATTCAAACTTGCCTAATGTATGTAGAAAGTTAGAAAGTATGTTGGGCCCCCACGTGAAGGCACTAGCGTGTTCGGAGGATAAGTTTTAGGAATGAAAAAGTTCGGAGCGCGATTCTACGTCTATACACAACAACGATTTCGTGGCAAGTGTTGAGACTTGCGCAACCATTTCATTGATTACAATGTGCTAGAGAGAGATAGACTTATGGCTAGAATGTACATTGAGCAGTAACGATGTTACGTGATTGCAGGTTTCGACTTGATTAATTAGTGAGAGGCACGATCTAACTGAAGTTTATAAATGTTACCTTGAACGATACAAGAATAGAAATATACATTGCAAATACAATATTTATAATTTTACCTTTTGATATTATTATAAATAATAATTTTATTATTGCTACTGTTTGTTACAAAAATATGTAATTAAAAATTGTAATATATGTATTGTTTGGTTTTGAACAAATTTCTAATAAAAAGTTTAAATTATAACGTTTTTATAATTAGAATTTCTTTAAAAACGTTAAATAAATATTTATCATTTCAAAAATACTCAACATAAAAGAATATTTCATCATTTAGGCCAAATTCTAGATAAGTAAATTAAATCATTAACCATTTTAACGAATTCATAAAATAATTACATGTGTTACCTCTATTTAACAAATTACTTTTAAAAGTAAAAGTTACAAGTTATTTATTTAAACCAAGTTCAAAATTTCATTGAATATATATCAAGTAAATAAACTATAACATCAAATAATATCTAAAATATTATGTCGTGAACTGTGAGAAATATAGTAAAAATAAACAAATCACATAAATGTACGATTATTTTGAATATAAGCGCCTTAATAAAAAAAAATACTCTTTTTAAATTGACTAAAAATAATGAAATGAAACTATTTTATTTGAAACCATTTCTTGATTTAATATAAAATACGTTTCACCGTTAAAATTATGTTTGTTTTAGTCGTCGTTGATTTAGAAGACTTTTTGGGAAGATGATTGTCTTGGAATATCTTCTAACAACATTTTTCTCAATCTCACACTCATCATACACCAATGTATTCCGAACACGATATCTCTTCTACACCCAACATTTACTACCATACATTAATGAAGCCACCAAAACACCATTATAAACACAATATCTAAACAAATAAAGTAACAAGTCAAATAACATCTCACTTCCATCCTTCAACATCTTACTATTCTTCACACGCATCAATCACCTCTCATCTATATCACATTCACTACCTTCAACATTTTCACTACAACCATTCGGTCCATTTTTGCTACCATATAGAGCCCTAAAGTATTCACACCATTTATTTCTAACATCTGATTCATTCCACAATCATTCACCATTCGCACTCTTTATCACTCAATCTCTTCACACTCAATCAAAACATTCTTTCATTCATACTAAAATCATTAATCATCAAATCATTAAATCGCGCCTTAACTACATTCACATAAGCTGTAATATCGGATACAACACTCTGTACCAGCGCCTTAGATGCGACAACAAGTTTCTAAATTATATTTTAAAATCTAAACGTTATTTAATAAAATGTTGCGGATAAAATATCTTTACATTATTATCCTCTACATCTTCTAGTTGAAACTTTTTCCTATACAACCCCTAACTTCGGAGATACGAACAACCACCCTCTTTTGTACTAATAGGAATTTTGAGGTTGTCTGTAAATCCCACACTCAGTAAATTTTAGAAGCTGCAAAATTTCAGCGCGATCCGAGAAAGTTTAGATTTGACCATAAAAAAAATGTTTACTTCTGAAACTGTTAATTAATAATAATAATATATCATCACGTTTTCTACCCATTACTGGGTATGGCACTCTGCCAAAGCAGATCTCAGTAAGTGATATATTTTGCGCGTGAAATGCGGTTACCAGTCGTCAAATCGCGGCCCCCAAAAATGTTAGTGGTGGAGGAGCCACAGGGGTAGTTTTTGAAATTATGAAAATTGTTTGTCGCCTGTGGGAATCGAACCAGGGTTCTCAGGATCCACAAGTCGACTTCAAAAAAACTGTTCATTAATGACGATATATTAGATTTTGTTGAAATCGCGCATGCAGCTTCTAATATTGAGTGCGGAGATAAAAGATAATTCACTTTAAATGTGGTTGTTCGTATTTCCGAAGTAAGCGGTTGTACAGAAAAAAAAATTCAATTAAAATTGTAGAAAATAATAATATAAAGATATTTTATTTGAAACTTTTTTTTTATTCAACCCTTTGATAAAGAAATATTTATTTGATTATGTATAAAAACATCGTACTCACCATAACGGCCATCGAAACTCCGGTCGCCGGCATTTGTCGGCTGGAATCTGCGGAGTCCAGCACTGCTTACAGGTGCCACTTCTGAATTTGTTCTTTCCTCAATTATTTCTAAAATATAGAAAATAATATAAATAAATGTAACATATTTTAATACTAAATATGCCGCAGAGTCCAAATATTCAACATTTGAGTCGATGGCAAAATAGTTTTGGAGACAACAACAAATTAAAATATTCCCGTGTGACTGCATGGTATTTAATTTTATTTACGTCATCAAACCAATAAATATTTATAAAATATTAAGGAAGTAGATTTTGAAATTAATTGGAGAGACCTTTTAGGGAAGATGACTACATTTAAAATGATTTGGGAGGCACTTAAGAATATTGTTATCATGGTATAACCTGGGGAGAACTTTTAGGCAAAACTATTATTTTAAAAATGATTTGGAAGGATTTTTAGGAAGATGATGGCCTTAAAAATAATTGGGAGGAATTTTTAGAAAAGATGATTGCCTAATAAAATGATTTAAGATGCTTTTTGTCTTGGAATTGATTGTTGAAACTTTTTTGGGAGATGGCAGTCATAAAAATGATGTGATATTTGAAAGCGGACCACCGCGTAATCGTGGAATAAATGGATAACAGCTTGTAGGACAGGAAATAAAAATATGGACAAACCTAATTTAATTTAAAAAGTTTTTTTACCCTTAAGTTCTTAATATCGTTGTGTTGTCTAGTTTTGTAGTCAGGTTCCTAACGATTCCTAACAATTAAAAATATTTTATAATAATTTTAGCTTAGAACACTCAACTAAATTTCAGGACAATTTAAAACATTCTCTGTGAATGTATTTAAAATCGTTGTAAATATTCGCTTGCACCAATGAAACTAAAATTTAATATTTGACATAAACTGACAATATCGCATCAAATATTTGACAGCAATGTAAACTTCTTCATAAAAAATTTTACTTTGATTTTTTATTTATTTAAGTCAGACATAAATTTTAAGTTTCATTGATGGAAACGAGTCATTTCGCCACCAATTCCCACGCTAATACAAGGAACTAACTATCACATTCCAGCCAATTAGTGCAGGAATGTAACAAGTATTGATTTTCTAAAATTCCATTCTGAACTTGATTACTGCTGCCATCTAACAAAATATATGAAATTCTGGGAACTTCTCTCTTAGAAATACTTCTAATTTTTTTTAAGACTATAATTTTTTTATTGGCGTCAGTAGAGTAAATTCTATTTTCAGAACTGAATTTGTTTGGGATGCTAGTATATATTTCTACCTGTTTTTTAAGATAAAACCATATCCAGTAGTAGTAGTCCATTCCTATAAGTAGGTTCTCCGCCGTTTCATTCAACACCAGCTGGATGTACATCATTTACACCTTCAGGTTTCTATCTCAACAGAGCATCTCTTCCAATAAAGTCTGCGCCCCCGTCGAAATTGCTTTGCCGAGAGCGATTGACTCTAGTGGTATCATCATCGCGTATGTCTTACTTGGAGCCCTCGGAGATGAGCTCTGAGTATAAGTGACAAGCGAACTACAAGAAAAAAACAAAACAAAAAAACATTATATACTTAAAACTCATACAATATTAGCGGCAATATAAAGCACTATATAGCAAACTTTCTCAAAAATAGAAAATTCTAAGTAAAGACAAATGGCTAGATCTCAGAACGAAAACTACAGAAAACCGACGTAACTCTTTTTCTAATAGCGATAATTGAAATCACTAAACACATCCCTATTTGCTGATCTGGTTATATATTACAGCGATAAAAAACAACACCATAAAAACAATAATACAAGAAGCAATCGACAAAAAAACTGGACAAAAGAATAGTTATTAACATTATAAGTGTGGTATGTAGTATTTTACGAATACCTAACGCACACATAATTTGACAGACATACCTATTTATTTTGCTTGTTACCATTAAATCATCGTAGTTATTAAGCAAGCTACTTCAAACCATTTTGATATTTATACCGCAGGTTTATACTGTCATGACAGCCATGTTGCTTTTCTAAACAACGAACTATCTAGGTGCGTTCCATTTACCACAATAGGTAGGTGTATTCATTTTACTTATTTTTCAACAAAAAAATCATTTATTTATTTCTCACTTTATTGAATGATACTATCGTTTTTGTAGGCACTTTTTATTATTATAAAAATTTTCTTTTTTTCTCTACTTATGTTACTTGAAGCATATTTTGATTAGACGTAAAATAATTATTTTTTGTGAACTCCGCAAATTTTTAGAGTTCGACAAACTACACCTACTGATAAATATCGGACATTGGCGAGTTTAACGACCGATAAAACAAATACAATTTTTGTGGTGAACTTTCTGTTTGTTTTCAATCGCAGTTGCAACAGCAAAGAAAGCCAGGCTATTAAGAATTAAAATGATTATTGCAAATACAATACAATTATGTACCAATAAATGAGTTTAAAATTATTTCCATTTTTGTTTTTTGAACGAAATTATATTGGGGCGTCAACCGTTATAAATACTCATATTTAAACAAATTACATTTATTACACACTATTCATATTTTTTTAGACAAACAATAGGTCTACTAGACTCGAATTTTTTTAGTACTGTCTGAAGAATGTTCAGATTATAAGTCATTTAATGTAGGAATGTAACACGTTTAGAGTTTCTAAAATTCAGTTCTGAAATTGATTGCTGCTGCCATCTATCAAAATATATAAAATTATGAAACTACTGTTTTACAAATACTTGTGATTTTTTTAGGATTACATTATTTTTTATTGGCATCACTAGAGTTAATTCTTTTTTCAGAACTGATTTCTTCGGGATTCTAGTATATATTTCTACCTGTTTCTTGAAAGTATAAGTAGATTCTCCGCATCACGTCTAGGCCTCCGTTTCATCCAACAGCAGCTGGTTGTACATCTTCAATTTTTTGTCTCAACAGCGCGTCTCTTTCGATAAAGTGCAAACTACAACAAAAATAGGCCAAATTATATTCGTAATGGAAAAATGAAGGTTAAAAAAATTTTAGGAATGTTTGTTGGAAGGATTAGTTTCTCCGAAAGAGTTCAGGATATTTTAATTATTAATAAATCCATTACTCACCAACAGACGCTATCAAATCGTTGAGTATTGCCTTTTTTTGGAAATGTTACTAAATGGGTAACAGAAACGATTTTCAGTAATCATATGATTCTGTTAAACATCATTTTAAATATTTAAGATAAATTAATTTATAAAATCTATTTTAAAACTGTATATAAAACACTAAGAGTTTTATTACTATTACGTAGAATATGAATGACAAAAGGATACTAATATTGCTAAAGATGTTCACGATTAAAATTGCTCCGGAATTGTTGGTAAGAACACCAGCTGCTGTAAGAAGTTCTGGTGACGCTGGTATGAAAACCAGCTGCTTCAAGATGCAAGCACCAGTGACATTCAAAATTGTTTTTAAATGAATTTCAAATAAAATGTACATATTCCATTACTAATCTTGCTAGTCATAGATTAAATATAATAATTGTTTCATCAAATATTCTGGAAAGACTCCTCAAAAAGCACTATTTTAAATAAATTAATATATGTATTGTATCGTATTTATAAATAATAGGAAGGTATTTATTTAAAATTTTCATAGTATTCTTATTTTATTTATTTCGACGTTCGTAGTCTTCTAATACATGTAACATGTACAGATGTCGGATATGCGTAATAATTATATTATTACATCTTTTTAATAATTTAAATTAATAACAAATATTTTTGCAAAATTAAATTAAATTCTAACATATTTATGTACACTTTAAGGAAATAGACTAGCAATGTATATAAAAGAAAAATATATTTATATACACAAATTAGTAACCACAGACTGTACAATAATACATAAGTTATATTCAAGTCAAGTGTTTCTCACTGCGTTATTAAATTTCGCTAAAAGTCTATCGGGTTTATTTGTCTACTGAAAAGAACTGTTTTCTGGTCCTTGAAGAACGAGGCTATTATTTTTATTGATTGTGGAACAATGATTCGCGAAGTTACCGAAGCCTCTAGTAGGACTGTTTGTGTTTACTCTGGGTATGCACTGCGAGCGCGCTTCGCGAGTGTTGGCCGACGACAACGAGCTGCTGCTCACGCCCGAGTCGCTTGACTTCTCACTGAGACAGCCACCGCGACTCAACGAGCTCGCGATATTACCACTCTCACAGCCCAGCCCCATGTCACTGCTCCCGCCCACCACATACTTTACCACAGTTAACTTCTGGTCGGCTTCGCACGAATCCTCGATCATTGTGGTTGCGGATGAAGATGCCTGGCCTGTCGTTGACGCCTTACGGCTGCTGCTCCGGTTCAACACGTTCCTCTTCATCGGGTCGAATAGCATGGTCTGGCCATGCGCACCAACGTATGAGTCCTTCGTCCTCGGCAGCTTCTCGACGCTGGGGCTGCTGACGACACCGGACAGCGGGATGTTGGGATGGTAGCTCGCCACGCATTCATCCTTGAGTTTGGCACTGTTCTGTGCCTGCTTCACTCGTGCTAGGATCTCGCTGCTGCACTGCTGTACCACGGAGTCCAAGTTGTTGGTGTTGTCGAAGACGGCCTGATCGCTCGTGTCGGACTCTTCTTGTGGCGAGGCGTGGTGCTGCAGCCGCGAACTCTTCATGGACGCATCGTAGCAGCCGGAGTCCCTGGGAAACTGCCGCCTGCCAAACGGAGAACAAGTTCCACTCGCTGTTAACATTAACCCCCTGTTTTGATCGTCACCTTCGCTACTCGAACCAGCGATGTCTCCTTCGCTACCAGCTGGAAATGTTCACACATTCGTATTAGATCATATTATTGTTAATGCCATCTGTTAACTAGCAATACAATTTACTTACATTCGAGATCATGTAAAAGTTGTACGGCAGTAAGTATTTTGGCCCTGTGTTCAGAATTCACGATTCCTAAATAATCCAAGTCAGCTGGTTCAATTTCTTTGAATAATTCTATATCCTCGTATCCGTTAAGAACGAATACGGATATGTGTTCTTGCATATTAATTTTCTGTAACAATTCTTCTACTGATGTAGGTTTACCCTTAATATTTCGGTGCCATTTTGGTTCATGCCTGACTTTTATAGATCGTTCATTCAATAGCTCTACGTTGATAAATTTAAATGTTCCTATTCTGTTTTGGCATATGCCTTTCCAGAGACCGCTTGCATTCATTGATATTATGTCAATTATATCGCCTTTCTGTGAATATAAAAATATAAATATAGTTAGATTAATTATTGGGAATATTAATTTAAATGAGCCCCGAAATAATTTATGCACACCAACTTCTTCTGCCTATTTAAATTATTGTTTACTAAAAGGTAACTTGAGCACTAAAAATAATAAATGAGTACACTGTATTGCTGTCATTAAAAATATATTTACTAAGCATCAAAAATTATCTTTTAATAACACCTTAAATACGAAAACCAAAAATACTAATTGAGCGTCAAAAATACTAAATTCATTTATACTATTCAACAAAAGTAAATAAGCTCCCCAAAAAATTAAATGACAACAAAATAATTAATGGTTACCAAAAAATATTAATAAGCACTATTATCGGTTATTGTTAAATAACTGTTAAGTTTTTTTTTTGATATTTACATTTTTTATTCGAATAGTGAATGAGAAAGAGAGAACGACCGACAAGACCTAAATCAGCGTTTATAGTGCAGTGAATGATCAATTTTTTTTCTTTTTATTGTAGAAACCTATATTATTTTATGTATTGTTAAAAAAAAAATTTTACTTGTTGCTAAATGTCTTAATATAATAATTCTAGTGCCAAATCTTATTTTTCGTGTACAATTTTTTTTTATGTTTAAGCTCAAATTGATACACAGGCTACCAACTTATAGTTTTTTAGGTACCGATTATGAATAATTTGGGACAGAAATTTTGGATCTCGAATATTAGTTTTGGTGGCAAATGATAAATATTTAGACATCAAATAAATATGATTTTGGTGCTCGGATAAATACAACACTTAATTATTGTAATTTTAAAATATTTACCTTAAACTTTAAAGCATCTTTATCATATGGACTGGGGACATAGTCAACTAACGCAAGGGCTCTTCCAATAATTTGATTCGTTGGACTTGGTTCCCTTTCTTCTGCAGAAATAGAACTATGATTGCTACCTGCTCGAACGAGAGCTTGAGTACCTATAAACCAAATATATATAAAATCTACATAATTTTTACAACATTTAATGACGTACTTGATCCTGAACCACTTGGTAAACTTTCTACAGAACTCGCTGAACACGGAAATGCTTGATCACACCTTCGTTGTTGATCAGCTGTTTCATTTCTTAATTTCGATATTTTTCGCTGTACATCTTGCCTTAAACCTCTCACTTTACCAACTAAACCAGCTACGCCGGCAGACCGACCATCACTTGACTAAAAACAAATAATATTATTAGTTTAAATTAATACAATTTACAATGATTATAGCTTACTACATGAACAGTTGCAATTTGTTGTGTGGAATTTTCTAAATCTTCTTGGTCTTCGTAATCAGAACTTTGACTTGGAGATAAACCATCTTCGCTGTTCTTGAAATATCCAATTTTTCGGAACTGTTTGGATTTACTGCCTGGATGCGGTAAGAACTGCGGTGAGACGAGTTGCATTCCTTCTTGTTGTTCTGATCGACTTGTTTCTACGGATAGAGTTGATAATCTAGAACTCACACTTTGGACGTCGGATCCGGCGTAGTCGCCACTCTCTCGATCTCGAGACGACCTAGAACAATCATTTTACATCATTTCCATAAATATATTTCGATATAATTTAAAAATATACGAGAAGTTTTTTTGAAAAAAAAACTTCTAAAACGAATTGTTCACTTTATCCCCGATTTTAAAATTATTATTATTTTGTTACATATAGTTTACATTCTATCTATATGAAATCAACAACATGATAATATAGGTAAAACATACATATCTATTAAATTTTTAATACTATAGCAAAATATAATTTTTATTAGAGTTGGACAAAGTAATTTTAGAGTGAAAAGTATTTGGAGGTATATTCAGTACCAAATGTTGGATTTAAAAAAAAAAACGGTTTATTTGAATTATGAAGTAATAAGACGGCCTGCAATTTTTTCCATTTATAAAAAATAATTATAATGGATTAATAATAAAAACATATATCGTTCATAAATTTACATAAGTGTGAATATAATACATGGTGCGGTAACCAAATGTTTTCACTGAGACTGTATATTTTACTTTCACGCCAAAGTAGATCCACGCCATTCTTTATATATCTGAATAGGTGAAGTTAAACTGCATTCCAACCACTTTGGTTTATCGAGCTCTATTATTTTAGAGAAAAATTCATCCGTCGCCAGAATTTGAACACGGAACTCACAGAATTTCTATAAAATAATATTTATGGGGTGGCTAGCTCAGTGGTATGAAGTCAGTCTGTGGATCCTGAGAACCCTGGTTCGATTCCCACAGACGACAAACAATTTTCATAATTTCAAAAACTACCTCTGTGGCTCCTCCATCACCAACATCTTTGGGGGCCGTGATTTGACGACTGGTAACCGCATTTCACGCGCAAAATATATCACTTACCGAGATCTGCTTCGGCAGAGAGCCACACCCAGTAATGGGTAGAAGGCGTGATGATATATTTATTTTATTTATTTATTTAATACAAATTTTTATTTAGTTATTAATAATGAATTATCAATCATTATTTAAGCTATACATTATAAACAAATGACATTTGTACATTTGCCTTTGTTTGTCAATAAGTTCGTTACCATATAATTTCATCTCTTTAGTTCTACTACTCGCTCACCTAGAATGCGTTAATGGAATGATCTGCGGAGGATATCCCGCCTGTGGCAGTATCAACCCTCTCCGTGGCGTTCCTCTTGGCGTCGCGGCGCTTGCATCTCTCGGCAGTGAGATGTCGCCAGCGCTGCGCAGAGAAATCACACCCTCGCTCCGAGGTTCTCCGCGCAGGTTTAGCGTGAAGCACACGCGGCCGTTCTGGATTGTGGCGGTGGGCACTGGACTGTTGCTGCCCATGAGAAAATCCTCCGGGTCACTCTCGTAGGGTGGCTCGTCGTACCAGTGGCCCCTGTCGTGTCCTGGACCCAAAACACGAGCGTCTTCGTCGTACATGTATGTGTCGTCCACTGAAAGAAGTTAAATCATTAAAAAAAATACATAGGTACTAACAAGTGTATTCCATTTACCATTTATATTTTTAAATAGACCAGCTCCACAAAAATTTGATTATTTTGTAAGTTAATCTACGTACATATATAATTTTTCCCTGTTTTTTTTTTTTATTTAATTATAAAGTTTCCACTAAGGGAGAAAAATAGTTATTTATGTATCAATGGTGAAAATAGGCGTTTCTGGCCCGCGGCATGATTATTAGCACAAGGTGCAACGCGCCGAGGACTAATATCATGCTCAGGGTTTTATTTTATGTACAAAAAATTACATTTAATTATATGTTCAAAAGATTAAAATGTATACATAGGTCATATGTCAAAATTACATTTTGTAAAATCAAGTATTCACAATAAACAAAAATTGTCATTTTATTTATGTATCCATAGAAATTATTTTTTTTATGGCCCTAGGGCCAAAAAGAAATGTTTAAGCCCGCTTTTTATGGCTAAAAACCCATAAATTTTGGCTCGGTTGTGCATAAAAATAGTATTTATTAATTAATCGTGACGTAATATTAAGAGAGAAAGCATAATAATGAGAAAGACGGCCTTTTTTAAAAAAAAGAGATGGGTGTACTTTGACAAGGGCGCAAAACATCGCCGGTAATAATAACAAATAAATATTATTCTACAAATTTAAAAAGTAAACATTTATGTATATTTTTAGGTTAAATTAAAATGGAATAATTTTATATACTAGGTTACTGTGCTATTCTAATAATTATTGTTTGAATGATTGTTGTAATTAAATATTGTTTTGTCCCGAACTGCCATCACGGTGCACATGCGCAATGTCTCACAATGTGAAGTTGTAGTTTAATAGCGCTACCTCCGTCACAAAAACATTAAGGGCGATCATTTTGAATAATCCAGTTTTTGATTAAATATTTTAGATATTAATACGTTACTTTTAACAATTTATTTTAGCATTATTGTAACATATTTACAACTAAAATTGATATGCGTTAAATATTTTTTTAAACGCCGTATAGTTGAAATAGCCTATTATTAAAATTGATCACTGATACATCTTTTTATTTGACTGATTGACTCACACTTAGCTAGAAGAAATCCACCTTTTTATGTGAACTAATTTGTTCAGTTTAATTAGTTATGTGGTTTGATTTATCGTAACTGATGGTAAATGGAATACGATTGATAATATATGTCAAGTAAATTAATTAAATAAAACAAATATTAGTTATGTTTAATCTTGTCAATTTGTCAAGTTTTGAATAAAATCTTCTTACCTCCAGATAAAGGACCTCTCACTCCCTCTTTTCCAAGTTGAAGAAGTCCTTGCCTTATGTCTCGTAATATCTGAAAAAAGTTTAGAAGTTAAATAAGACTAGCAACTTTTAACTAGAAATAGTTTCACCAATTACTGTTACAAAACTTGAAGTCATAACTTAGAAATATATTCAAACTAGTAATATAGGAATACATTTCTGCTTATTTAGTGTATAATTAAAACTAATTTAATTAATGTATTTGTTATTGGATTCAAAGTATGTAATAGAATTTTGAAAAATGGTGAAGCTCGTAAATTCAACATTAATTTCCATTCCAACAATGCGTAGCTTTAGAATGGTAGAATAGAAACTATTCTCTGCGAATAAATTCCGTGGAATGATAAAACGACGCAGACAAATGAACACATGAATTCGTGCTGCACGCTGCAGTTAAATCGAACGACGCAAAATTTGATGAGACCGCGAGAGTCACGTTCTTCCGAACGCGAAGTTGGGCGTAACGGAACCGTAGCACAACTCAACGTTGACGTAAGCGTAAGATAGGCGCGTAAGTCAAAACACGTAGCAGGACTTGCACTAGATGCAGTCTAAAATCTAAGATGGCTGCAGTAGGGACCCCTAGTGTCTGATTTATATTCACGGTGCAACTGCACGGCCTGCTGTCACTCTGCCTCACACGCAAACAAAATGGAATCATGTCGACAAATGACAAAAGGAAATAATCTTACGTTTGATTCATGACTGACAGCACTCGGGAAATTAGTGTTCTATTTTCGGAATTTCGAATGAGATTCGTATTTTTGACTCAATCTTCCAGATGTCAGACTTCCATATTCCTTTTCACATGAAAAAATTACCATCAGTTGCTTCAACAATCAATAATATTCCAATAAATATAGGATTTGGTATATACCACAACGTTTTCAATTTATTTCAGAGAAAAACACAGAACTAAATATTCCACCATTTTATAATCATACGATGCCATCGGCGCCGACATATTAGGCGTATTTCATTTGCCATTTGGATCAGATCTAACTTACATTTATTGAACCAGATCACTTATTTATTTTGCCGGATTAATTCGCTGACTTTATTTCCAGTTCTAGAATTACTGATTCTTATTTACTTTGAAGTAATTCATTCCAATAAGTGCATCAATTTGCTTAATTCAGTTGATTTAGTCATGTTGTCTAATTTATCTGAACTGATTTAAGTGAAACAAGTGGCAAATGGAATACAGCTAATGAGTGCATCGGTGCGAGTACACCTCAGAAAAAAAGTGTGAGGTGCAAATGTTTATAATTGCGTCCAACAAATTTATTTAAAGAATTTTAAAAATTAGATTCATACTCAAAAAGATAAATAAATATAATAATAAATTTTTAAATAGTAATTTATGTAACCTTTATTGAAATACAAACTGTATATGATAGAGAATTGTTGCTGAATTCTGAATTCAGTTAGTGCAACAATGAAAACTCACATTTGAAAATGATTGATTATTAAATTGTTGAAACCACAATTTTTTTGTTATAATCTTTCATTGTTGCAATATTTCATTGTTGTAATCAAATAGAATCACGCATGCTTCTACTTCAATTATAATTTAGTGGTTCCTTTTTTTTAAGAAAATTATTGATATTGACTTTTTTGTTATTATGTAATAGATCTTTTTAAATATGTAAAATTTTTAAATGAAAGTATACTCCACAAAATTTTGTACAGTCGCGGCCTCTGTACGATACCGAATCTTTAAATATGTAATAGGTATAATTTTAAAAGATTAACTCAAGTTTCAGTGTAATTCTTTTTATTCTGCAAGACATACGTTTTAGCAGAGATTTAATTATTTCTTTAACGGGTAAGGTGTTCATTCGATTCTTTGTTTATTTCGAAATAGATCTGTGAAGGTACGTGTAAATAAATAAAAGCGAATTAATCACTTGGGTGTGATTGTTACCGATATCTCCAGAGAATTTACCAACAAACTGTCAAGTTTTGTTCCATTTCTGTTTCGTTAAATACCTTGTTTCACGAAACAATTTATGTGACACTTTCTTTGGGATTTGACCCGATTAAATTACGATTTACGATTACTTACTTCTTTCATAAATTTAAATCTTATTTAATTTGTTACCTACTAAATACAGATAATAGTGTTAAAACAACTTAAACATTTTGAAGCACTAACTTGTAAAATTTACTGGGCAGCTATTAATTTTACAAGTTAGTATAAGATGCACGTTGCCAAAGTAATACTTATGAGATATCATTTAACACAATCTTTGACACAACAATTTTAACTGACAGGATTTAGTTATAATATCTAATTTTGTTTACAAATGAGTAACAAATAAAATATTGTACAATACAAGCAAGGTAACTAACTGTTACCTTGGTTCAAGGCAGTGGCGTACCTAGAACTTTTGCCGCCCAGGGCGGTCTCCAATTTGCCGCCCTTTCTAAGTCAATCAAATGGTGATTTTTATAAATTAAAAAAATGAATATAAAATAAATATACCATCACGACGTTTACCCATTACTGGGTGTGGCACTCTGCCGAAGCAGATCTCGGTAAGTGATATATTTATGTACGTGAAATGCGCTTACCAGCCGTCAAATTACGGCCCCCAAAGGTGATAGTGGAGGGGGAGCAATAGGGGTAATTTTAATTTGGTGAAAATAGTTTGTCGGCTGTGGAAATCAAACCGGGGTCCACAGGATCCACAGGCCAACTCGAAACCACTGAGCCATTACCCCATTAATAAACATAAATAAATAAATTGTAATTGAGACAAACTATAGGCAGTAATAAAGGAATTTTTCGAGATATTTTCAACCCTACATTGACTTGACGATGAAGAAAAATATTCGAAATCATATAGTAATTCGAAATTCGTAGAAATGGAATAGTAAACTTATGAAGTGAATAAGATGTTTTTTACAACTAAAACTAAATTTAAAAAATGCCGCCCGGTTTGGACTGCACTCGCCCCCACCCCTCTTAGGTACGCCACTGCTTCAAGGAGATGATAAGTTTGCCGGTCTCTCCTGTTTCTTCTTTTCAGCAGTAAAAACTATTTTACCTTGTTATTCACGTAATATACTATAATAACATCGTATATTATTCTGTATTATACATAAAATAGTGGTAGATAATTTAGTTATTCGTTATTCGTATCTTTTATTCAATAATTTAGAAACAATACGATTACGTTACTAAAATGTACATGTTTTGTAAATACTACTCTTATATTTGAGAATAAATTTCTTAATATATAATATTTGAAGCCTATAACACGAAGAAATTAAATATTTTATGGAGTATAGAGGTAAGTTGTATGTTTCTATTTTAGTGACATAAATGTGCAAATATATGATGCTCTTGGACTATCCATGTTGGCTTGTAGTTTACGATAGTAGTTCCATTTCATTAAAGGATAATTAGTGTCCTTAGTTCTAGGTTGCGTGCTGCTCAAGTCACATATCTCAATTAGGGGCAGGTATATATTCTGCCATTTTAGAGTTTATTACAGGGGATGATATGTATTTCTCATACACTAATCGTAGACTCTAGAAACGGTTATGGAAATTTATGACTTACCTCTTCATGTTCGCGGTGAAATTTTTCTTTCTTTTTTAAGGCTTCTTGGATTTTAAGCTGAAACAAAGACAACATAATTATTAAAAAAGTATTCATAATAGATTTAACTGTTTTCTCTTATGAATATTTGAGCAAATATTGTCAAATTCTATTAGATTGATGTGAGAGATGTGGTATTAATTCTCTCTTGTCTTGAGTTTGTTACCCGTCATGGAAGTTCCATTAGAAACTTCTTGAACAATATACAATTTGGGTAAATTTATATTACCATAAATGTAATTAATATAATTCACCATGGAACGTGCAAGCAGATTAAGTTACAAGCACGTAAATCTTCAACGCAAAGTGATATACGGACAGATCCGAAATCTAATTCGAATCTTGATTACACGTCCCCTTTTCCACACGTACCAACAACAATAACTACACATATTTCAATGCATAATCAAGTTATGATTACATACCTCTGTATGTAATATTAAATAGTTATAAATAAACCATTTCGTCTATTCAGAAAATGTGAAAACAACACTATTTTTGCGTTTTAAAACAAAATATATATGTTTTAACTATAAAATGATAAAAATAATATATAATGTATCATGAACTGTAAGTGACAGTTTTTAGGTCAAGAATGTAGTTAGTGAAATCGAGGACAGAAAGGTCGAGATTTTTTAAACATTCGCGAACTAAAAAAAACGCTTACTGTTCGTGGTTAGTCAGCTATTTTCTACAATACTTGCACAAATAAAAGGAAAAGAAAAATAGGCTCCAAAATTAACAGCTGTCAAACTGATGTCAAAATAAACAGGATCTTGATATGTAATATTTACTTACTGTCCACGGTGGATTGCAAGTAAATATTAGGCGTATTCCATTTGCCATTTTTATCAGATCTAACTTACATTTACTGAACCAAATTATTTATTTATTTCGCTCCATTACTTTGCTCACTTTATTTTCAGTACTAGAATTGCAGATTCTAATTTACTTTGAAGTAATTTACCCTAATAATTGCATCAGTGTGCTTAATTCAGTTCATTTTTCCATGTGTCAAATTTATCTGAACTGATTTAAATGAAGCAAGTGGCAAATGGAATACAGCTATAATAGTCCTGATATAACCATGGAAACCACTGTGCAATAAAAAGCTGTATTTCATTTGCCACTTGATTCACTTAAATTAGTACAGATAACTTAGACAACATGACTAAGGGCCAGTTTTTCAATCGCTGATTTACTCTCGATTAACGTTAATCATGATTAAATAATAATGGAAACCATAGTTATCATGATTAACATTAATCGGTGATTGAAAAACTGGCCCTAAATGAAATGAATTAAGCAAACTGATGCACTTATTGGGGTGAATAATTTCAAAGTAAATTAGAATCAGTCATTCTAGTACTGGAAATAAAGTCAGCGCAGTAATCCAGCGAAATTAATAAGTGATCTGATTCAGTAAATGTAAGTCAGATCTGATCTAAATGGCAAATCGAATACACCTAACCACTTAAATTTGGTTATTAATAGGTGACTAACAGCACAAGTATTGTAAAAAAAATACTTTTAGCATTTTATATATTAAATCATAGTACAAGTAATTTCTTTATTTTCATATCATGTGCAATTTGGAAAGTAAAGTTTTATTATGGCAAACATTTTCGAATGGGTACGTACGCTTGGAAAAATATTTCCAAGTGAGATATTTCTCAACAAGATATCCTCTCAAAACATACATTTACGCGCGGGTAGGATAAAAACGTGTTCGATAATATATTTAATATCGACCGCGAATCAGTTTACACGCATATCACAAGTACGTCGTACAAAACTTTCGGCCAACTGCGACCAGACGCTCGCGGCAAACAGCCCCATTCAGCGCGCTCGTAAACTGCCCGGTCGTAAAAATTCACGAATCCTATCACACCTCGTCGGTGACCGCTGAAAGTTTTCAGTCGTAAAAGCCGCGCAACGGTTTGCGGTGACATTTTGATATAGATGTTGTATGGATTAAGCCGTGAAGGTTGGATATACTGCGCGCCTGCACGCAGATCATTTTTCATGCACTGCAGCCGATGCAGTTTGTAATTTCCTTTGTTAACACCACTTCCTTCTCGAGAAACTGGACGTGGCGGTGAACTAATGAAGAAGTAATTTCTTTATCTACTGCCACTGCCCATGAAAGAGATTGCCGTCATGATAATTACAACTTTTCATTAAAATTGTAATGGAATCCTACTTTTACGTGGAAATATCATTTTTCTTTTCTATTAAAATTTGCATTAAACCGATTTTACTATTAATTTTTAAGACTAGGTATTCCGCGACAACGAGGTATTCGTTCCTATCCGAAAAGTGAACTACAGTAACCGTTGGTTATAGTGATCAATGTGATTTCCACATTTTAATATTAAATAAATAAATAAATATATCATCACGCCTTTTACCCATTACTGAGTGTGTCACTCTGCCGAAGCAGATCTCGGTAAGTGATATATTTATGCGCGTGAAGTGCGGTTACCAGCCGTCAAATCACGGCCCCCAAAGATGTTAGTGGAGGGAAAGCCACAGGGGTCATTTTAATTTAGTGAAAATGTTTGTCGACTGTGGGGATCGAACCAGGGTTCTTAGGATCCACAGGACGACACGATACCACTGAGCCATTACCCAATTTTAATATGACACTATTATTTCATGTTTTCTACTATTCATGTTCATAGTTGGAGTTGGTGGGTCAGTGGTATCAAGTCGGGCTGTGGATCCTGAGAACCTCGGTTGGATTCCCACAGCCAACAAACAATTTTCACCACATTAAAATTACCCCTGTGGCTCCCCCACCACTAACATCTTTGGGGGCCGTGATTTGACGACTGATAATCGTACTTCACACGCATAAATATATCACTTACCGAGATCTGCTCTGGCAGAGTGCCACATCCAGTAATAGGTAAAAGGCGTGATGATATATTTATTTTATTTATTTATGTTCATAGTTGCACATTTACCAAACGCAATGAATTTAAATTGAAAGAAAAGGTTAGTGCTTACCCTATGGATGGTTTCTTCAAAGCTATTGGAGGCGCCGCCATTCATCTGAAGGTGTCGCAATCTTTCGTAATCCCTCGGGTCAACCATAGATCGCAGTACTGTATGCTGAGCAATGTCTGGACCGAACTCTAGACCACTCTGCAGAACACTATCCGGAGTATCCACCTGCGGAAAAACAGCGGAAATTAAAATTACTCCTCGCTAAATATTATCGAGAATTCAATTCAGTAAAATTGCTTTTGGAGACAGGGCGAGGTTATACGGTAATAAGACATTAAGATTAGGTTAAGCACGTTGAATACATTAGCTTCAGCGTCGAGCGTTCGCCAAGCGCCAACGTGAGAAATAGACAGCACGGATCATCGGTCGAGAAGACTGAAAAGTTAGGAAACCAATCAAGAGCTCGGTGCGCGCTCGGAACATTCATCTCGTGTCAGCTGAACGCTCGCTTAGAAAACACTTCAGATTAACAACTCCGCGTTGAATATTAACTGAAAAACGCACAAAAAAAAAACACTCCAGATCTTATGAGAATAGCTGCGCTGACGTTTCCTCAAATGTAAGACATTCAATTTTCTCTATTATTAGAAAATGGTTTATGGAAATGTACTCTATGCTTGCAGTGAGCATTTGCATAAATTATTATACATGAATAACTTGACTACAATTTCTGGACAACGAAAACAACTAAAATATTTGAGAAATCCATGTTTATATTGTTAATTATTGTGGTTGTATATTGTGTTTATTGTAATGAAAACCAACAATCTTTAAGTGTGTAAAAATGTATTGTTGTATCACCACGTCTCTTACCCATTACTGGGTGTGATACTCTGATGTAGCAGATCTCGGTAAGTGATATATTTTACGCGTGAAGTGCGGTTACCAGTCATCAAAATAAGACCCCGATGGACAGGGACGTCGGAAGGTGGGTCAGAAGAGGCGGATCGCCCCCTCCGCTTCAAAACAGAGGGGGCGACGCCCCCCTGTTTTGGGTAGCTCGGGAGTTTGTTGATATTTTCGTTTAGTGCTCTACGCCGAATTTTGACGTATCTTCGAGGGAACATGACTCAAAAAAAAAAGAATCTGCTATTACTTCATGTTCATCAGGAAAAGACGAAACCATTGGACTTGAATGATGTAATGAAGGAATTCGTTTCTCGAACCCAAGAACGAAGAAAAGTGTTTGGAGTTCCGATTTAAAAGATATTTTTTTCTTATTAAATGTTTAATTAAGTTCTATCCTATCCCCCCCCCCCACCACCGATGAGAACTATCCCCCTACCCCAAGAAAAACCACTTCCGACGTCCCTGACCATGGATGTGACGTTTTAAAGTATTGAACTGTTTATTTTATTCTAATTCAACTTTTTCGCTAAGTTAACAACGTAATTAGCTGACAACATTTTATGCAATTGGGTAAAAAAATAGACATTCGGTATAGAAGTAATCAGTTGTCATCTGTGAAAAACTGGTGAAAAACTGGGAATAGAATTGTGATTTTGAATTCAAGAATGTAACTAGCCAGCAATTTGAGTTTGCGTATAGGTAGCATATTAATTATAAACTGAATTATGATACTAATTCGAAAGAGTTTTTCATGAAAAAAGTGCTGAAAACTCGTGCAATTTTACGGTCATGCCGCTGTAAAACCAATTATCGAATTTCTGTAAAACTGTGACGATGATGACCACTTGCAGCGGCTGCAGCGAAGAATTTTACGGGACGATGTTCGATATTTAATCGAAGTGAAACTAGTTTTACACTGGAATTTATTTGACAATTTATCGTCGGTCGAAGACACAAATTGCTCCGGACAGTATTCATTACGATAGAAGCCATTAGATTCGGGACAATCCATAGACTTGGCGTAGGTCAGGATCACGGCGCGGGAAGGTGATACCGGATGACTCATTACATGTAATTAACTGGATTATCTCGGTGCTGTTATAAATTCTGCTATGTATAAATTATCAAAGTGGCCGTGGTTTACCTTCTGCTGAATACGCATACTTTTTTCTTTCCTTTTTAAGTGTTTATGTTTTCCTCTTTAACACAATTTAAAAAGCTTCTGTTTCCGTTTTTCACAGCTTAAATATTATTGTTATGACTGTAACAAATAAGCGCAAATAATTTAAACGGATTCTACACGTTGTTAAAGTCATACGATGCGGCAAAACACGAGAATGATTATAAAAATAAATAAAATGTGGAATGTGACATAACAACGCGTGTAATGAGCAATTGCAACATGGCGACACAGTTCCGCGAATCAGAGCTAGGTGGTATTTAAATCGGCAAAGATCTTACGGTTGATTTATGATGCGATTTTTGTTTGTGAACATTGTTATAAATTGTAATTAAGCCTGTAACTCGACGCGAATGTTGGCACTGCGTACAGATGACACGTGTTGGAGATCGCTGCACGTTAATAACTTACACCAATTAGCAAGTTCCAATTTCACCGGCTGTAATTAGTCGTTTTACGCAAAACATATTTCATCGCCGTAATCAGGATGACGAAACTTGCGATCGAATGAAAGACCATTATTACGAATCAAACTCTAAAGTTATCCATGTTCACAACCGGAAATAATCAAATATAATTTTTGTAATCCTTACATGAAAATTTATTATTGATTACTAAAGAATAGATTCCCTACAATTGCATGTATTGTTTTTATTAGGCGTATCACGTTTCATAAAAAGTTAACGCCAAATATTTAAAAAAAAGCATATTTAGCATATATTGATATTTTATTGCATATTTTAAAAATATTTACATAAATTCGTGCATATTTTAATAAATAAATAAATATATCATCACGCCTTCTACCCATTACTGGGTGTAGCACTCTGCCGAAGCAGATCTCGGTAAGTGATATATTTTGCGCGTGAAGTGCGGGTCGTCAAATCACGGCTCCCAAAGATGTTAGTGGTGGAGGAGCCACAGGAGTAGCTTTTGAAATTATTAAAATTGTTTGTCACCTGTGGGAATCGAACCAGGGTTCTCAGGATCCACAAGCCGACTTCATACCACTGAGCTAGCCACCCCATACTAATAATACTTTTCAAAAATAAAAATTTATTTAAGACAAAGAATACTAAATATGTTATTCCATATTTTTTAAATATTTGCATGAAAATAAATTTGATGCATGTTTTAATACTTCTAAAAACCAAAATTCATTTAAAACGCAAAATACTGCATTGTTCCTATAAAATAAATATTTGTAATTAAAGGCCGATTGTGTCAACCTTATATAAAACTGAGAAATAAATTATTTTTAGAATAAATGAAAAATATTTCTGTCATGTTGTTCTTGATGTGTACGAGTATATGAAGTTGGAACAATCTGCTCTATAATTATTAGTTACTAGGTGTTTCATACGAGATATTTTTAATTACAAACCTTATGTTTATTTTTGTTATTCAAATAATTATAATTATATGACTCTTATACTGGTTCAAATTAAATACTGCATATAAAAATTGAAATAAAAAAAGATTTATTAAACACCACAATTAAAAACTCCAGATATTTTGTTTGCATATGTAATATAAAGTGCATAATTACAGATTTTTTTGCATATACGAGGGTCGTTCAATAAGTCCTTAGAAAATCCAAGAGATGGTGCTCTTAGTATCGAAAATGAATTTTTTCCAGTAAGCAGCACTCCTAACTAGTCAACTGTTAGAGTTTTAGCTTTAGCCGTCACGTAGTTTCATTGTTGTTGTCAATTGTAGTGAAGAACTTTTGATAGTTTATAATAATGGATAAAAGTGAGTTTCGAGCGGTGATTAAACATTTGTATTTAAAAGGCTTAACGCCGAAAGAAATTAAAGCTGAGTTGGATGAAGTTCATGGCACATCTGCTCCTGTGTTTGCAACTGTTTACAATTGGGTGAATGAGTTTAAACGTGGCCGTACATCCACAAAAGATGAACATCGTTCCGGACGCCCTGTAGAAGTGTCTACCCCCGAAATGATTGACCAAATCCACGATATGGTTTTAAGTGACCGACGAATCAAAGTGCGCGAAATAGTTGAGGCTACAGGCATATCACAAGGCACAGTCGCTTTAATTCTGCACGAAAAATTAGGTGTGAAAAAAATCTCGGCAAGATGGGTGCCGCGTTTGCTCACAGTGGAGAATAAACGCAATCGTGTGGTGGACTCTGAGGCTGTTTTGGCGCTTTTCCGTCGTAATCCTGAAGATTTTCTGCGTCGATACATAATTGTGGATGAGACTTGGATACATTACTACACTCCAGAGACAAAAGAACAGTCAAAACAGTGGATTTTTGAAGGTCATCGCCCAAACGGAGGCATATTTTGAGGAGCATCCGAAATCCTACTTTTTGGACGGCTTAAAAAAATTGGGAAAACGATTAGAGAAGTGTATAGAGCTAAAAGGAGATTATGTAGAAAAATAAAAAAAATCTACCCAAAAAAGTGTTTTTTCTACTTTTTTCTAAGGACTTATTGAACGACCCTCGTATCATATATGTTTTGATGATTTTTTAATGCATATTGCATGCGTATTTTAACACTTTTTATTGCATATAATCCGTTCTGTACTGATTACTCTTCAATGACTTTATGAATATATCGTTCATTTTTGTAGAAACTAGTTATTAATATGTAAAAGAAAGGAAAATCTTAACTGCTTCGAAGAAAATAAAATACCATAGTGGGTGTAATATTACAAGAGGAAACAATCTGAAACGTCGCGATGAGGAGATAAAGCTGAAATGCCACAAGAGGCTGAAAACAAAGCAACAATCGGGATTAAAAATAAAACTGGAGGAAAATCCCGGGGATTACTTAGACGACACTGCTAATTTTTCTTCTTTTCAAAATTTAATAACTAATCCTATAATGCTTGAGCTGCATTATTTCAATTCCTCGCAAATCCTACAACTGCAATAAGCTTAGTATGCAACTAATGTGTTGTCATTAATAATAAGCTTAAACATTTCCGCTGACCACTGTGCAAAGAGAGAAATTAATCGCACATATTAATAACAATCTTTCTGGTTTTATTCGTCAAACTTGGCGCTGTTGACGGTAGATAGTGGAAGAAGAGGGTCATAATGTAATTGATTTCTGACGCTTTCGGACACAATGAGGAGCGATACGTGACCCGGCTAAATTCGGACAAATTTCTACGCCTTCTTCGTCTTCTGTGAGGGTGGGACACCGATCATGACGGGAATTCATTGTTGCGATATTTTCAAAAATGACAGATTACCCTCATATAATAGAAACGTTTTTATTTCGTGATAAGGGTCCTTGCACTTTATTAAATTTATACTTCTGTAGAATACAGATACATTTTTCTGTACGTTCTAATTTCAGCAAAAACTAAATCCATAACATACGAAACATCAGATACAAATAGTACGTATACGGCATATCACTGAAATCATGTTAATGCAACAATAATAATAAAGAATAAATTAATTGTTGTTTTTTTTTACAGAAATATAGTCCTCTCGGTTAATTTGATAGCTTCAGTTAGGTTTGTAAACTGTTTTAGTTTCGTTATGTTTACACTTACATTATTTAAGTCGGTTATCGGCTGTATCACATGTAGCACATCGTTAATAATAAGCGACGTCGATAATTTTTTTTAGCTTTGGCATCACCAGTTTCCTTTTGATATTTGTCAAATTTGTATTCATATAATAGTTATTTATTATACAAGTGTTTTATTAGGTATATAAAACACGCAAGAAAAGTTTAGACACGAGACAGAAGGTCGAGTGTTTAATTTTTTTTAAGTGTTTTATTTACCAATAAAACACAAGTGTAATACAAAATTTTATCCACAACTCATAATTATAGGTATCGAAGAAGATTGGTCGTAACGGTTAACGTTGATTCAGTAATGAAAGGCGTATTCCATTTGCCATTTGGATCAGATCTAACTTAAATTACTGAACCAGATCACTTATTAATTTCGCTAGATTACTTCGCTGACTTTATTTCCTGTACTAGAATTACAGATTCTAATTTATTTTAAAGTAATTCACCACAATAAATGCATCAGTTTGCTCAGTTCAGTTTATTTAGTCTTATGCCGAATTTATCTGAACTGATTTAAGTGAACCAAGTGGCAAATGGAATACAGCTATAGTTTCTCAAAATACGGTAGATTATGAAGTGGTTGCTAAGTAACAAGTTGTTTATAGTGTTTTATGGAATGTAAATCACTAGTATTTTATGAGCCACATAATTCATTGAAATCAGTGTAATTCTGTCTTTATAATATATGAGTTGTGGATAAATACAAATTTGACAAACGTCAAGACAAAACCGGTGTTGCCAAAGCTAGTAAAAATTACCGACGTCGCTTATCATTAAAGATGTGTTACATGATACACCCGTATATGTGCTTAGTAAAATGACAGAAACAAAATTGAGTTAAAGTATGTCTCGTATCATGTAATTATCAAATTAGATGTTATAAGAGATTTTAAATAGATTATTTTGAAAGTAAATTCTGAAAAGTTTAATCGAAATAACAAAAGAATCATTTCGGATTTAATCTTTGAATTTCTGCATCCTGCACTAGGTAGATAATTTTCCTGCCCGATAGCGATTTTACGAATAAATTATTGTTAAGCTAGGTAATATTTCGAAGATATATACGGGTCATACATTCCGTAAAATAGATAAGTTGGTAAGACGTAAATTTATGTAGCGTCGAAAGCATGGTAACTGTAATAAACATGCAATCTGGTCGTTACTGATTTCTCATTGAATAAATCGTATGTAACAAATAATTCCTCTAGTAATATGTAAATACTGTTATATCTTATCTTTTTGATTTTAGTATTATTAGCAATCGCATGATTTCAATCAAAATCATATATTTCCTACGAGATCGGATACATCGAATAAAATTTAAATGAAATATTAATAATGAATTTTATTTCGAAACTGTAGGCGCATTTAACAATATAACAAAAGTTACTTACGACCTAAATTCTTCAACTAAATTAATATACAAATTTTGTTTTCAGCAATTTATAACTTTATAACTATTTATGGGTTGGCTAGCTCAGTAGTATGAAGTCAGCCTGTGGATCCTGAGAACCCTGGTTCGATTCCTACAGGCGACAAACAATTTTCATAATTTCAAAAACTACCCCTGTGGCTCCTCCACCACTAACATCTTTGGGGGTTGTGATTTGACGACTGGTAACCGTACTTCACGCGCAAAATATATCACTTACCGAGCTCTGCTTCGGCAGAGTGCTACATTCAGTAATGGGTAGAAGGCGTGACGATATATTTTAATTTATAACTTCAAAACTTAGGTATAACTTTTACTGTTTATAATGATCACATATTTGGAGAACCACTGGTCGAAAAAAATGTTTGTTGATACTTTTGTAATAAACTTGCAAAATGGCATTTCTTTGCTAATTTAACCAACCGCGTAGCTCTTTATTGGCTGGGTGCGCGACGACAACGACATCTGACGGCCACATTAAATCATGCTCTATAACCGTTGATTCATACAAGATTTTGTCTAATTTTTGATAAAAACAAGATTTAAAACAATGAAAATGTTTATAATTTCAGTTTTTAACAACTGAAAATATTACAAAATGTATTATTTAAGTTTATATATAAAGTGATATAGTAAAAGCCGCACAAAATGCTGAAGAAATCTAAGAATTGTGTTTATTAAAATGATACATTTTTCTTATTTTTGTATTTCTTATTTCGCAACTGGTTAATAATTTTTTATAAGGGTAAAAGAGATGTAAATGATTATGAATGAATGACGAATAATAATAATAAATAATTGAGATGTTTGAAAAATATCTCCTAAATTATCTCTAACAATATTTTTTTTCAAAATGTGTTCCAAATCGTCTCTGATACAGTCATTTTGCCAATGCGTCTTCCAAATCGTCTTTAAGACAGTAAATTTCCCACAAAATATCTCCGAAAATGTCAAATCGTCTCTAGAAGAGTCATTTTTCTAAAATATCTCCAAATTTTCTTTAATATAGTCATTTTTCCAAAATGTCTCCCAAATCATCTCTAAGACAATTAATATTCACCAAAATGTCTCTCAAATCGTCTTTATGGCCGTCATTTACTAAGAAAATCATAGCAATGGTGGCACACTGAATTTGAACACTCTGTACATTACGAGTTTTAAAGTTAGTAAAGCGCTACCGGGGTACAACTTTGTACTTTAATAACTCATAACTACTTTTGGTTTATGAAGGGAGACTTAATACCAACTTTCAGTATAATTTATTACTTTCAGAAACTATATAAAATAAATATTACCTAGTTGATCATTGCCTAATATTTGATAACGACAAAAGTAAACACAGCCCACTAACATATTTCCTAGCAATAAATAAACCCTCAATCCAGACTAACCCCGAATACCATCACGTCTGGTCAACATCCCTCATACCCTCGCAGCCCCTTAAATCCTAAGTCTCCGCTGCCGTTCATCACACCCCCGCGTGACTTGTGCGGACACCTGGGAGCTGCCACTGCCGCCGCCGCCGCCGCCTCCGGCCCGTCCCCGGTCCGGATCGCGCTTATCCTGTTATTTATTCTACTCCGGGATGCCGGACTTGAACCCTCTTCTACCTGCTCCGATGTATTGATTGGATGGCTGAGTGGACGAATTACGACATCCAAGCAGAGTTTTTGTGTGTCTAGGCTTGTTGTAAATTTGTAATTTTTGCAATCTTGAAGAAATAAATTGTGTAGTGTAGAGACAGAATTAGTATGATCCATATCAAGCTTTTCCAATTTGAAATGTTGAGTGAAAATATCTTAAGATATGAAAACAATACTCTATGTTCCATCAAAGAATGTGTGCCTGGTTCGTGTTAAGTCTATATTTATTCATTAGGTTAAGTTAGCAGTTAATCTTCGCAAAACATTCGTACTTTCGCTTTATCCACATTCATAAACCCTGTCATAAAAGTTAGTTTATTTCTCCCACTCAGGATTTTTCATTTTTGCAATAAACCTTCAATTTACCAGTAGATGTTAGAGTCCTGCGCGGGTCCACTTTATTAGACTCGCACTCGACCCGCACCTGCAGAATCTAAACCAACACCCGACCCGCTACCCGGAAAAATAACTCAAACGCGACCCGTAACCCGAACCGCAATGGGGGTATCGGGTACCCGCATCTCGACGCGGAAAAATTATAATTGTCTACAACAGTACTAGAAAAAATATAAGTACATATATAAATAATACAACAACCATATTTAATTTGAAGAATTAATAAATTTTGAAAATAACATTGAATTGGATCCACTTTAGTCGACCCGCAATCGAAAGGTTCATACCCGTACCCGACCCGCGACCCGTAAAGTGTGTATAAACCCGACCCGCAGTGCGGGTAACCCGCGGGTACCTGACCCGATGCAGGAACTCTAATGGAAGTTCATTTTAAGTGGCGCACCATTGCTATCTCGAGAAGTATGTGAACTACGAAGTCTGTTAAATTAGCAAACAATTTCTGTTTTATAAGACTATTTTAACGAGTGAATCAAGAATTTTTGTTTGCACCAGTGGATCTTAAAATACGGGGTATAACTTTCTTATTTTAAATGAGAACCTACTTTTTCTATTTACTTGTTCGATTTGTACTTTTTTTCTGAATTCAACAGATACAAAATTTAGTACCCTCATATTACAAAATTTGTATTAACATTAATTGAATTCAAATCGCATAGGAATCAGCCTGCTATTAAAAAAACAACGTAATTTAGACAGAACTCTGTATACGCAAGCATTTATAGTTTGCATTACGGCTAAGCTCTGTTTATCAAGCAGTGCCAGCGATTCCTTTACTAGCCGGAGATGAATAACGACTGATCTGGCCAAGGCTAACTGAATATGGTAAAAGTTATAAAGTACTGTGTTAGTAACAGTTCCCGTGCATTTATTTCATAATTTATAGGATTTAGGGCCAGTTTTTCAATCACCGGCTTACTCTCGATTAACATGAATCATGATTAAATAATAATGGAAACTATGGTTACCATTATTATTTAATCATGATTAACATTAATCGGTGTTTGAAAAACATGTCCTTAATTGTTTATTTACGATGTTCAAACATAATTTATATTTTAAAAATATTATATTGTATTGTTATTATTTTTGAACAAAAGCAAAGTTGAATTTTTCCTTTAGTGGCTGGAGGTGTTACAGTCTGCGGTCTATGTACGAGCCTCCACTGGCTCCAACTGTCCAAAATAGAGAAAATTGTTGAAGATTAGTTAAAAACATGTAAATTTTTGGAATGCCTTGGAACGTTTTGTGACCTAGTTCATGCTGCGAAATTATAAAGGAATAATGAATGTAAAGAAGTACGCAGATGATATATTTAACTGAGGCAAAAAGCGTGGTGATGATGTTTTCAAGAAGAAATATAAGTAAAAATAATCCAGGCTTGAGTTAGATTCTTGAAATGTCAAGGGGAGTATCTTAATAACGCGGCAATGTAGCAGAAAGATAAGAAGTAATGTCAGACGCAGGACCACCGCAAAGCAGGAGCTAATTTGAAATTACGACGAAGCGGGCGTTTAATGAAAAATAAACAAAACCATAAACGAGTTCATGCATTTTAAAGCACGGTCGAAATATGACGAGCAACAATGGTGTGTACTATTGCAGACATAAACGCAAGCAACGCAAGTAAACGCACGCTTCGGGCTACAGAGACAGGAAAGGCAACCCTTTGACCGAAAGGGAGAGTGTTTGCTGCATGAAAGAGGAGTTAATAAGTGCAGCTCTCGAGACTGCAGCCAGACAATCGCTAGCCGTGACATTCACGACTGCCGCTCAAGTGCAAGTTCACGAATAAGCACGATCGATGTTTTGAGAGATCAGCTTGTCTCTGTATCTAACTACGCGCACTTCACCGGCTTCTACCCTTTAATGCTTACGCGGGATGTTCTTTATACCGATTTCACAACCGATGCTCTTCAACTTTACTACTTTCCTATTTCTAACGCTTTGTAAGCCTGACAAATAAATATGAATGCCAAGGATTTTGAGAACTGAATACTTATTTAACTAAACTGTTAAATTTTCCGAGACTTGAAGTTGCAGAAATGCTTCATTCAGAATTAATTTCAGAAAAAAACCTTGCAAATAAAAGTTGCAGAGATATCTGGACCAGTAAACAAATTTCATTTTATTCATTTATTAATTGTTAAAAAAGTTTAAAAGGTACTAAACATTCAGATTTTAAAATAGGTAAACATGGAAATCAAATAGAATTCAAAGAATCTTCGACGTTTTATCTGTAAATAAAGGTACTTTATTTTCTGAAATTCGTAAAACAGTAAAATTATAAATGGAATATTATTAAATATTGTAGGAAAAGATAAAAGATTTGTATTATTGAACTCTTACACCCCTTTTCACAAAAAGGTCTTAACTTATCTTGTATTTTGAATTAGTCCAATTAAGCATCAAAAAATGGCATTCGGTATAACTATTACCATTATGTTATGTGTTATGATTTTGACGCGATTTTTGTTTTAATTAATCTTCCTAACAGTTATAGGAAACTTTATCCGGAGTTGAAAATTCCGGACCTAATTGTAGCAAAAGAACAGGTATATCATACCAAAAGTTAAACTTTGTAAAATTGTCACATTAAAACAAGTTTGGAAAACGTTACTCTAGTTGATGAGTTTTAGTCTGACACGAAGTCTTATGAGATCTGGATACAATTCCATTACAAACCAAACATTTCTATAAAGTTATTGTTAAACCATAAGCTTCGTCGATCTTTAGGTGTCCTGATTTGACGGCTGCTATTTTATGGTAACAAAACAAACTATTATTACCTACCAATATAGAGCTACCATAGTCACGAATAATTACAGAAGTTTGATAAACAGTAATGCTATTAAATAATAATTAATTACTTTAATAAATTAATTTATGTAACCTTTACAAAACGAAAATCAATATTATTATTATTAATAATTATAGAAGAACTTAATTCCAATTACGCTAACCGCATCACCACATTGCAAATTAATTTATAGTCAAATACTGGTAAATACTTTATTAGCTATTCACAGTGAATAACCTAGTTACAAAAAGCAGAATAATCACTAAAGCTTTGACAAATCCGTCACAAATAAGTGTAGTAAGTAGTAAAGAAAATGATTTCATCCTTTCAAGAGATCAGAAGAGTCTGTCTACACGTACGAGGAATCTAAAAACCTTTCTTGTCAGCAGCACAGAACAATAGACACAAATTCATTGTCACATGACACTCATGCGGCCCTGGCAGACAGACGCGAGACATGAGACACGAGACAGGATCAAGGGTTGGGAGAACGCGACGGAAGCAAGATGGCGACCGCCGCCGCCACGTCAGCAGCTGCACTACGCTGTAATTGATCCTGCACCCGCGTCGGTTGAGACTAATGCACTAAAGAGTGTGAAAAAGATCGCGTACACGGAATTCTAAAGATTAAAAGCTTTTTTAAATACTTTTTCGCATGAATTTTTAGTTTTTTGTACCTACTTGATTCTGTCTCTTGGTAGATTTTATTAACGAAATTATATTTTAGACACGGCTTGTAAAGTTTCTGTTTCATTTCGGATGGCGTTACTTTATGGTTACAAATTTGTTATAACAGTTATTTGGTTCTATTTAAAATTTTAATAAAGTAGTGGCAATAACAAAATGAATATTAGTTCTGTAATAGCTATTTGTGTGCCTAGAGCAGAAAGTAGGCTATTGCCGCTCGCATATGGAGATTGTTAATCGAGGCGTAGCCGCGAGCAACAACCATACAAGAGCTGCAAAGACACTTTCTGTTCGATGTGTACATAATATTGTTTTCCTACGACAACTTTGAAAAGTTAACATTTAGGCTTTCAGTTATCAACGTAAAGTTGATGGTTACTAAGGAACAAGCAAATAAATATTTACCGCGTGTCTCCCACGGCAACATGCGATAAATATTTTATATTCGTATGACTAATGAATAAGGCAAACAATATTAACACTTCACTTGATTTTCAAGAGTTTAAGTTATATCAATGACTTTGAAGTTTGATAAATTAAAAGTTTATGACAGAAAAATTCGGGAGACGCTCGAACTCGAACCGAGGACCTTCAGCTAGCCGGGCTGATGCTTTAACCACTAAGCCACGGCTCCCCTGAACGAGATAGGCATCAGATAAATTCGGTTGACGCCTATCTAGTTCAGGGGAGCCGTGGCTTAGTGGTTAAAGCAACAGCCCGGCAAGCTGAAGGTCCTCGGTTCGAGTTCGAGCGTTTCCCGAATTTTTCTGTCATAAACTTTAAATTTACTTCACTTGATGCCATATTTATCAATTATTTTTGAGAATCAGAAATGCACCTAAAAACGATAATAGCAGCTAAATTCTTGTATGAATCTGCATGTTCTTCACAGTAAAAGTTAGTCAGCTACCGAGATCTGCAACTGTTAAATCACACTCAGCAATGAGTGTTCTCCACTCCTGTTATTTTTTATTTTCTCTACTGTAATTTCTAAATCTTGTCACTAACATAACTTTTCGCATGTAATTTGTTCTGTTTTATTTACGTCCATGTGTCTCCCGGGTGATTTTATTAACAGCAAAGAAAATCTCTCCTCTACAATTCTAACTTGCTCTCAAGGGTGTACAAGTGCCATAATTCCTCGTTTTGTCGCACGGAATGACATGGATATTACGCTACCCTCGAATTATTATTATTGGACATATTAGTCTTCATTATGTAAATAGAAACTGGGTAAAATCGTCCCCTCGCTCTGGTTTTTAGGGTTAATTCCACGTGTGAGGTTACAAAATATCGACCCTGAGACAGATTACGTAAATGGTAAACATTAACGTGTCATTTTAGTAATGTAAACATATTGGTATTATACTCTTTGAATTACATTAAATATAATGATTTCTAGAATGCAAACGATTGATTTCTAATCAATAAGATTAGGTACGAGTAAGTATCATCAGCGTTATTTTATATCATAAATATAAAAAGTAAATATGATTTGTTTGTTTAACAAATCCATTCTTCATTTGTTTTTTTTTTGTATTACTATTGTATGTTTAGGGTGTTATGTAAGTAACGTACATAGTTTAATAGAATTTTAAAATTACTAGCTGAACCCAAATCTGTAGTAATTCGATGATTACAAAGTTCGAGGTGGACCAATGAAGAATAATTCCAAAATTATGGCTTGTGCAAAAAAAAACACGAAACTGTCACAATTAAGGTCATTGGCGTAGCATTGCGGTGATCGAAATGAAAACTTCATGTTTTTCAACGCTGATTTTTGGAAAGCATACCTGTCTATAAGTGATTAAACAAGTGAGTAAAATAGATGAGTAGGTACAAAATAAACAAAATGTATGTCTGCATACTCTTGATTGGTGAAGGTAATTGGCATTTTGATAGTCAATAAATCGAATATTAAATAAACGCAAAAAAAAACATTTTTACAATACTTGCACTGTAAGTTTTCCTTAATGACAAACTTTAAACGCAGTAAATGGAACTATTATTGCACAGTGGTTTCCATGGTTACATCACGACTATAGCTATATTCCATTTGCCACTTGGTTCACTTAAATCAGTTCAGATAAATTAGACAACATGGCTAAATAAACTGAATTAAGCAAACTGATGCATTTATTGGGCTGAATTACTTTAAAGTAAATTAGAATCTGTAAATCTAGAACTGGAACTAAAGTCAGCGAATTATTCCAGCGAAATTAATAAGTGATCTGGTTCAGTAAATGTAAGTTAGATCTGATCCAAATGGCAAATGGAATACGCCTTATAATATTTACTCATCATCCACCGTGGACAGTAAGTAAGGTCCTGTTTATTTTGAGAAAAATTTGATAGCTGTTAATTTTGAACCTATTTTTATTTTCCTATTATTTGTGCAAGTATTGTAAAAAATAGCTTACTAACCTCGAGCTGTAACTGATTTTGTTAGGTAGCGAATATTTAAGAAATTTCGACCCTTCGGGCCTCGATTTCCCAAACTACATTCTTGACCTAAAATCTGTCACTTACAGTTCATGGTACGTAATATACTGTCCACGTCAGTTTTGACAATTAACATTTTTTTCCAGATTTATTTTTACAGAATTTTGAACCATCACGTAATTGGCCTGTTTTAAGAGGCTGTAGTTCTTATAGAAAGCATGTAAAACAAAAATTATTGACAAATTTATTATCTCTCTACTCATTTCTACCATCAGTTAATCGTTGTACGCTTACTTAAATAACACGAAAACTAACACTTTTTTTTCTCAATTGATAGAAATAATTAACTTCTGGTAGAGTAGTGAAAAAAATAACTATTTTTATCTTGTTATTCTGATCATTTAGAGAATGTTATGAGAAATTAATCTAGTAGCTCGATCTTTTATATTGACAACTGCGCAAGAACTCTCATATTGTCCTCCTTAATAGTAAACACTTCCAAGAACAAGAACTTGCAATTCACGCATGCAACAGCATAATCCAAATCCTTATTATCTAACACACCCAGCCGTAATCTCACCACGCCTAAGAAGGTGTTGATTGTTGAATGCAAGAACAACCCTTTCCTTCACGAGGATAGTTTACGTGTATGCGGTGATATCTGTAACTTATTAGCGCTTATCTTCTTGGCGTAAGAGTTTTCCTGGTTAAGTAATTGAGGGGTGCGTACCATGGTGCTGCTTGTCCATAAATTATTCGCAATGTGCGTAATGTGTAAATGTGCGATCATTTGCATACGGTAACAGCGCAGGAAAGCCGATCACTGTCGAAAGGAAGCGGAGAACATGGGGAAAGTACCAAGGATAAGGGTTAGAGTTGATTGATTCGAGAGTTCGGAAATCTTGAAGGAACAGGAAGTTGTGAAAGAGATGTGGAGAACGATGTTATTGTTGTTTGATTAGGTTTCTTTCGAGGTAATTTTGGAAATAGGGAATTGTATTTTATTATGTTTGTATGTTTGTAATAGAATGATTGACAACCAGACCCCGCATCGCGCAGTATAGAATTCTATTGTAGAGCACAAGCGATAATTTCCAAATCATACAATTTATACAAGAAACATTATTTACATTATAACAATCAAGCTCATGATATGAAAATCTATAATTTTTACTTAATTTCAGGAAAGCACTGTCTAGAAAACCATATTTTTATTTGATTTCGAGGAAGTGCTGTCATTTCTTTAGAGAGGGGGGAGGGTGCCTCCTTGGAAATGTTTGATACAGGTCCCACTAAGCACTTGCTACGCCACTGAATTATCCGCATTTAAAAAGTAATTGACTGTATATATAATCAAGTCTTTTGTTTATAATACGTTCCGAAATTTAACTATAGCGATCGCGGTACCGTTTTTAGCGAACCGGTGAAGTTTCGGAACGCAGTGCCTGAAATTTTTGGTAACATTTTAGTAACCGCAGAAACCGCATAAGTATACCGGTCCTTGTGGTAACTTTCACACCGTTGACTTTGATTTTATGTATTTGAATATAAAATGGAGATTAAATATTTATATTTTATTACGAGTACTTTATAATTAATATTATTAATAATAAATAATATTACATTATTTATTTATAGGTACAAGGACTCATGTACCAGTGTGTACGAGGTTATAATTTCAATTACAAATTAATACAAACTTATCTAGCAAATAATCGAAGAAACAGAACTTTTCATACATAATTATGTTTTCAGACGACCACGTATGAAAGTAACCATAACATCATAAATTACTACAAAAAGTTGAAAATAACATACACTGATATGTTAGTATAACGCACACTTCTAACATTTCAGGTGAAGTTCCACTGATTGACAACAGATGGTGTTACGATGAAAGAAAATAATAAAATAAATGAAAAGAATTTGTATTATTATTTAAATCGAAGTTTTGGCAGATTCTTCAACACATTTACATAGATACTTATTTTCTAATATTTTTTCATTATTTAATATTTTGACATTACGGTTAGTACAGTCACCACACCTAACCTCAAACGTCAAACGTCAAAGCTTATCTACAAAAACGCATCAGTTGTCAAAGTGTAACAACACTGCTCTTGTAAACTTTTTATAGAAATATTTTGTGGTCGTCTGAAAAATAGTATATATAAATCTCTCGAAAGTGTGATAACTGTGCTCGTGTACTTAAATCACTCGGCGCTGCGCGCCTCGTTTTTCAATTTGTACACTCGCACGTTATCTTTCTTTGCTTTCGATGCTTGTTATGTAATATACTATTTAGGAGTATAAAGTGTCCCCTCTCACGTACATACATTTATGCAGCCACAGCCATAGCGTTTCATAACTTACCCCGAATTTCAGTTACACAAAGTATAACCGGTTATGTGTTTACGGTTTAGGGAATACACTTATTTACTTTTTTGAAAACTACCTAGTGTTGATTTAAAAAAAATTTTATTATTAAAATATTTCAACGAGAACCGACAGTGAAATCTATTGAATTTATGTTTACGGTTTCTTTGGTTAAGTTTCGGAACATACTATTAATTTTGAATCTGTTCTGTAGTAACAGATCTTCACGACAAATATTTACATCCTTGTTAGAGGAGAGTAAGTCACAATCACAGGTGTAGAGAATTTTACAGTTGAAATCAAGTTAGGTTTGTAATTATAGAAGCCTGTGATCAAATCTTTAGTGTGACAAATGTTGACAGATAACGTGCAGAAGCTTACCCATGTTGAAAACGCATATACAAATTTAGGTGGTAGAATAAATACGACAAAAACAAAAATTTGCAACTCCAATTTAAAATAAGAATAAAGCTGCGCCAAAAATATGTCATCGTTTTCAAACACTGTCCATTATCCTGCGCCGGAAACATAGAACATGGAACCGCACCGCTGATATGCTGTTATGAATCGCATTCCCCAAGGATCTTTACGTGCATTAATGTTCACTCGTCTGTTAGGCTACAGGGGTGCGGGATACAGGGAGAGGGTACCGAAACCCGTGACAGTCGCGGTCGCTAATACACAGCCATCTAGCGGGAATATTCAAATTCCGAAAATCTATTATCTCCAACACTGTAATAAACTGCGTTTACATTTGTCACACCATCTCGACATGAGGAATTTGTAATTTTACTACGACTATCTGCACTGGAATTTTTAGAGGTGTTTTATATTAATGAAAATATTATTTATTATTTAATGGGAACAATTTATATGATCAGTAAACAAATATTATTTACCAGTAAAAAAATCCTATTTTCAGCTAATACAAATTTAAAAAAAAAAAGGTTTTCGTAGGTTAAAAAAATTTTGCTTACTCATTTAATAAATAAAGATCATAACTATTTAAAATAAAATAAATATATCATCACGCCTTTTACCCATTACCAGAGCTGGGCAAGTTACTTAAAAAAGTAGCTAAGCTACAGCTACAGCCATTCTTTAAAAAAGTAGCTAAGCTATAGCTATAAGCTATATTTTGTAAAATATAGCTAAGCTACAGCTAAAAGCTTTCGTTAAAGTAGCTGTTAAATTTTTGAAATTATTGTGAAACAATTAAATTTGCCATTGTTATATGATCAGTCTTTTGTTATAATGACTGTTAATTTACTATTACGTACATAAATATCAAAAACAACAAATACCATCTGGCACCTACTGTGTATTTTTGCGTATTAGAGCCAGTTAGAACCGGCAACAATTAATTATTTTGTGTGGGTTTAGCTTGTACGCATGCGTACTTTGTTGACCTTCTCCTTAAAAAGTAGCTTGAAGCTACAAAAAGTAGCTTTAAAAGTAGCTTCAGTTGTTATTTTTAAGCTAATAGAAAAAAAAGTAGCTACCTACAAGCTACAGCTATATTTTGTCACAGTTAGCTAAGCTACAGCTACAGCTAAGGTAAATGTAGCTAAGCTAGTAGCTAAGCTACAAAAGTAGCTAGCTACTGCCTAGCTCTGCCCATTACTGGGTGTAGCACTCTGCCGAAGCAGATCTCGGTAAGTGATATATTTATGCGCGTGAAGTGCGGTTACCAGCCGTCAAATAACAGCCCCCACAGATGTTAGTGGAGGGGGAGCCACAGGGGTAATTTTAAATTGGTGAAAATGTTTTGCCTGCTGTGGGGATCGAACCAGGGTTCTCAGGATAACTATTTCAGTATAAATAATGAATTCCTCAGTAACTATAATAACTCTTCCAATAAAAAGTAATGACTTGACCAGTAACAAATGTCTCAACCAGTAAAAAAAACAACTATAGAAATTCTGGAAAGAGTCCTTTAGGTGGATATATGTATGTTCAACCTTTTTTTTAAATCAATTTCGACCAGAAGATCACCAAGACTTTCTATATTTTAAAAATACGTTTTGTTTAAATTTTTGGCAAAAAATGTTTTTAATATTATTTTTATGTTATAGATACTTAAAATTTAGTTACATAATCAAAACCCATTTTTTTTTCATTAATAATACATTAACAAAAGATGTAGAATGACTATAAAATTAATCATATGAAAATATTAAATTATAAGCCAAAAAAATCACATCTTCCTATGTCATGTATATACTGGATAATTAAAGTATATTACAGGAGAAGGTATTTATCATTTAAAACATTTTTAGAGAGAATAGAAATCCCAAAATTTGTTATTACTCAATTAATCGAGAAGCTAAAATGTGACTAATAATGGATTTCATAATCAAATTGATGTGATTGTTATACAAGTATCTTTGCATTTCTTTTGTAAAAGGTTTACATGCGTATTCTGGAAATGTGAGTAATTGGAATGATTTCAGACGAGCGCAGGTAAGTTAGTAAATAAATAATTGTGATTTAGAGCGTTTACGGATGCAAAGCAAAGGTGACAAATTATTTAGAGAGAGTGTAATTGCACGCTGGAGTATTCTAGTCGGGTGTAGGTGTAGCTGATAATTAATAAGTGCTAATAAAGCGCGAAATTTAAATTAGAAACGTAAAAGTGGAAATTGGTTTATAAATTAAAAACGCGTAGTATGTACAGAAGAAGGAACGGCCTAATTAAGATAATTCCATGCAAATCTCAGACAATTAATTCTGAAATTTTACAGACTTGCTTAATTTTTCAGTATTTTAATTTTCTGATGATGAGATTGTCCGAACGAAGAAATGGAACAGGAGGGCGTAGAAAAATTAACAATTATTCTTCTGGAACAAGCAATTCATTGTGCCTTCCTTTGTAAAAGATTAAATGAAATTTCTCTCGTTACTCGAGAAAAATGCAACGTGTTAATTTAAAAATCGTAAATTGCCTTTTTTGCTTATTTCCTTGAACAAGCTTCGAAAAAATTTACAATCAATTCTACCCTCATTTAACTCCCATTCATCTAATTCTCTTCTTTATAAATTTAACTACATCAAATTATGTTTCACATGTTTTATTTCATCGCAAATATTAGTGTTGGCGTGAGACAAGACGAGATAAGACTTAGGACAGTCTCGTCTCGGTCTCGATTTAGTCTCTAATATTATGGTCTCATCTTGGTCTCAAACTGGTTTCGGCTACCTAAATCTTGTATCAGTTTCGAGTCTCGATTTTTCAAGTTAAAATTATTTTAACAATTGTAGTATAATATTTATATTTAGAAAATAAATTAAATAATAAATAAAATACGTACATTAAAACAAATTCAAAAGAAACGCATTCGCTATTGATAATAATTATTTATGTAAGCGTTAAAAGTGTTACTTTATTGCACAGGTAAGTTTGTTTCGTGGGAACTATTTAACTAAATTTTTTTGTACGTTGCCATTAGTTACGTGCAAATAAATTTATTTTTACACGCCGTGTAATAACGGCCTTTACACCAGAAAGTATTTAAAAATGATATGTTTTTCACATTGGTAGTAGAAAAAAAACTATTTTAAGTGAAATAACCTTTATTCTATTATATCGTTTGATTGGTATTTTATTATCTATACTTATTTTTTTATGGGGTAATGGCTCAGTGGTATCCGAGTCGGCCTGTGGATCCTAAGAACTCTGATTCGATCCCCACAGCCCTACAGAACATTTTCACCAATTTAAAATTACCCCTGTGGCTCCTCCACCACTAACATCTTTCGGGGCCGTGATTTGACGGCTGGTAACCGCACTTCACGCGCATAAATATATCACTTACCGAGATCTGCTTCGGCAGAGTGCCACGCCCAGTAATGGGTAAAAGGCGTGATGATATATTTATTTGATTTTTTAATGGGGAAATGGCTCAGTGGTATGAAGTCGGCTTGTGGATCCTAAGAACCCTGGTTCGATCTCCACAGCCGACAGAACATTTTCACCAATTAAAAATTAATCCTGTGGCTTCCCCACCACAAACATCTTTGAGGGCCGTGATTTGAAGGCTGGTAACCGCACTTCACGCGCATAAATATATCACTTACCGAGATCTGCTTTGGCAGAGTGCCATACCCAGTAATGGGTAAAAGGCGTGATGATATATTTATTTATTTTATTTTTTAATGGGGAAATGGCTCAGTGGTATGAAGTCAGCCTGTGGATCCTAAGAACCCTGGTTCGATCCCCACAGCCGACAGAACATTTTCTCCAATTTAAAATTACCCCTGTGGCTCCTCCACCACTAACATCTTTGGGGGGCGTGATTTGACGGCTGGTAACCGCACTTACCGAGATCTGCTTCGGCAGAGTGCCAACCCAGTAATGCGTAAAAGGCGTGATGATATATTTATTTATTTTTATTTTTTATATTTTTGTACTTATAAAATTAAATACTGTGTGAATTTTAGTTTTTGTAAGTATCTCGAAAAGTCGAGACGAGACCGAGACCGGTTTCAAGTCACGCGGCAACACTAGCAAATATAATCTTTTAATCTCGACGAATTTCAATTTTCGAAAAGTTTCCCATACCAAAATTAAAAACTACGATACCACGTGAGGCAAATTCACTTCCTGTTCAATTCATCAACAATTCATGCTGCGCGTATCATCAGCTCGGGCCGAAATGCCCGTCTGCTTCCCCAAAATGGGGGAAGGGAAGCGTCGGTTTCCCACGTGGTAACATGCAAAAACCTGATTACGCTGGGGACCAGTACAAGTAATGGAAGTGCAGGTTCGGGGCTGCCGCTAGGGTCGCACGGTCGCGACCGCCGAAACTTCGCCGGAAGTAGAAGTGGCGTCTTCGCGAAGTCGCTGAGATCCCGGGATCTACGTGTATACACAGTCCCTTGACTACACACCGTGTCAAAATAATGACATTAAAAATTCATTTAATATGGGAATTGACAGCGACACAAATCATCTTTGACTGGCAGGCTTTTTTTACTGACGTGACTGCTGATGCAAATTGAAAGATTTTGTACTTACCCTACTTTTGACAGGTTCAAAATTAACACATTAGGTATCATTATTCTCTCCCGATGCTTTATCGATTTGAAATTAGCAAAATTTCAATAAATTACTTCGGATTCATTTAAGCTGATGTCCTTCCTTTAAATTTATTTAAATTTCTACTGTGTAATACTTATGTACTTCAATTAGTTAAATTGTGGTTGCTTCTATTTTATTCTATTCTAATGCAAATTTGTTGATTCTTTTTTACTCTAGTTTACTTAATTGAAGACCTAGTTTAAATAAATAAAAGTTCACTACGAGCGCTGCAGTAATTTTTTTTTCATACAGGGTGCTTCATTTGGCAATAAAAAAAATGATTGAAATTGGTAAGACTGATCCATAAATTTATTTCCTGTTGTTGACAGTGACATTTGAAAATTTAAATTAATAATAATCGTTGTTTCCCTTACTCACATTCTTTTATTTCTTAACATTACTCACGGAATCTAAAATACAACCTATTTGTATTTATTATAAAAATGACATGTAAAATAGTACCTCCGCCTTTACCTGGTGTTATACCAACTGTGGAATAAAAAGATTTCCAGAATTGTATTGCCAACTGAAACATTTATTTCTGATCACTTTCGAGGTTAAAATATTTAAAATAAATTGCAAGAACTTTACATCAGTAGCAATAAACGAGTTGGTGAATATTGTTTTTATTAATTTCGTTAAATTACGCTATCAAAATGAAATAATTTGTATTAAATAAGATGTAGGGATATTGGCTGTATTGTGATATAAAAGTTGGACTCATATTTTTTTAACGGATACTTTTTATCTACAAAAAACTGATTTTACATGTTAACTACCTATGCCAACATTTACGTGGCACACACGGTATAATAAAGAGTAAAAACCAATCTTTTTTTTGTGGCTTCTTTGGCGGACCAACTACTTAGGTCATATGTCCCCATTATGCCCTGATCTGCGTTTTAGGTATTATGGTCAACAGCAACGCGGGTTTCTCTGGACGGTCACCCGTACTACCCGCGTGCAACGTTACTTAACTCGCGTTATAGCTTAGATCAGTTTCAGCCAGTGCAGTCATGGCCGTTGACAAAAAGCAATCTTATCTTTAATTCATTGCAAATTATTTATAGCTATTTATTCTCAAGACCTGAAGTGTATTTAGCCGTTTCTTAACTGAGTGTCAATCGAGTGAAATTACTTATATTGTAGCCTGTACTAGACAATACAGTCTCCGCTACACTTTGCATCTTAACTCGTACAAAGTTCGGTCTCTTAGTCACTCCAGCTTACTAAATAATTACACAATCATAAACCCATATTCAATCAATAACCTCCAAAGCGTCTCAGACACCAGCACTACGGTCTTAGACCTCAGGAAGTCTTCTGGTCAGCAAGAGCACTTACCCTCTGCGGCACACCCCGAGTAGCTCTGCCGTGGCGCGGCGAGCTCGCTCCGTGCTTCTCCTTGCGGTGTGACGTCTTTAGCCCTCGTAGGAACCGCGAGAACGTCGTGCGCTTCTTGTTCGTGCCCTGGCAGCTTCCGTCTGAAATATGCAAGAACTGATAGTGCACGATATCAACTTAATGAAGATGGTTAGTAACTCATTAAAGATGCAACTAAAACTAAGAAGTTATTCGTGGAAAATTGAAAAGAATTTTATTAAAATTTAAAGAGTTAGATTACATTAATTCGACTTGACTAAGCTACGTAAGTAATTCATAACTTAGGAGTTATTCGTTTACAACTAAGAAGAATCTTGCTGAGTGATTGAGTAAGTTAACAGTCATATTGAGAGTATGTCGAATGAAATTTATACAGAATATATTTTATTAAAAAAACCGGCATACGTTTTTCATTATCATTGCTTCCTTGATTACTTTACTGGAAAAGATTTCATATTAAAATTGTTAAAAATTAAATATTTCTACAGTCGTGTTGAAAAGTAAACATATCAACTCTCAAAATACGTGTGGAAAGTATCTCTTTGCAACACTGATGCTGGGTTGCATGAAAGTTTTATTGGTTCATTAGCAACTAACGATTCAATAAGTTTCAGAATATCGCTATTGATACTGTTGCCAGATAAACAATTCTGTAACTAAAGAGCTCTCTATTTTTTTCCTGCAACCCAGCATGAGTACGGCATAATTTTCTGTCGCACGTATGCTGGGTTGCATGAAAGTTTTATCGGTTCATTAGCAACTAACGGTTCAATAAATTTCAGAAAATCGCTATTGATACTGTTGCTATATAAACAATTCTTTAACTAAAGAGCTCTTTATTTTTTTCTTGCAACCCAGCATTAGTGTGGCAAGAAATCATTCATAATGTTGTTTCCAAGACAACCATGTAATTATTAACTAAGAATAAATTAAACCCCTAAGCCTTAATAGTAAATATAATGATAAATCTAAATACGTATTTAGATTTATCTTTATATTTATTAAGGCTTAGAGATTTAATTTATTCTTAGTTATATCTTAGCCTTAGATTTTTACTTTTTACTTCATGTAATTATTGTAATTTTATTTATATTAATTTAAAAAGAATGTGAATTGTATCATTGTTAATATTTTAAAAGCACAGTTATTTGAAAAACAAACTTAATAATCTAGCGAAATATATTAAGAAAATGTATACAGTATATTATGCAATTTGAAGAGAAAATTTTCACACAAAAGCGTCGACTGAGTACACATCTCAAGGCACTCGACATGTAATTATTTTATTGTACAAGACGATCCACTTTCGAGATGGAAAGGTCTATATGCTTTATTAAAATTTCATCTCAAATTGTAAATATTTTCATAGCAAGAAAAACGTGTACTAAAATTTCCACTCACAGTTCACAGAGAAGCAAAGTTCTCAAACCATGTGAAAATGTGGTCTTGTTAGATATGCACATATCCAAGCAATATGGTTTCATTTTTAATATTCTACTAGAGAACTACGGACCACGATAATTCCAAACTATTATCAGACCTATGAATTTATCGGCTCAATTCGCAACTATTACCAATTGTGCAAACAAGTATTCCATGCAGCATATGCAGATGCAGGGATTATGTAGAGTTGTGGACAGAAATCCGAACAAAACGGAATGCAAAATCGGCGGTCTAATGTTTGTTTAACGAGTTAAACCCCGCCAAGACGTATGCCTCTACAAACAGATCAAGTAAGCTGTTCGGTCGTGTTAAGGAAGTTTTTGCAGGGAACGTCAGAATCCATCTTATAAGCGATAAACCATCTCTTAAAAGGATCTAATTTACATCGCACTGCCTAGCGGAGGCAGTAGAAAATTCGATCACAATTCCTGCACTTCCTTTCAATTTCAACCACGTATAATCTCGCTTTCAATATTCCTTTTCTTCCGCACGACGCTCTGTAATGGATTCAGAATTTCGGAAGCGCACATACTGCCGAGATGCACGGGAGAATATGCTACACGATCAGGAAAACGTAATTAGCTTCATTCTTTTCGGAATCTTCCACAAATTTTCAATGCAGTTTCTCCACAAATATTTTACAGATTTATGAACATTCTTAGTTACTTGTTATACCTCAACAAAAAAACTTGCGACCACGACAGGAATGTGTAATGTATTGAGTAATGAGATAGAATGAAGTCACCCTAAATTTACAAAAATGAATTATGAGTTGTTCTGAGCAAGTGAGCAGCACGAGCTGTATTTCCTATTTCTGTAATAACGAATTTAAATTCTTGTCAAAATATTATCTGACAATAATCATATTAGGAGTTATATTTTGTATAATTATTTTTTGACGTTTCTCAAGACCACTGAAATGCTTCATTGTATGTCACGTGTCTGGGTTTTAATCAATCATGTCATTATTATACTGAGAATAAAGCTCTTGCGATTATTCCCGTGAATAATTTCTGTAGATGCTTTTGTTTGTGATAAATGATAGGTAGTTGTCAAATAATTATTTAAAATTGTCAACATGTCAAGTAAAATATGCGAAAAAAAATCGATTTAGTTCCATTTCTGATATAGAAATACACCAACAAATTTTGGAAACAACTTGCAAGAATACATTAATAAGTAATCAATCGATATGGTCCCAGTTTAAAATCTTTTAAGTTGGATGAATCGACCTCAACAGCTAAATCAAAAAATAATTTAATTAAATATAACTCGATAGTTGGATAAATTAGAAAATAATTCTCCAGTATCTTTCTCAAAGTTGTTGCCATTTGGCAATAGCCACTCAAGCCCTACGGGCTTTCGTGACTATTGCTTGGCAACAAGTTTTCGAAAGATCTGTCAAATTATATTCAATTTATCTCACTCTCTTGTTATATTATTACTGAAAATTTAACAAGCATTATCTTTTAATTTTTTGTGTTTTTTGTAACTTTCTCTTTAATTTTAATAAAAATTTCTTCCTTAGAAGTAATTCCCAACCGAGAATTTGAAGTTTCGATAGATTATTTTCAGTTGACATTCATGAAAATGGCATTTATTTAATTGGTAGCTAAATAGATTTAAAGAATTATCACTTATTAATTTTACTAGTGGAAAATTATCAAAATAGCTTTAATTTCACTTTGTCATTTTTAAACAAATCCGTAATTTTATTGGTTCTCACATATACGTCGTAAATTCACAAAAAAATAAAAATAAAAATTTCAAAGTAGTTTAAAATTAAAGACATTAGTAATTAGTATAATTTTTCTTTATTTGATACTTTGCATACCAGGAATTTCATCTCAATAACAATATAGGGAGGCTACAGCTTATAGTGGAATCCGAACATCTCAGGAATATTTTGGATATATGTTGGAAGTAAGCGAGATTTTAACGAAAAACCTCTTACTGTTTGATCTCGGTTTTATCCAGTAGACTACGGTTGTCTGTGAGATAGTGCTGCCGCCTTCGGCAAATTCAGTTCTCAAAAGTATCTCATTTGCTCTTATGTTTAGTTAGAACACAGTCTAGCACGAAATGAATAAAAATGAGTTGACTTTTTTATTTCATATTTTTTGTTATTATTTTGAAGAAAGCTTCGCAAGTTTTGAGTACAGAAAGAGAAAAATAAGAAACGTTTTCAGAAGATCGTGTGTAGTGTGCTTATGCTTGGAAGAAACGTAGTCTCGCACCCTTGTTTAAGGGTCCGCAGTACACGGCTACGGAGTTCATATGAATTATGCATATATCACGTTGGTGCGGAGTCTATGGCTTGCTTATGCGCCACGGGCGAAATTTTAGCCAAAATAATGAAATACTTACGCGGTACTAAATTACAAAAAATGCTGTTCTTTGCGAAGGTAATTTTTCATATGCCTAAAAAGGGGTGATACATGTTACAGTAATATATTGGCGGCAATTTATTGAGCTATTTACTTCTTGCGAATTTCATGTGCCGCTTAATAGATTCTGGGACATTATTTCTTTCTTATGACGTGAAATTCATTTCGCAGATAAAAAGTACTTAAGAACACTTTCACACCTACGCTTTTAAAACTGAAATAAACGTTAATTTATACCTTAAACAAAAGATATACTTTACTTAGCACAAAATACTTTTCTTCACTTCCAAAATAAACAAAAATTTACTGCATGTTAAGGTAGTACTAGTGTGACGGTGGCGCTATAGGTTGTCGAGTGGCGAAACAGACTCTCAAAAAAATATAAAAATTGAATAAAACAAGTGTGTTATACCTATTATGATTTGAATATCATGAATTGTTAACAGATTGTTGGTCTAGTGAATTTTCAAATACCATACCACCGTGTGGTGATGGCATTATAAATTGGGATTCTTAATTTTTCGTTGAAAACCAGGCTTTGCATGGCTATATATCTATTACTACACGATAAAAAACTTTCTCCTTCTGATACAATATACATTGATAGTCCTAGAACATCACACTAGTTTTTCAAATGAAACTGCAAAATTTTAGAGGTACACAAACCAAATATGTGCGATTCTGAGTGATGATCGCCATAAGCCCCGTATATAAGAACTCAACTTTACAAGCGAATATATTTGTTCACAGACGATGAATATGTTTCATATGTTAACAGAATGTGTATGATTATACAATGTTTACGTGCGCCAAATTTCATTCAAATCTGCAAAAAAAAATTCACGCTAGTACTACCTTAAAACAAAAATTATCAAAATTGTAAAGATAAAGTAATCCGAAACTTTTAGATGTTTTGACATTTCTTAACTATAGAACAAAGTAAACTATGACTACGATGAGGTCTTTTATCTGAATCTGCAAGATTTTAATTTGAATTCCAGAACTTCAAAACATAGATAATAACAAAATAAGAAGTAAACGACAAATTTTAATTACAGGAAGAAACAATAGAAAGAATCGCTTGATTCGTCGTTCGCATTGTATTTGTCAAACAAACTGCAAAAACAGTGATTAAAAAAGCCATTTGTGAATTTTCATCATCGTCACAAGAAGTCTTTTGGTTTGCGTCCGCGCTAAATACTAACACAAAACTCCGAGAGCAAGGACTCGAAGGAGGCACTCGCGTCGAGACATAGGCCAGACAGGTGCGATTGCAGCGCCACCGAGGTCAAGTGGCGTTTCAGACGGTGAACCAGAGAACTAGCGAGAGAGAGACTGTGATTCAAATTAACGGTAATGAAACTACCATACATCGTGCATTCCCAGCATAATTATGCGCTTTATCCTACTTGTACGCCACTTTTTCTTCATTTCTCTCACTGCATTTTCACATTATTTTATTTTACTTACATTGAGAGTTATTTGAATAGTCTGCACTCGAATGTGCTCTCAAGATGGGTTATGTTACGAGACGAATGAGTTATTTGATTTTGTACTCGCGAGAAATGCAAGAATTTCAGGATGAAACTGTTTTGCGAGGAACATTAATTTCAGTGAGATTACCGGCGAGCTATACAGAGTAAATGGATTTTAATAATTGAATATTTGCTCATCCAGCGAAAAATTACAAACACGGAGATAAAAAATTATGTAGCGACACAGAGCTGGGCAGTAGCTAGCTTAGCTACGTTTACCTTAGCTGTAGATGTAGCTTAGCTAATTGTGGAAAAATATAGCTGTAGCTTGTAGCGAACTATGTTTTTTTCTATTAGCTTAGAAATATTGTTATAACAACTGAAACTTTTAAAGCTACTTTTTGTAGCTTTGGGCTACTAATGTTCATTAAGAAATTAATTTTTGGTTTGTATTTGAATTGTACTTTCCTTATTGTTTTCTATAACTGTAGGATATCAAGTTATTAAATAGTGTAAAATCTATTAACATATTTTATTTTTCACTTGTTCTTAACCTATCCTACTTTTTTTTGTATTAGATATTAGATGAACTAAACATTGACTGTTTAGGAGTCTTCTGTTAATGTGACTGTTAATTTATTCCGATATAAATAAGAATTATAGCATAACAAATTAACAGTACATTTGTCCATTTGCGATTTTATATGCTACATGTACATAATAGTAAATTAACAGTCATTATAACAAAAGACTGATCAACTGATCATATGACAATGGCAAATTTAATTCATTCGCAATTATAGAAAAAAGTAGCTTTACAATTTAACAGCTACTTTAATGAAAGCTTTTAGCTCTAGCTTAGCTATATTTTACAAAATGTAGCTTATAGCTGTAGCTCAGCTACTTTTTTAAAGAATAGCTGTAGCTTAGCTACTTTTTTTAAGTAGCTTGCCCAGCTCTGTAGGGATATAAAGACTTACGTCATTATACCGCCGAAAGGTGTGACCGATGATATTTTTGAAATATAAAGCATATAAAAATCAGATGATAAACAAGGCGAGATCAAGCATGCGTAGGAATTCCGTGGCTTATTCCGGAACAGAGCGCATATTTCAAATTTACTACCGTTAACGTCAGTTCGCATTCTCCATTATCATTTCTGTATATCCCACCGCGCGTCCGTAATGAGGTGACCGACCGTAGCGCCGTGCAATGCAACGGCCAGAACGCGCACTAATTCACAATCTAATGAGGCAGTTCTTCATGGAGATACCACAAACTCTCTTGCGTTTTCTAACATATAACTGCACCGTTGTCATTGCAATAACAGTTGTGAAGACACGTACATATCTGTTTTTGTTTTTCTTGTGGTTGGTAAATGATACCGCGTGACGTAAAATACATTCTTTACGGCTGTTTTACTCGCAAAAGTTCGTAAGTGCTCTTTCATGGCATATTAAAATGATAACTTTTATAGTTTCTGTTAGCAGAATGTTAGTTTCATACTGTGTGTTACATTATTAAACTACAAAATTGAAAATAATCTCGTTTTTATACCAACATGAAAGTTATATTCATATTTAAATATGGTACCAATATACAGTGTGATTGATTGTAGTGGACTCATATGGGATACTTTTTAAATTATTAAACCGTCTAATTTCCACAGGCGATAAATAATTTTTACCACATTAAAACTACTCCTGTGGCTCCTTTTCTACTACCATCTTTGGGGCTGTGATTTGATGGTTGGTAAATGCTCTTCATGCGCATAAATATATCACTTACCGAGATCTGATACGATAGAATGCCACAACCAGTAATAGGTAAATAGCGTGATGATATATTTATTTAATTTATTTTTTTCTAACAAAAATTTGTACTCTATAAAAGTTTTAGATTTTTTTTTAAACTAGCAAAAATATAAAAATATTACTTTTGTCATACACAGGTTGGCCATGAAAATCAGATTTCTATTTTCAATTTCAATTACCCTTGTTTAACAAAATAGCACATTAATGTTTATTAAAATAAAGTAAAAGGATGGCTAATTGCTTTCAAATTTTAATTTTGTTTATTAACTTTGTTTAGATTTTGTTTTGTTGTTCTTATTAAATGTTTATTATTATTTATGGGGTAGCTAGCTCAGTGGTATCATGTCGGTCTGTGGATCCTGAGAACCCTGGTTCGATTTCCAAAGGCGCCAAACAATTTTCACCATTTTAAAACTACCCCTGTGGCTTTCCTACCTCTAACTTCTTTGGGGGCCGTGATTTGACGGCTGATAACCGCACTTCATGTGCAAAATATATCACTTACTGAAATCTGCTTCGGCAGATTGTCTCACCCAGTCATGGGTAGAAGGCGTTATGATATATTTATTTTATTTATATTATTACTGTAGTTTGAGTTTCAAAAACACTTGAAACTCAAAACAGAAATCTGATTATCACGGCCAGCCTGCACATGACAAATGCAATATTTTTTATTTTTGGTAGTTTTGATACGGAAAAACTTTTACGGAGAGTAAAATTAAAGTCAGAGTAATAATAAAAAAAGTTTCTTATTTGATTTCAAATCAATCAATCATACTGTATAACAAATTGCGATATTGCAATCTGCAGTAATGCGAAGAATAAAAATAGAATATTGGATTAAACTTTAAATTGTATTGTGCATTTCTATATCTCAAACGTAATTAAAACTTGTATGAGTTTTTTCGCTCATACAATTATTTGTTTCAAAGTAAACATTATTTTGTTTAGATGCAAATTAACAAATACAAGGCAGTTTTTTTATTTCACGTAAATAACTTAACTTTGATTCAACCATTTTGAATAACACTAGAAAATTACTTCTTTAACCTCAATCATGAATGCATTTTACTCCGTAGGTAATTTTCCACACATAACCTCATTCTTTCGACAAAAACCAACAAAGTCGTTTAAAAAATTCTCGACAGGGGTCGTTCGTGACCCATAATAATATATTTTACAGATAATACAAATACGTGTGGTGGTTTTTGTGTGACAGCGTGTGATTGGTCCCGCGACGGTGTTTACGGAGTGACAAAGCGTGTCGGGCGGCACGAACGTGACACTGATGTACCGACCAGAGCGACTCCGGTTCCGGGTTGCACTCGGTGGCAACGTGCGAGGCATTCGTCCGGGGAAAACGCGAAAACGATGGCAGAGGCTGAATCCGAAATATGGCTTTTCAGATGTGATTTGGAAAATTATGAATTACATTGAGTTACATTGTTGAAGATGGCGACAAGAACGAAACCAGGATTGTTGCGTGAACGAAAGTTTCCGAGTATGAGGAACAAACGCTTGTACGAAAGGAATTATGAATGTGGTTGAAGCTAAAGTAGTATCAGGATAGGAGCGTTTGGCGCAGATTAATTGCGGAATGAATCTGATGATTTAAAAAAATTGCAGGATTTTTGATTTTAACTTTGTTTAGTAATTTCATTTCAGAGTGCTTACCTGCAATTGTGAGAAATTCACTGTAAAAAGAAAGCGCAGGGACGACACTCTCTTAATTTCTTATCTTTTTTATTCGTTTTCTGATCTTACATTGAGTGTTTCTGCAATTGGGTGGATTTCACTTTCAAAAACAAGGGTAGTGCGACACTCCCTTCTTTTATTATCTTTAATTTGTTTTCAGTTCTTACATAGAGTGTTTAACTGCAATTGTGTGGAATTCACTTTCAAAACCATGCGCAGGGCAACACTTCCTTCTTTTCGTATCTTTTTGTTTCATTTTCAGTTACTGCATTGTGTAGACTTTTATTTCATATACAAGTGCAGGCTATTGCTTTCATATTTTCTAATCTTTGTAGATTCGTTATTAGATTCGTTGTTAGGAGAAAGCATGAGTAATTTGAGATGTTTTATGCATACAGGTATGTTATGTACGTCGAAGAAAGAAGATGAATGATAAGTGAACAGGAATGATTGTATAGATGTGATTGAAGGTTTGTTGTGTGTTAAATGATGTCGAGTGTAATAAATAAATGAGTTTATATGAAGTGATCTATGAATGTGGTGAAAGTGAGTGTGGTGTATTTGGATAAGAATTTTTGACGAGGGCTGATTATTTGATGAATGTAATGAGTGAATGTTTTATAAGTGATTTTAGGGTTCGTGCTACCCCATATGATGGGATATAGCGTGAAGATATGTATGTATGTATGTATGTATTACTTTTCAAAATCCGAATCAGTAAATCTACAATTAAGAATAAAGTGAATGAAGTATCCCAATGAGTGTAAGTTAGTTCTGACCTAAATGGCAAATGGAATACGTCTATAGAAAGAAATTATTGATAAACGACGTGGTATTACGAGTTTATTATTTATTTATAAAGTTTCAGTTGCAGTAAAAAAGTATCGTAGGGAAAAGCACTTTAAAATTGCATGTCATTCATGTTACTTTTGAAGGAATCCCGTGTATCGTATCTTAATAACCCTAATGCACATTAACGACAAACATCGTTCTAAACAACCACTCAAGAGTATTAAATACCGTGCATTAAAATTAAAATAATTGGTGCAGTGGGAAATTCGTGTAAAACAGTTAGTGTCATTTGTAAAAGTGTAGCAATATAGTTTCACGTTGTCATAAAAGAACAAGCGTTGCTCGCGAGGCATATAAAAGCTGTCTAAAAGCTCTGCAAAGCTCGTAAAGGGCCAGGCGTCGATCTTTTGACTCTGTAAGTAGCGCGGCGCTTCGATTCGGCTCATCTGCATATGCAGGCGCATGGCGGACACCAAGCAGACAAAGACGTTTCATATTTTATGCGCTGGGCTTGTGTCGGATGATACTATGATATTCCGCTGAGAGTCGTCCACTGCTGCTACCGGCGATAAAAATATAACTCAACTATTTTATTTTCACGTAACAGGATTGATGGATGTTTTATTGCGGATGAAACATTGTAAAATGGAGTCTGAATGTTGATATACTGCTACAGTATCAATCTTACTCTGTTAAGTCATCTCTAAAAAGAAATTGTTTCTATAATTTTTAGTCTACTGCTTAAGATTTCATCGGAATAAAATTTTTTAAATACGAACAACGTCCGACCGTCGTCTACGTTATTATACAAGACCTGAAATGCCCCAAAAATAGCGGGATGCTATATGCTTGGCCCTAAGAGGCACTTTTTCCAAAAATAATATGTCATATTTATTTTATAGGAAATGCGTAGATCCATTTTAAAACAAATACACATTATTTACAGAAATATTATATGATAAATTAGAATTATGACAATTATGGGACATATCTTTTCTCTTTTACTGTCACTGTCAATAAACTAAGGTAGTACTAGCGTGAAAAAAAATGTTGAAGATCTGAATGAAATTTAGCGCACGTAAACATTGGATAGTCATACGCATCCTGTTCAAATATGAAACACATTCATCGTCTGTGAACAAATATATTCGCTTGTAAAGTTGAGTTCTTATACACGGGGATTATGACGATCATCACTCAGAATCGCACATATTTGGTTTGTGTACCTCTAAAATTTTGCAGTTTCATTTGAAAAACTAGTATGATGTTCTAGAACTATCTATGTATATTGTATCAGAAGGAGGAAGTTTTCTATTGTTTAGTAATGGATATATAGCCATGCAAAGCCTGGTTTTCAACGAAAAATTAAGAATCCCAATTAATAACGGCAACACCACACGGTGGTACGGTATTTAAAAATTCACTAGACTAACAACCTGTTAACAATTCATGATATTCAAATCATAATAGGTATAAAACACTTATTTTATTCAATTTGTATATTTTTTTGAGCGGCAGTTTCGCCACTCGACAGCCGATGGCGTCACCGTCAAACTAGTACTACCTTAAGTAGATTACTAAAATTGTCGGAAAGAGCGCCGCTTGCGGTAAAATCTTGCAATATTTATCTTCAATTTTTACAAGAAACCAGCGTAACATTCCCAGCCTTGTACACAGGTGATTCATGACTTTAATTTTAAGGGCATGTGATATTCAATGAACTGATTACGAGACTCATATAGAGGATGTTTACGGTCTACATAAAAACACGTTATTTTGTTGTTTTTATTACGGTATGATGATTTTTTATTTATTTCATTGATTAAATTATTTTGGGAAAAACATTATATTTTACAGATGCCAATAAATTGAAGGTTACAAGTTACAATCGTTAAGTGTAACATGGCTTTAAAAATAAATTAAAATTGTTTTCCAATAAGTAAAGTCCTCTAATACTATTTTAGGACAGAAAGGATTTAGTAAAAAGTAAAGAAAAGCAGTAAAATCGGTTTAGTTGAAAATAAAAGCGTAGTTATATTTATTGTTCAACCGAAGGAAACATGCAATAATTTTTCGAAGCGATTACTGTACCGGAAACTAAATTGCATTACAGTGGAATTATCGACAAAGAATCCAACTATCTACAATATATCGAAATGGGTTACATGAAATTGTATTCCTTTGTATAAAAATACTACTCGTATCTTCTCTCTGAATACAAACAATAAAAACTAATATGAAAGTTACTGTTATTGTGCATCTGCATTGGTTTCTAAATTGGAACGATTTTCATCAATTTCAAATAGAACACTAAAACAATTATCATGTAGTTTATTTTTAAATTACATTTTAGCTTGCTATTTAGATTATTTAATTCAAATTCTAAGAAATATGTTTATGATATTTTGAGATCAAACTTATACGACAAACTTTTGATATGATCTGTCAAAAACTCGGATAATACAGAATAACTTCTTTATTTTTACAAAAAAGCATTATCTTCCTGCTAATAAATATTTATGAATAAATAAATATTCAAAAGTACTCACCTGTGGGCGGAAATTCGTAAAAATACGCTGATCTGGGACTTAAACAGCTGAAACAACAAAAACAAAAATCAATATTAGCTACGTGGTAAAACAACATTACATAATTTCGTTTTATAGGTAATTAAAAGGCACAATAATAATGTTCATTATAGTTAAAAAAGCGGTAACTAATTTGTATGAGTAATAATAAGTAATTATTTTTTTATAAACTGAATAAGAAATAACGAAAAAACACACGAATGTCTGATAAAAATATAAATAAGTGCGTTTTAATTTCTCGTTTATAATACTGACATTTGACGTTATCAGACACTAAAATACAAAGCAGAGAAATAAATTTTCTTATTTCATTGTGTATGAATATTTATTAAATAAAATAATAAAACAGGGATTTTAGAACTGAATATATATCAATATCTTACTTCTTTAAAAAAAGTTGCCTACGTATTTTGTTAACTCATGATTCAACCAAATAGACATATTTTTTAAATAAAAATTTGTTTCTTATAAATAGTTTTTGAAATATTGCATGTTCGTCACATGTATAAAAATAGAATGATGCATGACATAATTTTTAATTAACGGAGAATATTAAAGGTAATTTTCTATTACATATTTTAATATGGGGTGGCTAGCTCAGTGGTATGAAGTCGGCCTGTGGATCCTGAGAACCCTGGTTCGATTCCCACAGGCGACAAACAATTTTCATAATTTCAAAAACTACCCCTGTGGCTCCTCCACCACTAACATCGTTGGGGGCCGAGATTTGATGACTGGTAACCGCACTTCACGCGCAAAATATATCACTTACCGAGATCTGCTTCGGCAGAGTGCCACACCCAGTAATGGGTAGAAGGCGTGATGATATATTTATTTTATAAATATTTTGAATTTTATTACTAACAACTTCTATGTTAGAAGTAGTATCAAAGTAAATGAAATCTGATAAAGTACAATTACTTTAAGTTGTAAATAATTTTAATTTCTCGCCTCGTCTAAATAAATAACGTTCAAGTTAATTGTGCTAAGACCCCTCAAAACGTTTCTTGTGGCCTTCAAAAAAGTATCTTGTATTTTCAAAAAAGTTGCATTTATATGTATATTAACTTATGCGGCCTTCTTTATTACTGCCTAATTTAAATATGGTATCCAATGGTAAAAAAGTTCCTCAGCTTTAGTTTGTCTTCATTACAATTATTTATTTAAGTTTATTAATTTATAGAAACCACCATTTGATTGACTTAGAAAGGGCGGCAAATTAGAGACCGCCCTTGGCTGCAAAAGTTCTAGGTACGCCACTGATATAAGTATTACTAAAAAAAGTCATTTATAGTCACTCAGTATTTGCAAAAAACTGATTTTGAATGTTATTTCTCTATGCCAACAGTTTATTGAGCATACTGTATAATTTGTAAACAAATAAAATGTAAAACATGTAAAGCACACGAATAACGAGTGTGCAATGAAAGTTGAGTATGTACGTTGGGTAATATCGCAATATCTTCTACAGGTGTATCGATTGAGAACGTGCTTATTGCAATGGCGACGCAGCTTAGCTCCAGACGTGGCTTACGCGATGTTATTTCCGGATTTCGTGCTAAATAACCATTCAAGAGGCTAAATAGAACGCGTGGACACTTCGTATAAAGCGATACCGCCGATACCGGAGCTGTTTCACTGTTTGTACGATCTCGATGTTCAAGTGGATTAGACGCCAGTCGAGTGGTTAATGTATTTTGATTTGAGGTTAGAATTGGCGAGAGTTTATTTACTTGTTTCGAAATGGTTTGTTTTGAGATTGCGTTGTAAAGCTAAAGCTGAAATCGTAAATTGAAGGTAATGTATACGAGGATTAAACGAACGATCAAGTATTAAAACACACGTTTTCTCATGACATCAATATAAATTTTATAACACAATAATAATAATAAACGTTGTTGGTTGCATGTAGGTCACAATAAGAAAATAGCATACATACATATCTTCACGCTATATCCCAACAATTGGGGTAGCACGAACCCTAAAATCACTCATAAAATATTCACTCATCACACTCATCAAACAATCAGCCCTCGTCAAACATTATCATCCAAACACACCACCCTCACTTCAACCACATTCATAGATCACTCCATATAAACTCATTCATTTATTACACTCGAAATCATTTAAAACACAACAAACCTTCAATCAAATCATTCCTATTCACTTATCATTCATCTTCTTTCTTCAACGTACAAAACATATGCATAAAACATCTTAAATTACTCAAATTACTCACATTACTCTCGCTTACTCCTAACAACGAATTTAATAACGAATCTTTCAACGGCCATGGCTGCACTCGTTGGAACTGATCTAAGCGATAACGCGAGTTAAGTAACATTGCGCGCGGGTAGTACTTGGATGGGTGACCGTCCAGAGAAAATGGCGGCATATGACCTAAGTAGTTGGTCCGCCAAAGAAGCCAAAAAAAAAAATAACGAATCTACGCAGATTAGAAAAAATGAAAGCGATATAAGAAAGAAAAGTCGACACAATGTAGTAACTGAAAATGAAACAAAAAAGATAAGAAAGGAAGGGAGTGTCGCCCTGCGCTTGTTTTTGAAAGTGAATTTCACACAATTGCAATTAAACACTCTACGTAAGAACTGAAAACAAATTATAAGAAAGGAAGGGAATGTAAAAAACAATTTAATACAAACGTATCGGACGTTTCGTGTTACAATTGACACTCATTATCAGCAGCTAATAATGATAGCTTATAAGTTATATTGAGTGTAAATTACATATCACATACAGTTCCCTAAGAACCAAGTCAAACATATAACATTTATAAAATTCTTTACAGAAGCAAAATACTGTAAAGGCAAAGAACAATTATTATTATTATTATATAAAAAAACCCTTAATTTTGATGCAAAATCCTTAAAAAAGGAATATATCCCTTAAGTAGACAGAACTAGTACGCAAGTACAATTTCAAAATTAGTACCAATCGTGCCACAAGAAATTAATTCTAATAGAAGTGGCACGATTGCCAACTATTAGTAAGACATCTATAATTAGTTGTTCAAACTAGCAATAAAATTATTTAAGAAAAAGCCGAAAAAAACGAATATAAAATCATTTTCTACAATAATTTTTTTTCTGTTTTTTTTTCTAACTGTTAGTAAACGTATTTAAATTGGCTGTCAGCAAAGAAGATAAAACTTCATCGTATGAAATATTGTACAATAACTCATAAGAAAAATTTTGATCGAAATAACATGAGATATTCCACAAGATATTGTTTTATGGATTGTGTATGAGAACGTGATGAAAATAAGCAACGTTCTTTATCTGCTGGTGAAGAAATATATAGAGTTCATGTATCTGTGATATTTCTTAATACATTCTATAAATATTACATGAAGTAACTGCTAAAACGGTTTAAAAAATTGCCGCTATATTTTATTTTTATTCTTGTTTGTATGCTACTAGTTCGTAACGTTACGTACTTGTTTCTATTTCGAAACAAATAAATTTTATTACGTCAAGAGGCATACAAATTTAAGAAAACTATTCATCTTTCTAATATTATAAATGTTTACTGACTGTATTTGAAGGTTCTTAAACGCTTCTACTCGTAAATTGATTTAGAAGAAAGTCTTTCAAATCAAATTTAGTTAATTTTTAAAAGAGAATTACAAAGAACTGATTTAAAATACTTTTCCGTTGATCATTCATAATGAGTTTCATTAATGTATACAAAATCATATATTAATGACCGCTATTAATGCATGATTTTTATGAATGAACTATTTTTTGAATGAATACAATATAAGTAATATAATATATATTCGGTAGCGGTAAGCTGTATAAAAGTACTAAATAGAATTAAACAAAATGATTTTGAAACTTCTAGCTAAATAATATTCACGTAGCCATTCCTATAAGATGAAAAACAAATAAATATATCATCATACCAACAATTTACAATGTTGAGGTTAGATTTAAAAGCAGTCATATCACTCTTAGAAAATGGAAAGCACCAAAAACTTATAGATCTCCTTCAGTACGTTTATAGACTTATAATGCCTTGTTTCCATGCATCCGTCGCGTTCGTTGCAGTGCGTCCGTCGAGAAATTTGATTGGTTGGATTTGAATAATTGAAAAGAGCGCGAAGCTACTAGCAGTGACGGACAGAGTTCATCTACTCTCTTCTCCAAGCAGTGTGACTTTGATGACGGAAACATTTCTCTCATATAATATGAGATAGCAGTAGTGACAAATGTCAAATACCGCGTATTTACGGCTTGGTTAGTTATTTTATATTATCTACATATGCCCTTTGTAAATATATTTTGAATTTTAAACAAATACTTTGCATTTGGTTTAAGATGATTATAAATTTATAGGTAAAATTTTGTTAACGATGCGAGAACACTTCTTTCGCTGCTTTCTAACATATTTGAAATATAAATATGAAATAATAAATATACAAGGTGACTTGACTTGTTCAAATATCTTGCAAATTAAGCCCTTAACAACAAACTTTCATGAACAAAAGTTTAACCATTTTGAAGGGGGCCATCCGATCTTGTTAACATTTTTCGCCCCCCACCCCCCCCCAGAGGGTCGGAGAGGGGGTAAACTTAGATATCTTAAATACAAACCCTATTTTTCTGTTACAGATTCGGAATCTCCATATAAAAATATGAAGGTTTAATCTGTATTCGTAAAAACAAGTTTTTACGTGATCTTAAAATAAGCGAGTGCTCATTGCTCATGTTTTAAGTTTAAAATAATGGTTATTTTTCAAAATATCCGTATTTTGAATTGTTTATTATGCGCACAAATGGATCTTTTCATCGACAATGAAGACCGATGGCGATCAATGTCGAGTAAGTATATTTGAACAAGTCAAGTTAAATGGACCACCCGGTATATTAGCCGACATTTTTGAGGTTATTACTAAACAAAAAGACGGATGCATGTGAACGCATGAATTTTCGTCCATCGTGCAACGCGCAGCGCTGTATCCACTGCGACGGATGCGACGGATGCAGGGAAACCTACCATCAGAACACCAAAATAGAAAGAATAATAATTTAGAAATGCTATTGTTATTTCTACTTTTGTAATTTAAACAATTTCTTCTTAGAAAATTGTGATTGTATTTTGAAAACTGTTGAAATATGTATCAGTTTTTTAGGTTTGTACGATTTGATATTCATTAAGATCCATAATTAAAACATTAATCAAGTCCTTTGTAAAATTTCGCTTTGGAAGCATTTAAAAATCTCTGAGTATAAGAGGCGAGGGCGAGTAAGTAAAAAACGCAGGTATAATATTCCGCGCAATAAATAATGCAGAGCTCGTTGAATCAATACCCGGGAGAGCGGTGCTTATCTGTATGCAGTTGGATTGCATTTCGTCGGAATTCGAACTTCTTTGACGGGGCAAATGCAATTTATAGTATGAAAGAGTCTCTACCAATGCCACCTTGTGTCAGCAAATGCTCTCGCCAATCATGTATGCATTCGCGAGTCGATGGTGCTGGAACGCGGAAAGAGAAGAGTGCTACGACTCGAAGATGGTCTGCGCTGGAACCACGTCGCCTTAGATGTTTTTACTGGATTCAATCGCAAAATCTTGCTCTTTGTATTTCGCTGAGTAGGAACGCAGTAACTTTGTGATTTGGAATTTCTTTATGCTCGGATTGTTATCTGATTTCATAAATAACTATAAGTATAAAACCCTCAAATTTGCTATAATACCATTGTTCTAATATCAGACTAAAGTTGTCCGATCCGATAAGCTTGCTTTGTTCCTTTGTACATTAAAAATGAATTTTGATAATTTTAGAAATAAATTACAAAGAGAATAGGGAAATATGCTTAATGTAATAGGATTTAGAAATAAGATGATTTCGAACTTAACCTATAACAATTGTGAATTCGAAATGTGCAAGATGTTTCTAAACCTATACACGAAACTTTAATGAGTTATATAATTTGATATATTGTTTATAAAACAAAAGGTTTTTTGCATTTCGCAAAAATAAATAGCCTTTATTTGAAATGTACCATTGGTTTAATAGTTATTTTTAATATATTAATAATTAAGTGAAATGCGATTAGTAGCCGTCAAATCACTGCTCCCAAAGATGTTAGTGGAGAGAAATTCAAAGGTATAATTTATTTGTGGTAAAAATTGATAACATTTTAAAATATTGAACTGTCCAATATTTTGACATTTCTTAGATGCGTTTTTACTTTCTTATACACAGTACCTATAAGGAAGTATTGGAATCGTGACAAAAAATCGTTGACGAGATTTTCGCGGAAATACGTGCTTTGAGGTCCACTGAATCCGTTTTGATCATTTTCGGTGTGTGTGTGTGTGTGCGTGTGTGTGTGTGTGCGTGTGCGTGTGTGTGTGTGTGTGTGTGTGTGTGTGTGTGTGTGTGTGTGGAATGAATGGATGGATGGATGTGTGTGTGTCCGAGTCTGCAATATCTCATGAACGAGATAAGATTTGTTAACGAAACTTGGTAATTATAAGTTTCATGAAAATACGAAGAGCTGAGTTGATTTTGAATGAAATTGAAAAACCGAAAGAGGAAGTTTACTGGACACACAAAACAATAAATTCCATTTATTTAAAAAATGGAATCAGTTACTAAAAAAAGTTTCAAATAAAAAATGTTAGCAAAAATATTTGGAACATAAAATGTTATTTGAAATTTTCCTGTATATGCGTCTAATTTTGTGAAAAACTAATTTATATATTTAATAATATATTTCAATAACCATAGTAGCAATAGAAACAAAAAACATAAACATGTTTAACATTTATATGTTAAATAATAATTGTCAAACGCAAGGAGCAAGTCATAATAAGTGTTCAATTCAGCGTTTTTGATATTAAATATGCTGTGTATAAGACAGTCGTGTGGGGAACATTTAAATTCAACTTTTGTATGTAGTTAACATCGTGATTAGCTAACCGGACCTTAATTCTACTCATTTGATAACCGCAAACTTTTAGTTTAAAAGGTATCATATATTTATCTTTTTTATTATCAACATTTTGAAGGTATCAGGCCCGCATTATGTGCACGCCTATGGTATTAAGTTCTTATTCTTACCTTTGGTAGTTGTGATGCTGCTGCATCATAAGCGGCTGATTACTCGTCGGCATGGACGAAGCCGCACCCTGTATGAAAAGTTTCTGTTGTTGCCTCTGCATCATTTGTTTCCCGAAAACTCCGTAACCGAAACCGTAGATTTCGTCTTCTTCTTTATCACTTAAACAGCTTGATGGCTGCAAAGAAAAATACAAGTAGTAATTTTGTTGCTACTATAAATAAACTATACTATTCTTATAGTGGAATTTCTTCATAAATCTGTAAATTTATAGATTCGTGTATCTGTAAACAATGAACAAAATTACATCAATATTTGTTGATAACTAGAAAGTTTTCATAATCTATAAGTTTCGTTGTGATTTTGTTCATCATTTACAGATTTATGGATCTATAAAACTTATGGATTTACACAGAATCTCACCATTATTCTGTAAATCTAATCCTATCTATTCAATAGGTGCATGTTATTACGATAAAAAAATTTACATTGAATAAACAAAATTAAATTAGAGTGATTTTACAGTTAGTATATAATCTAATATAAATTACTAAATCAAGCATATTTTTATGGTAAATTGAATAGAATGACTGCATTTGTGACAGTAAATTTAGAATATTTTTCAATGAGTAATTTGGGTTTCTTTATTACATATTATAAAATCAAGGAAGATATCTTGACTATCTTTTACATGAATTGTACAGATTATAAAAGAAATTAACAAAGAGCTACTAAAAAATATGTTAAATGAAGTCAGGAGTATACCTTTTCTCTCAATAAATTTAAAGAAAAAAATCATGAACTGAATTACAGATAAATTAAAATTTATTAACAACAATTCTGTAGTTTTATATTACAAAGAGATGAGGATTAATATTACTAAGCAAATTACAAATTCTATCCATGAACTACTTATTGTGTCATGAATCATTCTAAACAATTTTTGGTATGTCATGCATATATGTATTAGATTACGGTTAGTGTATAATGCGATTGTTATTTGCTATTTTTGAAATCTGGTATTTAATCCCCGACTAATTAGTTTCTAAGCAATTGGTTTTCAGCCGAAAAATTATATAACACATTATTCAAGCAAATATTCTAGTTCCAAATTTTATAAATGATGTCCTCACTCCTTACTAGCACGTAGTATTTATTTAAAAAATATATAATGACGACTTTAAATTATATAGGGTATTTTTATACTTGTGATATATTTTGCGCGTGAAGTGCGGTTACCAGTCGTCAAATCATGTCCCTAAATGATGTTGGTAGAGGGGGAGCCACAGGGGTAGTTTTAATGTGGTTAATATTGTTTGTCGGCTGTGGAAATGGAACCCAGGTTTTTAGATCCACTAAGCCACCTATTTCATAATATTAATACAGAGTGATCAAAAGGAATTGTTACAGTTGGCAATACAATTCCGGAGATATTGGCACAACACCAGATAAAGGCGGAAATATTATTTGACATGTCTAATAAATACAAATAGGTTATGTCAGGAGTCTGACAGCTAATAGGATTTTGTCTTTTAATAAAGGAAGAGAGAGAAACAACAATTTTATAAAAATAAATAAATATATCATCACGCCTTCTACCCATTACTGGGTGTGGCACTCTGTCGAAGCATATCTTTTGCGCGTGAAGTGCGGTTACCAGTCGTCAAATCACGGCCCCCAAAGATGTTAGTGGTGGGGGAGCCACAGGGGTAGTTTCAAAATTGTGAAAATTGTTTGTCGCCTGTGGGAATCGAACAACAATTTTATTTATGGATATTTAAAAATACATATAACTAAAAACGAATAAGAACTAAAAGTACTCAAATTTAACTTTAAATTTTCAAATGTCACTGTCAACAACAGGAAATGAATTTATGTATCAAGCTCACCAATTTTAAGTACTTAGATATTTTTATTGCCAACTGTAACAATTCCTTCTGATCACTCTGTATATATTAATAATCAATTTATTAATCATAGAACATTAGATAAAGGACTATTTGAAGTGTCAGCCAGTGACACAAAAATTTATCTATACTATACGAATCATGTTCTTAAATTTGCGAATTTTGAAAAAAAAAATTTTAGTTCTATAATCATTACATTATATACTATAAACCTTTTTTTTCCGAGGTATAAAAATACCATGAATGTACTTTATAATAAATATGTATTTCATTATTTACCATAAATACAACTCAATAAATAATAGGCAAAAATTTAGTTTCAAACAATTTAGGTAATAGATTCTTTGTTATATATTTTTATAAAATATATTTCAACAACAATATTTAAAACGAACAATGCTATTATAACATTATACGCAAAAATGTCCATTTGTAATTTATATTCGCAGAAAAATCGAACGTTCAAACGAAGTTGTTCTGGGACCAATTCCCCGTAACCGATATTTAGTGCTACCCCTATTTCCTGCGATATGCTTTATGTGTGTACTCCCTTTGTCTGTATTTGTATCCATGTACACTCAGCGACACCACACCACAAAACAACACCAATAAGTAAAACAGTGCATTATTTACCGATCTCGAGCTACTAACCGAGTACTTCCCGGGTACGTATATCGGCTGTGAGAGGCTGGTAGTGAGCACCGTGGAAGCAGGGGCGGCGCCCGTGGGGCTGTAGGCAGGGGCAGGAGGTGAGTCAGGCGTACCAGCGCCCAGGACACGGATCCGCGGTGACATCTCGTCCCATTCTCGACGCCGTAGTTCCTCTAGGTGTTCGAGCACGTCTCCGTAGTGCGTGTTGAAGGTATCGGCGTAGCGGGATGCTAAGCCTTCGAGGTAGCCGCGCTCGCCATCCTAAAAAAGAGGGAATGGAGAGGTTAGAATAATGAAATTTATAAACGACGAGGACTTGTGCTTATTTGACCGAATAATGTTTCAAGAGACGTAGAAGAATTTAGCGCTAGCAATGGGAAGTGAAGAATGGAATGTAATGTCATCATAATCTCACGAAGTGGGGATACAGTGGTACAACTATACCCTCAACAGAACGTCGCTGTGAAATTGTATTTATTCCACTGGTCTATTATAGTTAGTATTGGTCGGCAGAGCGGTTCATGTATTACGTATAACACTAATAGTAAAATATTTCTAATCGCAGTGCCGCTTTATACAGATCCAGCAATCATTTCACATTTTTGAGCTTGGCATACTCTCATGTCAGTAACAGTAACAATTTTGATTTTGTAATTATTTTTATCCTAAAAATAGAAAATTGAACCCTATATCTTCACGCGCAAAATATATCACTTACCGAGATCTGCTTCAGCAGAGTGCCACACCCAGTAATGGGTAGAAGGCGTGATGATATATTTATTTATTTTATTTTATTTATCTTCCTCCCCCTAGTATACGCGCCTGCTATCATCTTTGAGAGTCGTAATTTCGACTAAAACATTTCATATCAACAAAAATATTTCATCTACAGAGTGATCAAAAGGAATTGTGCCAGTTGACAATACAATTCCAGAGATCTTTTTATTCCACAGTGGGCACAACGCTAGGTAAAGGCGGAAATGCTATTTGACATTTCTAATAAATACAAATAGGTTATGTCAGGAGTCTGACAGCTAATAGTATTTGACTTTTTGAGTAATAGAAATACTTTAGATTATTGCTATGTTAAGTAGTAACATAAATGTACTCAAATTTAAATTTTAAATGTCACTGTCAACAACATGAAATGAATTTATGTATCAGGGTTACCAATTTCAAGTGGTTTTTTTATTGCCAGCTGAAACAATTCCTTTTGATCACTCTGTATTATGTTAGATTCTATCTAGGTGATGTGCTAGAGAGTTTTTATACTCAGACTACCTGAAATTTTTATGGAATTTAATTACAAATTTCTGGTTGCAAATGAGTATTAAAAATCTGAAAGGATGAGAATAGAGTAAAAACGAAAAAGAAAATTAAAAAAATTAATTACAAGTAAAACTGAATTTGTGAACCTACCAATTATAAGCCTAATCTTTATATTTAATTCCAGGTAAATTTCCAGAGTGTAAATATTTTTAATTTACTTTATTTTGATTAAATTCCGGTAAGCAAGATTATAATGACACATGCTTCAATTAAGAATAATTTTGTGGGCGTAATTTCTGTCTGTATCTCATAATTTAAGAAAAGCAGCGCTGCGAGCAGTAAATCAGACATAACGAGCAGTTAAGTAAAAATGAGTGCATGCACAGTCGAATTCCACTAGCTAGCATCATATCATCTCCGCGTTATAGTTCAGTGAGCACGCAAAAAGATTTAATACGAGCGTAAGATGGCGCGTCGTAAAGCGTAAAGGGGTAGAACCCGAGCTGGGGCCCTACCCCACAACGCTTTGTTATGTGTGTTCGAAGTACAGAGGATTATGGGTAATGAAGCGACCGTCCGACGTCCAGCTTACGTAAATCTCCTGCTCTTAATTTAGCATTCATGAGATCAGGCAGCCTGGCGTCGATTCACATTTTTGTCTTGAAGCGACTGTTTGTTACGCTATCTTGATGCTCCTGATTTAAATTATTTAATGGCAGAGAAGTGAATCTAAGATAATCGGGTTTGGATTGTTTGCTTTTTACTATAGATGAGATGCAAGAACAGCTTAAGTACTGTAATTTCGAATTCTTCAAGAAATCTCCCTTTCTCTTCAGAAATTTATATTTATGTTTAACGAGATACATTGGTTCCCCACAAAGTTTAAAATATATGCTATGCATACGTTTGCCAAAAAAAATATAAATAAATGCTTGTGTTTGTGGAGTGTGCATTCTTCGGGCTTAGGGTTTGTTTGTTTAAAATGGGAGCGAAGCCAGCCTTGCCAAAAACACGTTCAATATTTAAATAACTAAACTCTAATATAACAGCTAACGTGATTTGATTAAAATTTACATTTATTTAATGAATTGTTCCCGTTCAGGATAAAGGAAAATTATGAATTAGGATATCATAAGATACTTTTTATCTACAAAAAACTACTTAAATATTTTGTTGAGAAACATATAGGGGAGCCAATAATTGAATATTTCAAAATTTACAACGTCTCCCGAAGTAACTCTTGAAAGAAACATTTATTCACTAAATTTATCCTGTAATTAATCTTCACCAAATATTCCTGACACACCACTTTCGTTTCATCTACAATTATACCTTTCATATGTAACAAGGTGGTTTTTGAGTTGACTGCAGATATTCTGTTAGTTTGCTTCCCTGTTTTGCGCGATAAGATTCTAAGAAAAATCTTATCGTGGCAACGAATGTGTGTGGACATCTGCAGTCTTCGGCCATGTGTTTCATCCCCAAAATACCACTCTTCACCCCCCGCTGAAAACTTAGCGTCTAGTTTTGAGATGTAGCATCAGTCAAGCGAGGTTTGCTCTGTCGGCCGGTCAAGATGTGACCGACGTCGAATCCGTTTTCGCGCTTCGCGCGCATTTAATTATCGTTTAGTTAATTATAAATGTTTCTAGTTTTATTTTGTTATGCTTTTACTCATAATATAAGGTCATTAAGTTCAATAAAGTTATCTATGTTATAAGTGTTTTAATATGTGTTATTCTTAATTAAATAACTTCAACCGCGAATTGTGTTATTCAATAGAATAATTCGGGCCCGCGATGGGCATACCCGCTTTGTTACACATAGAAGCTCGTTTATTCCTTCCACTCAGAAATTTTCACTCATTAAACCTTCATTCACAATCATCTATTAATTTCTAGATTATCCACGCAATTTCTTATCAATTATTTCAGAAACATACAACAACAGTTTCATAAGACCCACTCTTCTAACAACATTCTTCTCATTCGAACACGTTGTCGGGTGTGATGAAAAACGAGGAGCATAGTTATTAAAGTCGAGAATATATCTAGAGTTAGCATAACACCAGGCCACCGGGGTTAACTCACATATCAAATTTATGTTGCATATAGATAGGTATGTCGTCTATCAGAAATGTTTATTTGAAACCAATAAATTAAATTCCATTTCTTATTGTACCACACAATTAGAAAATGAATCATCCGGTGGAAGAAATACGAGTTGTTACAGCCCTAGTGGCAGTTGAGAAGTCGTAGAAACCCACGTAGTTCTAGAAAGCAATAATTCGCAATATACAAAAATCGTCACTTAAGAACAAATGCTTTTAACAAATGATATAAATCAGAAACGTAGCGTATAAAAGTTGCTCTGGGCTGTGTAGATCCATCGGCAGTGCATGTAGTCAGCGTGCCGTTCCCCCGCGTTTCTTGTACTGCCACCTACCGCCCGGTAACGAATTACCTCTTGCAGATACCACAAATCAAACAAATATCTTCGACGCGATCTCTAGGCGCTGGAGATGTGCCGACTTTACCGGCTGAGTAATGGCTGCGCCAAGCCGATGTGGAATAAATCTCACGACTGTAATATTATTGGTACAGAAATGTTTTCGTTTTTCTCCTTCGTTGATACGCGAAGCTGATATTACCACCAACGAGCGAAACAGTACGTACATGCTTTGTGATGCTATGAATTATCACCGTTACCGGTTCTATTGGCTGTTCTGAATCCCTGTCGAACTTTAATATCACAATATTGGTGTATGATTTCATTTTCGTGACGAGGAATATTTCACACAATTCTAAATAAATAATCTAGCTATACGTAACTGCGTTAAATTATGTACATTTTAGTATTCATTTAATTTAATTATTTACTATTTTGAACAAAAGCAACAAATTAATAAAAGCAAATCGAAGTTACGTGTCATATGGAATAATTGACATTCGATATGCATTAATTCATTTAAACTAAGCCTAAAATTTAAGTTTTGTTGGTGCAATAGGCCATAAGGAAAAAAAATTACTTTCTTCGCTAGGTATGAAAAGTATAAATATTTTCTCTCAATTGGGTAGGTGGGTCAGTGGTATAAAGTCGGCCTGTGGTTTTGAGAATCTCAGTTCGATTTCGACAGCCGACAAACAATTTTCAACACATTAAAATTATCCCTGTAGCTTCCCCTGCGTTAACATTTTCGGGGCCGTGATTTTACGACTGGTAACCGCATTTCACGTGTATAAAATTATCGCTCACCCAGATCTACAGCACAGTATGGAACATAAATTTATAATTTCGCAAATGTCTAGTAAACATTTATTCACATTCAAAAAGTAGATAGAATATTGGATTTATAACTATCTATTTCTATTACAAAAAAAGGTAGCTAGCTCAGTGGTATCAAGTCGGCCTGTGGATCCTGGTTCGATTCTCACAGGCGACAAACAATTTTCACCATTTTAAAAAACTACCCCTGTGGCTTCCCCACCACTAACATCTTTGGGGGTCGTGATTTGACGACTGGTAACCGCACTTCACGCGCATAAATATATCACTTACTAAGATCTGCTTCGGCAGAGTGCCACACCCAGTAATGGGTAGAAGGCGTGATGATATAATTATTTTATTTATATTTAGAAGTTAATTTATATTTATACAAATTTAATAACTGAATTGAATCACTAACAAAAACATTGTACAGTTAAATTTAATTTTAGTAAATTTATCTAACTACAACAATCGTACTTTAAATTATAGAAACCGCTGTATCAATGATATAGGGCCACACAAGCCAATTGGATAAATATTTATTATTGTTTTGAAAATCTTTGTTCTCTAATTATTATTTAAATTTAAATAAGTAATTTCAATTTGAAATATTCAAAAGTCAGTTGTACAGGGAGGTCAGAAGTAATTATTTCAATTAGCAATATAGCAACACAATTTTCTCAACGCCAGATAATGGCGGAAATACTATTTAGCATGTCATTTTTAGACTAAATACAAATAGCGTGATGATATATTTATTTATTTTACAAAAAAAGGGAATATAAAATTAACCATTAGTCTACAAAAATATATCATGAACAACATTGTCAACGTTGTTAAAGTAAAGACACAAAAATGTTAAAATGTAGAAAACTAATGTTCTTTGCAATGAAAACTTCCACAGGAAATTATATGACATCAAACATTGAAGATGTTACAAAGTTTCATCATACACATATGTTGACAATTCCTACATATTTACTTTTCTACGAACTTGTGCTACGACAGAGTGTCACACCCAGTAATGGGTAAAAGGCGTGATGATATATTTGTTTATTTTTTTCTTTTTCTTCTGTAAAATGTTTAATGGAAATAATTTATATATTTTTTTTATAAAGCCATGTAAAACAATGTTAAAATAAATAAGTTTAAAATTTATAAAAATATGAAATAATGAAACATTTTAATTCTCTTCGAAAATAAATGTTGGTTGAGCTTGTTAACGGAATTGCTCTCCATCATAGTTTCAAGCGGTAATTTACCGATATCGACTCTATAATACATGATGGAAATTTAGTTATGTTCGAGGTTAGTAAGGTACTCTGTCCGGGTGAAATACATGTCTTACTAATTAATAAGGGTGCGAAATTTACCATTTAGTCACGACCTTACTGATACCAATTTACTGATGGTTGCAATTATTTGTAACATCGTTACACTTCAACCAATACTGGAACCCCACTTACGAAAATCTTCCAGAGAAGGTAGACCCTTACTACACTCATAAATTCCATAATGGTGACGGAGACTGTAAACATTTGTAATTGAAAAATTTAATTTAATTTGAGTAGAAATATAATGAGATAAATACAGCACTCTTTTCTAAATAAAGAAGCTCCTCTAAAAAAAGCAATATGATAAAAACATATTAAATTATGATTGAATAAGAAAAAGATGTTTCTATTCTAACAACGAGTGTTAAATTTAAGATAGTTTCAGTGCGTTTTCTATTGTAGAATATTATAATATAACCTAATAATTCAAGTTATTAAATGTTATTCCTATTATAAATAAATAAATCTAAAATAAATATATCATCGCATCTTCTAAAATTCGGACATAGGGAATTCAATGTCGTTGAGCGCAACTTCATATCTCGTTTAGTCTTTGAGATACAGCCTCCGGAAGTGTTGACAAACTTCAAAAAATTTCAACGCCTCAGTTTTTCGACTTTCCCGAGGCCATATCTCAAAAACTAAACGAAATATGAAGATGCGTTCAACGGCATTGAATTTCTCGTGTTTCAATTAACTTGTATACAAGTTTTCAGCGATTTTTAAAATTTTTAAATATTTTCAACAATTTTTTTTCTAAAACAGTTTTTGAACAATATCTTAAAAACTAGAAGGCGTATGCATTTAGGGATTTGACCATTGGATTCAGTACATACATATATAAATTTTCGTTACAATAATCACGCGCGAAAGAGTTTTAGAGCAAATTGTTTAAAAGTCGTAAAAAACCTAAGAACCCTTGGAAAAAATAATTCAAAATATCAAAAAAAAATTAAATCGCTAAAATTTGGCGAATAAGTCAATTCGGATACAGGAAATTCAATGCCGTTGAGCGCAACTTCATATCTCGGTTAGTTTTTGAGACAGAGCCTTTGGAAGTGTCGAACTTTCAAAAAAATTTAATACCTCAGTTTTCCGACTTTTCCGAGGCCATATCTCAAGAACTAAACGATATATGAAGGTGCACTCAACGGCATTGAAGTGGCACTCTGCAGTAACAGATCTCTGTAAGTAATATATTTTTGCGTGTAAAGTGCGGTTAGGAGCCGTAAAATTACGTAACCCCAAGATGTTAGTGGAGAGGAAGCCACAGGGGTAGTTTTAACGTGGTTTTTATTAAAATTTTACAAAAGTGTATTTTGGTAAGGTAATAATGGACAAACGGCTTAAAGTTGTAGTTATTTTATTTGTCCTTTATTACCTTACCATATTACTTTCGGCTTACTAAATTACTCTACTAAAAGTGTATTTTGTTCAATTTCCATTTATATTATTAACACAACCTAACATTTATTAGAACAGTGAGATTACTAATCGTTAAAATGATGATTATCCAAGTTGTGAGGGACAGGTTGAAATCGAACCTAGCAGCAGTTGTGTTGCAAAAAGAAGAGTGAACGGGTTTGTTTGTATTAAATTTCGAAAGCTTGATATATACATAAACACCGCGAATTCAATAATGTATATATTTGAACAGTAAAATCGATTTATAAAAGTTAAACATCAGCAGATCAAATTAATATCCACATGAACACGTCACTCAAACTTTTCAGTCTCGACTGAATAGAATCGGCGTTTGAACTGAATACTCTCGCCACTTCGCCAGCGATATGCAAAGAAGTCATCACACGACGATCGCATAGCCAATGAAGCGAGCGAAAGTTATGATCAAACAACTTCATACAGTGCTACAAGCATGCGCTGCCAACCTGCTCTAAGGAAATTTCCCAGCAGACGAGCATGAAAAACTTTGTGCAGCGTGACGTCACAACACAGATAGCAAGTCTGCGAGCTGATAACTACATTAGTGTGTGTGGTACGGCGAACGAGATCATTAGCATACAAAAGGCGCTTCTAGACAAGAACAACGAAATCAAGTTGAAGTTGTGCAAGAACTTTGTTTATTCATTTATACCAGGGAGCGCACTGCGCAAAAATTATGTTTTCGTTTTCATCACTATCTTTTTTAGACGTGCTAATGCTGATACATCCTTAACTACATCGCTACAGACTACGTACGTCAAATGGGAAGACAATTTTGTCATCACTGAAATCTTGATAACAACTAATTAAAAGCTGCTATGATCTCCGCCTTCACTCACCGTATTTTTTGGACTATAAGACGCACCTTTTTACATAGAAAAATTGACTCAAATTTTGGGTGCGTCTTATGGTCCGACGGTAACATTAATAGTTATAAACTATGCGATTTATAAAATCATTAAAATATTGTCAAAATTTATAAAATCTTAATGATATTCCGAAATTGTTGTCAATAATATTACTGTTTATAACAGGTACGGAAGAAATCAATGTTTCTTTACACAGTACAAAAGTTTCCACTTCACATTAAGTCAATATAAGCAACTATAACAACTGTGTTAATAATATACACAAACAATAAACATTATGTATTTCACTTACTCTTAAAATAAAACAATTTATCGATATATTTTACTTTGTTCGGTTCTAATTGTGTACAGATTAGATATACTGCAATTTAAGGTTATGTTTATAAACGTCAAAATATACTACTGTATATTTACTAGCGCTGGCTTATCGTTTCTTCTTCTTCCATAAACGTCTGTGACCAAAATATGAATTCTGCGCTCGGCGCAAATTTTAAATCGCTCTCAATACAACTTTTTTACAGTTGCGTAATGAATTACTTTCCGCACTAGTGTTTCTTTGCTTACAGAAACGCACTTGGTCTGAATTTGTCTCCTTTCCACCCGTAACCAAGGCAATAATAGTTACGTAATAACAAAGAAATCGCACAGTTGTAGGAAATAGTATATAACAATACATGATCGGTAAGTGCTTTATAACAGGACAAGAAAAATATTAGAGCCGTGTTATCAAACACTTAACAATCAAGTGTTTAAAAATTTAAAAAATATTATTTATTTTAATCTGTCAGAATCTTGATACAGCTCACGTAATTATAGTTTCTTAAGGGAACAAACAATAAAATGACAGTTAAATAATAATTGCCTACCGAAAGGGTATTGTTATGAACTAGAACAAGATTGTTTTGCATTGTTTCCATGACAACAACTGTCAGTTCGGTAAATTGAACTTAACACATGACATGACAGTGCGAAAATAGTTATTTACGATATAAATGGGATAAGAGCATCATTAAGATATGAGTGTGAAATTTGCACGAGTATCTTAATTTAAAAATTTTAATGCAGTTTTTTTCATTTAGGTATCCAACATTTAAGTGATGATTTTTCAAGTTAAATGTGACTAATTCCGCAGTGTTTGCGCGTGAAACAGTTTAGGAATCGCTGAAAAGCGTCAGCAGACGAGATTAACCAACAATGGGATTACATAACGTTGGATGGAATTAGTTCCCAGCCCAAATATTTGTAGAGTTTCAGCAAATCTCGTTTTAAATTGGCAGTTATCAATTATCTTTACAGAACTGCAGAGACAAACGCATTAATCAGAAAATTTCGCATTTGCGATGAGAGGAACAAGGAATGGAACAGACAATAAATAAATTGGTTTGTTCCAGCCGTTTTCCCAATACGTCAAACTGTTCCTATTTATAATTCTATTTAAATATCGCATTATGTATTCTGAACATGATATTCACTCGAAAACTTTTTTCTACAAAAAAGGAAATCTATCAACGAGCTCGCAAAATATTCATGAATTTATTAATTTTACAAATTGAAATATTTTACGCTACATTGTTTATTTTAAATTTTATTTATAATCTACTTATATTTCAAGAATAAATAAGCATCCCGGGATTAAGTTTAGAGTTCCTAAACTTTAGTGTGTTGTTAATTTACAATAAAATGATTGATACTATCGAATAAAATTCTTCTCTTTCATTTTTGTGCTGAATCAGAATCGTAAAACAGTAGAAACAAAATCACCCGAATTCACTTACAACATACAAGGGTAATAAAACGTCAAGGAATCAGTAATACTTGAAAAGATTATTTGGTTAGTAAAGTGGATACAAAAAGAAATCTACTTAGGTAGGATTCAAACTTTATGTAGTAAGCACATTTGAAATATATACAATATTGAGTTCTTATAAGTTTTCTTATAAATAAGAAATAAAGAAAATCTGCTGCAAGTTATATATTATTTATGTGTGTGAAACGCGGTTATCAATATTTGAACCATTGCTTTCAAAGATGTTAGTGGAGCGAATATTATAGTTATTATTTTTTTATGTTTCTCAAAACCAATGAAATGCTCTATTGTATGTCACGTGTCTCCATTTGAATCAATTCTGTCATTATTATACTGAGAATAAAGCTCTAGTGATTATTCCTGGGAATAATCTCTGTAGGTGATTTTTTGTTTGTAACAAATGATAGGTACTTGTCAAATAATTATTTAAAACTGTCAACACGTCAAGTAAAATGAGTGAAAAAAATCGATTTAGTTTCATTTCAGATACAGAAATACACAAACAAATTTTGGAAACAACTTCCAAGAATACATTAATAAGTAATCAACCGATATGGACCTAGTTCAAAATCTTTTAAGTTGGTTGAATCGATCTCAACAGCTAAGTCAAAAAATAATCTAATTAAATATAACTCGAGAGTTCGATAAATTAGAAAATAATTCTCCAGTATCTTTCTCAAACTTATTGCCCTTTGGCAATAACCACTAAAGCCTTATGGGCTTTCGTAACTATTGCCTGGCAACAAGTTTTCGAAAGATCTATCAAATTATTTTCAATTTATTCTCACTCTCTTGTTATATTATTACTGATAATTTCTATGTGATAAAAATCAATTGTCAGCTGAGAGAATCAAACTAGATTGCTCATTTTCATACAAATAATTATATACTGTAAATAACTGACATTTTTTTTTAGTGATTCCTGTATATTTTAAGTTTTATGTTGGTATATCTGATTGTAAAATTCAAATAAGTCAAATAAAATATAATTGTAATGTGATTACCTACCATTGCAAAACTAATTTCATCTTTATTTATGTCAAATTCAAATACATAAAATAAAATATCATTGTAATTTGATTACCTATCATTATTAAACTTCATTTCATTTTTATTTATAAAAATGGTTATTTACAATAACACCAAGGTGAACAAAAGTTAACCAAAAAAATTAATCAAGAAATGTCATGTTGGGAGTGACAATGCTTGCCAACTGAGGCCCAGTTTTTTCAATCATCTGTTTACTCTCGATTATTGTTAATCATGATTAACATTAACCGGTGATTGAAAAACTGTTAACAAAAAATTTAAAAATTCAAATATCTTTGTATTCTAACAATATACATATCTATAAAATTAGATTAGAGCCATCGAAATGAAACTGTATGGACTGTTATTGTTGTACCTAACAATTTTGGGTAGAACCAGAATCGTAAAAATCTGCATCAGAATGAAAATGGTCCGAATTCAGTTAGAAGGGTAATAAAAAGACAAAGAATCAGTAACACTCGAAAAAAGTGATTTGGTAGTCGAAGTGGATATAAGAAAAGTAAGTCTTGAGTTTAAAGGAACGCGGTGGTCAGAGCGCCATATCCACCTCACAATGCATTCCTGGCATATAGTGGATAATTGCCACTCAGAGAAATCCCCGAGCTTTTATTCCCTGAGCGTCGCTGACCGCTCAGCGCCTGCGCGCTATCGTTTTCAAGCTCATCAGAAAGCTTTCACGAAACCAAACTCACAGACAACCTAACTCGGCCAGCATACAAACCAAATTGGATTTCTAAGTTACTCCTCGAATGAGGAAACTGGGATCAGCTCGGTGTGCTGTGCTGTAGCTGTAGCCGAGTAGCCGATGCGAAGGTGCGACGCAGGAGGAAAGGATAAGAAGAAGAAGAGGTAAAAGTGTACGGAGGAGTTCGAGACATGGACAGGGAGATTTTATTTTATATGTAGTTAGGGTTTACGAAGGAAACTCTACAAAGTCGATTTCGATACAGCGATAGATGATATCGGGAACTAATAACGTTTTCCAAAATTCATTTGTTCCTTCACACTTCTAATCAAATTATATTACAAACAAATAATGGTTTGTATTTAATTAATTAAAATAAATATTGCAAACTAATTCATTTATTAACTAATTATTAGTGATTATATGGTATATAAAGATGGAAATTGTACCTATGTAATTCATCATCTAATTATGGACATCGATCGAGTTCGATTCCAACAGTTATCAACTGATTATTATCACATTAAAATCAGTGGCGTACCTAGGGGGGCGGTGTGTGCGGTCCGCACCGGGCGGCACATATTTTGGGGCGACATTTTTTTAAATTTTAGTTGTAAAAAACAACTTGTCCAACTTCATTAGATTACTATTCGATTTCGACGAATTATGAATTACTATATGATTTTGAATATTTTTCTTCACTGTCAAGTCAATATGGGGTAGCTAGTTCAGTGGTATGAAGTCGGCCTGTGGATCCTGAGAACCCTGGTTCGATTCCCACAGGCGACAAACAATTTTCATAATTTCAAAAACTACCCCTGTGGCTCCTCCACCACTAACATCTTTGGGGGCCGTGATTTGACGACTGGTAACCGCACTTCACGCGCAAAATATATCACTTAGCGAGATCTGCTTCGGCAGAGTGCCACACCCAGTAATGGGTAGAAGGTGTGATGATATATTTTATTTGATATTGTCAAGTCAATGTAGGGTTGAAAATATTATCTCGAAAAATTTCTTTTTACAGCCTAATTTAAATATGGCATTCAATGGTAAAAAAGTTCCTCACCTATAGTTTGTCTCAATTATAATTATTTATTTATGTTTATTAATTTATAAAAACCACCATTTGATTGACTTAAAAAGGGCGGCAAATTAGAGACCGCCTTTGACGGCAAAAGTTCTAGGTACGCCACTGATTAAAATAATATCTGTAACGCATCCTACAATAAAAATGGCGAGGTTACTATACAATATTTGCTATTACGAAAGTAAATAGATACATTTAGACTTGCACTAACTTTGAAACTAAATTAACAATGTATATATTAGGTAATATAAAATATCAACCTATAAATATTCTTTTAAATAATTAAAACAGGTTTTCGTTTAAATTCTGTAATTTTATTTAAATTCAACATTTCAGTGGGTATACTTGTTATTTGATACTAAGTTGGTTGTTTTTCTTATATTTTGTTTATTTATTAATTCAATTTTCTCCTAAAGAAGATAATACATGTTTATACTGAACACCAAATTGAAATAAAATTGCAGAACTGAAACCGTAAACCGTTTTAATTATTGAATATGAGTTTAGAGAGATTTTTTCAACACATTTTTCATTAAAAATAAATAAATATATCATTACGACCCGTGATCTGACGGCTGGTAACCGCAATTCATACGCATAAATATGTCACTTATCGAATAATAGATCAAATGTATGGTAATATATTTATTTTTAATAATATGAACTAACTAAAACATATAAAAAACAAACAAATAAATTATACTAAACAAAGATTGATAAACTGGCCCGTTGGGTAATGAATTATGATTCACGAAATCTGGGTTACAGTTCAGTTCAAGAGAATGATCTATGTGATTCATTTAACAACTGGTAACTACATACAGTTCATGGATAAAAATCTGAGCTCTGTAAATCTGTACCATATACATAAATGGATAAAAAGGCGTGGCATTTTAAAATTCAGTGAATAAAATATGCCAATTAATTATGGGATAGATAATTAATTTTTGTTTCATTAAATAAAAACGGTTGATTTATAGGAACATAAATATTTCTAAAAAGTTGAGCGTGAAATTTTTAAACACATAAATCTAGAAACGTGAGCAGATTCGTAACAGTGCCACAAGCGCAAGATTTACAGCTGCCAGAGAATATCATATGACAGACACAGAGAAATTAATTTTAACGCTGTTCATAGAGTAATCTGATTCATTTCATCACTAGTTTTTGCTCTCGCTTTACGTTTAACACCAAACCATGCTCTGAAAACATACTATTTTTGCGTTTTAATACAAATTTTTAATCCATATGATGGGAGGATTTATTAGCAATACTTACGGAGTTTTGTAAACATTGCCAAATTAAAAATATATTATTAAATAATTTTACTTGTACAATCTATTTAGTAATGATTACAGTAACAGTATTACAACATTTAACCCTTTCACTGCGCATTAACTTTATACAGCCCATCGCTGCGCAATGTTGTACTGTATTCCGTATTATATACGTCCAGAGCAGGAAAACGATAAACGTATATATACGTCCAGAGCAGCGAAAGGGTTAAAGATATGAGTAGGTATGCAAATATACGTTTCGGTGACAATCAACTACAAATTATTATGTTACAATAGTATAAAAAAGTTTTTACCTCGGTTAAACATTGTATTTACAATAATTCTTCTCATAAATAAATAAATAGAATCACGAACTGTCACCCGAAAACAAACTGACTTGCACGAAGTTTCTCACTGTACTGTCTTTCAGTTAAAGCGCTAACCAGGTTCGACCAGTTCATGCATAAACTACGTTCTGCTGTCACAACAGGCAAAAATAATTCAAATTAATACATACAATAAAAATCAATAATATGCCCAGGCGTGGATGTTCAAATCTTCGTCACAAATATGTATAAAATGCAGTTTTCAGTTTCCAGAATATTGAATAACAATAAATTTGAAAGTTGACATTATACTTTCATCTTAAAGAGAGACCTACAATCTTCGACCGTAGAAAATATACGAGTAATTCCCTATACTCAACTATACAATATTGTGAAGCGAATACCAGAAATAGTGGGGTAGGGAGATTGGCCCACATGGCTAAGTTTTGTTTACCTTTTTCTAACAGTTGTGTTGTGGACATAATATAATTAATACTGTTTTTTAATCTCGCCTAATTATTTATATTATAGAAATATTTTTGAATATATTTCAATAAATATTACAAAATATGTAGTCATATTTTTAAATTATTAAATATGCAAAGCTTTAGAAATATTCATTTATTATTATTAATTTATAATAGTCACGTAAAATTAAAATATTATTATAAAAACAAAGTTATATTATGGTAGTTCTGGTTAGAAACTTATTTGTAAACAAAGTTAGATGGGATATTTTTCTTCTCCCATTTTAGGATGTCTTGGCTTCACAGCAAATATCTCTATAGTCAGTGGCGTACCTATGGGGGAGAGGTGGGGGCGTTTCGCGCCGGGCGGCACATATTTTGGGGCAGCATTTTTTATATTTAGTTTTAGTTGTAAAAAACAACTTGTTCACTTCATAAGTTTACTATTCGATTTCTACGAATTATGAATTACTATACGATTTCGAATATTTTTCTTCATCGTCAAGTCAATGTATGATTAAAATTTCTTTATTACTGCCTAATTTAAATATGCCTCCAATGGAAAAAAAGTTCCCCGCCTATAGTTTGTCTCAATTACAATTATTTATTTATGTTTATTAATTTAATGGGGTAATGGTTCAGTAGTTTCGAGTTGACCTGTGGATCCTAAGAACCCCGGTTCGATTCCCACAGCCGACAAACAATTTTCACCAAATTAGAATTACCACTGTGGCTCCCCCACCACCAACATCTTTGGGGGGCGTGATTTGACGGCTGGTAACCGCACTTCACGTACATAAATATATCAGTGCCACTTCCCAGTAATGGGTAAAAGTCGTGATGATATATTTATTTTTTTAATTTATTAAAACCTCCATTTGATTGACTTAGAAAGGGCGGCAAATTGGAGACCGCCCTGGGCGGCAAAAGTTCTAGGTATGCCACTGTCTATAGTTTGTCTATTTTATAAGATCGAAACATATAACCATAAGCTATCGCTTTAATGAGCTCAATTAGCTTGCTAGCCACATCCTTTTTTATAAAAAAATATTAAAAAGTAATAATAATACGAGTAGTAACTTAAATATTTTAAATTGCAAATTTTTCGGCTATTAATATATCCAAATTATTTTTAAAAAAATTCTTCGTATACAAATACGAAGAATCAAATTTGCTACCACTTTTATTTCAGTGGTATGAAGTCGGCCTGTGGATCCTGAGAACCCTGGTTCGATTCCCACAGGTGACGAACAATTTTCATAATTTCATAAAACTACCCCTGTGGCTCCTCCACCACTAACATCTTTGGGGGCCGTGATTTGACGACTGGTAACGGCACTTCACGCGCAAAATACATCACTTATCGAGATCTGCTTCGGCAGAGTGCCACACCCTGTAATGGGTAGAAGGCGTGATGATATATTTATTTATTTTTTTTAATTTTATTTGAAGCTTTTTTACCTAAATAATTTAGAAATGATTAATAGCGGAAAATAATCGATACCAAAAGTTACTCTTTAAAAACAGTAAAAACTATTAACGTCATATAAGATCTGACAATACGTAAACAAACTGAATACATTATTGGTTTCTTAAAACTAAAAATGAGATAGAAAATCTTGAATAAGGTTTAACAAAGATGTAATTGTCTTAATTTTAACAATACCTACTAACAAATAGTTCACGCCAGCTTGCGAGAACAGATTGAAAGATTTGTGGAAAAGCAATTTCAGGATATTAATTATGAAAAATCTGATGAAATTAAAAGAATTCAGCGTGTGGGTCGTCAGTCATTAACTAAAAGTTCATTTCTGTGGAAATACGTTCATTAAGCAGGAAGCTCTTAGTTGGCGTAGGTCTCGAATCTCGATTCTCGCGCTCTCTTCTCATCGCTTCATTGTTCCGGCGGCCGAAAAATGCCTAATATCAACAATAGATCTCCAGCGAGCGCGCATTTAACACGCCGTCGCGCACGCCGGGTTTTCCTTTCTTTTTTTATCGTAATCATTGAAATAGCAGTCGAGGTTTCGACGCGATTAATTTTAATCGATGAACGCCAAGCTGTGCTAAAATCCAGGCAAATTGAACCGTTCACTCGGAATTATTTTTTTACTTCTTTTTCTTCGCTAAATTGCATTTCCAAATAAAATGCACTTTTTAATGAAAGGTTTTAAAAATTCGTGTGATAAATATTGCGTCCAACGCCAACTGCTCCTGAAATCGGCCGTGCTTTAATAATTCGATAGAATTCGTTTCATCGTTTCATACACTTTTTTAACATCCGGGGCGTAACTTCGTTATTAAAAGTTAGTGGCGCTGCTTCTCTGCTACATACGCTAGTTTACTCTAACTAGAACCAACTTTTATATTAGATATATTATCCACTATATTTAAATGTTAATAGGGATGAATTTAACACCAAAGATGCGGTGTGCAAAACATAAACATTCCGCTTATAAATTTTACAGTGGGCGTTGTTTACTCTAAAAATGCTATAAAATACCTTCCAAAAATAGCAACAAAATTAGAGATATCAAGAACCAAACAATTTTCACTACCCCTGTGGATCCCCCTCCACTAATATGTTTGGGGGGCCATGATTTGACGGCTTACCGAAATCTGCTACGACAGAATGCTAGCAAGGACGTTGAAAGGAGGGGATACGGCATTAAAGTCAAGACTGTGAGGCTCGGCAGATTGACAGAGACATAAGTATTATTTCCTGTACCGTGCTTAGCCCCTGCTATTGCGCATGTGTCATAAAGAGATTTTAAATTTAAACAGGACAGAACAGAATCATTCTCCCTAAAAGATTATAAATTTTTACAAGGAAACTGAAATTATCAACGTTTATTATTAGTGTGATCTATCGATTAAAATAAATATTTGTAATTGTAATTGTTGAACAATATTTACTATTTATAATAAATATAAAACCCGTTAATATGAAGAGGAAGTTTGAGAATAAATATAAAATTTATGTTTTTAAACAAATCAAAGCTACAATTACTTCAACAAACATAAGTGTACAAACTAAAAACTTAGTTACCATCTTATCTACAAAAAAATATGTCCAATTCCACATAGCGCAACGATTGAAACACAAATGAACACCTCGTGGTTATATTCACATACAACAACGTCCCCTGACAACGTCTAAACGCCACTTTTCTTACACAAAAATTCAAAATATTTGGAAGAAGAAGAGATTTGGCTAAGCACGGTGCAGAAAAACTATTGTCGTCCCTTTCCCTTGCCCAAGCCTAACATCAAGCAATGCTACAGTATCGTAATGCCATATCCCCTCCTTTCAACGTCCTTGAGTGCTACACACAGTAATGGGTAGAAAGCGTGATGATATATTTATTTTTTAATTTCTTTCGTATGTAATGAATTTTTGTTTTTACGAATTTTTTTATTCAAATATAATTTTAGTGGCAGGCATTTATTTTAAATTCTGAGGCCGTAGAAAAATTGGTAATTACACCTAGTGAGAGAAATATTTATTTCCTCGGTTTCGATTTTACTTTCAGAAAAATATGCACTTTCCTATCTCGTTGTATAAAATACTATTAATTTGAAAAACTACGAGATAATAAACATACAATCTCTTCTAAATTTCTAAACCCGACGATGAATATGAACATTTCGTGATTTAAAGTTTTGTGAAATAGTAAAAGCAACAACCACGTGGTGCGGAAACTAGGAGCGCACAAATAATAATAAAGTTGTGTTATCTAGGGTCAAGAAAAGATCATTAAATATTTAGGTTATGAGCACCTGTGTTAGAAGTTTTAATTAGTCTCTCGTAATTATCATTAAAATGTAAAGTCTATGCATAACGAAAGCTGAGAGACCAGCGTTTTATAGAGGAGCTTCTGCATGTTATTAGATAGCAGAATAACTAGCTCTAGCTCATGCTCGCACTATGGAAAACCACTCGTGCTTGTGTTTTAGTTTTCTAGTTTGTTTAATTAATTATTTAGTTTCATCGTTATTTCATTTCAGTTGTGAAGCTCTGTAAATTATTATAAAAATTACAAATATAAAATAAGCCATTTTCATAAAAATTGTTATTTTTTTATTAAGTATGCGAAATGAGTGTTTATTTGTTGCTCCTAAGAATGTCACAAAAAGTCAGTTGAATTCGCCAAAAGACTCGAATATCGCTCACGATATACAAACAACATTTTTTCTACAACTATCAAAAAAGACTAATTAAAATTAAACCGTGAAAAAACGTTTATCATAGCAATTTTTTTTTTCACAGTTTGGGTTTTTGTCACGTTTCAGGTAATACGAGGTGTGGCTATTAAATAACGAGACTGATGCTGTTTTAACATTTTATTTTTATTCCATACCTATTTACTTATTATCAGTTTCAATATACACCCCTCCTCTATCCTACAATGCTCCATGCGAATCTTCCATTGTTCGAAACAATGCTAGAAGTCTTCTCCTGTCAGCTCTTTCAGACCGCTTGCCGATTTCTCTTTCAAAGCTCAAATCTTGTTGCTATTAAGGCAAATTTCACCTTAGGAAACAGATAGAAGTCGCACAGTACAAGATCTGGCGAATAAAGCGCATGGTTCAACACTGGGATGCTGTACTTGGCTAGACAGACATTGCAGAATGAGTCAGCGCATTGTTTTGATGGAGAAACCATGACTTGTCCTTCCACAATTCGGGTACTTTTTTCAATAAATTATAAGTTTCAGTAGCAGTTTTGCCAAGTTTCATGTGAAATTTCACAACAATTCGTTGCTCTAATGTTGCTCTTAACATTCTTTCCGCGAAAAAAAACAACTCTAATTAGAACAAATTCTACGGTTATACGGATTTGTTTAGAGAAGCGGGAGATACTGCATTCGAAAGAGAAAGCTTCACGCTAAAAAGCTGACGGTCGCTGGTGTTTCGCGCATGCGTACATCATTTGTACCACCGTCAGTCTCGTTATTTAATAGCCACACCTCGTATAGTCATTTTTTCACGTGTTATGTTACTGCGTAATATTTTGTTTTTCTTATTTATAAAAAAATCGCACCTCTGCAAACTATGCAATGAAATCATTAGTATAAAGTCAAAAATGACAAAGTTATTTTACAATCACAATTAGTAAATTCTGAATTAGTTAATAAAACAGTTAAATGTCATAGATATTTTCGGGAATAAAATATTCATTATCAATAGTTGATACAGTGCATTAGAAAGCAGGATTAAAAAAATAATAGTAAAAAACTGGTAGTAGTTTGTAATTAGCTTAAGATGTATGCAGTTTGTAAAGAAGCAATAAAGTGTTTGATTGGTAGTCAAGCAAGTGGAAAGTCGTACTCGTAGTCGTAGATGAAGCTCTGGCGCAGATGAATGTGACTAACAATAGTCGCTTTAATCAGGAAACGAAGAAACAACTCCGGACGTTGCAATGCAACAATAAAAAATTCATGAAATTAAGTTAGTGGCAGCGGCAGGCGGCAGCGCTGGACTCATTTCTCTGGCGAAGTGCCCCATCTGTCGGAGTCAAGAGCTCTTCTAATAGACCAACGTCGGTTCGTCAACGGCTCACAACACGCTACCGCCGCGCACAAGTGCTTGCTTTACTCCTTCTTATACTTCCGAAAGAAACTGCGCCACTGCGCGTTCAGCCAAAAGGAAAAAGAGTTGCGCAGACGAATGTGTAAAAACACGGATGTAAAGAAATCTACGTGGAATACCGAACAGTTACGCCTAAACTTTCTGCTTTGTGCAGGAACGTGGAATCCCAATTTTTCTCCACGAGATTCATAGATTTCGGTGAGCTTCCTTTTTGAAAAAACGCCAATTACATTCTAGTTTGTATTTATTGCTAAGGTTCTTCTACGTATTCCATGAAACTTATTGAAAAATTGTTAAATAGTGGATAGCCATTTCATTTATGGTTTGTGATTTTCATAATAACGGCTATAATCCCGTATAGGTTGAAGTACAGGATGATCAGAAGTAATTGTTTTAGGTGACAATAAATAAAATTACTTGCAATTGCTAAGACAGATTATTTGTCACCTAAAACAATTACTTCTGATGGAATGGCAAGCTCAGTGGTATGAAGTCGGCCTGTGGATCCTGAGAACCCTGGTTCGATTCCCACAGGCGACAAACAATTTTCATAATTTCAAAAACTACCCCTGTGGCTCCTCCACCACTAACATCTTTGGGGGCCGTGATTTGACGACTGGTAACTGCACTTCACGCGCAAAAATATATCACTTACCGAGATCTGCTTCGGCAGAGTGCCACATCCAGTAATGGGTGGAAGGCGTGATGATATATATATATATATATATATATATATTATTTTGTGCTGTTGACAAGGACATTTCAAAATTAAAGTAATAAAAATCGCTGTTTCCTTTACCGACATACTTTTATTTCATAAGAATATTCGCGGAGCAATAATCTCAAGTATTTTTATAACTCAACATCCTATCAGCAGTCAGATGTTTCTAATTATTCTAAAATACAAATAGTAGATCTAGACAAACTAAAGTAAATCGTATTTATGCAAATTTATCAATAATATATTTATTTATTATCAATCATAATAATTCTTTCCTTTTATATATTATTTTTAGAAATGGAAAGAATTACACGCCGTCTTATTTTATAAATTCAAATTCACTGCCATTTTTTGAAAATCCATTTTTGACAGCGAATGTATCAAAGATAGTAGGGACCCCGAAAACACTCCTCTCAGGGTTGTAAATTACTTTGTCCATCTCTATTTCCACCTTTATCTGGCGTTAAGCAAACTGTGAAATAAAAAGATCCCCAGAATTCTTTTGCCAACTGTAACAGTTACTTCTGATCAGCCTGTAGTTGTTCGTTTATTTTTTTTTTAATTTTCTCTTTGATAAAAAATGTCATGAATGCGCTGAATAACTTGACTGATTTATATGAAACTTGATTTCAAACCCGATTACAATATTTCTAATTACTTAACATATGAGTAAAAAGTAAAAAAAACATAAACAAATAATATTAAATTGTAGAAAGAATCTTGGCAGCGTATTTTAGAGTGCAAAAATTCGACGAGTTTTTCCTTCATTATTTTTGCTCATTCTTCAGGTGAACGAAACAAGCAAAAAAAACGTACCATTTGCTTTTTTTTGGGACTCCAAATCTCAGCTGAATTTCATGTACGAAAAGTTCATTATTTTTATGCGTTTTCGCCAGCAACGAAGCAAGCTTGTTTGACTTTCAGGCTGAATTACTATGCAAGATAGGCTTACTGCTGCAGTGATATTTCATCTTTGAAATGCGTCACCGTTCGTCTACTCTGCTGAAACTTGTTTATAGTTTCAGTGAACAATGTTCGTACTTCACAAATGTTTCAACTACGGCGACTGAACTTTTAGCACATCTGGTGTAGCCGCAATTGTTTGTAGTCAACGCCATAACACTTTTCTCGGACTGTTATTTTCACAACACAAGGAGGTAACAAACCTTCCTGGTTACTGGTTTATTTTCGTCCAACCGCAGAATGCAACAGACAGCAAACACTTGCACTATAAATGGAATTTTCGAACACAAATTGCTCACCGGAACCCACGGAAATAAGTATACACCATTCCACAACTCTCTATTCTAGTTCCCAACTCTATTGCATATCTCCCCACAGATTTTAACAGCAAAGAAATATACGCTTCGTAATTTCGTCATTTTGAAACGAGAACAATGTTACAATAAACGAAATACGTTGTTATTTTCTACAGAAACTTTGAAAAGAAAAATGACAATAGTCATAAAGTCTATATACCATTGTATAGCCAAGGAGTTGAGGCAAGTTGGATTTATAATAAAGTAATATAAGAGATGTACAGGTGCGATGGCTGAGCGTGTTAATGCACATCTCTTAACATACTGTGACGTCAGCCGAACCAAGGTTCGTCAGTTCGAATCCGCCTGTCGACAAAGTATGATTTGTTGCTAAATAAAAAAATACAGTTACTTGTATTAATCATACTCGGGCGCTATAAGCTAGTCACTTATACATATGCCTTAAGAAAAGTAACATCGACTACGGAAATTGGCAGTACGGCAGCGTAAAAACTGCGGCTCGGTGTGCCCGGGAGGCCCAGGCCCGACTCGGACTGTAGCACCATTGAAGAAGACGAATGTAAGAGATGGGGTATCAAGTCAGCCTGTGGATCCAAAGAACCCTGGTTCGATCCCCACAGTCGACAATACATTTTCACCAATTTAAAATTATCCCTGTGGCTCCTCCACCACTAACATCTTTAGGGGCCGTGATTTGACGGCTGGTAATCGCACTTCAGGCGCATAAATATATCACTTAACGAGATCTGCTTCGGCAGAGTGCCACACCCAGTAATGGGTAAAAGGCGTGATGATATATTTATATTTAATATAAGAGGTAATGCGAGTGGTATACATTACGTAAAAAGATGAGTATATATTAGAGCTAGTAATGATTTATTATAATGTAAAGTAAGCAGTAAGGTAAAAGGCGCAAAGCAAGATATAATCACCTATATCTTTCTGCTTTATGTTACTTAAACTACTCTATCTCTAGCCAGTCAGAAGTCTGGATTTTTGCGTAACCTGGAAGATGGTCATCTGCTATTCTAGTAATCTGTGATCAATATGTTCAATTGTTATAGAATAATAGAAGAAACGATAAATAATTTATATGAAATTCAAATTCTGATGAACTCTCGCTTGATTGAATTTTCAATAAATGATTAATTCAATGTGGGATGGCTAGCACAGTGGTATGAAGTCGGCCTGTGGATCCTGAGGTCCCTGGTTCGATTCCCACAGGCGACAAATTTTAATAATTTGAAAAAGCTATCCCTGTGGCTCCTCCACCACTAACATGTTTGGGGGCCGTGATTTGACGACTGGTAACCGCACTTCACGCGCAAAATATATCACTTACCGAGATCTGCTTTAGCAGAGTGCCACACCCAGTAATGGGTAGAAGGCGTGATGATATATTTATTTATTTTTATTAATTCAATGAAGATGAGTCATTTACAAGACATTTTCAGTAAATTTTGCCTAATTTGAACGTGATAAAATAGAAATAAATAAAAAGTAACAAAACAATCATTTATATAACTGCTGTTAAACATTTATTCATAATTTCTGAGAATTTTGTTGTCAGTGTAGCAAACTGTAAGTGACTGTACTAGTAAATGATAGAATAATGTGACTAAAAGTCAAACAAGAAAAAGTGGCAATAAACAATTAATCTAAAGTCGTGTGTAAACATTTGTCAACTGTTCCCGAGGGCATAATTCCGTTTATTCGTTCATTTACGTGATCAGTTACTAAGTTTAGCGCTACATTTATTTGGTTTTAGTTGGACGGTAGTTGCGGCATCGAGTTTTGTCTACGAACTGTCCGAAACAGTGAAACAGTTACCGTCAGCCGGCTTCAATTAAATAACGTTTGTCCACAACTCAGTCGTGTACGTGTGTCCGGCGGTTAACTAGAACAAATACATTACAAATTTTACTCTGGCAATAATTAATTCTAGAAACGGTGGACGCTTCGAAAAATAACCACAGGGATGTAGAATTTCAGGAGAATAGTGGAAACAATTACAGGACGACTTTACTCAAAGCAACAGGCTGCTTTGATGACAGTGGGTTCTATTTCTCACTTGAATTAAAGGTTTTGTTGCCGGACAGACTTTAACTAAAACATTACAGAATTTTTTTGTTTTTGCGAGTTGAATGATTCAAGCGTAAAAGGATGTTCTTTTCAGCATGTTGCAACTTTTTTCAAAATTTAAAATATACTTTTTTTGTCTAGTGAAACAATAACTATTTTATGTCTTCTTGGTTCATTATTGTTTATTATTACCATTGATGTAAGGTATATTATTTAGTGCATAATTCCCTGGGGCATTATATGATTTTAATAGGTTCTAGGGTATTGAGAGTAACGTTATTATGGTAATACTGTCCAAAATTGTCATTTCTTTTATTCAGTGATGCTAGGTAATTCATTATTTATTATTTAGGTTATTAAAAAATACTAGTAAGACATAAAATATTATATGCACCACGGGCAATTCTTGATGTTCATACCACTTAGGCGATCTACAAACTTTCGGACTAAAGACTCTCGACCTTGTAAGAATTGCCCTCGGAGGACATAAATATCTTCACAATACCCTAGTACATAAATAACTATTATACCCTCCGAGGAAGATACCTGGCAAGCAGTGGCGTACCTGGGGGGGGGGGGGCGGTGTGCGGTCCGCATCGGGCGGCACATAATTTGGGGCGGCCATTGAGTTTAAGTTTACTACTCGATTTCTACGAATTATGAATTACTATATGTTTTCGAATATTTTTCTTCATCGTTAAGTGAATGTAGGGTTGAAAATATGATCTCGAAAAATTCCTTTATTACTGCCTAATTTAAATACGCCATCCAAAGGCAAAAAGTTCCCCACCTACAGTTTGTCTCAATTAAAATTATTTATTTATGTTTATTAATTTAATGGGGTAATGGTTCAGTGGTTTCGAGTTGACCTGTGGATCCTGAGGACCCCGGTTCGATTCCCACAGCCGACAAACAATTTTCACCAAATTAATACTACCCCTGTGATCACTAACATCTTTGGGGGCCATGATTTGACGGCTGGTAACCGCACTTCACGTACATAAATATATCACTTACCGAGATCTGCTTCGGCAGAGTGCCATACCCAATAATGGGAAAAATTCGTGATGGTATATTTATTTTTGTAATTTATAAAAACCACCATTTGATTAACAAATTGGAGACCGCCCTGGGCGGCTAAAGTTCTAGGTACGCCACTACTAGCAAGACTGAATAGAATAATTGCCAGTCTTTGGTAGTATTACCATAGTAACGTCACTTTTAATGCCGCAGGGCCTATTAAAACCATATAATGCCCTAGGACATTATATACTAAATACGAGTAATGTACCTTGTGTATTGATAAACAGAAATGAATGAGGACAAAAAATTTATAATTGTTTATAATTCGTTTATTTCACAGTAAATTATATTACATTTTATACTATTAAAATCATGTCCTACTATACTAAGGTAATTCATTCGACTTTGTATCTTTTATAGTTCTCCAGCTTCTAATGGAGAATCAATAAAAAAAACTAATCCAGTATAGGTACAAGCCAGTAACCTAATTACATTTTATAAATTATTCAAGCATACTATTATTGAAACAGAATGTGCATGCAGAAGTAGAATGCACTTTGGTAAGACTTGCTTCGTTAATTAAACTATAAGCCCATTGAACTCACGCCCAGTACACTCAAGCCATTAAACTTACAAAATAGCAACACAGTTCATAGAGTTTATAAACTGGGTAAGTAGTTGCTTTGTTTCAGCAGTAGCATATGTAAATTTGAGTGCATATTAATAGTAATTATACATTGACAAAATATTGTAATTTCTTCTTTAAAAGTTTTAAACTTTATTAATCAAATGTTTCATAAAAAGATCAAAGATGTATGAACATATGTAATAATCATTATGGAGCAAAGAACAGCCAAAATATCTCTCTAAAATGACAATAATTTTCATGAAGAAATTTTAATAAAACTGCGTTCAAAGTGGGTGTAATTGGGTGTATAATTGGAATAGGTGTGTCCATAAAATATAGGATTACAGAGAGAGTAACGACAAAGGACTGAAGATATTCAGAGGTAACGTAGATTCTTTGAATTTACCTTTTACTTACTGCCATCAAGTACAGGATGTGGTCACATCAAAAGCTCTTCAAAACCTCTCAGTTAAAAGCGGCTACCGTTATAATGGAAACAGGGTAATCATTACAGGACGATGTTCCAGCGATGCCAAACAGTTAAAAGAAAAATAATTTTTCTACGGTCGTGTTGAAAAGTCATCGTATCAACATTCAAAATGAGTGTGGAAAGTACCTCTTTGCAACACTCAGTGCGACAAGAAAACGTTTATGATGTCGTTTCCAAGAAAACTATTGTGAACAATCTTTTTAATTGAATTAAGGTGAAATATAACAGTATCGATTTTAAGAAATAAGTTCACGACTGTAGATGTAGATATAGTGTATTATATACCAAGAGACTAAAGTGCATTATTTAATCCTGAGGGTGAAGTGTATTTCACTAGCCGCAGGCGAGGAAAATAATCAACTAAGGGATAAAACCTTAAATGCATTTTAGTCCTGTGGTATATATTATTTTTTTCGTATTTCCAGACATACATTTTGAAGTAATGATTAATTTTGACATTTACTTGACATAATTCACAATGCTATTATACAATTTTTAGATAACTTAGGCAATATAAACAAGTAAATATTTTGAGCTTTATAATATATTTGTTTCTACGGTAATATTTGTTTACCAGTCAATTTATTCCCCGAGGGATTAAATTTTAAATTTAATCACTTCCGGTTTAACCGGAAGTTCCGCCATTAAATTTTCTCCCCAATTAAATCAGAAATATTGCATTTATTTAAATGTCCTATAAGCAATAAATGTATCTACAGGGTGATCAAAAGGAATTGTTACAGTTGGCAATACAATTCCAGAGATCTTTTTATTCCACAGTTGGCACAACGTCAGATAAAGGCGGAAATGCTATTTGACATTTGTAATAAATACAAATAGGTTATGTCAGGAGTCTGACAGCTAATAGAATTTTGACTTTTTAAGTAATAGAAATAAATGTAATAATAAATGTACTCAAATTTAAATTTTAAATGTCACTGTCAACAACAGGAAATGAATTTATGTATCAGGCTTACCATTTTCAAGTAGTTTTTTTTATTGTCAACTGTAACAATTCCTTTTGATCACTCTGTACCATAATAAGCGAGAAAAACGGGTGTCTCCACTTTTCCAAACACACTGAATAAATAAATAAAATATTTCTGAAAGTTGGTAAAATAAATATAAAGTTTATTTTATTCTGTATTAGTGTGCTAGCTCAGTGATATGAAGTCGGCCTGTGGATCCTGCGAACCCTGGTTCGATTCCCACAGGTGACAAACAATTTTCATAATTTCAAAAAAAATACCCCTGTGGCTCCTCCACCACTAACATCTTTGGGGGCCATGTTTTGACGACTGGTAACCGCATTTCACGCGCAAAATATATCACTTACCGAGATCTTCTTCGGCAGAGTGCCACACTCAGTAATGGGTAGAAGGCGTGATGATATATTTATTTTATTTATTTATTTTATTGGAAACTAGCAGGCAGGTAGGTATAATATTTGCAAGGCACATATGATTTTATTATATTGTGTGAGTTATTATTTAAATTTCTGTGGTAATTTATTTCCATACGCAAATGTACCAACGTATTGTTACAATATGGCAGGTAATAAAAACTATGTAAAATTAGCAGGAACAACGAAACATTTTTATTTTCATTTGTTTTAACACATGCGGAAAATGTAGTCATAGCAACTTTAATGAATGCATTAATTTAATTTTAAATAAATGAAGATCAGATTGCAATTCGCGTTACATTTTTCACAATTTTGTATATTAATTTATCTCAATTTGAATTCAAGTTAATTAAGAACGCTTGTGTAATTAATATTGCTTTTCCACTGATATTTTCATAAAAGGAAAATAGATGTACAGCTCATTCATTAATCTTTTCACGGGTAGAATATGTCAAATTCAATTTATATTCTATGTTCAGTTCACAAAATAAATAGAAAAAAACAGCTTTCACCACCACCACTACAAAAAAAATTCAACAGGAAATATGGAAACATCATCAAAATCCACTAAATTTATATTACGCACTATTTTTTATAGTTTTATAGGTTAACATTTACTGCTGTGTATGAAAATTAGTAGCTACGCTATTAAATTATTTTATATATTTTGTCATCACATATTTTCAGAATTCAAACGTTTCTAAATAAATTTAAAGAAAAATACTTAACACCCAGTAATGGGTAGAAGGCATGATGATATATTTATTTATTTATTTATTTTATTTAGCATTGCAATATTTTGTACTTTTTAAATGTATACAGAGCAATTGTTTTAGACATAATAATTTTCTTTCTTTGTTATTATTTCCTGCGTGATTTATACATGGCATTATGTATAAAAAAATCTCATATTTAATATGATACTGAGAACCCTGGTTCGATTCCCACAGGCGACAAACAATTTTCATAATTTCAAAAGTTACCCCTGTGGCTCCTCCACCACTAACATCTTTGGGGGCCATGATTTAACGGCTGGTACCCGCACTTCACGCGAAAAATATATCACTTACCGAGATCTGCTTCGGCAGAGTGCCACACTCAGTAATGAGTAGAAGGAGTGATGATATATTTATTTTATATTTATGTATAATATATATTTATATAAGGATTCTTTGTTATCAATTGGGATTTATACCTTTTCAGTCAAACGTCCGAATAACAGCTGAACTAAGCAACTTGGGGATAATTACAAACTCTGAATACCATTCTGATGGACTGTACTCGGCATGCTAATCAACGGTTGTTGGCGAATTCCCTCATAAGTAAAGTATCCTCCACTGCAGGTACCAATTATCTCTATACTACAAGCACGCACGCCCCTGGGCAATTACCCCTGTTGCTACGCACTGACACTAGAACTGGAAGGGTTACTCTGTTTTCATTAGAGGTAACGAACTACTAAATTAAATATTGGTTTTGCACACTTGCAGGTCTGCCGCAAGCATGCAAAGAAACTACGCAGAAGTCGAGGGCAAACTGACACTTGGAGTATTCTGAGAATTATTATATTTAAACTACAAATATGTTTTAGTCATTTTTTTTTCTATTATTACAGATATTTGTTTACAATTGACATGGAATATATTCAAATACTAGTTGAAGATAATTAAATTCTGCGTGAAAATAGGTATTTGTGTGACAGTTAAAATTACTCATCTGTTGACCTTTATTCCAATTCCAGAACTAATTATTAAACAATATGAATTTTTTAGTAGGCCGTGAAATGAGTGTTTATTGTCTCGAAGAATGGACTTGGCAGTAAAGGCGACAACGGAGGTAGATGGCATTCTGAAACCACCGAAACACATTTTATGAGCGAGATGTATACTAGGGATGGACACTATTAAAATTTTAATATAGGTCATAATTATTTGGCATTTTTAAAGTAACCCAGTATGTTACTTTTGTTTAATTGTCACGTTTTAAGTAACCCAGTTTCATAATACAGAGTAATCAAAAGGAATTGTTACAGTTGGCAATACAATTCCGGAGATCTTTTTATTCCACAGTTGGCACAACGTCAGATAAAGGCGGAAATGGTATTTGACATTTCTAATAAATACAAATAGGTTATGTCAGGAGTCTGACAGCTAATAGAATTTTGACTTTTTAAGTAATAGAAATACTTTAGAAATAAATGTAATAATAAATATGCTCAAATTTAAATTTTAAATGTCATTGTCAACAACAGGAAATGAATTTATGTATCAGGCTTACCAATTTCAAGTAGTTTTTTATTGCCAACTGTAACAATTCCTTTTGATGACTCTGTATAACAATAGCTGTTTTCCATTTGCCACTTGGTTCATTTAAATCAGTTCAGATAAATTTGTCATAAGACTAAATGAACGAAATTAAGCAAACTGATGCACATATTCTGTTAAATTACTTCAAAGTTAATTAGAAGCTATGATTGTAGCACTAGAAATAAACTCTGCGAAGTAATCCTGAGAAATAAATAAGTGACCTGTTTCAGTAAATGTAAGTTAGATCTGATTCAAATGGCAAATGGAATACGCCTATTGATAATTATGAATTTGAATTCTAACCCAACTAATAAATGCCAAAATAAATTAATTTTCAAATGTCAAATCTGTCAGTATCGAAATTTTGAAACAAAAGTAGTTGAATGCGATATAGGAAAAATTGTATGAAAAATGTTAAAATGACCAATTGTAATATTCGACTTTACGTAACTCGCCTGCGGCTCTTTGCACCAACTATACTCATATTACAATAAGGGCAATTGAAACACTTGTTTTTCAATATGCTATTAAGGGATAAAACGAGTAATCATTTATGAAAAAAAAACTATTATAAAAAGTACGTTGTTAAAGTTATTTCAGTTGTATTTTTTCTAAAAGCTACATTCGTAAAACAAAGTAATATCTGAAAAAGGTATATTTTTTAGAAGTCGCAAAAGAGAAATGTAATTTATTTAGTTTTCAATATCAGCTTTAATATAAAATGAAAAGAAACAATCAGAGAAACAAATAAAGTGAGCGAATCTAGTGATTCTACTCTTTCTAGTGTTGAATAGTCCACAGCACAAAAATTCCAGACTACTGCGATTTATCTTCAGCAAGAGCATTTAATAACTGGATTAAAGCCATCAATTCATTCAGCAAATATACACACCGGCTGTAATAATCAGATAAATCTTTACATGCGCACACAAAATGGAACTTCGTTAAAAAAACTAAACCTTCCTATTAAAGTCTCAATTTTTCATAACGTGTTAGCAGTAAGCTTTCACTACCCGCCGAGTGAGGCAGGCGACAAAAAATTGATTGCATATCGAATCATTCCGCCGTAATCCGTCCACTAGATGAATCTAAATTGAAACGGGAGACGTGAGGCTCCGCAATTTGTTCTCATACGCGCCGGAATCAAGCCACTTGATTCATATTATGCTCTTTTATGTAAAACTAAATCAGACAAGCGCCACTAAATTTAAGGATGAATGTTCGGTTGTGTTTTGTTAGGTGTTTCTATTGTTTTCACTAGTCTGTTTTATTAAAGCTCGATTTACGTTATACTAAATAATAAACAATTTTTGGAACAGTCTCAATCGCATTGTTACTTACAATAAATTGTTTTATATTATCTATATTGAAAACACGTCGTTAAGAAGATTTATAAGCGCACTGTTTTTGCTGCTTTTCATTTCTTAGGAGCGCATCTTCACATCCTTTTTAGTTTTCGAGTTATAGCGATTTTTCATGTTTTACAAATTGCAACTGTGAGACGCTATATCTTGAAAACTAAAAGAGATATCGAAATGCGGTTTGACCCGTTGTATTTCTCGTGCTTTAGTCAATATAATAGCAAATTTTGAAATTTATTAAAATTTTTCTATATTTTTCAAAATTTTCCCTGGTCATTGGCTATATCTCAAAAATAGTACAAGATAATGAAAATCTGTAAGCACTATTGAATTCCTCGCGTTAAAATACATAGGTATGCAAATTTACAGGAAAAAATTCGTACTCATAATATTTTTATTACAGAAAAACGAAAATCGGCTAAAATTTAAAATTTTGAAAGGGTTTACCTTGATTTTTGTTTTTCTGTAATAAAAAAATATGTCCCTGCAATTTTCTTCGTTTACATTACCCATGTATTTTCATAAAAGGAATTCACTGGTGCTCACAGATTTTCATTATCTTGTACTATTTTTATAGCCAAGAGAAAATTTTGAAAGAAAAAGAAAAATTTTCAAAATTTATTATTATATTAAATAATGCACGAGAAATGCATAGGTTTAAACTGCATTTCGATATCTCTTTTAGTTTTCGAGATATAACGTCTCAAAGTTACGATTTGAAAAACATCAAAAATCCCTGTAATTCGAAAACTAAAAAATATATAAAGATGCACTCAACGGCATTCGATTTCCTGTGCCTTAAAGTTCATAGAACCATATTAAAAACAATTGAATTTTCTGAATTCTTTCAGTTAGTAGTTTTTAAAATCATATTTAAAATATATAATCTGTAACTCGAATCTTTTGGATTTAGTCATCATATAAACGACTAATTAACTAGTTTGTAACTATAATGTAAGACCCACCAATGTAATATAGATCGTAAAAAAGGTTGCTCAATATTGTGTAATGTAAAATAAACTGAGCAGTCAATAAAAAAAAAACATTTGAGAATTATGCCTGACACATATTCATTTAGTTAAAGTGTACACGCCATCATTTTAGAATAAGCGAAGACAAATTTTACGGAGCAGCAGAATGTTGTGCGAACGTCGCCGTTAAAAGTGTATTAAATATAAAGCACCGTCAATTTACCCGCTTGAAACGATCTTGGGTCTAAAACAAAATAGCATCTCTTTCCTCAACGCCATCTATGATATTTACGTCCAATTTAATTTTATCAAGCTATTAGAAGTTGGCGCTTCGTAATGAACCACCACAACTTGCCTTTTTGTATCTCGCAGAGCAAACAGAAGCACAAGGCAAACTCCGCTTCGCGCTGGAACTTCGAATCGAATAAGACAAAGAATACTTTGGGATCGAAGGCAGCAGCGGTGGTGCGGTGGCGGTGGTGTGGTGCTATGATTGAATTGGTTCCTCTGGCGTCTATCTGCGCTTTCCCGTCACGCAAGAGGCCCTAATAGCCGGCCACGGCTGAATTAAGTCCTCGGCGGTAGTGTTAGTGCCGCTACTGTGAACGTTTCGCGTTCGTTTGTCCGAGGAAGGGTTCTTTCACGTCAATGATAATCTATTTTTGTTTCCCAATGTTTATTAATTGCAAATTTACAACATACCTATAGTAAGATAATAGTTATTTGCAATATAAGTATTATAATGTATTATATTAAAATACGAGATGAGAAAAATTGTCGAATGAAACCGTAAGCCAAATTTCATAAATCATAAAGTATAGTACAATACATTACAATGTTTTTTCTACGACCGACCAGAAAGTAGACATTTCCAAATGTCAGTTGATTGCAGAAAGTTAATGTTTGCTGCTCACCTTGCGGTGAAGTAAGAGTGTATCATCGTATTCATGGATACATGAAAACTGTCACCTGAATTTTCAAATGGAAATACTGTCAAAAATGATTTTAAATTATTTTTCCAACGTTTCTAAATGGTCCTAGAAAACATATTGTGTGCATCACGACCGGAAAGTGTCCTTGCCATTCTTGCATAGTTGTTGCTCTCAGATACGCTTTGATCTACAATTATCATGAGCGTGCGGCAATAGACTCCTTTCTGCTCTAGGTACATAAATAACTATTACCTAATTTCATGATATAAGAAATATTATTGCAAAGTTGATAACTTTTAAATTCTTTGTTGGTGTCAGACTGTCCTTTTACTGTTCAACACTTGTAACGTAACTGAACCCATTACACCACGCTTTTTTTGTATTGTAATATTGATATATATATATATATATATATATATATATATATATATATATATATATATATATATATATATATATATATATGGGGTGGCTAGCTCAGTGGTATGAAGTCGGCCTGTGGATCCTGAGAACCCTGGTTCGATTCCCAGAGGCGACAAACATCGTTGGGGGCCGTGATTTGACGGTTGGTAACCACACTCCACGCGCAAAAATATATTACTTACCGAGATCTGCTTCGGCAGAGTACCACACCCAGTAATGGGTAAAAAGCATGATGATATATTTATATTTATTTAATTTATTTTTTATGAATATTAGAAGAGCAAGTATTTCGACCTTTTTTAGACTCCATAGTATTTAAATGTAATTTTGAGATATGCAGTATTTAAGATTAAGCTGAAAAAGTTAACTTCTTTCAAGACGACGTCGTGCTAAATGGCTTATTATATCTAGGTCTAAAGCACAAAAATAACTTTTGAAAGTGTATGTATGTAGGTTAAAGACGCGTAAATAATTAGCATTTTAAAGCGGTGTTAAATTACAGAATCCATGTTGGCATCATAAATATGAATGTATAAGTGCGATCCCACGGCGGCGGCGGCAGGCGAGGGACGTAACCCACCCCAAGAGAGAGCGAGAGCGAGCGACGCAAAGTTTAAACACCCGAAGACAGAGCAGCGGCTGAGTGTCGACGCCAACTTGACTGTTTCGGCACTAATAGCCCCCCAGCCCGGCAACGCAGTTTAGCCTTCTCAGTTTAATTTGGTTCACTTCAGAACACATTCTTTGTAAATTAACAATCAAAATTTATCCAAACTTCCGAAGAATGTTAAATTTTGAAATTGGTTTGCTCTTTAGCTTACTGTTCTCTTTTTTTAGGCGTATCATCTAATTTATCTAACGCTTTTATATGAGTGATGATGAAAGTTTGATTGAAGTTTTGAAAAATGAGGAAGATTTAATATCTGTTTTATTAAAACTGTTTTTATATTCTTTCTACAAGATTTAAAGATAAATTGTTGAAACGGTCCACGAGAAATTTCAATTCGCTCACATAACAAACGCACAAAAAGTACAAGAATTTCATATTTCTTTTGAATTGAATTCTACTTTCTTCATAATTTCCATAAAAAATTATAAATATTTCAACATTCTTAACAAACAACTAAAAAACGCACATGACAAGAAACTTCAATATTTATTACATAAATTTTTGCTGATTTTATTTTTTATTTTATCTTTATGCATGAGGTAAGTGGCTCAATGACATGGAGTCGGCCTGTAAAGCACCAGAGTTTAATTTCCGCAGCCGACAAACTTTATTCCACATTAAAAATTACTTCTGAGGCTCTCCCCTCACTAACATTTTTGGTGGTCATGATTTCGCAGCACGTAACTGCATTTCACGCACAAATATGTATTACATACCGAGATCTGCTACGACAGAATGTCATAACAGAATTTAAATATGTAATATTGGAACTACAATGATTTTTTTAATGTGGTGATTGTTGTTTCCCTAATTAAATTAGACCAAAAGTGTTGTAACAAAGTGGTTTTGAGTTGACTGTAGATATTCTGTTAGTTTGCTTCCATGTTTTGTGCGATAAGATTCTGAGAAAAAATCTTATCGTGACAACGAATATGTGTGGTCATCTGCAGTCGTCAGCCATGGTTGCATCAACGAAAATGCCACTCTTCACCCCGCTTAAAAACAGCGTTTGTTTTTGAGCAGTAGCCTCAGTGATGTCACGTTCGCGTCCTCGGCTGGCCAACAACGCATCCGTTCCCGCTTTTCGCGCGGCTTTAGTATTTTATCGTAGTTTAAGCTTTAGCTTATATTTTGTTTTATTACTTATTATTCTATTAAGTTTGTTAATAAAGTTATGAGTTTTATTGTGCGTATTATTAATAACAATCAAACAATCGAATGTTAATAATCGCGCTGCCGTTTTAATTACGTTTTAATAACCGCCATCTAGAATCAATTACCACTCGTGATGTACAGACGTCCGTCGTGTTACAGTGCGAATAAAAAAAATGTTTAGATTTAAAAACTGCAACTAATGAGCACCTACCGACTTGTTGCTCAATTATTAACCTAGGAATATAGAGAGCAAAGTAAGGGTGTGGAATACACAAATAGTTATTTGTGTACCTACAGCAAAAAGTTGTCTATTGTCGCTCGCGCTTGGTGATTGTTGATCGAGACACAACCGAGAGCAACAATCATGCAAGAGCGGCAAGGATCCTTTCTGTTCGTGGTGCACACAATATATTTTCTACGACCATTTAGAAACCCTTGAAAACATTATTTTTGATAGTTTCTCTGTTTTGAAATTCGCTTGGTAATGTTAACCGTTAACATGTATTCATGGATACACACTTACTTTATCGCTCAGCGACCGATAAAATCTTATAGCCGGTCGACGAGTGGCAAACCTCAATTTTCTACACTTAACAGTTGGGTATGTCTACTTTCTGCTCGGTCAGAGAAAAAAGATTTGATAGCAGCTCTTGAGTGACAAGCGATTTAATTCAAGTATAAATAAATGGGGTGGCTAGCTCAGTGGTATGAAGTCAGCCTGTGGATCCTGAGAACCCTGGTTCGATTCCCACAGGCGATAAACAATTTTCATAATTTCAAAAGCTACCGCTGTGGTTCCTCCACCACCAACATCTTTGGGGGCCGTGATTTGACTGGTAATCGCACTTCACGCGCAAAAATATATCACTTATCGAGATCTGCTTCGGCAGAGTGCCACACCCAGTAATGGGTAGAAGGCGTGATGATATATTTATTTTTTTTATTTATAAATTTTGAACTAAACCATGAATTGTTTGAAACATCGCAACATTAGTCTCGTAAATTCCGTGTTTAAACACTTAACCAAATAAAAAGAAAAATCCCAACAAACTTCTTGCACCGAGGTGCAGGAACCTAACCTCAGACTGCACTCTCCTGTCTGAACGCCGCAGTGCGGGGCAGAACGAAATCATGGCGGTAATTAATGGATTCCCGACGGTGGAGGTGAGCACGTAGCCGGGTTCACGTGGCGTGCACGTGCCCGACACGCGCGGACTTCCTAATTTCCACTTTTCGCGGCGCTGAAGCCGGTAGCGCGGTTCGTTGCGGCCGGACAGCCGACACGGAACTGACAGCCGAGAACGTAACACTGCACTGCGAGGAAGTCTCGTTATTATTGCACGATGCGGGATGCTTCCAACAGCGGGCAAATTAACACCAACTACTTGCGGATAGAATTCAAAAGGAGTTGCTTTTGTTACAATCTTAAAATGTATAATCGTGTAATTAGAAGTAAATCTGGGTTGTTACAATTTTTAATTTAAGGCCCGTTTACTAATGATTGACGGCTGGTAATCGCATTTCACGAGCATTAATATATCACTTACCGAGATCTACTTTGGCAGAGTGCCACACCCAGTAATGGATAAAAGGCGTGATGATATATTTATGTATCTATTTATTTTTAAATATTTTCTACACGGGTAATGTATTGACATAAAATAGCTGAAAATGATCAAAAATCAGAAAGATATCACCTCTCTGAAACCTCTCAAGCCATCGTCAAACGAATCCATTCTTCGACTCTCCGATAATACCCTAATATCATAACCGTTAAACATAATAATAAATATAGATAAGCATATGAGGACGGTATAGGGCAGTAAGGATGCATTTAAAATTCTTAATGACAGATATCGGAAACACGCGTCCGGGTGGTGGTTTAGATACGACGTCTAGGTACGGTGTGAGCAGTATTGGACGTGCAAAATGAGTCGGCGATTCTATCTTCGAATGTTACGCGATAACTGAAGGAAGATTGAAATGTTATGGTTTAGCTTCATCGTTCCTGAGACGTTTCGAAATTTCAAGTAGGAAAAATATCACTAATTCACCGTAACACGTTCTGTATTTATTAGTATTACCTCTCCGTACTTTATTCCATATGCTGTTCAAATTTATAAATAAATTAAAAGTTTAGGTCACTTTATAGTCATCTTACACTAACTAAGCTTTTGAAACTGTAAAAATATGTTATTAATTTGTTATTTGTTGTTTTTTAGTTGTTTTATTTTAAGTTAGTACGACCATTATCTCAATAATTTTAGTTAAGTAATTGTATCCACAACTCATATATAATAAAGATATTATGACACTGATTTCAGTTAAATTATATGGCTCATAAAACACTAGTGCTTTATATTCCATAAAACACTGTAAACAACTTGTTACTTAGCAACCATTCCATGATCTATCGTATTTTGAGAAACTATATGTAACTGAATCAACGTTAAACGTTACGACCAATCTTCTTCGATACCTATAATTATGAGTTGTGGATAAAATTTTGTGTTACACTCGTGTTTTATTGGTATATAATAATACACTTAAGAATATTAAACACTCGACTTTCGGTCTCGTGTTTAAACTTTTCTTGCGTGTTTTATATACCTAATAAAACACTTGTATAATAAAAAAAACTATTAATTGAAGTTCAACTTTTTCTGCTAATAATTAAATTAAAAAAGAAAAATTGCGACACCTCCAGGATTTGAACCTGCATCTACTTTTTAGTCATCAAAATGATCACTTTTTCTATTGCATCGCATATAAGTACAAGTTTATTCATAAAAATAAGTGATCAAAAGAAGAAAAAGTAAAACAAATTTATTAAAAGTGAAACAGTTGGCAATCCTAAATAAATATGTGATAGAAAAAGAAATGAATAATAACTTGACTTACGTTCGAATCGTATCCGAAAAACATGAGAAAAGAAGTTGGATGTCTTACCTGCAACAAAAGAATAAAGTTATAACGTAAGAAGAATGAAAATAGACGCAGTATAGTAATATATGATGAAGAACTTTATTAGCGCAGTATGTGTGAACATAACCTCACATTGTGATAACACAAAAGTACCACAGACACGCAAGTTCAGTCGCCGTTATAATTTAAATTTTCTGCATGCACAATAAATTTGGTTTCCACTTCATAATACATGAAGAAAGTGGTGTGAAAGAAATTTATATTTTCGTTATATGCGTGTTTCTCATCGTAAAATATATTCCATGGAATTATATGAATATATACGAGACCAGGCTTCATATTTCTACCAGAATATCTTTATAACGTTCCATACAAAGTATCTAAAATATTATATCGACATCTAAATTACTACCAGTACCTTCTATTCTTCCAAGAATAATGTTCATCTGTAAAAATGAAGAACCATTCTCCCCTATTCTGTAACTTGATCTTGATCTATTACATATCGATAAGTTAATGACAATTCACATTTTTCATTATTATACTATATATAACTGCCACTTCTGTGCCCAGTATCATTTATTTCTATTTTGTATTTATATATTTTACTCTCGTCGAGATAAATAGTATTACTTTTTAACAACATTTTTGGAAAATTGTCAGTAAACTTTTAAAATTAAATTTAATTACAAAGAAATTCAGGTGACACCCGGATTCGAACCGAGGATCTTTGTATGCTGGGCAGATGTGCTAACCTTTACACCACGACACCCTCGTACGAGGTAAGGCGTCAACCGAATTCTTCTGTTATAGTGTCTAAATACAGCATCGATCCCAAGACTTCTATTTCATAGCTATTGATAACAGGTTTCATCTATAGCACATAACTGATTTAAAGGAAATTATACCAGGAGGTAAATTTCAATTTTGTCATGTGAAATGATGTTATGAGGTAATGGCTCAGTGGTATCAAGTCGGCCTGTGGATCCTAAGAATCCTGGTTCGATCCCCACAGCCGACAAAACATTTTCACCAATTTAAAATTACCCCTGTGGATCCCCACCCCTAATATCTTTGCGGGCCGTGATTTGACGCCTGGTAACCGCACTTCACGCGCATAAATATATCACTTACCGAGATCTGCTTCGGCAGAGTGCCACACTCAGTAATGGGTAAAAGGCGTGATGATATATTATTATTATTATTATTATTAAATGATGTTACAACGATGATTTTTATCCCAGAAAAATTATCATTGTTAATGTACTCGGTACTTAATCTCCATTACAGTACAGGGTCCGGACTCACTGAGCCATAGAGTGTTAGTTCACATAATTTTTTTTAGCTACAGTTAGCTATAAAATCAGTATTTTTTTTATAATAAAACAATATCAAAATGATGAGAGATAAGAACAAATTTCAAATAATAAAAAAGATAGATAGTGGAGTAAGAATCGGTTCCATTAAAAATAATGAATTTCTGTTAAACTAATAATTTCTATTATAAAGTTCTGCTGAATTTATATTCTGAAAATTTGTGTTAAACTGGTTAATATATTCAGCAATGTTATAGCAGGTGTTTGTAGAATACCTAGGATTACTGCGCAGATTTATAATGCAGTTTAACTGAAATAGTTTCACATTTCTGGGGTAAAACTTCGCTTGAAGTAAGAACTGCATTGCAAAACTTACGCATAGTTGCAACATGCAAATTAAAATGTTTCGTTTATCTCTGAAGTACACTCTCGTTATGTCATAACTATCTCTGAAATTTGCAAGATTAAAATTTTAAATTTGCACATTGCATCAAAATTAATATCTTTGTTAATTATTCTTTCCAGTAATATTAGCTTAGTAGCCAATGGGCTCCTATACCATCATCGAAATCAAGAGAATGAACGATAAAAACATAAAATATATAATGAATTGTGACTCTTAGTGAAAAAAAAATTAATTAAAAATAGTATTATACTCAAGAGATATATGCGATTGAAAAAATAGTGGCATCACAAGTACTCAAGCATTCTCATTGGTCGTAAGTAATTTTGCGCGGTAAATAAGAGACATAGCGGAGTAAAACGTAACTAACTGTGATACCTCAACACTGTTTTTTCAAACTGTTTATCGTTTGCTTGTACGTACATGTTTAACATGTTACAATAATTTACGTAATTTCGTTTTCTTGGTCCTCGAACTACTATAAAATATGATTTTTAATATAGTAAGATTATTTCTAATAAATAATTCGTATATTATTTGCTCTCATTGAATCAAACAAGTTGAGTATCACTTGAAAGATACTTGTGACGTCACAAACACCTATAGAATTTTAAAAAATCATGTCATGAGGGTCATTTTAATGTGGTAAAAATTGTTTATCGTTTGTGAGAATCGAACCCGAGATTACTTATTTATTTAATTTGTTAAAATAATTGTACATTGCCATTCTATTATTATTTTACTAGTAAATAAATAAATAAATATTGTTACAGAACTGAAATTTAAAAATTCTGTCGTGAACCATATTGTACATAAAAGTAAGTCAAATAAGAATAAGGAAAAGATGTAACGGTTATAAAATGTGTGTAAGGAAGCTAGAATGGCATCGGAACGACATTTCTGTCGATTATCACATCTCAAAATCATATAAAGAAATCCATACGAAGATCTCAAGTACATTTAAATAAATATTACCCAATTCCGCTGAATACATACTAAAATATCAAACACGAAGAAGTCATTAAACAAAAATCAGGTTCCATCCATGCTGCCGATAGCGCGCTTAATGCGAATATATGCGTCGAACGCGTTCCGAATTTCAAATACACACACGCACTATCGCGAAAGGAGCGGAGAGGGTAAACGGAAATCGCAGGGGAAGAGAAGAGATGCTGCCATCAGCGCAAACGGAGTGCGGTTATGAATTAGTGATAAAATCTATTATTTATATCGGTAACCCCAATTTGCCACAACCGATTTCATCTTTACCCAAAATGGTTCAGATTTGTAAACAAGGCCAGCTTAACGTTAGCTGAATTCACACAGATGCACAGATTATAATTTAGGTTAAATTATAACAACAACCAACACAAAATAACGATTTGGATAAAATTAAATGAAATGAGTTGAAAGCTAAAGCGTGTTAGATAATGTTTAAAAATCGTAAAAACCCTAGGAAACGTTAGTACAAAATTAGTTCGCTTCAATTAAGCTAAAAGTTTGTTAATATCTTAATTCGGATGCGGAAAATTCAATGCCGTTGAGCGCATCTTCATATCTTGCTTAGTTTTTGAGATATAGTCTCCGGAAGTGTTGAATTTTCCAAAAATTTCAACACCTCAGTTTTTCGACTTTCCCGACGCCACATCTCAAAAACTAAACTAGATATGAAGATGTGCTCAACGGTATTGAATTTCTCGTGTTTCATTTAACCTATACACAAGTTTCCAGTCATTTTTAAAATTTTCACAAATTTTCACTATACAGTTTTTGGTCATTATCTTAAAAACCAGAAGGCCTATGTTCTTGGGAATTTGACAATTGGATTCAGCGGGTCAAAATACATTAAAATAAAGGTATCACCACGCCTTCTACCCATTACTGGGTGTGGCATTCCGCCGAAGCAGGTCTCGGTAAGTGATATATTTTCCGCGTGAAGTGCAGTTACCAGCCATCAAATCACGGCCCCCATACATGTTAGTGGTGGGAGAGCCACAGGGGTAGTTTTTAAAATGGTGAAAATTGTTGTCGCCTGTGGGAATCGAACCAGGATTCTCAGGATCCACAGGCCGACTTGATACCAGTGAGCTAGCTAGCTAGCTACCCCATATACATATGTATGTAAATTTTCGTGGGTGGTATTCGCTCATCTTTAATTGAAATATAAATAAAAAAATAAATATATCATCACGCCTTTTATCCATTACTAGGCGTGGCACTCTGCCGAAGAGAATCTCGATAACAGATATATTTATGCGTGTAAAGTGTGGTCACCAGTCGTTAAATCACGACCCTCAAAGATGTTACTGGTGCGGGAGCCACAGGGATAATTTAAATGTGATGAAAATATTTGTCAAACATTTTAATAAATATAGTTTATTGATTTAGATCCAGAATTTTAAGATGTACAACTTTTAATTAAAGCATTTTTGTGTAAAATAATTTGTAAAGCAATGCTCACGGAAAATTTATTTTCCCAAGCGCATATGGTCCGCCTTCCGTGATACACGCGGTATTTGAGTTTGAGAATCAGTAAATCTAGTACTGAAAGTAAAGTGAGTGAAGTAAGCCATTCTTATAAATAAGTTATCTGTTTCAGTAAGAGTAAGTTACATCTAATACAACAGGAACACCCCTCATGAAACTGTAATAACAAACGAATACGATTGAGAAATATTGAAAATATGAATAACAGAAACAAATTGAGTAACGTATGTCTTGTATCAATAACAAACTCAATACCATAATTGTAAAGACATTTGAAATGGTCAAAATATTATTTCGTGTTGATTGTTCTCGTAATGAAAGATTAATGTAGAAAAAGTAGACTAGAAAAAATCATATCACGTGTGATTGTTTTTTGATCGAGTGATAATCGGATAAATCTAAATTATATGACGGACTAAAGCGTACTTATGACAGATTATCTCCCCCTAAGCTAGGGTAAAAGCGTAAAAGCGTGATGATATATTTATTTATTTATTAAACCAGCCAATCCCATTTCTCTGATGGATAAAATACAGTCCATTCCGATATTGTTTGTATTCAAGTTCTTGGAACATCTCTATTATCACATAAAAACAGTGTGTCAAAATAGAGAGTCATTTTTATGTTGGTATAAATTACAAGATAAATTGTATGTCAGAATAAAAAAGCACAAACTGGCAATCGATGAAAACAGCACGCAAATAAAATAGATAGTCTCAATTCTGAAACTGTTCGTTTCGATGCCGTTGCCGTGGAAAGGGACATAAGGGAGTGATAACGCATAGCTTGGTGGTACACTCCCTGTTAAAACCACTCCTGGTGGCTGAAAGCATGTATGTAGCTTACCCCCTTCGACAGGCGACGGCCGTATTATACACTTGGCGTCTACTGCTTTTATGATGAATTTCAACACGGGTCAACATTTTTATTATCGCAATTTTTTATCTACTCTTCGCAATCGCATTCATTTTCCGTTGCTTTCTTTCTCAAAGGGAAAAGCATACAAACAAAATTGTAGTTTAAATATAAATATTATAATAAATAAATAATGTCACACATTAAAATAAAAACTGCACACTATATTTAAAAAATACAAATATATGGTCAGTTCTCAAATTTTAAATATATTTTTATTTTATTTTAATTGCTCCTCTAAGGGCCAGTTTTTCAATCGCCGGTTTACTCTCGATTAGTGTTAATCATGATTAAATAATAATGGTAACCATAGTTTCAATTATTATTTAATCATGATTAACATTAATCGGTGATTGAAAAACTGGCCCTAAATAATAGATAATTCCAAAAATAGTACAAGAATGGAATTTAAACAACTAAATTGTTTTTGGCTATACGTTGAAGTCAATATGGTTTTTAAATTTGCAAATTTTCGCTTGTGAAACTATTGTTCTAATTACGAAATCATAACTAACCTTAAATATCAAATCAAATTGTTAATCATATAATTTAGGTTGATGGGGTAATGGCTCAGTGGTATCAAGTCGGCCTGTGGACTCTAAGAATCCTGGTTCGATCCGCACAGCCGACAAAACATTTTCACCAATTTAAAATTACCCCTGTGGCTCCCCCACCATTAACATCTTTTGGGGCCGTGATTTGATGGCTGGTAACCGCACTTCAAGCGCATAAATATATCACTTACCGAGATCTGCTTCGACAGAGTGCCACACCCAGTAATTGGTAAAAGACGTGATGATATATTTATATTTATTTTTTATTTATAATTTAGGTTCAGTCCCCGGGTCGCGCCATTTAGAATTCTACAGTATAATGTAGATGATACTTTTGAAGTCGCCAAATTGATGTTACATTCTAAATAATTCTGCAATAAAAATGAGGTTTATCTCTTTTTATCGATAATAAATTTTAAATCAGTTGTTCTCTAAACTTGGACGCGTGCGCAAAATACATGTCTTAAAGAACTCGTTCGTACCTATTGCATACTGAGCTGAATTCGCTTTCCTATTGAAAACAAACAATATAAGTAGATAATCAATCATCTAATAATTATTTTTAATGAAACCAATTTACAATAATTATTAGCAGTTATTTATAATAGATATTGTATTTAATTATTAAGTTTAACATAACCATCCACGCAGTGGCAACGAAAAATTTTTGGCTGGAAACATGGAAATTAATATTGTGATTACAAAAAATACATATTTTTGATTCGTAATCAACATATACACTTAACGTATGTACCCGAAGTTATGCAAATGGAAATTTTCTCTGGGAATGTACCGATGGCAATGAACAGAAAATACAGTACGATCACAATTGTTGAGTTTATACACGAGCTTTCATCTAACATTTTACAGGCGCGGTTTCATAGATATACCTTCACCACTACCATCATCAGCAAGCAGCGAGTTACTTTACGAACTTTGACCAGTATAAAGCCAAGTGACAGGACACTACTATTTGTTTATACCGTCGAGTTTTATGTGCAATAAACGTTTCGCAAGCATCGGCTACATATATTGCAATATACTTGGAAGTCGTAAATTTAAAGCTTAGATATAGTTTTAATTTGACGTTGGAACGCGGGAAGATTAAAGGCCGAAGGTTTAATAACTATTGCGACACCGGCGGAAATAGACAGGATTTTATTACTTTTCTGCTAAATCAAACTGTGGATAAATAGTTACTACCAACCGAGACATAAACAAATATCACTATTAACAGTAAATAAATGTTCTCTCACTTTCAGAATTTCCCAGAACTTAAATATTTCATTAGTAAATACTTAACAATTCAACCACAAAAAGAAAAATTAGGATACAGCCAAGGTTTGAACCTGAGACCTATGAACTGCGGTCATATGCTTTATCCCAAAATGTGGGTGGGGACCCATTGATTAGACGCGAGTCGATTTGTGGTTAGTCGCGGCATAAAATATATATTTGTATATTTTTAATATTTAAAAATATGGGGCAAATGGCTCAATGGTATCGAGTCAGCTTGTGGATCCTAAAAACCCTGATTCGATTCCCTGTAGCTTCATCGAGGGCCGGGATTTGACGGCTGGTTACCACACTTCACGCGCATAAAAATATCACTTATCGAGATCTGCTAGGCAGTGCCACACCCAGTTATAGATAAAATTACGTGAAGATATATTTATATTTTAATCGAAAAATTAATATTCATAAAATATGGCGAAAATAAAAACAAAAAATATGAAAATATATATTGGGTGTAGAATTTTCTATTGAGTGATCTATATAGACGCCGATGACTTTATGCTGGTGATAATTAGGTTACATATCGATCTTTGCTATGAACATTCATGTAATGAAATAAAAGATAAAAAAGGATTTTTTGTTGCGATGCGTTTCTAGGTAGTCAAGTATCCCTGAAAAAAAAATTACTTGCGCCAAAGAGTCATGGGATTAAAGCTACATTTGAAATATCAAAATAGACAAAAAAAATGGATTTGAATTACATGGCGACCGTAGCTTAGTTGGTTATAGCTTATGACCGGAGTTCGTAGGTCCCAGATTAAAAACCAGACGGTATCCCAATTTATCTCTTTATAATTTAATTTAAAAGTGAAATAAATAAAAGTAAATAGAATAGTTTACGGAATATACAAATTGTTGTTACACTTGACCAGTAAAACAACAAAAAGGGTTGCATCAACAAATATAAAATTTAAAATAAAATTTTAAACTTATGACATTAAAGTGAGTATATAATAAAATAACTTGTACTTTCTTTTATTTATTTAAGCTAAGTTTAATTGGTACTACTCGCCATAGTACTTTTATTAAAAGGAAACTTATTAAAAAATAATATGTGAATGATGTCTTTCTTTTTATATCAAATCTTGCTTGAAAGTTAAAAAAAATACTTAAATTTCGAACAAACTATATAGCACGTATTTCAACAAAGTTAAAAATTATAGGTCATATTGACTTTCAATAATAGGTACTAGTAATTTTAACAGAGGAAGTGGTTTTATTTCGCCTTGTGGCAATGAAGTATACAATATTCTAGCTTAGTTAAACTTTTATAATTTATTTAGAGAGCATCGAATCAATTAATAACAACCTAATTACGAATTCAAGTACTTGACAATTACGCCTAAAAGCTTCGTATTAAAACTGGAAAATTTACAAAGCAACTGGTAATTGAGCATGATAAAAAGATGCGGTGACGTTTAGAGCGAAAACGCCAGCAAATTTAATTATTTCATCAAGGCAATATTGTCCAATGTACACTCAACGCAAAGGCCGTAATCGATAGTTCTCGGAACTGTAAACGCAGCGAGCTTTCTTATTGAGAGAGCTTTCAAAGAAATTATTCGATTACACCGCGGTAAAAATATAAATAAGATTTAATTCACCAGCTGAAAAATAAATAATAAATGGAGTAGGTGGCACAGTGGTATCGAGTCAGGCTGTGGATTTGAAAACCCGGGTTCGATTCCCACAGCTGCAGGGTTGAAGAAAACCCGGGTTTTTTTAAAAAGCCCGACCCACTTAGTTTTTTTTTGTTTTATTGGGTTTATTTGAGCATTATTGGGTTTTTTGAAATATTGACAAATACACTTTTTAATACAAGTTTTTTAATTCCAAATTAATTTTGTATATAATGTTTAAAACGTATATTGTATACTACTAAACATTAAAACAAAATTTATGTACTATTACAATAATTCCAAAAATATATTTATTTTATTGTGAATTAAAAATATAATACGCTCTATTATATATTGTCATATTTATTTAATTTAAAACTATATTTCAAATTTGCCGATAAAAAGATTGGAAATCAATCAGTTTTTGTAATACTAATATAAGACAAATAATATTTGGTCTTAAACTAATTTGATATTGACATTTGTCAAAGTAATGCAATGTGATACTACAATATCATGTAATAAAAGATATTTTAAGTTAAACGTTTTATTTTGTAAAGAGATTACGTATTATTACATTGTAAAATAAATAAAAGATATTTATGTTCCGAAATTTGACTCTATCTTAAAATTCACCCTGGGTGAATTTTCAACTATTCAATCAAATGGGTTTTTTAATGGGTTTATTTGGGTTTTTTTAGGTAAGTTTTATTAAAATATGAACAACCCTGCACAGCTGACAAACAATTTCCACCACATTAAAACTAGCCCTGTGGCTCTCCCGCCACTAACATCTTTGGGAGCCATGATTTAACGGCTGGTAAACGCATAAATATATCACTTGCCGAGATCTGCTACAGTAGAGTGCCACACCCAATAATAGGTAGAAGGCGTGATGATATATTTATTTATTATGAAAAATATTAAATAGTAAATTAAGTTTTCACAACAAGTGACGCTAGACAGTATTCACATAAGAACACAGATTTTAGAAAACTTCCATTCATATTACATGCATGAATTGCTAAAATTTTCTCAACCTAAAGTGAATTCAAGAAAATTTGCTTCCTTCGAGGTTACATACAACGTAATCTGGTGCAAAAACTCCATATAAGAAAGATGAATTTGACATGATATTATTACACCATGAGCTTGTAGCGCTGAACAATCTCTTGTTAACTCTGGCTTACAGAAAGGCTTGCGACCGTGCTGAAAGAACAAGAAGCATAACAAGAAGAAGAAGAATACGTAGGTAAATATAAGGTAGCGGGGTGGCGAGGTAGAGGACGAGTGAAGCTCGGCTAGCGCGAGATCTCGCGCGCAGGATAAACAGGCATAAATAAGGATTTCAGTCGCAGGCAAAGACAGGAATCTCGGCCTGCCTGACCGAAATGATGAAGTATCATCCTTATTATGAATATTTTTCTTGTATGATTGTTTGCCTGGAAAGCACTTGTGAATGTTTTGTTAATTAAATATTTGTCAACCTTTGTTTGTATACTTCAGCAAGCCGGATATTTGTACGTGTTACACGGCTTGCTAAATAAATATGATAAAGCGAATTAAAAATGTTTTGTTTCTACAACATTAAAACTACACATAAATACATAAAAGTTCTGAATATCTAAAAACATTTTTCAAGAGCTTCGGATAATACCATGATTTAAATACCCATATCAAAAGATAGCATTCATTTACACTTTTGTTGACATTTTCACGTTTAGCGTTAATTAAAAGCTATTCTAAAATTAAATCAAAACCAAAGACAACAGTTTTTAAGACCAATAACTATGATTAAATACGTATTGGTCTTAATCCAAACTTTCCGTAGTTTTATAATATTGTTGGCAGAGCTGGGCAGTAGCTAGCTGCTTTTGTAGCTTAGCTACTAGCTTAGCTACTTTTACCTTAGCTGTAGCTGTAGCTTAGCTAAATGTGAAAAAATATAGCTGTAGCTTGTAGCGAGCTATTTTTTTTCTATTACCTTAAAAATATTGTTATAACAACTGAAGCTACTTTTAAAGCTACTTTTTGGAGCTTAAAGCTACTTTTTGGAGCTTAAAGCTACTTTTTGTAGCTCAAAGCTACTTGTAGCTTAAAGCTACCACTGTTCATTAAGAAATACCTATTAATTTTTGTTTTGTATTTGAATTGTACCATTTTTATTGTTTTCTATAACTGTAGGATAACAAGTTATTATATAGTGTAAAATCTATTAACATATTTTATTTTTCACTTGTTCTTAACCCATCCTACTTTTGTATTAAATATTAGATGAACTAAACATTGACTGTTTAGGAGTCTTCTGTTAATGTGACTGTTAATTTATTTCGATATAAATAAGAATTATAGCATAACAAATTAACAGTACATTTGTCCATTTGCGATATAACAGTCATTATAACAAAAAACTTATCAACTGATCATATGACAATGGCAAATTTAATAATTCACAATAATTAAAGAAGTAGCTTTAAAATTTAACAGCTACTTTAATGAAAGCTTTTAGCTGTAGCTTAACTATATTTTACAAAATGTAGCTTAGCTGTAGCTCAGCTACATTTTTAAAGAATTGCTGTAGCTGTAGCTTAGCTACTTTTTTTAAGTAGCTTGCCCAGCTCTGGTTGTCGGTAGTTAAGATATGCATTTATTTATTTATTTATTTATTTATTTTTTACTCTGCACAACAAGAAATTAATCCCAATTACAATACAGGGGGCCTACAGTTTATAGTGGAATCTGAACCACTCAGACACAATCGTATTTTTGGATTTAAGTTGAAGTCAGTGAGAATTCAACGCACGACCTCTTGTTTGTTAATTGAGAAATGTAAGTTTCACCTCGTCTTTATCCACTCAGCTATTATTGCCTATAAAATATTAGTGGTAATAAATAGGTCTTTAGAATACCTGAACAATTACATCTGTATTATAAGTGAAATAAGTTTATGATAACATAACTAATCATGGATAAGGAGAACGTTGTAAGCTGTGAATAATATACTCGTATCTACGGAGTTTGTGAGAATGAATCTAATGTACAATGTTTGGGCGTCTGCTGGTGTTGGTAGTGGTAGTTCGAAATAAGGAAATGCGCAAGTTTGTCAAGTGTCAAAGTGCATTATTCCGGAGCTAAGTGGTCGACGGCGGGCGACGCGACAGTCCGGGAGAACCGAGGCGAGATATAACTCACCCGAGGCCACGAGTTACCTCGCGATATCGTACATGACCGAATCCCTAAGGAGATTTAAGCTTGGCGCGATGGCTTGGCTTTATCTTATTACATGTAATACGATTACTTAAACTTGGTTCAATTAATATTCGCGGTCTCATTACTGAAAGCCTGAAACCCAATTGCAGGCGTCCTCGAATAGAGCAGCCGACACGGAGCTATTTGTCGCGTTCCTAAGCACCAATTACCAGCAAACTCAACTGGTTTAACCCGCGCTTAACACCGCAGATTCCATCGACCATATTTCTCACATGTCTCGATCTATCAATATCACTTTAGCTCAAGAACTAAATGCCATTATTGGTATATCACTTCTTTTTCTTCATTTATCATTAAACTGAATTGAACAGTTAACCACTAACAATTTAACAATTTCCTGAATGCGCATTGTGGAGAATTATCCAGTTGATATTATTTACCAAAGTGTAAACGTTACAAGTTATAAGCGAATTCCGGTATTAGTACTCAAGACTGCTCGCGAATTTGCCAATTTCGTATGCAAACTAACCTCTCCTGTGATGGCGGTTCGTCTTTGTTTGCAGAAGGCCACGACTCGTATCTTCACTAGGGATAAGGCCACCGAATAACACGACTCGTAATTCTCCTCCTCAAACTAACGCAGAAGAGGCACATGCCTCTCTTGTTTGTTTCTTGGTTGCGACTTTGATAATAATTGATTATTTAATGATTAGAAACCATAAACTACATTTGAATTAAGAAACTGATGGCAAGAAGTAAAAATAATTGTCTAAGAATTTATTAGTTCCCAGTAGTAGTGACGTCTGTGCTGTAGCTGTAGCTATAGGACTTTTTATTTAGTTTCCTGAGCTGCATGTACGAATGAGTTCCTTGTTTCGTTTCTTTTTATTTTGTTAGATTGCGCGAGAAAATGGAAGGAAGACGAGATTAGGTCTGGTAGGCTAGGCACACGTGTTGTTGTTGAGGTGGCGTAGTAATAAGTCATGTGTGGCGCTGTCAACGATGCGAGCGAGTGAGAATAGTTGGACGGGGGCCGCTAAACAATCCGCCGGAGCCGGAAGAAGCGACGTCCCCGCGGAGGCAACAAGGGGGCGCTATTTGTTTGACAAGGCGGGGCGGCGCGGTGCAGTGAAGTGACGAGGGGCCGGCGTCGGCACGTGATGGGAATTCGTTATGGGCAACATCTCCCATGTGAGAATGAGAATAAGGATCGGCAGTAATAACAGCGCCACTGCCGACGCGCGAATGAAAGAAAAGAAAGAGCGATTAATATCGAGGAAAGACAGCGCAGAGAGGTATACAAAGGGGTGTAAATGAAGCGGAACGAAGAGAAATGTTGCTGAAAGTAACGTGTCGTGAAATCCGAGAGTAGAGCCGCCGTGCTCGGCGCTCGCGACGTGAATATTGCGAAAACAGAACCGCGGATCTGATTTTTAAGAGGTCGTAAGAACCCGCACTTGTTTTTCCTTTTTTCGACAAAAGCAACAGCGATATGAATCAGCCTCGGTCGCTGCAAGTGTGAGTGTAGAAATGTTTAAAGTTTCGCGCACACACGCGCCTTGGAACGAGTAATATCGAAGAGTTTTTGCAGTGAGCTTTTTATAGTTTCGCTCTCTGCCTCCATCCCGTCCCGAGGGCTCTTCAGGTCGCCTTATTCTTTTTGCTCGGCCCGGCCGCATGGGAAATTTGTCCTCGAGTTTCGAGAACCGCAGCATAGCGCCTGCATCGGCCCGCGGACAGAAAAACCTGCGCTCACGTTGCTCAATGTGTAGTGGTGGCGAGAGCGACGGTCTCGATACCAAACTCACTCTCTGTCACCTGTCGTAAACTACCCTCGGCCGTAAAACGCAACTTAGCCGCGTCAATGCTACAACTTCCTTAATGCTAAATTTCCTTATCGAAACTACTTTACACACATTATTCTTTATTTACCCACATAAACTTTTTATGTTATTGTGAATCTAGATAAAAGCTAACTGCAACAAATAAAATTGTAATTTACTGTTCCCTACAAAATCAATTTTATTACATCCTATTTCAACGTGAATACGCATTATCTAATCGGTATCTGGCTTGTAGAATCATATTTCACACACACTTCACCAGTAACTAGTTTTACGTCCATAAAAAGTTTGATTTATTGTTTTTCAGTTGCTAATTATAAATTCGGAGTAAAGTTGAATATTTTATGTGCAAGAGCATTATTCAATCTGAGTAGCATCGATTTCGCTAAGAGCATAAAATGAGAACAAGAAATAAAAGTCAAGAATCAGAGTATTGGACACCTGGCACATTTCCAATACAACCTTCTCGATAAATATCCTTTTCCTGGAATATAAAACATTCTAACCTAGAAACAGAAACAAACACTCATTGTAAACGTAAAGTATAACACTTACACAACACCATATCACAAAACTCGCGAGTAGTAAAAAGCTTTAGTGCGTTTGCGAGCTACGACCTTCGCAAACAAATTCGGGCTAGAAATCTACATGGACAAATAAACTTGCGAGCAAACAGCGTCGAGAAAAGTCAGGGGAAATAAGAGTTTCCACTTGAACTCGCCAGCGTCGGCGTCGGTGTCGGCGTCACTCTGATATCGACTCGAAGTCGTCGAGCCGCAGTTTACCTTCCAAACACTGCATGCAAAATAAGTGCCGGCGAACTCTAATGGAATTCTACCATAAAAACGCCGCCAGGTAGCCTCACGCCTGCCATCCTGATGGAGGCTGGCGCCCAGCAAGGGACCAAATGTAAATATACGCATCTTACCGTCTTAGCATTGAACAAACTGTTAATAAATTGTGTTTAAAGTATTTGTTAAATTTGGGATGTTTCTGCAACAATTTAAATTACACTACAAGAACTTAATTTTTAGATGTCATCCTTTTTTAATACTGTAACCTTCTATTTCAAAGTTAAAAAAAAAACAGAATCACGAACTACTCTATTTTGTTGTAATGTAACCAACGAATTAACAACTATTGTACATATTTGTATGTATAAAAATCGCGTAATGGATTTAAATTAAACAAAAAAATACAGTATTTGTTGTTTCTAGAGGTTGGATTCCGTAACTAGATTTTGTAATCGAAAATGTAAACACAAATTTGTGAAACGTATGTAAATTTCAATATTCGTGTAAATAACATAAGCAAATGTTCAGTAAACATAGTGCACTTAACAAACAACAAATTTGCAATATCTACAAGTAACATTTGCATACACAGAATCACACTGATCAAAAAGCTTTTTCACATAAGATTTGTGTAGGAACTAACCATTACAACCTACTGCAAATATACAAATTGAATTTCTTCATTTTCTAGTATCTTTCTATGAAAACCTACATCAAATAATATTTGAATTTACTTGATATTTGTATATTCTACGTTTTGTTTACACAAAATTATATCCACAAAGATATATCAAGCCACTATTACTATATTTGACAACTGAACATAAATCTTAATACAAAAAATATCTCAAAATTTCCACACCAATAAACACAGCTTTCGTAATTTTTGCTGTCGTTTCTAAATTACAAGAGAGACAAATACTGCATCTATGTATATGGAAAACTAAATTGTCTATCGCTCTTATTTGAAACATTTTTATATGAAATAATATAATAACCTTTGGGAAAAAAACATATATGAACATTCAGTAAACAAAAGATCATTTGAAAATTCTATACGTATTTGTATTTATTATACATGAGAAATTCTTTAGTGTTAACATATTTTTTGCCGTATTCTGTAACTGACTCTGTTAATTTTTAATGTGTGTTAAATTTTTTATCCATTAATCAAAAAAAAGAAAATTACAATTGCTATATACAAGTGCAGGCTATCGCTTTCATATTTGCTAATCTTGTAGATTCGTTGTTAGTTTCGTTATTAGATTCGTTGTTAGGAGTAAACGTGAGAAATTTGAGATGTTTTATGCATATGTTATGTACGTTGAAGAAAGAAAATGAATGATACGTGAATAGGAATGATGTGATTGAAGGTTTGTTGTGTGATAATGATTTCGAGTGTAATAAATGAATGAGTTTATATGGAGTGATCTATGAATGTATGTATGTATGTATGTATGTAAGTTTCCATTGGTTAAAAATTTAACAAACATAAAAAAATTACAGAGTTAAACACAAATTACGCCTCTTTAATTATTTCTTCTATATATTTTATCTGATACCAAAAAAATCTGAAATTTTTGTTCTTTCCTCGACAATTTGATTTTAAATATTTATTTGTGAATTTAAATCAACCTGCCATTCCGTAACTGTATGTAATTAATCAATATTTTAATGACAAATTTGTTTATTCATGATTATTTTTTATTAAAAAAAACAATTTTCACCATTTTCAAATTATTCCTGTTGTAAAATAAAAATGGAAGATATCAATAACTATTTCAAAGAAATATTTGATGAATTTGAATCTACACAGGGAAAATGAGTACCACAAAAGCCAAAAGAGTTTTGCGAATGACAATACGAATTTATTGTGTTGCCTGATATTTATTCATAAATCATGACTTTGATTTGTTTAAATAGCTGCTGCTTGGCAACTTTATACCCCCTAGGGCTATAATAGCCAAATTATGCCCGCTTTTGAGGCGCAATAAACAATATAATTAATTGAGTAAGCTGTTGGCACTTCTTGAAACATGTCTGATAATATTAAAAAAAAAACAAAATGAAAACACTTGGTTGTTTCAAAGAAGATATTTATTTTTACACTTAATACGTATTTCGGCTTTTACACCATCATCAGAAGTGATGATGACTTCTGATGATGGTGTAAAAGCCGAAATACGTATTAAGTGTAAAAATAAATAGTTTCTTTGAAATACCCAAGTGTTTTTATTTAGTTTTTCCCAATAAACATGTTTATGATGCTAAAATAAAATAAAATAATAATTATTAAGTACTGTCTACAGTTTGTATCTTTTTTAGATTCTAAGCATTATAAGGATTTTTTTGTCCTAAAGTCTGCAACTTTTTCTTAAACAGAAGAATAAGTTTAATAAAAGTGCATGAATCACCGTGTAAATATAACATACAGTAGAAAATTCGGTATGGCAGATCTAGGTGAAATATTAGCAAAAGTAATATAAATTCTGCAGGTTAAAATGGGCTGAAATAATTCGCTAAATGTGTTTGAAAGGGCAAGTCTCCGCAATGGTTTCATTGCTTCGTGGGGGTGTATCACACCGACACCTACAAACATAGATGTTTTCCGTGTTTAGGGAAACGCGAAGAACGTCTCACGGGTATTAACACAAGGTTTGCATTATGTATGTAAATTTACAGGACGTTCGAGGAAATATTCCTCGCTGCGTGGAAAAATAAACCGCCTGTCTCCAGAGTTATTTCACTGCCACAAATATATTTGGCAATGCGGTAACATGATTTTATGGAAAGAACAACCTTTGTGGGTTGCTTGTTCATATTCGATGCAAATTTAAAAATTTTCTTTTATGCTTTCTTTTCTTTGTTGAAATACTTTTGAAATGCTTTTTAAATATTTTCGTTTAATTAACATTTTTGTTGACATTGGTATTTACAATTCATAAATATTACACATAATTTATTTAATTTCGAATTAAAATTTGAATGTCTGGCCAAATTTGATTTATATGTAAATATGCATTTGTTAAAATAACAACATAAAACAAACAAAAAATAAATGAACACGTAGTACCACACCAAAACACGATTTATGTTTAAAATATTTGATGATATTGTCTTTTGTTGAATATGAACAACTGAAATACAATGAAATCAACAAGGATAAAACTTTAAACGTCTGCAACCGCTGGCAAGTAAAAATAATGAACACTTGAAGGTTCGCTTTTTCTTGGACTCACTACGTAATCGCTTCTTTTGTCCGAAACCCAGATACGAATATCTTCATACAGATCCTCACAAGCCCCAAAATATTTTCCGCATTAAAATCAAAATTTAGCATTGTATTATTATTTTTATTTAGTCGATTTAAATTATGCATTTGGCAATGATTACTCGAGAGATGACATCCCTTTATTTTAGTTAATATTTTAAGGGATAGATGACGCTAATGTTTAGGAACACAAAGTTAAAATATAAATATTCCCATGAGAATTTTGATATAGTTTCTTAGGAACTTTAATATGTTGGTATATATAAGCTGTACTCCATTTGCCACTTGGTTCACTTAAATCAGTTCAGATAAATTAAACAACATGATTAAATGAACTGAATTAAGCAAATTTATGCTCTTATTTGGGGTGCATTACTTCAAAGTAAATAAAAATCTGTAATTCTAGTACTGGAAATAAAGTCAGCGAAGTAATCCAGCGAAATAAATACGTGATCTGGTTCAGTAAATGTAAGTTAAATCAGATCCAAATGGCAAATGGAATATGCCTATTGTTACAAGAATTAATTATATTTTACTATCAAGATTGTAATAAATTCTATGATGGCCAGATGCATCGGCGTTACTTAAGTTTTTATAATAAGTTTAAATGAACAAGATCCTGTCGAAATGAACAATCAAATGTGTTATATAAAAATGCTGTTAAACATTTGATTTGATATTTTTCATTCAAGTAATCTTTAAAATTTAAGTGAAAGCATGGAACTAGATGAATCGTTGAATACATGTTTTAACAAAAATTAAATAGCTTCCGACGACCTCCCTTCAATATCTTTGCGACCCCCGAGGGGTTACGACCCACAGTTTGAAAACAACCGCTCTAATAAAGTGACTACAATTTCAAAAAATTTGCATTGATTTGTCAAATATATTAAAGTCTTAGCTATAATAACTTTATTCTGATATATCTCATAATATTTATGAAAATCTATTATTACCTTTTAAAATAATTTGACAGATATTTCGAAAACTTGTTGCCAGGCAATAACCACTCAAGCCCTACGGGTTTTCGTGGCAACAAGTTTGAGAAAGATACTGGAGAATTATTTTCTAATTTATCGAACTCTCGAATTATATTTAATTAGATTATTTTTTGACTTAGCTGTTGAGGTCGATTCATTCAACTTAAAAGATTTTGAACTGGGTCCATATCGATTGATTACTTATTAATGTATTCTTGGAAGTTGTTTCCAAAATTTCTTCATATATTTCTGTATCTGAAAAGCAACTAAATCTATTTTTTTCACACATTTTACTAGACGCTTTGACAGTTTTCAATAATTATTTGACAACTACCTATCATTTGTCACAAACAAAAGCACCTACAGAGATTATTCCCGGGAATAATCACAAGAGCATTATTCTCAGTATAATAATGATAGGATTGAAAAAAATCCAGACACGTGACGTACAATGAAGTATTTCTTTGGTTTTCATAAACGTCAAAAAATAATCATTTACATATTTATGTTGCTCTGAGTGTATAAACAAAAAATAAGCAAATTGAGCTACACCACACTCAGCTGCTTGTATTAACAATTTTACTCCTTAAAAATGTGGGGAGTCCACCCCTGCAGCTTCTTTTCCTCTTCCCGACGTCTGGAAACATTTCGTGGAAATAATAGAGAAATTCCGGACAGTAGCGCGTCACGATATCCACTTAACGCTCCCGGGCGGCACAATAGCATTGCCACGCGAGAGAGGGGGAAGCAGTGGTGGTGGGGGAAACATCGTTCCACCGTGAAAACATGACAAATAGTGACACGTCGTTAAAACCAGTCCACAACCAGCAAACAAATCTGATTTCTGATTTGCACTTGACCGTAGTGCTGATGACGCAAATTATTTCATTGAGATGCGTTATTTGGTGGAGGTGCCTGTTTAGAAAATATGATAATGTATGTATCTGTAAACTTACGTATGGTTATTTTATAACATTTATTCCAGATTTTATAAAAGACAAAATATATTTACTTTCTCTAAAGCATAAATGTAAACTTTTCATAGTAGTCGTAGGAAAATTTCTCGAAAATTTCATTTGAAATGGTTCAAAACTTTCAAAACGTTTCTATATAGATTAAAACACAATAAATCAAATGTCGTTGAGCGCATCTTCATATCCTTTTTAGTTTTCGAATTACAGCGATCTTTCATGTTTTTCAAATTGCTAGTTTGAGACGTTATAACTCGAAAACCAAAAGAAATATCGAAATGCAGTTTGAATAAGTGTATTTTTAAAAATTTTCAATTTTTGCTCAAAATATTTCCGTTGGCGATATTTTAAAAAGTTGCCAAGATAATGAAAATCTGTAAACACCAGTGAATTCCTCGCATAAAAATACGTAAGTATGCAAATTTTAGGTAAAAAACCTGACGCATAAATTTTTATTACAGAAAAATAAAAATCGGCTAAAAATCGTAAATTTTGAAGGGGGTTGCCTTAAGATTTTTACGATTTTTGGACATTTTTAGTTTTTCTGTAATACAAAATCTATCTGTGCGATTTTCTTCGTGAAAATTTACATAACATTTTTGAGATATAACCAAGGCAAAATTTTGAAAAAAAATTAAATATTTTAGAAAATTTAAAAATTTGTTATTTTATCAAGTAAAGCACGAGAAATACACTGGTTTAAACTGCATTTTGATATCTCTTTTAGTTTTCGAGATAAAGCATCTCAAAGTAGCGATTTGGAAAACATCAATAAATCGCTGTAATTTAAAAACTAAAAAAGATATGAAGATGCGCTCAACAGCATTCGATTTCTTGTACCTTACATTACGTAAGTTTGAGTAAGTTTTTAAAATAATAAATTAACAATGCAGATTAAAGCATAAAAAGATTCGTACGGATACATTATTTATTACATAAGAACAAATTTGCATTATAAATGATTAAGTCAGCCTTTTTCAATTTGAAATTTTGATAACATAGAAAGTAAGAGGGTCGCGGTAGAATTTATGTGATTTTTTTTTATAACTCTAAATAAAATGTTATTTACAATCATAGTTTGTCTATTATTCAGTCAAGTTTAATTGTAGGAAAATATTTTTATATAATTAGAATTAAAATGTTTCATATTATTTTAAAGTTTAATTAAAACTATAAAAGCTAATTACATTTAAAAAATGAGAGGAAAAATAGTTGGCGGTGTTGTTTAAAAATAGGATTATGAAGTGTAACAAAAACTACATGTATTTTTAGTCGCATTAGATCACTTCGAAACAAAATATGTTAACCCACAAACAAAAACCGAAAAAACGTGCAAAATAACAGAGACGCAAATGAAAACAACCAGTATCCAGAGCCCTGGGCATTGCAGCAAGCGAAATAGGAATATGGCAGTGGCATAAATTATACATAACACGAACGCTAAATAGAAACATATTTAAAACAGCACGCAGACGCTTTTTTCACCGGGCGAAACGGTAATAAAACGCGCCTAGCACAGCCGCGTATAAAGTGCATGAAAAATAACACTTTTCGCTACTCGCTGCAGAGTTAAAACGAACAGATGGAACCGTCACGAGTATAAAAACTTCCCTTAACAAGATTAATCGTCAGCCGCGTCGGAATTAGCGCCACTCTCTGCTCTCGGCCAATTCACTGCATTTCAATAATCCGCACTTTAATATTCATATACATTCAGAAATATTCCCGCTATTTACATTGCGCAAAGCCACTGCGACTGCGACTGTGACTGCGAGTGACAACTGCCGAGCCGCGGATTGTTAAAAAACGAACAACTGCTCAACTAAGTGCCTTAGCGCATTTACATATTCTGTTTTACAAATTTTTATCGCTTGTTTTATTTGAGAGCGCATTCATTATCGATAGACCGACAGAGTGCCCGCGGTAATTTCATTATCGCCCTAATCATTACGCGCATTAAAATTGATTGGAAAATGCAGATTTTTCCTACGTGAAAGGAATTATTTAAGCAGAAAATTCTACCGCTTCTTTTAACAACAGAATACAAATTCTTTACTCATTTTTTAGCAGCTGCATAACAATTGATATATTTGTCTCCATATATAACGCTGAACTTTTTACATGTTACACAGTTGTAAATACAGGGTGATCAAAAGGAATTGTTGTAGTTGGCAATACAATATCAGAGATCTTCTTATTCCACAGTTGGCACAACGTCAGATAAAGGCGGAAATGCTATTTGACATTTCTAATAAATACAAATAGGTTATGTCAGGAGTCTGACAGCTAATAGAATTTTGACTTTTTAAGTAATAGAAATACTTTAGAAATAAATGTAATAATAAATGTACTCAAATTTAAATTTTAAATGTCACTGTCAACAACAGGAAATGAATTTATGTATCAGGCTTACCAATTTCAAGTAGTTTTTTTTATTGCCAACTGTAACAATTACTTTTGATCACTCTGTATAAATGTTTGTTTCTGGATCTTGACTTGAGATAATTTTTTATGAATATTAATGTTCTAGAAAAACAGTACAGGAAGAAGCAAAAAAACGGAAGAATTTAATTTCAGTGGTTATATTTCGGCTCTGATCAGCTATATAATAAATACATTTTTTCTACAACTGTCCAAAAAACATGACATTTTCACACCGTTATGGATACGCGAAATTTGTGTTACTGCCACATGTGAAAATGACATTTTTTTAATTGTAATGTCAAATTTCAACATCTATGACGCTTTATCAAACATTTTCACGTTTCCGTGGTTACAATACATCAAATTTATATTATTTTTTATTTTTCCTTTCAACTTACTTAAATAAATCAATAATTATTGTATTATTCTTTTTTGACAGTTGTAGAAAAAATGTTGTTTGTATTTCGTGGGCGAAATTCGTGTTTTTTGGCGCGTTCGAATGACTTTTTTGTCTCCACCTAACGGTCTCGACCAAAAGTTACATTCACACGCGCAACAAAAAAAAAACATTCATTTCGCGCACTTAATACAAAAATAACTATTTTTTAATACAATTGCTTTTTTTTTTAATTTAACAGATAAAATATAAATAGAGCAAGAGACTTACATTCAGGTGATGAAGTTGTGCGATAAAATGTAAATGACGAATGAATGACTAACAATTTAAGTGAGCTAATGGTAAAACAGAAATATAAACATTGAAATTAAATTCTTTCATTTTTGCTCCTTCCTTAACTATAACTTTCTAGTATTAATCGTCACATAAAAGTAAATATCAATGAATGACAGATACACTTAATATGCGTATCAAAACCGATTTAGGGCAAAAATACAGTGATGGCTTAAACTCAATCTTGCATTTAAACTTGCAGTTACTATAAAAATATTCACATGATTGTTATTTTAAATGAAACTCAACCACATTCTCAAAAAAAGTTTAAATCAACCATAATATAATTTTGACGATGGGATGGCTAGCTCAGTGGTATGAAGTCGGCCTGTGGATCCTGAGGTCCCTGGTTCGATTCCCACAGGCGACAAATTTTCATAATTTGAAAAAGCTATCCCTGTGGCTCCTCCACCACTAACATGTTTGGGGGCCGTGATTTGACGACTGGTAACCTCACTTCACGCGCAAAATATATCACTTACTACCGAGATCTGCTTTAGCAGAGTGCCACACCCAATAATGGGTAGAAGGCGTGATGATATATTTATTTATTTTGTTATCTATCAAAATTCAGGATTAGCTAAAAAAAATAAAATTGTATTAGGCCGTAAGAGTTTCAGCGTAGGTTTAAGGTTAAACTGTCATTGTAATATTGGGCAGTATGGAGTTGTGAGTAGCGTTACGGTATTCGAAACTTGATTCCAAGTTCGAATCCCATTCAAGCTAAGAAATATTTGAACTTCCACACTGCGGTTCAGTGTGTCAGGAGCCTGTACTATAATTGTAATTACGTTCCTTTTGTATAGAGGAGCATAAATAAATAAATTTGGTTTTCAGAAACTTTTTAAAATCATACTAGAATATAAATAAAATAAATATATCATCACGCCTTCTACCTATTACTGGGTGTGGCACTCTGCTGCAGCAGATCTCGGTAAGTGATATATTTATGCGCGTGAAGTGCGGTTACCAGCCGTCAAATCACGCCCCCCAAAGATATTAGTGGTGGAGGAGCCACAGGGGTAATTTTAAATTGGTGAAAATATTTTGTCGGCTGTGGGGATCGAACCAGAGTTCTTAGAACTCGGATACCATTGAGCCATAATAAGATTAGCTAATCCAAAATTCAGGTTTAGCTAAAACTTTTTTGTGTATTAGGCCGAAAGAGTCAAGCGTAGATTTAAGTTTAAACTGTCATTGTAATATTGGGCATAAAGATTTATTACAATCATTATTATTACTTTTATCATGCGGCTTTAACATCACGATCATATGTCATTTCGGTTGGTAGTTGTATATGGTAGAACAACGGAATGTGAAGTTCAAAGAAATTGGTTGTCTCATGGGAGTTCCGATTACCATCTGTTTACTACTCGCGCGCAATGTTGCTTATCTTACGTTACCGAATTAACCGGATCAAAGGCATCTTGCCATGATCGTAGCCAATATTACAATCTTATCAGGGGTAAATATTTGACAGATTGATTATTATTTGTGAAGAAATTATCAATAGTTGCATTATTATGTCGCTATAAATTCTAGAAGAGATTCTGATTAAGAAGGGTTTAATTATCTAAAAGATTGAGATGATAATCTGTGTAAAAAATGTGGCAATCTTAACTAAAATGACTCAAAATTAAATTCCAAAAGAGATGGTACAATTAGATATGACTGTTTTAATTGCAGTTAAAATTTAAAACGTCTAGGAAGGTAAAAATTAATTATTCCATCACGATACCATCAAAATTCATTAACTGCATCTGGCAGCTTGTGCTCTCCTGTGAAGTGAGGAATCGTATATACACCTTGCGTAATTTAAAGTTTGCATTTTTATTCAATTTCAGCGGCCACAAATCAAGCAGGCCGTGTCTTTGTGACAGGCTCGCACGTTTCCACTCCGACAGAGTTTCGCCTAATCTCGAGACGTTCTGGCGTTCGCAGACGTCGACGAACGGAATGCAGCGCTTTATTAATTCCCATAAATATTTCTTCAAGATAAAGAGTTAACTCCCGAATTTCCCTAAGAAACTCGTTTATTATCTTATCTTTTTAATTGCCTTTCCCGCACTATGGACGCATTAATTTTCTCTCTGTGACTCCGCATACAAATTGGTCGAGCGCTGCAACTGGATGCACAATTTATTCGTCAAATCCAGCATCACAAATTTTGATAAATTACCTTATTTTGTTTACTTTTCTCTTCAATTAAATTAACTACAAACACAGAATTTATGCACATGCATGGTTGACATATTTACCTTCTAATTCATTCACTACTCTTTTCATTACCGACCAAATATACTACAATAATTAATTAATAACTTTTATACTTATTATAACAAGGTGCGCCAACATGTTCTGACAGTTTTTGATATGCAAGTATAAGTTTATTTGCAGACGTAATTAGATCAAACAAAAACAAATATGTTGTATTATATATGTCATGTATTAAAATTTAATTAATTTGCATGTATTGCTGCATACATAGGCACAAGTTAAATGGGAACGGTAATATCAAACTTATGTTTATGCAGTTTTTTTTAAATCCTGTGCATACAGGGATCCCAGGTTTAACCCACTAAACTTAAACTATGGATTAAACACCTAGAAATAAAAGAAAATGTTAATTTAAGAAAATGCTTGAATTCAAAGCAAGATTTAAAAAAAAAACCCGGCCCACTGGATTTTTTTTGGGTTTATTTGGGAATTATTGGATTTTTTGTAATATTGATAAATATACTTAGTAATTCAAGTTATATAATTGTAGATGAATTTTTTCTATAATGTTTAATATGTATATTGTATACTACTAAACATTAAAATAAAATTTATATATGTAATAATTGCAAAAAAAAAATTATTTATTTGATTGTGAATGAAAAACATAATACGCTCTATCATGTTATTGTCAAACTTATTTAATTTAGAACTATATTTCATATTTGCCGTAAGTGATATATTTTGCGTCACTGCCTCTAAAGATGTTAGTGGTGGGGGAGCCACAAGGGTAGTTTCTTTTTAAATGGTGAAAATTGATTGTCGTCTGTGGGAATCGAACCAGGGTTCTCAGGATCCACAGGCCGACTTGATACCACTGAGCTAGCCACCCCATATGACATGATGTAACTTCACTAATTCAGCGAGTGAAGTGAAGTAATAGAATGTTGCATTTAAAGTAGTTTGAATTTTAATTAAATGTGAATCAATAAACAAATTCTTATTCAATCCACTAAAATTAATTACAGTTGCAGTAAATTGAAAATCCAATTATTTTTCTAAATGTGCTGAAACCGCAACAGAATGTATTGCACCGAAGAGGGCGGTTGATTCTCAGCGAGTCGCAAGAGAATTCAATTGCAGTAGGTATGCGGTTGGAAACTTTCAATTTTCTCGTACATTAAATATAACGGTTATCAACGCGGTGATAACGGCTGACACCCTCTGGAGCGACGGGCTGGGAGCATGCCGTGTGGCAGCTATTCGACACAACGCGCAATTTCATTCTGAGCACATATAATTTTGGATTATCTTATCTCTTAGTTCGTGCCGAATAACTGGAAGTTCATTCAGAGGTTAGACATACTTACAGGTTGGATCTTAGTTACTTTTATAGCATTAGAGCTTCACGGTTTCCTCATCAGGTATTTAAATTTGCGTTTGCATAATGTTAATATATATTCGAACAGAAATGTCAAAGTTCCTGCGAGCTAACTCAATGCGTTTGGTCAGTCCAGAGTCTATCTCATGGCAATAGTGCCAATCTTTAACAATTTTGTTTATAAAAATAAAATAAATAAATACAATATTTAAAGTTTGTCAGTTGGTATTTCGGAAGCTATATGAACTTCGTTTTCGATTAAATTTAATGTAAGTTGTCACATTAGTTGGCCAATTTAATGTTGTTTTTGTTTTCCTGAAAATATGCATAGGCCAGTAGATATAGACAGAATTTGATTTACAAATAATTTCAGCATACAGGTCTTATAGATTTTGCACAGTTTCAGTTGAGCAGCCGTTAGTTCAATATACAATAATTTGGAAAGCAAATAAAAAATTGCTCAAAAAATAATAGTATATTATTCAGTGAGCATATAATGATAGCTGTAACTAATGATGATCAAGTTTGAGACATAAGCCATAGGCAAGTGACTTTATTTATCCGAATGAGTAAATGTCATTACATTATACTTTCTCTAATGTTTAGATAATTAAAACAATTAATAATTATTGAATGTTCAATTTTAATTGTGTTGTTACAGTAACGTCGATGTGTTTGCTAATAATAAATTATTACTCACGGTTGTCGTAGCGTTGGCTAGAAACCGTGAGTAATAAAACATTACTCACGACCGTGAATAATGAATCTCATTATCTATCAAGAAACGCACCTATAATGAATATCTGGAAATACGGTAGTTTGGTTAGGTTTATGGAATTCAAATCCGAAGATTCCAAATACGTATCTCACTTAAGGTAGTACTAGCGTGAAAAATTTTTTTGCAGTTCTTAATGAAATATGACACACGTAAACATTGGATAGTCATACGCCACCCGTTAAAATATGAAACACATTCATCGTCTGTGAACAAATATATTCGCTTGTAAAGTTGAGTTCTTATACGCGGGGCTTATGGCGATCATCACTCAGAATCGCACATATTTGGTTTGTGTACCTCTAAAATTTTGCATTTTCATTTGAAAAACTAGTATGGTGTTCTAGAACTATCCATGTATATTGTATCAGAAGGAGAAAGTTTTTTATCGTTTAGTAATGGATATATATAGCCATGCAAAGCCTTGTTTTTAACGAAAAATTAAGAATCCCAATTTATAATGACAACACCACTCTGTGGTATGGTATTTGAAAATTCACTAGACCAACAATCTGTTAACAATTCATGATATTCAAATCGTAATAGGTATAAAACACTTATTTTATTCAATTTTTACATTTTTTTTGAGCGTCAGTTTCGACACTCGACAACCGATGGCGCCACCGTCACACTAGTACTACCTTAAGCTAACAATATACGAGAACTACTACATTGCTGATCAGTGAATCAGGACGCTGTACTGTAATTGTGATTAAATTCCTGTTATACAGAGTAACATAAACAAACAAAACAAATGGTTGTAGAAAAATAAATTATATTGGACCTATGAATTCATTGTACAACTGACTGACAGATACATTTTATTCTTACATTCCCATCAAAAGATAGACGCATCACCCCTTAAAAACAAGTAAAGAAACAACCCTTTCGCAGCACTTTCCTCCTCAAACCCACATCACAGTGTTCACACACCTTCTAAAACTAAAACCCTTCCGAAGTTGGAAGACAGTTAGTTTCTACTTGTCCCATTTCCTCGTTCTATTCTTCGTGATGTTCGTCTCGCCTTGCGACGTGCGACGTACGATGGCGAGCACTAACACGAACGCGACACACGCGCGGGACAAGTTCACAACCTGCCGTTATCTGGTAATTACAGCCGACGCCGCGACGCTACCGACGCAGCTACTTGAGGTCGGGAAAGGTTTGATACGCTAGCGCTTGACGGAGAGTGTTCGAACAGATGCACAATTAGCTCTGGATGGTAAGATGGGGATGGAGGTGATTGTAAGGGTGAATAGGGTATAAGGTATACTAGAAAATGGATTGAGGTCATTCAGGGAAATGAAAGAACTGGAACTTTGATGTTAATGTTCATTTACTACCTATTGCGTATTCAGTTAGATTATGATAAAATTACCGTATTTTTCGGACTATAAGACGCACCTTTTTACATAGAAAAATGGACTCAAATTTTGGGTGCATCTTATGGTCCGAAGGTAACATTAAAATATTTTTCCAATATATCGTTTCTAAATTCATTTAAAAATTTTATGCGAGAAATGGATGGCAAAGTCAAATCATGATGTCACCGCAACAGGACGTATGAAAGACCAACACTTTCAGAACTTTGTACCTCAGTGAAAAATTCATGTGAAGCTGTGAAAGAAGAAACGATTATAAAGTCATTTTAAAAATGCGGAACAAGTAATGCTATAGATGGTACTGAAGATGATGTAGTTTTTGAAAGGAGTGACAACAATAGTTCAGACGAAAGTAATACGAACGGTGACATTAACGAGACGAGTGATAGTATCGAGAGTGAAGATGAACTGAATATTGCTAGTACGAGTTATGTTAACATTAAATAAAAATTATGATCCGAAAGGAACATTAAAATACATTTTTCTAAAAATCATCTTATAAATTTGAAGTGCATTTTATAATCCGAAAAATACGGTACTTACTTTTAAGGAAGTAACTATATAGATTTACAAGTTCTACCACAAATAAAATATACATGGTGTGGACAGAAACACGGAACACAGAATTTTAAAAATGTTCGAGAATTGGATCTTCAGAACATTTTAGAGAAAAAGTACAATAATAAAAAATTGTTTGGAATTAAATTTTACGTTTAAAAAGTTTAAATTTGATATACTAGCATGTTTGCAGTACTAGATATTTGTCAAATAACACGTGACATTTTTGTCTAAAAAATAAAAGCCATGAAAATAAAAATAATAAAAATGAAACAAAATCTCATATTATAAGAAATAGTTGCACGAAAAAGCATGAGTACTTCGCCGAGTATTTGTAGCTCAATTAGTTAGAGCAGTCACCATGCGAGTGAAAGTTTCTGGGTTCAAATCCCGGCGAACGCTCATAGCTTTTTCTAAAATTATTTCTAAAATCTCATATTGACAGTTCGATCAAGAATTCTTAGTCTTAGTTCTAGAACTGAACTATCATAATGAGATTTTATCTTATTTATTTTTTATTTTTATGACTATTTGATTTTGGACAAAAATGTTACTTAAATAAATATATAAATAAATAAATATGCTATAGAATATGTCTGTTATAAGCTGTTAATACTTAAATTTTAAACTTGATTTAAATTAATAACAGTAAATCGAAATTACAGGTTTCAAATTTAAGTTTTGTTTGTGCAACTGGCCATTAGGATTTTATATTAGCAATACAATAACTTTTTTCATAAAAAGGGTTATTTAAAATTTGTGATTTTTTATTTGATAGTAAAATTAAAGTACAATGCTCTTCTGAGATGAACATGAGATTTATTTGATGAATAAAATGTTGGAAATAATGCACTGAGCTAAATTGATCATTGAATCTTCTCTTTTCATATATTGTTACTTTTTGACATTTTCAAACTTTTGTACTGTCAAACTAAATGGCAATATAATCTGCAACTATTTATGGATCGTTTCATGAAAAAAGAAAAAAATAAGTTTCATAAATATGGAGTAAATTCAGACTTTACTTTTTACAATATTCATTTAATATGTCAAATCACGATTTGACGACTGGTAACCGCACTTCACGCGCAAAATATATCACTTACCGATATATGCTTCGGCAGAGTGCCACATCCAGTAATGAGTAGAAATATTATTAAAATATTTGATATAATCTAATTCTAGACACGAATATTTTCGTCAATTTAAATTTAATTACCCTAATTCCGTCATCAAACCCTATTACATTATCAAAAGAAAATAAACATCCCTGTGCTCTCTCGCAGAGGGTTTCACATCTACCCTGCAGCAACGTGCTCTGACCAGTGTCCAGTACATGTCTAGCCCGCGGCTCCGGACTTGGTTTGCTAGACTAATGTCTGTCCCCAGTGGAGAGAAATGAACAGTGAAATCATTCGGAGGGTGTTGCCTGCAGCAGCTCGGCGCACAGAAGATGTGAAGATGGTAAATTGGGTTCTGTTCTGTTAGAGCCTCCAAGGCGAAAGATGAATTGTAATGGGGTTTTGTCTTCCATAGTTGGAGAAGGTTTAATGAGAAACGAATTTTGTTAAGCGTGAATATTAACTAATAGTTTATAAGGACACTTGAAACAGCGAAAATATTTATTTTTCTAAGATTAATAAAAAAGTAAACGTTCTAAATATTATTCGGTGACAGAAAGGGAACAATTGCAAACCATTGCTATTGGCAACAACCAACGCAGACCACAAATGACATTTTTAGTACATTTTTATTTTGTTCGTATTGTTTTCCTATTTATCTATATTCAAAGTTTGTATTAGTTGCAATTAAAAATTGATTAATCTTAATTTTCGATCGAATAAAATATGTTATGTTTATTTTCTGGTTGAAAGTAAATAAATATTTATTGTAACGTATGTTTAATTTCGAAAAATGTTAGATCGACAATTTTTTTTGTCATGTGAGACATACTCGTACACTTGATTTAATAATTAATATTTGTGTGATCAAGTTAAATAGATAATAATTACGAATTTAAATAGTTTAAATTATATGCAGTACTTTAAATTCTAGTAATTAATTTGGTATTTTGTTTAAATGTACAAACAGTTTAAAATAAATAATTAAAATTAATGATTTGGAAGAATTATTCTGCAATTAGTTGTATAATATTAATAGTATTGCAATTGTTTAGTGATAATATAAACCGCTATTACAATGCTACTACAATCCAATTGACTAATTAAACTCGTATTTGCCAGCTCCCAACGTTCCGAAATTATTGCTTACATAACTCCTAGAAATAAAATTAGTACAATATTTATCACTTATTTCAAGTAAATATTGTCAGTAATAATATAACAAGAGAGTGAGAATAAATTGAAAATAATTTGACAGATCTATCGAAAACTTGTTGCTAGGCAATAGTTACGAAAGTCCGTAGGGCTTGAGTGGCTATTGCCAAATAGCAACAAGTTTGAGAAAGATACTGGAGAATTATTTTCTAATTTATGCAACTCTCGAGTTATATTTAATTCGGTTATTTTTTGACTTAGCTGTTGAGGTCGATCAATTCAACTTAAAAGATTTTGAACAGGGTTCATATCGATTGATTACTTATTAATGTATTCTTGGAAGTTGTTTCCAAAATTTGTTGGTGTATTTCTGTATCAAAAATACAACTAAATCGATTTTTTTCACACATTTTACTTGACGCGTTGACAGTTTTAAATAATTATTTGACAAATACCTATCATTTGTTACACACAAAAAAGCATCTACTGAGATTATTCCCGGGAATAATCACAAGAGCTTTATTCTCAGTATTATAATGACAGGATTCGTTAAAACGCAGACATGTGACATACAATGAAGCATTTCATTGGTTTTGAGAATGTCAAAAAATAATCAAAATAATTTAAAAACGTTTAATAGCAAAAGATACAGTTAGTCAAGTACTAGTTTATCAACTTTTATAGTTTATTTGCATCACAAAACAAATATATAGAGAGTTATTATACTTCGAGAAAAAATTTAAGGGTATATATTATATGACGTTTAGGATGTTTTACTTTAAGTTAACATTTTTAGTACCACTGATTTGATAGCTATATAGATAAATATGAAAATAAATTATAATATATTTAATTTTAACACCTATAAAAAAATCTTATATTTATATTTAAAATGAAATTATTATTAATAAATGAGCTCCACAAGTTCCGTGAATACGGCAAATTTTTCTTCGGAAGACAGTATCCTAGCAACAAATCGTCACCGCAATCTCGCACGTGTAATAATATTTCGTGAGGGATCTAGAGCGCCATGAAACGCTTTAAAATATTACGAACATCTTCTCACCACCTGCGCTCTGTTCAATTAACAGGGAGTAAAACAAACACCGGTGCTGTTGCAGTGGTTGTTGGCGAAATAGGCTATGCGGGAGCTGGTGCTGACACCTGCCGACGGCATCCTTCATTCTGTCACGTGTCACATGACGTCACACGCGACTAAACGGATTTTCTAATCCCGCCAATGCCTTGTTGTTGGGTTAGGCACTTGTACAGTGTTGCGAGATTTATGTTGCTGCGTGTTGGGTAATATGTGTTGAGAAGTGAAAGCCTAAGAAGATACCCTCATATGAAAGCGAATTTTAGGGTGGAAAATGAATTAATTCAATGAAATTTTTCTATTAGCAATAATTTATTTCGACGTGATATTGTGTTATCTAAAATAAAAATAAATATATAATCACGTCTTTTATCCATTACTGGATGCGGCACTCTACAAGAGCAGATCTCCGTAAGTGATATATTTTTATGCACGTGGAATGCTATTACCAGACGTAAAATCATGGTCTCCAAAGATATTAGTGGAAGGGGAGCCACAGGGGTAATTTAAATGTGGTGAAGTTTCTTTGTAGGCTGTGGGAATCGAACCCGGGCTCCCAAATCCACAGACCGACTCGATACCACTGAGCCACCTATTCTATAATGTATTATGTATTTATGTATTTATGTTACTCTGTACAACGGGAATTAAATCCCAATTACAGTACAGTTTTAGCTAAACCTGAATTTTTGATTAGCTAATCTTATTCTAGTATGATTTTAAAAAGTTTCTGAAAACCAAATTTATTTATTTATGCTACTCTATACAATAGGAACGTAATTATAATTATAGTACAGGCTCCTGACACACCGAGCCGCAGAGTGGTTGTTCTTATAATTTGAGTGGGAATCGAAATCGGGATCTCCGGATTCGAATTCCGTAACACTACCCACCCCACCATACTGCCGGACATAAAATCTATATCTTCAACCATTGAACATTTGACATTGTACAATTGCCGCTCTCAAACATTCCCAAATTATTAAAGCTAAATTTAGACAGAAAAATTCAGGAGACGCCCGGACTCAAACCGCGAACCTTCTGCTTGCCGGGCAGACGTACTAACCACTACATCATATCTCACCTGTACGAGATAAGGCGTCAACCGGATTCTTCGGTCATAGTGTCTAAACACAGCATCGATTCCAAAACCAAGATTTACTACATAAAATTGGTTTTGCCCGAAATCCTAGGGTATCTATTTTTTTATTCTACTTTATACAACAAAAACTTCATATTTAAAAAATATAAAATAAAAACACTTGCTTGTTTCAAAGTAATTATTTATGTTTACACTTAATACCTTTTTCGGCTTTTACACCATCATCAGATGATGATACGTATTAAGTGTATAAAATATATATATATATATATATATATATATATATATATATATATATATATATATATATATATATATATATATATATATATATATATATATATATCATCACGCTTTCTACCCATTACTGGGTGTGGCACTCTGCCGAAGCAGATCTCGGTAAGTGATATATTTTTCCCGTGAAGTGCGGTTACTAGTCGTCAAATCACGGCCCCCAAATATGTTAGTGGTGGAGGAGCCACAGGGGTAGCTTTTTGAAATTATGAAAATTGTTTGTTGCCTGTGGGAATCGAACCAGGGTTCTCAGGATCCACAGGCCGAATTCATACCACTGAGCTAGCCACCCCATTAAGTGTAAAAATAAATATTTTCTTTGAAACAACCAAGTGTTTTTATTTTGTATTTTTTAAATATTATCAAACATATTTCAACAAGTGCCAATAGATTACTCAATTAAGAACTTATTCCCAATAACAGTACAGGGTCGCACCGAGCCAAAATGTGCTAGTTCATATATATTTATCTTGAGTGAAATTCGAACTCAGGATCTCTAGATTCAAATGCCGTAACGCTATCTACACCACCGTACTGCCTGATAGTAACATATCCACCTAAATCAAAGTCAGATTCGTCATCTACGAGAGACGATCTCCAGAATTTTAATGTGAAAAGTTTTGCCGATGATACAGATATTGTACCAATCACTAACGCTCATCTCTTTGAAAGTCGACAAGCTAAAAAATCCGTTCATTTAACAACATAACAAACTAAATATGTTGTTTTCTTGATATAGACATTGATATTGTAAGAGACATTGGCATATGTTTTGTACTACAAACAAATTCGTATCATATCAAGTAATGTGATTACCCATGAAAATGACTAATAAAGCCTGGAAGCATGTGAAAATGAAAATCTGCATGAGACATAAAACATTTTACAACACATTTTCATTTCCTTCCTCGGCAATTACCCCGATCCTTTACAATAACAATGAGCAGACCCCCTAATCCAATTCCTCATCGAGCAGTTATCATGGTTAACCCTTTCACAACAAACATAAATAAATTAGGTCGGACAGTATGGGGCAACAACAGAGCACGTATGAAGGGTTGATTATACTTATATATTTATAGAGTAGCAGCAGCATCGCAACAACGGCTTTCACGCGCAGAACTAACGCACTCGGGGTTATTTCATCACCGGGGAATCCCCGCGGACGCATCCGCCATCTACGGCCATTATCGCCGCCCCGCCTCCTTGCAGGGGTGGAGAGAGCAGTGAAGCATGAACCACGCTGGTGCATGCACGATCATTATGTATTAGCATTCGTATTTCATTCGGTAATCCCAGGGTGTCACCACTCCTTAGGGATTGCTCTTAAAGATGCCCCTCTGGAATTTTTAGAGTAATAATTGATCTCTGTTGGAATTTCGAAATTTTAGGGGTACTTTATTCTCTAATTTATTAGTGACATTTTATAATCATGTAGAAAAATGAAGATACCACTACAGTAGATATAGTAGAATTTTTATATGGTTGTGGTTTCTTTTAAATAATTTGCATTCGAAAAAAGTTATAAATTAGTTAGGTAAATGTAGTCAAAATTTTCACTACATTTACTTATATATATATATATATATATATATATATATATATATATATATATATATATATATATATATATATATATATATATATATATATATATATATATATATATATATATATATATATATATATATATATATATATATATTTATTGTCATTACAAATGATTATTTTCACCAATTTAAAATTTAGCCCTGTGGTTACTCCACCACTAACATTTTTGAGAGCCGTGATTTGACGGCTGGTAACCACACTTCACGCGCATAAATATATCACTTACCGAGATCTGCTTCGGCAGAGTGCCACACCCAGTATTGGATAAAAGGAGTGTTGATATATTTATTTATTTACCTAATTAATATTATCATTCATATTATTTCAGAAAGGTAAGATTTGAACCCGGAAACTGTTGAGAGCGTAACAAAAGAGTTACAACTTCCTGCAATATGAAGAGTAAAAACATACCGAACGAAAATCATGAATTGAGTGTATAAAATAAGCAACGTTTTTTGTAATAAATAAAAGTTAAACGAAAAAATAGTTTCTTAAAATTCATTTATCCATTGGATTTCAAGGCCGTCATAAAAAGTCCAGACACATTTCAGTTGGAAACTTTTCGTTGATTACTCGCAACAATAAATCCTTAAGACTCAAGTCTGCGAGTTTTTAGGAGAAAGATTGCGCTTTCTCCGTCGCTTTTCTTTCCGAACATTTCAGTACAATAATAACGGTTTATCAGAGATATGTCTGTCGTGTCAATTGTTCAATAAAGGCCAACTTTCTAGCTCAATAGTTTCTACACTTTGGTAATGGCGTGCTGTCCATTACACGAGGGCGTTTTTGTGCCTGGACCAGAAAGAGTCGTTTTGTCATCGCCTCTTGCAGATAGAGTCGCAGATCTTATCAGCTTTCGATGGCATTAATCACCCCCACCCTCTCTGCGCACAATTCAATAACAATCACCAGAGCAATCTTTCATTTCGACCGAAGGCACTAATATGCATTTATATTGGAAATGACTCACTGATGAGCGCCCTGACGACGACTACACGATGCAATATGCTTCTGGTTCGGCGGTCATTAATCATTATTAATATAAATATCATCCAGCGACCCAGTCACTTCGAAGCAGAAGTTCAACTTGCAATCGCATTGCCGGCAAATATTTGCGCGTAAGATTCGTGAAAGTTCATCTATTGTAATTAGATGAGATTGAATATGACATTCTATCTTTAATCTTAAAGTTATATTTCTATTTTTATCCGAAAAATAGAACAATACTTTAATAGTCAGTTGCAGAATATAACAGCTCATTGACAGTTCCATAAAAAGTGTGCTTAAAAATAATATTTTTTATACTGACAGTTTTATACGAGAGTAAATTGCATAGAAGTCATAAATAACAGAATAAATGATATTAATCACAAAATGCCGAAATGGTGGCTATATATAAAACAATCATGAAAAATAAGGGTTGTCATTAACTTATAAATAATGATTGATTTCCAGAATAGGAGGGGAAATTGAAGTTCGTTAATAAATCTGCTTGTAAGTTTTGTTGGTACAACCGTTTCTAAGAATTCAAATGAGTCAATTTTAAAATAAAGTGCTTCTTGTTAAATAAGTACCATACTTAAAAACATTGTCATTTAAAGTCTTCAATTATGAGGCTAATAAATATAAATACGAGTTCAAAGAAGAAAAAGAAGGATACTCTGTCTGCTCCATATTAGTATGCAGGACAAGATGAAGAAATAAAACATTTAATTAATCCATTAAATCTCTAAATTTTCCTAATTCCAGAATTCCAATTTCTACTGCAGAGTGCAGGTTTCCAATAAACACCTCATTAGGTATTCAAGCACCATCGAGAATTAATGTGCCATCATCGCATCATGTACTAGCATTTTTCTCGGGCTACTGTTATTTTATTACCCATTGGAATGCAATTATAAAACACCAGCTTGATTTATTATTACCCGTAGATACATTAACCTTTTTAATCAACATTACCTGAGCAAACAGTTGATAATATAGAATAATTCTTTAAAAACTTCAACACTAACGTGGAAACAATAGCTGTTTGTGAATGGTGCTTTAATTGGTTTTGTATAAAGTTAAGAGTCTATGAAAGTGTTCACCGTTAGAACTCGAAGTAGATATAGACCGAATATCGTCGGATTAAGCTACTTTCAAACTGTATTTACTGGATAAACAAACTTAAAAACTATGGTTGTTGATTTTTGTTTGAAAATTGATAATATTTGCTTGAAAGTTTACGCTATGAAAATTGATAATGTATTTTGCATAGCAAAATTTTGTTATAAGAAAATAGTTCTCAATGTAATTTTCCTCGACAATAAATATCAAAAAGAAGGAAGAAATTCAAAGGTGTTTACAAAAAAAAAATTTCACGCTATTATTTTACAAATATTCTACAAATAATATAGCAATGTAGTAATGTTAAGTTTTTAAAAAGAATTCTGCAATTATACGAGATGGTGGATTGAAAGTGATAAAATTTCAATTTAGTTACAAAATTTTATAATTGTTATTTATAATTACTCGTATGTACATATTTAAATTATGGATTTTGACTCAATAAATACAATGTTTGAATTTTAATGTACATAAAGTTATTGACAAGTCTTAATTTTGAAAATTTGACCATGTTTACATTGCAATAAAAAAATTATCTCTCAATTTATATCAATAAAAATAGGCATATTTAGGCAGAAAATTATAAGGAATACAATGGTGTATTTTTCAGGCCTGTATCTAGGCGAGTTTTTGACATATAGGGCAGTTAGCAAAAAATGGTCAAAATGAGATGAATTTTGAGCAAAATTTGATTTTTCCGGAGGCTATATCTCAAAAACTAAACAAGATATAAAAATGCGCTCAACGGCATTGAATTTCTCGTGTTTGAATTGACTTATAGACATATTTTCAGCGATTTAAATTTTTTGAATTTTTTTAAGGGGTACCCCTTAAGAAATTTACGATTTTAAGCCATTTTCAGACTTATTGCTCCAAAAATTTTCTTCATCTGAATATTGTACTAAAAAATTACATACATATGTACTTCGACGCGCAGAATCCAATTGTGGAATCCCTAAGTTCGTAGCTCTTTTAAATTAGTAGATATTGGCCTTAGAAATTTGTGCATATCTCAAATTTTGGTCAAAATATAAAAAATAAAAAAAGTGCTGAAAATATATGTACAAGTCAATTCGGGCACGAGGAATCCAATGCCGTTGAGCGCATCTTCATATCTTGCTTAATTATTGAGGTATAACCTCTAGAAGAGTAGCTTTTTCCAAATTTCACGCCATTTCACATTTTACACAATATTAGAATATTACATAATAATAGGGTGGCTAGCTCAGTGGTATGAAGTCGGCCTGTGGATCCTGAGAACCCTGGTTCGATTCCCACAGGCGACAAACAATTTTCATAATTTCAAAAAGTACCCCTGTGGCTCCTCCACCTTTAACATATTTGGGGGCCTTGATTTGACGCCTGGTAATCGCACGTCACGTGCAAAACATATCACTTACCGAGATCTGCTTCGGCAGAGTGCCACACCCAATAATGGGTAGAAGGCGGGATGATACATTTATTTTATTTATTTTACATAATAAGCAAGGAAAGTAAAAACACTTTCCTGACGTATTATGTATACCATTTTTCTGAAACTGTTTAATTTAATCAATAATGAATCATAAATAATTGAAAATTTTTACATTTTTTTATATGAATTTTATTGACAGCAGACTACGTATTCAAGGTTACAATAAAAAGTCAGGTAAAATACAAAACAGTCAGGTAAAGTCTTTACCAGACTGTTTTGTATTTTACCAGGCTATTATTTTTGTTGTAACCTGGGATACGTACTTTACTAGACTGTTTTACCAAAAATTTACTGTAGATACTAAAATTGGTGAGGAAAGTAGGGATTTTCTTGCCGGTTTTAGCAAAATATATATTCAAGTCCCTTTTTTATTCTCATTTTTACTATATTATTTGTTTGAATTACATGGATCGTGTAAAAAAATGGTATATACACTTCGTGGGCGAAGCGTTTTCTTCCTTCATGCTTCAATTTTATAACTCGAAAAAAACATGAACTTCTCTTCTTTGCTATACTATTCTATCTTCTAAAATGTAACTTCATATTTTTATTTATGAACTACTTGATATTTTTTCTTAATAACCCAGTCAATAGTTAGAAAATAAATCAAAGTGTTTCATTTCGACGAAACACCATGTAGAGTATGCAGATAATTTTATGATCTTAATATGAATCATATATGCCGGGAGTCATGTATGAGATTGTACCTTATATGAATATAAATTGACTGTTGCATAGTATGACAAGAACCATTCTAGTTTGCGAGAAACATAACAAGGAGTAAATAGCAAGCACATCAATAATTATACACGCCCTACAAAAATTAAACCATGTTAAAAAGTTTCCACATGTTCCACTGTGAAACTGCAGACACAACAAAAAATTGATTTCATTGTCCTAGTTAACCGTACATAGCTTGAAACACAGCAAACAGCATCAGACATTTACCCCAGAAAGGCAAACAGGACTTGTTTCGTTTTAATTATATAAATTTCCATTTGAAAAATCAAGTAATTGCCTTGTTAGTTCCAGCTGCAGCGGAGGAAAGCCAACGCAGGTACTCTAAATAACGAATGCTGCAGCGCTTCCTTGGATCTGCAGTTCCAGCCCTATTAGTGTTATGGTAATGCGCTAGTTTATTTATAGTTTGTGGCAACTAAATTACGCCGTATCTGTACATGCAAATACGGGCTTAGCGAAACACCGTTTCCTGAGATCATAACACTACTGAGTTAGCGTTAGTCGCCGAACAAACTACGTTATTTACTCCTACTACGTACTTGTTGTTTCACTTCATAAGAATGCGTTTTTTTGTCGCTGCTTCCAAACACAAATCACTTCTAATCGTTATTTATTAACACTGTTATTGTTTCTATACGGAATTAACTATTTTAAGTCGTAAACTTAAGCTTCACTAATGAGCTGAACAATGGAAAAACGAGATTTTCTTTATTGAAACGCTAAAGCTAAACTTTATTTACAATCAAAAGGCATTCTTCTTGATTAGACTAACAATAATTAGAAAAGTTGTGACTACAATCATTGACAATAGAGGATCGTTTCCTAATTTGTCAATAAATTGATGAAACTATTGCATTTCGGACAATAACAATTTAAAGTAAAATACATACATACATACATACATATACATATCTTCACGCTATATCTCAATAAATGGGGTAGCACGAAACCTAAAATCACTCATAAAACATTCACTTATCACACTCATCAAACAATCAGCCCTCATCCAAACACACCACCCTCATTTCAACCACATTCATAGATCACTCCATATAAACTCATTCATTTATTAAACTCGAAATCATTCATCACACAACAAACCTTCAATCACATCATTCCTATTCACTTATCATTCATCTTCTTTCTTCAACGTACATAACATATGCATATAACATCTCAAATTACTCACGATTACTCCTAACAACGAATCTAATAACGAATATAACAACGAATCTACAAAGATTAGAAAAGATGAGAGCGATAGCCTGCACTTGTATATGAAAGCAAAATTTATGTAGTAAATCTTTGAACAAAATTAAGTATTTAATAATAATATTTAGAAGACTCAAATTCACTCGGGAAATAACGAAGAGATGAGAAGTTTAAAATGAAAAATAAGAAAGAATTAGTTAAAAGAAACAACTTTTCTCCTCAATTTTCTTTCAAATTTTCAACCATATCTGGAAAACAATTGGTGGTATTGAATTTATTTTTATCTCAATCCATTTCTCGGGTCAAATTACATTGCCCTAAAGTATTCACTAAGAACTAAATTTTCATTAATTTTCTTTCAAAATGACGTACTAATAAAGGATAAGATCTAACTAGATCATTTTTAAGGCTAAAAAACATTAGAATACCAAGTTTCATCAAATTGTTAGAGCCGATTTCGAGAGTTGACACATATGTAGACAGACAAAAAATGCTCATATTAGAGTACAGGTTTGGTTCATAATGAATTCCTGTACTAAGGGCCAAATTCATTGTCATGACTCATCCTCACCTCATCCTCACCTCATCCTCACCTCATCCTCACCTCACATTTAAAGAAGTAACTAAGGCACTACCTCAAGAATTTGCACAATTTGAGTTAGATACCTTAGTTACTTCAACTTTGATTGTGAGGTGAGGATGAGGGTAACTCACGACTGTGAATTTGATCCTTAGGATACCTTCGTTAATGGTAGGATAAAATGCCCACGTAACTTATCTGTCAGATAATTGAAAATATATCACAATAAAGCAATTAACAATATTTACATAAAAATCTGATTCTAAATCTGTTTCCATTAAATAATGACATTAAAACAATCTAAAAACACTTTTACAATTTTTGCATAAATTTATACAAAAAAAAACAACTATAAAAAGTTTTAAAAATATTGTTTTAATTGAAATTCGTGCCAATAAAATGGAACATAATTTTTTGCTTTCAATTTACATTAAACAAATACTACACACGAATCCTAGGGAGAAAAAATCTCTGGTATTGCTAACTGCATCACATGTACAAGCAATATATTCCGTAACAATTATTTCGGTACTTCTGAACACTGCATAACATACACAGAGATACCTATCAAACATGAATTTGATGCGTGTAATTATGTAAAGCTATCTAACCATTTGCATTCCGTCGACATTGTGTAATTGGGACGCTGTAGTATTAGCCAGAGGCATCCAGTTTCGATTATATGAGTTCTATTCTGACTATCTACCGTACGCACTAAACTACAATAATATACGGTGATAAATACGGATGTTATTACGTATTACACTTCCTCGTCTGTGCTAACACTAACTTATCGCTAACTACCTCCAGGGTTATTTCCTACGATCTGGAAAAATGTAATCATTGCTTCAGTGAGGTAATGAAATGAAAATTAGAGGAATTGAAAATATTTTAAAGTTATGTGCTATTACTATTCCAATTTCCGTATTCGCATTTTCTTTACGTGTAACATCATTTCAAAAAGAAAGAATTGATATACAGTGGTTTTGTTAGATGCTCGCTGTTGATATCTCGTGAAGATCTATGACTACGGGGCTTCAGTCATAAGTTTCCACATTAGTTTTAGTTAAGTCATTTCAATGTTTTTGTGTTTTTAGTTTTAGAACCTCGACTTTTAAAAATTCGTACGTACGAAGTAAAATCTGTAATTAACACTTTGTTTGTTATTTTCGCACTGGTATAATAGCACGTGATAATATTAACCTTTCTGGAAATATTAATTATACAATAAAAGAAAAATCTCTGGCCCTATCAGAAAGTAAAATTCTTTCCTAAATTGAGAGAAGAAAGTGAGTAATGGGTAGAAAGTAAATATTTTTAGTCTACAGAAGGAAAGTAAAATTACATTCGTGGTAACGAAAAATAACTGTTTGATTTGGCTAACTTTAACATCCAGGTGACATCTATTACGAGAAGAAAATAAATTTTATCTAAATCTAAATAGCTATTTACATAACTAGTGCGCGAAGACATACTTTGCACATGAGCGCACTTTTAAAGCACGAGCGAAGCGAGTTTTGTACAATGATTTTTGTAACGAGCAAAAATAATATGATGGACAATGAGGAAATTTATTAAATTTGAAGCGTGAAGTTATATTGACAGTTAAGTATACCATGAATTGATATTTGTTATTTGAAAACAAATTGTTCATTTTTTGTCGTCAAGTTTATTAAAATATGTCTGTTTGATGGCGTTATAAGCTAATGTCTCTACTTCTTTTATAAATTCCTTAAAATGTGTGTATATAAGTACAAATAGCGTTTTAATAGTCAAAACTTGGAATCATATAAAATGAGTGTTTTTTTTTTTCAATTACTTTGCGCACTAGTTCACAAAATCAAACTTTCCCTCGGTTTCCAAGGTTATGTAAATATTATTTTGAATGTTGCGAGTACAAAAATTTATTTTCTGATAAAGTAGTGGAGAAAGTGTTATTCTTCTTGTGTTATAGTTAATTCGTTATTTTTGAAAAGAGATTAGTTTTTCTCAAAAGAATTTGTTATGTTATAGAAGATGGTACTATCCTTAACTACACTGATTTTAAAAATTAAAATCGTGCCTCTCATTTTGAGAAAGTTAAACTAAATTTTTGATCTTATTTTCTTTCATTATCTTTACCTAAATTTTATGTTACCAATTTTATTATAATATTTCAAACTTTTAGTTTTAAAATGTTGTACAATACAGAATAAGTTTCTATCATTATAACAATCAATAAGATCAAGATAGATAATAGTTCTGAAGTTAATTTCAACTGGGATGATTCAACTTGATACAAATGGAGGTGTTACTTTCGTATCCATCCTCATATATAAACATTAAACGACTATTAACTTCTTAAAGAAATACTACTTTTCTCTGCTTTGCTTGTATGCTCTTATGAATCTAAAAAATTCAAGACGGAAGCATCAAATATAAGAGAAAAGGTTTGTAAAATGTGAGTGTAACTTGTATGCAAGTTGTCGAGCAACGATGCATGCACTCTGCGGCCATATACAAAGTTCTATTTCTCCACGCTTGCATGTCTCAACAGGTTGCCACTCAGATATATTGAGAATTTTGATGTATGCAAATATAAATCTGTGTATTGTGTATACGGAAATACGAGACGCTATCGAACATATTTCATCGGATTTGTACTTGTAATGCGTAAGGCGTTTATATAAATAAATAAATAAAGAATCGATATCCGACGAAAAGAAAAGTCCTCTCAGAATATAAATGTTTTTATTTGGGACAAATCTAACCTATGACATTTTGACAAATATTCAATTTTTTCCGTTGGAAAATATTGGGATTCTTGGAAAAGTAAAGAGAGAATAAAAACCGATTTCAATGTAAACATCAATTTGTAGATTTAAGAATTTCGCGAAAATGCAAAATAACGAGAATTTGAAAATTTCAGCTTATCTCTGACAAGATTTCGTCTACGATCGAAACGTGGAAATCGAAAATTACGGACGTCTTTGTTTGCCAACAAGGAAAATATGTTACTCACATGTTCTACAGCCAATGAAGAAACAATGGAACGAACACTCACCTGAAACAAAAGAATGAAACATCAGTATGACAATATCACAGCGTATTATATAATGAATAAATAAATGATTTTTCTTTGTTTGACAATGTTCAGCTAAAGCTGGTCTCAAAACTTTTGCATCAATCAAAACAAAGACAAATTGTCAATTGCGATGTAGAACTGAATCTTAATAAAATAAGAAAAAAAGGAAAACAATTTCCAACACTTGTCAAAGTTCCACAAAAAATTACAGCACATTTGAATCAACTTATTAGGTCATCATCAAAAGGCAGTTCAGCTTTAACCATAGACGCGTTTCGCTATTTAGGAGCTCATCAGTATGGTGCGACCAACTATCCAGCTAGACCATTTTTTTTCCTTTTTTTCTTATTTTATTAATTTAATATTTATTAAATGTTTTTTTTAAATTAATTTTGTTTAAATAGTAATTGTGTAATACAATAAAATATTTAATCAGTAATTAATTTTTGTTAAATAGTGATTGTGTAATACAATAAAATATTTAATCAGAAATTAATTTAAGATAATTTAAATTAGCATGAAAACTATTTTTTCTAAAGATATAGGTAGAAGTTCTGTTCTGTAAAATACAGGGTGATCAAAAGGAATTGTTATAGTTGGCAATACAATTCCAGAGTTCTTTTTATTCCACAGTTGGCACAACGTCAGATACAGGCGAAAATGCTATTTGGCATTTCTAATAAATACAAATAGGTTATGTCAGGAGTCTGACAGCTAATAGAATTTTGACTTTTTAAGTAATAGTAATACTTTAGAAATAAATGTAATAATAAATGTACTCAAATTTAAATTTTAAATGTCACTATCAACAGGAAATGAATTTATGTATCAGGCTTACCAATTTCAAGGAGTTTTTTTTTATTGCCAACTGTAACAATCCCTTTTGATCACTCTGTATGATGTTCTACATACGCAGAATTATGTAATCTGCCTTATTCCATATGTTTAGATACATAACCTCAACGCGAATCTTATACAGGAGTTTTGCGCGACATATCATAAACAGAATCACAATTATTAAATACAAAAAGTATAAGGACGCTCTGCCAAAATTAAATTGTTCCATTTCCATAAAATAAATCTATTGATAAATATTTTTTCGAACGCAAATATGCACTTTCAAGAGTTACGAATATGTATACATTATGTTTTGCATGTTTGCATTTATGAAACACACATAAACTAATATTTTAACGTTTTGTTTTGTTTCTAAAGTAAATAATCCTCCAGGCAAATAATAAAAATATTAACAGTGTATAAATTTCGAGGTAATCATGTTTGCTTGGAATTTGAATTCTTATTAAGCGTTGAAATTTTATATGGAGCGTTGAAAAACATTTGAGGCATGAATTTCGCTTGGGAAATTCAGGTAGGCCATGCATAATTTTTTACGTAAGTAATATATTAAGAAAGGCCGCGAAACGACAGGTGTACGTCTACTCGCAGGTATCATATTTCTAATCTACAAAAGACGTCTTCATTCACTATTAAATTCAATTACGGACTCGTCCCGGATCCCGGAGCCGGCATGTTTGCGATTCACTTCGGGGCACTTCGCGACACATCGTCTTCCGTCGTGTTGTCTTTAGTGCACTGGTGAGTGCCATTGTTCTACTACTTACCTTGTATTTTATTATCCAATTATGCTCTTTCATACGTCTGCTTTGCTTTGCAATCATAAATGCTTCTTTAAAACTCCCCCAACTGTGTATGCCCTGTCGCATTATTTATTTATGTGTGTATTTTTTGCTCTACTTCGTTTTAGAACTGCGTCTTTTTTTTCTACCAGAGTTTGGTTTGCATCTATCATATATCTTTATTCATTATTCATTGCTTTCACGTTCATTGTTATCAGGTTTGCAATATTTCTTTTTCTAGTCCACCCCAGTTCAAGGATAACTTCAATATTTAATTTCAAATAAAGTATCTCATTCCGCTTTATTACCTTCTCACGGGAAATATAAAAAAAATTAAATGTCACACGTGTTTCTAAACATACGTTTTAATAGCGCGCATATATTTCTACTTGTCTTTAATCCTTTAAAGTACGGTTAACAGAGTCTTCGCCCGTCGGTTTATTTAAATATGTAAACAAATTGAGCTAGTGCTATGATTATTTTATATCTCCAATAAAAGTTTATTGTATCACATGAAAATCTCTACAATTAGTATCCAATGGATCGGGGTAATATCAGTAGCGATCAGGTTTGTATAATTTTGTTTCATGGAAATAGTGGCGTAGATCTAATGTCATAACTATACATTTTTTTCCTACATCGCGTTTACAAAATGAATTTCATGTAACTCTTTTTGTCAAAAACAGGGCTACAAATTTCAATTGATACAACTGATTTTGGGAATATTTTGTGTGAAGTTGTGAAATTGTCTAGTTTTATAAAATGACAAACATAAATCTGTCACTTTAGCTATCATTGCTCAGCTCATGTAAACTTATTGCAATCATTATTATTTTTATAATAAACTAATTACATTAATCTGCAAAAAAATTCTTCATTAAAATTAAAGGTATTTTGTTTTATAACATAACCTAGATAATTATGAATTTGAACTCTAACCTAACTAATAAATGTCAAAATAAATTAAATTTCAAATGTTGATTTTATTACCACCTTGAAATTTTATTATAAGTAAATAAATATAAATATATCATCACGCCTTTTACCCATTACTGGGTGTGACACTCTGCCAAAGCAGATCTCGGTAAGTGATATATTTATGGGCGTAAAATGCGGTTACCAGCCGTCAAATCACGGCCCCCAGAGATGTTTGTGGTGGAGGAGCCACAGGGGTAATTTTAAATTAGTGAAAATTTTTTCGGCTGTGGGGATTGAACCAGGGTTCTTTGGATCCACAGGCCGACACGATAACCACTGTGCCATTACCCCATTTTAAATTTTATTATTATTATTCTTTGGCTTTATAATTAGGGGTGGCTAGCTCAGTGGTATCAAGTCGGCCTGTGGATCCTAAGAACCCTGGTTCGATCCCCACAGCCGACAAAACATTTTCACCAATTTAAAATTACCCCTGTGGCTCTCCCACCACTAACATCTTTGGGGGCCGTGTTTTGACGGCTGGTAACCGCACTTACTTCACGCGCATAAATATACCACTTACCGAAATCTGCTTCGGCAGAGTGCCACACCCAGTAATGGGTAAAAGGCGTGATGATATATTTATTTTTATTTTATTTTATTTTTTATAAAAATTTTTAAGTGAAAGTTAATGAATGCGATATAGTCAAAATATTATGAAGAACACATGTTAAAATGACCATTTGTAATATTCGTACTTTGCGTAGCCCGTCTGCGGCTCAATACACAAACTATGTTCATATTACAATAAGGGTTATTATAGCATTTGTTTTTCAATATACTACTTCGATGTGTGATGAAAGTTTGTTGTATCATACGAAAAATTATACAAATACTGTAACAATGATTTAAATGCATAATAGTGAAACCAGTAACGATTGATTTCATATGAGATTTTTTTTTTAAATGGAGATTTAATTTTTTTGTATCGAGCGTCGAATAAAATTATAGAGAGACGACAGCAGCTTTAAGAAATACAAAAAAGTGGACAAATGCTTCAAGGGAAACGCATAAATATTCAAATGTAAATTGGAAATTATTCAATTCAAATTTTGAATATTCATGTTGTTAAATAAAACAAATCGCTGTAATAATAAATCATACAAATACAAAATCTGCATGTTGAAAATGTCGCCTATTCTGCAGCTGTTAATGGAAATTGCATTGATCAGCGTTTTGCAATTTTATATGGGATGAAATATTGTTCATTTACCAATCAAAATGATAATAAAAAAGAATCCAAAAACTATAACAAGTTATTATAGTACTTTTACTCCTTTTTCAAGAAACTTTCTCACAAAAACTTTTCTCGTGTGACCTAGACATTTAGAACTAGAGATATCATTGCTCGAGATAAAAATCAGATGAGAAATGAAAGATGTTAGTAGAAGAAGAAAATACAGAATGTTCAACCCAGTACATTGAGAACCACTGGCCAAAAAAAATTTTGTTAATAATTTTGCATTAGACTTACAAAATGATATTTCTTTGCTAATTTAACCAACCGTGTAGCTCTTATACTTCTTGAGATAGTATTGGTGGCATAACTAAATTTAACAGCCTATATAGTTATCGGATGAGAGATTCTTATTTACTAAAGAGTGATTTATTTGCTAATCAAAGATGACATTTTATTATTATGCTAAATACTAATGTTACCCTTAAATTTCCTGCTAATAAGATTCAAAATCAAGTGACAACATCAAAAAAATGTAAACCAAATAATTTGCATAACATCTCTCAGCAACAAGGGTGCTGTCATAGAGTCTGCATCTCCACATACAAACCAAACAGATTGTTCCAAGTAATTTTCCAGGAGGATGGTCACATGAGCTGCCTAAACCCCGTCCTGGAGTCTCACTGCTCGTAATCCGGGTTACAAATGCGTAATTTGACCTTGGCGCCTTGGGCTACTATCAGATTGATATTCATGATGGCCTCGCAACGCAACGGCAATCTAACGCTCGACGGAATGGAAGTATAGGGGAACGGTGAGTCGAGTCGAACTCCGACTGGGAAATACTACTCCCCCTGTACAGAGGCGCGCGAGGGGGTTGCTCCAGGGGACCCGATACCAATTAGTAGAGGTTTTGAGTTGAATAAACGCGATAAAAGCGTTGGGAGATTGTCATTTTAGATCGAAAGGTTTTGTGGAATACGAATCTAATTATTGCCAAATAATACTCATTCTTCTATTGCTATATCACATGTTTCCTACAGCTAATTTGCTCATAAATATGATCAGAAAATAATACCTATTATTAATTTATTAGGATATGTACGAAAAAATTATTTCAATCACAATTTTAACAACGAAAAATCCGAACGAATTGTACAGTAAATAGTCATCTTCTACGAAGGCAGGGTGAAAAGTCTCTAAAAAATGAAACAAGAAATGATTTATTTGTTCAAACATATTTTATTTCTCAACATAATCTCCTTCTAGCTCGATCCACTTCGTCCAAAGTTTGTCTAATTTTTCGATCCCTTCCAAATAATACGATTTTGGAAATCCTTCAAAATAGGCGTTTGTCTTAGCGATGACCTCATCATTGGAGCCAAACCTCTTTCCGCCGAGCCATTTCTTAAAGTTTGGAAATAGATAAAAATCGCAGGGGGCCAAATCTGGAGAATATGGTGGATGACGAACCAATTCGTAGCGCAATTCATGCAATTTTGCCATTGCGACTGCGGACCTGTGCGTCGGTGCGTTGTTCACAATTCGGCACCCATCTGGCAGATAGGTTTCTCATATCCAAAAATTTATGCAAAATGTTCCGTACCCCCGTTCGGTTGAGATGCTCATAGCCTCAGCCAGCTCGTGCACATTAACTCGCCGATCGTCCAATATCATACCATGGATTTTATCAACGGTTTCTGGCGTTGTAACCTCAATTGGACGACCAGAACGTTCGGCGTCCTTTGTGGTCGTATTACCACAACGAAAATCAGTAAACCACTTGTGAATAGTTCCAATCGATGGTGAGGAGTCCCCATAATGTTCAACAAGCGATGCTTTGGTTTGCGTAATGTTTTTTCCACGCAAGAAATAATGTTTAATCAAGACGCGAAATTAACTTTTTTCCATGTTTTCAAAAATCTTCAATGTTGCTTGCTTTCGATGGGTGTCAAAACAGAACTGAATGACATATCAGTCTGAAAATTTTAATGCGTTCTAGTTAAAGATGGTACATCATAAATATCACATGAGATTTGCGATTGCGATTTTTCAGGGACTTTTCACCCTGCCCTCGTATTTGGCTCATAAATCAGATCAAACTATCTTCCTAAACTTAAACGCACTATAATAGTAAAAGTTGATGATTTTCAAGTTGTCTATCAAAATAGTTGTCGATTCTTCGTCTCGTGTGATAGCGTCTTAAGATAACTTTAATTCAGGTTGAAATATTTGCGTTTTTATTGACAACCCCATTTTTTAAAAGTTTTAGCTAATCCTGGATTTTGGATTAGTCAAATTAAGCTAAAACATATTCCCAAAAAAATACGAACAAATTCTAATATAATCTTGTTATCATTTGGTATTAGGCAAATGATTTTAATTACCTTTTTAAAATCGAATTAGAATAAGATTAGCGAATCTAAAACTTTTTTGAGAATCGGGCTGTAAATGTTTAAGTACAACAATTACAGTACAGTTCTCTGCTACAATTTGCATCACAGAATTAGAGTATAAGTAACTGACAAACCAAACAGTAGTAGGCTGCGGGCACTGAATCAAATTTTATGTCTCTATCTCTATAACGAGGGTAATTTTATGGGTTTCTTCCCTCCGCCACTGGCTAGTCGTCCACGCGGTTTATGCAAGGGGAGCACTAGGAAACGTTTAATCAAAGAGACAAGAGGCGGCGGTGGTGCGGCGAGCGTGGCGTCGCGTCGCGGCGTCTCAGGTATTAGCTTGGTGACGTCACGATTCCAGGCCTGCTGCATCCAGCGCTAGTTTCACTGAAATATGCCATAGTCATCTGTACACTGCGATAACTATCTAGATGCGACATTTGAAATTGAGAATTTATGAAATGAATGGAATTTTTCCTTCTAGGTTTACAACATCGGGTGACAAATTATGTTGGCGCGGCGGTTTTAAAAATGATGCATTTCTTATCTATATTCAAGTTTTAGTAAAAGAATTAATCTTCTTTTTAGATGATGCAGTTTTCAGAAACTTTTGCAATTATTATTATTGCGCTACAAAAGTCGAGAAATATTTATTACCGTGAAAATGCAGGGGTAGATGGGGTACATGCCCTGAATACCAAGATAATAGAACGACAAAATTAGAAAATTGTAAACATGGGTAAACAAATAACCGCTAAAATAGCTTACTTTCCGTCATGGTTGATTAAATAATACATTTTTAATTACTAGAATAATTTTTAAATAAATAAATAAATATATCATCACGCCTTCTACCCATTGCTGGGTGTGGCACTCTGCTAAAGCAGATCTCGGTAAGTGATATAATTTGCGCGTGAAGTGCGGTTACCAGTCGTCAAATCACGGCCCCCAAACATGTAAGTGGTGGAGGAGCCACAGGGATAGCTTTTTCAAATTATGAAAATTTGTCGCCTGTGGGAATCGAACCAGGGACCTCAGGATCCACAGGCCGACTTCATAACCACTGAGCTAGCCACCCCATTAATTTTTCTGTACCTATATTTCAAAATGGAGTAATGGCACATTGGTATCGATCGGCCTGTGGATCCTAAGAACCCTGGTTCGATCCGCACAGCCGACAAACATTTTCACCAATTTAAAAAATTACCCCTGTGGCTCCCCCACCACTAACATCTTTGACGACTGGTAACCACACTTCACGCGCATAAATATATCACTTACCGAGATTTGCTTCGGCAGAGTGCCAAACCCAGTAATGGGTAAAAGGCGTGATGATATATTTATTTATTTATTTTTATATTTCACAATCCAAATGGTGACATATTTAATTTTGCTCTGATGTTGAATGCTCTAGCCACGGCGGTCTTTATATCTCTATAAAAGTTCACGCTATTAGTGATAAAGATATTATTCTGATAGATAATTTAGTTGTGATGAAGATAATAAAAGTTTATGACTATATTTTCATGTTTTTATTAGACATAAATCAGATAATTCCATGAAAATAATAATGTAAGGAAATTTTTATAGTCTAAGATGAGTATTTTCAGATAATGGTGTAAACTGCTGAAAATGCATATTGCATAAGTAATGCATCCCTCATATAAGATTTTTAAGAGATCATGTTGCATTGTAATCTTCAGCTGATCAACATTTCTAAACTATTTTACAGAAAAGAACTTTCAATTACATTTGCTTAATAATTTGAATTACGAGGGCAGGCTGAAAAGTCCCTGAAAAGTCCCTGAAAAATGAAACAAGAAATGATTTAATTGGTCAAAACATATTTTATTTCTCAACATAATCTCCTTGTAGCTCGATACACTTCGTCCAACTTTTTCAAATTTTTCGATCGCTTCCAAATAATACGATTTTGGCAATCCTTCAAAATAGGCGTTTGTCTCCTCATCGTTGGAGCCAAATCTCTTTCCGCCGAGCCATTTCTTCATTTTATGCAAAATGATCCGTACCCGTTCGATTGAGATGCTCATAGTCTCAGCAGTCTCGTTCACTTTAACTCGCCGATCGTCCACTATCATACCATGGATCGACGATTTCTGGCGTTGTAACCTCAATTGGACGAGCAGAACGTTCGGCGTTCTTTATGGTCATACTACCACAACGAAAATCAGTAAACCACTTGTGAATAGTTCCAGTCGATGGTGAGGAGTCCCCATAATGTTTAACAAACGATGCTTTGGTTTGCGTAATGTTTTTTCCACGCAAGAAATAATACTTCATCAAGACGCGAAATTAACTTTTTTCCATGTTTTCAAAAATCTTCAAGGTTCCTTGCTTTCGATGGGTGTTAAAACAGAACTGAATGATATATCAGTCTGAAAATTTTAATGCGTTCTAGTTAAAGATGGTACATCACAAATGTCACATGAGACTTGCGATTGTGGCGCCATCTGTTTTATTTTTCAGGGAATTTTCACCCTGCGCTCGTATATCAATATAAGATAACCAAAAATCGTCAAAATGCGTGACAGAATATGTTATTCTAATGCCGAAACAGATAAACGTTATCAACGAGTGGATCTTTAGCAGAATCAGGCTGATAATTACATTTTACAGTACCCTTCTATCCAATTATCGATTGGTTGGTGCGTCAAACCCACATGAGAAATAAAAACAAAAATGAACGTGAAGCGTGAATCTCTCACGCAGTAAATTTCAAGTTTACATTTGTCCAGCAAAGCATTAGCATCGGTAAAGTACACTTCACCAGTTTCCTTGAAGGGAAATTCAAATTAAATTTGACCGTTCGCAAACTGATTTCCACGGATGGTTTATGTGTGTCCGACAGCGCGTTAGGCGTCCCTTCCATTTGACTTCTGTGTCTGCTTCTCGTTTCCCTTCACACAGGACGAGGGAAGAAGCGAGGAAAGAGGAATGGAAAGGCAGTCGCGCTCCCCAAAGACGTGTGGACGGCCGATGCGTCCGGCATAAATAAATTCCGCACAAAAGACGGATTATCCGACCCCACGAAGGACAAATTTGCAAGTAAAATTATTTCTAGTATTGAGTGCGTCCTGGCTGATTTTTTTAGACTCGTACAAAGCGGATTGTGAATATTGATGGGCGTGTCCGTCCGGGAAATAATCGGGATTAATTAAAAACTGTAAAAGCTCGGAATTCTTTTAATCAACGAAGAAGCTCAGCAGGAAAAAGTTCAGAACGGAAATCGCTTTTGCTGCTTTGCTACCCAAGGAAAGCTATTTAAGAAAAGCTTTGCATTCTTCAGCAAATGTATATTTTTGCATCGTACTTTCTTTTTTCATACCGTAATGTTCTGTTCTTACAACTGCTGCAGATTATTGGATTAATAACAAAAATGTTAAGTTGCCTTTTGAAATTAGAAATTATCTTTTTATTAACTAGGGAAAATTGATATTTAATTATTTTTAAAAACAAGATCAACGTTTTATCAAATGTTTTTCTCTTTATCTAATAATTTAGAAACGATTCTCAGCAGAGAATAGTAACACATGTCGCAGAAATTATCGAGATCTATTAAAAATAATTATTTGAAATTTTTTTGTTCCGTCACCCGTATGTCATGTCATCTTTACTCTTAAAGTTTATCCACAGGTATAAAAACGCCCTGTATATGTTCAAAAACAATATCAATGTATTGTATTATAAGATATTTTTCTACTTAGAGCTTTTACAGCGAACGTAAAACGAAACACCGAACGCTTTTTATGATCCTATAAATAAAATTCTGCTCCCTATATACAATAAAAGTAATTCAATCTGGAAACCAATTTGCCTAATTAAAATTTAAGGCAGACACGCCCATAACACAAGACTTCAAAACAAACATCCAAACATAGAGTTCGTAGATATGTTTCTCACATATGCTCCTTCAGTGCTTTCAAAACTTTGATCAGAGAAGCAATTACGCAGTGTGTGCACAGCTAACAACAAAACGTACCGGCAGTGGTAGCGTTTGTACACTTCACGAAAGTTCTTAACGCTGATTACTGGTAATTGCCAAGCGGCTTGCAACCGGTACAAGGGATGTCGAACAGAGACAAATCTACCCATCTTTTTCACTGCCGACAGAGACAGACATATCAGCAGCCCCGAGAATCCTCTTACAGCCTCTGCAGACATTAAGACACTGATTGTAATTTTAACCTTGGGTCGCTGAAGACGTCGACACGAGTCGTAGGTTCGCGATCGCTACAGAACAGCGAAGAAATCAATACATTTAGCGGCATATCGTACCTACGCCATGACTTTATTAAATTACGGAGTATTATGATAGCAAACTTGAATCAATAACGCAGTGATTCTACAATAACGGAATCGGAAATCACTCTTCAGTGTATTTGAACAGGAATATATAAGAGAGAATTGATGGAAAACTCGAGTGCTACTGGGACTTCGAGGAAATATTGAATGTTTTTGTGCATATCCACTCTGAGGTGGATTCAACGAGAAATTACTGAGATAAGTAGGCATTTCCTATCACTACTTTTTTCCACAATTCTATTTTGTTATTTAAAATTAACAATCATTCAGCCATTCCATTCCTTTTTCTCTTTTAACTCCCTATCTTATAAGAGCCCTGCCACAATGTTTAAATAATAGGTTTCTTTTAAGTACATTGTTCAAAATATAAATTAACGTTAAAGTTAAATAAGAATTTTAAAACAGAATGAGACTCGTATAACATTGCTCCATATTACATATACATAAATTTATTTTATTCAGCGGTATAATACAGCACGATAGAAACACATTTGGAACGAAAGCGGATCCAATCTAAAGTATTAATGAGAGGTAATTTGTAAATACAGTGGATTTCACATATAATAAACTTCGAGGGACAAAGATAATTTATTATTTATAATCACAGGAAATCGTAGCTCAGTGGATAAAAGAGAGGTAAAAACTTGCGTTTCTTAATTAGCAAGCAAGAGGTCGTGCGTTCAAACCTCACTGCCTTCTACTTATATCCAAAAAATACGATTGTGTCTAAGTGGTTCAGATTCCACTATAAGCTGTAGGTCCCCTGTACTGTAATTGGGATTTACTTCCTGTTGTACACAGTAACAAATAAATAAATAAACACATATCTTAATTACCAACAATATTATAAAACTACGAACAGTTTGGATCAAGGCCAATACGTATTTAATCATAGTTTTTGGTCTTGAAAACTGTTATCTTTGGTTTTATCTGTGACTCAAGAAATTCGTCCATTATCTACGAATTTACATTAGACCAGAATCATGTATTTGTGAGGTTCATTGTATATCATATTTTTTGTTTATTACAATAATTTCACATTATTAAGGATTCTTTTGGAGCTTCTACTGTCTAATAAGTCCAAAACAGTGTTTCGATATTAGTAACATCTATCAGGCAGATTCATAAAGCAGATTATCGCTAACACCATTTTTCATTTAGTTTGAAACTCTCTTTCCAATGTGATAAACAAGTTTATTTTAACTTGAGATAAAAAGACTATTAATTATTATCAAATTTAAAAAAATTCTTAAATCTATTTTAATTTGAAACATAGTTATAAATAATATTAAAAATGGTGTAAGCGTTAATTTGTTTTACGAATCTGTCTGTATTGTAATTTCTCACTGAATAAAAAGTTTACTAAACTTTACGGCTCTCATTCCGAAAAATATTGCTCAATAAAAATCTATGTTAAAATGAATGCTCAACAACAGAAACCAATAAATTTCAAACAAATTCTTCTTCGAATTCTTTTCCAAGGACTGAGAAAATAAACCAGGATTCGAGAATAGCATTAAACAATTTAAAGGACAATAACAATAATACCTTTTTTGTTTTAGTGAGAAAAACCAAAGCAAGCAAAAGGTGTGAAATGTAACCCTGTGTTCGAGCACGTTTAGTAATAAAAAAGGATATTCTCCCAGCTCACGTTGTTACAAAGTTTTCTTTCAGATGTGAGTCGCTGCTGTGAAATTAGGTTAGTGCTGACTCATGCAACGCATAGTGAATGACGAACAGGTTTGTCAAATGTAATTTAATAGGATATACAAGAAATGTAACAAAAACATGATTAATGTTTACAACGATTTTGCCAATAAATGCGTTTTATAACATCGCGCTCACGCGTTATGATGGTGTCTTTAGTAATCGAATTATGTGACTGAACAAGAATTGAATAGCAAATTAAGACAAATGGAGTTCTATAAATATATTTTTTTTGCAGTAAAATGAAAATAACTTCCATTTACTAATCTATGCGACAATGCGATTTAAGCAAAGTTACATGCATGAGTATTTGGATGGTGGATGGTTGACCGTCCACAGAAGTGGATTTAAAATATTTCGGACCCTGGGCAAAATATTTATATTATTTTATTTATTATATACACGTATGAGTACCTACTAACATACATTATAAAAGAATAAAATTATATGTTTCTATTATTTATATGTAATATAATTACTTGAAAGACGGTCGCTAACAGAAATGACAGATTGCTGGGCTGCCAATATAAATGAAATAAAATTCACTTCAACTAATATAAAATATAACATAAAATCATAAAAACAAATAGTCAAAACAAGCATAAACTAAAAGTTTGAATCCGTGCCTTAAAATTTTTGGGCCTTAGGCTGTTTTCTCTTTAACCTAGGCTAAAGTCCGCCTGTGACCTTCCAAAAAAATCAGCACTGCTATTGACAATACAACGATAATGTAGAAAATCTTGTAACACCACTTTTGGGGGAAATTTAGGTTTGGTGACATCTGGTTTGTAATAGTTCTAACAGATATCATTGTACTGACAATATCAAATTATAATAAAAAACTAAAATAAAAAGCGAAGAATTATTAAATAAAATAAATAAATATATCATCACGCCTTCTACCCATTACTGGGTGTGGTACTCTGCTGAAGCAGATCTCGGTAAGTGATATATTTTGCGCGTGAAGTGCGGTTACCAATCGTCAAATCACGGCCCCCAAACATGTTAGTGGTGGAGGAGCCACAGGGATAGCTTTTCCAAATTATGAAAATTTGTCGCCTGTGGGAATCGAACCAGGGACCTCAAGATCCACAGGCCGACTTCATACCACTGAGCTAGCCATCCCATTGCGAAGAATTATTAATAATTAAAAATACTCGTAACTCCATTCAGAGTAAAGCTGGATTAAGAATTTACATAACATATCATAGAATATAGTAGAATAAAACATAACATAACTTATCGTATACAACAATTGTAGATTTCATAGTTCAAATTATGTTTACATATATACCACCTTCATGTTATTGAGTTGCTCATTTGTACGATTCTGTTTTGCCATTTGTTATGTAAAAATCATGATGGTTACAGACGATATTATTTATTATTATCTTAGTAATTATGTACGCTAATTTGCAATCAAGTTAGGGCGAATGATGAAACAATTACATAAAATGCGCTGGATAAATCTATAAGGGAAATCTTCCAAGTTTTATAAAAAAAAGACAATATTAAAATGAAACAAATTATTAGATGTTTTCCTTTGACAGCTATTTTGTGTTCTTTTGTGGAAAATGGTAACGATGACACACGAATTCATCTGAACATAGTTGATTACATACCGTAACCGTAATAAAATGAAATTTGGCCATATACTAGGTTTTGTTACGATATCTTATGTTATGTTACGATTGTTTTGAGAAGAATGGCATATTATACGACTTGATGCTATGTGTTATGTTATGTAAACTATGTAGGCTATGTTACTCCTAATAAATAAGTACTTATTCTGATTATCCCTATCTTTAATTATTAATAATAAAGTTATTAAATATTCTCCATAAATAAAATTGTCACTATAACAAAATAGAGAGAAAAATTAGGATAAAATCAGATAGAGTTTATAGGTTCGAGGTGCAAATCCTGGCGATATTTCAATTTTTCTATTTATAATTCATGTTACGAGGGTCGTTCAATAAGTCCTTAGAAAAAAGTAAAAAAAACCACTTTTTTTGGGTAGTTTTTTTTTATTTTTCTACATAATCTCCTTTTAGCTCTATACACTTCTCTAATCGTTTTTCCAAATTTTTTAAGCCGTCCAAAAAGTAGGATTTCGGATGCTCCTCAAAATATGCCTTCGTTTGGGCGATGACCTCCTCATTGGTCGTAAACCTTCGTTCTTTTGTCTCTGGAGTGTAGTAATGTATCCAAGTCTCATCCACAGTTATGTATCGACGCAGAAAATCTTCAGGATTACGACGGAAAAGCGCCAAAACAGCCTCAGAGTCCACCACACGATTGCGTTTATTCTCCACTGTGAGCAAACGCGACACCCATCTTGCCGAGATTTTTTTCACACTTAATTTTTCGTGCAAAATTAAAGCGACTGTGCCTTGTGATATGCCTGTAGCCTCAACTATTTCGCACACTTTGATTCGTCGGTCACTTAAAACTATATCGTGGATTTGGTCAATCATTTCGGGGATAGACACTTTTACAGGGCGTCCGGAACGATGTTCATCTTTTGTGGATGTACGGCCACGTTTAAACTCATTCGCCCAATTGTAAACAGTTGCAAACACAGGAGCAGATGTGCCATGAACTTCATCCAACTCAGCTTTAATTTCTTTCGGCGTTAAGCCTTTTAAATACAAATGTTTAATCACCGCTCGAAACTCACTTTTATCCATTATTATAAACTATCAAAAGTTTTTTACTACAATTGACAACAACAATGAAACTACGTGACGGCTAAAGCTAAAACTCTAACAGTTGACTAGTTAGGAGTGCTGCTTACTGGAAAAAATTCATTTTCGATACTAAGAGCACCATCTCTTGGATTTTCTAAGGACTTATTGAACGACCCTCGTAAATGGAACTACGACGCAACTATTTGAAGTGAGTAGATGGTAATAGTTTTTGGAATAAAATAATATAATTTGGATTACTGTCCTCGAGCAACATTTCTAAATTATGGTTTGAATAAAAGATTGAGTGTAAAATCAATAGCAAAATTAGTCTTCCTAACCAGACAAATTTCTGATTCAAGTCAGGTAGATAATATTTATTTCTGATACTGTCTAATTTAAATGCAAAGAATTAAGTGCAGAAATGATTACATTAACAAGTTCGTCAGTTATGAGGGTTTAAAATTCGAATGAAGGTATAGCAACCCCAGCCAGTCTGTTAAGATATTCATTTCCGCAAGGTCTAAGGGGAAATCCCAATTGGCCAACCTGCATAAAACAATATTTCTTCAACTATCGGTGTCAGACAGCTCTCGCAGTGTCGCCTACAAATTGGAAGAATTTATTACAGAGATAAATTAGCGCAAAGGAAACTCTGTTTTAGTGCAATCCCGCGCGACTGGCGGCGCTGGGATCGTTATCCTCGGACCTAACACAATTTTGCTTTCCCCCGCAGTTTGTCATTTTGCAGATGCATTCCCCCGGTCGGAACACGCATTATTACGGCTCCTCTGTGGCCATTACGCTGCCCGCTGTCTCTCCTTTTGGTTAATTTACTTTGGCTTGGCCATGGTTTCTTTCTACGCTCAGTTCTCGATGCGCACGTGATATCACGTACTTCACTCACGGTAAATGAATTTGCGTGGCCTCGCGGCTCACGTGCGGTAGTTTTGAGGATTTGCCAACAGCCAAGAGGGTTCCTACATGACTTCTCTTGTCAAACCGCACAATGGAATTTACCGACTCACAACTGCAGATAACTCACTCAATGTTTTCTCTCCTTCTTCATTCTCATCAAACATACATTTTTCTTGAGATCTAGACTCTAGAACAACAGTTTTCAAACTGTTTACCAGATGATACAAGTGTTAAAATAGCTCAGCAAGGCACATCATGTACCGGGTGACTATAATTGATTGATTGATAATAAAATAAAAAAATATCACTACTGAGCCTCAACTATCAATAATTTATAATAAATATTAAACAAAGAAAATATTCAGTGGTAGACATGTGAAAAAATGTAGGTGTAACAGCTGATCAAAATAAGCTAAATATGTACATCATGTGAAAAGTCAAAATTTGGTTTACGTTTACAGTAGCGAGTGGAGCGTGATTAATGAATAAATAAAAAAAAATGTGTTTTATTTCGATTAAGACAATAATGTTACAATAATCTAAACTTTAACTCACATTGATTAATAAAAAATAATAAACTTAAATATTGTGATAATTTAAACCTATCTTGCGTTTGTACTTATCACAATTCTCGAAATGTAACAGAAATAAACATAGTTATATTACTGTTCAGATTATTTTAATGTTTCGATAAATGTCAAAAACAAAATGTAAATATTAAATGAAAAGTGAAATGAAATGTTTTTATATGTTTTAAATTCGTTAAACCGCAAGCGAATTGCAATTGTTGTCTATTTTTAATTAAACCAGTAATCAAATGCTAACAGATTCGATTATTCAGGCAGAAAACAATATTTATAAAAGGCAATAATTGTGAAAGTTATTTTTTCAGCTATAATTCAACGCGCGTATTTGAATGTTATCACAGACAACGCAGTGTGTACTGTCAAAATACGACGTCGGCTTCCGCGGGATTACGAGACGAGAAAAATGATTTCTCTGATGACTCACGTAGCGACACGAGCCAAGCATCATTTGTTTTCCAAATGCTGACATTTTTACAGCGTGCGGAAAAAAGGGGAAGCAAGTAGGTATTTTTTGCAAAGCTTACAATCGGATTATTTCTACACAGAGATGATTAAGCGTCACGCGGTCCCAGATTATCGATAACTCGGTTTTTACAACATTTGTATAATGGAATAAAACAATTCTGCATTTTTAATGTTGCAAAAAATTTACTCGCCAACCCTTAAATGCTCTTATCGGAAATGGATTCTGCGGTTTTTGACCTCGTTACTCTTCGCGAAAATTTTACCACGCTGACTCATTATTACACCAACACTAAAATATACTTCATTTCCAAATATTCCTTTAGATTTAAAAGAATTCTGCGTAAATCCACGAGGGCAGGGTGGAAAGTCCCTGAAAAATTAAACAAGAAATGATTTATTTGGTCAAAATATATTTTATTTCTCAACATAATCTCCTTCGTTCAACGTTTTTCTAATTTTTCGATCCCTTCCAAATAATACGATTTTGGCAATCATTCAAAATAGGCGTTTGTCTCAGCGATGACCTCATCGTTGGAGCCATTTTCCGCCGAGCCATTTCTTCAAGTTTGGAAATAGATAAAAATCGCAGGGGGCCAAATCTGGAGAAAAAAGTCCTTCTTATTGCGCTTGAACATCGCCAAACACTCCTTTGAACTTGTCACACGGTCGCGCTTGTTGTCAACAGAGAGCAAATGCGGCATCCATCTGGCAGATAGCTTTTTCATATCCAAAAATTTATGGAAAATGTTCCGTACCCGTTCGGTTGAGATGCTCATAGCCTGAGCCATCTCGAGCACTTTAACTCGCCGATCGTCCAATATCATACCATGGATTTTATCGACGATTTCTGGCGTTGTAACCGCAATTGGACGACCAGAACGTTCGGCGTCCTTCGTGGTCACACTGCCACAACGAAAATCAGTAAACCACTTGTAAATCGTTCCAATTGATGGTGAGGAGTCCCCATAATGGTTAACAAGCGATGCTTTGATTTGCGTAATGTTTTTTCCAAGCAAAAGACGCGAAATTATCTTTTTTCCATGTTTTCAAAAATCTTCAAGGTTGCTTGCTTTCGATGAGTGTCAAAACAGAACTGAATGACATATCAGTCTAAAAATTTTAATGCGTTCTAGTTAAAGATGGTACATCACAAATGTCACATGAGATTTGCGATTGTGGCGCCATCTGTTTTATTTTTCAGGGACTTTTCACCCTGCCTTGTAATTGGTAACTTCGCAAAAAAATCACGATATATGTATTTTCCTTATGTCTGATGTCTACCAAGACTAGTATATACAATTTAGTAAACTACTTCTATTTTTTTAAATGTACATAGGACGATCTATTATGATGGGGGGCTCGTATGTGGATTCGTTGTTTTGATGTTGATGTGATGAATATGGATGGATTAAAAGAGCAAAATGATTTTATTGTTGTTCAGCAACTTTAAAATACGGCGTGTTTTAATGTTGCATTTTCGCACGTTTGATGAACAAAGATTATAGCACAGGTATAATTTTTTTAAATATTGAAACAATGACAGAACAAGAAAGAAGATTCGAAAAATTTATGTTTGAGCGCTAGCATCTATCTTAGCATCGCCAATAGTCTAAGTTCTCGACGATACCACCCAGATTTGTTACAAAAAATTAAGTATTACATAATAACAATAACTGATAATAATTACGCAACTTAATTTGCTAAGAGGAATTCATAACGAACATTAATTAAGAGAATGTTGTATTAATGCGATAATTAAGCAATATCGTTTGAAAGTTTACGAAGTGTCATCGGAAATTACGACAGTACAAATGTTCTTATCTCCGCAATATACAACAACGGCACCTTTCAGCAAACTGCAGACACCTAGCATATCAATATTATCTTGCACGTTCGCATTCAGCAGGGAATTGCAGATGAGGGAGAATTCTGACTGCTTGTATAGAACTTCGAATAAAAATCACCCTTCCCCTTTTCAGACAATTTATTCGCTGTGTACAGGGGCGGCGTGCGGTAAAATTATGTTCTATTGTGAAGGCTCGTTAGATATCTCCCCGTAAGGAGTAAACGTTCACTCTATTAAAGATTTTTCGAATTGCGAGACGTTTTAGATTTAATTACAAGAGTTATAGCGACTGATTAACTTGCCCAGACTTAGATCAAAGAATTTAATTATTTTGTAGAATACCGCAGACTAGGGTATTTCAAACCTATTGAATTTATGTAAAATCATTATTTAAATTTATAACCAAATGTTACTGGAAAATACCGAAAATTATTTTCAAATATTTCTTTCCACATAATTTTATCATTTATATTTTTGAACTGCTTTTCATTTTATATGGCTCTGAATCATGGTTGCCATCAAAATATCTGTTTAAGTACTTTTTCAGAAGAAGATAATATTAATATAAGTATTATAAGAAAAAAAAATGAGATGGCTAGCTCAGTGGTATGAAGTCGGCCTGTGGATCCTGAGGTCCCTGGCTCGATTCCCACAGGCGACAAATTTTCATAATTTGAAAACGCTATCCCTGTGGCTCCTCCATCACTAACATGTTTGGGGGTCGTGATTTGACGACTGGTAACCGCACTTCACGCGCAAAATATATCACTTACCTAGATCTGCTTCAGCAGAGTGCCACACCCAGTAATGGGTAGAAGGCGTGATGATATATTTATATATATATATATATTTATATTTAAGAAAATGAAAATTAATAACTAAATGATACACATTCTCCGAGAACTAATACTTAGATAATTGTATATCAATTTTAGTGAATTTAAATTTTCCAAGGTGCAATATTTAATTTTAAGGTTTTAATGTTAAAAGAATGAGCCAAACAGATCGATATATTTTCATTAATAACGTTTTATTCAATATGTTGTTCTAATCAATATATTTTTATTATAAACAAATAAATATAAATAAATATATCATCACACCTTTTACCCATTACTAGGTGTGGCACTCTGCCAAAGCAGATCTCGGTAAGTGTTATATATATGCGCGTGAAGTGCAATTACCAGCCATCAAATCACGGCCCCCAAAGATAATAGTGGTGGGGGGGCCACAGTGGTAATTTTAAATTGGTGAAAATGTTTTGTCGGCTGTGGGGATCGTACCAGGGTTCTCAGGATCCACAAGCGGACTTGAGACCAGTGAGCCATTACCCCATAATTTTAATTATCAGTATATTAAATAAATATTATATCATTACTCCTTTTATCCATTAATGGATGATATTCTACCGTAGCAGATGTCGGTAAGTGATATATTTATGCGTAGGAAGTACGGTTACCGGACGTCAAATTACGACTCCCATAAATTATAGAGGAGGGAAGCCACTAGGGTAATTTTAATGTGGTTAAAATTGTTTGTTGGCTGTGGAAATCGAACTCGAGTTCTCAAATCCACAGGTCGACTCCGATACCTCATAAATATATTGTTGTAATCAGTATGAAATATATATTATTTCTATATCTACATATGTTGTTAAAATCAATATATTATAATCAAGAAATAAATATTTCAAGACTGTGATGCAAGTTTCCATGACCTGAATGTCAATTCTTGAGCAAGTGATGTGGTTAATTCTGTCACTCATATTATTGTTTCTGTTTCTATTGGTTACATTTTAATTTGATATTGTATTTAGGATTAACTACTTATATTTACTGTATAACATAAGAAAATAATAGGAAAAATTTCCAACACTTGTCAAAGTTCCACAAAATTACAGCATATTTGAATCAACTTATTAGGACATTCATCAAGGGCTGGTCAGTTCAGCTTTAACCATAGACGCGCGTTTCGCTCTTTAGGAGCTCATCAGTATGGTGCGACCAACTATCCAGCTAGACTAACTAGAGGCTAGTGAACTGTAGTACTATGCAGGCTAAACTGACAGGATATTACGAATACTAATGAAGGTATCATGACAAGAGAGCTACGGAGAACCATGCAGTGCCATCTACCGACAAAAATCGCAAACTGCTGAATAGCAATAAATAAATAATACATGATACCTTCATTAGTATTCTTAATATCTGTCAGTTCAGCCTACATGGTACCACAGTTCACTAGCCCATAGTTGGTCTAGCTGGATAGTTGGTTGCACCATACTGATGAGCTCCTAAAGAGCGAAACGCGCGTCTATGGTTAAAAGTTGAACTGACCAGCCTTTGATGATGACCTAATAAGTTCATTCAAATGTGCTGTAATTTTGTGGAACTTTGACAAGTGTTGGAAATTTTTCCTATTATTTTCTTATTTTATTAAGACTCAGTTCCACATCGCAATTCACAATTTGTCTTTGTATTATTTACTGTATTGTTGATCGATAGTATAACATAAATAGAAAATTAATTTAGTTCACGATGCCATCAACCTCATATGTCAAAAAGTTATTCTACGTCATAGTTATGGTTGTTTAATTTGCCTGTCGCTAAATACAGTGAACTTTTTTACTCAAATTTGAATATTTGTAACATCTATTGACGTATACTTATAAACGAAAAATTAAAAAAGAAACTTACCCTAACAAAATATCATCGTAAAAGTATAGCTTATATAGGCTATACTTAAATTTTATGCATCAAAAAATTTATTACAAAACGTATATGCAGTTATTCACATAAAAACTAACAGAGACATTAAATTTCAATTTCACTAATGCACAAATTTTATTACACACTACCCCATTTTTATAATACATATAATAAAATAATGTAGCAACTTTTGAGCTTGGTAAAGAAAGCTCTAGACCAGTGATTCTCAACCTTTTTTTTGTTGCGGCACATATTTAACGATTTCAAAATTTGGCGGCACACAAAGAAAAAGATAAAAATTATTTACTTACTACAACACACTGCATAAATAGTTTATGACAAAAATTTCAAATATACGAAATAAACTAATATATACTACAATAATAACTAAACGTTTATTAAGGGATTAATTACAAGCTAATAATAAAAATATTTTTAATGCACTAAGAAAAACCGCGTTGCAAAGCAAATAATAAAATAATTTATTTTTTTGTGGATTTAAATATATATTCATGTTAAAAATATTTTTCTTTTTAAATGATATAATTTAATAATATTAACATTATTATATATTTGCAAAATTTGGCGGCACACTTTTGAAATTTGGCGGCACACAAAAGTGCCGCGGCACAGTGGTTGAGAATCACTGCTCTAGACTTACCAACAATTACAAGCAAACATCAGTAGCCGGTCAGGGTTTACAAAAGCTCAAAAGCTCCATACTACATAGGGAGGTGTCCAGCCTTTCGGAAAGCTCCGATAACCGCATTTTCTTTGGCTCGGCAACTTCACAAGAAGTTTCACCCCTTTCTTCTAAAAAAAATTCGACCTACCGGCGGGTATCTGCACTAACAGCCATGCAAAACGTCTAAGAGATTTCAGACTTATTTATTTCTGGGTTTAAACTTTTTCTTCAAGCAACTCTTTTTAAAGATACAAGTTAGTTGAGTTTCGCTGCGGAATTTTTTACGTTGAAAAAGTGGTGGTTTTGATGTGAAACAAGTGATGCTGATCAGAAAATGTTGGAGAATTTTTCCTCTATATTCGCTCGATACACGTTTTTCCTTCAATGCACAGACCAGGAAAGAATACAGATTATTTCAACAAAAACGCCATTCTATGAAGACTGTATTTAGAAATAATTTTATTTCTGATGTTATAGTAAAACTGATTGGAAATGATCCCTATGAGCTACAGTCGCCAATTGTTTCTGTTTGTTTGTACATTTAGAGCAACATAAATATGTTAATAAATATTTTTGAAAGGCAAAAAATTTATTAAAATATTATAGGGTATACGAAGTGCCTAATACGGATGTCAGACAGCCAAATAATGAACTAAATATAAATTTTCATATTTATTTCGTTGTAAAATAAATAAGTTAATACTAAATTGATTAAATATCACGTATTTCTTTAGAAATTAATTGTTATCTAGTAATTTTACAAGAAGAATGTGATACGCCACTTAGTCTGTTACATTTTTTGCTTAATGGCCGATTTTATAAACGACAAATTTATTTACTTCCAAACTGAATAAAATTTATTTATTCAAATGAGAGTCGAACTTTTAAAAGTAATATTGTATAAAAAATAAATATACCATCACGCCTTTTACCCATTACTGGCTGTGACACTGCTGTAGCAAATCTCGATAAGCGATATATGACGCCCCCAAAAAAGATGGCAGTTAAGGGGGGGAGGGGCAGGAATAATGTTATATAATGCAAATTAAATACATTTAGTTTACTTTTTTTTACCTAATTTTTGATGAAATATTATTTACAATGCTATGAGTTTTGTTTTTATTTTATTTGTGCCAATAATAAAAACTACTGTATTTTTTTATATATGCAATAGGTGTATAATTATGGGGTAATAGCTCAGTGATATCAAGTCGTCCTGTGGATCCTGTCGATCCCCCCAGCTGACAAACAATTTTCAGTCAATTAAAATTACTCCTGTGGCTCCCCCTCCACTAACATCTTTGACGGCCGTGACTTGACAGCTGGTATCCGCACTTCACGCGCATACCGCACTTACTGAGATCTGCTTCGGCAGAATGCCATACCCAGTAATGGGTACAAAGAGTGATGATATATTTATTTATATATTTATATAAAATTTCTTTATTTTATGTTTTGTTTTACATACTTCTATTGTTCATGTTTAACAATTTATTATTTATTGTATTATTAAAATATTTTAGAATCCTGAAAATATTTTCCATTGTGCATAATTTATCTATTTCGATCCACCTTGAAAAAAAGTTTGCGAGCGCCCATGATTCATGACAGCGATCCATATGCACTCTTGATGTTAAATGTGTAAGCTTTTATTTAAATATTCGTCAGAGAAACGTAAAGTTTGTTTTTTATTTGTAAAAAATTTCCCAACACGCTCTTAATAAGTATTTTTCTTGTTGGTGGTCGAAAGAATCAAATATTTATTTTCCCCTTGTAAAAATACATTTGGAAATCCGCGATGTAACAAAAACCAGTTCATAAAAGAATACCTACGCCTGCAACAAAATCGAGTAAAAAATTTACTCCACCGAGAATCAAACAGACCTCGAACTTTTGACTAAAAAACATGAAATCTCCGTTTTTAACGGACTTTTGACCTCAGAAAAGCTTTTTTATATAAGAAATGCGATTGTGAAAAACTTATTCCTTTGATGCGGCCAAGGAAATCTTTCGGGCCGCGTTTACTTTATTCCCGCTTCAAGTTTTAATTATTCAGAAAGGGTTCTTTCGGTCGAGATCTCAAACAATAGAATTTAATTCCCCTGAAATCAGCGGCTGCAGTATGTATATCAAGAGGAACCGTTTCGCAACCAACGTGCGGTGCATTAAACCGTCTAGACGAAAATCGCCAACCAATGCATTGGCGTAGGCGATGACTGCTTACACGGGGCAATTTATTTAACTGCATTTGCATGCAGATTCAAAAACTGACACTTTTACACACAGAATTTACACCCGAACTGTCAAGAAATCTTAAGTTTTACATATTTTAAACCAATGAAAAAATGTAATTTAAAATTTGAATCCATATAAAATTCGGTTAAATAAGACAAGATTATTTTTATTCCTAAGATAGTATTACAATCTCTAAATACGGTACTGTATAACATGAACCTATTTATATTTAAGTTTTGCGTCAATAATGGGTTTTGATAAAATAAAATTTTAATTATTAACGCAATAGCTAATTAAATATTTGTAGTGTAAACTGTATCCGGAAATCAATGTATCAGTAATCTAATAAAACAATGAATAATTTTAATATAATATTTGAATACATTATAAATATATTAATGAAACCCATTGAAATATCAAATTAAAACTTGGCTAATCAAAATTATTTATTGGAAAACTGTCATTAAATTGAATTGGGTTGATTAAATTACTATCTAGTTTATTGCATAAGTGTCCCTTGCTTTACGAACTGCACTGGTTTGCTCGAACAAGTGTAGGTGAAAACAACAAAGTTGTATGACGCAAAAAATAGAGAGCATTTTAAAAATATTTCACTCGCAAGAGAAAAGAAAAAAACAAAAACAACGCAAATTGAAATAATGCATGAACGGATACTATAATTACAGTCTTGTTCGTCTGTCTGGGCTCACACCACACGAACATAATTAATACGAACCAATCCACGAAGTGCGCTATGCATTTCCACAGCCGAATTAAAAACATGTGTTTAGGGACACATATTTTACAGTTCAATGTTTTTTGCGACCGGTGAATAATTATAATTATGCGACCGACAAATGCAAATGTCCCGTTTCTTTCTTATTCTTTCTTGTGGTAATAACAGGGACGCATATATTTAGGAGGATATAAAAATCAAGTAGCTAAGATGACGGTAATTAAATATGTAAAACCCGTTTTAAATTGAATTGAATGCTGTAATTATTTGTATATAATTGTAATTGGAGATTCAATTTATTAAAATTATACGTGCATTGCTACACGCAATGACACAACTTTGCAGGGGCGTGCCAGATTTATCTTTCCCTCCTTAACTTTTAAATAATTTCTTGCAAATCTATTCGTACCCCTTTTCTGGTTCCAAACTTTGTCGTTCCTAATTTGATACAGTTAAAATATTATTTCTTTTGTTTTTAAATACACTGTTCTCATCTACTACGCTTTGAATATTTAAAATATAAAAAACTATTAAAGACCTTTATCTATTACATAAAAATTAATGTTTGTTTGTTTGTCATCTGAATGCGATGCAACTTTGGTAAGGTGTTGTGCGCACGCTCGCGAAGGTTTCTGACTTAGCACAAGTCCAGTCCGCCATCTTTAAACAAAATGGCCGCTAGCTATTTCATCTGAATGCGATGCAACTTTGGTAAGATGTTGTGCGCACGCTCGCGAAGGTTTCTGACTTAGCAAAAGTCCAGACCGCCATCTTTAAACAAAATCGCCGCTAGCTATCCTGAAAAGTACTGCACTGATTCGATTTAAATTTGGTATACGCATAGACGAGAACCAATCGTAACATAGAGAAATAATAAGCTTTATTCAGCCATCTTGAAACAAAATGGGCGCTAGATATCCTGAAAAGTACTGCACTGATTAAATTCAAATTTGATATAGGCATAGACGTGAACCAATTTTAACATATAAGTATAATAAAGCTTCAGTCCGCCATCTTGAAACAAAATGGTCGCTAGCTATCCTGAAAAGTACTACACTGATTCGATTAAAATTTGGTATAGGCATAGACGAGAACCAATCTTAACATACAGGTATAATAAAGTTTCAATCCTATGCCATTCGAATTCAAACGTTTGCAGTTGCCGGTACGACTCGCATTTACAATGACCATCAACAAAACACAGGGACAATCGCTACAAGGGTGTGGATTAAATTTGGAAAATTCATGCTTCTCATATGGACAGCTCTACGTGGCATGCTTACACGTCGGAAAACCTTGTGATTTATTCGTGTACGTCCCAAAAAGAAAAACAAAAAATATTGTGTATCCAAAAGCACTTCAATAAACAAAATTAAACACAAACACTTTCTTTCTTCGAGTTGCAATGAAACGCATGCCGGGTACTCGCATTAAATTGTAGATCACGCGAACGAAATCGCGGGTAATAGCTAGTATAATATAAACCAATCTGTTATTCTTACTACCATATTTATGAAAACGCAGTCGGAAGAAATTATGAACTGGCTACATCTGATAAAAGATAAAAAGAAATGTTTTGTTTGATAAAAGTTAGAATGTTTAGCGTAGTATTCTGTGTGCAAACCTGTACTTTATATTTGGTAATATATCGCACAAAAATGTCCCTTTATTATTTCCTCAAGCCATAAAACAAAACAGCCCCCTTGGGAAAAATAATAGAACACCATAATAGGACGTGTAGAACCAAAAGTCGCTAGTTCTCATCAGATAGAACGCTCAGCTGTCGTGGATTTTAGAGCACGGAAAAGTGGTCGATCAACCAAGTCGTCAACACGAATTCACGGCAGTTACACCGGCCGCACAACTGGCGAATTGCTTCGTGTGTTGTGCGTACAACTCCGAAGAGAACTGGAAGATAAGGCGAAGAAGTGACATTCGCGAAGATAGCAAACGATATATGTGTCTCACGTAACCAACTTCAGATGGTTGGTACGCGTGTAGAATGGCCCAGTCATTGGCGGAAATATTTAAATCATCGGCTTCTTCCACGCACAAACTTTTTTACTACCCTTCGTGAACGCGAAAACAAATATTTTTACAACCAATTCCATCGTTTACTTTAAATTATTTTCTCACTATATCCTCCGTAATCTTTAGATTCACAATTTTTGGCCTCTTGTCACATGAAGTTTCTATTGTTTCAGCAGCCCAAGGACAAGATTTTAATAGTTTCGCGAAGATATCTGTGTTTCTGGATAGTAGGCAGTATTGGGTTATCTAGATAAATTATTTGAAATTTTATCTACATACATACATACATACATATCTTCACGCTATATCCCATCAAATGGGGTAGCACGAACCCTAAAATCACTTATAAAACATTCACTCATTACATTCATCAAATAATCACACCATCCTCCCTTTAACCACATTCATAGATCACTTCATATAAACTCATTTATTTATTACACTCATTTAATATGCAACAAACCTTCAATCACATCTATAGAATCACTCCTATTCACTTATCATTCATCTTATTTCTTCGACGTACATAACATATGCATAAAACATCTCAAATTACTCATACTTACTTCTAACAACGAATCTAATAACGAATCTAGAAAGATTAGAAAAGATTAAAGCGACAGCCCTTACTTGTATATGAAAGAAAAGTCCACACAATGCAGAAACTGAAAATGAACCAAAAACATAAGAGAGGAAGTGAATTCCACACAATTGCAGTTAAACACTCTATGTAAGAACTGAAACCGAATTAAAGATAAAAAAGGAAGGGAGTGTCGCATTACGCTCGTTTTTGGAAGTGAATTCCACACAAAAATTGTATCTAGATAAATAAAATAAATATACCATCACGCCTTCTACCCATTACTGAGTGTGGCACTCAGCCGTAACAGATCTTGGTAAGTGATATATTTTACGAGTGAAGTACAGTTACAAGCTGTCATATCACGGCATCAAGGATGTTAGAAGAGGGGGAGTCATAGGGGTAGTTTTTTAATATGATGAAAACTGTTTGTCAGCTATAAGAATCAAACCAGGATTCTCGAATCCATAGGTCGACTCAATACCACCTACCCTAATAAAAATGTAAAATAAATTAGCAAATATTATACTGCGAAAAAAAATGCAAATTTTTTAATAACATCATTGTCAAATTCTTCAAAAATTTCTATGTAATTGAATTCACATCGGCATAATGGCATGACTATAAAATGGAATTAGAATCACATTAATTAGTAATGCAATGCTCGTAAATCTATTTGAACATTGAATAGAGGAATAGCTGTCAACGATTTTTGCATAAACATTTTAATTATTCAAGAGGACTTACCAAACATGACACATTAATATATCATATTGCAGCCTCATTAATTATGTAGGTATTAAATGTGATAGCCCCTTAAAAAAACTCTATGCACGACACTGTCGCAATGTGGGATTCTACAAACGCGAAACGACAGAAAGATTTCCCAGCCTGCCATTTTTCGGAAGAATTTTATAGAAGCACAATCGATTTAGTGAATTCTTTAGCGTAGACGTACAATTTTAAACCTTAATTTGCGAATATTGTTCCATAGCGATGTTTTCCTCCCACGACACCTGTCCCAACTTTGTCATGTAAATTGTTGATCGGATTATTTTATAGACTGGCTTTTATGTCAATAGAAAACTTCTGCACGGAATAGCGCAATTTTTATTTATTCCCCATATAAAACGTGTTGAACCCCTGGTTGAAATGAATGGTGCAGCAGGATTTAATCGTTGCAATTTTTTTTCCTACAACTGTGCGATTTCTTTGTTATTACGTAACTATTATTGCCTTGGTTACGGGTGGAAAGGAGACAAATGCAGACCAAGTGCGTTTCTGTAAGCGAAGAAATACTAGTCAGGAAAGTAATTTGTGTTTTACGCAACTGTCAAAAGAAAGTTTAATTGAGAACGATTTAAATACCGCGCCGAGCACGTAATTTCATATTTTAGCCACAAACCGTTTATGGAAGAAGAAGATGCGGTGAGCCAGCGCTAGTAAATATGCAGTAGTATAGTTTGACGTTTATAAACATAACCTTAGATTACAGTATATCTAATCTGTACACAATTAAAAAGAACCGAACAATGTAAAATATATCGATAAATGATTTTATTTAAAGAGTAAATGAAAAACAATATTTATTGTTTGTGTATATTAATAACACGTTGTTACAGTTGCTTATATTAACATTATGTAAAGTGGAAATTTTTTACTGTCTAAAGAAACATTAATTTCTTCCGTACCTGTTCTTATTATTAACAGTAATATTATTGACAACAATTTCGGAGATTTTTATGGGGTGACTAGTTCAGTGGTATGAAGTCGGCCTGTGGATCCTGAGAACCCTGGTTCAATTCCCACAGGCGACAAACAATTTTCATAATTTCAAAAGCTACCCCTGTGGCTCCTCCACCACTAACATCTTTGGGGGCCATAATTTGACGACTGGTAACCGCACTTCACGCGCAAACTATATCACTTACCGAGATCTGCTTCGGTAGAATGCCACACCCAGTAATGGGTAGAAGGCGTGATGATATATATATTTCGGAAATTTTAGAAGTACCAGCAGCAGGTTGATTTTCATTGTCGAAAATGTATCCAACATAGCATGATCTGGGGCTGCAATTATCTTTGGAAGTGTTTATGATAATTATAAATTTTTAAATATCATTTATTGTAAAAGTTAGATCATTAGTATTTCTGGGTGTACATTTTCAAAATAGCTATGAGTTCCATCTATATCAACTGAAGAAGTGTTTTTTTTTTTTGCTTTTTCTGCGCAACGGATATTTTTTACTACTCAATAAAAACCATATCAATTAATAAAACAAAAATTTGAATACCGCCCGAAGATTCAAATATAAATTTCAAATTTTTCCGCATACCAATTCGCAATTTCAAAATTCGAAGACCAAAACATTCGCAAATTAAAACCAAACTGTCCACAATCCACGCACAAAATCACAACGCGAAAATATGAAAGCATTGAGCGGAAGATCGCAAGCAGCACGCACATACGCACAGGCCTCGTGTGTAAAGTGGTGCGTGAAACGGGCGGTTTTTGTGCATTGCAACCACCGAACGCTGCCGCATCTGCAAACCAAATGGTGCTCAGGACGCGCGTGCTGCATACATGTTTGGCAAGCAGGCGCACTTTTATAACAATGCCGAACCATTGCAAACGTTTATTTTATAGCCGTTACTGAACTTATTTCGACACGCAGTTTGAATAACTTTAAAGAGACACATTGTTGGTTTGATCTTTACTAGATACTCTTCTCTTTACTTCGCAAACTGTTTCTGTTTTATTTGTTCACTAGTAATTACTATGTAAGCTTTTTTTTATTTGTTAAGGTAGTACTAGCGTGAAAAAAAAATTTGCAGATCTGAATGAAATTGGGCGCACGTAAACATTGGATAGTCATACGCATCCTGTTAAAATATGAAACAAATTCATCGTCTGTGAACAAATATATTCGCTTTTAAAGTTGAGTTCTTATACACGGGGCTTATGGCGATCATCACTCAGAATCGCACATATTTGGTTTGTGTACCTCTAAAATTTTACAGTTTCATTTGAAAAACTAGTATGATGTTCTAGAACTATCCATGTATATTGTATCAGAAGGAGAAAGTTTTTTATCGTTTAGTAATGGATATATAGCCATGCAAAGCCTTGTTTTTAACGAAAAATTCAGAATCCCAATTTATAATGGCAACACCACAGGGTGGCACGGTATTTGAAACTTCACTAGACCAACAACCTGTTAACAATTCATGACATTCTAATCATAATAGGTATAAAACACTTATTTTATTCAATTTTTACATTTTTTTGAGCGTCAGTTTCGCCACTCGACAACCGATGGCGCCACCGTCACACTCGTACTACCTTAAATGCTACAAGAATGGTTTCATTCCCTTGACAATGAGATATAAGCCCTCGGCAGAAAAGTTAACTAGATTTTTAATCCAAGTATTGACGCTATAAATATATTTCACACACTCAAAGAAACACAATAATATGAAAGCTTTAATGCCATATTCGTTATTGGAACACGGAATTATACCAAAACATTACGTATTGACTAAAAATAATTCATATTGTTTCGTATTAAAAATATTTTAAAAACGACATCTATTATGTTTTACAAATCAGGTAGAATACTGGTAAACATTCTATTTTGTTACTTGTTTAAATAAAAAAATAAAACAGTAAAAAGAAGTATAGCAGAAAATGTAAATAGAAAATAAACACAAGCGATAAAATGTACGTATACCCTATTTGATATTTATGAAATATTTTATGCACTGAAGCAAAATCTCACATTATTTAAAATCAAAACTATAAAATTTTTATGTTAAGCGAGAGAAAAATTAATTTTTATACATAATAATGCATCGTATAAAACAGAGCTATAGAATAGCGATATTTTTTCTGCAAATAAACGTTGAAAACCCTTTTTGATCGAAAAATTGTTCAGCTGATTACACCGATCAATGGATAGCGGAAATTCATTTTGAAGTTTGTCAGAAACCACGTTTGATTTATTCGTTTTCGTAATGGAACACAATGGTTCTGTCACTACTTTGATTAATATATTAAAGGAGTTTCTACACATTTATTTTGTACGGATCATCATGAACAATTATTACCTACACACCATATTCTCAAAATGTAATCAATATTTACAACCTTTAAGAATTCGTATTCTCATGAGGTATTAAAAATAATATATTACGTACCATGAACAGAAAGTGACAGTTTTTAGGTGAAGAATGTAGTTTGGGAAATTAAGGCCCGAAGGGTCGAAATTTCCTAAACATTCGCGACCTAAAAAATTCACTTACAGTTCGAGGTTAGCAAGCTATTTTTTACAATACTAGCACAAATAGAAGGAAAAGAAAAATAGGTTTAAAAATTGACAGCTGTCAAATTGTTGTCAACATAAACAGGACCTTGATATGTAATATTTACTTACTGTTCACGGTGGACAGTAAGTAAATATTAAAATACTGATATAACCCTAGAAACCACTGTGCAATAAAAGTTCCATTTACTGTGTTTAAATTACTTTCAAAAACAAGCGTAGAGCGACACTCCTGTCCTTTCTTATCTTTTATTTCGTTTTCAGTTCTTACGTAGTGTTTAACTGCAATTGTGTGAAATTCACTTTCAAAAACAAGCGCAGGGCGACACTTCCTCCCTTTCTTATCTTTTTGTTTCATTTTCAGTTACTGCATTGTGTAGACTTTTCTTTCATATACAAGTGCAGGCTATCGCTTTCATCTTTTCTAATCTTTGTAGATTCGTTGTTAGTTTTTAGATACGTTGTTAGGAGTAAACGTGAGTAATTTGAAATGTTTTATGCATATGTTATGTACGTTGAAGAAAGAAAATGAATGATAAGTGAATAGGAATGATGTGATTGAAGGTTTGTTGTGTGATAATGATTTCGAGTGTAATAAATGAATGAGTTTATATGCATGTGGTTGAAATGAGGGTGGTTTAGTTGGATGAAAATGTTTGACAAGGGCTGATTGTTTGATGAGTGTGATGAGTGAATGTTTTATGAGTGATTTTAGGGTTCGTGCTACCCCATTTGTTGGGATATAGCGTGAAGATATGTATGTATGTATGTATGTAAATTTTGTCATTAATATGTATCTTATAGTACAAGTAACAAAGTAAATTCCTCATCAGGTAATTTATACCCAGTTTCATATAAGAGTACAGTAGGAAGGTATCTCTTCATTAGTCAATGTACTCGAATTCTATTTAAGTTTACAAAATAGTTTTGTGGATACTTGACGTTTTTATAGTCAATTAAACTTGACGACCAACGTGTACTGCATTCTTACGTGAAATGAGGAACAAACATTACAGATATCTTTTATAGTATTTTCAATTTTCATTTAACATTTGGCTAGTTAGCACCGAATATTTTGCTATTGTTTCTAGTGTAAATTTATATGTTTTGTAAAAGCGCAACGACACTTATAACTTTATAAAATATTTTCATAGGCAATATACCGATAGCTAGTTTTATTATCGACATATCGAAGGGTTGCACGAAAATGCATTTGTCTGGAAATTTTTAAGATGAATTTAGGCATTCATAATCTGATAATACCCGAAAGCATAGCAAATTTTACCTCGCTTTTATTCACTTGGCTACAATTGTCTTTATCAAGAAATATTGAAGTGATTTCGTTAATAATTTACAGATTTATGGATCAATAAAACTTAGATTTATCACGAAATCCACCATAATTATATTAGGGAAATAAATAGTACATTATTTAAATTATCGTATTTGGGCAATTGTTCTTCAAATTAAGAAACATGTACCAACCAAAATATAGGATGTATAATGTTCACAAATAAATAAAAAGAAAAGTATATTATTCGATTACACACTGTTAAATTTTAATAATAAAATAGTTGAACAATTTTCAATATTAGAACTTGAGAAAATTGTAGGAACAACAAATACGAAGAGTTTAAATTTTTATATTTTTAATTAAACGAAGTGGAACTGCAAGTGTTGAATACTATAAACTTTTACGATTTGAGTTTTTGTGACAATTGTAGAGCAAGAAGTTGAGCCTGAAAGGATTAGACAAACAGAAATAAAAGTTGCTAACTGCAATAATACTAGCATAAAATATTCACGAGATCTCATATTGCTCCATCCAGACATTCTTTAGTTTTTTTGAGGCTCTTTACAGAATTTAATATTCTTTGAATGTAGACAAGAAGTAAAAACGAATAAAAATATTTTCCATGCAAATATTCGATTAAGTGAAAAAGAACACTTAAAACGTTTGCATAACTAAGTTTAAATATTTCCGGCTACACGCGAATTCCAACACGGTACTCGTAGTTTCACTATTTTACACTAAACTATTTCCACGATACGATAACCGCGAATTGCCTCGAATTCTTGCTAAAACAATTATTGCTTCATTTACAATGCAATCCTGTTCGAATTAGTGTTACTCATTCCAAGATATTTTCATTTATTAGTGTTTTCATATTTCACACTTCAGATTTATTCAATAGTCACGGAATTATTTTCAGTAATAATATAACAAGACAGGCGCGATGGCCGAGCGTGTTAATGCACATCTCTTAACATGCTGTGACGTCATCCGAACCAAGGTTCGTCAGTTCGAATCCGCCTGTCGACAAAGTATGATTTGTCGTTAAAATAAAAAATACAGTTACTTGTATTAATCATACTCGGGCGCTATAAGCTAGTCACTTATACATATACCTTAAAAGTAAGTAACATTGACTCAGAAAACCGGCAGTACGGCAGCGTAAAAACTGTGGCTCGGTGTGCCCGGTAGGCCCAGGCCCGACTCGGGCTGTAGCGCCAGTAAAGAAGAAGAAGAAGAATAATATAACAAGAGAGTGAGAATAAATTGAAAATAATTTGAAAGATACTGAAGAATTATTTTCTAATTTAACCAACTCTCGAGTTAAATGTTTGTCGGCTGTGGGGATCGATCCAGGGTTCTCAAGATCCACAGGCCGACTTGATACCACTGAGCCATTACCCCATATAAAGTAAATATCTGAATATAAATAGATTAATGAAATAACATAAATTTTATACTAATACTATTTAAATTTGAATTTAACGTTCTTTACTAACTTTTTAGAAAACTGGTTCCCTAAATTGAAAAGGTAGTAAAGAATAAAATTAAAAACAGTGTTAGGGATTAACCTGCTTTATAAGCCAGCTTGAAAAATATGAAAATAAAAATTACATGATGGAAAAAAGGAATAAAATTTTCCATATTTTAATTAAGTTATAAAAATGTTTAATTATGCGCTGTTTAAAAATTCAACCTATATTTAAATATCTTCATAGAATATTTATTTATGAATTACGTACTTCGAATGAATTTAAATGGAGAAATTATTTATTTAATAGATTTAAATTAAAATGTAAAATAATAAAATGTCAAAATAGGTACTGAATAAAAAATGAACAACAACAAAACATATTACATCGTCAAACCAAACAAAAAACAATTATAAAATTTATCCTTTTTACCGATATTGCAGTCCGGATTCTAATCATTAAAACTACAATAACATGACAGTAATAAAAAAATAAATATTTCATACTGAACGGACACAAACTCAATTTAGCCGTAAAACAAAATATCTGGTCGATTTGACAATATTCACGTTAACGTATATTAAAATGCAGTGCATTAAAAATTCGTTTCATGTTGGGGATACACAACATTTTCATTATTTGTCCGCACCGTAAAATAAACATTTGAAATCCAGACGGCCATGAGGCGGGCAGTAGGAAGGAGACTAACCGTAGCTAATGTACCAGGACCGGACCTAAGACAAAAGATGAGCCTTGCAAGATCCATCTAAAATGGACGTTGGCCATTGCTTACTCCAAAAATTTTACATAATACCTGAATTTCAGAGAGAATTTACTATATGTGGGAACCAATAGAATCGCGAATTTGTTTGAAAATGAACCAATGAGATGAAAGCTATTTTGATAGTTTTCCACTAATAAAATTAATAAGTGATTCTTCAACGTAATTAAATATCTTTGGTTACCAATAAAATAAATACTATTTTCATAAACGTCAATTGAAAAAATCTATCTAAATGCAAATCTTGTTAATTATTATTGCTTGTTAATTTCTCACGCAAAATATAACTCGAAATATGATAATAGTAAATAATATTTTGACATGAATTATGAGTTGTAATGGAAATGAAAATATAGCGAGTGTGCAGTATTTCTTATTTCCGAAACAATGAATTTAAATTAATGGCAAAATATTATATGATTATTTTTCTCAAAACCAATGAAATGCTTCATTGTATGTCACGTGTCTGCGTTTTAACCAATCCTGTCATTATTATACTAAGAATAAAGTTCTTGTGATTATTCCCGGGAATTATCTCTGTAGATGCTTTTTTGTTTGTGACAAATAATAGGTAGTTGTCAAATAATTATTTAAAACTGTTAACGCGTCAAGTAAAATATGTGAAAAAAATCGATTTAGTTGTATTATGTAAGTGATAATTTATTTTGTAAAATTCAGAGTATGGGATAGGCGTCTCGTAGATCCGGCCCTGTAGCGTAATGTATGTGGTCCTGAAAGTTTAATATGTTTGAGACTTCGTTGACCACGTTCCCATTTCAAGGGCCATTTAACCATATAGCGAGTTGTATAATAACCAGAGATTTTTGTAAAGCGAATTCGTTCGGCCACTGAGTAGAGTTGATAAAAATGCGTTCGGTATTTATAGCAGCGCACATTAGGTTCTCTTTGCTTTATGGGATGAATGCAAAACTTTTCCAATTTGTTTTCCGCGAATAAAGAACGTTTTAGTGCAGCTTTTTACGGAGTTATAGACTCGAATAGTGTGAAATTAAATGTTATTAACTTCAATGCAGTACGTTTTAAAATGCATTTGAAACAAATATGAAAATGCTAGAATTTTATTTGCATTTTATGTCCTTCTTGTGCTCTTTTCTGTAATATTCATTGCTGAATGTATACAGAATGTTGTATTTTATTGCAAGCTTTATATCTATATGCGGAAATTATAAAACGTTTATATAATTTAAAACTTATACATATAGGTACATTATAAAAATATAAATTTAGTTTACAATTATTTCATATTTATTAAAATAAAAATGCGAAGATACTATTTGTACAGAAACGTTGCATTAAAACATAAATTATAACTAGAAAAATATCTGCTGCATAAGTTTAAATAAATTAGATAACATTTGTATAACTCTTGAAAAAATAATTGACGATCAGTTAAATATCATGTTTTATTAAAATTCTGTGCCCGAGAACTTGTATGTGATGCCTACTGAATACGGTCCGATTTGAACAAAATTTGGAAAACAATTGAAAATAGTTAAAATGGGTATCATTTTTTGACACTTGTACCAGAATTCCCTGCCTGAAAGTTTTAATTTGACACCAAATTCGACACAGTTTGAATAACTTTCGAGAAAACAATTGACGAAGGCTTAAATGTCATTTTTGACATTTTATGAGGACTCTAATTTTTATTATATTTTCATAATTTTTGTTCTTCACACAATGATTTTCAAAATGTTACTATGTATTTTTAACAATGAACCAACAATATTTTCTAAAAAATGTCTGAGACAAAATTAATTTGAAATCAAATTAGAGTTTATTTTACTTATTACCGTTCAAGAAATAAACTTAATAGTTATTTATAAATAAGAAAAATAGGAAAAAACTTTCCATCAATTGTCACAAATTCCAAAAATTTTTTACAGCACGTTTGAATCAACTTATTAGGTCATCATCAAACGGCTGGTCAGTTAAGCTTTAACCATAGACGCGTTTCGTCCTTTAGGGACTCATCAGTATGGTGTGATCAACTATCCAACTAGACCAACTAGGGACTAGTGAACTGTGATGCCGTTTGATGATGACCTGATAAGTTGATTCAAACGTGCTGTAAAAAAATTTTGGAATTTGTGACAAGTGACGGAAATTTTGTTCCTATTTTTCTTATTTATTAAGACACAGTTCCACATCGTAATTGACTTTTTGTCTTTATTTTATAATAGTTATTTATTATACAAGTGTTTTATATACCAATAAAACACAAGTGTAATACAAAATTTTATTCACAACTCATAATTATAGGTATCGAAGAAGATTGGTCGTAATTTAATTATGTAGTTTCTCAAAATACAGTAGATCATGAAGTGGTTTCTAAGTAACCAGTTGTTTATAGTGTTTTATGGAATATAAAACACTAGTGTTCAATGAACCATATAAAACATCTGAAATCAGTGAAATTAAATCTTTATAATATATGAGTTTTGAATACAAACTATTTTAAAAATTAATAAAATAAATGAACACTACTTGAAAGTGGTTGAAGTAAAACTATGATATTTTGATATAGTTCGGAAATTATTTTTATGTACATTTCGAAAAAAATATATATAAATACGGATTCCCTATGGCACATTTAACCCTATTTCCTCTAAAACCAGAAGTGATACAAAATACTTATTACTCAGGCACTTCTTTGTCTAGTTTTACTTTGCTTAATAATATTTTATATTGTATCTCTGAAAATATATTAAATATACGTTATGGCGGTCTTACAACAAACATCCTGTATATTTGATGACATCATTCTTTCATATCCTTAAATTTTAATTAGCAAAACTATATTACGTTGTACACCTACAAATTAGAAATAAGTTAGTAGACAACTCTTCGTACATAAACGTAATTACAGAGTTAAGAATTAAAAAGAGAAATAAATCCATATAATATTAATACAACGCGAAACAAGTTCAGTTCGAATCCCAAAAGTCCCATAAATACGGCGACACTACCGCACTAAAATAGTTTGAAATTGAAACCCAGAGGAACGCGAGCACAAACGTGGTCAGTGTACAAAAGAATAAATGAAACATCTTTGTGAAAAATGCAACCGTGTTACCACAAATGTGACAGAGGCAAACCTGCCTGAGAATTGGACCGTTTATCTTTCACTGAGCGACGCCAGCGCCTCTGGCGGTATTATTTTATAAATTACCTCGTGTAGTTTTTTCACACTTCGCGTGTAGGTTACCCGCGGCAATTTGTTATACATTTGTTGAGATTACTCGCCTGGAAAATATTTCTCAAAGGAACTCTAAATAAGATAAATACACACATTGCGGGGCTAATGCTGCTCTGATTTTAGATATTTAAGGCAGAAGTTTCAAAGGTGAAAGGTCACGCGAGAAGTTAAACGCTATATTATATTTTAATCGCATTTTCTGGCAAGATGAAAATTTAACGTTTAAATATTAAAAGTATTTGAGTTATATATTGACACTTATGGGGTAGGTGGTTCAGTGGTATCAAGTCGGTCTGTAGATCCTAAGAACCTTGGTTCGATTCCCACAGCCGACAAACATTTTCACCAAATTATCCCGGTAGCTCCACCTCCACTAACATATTTGGGAGACGTGATTTGACGGCTGATAACCGCACTTCACGCTCATAAATATATCTCTTACCGAAATCTGCTTCGGTAGAGTACCACACCCAGTAATGGGTAAATGGCGTGATTATATATGCGCTATGAGCTAAACGCATATTATGGCGCGTGTCGTGTCATTCGTTGGGTTTTAGATATTATGCGTCGCTCAGCTAGACTTTATATATGTAATTTAATAAATTTGTTAATTTAAAAGACAGAACAATAGACTAATTTATAAAGCTTTAATTTTGTTAGAATTTTATTTCATTCATTTTATGTTTTTATGACAATAAATATATTTTCTCTGCAACTCTCAAAAAATTATAATACAATAATGATTGATTTATTTAAGTAAATTAGTTGTATTCAATTTGCTATTTGGGTCATTTAAATCAGTTCAGATAAATTACTTATTTTGATGAATTCTAGTACTGGAAATAAAGTTAGCGACGTAATCTAGCGAAACAAATAAGTGATCCGGTTCAGTAAATGTAAGTTCGATCTGATCCAAATGGCAAATAGAATACGCCTATTGAAGGAAAGAACAACAAAAATAATATGAATTTGATGTGTTGTAACCAAGGGAATGTGTTAATGTTTGATAAATAAATAAAAATGGAGCAACAATTTTGAAATTTGTCATACCAATGAAAACAAAAAAAAAACACTAATTTCGCGTATCCGTAGCGATGTCAAAATGTCGTTTTTTTTGCAGTTTTAGAAAAAAAGTTGTTTGTGTTTCGTTGGCGAAATTCGTGATTTTTGACGCGTTCAAATGATTTTTTTTGTCTCGATCTGACGGTCTCGACCAAAAGTGACATTCTCACGCGCAAACATTCATTTCGCGCACTTAATACAAAAATATGCAATTGCAGGGTATCACTTTCATCTTTTCTAATCTTTGTAGATTTGTTGTTAGATTCGTTATTAGATTCGTTGTTAGGAGTGAGCGTGGGTAATTTGAGATGTTTTATGCATGTCGAAGAAAGAAGATAAATGATAAGTGAATAATTAATGAGTGAAAGATTGACAAATGATTGGATGAATGTGATTGAGGGTTTTTGTATGTAAGGAATGATTTCGTGTGTGATAAATAAATGAGATTATATGGAGAGATCTATGAAAGTGGTTGAAGTGAGGGTGGTGTATTTGAATGATAATGTTTGACGGGGGCTGATTTTTTGATTATGTTATGAGTGAATGTTTTATGAGTGATTTTAGGAATCGTGCTACCCCATTTGATATGATATAGCGTGAAGATATGTATGTATATATGTATGTAATACAAAAATAACTATTTAATTTTATTATGATTTTTTTCCGATTATTAGATTGGGCCAAGTCGCCTGATCGATCGAGTCACGAGTCGCCACTGGTTCCGCTCATGTATCAATTGCGAATAAGTTTTCTTCTTCGTAAAATAAATAAAAGATTAACGATAAAGAACTTGAAGACTGTAAGTTTCAGATATCCATATTAGCAATCAAATCATATTTCAATTCCCATCCCCTTACAAAGTTTAACGTGTACAGAATTCCCATTTCCACAAGAGAACATCTTCCATCCATAATCCTTATTCTAACAGTGCTAACACACATTTAATCACATATATGACTCCTTCATCTCCATCAACATTGGCAGCGCTGCTGTGGATGTAGGATTTGTCGTGCATGAAATGAGCTGCTTAACATAAACAACCCTTGTAACATACCGTGGCACAGCGCAGCGTTCCGCTGGCGTTGCTGTAACACGACACCTGAAGTATATTAATTTGTAACCGAGGCATCAGCGGGGGGGTAAGTGACGTCATGCGACAGCCATTGCCCCGACTCACGAAACGTTTCGTGATGTCGAACGCCGCCAAATCGCGGTGCAGACACAGAGACGGCGAACAGAATTTTCAGAGAGATGGATATTTTGACCAAGATGTAAAATAAACTATGGGCTATATGCACTCGCCTGTCGGATTGTGCATGTTAGCATGTTATTAATTTACATTGGAGTAATGGCTCAGTGGTATCAAGTCGGCCTGTGGATCCTAAGAACCCTATTTCGATCCCCACAGCCGACAAAACATTTTCACCAATTTAAAATTACCCCTGTGGCTCCCCCACCACTAGCATCTTTGGGAGCCGTGATTTGACGGCCGGTAACCGCACTTCACGCACATAAATATACCACTTACCGAGATCTGATTCGGCACAGTGCCACACTCAGTAATGGATAAAAGGCGTGATGATATATTTTTGTATTTTTTACATTGTAACAAAATGCACTTTTCACAAAAATTTATTGAAATTTATGGTTAACAATCTGTCGAAATAGATTTTCAGGTAGATACCATGTCAAATATACCTAAACCTAAAGTGTCAGTGACAGTTAATTGCCCTCCAAAAGAACATGGCGTACATTTTGGTTAAGTGCTCAAGTACAGAGTGATCAAAAGAAATTGATACAGTTGGCAATAAAAAAAACTACTTGAAATTGGTATGTCTGATACATTAATTCATTTCTTGTTGTTGACAGTGACATTTGAAAATTTAAAGTATTTCTATTACTCAAAAAGTCAAAATCCTATTAACTGTCAGACTCCTGACATAACCCATTTGTATTTATTAGAAATGTCAAATAGCATTTCCACCTTTACCTGGCGTTGTGCCAACTGTAGAACAAAAAGATCTCCGGAATTGTATTGACAACTGTAACAATTCCTTTTGATCACTCTGTAGTATATTAAATCAATTTATGGTCAATTTTTAACTAGGTGAAAGTTAGGTATTATTGTATAAAGGTAAGGAGTAGGTAGGACAGTGGTATCGAGTCGACCTGTGGTTCGATTCTCACTAGCGACAAATCTTTTTACCACATAATACTCCTCCTCCACATACATCTTTGGGGGCCGTGATTTGATGGCTGGTAGCCGCACTTCGAGTGCAGAAATATATTACTTACTGATATCTGCTTCGGTAGAGTGCCACACCCAGTAATGGGTAGAATACATGATGATATATTTATTTATATAATTTTTATATGTAAGAATTTTCCTAGTGCGGTTCTGTATTCGAAAAAATACAAACACGCGATGCATGAAAGAAAATTCATCATCAATAAGTTACCAAAACGATTTGGACAGAAAAAAGAAAAGTTTTTGAATTGGATGTCAAGTGTATTTATGTTAATTTGACGGATAAAAAAATATCGAGCTAAAAGTGGTGTAAAAGTATCCTGCAGTGTTTGTTTCACCTCGCGTGCATTTTGATCTTTCACCGAACTCATATTTTACTCATAATAAAATAAATCATAGCTTCAACTGCATTCTTGATCCTTGAATTCTTCCCAGGGGAATATTGATAGAATTTTGGTTCCTTTTCTACAGACAACCAAAATATCAAACAGTTTCATCTTATTAAACATTATCTTTAAATTATTTTATGAAAATCGATTGCAAATAATGTTGCTAAAAGAATGTTAATGAGATTTAATGTTTAAATATTTTAAAAATGCTATAAACTAACATTAATAACAGTCAGTCAAGTGTTTTTCTTTTCTCTCAGTTTGTCTCTTAGTAAAATTAAGTTCAAATGAATTCGTCACGCAACAGCACTTCTGTACAAATTAAACACGAAACATGACATATTGTTGTGAAATCTACGAGGATCACTTAAAAGTTTCAAGCATCTCATCGGTAGCGAACCGTACAAAATAAAAAAATACTATTATATCCGCCATATTTCAAAGGAAAGTTCTCATCACTTTGACAGTTGTTTTGGTAGCAAAGAACTATTTGATGTCATTTCTTTTTATAATTCCAAAGCGTTTGAACTTTGCTATCGGGACAGAAGGAACGCCTCCGAAAATTCAACAAAACTTTTCTTTCTTCCGCCAGAGTTCAACCAAAAATTTAACAAACATTTTTAGCAAAACTATACATTATTTTCCACAAAAATTTGCATGTATACTGTAACTGTTTATCATTTATTTTCAAATTATTTGTGTCTAAAATAAACTGTAATAGTCATATTCAAAAAGAGGATTCAATTTAAAATAAAATAAATAAATAAATATGTCATCATGCCTTTTACCTATTCTAAGTCAGAGCTGGGCAGTAGCTAGCTACTTTTGTAGCTTAGCTACTAGCTTAGCTACGTTTACCTTAGCTAAATGTGAAAAAATATAGCTGTAGCTTGTAGCGAGCAATTTTTTTTTATTAGCTTAAAAATATTGTTATAACAACTGAAGCTACTTTTAAAGCTACTTTTTGTAGCTTAAAGCTATCACTGTTCATTAAGAAATACCAATTAATTTTTTATTTGTATTTGAATTGTACCTTCTTTATTGTTTTCTATAACTGTATGATAACAAGTTATTATATAGTGTAAAATCTATTAACATATTTTATTTTTCACTTGTTCTTAATCTATCCTAATTAAATATTAGATGAACTAAACATTGACTGTTTAGGAGTCTTCTGTTAATGTGACTGTTAATTTATGCCGATATAAATAAGAATTATAACATAACAAATTAACAGTACATTTGTCCATTTGAGATTTTTTATATTTTTTAACAGTCATTAAGACAAAAGACTGATCACATGACAATGGAAAATTTAATAATTCACAATAATTGAAAAAAGTAGCTTTAAAATTTAACAGCTACTTTAATGAAAGCTTTTAGCTGTAGCTTAGCTATATTTTACAAAATGTAGCTTATAGCTGTAACTCAGCTACTTTTTTAAAGAATAGCTGTAGCTGTAGCTTAGTTACTTTTTTTAAGTAACTTGCCCAGCTCTGTTCTGAGTGTGGCACTCTGTCATAGCAGATCTCGGTAAGTGATATATTTATTCGCGCGAAGTGCGGTTACCAGCCGTTAAATCACGGCCCTCAAGGATGTTAGTGAAGGGAGAGCCACGGGGGTAGTTTTAATGTGGTGAAAATTAATAATACTTATTAAAGAAATATGGAGGAATGTCGGTCTTAAGATGTGAAAATAAAATTGAAACATTCAGATTTTCTGTTTAAAATCTGTATAAATATTTAGTAATGCGTGAGCTTTAAGTCGGGTAAAAAATAATTAAGATTGAAGTTAATCTGGTGTATTCCTGATAAAAGCGCTTAAAATTAATAATGTTTGTCGTCAGTGGATTATTTCTTCATCACCCTAGTCGTTGTTTGCGAGTTTCTTCTTAGACGCTAAAACCAGAATATGACAGGAAAATTTGCCGGGCTCGGGAAACTGTTGTTTACGATGAAAAGCTCTCAACCGTGCGCTCTTGTGCCGGGGATCAACAGCTCGTATCACTACTTAGTGGTAGCGTTTTCTCTGGAGGTTCCTGCAGTTCTAGAGCAAAATTAGGGGTAGTTTTTTGCGGATGGTGGTTTAGTAAAGCTGGGGAACCACAGCTAGGCTGCGACTGCGCGATGTAATTGTTTAGAGCTCATAACTCCCGATCATTATCATTTCCGAGGCGGGAAAGAATGAATTTTATTTTTCCCTTGGTCCGGACATTTCTCATCGCGTAATGATATAGATAGACGCTGTAACCAGCCCGTTTAGGCAGTTGTTATGGATATGACACCCTGCTAGCGCCCTTATTTATATTGGGGAAAACAAAAATGTCATAAATACATCGAAGGGAACTTTCTGCGAAAAGAATAGTAACTGCGTTATTTTCTGAACAGTCAGTAACCAATTATATGTATATTTTACGAATCCGAAATTTTCACTCAAAACTAATTTACCTAAGAATATATATTTTCCATCTTATATAATATTAATAACTTTATTATATTATATGGTAAAGTAACTATTTTCTTGCTTCTGGTGTAACTTCATAAATTATTCGAACTAATGTGTTTATAAAAAAACTGTTTTTTTTTTTGTTTAATAAGTATAATTTATGTTGGAGATATTAAATATGTAGATTGTACATAAATAATAAATTTACTAGAAAATTACTTTTATTACATTTGTTTCATTAATGCATTTCTATAATAAAAGTTGTTAAAATAGTTACTCGTAATTATTTAACGTTGGTAATAAATAATTTAGCTATATATAAAATTAAACAACTGCCACCCGCATGTTGCATTGGACGCAGATGTTTTAGAGATTTAACAAATGATGCAGAAACAGTGCAACGTTTTTTATGCAGGTTTAACCTGATACACCTGTTCACTCCAATGCATTTGCAATTTGTAATGAAATTGAAAGGTTTTTTCCGTCAGTTTCCAGCAAATTTTCCGCTTAATAGAATAAAAATAATGCAGATTTATACAGGAAAACTTAGCGCACAAAATTATTATTGAATAATAATTCTTTTATACATGTTACTATTGTGTAAAATATTTTGCTGATTATTTTTTGACGTTTCTCAAAACCAATGAAATGCTGCATTGTATGTCACTTGTCTGTGTTTCCATCAATCCTGTCATTTTTATACTGAGAATAAAGCTCTTGTGATTATTCTCGGGAATAATCTCTGTAGGTGCTTTTTGTTTTTGACAAAAGCTAGGTAGTTGTCAAATAATTATTTAAAACTGTCAACGCGTCAAGTAAAATGTGCAAGATCTGGCGAATAAGGCGGATGATCCAACACTGGGATTCTGTACTTGGCTAGAAATCTCTTGACAGACATTGCGGAATGAGCCAGCGCATTGTTTTGATGGAGAAACCATGACTTGTCCTTCCACAATTCGGATACTTTTTTCAATAAATTATAAGTTTCAGTAGCAGTTTTGTCAAGTTTCATGTGAAATTTCACAACAATTCGTTACTCTAATGTTGCACTTAACATTTTTTTCGGCGAAAAAAACAACTCCAATTAGAAGGAATTCTACGGCTATACGGATTTGTATAAAGAAGTGAGAAATACTGCATAAGAAAGAGAAAGCTTTACGCTAAAAAGTTGAGGGTCGTTGGTGTTTGGCGCATGCGTACTTTGTCTGTAGCAGCGGCAATCTCGTTATTTAATAGCCACACCTCGTATGCAGGGTACTATGAGTTTGGTTGAAGCGAGGGTGGTATATTAGGAATATTTGACGAGGACAGGTTATTTGATAAATCTGATAAGTTAATGTATTTGTGAATGATTCTGGGGTTCGTGCTACCCCATTTGATGGAATATAGCATGGTGTTATGTATGTATGGAGAGTAGAACTGCAAACGCTAATTATTCAATTAAAACTGCACTCGCATGCAGCTATTCAAAACTGCAATCGTAAAGGCTCTGAATTTCCAGTGCACCACAACAAAAACAAATCCCAAACAAGTACAAAACAAAGAAAGGGGTCGTGCTGTCATCAGGGTAATCTGACAAGCACAACTCTTTTGAAATCAACAGCGTCTACATCTTAATTCAGACGCGAAATTAAATAATTAGCAGCGCCAGTACCTGCCGACAGCTGGTTCCCTGCCGCTGTGCAGAATAGCAGAATCGCCAATTGCATTGTGAGGAGTCACGAGCAACCAAGCGCACAAGCGTGGTCACATCTGCCGTGGTGGATTAAACAAAACACGACGCTCTTTCGTTTTTTGCGTCAGGGACGCGAGGGGTGATTTGCAAACCGGTCTCCGCGGCAGGAAATTGTCCTTTGCCGGGTCGCAGCGTATGCTCTTGCTTTATGTTCTATGTTTGATCCATTCGACCGAGAGCGGCCAGCGTTTTTTATGAGGGTATTACGTTACCGCACACCGGACAAATTTATCATGTTAAAACTGAAATTTCACAATAAGAATGGTAAGAAGATTTGAGGATTATTGTCAAATTTATTGGATTTGCTGAAGGGCTTTATGGGATCCTAGTTTTCAGTCAATGAATTGTGGATGGTTTAAATTGATTGCACTAAAAGGTGAATTTGCATCGAAATATGAGTTTTCCTTTCTTCTCTCTTTGAGCAGTTATTAAACCTGGCTCCTGAATTATGGACCATAAAGCACAAAAGGTCCAACATGAAAAATTATGCTTTCAGTTTTTAAGATGTTCCTTTGAAATATTTTACAACATATATAAGCTTTTCACTTTCTCAACATCCTCGTCGATAGTTTAATACAGTTATTTAAGTATTAAGGGCAGTAAGTGCTACCGATAGGACACTTACTAATCACAATGTTTATTACGTTATTTAAACGATCGACGCAATCAGGTCTGTAAAATAATAGATTAAAATTTATCGATTTATGATTAAGTTAATCATTAATCATTAATCGATTGAAATTTTAAAAGAAATCCAAAGTAAACAAACAACAAAATCTATGGTTAGTTTTTAAATTAATCAAACATTTACGATTATTTTCCCAACGAATGTTCTTAACTAATATAACAAGTGATATGATAATTGCCGATAGTATTTTGATATGAATTATGAGTTAGTATGGAAATAGAAATAAAGCGAGTGCGCAACAAGAGCTTTAGTGCTTAAGGTAGTAATAGCGTGAAAAAGAATTTTGCAGATCTGAATGAAATTTGGCGCACGTAAACATTGGATAGTCATAAGCATCCTGTTAAAATATGAAACACATTCATCGTCTTTGAACAAATATATTCGCTTGTAAAGTTGAGTTCTTATAGACGGGGCTTATGGCGATCATCACTCAGAATCGCACATATTTGGTTTGTGTACCTCTAAAATTTTGCAGTTTCATTTGAAAAACTAGTATGATGTTCTAGAACTATCCATGTATGTTGTATCAGAAGGAGAAAGTTTTTTATCGTTTAATAATGGATATATAAGCCGTGCAAAGCCTTGTTTTTAACGACAAATTAAGAATCGCAATTTATAATGACAACACCACACGGTGGTACGGTATTTTAAAATTCACTAGACCAACAACCTGTTAACAATTCATGATTTTCAAATCATAATAGGTATAAAACATTTATTTTATTCAATTATTATATTTTTTTGAGTGTCAGTTTCGCCACTCGACAATCGATGGTGCCACCGTCACACTAGTACTACCTTAAATAGTATATTCTTTTTAGATGCTAAACCATGATTTAGATATCTTAGAACATTCTTTGGAACGGTAATTATTTCATTTTAATGTGCTTCATTTTATGTAAATAAGATTAGTTAGATTAATTATTATTAATGAAATGCTCATTCGACTAAAATCGCTCCTCATAACACACGTTTAAAATGATAATATAAAAGACAAACACTGAGGAAATGTTGGGGACGAGCAGATTTTATTTTGAATCTAAAGTACTATGAATATAAACAACAGTAATATTTTATTTTTCAGGAAACTTGTAACCATTAGAGATGCGTTGGCCGTTCCGTTTAAAAAGTAGAGGAGAAACTTTTTTGTCGTGTGTAAATGGAGTTTCCATTTTCGATTAAAATTCATAGCAAGCGCCCAAGGGATAATTTTGTATCCGCGCGCATGTTCGCCAACAGCGGGCGCACTACCACTACCGGTTACCGCTTCGGCTTCAACCGGTAACGATTACAATTCGGTATCGAAACATATCAAACATTCAACGGAAAAATTGAATGCTCGCTTCACTGTGTACTGGTCGTAACTCGGTTTAAATTTAACTCCGCATTTTAATCCACCTGATTAATTTTCTAATTTTATTTGCACGCACAGCAATTTATCTTCATGGAATTTCATTAAAAAGTAATTAAAGGGTCTGAACAGGGAAATACTTTCGGAAAATTCTACGATAAAGTATCGATGCTCTTACTCGCACTTTGAATTAAAACAATTAGAGGAGAGGCTATCTACATTGCGCCAAAAATCAACAAAATTAACAGCAACATGTAACAGCCAATAATTAGAAGTCTGACAGTGCTTTTGTCATATTTTAATCCTTTTTTAAGACATTGTTTTGGCAGAAACAGTTTTGAAAACTTGTTTTATAAAGATATAAATAAATAATAAATAGGGCAATGGCTCAGTTTTATCGAGTCGGCCTGTGGATCCTAAGAACCCTGGTTCGATCCCCACAGCTGACAAACATTTTCACTAATTTAAAATTACCCCTGTGGTTCCCCCATCACTACAATCTGTGGGGGCCGTGACTTAACGGCTGGTAACCGCACTTCACGCGCATATACATATTACCCCTGTGGTTTCCCCATCACTAACATCTTTGGGGGCCGTGACTTAACGGCTGGTAATCGCACTTCACGCGCGTAAACATATTACTTACTGAGATCTACTTCGGTAGAGCGCCATACCCAGTAATGGGTAAAAGACGTGATGATATATTTATATTTATATAAAGAAATAATTATAAGGATACATGTTTTACAAGAAATATCAAATTATTTCCCTTTTTGGCCGCGACAATATTTGTTTGCTCAAAGAAAGGTATTACAGATGATTTCAGGATGTCACTACCATGAATAAAAAATAAGAGATTTACTAATATTGCAATTATAGTTTCTTTATAAAAAAGGGTTAGAGAATTTGTATTTGCTACGTTTTTTTTTTCAAAATGATATGTATAAATTGTAGGGTTGATGATTTTACAAATATTCGAGACTTCGATTGTTCGGATTTATTGAACCTTGGAATTAAGATTAGAACTTTCGAATTTTCGAATTTTCGAATTATTCGAATTGTGAATCTGGATCCTAACGTGAACACGGCATGTTGATATGAATTATTTTCAGAATAAACTCATGTGCAGAGTTTTATATTCATTCGGAAGTAATTATTAATTATTATTATTTACCAAATTAATTCCATTTAGACTTAAAATTTCGCTACACCGTCAAAAACGTTTTAATTAAGACGTTTTTGTATCCTTTTTATTGTCATTTTAAAACGTCTTACTAAAAGTCCATAGTATTTAGATAAGTGGTAAGAGAGTTGATGGCTTACTTAAGACGCATAACCTTGCAGAGTTTTTACAGGATACTTCGCCGAGTTATTATTTAATTCGTGGCCGACTTTTCTCGAATTATGCTTGAGCGTGTTTGGGGACGATAGATGGCGCTAATTCAGTGGCAAAAAATTCGAAAATTCGTAAATTCGAAGCTTTAATTAATTCGAAAGTTCGATACACCGAAGTTTTTCTGACGAAGTTCAAAACATTCGAATGTTCGAACGTTAAGAAATTCAAAAATCGGTGGATATCAACGACCCTAATAAATTGATTCAGCAAATACACCATAAATAAAAATACCTTCAAAATCTAACACTGTATTAAAAATACAGTAAAAAACAGATTGAAAATTGAAACGCAAATGAAAACTGCAAAAAAAGTTACGGTTTTTTTTGTAATAAAAGTTTTAAATGGTAAAAACGCAGATGAGTGGCATTCACAAGCAACTAAATTTCGTAGTTTGGTTCACAATGGCTTATTTGTGGGTATATTAGAATTTCATATAGTTATTACAAAGCTATTGATCTCCATCGACCACTGAGCTCAATATTAATTATTGCATTGCGGAAATAATGAACTCCAATTGCGGACAGATATTCCAAATATAATTACAAATTACTAATTTGAACAAATACACTAGTATTCTAATTCAATTACATTATTTCTAAATTGTCTTGTTCAATTAATCTTCCATGTATTTGAACTGCTCATTTATCATTTCATTAAACTGTAATTTACTAATATCTACAATATCAATTAATATTGAAAACATAACACCGAAATTATCTACAAAGATTTATTAATGTGACAGACATAAAGTAACAGCAATTATAACGGTTGTACAAATAACAGACAGCGTAGTTTGGAAGAAGTGTTTAAAAGGGCAAAAAAATCGTTAAAATGGTGGAGGAAAATAATGTTGGCTATTTATCAAATTATGCCAAACAAGCGGGAGATTTATAACTTAGTTTATTTATCCTAAACGGCGTAAACTATTAAATAAAGCAGCCCTTGTGTCAGGGGGATTTAGAGACGACAATCGTCCGGTTGGTCGCGTGTTACATCGGTTGTCACGAGTTTGCCGGCTCTTGCGTGATTGTACAGCACTCTATAATCAATTTGGTGCGTAATTGACACTTGATATCGCCCCCAAAGTGGATAACACCCGGGATTTTGACCGAGATTAGCATGGTCGCTGACTTAAAGCGATCCGTTCATTTTCACCACCGCTCCAAAAACGAAACATTGAGGTCATGTACAGATGTCAAACTTAATTGTATTTGACGACTCTTTTACTCGGATTTTCTTTTTAATCCTTCATTGCTTTGAAATCAATACCTTTTCATTAGGTAATTTTTCCTCATTCCTCAATTTCATTCGATTAATTTCAAATTAGAAAGGTTATTTAAAATTTTTAATTGACTTAAAACAGATTAAAGCGAGAGTGTATATTAGCATTTTAGTGAGACTGAGAATTTTCGATAATTGTTTTAGTAAGAAATTCTAGTGAAAGTTAGAAGTTATTTGCATGTATTTATGAAAATCGTTCACCTTTGTGCTTGTACGCGGTGAAATTAGTTTGAAAACTTCTGTGTACATTAGGACATCAATTTGCTTATATAATAATGTTTGAAATGTGTTTCGCTGCGGTATCCTAAATCATGAATAATGCGTTATTACTCTAAAATTACACATGAACTACTCGTGTAGTAGACTAACGGGTGGGGAAGGACTGCAATAAACTGGAAAATAACCTCCCTCTCTGTGTACCGTGGCTATTTCGTTCATGCATTATCGTGCATCACTGCTTGAATTATTACAACAAATATACATTAAACTTACTGCAGTAAATTGTTTTACTGCTTAATTATTTCTCTAATTTTAGCGATAATTACAGCATATATGACGACGCTTAGACTTTTATAAAAACTATACAAACGCATTATAATATCCACATAATTATTTAAGATACTAGTTCGTAATTATGGGGTGGCTAGCTCAGTGGTATGAAGTCGGCCTGTGGATCCTGAGAACCCTGGTTCGATTCCCACAGGCGACAAACAATTTTCATAATTTAAAAAGCTACCCCTGTGGTTAAAATATGTCTGATTGATGGCGTTATAAGCTAATGTCTCTATTTCTATTATAAATTCCTTAAAATGTGTGTATGTAAGTACAATTTTTTTTTAATAGTCAAAATTTAGAACCATAGAAATGGGTGTTTTTTAAATTACTAGTGCGCAAAATCAAACTTTCCATCGGTTTCCAGGGATATGTAATTTACGAAATATATGCATTTTTTTTCTAAAAAGCTAATCAATATGTCATATTGCCCTAAGTTGAACATAACCCATTATTTAACTTAGCCTAATGCTGGGTTGCAAGAAAAAAATAAAGAGCTCTTTAGTTAAAGAATTGTTTATCTAGCAACAGTATCAATAGCGATTTTCTGAAATTTATTGAACCGTTAGTTGCTAATGAACCGATAAAAGTTTCATGCAACCCAGCATCAGTATTTCAAATTTAGCAGGATTTAAAATACGATGATTTATTAAAATCTTGAGATTGATGACGATCGCTATTATTATACGTCCTCAACATTTATATTCGACTTACTCGTATGTCAACACTGTCAGATCATTCGTACAAATAACAAATTGTCTATTTACTCTTCTGATGAGCACGCAATTGCTAACCTTCAATTTCAACTACATTTTAATTGGTTTCATATTAAATATTAATCTGAAGGAAGTAGAAGACCGAGTAATCTTTAAATTGATATAGATTTTTCATTTGACATGACCTATATTTAGTTTTATTGAGCCGAACACCAAGTAAGCACAGAGAAAAGGGTATGCAAGTTAATTTGCTGGCGAAAAAACCAGCTGGGTCTCAGATGTAAACAAATCAGTGTCGCTATTTTAAGCACCGTTCAGTAGAAAATCGAATCGAATAAACCCGATTGGGACACAAAACAGCAAGTAGAGCCATCCATTCCAGATTCCGCATTCTGGACACCACCGGCATCCGTGGCAATCTGGGTTAAGCGGCGAGCAGCGGCCAACAGAACGAATTTACGGGGTCAAAAGAGTTGACCGGTCACTTCCGAATTAAACTGAGCGAGTAATTCCGGCAGCCGCGCCGCCACTTGCATCGGATCCAAGTTGACCGGGCTAATTAACAAGCAGCGCTCGCCGAACTTCCCGGGTAAGTGCTGAATTAGACGGACATAGCATTTCCATTCCGACAAATGAAAAGCGATACGCGACGCCGGAGACGCCGCGACGTGCAGTGATGTGATTGCGACAATGCGACACACTTGTGATAACGTTGCATCTCATCCTACATGCGGATTGGCTAATTAATACTGTTGTGTTTGTGCCAAGCGACACCCGTGACCAACTAAATAACTAATTCTGCTTTATTGCTCGCTGTGAGATAATAACGTTACTATACGCCGTATTTAAACATCCATTCATATCTGGATTATTACTCGAAGCCTAATTATATTCTCAAAGCTTTATTATACAAAACATAGATGAGAGCAAATTTTACGAAAGTATTAAAAAATTGTATCATTATTCAAATAGCATGATTTATAAGATGTTTGCTTTGGTTTAAATGGTTTTCATGTTGAACATATGTCAAATGAGAGTTACAGCGATTTTCATGTTTTTCAAATTCCAACTTTGAGACGCTGTATCTCGTAAACTAAAAAAGATATCGGAATGCGGTTTGAACCAGTGTATTTCACGTGCTTTAGTTAATATAATAGCAAATATTGAAAATTATGAATTTTTTTTAGATTGTTTTTCAGAATTTTCCTTTGGCAACATTTCAAAGAGTTGACGTGGTAATGAAAATCTGTAAACACCATTGAATTTCTCGCATAAAAATACATAGGTATGCAAATTTTAAGGAGAAAATTCGAAAGCATAATTTTTTTATTACAGAAAAACAAAAATCGGCTAAAAATCGAAAATTTTGACGATTTTTGGTCATTTTTCGTTTTTCTGTAATAAAAAATCTATCCGTGCGAATTTTTCTCGGAAAATATACTTACATATGTATTTTCCCGTGAGGAATTCACTGGTGTTCACAGATTTGTATATTTTTTGAGATATCGTCCAGGAAAATTTTGAAAAAAAAAATTGAAAAATTTTAGAAAATTTCAATATTTGCTATTTTATTAAGTAAAGCACGAGAAATACACTGGTTCAAACCGCATTTCATTATTTCTTCTAGATTTCAAGATATGGATCTTCAAAGTTGCGATTTGAAAAACATCAAAAATCGCTGTAACTCGAAAACTGAAAAATAGTTAAAAGTATTCGATTCCTTGTGCTTGAAGTTATAATAAATAAATTATAAATTTTTGTTATTAACAATGTACCTATCTCATATACTTGCAAAATATTGTAGCAAGAAAAATCCACAGGTTTGTAAAATTGAGTGTAGAAGTATAACTAGAAACATAAAAGAGAAATCAAAATGGAGTTTTTGCTATTAAATATCCTGTGTATTTAAAAACATTAGTAGAACCGTCGTCTTCTCGAACGTCATTTCAAATTTATCAAAAAAAAAAAACAATGCTATCCACACAAGTATTTACTTTGTTTAATATTTACTTCAATTTTTTTGCTTACATAAACTTTTCTAAGAGTTTCATTATATTTTTAGTTGCTTCAAGTGCAGAATTTTTAAAATTTCGCTGTATGTAAAAAAAAACAATAATTGTGTTATGAAATAAATAAAATAATATATAAAATTTTAGCGGAAAATCAACATGGAATTACATCGTACATGTGTGAAGATATTTCTCTCCTAACAATAACTTTTTGATGAGTGATGAACGTGTAGAAAGAACAACTTCATAACTTCTTTATTAAAAGGAATTTGATACCCTAAAGACAAGAGAAAAAACTTTCCTATCCGCTTTGTACCCCAAGCATATTTTTATTTAGGGCTATTAATAGCTTCAGTGTTTATCTTTTTCCGTACGAAAGAAAACTGTAGCTCCGGGGAATATAGTTAAAATTTATTTAGGTAAAGTATATGTGGCAATATTTCAAAAGCAATTTATTTCGTATTTTATTTCAGTGACTCCGGAAGTAGTAACTCGTTGCATCAATGTCAGACTTTCCAAAGAGTTTATTCTCCAGTTTGCATACAAACAGAAGACTTTTTACTACGTAATTCAATTTGGAAAATTGTTAGAAGATGGAACACATTTAACTGTTATATCCATAAGCGTAGACTTCAAATATTATGAAGGAGATTATAATGATATTATAATGGTTAACTACAGCAAATTACTCAACCTGTCTGTCTACTAACCATGACAAATAACTATTGTAAACAGCAGAGCTGGGCAAGCTACTTAAAAAAAGTAGCTAAGCTACAGCTATTCTTTAAAAAAGTAGCTCAGCTACAGCTATAAGCTACATTTTGTAAAATATTGCTAAGCTAAAAGCTTTCGTTCAAGTAGCTGTTAAATTTTAAAGCTACTTTTTTCAATTATTGTGAATTAATTAAATTTGCCATTGTCATATGATCAGATCAGTCTTTTGTTATAACGACTGTTAATTTACTATTATGTACATAAAAATATCAAAAATCGCAAATGGACAAATGTACTGTTAATTTTTGATGCTATAATTTTTATTTATATCGGAATAAATTAACAGTCACATTAACAGAAGATTTCTAAACAGTCAATGTTTAGTTTATCTAATATTTAATACAAAAGTAGGATAGGTTAAGAGCAAGTGAAAAATAAAATATGTTAATAGATTTTAAACTAGATAATAACTTGTTATCCTACAGTTATAGAAAACAATAAAGAAGGTACAATTCAAATACAAAACAAAAATAAATAGGTATTTCTTAATGAATAGTGGTAGCTTTAAGCTACAAAATGTAGCTTTGGGCTACAAAAAGTAGCTTTAAAAGTAGCTCCAGTTGTTATAACAATATTTTTAAGCTAATAGAAAAAAAATAGTTCGCTACAAGCTACAGCTATATTTTTGCACATTTAGCTAAGCTACAACTACAGCTAAGGTAAACGTAGCTAAACTAGTAGCTAAGCTACAAAAGTAGCTAGCTACTGCCCAGCTCTGGAAAACAGAATGAAAATAAAATTCCTTCAATACTAAAACAAATAGGACATTGTTTTCTACTGAATCAATTCTTTTGAAAAAGAAAATTTAGAAAGATATAGCCTTCATTTCTGATTCCTTCTATCTAATTTATTTATTCTACTTTGTACAAAAAGGAACTGAATCCCAATTACAGTCCAGGATTGATACTCGCCGAGCCGCAGTGTGGATGTTCATATATTTAGCTTGAGTGGAAGTCTAACTCAAGATCTCTGAATTCGAATTTTGTAACGCTACCCACACCGTACTTCCGGTTAAATAAGCAATTTTTAAATTTTTTGAGAGCATTTTCATTTTCTTTTTATTAATGTGTAAGAATATTTACATCATTTCATTTTTTTAAATTTTTCTAGTATAAGTAATGTCCCTTGGAAAACTACATCCTGATAGTTGAAACTTTTAAATATCTGTTAACTCCGCCTATGGATTCATCCTTTTATCATCAGAACATATGAAATTACCTTTTTGATGTAACAGTGCATAGATAACTAAACTTTTTTTTACCGTAATGGTAAATTTCAGCAGGGGGTTTTAAATGTTCAAAACGGTATAAAATTTTACGTCTCGTATGCTGTACGTCAGCATTTTATAGCACTCGTAAATTTCTAAATATGGAGCACAAAATTTGTCATAACACGGTGTGCAATAGTTTTGTCTTCTGAATTTTTAACTCCGTCATAGGTTACGGCCGCAAGGTAATCGGGTGATGTGTCTACAAACTCACGTGACTCGGAAGGATACGTTAGTAGCCAATAAAATGTTGCTTTTACGCTCAACTTAATAGCTAATGTCAACTGTATTGCATTGTACTCTTATTGATATTAAAGTTTTTGATGCGGACACAGCAGTATTTCCTTCTAAAACTGATGTCATATTTGTACGATTCTGATGTTCGATGAAGTACGATTTGTACGATAAAAATACAAACGCCGCTATTTCTATTATACGAAATCATATGAAAATATTCGCTACTGATTGTGCTACGATACGTTTGAATTACAATATATACAATAGCCATCCACCTTTCAAATGATGTAAAAATCTTTTATTGGATATCAAATAGTAGCACATAAATGTGGGTACAACAATGCTTATAATAATAATAATTATAATAATTTATTTAACCACCCTCTACAGTATAAGTACCCTGTATCCCACGTAAATGTTGGCATAAGCAAATAACATGTAAAATCAGTTTTTTTTGTAATAAAAGTGCCCGGCAAAAAATTATGGGACCACATATTATATCGCAATACTTCCAATATCCCTACATCTTATACAGATTATTTAATTTTGATAGCGTAAAACAATTTTCATAATTTCAAAAAGCTACCCCTGTGGCTCCTCCACCACTAACATCTTTGGAGGCCGTGATTTGACGACTGGTAACCGCACTTCATGCGCAAAATATATCACTTACCGAAATCTGCTTCGGTAGAGTGCCACACCCAGTAATGGGTAGAAGGCGTGATGATATATTTATTTATTTTATTTTATTAAAAATAATTCCTAATTTTTCGCCTAATCTTTTACTGCTACGGATGTAAAGTGCTTATAGGGTAATGGCTCAGTGGTATCAAGTCGGCCTGTGGATTCAAAGAATCCTGCTACGATCCCCACAGCCGACAAAACATTTTAACCAATTTAAAATTACCCCTATGGCTCCCCCACCTCTAACATCTTTGGGGAGGCGTGATTTAACGGCTAGTAACCGCACTTCACGCGCATAAATATATATCACTTACCGAGATCTGCTTCAGCAGAGTGCTACACCCAGTAATGGGTAAAAGTCGTGATATATTTATATTTATATTTATTTTTGTAACGTGCTTACAATTTGTTTTAAATATTTTAATGATTTTAATCTGTGTCTATCACTAAAATTGACTAAAATAAAACAAATTATTAAGAAGGAGGAAATTAATCAATCATATATATTAACAAATAAACTAATCAATAGATCAAATATATAATTTACTACCTTAATAATAGATGCAATTAACATAATGACATTTAAAATACGTATGATGACAGTGACAGATTATAATACTTAAAACAAATTGCAAGCATTAGGCAAAACATTACGAATTGTTTTTATTAATTTCATAAATTAAGCTATCAAAATTAAATAATCTGTATAAAATAAGATGTCGGGATATTTCAGTTTTGTGATATAAAATTTGATGTCGTAATTTTATTTATAAAAACTAATTGTACATGTTAACAGATTGTTTTTGGCAAGTCATGAGTGCATTTCATAATACAAATATGTGGTAATTACAAATAAAAAAACGGAGACAGACACTAAATCCGTCAGAAATAGCTAGTCCATGGAAGGTAAAGTTTCGAAGAAATTATTTAGCTTGAATTTTTTATTAGAAATATTTTTCCGATATGCTAATTAATTACAGTTATTTCGAAAACGATAACGCCATTTATTTTCTAGAATTTTAACTACTTCTTCCTAATACCCTTTCGGTAATCGAGTACAGAATAATTGATTATTTTAAATTATTAATTCACAACTGTCGACAACCGATATTTCATGTTGAAATTAAAGAATAATAATCTTGACATATCATGTAATTTTCTAATCAATACAAAATTGGAGAACGTTCTAATTTTGATATGTAATTATTAAAGGCAACACTGCATATTTTAGTAAAAAGAAAAAATGGTTAGAGGAACAATAACAAGATTATATGGGTTAAATAAATGGATGGATGAAGCCGAGCAAGTTAAGAAGGAAATAAGTGTCAAGAAAAGATGACGTTTCATTCTTCACGGCGAAATCATAAGCAATAAGGGTAGGCCGCTGCAAATTCCAGTGGTTTTGTTAATTATATGTGATTAATCGTTTTACAGTTCGTATAGCAATTACTCAGGTGGGGCTAATTTATCTTGTTTAAAATTGATTAATCGTAATTTTATTGTTGGCACGGCATATATTTTGAACCCGGCCGCACATTGTACTGTCAACATGCAATTTATAAAACAGAGCCCATATGGACCGATACAGGATTTGCCTTTTCCTCTCCGATACGGAATTGCTTCGCATTTTTCAAATCGGTTTTAAATCGCTACACACTTTTTCAATCGGTGATGGAACAATTACGTTTCTGAAGGATCACCTGCCTTCCCAAAAAAAAGAATACTAATTTACGTAGAAACAATTAGTCAAGCGAAATAATTATAATAAAATTAAAAAATCAACACTAGGTAGGTTTCAAAAAAATATATAAGTTTATTCACTATACGTATTTCGGTCGACTAGACCATCATCAGGTAATGATTACAGAAGAATAATAAAATAATATTATTATTCTTCTGTAATCATTATCTGATGATGGTCTAGTCGACCGAAATACGTATAGTGAATAAACTTATATATTTTTTTGAAACCTACCTAGTATTGATTTTTTTATTTTATTACAAAAATGTTTCAACGAGAACCGACAGTGAAATCTATTGAATTTTTGAAATATTTATTGTAAAACCAAAGTTTCGACAATCTTTTCAGCCTTCAGGGCAGTAAATAGGTTTGCCAGACGTACCCAAATCTGGAGTACAGTACTCCAATTATTGAGATAATACCTCTTTTCAGTAATTTCAGTAATTTCAAATGGGGTACGAAATATACCCCAAAATCCAAATTTCATATTTTCGTATTTAATTTTTAATCATTTATTAATATACAAAAAGGAAAGACTTGTTTGTGTGTGACTTGTAGTTGTTAGTTTGTTGTTGAAATATAAAAAAAAAAGTTATCTCAAATTTTTTCATTCATATAAAGCTCCTAATCTTGATGTAATTATCAACTTCATTTTCGTTCTTCTATATTTTATTGTTTAATGCATGGCGAGGGGAAATAAGCAACGCATAATACAATTTAATTCATCTAGTTATAATATTTGATGACCTCAGTCCATCATTAAACGTTTTCAGTATAGCTGGTTTTCATAAAACAACATCTGCACGTTGTTTATCTAAATAATAATAAATTATTAAAATGTCTAAGAAAATAAATACTTTCTACAAATTAAATGGGTAATTTATATTTTCAATAAATTAATTCCTGGAAATAGGGTTAATTTAAATTAAATTACATTACCCGTAAGAAAAATATCCAACCCCAATTCCACAAATTTCCCTCGGCTAAAAAAGTTTTACCTTCGTCTAGCCTAACTTAACTTTTCTGCCTACCCCTTCCTTAATCCAGTGGCGTAGAAGGAGGTTTAAGGGCGGTGCTGCCGGGGACCAATTAGCACGTGAGCACCGGCGCGGCCACGTGGATTACAATAACCAACCTGTAATTGCTTAATTACCCCAAGTCTGATCTGATCGCTTTAAAACACCACGAAGGCGGCTACGACCACTTCAAGGCCCGTTGATTTATGTCCCGTACGATAATGAGCGAATACGTTAAGAGGAGGCAGGCAGGGCACACTAAAATTACGCACAACTCTACGAATTTGTTTAGTAGGAAGGTACAAAGATTACTATTATCGATTATGAATACGGAAGGTATCGTATTGAAGAAACCCGGAATGAAACAGAAACGCAAACGATCATCGAAAAAGAAGATACATTTATTTTTAGAACTCATATTTTATTATTTTTGATTTTTCTGACGAAGGTATACGTTTAATGATTCAAAACGTAAAATTAAATAAAATTTACAGAACTCAAATCAAAAATGATTTTAATTATGTAATATTTTTGCAGAACAGAAACAGAAATGAAACTTCATTCTTAATTTTACTCTTAGAATGAAAACGATCGTTCCCGATCATTTTCCTGAATGCTTTTTTTTCCAGGATGCAACCATGTAATTAACATGCATTGAGAAAGAATACTCAAATGAAGGACGAAATAGAAGGAACAAGGAACAGTAGAAGGAGAAGGTAAAGAGGCAGGTGGAGGAGGAAGGTAGTGTACGTTCTGAAAGGAATAATTTATGTAAAAATGAAAAGGCTGGCTATGAGTAGAAAAATTTAAGATGGCATATAGGACTTGTATCAAGCAGAAACTACTGATGATGAATTATCCTGCGGTAAAATTGTATTTTGTTAAATGATGATTTAGGAAATTTGGCATACGTGAAAATGCATTCATGTAATCTGCGTTCGTGAAATTGTCATTCGGGTAATTGTTATTTTTTAAAACTTTCTTTCAGTAAAATTTTCATTCTGTAAAATGTAATTCGGGAAATTGTACTCTTTAAAATTGTTATTCGTTGAAATTGTCATTCAGGAAATTGTATTCCTATAAATTAACGAAAATCAAAATATAACCGTAATATAGAATCAAGTTAATAACGTTTTTATTTCGTTTTTAAAGAATTTGAATTAAGTGCATCGATTATATTTACATATGTCTCAATGGCGGTAAACAGCTTGGCTACTTCTATAAAACCACCAAACCACGAAGTAAACATGTGAATAGCTAAACCAAAGGCATCGTTCATCGAACATTGACAACCTAACCATGTTATCAATTTGTTTCCCAAACACAACACTAAGCCGGTAGGATTATCCTAGGAACATTGGTTATTTTTTGTACAAAATAAAATTGTTGAAATAAGCTTGGGTTTTTTTAATCTTTGTTACGAAATAACCGATTAAAAAATATATATTTTCAAGCAGAAGCGATATTAACTGGAAACAGAAACTAAATAAAAAAATCTTTTCGTTCCAGGTCCTTGATCGTATTGCTATTTCGTAGAAATTTTATCGGTAACAAAGTTGAAGTAAGAGCTTGTGAAATAAAATTAACTCACTGTGATTGGCTGATGAGATATTGTAGATGGCAGTAAAATTCTGGAACTTACCTGAAACAAGAGAATGGAATATCAGTAAATCAATCAATAGAAGAATACGAGTAAGAAAATGCATGAAGTATCATTACTTGTTTCGTTTCATCGAATATAAAACCAAGATAATGAGACAATCTCCTTCGTGTATAATAAAAATTTAATGAGATTTAAAAACATAAAACAGAATTCTAGTCTTTCATCCTTAACAATAAAACTGTGCAGTATATCTTCCTTAGTTTAAACAGACTTCATTTATACGCTCTTATCCTTTAAATAAAACATTTGGATGCATTTCCCTATAAACATTAGCGCTTCTAAAAGCTAAAACGGATCTAAAAAACCGATTTTAAAATCGCTTTAAACGAACTAGAACTGAAACTGTAAATCTCAGCAAGTGCTGAGCCAGCATCGCTTTAATACGCAGAGAACAGCGACGACTGCCGATATAAAACAGAGCCGAACGCACAAAGTCTTCGAGGCCGAGATAATGCTTAAGAAACAACGCGGTGGTTGGATCTAGATAGCGCTGAAAGTACAAAGGAGGATGCCGGGAAACTGTCGTGACGTATGACCCGACATCCGGCCAGTCGCGAGCGGCAAAAACATCACTTCCGTTCCAGACCTAACTGGTCCCTGGTGACGAGCAAGAGCCGATGGAGGCGCCGGGCGCAAAGCACGCCACCGCGATACTACACTGACAGCGTATCATTCAGATTCCGGAACAATAAATTCGATGTCATTTGTTTTTTCTTCTTCTTTGTACCGAGTGGATTTTTATGAGAAGGTCAGGACATGAAATGGTAATGATTTCGCCGACGATTAACACCGACAGTGCACGGACATCAAACTGACAATGTAATCTTAGTTCTGTTTACTCTATTTCATTCAACAGAAAAACCAACATAGATCACAAATTGAACATTTAACATCATATTTCAATTAAAAACGAAGCGGTTAGTGATATATTATTATATTTCTATATGTTTAATATGAATTTTGATTAGTATAAGTTGCAATATAGCTTTCCATAAAAAATCTTCCTAATCCTCAATTTAAATTTTATATTAATTTAGTAATATAAATTAAAAACGTGTTACATCCAAAATTGTATGCTGCCATATATTTAAGTTGTTTTGAAAATAGGTACTAATCGTGTTTGACATATTTGGTGATAAAATTTTTATATTACATATTGGGATTTTTCTACAGCTTGTCAAATGATTGGAGTTGATTTATTGCTAATTAGTTAGTAATGGAAAGGCATGGTTTAGTGCAGTATGGACTTACATTAGTATCTGGGAGACCGTGCTTTACTCAAAAAATAAAGGAAAATGAAAAATTTAAACAAAAAAATAAAAAACCACAAAATATACAAAAGAAACTACTATTTGCTACAATTTTCTTACGAATATCGAGTTGATTTTGGTTTGAATCGATTTCCTGTGTTAAATTACATTGCCTTAAATACTCAAGTGACTATATGTTAAGGAACTTAATTTTAATGAATGTACCTCTCCAATATTCTTTCAAAATGACGAGGATGAAATTGTTTTTAGAGGCCAAAAAGTACTAGCACACCAAATGTTATCAAAATCATTAGAGCCGATTTCTAGATCGCTGACACATATAGACAGACAAGAAGAGTATCTGCCGTATTGGCTTAATCGTCAATATTATACTTTTTGTAAAGATTTAATTAACAAATCATTTACTCATTTGGTGATAAGACAATTCTGCTTCATTTCACTATTATTTTAAAAGATTTTAATTATAGTACGAGCCCGTTTAGTTTTAAAATCTAAATTCTTAAATAAATTCTATAAAGGAAGTTAATTAATATTTAGAGACTCCTCACGATAAAAGTCGAATCGAATTGGAAAACATGACGATGATGAAAAGTTTCGTTGAAGTAAATGATAGTAGCATCTGGTGGTAGGGAAGCAATTTATCTTGGCACTGGGATGAAACTAGGGGTGGAGGGATGAGATGCGCGGGACGTGCGGTGTAGCTCGACACGTCTGGCGAAGTGGCGGAGTACGCACGTCTCCGCGGCGACCGCGTGTAAGTCGACATCTTGGCGCGCGGCCGTGTTCAAATATCGACAGTGTAGAGGCTAGAGGGTGAAACACTTGCAACGACACTAACCCCCGACCTACACCGAGAAGTGACAACATTGATTCATACGGTGTATAAAATATTTGAGATTTGAATATAATATACAGATGTTACATGCAAAGCGAGCGCTAGGCATTTTAAAATGGAAAATCAGTTTTATGCAGTCATTACTTCATTATTTATTGGAATACGACTGTGACTAAGAGTATTTCCTATTTTAGATAAAATTCAAAATAAACAAAAAAAAGGCTCGTGTAAAAATTATAATTTGAGCTATGATTTCGCGATGAGATATTTTTTAATTCACATTTATCTAAGGTTAGAAACTCCAGGCCTAAATGAACAATATAATAAGAAGATTATAAAGATGATACAAGTCTGCATTGTTTTCACATTTATCTTTGAAGAATCTCACAATTAACTTTGACTTTCAATAAATTGAATGATGTTTAATGAAAGTAATAGGCTGAAGAAAGTTGTAAAACAATTTGAAAAGGATATTTTGAATGTTTCAAAAGTAATTTATTAATTTATATTAGAATCAAGAATATTTTAACTTTATTAAATGATGGTATTTACGCAGATAATAAAGTTCAACAAAATTCAAAACTTTTAAGAGTCTTCATAAGAATCACTTATTTGTATTCTTAACACCAACATTGCTAAACTGAAGAGAATGCAAAAATTTAAATAATAATACATAGTAATAGTATGGTTCGTATTTTAAATTACTGAATTACTTAAATTCCGAGAGCTAATTTTTTATTTAAACTGGTTAAAATTTACGTTCCTTCTTGAATTTTAACTAACAACGGATCAGGACAAACTTAACAATAAGAGATATAAAAATGACTAAAATTTTCAAGTCTCTATGAGTTCTGTAATTAAATAATAGTTTAAAACTTTATTTCCTGCAATGAGTAACAGATCAAAACGATATTGCATTGTATCTCAATGTTATAGTTATGTTGTTGAAGAAATATCGCTACATTATTTGCCGAAGGATAAAATTATGCTAAAAAAACATTGAAAATTGGTACTATTTATGAATTTTGAGCAGCACATAGACAGTTGAAAGCAGCAAATTCACGTTTTCTGCTTGCTGAGCGGCAATGCGGGTAAGTGTATCATCGTCACCAGAATTTCCAAGCAGAAAAACTCTCAAAAATCATTTTAATTTCTCTTGCCAGAGTTTCTAAATGATCATACAAAAATATTGTGTGCACCTCAAGCAAAAATTGCCACTCTTGCTAAGTAGTTGCTTTTGATTACGCCTAATAAAAACGCAAACGAGAAGAGACTACTTTCTGTTCTAGGTACACAAATAACTATTCCCTATTTCGATGTTGATGGTGCTGCCATCTATTGGTTGGGAATTTTTCCGAATATAAGGAGCAACAGTAGATTCTCAGTTATTTTTATAAGGATAGATGCATTATCAATAAAGTCAGTGTACAGTTTCATTTTAATATTCTAACTGGTGACTTTTATAGCTTTTTTTTTATTAGATGGTGCACCGAATATTGAAAGTCGTGTCGTACTCAAATACCAGCACAAAGAATTTAACACTGAAGCAAATTATTATCTTCATAAATGTCTCCATATGTTCTTTTTTATAGGAGACACAGACGAAGTATTTCTCTGCAATATCCAAATCTTTTCAATTCACAATTTTTAATTTACACCTGTCAGTGGAACAATTTTTGCATTCTCTGGTAAATTATCTCCCTTTCGCAATCAGCGAAGCACACTTCCCTCATTGGAAGGCGTCGGAGTGCAACAACACCCAACAAACACCAGCGGCAGCAGTAGCACAAGTGTCTCCGCTCGCGTCAAGTTGATTTGTGTGGTGGAGCCGCGACTCCGGACACATTCCATCCGACGCGAGATATATGGCGATAGCCTCTCCGATAAATACCGCTGATAAATGAGATAGCGCCCATGTGCAGCAGAACTAGGACGAGGAGAGGAGAGGAACAAGGACAACGCGCTACTAAAGAGAAATGTAGGTGAAGTATTGATAGGTGACTCCTGCATTCATTGAAATATGGGTGATTGGTTTCTACTGAGCTCAAGAATTTATTTCAGCACGAAAAGGACTTGGATAATATGGTGAGTTATTAGTCTCTAGGATTTTCTAGCTATGCTGTCGTGAGGACAAAGAAGTCAAACTTAATTAATGTTTGTCATTTCAATAATCTTGGTTGCAAAAGCAAGGAGTTAAATTAACAAATAAAGAACTATAATAAACTAACCTAATCGACTTTATAGCAATAATTTATATCAACCTCTTTTTAGTCAATCATAACTTGTTTATTTATATGTTACTCTGCACAACATGAACTTAACGCTTCTACCCATTACTGGGTGTGGCAGTCTGCCGAAACAGATCTCGGTAAGTGATATATTTATGCGCGTAAAGTGCAGTTACCAGCTGTTAAATCACGGCCCCCAAAGATTTTAGTGGTGGAGGAGCCACAAGGGTAATTTTAAATTGGTGAAAATGTTTTGTCGGCTGTGGAGATCGAATCAGGGTTCTTAGGATCCACAGGCCGACTCGATACTTTATCTGAATTAAAGTATAGGGGGCCCACAAGTTCAGGGATTCCACTATAAGTAGTGGAATCCGAAACACTTAGACACATCGTATTTTTTTTTTATACAAGTAAAACCAATAAACACAGTATTATAGTGATGTAATTCCGTTATTAGGATAAAATCCTGCTATTAGGAAAAATGTTTTCCTATGATTGTGCAAAAATTGAGTCATTATGTAATTGTCCATTGTTAAAGAGACACAATTTTAAGTTAGCAATACAATAACAAAATTTTTTTAGTACGACTTGATCGTTTAAAAGCTGTCTGACATAGCCATTAAAAATTGATCGATTGTTATGAATTTATATCAGTTGATCGATTTTAATCTTTGCAGTGTGACCGCTGCCTAACTGCCATTTAATTTTAATGTAGTTTTTCATTTATCTGACCTCATATTATACTAACATTGATAAAAGTTTCCTCGGTTGTTCATGATAGCGAATAGTTTCTTTCTAATTTTATTGATTCATTTTCTAATGACAACTAAATGTAGTGTTTATAAAGTAAAACATATGACGGTGTTTGCTTAGTCAAGCAAAGAAATAGTATTTACTGTGTAAAGAACAAAGATTGACTTTTAATTCCGTAATGTAGACATTAAACAGAGAGACAATGGACTTGTCGTTGCTAAATATTTCAGTGAATTTACATTTACAAAAAGAGTTCATTAACTAGAAAAGTGTATAAAACCTCTGTTTATTTTCCTTAACCCTGACCTGCCTTAGAACCGCGTAATTCATACACATCGTTAGCTACAAATTTAATTAAAACTTTTTACGAAATCCACTTGCTTTCGAATAACTCCTATAAACAAGGCATGCGAAACAAAATCACGGCGATTTTTCGCTAGGAATAAACTGCGTTGAAGCGGAGGGTCCATAAAATAGACTCGCCAGTCGAAACGGCACTCAATTCCTACAGGATGTTATTAAAATGATCAAATAATTTATCCACTACCACTACTTCTCTGATTATTTTAGAAGAAAAATATTGTAATAAAATTTGTAGATAATTAAAATCTGCGCATAAATCAATCAGTCTATATTTTTCATTTTAGTTTATAAAATATTTGTTTAACAGTTAAACGTCTTTCATTTGTTTGCATTTGATCCAGTTACTTGACTAATAATCAGTTGTTCCGCTTGCACTTTAATTTTAAAGGTTGCTTAAATGAAAAATATCGAATAAAATGTTACATAGAAATATTAAGTTCCTTATTTTATAGTTCATTTCGATACGATAGAGTTCATTTAAGAAAAACTTTAAATTTAAGGCACAGCAGTGCAAGTGACCATAGAGTTAGATTTACAATATTCAGATATGCATTTATGGTTACAAGTTTTTTTACTAACCAATTATTAGTTTATAACGTCCATGTAACCAGCATTCGTATAATTACGTAAATAGCTGTATTGCATTTGCCATATGGTTCCTTTAAATAAATTAAGATAAATTAGACAACATGACTACATGAACTGGATTAAGCAAACTGATGCACTTATTTAAGTGTTTACATTAAACTAAATCCAATTCAGTAAAACTAATACCGGGAATAAAATAAGCGAAGTAATGCAGTAAAATAAATGATCTGGCTCAGTAAATCCAAGTTAAATCTGATTAATATCAATCTTTACCACCATTTAAATTAAATTTTAGAAAAGGGAAGAATGAAATTTGTTTACTGATTTAAATGCAGAATTTAGTTCTCTAGAATTTTTATTACAAACTATTCCCTAAAAAGTAATCCAAGGAAAACTAGCACAGATTGTTACAGAACAGCTGTATACGAACGGAATACAATATGAAACTATTCAAAGCACGACGGAAGTCGCGTTTAATACTCTTGAAAATAAATAAGTTCCAACGTAAAATCCTATTCCTACAACGGAGTCTAGAGCCAATGCAGAGGTCAAGCATACACAGCGAATAGTTCGTAACGCGTGGAAACTTGGACACCAGGTGACATTCGCTTTTTGCTTGAGGAACGACAGAAAGAAAATAAAAGTATGCTGCAAGAGCAGCGCTTGTCAAAACTTTCAAAGCAAATTGGCCTGTAAGTTTGCACTAAACTTGACGAAAACTATTTTAACTCCTTGAGCTAATATATACTTCAAATTAACCTTACTCGTATGTCGTCGACGAACAGATAAATCAAAATATGATTGAAAGCAAGCATTGGTCTTTTAAAGTCTAGGTGGTTTAGTTTGCTTTTAAATTGAAACTTGTAGAGGAGTCGTCGATTTGAATTAAAAATGAGGGTAGAAAAAAATTCATTTGGATTCTACTGAACCGTCTATCTACCTACTTGGAATATTTATCATGCAAATGCCAGAACCATCCAAAAAGAATTATTATTGTCTTGTAACGCAACTAAATACATTTATTTTGTTTATCGGATAAGTAGCTCAGTGGTATCGAGTCGGCCTGTGGATATGAGAACTCGGGTTCTATTCTCATAGCCGACAAACAAGTTTCACCACATTAAAATTACCCTTATGGTTCTCCCTAACATCACTTACCGAGATTTGCTACTGCAGATTTCCACATCCAGTATTGGGTACAAGGTGTGATGATATATTTATATTTTTTATTTATTTATATTGTTTCAGAACTATTGCGCTCGTCAACTTTTTATTTGTAACTTTGAACAACTGAATAATATATTGTGTAACTAGTAGGAAAAGTGATATATTCCCGATCGATGGTATGGGAAATTGTGGGACGGTAGGCGAATCCAGCAACCACCAGAAGTCCGAGAAAATACATACTTTTTTTCTATCGGTTTATACCCAACAATTTATTTTATATTTCATTTATAAACGTCAGACAACCAATAAGACATAAAATGAGTGCGTTGTTTTCATATAGATATCTGAAGGTAGCGTAACCATGGTTTGTTCATTTATTTTCACAAACGTACTACACGGAAAAACTTTGTCAGCGGCCGGAAAAAATATGCCTGTAGTTGGATTGCGATAATTTGCAAATGGTCAAATTGGTATTCCAATCTAAATAATTTTACAGGAGAAATATAGTTTACATCATTTGTGCAGTATTTGATACAAAAAGCACCGATTATTTAATGCTATATTCATAATTTTTACTTGACAGATGACACCGATTCTATTGTTCGAAATAAAATTCTATATGGCGCGATCCGGGGGCTGGACTGTTATTTCTCGTAGCCTAGCAACGACACTATAATATCGGAATAATGCACTTTGCGGACACGTAACACACCGGAAAGGTGTCAGTACTTACATTGATGTGTAATTGTTTATCTCTACAAAAAAGTGTTAAAGTTAACGAATTGCTACCTCTGAGGTAATTTAATTCAAATCAAATCAAATCTTCTCATTATATTTGAAACAAATTTTATAATTGCTTTATTAGAGTATTATTTTTAGATTATTTTTTTTTAATTTCTTTACATTTCCAAATGAGCTTCGCTAATAATTATTTGCCTAAGGTCTAAGAGGACTATAACATTGCGATTGCAGATGAAATAAGAAATAGTATTTATATTTACCCAAAGCAATGCAAAAGAACCTTTTATATTGAATAAAATAATAATTTATAATGAGAAAAAAAATTGTATTTTTATAAAATATTCGAGATAAAAATCAAGATAATTGAAAACAAGAAAAAGTTGACATTTTGCAAGAAACTGTATCAGCGCATTTCTGCATAATTAATATTTCTTGTTTATATTTATCGTGACAAGTCTATATTTTATCTGGAGCAAATATGCATATAAACATGTAAACTGCGTAACTAAATAAATAAATATCTCGCGTAACAATCACAAGCAAATCCAATTAGAAATTCTAAATCAGTTATCACTTCCTACAAGTGCAAATATTAACATTAATATTGTTTGCTTTTACACTAACTAAGTTCTTAGACTAAATGCATTGTTCTCAGCGAGGCGTGTTGCTAACATGAGTTAAATAGTTTAGTTCAACTCTACTTGACAAGTTTGTATTATTAAAGCTCAACTATAACAGGTACCATAGGTTATAAACGAACAATTTTGGAACTCATATTACTAAGAGTGTTCATGTTCTATGTCTGAACAGTTTCTATTCAACATGTTTTGGTTAGAAACAATAGATATATAAAGTTTGATGTCAGTACCATGTTTCTTATAGTCTAATTCTCAAAATAGTTTTAGCCAGACTCTAGCTAATTCTGAATTTTGGATTAATCAATTTAAGCTAAACCATATTACAAAAAAAAAAAAATTTATAAGCTGATATCATGAAATGATATCGGTTTTGATATTCTTCACATCCGTCAGTTCAGCCTAAACAGTATCATAGTTCACTAGCCCATAGTTGGTCTAGCTGGATAGTTGATCGCACCAAAGCGGAACTGACCAGCCGTTTGATGATGACCTAATAAGTTAATTCAAATGTGCTGTAATTTTTGTGGAACTTGGGCAAGTGTTGGATTTTATTTCCTATTTTTATAATTTATCTCAGTTCCACATCGCAATTGACATTTTGTCTTTGTAAACTTTAATATAATCTTCTTACCATTTAGTTTTCGGAAAGTGAATTGAATTATTTTTTTTAAGTCGGACTATCATATGATTAGTTAATCCAAAATTCAGGATTAGCTAAAAATTTCTTGAGAATCTTGCTGCTAATGATTACATTATTTTAGAAACTACGAAACAATACAGAAAAAACGAAATATTATTATTCTGCTAAATTGAAACAGGGCAAAGTTAAACTCAAAATATGAATTTATTAAATTTCAATTTACACAATCATATTTATTACTATGGAGTAGATGGCCGTAATTTGGCAGCTGGTTACCACACTTCACGCGCATAAATATGTAAAGCACCATTAAATAATAAATAAATGCTTTAACTTTGCTTGATAATTAAGATGAAGAAACAGACTTGAAACTAGGTATATTTTATACGAAGAGAGTTGAATGAAATTAGATGTTGACAGTTTGAGAAATAGAATTGGAATTAAAAATTATGTACAATATGTCAAAAAGTAAACATAAACAAAAACAAACAACAATATAAATATACATAAATATCTCCAAGGAGAAACATAATGTAGCAACGTAAATAAATAAATAAACATGAAAATAAAAGCTGTATTCCATTTGCCACTTGGTTCACTTAAATCAGTTCAGATAAATTTGACACATGAGTAAATGAACTGAATTAAGCAAACTGATGCACTTATTGGGGTGAATTACTTCAAAGTAAATTATAATCTATAATTTTAGTACTAAAAATAAAGTCAGCGAAGTAATCCAGCGAAATAAATAAATGATCTGATTCAGTAAATGCAAGCTAGATTTGATCCAAATGGCAAATGGAATACGCCTATTGTAGTATACGTTGCTACAAATATATCACTTACTGATATCTGCTACGGCTGAGTCAAAGATAATATATATCCTACTACACTAAGTAATGGGTAAGAGGCGTGATGAAATTTTTATTTATTTTATTAATGGAACAACGCAACTATGAAAATAGCAATTCCAATTCGACTAACAACTGAATTTCACCATATTTATTTCAATACAAATCGTAAGATCAGTAATCAATTCACATATTAACTCTGCAGATATCTCGCTATTTATATCTTTGGGGGACGTGATTTGACGACAGGATACAACTTTGAAAAAGGATATCAATTCACAGTATGACATTCATTAATAGTAACAGAATAAGCAACAAAACAGTTCTCAAATGTTCAAATACGTAGATTATTATTATAATCTTCCAAATTTAAAACATCGTTAAAATAGAGTTTGACAGTATGAAGCTGCAGAGAATTTTAAGTGGTAAATGTCGTAATAGAATTCAAATATCGTAAAAGCAAATGATTATGTCTTAAAATCCTCGATCTATAAACCAACAATGAAAGCAAATAGGAAAAGACCGCAGACGGCATCCAATTTAAAATTCGTCAAGTCCCGCATTCCAAACTGAGACGGTCTAGGTTTACTATCGGTGACAAATGAATCACGGAAGCTATCGATCGCCAATAAAAAAGGTTGGCAAGCACTGCTTTAGCGGCCATCATGCTGGACGTATTTGCCGGAAGAAGTCAGCTACGATAATACGGAACTGTGAAGTCATAGCGACATCGGCAGCTCGAAAAAAGATAATCCAAAACTCATCTTTACAGCATAAGTTCTAAGTCGCTTCACGGATTACGAACATGTGTCAATATCACGGGAAACTTCTTAAATAACTTCGTTTTATCACAGGATAATTCCCTCAGCTAGAGAGCAAATATACTTAATTGCTTCAACTAATGTACTTCCAAATAAACAGAAAGTGTGTATGTTAAGAGAGTTGACATACGAGTTTCTATTGGTGCTGCCATCTTGTCTTCAAAATGCGTCAATTGACATAATATAAAAAAAAGTATCTTTAATATTAGCAACATTTTACTGTTAACCAGAAATATAGACAGTGTTAAAAAAGGATACATTTTGTTGATGGTATATAGTATGTCTTTAAACATAGGTTGACTTTGACTACAGGCGGTGACACTCCTTTCATTGATATACCATTTTATTCACTTATAATGTAATTTTTGTAAAGAAAACTTAATTCTATTCATTTTGATAATGAACCAAACGTCGTCATTTAACTTATAATAAAAACCAAAAAAACCAATCAAAGAGGAAATTTATTCAAATTTTTTCCCATATTAAAGTTTAATTTAATATGTGAGATAATAGCTCAGTGGTATCGAGTCGGCCTGTAGATCCTGAAAACCTCAGTTCGATTCCCACAACCAATAAACAATTTTCACCAAATTAAAATTGTCCCTGTGGCTCCCCCACCACTAACATCTTTGGGGGCCATGATTTGACAGCTGGTAACTACATAAATATATCACTTACCGAGATCTGCTTCGGCAGAGTGCCACACCCAGTAATGGGTAAAAGGCGTGATGATATATTTATTTATTGATTTATTTTTATGGGGTGGCTAGCTCAGTGGCATGAAGTCTGTGGATCCTGAGAACCCTGGTTCGATTCCCACAGGCGACAAACAATTTTCATAATTTAAAAAACTACCCCTGTGGCTCCTCCACTACTCACATCTTTGGGGGCCGTGTTTTGACGACGGGTAACCGCACTTCACGCGCAAAATTTTGCACATAACTAATGGCAACGTGCAAAAACTAAAAAGTTTTTAAAAATGACATATTTTGACAATGGTAATGGAAATCTATTTTATGATATTTGTCATATTTTCAATAATATTAAAAATTGCTATAAAACTGCAATTTAATAATATGTTTAAAAAAAAACAACCCAAAAACTTGCATACCAACATCTCTAATGAAAAATGTGTTTCCTTAGGTGTTGAAAAACGTTTTGTTATTTTTCTCTTCTGAGTTTATTTTTCTAGAAACAGTGGCCTCCGTTTGACGTTTATTAGACGATAAAATAAAGCAGTTTTTGTTTGGGTATCGTTTCTAGTTTAGTCACGTATGACAACATCATTGTTTTCTTTTCTACATTCCCTTTTTTCCGTGCATTTAAGGCATGGTAGTTTTTTCGTTGATTCAAAAATATTTTCATGAATATACAATCATCAGAACTGAAACGAAATAATTTAAATCTGTCACAAGTGATTTGCAGTTTCAAGTGTATCATTTTTTGTCAATTGAGTTCGGTTTGGGTGGAAGACATAATCAACAAATCAGTTTACGTTAATCGCAAAGTTAACTGTAGCGTTATCGAAGCAGAAAAAAAAAGTAATAAAATGTTTATAGTTAATTCATTAAACAGAAAAACTCGTTAAACTTTGTCATTTACGCATGGCTGGTTCACAGCTTGTGAATACAACTTTACATGTCTAGGTTAAAAATTATTTTCAACGAGAAAATAAAAATGCTACGCAAAACAACAGAGATGTGACATTTTTGTATTAAATAAAAAGGGAATAAAACTTCATTTATATTCTTTCGCCTGAAACATTTTTTTTTACTTTAAACCTCTTTGTTCAAAGCAAAATTTTATTTAAATAAAAAGAACTCAACCGTTAAAATTAAAAATATTTAACTAAAAAAAACTGTTTGTTCGTGTGTGGTCTGGAAAAATGTAAATACATATATTAATACACATGTTGCCACTAAATAAAAAATAAATACATTTTTACGAGCCTATTCTAAAGTAACTGTAAACAAGAAACTTCAGAATAAACAGGGAAAAGTTTTATGTTACAAAGTTTAACGGCGCTACTAAAGCTGTAAATTTATAGCAACTATCATGTCCTGTAGTCCTGTATATCGAACTCGGTTCCTAACCTAAAATAATTTATTTACATCGCAAACACATACTCTTATGCTGTACGGACACGGTTTCAACAAACTTTTATATCTCTCTTCTATACTCTATAGATTTTTTAACTGAATATTTACATGCAATATGCAACGAAATCTTTTAACATGACATACTAAAGAACACAACTTAATTTGCCACTTTTTTCAGACACTAATTTATTATTCCAAACTTGCTAACTATTCTTTAAAAATTAAAAGAGGTTTTGTAGACTGCTGTCGATATATGAACCGACGAATCATTATACTAATACATTAACTATTGACTAACTGCTGCAAGTAGTTATGTTATATTTAATATAAATGCCGTATTAAAGTAAGAGATTGTGTAGTCGGTTCTTGGTGGAACATTTTATAATAATAAAATTAGAAATAAAAACACTTGATTTGTCCACAAATATAATATTTGTGGACAAATCAAGTGTTTTTATTTCTAATTTTATAAATGCCGTAGTTTAGTATAATAAGGAAACAATGTAGAAGATAGTTTGTAGAGAGTACATAGTTCGTAAGAAGTCGGTAGCTACGATTCTTGAGTAAGAATATTCGAGAGTGTCTATCCCGAGAATATGATGTCAATAATTTGTTATTTATTGTTTAATTTGTTCATTGTCTTTATTTTATGTTAGTTTTCGTCATCTTGTTTTAATAAAGTATTCATTACTCGCACTTGCAGCTTTCGTTATTTTTTATCTAATTTCAGCACGTCGACAATCAGTGGTCAACAGGGGTGAAAGTAGATTTATTTTCTTTCCGGTACGCTACTTTTAAAGAGACAGAGGGGGAAGGGGTTATTCTAAGAGAAAAAAATTGTTTCATGTGTTACATATAGAGTTGGTCAAAGTAATCTGCAACCCTAAGGGCCAGTTTTTCAATCACCGGTTTACTCTCGATTAGTGTTAATCATGATTAAATAATAATCGAAACTATGGTTTCTATTATTATTTAATCATGATTAATATTAATCAGTGATTGAAAAATTGGCCCTAAGAGGAGTATCTTCGGAGGTCGCTACTATCGTCAGTCTGTTCAGTGTCAAAAGTTTTACAAAACAGGCGGATTATTTGAATGTTTATAATAATAAGACGTAATGTATAATTTTTTCCTTTTATAAAAATAGCAATTATGTTAGATTTATAATAAATAAATATATCATTAACAAATTTACTAAAATGCTCATATTGTACATGGTGCGGCGGCTCAGCGTTTTCACCGAGAAGAATTTAAAAATAGTGTCGTCTTACAGAAGTTGTGGCGCACAAATTAAAATTTGATAATTTTCAAATATAAAAATTATTTAGTATTTTTTTTTGTGGCTTCTTTGGCGGACCAACTACTTAGGTCATATGCCGCCATTACGCCCTGATCTGCGTTTTAGGTATTATGGTCAAAATATAGTATTAAATACAGCATTATTAATTATAAGTATAATTGAAAATAAATTTATTTGTAAAATATCGGTACTTCGTACCGGCTCTATTTCTCTTACCGGTAAGGCGTACCGGACCGGACCGTACCAGCCTACTTTCATCACTGGTGGTCAAGATAAATTCACATTTTGACCACCCTGACATGTTACAGTAATTCTAAGTTCAATTTTTATCACAAATAAATTAGGTATATTTCAAAGGGAAAGACAAACTGATCGGATACGCTTAATTGTCGTCAAGCAATTCAAAATTTATTAGTTTTAGAAAAAGGTACTGAGGAGAGCAGTCATTATATATAATTTAAAAGAGATAGCAAGCAGAGTTATGTTAAAAATGAAAACTGAATTATTGCCAAAAATAAAAGAATAAGCACTCATGTAACTAATGAAGCTTCTTGAAAAATAACAAAACAAAGAAAAATATTTATAAAATAATAAGAATAATAAGAGATTTTAGATGTTACCATGGTTACTACATGGAGACGATTTTTAGGTTAAGGTGAAACAGTCGATTAATTGGATCAGAAGTTCATAACTGAACGCTCATTATTTTGAAACAAGATATTAATATTATGAATGAAATATTAGGTGTCGTACATATTTTAATAAATTTAAAAACAGTAAATTTATGTGATAATAATTAATTGATTGATTTTAAAATGTATCTAATTTCAATTACGTAAATGTTTCACAAAAAAAATGAGTTCTGAAATGATATAAAAGTATATATTCTTATTTGAATGAATATAGCAAACGATATTAGGTTTATTTGTGCAAACGAATGTTGTGGTACAGATGTAATTAGGTTTGAAATGTATTGCTTTGATGACAGAGAAGATTATATTAAATACATAATATGAGCGGTTAGTGGGCAGTATATTTGCAAGTCGGTGGTTTTCAATTAATCCGGAAACAAAGTAAACGCACGATAGTGTGGTTATGTCAGGCGAAGTGAACCGCCAGACCAACGCTGCCGACGTCCGGGATCAAAATGGTGCGACCGATGTCCACCGAGAAGCGATATTGTAATTAGATGCTTTGGCCATCGCCGGATCTTAATTAGTCAGACGAACCGTAAACTACAAGCCCTTGTCTCTCGATTTAATGAAACAGCCTCTAATTGGCTCAAATACACACACAGGGATGGACAAAGGATTCACTATGTCCAGCTTATTCCATGCGTCGAACACACTAGATGATTCACACATTTACAAAAATTATTCATTATTTTCTAAGGGCCAGTTTTTCAATCGCCGGTTTTCTCTCGATTAATGTTAATCATGATTAAATAATAATGGAAACCATAGTTTCCATTATTATTTAATCATGATTACCATTAATCGGTGATTGAAAAACTGGCCCTAATTTAATCAAATAATGAAATCAAACAGTGTAATGTTACTGATCTAAACAAAACTTAGGTACTATTAAAAAAATTGTAAATATTTACGCTGTATAACAATTAGGTTTTTCGCAGTTATTAAATTATTTTAAAATAAATAGTTGAAGTAAAAATACACTAAACTGAATATTACATCAATTTTATTTTAAGTATTTGCCTCAAAAATAATTTAATATTTACATATATGAAATAGTTATTTATAAACCCAGGCTATAAAGAAGGATTTTTGTCAATCAAATGTAAAGTATTACTTTTGGATTCCACCATAAATTCCTCTTCTGCAGAATAACAAATAATAAAATATATACATAAATAAACAATAATAAAATCTCAAAGAATAATATTAAAATATATATAAATATATAATCCCGCCTTCTACCCATTACTGGGTGTGGCACTCTGCTGTAGCAGATCTCGGTAAGTGATATATTTTAGGCGTGAAGTGCGATTACCAGCCGATAAATCATGGCCCCCAAAGATGTTAGTGAAGTTAATAGTTAATAGTTTTTTAATGAGGTGAAAATTGTTTATCGGCTATGGGAATAGAACCCAGATTATCAAATCTGCTGCCCGACTCGATACCACTGAGCCACCTACCCCATTATTATAATATTAAAGATTAAATTTTGTTAGACATTTGTATTTCTCAAATTTAAAATTAAATTAAAAATATGACAATTATTTATTCCTCTAAACACCTCGAAATTATTCCAAATTACTATATATGAAACCTACATCTTATTACCAAAAAATTGAAACATTATATATGATTAATTATCAATAAAATTAAACGGTCTCAGAAAAAATTGTATACATAATACGTCAGGAAAGTATTTTTACTTGATCCAGAGGATTAAAATACTCGGCTTGCGGCCTCGTATTTCAAACAACCGCTTCGTCAAGTAAAATATCACTTTTCTGACTTATTATGTAACATACTATTAAAAAAGACTGTTTCTCAGTGGCTTGGATTCCACAATTAGCTGCTATAATTGAAATTAAGTTCACTCGAACAAATTTTAATTTAATGGTATTACTTGTCAGTTCCAAATACAACTAGCCCCAAAGAAATGGACATAAATATAGCTTTAATAATGTTCTTTGTTATTGTATTACCTTATAAACAAATTCTGCGATATTTGGAAGTCGTCAAACAATCAGCGTGCACTATACACAACACAATCACAAACATATTTTAAAAACAGTCTTTTTTTTTAAATTACACTACTATAAAAACACAACCACTAAAATACGTCTATCACGAATGAACATCAAAACTCAACTGACTTCGGCACATCACGATTCCAGTTTATGCGAGACATTAATTTATATGTAATATCATAGACGCTGTAACCTGTCTATCTACTATGTTTAAATGATAAATTATTAGTACTGTAAGGTGTTTGTTATAAATTTAATAAAAATTAAAATAAATATATCATCACGCCTTTTACCCATTACTGAGTGTGGCACTCTACCGAACCAGATCTTGATAAGTGATATATTTAAGCGCGTGAAGTGTGATTACCAATCGTCAAATCACGGCCCCCAAAGATGTTAGTGCAGGGGAAGCCACAGGGGTAATTTGAATGTGGTAAAAATTGTTTGTAGGTTGTGGGAATCGAACCGAGGTTCTCAAATTGACAGGCCGAGTCGATACCACTGACTCACCTATCCCATAAATAAATTTAAATACAGGGTGATCAAAAGGGATTGTTATAGTTGGCAATACTATTTCAAAGATCTTTTTATTCCACAGTTGGCACAACGCCAGGTAAAGGCGGAAATACTATTTGACATTTGTAATAAATACAAATAGGTTATGTCAGGAGACTGACAGCTAATAGAATTTTGACCTTTTAAGTAATAGAAATACTTTATAAATAAATGTAATAATAAATGTACTCAAATTTAAATTATAAATGTCACTGTCAACAACAGGAAATGAATTTATGTATCAGGCTTACCAATTTCAAGTAGTTTTTTTTATCACCAACTGTAACAATCCCTTTTGATCACCCTGTAGAATAAATTCAATACGTATTGTAATATACAGGATGATCAAACGGAATTGTTATAGTTGGCAATACAATTCCAGAGATCTTTTTATTCCACAGTTGGCACAACGTCAGATAAAGGCGGAAATGCTATTTGACATTGCTAATAAATACAAATAGGTTATGCCAGGAGTCTGACAGCTAATAGAATTTTGACTTTTTAAGTAATAGAAATTATTGTAATAATAAATGTACTCAAATTTAAATTTTAAACGTCACTGTCAACAACAGGAAATGAATTTATGTATCAGGCTTACCAATTTCAAGTAGTTTTTTTTATTGCCAACTGTAACAATTCCTTTTGGTCACTCTGTACAATGGCAAGGATATAAATTTATCTGTCTGAGAAATACGACAAAATGTTCGTCTGGCTTTAATTTCACATTTAAATATCGAAAGCTCAAAAGATTTTCTTCCAGAAATTTCTAATTAGAACGACAATCAATTAAATTGTACAAAGTCAAAGACTTAATTAATAATGAATAAGAAATTCAATATAAAAATTAAATTTAAATTCGAATGTTCATTATAACTTCAGCAAACTTGCAGGACGTGGAATCTACCAATTTATATTTCAGAACTAGAAACCAAGAAAAATTAAGTTACAATTTAATACAAAAAATTAAAATCCGTTTAATAAGCAAAACCTCTGATAAGCCGGAATAACATCTCGCCAATCAAGTGGAATTTTTTTCAGTCTCTGGTTTGCTAAATTGATCTCTTTTTAACGGGAAAAAATAAAAATGAATAGAAATTTGAAGAGGACAAAAAACGTCCAATGAACCATAGTGTGATTAATGTGAACAATAAAATAAGACTTTAATGAAGCAGATGAACCGTGCGATAGTGCATCCCTAATGAGCGGATAAGATAGAGCGCAGCAGCCGCACAGTCGCGAAGTCTCAGATCGAATGAGCCAGTGACCGCAAAACTTTCGTATCGACACTTACTTTGTAATGAAACTAATTCACATCAGACATTTGCTCTATTTGCATTTCATTTAGTTGTACTTGATCTAACTAAATGATAATACCAGCGTAATATTTAAATATATTATCATGGTATCTCATATCTTGTTTAGCTTTTGAGTTGCAAATGTGGAAACAATCGGGATAGTTTTCTTTATGAATATTAATAGTTATTTATATATTTAGTAACCCCTTACTACATGATTTTCTTATTCTTACAAAAAAAAAATTGCATACAAAATGGTATTAAATGAATAGAAATACTTTCAAAAATAAGATATTATTAATAAATAAGAAAAATAGGAAAAAACTTTTCATCACTTGTCACAAATGCCACAAAATGCACATTTGAATCAACTTATCAGGACATCATCAAACGGCTGGTCGGTTCAGCTTTAACCATAGACGCGTTTCATCCTTTAGGGACTCATCAGTATGGTGTGATCAACTATCCAACTAGACCAACTAGGGACTAGTGAACTGTGATACTTCTCAAGCTGAACTGACTGATGTTAAAAAATACTTTTTAACATCATTCAGTTCAGCTTGAAAAGTTCAGCCGTTTGATGATGATCTGATAAGTTGATTCAAACGTGCTGTAAATTTTGTGGGATTTGTGACAAGTGATGGAAAGTTTTTTCCTATTTTTCATATTTATTAAGACACAGTTCCACATCGCAAATGCCTTTTTGTCTTTGTATTAAGATATTATTATTTTTTTAAACTTTATTGAGGAAAAAAAGATATGTGACATATACGGCACATTATGCACTTACAGAATAAAGCGAACAAGTTATTCAGTGTGACATTTCAAGAAACAATTTATTTCTTTGTTTAGGTATAAGTGTTACATTTTCTACACTTTATATTAGTTTCCTAGATAATTTGCACGGCCAAGTTTTTTTGAATCCCCTCTTTTGTCAGATGTACTAATAGTGTATAGAGGTAAATCAGTGGTAAAAAAATATTTTATAATTTTCGTTTCGCGGTATACTACGTGCCATTCGTAAGACTACAGCACACTTTTAAAACAAATACTTTTATCCCCATTGTTGAGGCTTTTTTTGATTACATTGCAGTAGTGATGACCTAGCTTTCGTGGGGATTATTTGTTCATCTAGCAACAAATATTCTTCTCTGGGAATAGTTAGTGAACGATTTCATACATGAGAAATTAGAGGACGAATTTTGAATAATTTGTCGTAATCCGGCTGGCCATGAGGTACTAAAATGTTGAATGAATATTATTTTTTATTTGTACCCAACGATTTCAGGACATAATATTGTAAACCAAACCAAATAAAATAAAATACTTATTGTTCCGCAACTGCATGTTGTGCTATCTTTCACTACGATGTTGCGGAGCTAAAGTACCTCATTATTTTACAATTTTATACTCGTATATGTATCAAAATATACAGAAAAAAGTATTATTATAAAAAATATGAAATATTCTGCTCGAATTCTAGGTACCTAATTTTTCTTAAATTTGGAAACAAAAAAACAAGATCGGTTTGGAGTATGCAAGGATGCTTGCTTGAGTTATAAGTATTTTAAGAAGCATTTTAAAAGAGAAGCAATAAATTCAATATTAAAACCAAATCAGAAAACATATTTGCAGTTTCTGCTTTACACAAGGCTCTGTAGTATCTTCGCAGCATTTCCTGGAGCGAGAAACTCAACGACATCGACAGCAAGTCCGTCCTCGAGGCTTTCCAGCACCGCCGCGTAACAACACTGATGAAGATGCCGGCGGGTCCATTGAACAACGAGCAAGACACCACTATACACTCCCGCGGGCCACAGACAAAGACGCGGCGCCCGCGCAAGATGGAAGAACGCTGTCAAGTGCGTTGAGATCAGCCGCGGGGAAATTGCCAAGTAATTTATGAGAGGACATTGGAAGTATAGATATGTAAATATCGAGCCTGTCATACGGGTTGAGTGGCGAGATATTGGCTGGTGAACAACACAATACACGCTGACGAGGGTTTATGGGTCGCCAAGTTCAGCATACCACCAGGAAGGGCCACCAAGGTATGTGGGAATACATACCAAGGAACTATCACGTGGCTTACAACAATGCCACCTACGTTGCAAATTCTTAGCACAATCAAACAGGAAATCTCTCATAACGGACATCTCTTTTGAGAGAACACTTTTCTTCACGCCATTCGGAATTAATTTATTTAAAAATTGAGATTTCTTGAGTGCTAAAACGAACATGGACATGGATATTCGATAAGTTTAGAAAAATATTACTTTTTCTACAACAAATATCATGCGGAACTACCTATTTACAAACAGGGTGTGTAAAGAAATGCGGAACACGGGAGTTTAACATTTAGGTATATTTTAGAGGAAAAACAAAAGAATAAAATAGCTTTTTACATAATAAGTGCGCGAATAGTGGAAATAGGGTCTTCGTGCACGAGTTTTGTATAATAGTTAAAGAGCTAGGGTGCAAAATGATGTCTCATTTATTCCAGTGACAGAAATGATTTTTTTTAATAGATTATGTCATGATAAACAAGAAAAAAAAAATTAGATTTGGGAACGGGTGGAACTATAGATGGCGCCAATGTGAATGCGCCGATTTTACGGGTGGCTGTTGACATATTTTTTACATGCTAATTTTCAGTTTAAATTATAGACTTTGATATGATTAAGTAATAAATATGATAGACTGAAGTTTTGATCGGTGACGCATGCGCGATAAAACCGGTCAAAATAGGCAATTTTAGTGGTGTCGTGTGACATATTACTACTTGTTCACGATGAATACATGACAAACAAATTATTGACAGAAATTATTGCTGGTTGCTCATTGGTGACAGAAGCTCTGAAAGTGGACTGGTGTAGGGATCAACAGCCTCCCTTAAAATCGGCGCATTCACATCGACGCAATCTATAGTTGCCATCCGTTCCCAAATCTAATTTTCGTTTTTTCATGTTTATCATGACGTAATCTATTAAAAAACCATTTCTGTCACTGGAATAAATGAGACATCATTTTGCACCCTAGCTCTCTAACTATTAAATTAAATTAAATTGATTATAACTATTAATTTCGAGAATTGTAAATCCAAAACCATTATCTAATAATTTTAGTTGTTTCATATAAATTTCTTCTGAAGTACACCAAACATATGTAAGTATTCGAAATACTTTAATTAATAATCAGAGAGGCAGGAAGAAAATAATTTAAATAACAACCAACCCAACAATAAGAGTACGTTATTATTCTGTTGGGAATGTTCTAAATAAAATAAGTTACAAGACTTGTATTACAACAAATACAATAATGAAATTGTCAAGCCACTTGACATCATGTATACCGTATATCTTGAGAAATTCCCTAAATAATTTATATAGCTCGTCAAAATCGCACTCACATAGAATTAATAATCAATAGATACATGACATCTACGTGGTGAGCTGATTAGTAATATAGGCAGATGTGGTACTTCAATTTTAATCACATTTAGTGAATAAATAAGATATGAAAAACGTCAATAGCGTGATGCTAAAATAGTATATTAGTTATTTTTTAATCTAGATATTTAGGACCTTTGAAGTTACAGTATGAATGTGACAGCAAAATACAAATTGAAGGATTCATATTAAATTCAGAATTTCATCAGCAACTCACCTCTTTGTAAAATGAAAACGAACAAATAAACAATAAAAAAAATCCAATAAATGCGGAGATTCTGTGACACACGTTCTAAAAATATGATTTATCCAATTTTGATAGAACACTGGCTGGATTCCAAGGAAAGATAATTTCATCGAAAGCGGAAATAGAAATAAAAATTAACGGCTTTCCATGAAAGACGCTCGTCCAAATGGATGTCGTAAATTTATGCGCGCCGTTATATTTTTATGCCTCGAGAACCATTAATGCATTCCCAATACCTCGCGAATGCACCAATATAATTAATTCAATTTTCAGGCCACGAGCGCAGACAGAACTGTGAAATTCAAATTTTCTACCGGCCGAAAAATGAATATTAATTTGAAACAACGCACGAATATATTCAATGAAAACATTAATTCAAATGCGATTTGGCGATTTACATCCATAACGCTTTCAATTATATTAATTTACCTCGTATCTGTATAATATATCTCCGAACTAATTCTATAATGGACACTTTCTTTCCGGTCCTATTTCCTAAATGAGACTCTTTATTCAATTGGTAAATTTATGAATAACTGCGTTTTATATTCATAGCAGCAATTACGATGCTAAAAAATTCATATTCATATTAAATTGGGAGAATTAAATGTGTCTCGACAAATCGATGAGATTAGGACGCACCAAACGGCGAATCTGCGAATTAAATATTCCAATAAATATCTCAATATCAATGTTAAGTTGATAAATGATGAAAGTCTGGATGATTGACGTTTGAAATTAAAGAATTTTAATCAATCGAAAAGTTGACTTGGCGTGAAAACAATTTTATGCAAGTTGCTTCTGTCCCTTCGTCACTTGCCTCGGAGAAGTTTCGCCCATCCAGGGCCGGCTTTAACATTTTCTTCTTATATATTTTTCAAAACTACAATTAATCTACAACTGTTTGTACTCATATATAATTTTTTTTCCTAAAATTTAATTGAAAGAAACAAAAGGGTTAACAAGGTCTATACCGTCGAACTTCGCGTGCCGTTGTCATACCATCGACAACAAACAACAAAGGGGACATATATCTTGATTGTTGAATCTGCTTAATAAAAAATAATAATAAATAAATAAATAAGATTACAATTTCTTGGAATCACTAACTATGAAAATTTACTACTTTAAATTTGCTCTTAAGCCAAAAAATTGATATTTGCAGTAATCATATAACAAGAGAGTGAGAATAAATTGAAAATAATTTGACAGATCTTTCGAAAACCATTTGGCAATAGCCATTCAAGCTCTACGGGCTTTCGTGACTATTGCCTGGCAACAAGTTTCAGAAAGATACTGGAGAAATATTTTCTAATTTATCGAACTCTCGAGTTATATTTAATTAGATTATTTTTTCACTTAGTTATTGAGATCGATTCATGCAACTTAAAATATTTTGAACTGGGTCTATATCGGTTGATTAAATATTAATGTATTCTTGGAAGTTGTTTCCAAAATTTGTTTGTGTATTTCTGTACCTGAAACGAAACTAAATCGATTTTTTTCTCATTTTACTTGACGTGTTGACAGTTTTAAATAATTATTTGATAACTATCTATCATTTGTTACAAACAAAAAAGTACCTACAGAGGTTATTCCAGGGAATAATTACAAGAGCTTATTCTCAATATAACAATGACAGAATTGGTTCAAACACAGACACGTGACATACAATAGAGTATTTCATTGGTTTCGAGAAACGTCAAAAAATAATCAATAAAATTATCATGTTTCAATAAAAAATGTTCATGTTATTATCAAATTTCCCTGCGCCGTTCCTGTGTCGTTTTCAGCGTGAAGCCTTGCATCGAGTCACTGACTTATTGCAACATCGGTGACAGTGTCTGATCCAGGGACGCCCGCATTTCGCAGATATCAAATATATGTAAAACAACAGCGCGGTGCAGAAACACGCGAAAACGCGAAAAAATGGGGGAAAGCAAGCAAACTGAATTTCACATCGCACCCGTCCTTCGTGCATGTCAGCCGCGAAATATACGTCTTTGTGGGGAATTTATAACCCTACCAGTCACCTGAAGAAATAGCTAAATAACTTATGATTCCAGATGAATTTAATACTTATTGAAAGCGACTAGAAAACTATTTCACGTTAGGGGGTTTGGTTCTGAAAGGTTGTTTTACCTTTGTTTAAAATATGCAGACTCATAAAGAAAATAAAGTATTAACATAATTTTTAGTTATGGGGTGGCTAGCTCAGTGGTATGAAGTCGGCCTGTGGATCCTGAGAACCCTGGTTCGAAACCCACAGGCGACAAACAATTTTCAAAATTTCAAAAACTATCCCTGTGGCTCCTCCACTACTAACATCTTTGGAGCCGTGATTTGACGACTGGTAAGCGCACTTCACGCGCAAAATATATCACTTACCGAGATCTGCTTCGGCAGAGTGCCATACTCAGTAATGGGTAGAAGGCGTGATGATATTTTTTTTTATATATATAATTTTTAGTTGAATTTTAATTTACTTTCCAACAGTGGCTGATTTAAGGATGGACAAGGATCCGAGTCCCCTCAATAAAGAAATGTGTTTCTTTTTGTAATTTTTACACAACACACAAATTTATAAATATATGAAAGTTTCAAAAGCCATCTATATTAATTAATAGATGTATTTTTGGGAATCAGTGACTTCTATCCAAATATTTATTTAACTAAATAGTGTGCTAATGAGGGCGATTAATAATCGAGACATTTTATCGCGAGAGCGTAGCGAGCATATTAATTGAAGAGAGAAAGAATGGAGAATTTTGCAATGTTTATAAATTTTGTAACTTAAATAAAATAAATAAAATATTTATATCATCACGCCTTCTACCCATTACTGGGTGTGGCACTCTGCCGAAGCAGATCTCCGTAAGTGATATATTTTGCGCGTAAAGTGCGGTTACCAGTCTTCAAATCACGGCCCTCAAATATGTTAGTAGTGGAGGAGCCACAGGGGTAGCTTTTTGAAATTATGAAAATTGTTTGTCGCCTGTGGGAATCGAACCAGGGTTCTCAGGATCCACAGGCCGACTTCATACCACTGAGCTAGCCACCCCATATTAATAGTTATTTAACTAAATAGTGTACTAATGAGGGCGATTAATAATCGAGACATTTTATCGCGAGAGCGTAGTGAGCGCGTTAATTGAATAAAGAAAGAATGGAGAATTTTGCAATGTTTATAAATTTTATAATTAGTTTCTTCAAATTCAACTATCAAATGTTAATACGAGTAATATGACGTTTGAAGCGGTAAAATTATTGCTCATGCAATAAAGTTTTTTAAAAAGTTACGTGTACGTTCAAACTTGAGCTGAAATATTTTTACGTATAAAATAACTACAAACAGAACGTACCTAACCGAATCTGCTTTTAAGTTTTGACATTTCACTGTAGATTTTTTATAGTTGGCACTAGAGGAAAAAAGAAAATTACATTGGATAAATTGTCGTAGTAGTAAGGCCCAAAAACATTTAAACTTTTTATAAAATATGGTACGAAAGAGTAAAGAAAACGCGTTGGAAAATATACGTTTTGAAGATAAATCTAATATTCAAGCATAAAAAAGAAAGTGTACAAAATATCTCAGCGAAAAAATGCGAATGTAAAAAAACTTTAGGGGATTGCGATTGACTATAAAAATATTAAAATGGGGAAAAAGTTACAACGCCGCAGAAGAAGACGCCCCAAGAGTCGTGCTTTGTCTGTAATAGCAGCAGAACTTGTTTCAGAAGTTTACACAGAACACGCTTAAACAGATCTTAACAGAAAAGTTCACGAAATTATTATGAAAAGTCGAAATTTCAACAAAATATTCACCATAATGTTAACCGTGCATTTTCTTCGAATTTAATTTCTTCTTGTCTCTTTCAATGGCATTGTAATATTTGATAAATATCCAAAAACAGTTAACATTTTAGAAATTCTTTGTTGTTTGCTTCAATCAAATATGAAAATTGAATTTATGTGTAGTAGAGGAAACAAGAAAGATATATTATCGTACGCATATTGATGCCACAGAGTGATCTATAATATAACAAAAATAAAAACAAAATGTTGAAAAAACATACATAAGCTATGTATAAAATAAATAAAATAAATATATCATCACGCCTTCTACCCATTACTGGCTGTGGCACTCTGCCGAAGCAGATCTCGGTAAGTGATATATTTTGCGCGTGAAGTGCGGTTACCAACCGTCAAATCACGGCACCCAAAGATGTTAGTGGTGGAGGATCCACAAGGGTAATATTTAAATTGGTGAAAATGTTTATCGGCTGTGGAGTCGAACCAGGGTTCTTAGGATCCGTAGGCCGACTTCATACCACTGAGCTAGCTAATGATGAGAAATAAATGGATGTGGAAAAAGGTAACCAGGATTTGTATAAATTTTAATTTTCAAATGTCATTGAACAGGAAATAAATTTATGTACTTTTTTTATTACCAACTAAACACTTTCCTTCTGATCAGCCTGTAGAATTAGCTTCATTCTTAAAATATTTTTGGTAATATATTGTTATCATAGATTGGTATAACTGCATTAAGTATACAAAATATCTAGGCAACAGAGAAAATAAAAAACATAATTTATAAATTAACCTAGGCCACGGACAAAATCAATTGCACTGTCACCAACTTAATTACCCTATCAAAAGATTCTCCTTTAATGAATAATGTCAACTATTTTTAATTAGAGAAAATAGTATAATAAAAAACACGCGTTACAGAAGGCAATTCTAGCATTCGTTTGGTACTGCTCGGCTCGTGTCCGAATGTCAAACTCGTGCGAGAATAGGTTGCCTTCTATAACTTGTATTTTAATATACTATACAACAATAAAATAATTTTGAATCGAATCCGAGTTACGGCTTGAAGTCATTACTTGCCTGTCCACCCGATAAAATGTAAAAAATGATTTAATATTAGTTCCAAAAGTATGTACGGCGAACTCGTATGTATAATGTATGTTAAGAGGGTGTAAAATACATACGTTCTAAGGAGAAATATAGTTAGGTGCAGTAAATATGTGGATGAACACCTAAATTTACATAGGCGTGACTAAATGAATCTCGTTGATCACGCATATCACATGAATAATGCTGCTCTTTGGTTTATAGTCACGATTCTCGTGACAATAACAGACGAATGGAATTACAGCAATTAATCTCTAAATAATTAAATGATTCATAAAATTAGATAACACTGTTTCGTCAGCACATTTGAATTTCATTCACTATTAAAATACCATATCTGCGCTAAAATTATGGAAATAAAAGCGAATATGTTCCACTAGTATTCATAAAAATTTTATTTATAGAAGAACTACTAAAGATAAAATGCAAAAGTGTTAAACATTTATTAAATGCACCTATACGAAATAAAATTATTTTGTATTAGTTCATTTTGCACTTAATATAAGAGGCGTCAACTTTAAGGGCCGAGTACCTTTGCTCCTTTGCTGTATCATTGTATTCCTTGTCTTAATCAATCTAAACAATTTATTATTGCTACAATTTTAAGGGTAGGTGGCTCAGTGATGTCGGCTCGGCCCACCACAAACAATAAAAATGAAGGACAAATATACTCCGACATACGATTATCAAACTGCATATATATATATTGTGTAGATAATTTTAATTATATTATCTGAAATACGTGGAATATCCTTTTAAGATTAATATGAAATAATATTTGAAAAATAATTACAAGAAAAAACAAGATATACTACATTGAAGCAATTATAATACTTAAATTTTTAAAAAATCCAGTCTTCTAAATGACGAGTCTGTTTCCTCACTACTAAAAAAAAAAATCGTTAAAAAAAATTAAAGACGAATTGATACATAAAAGTGATTTTATATTCTTTTTAAATTACGTCATTATTTCTGTCAAATTATTCTTTTTGTGACTTTAACCATTCAACACTTGACACGTAATTTCTTCAGAAAATATTACATTTGTGAAGGGTATATATTTTGCTTGATATTTTAGTTATGGCAAAAAAATCTACTTACAAAAATTTTATTCAAACTAAAAAATCCGATTAAATAAAAAAATCTAATTTAAATGAAATCATGATTTTCATCTACCCTTGTTTGAAGGTAGTAAAAATATAATTTATTTTTTCTTGACTTTATTGAGTTTTCTCAATAATTCCTTCAAGTTGGCGCTTGTGCGTAATATACCTATACAAACAAAAACAAATTACTTTTAGCAAAGGCTCACAAGATTATATTTGATATTTGACAACGATAAATAAAAATATGTCGGTTATATTATTATAGTTTTTTATGAAATCATATTCCAATTCTCTAATTATAAAAGTTATAATTATCTATATGAAAGGACGTCTAGGTGTAGTAATGGAAGGTGAATTACACAATTGTAGTTACCGAACTCCTGCAACAACTATGTCGCCTCGCTGCATTAAAGGCTACAATTCTGTGTTTCCTTTGCATAGGAAACTTTTACTTGCGGCAAATCTGTGTGCACACGAATTAATTTTGACAATGGAATGGTTTATTCAAAACACCAGGCTGCTCATCCGCTCTGCACTAGTTGGAAACTTTCGTTCTCCAACAATGTGTCTAAATCTTACACAATCCCTTCTATCCATCAGCTGTGGATTCCTCTTCCTATTCTCCATTCACTCCGTATTTGCATTCGTATTCGCCCCAGGATTTATTAGATACATCGTGCGATATTGTTTGTGTCGTCCCAGAAATTATTGTCATATACCACTATGGATTACTTCCTTCATTATTTTAGAAATAATCCACATTTATCTACTCCTTTATTCCTTATTTTCTTTTATTATTTCATGTGTTATTGTGACTACTATTTTGTCTTACGTAGTAATACAATGAAATCCTTAGCACATTTTTATTCTCACTATTTTGCCTTTCAAATGATAATTGTCAAAATACTTTTTATTTAATATTATATCGAAGAAAGCCAGAAAATTATATATTCATTTTACTTTGTCTATTCCATATAATTTTTCATTCATTTATATTTTGCAGTATACACTTGGTTTGGGTAGCTAGCACAGTGGTATCAAGTCGGCCTGTGAATCCTGAGAATCCTGCTTTGATTCCCACAGGCGACAAACAATTTTCACCATTTTAAAATTACTCTTGTGGCTCTTCCACCACTAACAGCTTTGGATTTGACGACTGGTAACTGCACTTCACGCGCAAAATATATCACTTACCGAGATCTGCTTCGGCAGAGTGCCACACTCAGTAATGGGTAGAAGACGTGATGATATATTTATTTATTTATTTTATTTTTACACTTGGATTGGAATAGTATATTGTACGATATGCATGCAATGGTCTTTATTTCTCACGAGTATAAAAGTGAGAAAAGAATATTCCATGACAAAAACAGTTGCACTAATTTCACTTTGTAAGTGCAACATTGGAATAATAAGTATTGCTTGCTTAAACTAATGTGACATTCAGGAATAATAACGTACGCGAGGGTACAATATACTATACTTCCATAGCAACAACAAGCATACAAGACAATCTTTCATATTCTATAACTGTATCATTATCTGTTAATAATCGAGTTAATGATAATTTTTATTTTTCATGGTTATTTTGCGTCCAACATTATTTCCTCTGACATTTTTAAGTTAAATCCATGCATTTTGTTTACTAATATACGTAGATGTTATTAAAAAAATTATAACATAATGACAGCTCTCTGACAGCTCCATAAAAAGTGTGGATAAAAATCATATTTTTTTTATATTAGCAGTTTTACCAGAGCAAAATGCATAAAAGTAAAATAGAAACAGAAAAAATGATTCTAGTTACACATTGCCGAAATGGTAGTAACCTATACAGTAATCATGAAATATAAGGGTTGTCATTAACTTATTGATCAATAGCAGATAATGATCGAGTTAGAGAATGATCAGATATATTAGTGATCATAGAAAAACTAGTTTTCTTAGGCAAGCTTTGCGCTCACGCTCTCATTAATTAAATTTTCAATTCAAGATTCGAAAAATCAAATTGCTATCTTTCATATGCTCTTTCAGATTCATATCAATTATTGACAAATCATCTTTGAAAATATGGCGCCGATGGTTCGTGTCAAGTGACACCTCTTTACATACTAATTCCAGGAAGAAGCAGCCCCAACACAAGGGCGGATATAAATACCCGCCACGATTGCGTATAAATGGTTCCATCAGGCTCTTTGATAGCGCCGCATTAATCTGGACATGCAGAGCCATCTGTGACTAGTTGATCGAGCGGCGTAATCTCACGTCTGTACTGCTTTAAATATCTCCATATCTTTTTTTTTTGGTAAAAAACAAAAGCCTGAATCCTGACACCCCGATATAATGTCATTATCCCGGATTTTATAAAATGAATTGCTCAATATGTTTGTTTCAAACGCCCTTACAAATCTTGATAGCTGTTTTAAATTTAACAGATTTGAACAAATTTAGTACAGAAGCTCCTCAATTTTCAATCTATTATCCTAGAATAAGATTTCAGGAATCAGTTGTCAAATATTTAAATTATTGTGTATGAAATTGTCCAATGGGGTAGGTAGATCAGTGGTATCGAGTTAGACTGTGGATTTGAGAACTTGGGTTCAATTCCCACAGCCGATAAACAATTTTCACCATATTTAAATTACCCTTCCACAAACACCTATAGGGGCCGTAATTTGACGTCTGATAACCGCACTGCACGCGTAATATTTATCTTTTATAGTTTGCAAGACTTGAATCTGTCAATGTAATTAGGATTAAATTATTAATTATTTAAAGACACTTCAAAGAAGGAATTTGGATACTCTAATGTCAGTGTATGAATTAGGGTTGTTGATTTTACAAATATTCGAGAGTTCGATTGTTCGGATTTATTGAACCTTCGAATTTAGATTCAAACTTTAGAACTTTGGAAAATTTCGAATTTTGGAATTATTAAAATTTTTGAATTTTCGAATTTTTCGAACATTCGAATTTTCGAATTATTTAAAATGTTTTAGCAGCTCGAGGACAAGTCAGTCAGACTGCAAACTGAGCATCGAGGGTTCAATTCTCATCTTAGTCATTCTATTGCCAGATCTTAGCCTCATCACAATTTTTACTAGGGACGTGTTAGATATTCTTTTTTAGGGAGTTCAATTCACTAACCATATTATAGGATAAAACAGACATGGCACATTAGTAAAACAACTTCAATGCATTTGTTATACATACATTTATGTATTATTATTTATTAATAAATAATCTAAATTATAATTAGGAGAGTAGATGCCTTAATTAAGATGCCTAACCAAATAGAGGTTTTGCAGGATACTTCGCCGAGTTTATTATTTAATTCGTGGCAGATTTTTCGCGAATTATGCGTATTTGGGGATGACAGATGGCGTTAATTCAGTGGTAACAAAATCAAAAAGTCGAAGCTTCGAAAAATTAGAAAATTCAAAAATTCGAATTGTGCAAAAAATTCGAAATTCGAAGCATCGAAGTTTTTCTGACAAAGATCAAAACATTCGAATGTTCGAACGTTCAGAAATTCAAACTTCGGTGGAAATCAACGACCCTAGCAGGAATTAAAGAAAAGAAGAAAAGAAATGCAATGAAAAATATGTAAAACAATAATTTAATTTATATTCAAAACAATGTCTAGTACCAAGAAAGAGGCAATTCCAGATCCGCAAAAGAATCCATCCATCGATGTATAATACATCTTCACCACCACGGTGTGAATTACAGAGTGATTTTTCTGTTTACCTTGTCATGGCGCGAGTTGACTGAAACTCATTTGGTAATCTCTGCGTCATTTCCATCCTCAAATCCAATCTGATTTTACGTACAGGGAGACGCGCATTTGCATACAGATAGCGATCTCCAGGATCGACCTGACGACCTGGTCTTCGCGGGTTACTTCTGAGACTGGTTCCCCCACCTCCACTTCACAGAGACGCGTATCAGCCCTCAGTGCCCTCCTTAGCCCTTGACTCATACTGTCGATAACGCTTTTTCATTGGCTTCGACCTAGATGAGTTTTTCTTCACTCCAGATATTTTATGTATTGATTAAAAATGTGTTTCACTGGGTAGGGCTTGGGTTAGGGTTTCACTAAGTTATGAGACTGATTTGGAGAAAGAAAAGTGAGCTGGATTACATCAAAATTATCTAATAGCAACGGCACAACCAGCAAGATTGTTAAGCGGTCAAAACGTACACGAAATTTGATATTTCAAAATAGTTATATGCAGTCAACTAAATTAATAAATTACCTAAACTGAAAAATTGACTATCTTCACCTTTTAATATTAATATTATTATGGGGTAATGGCTCAGTGGTATCAAGTCTTAATATTAATATTATTATGGAGTGATGGTTCAGTGGTATCAAGTCAGCCTACGGATCCTAAGAACCCTGGTTCGATCCCCACAGCCGACAAACATTTTCACCAATTTAAAAATTACCCTTGTGGATCCTCCACCACTAACATCTTTAGGGGCCGTGATTTGACGGCTGGTAACCGCACTTCACGCGCATAAATATATCACTTACCGAGATCTGCTTAGGCAGAGTGCCACACCCAGTAATGGGTAAAAGGCGTGATGATATATTCATTTGATATTTATTTAATTTAATTGAAACTGGAGTATAACGAGTGTTTAAAGATCTGCGAGTGACTAAAGATATTTTATTTATAATCGAAAACATTAACCCAAAATATCCAAATTATTGACATAAATGTCATCCTTAAATTGGCGTGCAGGGTATCTCGCTGAATTTTATCGGATTTACTTGAAATTTTAACTGTAGCTTCTTAGCTAGAATATCTATCGAAGTACACACGATTTTTAAGAATGATGAATAATTACATGTGTAATAAACAAATTAAGTTCGGTTTTTGCCAAAAAATGAGAAAAAAAAATGAAATTTGATGCCAATCTGTGAATTTTCACAAAAAAAAATATTATCTTAGGTACTTCCAAAGAAAAAGTAATATAGATTAAAGAAAATTTTATTTTTTTGCTTTAGGTATTGTACGGAGACTGATACAGTGCACGCCGATTTACCCCTAACAAAAAATGTTTTCAAGTTACCTAGTGCCAGGACGCCATTTTGTATCGTAAATTTAAATAAAAAATATTTTTATATACCGTAATACATGTATAATAACGCCTCCAAATTTAATTTTAATTCATTGATTAGTAATCGGGAAAAAAAATCCCTAAAAAAGGTTCACTCCTCAGTGCGCCTGGGCAGTATAACCCATGTGGATTTTGGGAAATGTATACAAGTAAGGAGCAAACATGAAATATTTTTTTAGTATGAAACGCCCTTAAACAATCCTTTTACGAACTGAAAACAGCCAGCATTTTTGATTGAAGTCAATGACATTAAATTTGCGAGCTCCCGCTGGTGTAATGATTGTTATAAATGCCCGTGAGCTAGAAAATTCTTTATATAGCTGTATTCCATTTGCCATTTGGTTCACTTAAATCAATTCAGATAAATTCGACAAATGATTAAATGGACTAAATTAAGCAAACTGAAGCACTTATTGGGGTGAATTACTTCACAGTAAATTAGAATAATTAATTTTAATACTGGAAATAAAATCAGCAAAGTCAAATAAGTGATCTGGTTCAGTAAATGTACGTTATATCTGATCCAAATGGCAAATGGAATACGCCTTATGTTACTACGTAACTTAATCCATAAATAAAATATAATAAATATATCATCACGCCTTCTACCCATTACTGGGAGTGGCACTCTGCCGAAGCAGATCTCGGTAAGTGAAATATTTTGCGCGTGAAGTTCGGTTACCAGTCGTAAAATTACGGCCCCCAAAGATGTTAGTGGTGGAGGAGTTACAAAGGTAGCTTTAGAAATTATGAAAATTGTTTGTCGCCTGTGGGAATCGAACCAGCGTTCTCAGGATCCACAGGCCGACTTCATACCACTGTGCTAACCACCCCATATACTGATTAAAGTAATATAGTTTAAACTCACTTAAAATACTTTCGCAAAAGAATATACTTAAATCTGCGGCAGAAAAGTGAACTATTCCGTTCACTCAAGTATAGACATTCTAAAGATATTTATTACATTATTTAATAATGTAATGAATTACAATTATTTACGTATTATGTTAATTCTTGTTGTGTTTTAATTAGAATAAATTATAATTCATACAATAATATTTTAAACCCAGGTTATACAAACGATTCACTTTCCACCGTATAATATCTCTTTGTGAAGGTTTGCAAGTATTTAATTTTACTTTTATGCGGTTTGCTCTAGTTGTTTATTTTTGTGTATCTATAAAATGCAACAATATAGTTGATTCTAATTGGCGCAAATAATACGCGGTTTAACATCGGCTTATGCGGATGAAATGTGCTTGACCATAAACTAGAATTGGAATTCAATTTATTTATAAACAAATAGCAACAGCGAATTCTGGCTGCAATAAACACTCGAATAGACAGTGGACACAAATCAAGCACTAGTACAAAATCAATCCACAATCCAAAGTGTTGACAGTTACACGCAGCGTATCAAACAACTGAAAAAATTCTAAACTATTCTCATAAAACAGTGCTGTCATGGTACTCTTCATTGGCGTTAATTTAAAACGGATCACGTCAAACGCAGACAGGTAGCGCAGCGCCGCGCTGCGGCGGGCACTTCACTCACTTCAGCGTCAAGTGGACATAACCTCACATTCCCGGGCTTCAATCGCTCATCAAGCGCTTGCAATCACGCGGGGATGTCAACTGCATGGTGTGGTACACGACAATGCGAATTACCCGCCAGTGGACACTGGACAGCGACAGCGACAGCAGTCGAATCACCGGACTGCGGATTTTAAAACGAGATCTGCTTGTTGAAATCTGAAACGATATGCCCGGTACTCGGAAGCTCCGCCATTGATGATTTATTCGAGTGACGAAGAACTAAATCATGGTGTTACGGTTTTGAGTGCATTTTGCATCCTAACAGCTTTTGGAGCTTTATTCATGCTTCGAAATATAACAGATTTTTCGACATTAAGATTTTTGAAATAGTTATTTTTATACAAGTGCCGAAAAAGGCTTGTTACGTGCAAATGTTGAATTTAATGTAGAAACTCATGAAAAATAACATTTAAATTTCATAAAAATCTATCGTCGAGCTTCGCCAAAAACATGATTAATATTCAACGAATTTCATTGGAAAATGACTGTTTTACAGACGATTTAAGAGACATTTTATTTGAAAATTACTGTCTTAGAGACAATTTGGAAGATATTTTATTGAAAAATGACTGTCTTATAGACGATTTAAGAGACTTTTGGAAAACATTTTATTTGAAAATTACTGTTTTAGAGACAATTTGGAACACTTATTGAGAATCTAAAATCGGTTCCATGATAGTACCACCTTAAGGATTAATTTAAAATAATATAACACTAGATATGAAATTGACGATTTCATCTTTCGATTCTACATATATTTCTGCATAGATTTACATATTTTGATCCTTTAAATATATTTTTTTAATCGCCGGAGTCATGATCGCAAAAAAAATCGATTAATGAAAATGCGAATTTTTTTGGTAGAACCAGTTTAAAAATAAAAAAAAAATATGGTTCCATATCATTCAGTCTACGAGAAATCGAATGCCGTTGAGCGCAACTTCATATCTTTTTTAGTATTCGAGTTACGGTGATTTTTAACTTTTTAAAAATCTCAACTTTGAAGGCCCATATCTCGAAAACTAAAAGAGATATTGAAATTCGGTTTGAACGAGTGAATTTCTCGTGCTCAAAATAACTTATATCAACATTTTTTAAGAAATTTTAATTTTACAATTTTTTCTAAATTTTCATTTCATAATATTTCAATAAATTGAAAAGGTAATGAAAATCTGTGAACACCAATGAGCTCCTCTCGTAAAAGTACACAGGTATGCAAAATTTCAGGCAAAAATTCGCACAGATAATGATTTTATTACAAAAAAACGAAAAATCGGTGTTTTTCAAATATTTTTTAAGCATATTTTTTCGCAGGTAAAGCGTTTTCGTATATACAGCGTCTATATAATAGTAATTGATTTTATTAGTTAATGAATATTTATTTAAAAAAGATACGAATAAAATAACATTTTCATATATAAAGTATTTTCAATCAAGCTTAATTTAAAGTTGCAACGCCTGAAAAGTAAACTTTAATTCTACCTATAAGAAAATGAAAATAAATACCATAATTCGGATAATTTCGCACACACTATGTTACATATTTGCAACATATTTTACGAGCGCATTTATGCACACGCACACGCACGATTCCAACCCACATTAGGTAATCTATGTGCCATCGTCATCGCCATAATTATCGCATGCGGTACGCTAGTTCCGATTATTAATTACGCTCACACGCGTTCCCGTTTCTAGCCGCGCTGGACTCATTGCCGTTCTGCTGAAATATTTTGTTTTTCACGCTACAATGAAAACTAACAGGTGTGAAAATAATGACAAATAATAACATTTTTATTGTATTGTTATTACCCATTATTTTAGTTCAGACATTTCGGAGATACTATCTCGATATATGGTTTCATCATCATTTACTTTACTTCGTAAATAATGTCGTGAATATGTCCTCATGAAATAATAAAACAATGCTATATAAAAATGAATACATATCAGTTTTATAACACTACATCAGCTTCTATCATTTTATTAAGGTATAAACTTATTACAGAACGGAGAATACATTTAATTTTCTATAATATAACAAAAATAAAAACAAAATGTTGAAAAAACATACATAAGCTATGTATAAAATAAATAAAATAAATATATCATCACGCCTTCTACCCATTACTGGGTGTGGCACTTTGCTGAAGCAGATCTCGGTAAGTGATATATTTTACGCGTGAAGTGCGGTTACCAGTCGTCAAATCACGGCCCCCAAACATGTTAGTGGTATGTATGTATCATTTTACATAGTTTTTGAAACTAGTAAGTCAAATCCATTTATTAAATAAAAATAAAAATTTAAATAAATATATCATCATCACGCCTTCTACCCATTACTGGGTGCGGCACTCTGCTGAAGCAGATCTCGGTAAGTGATATATATTTTGCGCGTGAAGTGCGGTTACCAGTCGTCAAATCACGGCCCCCAAACATGTTAGTGGTGGAGGAGCCACAGGGATAGCTTTTTCAAATTATGAAAATTTGTCGCCTGTGGGAATCGAACCAGGGATCTCAGGATCCACAGGCCGACTTCATACCACTGAGCTAGCCATCCCATAAAAAAAAAAAAATTTCATATCACCAAATGACAAGTAGTACGTCATATTTCATACTGAGGCGCAGGGGTACATTAATTAAAAAGGATTAAAAACCGCTGAATTAGAGTGTATAACTGCAGTTGTGTGAAATTTATTTTCAAAAATAAGCGCAGAATTCCTTTCACATTGTTTCATATCTTTTTAGATTTGTTGTGAAAAGTACGTAAGTAAGTGAATGAAAGATTAATGAAAAAGGTATATAGGAGTGAATGGATAGATAGATATGTTTGAAAGTTTGTTGTGTGATGAACGATTCCGAGTGTGATGAATATATGAGCTTATATGGATGGAACTGTCCCAACTAGCACACTTACGTTATTTAAACGTTAATTTTTGGTTTCTAACGTTTAGTTATGTCACGGTCAAAATGTCCGTCGAAATAACGTTTCTATAAACCATTTACCTAACGTTTCTTTATTAGATGAATAAACGTTGATTAAACTACATTTAACGTTATATTAATAATTGAATAAATGTATATAAATATTAATTATTTAACGTCATTCTAACGGTTGATTAAACGTGTACTTAAACCAGGTACTTACCGTAATTATATAAGTTGAATAAACGTAATTAATAACGTTTATATCGCTCTTACTAACGTTGATTTAAAAGGATTTAAACAAGTTGAAATAAGGTGTATAGATACATAACAAGGCTGGATAAATTTTTATTATTTATTAATTTTAATTATATAAATTTAAATTATTAAAATATATAAATAAATATAAATAAATATAAACATCTGTACAAAACTAAATCTTATTTTTATATAAATATAAACATCTGTACAAAACTAAATCTTATTTTTCTATAAATATAAACATTCTGTACAAAAATAAATCTTATTGTGCTGTAAAAAGTAAAAAAGCCACCATTGCAATTTTTCGGATTTAAAAACATATAAAGAATGATAATGGGAAAAATGAAGTTACGTCACTTAACAAATCTGCCTAAAAATTTAAGTTTTCGATAAAAATTCGATACATCTTACATCAAGGTTCGTTTCTGCGAATTTATCCGTGCTTTGGAATATTTTAGCCAATCCTTCACAACTGATGCTATGTCATGTTCCGTAGCACCGGGGTTATTCCGTTTAACAGAATCTTAAAAATTATAACTTATTAAAATATTTGACAAAAATTAAAATAGTCAGATAAGAGAAAAAAACAATCTAATTGAAATAATAAATTAAGTATAAATTAGAAGTGATTTAAATACTGTTAACAAGTTTCCGATTATTAATATAATTAATTAATATAAACAATTATCACTATTTCTGAATCAATAGACACTCATCTCATTGCCGAATTGAGGACGAAAATATCCATGCTTCTTTGTCGTATTATATTAAGATAAAAAAATTGTCCATTTATTCACGCTTTCTTATTCATTCTATATTGCTTTTATAATATAAATAAAACTTACCAAAAATAACTTCCTTGAGTTTGGTTGCTTGAAAGGGTCTTTTTCCTCGACCTTTCCAATTAAATTCTTGGCCAATTTCATTGGAAATGGTTTGTTTGAGCATTTTTCTTGTAGAAACCTGTGCATTAGATCCTCCTAATGATATCAAAAATTGTCGCTGTATAAACACAAAACATTATTATAGAATTGTATGTTCATAAAAAATAAATTACATACCATATAGTCAAACGTTGAATCGGTTTTTAATTGATTTTCTAAATATTCAAATTCCTCAATATTCTGGCATGGCAACATAGGAAAACCTTCTGGCTTGTCCAAAAGATTTATAGCTGAACGTCTTGAGTTTCTCAGAAGTTCTTGAATTAATATCTTGTTTTCCCTTTGCTCTTCACGAAGTGAAGTTAGCAATTCAATCACTTTTAATTCAAATGGAGAATTAACAGATTGTGTTGAACTAGAAGACGGTGTGCCAGCGAGAGTAGTGTCATTCTTAGTTACAGTGGAAACAAGATTATGATGATTCGAACAATTAGCAGACAAATCACTTCTAGAAGATGGCGTGCCAGTTGGAGTAATTATGTCACTGGGCTGTTTCGAAGGAGTAGCAATAAGAGTACAATTCTCCCAAGAACTAGCAAGTGTATTTTTAGAGGGCTTTATGGCAATAGGTGTACTAGTATCTTTTTTCCATTTTTTCTTTATTATTGGTTCTTCATCAGATGACGAATTTGATGACTGAATACAAGACTGCTCAGACTGCGATTCAATATTCGACTCAATTAAAGCTCTTGGCAGACGTGTTGCCGCTTTTTCATAACTGGCTGTAACAATTAATAAGGATTTTACACACCAAATTTGCTATGATAAATGGAGAACATACCAAATGAACGAAGAACTCGCACAGGATATGACTTCCAACTTTTTTCAGGAACTCGTCTGTCCCTAACAAAACTATTAAATTTTTCTCGGGACAAAATCGTTGGCCACCTACAAATATTCTCGTGTATCCAACAACTGGGTACAATTTCGCACTCCTTTGAGCTGCTATCGGTAATGAACTCAACGATTGAATACATTTTTCTAAAATAATTTAAATTAGTTTAGACTCATGAACCTTAATATAGTCGTATGAGAGTTTATTAACATTATATAGGGAAGACTACTTAGAAATTTTAATTTGAATTGATTACATTGCCTAAAATAAACCTAAGTGTGCATTGTTTTTGCAGATCAGGATTGATTAAAAATTAAATAAACTCAACCACTTGTTTGATACTTTGATAAGTATTTGGTTAACTAGAATCAACGAAATTAGTTATATCACCGTAAATAACACGCAAATGTGGAAATCTATACGAAAACATAATTATGCATATTTATAAAAATTTTAATGACAAAAGTGAGGTTCTATTTTCAGTGAAGTAGTAATAAATTGATTTATTCTAATAATATAGATTTAAATTACTTACGTTGTTGTACATGTATAGTTTTCATCAGTATTTGTTATAATAATAGTAGTTTTACCTCTAAACACAACACAAAACAAGTCACTCATGAATTTTCTAGTTTTTACCACAAAGCATAAACATAGACGTTTCTACTACAGACCATCTACACTATCCACTTGCACTTGTACTAGTTGCACCGTTGTACGCTGTGAGGCAGCGCGGTAGCTTACACTCCATACCAAATTTACTACACTTTATAACATCGTTTACACCTTAGAAATTAACAATATAAAATAGTATGAAACAAATTTACTAATATAATATAATATTTGCAGCAGCCATGTTAATTATTGTTGTAAGTTGTGGTATAATTATAGTTAAGTAAACATTAATAATTTTTCTAATATTGTACTCCGGTAGGCGTTGCCTAAATTTTCAATTGTCATTGGACAAATTGAAGTTCTAGCCCTCTGCCGGTGAACGGAATAACAGAGTAAATCAGGGAAATTATATTTAAAATATGTATTAGAGGGATATATTTAATTGTATTAATTTAATAAATCATTACAATAGGTGTAATATTGGCATAACTACGTACCCATGTTTATATGGTAGAAGCATGCACTTATTTTTAATGTCATTATTACTAATATAATATTTGCGTGAATTTAATCTTTCAACAAAATAAATACCAAGTTTTCTAGAATCTATTGGTTCATTGTAAAATAGTTCTTGAACATTAAATACATTACACATCAATTTATAATTTAAGACTTCGTGGCGAATATCTTGTACTACACATACTTTTCCATCATTGGTTATAAGACAATTATCAGGTGATAATATTGATAAGTAATTATTATTAATTACTACATTTTTAAGTTTAAATTTATGATTATAGGAATTACATGTTGAATCTGTATTTTTTGCAAAAATATTATTTGATAAACTTTGATTTCTTTCAATTAATCTTCTGCTTATTTGCTGTAAAGGATGTGTTTTTGCACGTATTTTAAGTTTCATGCCTCCCAAGAAATTTTCAAAAGGAAAGCAACTATATGATTCTAAAGTTCCATATTGGATTGCATCATTAACTAAATGTAACAGACTGTGGACATTGTATACAACAAAATCTCGTCCATATATTTGTCTTGCTTGATTTACAAAGTTTTTTAACATAATCCTACATTCATTCAGATACGCAGAGGACAAAGTTTTATTTGTTAAAATAAATATAGCCGAATGTAAATTCAAAAAATTCTTATACATATCAGTATTTATAACATCACGCAAAACAACAATTCCTGTGTAAAGACAAAATAACCTGTATTCAGTAGCTTTCCATCGTTTTAATTCTCTTAATGATCGAGGTTTTCGAGCAAATTCTCTCGTCACATTTCTAGTGAGAGATTCTAATTTGCTTGAAATTTCTGCAATCATTCTGTATGATAATTTTCCTGGTGGCTTTCCATCCACCCAATAACACAACAGCAATCTTTTCATCACACCAAGATAAACTAAATGCATTGGATCTAAAGGAAATTGACTTATTAATTGTACATCAATATCAAGCAAGGGTGATTTAGATTTTATATGTTCATTTTCGTGTAAATTTATAAAATCATCATTTGACCTTACATTAGTATTAGAATTGTTTTCAGTGTAAATAATCCGATTTTTCTCCCAAATACCTTTTTGGCAACATTTTTCGCACCCGTTTTTACTAGTGTGACCTACAATACATTTCAAATAGGCTCGTGCTGGAGCATCACAAGTAAATAATTTTATTTTGAATAAATATTTTGTATTTTCGTACTCTAAGCCATTTGAATATAAAGATATTATTTCTTCAATGAATTTTTTTAAAAACGTATGCAGCGGTTCAGGTTTTCCTTTTCCACAAAATACAGCGATAGCAAATGGAGTGTCATCAACGAGCTCTTCAGATCGACCCAAAATTGGATAAATCTCTGTTGAACTGCTGTGGAATAGTGGAAGTCCATCTATATTTATCTGCATACTTAGAAAATTCACATTTATCTTAATACCTTGTTGAAGTTTCAATTTTAATCCATTCTCAATTCCAAAATAGCACATTTCGCCGTTATTTAATTTTATTACGTTTATTGACCTTGGTGTTTTTAATAGAGTTCTTGCATCTTTCGGTAATGTCTCATGATAGGGCTGTAAAATTGTAAGCAATTCATTAATTGCATGATGTGTTATATTATTGGTTAAAGACCAGCTTTGCAACTGTAAATTTATATCATCTTTATTTTTATTATCGGGATTTTCTTCATCTTCATCCGAGCTTGATAATAATTCATAATTTTCCACACTATTGTCGCTTATATTATCATAAAATATTTCAGTAATTCCTGTCGCAGTATCTTCTTTATCTGTTTCAGAAGATTCATTTTGCTTGGTATTTGCACTTAAATAACTGCAGTGGGACTGAAATGATGTAACGATTTCATTTGTCTTAGTCTTTATTATACGTCTTAAATGTCTCTTGCTAACAAGTTTTTCCTTTGTATTCATTTGTAATAGAAACAAGATTCCCTACAGAAAATAGATAAATATGAAAAAATTATAGGTTATAAGAATATAATAATAATATAAGTTATAATTGCTAACTAAATTTTGAAGTTTTACAAGTAGGTACACACTTCTTAAAAATATATCAGGTTAGTATTAAGTACCTATAATAAATAATTTGTAAATACAAGTTTCGCCTAACATAAAATATTAATAAGCTTGTCAATTTATGGAGGAGCAGGTAAAACGAGTCGAAAATCCCAACAAAATGCGCATGCGTGAAACTTATCAGCTCAATTTTTTTCCTCTTTAAATGAGTTTTTGTATTAAAAACAATAAATTTACCCTGCTCGCTTCACTCGCAATAAATCTTTAATTGGTGGAGTAGTCACTTTAATTGTGTTTTTAAAGATAATTAAATACTTACCTATTTTAAGTATTATGTACCTTACTGGAACTACTCCTGTGAGTCACATCAGTAAAATACATGAAAATAAATTAAATTATTTCAACGTTATTGCCACGACAATTCATCGCTAATAATAAATTTAAAATAACGTTTATATATGTAAAGCAAAATAACATTTATTATTCGTTTAAAAAAATATTTCTAAATATCCTATAAAAAATAATATAGATACAAATAAGATTATAAGTCCCAAATTGTACTGTATGTAGGTACGTATGATTGAAAAATTTATATTAATTATCTATAATAATTGTACAAAATAAAAAATATAATTTTAATTCAAATTGTGACTGCATGTTATCACATTTCAAATTATAATAATTGTTCTTGAAATTTCGTTGATTTATAACGTTGAAAGTTTGTTAAACTATACGTTGAAATTTCGTAGAATTATGACAATAAAATATCGTTGAATTTATATGTTGAAAAGTCGTTGAAGATTTACCTTGCGAAATAAATAACAACAAAATGAAGTGAATGTGGGTTGTAATATATACTTATGTTAATAATATTCTGGTAGACAAATAGTAAAATAATTTAGAATCAAATATATAATATTTCAGTGAAAATCTATAAAATATTACGTTTATAAAACGTTGATTTACCAGTGATCGATTAACGGTGTACATATGAAACGTTTAAAATATGACGAAAAACGGTTATTTATCTTTTGTAACCAAATTAAAACGTTTTATAAACGTATGTGTGTTTGTTGGGGTGAATGTGGTCGAAGCGAGGATGATGTGTTAGGATGAGAATAGTTGACGAAAATTGATTATTTGATTAATTTGATAAGTAGATGTGTCAAGTGTTCATACTACCTTATTTGATGGGTAATAGCGTGAAGTTATATATGTTAATCTATTAGGTAATTAATTAACAGGATTGGAATTAATAAATAATGAAAAACTGAAGTCAATTAATAACATTTTATACTGGATTGAAAGTTTTCCCTAATTATGTATTAAATAAATGTAATTACTAAGCAATAATAATTTATTAATAAAAAAAATGCACATAAAGTGGACGTTGCAATTAAAATGGACATATTCAGTGATTTATGAGAGCAATATTATCATAAAATGTATAAAGGGAGGAAATATATAACCAGAATCAGAAAAAATAATACTTGTTATCCGTGGAAGATGTAGGTCAGACCCTTGAATGCCCAACGAAGCTCAGAAACAAGATATAAAAGAAAAATTCACAGAATCCCCGCATTCGCAGTAAATTCGTACCTCTTCCTTTGAAATGCCGCACATGATTTATTATTTACAAATTTACCTACGAAAAGCGTCGTAAGACGTCCTTTTTATTTTCTCCGAACAGACGTAAGTTCTACTGGACACAAGAAATTGAGAAATAATTTATCTCTACAAATCTGTCTCCAACAATATTTCAGCTTTTTCCGTCCTTTCAATATAGATGTTTATTTTTGTACGAAATTGTTTCGAAAGCTGTATGCTGTTATATTTTTTAATACAAACATAATCTATATGAAATAAATAGAAATATAGATTACAATTTTATAGCCTTTTGCTTCTTTTCTAAATAGATTTTATAATAATTATTGCAACCATTCCTGCAGCTGCAAAATGATAATTTGTACGATATTAATATAAACAATTTATCTCTACAAATATATCATTAATATGCTGATCTAGTTTTATACAAGTTTTTTTAAAGATTCAGCAGTCCAGTATATTCAAAAACAGTATTTAAATACTAAATAGTAAATACTTTCATACATATTTGAAATACTAGGTACCAATATTACTTAAAACACTGTTTTAATTTAATTGTACTTACAGTACTAAAATCTAAATAGGTGTTTTTACTACTGGTTCCATTTAAAGATTTAAAAGTTTATATCCTATTTCAAAAATGAGTAGACATTATTTAATCAAATTTTATAATAATATAAAAGCACTAAAACAAAATGAAATTTAGTAAATTTCACGACAAATTGATCTTAAGATAACGATTACCATTAAAGTAAAAGAACTGCTAAATATTCTGACAAGTGTTCATTGTTTGATTGATCAAATTTTTGTAAGTATGACAAAATAATTATTTACCTTTCTTGATTACTGTTTAATTGTGAATACTCTTAAATATAAAACTATACATTGAAACATTAAAACAATAAAGGCACTAGCTGACAGCGTTCGCACAGCACCAAAATTTGAAACAGTAGTGTACTTATGATACTTAAATTACTTTAAATACTTTTATAACTTCTCTTTAAATGCTCTTTGGTACTTTAATTAAGTACATGAAAATATTTGAAAGTACATTTGCATTAAAAAAAATACTTTAAATATAGTATTTAATACTAATTTTAAAATGTATTTTAAGTAAAGTATTTTAAATATGTGATATACTTAAATTACTCTTTGGTGGCTAGCTCAGTGGCCTGTGGATCCTGAGAACACTGGTTCGATTCCCACAGGCGACAAACTATTTTCATAATTTCAAAAACTATCCCTGTGGCTCCTCCACCACTAACATCTTTGGGGGCCGTGATTTGACGACTGGTAACCGCACTTCACGCGCAAAATATATCACTTACCGAGATCTGTTTCGGCAGAGTGCCACACCCAGTAATGAGTAGAAGGCGTGATGATATATTTATTTATTTACTATTTCCAGTATTTTTTCTTCAAGTAGTTCCCAGTTTTGCGATTCAGCAGTTATATTTTTGAATAAAAGGCTAATTTATCCGAAATGAAGTCCAATTACCTCCCTAATATAGCGTTAAAATAAAGAATAAAAACTTTACAAAGATTTTTTTTACCTGTTCCTTTACGACGAGCAGGTTAGTCTTTCATAAAAAAAGCAATTACTGAAATTACACTTTGAAAGAGACGAATGTTTTGTATCAAAAGAAAAATATAATTATAATCTTAATATCAGCGGTGCGAAACCTCATGGAAAAGTTAAATTGTAATTAAACTTGTAAAAGTTTTTATTTCAAATAATGCACGTGCTTTTTCCGTAAGACTTTTAATGCAAAACAGCCTTTTATAGCAAGTAACCAACCCCGCGAAATACAAACTACTGAAACTATACTTGCGCTTTTTTGTTTCTTAATAAAAAATATTAATTTCTTTAATTGTTACAGCTTCGTACATTGCAATAATTAGAAATGTATTTTAATTACGTAGACGTTAAAATGGAGACAAGTCATGTTGAAATTTTATAACAATTGAACTAATTTAAAAATCAAGTAAGGGACAATTAACATTAAACTACAAGTTAGTATTAATTTATTTTCAAATTTAAATTTGCTTTTTGGTAGTTCCGGCTCTGACGTTTAATTAGTTATATAGCAATCAATTAATAGAAACAATATATTGAAAGTGGTACAATGATCGTTATTGTAATATGAGTACAGATTGTGTAACGAGCTTATATTTAAAAAAAATAATTAGAAATAATAATAATAAAATATAAAAATATATATATCATCACGCCTTCTACCCATGACTGGGTGTGGTACTCTGCCGAAGCAGATCTCGGTAAGTAATATATTTTGCGCGTGAAGTGCGGTTAACGGCCGTCAAATCAGAGCCCCCAAAGATGTTAGTGGTGGGGAAACCAAAGTGGTAGTTTTTTTTAATGGTGAAAATTATTTGTCGCCATTGCGAATCGAACCAGGGTTCTCAGGATCCACAGGCCGACTTGATACCACTGAGGTGGTAAAATAAATAAATAAATATATCATCACGCCTTCTACCCAATACTGGGTGTGGCACTCTGCCGAAGCAGATCTCGATAAGTGATATATTTTGCGCGTGAAGTGCGGTTATCTGTCGTCAAATCACGGCCCTCAAAGATGTTAGTGGTGGAGGAGCCACAGGGGTAGCTTTTGAAATTATGAAAATTGTTTGTCGCTTGTGGGAATCGAACCAGGGTTCTCAGGATCCACAGGCCGACTTGATACCACTGAGGTGGTAATACTGACAGATTCAATAAACATTTGAAATTTAATTTATTTTGACATTTATTAAGTTGGGTTAGAGTGCAAATTCATAATTATAAAGGACTCTTCTGCAGTTTAATGTAATAATTTTATTATAAAAAAAAATAGCAATAATTTCATGTGAGCTGAACAATGACAGCTGAAGTGATAAATTTATGTTTGACACTTTTACAACTAGACAACTGAACAACTTCTCAAAAAATATCCCCAAAAACAGTTTTACAAAATTCAGTTTGTAAACGAGATATAGGAAAATGTATTTGTGAAGTATGGCAGAACAAAAAGTAATTGTGAAAAGTATTATTTACTTTTCTAGTTGTACGTGAGTTTCTTATAAGCACATCATGGCACCTTGGAGAATGAAATTTTAGAACATCGTAGATATAGAGAAACTCTAGGTTCTCTATATTACAAAACTTCAATTTTCAAGTTATTGTTGGTATGTACTACAATTTCCGAAGTGAAATTCGCTCACACAATCACAACTATATTCACACACAAACAAACGAACATATATACATGAAAAGTCAATCCAAACAGATCATATATCATCGCTTACAGCTGGAAATGGATAGAATGATGATTAACAGTGATCCAGTTGAATTTTAAACGCGAGTAGTTTTATTTATGAGCTTGAAAATTTAATTGGCCGAACGAAATTACGTCGGATAACGCCGGGATTCGCGATAAACTAACTCGCCAGCGCCAACTGAGCACGAAGCAGGGAAATTCGAAAAAGCCCGACAGAGCTCTCGGCTGCAGCAACAGTATCGGTTTACACATAAATCATTGGCGCCAAGTTTGCAGTGCTGGAAGAAACGCTAAATCTAATTTGGGTAATTAAACAAAGCAACGGAACCATAAATTTTCATTTGCATAGGTAAATTTATACACAGCGACGAGTAAAAACTGCGGGGATAGTTCCCATTCTTTTGTGTTATGCCGTGTTTGGTTAGGGGTAATGTAGCGTACGCGTCTGCACAGAAATTACGTGCACAACATGTCATAATTATTAAATTTACCGGACGCACAACCTCTGCCTTAACCCCTTTTAATAAACTCGACTTTGCGCTAATACATATTGACGATGTGAATGTCTTTCTCAGACTATTATTCATTATAACTTTATTAAACTTGCTTCCTACTTATTGATTAAATATCTATTCATTTTGTTTTCTTTCTTCACACAAATTTTTAACTTATTTTTAATTGATGCACTTTTTAATTTTAATTATCTGCTGTTAATTATAAACTTTTACATGACATTTTTTTGCACTGAAAATACAAAAAAAAATCTTTAATTAGGTACAAATCAGACATTTTAATAAAGCACAATTTACAATTTTTCGATTACCCCGGCAATGACAAATATTGACAGGATGAACTACAAGAATCTTAAGAAAATAACTGTATTCTTCAATATTTTGTAATGTTAGCTTTGGCATCACTGGCTGTCAGTGTCAGTGAGTGCTTGAAGGTTAGATATTTTTATTAATTTTAGAGCAAATTTGTTCATTTTAAACTCAAATATAAGTAATTATAATTCAATATGCAGTTACTATGTACGGCCAATAAAAATATATGTATAGTTATTTTAAGTATCTTTAATAAATAATATTTATAACGTAATATGTCGTAGAGATCAAAATTCAACTGGGCGAGTCCAACTTGTGAAAGTAGGAATGTTACGATGTTATGAGACTGGCTGTCAATATCAAGCGTTGAGTACTGGGAGGTTAGAGGTTTTTACCAATTTTCAATCAATAATTTCATTTAAATTGCCTTAAAAAATCTTGAGTATCACACATCCAGAAACTGTTTTACGAGTACTCGCAATTTGCAAGCCTTGCTTTCGACTTGGCCTGTCGAAATATGCTCGCACTCGTAAAAGTACAGTTTCTGGCCTAATGATTAAAATAACTATTAATCCAATTATATATATATATATATATATATATAAATATATACTTCTAAAAAATTCGAGATATCGGGCCGTGATTCTCGGTTGAGATGAGACGATCAAATTCAAGGCAATATATTATTTACTTTATTCAAGATGAGAAGAGACGAGAAAAAACTTGTTATTTCTCGTTTCGTCTTGTCCGCACCAGTATTTTTAATAACGCATTTTGCTATAAAATAATTTAGAAATGTTTGATAATAGAAAATACACAATGCTAAATGTTCAAGATAATTAAAAAGTTCTGTATTTGATCTTGATTGTCATTTAATAAATTTTAGAATAAAGCAATAATGTACCTACATAATACGCCAAAATGCTTTACTTCTTTCTCTAAAGATTTTTGGCATATATTTCCTTTAAATGTACCTTAGTATTTGGGCAAACTAAAACTTGAAATTAATGAAATCAAATGTGAGCAGCAAAAAAAATCGAAATAAAACAAAATAAAAGACAGAAAGATGAATAGGATGTGCGATCCCTAGCAAACACTAGCAAAAAAGAACGAAACAAGTTAAATTCTCAAAGATAATTAAACTCCTGAAAGATTACTATGCAAACAGTGCAGTAGTTGAGGCAAATAGAATGCGAAGAGCGCGAGAATTGTAATTTAAGGGTGAAGTTTGTTGGCGCCAGTTCGGTTGTGTAATTGTAACATATTTGCAACCGGAGGTTCAACTTTTAATAATAATCGCAGTGCGCCGTGCTGCATTATTCCACTGTTTCTGCAGGAACGCAGCAACCATTGCTTCCCCTCTGCTGCTCCTGCGACAGCCAAATGAAAAAGAATCCGGTTTGTTTCATGGCAAGAATTTAAGATTTGTTACGCTCTGTCCTAATACAATTGAATTCAATATTGTAGACTTACATTTCAGTAACGATTTTGTGTCTAACTACATGATGATTACGAGAATTTCTGCTACAGTTTTTACTGTACTCACATTTTTAAACTAGAAACCAACCTGGCGAAATGAAACATAAATTGTAGGGTTAGGGTCACGATTAAAAGAATCTGAGCCAGAAATTCTAAATAATGTAATGTCTTAAAGCAGTACTTCTATACAGACATGTTCAAATTACAAGTATCTGGAATATTAAGCATCGTATATTTTCTACTGTCAGACATTTACAATTTTGAATCATAAGAACTCTGGTTCGATCCCCACAGTCGACAAAACATATTCACCAATCTAAAATTACCCCTGTGACTCCCTCACCACTAACATCTTTGAGGGCCGTGATTATTGTATTGTGAATGATGCTTAATACTGCTCTAAGTTATGCTGATTGAGAATAACTGCTTTAAAGAACAAGATTACAATATTTCTCAACAATTTAGTTAATTAATCAAGTTTATTAAATTAATGAAGTATGCTCGTATTTCGGCTGCTAGAGTAATATACTAAAGCGAATTAAAAATAAATATTTGAGTGGAAAGGATGAGTACGTAATATAATAAATTTTCTCCTCATGAATTCATCTTGTTGATTGTAACGCAAATGTGCACATAACAAACGATATTAGCATGAAACAAACAAAAAAGAAAATCATAAAATCTTTTAGTAAGCTTCGTGGAAACAGTTGCCAAGATTAGATCTTTCAGATAAAACGTTTCGGTATAACAAAGAAACAGAATGATAAAACATTCTGAACATTACAGAAATGATTCCAAAAACTTGCACACACAATAAAAGAAAACAACGATTATGCCAGTCACACACGAACTGCTGATAAAGGGAAGTACGACACAAATTCGTGGTTTTGAGGCTGTGTGATTTCTTGCACGGTGATTCGTATTATTCCGGCAAGACACACCGCGGCGGTCGCTCTTATTGTGTTAATAGGATTAGGAGTCCGCAGACCACTCGTGTTCAAATCCGGACAGAGCGAGTTATCTGATTATTGTCAACAGGATGTTATCGCGCGGTATAACAGTCTGTATCCATCTTAGACGCTGATGTAATTGTCACTTTTCAAGCGAACTCTGCCGCTCTGTAGCTCTTGAATTTACCAGGCCCGAATCTAGGAGCATTGGGCTTCCAGAATTCAAACACGCTAACTGGTGGTAGATAACTAAACTAAACGATAGGTAAACATTTCATTTTTTATGATAAACGTCTAGTATAACTTTGTTATAGCTCTTTCTTTTAAATTAATAACAATAGTAATCCTTTTTAAGTACAAAGTAAGTATTCCATATACTTTAGAAATACGATATACAAATGAAGAGTAAGTATGTTAATACTTATAAATTAGTGGTTAGGGTGGGATATTCTAAAAAAAAAACAAATAAAAACAGAAAAGTTTGCTGTGTCTACGGCTGCAATTCTGCTGTCAAAAAAAAGAGATCCATCTAGTTTAGTCTAGCGAATAAAATGTTTTCATGAAGAACAAATTGGATAACGTAGGATTGAAATTAAAGGACTTTGGCTTAAGTTGTAGTCAATTTTATTGAAGCATAGTTGACAACGTTTCGGTTACGGATGTAACCATCGTCAGGTCAAAAAACTAGTTGGTAAAAATAACAACACAAAGAAATAATCTTTCTTTTATAAAATCTTAGTCGAAGTTCGGAGTCAGCAAAGTGCAATAAAAAAAAAATTAATAGAAGTTAAACGAAGCAAAAAACAAGAATCTAAATTTCAATGCTGACTCCGAAGAGTCGAAGTGACGACTTCGTGCATGGAAGTGAATTCAGATCAGCTCTTAATAATTTGTAAGCCCATTACTGATAATAGCACATTCTAAATTTTAAGATGTCCAGTTTTTCAAAAGCATTGGCTACACAGATTATGTCATGTTATATCTGTTAACTTTGTCTGCCAAAATTTTAATGCTTACCCAATTAATTTTCAAACATTTCCTATTTTAAAAGTATCTTTATAATCCGAATTATTTTTATTATATAAATATGAATTACTTTCGACAAGATATATATCGTGCACGAGTTTTGTACGATACTTTTTGTAACGAGCAAAAATTATATAATCGACAATGAGGAAATTTATTAAATTTGAAGCGTGAATTTGTATTGACAGTTAAGTATGCCATGGATTAACATTTGTTATTTGAAAACAAATTGTTTACTTTTTTCTCGTAAAATTTGTTAAAATATGTCTGATTGATGGCGTTATAAGCTAATGTCTCTATTTCTCTATGTGTCTATTTCTGTTATAAATTCCTTAAAGTACAATTAGCGTTTCAATAGTACAAATTTAGAATAATAAAAAATGGGTGTTTTTAATTACTTTACGCAAAATCAAACTTTCCATCGGTTTCCAAGGTAATATAAACCTTATTTTGAATGATGCGAATACAAAAAATTATTATACACATTCATCTTGCCAATGCCGAGATCCAGCCCTGGAATCCCGAACCTCTCTGCAACTGTTTGCGTTGTGTTTGCACTTCACGTAGCGTTAGCGTAAACTAGTTAGCTAATAGCTCTACACTAGCACATTGCACAGTGTTCGCTGTTTTAGTTTGTCAAAGTGACTGTTGTGAATATTCAGATTCAGTCGAAGCAAACTCCAACTGGACTGGTAACGATGATGGACCGAGCGATGTGAAATTTACTCTGATTGTCAAACATTATTGACACATGATGAATGAGTTATTTCCACGATTTTTTTGTAATTACCATGCGAAGAGACGATAATTGACAATTCTAGTTTCAAAAACAGCCACATGGAAAATTTGTATACAGAACGGACAAAAAGTGTATTTGTTAGCTAAATATATACTATAAACAAACTCAAGTAAAAAATAATTTTAAATGATAATGGGTTGAATATAGCAGGCATTTCTAAATTCAAAATTGCTTCTTTAATTAAGAAACATGCCGTTGAGCGCATCTTCATATCTCGTTTCGTTTTAAAGATATAGCCTCGGAAAAGAACAATTTCTACTTTACCGAAGGCTATATCTTAAAAACTAAACAAGGTATGAAGACGAGCTCAACGACATTGAATTCCTCGTGTCCGAGTTGACTTATTTTTTTTTTTATTTGATTTATTTTTAGTTCAAAGAGAATTTCAGATTGTTTTCTTTAAAATTCTTTCATGTACGAATATTGTAAGGAAAATTTATATACATATGTATTTTGGCTCCTCCACCACTAACATCTTTGGAGGCCGTGATTTGACGACTGGTAACCGCACTTCACGCGCAAAATATATCACTTACCGAGATCTGCTTCGGCAGAGTGCCACACCCAGCAATGGGTAGAAGGCGTGATGATATATTTATATATTTATATTATCTATTTTGTCCCATGTAAAGTCATCAAGTGAGTACGTCTTTAAGTTTTTGAGACATTATTCAAAAACTGTTTTAGAAGAAAATGTTGGTAGAAAATTTTCAAAAATTAAAACAAAAAAGAAATATGAGAAATTTAATGCCAAAGAATGCACTTCGAAATCACTTTCAGTTTTTGAGATATAGCATCGGGAATTTGGAAAATCTGGAGAAGTAATTTTTATTTTTTTATTCAACTTTTCCGGAGGTTATATCTTAAAAACTAAACATGATATGATGTCACAATTTTGAAATTCAAAATAAATCGGTACCTTTTGATTTTGATACTTTATTCGACGCAAATTTAATGATTAAATTGCCTGCAAAGTGCCATACCTAGTAATAGCTAAAAAAATGTTATATATTTATTTATATTTTCAACAGGAAGGTAAAACGAAAGTGAAATTTTTAAAATTCTTGGCTAAAGGAAAAGATTGTTTGTCACATATTTTTAAAATTTGGCACGTAATATTTGGAAAGAATTCAATATTGTAATGGTGGCAATGAACTTGAGTAACCACACCTGTTATATTTTTAGCTGTGGTGCTATTTAACATTCTGTAAATAGAAGACAAGTCATAAATTACATGACATGCGAACCTCTTTAGATAAACGATATTAAAAATTACGAAACACATTTCCTAATTAAATTAGCTAAATTCCCACATTTTATATTCGTTCATAAAAATATAGTATTTTTGCTTGCTCTCTCGCCTCTTGCAGGATAAGCAGTAACTTTTTTGCAAAAAGTTATGGTTATATTTAGCGAAGATATAATCAGGACAGCCAACAACAGGTAAATAAATATCCATGAGCCAAGCCCACTCCAAGTCCTTAGGGACAATAAATCGATCTCTGTCAAAAAGGTGTTCTGATTCGTTGCAAAATTGATAGATGACGTTACAGTTGAGAAGTTTGAAAAATGCGATATTGGAAAATCTTTGACGTATTTTTCACACAGTGCAGTATTTTAATATTTATAACGCTCTCACTTTGCCCCAATAAAAAATGGGATACAAAACGTATATTTTCTACCCGCGAAGCACTAAATCCTACTGAAACTAGGCCAGACCCTTCATTCTCATTTTCATATCGTGGTAATGAGCCGAAAAGTTGTACTTTTTAAAATCAACAATGCTAAAACAAGACATACGTTACTTACCCCTATATTCTGTAACTATATCATCATCTGTTAATGATCAATAAGTTAATGATAACTTTCATGATTACTGTATAGATTAATATTAATTATTCTGTGATCAGAATAATTTATCCTGGCATTATTATTTTCATACATTTCTCTTACTTCTATACTTAGCTATTATTATAAAAATGAGTGTAATGACAATTCAATGACAGTTTCATAAAAAGTGTGGTTAACAAGTAATATTTTTTACATTGCCACTTTCTTACGAGATCAAAATGCATAACAACAAAATAGAAAGAACAGAAATAAAAAAAATATATATATTTTCAATATATAGTGAGAGAGCTAGTGTGCAAAATGATGTCTCATTTATTCCAGCGACAGAAATGGATTTTTTAATAGATTATGTCATGATAAACATGGAAAAAAGAAAATTTGATTTGGGAACGGGTGGCAACTATAGATGGCATCGGTGTGAATGCGCAGATTTTAAGAATAGTAGTTGACATATTTTTTACAGGCTAATTTTCAGTTTAAATTATAGTCTTTGGTATAATTAAGTAATAAAAATGGTAGACAGAAGTTTGGGCCGGTGACGCATGCACGACAAAACCGGCCAAAGTAAACTAATTCTTTTTTTCATGTTTATCATAACATAATCTATTAAAAATCCATTTCTGTCACTGGAATAAATGAGTCATCATTTTGCACTCTAGCTCTCTAACTATTAATCTATAGAGTAATCATGAAAAATAGGGTTTGGTCTTTAACTTATCGATCAATAACAGATAATGATTTAGTTACAGAATAGGAGAGATTATTTAGTTGAACTCATTGCTACGGCAGCGTATTTATGATTGGCGAGGCTCTATATATATAATATTTGTTAGGGCTTCATTTCAGTAAGTAAATTTTAAATCTGAGTTGTTGCTCACAGAGTCACAGCTTACAGTTACTAGGTCACCCCTTATGCCTTGTACGAATTCGGAGAAATGTAATTAAGGTATTTCTACTGCGGAAGGCATTAATGTCAGATTGTTCTACAATTTCGACAGGACGTAGATATTGATTAAATGAAAGCACTGTCAACGAACTTATCTTTAGTTGTGTTGTCTGTGGTGTCCTCTATACTAACATCTTTGAGGGACATGATTTGACAGCTGGTAACTGTCCTCCACGAACATAAATATATCACTTATTAAGATCAGCTACAGCAAAGTGCCACATCCAGTAATAGGTAAAAGGCGTGATGACATATTTATATATTTGATTTATTTATAAACAACAAACAAATTTATGTGCATCCTATACCTAAACGCGTAAGGGGCATATCTATATATATAAGGATTCATCACGGTCAATTGCTCACCTCTACAGCCTAGACGGTTTGTCCGATTAATTTGAAACTTTTTTTATTTGATAGAGGTCAATCATGGGGGGTGCCTTTTGTTAGTCTTAGATTTTTCCTACACATGATGTGCGAGAAAACTTGAAAAAACATGCGTTTTTGGGGCAAAATCAACTAAGAGTGTGGTGGCTTTGAAATTTTTAAGAAGAAGATCAAAAGTCACTTTGACGTTTGTCAGTGGACATGTCGCATTTTTAATTATAAATTACGTAAATATGAAATATCTGTGAGTAGTTTTGAAATATTTTACACATATTGGGGAAATGAGGGGACGTTTTTATTATAATTACACATTTCAAATATGTATATTTAAAAAGTAAATTTTTGACAGTTCACTGTGAAGTTGGTTTAAACGTCAAATTGACAAGTTTTATAGAGTATACAGGTAAACCAAACCAATATTGTCCTCGGTAAAATTATATAGTACAACTAAGCAAATATTGTTCACGGCAATGTACATTAAATACAATTTTATTATTATTTATTTAAATTTATTATCAAAATTCGAAATTTATCGTATATGGTATAATACGAAAGTTTTGAAGGTCACGCATGTAGAAATGAGATTTTTTCAATCAGTAATTGTTTTAGTGAAAGTAATTCAAAACCTATCGTGTTTGGTATCAAATAAAAGGTCCTTTGAAGGGCTCGCATGCAGAATTCAATTTTTTTCGATCGGCAATTGTTTTAGTTAAAGTGCTTCAAAACATATCGTGTTTAGCATCAAATGAAAGGTCTTTTGAAGGGCTCGCGTACAAAATTAAATATTATTCGATCGGCAATTGTTTTAGTAAGAGTGCATCAAAACTTGTCGTGTTTGGTATTAAATGAAAGGTCTTTTGTAGGGCTCGCGTAGAAAATTAAATATTATTCGATCGGCAATTGTTTTAGTAAAAATGCATCAAAACCTATCGTGTTTGGTATCAAATGAAAGGTCTATTGAAGGGCTCGCGAAAAAAATTAAATATTATTCGATCGGCAATTGTTTTAGTAAAAATGCATCAAAACCTATCGTGTTTGGTATCAAATGAAAGGTCTATTGAAGGGCTTGCGTAGAAAATTAAATATTATTCGATCGGCAATTGTTTTAGTAAAAACGCATCAAAACCTATCGTGTTTGGTATCAAATGAAAGGTCTATTGAAGGGCTCGCGTAGAAAATTAAATATTATTCGATCGGCAATTGTTTAAGTAAAAATGCATCAAAACCTAATAATTTGATTTATATAGTGTCAATTGTCTTACAGAAGTGAATTCTATTTCAGTGTCCGCGGAGCATAGCGTGAAGGCCTGGCAAAGCCAGGCCGATCGCTAGTGCAGTAACTGTTTTCTGAATTGATTGAGTTTACTACTACATTTTGTTTATAATTCAAAATTCAAATAATGTAAAATAGTTCAACAATACGTTTACTGTTTAAATTATCTGTTTATGAACAATAGCTGTATATCTTCAGGCAATGAATTAACTAACCAAAATTGATTTCACAATTTTGAAACATGAAACAATATTTCACCCCTAATAGTGATTAAAGATTAATAAAAATGACCAAAAAACGTAAATTACATTGAATTCTAATTAACATTAATTTGAATATTCGGAAATAGCATTTTAATAGTGACCGTAACCCGAATAGCGTATGGTACCTACTCCAACTTTCAAATGATATCAGCAATAATTGACATTATTTTAATTTGAAATAATCGGTACTCCTACATTTTGTTCCATGATATTTTACCCAAAATACACGAAAATTTTGATTGCCATCTAGTGAGAGTCAATGTAAGTTTATTATCATATAACCTTTAACCTAATGGGGTGGCTAGCTCAGTGGTATGAAGTCGGCCTGTGGATCCTGAGAACCCTGGTTCGATTCCCACAGGCGACAAACAATTTTCATAATTTCTAAAACTACCCCTGTGGCTCCTCCACCACTAACATCTTTGGGGGCCGTGATTTGACGACTGGTAACCGCACTTCACGCGCAAAAATATATATCACTCACCGAGATCTGCTTCGGCAGAGTGCCACATCCAGTAATTTTTAATCATCGTGATTATTCACATTGGCTTGTTTGAGTTCTTAAAGATACTCGGTTTGACATTGATAATGGGTAGAAGGCGTGATGATATTTTTTTTGTCTTTAAAAACTTGCGTTCGGCTGTAATGGAGCATTTCCCGGCTCGGCATGTAATATACTATTGTCTCATTTGGCACAGAATCTTCTTCATTGTTAAATGTTTATATAATATTTTAAAGAAAGTTGTAAAAAATATAGTTTTCCATATTGTTTATTAAAAGATTTAAAAAAATACAATTAATTTAGAAATAGAGCTGTTAAAAATTATGATTTAAAAAAATCAAAAATATCAGATTTTTTTTTATTTGAATCGAGTTTTTTTGATTTTTTTCATTATTAATAGTCCACTGTAGAGGCCTCGAATACTTTAGTGTTTTCAAGGGTGCGCGAAGAGGTTATGCGCCGCATGAACTGCGGAATCAGGTGTACCAATCAGTATACTTCTCTAGAATCACGATTTAAATCATAACATCCTTATTTAGAAATATTAATAATTTGATGTCAAATGTATCAAGTTTTGAATACCTTATTGTGTTATCGTTCATATCAACTACAAATCAATAAATCTAGTAGATACGTAAACAAAATCATAATTTCGATCACACTTTGGCTGATAATAATGACGAATTAGCGCCATTATTGTGTACGCATAAATAATTTCAGCAGATTTTATTTACCAAAGTTACGTGAACGTGCATTAAAAACCGCTAACGCTATGCAACTTTACTCCACGTTTATGTTAGTATGTATGCGTGTATTTGTGCGTGAATGTGAAAGGGTGTGTAGGCACAGTTGCCCTGATTTGAACGTGATCTGCCTTCAACAGTATTGCGCGAAACGACAAATCATTTCCCGATATGTTCTGACAATAATTTATAACCGAATATGAAATATCGCCACTGATTTATTTCAAATAGTTCTGATGCTGAATATAATTGGAACTAGAAAATGCGGATATATAGTTTTAATGATAATTGAAACCGTGATTATTTTTATGTTTTGCACATGAAATATTTTACCATTTATGATATAAATCGTGAATTTTAAATAAAAACATTTCTCATAAAAATATATTAACCGCGTTTGAAATATAATGCTATCTATAGCAGATTTTAATGAATAATTTTCGTATTACATGTTACAGTTTATAATATGTTTGCGGTTCTATGATTAATGTACTATAAGATAACATAATTCAATGTATCAATAATAAATTAATTGAACAGTTAAATAAACCCTTGGGATGAACTGAATGCCGTATTTTATAAATTTGTCATTGCATAACACTCAATATTACGCGCATTATACCTATCGTTAGTTATAGACAAATTAATTAATTTAAATTTAATTACATTTCAATAATTGTAAAAATCCTTATTATTTGAAGCGTTGCGAATTAAACTATTTTAACCCGAACACTTTGAGTTTAGCGTCTTTTCTTCAGATTTTAGATTACTGAATTACAGAGCTGGGCAGTAGCTAGCTACTATTGTAGCTTAGCTACTAGCTTAGCTACTAGCTTAGCTACGTTTACCTTAGCTGTAGCTTAGTTAAATGTGAAAAAATATAGCTGTAGCTTGTAGCGAGCTATGTGTTTTTCTCTATTAGCTTAAAAATATTGTTATAACAACTGAAGCTACTATTAAAGCTTCTTTTTGTAGCTTAAAGCTACTTTTTGTAGCCCAAAGCTACTTTTTGTAGCTTAAAGCTACCACTGTTCATTAAGAAATATCTATTAATTTTTGTTTTGTATTTGAATTGTACCTTCTTTATTGTTTTCTGTAACTGTAAGATAACAAGTTATTATATAGTGTAAAATCTATTAACATATTTTATTTTTCACTTGTTCTTAACCTATCCTACTTTTGTATTAAATATTAGATGAACTAAACATTGACTGTTTAGGAGTCTTCTGTTAATGTGACTGTTAATTTATTCCGATATAAATAAGAATTATAGCATAACAAATTAACAGTAAATTTGTCCATTTGCAATTTTTTATATTTATTAACAGTCATTATAACAAAAGACTGATCAACGTTTCATATGACAATGGCAAATTTAATAATTCACAATAATTGAAAAAAGTAGCTTTAAAATTTAACAGCTACGTTAATGAAAGTTTTTAGCTGTAGTTTAGCTATATTTTACAAAATGTAGCTATAACTGTAGCTCAGCTACTTTTTTACGAAATAGTGTAGCTGTAGCTTAACTACTTTTTTTAAATAGCTTGCCCAGCTCTGCTGAATTATAGCAATACATGAACTAAAATATTCCAATAAATTTGTCACAATTTTATTCTCATTGACATAAAAAGTATGACTGATTTCTAGGCAAACGCAAGGCAAATGTTAATAAGAAATAAGAAGAAGAAGAGTAAAATAATTCATAGCTGGCAATTGAAGGAAAATTAACGAGTGTTCTTGTAAAAAAAGTTAACTATGGAGTGAAAAATAAATGAACAGGCGTCGAACCATAAAAAGTGTGAACACGGTGAAGCTAATTAGACTAGTAATTAGCAGTTTGACAGGTTTCGCCGGGAACGAGCTTAAAAACCGAGCGAGGAAAAATCAATGCGCTATTTTTTTATTCAGAATTGGATTCGCACGCCGCACGCCAGAGAATGCTCCATTTGCGATGAGTAGCAATTTTTTGTTTGACTGATTAATTGGTTTTCTGATATTGAGCAAATTGTACATTTTTGTCCCGCTGGTAGTCAATTAAACGTGCAATGTTTATTGTGTGAAGTCATTTGTATGGTATCATTTTCAGCTGAACTGCAACATAACCTGAAACCTACACGTTTCATTGTTTGTAACGAGAAGTATTACATAAACACCACTGTATATTTTGTTTCCCTTGTTATTGTATTTATTTGCTTATTATGTAATTTTCATTAATATATTTATATACTCCTAATATTGTAAGTTTATAAAATGCTTAGTAAATTATATTGAAAATATATAAATGTAACATAATATATGTTTACTTACAGTATTTTGAAGAGCTAGTGAATTAGGTAGAATGAAATATCTCGACTTACCTGAAAAAAGAAAAAGAAATTAATATTTGGAAAACGAATACGGGATGTTTTTATACTTCAAGAAAAGAATTAACAGCCCGATTCTCAATTATATTTTACCTAATCCTGAACTTTGTATTGATCTTCTTAGTCAAAGTTTACAAAGTTAATACAAATCACTTTCCGAAAACCGAATGCTAACAAGATTATATTAGGGTTTGTTTAAGCTTTTTTGAGAATATGTAAAAATAAATAAATATAAATATATCACGCCTTTTACCCATTACTGAGTGGGGCACTCTGCCTGATCTCGGTAAGTGATATATTTATGCGCGTGAAGTGCGGTTACCGCCATCAAATCACGGCACCCAAAGATGTTAGTGGGGTGGGGGGGAACCACAGGGGTAATTTTAAATTGGTGAAAATGTTTTGTCGGCTGTGGGGATCGAACCAGGGTTCTTAGGATCCACAGGCCGACTTGATACCACAGAGTCATTATCCCATATTTTTTTGAGAATATGGTTTAGCTTAATTTGACTAATCCAAAATTTACGATTAGCTAAAACTGTTTTGAAAATTGGGCTAGAAGAGAATATATTGTATGATGTACTGATCATAAAACAAAAAGATTTTTTTCAAACATAGTTCTCGCAGTGTAGATTGTTAATACGAATGACCGGAATTGCAAACAGTCATTTATCTGAAGTATAATAAATGGACTATTGTAGTGCTTATATTTATAAGTTAATTATTAATATATTAGAAATAATTATCAATAATTAAAATTGTTTACTTCAGGTAAATTAGCTATAAATTTTGTAAGTATTTTTGTTTGTTCTGTGATCAGCACGTCGTATAATATACGAGTAAATCCTTAATTTTTCTAATTTCTTAAGTATAAAAATATTAGTTTTTTTATGTTTGTTAGATTTAAAATGGTGATATGAACTAAATTACTAATTTTGTTTTATTTAAAAATAACTTAACATTAAGCTAGGAACATTTTCATCATTCGACTGATAACGAAATTTATTTTATAACGAAATAAATACGAAAATACAAATTTTACAAGAAATGTCAAGTTAGGTCGTCTTTGCTCGGAAGACAGTCCCATTGACCGCGCACTAACAATGTGTAGAGAAAAATCATTTGATTTTCTTTCCAACCAATACATAGATACTCGGATAAATTATAGAGACATGTCTGACAGAAGTAAATAAATGAGAAATCAAAGAATGGAATTGTGTACTCGGCAAAATAACAATGCGATCTACAAAAGCAACACCATAAATCGCCATTGAACATGGAGTGAAAAGTGAAAGTGTAAAGGTTGGTCTACACCTCCACGTCAGAAAGTCACGCGTGTCAGCAGCACATTGTCACGTGACCCGAAACAATCAATTCAACACAAAGCCACCTACGACCTGACATCTACATACTATAGCGCCGCCGTGCACAGCGGCAGGCGGACGTACTATTAATCTTTATTAAGTTTTATGTCTGCGAAGAATTTCGCCGCTGACAAAGACGTGAAAGTAGGTAATGTTTTATCCGTCAAACAGAGTGATAACATCTCGGCAACATCTGTCTTCCTCGCAATCAGTCACAGCAAATGCGTCTGCAAAGCTCTGCAAGCTACGAATCGCACACATCTCTGTTTATTATACGGACTTTGAACTTTTCTATTTCGATTTTCTTACAAATACACAATGTAGATCACAATAACTCTACGCCGTGTCAAATAGCATCACAATTACAACAGTAGATTTGCTTCTTCTATTCATTTTGTTTCTGTCAATGGAACTACCAAACAAAGACCGATGACATTATAATTATTTTTTTAAATAAGACATATTTGATTAAAATATAAAGAGTAAAACTGGAATACTTTCAGGATTTATACTGGAACCTATTAACTTCGATCATATGCTTTAGTCAACTAACCTATGTTTCCAGATTCAAATCCTGGTGATTTCACAATTTTTGTCTTTGTAATTCAATATGATTTCATCAAAGTAAATTTTTGTCAAATAAATTACTTTCAAGTACAGTGACAATGATAATTTTAAAGTTAATTTTATGATAGAAAAATTTGGGAGACGCCCGGATTCAAACCGGGGACCTTCAGCTTGCTGGTCTGATGTCTTAACCACTAGACTACATCCCAGCTGTACGATGCAGGCATCTACCAAATTCTTCTGTCATAGTGTCTAACAAAGCATGGATCCCAAGACTCCTATGTATCATAGGTATTGAAACCGGGCGTCTCCTAAATTTTTCTGTCATAAAATTAACTTCAAAATTATCATTGTCACTGTACTTGAAAGTCATTCATTGGACAAAAATTTACTTCGTGGTATGATTTCCTTTAAAATCAGACATGTGTCGCTACAGACGAAACCCGTTTCAATAACTATGATACATAGGAGTCTTGGGATCGATGCTGTGTTAGATTTGGATGATGCCTGCATCGTACAGGTGGAATTTTAATTGGTAAATATTCTCCTTAAAATAACAGTGTAACCGCATATGACTTTTGTATCAAGTCCTTTAGTATATGAAAGAGTTATGGAATCGAGACTGTCTATGGCAAAAAAATAAAGGGAAAATAAAAATATATCAAATAAATAAATATATCATCACGCAAAAAATTGGAATAAAATCAAATTTGAATTACATGGCGACATTAAAGCGTATGACCGGAAGTCCCTCCCAAGTCCTGGAGGTATTCCATTTTTAATTTATTAACTATAAAACATATTAGTATACCAGCGAAATTTTTAGCAATAAGTGTTAAGGTTTCTTTTGTTCTTTTACTAGTTATTTCACACATGGAGTGAAAATATTATTGAGTTTATGTCATTTTTAATACTTGCAAATTGCGTTACAAGTTACGTTAACAATTTTGTTTGATGAAAGTAAAAAAAAGCGTAAGAGAGTCGAATTCCTTTTTCAGTGACATATTTGTGTGTTGCTAAAGTCAAGTTGAAACATCCAAAGAGTGAAAAATAACTTCATGCGTGCTTGAGTCTCATTTGTTGGTTTGGTATTTCAATATGCCTACTTCTTTTTGTGTGGGATATTTATGGTCCGTGCATATTTGTCACTACAAATCAAGGAAGACAAAAACATATCCTTGGGAAAGAACATTTCACTTATGAGCTACAAGCCAAGTCAGGCAAGAAATTAATTATCATCTTTTAAAAACTGACAATGTAAAAACTTATACAAAATAAGTAAAGTTTGGTTCTTGTAAAATTTAATAACATAATTATTTCATCTGACATGGCTTATTAATTAGGTATTTCCGTATGATATTTAAAAATACATTTCTCTCTTTCGATATTAGAATAACATATTCTCGTACGCATATTGATGCCAGATTGAGCTTCATTCTTAAACGATTTTTGGTGACATACTTTTATTATAGATTGGTATAACTGAATTAAATACAAAAAATATCTAAGCAATGGACAAAATCAATCGCCAATCACTGTCACCAACTTAATTATTCAAACAAAAGTTTCCCGTAATGGAAAATGTCAACTATTTTTATAAAGAAATTATAAGATAATTCTAGCACTTGACTCGTGCTAAAACAGATTGCCGTCTGTAACTTTCATTTTAATATACTGTTCTCATACGCATAATGATGCTAGAATGAGCTTCATTTTTAAACGATTTTTGGATTTCATATTCTTATTATTATGGGATGGGATGGCTAGCTCAGTGGTTCGAAGTCGGCCTGTGGATCCTGAAGTCCCTGGTTCGATTCCCACAGGCGACAAATTTTCATAATTTGAAAAAGCTATCCCTGTGGCTCCTCCACCACTAACATGTATGGGGGCCGTGATTTGACGACTGGTAACCGCACTTCACGCGCTAAATATATCACTTACCGAGATCTGCTTCAGCAGAGTGCCACACCCAGTAATGGGTAGAAGGCGTGATGATATATTTATTTATTTATTTATATTATTATGGGGTAATGGCTCAGTGCTATCAAGTCGATCTGTGGATCCAAAGAACCCTGGTTCGATCCCCACAGCCGACAAAACATTTTCACCAATTTAAAATTATTCTTGTGGCTCACCCACCATTAACATCTTTGAGTAAGTTGACGGCTGGTAACCGCACTTCACTTGCAAAATATATCACTTACAGAGATCTGCTTCGGCGGACTGCCACACGCAGTAATGGGTAGAAGGCGTGACGATATATTTGATTTATTTATCATAAACTGGTATAATTGCATTAAATATACAGGACAAGATAAAAAACACAATTTATACAAATATCTAGGCAACGAACAAAATCAATCGCAATTGTTACTAACTTAACTACTCCATTAAAAATTTTCCTTAATGGAATCTGAAAACTATTTTTATAGTGAAATTATATAAAGCCGAAACAGAGAAAATAGTATAAAACACTTGTTACGGAAGGCATTTCTAGCACTCGTCCGTTTGCTCGTGTCCGAATTTTGAATTCGTGCTAAAATAGATTGCCTTCTGTAATATGTATTTTAATATATGTACAATTATTATAGTTTGTTATCAACAAAATAATAATATGAAAAGGAAATACGCAAAAAATATAGTCATTTGTCAATGAGAGATGTAAAAAATAATATTGTTAAAGGTTGGTTTCAGGTCACGAAAAGAACAATCAAGTATCCCAATAAAGATGATAGCAAAAAATATTTATGAACGTCCGAAGGGATCATATCGGGTAACTTATGTCATCTTGTCGATTCGTGACGTCACGACACGTCATTAATCAACCCGTGGTGGGTTTCATTCGCGTTCACGATGCTATCCGCCATTCTTATACCTACATTCATTTATTTCAGCCGCCTATCTAATCTTTTTGCCGTTTTTCACTTCATGTGTCATGTGCTACGCCTTCTTTAACAATAATTGTTGGTCTTTAGTCCCTATAATTGATTATTTCGTTGACATTATCTGACTGTAATTCTTGGAATTTGTTATGCCATGACAAAGGATCAACATGAAATTAGATATTCCATGGAGATTGCTATAAAATGGAGCACATTAAATGAATAAATGATGATATTCATGCAGTTTGCAAGACTGAAATAGAATATGGAAAAGTACGCACGAGATTAAAATTACAAAACAGATTTCTTTAGAAATTTCTACGTTAGAAAATGCTGACGATCTTTTTAAAAGAAATAACTTGATGAATGAAATATCGTTAATGGTTGAACAATTTATGTGTAATAGATATATCTACCATTTTACATGGAAAAAGCTTTCCGAACTCAGGTTTAAATTAATCAAACAATTTTTGTATTATAAAGAGAAAATTGGAATATCGCCCGGATTTGAACCTAGGACCTATGAACGCCGATCATATGGTTTCAGACACATAATTACAAAACAATTTTTAGATTAAGTTCTGTAATAATATATTTCATTCCATGTTTCGGTACACTATACATTAACCTTTAACAGGAGAAATATTAAATCAACAAAATGTCGAAATAAATAAATTATTACAGAAATTGTTTTAATTGTATTTATTTTTATTCGCAATTAATTTGCTTTCAGAAAATTTTTTAATTAGTATTTATTTGTTCATCATTATAATTTAATTCATACCAGCATTTATTCAAATTAAATTGGTATAAATAGCACCGTAGACTGTGAAAAAGAGAACCTAATTCCAATTGCCATATTCAGCAACTGAAATATTTAACATACCAAAATTACTTTTGAAGGAAGCTCCACTAGAGCTTCTGAGTTGACGGTGGTTAATTAACACATTTCTTACTGAGATTTTCTGGCAATATTCCTTCTCAGGTTAGATAAAAGATGAATTATTTTCGAAGGTAATACCACGAGTAATGTAGCTGTCACCGCACAATTTTTTATTTACGAAAACGTGGTTGCTCGATAGTAATTGACATGAAAATCACAAAATTGAGGAGATTTTGTCTAATTTCAAATAAGAAAACAAATTCGAGTGAAGGAAATAAAAATTTGACCTGAGAATTTCTAAATCTCATGTAGAATTTAGTGACGTAATTTAACAAACGGAGTATTTTATAAAAATTAATATGTTTATATTCGCCGTTTCTAAGATAATGAAAAGAAATAATAAAAATTAATTTATAGTCGCTAAGAATACAATATAGATATGACTAGGAGTATTCCATTTGTCATTTGGATCAGCTCAAACTTACATTTACTGAACCAGATCATTTATTTATTTCGTTGGATTACTTCATTGACTTTATTTCCAGTACTAGAGTTACTGATTCTAATTTACTTTGAAGTAATTCACCCCAATAAGTGCATTAGTTTGCTAATTCAGATCATTAAGCAATATTGTCTAATTTATCTGAATTGATTTAAGTGAGCCAAGTGTCAAATGGAATACAGCTAAACGAGGTATATCTTCATGAATGTGATTGTCCTGAATAAATGTCAAAACGAAGTTTAAGCGCTAAAATTAATAAGAATTTATAATTTTGATCTGTCTTTTGTCTGTGACGTTTCTATTTGAAATTTGTATACATGATGTGTAATATCGATAAAATACCATTGACAAATAAGAAAAAAAAAGGAAAAAACTAGTACGTTTGAATCAACTTATCAAGTCATCAACAAACGGCTGGTCAGTTCAGCTTTAACCAAAGACGCGTTTCGTCCTTTAGGGACTCATCAGTATAGTGCGATCAACTATCCAACTAGACCAACTAGGAACTAGTGAATTGTGATACTGTCTTAGCTGAATTGACTGATGTTAAACTGTGTAAGCCAGTAACATGACATGAGAGCTACGGAGCAACTCGTAGTGCCATCTACCGACAAAAATCGCAAACTGCTTGACAGCTATTGAAATAATACAAAGTTGATTCAAACGTGCTGTAAATTTTTGTGGAATTTGTGACAAGTGATGGAAAATTAGTTTTTTCCTATTTTTTCTTATTTATTAAGACTCAATTCCACATCGCAATTGACATTTCGTCTTTGTATTATTTAAATACCATTGATATAAAGAGTTGTACCGGCAAAAACAAATTTCAGATATAAACAAGTATTCGAAAAAATTGCTTAGAGAAAATGAATTTAGTAATAATGTCACTTAGACAAAATATGAGTGAATCAAACTCAACGTAATATCTAGTAATGACAGTTAATAAAAAGAGTAAAAAGCATTTCAGAATAGGTTGATTTGAAATGAAGGAATATATCTAATGTAGGTTATTTACGCTCCACATTACATTTACAATATTGCACACAATCATATAATTGCAGCTCACGTTATAGAATCATGAATCAGAATGACTTGATATTACTTTAGCCATTTGAATTCAAGCATTTGTAGCTTACAAGTTTGTCGTTAAGATTACTGCCGGCAATGTCGCTAATGAAGTGGGCTCGGCAATTACATCGCTCGGCAGTCCAAGTACAATTTACAATGATATTATACAATAAAACGAACAGAGAACACAGTGAAATTCCATAAACATCGCATGCGGCAAAAGCAGAACGGAGACGGGAAATTTTCACAGGGCACAACAATCACAAGCATCCAGAGATGATCTACTCTGTTCAGAACGTGAAATTGGCGATTTATTTCAAGATCGAAGCGCTAGAATGGTCGGTATACAATTATACATGTTTCTTTGTTAATAAAAATAAAAGAAATAAATATATCACCACGTCATTTTACCCATTAAATTATCAGATATAATAAGCAATATGTAGTAATTCTTCCCATTATTTTCAGTAATAATATAACAAGAGAGTGAGAATAAATTGAATATAATTTGACAGATCTTTCGAAAACTTATTGCCAGGCAATAATCACGAAAGCCTGGCAACAAGTTTGAGAAAGATACTGGAGAATTATTTTATAATTTATCGAACTCTCGAATTATATTTAATTAGATTATTTTTTGACTTAGCTGTTGAGATCGAATCATCCAACTTAAAAGATTTTGAACTGGGCCCATATCGATTGATTACTTATAACGTATTCTTGGAAGTTGTTTCCAAAATTTCTTCGTGTATTTCTGTATCTGAAATGCAACTAAATCTATTTTTTGCACACATTTTACTTGACGCGTTGACAGTTTTAAATAATTATTTGACAACTACCTTTAATTTGTTACAAACAAAAGCACCTACAGAGATTATTCCCGAGAATACTCACAAGAGCATTATTCTCAGTATAATAACGACAGGATTGGTTAAAACGCAGACTCGTGACATACAATGAAGCATTTCATTGGTTTTGAGAAACGTCAAAAAATAATCAGCGGTATTCAATAAGTGGGCGCTAATTTAAAAGAACTTTAATTTGTTGTAACTTTTTAGATATTGAGTTTTTGTCAAAAGTTTATTAAAAAGAAGACATTATTTGCGCCTTCATAAGCTACACTTTCAATATTTTTCGTACGTTATGACTCACTCAGTTAACAAATAACATCTCCCGAAGATGTCAATGAAGCGAGAACTATAGGACTAATTTTAATGTGATGAAAATGTGTTAATAATAATACAAAATACAGGGTTGAGTAACAAGGAAATAAAAAATTGTATTAATAAATGTCTGAAATAGCCGGATGAAGTTTTAGCAATGATGAATATAAATGCAAACAAAAAGGTTGCAGAACCCATTTTCATAGCTGCGTCTCCCTAATATCCCTAACATGAAATTGCAAGGGGAGTACAATAAAAATGCCCTAAAACATTTCCAAGCACATTTTCACCTGTGATACATGTTCACCCTCAATTTTCCAACCCCGGTTACAACAACACATGTTGCAAAAATACGTCACCCCTCTGAAAAATAAAAATAAATATGAAACTTTCAAGTAATAGTGCTTAATGCTGATGGAGTTTAAATTCTTTTAAATAAATAAAAGCATATAATCACAGCATTTTATCAACTCTGCTATGACAAACTTTAGTAAGTGATATATTTTACATATAAATTGAGGTTACCAGCCGTCAAATCATGATCTCTAGAGAATCAAGGGTGTAATTATTATGTCGATCAGGGAATCGAAACCGAATTCGAATTCTTATTTCGACAGTTTTGTACGTTTTGACGAAGTCATTTAAAATAAATTAATATATCATGAAGCCTTGTTACAGATGGAGTGAGTTGGGTAAATATTCAAGAAGTAAGTAAATATAATTTGGGTATTTACCCGAGGTCTATTTATCTACCTAATATTTGTTATTTATTATTTTTTTGTTTATTTTTTCGTTGATAATAAAAATCATTACCTTATGTTTTTCGGTGCGGTAGTCGAGCGCGTTAGAGCGTAGACAACGGTTTGCTGCGACATAAAACACTCTTAAATCTCGGGTTCGAATCTACCGGTCTAAAAGTTTATATGACATTAAAATTCCACAGTGCCAGGAATTTAATCACACACTTTGGGATTAAATTCCTGTTGTGCTGAGTAACAAATAAATAAATAAAAAATTCCATGTAGAATAGTTGCTTTGGATTAAGGTAGTACTAGTGTGACGGTGGCGCAATCGGTTGTCGAGTGGCGAAACTGACGCTCAAAAAAATATAAAAATTGAATAAAATAAGTGTTCTATACCTATTATGATTTTAATATCATGAGTTTTTAATAGGTTGTTGGTCTAGTGAATTTTCAAACACCATACCACCGTGTGGTGTTGCTATTATAAATTGGGATTCTTAATTTTTCGTTAAAAACAAGGTTTTGCATGGCTATATATCCATTACTAAACGTTAAACAACTTTCTCCTTCTGATACAATATACATGGATAGTTCTAGAACATCATACTAGTTTTTCAAATGAAACTGCAAAATTTTAGAGGTACACAAACCAAATTTGTGCGATTCTGAGTGCTGATCGCCATAAACCCCATGTATAAGAACTCAACTTTACAAGCGAATATATTTGTTCACAGACGATGAATGTGTTTCATATTTTAACAGGATGCGTATGACTATCCAATGTTTACGTGCGCCAAATTTCATTCAGATCTGCAAAAAATAATTTCACGCTAGTACTACCTTAAGTGTACAATTTTTTTTGTTTGTTTTCCGCTTTAATTTGGCCGTTAGTAACCGCACTTCATGCGCAAAATATATCACTTACCGAGATCTGCTACGGTAGAATGCCATACCCAGTAATGAATATGTGATGATATAATTATTTTGTTTTATGTTTTTTTAAGTAGCTGATCTACGAGATCTCAGTCATTTATCTCAGTCATTTCTAAGTGTGGTAACTCTGAATTTGCAAATTTGAGAAGATAAAATGAATACAGATGCAATAATTTTGTTAAGTTATTATCTATTTTATATATTACTAGCAAATGTTAAGCTTTTTCTAGTAAGTCAACAGATAGGTATTTATCTAAAATGGCGCTTAAAAAATTTCCATTTAAATACGATAATATAACAATTTGTCAGTCTAAAAATAGTGTCTCATATGCTGCGAGAAGCACGACACAAGTTTTTTTCGTAAACACATATCAAGTTAGTTAGAACATAATTTCCGGCGCCGCTGACAAAACGCAAGTTGGCGTCGCCAGCGGTCGCATCTCCTAGCATCTCCTAGCGTCGTCTGGTGTCACGTCTTGGCGTATTATTCTCATTATGATATCTGATGACATCATTTGGAAGTTCCCAGAACAGCGTTCTACTCTCAGCAACCACAAAGCCTCCGTTTCGCCCCTATTGAAATTTTAGTTATGTTTAGCACATGCTGTGATACGAATCCATGTGTACGAGTGTGCAGTTGCCAAGGAGACGCGGGCGAAACTCACCTGGCTAGAAAATTACACTGGATGATGCGAGGAATTAGAAGCACCTGCATCATGGCACGGCTAATTACAATAAAAGGAAGAACTGTTGTTCTAATCTCCTGTTCAAATAGCGTCATACAGGTTTAGTGCCAAATTAAATTTAAGGAGTTTGTACACAAAAGAAACAAAGTTTTACGATTAGTTTCCAAACAGAACAACGTGAAAATCCCTACAATAGCAAATGAATTAAATTTTGTGTAACTGCAATCAAAGCTATAGTGTAGAATTAAAAAAATTAAGTAATAACAACTTGAGAGGTTCACTTACGCTCGTTTGCACCAACAAAACTTAAATTTGATGTCTGATTTAAGTAAATGAAAGCAAATCGAAGTAAAATATCATATGATGACATCACAGAACAAGTAATTATGGTATTTTAGACACTATAACTGGAATAGTCGAATAAGAGCCAGATTTTCAATCTCCGATTAATGTTAATCATGATTAAATAATAATGGAAACTATGGTTTCCATTATTATTGTGATAGGCGGTTGAGTGGTATCGAGTCGGCCTGTAGATCCTGAGAACCCTGATTCGATTCCCACAGCCGACAAACATTTTCACCGCATTAAAATTACCCCTATGACTCCCCACCACTAACAACTTTTGGAGGTCGTGATTTTATGGCTGGTAATCGCACTTCACGCGCATAAATATATCACTTACCAATGTAACAAGGTGGTTTTGAGTTATCTGTAGATATTCTGCTAGTTTGCTTCCTGTTTTGTGCGATAAGATTCTGAGAAAAAATCTTATCGTGACAACGAATATGTGTGGTCATCTGCAGTCGTCAGCCATGTGCTGCATCCCCAAAATACCACTCTTCACCCCCGTTCAAAAACATAGCGTCTGTTTTTGAGCTGTAGCATCAGTCAAGAAAAGTTTGTTCCGTCGGCCGGTCAAGATGTGACCGATGTCGAATCCGTTTTCGCGCTTCGCGCGTACCTATTTAATTATTCTTATAGGTTTTTTGTTCCGTTTTATTTTAATTTAACTCGTATTATAGTAATTCACGTTAAATTAAGTTATGTGTTTTATGGTGCGTTATTATTTAGTTAATTAATAGTAACCGCGAAACGTTTTATTCACAATCAAATAATGTGCGCTCGCGATGTTCATACCTCCTCGTGTTACACCGAGATCAGCTTCGACACCTAGTAATGGATAAAAGGCGTGATGATATATTTATATTTATTTATAAATAAAATATAATAAATATATCATCACGCTTTCTACCAACGAAGCAGATCTCGGTAAGTAATATATTTTGCGAGTGAAGTGCGGTTACCAGTCATCAAATCACGACCCCCAAAGATGTTAGTGGTAGAGGAGCCACAGGGGTAGCTTTTGAAATTATGAAAATTGTTTGTCGCCTGTGGGAATCGAACCAGGGTTCTCAGGATCTACATGCCGACTTCATACCACTGTCCTTGCCAACCCATTATTTTATTTATAATTAGCATTAATCGAGAGTAAACCGGTGATTGAAAATTTGGCCCTAAATCTGTTAAAAATAAAATATAATCAATGAAACTTTAATATTAACTGTATTCCTACTGTTTAAAATCATTTATTTATTTTTTCATTCTAAAAAAAACAAAAATACTTATAAAGTATGGCAAAAAAAGGTAAATGTAGATCAGTGGGAATGTGGTCAATGTTAGCATGATTAATGAGAAGAGATAATTACAAGTGACGAGTGGTGCACAGTGTAAGAAATTACAGAAAACTGAAGTGCTTGAAAATCACTGGATAACGAGATGACACTCGTGCATTCATTCACCCCGGGACTTAATGAGTTTACTTGGAATAGAAAATATTTTAATTATGAAGTAACTGCTAGTCCCGCGCAGCCGTAAGTCATTACAAACTTTACAGACTTGCACGCGCTCCTGACGATATTAAATTGTAATTTATTGGTATTTACTTGCCGAGTTTAGGGTTGACAGCGCACGTCTGCCTTAATTTATAACTGCGATAAAAATACGTATTATGTTGCGCTGTGAATGGACAATGCGCAGGGTTTATTCGCGCGCTTCTGTTACTGAGTTATTTCTCCCTAAGAGATTTTCAGATCGTAGTTTGCTGTTTTCTTTACTACCAACAACGTCCAAATGAAAATACAGAGCACAAACTTCTGTCATACGAGAATATAGGTTATTTCTTTATTTTCGTTTATATATTGTTGATAAAATAAGAAAAGCCAGTCATAAATTTACTTCATTTATTCTTTTATTGGTATTTTCAAAACATTCTCATTTTTGCTTTACATTTTGTTCGGTCTTTTCCTTGTGTTTTGCTGCAGAAATATCGATAGATAATGAAAGAAATAAAATTGGTTTTATTAAATTTTTGTTGGACTTTGAATCTCGCAGCCCAAGCCTCGGTACATACTATGATATTTTAGTACTTGGTACAAACTGAATATTAGAAGCCTTAGGGATTGTTCTTCATGTCAAAATTTAGATAAGAAATAACTCGAAAAACAATGACTTTTGTGTTAATTATAAATAAGAAAAATAGGAAAAAACTTTCCATCACTTGTCACAAATCCCACAAAATTTACAGCACGTTTGAATCAACTTATCAGGTCATCATCAAACGGCTGGTCAGTTCAGCTTTAACCATAGACGCGTTTCGTCCTTTAGGGACTCATCAGTATGGTGTGATCAACTATCCAACTAGACCAACTAGGGACTAGTGAACTGTGATACTTTTTCAAGCTGAACTGACTAATGTTAAAAAGACACAGTTCCACATCGCAATTGACTTTTTGTCTTTGTATTATGTTAATTATAAGATTGGAAGTAATCCCTTCAAAAATGATACAATCATCAGGCAATAAGTACTTAACTGTAAAAATAATTGAATGATTAATATGAATTTCCGATAAGTCATAAAGTAAGTAATTCTTGTCTTAACATTAATCAGCACAGTTCTAATGAATATTCATATCAGAATTAATAATGTAGTATGAAAATCCTCAGGGACTGTTTTACATCTTAGGCACGTTATACTCAAAGACAATACAGCATCACGTGGTTGGTGTACGTAACAATGCATTACAGCAAAATGAACGTAGTACATCAGTAGTAATGAATGTTACCGTTAACGTAACCCGTTACCAGTAGCACAACGCAATGCAACGAACGGCATCAGCGAGGAACACACGGAAGAATCGCTCACATGACGATAACCCATAAACGAGTTGTGCAGTATGATGTACGACCTCTGGGCTTTAAATTCCCTGATTGATTTCATACAAATAGCCATCGAAACTGGAACATTCAGCTGTGGATAATACTCTATCAATGCTTTAATGATGTAATTGATAGTGCGAATGCTTTCAGATACTGATGAATTTCATTCACTCAAATAATTATCTCTGAAATTTTGAATGCTCAATGAAAATAATAATGGAATTATTCCACTGCCAAAAATGATGAAGTTTCAATTAATTTCAATAAACAGATATACTACTCTAAAACTATTTCACGAAGCGCGTTATGTTATTTGTCGAGTAAATAAAGAGTTGCTGTGGAATGTTTGTTAAAATGTGCATGGGTAATAATTTGAAAGTGGAAATTTGTAAAGGAAGGAAATTCAGAGGAATAATTTGGAGAGTTAATGTAGGAGTTGAAAATGAGTAGCAAAGTTTGAGTACTTATAAACTGGTGGACAAAGTGTACTTGGTAAATGTTATCGCGACAAAAGGCTATAGACAAAAAGAGAATAGAAAAACTGTCTGTTGATTGTTGCAGTTGAGAATAAAGCAGCCATTTCATTTAAATAAAAGCAGCACAAGGAAAGAGCGAGCTGTGAAGCCCGCATAAACATACTGGAGTAACATGCCGAGATACAAAGTAGATTCAAGGACTTGAAACAAGTACAGCGAACAAATTCGCTCCGCGACACAAATCCTAATAAAACAAACGATTCGAAATGCGTGCATTATTTCCAGGAGACATCAGTTTACACAAGTATACGAGCAAACATGTCACAAACGGCGAAACGGCGCCACTTACACGAGAATGCTCTTATAAAGGGGCGTTATTGAGTTATAAACGTGGGGTTGTGCAGCGACTCTCGCCCTTGCGTCAGCGGACACAAGGCCGGGCAGCACCTGCGAGCCTGCACACGTTACGCGCTGAAATACCTCCGTCGCACAGGTATAAATTAAGTTCATAACGTTTATAATTGGGTATAGTTTCACAGGGGCGCGAAGAAGCGAGAGGGCTCCAGCGCCAACACTCGCAGATGAGATTTAACATCTTCTGGAGCGCGGGACAATGCAATTAGTGCTTCCATGGAAAGTAACGCGGAATTTCTACCATTCTGCGATTCTTACACGCATCTTGTTCTTGCTCTTCCACTTAGACTACGAAACAAACATTTTATTCACTACAGCAACTACTTATTTGCGCAGTATGGTACTACATCAAAGTGTACGATTTCAATTAGAATTTTGCATATGAATTAATTTTGGTGTAACTGCAATCAAAGCTATAGTGTAGAATTAAAAAATTTAAGTAATAACAACTTTTAGAGGTTTACTTACGCTCGTTTGCACCAACAAAACTTAAATTTGATGTCTGATTTAAGGGGTAAGGCCACTCTAGAATTTTCAAAAAATGCATTTTTTTTTGCTTAAATTATTGTTTAAACCCTTAGGAATAAGGGACAATTAATTTAAATGCCGCGCGGATGTATTTCAGAGGGGAAAAAGGCCGCGCGCTAAGCGACAATTTTATGGCGCAGGCATTGCAGATTAGAGGTAAATACAATATTTCTATGAAAAATATATACATATTTTTTTAATTTGATTTTGATATTTACAATCTGTTAACATTAAACAATAAGTAAATTTTTTGGCGGTTTAAGAGGCGGTGGGGGGAATTATTGCCCAGTGGCAATATCCCCATGAAAAATATGACTCGAAACTTTAAACGCGTTTTTTCGAAATCATATTTTCAAAATCGGGCGAAAAAAAATCTTAAATACTAATTGATGGATCGTGCTGAATCTTTTTATTTCTTATTCTAGATATAAAATACTCAAAAACTACGGGGGCTTTTTTTTTAAGTGCTTCATTCGTTTTTTATGGTCGTTTTTATACCGACATTTAGTCCCGAATAATGAATTTCTTTTTCAAACGTGCGCCATTTTGTTAAAAATCTAAATTTTCAAAATCCAACCCGTAGTTTTTTAGAGTATACATCAGAGATTAAGAAAACATATCCCTTTTTGTTCCATGTCCATTTCTGTTCCCGGAATGTTTTCGCCCGATTTGCCCTACGCGCCGAGAGGAGTCGCTATTTTTTTTAATTACTGACGACAATTTTGAATATTTTCTTTAAAATAAAGTTTAAAGAGCACTAACTAAAGATCCAAAAACAGTTCTTAAGCAGCACGTTTAGATTTCGTTAAAAAAAATCTAGAAAATGACCCTTTTTTTCCTTGCCTAGAGTGGCCTTACCCCTTAAGTAAATGAAAGCAAATCGAAGTAAAATATCATACGATGACATCACAGAACAAGTAATTATGATATTTTAGACACTATAACCGGAATAGTTCGATTCCCATAGAAGAGAAATATTTTCACCACATTGAAATTACCCCTGTGGCTTTCTCACCATTAACATTTTTGAGAGCCGTGATTTGATGTCTGGTAACCGCACTTCATGCGCACAAATATATCACTTATTGAAATCTGCTTCGGCAGAGAGCCACACCCAGTCATGGGTAAAATATGTGTTGATATATCTATTTATATTTATTACACGTATCTTGTCTTTGCTCTTCCACTTAGACATTTTATTCACTACAGCGACTACTTATTTGCGCAGTATGGTACTACATCAAAGTGTACGATTTCAATTAGAATTTTGCATACTTAATTTGAGAATATGAAGAGCATGTTTTGCAAATGAAGAAAAATGGACAGAAGGCAATAATTTTTTTTTTTAAATATTCAGTCGAGTACAATTAAAACATAAAATAAAACAGTTCGCAAAAAATATTAATAGAAAAACGGCAAAATACACGCTTTGAGGATTTTAATTAAGCACTAGATAAACTGGTGGACCGCGGCGGTACCGTTCAGAATTAATTTTACAAACGTTAATTTGCATTTTGAATATTTATAAGCCTCGTGATATTAATTTCTATTGTAATGTGATCCGAAACGAGTGTGACTGACAATCAATACGGCCCCTATTCAATGTTTATTTCGCGATATTCGAATGCTAATATCGCCCAATAATTACGAAATTAATTTCCAACGGCCTACGGCGGCCGCGCGTCAAATACGATATACTCGTATCCGTTTCTAAACTTCTGCTGCTCAGAGTTCCTTCTCGTCTCCGCGAATACAGCGACGCGCTCTGTTTATTAACTCGCTGCTTGTAGTGAATTAAATGAAGTAAAAGATCTCCTTACAGTCTACTCGTGATAACGAAGGGTTCATTATGTTAAACTCGGAGATACAACGTTGTCGAAAGAACGAGGGAAATATGCCAAAGAGTAGAAAATTCGTTACGAAATTTCGCACCACCCAACACAACATGGATTTATACCAATTCAAGAACGGCTTTCTCCTCTAACACGCTTGTTAACTATGTACAATACATCCTCCTAGCATTTTAAAATCTAACCTTCGGAACTTTATTATCTGCTTCTAATTTTAATAAACATGAGAATAAATATGCAGATTCAATAAGTCTTCAGGGATCCGATGTAGTTTTGGAAAACTTTTTTAAATATTGGATGAATTTATAATATAATTTTTAAAAATGGTTCACGTAAATGTTTTTATTGTAATTATATTATTTTATGTTAGATAGATATTTGTTATAAAGTCAGATTTACAAGATACGACTATGAACTTTTACTTTTCAAATAGCAACCTACAATTATTTTACTAACATATAAACCGCCATTATTTTGTCTGTTCAACTTTTTCATTAATATATTTGAAAAACATAGAGAAAATTAATATAATTTCATTTTTTTTTCAATATTACTTTACTATAACATTTCTCTCACTCAATTTAGTTGTGATAGTAGCCATTTCTCTCACTAGTATGAAAGTAAATTATTTCTATTACTAGTATCTTATTATTTTTGATTGTGATGATCAAGGAATCGTGATGTGCATTTACAAATACTACTGCTTGAATTTATATAAAATAATTATTAAATTTCTTGTAAAAACATAATTTTTACATGTAATGTTGAAAATAATTGTATGTAACACATGTGGGATCTACCATCAAATAGTACATTGAAAATAATGAAACGTTTATATGAACCAATTTTCCTATTTCTTATAATAATGAAAAAATTAAAGCTAGGAGGAGATCTTTCCAGACAAGGTAAAATTATTACTATGATTATTTTTTGACGTTTCTCAAAACCAATGAAATGATTCATTGTATGTCTGCTTTTCCTATCATTATTATACTGAGAATAAAGCTCTTGTGATTATTCCCGGGAATAATCTCTGTAGGTGCTTTTGCTTGTGACAAATGATAGGTAGTTGTCAAATAATTATTTAAAACTGTCAACATATCAAGTAAAATGTGTGAAAAAAATCGATTTAGTTCCATTTCTTATACAGAAATACACCAACAAATTTTGGAAACAACTTGCAAGAATACATTAATAAGTAATCAATCGATATGGACCCAGTTCAAAATCTTTTAAGTTGGATGAATCGACCCCCAACAGCTAAGTCAAAAAATAATCTAATTAAATATAACTCGAGGACTCGATAAATTAGAAAATAATTCTCCAGTATCTCAAACTTGTTGCCATTCGGCAATAGCCACTCAGGCCCTACGGGCTTTCGTGACTATTGCCTGGCAACAAGTTTTCGAAAGATTTGTCAAATTATTTTCAATTTATTTTCACTCTCTTGTTATATTATTACTGAAAATCTTGACACAATAAACTTTCGAATTGATTCAGTGTTTAGTTATACTTATACCAAATATCTCTAAACCAACAATATGCAAAAAAAAAAAATAGAGGAAATGTATTACCATCTAAATTGAAACGAATGAAATTCGGCCAGCAACTTTTGGATGTAAAATTGGCAAAACTATAAGTATCAATTTCCCGGTGGAATGTCGCGTCTTAGAAGGCGTAGCTTCCAATTAAAACAAATGAAGATGACTGGAGTTGGCTGATGACAGGCGCGAGGCTCGGGCATAAGAAACGTAATTTTCCCGCGACTTGCTGATAAATCACGTGGTTCCGAGACAAATGTAAAGGACGCAAAGGATTAATGTTTCACATGGCGGAGTAGTTTGTTAAAATTTATACAGCGGGTTGTGACCGAGAGACCGAGTTGCTTGGATCCCTTAAGAATCCACAATCAGCCTTCGCTACTCGCGGGCAATTAGATTAAAATATTTCCTTCATTAATCAACCGTCGCCGTGTGATCCTATAATCAAGGTTTAATATTAAATTAAAGCAAACTCCCGAAATTAGAAAGGGAAAATTAAAAGTTGCGCTGTAATTATCCAGCTAATTTAATCACCTCAGGAAATGTAACAAACTAATCATCCTCAACATCTAGATTCTATTTTTGCAAATATTCAAATGTGAATGTTACTATTATGGGCGCTACGCGGGCAAAACTTATGTTTTAGAATAGTTCAAAACAAACTTGATTATGATATCCGAGAAGAATAATAAGAAAGCTTAAAAGGTTCCGTATGAAAGTTGAAAACTGTGTTAGGAAATTCTTGTGATTTGCAATTTAAATCTTGGTTGGAGATGCGCTCTTCTGCTCTTCACAAACCAAAACTTGGCTTTTTGATAAAGATGAAGCACTTTCCTGTGATGTAAATACTTGTTACAAAGTTAAATTAAAACTATATTATCCAAAACTATCTTAATCATACTGTAAAAGAAATCGCGAGTTATTAGTATTCGTCTTCTTTAGCTGTCAGATTACCGCAGGTTATGTTTCAACCGTTCAACCTGGCAAGTAATTTCCCAACCTTTGCGAAATCTTCAAACAAAAGGTTCTTAAACGAAATTAATGCGGATTTACTTAATTTGAAATTCTCTTTCATAATTTCGCTATAATTAGTAAAGACGACTCAATTCTGGCGCCGAAATATGACCTCGCATCTAACAAAGACGAGCAAACAATTAAAGAACAAATTTGCATATAAATCGAGCTGCTTAGAAAAATTACACAAACAGCCAGAAAACCTTCAATTGTCGACAATTAGGGGTATTATGTAAATAAGGAGTCGGTGATTATACAGCACCTTGCGCGGGGTTGAGCCGCCTAGACAAGGACGGAGCGACGGATAAGAAAGTACAATTATCTGGTCTGGTGGATAACGTGGTAGCAGATTAACTAATAATCAGCCAGCCACCAACTTGGATTACTGCAAGAAGTTTTCAATCTTACGCCCTGAAGCTTTAATCATCTTTCACCTTGGAATGAATTTAAATATGTTTTCAAACTTGCCCACCACAAAAAAACTCACAGCGCAATTTTCCATCTAACTACGGGGAACTAATTTATCATTACACTATTTAACTAGTCATCAACAAAAAAATATACGCCAAGATAAAAAGTCTACCCCTATCTAATTATAGCCAATATCAACGAGAAACCTTACAAGAAATACCTGTCAGCAAAACAGAAAAATTTAGTAATGTAGCCAACAAATATCATCAGGATATTTTTATCCAGTTCCGAGCATGTCAGTGTCAGTGCTGCATTTGAAAATATCGACAGATGACCTATTTTTACCGTGAAACGCAATTAATAGACGTCGAATCACGTTAAATAGCGCATCAGGCTGTGGAAATGAGAAATCGAACTCAAATCCCACAGCTGACAACATAAATTTTTACTGTATAAAAATTACCACTGTGCTTTTTCTTCCACTAACATCTTTGAGGGCCGATATATGACGACTGGTAGTAGTTAGAGAGCTAGGGTGCAATAATTCTAAATCTTTGTGAAAACATTTGTTCACCTAAATCGTTTGGCACATTTATAAATTTGTTCAAGTTGGAAAAAATCCAACGTGACCAATACATTCCAGAGCGAATTCTCTCAGCATCCCAGCGGTAGTTCGCTGGGTCCCGGAGGCTCCGGGCAGCGATAAGAGGCGCGAGTGTCGTTCCCGGACTCCGGACTTGTCAAAACTTGCAACGCTAGCCTGTCCCCGGGGACCAGCTTCTGACGGATTCGTCTTCTGCCAAAGTGCGGAATATGTTGGAATATGACGGAAAGTGGCTTCGGCTTCCTGAGCCGACAACGGACAAAGTGCGTGCGAGAACTGGGAGTGTATGTGCGTGAGTTTCCGTCGAGATGTGTTTGAGTTGCTGAGAGTGATACGAGGAGGAACTTTTAAGATGAGGAACTTGATGGTTTCTACATCTTTCTGCCAAAAGAAATACTATTACTCTTGCGGGAATTTCTAACTAAATCACAAATAGTCAGTACAACTGTAATACTACTACCATTACAAATTTCACACAATACGCAACTGGACAAAAAAATTTGTTATTATACGTACAAAAATAATTTTATCTCGTTTTATTTTGTTGTAAATTTCCTACAAAGGGCGAAAACTAATAATAAAGATTCATTAATTAATCATGACGTAGCTAGCACTAAAGATAGCATTCATATTGAGAGAGTAAGTATAATAATGAGAAAGAAGACTTTCGTTTTTGAGAGGGATGGGTATACTTTGACAAGAGCGCGAAAAATCTCGCAGAACTGGATTCACGCTTGTTTACGTTTTATTCAACACGTATTTTTCACAATTTTTAGGTTATATTATACGAAATTAGTAAAGAACTATATTATATTAATCACGTTAGAATTTGTAGGATAAACAAATATAAATCACGTTATTTCTACTTCTAACAAACATGAAATCACGTGTTTAAATGATATGACACTCGTTTGAACACAACAATATATGCGCGCTAAAAATAGTATAATTAATCTCGGTGCACATGCGCATTGCCTCACAATGCGAAGTTGTAGTTTACTAGTGACACCTGCGTAATACACTTTTTAATAAAATATAAATAAAAATTAAAATATATCATCACGCCTTCTACCCATTACTGAGTGTGGCACTCTGCCGAAGCAGATCTCGGTAAATGATATATTTTGCGCGTGAAGTGCGATTTCCAGTCGTCAAATCACGGCCTCCAAAGATGTTAGTGGTGGAGGAGCCACAGGGGTTATTTTTGAAATTATGAAAATTGTTTGTCGCCTGTGGGAATCGAAGCAGGGTTCTCAGGATCCACAGGCCGACTTCATACCATCGTTAGATCGTTTTTTTAAGCTTTATTGTAACACATTTACAACTAAAATTGATAAACGCCGTTCTGTTGGAATAGCCTATCCTGGCCAATGTTATTTTAGGAAATAAATTATGCATAGATTCAAAAGATTACTATTGAAATGAAAATATAATATTTTATTTTTATTAAATAAATCATAGCAAGGCAATTCAATATTTAGGTGTCCTATTTCATATTTCAAATAAATGTTATTCCGCTGAAATATATTTAAAAGTTCGCAATTGAAAAAGCCGTTTTATTATTTTTGTTATTATTGTAAAAGCACGTATCACAATTTGCAGTTCGGAAAGAAAAATGTGTAACAATCAGTAACGTTTGACATTTGACCTAGATAAAACTTTATTTTATGGGTCATCGATAATACACGACAAATATTTGCCGGCTGGTTAACAATTTATGAGCTTCATTTAATACTAATAATGCTCAATTTTCCTCAAAATTCAAAATTACGTGACTGATTTTTTAAATAAACTATAATTTAAACTATCGTTCAATAACAAATTTAACTTCATCAAGAAAAAAAAGTTTACAAAGTATGTTTAAAAAGCTGAACGAACTTAATTAAAAAAATCTTGAAGTCAGGTGTTGGAACCTCATTTTAAAATATTAAAAAATGCGACACAAAAAATAATTTATTTCCATAGTGAAGACTAACCGACGCTAATATTGGTACACAACGCCAATATTTCGTGACTTTATTAGAATTTCGTGATGTTTCTTGAATATATGGCGAAGGTTAACTAAGCGAATTTGCGCGACGGGGCCCGGGCGATGATATTAACAGGGGTTGAGGAGGCTCGTTGCCTCCTTGTGAGGGGAAAGGGTTAAAAATACTGTTTTAGGAAAGCGGAGTTCCGGCTTCGCTTAATGAAACCCTTTGTGAGTGCCCGTATCTGGTTCCCCTTGTGCTTGTGTCTCAACCTGACGCCGCCGACGACGACGACGACGCCTGGCGTCTACATTCAGAACTGGCGCAAGGAGGGGAAATTTATTTAAATTGTTATTAATGACTGGATTAAGAGTTACCCCAAAAAATTATAATATACCCCAAAATGGAATAATCACTCATTACAAATATTATCATTTTAGTACTCATTATCTTTAACAGCAAAACGTACTTTACCATTAACACTAGCACGATTATATAAAGAACGTATCAGTTTGTTTATAGTTGTACGAATACTTTTTAAATTGTTATCGCTTTTTTTTACCCTTGGCATATTTCCTGCTGAACGTAGTAAACAGTTACTTACAGTAATATTTGATAAATAGACAAATAGTTACCTAAGAAGTTATCAGCAAAAACATGGTGATATTGACCACGTTTATTCCGCAAACCTATATTACACCTAAATACTACATTCTACCTAAATAAAAAAAAAGAATATGGTGAAAACAGTTTCAATAAGCAGTGCTCTAACTTTACTATGCGACCCAAGTTTATTAAAATGTAAACAGGCCTGACTAAAATATTTATAGGCTATATCACAGATTTAATGGCTGATAACCGCACTTCACGCGCATAAATATTTCACTTACCGATATCTGCTATGGCGGAGTTACACACTCAGTAATGGGTAAAAGGCATGATGATATATTTATATTTATTTATTTATCACAGAGAAAATCATCGAACTAAATGTATTAAAATGGTAACGTTTTTTTTTCAATAATATTTGTAGTTCTGGACGAGTTTTTATTGCCGCGCTAATGTCACTTTAGTTCATGAACAATGAATTAGGGTACTAAAAATAAAGGAATTATAATTCACAATACACAGAACTGGGCAGTAGCTAGCTACTTTTGTAGCTTAGCTACGTTTACCTTAGCTGTAGCTGTAGCTTAGCTAAATGTGAAAAAATATAGCTGTAGCTTGTAGCGAGCTATGTGTTTTTCTCTATTAGCTTAAAAATATTGTTATAACAACTGAAGCTACTATTAAAGCTTCTTTTTGTAGCTTAAAGCTACTTTTTGTAGCCCAAAGCTACTTTTTGTAGCTTAAAGCTACCACTGTTCATTAAGAAATATCTATTAATTTTTGTTTTGTATTTGAATTGTACCTTCTTTATTGTTTTCTATAACTGTAGGATAACAAGTTATTATATAGTGTAAAATCTATTAACATATTTTATTTTTCACTTGTTCTTAACCTATCCTACTTTTGTATTAAATATTAGATGAACTAAACATTGACTGTTTAGGAGTCGACTGTTAATTTATTCCGATATAAATAAGAATTATAGCATAACAAATTAACAGAACATTTGTCCATTTGCGATTTTTTATATTTATTAACAGTCATTGCAACAAAAGACTGATCAACTGATCATATGACAATAGCAAATTTAATAATTCACAATAATTGAAAAAAGTAGCTTTAAAATTTAACAGCTACTTTAATGAAAGCTTTTAGCTGTAGCTTAGCTATATTTTACGAAATGTAGCTTATAGCTGTAGCTCAGCTACTTTTTTAAAGAATAGCTGTAGCTGTAGCTTGGCTACTTTTTTTAAGTAGCTTGCCCAGCTCTGACAATACACAATTCCTTTTAAAATGAATTAATGTACAATATTAAAATTAATTATAAATATATCTTTCATGAACTAATAAACAATATTAGCACTGCAATACAGGCTCATATAAATCTACCAATATCATTGATAAAAGAGCTGTCTTTTGAGTACATTTAGTTATACATCTCTATATATTTTGTCTGTGGCTATATCTACCATACGTATCAAAATAATATTATATTGTTTAGGTTGTTTGTGCAAAATGAAATGAAGTTTTAATAACCAAAATGTGAACAATGTTTAATGTATTGTTAAGCGCCCATGTTTTACATAATCTCTGAGTGTTAAACAAAATCGAACGGTGCCAATTTTATTTATTCTAATTTAGACTACACCTTACCTACATTTATATAGTTTAGGCCAAATGTTTGCTAGATGTAAACATGTACGATTTTTCATTTGATTAGTCTAAACATAGATCAGGTTTAATATAGGTTCGGAGTGTAAACGTAGTCAATGACATTTTTTATTAAACTTATGCCAATGGCACACTGGTCGAGCTCATCGATAAAACAACAGAACGCACCCGTCATCGATGAAAATAGAGGCTCTTCTATTTCCATCGAGGAGTTCCTCGATGAAACGATTGTGTCTCATTTCACACGTATTATTGTGTCTCATTTCATGTTAGCGTGGGCTGTCATTTTGGTTTTGCTTTGAGCTAATCTTTCGTGTTTGTTTATTTTATCAGTCAGGATGCGTTCTGTTGTTTCATCGATGAGTTCCTCGACGCTCATTGATGCTCCTCGACCAGTGTGCCATAGGCATTAGAAAATGCTATTTGCAATATGACAATACATTTAGAAAATTATGTTCGACTATTTTTAATTTAGTAAAATAATAAGATTATCAATTTAGTAACCGTCACTTTATCTTTACAAATACAAAAGCTAGTTAATAATAGTTTGTCAGTGAAGTAAATCATGTTGTAAAACAAATATTTGCATATGATAAGGCTGGTTGTATATTATATGAATAATATTAAATCGAATGTTTGATATAAATGTAAACTATCCCATGTAACTTCGATTGACTTTATTTAAAATGTTTGTTTAGTTGATGTAATTCTAGATAAAACAAATTGAATCTAGGCAAGTATACGATAAATGTTGCATTAATTTCGTTTCCAATCAACAACTTCATCAGTAAGTACTAACCTAAATGGCATCCCGAATGCAGAAGTGGGACAAAGTATGAAAGTTGCGCGACCAAAACTGCAAAACTCTCGACGTAAACGCAAGTTACACATTGATAATTCTTAATTACGCAATTACGCGTCGGTTTAGCGCTTGTGCTGCGCTGTAGCGCCTCTGTTAGGCTCATGTCCCACTTCTGCATAATGGTATCTGCTAATTATCTTAACTGATTTTCCAAACTCCAAACTGTTATGCCGTTGCTACTGTTACCTTGCTGATGCCGCGTTTGCTGTAATGGCAGGGTTGCTTTACATTTTGTTAAATTTAATAGATAATCAAATAATCCGAGTCCTTTTCAGATATAAATTAGATGTTTTCGTTTTATCTCTTCTCCTGGTGCTTTTATAAGGGATGGTAATTCCTTGCTGTGTTTTTAAGCTAATTGTGTTTGCAAGCTAAATTAGGTTTCAATTACGAAATATATAAATATCACTGCAACGCGCACAAAATTATAAACAAGATTCTGTTTGTTAAATCATTCTAATAATTTCAAATGCCATTCACAGATATAAAAGGACTGAATAGTTCAGTTCGTTAAAGCAATGTCTTATTCCTCAGCAGGTCTCGAATTTTATTCCAATCTTACTTGTATTTAGTACGGCGGTGTGATTAATATAAAATTCCCAGTTCGAATCCCACTCAAGCTAAAAATACATATGAACTACCTCACAACGGTTCGGTGAGTCCTGATCCTCTACTGTAATTGGGATTAAGTTCCTATTATGCAGAGTAGCATAAATAAATAAATAGAATTACGACTAGGCCTCCTTGCTAGGCTCCGCGGACACTGAAAAACAAATGACGCAATATAAATTGAATTATTGCCGATCTAAAACTTTTAGTATGATCACGAAAAAATCGGATAATATAAATATATCATCACGCGTTCTATCCATTACTGGGTGTGGCACTCTGCCGAAGCAGATCTAGGTAAGTGATATATTATATAATTCTGATAATGAAAATACAATTTTCTTTTACCCATATTTGAAGAGATAGTGAAAATCTGTAAACACCAGTAGATTCCACGCATAACAGTACATATGTATGTAAAATTTTTGTCGTACGAATAAATTTTTTAGAGCAAAAAAACTATAATTGGCCAAAATTCGTAAAAATCTTAAAGTAAACCCCTTCAAAAATCTTCAAAAAACAGCTATTTTCGTTTTTTTTGTAATAAAAACTTTATCTGTGCGATTTCTTGCCTGAAATTTTGCATACCTAGTTACGTTTACGTGAGGAATTTATGGGTGGTCACAGGTTATCATTATCTTTTAAATTTTTTGAAGTATTGAGAAATGAAAATTTTGAAAAACAATTTAACATTTAAAAAATTTTTAAAATTTCATTATAAGTTAACTGGAGCGCGAGAAATACACTCGTTCAAACCGAATTTCAATATCTCTTACTAGTTTTTGTGATCTGTGCCTTCAAAGTTGAGCTTTTTAAAAAGTCAAAAATCGGTGTAACTTAAAAACTAAAAAGGGCAATCAATTTCTCGTAGTCTGAATTATAGAGAACATATTTTTTCAATTTTTAAACTGGTTCAGCCAAGAAATTAGCATTTTCATTAACCAAAATTTTGACGATTAGAGAAATATATATTGAGGATCAAAATATGTATAAATATGTAGAGACATATGAGGAGTTAAATAGTGAAATCTCCAATTTAATATCTAGTTTCATATTATTTTAAATTAACCGTAAAAAGGAACGAAAGTGCACGCGAGCCCTTCAAAACACTTCATTTAATACCGAAATAATAGATTTTGAAGCACTTCACTAAAACAATTGCTGATTGAAAAAATCTCAGTTCTGCACGCGTGACCTTCAAAAGAACATATATGATACCAAATTCGATAGGTTTTGAAGCAATTTTAATAAAACAATTGTCGATAGAAAATTTAGAAGTGCCAAAATTTATTCCAATTCTAGTTTTTGTACATTGCCGTAAACAAAATTAGTTTTACTACATATTATTACCAAGGATAAATTTGGTTAATCAGTATCAGTAGCATAGCTAGATATTTAATGAACTGGGACAGGACATTTCATTCAATTCCATTTTTTATTTCGGTAAATGAAGCAGAAAACTAATGATGAGTATTGAATGTCTACAAAATTATTATTTTCTTATAATAAATTGATACTTCTTTTGATGTTCAAGTAAATACACTTTGATGTAGTAAAAGAAGAAGTACATTAATATCTATCATAGCATCTTAAGCTGTAGTTTGTCCTCATAAAATTAATTTACATCAATGAATTAAAATGTCTTTTGATTTTAATTGAAGAGCTACGTTTGCATATTTCTCCAATTTATTTAAAATAAACTGCTCAAAGACTTCAACATTTCTGACTACTTTTAGCACTAGTGATTAATAAAATAAACAGCAATCGAATAACAGATGGATATCTCCATTAAGCAAAGTTCCTCACGCACACAACTCATTAATTCAACTATTTATAAAATATTCACATTCAGATTCAATTGCGTTTCTTGTCTCTGGAACAAGTGAAGCATGTTCCATGCACCTGAGTTTCCAAATCCATCAAGTTGATAAACCAACATATTCCTCATCTCGCAAGAATTACAATTCTGTCTGAACACTTTGTCACATATTGTTGCGCAATGCAGATGCGAAATGGAGAAATGTTTGATCAAGGAAAATTCGCAAATTCGACTACGTATGTCGACGGTTGATGCATATGTATGAGAGGAACTCGAAGCGTTGCAGACTGCTGGCTCGCTACTCGCTGGTTCAACTTCAATGTTCAGCGGCTGGATTTATATTCGCACGAGGTTTATTTATTAAACAGCGTACTGTATTAATTTGTTGTTTGAAAATACAGAATATCGAACATGTTGTGTTTGCAGTGAGATGCGTCTTCTGCCTACTGCCTGCTGTTTCAGTGTTCGTATGCCGAGACTGATAGTCTGAGAACTTGAAGGATCATTTATCTTTACAAAGATTTTGAGATATCGTAATTTTTAAGAATACTAATAAATGATGAAATTTATTACGCTTTACGCCATGAATAACTAATTTATAAAGCAGCAAATATCTGTGGCAGCATAAAATAATTTTATTAATTATTTTTGAAGAAAGTTTTGTTGTTAAGTTCAAGAAATGTTTCCTTGATTATAGAATCATATTTATGACATAAAACTGTTTTCAAATTAATAGTTATTTATTATACAAGTGTTTTATTAGGTATATAAAACACGCAAGAAAAGTTTAAACACGGGACCGAAGGTCGAGTATTTAATTTTGCTTAAGTGTTTTATATAGCAATAAAACACAAGTCTAATATAAAATGTTATCTACAACTTATAATTATAGGTATAAGAAGATTGGTCGTAACGTTTAACGTTGATCATTTATATATAGTTTCTTAAAATACGGTAGATCATCAAGTGGTTGCTAAGTAACAAGTTGTTTATAGTGTTTTATGAAATATAAAACACAGACAACAATCGACACACAGAAAAAATCGTTTGTCAACGGCAGCATTTAGACACGTCTCTGTGGTCTAAGTGGTAGGATGTTCGCGGCTTTAGTGGAAAGTCCGGGTCCAAATCCCGGCAAAGGCAAGTTGATTTTTTCAAATTTCATAAAACACTAGTGTTTTATAAGCCATATAATTCAACTGAAATCAGTGTAATTTTGTCTTTATAATATATGAATTGTGGATAACATTTTTCAGTTTTACTTGTCATCTGTCTCTGGAGAAACTATAAAACAAAAATAAATAAATATATCATCACGTCTTTTATGTCGGTAAGTGATATATTTATGTGTGTGAAGTACGGTTACCAGCCGTCAAATCACGTCCTCGAAATATGTTAGTGGTGAGGGTGCCACACAGCGGTAATTTGAATGTGGTGAAAATTGTTTGTCGGTTGTAAGAATAGAGCCCGGGTTCTTAAATCCTCAGGTCGCCTCGATACCACTGAGCCACCTACCCCATAAACTATGAGAAATACGATTAAATTAAACAAAATTTGTCGCTAATTACTGGCGAATTCAAATATCATAGAAACAATAAGGATGGTAAATCATTTAATTAATTTCTATAAAAATTTGTTGAACTTCTATTAAATAAATTTACGAATGACTTACAAAATAAAAAAGAAAAAACAAGATTGGCATCCATTGTAACTTTACGTCATATAAAAACTAGCAGCTGAAAAAAAAAAGTTAATTCTCTAGTGTAAAGAGAGTTTCAGTATCTACACTTTTTATTTGAAAAATTCACTATTACTGCATTTTTACTCGTATCTAATAACGTATGCATTATTTTAGAAAAACAAAAACAACATTAAATTGGCCAACTAATATGAAAACTTTTGACTCGAGATCCCAATGGTGGCCCTCATATATAATAAATTGGCATAAAAATTTAATGTACACGTTACCGCGAAATATGTATAGCATTATTAGAATGCTGTCTGCTTCGGCTATCGTCAAGAGTGAAAAGATTATTTTTCGTTACGAAAAACATTCATTTCACGGTATACGAGTAGATACACATACAATGGGGTCTTCCACTATGTTATTAAATCTTGGAACAATTTGCACCACATTAAAACTACCCCTGTGGCTCCTTCTCCACTAATACCTGTGATTTGATGGCTGGCACAAAATATATCACTTACCGAGATCTGCTACGGCAGAGTGCCATACTCAGTAATAGATAAAAGGCGTAATAGTATATTTATTTTATTTTCATTATGGAATAAAAAGAACCAGTAGAAGGCGTGATGATATATTTATTTATTTATCTGATAAAATTAGCAAAATGGGGTGGCTAGCTCAGTGGTATGAAGTCGGCCTGTGGATCCTGAGAACCCTGGTTCGATTCCCACAGGCGACAAACAATTTTCATAATTTCAAAAGCTACCCCTGTGGCTCCTCCACCACTAACATCTTTGGGGGCCGTGATTTGACGACTGGTAACCGCACTTCACGCGCAAAATATATCACTTACCGAGATCTGCTTCGGCAGAGTGCCACACCCAGTAATGGGTACAAGGCGTGATGATATATTTTTTTTTTTGTGGCTTCTTTGGCGGACCAACTACTTAGGTCATATGCCGCCATTCCGCCCTGATCTGCGTTTTAGGTATAATGGTCAAAAGCAACGCGGGTTTTCTCTGGACGGTCATCCATCCAAGTACTACCCGCGCGCAACGTTACTTAACTCGCGTTATCGCTTAGATCAGTTCCAACGAGTGCAGCCATGGCCGTTGACAATGATATATTTATTTATGTATTTATTAAAATTAGCAATTATTTATGAATTATTAAAAAAAAATAGATTTTTTTGTGGACGACTTACTGTTAAATATCAAAATTCTAATCGTCCATCAATGCCAAAAGATTACAGTGCCCATCCTAGTAATTAGAATAAATATGACTTTACTATTAATTTATAAAAACTTTTTAAAGCAGTCGACTTTCAAAGGTCCTTAAATGTGAAGTGAAGCAAAGCTAATTCAACAGGATTTAGTCGCAAGACTGCAAGCCCCTATGCATGCAAGTAACAGTATGTCCAGCGATGATTTACGTGAGCAGGAGTTAGGCGCTCGAGCTTGTGGCAGGAGTTGCAGCAGGAGCGCAGGAAAGCGGTGACTAGCACAAAGGACTTGCGGAAGTTCCTGAGAAGACGCTATAACCAGTAGATTACAGCGAATATCTGAGGATATCGGAATAGTTTCGCTGGGATTATCCAACCCCTGGTCCAAAGTCAAGCGAGATCAAAGTATGGCCATCTCAACTACAACATACACTCTACGAAGCCACGGACTCTGGGATTTCTCACAGACTTGCGCAGAAAAATGTTCCTTCAAAAATATTGCAGGAATTCTTCCGGAAACAAACTGCATTCTTCGGCAGAATTTTGATAAAACACAATTTCAAATAATCCTCCCTATTCTGTAACTTGATCATCATTTGGTACCCATCGATATATGACAAATATTGTCTCTTCTCATAATTATTATACAGTATGCTAAACAAGAGTAAGAAACTTAGACGGTTTATAAGAGTTTCATAGAATGGAACTTTATTCTTAAATAATTGGTTATTAAAAAGATATTTAGCAGAAATTTTTAAGAAAAAGGGACTGATTGCTTTACGTATAAAACTAATTTATTAAACAGTAATTCTCAAGCAGTAACACAAAGTTACATTTTTCTAAATGATAACCTATATTTTTTTCCTTCCATTAAATAGAGGTTTATTTTCTGATTTCAACCATGTAAAGGAAATGTAGTCGAGCATAATTTTTTTTGGAAAAAATGCAATATAAAATTTGTTATTGTACTTTAATATCAGATAGCCGAGCAAAATGAAAGAAAACAAAATATGTAATAACTTTTCCTTAGTAACACACTTTGTTTGGAACTATTTTGACATTTCAATAATAATTATAGTTTGTAACTAAGGAACAGCAACTACTCGTATTCCCTTTATTAATTTAAAATAATAAATATATTCCTTTTTAACCACAATTTTTGCGTGCTCTGGTTATATTCTTTTTTACAATAACAGTTACATAAATAAGTAAGCAAAATGCATGAAAATAAAGTGTCAGGGTAAATTATTCCAGTCACACAATACTGAAATTATAATAATCTATAAAGTAATCATAATATATAAATAATAATTATTAACAGATCAATAGATCACAGATAATAATCAAGTTACAAACTGAAAGGGATAATATAATAATAATTTTACAGTGGCAACGCATCGCTCTATTAAAAATGATTCCTTCAACCGTAAAATAATTTTCATATCTAAAGAATGAAGACCATGTTTTAACGACACTTACAATTTACAAAGATATACTGCGTATCATAATCGTCAAATAGGTAAAACAGCGTAATAATATATTAATTTTATTTCAAAGTGAATGTTATTTTAAAAAAATGAATGATAAGTGAATAGAAATGATGTGATTGAAGATTTCACAGTGGTTATCGTGTCGGCCTGTCGATCCAAAGAACCATGGTTCGATCCCTACAGCCGACAAAACATTTTCGCCAATTTAAAATTACCCCTGTGGCTTCCCCACCACTAACATCTTTGGGGGCCGTGATTTTACGGCTGGTAACCGCACTTCACGCGTATAAATACATTACTTACCGAGATCTGCTTTGGCAGAGTGCCTCATTCAGTAATGGGTAGAAGGCGTGATGATATAATTATTTTATTTGTGATTGAAGATTTGTTGTGTGATAATGATTTCGAGAGTAATAAATGAATGAGTTTATATGGAGTGATCTATGAATGTGGTTGAAGTGAGGGTGGTTTGTTTGAATGAAAATGTTTGACGAGGACTGATTGTTTGATGAGTGTGATGTGTGAATGTTTTATGAGTGATTTTAGGGTTCGTGCTACCCCAATTGTTGGGATATAGCGTGAAGATATGTATGTATGTATCACGCTTTTTACCCATTACTGAGTGTGTCACTCTGCCGAAGCAAATCTCAGTAAGTGATATATTTATACGCGTGTAGTTCAGTTATCAACCATCCAATCACCCCTGCCCCCCAAGATGTTAGTGGAAATCGTATCCGGATTTTCAAATCCACAGTCTGACTTGATACCACTGAGCCACCTACCCCATAAATAAAAAATAAATAAACAAATGTTATTTTAACAAGATTAAAACAATTTCTTGTTTAATTTCTGTATTTTATTTTAATTTCAAGATTAGTTAAAAAGCGTAATGATATATTTATTCAATTTTAAAGTGAATGTTACGTTAATAAGATTAAAACAATGATTGGTTTAATTTTTTATTTCATTTTTAATGTCGACGTTTCGGTTTTAATCTGATTAACATGAATTCTGCAAGTTTTTCCATATAATATTTTTATGTTTCATTTTCAGCGTATGTGTTAAACCAACAAGTGTATTTAAAAATAAAACGAGTTGGAAATTTCAATAAAATTTAACGTACGCCTATTGAAGTAGTAGATTCTATTAAAGCTTTTAATAAAAATTAAAGAGCATTCATAATGACTGAAATTTCTAGCTCTATTGTCCCTTTATAAACACTCATGATAATAATAAAAACACAGTAAATTTGTATTGATTTTGTTTTTAGTTGGTGCGCAATAAAGTCTGAAACTGCGAAATAAATAATAAAGGGATTCGCCGCAAACAAGCCATAATTAGCCAATTCTTGAAGTCGCGGGTTTCAAATATTTGCTTTAAACAGTGGTAATTATGCATGATAATACAGTTGTGTTTTTGTTGAAGAAGTGAGGTATTAACTGTGGGTTTAACCCTTTTAATGTAGGTCAAAAGAGGCCTAAGAGTTGGCAAACACTACTCGTCTGGCAGCGGAAGGCCAACGGATAAGTAGGTAGTTTAGTCACTCGCATTTGTTTTAGCCGCCCGTCAAATAAAACAAAACTTTCAAAGCGCTAATCACTTTAATCTTTAAAAAGCATTCGAATAACGCTCTGTTCTGACCGCTTATAAAGTTTCCGCATTTATTAATCATTGCCACTGAAGTACTGAACGAGGACTTATAATCCACTCACAAAACAACTTAGAAACTGGTTCATCAGAACGAAATTCCATTATTTCACCTATATTTACACAAAACAAAACAGAAGAAATGTTTGACATTAATAGGTTAGTCATCAAATTAAAATTAAATAAATATATCATCATGCCATTTTACCAGCATATCTCAATATAGTAATTCTCAACCTTTATTTTTGCCCTCTTACCAATGGCGTATTTATGGTCGACAATGTTCTATGCGCAATTTTTTTGGGCCCCATTTCATTAAGTAATTAATGTATACACAGTGTGTCCCAAAAATAACGAAACTCTTTAGATATAGAATAAAACACGCATTGTATTATGTTTGAAATTTAATATTTATTCAAAATAGGTTCCATTGGAATCAATACACTTTTTAGAACGATCAACTAGAGCATGTATAGATTTTTTATGCCATCTAAAGGAACGTTCTTTAATACCTGTGTTACGGCTGCTTGAATGGCTGGAATATCATCATAAAACGCTTCTTTCATAGCAATTTTCAGTTTTGGGAAAAGATAATAATCACATGGTGATAGATCAGGCTAATTAAGAAAATTTGGATCGTTTTCAGCAGTTGAAACGATATCTTTACAATGCTCTACACGAGCGACTTTTTGGTCTTCATTTAATTCATGTGGAACAAACCGTGAACAAACCTTTCTTTTACCCAAATCTTAAGTCAGAATTCTCCAAATAGTATTTTTACTCGTATTTAATTCTTCACCCAACATTCTAACAGCAATACTAAAGTCATACAATGAACGCATTATTATTTGCTATAATGTCATATTTTATACGATAAAACAAAAATAACTAGTAAAATTAATCTTCTGTCCTCCTCTTATATTCTTGTGTATACGATATATTATAGGAATCATACTGCTTGAATTTTGGGCCGACGTTGTTTACAGATTTTCTGTATTAAAATCAAAAGCTTTTCGTGTACTTTTGCATATCCAAAATTTATTCTTTGTGAAATCGGGTATTATGTAGTGGTTGACTTAAAAACAAAATATAGAAAGGTAAAGTATTGATACACAAGACAGGCCTAAGGTCAAGGAAGCTTTAGATTTGTAGATTCTCGGTTTTTTAGGTTTAATTCGAATGAAATTATTTGTTTAAATTGTATTATTTTATTTTCAGAATGTATTTTATGTTTTTGTGTTATCCTTTGTTCCAACAAATAATTGCAATAAATGTTTTTATTTCTTTTGAAAGCTTTTGGAACTTTTCATTCGATTTATCCTTTACTTCGCATTCTCCTTTAGATATTTCGCGCCTCAGGTAGGCACGTTCTACAGGTCGCGATAAGAGATATATTTTTGCGCGTGAAGTGAGAATCGAACTCGAGTTCTTATTTTACTGAGCCATTTACTCATGAAATAAATATAAAATCAATAGATAAAACAAATATTAGCAATACCTATAAAATTACAAATTACAATTCGGGCGAATACGTCTTCATGAAATAAGGAATAACCGTTAGCGAAAGCAGTTTCATTTAAGCCATAGATTCTTCGTCCTGCAGGACAACAAAAGAAAGAAAAAAGGGAAAGGTAATGAAATAGCGTGCAACATTATAGTTCCGTCTGGTCACACGATAAGCACTAGAGCCACGGTAGCAGCATCCAAACACAAGCAGTTATGAAGCGGAAACTGAAACGCCACCAGACAGGAAACCATGGCCATTTATAGAATACGTCCATTGCAAAAATAACGGTGAATATTTCATAGGATCAGAACGCCAGTACCTCTTATACGATTATTATCAGTAGCACCGCAGCCCGAAAAGAATGGTTCGACCACCACAGTAATTCGGTCGAAGGCGAATCTTAAACGTTCTAGCTGCCCATGTGCTCTTTAAAAATTTATGTGGCGTTTGAATCTCTCCGGAAAGTGGCTAAACTTGAGATTTTTGCCGTTTTAAATTGTAATGTAAAGCAAACCGGCTTCATGAAAACGGAATACAAGATCAAATAAAGTCGGCATCCTTTTATTATTCTGTAGTTAAAGAAAATAGTTTTTAAATCTTGCAAAAGATAATCTTACAATTTCCATAATACTGGGTTGAAATGGTAATGAAAAGAAAACAAGAAAAAATGCGTCAAAGAAAAATTTTGGATTGAATTCTGCTGATTTATGCAAAACCCTGAATATTCATGGAAATCAAACAAAATTCGTTAATAAACAAGAAAATTTTCATTTCAGATTATAATGAGTAATCTTGTTAACGGTGAGCTTGAAAATAAATAAAGAAAATTTTAATTGCCATGAACAAAAGTTCATTCAGAATGATATCTTTAAAAGTAAGTTTCAACCAGAGGTTAAGGATTTTTTTAATAAAACATTTATCCCTAAGGCGCTTTGCAAAAGACAGAATATTAAAACAGAATAGAAGGATAAAAGAAATAGCGGAGTGACACAACTTTCTAAGAATTATTTATAAAATGTTTGTCATTAGGAAAAAGATACGTAGTTACGTATTTATTTTTATAATGTGAAGTTTGTTTCATAATTAACAAATATATAAATAAATAAATATATCATCACGCCTTCGACCCATTACTGGATGTGACACTCTGCCTTAGCAGATCTCAGTAAATAATATATTTATGCGCGTCAAATGTGGATGCCAGCCGTTAAACCACGGTTCCCAAAGATATTAGTGGAGGGGGAGCCACAGGAGTAATTTTAATGTGGTAAAACTAAGCCACTTACCCCATAAGTAAATAAAATTTTATATTTCTTTCTCAATTAACCATCAGTAAACTGAGAATAAACATCAAAGTTTATATTTATTATGTACACTAAAATACAACCAAAACATCGATAATTAATTTGAATACACAACTGGTCACTTGTCGTGCTTGAAATGTCAAAACGACTTGTAAACAAAAATGTGTAACTTTAAAGTACCAAAAGTTACTAGAATGTCAGGGGAAAATACAAAAATTCCTAAATTCATACAAGGTATAATACTCCCAAAACATATTGTTATAAAATCTAAGGCTTAAGTAAGCCGCAGTTAGATGTTACTCGTGCAAACCACTCATAGTCATATTTTGAAAATCATATAAATAAAATTGAAAAATATCAATGACGTGACCTAAATAAAGTGAGAAAAGAACCTTTTGAATTCACCTAACCTAACATCTTTCTTTGCCCATAAAGAACCCCAACCAGTTTTAATTTCGCACAGGTTCCAGATTAGGGCACCGTTTCAAGAACTCTCCACGCATTACGCGTTAAATACGCGGCGAATTCGTTCCAACACATTAATACCATATTTTATCAAGGAGACGCGGCGGCTTTGGCGAGAAAAAAATTTCTCTCAAATATATTTCAACAATGGAACTTATTTATCGCGGTGATAAGTGCAGAATGGAAATCTATGCCGTGTGTTTTCCGCGGCGGTGGAACACGGCAAACCTTTTTGAAACGCGGGAGATAAGCGGATAGGTTAAGAGCTTCTGCTTCTTTTGTAGTTTCAATAAATGTTGCCGAAATTCAGTAAGGGGAACGACTTTTTTGATAAACTGCTCTCACTGAATAACATCTTTATATTACCAAGCATATCAATTGCTGTAATCTTTGTTTATTTATTTATTTTCCGGCAGTACGGTAGTGTGTATAACGTCACGGCATTCGAATCCGGAGATCTCGGGTTCGAATACCACTTAAGCTAAATATATATGAACTAAAACACTACCGCTTGGTGAGTCCTGATCCTGTACTGTAATTCAGATTAAATTGTGATATTAAGTTCCTGTTGTACAGAGTAGATAATACATATTCAGGATGCTCCGGAATTATAAATTAAAACATGAATTTAGGATCACACAACAAGACAACAAATTGTTGTCGCAAATGCTTCGTGTAGGATAAATTGTCCAATTTTTAAATGTTTTAGCTAGTCAAGAATTTCGGATTCATCAGATTAAGCTATACCATATTCGCAAAGAAAGTTTATATAAACTTTAATACAATCTCGTTACCATTTAGTTATCGAAAAATGATTTGGATTTTCTTTCAATAGAACTAAAATAAAAATAAAATAAAAATAAAATAAATATATTGTCATCACGCCTTTTACCCATTACTGGATGTGGCATTCTGCCATAGTAGATTTCGGTAAATAATAGTGATATTTATACGCGTGCGTGCGGTTACCAACCGTCAAATCACAACCCACAAAAATATTAGTGAAAAGGGAGCTACAGGGTTAGTTTTATTGCGGTGAAAATTATTTGTCAGCTGTGAGAATCGAACCCGGATTTTCAAATTCACAATTCGACACGATACCATTGTGCCTACCTATTCCATAAGAATAACATTGGCTAATCCAAAATTTAAGATTAGCTAAAACTTTTTAAAATGTGAACAAAGCACCTATTTATAGAATTTTAGAAAACGTGTTTTTATTACTTTTTATATACAAAACCTTCAGAAAATTGAATTAGTTCGAACAAAATATAAATTTCTAAAACGTGATATCTAAAATTAGACTTTGATGTTTCATAATTTTATGTTATAGATCATAAAACTTCTCGAAGTAATAATGGATTGAATGTATAATAATTTATTAGTTATAAATTTATCTATATTCGCTCGTTGGTAATAAAAACATTGACTCACCAAAGATGTCGTTAAAAGTTCAACACATAAGTTTGAAATTTGATCGCTTACCTGCAACAAAAATAAAACAATAGTTATTATTAATAATTTGTAAAAATGATCATTTTTACTAATTAATAAATTTGTTCTTACTTTTAAATAATAATAAAATAAATAAATATATCATCACGCCTTTTACCCACTACTGGATATGTTACTCTGGCGTAGAAGATCTAAGCAATTCATAATTTAATCCTAATTACATTTGTAGATTCAAGTCTTGCAAACTATAAAAGATAAATATTGCGCGTGAAGTGCGATTACCATACGTCAAACCATGCCCTCAAAGATGTTAGTGGACCGGGAGCCACAGGAGTAATTTTTATGTGGTGAAAATTGTTTGTCGGCTGTAGGAATTGAACCCAAATTCTCAAATCCACAGACCAACTCGATTTAGTTTGTAATAAATTCTGCAAATATAGGTGTAACCCACAAAAGCCAACGTAAACAAAAGAAATACGTCTTTGGGGTCTCAATAATTCTTAAGAGTATAAAGGGGTATTTGAAAAAAAAATTGAGCAATAGTGCTCTATTAAAAACAAATCTAAGAAGTGAGTAAGATGAAAACTACATACGGGTAAGTTCCCTATATATCTTAGCTTGATAATATTCATTGCGTCTCATGTGGGGCATATTTTCTCGAATGCCCCATAAAAATAATGAAACTATCTCCCATTGCGGCGTACTGAGTAAACAGAAGAAAACATACCGTGACAACCGAACAATTTATGTCGACATAAGAAAACTTTACAACTATCATATTTTAAGGCTCGCATTTTATTAAACAAATCAAGGCGGCCTGGAGTGGGCGGGGAGGTGAAGTTTTCCACCCCCGTACACATGTAAAGAACGAGGACACTGAGCAGTACAGAGGAACATGTTCAGTGAACATGAATGCAATAAGAAAGGTAACAGCATGAAATATGCAGCAGTAAGTTAGACAAGAATGCGCCCTATGCACGAAGACGACGCCAAATGACTTACTAACTTTGCGTCGACGTCGAGATAGCGCGACGCAAAAAGATGCTGCACTCGCATGTCGTTCTGCCAACGCCTGCTCTTCCGCAAAGGAAATGAAATTATTAATAATCTTCCACATTATCCCTTAGAATTACACCACTACCCACTGCAAAAATAGATCTGTCTCACTCCACATGAAACTGCTCAAGATATTTATAATTACTTGTACACTAAATTATTACTGTCACAATGTTACGCGTGAGGTACACAAAAAAAGAGACAATCTAACATTTTCTAGCTGAAGAACTGTTCATGTTGTAATTTTGTGTAATAATGGATTACTAGGCTTTTCAATATAAATCTTTATTAAAACGAAGACATTTCGACACAGATTAGTGTGATTATCAAGTCTGAAAATTTTTGTTACAAAAATTAGTGTGAAAATTAAATTAATTAAATTTACAAAATGTAAAAAAAACAACATAACTTGTTATAAGTTTAAATTTACATGATATTATACAACCTTAATGGTTGAAGTAAAAAAAATTCAATGTTCATTTAGTTCCCCTAAAATTAATATTGCACGCTGTTTCAAAACAAAATGCGTTTTTCTAATTTTGACATATAAAGTGTTCCTTTCCAAAACTGACTAACGTTGTGACTCATCATACTTTCCATAACTAAAATTTTCTTCGCAACTGGTGGTGAAATTAATTTTTTATAATCAGTTGCGAAATAAGAAATATAAAAATAAGAAAATATATCAATTAACACAATCCTTACAATTTTTCAGCATATTGTGCACACTTGGTGTATATTAACTTAAATAAGACATTTAGGAATATTTTCATTCCTTAAAAACTTAATTGAAACACATTTAATACTTGACATTTCTGTATAAACAAAATTTTAAACAGACAAAATAAACGTACCTACTAATATGTCAATAAAAGTCATGAGAGCAATAATTTCATAGATTTTAAGTTAAAAAAAAAAACCTTATTTTGATCAAAATTGGAAAAAATCTTCTATGAAACACGTTAGAAAATGCAATTTTGCTTAATTGCTGCGATTTTGAGGGGATGAACAACGCTCGTCCTCTAAATATCCAACTCGTTAAGTAAACGAAGCATTTCGTAACTGGTTACATAAATAGCTATTCCGTTGTTCATGTTTTTATGGTGGCATTCTGTGTACATCCATAAGTCTTGCACATCCATAAATCTGTAAATGATGAACAAAATCGCAACGAAACATATGACTTTATGCAATATTTTCTTCGCATCCATAAATATTGATGTGATTTTGTTCATTATGTATTGATTTATAGATTTATAGATTTATCCCAGAATTCCAATATTACTTTAGAAATAAGATCTTTGTCTGTATTAAGAACAATTCGTTAACTTTAACGCTTCGTTACAGAGACAAACAATTACACATAATGGAACTATCATAATTTAACGTATCATTACCTTCAAACGATTCGTTAAATAGTTTTATGTATAAGAACGCTAAAACTTTATTTTTAATTATGTAATAGAAACCCTATGAAGTATGTATGAAGTAGGTTTATATTTATGGGCTAATATATGATTAACTTTATATGTCAAGTGTTTACAACCTATGAAAATTGATGTATTTGCGGAAGGAATAGAACCGTAAAGTTGGTGTATTATGAGATGAAGCGATATGAATATTTCGGTAAAGCGCGAACAAAGCATCGAAGTAAGTAATGGAGTTCGGTAATCTCGATGATTAAACCCATATGCAGTGTCTCTGGCAGTGGCGCAAGATGTTGAAACACGATCATCAATCATGCAAGAAGGAAGAATCAAAACAACATCAACGAACGCAGAATGTTGACTGAAGCATCTCCATCTGATCTCTAGCAGGCGATTTCACAAATTAGTCAGGTCAAAATGTCAACGAAGAGTCATAAACAGTATATTTTAAGCATGTAATTCTAGAAGGAATGTAATTAGATCATGGTTTATGCCCTGTAGGATGGCAGTTTAATGCGCTAACTACCGTAATAACGAAATACTGCCTCACCGATGAAAGATCGTTGCAGAGTAACGCAAGCGTGAGAAATAAACCTTGGATCTTCGCAGGCTATTGCGATATATTTCCACTGTTTCCTTTAGGGATTTACTGGAACAATAGGCACGCTCGTACACGTCACCAGAGAGCAATGAAACGACACAAGTTTGGCCCGAAAGTCGCATCAAACTTGGGATTCTTTACGAATAAATTAAATATTTTATAAGTACTTTTTGGCTTATGCTGTGCTACTACTTCCAGAAACAAATTAAAATGTCACTTAGTTTGCTTTTTCTACGTTCTACACGAGAATGATTCTCATTCTTACAACCTACAGTCAATGTACACATTTTAAGACAATGCTTTTATTAAAGTCTATACAGTTTTCAGACAATCTATAATATTAGTATGACATTCATAATAAAGCTTTGCTTAAGGGGTTATACTACCCAGCAAATTTGTTTTTCCATTTTTTTTATTGCCTTAAATGATGCATAAACTATTTGAAAATAATATTCTAAAATTATTTTGGGAGACAAGCTATGAAAAACAATGTTTATAGATTATTTTTTGAGACGCCTTTAAGCGCTCTGAAATGTTTAAGAAGGCCGCTCAGCATCGAATCATCAGAAAAGCGCTCGAGAAAACTTTACGTCGCTTAGAAAAGAGGCTGAAGAGCGAAATGCATGCTTGGAAGGGCAGTATGGTGCTGGGATAGCAGAGTAAAGATAAAAAAATAGCATGCCTATATTTTGAATATTTCATATAGTAACGCGTTTTTCTCAAACCTATGTTTTTCAAATTGGCGGGCAGGGTAGTTCGCTCAATTTTTATCGGATTTACTTACAATTTTAACTGTAGCTTCTTAGCTAGAGTATCTTCCGAAGTATACATGATTTTTAAGAATGATAAATAATTACATTTTCAATAAACAATTTAAGTTCGTTGATATGCCAAAAAAATAAAAAAAATAAAAATTTATGCCAATTTGTGAATTTTTAAAAAAAATTATAATCTTGTGTATTTCCAAAGAATTTATTTTCTTGCTCTAAGTGGTGTACGGAGACTGATACAAAGCAAGCCGATTTCCTCCAAAAAAAAAAAACATTTGTTCAAGTTACTTAGTGGCAGGACGCCATTTTGTATCGTAAATTTAAATAAAAAATATTTTTATATACCTTAATACATGTATAATCAAATCTCAAAAGTTCATTTTAATCCATTGATTAGTACCCGAGAAAAAAATTCCCAAAAAAGGTTAATTTTTCAGTGCGCCTGGGTAATATAACCCCGTAAGTTTTAAAGTCTTATAGTGTACAACAGTTTTTATAGTGACTTATTCCCAAATATATATTTTTCGCAATGCTAGATATCTAGTTGCACCTATTTCCGCTAAAATCAGAAATAATACAACATTTTTAAAACGATCATCTTTTGAGCTCCTTTGTCTACAATAACATTTGTTTTCTATCTATCAAAACAAACGAAATATTCTTAGTATCGAACTTTCAACAATCATTGTTTATACTTGATGTAGAGCTGTCTCTAGTACCGCATACTGAATCATTAATAAGTAAATGTTATAAAACACTTGGTTTCATCATGCGAGTAACTTACGAATTTAAAAATGTGTCGTGTTATAAATCACTGTTTTATTCATTGGTGTTAAGTAAACTAGACTATGTTAGTATAGTATGGAGCCCTTTCCAACAATATTTAATACAGTCAATAGCAAATATACAAAAAAAAATTGTAAAAATAGTTTCTTACAGACTCAATGGATGTTGGCCGCAAGGAGAGTATAATCAATTATTAAATAATTTCGGCCTTGTACCTTTGATTAATCGGCGCAATAGACTGTTAATTGTATTTTTGCACAAGCTTATAAATCACTGTATTGATAGTCCAGATTTACTATTTAAGTTAAATTTTTATGTTAATAATTGTAACACGAGACTTGAAAAAACTTTTGTATGTGATCACTCTCGAACTGTGTACCATTTTAACTCGCCTCTAAATACTATGTGCCGCGTCTACAATAATCACTGTATTCATTTAGATTTTTCAGATAGCTTAAGAATATTAAATTTGAAGTTAAGATATCTATTATAGGTTTACGAATTTTGTACCACTTTATATTTTAATGCATGTAAATTGCACAATGTGTGTATCTCATGTAATGTTTTGTATGATTCATATTGTTTATTTTTATCGTATTCTTTCACACTTATACTGTTTAATTTTTGATGTTATTCTATAATTGGGACTTCGTCCTGTTGAATAAATACATATATTATTATTATTATTATATTATAAACTATGTATACAGAAGTATGTAAAGGAAATACTTTCACAAAGTAGCATTGGTAAAAGTTCATGAGCCGTGAGATTTAAACGTCAAAATTAATTACGAAATGAAGCAGGAAATAAAGTGATACATATGTCAACAGAAGAGAAGTCTCAAATAAAACTGATAAAAATAAAGTAGAAAAATCGTTTAAATCTAAGTGAACGTCAGGCGCCGATGGTAAAAGACCGATTTCCACGTCATTTTATTCTGTACTTGTGACATTTTGAAATTCATCCTCGAGAGATTTAACCTCAAGAAGCTGAGAAGGAAAGACGAATCATCGACATCGTTTTTGAACCGTTTTAATTTTCCAGCGCGTTGATTCTCGACGAAATGAAATTATATCCGGTAGATGTTGCAAGTAAGTTTTGTACGTGCTTATAAGGGCCACGTTGCTTTACAGCTTTCCGTTCTCAGTTCTCAATCTGCTGCTGTGCGGAATATTGATGCTCACTGGCTTGAAATGAACCTCGGATTGCTTGCGCTTACCCATTTGTATACATACATTTCATTATATAATGACAAACACATTTTATCCCATTTTTAACATCGAGCATTTTATCAAACAGGATTATATACATATGAACTCATGTATGGGGTGGCTAGCTCAGTGGTATGAAGTCGGCCTGTGGATCCTGAGAACCCTGGTTCGAGTCCCACAGGTGACAAACAATTTTCATAATTTCAAAAGCTACCCCTGTGGCTCCTCCACCACTAACATCTTTGGGGGCCGTGATTTGACGACTGGTAACCGCACTTCACGCGCAAAATATATCACTTACCGAGATCTGCTTCGGCAGATTGCCACACCCAGTAATGGGTAGAAGGCGTGATGATATATTTATTAATTTTTTATTTGAACTCATTATTAGATATACATGTTATATGGCTTAAAATCCTGCCAACGTAACAACTAACGAAAACATTATTTTCTAACAAGCAGGTTCATAAAGCGGATTTGGAATTAAATAGTATTAAGAGTATTACATATCTAAAAATCGTTCGGGAACTATGCGTTTACTGTCCGATAAAAACTAGGGATTTTTCATATGTTAGCATTGGCATCACAGAATGTTAATACTAGTCAGTGCTTGAATATTAGAAACTTTTTTCCAATTTTAGAGATAATTTGTGCATTGTAAACTCAAATGTAAATAATTATAATTCAGTTTGCAGTTGCTGTGCACAACCAATAAAAATATGTATACAGATAATTGAACTATCTTTAATAAATAATAGTTATAGTGTAATACGCTGTAAAGATCAAAATTCAGCTGGGCGAGTCCAACTTGTGAAAGAATGGATTATGAGACTGACTGTCATTTTCATATCTATTTTAAATCAATAATTTCATTTAAATCGGCGCGAAAAATCTATGTATCACACGTCTAGAAACTGGCTCGGGCTGTCAAAATATTATTTCACTCGCAAAAGTACAGAAAAGACATTTTGTACAAAATATTAAAATTAAATTTATTTTTTTATTATTGACAGTTAGTTCCATGATTAAATAATTCATTATAATTTTTATTTCTTACCTACCAAATATTTACTTCAAGAACCATTTCCTTATTTTTGCGAATTTTGAAAATATTCTTTTTGTTTGAGAATCAGGATATTGAAATGTATATATCCTCAAAATTTTCGACCCTTTTTTAAAATCCAGTATGTGCTCGAATGGTTCGAGTTCCACTGTATCTAATGCAACTGAAAGTTATTCGCTATTGTGAAACGTAGCAATCAAATGAAGAATTAGCTAATTATGCTAACAACCGTGTATTTAATTCAATAGAACGTGAAATACAGTTATGTGGGGCCTAGAGTTGGTGCATTAGTATTTGTGAATGTTATGGTAGTAAAGTCAGCGCATTCTGAGTGGATTCATTGAAACATACCGTCGCCACATCCATCCATAAGGTAATTCCCGTATAATATATTCTGTTCGTGAATAATGCATGGAGGTATTTAGCCTACAATAATTACAACACGTCCGCAAAGGTACAACTAGAGACCAGCGACTACACATGAACACGAACGAGCTAACGGACTCGGATCTCCTCGGATCTGCATGCACATCGAGAGCTGGAGCTGGCCAGAGCCTCAGGATCAAACGAGAGCCTAGTAGAGCCATCTTCCAGGTAAATTATGTGCTTCTTCAGCGCTCAGCGTTTGATGTCAAGTGTTTGCACATGCCCAAAACACGTGACCGAACCTAAATCCACCACATTGTGATTTAAATATCAAAGGAAGAGACAGCTTCAGCCGCCGAAAGAGATGCAGACTTGTAATTAAACTTCTGCTGATGACGATGAACTTGCGAAAGAAATATTTATTAGCCTGAAGAATACATTACAAGTAGTTACACTTAAAATAAGTGTAATATACTAGAAAATTAATAAACTTTCTGAATATTATAATGCAGCTATTGGTGACAGTTTTTATCTTGCGCTATCAACTTTTAAATGATTTAGGCAAAAACATTACTATAATACACATATTCATTTGCAGTTACTGCATTGTGTGGACTTTTCTTTCATATATAAGTGCAGGCTATCGCTTTCATCTTTTCTAATCTTGTAGATTCGTTGTTAGTTTCGTTATTAGATTCGTTGTTAGGAGTAAGCGTGAGTAATTTGAGATGTTTTATGCATATGTTATTTACGTTGAAGAAAGAAGATGAATGATAAGTGAATAGAATGATGTGATTGAAGGTTTGTTGTGTGATAAATGCTTTCGAGTGTAATAAATGAATGAGTTTATATGGAGTGATCTATGAATGTGGTTGAAATGAGGGTGGTTTGTTTGGATGAAAATGTTTGACGAGGGTTGATTGTTTGATGAGTGTGATGAGTGAATGTTTCATGAATGATTTTAGGGTTCGTGCTACCCCATTTGTTGGGATATAGCGTGAAGATATGTATGTATGTATTTAATACACATATTATTATTATTTTAATTGTTTGACTTTATTGACCACTTAAGGCCAAAGGCGAGGTTCAGCCGAAGGCTGTGACTGTTCTTCCACCAAACCCTTACATACTCATCACAAACTTCCATACTCTGAGCGAGATTCAAACCTGCGAACTACGGCAAGCAACTGCTGCGCTACTGTAGCCGATACGAACAAAAATTCAAATGCAAATAAGTTAAATTAAGTTAAAGTACATGAATGCTGTAGACCAGGCGTCGGCAACATATGACCCGCGGGGCAATAAGTGACCCTTTAGATAATTTAAAGTTCTGTAAAAAAAAATCAACTGTAATCTTTCAACATTTAGCAAAATTGTATGCACTTTCATTTCCAAAAAAGTATTATAAAAATAAATTATAAAATATAATAAATATATCATCACGTCTTCTACCCATTACTGGGTGTGGCACTCTACTAAAGCAGATCTCGGTAAGTGATATATTTTGCGCGTGAAGTGCGGTTACCAGTCGTCAAATCACGGCCCCCAAACATGTTAGTGGTGGAGGAGCCACAGGGATAGCTTTTTCAAATTATGAAAATTTGTCGCCTGTGGGAATCGAACCAGGGACCTCAGGATCCACAGGCCGACTTCATACCACTGTGCTAGCCATCCCATTATAAAATATAAACAACATTATGTTGTGTGACGTGGCCCGAGTCCAGGTTCGTCAGTTCGAATCCGCCTGTCGTCAAAGTATGATTTGTCGTTAAATAAAAAATACAGTTACTTGTATTTATCATACTCGGGCGCTATAAGCTAGTCAATTATACATATGCCTTAAAAAAAGGTAACATCGACTACGGAAACCGACAGTACGGCAGCGTAAAAACTGCGGCTCGGTGTGCCCGGTAGGCCCAGGCCCGATTCGGACTGTAGCGCCATTGAAGAAGAAAAATGTTGTGTAAAGCCTTCCAATGAAATGCATGGTTAAGATCGTTTTGAGTTTATTTTGCAGGTGGTGCAACATCGGTAAGGAAAGATGTAAATTCTAACAGTTCGTTTCAGCTCAGTTGTAGTCAGCTCAGTTGTAGTAAAGACAAAGTTGTTGTTGATTTGAAGTAATAGGAACTAAAGGTGGAACTCTGTGATAAATCTATAGGTTTATAGATCCGTAAATATCTAGATAATGAACAAAATCACATCAATATTTGCTGACATGTAGAAAATATTTCGTTAAGTTATAAGTTTCGATGCGATTTTGTTCATCATTTACAAATTTACGGAGCTACAAAACTTATGAATTTACACAGAAATCTATCATAACTGAGATTTTGATCAAAAAACATACAGAAAATATGTTAGTTCTTAAAACGCAAACAACAATTTGCTTTCATCAATTTATAAATATTTACTCAAAAAATGCGACTAGAACTTATTTCAAAGTCAATATTTGATTACCAAAGAAAAATAAGTCTCGAATATTGTTCTTCAATTATAGATATGTACAGTAAAAACAAGCATTAATTCAATTACTGTAATTTGTGTATACCTACTTATTTATGATTGGTACATTAAAGAGAAATTCCGAATACTGTTCACGTTCAGGAATAAATTAAATTAAGTAGATACAAGATTATATACAATAACTTTGTATAAAATTGCTATAATAACAGTGTCTTCAATTACTCTTTCCACACTCGTCTTGAATGAATTGTCCCAGCCTGCGCACGAAACCTAAAAATCATCCATTCAACCACAAAGAAACCACAAACCTCACAATAACTCCATTCACACGTTAACCAGATAATAACCAGCAATTTCCAGACAAACACGACAGAATTCGCGGTAAAAAATGAAACAATCTTTCAAGAGAACAGGAAGCAGGATGAAGTACCAGGAAGGGCACAATGGCGACATCTCTTACCCGGGGCTGTGAGGCGGCGACTCCATCTGCTGCCGAAAGTGAACTCCTTAAAGTTTCAGAGGAATTCGCGAAGGTTGCCGCCTGCCCATGAATCTCCCAGCACATGGTCTCCGACCCAAGCGGAGACCGACACTTGATTTTCAGGATGGAAGGAAAACTTTCGACTTCGAGTGGCATTACGTGGCTTTAGTTTTTAATAATTTATTCGCTTTTTGCATGCTAATGGCCAAGACAAATTTATTATTAAATTTTCTGCGGTTGTCAGCGATTAGTTAATATTTATGAACACGATATTTTAATAACTTACAAATGTTGCACCTAAACTTTAACTTTATTGATTTATTTTTTATGCAAGCTATCAACGCGATTTTGAACAAAGTTCTTCTTTTTTGTACAATATTACTTTATTATACGTTGGTGTTAGCAACGGTTATTTTCGGCAACGTTCGCTAAAACTACTTTTATATCAAATACTCATTTTAAACAAAGTTACTGTTTCCTAAGATACATAATTATATGTATAAGTGTAAAACTTAGTTATATCTCAAAGTGTGCTTTTTGTTAATTTTATTTTAATTCTACTTATACAAAAAAAGCTCGAAAAAAGTCTTGAAAAACGTATTCATAATACCTCAAGGCTTAGAAGAATCTCAAAAGAAGAAAAATAAATTGCATGAAATGTTAAAGAAATAATTAATTAGGTATAATATTTATTTTGACTTTTATTTTTTGTCATTGACAGGAGTTTAATTTTGTTATTTTACCGTTTTCGTCCAATAAAGTGCCATTTTATGAACAGTAAACAGTTAAGTAGTTAGAATACAATCGAACTTATAAATATTATATACAGCCCATAATTTCACGCCCTCGATATATAACAGGAAATTAATGCCAATTACAGGACCTCAACTACATGGGCTCAATTTTATTTTTTGTTACAAGTTGAAAAGAGACAATTTTAAACTTAGACTTTACGGTAAAATTTTATATAAAATCATTTCATGGAAATATGTTTGCTGCTACATTCCAGAAGATTGAATAATTATGACAGGATATAAATATTTGTAAGCCATTTATCAACTAACTTAGGTACATCATGATAGCAATTTTCTGGAGAAGCAAATTACACAATTATAATTACATAACCTAAAATAACTGTTGCAAAATATTCACCATACAAAGTATATAAAGTATAGGTTATTTATATATTCGAACATCGCAAAATAATAATAAAAATGTCTGCAAGAATACATTGCGTACAAGGAATATAATGCATAATGGTTATCGTTTCAATATGTTAATAGTGATTGGTAGATGAAGCCACGACCGACGCGCCTATATATGATACCGATCAGAAACGCTTCGGAATTCTTAATAGCGCACCGTTTATAAATATGCACTTATCTGCAACGGTGAACAATGCACCGCGTGATACTACGTGCAATTTCGTATGCAAATATACCGGTCCCGAAATGGCGCACACGCTTTTACATCACATTCACCTGGACCCCCATTGTCTGTTTACAAATGTCTCACATTTGACGTTCGCACTGCCTTCGCTCACAGCGAAAAATTACGCACGGGATCTTTTCCTTTTTTCCTGGAACTTCAACAACAACTCACGTGTTGTCAGTAACAATTGGTACTCTGCATCGCTACAGAGAAAATTATATCTATAACGGGAATAATCTATCAGAATTTTAAACCGTATCAACTACTAATTTCTATAACTTTTCATTTATATTTGATCAATATTTTCAAAGGCTTCCTCATTAATTTGCCAAACAATCTCGAAATGACATCATAAATCTAAAAAAAATATACACTTGATTTCTGAATTGAAGGTTTCAGTTGACATTTCAACCTTACTTTTCGAATAATTAAAAAAACTTTTCAATTTTTGATGTCTTAATTTGCGGTAGTAGAAAAGGTATAGGTGTTATAATAGCTATTTACATAACTAGTGCGCGAAGACATACTTTGCACATGAGCGCAATTTTAAAGCACGAGCGAAACGAGTGCTTTAACTAGGGCGAATGGTGCAAATGACGTCTTCGTGCACGAGTTTTGTACAATGCTTTTTGTAACGAGCAAATATATAACCGACAATGAGGTAATTGATTAAATTTGAAGCGTGAATTTATATTGACAGTTAAGTATGCCATGAATTGACATTTGTTATTAGAAAACAAATTGTTAATTTTTTCTCGTAAAGTTTATTAAAATATGTCTGTTTGATGGCTTTAGGTCTCTACTTCTTTAATAAATTCCTTAAAATAAAATAAAATAAAAATAAATATATCATCACGCCCTCTACCGCTCTACCAAATACTAGGTATGGCACTCTGCCGAATCAGATCTCGGTAAGTGATATATTTTGCGCGTGAAGTTCGGTTACCAGTCGTCAAATTACAGCCCCCCAAAGATGTTAGTGGTGGAAGAGCCACAGGGGTAGCTTTTTTGAAATTATGAAAATTGCTTGTCGCCTGTAGGAATCGAACCAGGGTTCTCAGGATCCACAGGCCGACTTCATACCACTGAGCTAGCCACCCCATTTTTTCCTTAAAATGTGTGTATATAAATAAGTACAAATAGCGTTTTAACAGTAAAAATGTAGAATCATACAAAATGGGTGTTTTTTCAATTTCATTGCGCACTAGTGCTCAGAAGAAAATTTTCCATCGGTTTCCAAGGTTATGCAAACATTATTTTGAATGCTGCGAGTACAAAAAATCATTAGATGCTCATTTTCTTTTTACACTCTTAACTAAAGAAACGTTTATAATATATGTACTACTTATTAGACTTCTTTAATCTAGCATAAAACATGCAATACTAGGCATTTAACAGTGCAGTATTTAATTGTAATTCTCTTTATGTTCAATTTAATAAATGAAGAAATAACTGCGTATCAGATTTTATATTGCAATTATAGCGCAGCCGTAAATGGAAACAAATTATGTTTATAAATTTATCGCATCGAAGTCGTAAAGAGCAAATGTCCATTTAGTAACCAATAAACGTGCGGAAAGTTGTAAGAAGTTGGCGCTGAATTATTACTGCGTCCCGATAAACTAATTCAATAGTTCAGCCAATCTCTTCTTAATCATTTACGAAAGAAATTTCGTTCTTTTTAACTGCATCATTATGAACTATTGGCACTTTAGAAAACTTCACTATTAACTAAAACCAACTAACTTCCTGAAATATTTCAATAATGCATCGCTATTCAAGTCCGAGGAAGGAATTAAAAAAAGAAGCAAAATTGAGAACTCCATGATAAAATTTTCAGACTTTTAAAAATAAGACTTCCATTAAATTGCAATCACCTACACTTCGAAAACCTTGGAGCGAAAATTCACTTTAATAATTTATCCATCGGCGAGGAGCACACCTTCACTTGGATTACTTAATACACTCACGATATTCACCTCTATCTTCCCGTACACGAACTGTCCATTTCTTTCCCAAATTCAATCTCGATGCCAGAAATAGTTTCTGAAATAGTTATCGCTCTTCCGACTTGTCAATTACTATATTACTTATCGATTTAACTATTTCATGATCAGTGAAATCTCTCAGGACAAACATTACTTTCAAATCTATCGACCGAATTATTCTCTGGCACAAGTCGAAATTTATTTGAAATGGGAGAGCCTCTTCTTTTGAACTGACGTTAATAAATATCTCAACACGCTTTTTAATCATTACTGGGTGTGGCACTCTGCCGTAACACATCTCTATAAATGATATATTTTGCGCGAGAAGTGTGATTATCAACCGTCAAATCATGGTCCTAAAAGATTCACTGAACTATTTACCCTATAGATATGGAAATTTGGACGTTATTGAGATATTTACATACAAGTTTCCTAATCTTTAACCCAAATTGAAATAATTGCCGTTTTAAAATTCTTAGGATTCCCTGGAAAACAATTGCCTTTTTTAAAAGATTTCAATAAAAAAAAGGAACTAATTTTTTTATTGTACTTGCATAATATCTATAAACTATAATCATTTCATATAATTTTGAACAATTGGCATCGTATATTATCGACCGTCAATTGTTTCTAAACCATTATAGATAAAATTCTTCAAATAACAGTTATAGAGAATTGCATTGAGTGCCAATTTTACTTGAAGGTTTTTTCTCCGAAATATTTTGAAATGTTTGACATAACAACGCCAAATATTTAATATAAAAGTATGCTATCAATAAATGTTTAATAATAACTGTATTCCATTTACCACTTGATTCACTTAAATCAGTTCAGATAAATTAGACAACATGACTAAATGAACAGAATTAAGCAAATGTATGCACTTATTGGGATGAATGACTTCAAAATAAATTGGAATCAGTAATTCTAGTACTGAAAATAAAGTCAGCGAAGTAATCCAGCGAAATAAATAAGAGATCTGGTTCAGTAAATGTAAGTTAAACTTGATCCAAATGGCAAATGGAATACGCTTAAAATTGCAAACCAGAGCTTCAGAAAATGACAGTCCAACATTTGTTTATTTTGTCTAGATTTAAAGGTGGCTCTGCGTGAAAAATGTGTAATTCCAATAATACTCATTTGCACCAACAAAACTTAAATTCATGTCTGAATTTAATAAATAAAATCAAATCGAAATCAAATATCATATGCAGACATTTATTTTGCTGTTAAATATTTAATGCGATATTTTCAGAATATGTCACACTTAAAATTTTTGCAGCAGTTATAACAGAATAGAGAAACAGCATAAACATTGGAAGAATCAACTTTTTCTTTAAAAGAGGGTTAAAAATTGCAGCGTCAAGAGGAGACTTTCATGTACTTTGCTGCAAATTCGTGTTGAAAACTGTAGTAAACTCCAGATTGGTTACAAAGTCGAAAGTGCAACTTCTGGTGTCAGTGGAAATTTCGTTGTACTAATTCGCAAATGCAGTGAGCGCGAGCCATCACTTTATAGAATCCTTGTGTAATCCAGCGTCTGCAGTGGATTATTTGATGGATCATTTGTCGCCGGGGAAGAGACGACCTTTGACCTGACCTGTACGCCAGCGCCGTCATGTATTAACCATCCTGCAGGCTGAAGCATTAACCAATGACCCCCGCGAGCGAACGAGTGTTTGTTTCACATGTCTCATTCCCAAGCTGAGCGCTATATTGATCGGGTGGAATGAGCGCGGTTAAATGGACAACTGCTGATATCTCACACGAGGTTTGCGAGGTTTGCTCGTTGCCCGCTGCTCGTCAAATCTGGACGGAATTGTCCGCTTCCGTTGGTTCTACACTTAGTTGTGCAGTTGTGGCAGTTGCGGATTCTAGGTTAGGTACCCTGGACTGCAACTGCTGCACTGTTTGCTACATCTGGCTAGTTTCATCTACTCCAACAATGTACTTGATTACAGTCAATGATTGCATATCTAATTAGAGCTCAAATACTTCATTCTTTAAATTACTTGCTCTGATTTTACGATCGTATTTTAATGGCGAAATAAGGTTTCGTGCGATAGAAAATATCAGTAGAAAAATTAATATTATCAGTAGAAATCGGTATATTTTATTAAACTCAATTGTTTATAAATTAAAAACAACAACAGTTACTTGAATTACTAGGCCAGAAACGTACTTTTGCGAGTGTGAGCATATATTGACAGGCCGAGCCGAAGGCTTGCAACAGTTTATAAACGAGTGAAACAAAAAAAAAATTCGCGTCAATTTAAATGAAATTATTTATTTAAAATTGTTAAAAATCCCTAACCTCCAAGCACTTAACGCATGAAATTGACAGTCAGTCTCATAAAATCATAACATCCCTACTTTTAAAAATTGGATTCGTCCAGCTGAATTTTGATCTCTACACTATAAATATTATTTATTAAAGATAGTCCAATAATTTGTCCACATATTTTTATTGATAGGGTATTAGCTTAGTGGTATCAAGTCGGCCTGTCTATCCAAAGAACTCTGTTTCTATCCCCACAGCCGACAACAAATTTTCACCAATTAAAAAATTACCCCTGTGGCTCCTTCACTACTAACATCTTTGGAGGCCGTGATTTGACAGCTGATAACCACACTTCACGCGCATAAATATATGCCTTACAGAGATCTGCTTCGGCAGATTGCCACACCCAGTAATGGGTATAAGGCGTGAAGATATATTTATTTATTTTTTTATATTTTTAATGGTTGTACCCAATAAATTTATATAATTATATTTTAAAATTTAGCACTAAATATGAGTATGTTTTACTTAAAAATCTTTATATTGGTAGATAACTGGTACAGTTCAAAAATACCGACAGATCTACTAATATATCGGTAGAGTTAGTTCTACCGGAACATCAAAGAAAGAAACGAGAGTTTTCCATTTATAAAAAAGTCGTAAGTCTAACTGTAAGTAGGTATCAAAAAAACTTTGTCGAATTTACCAAATATTTTCCACTTTTCCAGCACTTAAATCCACGCTTGTAACCCTCAATGCCCCAACAAAAAATATAAAACTTCTTTTCATTATCGTCTTTAATTTGACTCCAACGCACAAAAACAAATTAAAAAGTCGAAAGTAGGCCACGTGGAAAATTTTTCACGAATGTCAAATAACATAAACACTTATTGCCGCGCTAAAACTTTTCTACCCTCGAAGTAAAAACCGCTGCCGCGAGGTTCCTAAATGCAACATACGCACCGGAAGAAAAAACGATCATAAAGTAAATTATACCCCTCGATACAGCAAAGAGAGAGTCTATATATTATGAACACAATTGGCACGTCGCCTGATGGGAATATCGAAAATGCATTAACTCTTACAGTTGCCGGCGATGCATCTAAAGACTTCGCTAATACTTTCTTTCTCATGTGGGATCCTACCGAAGCTCCCGCAATTCACTTTGATGCATGCGAGACGTGAGTTACGACTTATAATTATATTTAGTCAGTTATAAGCTAATTTTGTGTATTTAGCTAACTTTAAATAGCTTCTAATGCAATTTGTGAAAGAGATTATGATGATGCTCTATTTATGGAATAATAATCTAATCAAAGAGAAGACTTTTAGGAATGCTTTTTCATCTCTGGATAAAGTTTCGAATAACTATCAGTAATAATGTAACAAGAGAGTGAGAATAAATTGAAAATAATTTGACAGATCTTTCAAAAACTTGTTCCCAGGCAATAGACACGAAAGCCCGTAGGGCTTGAGTGGCTATTGCCAAATGGCAACAAGTTTGAGAAAGATACTGGAGAACTATTTTCTAATTTATCCAACTCTCGAGTTATAATTAGATTATTTTTTGACTTAGCTGTTGAGGTCGATTCATACAACTTAAAAGATTTTGAACTGAGTCCATATCGATTGATTACTTATTAATGTATTCTTAGAAGTTGTTTCCAAAATTTGTTGGTGTATTTCTGTATCTGAAATACAACTAAATCGAGTTTTTTCACACATTTTACTTGACGCGTTCACAGTTTTAAATAATTATTTGGCAACTACCTATCATTTGTCACAAACAAAAAAGCACCTACAGAGATTATTCCCGGGAATAATCTCAAGAGCTTTATTCTCAGTATAATAATAACAGGACTGGTTAAAACGCAGACACGTGACATACAATGAAACATTTCATTGGTTTTGAGAAACGTCAAAAGTCAGCGAAATAAATAAAAAATATCACATCGAAATAAAAATGGTAATAATTATACTGAATGTAATTTTCTGATGCGATGTTTTCTTTAATTATCTCTCATCTTCATCGATAGCATTTAGGTAATTAATGTTGAGAAAAATTATTAAATAAATATATCATCAAGCCATTTACCCATTACTGGGTGTGGCACTCTGCCGTAGTAGATCTCGGTAAGTGATATATTTATGCGCATAAAAGCATTTATCCCGGCCCCCAAAGATGTTAATGGAGGAGGAGTCGCAGGGATAATTATAATGTGGTGAAAATTGTTTGTCGATTGTGGGAATCGATCCCGGGTTCACAAATCTACAGGCCAACTTGATACCACTGAGCGACGTACTCCATAATTTTATGAGAACATAAACTTCCTAAATGATGAAAAACTACCGGACTTTTCTACTTTATTATGTTCAAATAGGGGAAAGAAACTTTGTATATTAAATATTTATTTACTGGAAGAACATACATATTATGTTATTTTTTATTGTAATAAAATCCGTGAATAAAAAAGAATTCAATTTATTTCAATATTTCCTACTTTCGTGTCAACAAAGAGATTTATACAAAATATCAAGAATTAATCATTCATTCGTCCAAATGGAATAGTACAAAGAAACATAGTATGAAATAAAATAAAACACGTATAAAAGAGGAAACGCAGTGAGGTCTGTCAATAAGAGAAATTTATGACATATGACAACACCCGCATATAACACGATGCTGACGGGTGGCAGGCATCGTAGACCTGCTACAGGACCGCATTAGCCTGGAGTTGCCCCTGAAACTATTGCTAAGGTTTTTTTTGTTACAACTTGACATATTTGATATAATATATTTTCGTTTATAATAGTATATTTTAACAGAAATATGGCAAGGCTTTCATAGTCGTTGACACACATATTTTACATTCTATTTTTTCTACGGTCTTAAACTTTTATTTCTTAAAATCTATATTTTACATGTTTTATTTATTGTTGTATTTTAAATTAATTCAAAGAAACACTGTAGATCAATGGTTGTCTTGGAAACAACAACACAAGTAATTTATTGCCCGTATTAGTAGTATTCCATTTGCCACTTGGTTCACTTAAATCAGTTCAGATAAATTTGATAACATGACTAAATGAACCAAATTAAGCAAACTGATGCACTTATTAGGGCGAATTACAACAAAGTAAATTAGAATCAGTAATTCTAGTACTAGAAATAAAGTCAGCGAAGTAATCCAGCGAAATAAATTAGTGATCTAGTTCAGTAAATGTAAGTTAGATCTGATCCAAATGGAAAATGGAATACATCTATTGAGTGCGATATAAATAATTCCACACTGAGTGTTGCTAAGGTATACTTTCTACGCTCATTTTGAATGTTAACACGTTTACTTTTCAAGACGATCGTAGAAAATAGCATATTATAAAACAAGTATTGCAATGACTGTTGCCACACGTATTTCTTAAAATCGATATTTTACAGTTATATTTCACATTCATTCAAATAATAGGTATTTACTATAAAAGTATCGAAAAGTACTATATTACGAAACGAGATGGGAAAATGATCCAACGAGTTGGAGAACTCATTGGGTTTTGTATGAATACATTACGATACTAATATCGTACACCGTTTTATGTACTATCGTGAATTTGATTCAAAAATATAATAAATATATATATTTTTACGTTTCATAAATAAAAACATTAACGAAATTACAACAAAAAAGCAAAGATGCCATTAATTCTGATTCTTATGTTTGTTACTAAAAAAAACTATACGATATATCCACTTCGCTGCACTAGTGTGGCAAAATGTGTTATTACGACACTCTAAATAGTAAAATCTATCTAATATCAATATAAAAAGCACATATAATGAAAGCCTATTTTTTTCAGTCATATAATTAATAAACTTCGGTTTGCCCATCGTGCATTAAATTTCTAATTTGTATAAATGGATAAATCTTTGGAAAATAATAATATTGTTTGTAATAAATTGAAACTTATTCCTTTTTATTTCTAAATTGGATGCTAATTTTTGAGGTAACGAAAAAGACTAAAACTTCAAGAAAAAATTTGTTGATTGTTGAGACAGAATATTGTCAATATCATGAAAGATTTATAGCATGAATATTGCACAGAGAAAGAGAATTCCTTTGGAATCCAACTCTGTTGAGGGATCAGAGTCCAGGATCTCGGACATGTTACAAGAACGAAAAGAAGACGGAAAGGAAGAAAAAGAAGACGAACGCACATAGCAGCGAGTTACTCTCAATTTCCCACGAGAGAGACTCACTACTCCTGCAGGAGCGGTCATTTGCCAGATATATATCCGAAGGTATATCGATTTTACCATAAACCGTGGACACCCCTAGTCGGTCGATGATCGCACATCGCCAGGGGTGTGATAACCAGCCGACTGCGTTTAATTATAACGTGATAATAGCGCGAAGAATCCGCGCTTCTTCCGACACCTCGCAATATCTCCGACAAGATCTACGGTTGAGGTAGGGCTTTAGCATAGATGCGATCAACTTGTGTCGACAGTGTTTATCCCCGCGGCAAGAATCTTATTATAGCAAACATCAAACGCACGATTTAATTTGATACAACAGTTTGTTTCCTCGTGTAAAAGACACACATCAAATGGATCGCTTCGGAGAGCATGTGGTAACGACCATGATTCAAGAAGCGGGAAGCTATATTTAGAACTTTGCTTTATTTTGTAAATCAATACGTGATATCTTTTGAATAACTTTCTACTACCGATAATTGCATTAGGTACAACAATGATCTGCAAATATCAGCTTCGGGCCACCTTATTAAAAAGAAAGTATATCGACTTTCATTTAACAATATTTTCATAAACAGTTTTGATCAAACTGATATCAACCAATAAATAAGATTATGACATTTTCTGCAGACTAAAGTAGGTACTTATATGGAATAACTTTCGAATATTTATTTAGTACAACAGATAATAAATCCGAATTACCAGAGACCTACATACAGGTTAAAGACTTACTTCATTTTTATTACAAAAATTATGTTTCATAAAATAAAAAATAAATAACATATCATCATAAATAATATAAAATGTATTATTTATTAGTTTTATATAATTATTGTATTATATTTTAGATTTGCTGATGATGAACTAATTTTTTAGTTCGAAATGTTTGTTGAAAATAAATATTTTTTATAAAAAAATCAATATTGGATCCTGAAGCCTTTAAATTATTTTTTGTGGCTTCTTTGGCGGACCAACTACTTAGGTCATATGCTGCCATTACGCCCTGATCTGCGTTTTAGGTATTATGGTCAACAGCAACGCGGGTTTTCTCTGGACGGTTAATTTATTTTATTTTAATAATTGTTTGGATCCACCTTAAATATTTATATGCTCTATACAATAGGAAATAAATCCTAATTACAGGATACCTATCTATTTTAAAGACCAAGAACTATCTATTACCTCACTATTATTTCAAAAATTGTATGTTTTATACCTAAAAATAAAATATAAATAGATATATCATCACACCTTTTAATGGATATTAAATTAAATTGTCTGCTGAAATTTGTTCTTGAATTAACGTTTTAAGAAGGTTGTTATCAATTTAATTCAATTGTAAAATAAATTTCAATGTTCCTTCATAAAAGGTGAATTGCTTACGCAGATGTTCTCACATTGGAATCATGAAAATTCAGGGTAATGAATAAGTTAATTGTATGACAGTTAGGTTGAGGCTAGGTAGGTAATAGAGCACAAGCACAACGCACGGTTATTAATAGAGGTGGGCTCAGTATTAAATACCGAATTTCTATGCATGCTAACGACGCCAGCGCCACCAACTATCGCCGGCGGAAGGAGGAATATTTACAGCACAATTAATATCAATGTTTGAGTTACCGAATTGCGTAAGTTCGAGGCCCCGGGCTCGGATATGTATTTATTGCATCGAAGTTCATGTATGACTACCCACTTACCTAATATGAGCAGATGGCTTAGTTATTAAACTAAGGAGCTGCTGTGGGAATTATTAAACAGATAATTATGCAAAGGGTTCCATGGGACGACTTGAGTAAATGTTCTTGCCTGTTTCCATTATCTGTTCCTCAAGTTAAATCCTTACTTCAAATATTACAGCAGCAACTTTGTAGCTTTCATACCTGATGCAAATTCGTCTAATTTTCTTTCAAATTTCGGTGATTACGTACATATTTAATAACTACGAGTATATTAGTAAAAGCAGAACCACAACATGGCCTACAAAAACGATCAATTAATATTTATACGTTCCCTCAAATTTCAGCAAAAAATCACAATCATAATTTTCAGTACTGGTCCCACCCTACAAATGAGAGCCGTTTCTAAATTTATGCATAAACTTTAAATCGCAAATACTATTTTTTAGACTGGACAGAACAGTTATTTATTTTATTTGGACTGAGAATACAAGTTTTCGAGTCTATTACTTAATAAAGGTTGCCGGACGCTGTAGCGTAGCAGAGTCTGACAATATTACGAGACCTGAAATAATATTTTTTTACCCACTTATTTCAAAAATTTCGTAGATTTATTCAAATTACAATGAAGCAAGTTGACAAAATTATTATTTATCACCATGACAACTGTAGTAAAAATAAACATTTCGCAGCCGTTAAACTAAAAGTCCCTTTGACACTTGAGAGTTGCCATAACAGTTAATAATATGACAATGACAGTGATATGATATTAGTGGAAAGAGAGCCACAGGGATAATTTATATGTGGTGAAAATTGTTTGTTGGCTGTGGAAATTGAATCCAGGTTCTCAAATCCACAGTCCAATTCTATACCACTGTACCACCTACCCCATAACGGCCTGTATAAATCACCAACAGATTTAGTTCCAGAAAATATGAAATATTGGACAATTTAAGCTAGGTGGCCAAATTACAAACTTATATAGTTGAGCAAATAAAGCTTTGTTTTCCTCGAATTTAGGTGTATTTGAGTAGCTTACTTTGATTATCTTATCCCCACCACTATATTTACTAATTAAGGCTCAGTTTGAAGTAATCGGCCTTTCTAGGTCAATTAGTTTGTTCACTTCAATTAATTACGTAATTTTATCTCAACTGATATCAGGGGTAGATTTAGGCTTAGGTCCGCAAAGTCCGGTCCAAGGACAGCAAAAGTATAGAAGCGATTTAAAAAAAAAAAAAAATGTAAATAATTCATTAGATAATTTAATTTTGAAACCTTTGTTTGTTTTGAATGTTAAATAACTATTATAATTATGTAGTTAATTAATTAAAAATTGTCGGCTTCGCAACTTCAACTAAAGTTCTCTTTTCCATAAACCGAAGTTTGTAATAAAATAGTGGTTATACTTGAAGTACCTACTGAAAACAGCTTAGGATAAAGTCTGTTTGAAAGGGTACTTTTTGTGTTAGCGTCAGTGTGGCATGTTCTCAATGTTGATAGTATCATTTACGTTTCAGTAACGTAGCGATGCGTATATCTTTAAGTTTATGGTTATTTATTTAAGTGCATGGCTGTTCTCAAAGTATTTTGCATTTCACATGAACATGACTAAACAGTACACATTAAAAATTCCGTTAGATAAAGTTTACGAGACAATATAGCAAGTTTGTTTGAGTCAGCTGCTGCGGTCTCACTGCAACGGACCAGTATACCACGTGAGATAAAATGCATCGCCATGGGAATTATTTTCTGTTCTTTCATTCTTTCCACTTGTAATTCACCCGACCTGAATTTGTTTATTTATTTATCATCTTGCATATCAAAAATTAATTCCAAGTACATTACAGGGATCTACTGTTTATTGACGAATATGAACCATTCGGATAATGAATTCCCAATAATATAATAAATATTACAAAATATTACGAAAATGTGAGTACATAATAATATTGAGCACATATAAACTCTAAAAGTAAAATACTAATATAACCAATTCACTTTCAAAAATAAGCGTAGAGAAAAGTCCCTTATCTATTTGATTCGTTTTCAGTTCTTACAAAGCATGTCTAACTGCAATTGTGTGGAATTCACTTTCAAAAACAAGCGCAGAACGATACTTTTTTGTTTGTTTAATTTTTAATTCTTATAATTCAGTGACTGACGAAATTGTGTGAAATTTTCTTTCAATTACAAGCACAGCGCGTTATATCAAGAGACCTAGTAAATAGTTCAACATTTATGTCAACATCATATATTATTTACAGGTAGTAAATCATTAATAACAATGCGACACTAACTAATAAAATTTGAACATGGTAACCTTGTTCATTTTAAAATAAACGCTCTGATACATTGGAGTCAATTTGCTAACTTGTGTACATAAAATATTGAAGATAGAAATTGAGAGGTAATCTTGTAACACTAAGGGCCAGTTTTTCTATCACCGATTAATGTTAATCATGATGATATAATAATTGAAACCATAGTTTCCATTATTATTTAACCATGATTAACAGTAATCGAGAGTAAACCGATGATTGAAAAACGAGCCCTAAGAAAATAATATTTTATTTGAATAAATTTAGGACCTCTTGAATGTACATTTGAGTGTTCGGTCATTAAAATTGTTTTCAAATCATAAACGATATTAAAGATTTTTTTTTAAATAATTAATTCAAGAGGTGATTTTATTGGTCATGGTTATTATGTTAGGAAAGAAAAAAATACTTATGTCTAATTAAAGATAAACTATTACTGTTTCTAATTATTAATGTTTCAGGATTAGAATTGCGAATTAAATAGCAAATGTATTAAGATTTTCAATAAAATTCTACATTAGATATAACTTGGAACATAGAAAGACTATCATCTTTTGAAACGAAGTATGGCGTTTATATGACTAGAGTCAGCAGAGGAATGGCGCGATATATATAGAGATCTATAACAGAATGCTGGCGATAATTTTCAAATCGCCAAATTAGTATTACGTTCTAAACAATTTTGTAATAGAATTATAATATAAATCATTTATATACTATCCGGCACAAAAAGCACCAATTATTTTATGCAATTTTCGGCAAAATCATAATTTTTATTTATGACAGCGACTCCATTGTCTTCTTTTTCTTATTCATTTTACATCTTTTGTACCCTTTCGAGTTTCGATATAGCCAAGCTCACCGAGCCGCCATATCGCTTGCCTACAATTTGTATTATAGCACTGACACCCAATCTAACTGCAGTGAAGCTTGCTTAACTTTACTAATCAGAACTCTGTCACGTTAACCACACTATTGTTTATTAAAAAGTAGAATTCTATAGAGCGCGACCCGAAGGCTGGTTCAGTTAAATGTAGAAGGGATGGATCAAGAAGGGAAGAATTGGGGAAGGTTGGCTCATAAGCAAAAGGTAGAGCATCGTACATGTATCGCGCAAACCTCGTGAATAAAGTGTACAATTCCAGCACGACCGCGATGCCACGCCGCCACCAGCCGGAGAATTTATGAAAGTGAAATAAATACTTCAGAATAAATCCTTTTAAATGCGGCGGGCACGCTTGTTCCCATCTCCATCCCTCTCAAACACCATCAGAATCTCACTCTCTCGCACATTGACTTGCTCTCTTTTTATTTTGATGTTTCTCTCTTTCTCGCCATGTTGTTCCTCGGCGTTTTAATATATTCGCAGGAGCATACGGCGCACACCATTTCAGTTTCCGTTTTTCCAAGAGTAATTTCATGGAAAAAGCGGCAAATGCAGTTTTTATGAATAAACCCGTTTTGCAATATATACACCGTATATTTTGATGGAATTTTTCAATGACAGGCCACATAAAGTTTTGTTGATATTGATCCGTTCTAAGCGATTTCTAAAGTTAATATCAAGTGGTTTAATGTATGTTGTAATAGGCGCCATGTTGCAGAAATGAGGCTCCAACGCAACTCATGCATGCCCTTATTTGGTTTAATGTTTCTATAATAGAGCGACATTACAACACAACATCCTGCAATAATGATTCTTTTACAACATTTGAAATTATATTGCTATTATTATGCATAATTTAAAAACAATTTGCTAATTAATATCTTTAATGATTCAACGAATATGAAAAGATTAAAATATGCATGAAATACTCTAGTAATTGTTTCTCTTCAATGATTGAAAAAATTAAAAATTAAAATGGATATTAGCATGGTATATTTTCCGATGTCAAACGTTTTTAAATTAATTTGAAGAATGATTGAAATAAAAGATAGGACGGACAAAATTATCCATATTCTATTCCACTTAAGAATGGATCATAGAGTTAGATAGGGCCAATCATTTTTGTCCTCTGATTGGTCGAAATTAAAACGAAATTTACAAAGAAAAAAACAAATTACGACATGTACAGTAGTGACAGATGTCTGATATTAGTCTTCAATTCATCAAGTATTTCAATTCAGATTTAATACATATAATATCTAATTTGTTAATTTGTGTTATAAATTAATTAGTGTACTTCATCGTTTAACGAATTACTTTATTATAGATGATAAACTTGGAGTCCTATTCTTCAAATCATGCGAACAACAATGCAACTATGTTAAAAATCTTTGAATATGCGTCAAAATTAACATATCTGCTATGGTTTCAATTATATACTCGTAAGCGAATTTATTTATTTATTTATTTATTTCTCTGCACAACAGGAACTACAGGGGGCCTACAGCTTATAGTGGAATCTAAATTACACAGATACAATCATATTTTTAATGGGGTAATGGCTCAGTGATATCAAGTCGGCCTGTGGATCTTGAGAATCCCGGTTCGATCCCCAGAGCCGACAAAACATTTTCACCAACTTAAAATTACCCCTGTGGTTCCCCCACCACTAACATGTTTGGGGGCCGTGATTTGACGACTGATAACTGCACTTCACACGCATAAATATATCACTTACCGAGATCTGCTTCGGCATAGTGCCACACCCAGTAATGGATAAAAGGCGTGATGATATATATATTTATATTTTATTCAATCATATTTTTTTATATAAGTAGAAGTCAGCAAGATATGAACGCACGACCTCTTCCTTGTTAATTAGTAAATGCAAGTTTTACCTCGCTTTTATCCACTGGGCTACGATTGTCTATTAATTCGTATAAGCTCAAGAATCCTTGAACATGTAAAACCGATCGCGTACACTGTGCCATCTACTCCATTTTTAACTGGAGAATAGTATATCATGTTTATTTGCAGCATTTTCCGTTTAACTAATAAACTGAACGATGACAAATATTCATGTTGTTTCGAAAGTATCCTACTTGAGTTTCGGTATAGTAGCGTGAGGTTAAGTACGTACCAATTACGTAATAATTCAATATTTGTTATACAAAGCACAAAAATACTAGATGATTAATAGTCATGCTGGCAGCATTCAAATTTTAATCACATAATTTAAGACATTTATCCACGAAAAGCGACAAGGAATAGCGAAGAGCCCCGGCGTTGCATCGTCGTGAATAGCGATCACGAGACGTTTTCGATACACGCGATTCAAAACCACACAAACTTAATCTATTTCTTCCGTCAGAGTGTCGGGCTAAAGCGAACGCGAGAGAACTTTTTACATTAGAAAACGTAAAGTTAAATCCTTTCAATATAAAAAGGGCAGGAATCGGCGCGGAACCAACGCAGGAGACAGCGCTCACTTATCACTATGCAGTGCAGCAGGGCTTTATCGAACCAGCGCCAGCAATAAATGTTAGGCGCGCGGGCCAGAATGAGGCATCAAGTGCCATGAAACATTGCCGCAATTCGTTACAACACCGTGCACTCTCCTCTCCTGCTATCGCATTCTCTTCACTGCCAGCGACATAGAGACGGAAACAGAAGCCACAATTCCCCAAAAAGGACAGGAGAATTATCATTTTCTAATTTTAGCTACTAATTCAAAACACTTTATCACGACATGCGAAGAATACTCAACTTCCTTCTCACGAAATAGGGACGAAAAAGTGTTTCCTCTCTAGACAGGACAAAATAACAGAGACACCATAGATGATATTTTTAAAAAAAATCATTATTTTATGGAAAATTCATATTTAATAGCAATATACTTTAAATCTTTAAATTATATTAACATTTTAAAATAATAAATATAAATAAATAAATATATCATCACGCCTTTTATCCATTACTGGATGTGGCACTCTGCCGAAGCAGACCTCGGTAAGTGATATATTTACGCAAGTGAAGTGCAGTTACCAGGCGTCAAATCACGGCCCCCAAAGATGTTAATGGTGAGGGACCCACAGGGGTAATTTTAAATTGATGAAAATGTTTTGTTGGCTGTGAGTTCTTTGAATCCACAGTTCGACTTGATACCACTGAGCCATTACCTCATTTATTAAGATTTTGAATAAAGTAAATAAAATATTGCGTTTATTTGTACTTACTAGATTTCTCCCCCAGTATATATAAAGTTCGAATAAATCATTCTTTAAGCATGTCGTGAAAAAATGTTGTATACATCACGAAAGGAACGCGTTTTTCCTTCAAATGCCTCACTTGCTATACTCGTGAAATAAATTTCAAACTCAAGTAGGAAAAATATCGCTTTCCTCTCTAGTTTTGATAAATAACTATATCTGAATTCCTTTTATCAAATGAGGCAGGTGGCTCAGTGATATCGAGTCAACTTGTAGATTTGAGAACCCAAGTTCGGTTTTCACAGCCTACAAATAATTTTAACCGCATTGAAACTATCCCTGTGGCGCCCGCTCCCCTTGGGGAGGGCCACAAAAATTGCAAATTGAATTATAATTACTTAAATTTGAGTTTACAACGTACAAATTAGTTCGAAAATTGGTAAAAATGTCTAACCTCTAAACATTCACTGACACTGACAGCCAGTGATGCCAATAGTAACATTATAAAAGTCACTAGTTTTTACTGGACAACGTTCGGTAAATATATTTTGAGATATATAATACTGTTAATGTTGTACGGAGGTGTGATAAATAATTTGAACACGCATTGAATTTCAGAATTATTCAACAATAAAATATTTTGAAAATATGTTAATAAATTTAAACAAATATGTGGATGTCTAGACTTTAAGTAGGACACACCGTATAGCCTAAAATTAGGTACTACTCAGATAATCGACAAGCATAAGATATGAGTTTGAGAACATTTCTCAATACAATATCTAATATATTCTGGGCGAGATATATCTTATTTATTTAATACTTGGTACAAGAGGAAATTAATTCCAATTACATTATAGGATACTGAGAATAGCTTATAGTGCACTCCGAACCACTCAGACATATATAATAGTTATTAGTTGAAGTTGTTTGTAAGGCGAGAGAATTAATAATTCTGCTAGAACTAGTCACACAACATGTATTGCAAAATACGAGAAATTGTAGTGAAAAATTATCTGCAGTGGTAATATTGAATTGAAACTTGGTACAGCGGTGCCTCAGGGTTTAAAACAGTTGTCCTAATTAAATAAACAGAGAAAAGAGGATAAAATAGTGAACGTAGGCTTAAAATTAAGTCCAACTAAGACTTTTTGAGGTAAACATGAAATTTAGTTTCATTCTTCTTTGGAACTTTATATTCCAATAATTTTTTATTTTTTTTTACCATATTTACCACGAATATTGATTGTTATTTATGTTTATGATTATGTATTAATTACGAATTGTACGTTTTTGACCTGAAGATGACTGTACCCTTGGCTGAAGCGTAGTTCTCTTAATAAAGATTTTGGACAATTTTAAGTCTACCTCCACTATTTTATCCTTAAATCTAATTTCGTCTTACTAAACAACTGCAACAAACAAAGAAAAAATTATAGGAACATTTCTAGTGTTTGCCGTCAATATGTAGTAAATCAAGTAAATATGCTGATTGGGTTAATTTGATTTAGAACCCCCGAGGAAAAACTTTATCCTCTGCCACTGTTCCCGGTGTTTCTGCTCTCTCCTGCCACCGGATAACAAGATCAAGGGTGGCTGGTACGAGTGTGCGTTAGTGATTTGTCCTTGCATAATTTAAAGTTCGCAATTTAAATGTTTTTCTTGGGCAGACCGCAGGACCCAAGTTTGAACCTCTGTAATGGAATTTAAAACGAATATGGAGTACTGCAAAAGAGGTTTGTGTTTAATTACGAAAAGGATTGTAGACATTCTTTATTATCATCTTTATTATTTAATTTAAACTTTTGTGCAAATAGTCACAATTTTGCGTACCACATAAATTAATTTTATTCCTGGTTTAATAGTCAGTAAAAATCACCCAAAATAAACACAATAAAAGTTTTCGTGACGCTAATTTTAAAAATAAATCCTGTTGAACGACATGAAGAAAATCCTGTCTGCAAGAAAGTTTACAACTCCGCTAACTAATTGCTAGCAGGTCGAGTCTAAAAAGCATACTTTTCATTACGGTGATCATAAAAATTGTAGCAAAGTACCAAAACACAGTATTATATGCCATTAATTTTATACGGTTTTTATTACCTCACATATTTTACTGACAGCGTGTGTGCATTTGACTTGTCGGGGGAACATATTAAAAATAACCAAAGTTTGAACCCTTCCACACGCTTTTGTGGTAGGAACGCTGAACGTCGACTCTGATTTCATGTTTGGTAGTCCAACCTGTCGCCGTATATTTGCCTCAAATGAACTGCAGCACGCTACAGACTAGCTAGCTTTAATTTAGTCGATCTTATCTGATGCCGATCAGATTTCAATCGCAATATAAATTGACGAATTGACTAATGTATAAAATCGAGACTGATTTAACTATAAATAATAATACTCCCCATCTCCGTTTATTTCCCGCGCGAAACTCGGTGTTCAAGATTTTTTTATTGTAAAATGCTTGAAAGAAAAGATATGGAAAACTAAGTTTTCTTCCTTTTTATCTGGCAGTACGGTGATGTGGATAGAGTTACGACATTCGAATCCGAAGAACCCGGGTTCAAATTTCGCTCGAGTTCAGACTCTGCACTGTAATTGGGATTGAGTTGCTGTTCTGCAGAATAGCCATAAATAAATATATAAATAAATAAATATGAAGTACATTATTTAGAGAAAAATTGGGATACGGCCAGGATATGAATCTGGGACTTTATGAACGCCACGGTCATCCTGGTTTTAAATCAGATTATATTCCTAATTTTCTTTCTATTTTTGTTATGTGTCATAGGCAGCCTCGGATTTAAATGCGTCCGTAGTTTAGTTGGTTAAAGCATATATATGACCGAAATTCATAAGGTCCCAGGTTCAAATTTTGGAAGTATCCCAATTTTTCTCTTTATCATTTCATTTGATTAATTATTAAGTATTTACTTAGAAAAGATAAATATACAGAGTGATCAAAAGGAACTGTTACAGTTCGCAATAAAAAAACTACTTGAAATTGATAAGCCTGATACATAAATTCATTTCCTGTTGTTGACAGAGACATTTAAAATTTAAATTTGAGTATCATTTATTATGACATTTATTTCTAAAGTATTTCTATAACTTAAAAAGTCAAAATTCTATTAGCTGTCAGACTCCTGACATAACCTATTCGTATTTATTAGAAATGTCAAATAGCATTTTCCGCCTTTATCTGACGTTGTGCCAACTGTGGAATAAAAAGATCTCTGGAATTGTATTGCCAACTATAACAATTCCTTTTGATCACTCTCTACCAAATGTTAAAGATGAGTATATAATATTAATAAGTACTACGATATGTTTTATATTTCCTCCAGTACGAGATAGTAAAAAACAATGTCGAATTATTTGGCTGCTGCTGAACTTTTCATCTGAACACTGTCGAAACATGATACTACGCAACTGCCACCAAAAAATTCCTTAAACTATCAAAGGCAGAATTTGATTCTCTATAACTTTTATTTGAAATAGTTTTGCTTAAAACAATATGGAAACATTTGTACAAAAAAAAATGGATTACCAATTTTAAGAACCACCATGTAGAATGTAAGGGAGAAGAGAATAATAATGTAAGTCTGTTGCAAACTTTAGAAACAACCAACACAAATAATTTGCAAAACGTGCGGTTCTGAGGCACGGGTCGAAGGCGTGCACTTCTCAATTACATTCGGCGCGGACAAGCGGACAAAAACGCGCGTAATTTATAGCATTAGTGGAAAGTTCAAAGCCGCTCGCCCGAAATCATGTTATGCGACTAGGTCATGTCTCACTAATATGCATACGCCGCTCTATGTCCGCGCTGCGCAACGAAAACGAATTCAATTTAAATGTGGTTTTTTGTCACCAACGCATTACATCTAGTTGACGGGTTTTGCGCTTTTTGCTGCAGCGGACTCCTGCCTAATGTAATTTAAATTTTTGTTCGATTTTAAAACAGTCTCCGAGATGGGAGAGTGGAACTACTATGTTCTTTATAAACACAATGTTTTATTATTTTATAATTATATGCAGAGATGATACGAAATTGCATTCTCAGAATATTAGCTTTGCTAGTTAAAAGTTTCTACAGAGGATATTGTTTAAAAATGTAATTGGTCTTTAAAACAAATGTAATATTTCGACTGTGACTCTTCGTGGGCAGACATGAAACTTAGAATCCTTTATTTTTTATTATTTAGATTCTTAATAAGTTTCTCCATTTTTTCCATGTCTACCCCGAATAATAATATCACTCAACTTCAAATTTACATGTGACTGTATTAACATCTCAACTTTTTGACCTGAAGATGGCCATAACCTTGGCCGAAACGTTGTCAAATCTTTAATAAAATTTCAACAACTTAAGCTTTTGTCCATTATTGAATTCCAAATGTAATATTTCTTCATGTCATATAAATAATAATAAAAAATATTCTATGTAAATATGTAAATACAAATCTCTTCAAGATATAAAATATAATATAATTGCTAAGTAATTTTATATGGCATATATTTCTTTTCGAATAGGTTACTTTTATAGTAATAGCTTTATGGTATCGAATCGGCCTGTGGATCCTGAGAACCCTGGTTCGATCCCCACAGCCGACAAATATTTCATCAAATTAAAAATTACCTCTATGGCTCTCCTTCCCCTAACATCTTTGGGGGCCGTGATTTGATGGCTGGTAACCGCACTTCACGCATATAAATATATCACTTACCGAGATCTACTTCGGCAGAGTGCCATACCCAGTAATGGGTAAAAGGCGTGATGATATATTTATATTAATTTATTATAGTTCTTTCAAAAAGAAAAAAAAAACGCCGACAGAAGTAAAACTGATAATGTTTACAAAAATTTAAATATCTCGATAATCTACAGGACGAAATGCACCTGTAACATAAATTTTGTGGAAAACGATTGAAAAGGTACACGAGGAGTTTGAAGGAAAAAAAGCGACTGTATCCAGGATTTCTAAATAAACATTTTGAATTAAACCGTAAGGAAGATGATTTTTACATTATTCTATGGTTGTAGTTTCTTTTCATAGTAACCAAAGATCTGTAGATAGATAAACTGAAGAAACATTATTTTATATTTTAAACATTTTTACCTGTAAATTTTAGAAAATATATTTTTACATTTGCCATTTACAGAACACAACTGAAATTGCTGTGTTATCCATGTTTGTGGTCTATAGAATGGATTTGAAAAACATAATGTTTATTTAATTTTAAATGCAGGAATAAATTTTTATGGTAAATATAATATGCATAAAATCTAATACAAACGTAATTTAAATTGCAGAATGCGTGCATGCGATTTAATATTAATAAGTATCTAAATGAATTGCGTCCGGGTCAGCCGACAACAGCTCCTGATTAAATGATTACGAATTAGTAAATATTTGAATGCGTGCAAATTGTATTCGAAAATTCGGCTGCATATTGCTGGATGTTAATGCAATTGTGCGCACTGGACTTGCATTTTAAATACCTGAACCTCAGTCATTGCTGCTCAATGTTCAATATTACTCATAATTAGTAATGTGGATCTCGTTTTACTGCATGCAAAGCGAAGTAATTACCTCTGTTTGTGAAATATTTTTATTTTGCCTGCAATGAACTTGACTGTATACATTTTAATGATCTATCTTTCAAAATATAACACGGTTCAAACCATTAAATATTGATCACCTGAATTGTGTAAAATAAACATGTGCAAAAATATTACTTCGATCTACAATTACAATTTAAAAAAAGGAATATTGGATTCTGCGCAACTTTACCTACAAATATATAAACATTTGTTTGGTTTTGTCTAGTGATTATTTCCCCTGATTTATCATAGTCATAGTTTTTGTCCAAAGTTTTTGTATGAATCACAAACATTCGCAGATCGTTTTCAGTGAACTACAAAGTTATGCTTATGACATTCCAAATGTCTGTAAATACGAGCTATGTGGGTTCCTGGGAAGAATATGTATTTCCTTTCTTTAGTAGAGCAAAATAAATGTATTTGGAGCAAAAAATAAGTGAATTATAAATAAAATAAATAAATATAACTGGGTGTGGCACTCTGCCGAAGCAGATCTCGATAAGTGATATATTTTGCGCGTGAAGTGCGGTTACCAGTCGTCAAATCACGGCTTCCATAGATGTTAGTGGTGGAGGAGACACAGGGATAGTTTTTGAAATTATGAAAATTGTTTGTCGCCTGTGGAAATCGAACCAGGGTTCTCAGGATCCACAGGCCGACTTCATACCACTGAGCTAGCCATCCCATAAATTATAAATAAATAAAATCATACTCTATTTGACAACAGAATTAAAAAAAGACAGGTATATATAATATATACCTATCTCGTAAAATATAGAATATGATTCTGACAAGTTTGACATTTGCATACTTTTGTGATTGTGTTTATGATTTCGGTTGACAACGAAGACTAAATCAAGGACTGGGAATGGTTAAACGTAATTCGATGTACCAAACTATGTAAGATTATGACAACTAACAAAAACTATGATAACCAGTGGAACTGAGTCTTAATAGTATTTTTTTTTTAAATAATATTATATTACATAATAAAGTAAAAGTATATTACATAATAAGTCAGGAAAGTGATGGTTTACTTGACGAAGCGAGTAAGTAAAACCACTTTCCTGACTTATTATGTATACTATTTTTTCTGAAACCGTTTAATTTAATCGATAATTAATCATAAATAATTCAAAATTAATTTAATATTTGTTTAAATGAATTGAATTGAGAGCGGACTTCGTATCCAAGGTTACAAAAATGCAACAGTAGTTGTAGCTAAACTATAAAAGTATTTAGCTTTGGACAACTATGGTAGTACCGGAAGTTTATTTTTCTGTAATTCTTCTTCTTTCTTATTTACATCCCTGTTACTCTTTCGGGAGTCAATTTCTGTAATTCAGTTATATTTTATTTTGTAAATATGTTGAATCTATAGTGTCTTGAGAGGCTTGAATGATGCAGTAGCACACCTAATGTATTTTTATACAATTACATTGCAATAAAAAAATTATCTCTCAATTTATATCAATAAAATTACGTATATTTATGGAGAATTTTATGAGGAATATAATGGTGCATTTTTCAAGCCTGTATCTAGGTTAATTTTTGACATGTAGGGCAGTTAGCGGAAAATGGTCAAAACGAGATGAATTTTGAGCAAGATTTTACTTTTCCGGAGGGTATATATCTCAAAAACTAAACAAAATATAAAGATATGCTTAACGGCATTGAGTTTCTCGTGTTTGAATTGACTTATAAACTTATTTTCAGCGATTTAGATTTTTTGAAAATTTCTTAAGGGGTACCCCTTAAGATTTTTCGATTTTAAGCCATTTTCAGACTTATTGCTCTAAAAATCTTCCTCGTTTGAATAGTTTACTACAAATTTACATTCATACGTACTGCGACGCACAGAATCCAAAGGTTAAATCCCTGAGTTCGTAACTCTTTTAGTTTTGAAGATAGTGGCCTTAGAAATTTGTGTACATCGAAAATTTTAGTCAAAATATCGAAAATAAAAAAATTGCTGAAAATATATGTACAAGTCAATTTGAACACGAAGAATCCAATGCCGTTGTGCGCATCTTCATATCTTGCTTAATTTTTGAGATATCACCTCTGGAAGAGTAGATTTTTCAAATTTTACGGCATTTCACATATTAGACAGTATACTATAGAATAAGTCAAGAAAGTAAAAAAACTTTCCTGATGTATTATGTATAATATTTTTCTGAAACCGTTTAACTAATTAAATAATTAATTATAAATAATTCAAAATGTTATTGACAACAGACTATCCAAGGTTACAATAAAAAGTTAAAATTATTATTTATAAAACTAAATTGATAAAAGTGACGAAGTTTAAGAATTTTCTCAACAAAATCTAATAAATTTATATTATTTAAACAAGAAATATTATTTTGGGAAAACATCAAACGATTCTATATCTCCATAACTAACTACAAGAAGTTATAAACTGGAAATTCCGAGATCATCAAGAACAAAATTGTTATTTAAATTGCGTAGTAACAACTGTTGGTATTCCAGCATTTCTTTGAAGATTCCGTAGTAATAAAATAGAAAATGTCACAAAATTATTTAACTGATCACGTTCAAAATGTAGGTAGTAATAATGTTGAACAGAGAACGTCGGCAAATATAAATGTGAGGTAGTTATTCTCCCTGAATGTCAATATCAGTCGTGCAATCGTGTGTTAACATTTCTATGAAAGTTTGTTCAATTCATCATTTATTCAAAAAATATTATTTGACAGTGTTTTATTTCGTTTACCTATGTACAAATTTAGTGTAATATTTCTACTCATAAATTATTATTTTTTAACTATGTACATATGTGTACACCTTAATGTATTTTAAAAAGATATTGATGTCATATGAAGTCGTAAAATTAGAAATAGGAAAGTTCTAAATATAAACAGATTTAAACGTCAAGCTTCATTTAAATTCTCTTTAATCTGAAAATAAACAGTTTTGCTAGTTCCCAAGGCATAGTCTAACTTTAGAAGCGTAACTTGTTTACGAAAATTTGTTTCAAACTAATAAAAAACAAAGAATCTACTCCCAAAATATGCAACAAAATTTACTGCTTTAACACCACAGACAATTTATCCCCAAAAACAAAAACAAATCGACCAGAAAATAGTTGGTGAAACAAAAGCGAAAAACTGTCCAAACATTGCTTGGAGATAACAAATTTTTAATTTATTGGCACGGCCAACTAAACTATTATAAACAACCAATTAATAATGTGTACTACGTGAGATAATTCCGCAAAACTATCGTATTGATTATGAAAGTCTCGACAAAGAGAGGATTTCTGAAGAAAAGAGAGTAAAAAGTAAAGAACATTCAGTAGTGTCTAGCTATCGCAATCTATATGTTAATATATATATCACAAAACTTTGCTGCAGCTAAAATGCATCTGAACAAGAGAGAGCAAATACATAACCGTATCTGAAGAATAGTTATAAACTTATACTACGTAAACACTTCAATATCCCCGGCAATTTAAAACACTTTTTGTCACTTTATGATAGCAAGTCGAGCGCGAAATAGACTAAACTTGTTCAGAAGTTTCGTGTCATTGCCCAAACATAACTGCAAAGAACGACGATGTTTGGAATATTGTCCGCTGGAGTGAGTACGCGAATATTGCTGAGATGGAAAGTTCTGGCGCAGATTTTCAACTTAAGTGAAATGTTGCCATTGCTCTACACCCTAAATCACCCAATTATTAACACTTTAATTTTATTTCCTCTGGCTTCATTGCCATACAACATGTTTCCTAACGAGACCATTCTCTATTCTGCATATCGTGCAGACTATACAAGAGATTTTAGAATTGTATTTGTTTTGAAATACACTCGTATGAATTCCACTAAAGCAAATGATAAAGATTATTCGGGAAAGTTTTAGAGCAACTTACTAGCTAATTACTTTCGTTCATTTCTAATCACGTGTGTGAAACTAACCAATCAAAACAACATTACACTGGAAATTTTTAGACCAACTTGCTAGTCAATCACATTTGTTCATTTCTAATCACGTGTTTCAAACTAACCAATCGATACAACATTATACTAAAAATTGGCCCACGATTTTAAACAACCAATAGCGTTTCATTATTTGTCCACGTTGTCAAGGAAATGAGTGAATTTATAAGTGATAATTTGCACTAGCGCAATTACAGCGGTAATTTGCATTAGTGCAATTATCAGTAATAATATAATAAGAGAGTGAAAATAAATTGAAAATAATTTGACAGATCTTTCGAAAACTTGTTGTCAGACAATAGTCACGAAAGCCCGTAGGGCATGAGTGGCTATTGTCAAATGGCAACCAGTTTGAGAAAGATACTGGAGAATTATTTTCTAATTTATCCAATTCTCGAGTTACATTTAATTAGATTATTTTTTGACTTAGCTGTTGAGGTCGATTCATCCAAAATAAAAGATTTTTAACTGAGTTCATATCAATTGTTATTTGTTAATGTATTCTTCAAAATTGTTTCCAAAATTTGTTGGTGTATTTCTGTATCTGAAATGGAACTAAATTGATTTTTTGCACACATTTTACTTGACGCGTTGACAGTTTTAAATAATTATTTGGCAACTACCTATCATTTGTCACAAATAAAAATGCACCTACAGAGATAATTCCCAGAAATAATCAGAAGAGCTTTATTCTCAGTATAATAATGACAGGATTGGTTAAAACGCAGACACGTGACACACAATGAAGCATTTAATTGGTTTTGAGAAACGTTAAAAAATATGTAATTTCTATAAATTTGACAGTTTAACTCTTTTTTTAGTTACCTGGTATTAAATAATAATTATTATAATATTTATAATGAGTTGTACTAATTTGTTGAGGACAATATTTCAATTAAAATAATACTCAGAAGTGGAGAAGAGCTCCTCAGAAATAAAAGCAAGAAAATGAATAGTAAAGATATCTCGTCAGATATATTTCTCATCAGGAGGCAAAAAGGAGATATCACGAGAACCTTTATTCAAATTTTAATATTGGGCAAGTGCATTGGACAATAGCCAAGGAAGAGGAAAACAGAAGACGTCAAGACCCAAGTAGTGGAAGAAAACAAGGTAGAATATCCAGGACCGGACTCACACAAAGGTTGTGAAATATTACGCATTATCTACCAAATATACCTGACCCTAAAACCTTAAGTTTTGTACGTTAATAAAATACTTATTTCACTCAAAATGAATACGATATGTGTCATTTATCAAACGGTCGTAGATAAAACTACAAAACTCAGTGTTGTACAAGACTTATTATTTTTTTTAATCATATCTGTGGATCTCACGTATGTAACTTTTTCGTTGTGTTATGAGGCACTGATCTTGTACTACGTCATTATCTACGATAGTTCACAAATTTACTAGAAGAGCAAGAGCGTCTTGGAAAATTGATTCATATGAGGATGAGACAAATGTGAAAATAATTCCTTGCGAATCCGGTCCAGGAGGTTCCAATCTCAACAACAGTTTCAGTGCAGCTTACAGAAACGCGGCAATCTCACGTTAGATAGATAACACTGATAAGAAACAGGTAAAGATGCTTTCTGGCGCGCCACGACGCCTCGAGGCCAGCACCGGAGCTTCTCTTTCCCTTTAAACATTCTCATCTTCATCAGAAACTATTCAAAAACCTTTTCCCATTTTCATTTAGAACCAAAAGCCGCAAAACAAAGAATCTGCTTTCTACTTTCTGCTTTCCATCGAGCAGAGCTGCAGACGTGAGCTATGCCACCGACAAACTTATTCCAGAGTTAATATATTTTTTGCAACGGTTTTGCGAACGCCTAACTTTTGAAAGCCTAGAATATTACTCTTCTCAACTCCACGTCAAATATGAAATTTTGCCGAATGAATTTCAACTAATTATTTCTTTTTTAAGTTTACTTACATGGTAGGCAGCAGTCATATCCTAGATCTAGATTTACAGCACACTTACCTGAAAAAGAAATACACACAATTAGTATTAAGTGTAAAATGATCAAATACAGGATGTTTTCATACTTTTGGAGAATTTTTTTTAAGGGTATACATTATATGATTGTGTATAGAACAAACAGATGTTTTTTTCAAAATTCGTAATCCTTAAATTTTGTGAATTTTGAAATAGTAATTTATACATCAAGAGCGTTAGATAGATGATAATGCACACTAAGTCTGAGGGCCTTTGGCCCGAAGGATGTATGTCGCTCGAGATCAATATTATCTAATAACGTCCATGGTGCATACATGATTTTATTTCTGATTAGAATATGTAAAATTAATGTTATCCACAACTCATATACATATTATAAAGACTACACTGATTTCAGTTGTATTATATGATTCATAAAACACTAGTGATTTATATTCCATAAAAGACTATAAACAACATGTTACTTAGCAACCACTTCATGACCTACTGTATTTTGAGAAACTATATATAACTGATTCAACGTTAAACGTTACGACCAATCTTCTTCGATACCTATAATTATGAGTTGTGGATAAAATTTTGTATTACATTTGTGTTTTATTGGTCTACAAAATACTTGTATAATAAATAACTATTAACTTATAAAAATTATGATTATAGTAGTGCGAATTTTCTTCCATTGGTATTTTTTCCATAAAATAAAAAATAAGTTTTATTTCATCTTGTAAATTTAATTCGTATACATTAAAAAAACGTCGATATATAAAAATATCCTGTGTAAGATAACCTTTAAAAGATAACTAATATTAATTAGTATTCACTTTGCAGTTACATTCAAAATCTGATAAAAAGAAAAACAATTCTGAAAATGTTCTGCATTGAAAATGGTGTGGAATGCAATAAAAATCTAGAAAAACTATATTGAAATAATCGAAATGCATTGACAATTCAACAGAATTCAATATACCACTAAGTATGAAATTTCAAACCGAACAATATTCGTATATACGTAAAGTGACCTACATTTAAATCCTGAAGAATACACGAATCCGTAAGAATAGAAAATTCCAGATACAAGGACGGAGGATCGCAGGATCGGGATATTTACGGTAATAGTCCCGTTGTATTGCTCTGAGAATCCCACTCTGGAACTTGGAACGCATGTGCTCCGCTGTAATTTGCATTGCTCCAGAAAACGAGAAAACCTCACTGTTAAAGAAAACATAACTGGAATCGTACTAGCTATGCATTTTGTTCCATCACACATATCCATTCATTGTAAAGAGCAATTTTTACAATGGCCAACACATTTTATTCATTTGCATGCGTACTTAAACTGTAAAATGGAATAACAATTATGCAACTGAATTTACTTGAAGATTAATTTTGTTTTATTTGTTTTATTATAAAAATAGTAATCATAATTCTAAGTCAAAATGTCTGAAAATAACTAGTTTTTGTTATTAACAACATAATATAGGTTCTTGTTGCGTCATTCATTTTGAAGTCTTAATTTTGTTAAAAATTGCACATACTAACAATTTTTTTGATTACACGAGTTTAGAATCACATCATTTGGCTCATAATTATTTTTTTCGTTAAAAAAATTGATATTAAATATACCGTAATTACAAAATGTACCACAAAAAAAACTAGTTTAGCACTCAAATAGACTATAACGGTTATTATCTTATAAATAATTTGACGGATGAAATTAAAGTTAGTTTCTAATTAAAGCAAACTTTATTATTATACAGTTCTTGAATAAAACGGAATTGACTAAATTCTACAATTAATTTTCAACACTTTTAACTAAATTTAACATTAAATATACCTTAGACACAAAATGTATAGCAGTATAACTAGCAATTTTTTTTTTACAAAATCTTATTCTACTTACTAATGGACTATCATGATTAATATTTTGTAGGCAGCTTGAAGAATGAAATAAAAGTTACTTCTTATTTAAAACAAACTTTATTATTATATAGTTTTTGAATAAAGCGAAAAAGTTTTAGTTAATATAGAAATGTCTACTCTCTTTCAATGGCTACCATTCCAAGATGTATGTATCGATTGACATCAATTTTTATCTGTGTATTAACATACTAGTATACGAAAAATGAAGCTGTAAAATAAAACATCAAAGGAAAAAATAAGATTCGGGCCAACTGATGCGACGCTGGGCTCGTATAATTTAAATTTGTACAAATTTCAACTTATATTAAGCTTACTTTTATATTACTTTCTTTCATCATTTCCAAAAAAAGAAAAATATTATTCAAACCAAAGATTTTTTCATAAACCTGGAGCCCGGAGATTTATACTAAAAACTGGAGTATCCGGCTGAAACCGAAGCCGTGGCAACCGTCGACACACCACTTAATTAGCATTTATTTTATTTAGTACTTCATGATTTTATTATATATATATATATATATATATATATATATATATATATATATATATATATATATATATATATATATATATATATATATATATATATATATTATTATTAGCTAGCTATCCCTGCGGCTCCCCCTAAACTAACATCTTTGGGGGCCGTGATTTAACGACTGGTAGCTGTACTTCACGCGCAAAATATATCACTTACCAAGATCTGCTTCGGCAGAGTGCCATACCCAGTAAGAAGACGTGATGATATATATATATTTTATTTTTTATTTGTATGTATTCCGTAAAAATTAAAAAAGATTTAAAGAGATTTCGTGTCAAACGGCTTAATCGTTATTTAATGAAAATTACGGATAATATTTTTTTTGTATAAAAAATTCAATGTAATGAATGTTTTTAATTATTCATTTTTATTTAATATCCTTTCGTAAATACAATAAATGATATTTTTTGCTACAGATGAAGAACGACTTGTTATTGCAAAATAATCCTCTTAAAACAATGCCGAGCTATTAGAAAAGACGATAAAAACTGTGTGATCTTTTTATCGGATTAAATATGAAAATAATTTAACAAAAAAGCTAAACAAATAGCGTGTCAGCCGTAGATTCTAGTTTTAAAACATTTCCCGTGTGCAAACAGTCCAGAGCTTCCATTTCACGTTTGAAAAAAATCTATTTTTCAAATTAGAGTGACAGTGCTAACACAACATGTCTGAAACGACCAAAAAAATTCTGTAGCGCATATATTTCTCTAACAGCAAAGGCAAACATGAGCACGACCGTAGAACGCACAGGTAGCGAGCGAGGATTCAACAAGGCACAAGACGCTTTGTAAATATAGGTTACACAATGTGAACGTGTCTCTGAAGAAGGCCCGCCTGCCAAGATTATTGCGGCAGAGGAAACTGACAAAATGTATCGATCTTGTGTTGAACGTCGGTGTGCAAACACCGCAAATCCTAAGCAATCAGACAGACACGAAGACCAAAATAAACACGTACAGATTTTAAACGCGGAGGCGTTTTGTCGAACGTACGTGGAGGATACAAACAAATCTTACCGTCTTACAATGTCGAAGAAATGCGAACAGTTCGGAAAGATTTCAAAAAGATAATTAAGGGTTCATGTTGTTCCAAGATTATTTCTCAAAGGTATTCTACTAATACTACGATTCAGATTTACATTTTTAATTTAAATTTGTAGTTTTGACACAACATATTACAAGCCCAAACTAATTTTAATAAAATAAAATTGGCGTGCCCATTTTTTACAGAACATTTAGAATAAAATGTATGTAATAGCGACACCGAGTCCTGTTATCCATTGTATTATCTAACCTAAAATTAGTGGACTGATTGTATTCGAAATATAAAGAAAAGATTTGTTGATTGTAAAAGGACACGACAATTTTGTTTTATTTAAATTTCTTCGGGCTTTTTATTGTATCATACCCTTTATTTCTGTATTTAACAAAACTAACTAATTTCAAGTTGTGCACGTTTGATACCTCGTCAACCAACGTTAAACGTTACGACCAATCTTCTTCGATACCTATAATTATGAGTTGTGGATAAAATTTTGTATTACACTTGTGTTTTATTGGTATATAAAATACTTAAGAAAAAGTAAACACTCGACCTAATAAAACACTTGTATAATAAATAATTATGTATTTCCTGAAAATAGTAGGTTACATCATGCATGAGGTTTGAAGCTAGAAAATATTTTTGAAATAAGTTTAGAAGCACTGGTTTATTTAGTATTTTTTTAAGGAGTTTTGAAATTCACAAAATTTTACCAACCTAAAATTACTGCACTTTTATCTCTCTCGTTTACAACCATCAATAACTACAAAAGATTGAAGAAAATAGAATAGATTATAGATTTGTTTAACTTGTTCCAACTTACTAATAAATAAAGAGAATTATTAACATTAATTACAATTACATGTATAAAATGATTCTTGAAATATTAGGTCCAAGTTTGTACAACATAGTATTCGTTGTGTAGAGTACTACGTGACATTGATGTTAATTAAAAATAACATTGTCGCAGTTGCGAAATGAGAAACCTTCCCGAAAATTTAGCAGGAATGCAATGAAAAACAAATAACAGAAATCGTTTATAAACGTCAGTGTCAAAAATCTGAAAATCCGAGAGATTTTAGTACGAGAAGGGAATATAAAACGTCAAGTATCTTGCACGGGAACCAAAGACTTGGTGAAATATAACAGCGTCGGAAACGAGCAATAATATAAATTTGTAATTTAAACTTTATCTTGAACTTATAAAATAACTCGCAACTCGTAACATGTCAAGCCGACGTATCCTTGATGTATAGAAACGATAATGAAACTCGGGGATTATTATAAAAACTTTTATAGGTTATTTTGGGTTATTTGTGGTTATTACGCCTTCTAATGATGGATATTTTATCGTTTCTATTAAGCTCTGGCATAGTTCCTGAAATATATGATGCAATTTTTCTGAAAATTTATTATGACTACGCTGCTCAATGGTTTACGATTACAATTAAAAAGTCGTATATATCTGACAAGTGCCGCGTTTACTCTTCACACTGGCTTCATTATTCGGAAAAATTATGAGGTAAGTACGGCTTCACTTCATCGCTCGTCAAGCTCCAGTCTCGGCCCTGGGTTTATTAGTGACCGGGAAAGCAAACACTTTCCAAATTAATGACATCTCTTTTATTAATAAATTACGACCGTGAAGGAATATTTTTCGTAGCAATAAAGTTTATTGAACGTAAATGATATGTATTTTACTACCATTAAAATTCGTAAGATTTTTACAATCACGTAGATAATCATGATTTAAAACAAAGAAATTTCCAGGATGTTAAGCTGGCAAAAATTATCTTATTTCTCGAGAGTTTCTACGAACTTTTTAGTTCCTGCTTTATCTACGAGCTATCTAAAATTCCAGGAATTCTAAATTCTTACAGCACATTACTGACTACCTACACTGGTTTCTTGTTATCTAGAACATTCGTGAATTAAAATCCTTGAACGGAAATTGCAGAACCGTACAATGAAATATTCCAAGGAAATTTTATTTAATAAATAACCCACTTTTTCACTGACTTCAATTTACCTATCCTATACTCTAATACGAACAACTCTTGTCTATGACAACGTTGTCAGAATCGTCTCTAATGATTTTGATGAAACTTCTTCTTCTTCTTCAATGGAGCTACAGCCCAAATCGGGCCTGGGCCTACTGGGCACACCGAGCAGCAGTTTTTACGCTGCCGTACTGCCGGTTTTCGTAGTCGATGTTACTTTTTTAAGGCATATGTATAAGTGACTAGCTTATAGCGCCCGAGTATGATTAATACAAGTAACTGTATTTTTTATTTAACGACAAATCATACTTTGTCGACAGGCGAATTCGAACTGACGAACCTTGGTTCGGGTGACGTCAGAGCATGTTAAGAGATGTGCATTAACACGGTCGACCACCGCGCCTGTTTGATGAAACTTGGTATTCTGATATTTTATAGCTTCGGTAACGATGCTAGTCTAGGCCTTATTCACAATACAAAATTAGTGGTTATAGTTAGTAGTTATAATTTGTAGTTATAGATAGTATTTTTGTAAAATATTGTTTTTAATGAGTTTTGAAAGAAACGTTATATGTCAGTTCAATATTTGTTGTTTCTTTATAAAAATGGGTAAAGAAGTGATTATTATTATGATTCAAAATAGCATATGTCTTTATGTCAAAGAGATCCTCTAAAATTAAAAATATCAATAAAAAGGATTATTATTATGATTATTATATCTCCTGTATCGGAATTGGGATTAATTTGCTGATGTGCAGCGTGAAGAATAAATAATACATACTACATACATACATATATTCACGCTATATCCCATCAAATGGGGTAGCACGAACCCTAAAAACACTCATAAAGCATTCACTCATAAAACATTCACTCAAACAATCAGCCCCCGTCAAACATTATCATCCAAACACACCACCTTCACTTCAACTACATTCATAGATCCCTCCATATAAACTCATTCATTTATCACACTCGAAATCATTCTTACATAACAAACCCTCATTCACATCTATCCAATCACTCCTATTCACCCATCATTCATCATCTTTCTTCAACGTACATAACACATGCATAAAACATCTCAAATTACCCGCGCTTACTCCTAACAACGAATCTAAAAACGAATCTAACAACGAATCTATAAAGATTAGAAAAGATGAAAGTGATAGCCTGCAATTGTATATGAAAGAAAAGTCCACACAATGCAGTAACTGAAAATGAAACAAAAAGATAAGAAAGGAAGGTAGTGTCGCCCTGTGCTTGTTTTTGGAAGTGAATTCCACACAATTGCAGTTAAACACTCTATGTAAGAACTGAAAACGAATTAAAAGATAAGAAAGGACGGGAATGTCGCTCTACGATTGTTTTTGAAAGTGAATTCCACACAATTGCAGTTAAACACTCAATGTAAGATCAGAAAACGAATAAAAAATATCAGAAACCAAGGGATTGTTGTCCCTGCGCTTGTAAATAAATAAATAATACAACTGAATAAACAAACGATGAGGAAAGAAGTAATCTGTGACAGTTATTGAAGTTTTAAAAACTTGTAGAATGCATTAATCACATGATACATCATAGATTATCGAAATGGTCTTTCTAAATCAAGAACCTATTGGCAAAATTGAAAAAGCTTCGTAAGTTTCCCCATTCCAATAAATCACACTTCCAAATATCGAAAAAATCATTCCATATTTAACAAAACGCTTTCATTACTTCCAGTTCACCACAAAACAAAAAATCAATAACAATTATGTAATGGAAATAAATGGAGGCGTCTACGTCACAATTTAATGTTGAAGGGTATAAAATTCAGAGCGCGATACTTTACAGCACGTTTTAACACGCTCAGGTCCACAGCAGCGAAGTTAAATCAATGAGGATATCCTAGGCCGTCAGTCGGCAGAAAAATAACGGTTCAATTCAGTCAATACCGCTCGGCGCGCGGTCTTTCAGCCAAAGCCAAGCCGAAGCAGATATCGAGTTGCGTTTCCAGTAATGACATTAAAAGCATGGTACACAGTAGCACACTTATCGTAATAACGCAACGCCATTTCAAAATGAAATCATACACCTACCACTGGAATCTTTGTTTAGCTTACTTCACTCATCTCGTTTTTGTTTTGTTTCATTTGCTTTTGTTTCACGTTATTATTTGAACGTGCAGGAAGACGACCAGCGTACTGGGTATTTGTAACAATGTACTATGTTGCTTAATAGTGATGGAGACAATTAAACTATGAAATGGTACATAATTGCCCAATGAAACTGGTTTTATTGTTCCATGCTACAGTTATTTTGATATATTAATGTACATAAAAGACATGATAGATGTAGTGAATACCATTCATGAAAAATGCATTCACCTGGATAAATTATCATCACGATAAAAAATAAATTAATACTGGCCAATATTTTCAGCTGTATTTTCTCATATTCCGTATGAATGATAATCGTGCATTACCAGTACATAAATACACATTTTGATAACGAACTAATTGGTGAAAAATGTGTGAATATTTATTTTCACTTGTGATTCGCTAGCACATTAGCCCTCATTTTTAACGCTGGGTGTCATGTTTAAATTCTGATCACACATCATTTATTACAAAAACCGCATTATCCCACCATTCAATTCAACATTTTCATGAAGTGCAAAGTTCAATGCATCGAAAAAATTACTGAAAATAATCGCCTGCACATGCAGATGACATAAATTGAACTTTGGTGTATTGTTAATTGATATAAAAATTAAAATAGTATTACCTACCAACTTTTCCCCATTAATGAAAACAATCATGTCCCCTCATTTAAATTTGAATCTCAAAAATATTTTGTCTTTCTAGTTCATTATTGTTTATTAATTCCATGGATATAAGGTCATTATTTAGTTCATAATTATCATTAAGAATGATGCGAATACAATCAAATACTGACATTTCTTTCATTTAGTGCGGCTAGGTAATCCATTATTTATTATTTAGATTATTAATGCTCGTTTGTACCAACGAAACTTAAATTGTAAGTTTGACATAAACTGACAATATCGCATAAAATGTTTGACAGCATCATAAATGTTTTCATATTATATTTTACTTTGATATACTTTTATTCATTTAAATCGGACAAAAAAAAAAGTTTTATTGGTATAAATAAATAAATAAATATATACGCCTTCTACCCATTACTGGGTGTGGCACTCTGCCGAAGCAGATCTCGGTAAGTGATATATTTTGCGCGTGAAGAGCGGTTACCGTCAAATCACGGCCTCCAAAGATGTTAGGGGTGGAGGAGTCACAGGGGTAGCATTTGAAATTATGAAAATTGTTTGTCGCCTGTGGGAATCGAACCAGGGTTCTCAGGATCCACAGGCCGACTTCATACCACTGAGCTAACCACAGCATTATAAATGAGCATAAAAAATACTAGTAAGACATAAAATATTGTGTGCACCACGAGTATTACTTGATGTTTATATCCTTCGGGCATAAATATCTTCATAATACCCTAGGTATATAAATAACTATTGTATCAATTAGTTCAAACAGAGTATAATTTTAAGTAGAATAAATAGAATATTTTAACAAGATTTTAAAATAACAAAATAAGAGCCCGCTCCCACTTCAGTTGGCCCAATTTTATTTTTTCGTTTGATGTTATATTTCACAGTTTTATTTCTCGTGTAGTATGCAAGAAAATGAAATGAATTTTAATGAGACATATACTAGTATGGGTTTTTAGTATTATTTACATTTTGTAATTAGATTCGGTCCAACTGATGCGGGGCTGGGCTCTATATAACAACAAGAAACAATAAAAACCAGAATCAAACAACATATTCCCTCAAAAGCGGCTGTCAATATTTAGTTATTTATCAATTTTTAAAAAGCAAATCGAAATTACATGTCATATAGAATAATTGATAAATTTGATTTAAGTTTTGTTGGTCTAAATGACCATTAGAGATACTTTTATATTTGTTCATTTTGCATCTAATAATAATAGTAGTATCATTCAATGCTTATTAAAAAGAAATAATTTGAGAATTAAAATTTTATGTAATATTTGATGTAAATTCATTTTTTATTCGTAGGACATATCTCTTGGTTCTGCTATATAAATGTCAGAAAACAAAAATGTGTAACGTATACCTTGTTTCGTAAATAAATTACAATCATTATATATCCGTACTTAGATACAAACGAGATGTTTAAATATATTAAAAATATCAAATTGTGCTATATGTTTTCTTTTCGCAAATAAATACAAAATGAAATGCAAATGAAAGTTCGTAGTTAATAACGAAGCATGACAGAGATGTTTTTCTAGAAATTGCGTTCGCAATTTATGCGAAATCTAAACACTTTCCTCGGCAGCCGTACATCAAACGAAATACAGTTATCGCATCTCATATTCAGATATTTTACGTCCCCGTTTCCGAAATTCTCCCATCAGCGGAATTATGGAAAAACCAATATCAGAGCACTTCCCTCAATCGTCGAATCGTTAATGCCGCGTTCAAATTGGACAAAAATAAGATTTCGTTCGCAAATGAATACGCGTGCTCGTCATTGGAATCAACATTGTGAAATATTTACCGCGCTACGTATCAGAACCGTCGGATTTACATAGGACATTAATTTATGTGGAAGCGACTGTGCACGCCAGGAGGACACAGTGGTGTAGAGGACTGTTTTATCCATGAAACAGAATTCGAAATTGATGTGAATGGACTAGCGCTACACGGTTTGTTTAGTGCTTTGGAGTAATTGTTATTATCTCCAAATTAACAATACTCATAGAGTTACTTGTAGTGCAAGATTTTTAGAGTTCGCTGACACAAACTTACAATACGAGGACAGGGTAAAAAGTCCCTGAAAAATAAAACAGATCGCGCCACAATCGCAAATCTCATGTGACATTTCTGATGTACCATCTTTAACTAGAACGCATTAAAATTTTCAGACTGATATGTCATTCAGTTCTGTTTTGACACCCATCGAAAGCAAGCAACCTTGAAGATTTTTTAAAACATGGAAAAAAGTGAATTAAATATTATTTCTTGTGTGGAAAAAACATTACGCAAACAAAAGCATCGCTTGTTAAACATTATGGGGACGCCTCACCATCGAATGGAACGATTCACAAGTGGCTTACTGATTTTCGTTGTGGTAGTATGACCACAAAGGATGCCGAACGTTCTGATCGTCGATTCTGAGGCTATGAGCATCTCAACCGAACGGGTACGGAACATTTTGCATAAATTTTTGGATATGAGAGAGCTATCTGCCAGATGGGTGCCTCATTTGCTCTCTGTTGACAACTAGCACAACCGTGTGACAAGTTCAAAATTGCATGAATTGCGCTACGAATTGGTTCGTCATCCACCATATTCTCCAGATTTGCCCCCCCCCTGCGATTTTTATCTATTTCCAAACTTGAAGAAATGGCTCGGCGGAAAGAGATTTGTCTCCAACGAAGAGGTCATCGCTGAGACAAGCGCATATTTTGAAAGATTACCAAAATCGTATTATTTGGAAGGGATCGAAAAATTAGAAAAATGTTGGACGAAGTGTATCGAGCTACAAGGAGATTATGTTGAGAAATAAAATATGTTTTGACCAAATAAATCATTTCTTGTTTCATTTTTCAGGGACTTTTCACCCTGCCCTCGTAATAATAATAATAATAATAAAACTATAGATACATTTCGTAAAACAATCCAATACATTATTCGTCCATTATTTATTTACTCTACTCTGTACAACAGGAACATAATCCCAATTACAGTACTGGATCCGGACACACCGAGCCGCAGTGTAGTAGTTCGGATTAGAATTTCGTAACGCTATTCACATTACCGTACTGCCGAACTTTTATATATATGCTTATTGTCTAGTAATAAATAAAAGTACAATTTTATCGGATAATAAAATCAAATTCAAGGTATATTTTAATTATGGAATATAAATTTTCATTTTCATACGGCAGGAATAATGTACTTATTACAATATAAATATCGTACAACGTTTTATATACAATCGTGAATTTTATGTGGGGTAGCTAGCTCAGTGGTATCAAGTCGGCCTGTGGTTCCTGAGAACCCTGGTGCGATTCCCATAGGCGACAAACAATTTTCACCATTTTAAAACTACCCCTGTGGCTCCTCCACCACTAACATCTTTGGGGGCCGTAATTTGACGGGCAAAATATATCACTTACCGAGATCTGCTTCGGCAGAGTGCCACACCCAGCAATGGGTAGAAGGCGTGATAATATATTTATTTTGTGAATTTTATTCCAAAATATAATAAAAATAAATATAATGACGTTTCATAAATAATTACATAACGAAATTACGGATAAAGCAAAATTGCCATGAAATCTGATTCTTATGTTTATTAATGAAAAACAATATACAGGATTCGATTTAAATAATAATACAAATTCTTTTCATTTATTATTTTCTTTCATCGTAACGCCATCTGTTGTCAATCAGTAGAACTTCACCTGATATTTTAGACGTGTGCGTTATACTAACATATCAGTGTATGTTGTGTACAACTTTCCGTAGTAATTTATGATGTTGTTATGGTTACTTTCATACGTGTTCGTCTGAAAATATTATTATCATAATTAATTATTATAAACGTTATGAGGGTGGCAGTCCCAAAAGAACCTTAGAAAAACGATTTCGTATAAATAATGTATCTGATAATACATATTTAATTAAGGTCAATATAATTTTATTGTTAGTAGATCGTTTATTACTACAATATAAGTTCTTGCAATAGATGCTAACGATATAAGTAATATAATAAACATTTGGTAATTGAATTCCAAATGGGTGAAGAGAGTTCGTAAATACCATCCAAACCAACCTACTCAATTATGTATGTGAATATGTAGGTTGTAGACAAACAATTAAAGTCATGTATGCTATAAAAATAATTTATCTTTATTCATCCGCTCTAACTATTAACTTGAATTGTGAATCACTGTTTATAATGCACTATGTGCGTGTTGTCTTCTATTATTGCTCTTATTAATACTCATTTGCTTTGTCAAAAATAATTTTCATGAATACATCACTTTATAACTTACACAAAGGATTCTGTTACTACTATTCACAACAAAACTGACGCATACAACAAGAAAAAAAAGAAAATACTATTTTTTTATAATATTTATCATACTTCAGATAAAAATATTATCACGTCTTTTACCCATTTCTGGATGCGGCATTACCGTAGCAGGTCTCGGTGAGTGATATATTATGCGTGTGAATTATGATTAACAGTCGTTAAATCACGGCCTCAAAAGATATTAGTGGAGAGAAAGCCACAGGGGTAATTTTAAAATGATACATTTTTTTATCGATTATGGGGATCGTTCCCAGTTTCTCAAATCCACAGTCTGACTTGATACCACTGAGCCACCTACTCCATATCATACCAAATATTGATAATTTGTCAAAATTAATATCAAAAAATGCAGAGCTTTAATCCATTGCAGAATAATTAATTCGGATCACGTGAAGATGATGTGCCATGGTAACTAGAATAGCTAGTCTATGAAATCAGAAGGTAATATGTTGTTCCCTCAAATGAGAGAAGAAAGTTATACTTTTTATCCCTAAAGAAGAACATAAAGCCATATCCATAGCAACTGGGAAATAACAGTTTGATTTTACATTATACTCCATTTGGTTTAAAGCTACGTTTGCACATCTTAACATAGTCTCTGTTTTAGTCTTTGTTTTTGGTTTTTTGTTTCTGCTTATGTCGGAAAAATACCAGCCATTTCCAGCTCTTAATATAAACATAACCTTAATTCATTATTCTAGTAAAGGTTTGTTCACTTAAATGAGAAAATAATTGTATAAAACTATTTGAAATACTTTAAAAATTATATAAAATTATTAATGAGGAACAGTAATTACTATTAAAATTAAGAACTAGTTTAATTAATTCATACAATTCCAAAATAATTTTAAAAAATTGAGACTTATTGTAGTGAACAAACCAGAATATTTCAAAGAAAGTAATTTAAATTTCAAAATTGATTTTAACATTATTATAATAGGATTAAATTGCAATTATACTTATAAAATCAAAGAAAATAAATAAATTTTAAAATGACAGCGACTAAATAATTTCTTTTTGACTTATTAGTTTTGTTGTTGCTATTAATCCAGTAATTTTTATTTTTTTCTCAGTTGAAATTATTACTATTTTTATTCATTTGTCTATTTTTATCGTATTTCCAACACAAACCTACGGCATATAATTGACTGTATATTGCAGCATAACAAAAGATAGCATTACCGCAACTAACTCTCGTGACGAAAGCCTGTGTCGAAAGTATGAAGTATGCAAACTTTGTGTTTATGCGCTGCGACAAAGACAAAGACTAAGAGTAAAACAGTAGGAAACGTTCAGCTGTTTTCACATATGACAAACTCTCCAGGTTAAGTCGAAAAACTAAAACTAAGACTATGTTAAGAGGTGGAAACAAGGCTTAAGATTGCAGGTGGTACAGCGAAAACATTTTACGACTTGTGATTGGTACAAACGCGAGACTTTAAAATAGTCCAATATATATTTTTTTATTCATAAATTACATTGAATTTATACAAGAATTAAAACTAGTCATGAGACTAACTATTAATTAGTCCAATATATAGGTTTATTATTTTTTTTTATTAATCAATATCTCTATTTGCTTATTAATCTATTTTCTGATTCATCTTTAACCTTAAAATATAAAATATAAGCTCCACTCACTACTGCCAATTTACACCAAACTGAGTATAGTGACATCCAGGTGAAGAAAACGATAAATTTACTCGTAATCTAAATTTCTCATTTATTTCTTTAAAAAATACTTGCTCATAGTGTGTTTATTATAATTTTTTTAGGAAAAAAGTATGCCTACCGAAAAATGTTCAGAATTAAAAACTGCATCCAATGAGTCCATATTTATTAATCATTGTATTCTCTAAATAACAACAAAGAAACAGTAGACATCCGGTACACCTTGTGAAAACAGTGTCATTCTTCCATCAGGTACTTTATATTGGGAAGAAATGTCTAGCCTTTTCTTTTGGTACCCAAATAACTATTGTTAAAAAGGGATGAGCTTGAATCTAAAAATAGCAGTAATAATATTAATTGATTAGTGAAAAATGTGAATATCTGTCCACTTCCAATGAAAATGCAGGAAATGGTATCGCGGCGCCACTGAGGCCAAGTTCTCCATCAGAATCAGCAGCATCATTTGAATTAGAGAAAGAGAGACAACACGAAAGCTATACACACGTCGGCTTAAGCGCGCGTGGTTTAACTTAATGAAGATCGCTGTGCAATCTCAAAAGATTGGATTCAATCTGAAAGTCGCCTGCGGGCCACAGGACGAGCCATCGCTCGGTGAAATATTGAGATTTAATATTTGCAGACTTCCACCGCCGCGTAAATCTACACCGATTCGTTTTTTACTTCTTTGCGGAGAGCTACAGTCCTTCAGTCCTGTAGCTGTAGTCCGTTCTCCGGTGGGACGAAACCGGTATATTTTGTAAAGTTCCCGAGATAATATTTGCATTTGAATAAACCAGATTTCAGTGGTAGTTCGGGTTGATGAGTCTTGGTAAATATAGGCACCGCATTTCATAACTAAAATTAATGTTCTGTTGGCAGCGATTTTATCACTCCTGGAAAGTTATACGGATCGCAAGAAACGCGTTTATTTTCCTGGTAAAGTTTTCTCTCCACTCTACGCCCGAAATTCCTGCTTTGCTACATCAGAGGATGTGTACATTTCTAAATTACTATTGAAAGAACTCATTTCACATTATTTTTTATACATTTTCAAAAGAGATACATTTATTTTTTCCCTATTAATTACTTTCATTGCAGTTTCATTAATATATGAAACTGACATGGGATCGAGCCTGCCCATGGCGTACAATAAAATAAGAGAAAAATTTGAATTGGAACAAAACAAATTGAAATACTGAACAGTAAATCACCTCATAACATATTAAAATGCAAATATAATCATGATAATGAACGACTAGTTCTGAATGGAATAGAAAAACAATAACTAGATTTCAGTCATTCAAAATAATTATAACTTCATTTAAATGGTCCAATATATAAATTTATTGGTAGAGTATTTTAGTAAGCCGAAAGTAATATGGTAAGGTAATAATGGACAAGCGGCTTAAAATTGTAGTTATTTTATTAAAGATGTAATATCGACGTTTCGGCCAAGGTTATGGCCATCTTCAGGTCAAAAGCGTTAAAATAAACGATAAACAACAATATAAGTTAAGTTACGAATTAATTATTTAAGGCGAACATATATAAAAAATGAAAAAAAACGTAAGAAGCTAAATAGGCAAAAATCATGACTTTAAATTTATATGCTCGCCCTAAAAAGTCAGATAGTCGACTATCTGACTCTTTAGGGCGTTATTACATCTTTAATAAAATAACTACAACTTTAAGCCGCTTGTCCATTACTACCTTACTATATAAATTTATTGTAATTAACAATTTGTTATAGTTTCCATTGTCTCTGAAGAAGATCCACGTGAGGCAGGAACCGGTAGAAGTTAAAATTCAAATTTCAAATAAAATCATACAAATTTTATTTTAAACAAGAAAAAAGTGCATAATTGAATTTATAATGTAATTAACAATATTTGTTGCTATACAGGTATTTTAAAATAATTAATTTAAAACAAAATAATTAATTACAAGCATGACAAAAATGTATAGTTTAAATTTAAATATCCGCATTTACGCCCAGATACATAAACTAATTACAATTATACAATTCATTATAAAATTAATAAATTTCACGAAATATCTACTCAATAATTAATTACTCTTGCTCTGTTAATTTACAAACAAAGTTAGTGAATTGCATAAAAAAATAATCTGTTATAATTTATTATATTCCCCTAACTTATCATAACCTCAAATAAAAAAATTATATTTATGTATCTGACAGTATAAAAAGACCTCCTACTGTTTATTAACATATTGCACCACGCATAAGACAGTTGCTGTAATCATAACATTTTATGAGCCTAATAAATTAAAGTACGTCCGTATTCCGCCACGAAATTTCAAGGTACGTCTTCTCAGAAAACGTTTTAAAAATATGTTGGGTGCAACTTTCAGATACTTCTTTAAAAATAAAATAAATATAGATATTATCACGCCATGCTACAAATTCCTAAAATTGATAGCGATTTAAACACATGAAATGCAATTACCGGATGTTAAATCTGGCCACGATATTCGAGCTACTAGCGTAACAGTTGCTTGGCATTGCACACCGTAGGTTGCGGGTTGGAATCCCGCCCAGGTTATGGATATTTGTGATGTATTTATAAGGGTTAGGGAGAAGAAGAGGCCTCGGCTGAACCTCGTCCTTGACTTTAAGTGGTCAGTAAAATAAAATAATTAAAAAAATTTAAATATATTATTACAGGGAAGAACCACAGGGATACTTTTTTATGCTGTAAAAGTTCCACTTTTTAGCAATAGAATAAATGATGTTAAATTAACAGCTTAATTCTCAAAATAATTTGAGTTGATTCTGAATTTTGGATTAGTCATATTCTCAAAAAAAGTTTAAATAAACTCTAATATAATCTTGTGACCATTTTATTTTCGGAGAGTGATTTGGATTAACTCTTTCAAATTAAACTACCATAAGATTAGCTCATCCAAAATTGAGAATTAGCTAAAACTTTTTTGGCTGTAAATTAATAAAAAATATATCATAACTGGTTTGACACTCTGTCGAAGCAGATCTCGTTAAGCGCGTAAAATGCAGTTATCAGCCGTCGTATGACGGCTCCCAAAGATGTTACTGGAGGGGGGGATACAGGGATAATTATTTAATGTGATGAAAATCAGTTTGTCAGGAATCGAACTCAGTTTCTCAAATTCACAGGCTACTGAACTATGTACCTCATTTATTATAAATTAATAAGTTTAAATTAAGTTTCATTAAAAAACTATTAAAATTGCTTAAACGCATTATATATTTATTTTATCATGTGCCTTGCTTTATTAACAAAAATTATCATCAATGACCTAAGGACATCATACTTGATTTGTACAAATGCAAAAAAGAAACATATATCTGCCAAAAATTTGTCTTAAATTGCAAAAAAAATCTGGATAATTTATATTTAGTTGTAGTCTTAGAATGTACCTGTAGATATACAAATTTTAAAAGCATAATACGAGTATTTCCAATTGAGCATTCTTTTTTAACTGGATGAAGATATTCTTATGAAATGGTAAATTAATCTGGACGATGTTTAAGTTAAAAAGTATTGATTTCTAAAAATCGTTAAGCCACGCAGAGGAAGAAATAAAACTCAATCTCACACAAAATTCCAATGGAAAATACTGCTACAGTAATTACTGATATAATTTATGAACCTTCTCCAAATTAGGAAAGCAACAACCAACAAGGAAACCAGATACAAGAGTAAAATTTAAAACTCTCAACTAAATGATAGTAATAGTTCCGTGTTAGTGGCCACCTGTAACCCGTTGAATCCGCTATCCTATTCACAGCAGGCACGACCAATTACTTACAACTTTAGTTACAAATTACTTCCCAGCTACAACATATGTTGTTCCAACGCAAGACACAAGACATGGAAATACAAAGAAAGACATACGTGAGACATGATTCATATGCTTCTCTGTTACGTTTCATAACTGTTGTTTTATTTTATAAAAAAGCGAAAACAGCCTTTATCGTTATATGTACATACACTGGAAATTGTTACGAAATAGATACCACATAAACGAAATTTATTAAATAGGACACTAATTATTACAGACTAAGACAGGGTATCCAGCCAACTAAATTAAGAAATTTAAATTGTAAATAGGATTACCAACAATGTCTCCGTGAGATTCCAGGTTTGGCGACATTTTTCCAATATATACTTTTGTTGGTAATTTCTCCAGGAATATAATAAATATTATCCTTTAGCCTAAAGAAGCATTGTTGAATTTCAAATAAGTGGAGACAAGATGATTTGTCCAAGCATTTATAATTTGAACAATTATTACCCGAAACACCATCACAATTTGCTTTCAACAAACATATCAGAAGAAGTTACTGTCATGTCATTTCTAAATTGCGAATATAGCACACAAAAAACTAGCAGACGCGTTAGACACACGAAGAAATCGCCTATTTCCACATTGTTGACACAGACGGACTTCGGCCTAGGCTAAAGAGGCAATAGCCTAGGGCCCAAAAATTTTAGGGCTCGGATTTAAATTTTTAGTTTAAATAATAGAAATATATATACAGGTTGGTGACCGCGACTCTCGAACGTGGGTATTTAACATGTAAATCATAATTTTATAATTTCCTGCTTCCCTAATTATTTTCAGCAAGACACCTTCAAATAAAAGTTTTAGGACATAAAATTGTAAGTCTCTATTCCATGGCTATCGATACTTTTGAGGCTATTTTCGTTATTTTCAGATCTAATTTGTGCCGTTAAGAAGCATTATTGGATTAGATGCAGAATTTAAGTCCTAAAACTTTTATTTGAAGCTTTGTTGCTTAAAATAATTAGGGAAGCAGGAATTTACAAAATTCTGACGTTAAATCCCTATATTCTAGAGTCGCGGTCACCACCCTGTATAAATATATTTAAAGGGCCCGAAATAAATATTTTGCCTAGGGCCCGAAATATTTTAAATCCACTTCTGATTGTTGAAATATCAAAAAAGATGGGACCTTCGATAATTATATTGAACTGTGTTACACTGTTTTTAATTTAATTTAAACAGCCCAAGAAATTTTTTTAAAAAGCTATATATTTCTCTAATTTGCATAAAGAAAAGGAAACAAGGAAATTACAAATGAATACCTATTGTGTTATATTTTATTCGGCCGAACAATAAAATAATTTAAATTCAAAATTCTAGAAGAATACCAGTTAAATTTTAAAATAGAGTAACATTTTACATAACAATGAGGCTGATGTCACTGCTACAAAACGTTTTAAACACAAAAGTAAAACAGAATAGAACAAATTTAATTACGTATCATTACAAGGTGTATACATTAACACAAAAAACGTAGGAAGAATAAAAATGTTGTAGTATAAATAATTAACTATTGTATTCTAAACGGATAAGAAAGGATCTTTCTGTTTTAGCCGCCTAATTGAGATTCTAACCTCGATTGTTCCTGAATTTATTTCTACGCCAAAGCGAAACGCATTCTTGCTGTCAGTTCGACAGCGGACCACCCAAAATTGGCACGTTCCACAAAATAAATTCTCAATCATTCAAATTACTTCTTTCAAGAACTAATAGAAATTTAATTAGCATTTTTAAGTAAATACTTAACAAATGGGGTAGGTGGCTCAGTGGTATTAAGTCGGCCTGTAGATTTGAGAACCCGAGTTCGATTTCCCGACAAATAATTTTCACCACATCAAAACTACCCCGTATCTTCCCCTTCGCTAACATCCTTGAGTATCGTGATTTGACAAATGGTGAAAGTAAGTTGAATTATAAAAATTTACCGCTAGGATTTGAATCTGAGACCTACCCATATAAACTCTGATCATATAATACATACATACATATCATCACGCTAAATCCCATCAAATGGGGTAGCACGGACCCTAAAATCATTCATAAAACATTCACTCATTAAATTCATCAAATAATCAGTCCTCGTCTAACATTCTCATCCAAACACACCATCCTCACTATAACCCCACATTCATAGATCACTCCATGTAAACTCATTTATTTATTACACTCGAAATCATTTATCACACAACAAACCTTCAATCACATCTATCTTACTTCACTTATCATTCATCTTCTTTCTGATCATATAAATAAATAAATATATCATCACGCCTTCTACCCATTACTGGGTGTGGCACTCTGCTGAAGCAGATCTCGGTAAGTGATATATTTTGCGCGTGAAGTGCGGTTACCAGTCGTCAAATTACGGCCCCCAAACATGTTAGTGGTGGAGGAGCCACAGGGGTAGCTTTTAGAAATTATGAAAATTGTTTGTCGCCTGTGGGAATCGAACCAGGGTTCTCAGGATCCACAGGCCGACTTCATACCACTGAGCTAGCTTTTACCAATTAAGCTACGGTCGCCATATAATTCAAACTTAATTTTATTCTAATTTTTTTACTCACCATATTTAAATTACATGGCAACCGTTGCTAAATTGATTAAAGTATTTGTAGTTCTTAGGTCCCAGGTTGAAATCTTGGCGATATGCTTATTTGCTCGAAAAAAAATAGAATAATTTTAAATAAGGACAGTTTATATTTTGAAGTATATTTCTAATACAAGTTAATGTTATGAAGAAGGAATTTTATCGGAGTTCTGTACTAGTAGCATTAAATTGAGAAAAATCGATGAAATAGGATAGAAACTATCAACTATCGTAAGCTTAGTTTACGATTCTATTTGACAGGTGTCAGCAGCATGCAGTCATTGGTATAGAAACTGTCAATTACTAAATGGAAAACGTAAAAAAGAAGTCGAGCACTGTGCACACAGCTCGAAGAGCGAAGACAGTCCACATCCGAAAAAGAAATCTTCTGATGTCAGTCGGAACTTTAGGATCAGCGAAGCGTGCTTCTAGCTGTTGTTTATTTATTTGTTTATTTATTTTCCGTCCAAATACAAAAATAATTTCACTTTACTTATGTTTATTCTGCGTTAGTCAAACTTGGTTACGTTTGTTTACATCAGATATTTAAATAGGATTAAGAAAATTCTTGAAAATATTGTTTAAATTTATTGCATTTTCTGCAATTCTAATGAAAGTTAAATATTTGAACAGCTGAATAGGAAATTGCAGTACACAGAAATTTTAGCTTGAGTTATGAGAACAGGTGAAAAACTAAATAAAATGAGGAAAACTCTTTGAAATAAGACAAACAGAAATATTTCTCATATAAAACCAAGAAGGAAATTACTTTCTCTAACACTTACTTAACCTTTAAAGAAAGAACGCTTTCATTTCATATTATTATAAATATTAATTCATCGGTATCACCACGAACAATTTTTGTACCTTCAAATTTAATCTTATGTAGAAACTGTATTAGAGCCTAAGTTAAGCAAAAACATATATGTAAGGTGTTTTAGTACACGTCTAGCGTAATAAATGCGTGAACATAGAGTGTCAATATCTAACTCCCGATTAACCAAGCAAGCGGGAACGCTGACTCAGCCCTCTCGCAGTTTGGCTGGCAGGAGCACTGACTCTGCCTCCTCGCAATTCTGGATTGACCCTGAGCCTGGACTCCAGCTATGTCGTACATATATTTGCTTGTTTACTAGTTACTTGTTTTAGTTACGTTTGTTTATTTATTATTTTATTTTCCTGTCGAAATGTTGAATTTTAAATAAATAAACAGAACTTAAACAAAAAATTATTGTAATTATTTTAGGAATGAGTTCTGAAAGCTCTTTTCATATGTTAAGACGTTAATACATTTATTACTTCAACTAGTACATGTTACCCATCTTTTATTACTCTTCAACAATGTCTAATGCCTTGAATATATCAAATTGTATTATCTATACAAGAATCATCACATTTTAATTGCATCCGTTAATAAAATTACAACTTCCGTTAACCGACAGACACTTCACAGCAAATAAAGAAATATCTAAATTTATAACGAATTGTTTACATTCCGAAAACCCTAAATAGTTTTATCTCCAAATCAACGTTTTTCACGAGAAGCTTCCGTTTTCTGTAGAAGTGTCAGCAGCAGGCAGCAGGCGGGTCCAGGGAGGTACAGATGTCTAAATTACCGACTAGGTTCACTAATCGTCCGGCCACTTGTCACTGAACGCTGCGACTCCGCCCCTGGGCCCTGGGGATCGCGCCTTGCCCCGTTCATTTCTTCCTTAAAACTTTTTTTGTTTTTTACGAGCGGTTTTTGTTCGACCAATGATTGAACTGTACTCAATGAAACTGTTGGGGTGTTTTTGGAGGTGTGAACAATATTGGGTTTTGTTTTTATTTTCGAACGTGTTGCGAAGAAGAAAATAAGACGTATTTAGCGATGACATAAATTTATTTTAACAACTTAATTGTCTGTGTTTCTTTGGAGCATACTAATTAATTAACTTTCTTACAATATTATTTATTCAGTTCATTATCATATGATTGTCTTTTAAATACAGTAAGGTGAATGACGTAAGTTTAATACCAAACTAAATGTCGAAAAATATTATACTAAAAATGTATTAAATTATATAGATATTATTTGAAATCCACTTACAAGAAAATTGTGCCGCTGTCCATAGGCGATAAATAAAAATCTATTTGATAGAATATTTTGAAGTTTATAATATACTACGGTAATGCTTGTTTATGTATCAATTTAATCCCTGCGGGATAATCATTGAAATTTAATCTCTTCATTTCAGTTCTCGAAAAGAAATAAAAAAAGGTTATTTACTCTTTGAAGTGCCAAAAATGACATTATTGTTTTCGGTTGTTATAAATACAAAAAAAAATGACAGTGAGACAATGAATCCGTAACAAACTTTGATATTATTTCAGAAAATAAAAAAAGATTTAAAAGTATAATATACTATAAATATGAAACAGTTTTCCAATAATTTAGAAATATTTGACAGGCGAAATATATACAAAAGCGAAAGTATCAAGATCTTTGTAAATTTTTTAGGTACTATTAGTCGCATGTCTAGTTTTATTTATAATTTCTATAATAAAATTGCAACAAATATCTGTCAAATTAACCATAATTATAAGGGCGAGAGGACGAACGTACGAGTGCTAGAATTTCCTTTTGTAACGAGTGTTTTATACTAATCTCTTCGTTTTGGCTTTCTTTTGTATAATTTCTTTATAAAAATAGTTCACATTTGCGATTAGGAGAAATTTTTGGTAGAGTTGATGACAGTGATTTCCAATTGATTTTGTCAGTTGCCTAGATATTTGTATAAATTGTATTTTTGATTTTGTCAGTTGCCTAGATATTTTGTGTATTCAATGCAGTTATACCAATCTATGATAACAATATGTTACCAAAAATCGTTTAAGAATGAAGCTCATCAATATGCGTGCGAGATTATATTATTCTACTGTCGAAATAGAGAAAAATAGTATACATAATCCGTCAAGAAAATGTTTTTACTTTCCTGTAATATACTAATATTGTGTAAAATGTGAAATGTATTCAACTTTGTAAAAATCTACACTTCCAGAAGTTATATCTCAAAAATTAAACAAGATATGAAGATGCGCTCAAAGGCATTGGATTTCTCGTGTCCGAATTGACTTGTTCACATATTTTCAGCAATTTTTTTATTTTCGATATTTTGACCAAAACTTTCGATATACACAAATTTCTAAGGCCATTATCTTTAAAACTAAAAAAGATACGAACTCAGAGATTTCACCATCGGATTTTGCACGTCGAAATACGTACGTATGTACATTTTTAGAGCAATAAGTCTGAAAATGGTTTAAGATCTTAAGGTCTGAAAATATGTTTATAAGTCAATTCAAACACGAAAAATTCAATGCCGTGGAGCGCATCTTTATATCTCGTTTAGTTTTTGAGATATAGCCTCCAGAAAAGTAAAATTTTGCTCAAAATTCATCACATCACAGATGAAAAATATACAAAAGCGAATGTATTCAAACCTTTGAATATTTTAAAGGTACTAGCCGCATGTCTAGTTTTGCTTATAATTCCAATCATAAACTTGCAACAAATATCTCTCAAATTATCCATAATTATAAGATGATGTAACTATTGATTCATTATTTATTTTACAATTTACATAAATACACGAATGCGCAATTGGTTACAATTATATTACAGTTATTACTAGATAAACTATTTAATTTTCCCATTTTATTGTTTTTATTATTAATTTTTGCAAAGTTATCGCACGCAATTATTTCCGGTAGTTACCTTCAAAGACCATTATTTACATCTCCCTTCATGTTACAACATACCAATTTACAATTCACAATTTATAGTCCAACAAAAAAATTACACAAATTGCAGTATCCTGTTCACAACATAAGTTCAGCGGAGTTCCCACCATTCTGAGCGTATCACTCAGTTATAATTACGTAACTCGGCGTAACGTAACAGCAACAGAACGCAAGAGTAACGTTTACGTGCAGCGGCTGATAAGAATATTCTAAGAAGTATGGCCAAAGAAGAACCAGAATCAGAGGGCAGACCACGAGCTGAAATTTGAGATAGAAGCAAACCAGGCTGTAAGCTAAGTGTTCTAATTCTAACCACTTATCACTTTGTTTTGACAGAGCGACAGAGAAGTAGTTATTTGGGAACCGAAACAGTCATTTGGTTGCAGATCATTTGAGCATGAAACTATTTAGCCTATCTGTTGTGTTCTGTACTTCATTTTATTTATAATTTTTTCATGTATAGTCCATTAATACTTTACTTTTTCCAATAAAATAAAAAATCTATGGTCTACCTATTTCATATTAGAGGCAGGCACAGCCCAATGTATACAAGGGTCTCTTCGTTGATTTCAACTTATATACAGAGTGTTTCTAAACTTGATTATGAAACTTTAAGAATATATAATACATATGTACAAACATATATGAATATCTTCAAGCTATATCCCATCAAATGGGGTAGCACGAACCCTAATATTACTCATAAAATATTCACTCATTACATTCATCAAATAATCAGCCCTTGTCGAACATTACCTTCCAAACACACCACCCTCACTTTAACCACATTCATAGACCACTCCATATAAACTCATTTATTTATTAAACTCAAAATCATTTATCACATAACCAACCTTCAATCACATCTACCCAATCATTCCTATTCACTTACTCGTATCATTCATCTTCTTTCTTCGACGTACATAATATATGCATAAAACATCTCAAATTACTCACGCTTACTCCTAACAACGAATCTACAAAGATTAGAAAAGATGAAAGCGGTAATCTGCACATGTAAATGAAAGGAAAATCTACACAATGCAGTAACTGAAAATGGTACAAAAAGATAAGAAAGGAAGGGAGTGTCGCCCTGTGCTTGTTTCTGAAAATGAATTCCACACAATAGGGACTTACAATTAAGACGTCACATGCAGCAGACTAGAAGCACATCCCCCTCCACACAATTTTGCGTGAAACAACAAATTTGTAGAAAGAGCGAGTTGACACCATGCCGACTCGAACAACTGCCTTCTCCTTTCAACACTACTCCCCGCAGATCACCACATTTGTTTGATGTTTCACGTTTGGATCACGTAGTAAACGTCAAACTGTAAAGCTATACCATGTTCGCTACATAACAAAGTATTAAATTCTATTTTAGTCACTAGATGTCAACCGAAATATTTGAATTGTATAAGTCCTTATTGCAGTTAAGCACTCTACGTAAGAACTGAAAACGAATTAAAAGATAAGAAAGGAAGATATATAAAACATGATGTACTGATAAAAGAAAAAATTGTAATTTGTTTCATTACGACTAAAAATACAGGTTATTGGGTCGAATAATAAAGGTTGCCGGACGACACGTAGCGGAGTCTGGCAACATTACGATTGAAACATATATATTTTTCTTTTATCCACGTATTTAAACAAATTGAGAAAATTATTTTTATCACCATGACAACTGTAGTAAGAATGCATAAGAAGAAATATGACTATCTGATTGGTTTAATTCTGTAGGCCCTCTGTTCTGTAAATGGATGAAAGTACAGAGTAGCAAAAGAAAAGAATTCATAAGTATCATATTTCAATAACCAATTTGAAGAAATTACAAATTTTATCCGTTTTAGAATACAAAAATTTCGAAGATTTTTATTAGAAAACTTTAGAATTATATTTAAACTTACTGCCTACATAAATAATACGTAAACCATGAGCGAATAAGCATCTAAAATAAAATCAAAGAAACAGGCATCGACTGTTAAAGGAAATAAAAGATAAATTTATAAATAAAATGTAAAATAATAAAATCATAGCATGTTGTGAATTTATGTCGTCTCCTGGAAAATCCTTTGCCTTTTCTGGGTCGAATTCGCCGTCCATATGCAAAGAGGTCGCAGTTACGAAGGAAAAAGTTAAAGATGTGCGTATAAATAACCGCAAACTGGGGGAAAAGTCATTTACGCGGCCGCTTGTACAGCGTTGGAGGCGGCAGATGCTCCACGCCGCCTCCAAGCGGGTCCAGCGTTACACCGTCTACTAGAATGGCTCATATTCGTAATAAAAGACACGCCTGCTTACGACTATAGAACTAATAAGGATTTTCTTTATACGATCTAAGACGCACGCGAAACAATTTCGTGGTGGAACATGACAGTCTAGTGATGGCATTAAGAAGAAATATTTACTTATATTCCTGGCATTATATACTATCTAGATAGAGGATTAATAAAAAGTGAATTATTTTTTACATAACGAAAGACATTTTAATTCGCAAACTCAACACCGCTACGTGCTACTCATCAAACTACACTCGATGTTGTTTTAGATTACAGCCTAGAGTATTATCACTAAAATAATAGTTTATATCACTAGGCCGGAAATTGTACTTCTGCGAGTACTCGTAAAACAGTATCTGAACATGTGATAATCAAGATTTTGTCTATGTACATAGCAACTGTAAATTGAATTATAATTACTTATATTTGAGTTTAAAATGAACAAATTAGCTCTAAAATTGACTGACACTAACAACAAGTGATGCCAATACTAACATTACAAAAAGTCCTAGTTTTTACCGACCAGCGCTTAGTAAACACATTGATTTATAAAAATATTTATCCACAACAATAAAGACATTATTACACTGATTTCAGTTGAATTATATGGCTCATAAAACACTAGTGTTTTATATTCCATAAAACACTGCAAACAACTTGTTACGTAGCAACCACTTCATGATCTACCGTATTTTGAGAAACTATATATAACTGAATCAACGTTAAACGTTATGACCAATCTTCTTCGATAACTATAATTATGAGTTGTGGATAAAATGTTGTATTACACTTGTGTTTTATATACCTTGTATAATAAATAACTATTATTTTATTTTATAACCGAAGATACAATAATTTAAAAAAACTTTTCTTCAAAATGGTCATTGCAATGAACTTTTCCCCAAAATAACAATGTTGATATTTTTGCACAATTATCTTTAATTTCAACTTACTTGAACTACTAGAAACTGATATAGGTATTTTAAACGACAAACTAAATAATAAAAGACAAAAGTTGATTTTTAGGAAATAAATAAATCTAAATGATAGCAAATAAGGACTGTCCTCTTTAATAACTAACTATATAGTCAAATTCTGGTACTTAGGTTTAAGATCAAATATTTTTGAAAGGAAAAGAAAAAAGGAACGTTAAATTACTGTACAAAAAATTGATTAATTCAAAAGTATTGTTTTTCTGCTCCAATTTACAACTACGGACATATGAACAACTTCCTTTGCAAATAAACTGAAAAGAGCCATATCAAATAGAACGTCAATTTCTCTGCAGTTCTCATGTATAAATGAGCTTCAATTAAAAGTTGCAACTGGCACCAATTGCAAAGTTCACATAATTAGTAACATACCCAATCAACCCAATTAAACACAGTCTGTGACAACACAGTTGTCTCTCAACAACAAGCAACACAGGTTACATTTTCACAAATCATCATGTACTCCAAACCAATTAACTCAATTATAAACTATTTCACAGTGGCGGTCAAACGGATTCCGGCATTATCCTTTATCACAAGCCATGGAGAAATACGATACCGCCAGGACCACGCACAGGGGCGCAGGTACCCACCACACCACCAGAGGGCAGGGCGCTATGCTCTGGCGCCTTACACAATAGCTAGATTACTTACTACGTGCTGTTTCGGTCAACTTTGTAATGATATCACACCACAAGAGGACTAAGAATACGAGGGGACTACTTTGCGATAGCTTTACCAAATAATGTATACATTGAATATAGTTTACTAATTGGCAAATGCAAATTTGGGAGGCATAAATCGAAAACTAAATAATGCTATTTGCTTTTTGCTGTAATTCTTCTTCTTCCTCATTTCCATCTCTTTTACCATTTCGAGTGTAAATTTCTGTAATTCAGTTATATTTAATTTTGAAAATATGTTGAATCTATAGGTGTCTTGAGAGGCTGGAATGATGCATTAGCGCCGTAGCACGTCTAATGTAATATACAATTATTAGACAAGTATTAAATTTGAAAATTTGAACATATTTTACATTGCAATAAAAAAATTATCTCTCAATTAATATCATTAAAAATATGTATATTTTTGCAGAAAATTATGAGGATTATAAAGGTGCATTTTCCAGGCCCGTATCTAGGCTAGTTAGCGGAAAATGATCAAAACGAGATCAATATTGAGCAAAATTTTAGTTTCCGAAGGTTATATCTCAAAAACTAAACATGATATATCGATGCGGTCAACGGCATTGAATTTCTCGTGTTTGAATTGACTTATAAATAAATTTTCAGCGATTTTGATTTTTTGAAAATTTCTTAAGATTTTTCGATTTTAAGCCATTTTCAGACTTATTGCTCTAAAAAACCTACTCATCCAAATATTTTACTAAAAATTTACATATATACGTATTTCGATGCGCAGAATCCAATGATGAAATCCCTGAATTCATATCTCTTTTAGTTTTGAAGATATTGGCTTTAGAAATAATTGTATTTCGAAAATTTTGGTCAAAATATCAAAAATAAAAAAAATTGCTGAAAATATGTATACAAGTCAATTCGGACACGAGGAATCCAATGCCGTTGAGCGCGTCTTCATATCTTGCTAAATTTTTTAGATATAACCTCTGGAAGAGAAGATTTTTCCAAATTTTACGCCATTTCACATTTTACACAATATTATATATACCATTTTTCTGAAACCGGTTAATTTAATCAATTATTAATCATAAATAATTCAAAATGTTATTGACAGCGGGCTAGATATCCAAAGTTATAATAAATAGTCAGGTAAAGTCTGTTTTGTACTTTACCAGACTGTTATTTTTGTTGTAACTTTGGATACGTACTTTACTTGACAGTTTTAGTAAAAATTTACTTTCCATATTAAAATTGGTCAGGAAAGTAGGTACTTTCTTGCCGGTTTCAGAAAAAAAAATTATATTTTATTGAGTTTGTGTTGTTCGTTAGAATTTCCTGGTTTTCGTATTTGTTTTGAATATAAAGGATTGATGTGTTTTATAAACAATGCTATCGCAATTCTCCGATGACACTTCGGGAATCTGTATATTTGTCGGTGTCTGGTCTCAGGGGTACAGCGAGGCCGGTGCGTGACAAAAGAGACAACTTTATTGCAAGGCGCCATGAACGCAAGGGGTTGACGGGGGTGCAGGGAAACGTGCTTACAACGACCATTCGCCCTTATCTAACCGGCTGATGATTAGCTGCAGCTACTACACTTCGACGCAAATAAACTAAGGGCACTTTTGTGCCACCGACGTTTAGAATGGCCCAGTCTAAGGCCTGTTTTACATATTGCCCGGGAATTTTATCTACCACTTTAATGGCGTCCAGTTATACTGTTTTAATGGTTTATGACAACGATTTTGTGGGCCTACCAACGGTTTTAACGATCACAAACTCGGGAAATAATTATTGTTTTAAAGGTTATCTAAACCAACACAATAAAATACCTCTTGTTTATATTTTCCGTTATACTTTTAATCAACTTTTCTTTAAACATTAACGGACCACGGAAAAGTGCCTAAGTGATTGACAGTTTATTACAAAAACGAATTACTATAACTACAAGAATAGAAAAGTACTGTATGAGAAATATTGTTCTCAAAACATAGCTTGCACCAAAATATATTAATTAATTTCCATTATTTGCGGCATTAAATAAAGCATGTATGTTTATACAGTTTGGTAGCATAAATAATGAAAGGGTAGTTTTTAATAATTTATTTTTAATTAAAATGAAATCTAGACTATACAAGTGTAGTAATGGAAAACAAGAAATTTTACATTTATTATATAAACAAATAAATATATCATCACGCCTTCTACCCATTACTGGGTGTGGCACTCTGCCGAAGCAGATCTCGGTAAGTGATATATTTTGCGTGTAAACTGCGGTTACCAGTCGTCAAATCACGGCCCACAAAGATGTTAGTGGTGGAGGAGCCACAGGGGTAGTTTCTTGAAATTATGAAAATTGTTTGTCGCCTGTGAGAATCGAACCAGGGTTCCCACAGGCCGACTTCATACCACTGAGCTAGCCACCCCATTTATTATATAATTTCATAAAAATAATTATAATCGTATATACTGATTGATAACATTCACAACAAGTAGACAAAATTTAAAAAATTATAAACAACAAATGCTTAGCAACATGATGGTGATAACATTAAAAATATTGAAAATAATCACATATTAATATGAACGGCATAAATATGTGTACAACACTGTAAAAAAGTAGATTTACTGCGTAGGATAGTTTCATTTGAAATTTTAGCCAAAGCAGTAAATCTACTAACTTTTGTTTTCCGTGCAGCTAGCTACGAAAGGATGAACTATCCGTCTTAAATAAATCTGAAACAATATATGAAAGTCAAACCAACAAAGTAAAATTTAAAAAAATTAAAAAAATATCATCACGCCTTCTACCCATTAATGGGTGTGGCACTCTGCCGAAGCAGATCTCGGTAAGTGATATATTTTGCGCTGGAAGTGCGGTTACCAGTCAGCAAATCACGGCCCCCAAAGATGTTAGTGGTGAAGGAGCCACAGGGGTAGTTTTTGAAATTATGAAAATTGTTTGTCGCCTTTTATATATTCAGTTAAGCTTTCTTTACAAATTAACGAACCACGGAAAATGCCTAAATGATTGACAGTTTATTACAAAAATGAATTACTATAACAACAAAGAATAGAAAAGTCATTTATGAGAGTTATTGTTCTCAAGATTTAGTTCGCACCAAAATATTTTAATTAATTAATCTTATTTCCGACATAAAGTAGAGCATGTATGCATATTGTCTTATACAGTTTGGTATAATAAATGATAAGGGGAAAGTTTTTAATTTTATTACTTTGTCGAGCTATATAATAAGAAAGTATTGTAATGGTGATTTTTCTCGATCTCAACATTTTGATTAATATTTACGTTTTAGACCCTACTGGACCTAAAAAACAAAACACAAACTATTTCCGTTTTAAATACATCTGATACTGTATATGGGCATCAAACAAACTGGTGTCAGACTCAAGGATATAGTTGGAAAAATTAATTAAACTATCCTTTAACACTTTCAAATAAGCATAGGTATTTAATTTGAAGTTTGACACACATCCTTTGTACTATTATATCAAAGTTACAATTTAATGTAGGTTATATTACTAACAGAACTTCATTTTTAATAAAAATAGGTACAGGGTTATTGTCCAGTTTCCATGTTAACTTTGATGAAATACTAATCGCACGATTACTGTCTTCAAGTATGATTAATAAAAACCTGCTCTTCAGAGGATTCGGAATTAACTAAAATATTATTTACGTCACAGTAGACTACATAATATGTATATATTCCCAGATGGTACGTCGCTGTTTTGTCATTAGAGCACCGGAATTTAATAATAATTGTCCGGACAGCAAGAACAATACACAGTCAAGTTTATGCTTTTTATGCTAAATTAAGCTTCTTTGTGCTTAGGGAATCAAGTTAGCAAAAAACTATGACTTTTCTGCTCAAAAAACAAAAAGACGGAGTATTTCTACAAAAGAATATGTACTGAATACTTAATTTGTGCATTTGCTGTGATGCGTACATAATTTATAAATATAAATAATACAGCGAATATTTCTGCAGAATATGAAATCGTTTATTTCATCTAAAAAGCTTCAACATTTATCTGGTAGCAACAAACGAAACTATTTTCTTGAAGCTTTGTAAATATTACAGGTATCTTGATTTCTCGTAAAACAATATCAAGGCAATGGTTTGCAACCATTCTAGCTTCGATTTAAATGACACTAAAATAACTTTTTTCACCCACTTCAATATGGGGTGGCTAGATCAGTGGTATGAAGTCGGCCTGGGGATCCTGAGAACCCTGGTTCGATTCCCACAGGCAACAAACAATTTTCATAATTTCAAAAGCTACCCCTGTGGCTCCTCCACTACTAACATCTTTGAGGGCCGTGATTTGACGACTGGTAACCGCACTTCACGCGCAAAATATATCACTTACCGAGCTGTGCTTCGGCAGAGTGCCACACCCAGTAATGGGTAGAAGGTGTGATGATATATTATTATTATTATCAATATGACGCTATTTCAAGAATGTTTATGTTACCATAGATACTTTATCATTAGGCGTATTTCATTTGCCATTTGGATCAGACCTAACTAGCATTTACTGAACCAGATCACTTATTTATTTCTCTGGATTACATCGCTGACTTTATTTCCAGTACTAGAATTACTTATTCCTATTTACTTTGAAGTAGTACACTCCAATAAGTGCATTAGTTTGCTTAGTTCACTTCATTATTCATGTTGTCTAATTTATCTGAACTGAGTTAAGTGAACCAAGTGGCAAATAGAATAAAGCTTTTGTTTGCCCTATGACCCAAAATAGCATTTTACTATTGTTGTCATGGTGATAAAAATAATTTTGTAAATTTGTTTCATTTTATTTTTAATAAATCTGCAAAATTTTATATAAGTGAATAACAAAAAGTAATACATTTCAATCGGACTAAAAATACTATTTCGAGTCTCGTAATATTGCCAGACATCGTCCGGTAACCTTTATTACTCGACCCGAAAACTTAGTTTTTTAGTCCTAATGAAACAAATAACTATTTTTTCATCCACTCGAATATAATACTAGTATTTCATATTTTTTGTTAAAAAACAATACTTAATTTCTATTGTTATATGTATATCACGATAATAACTGTACAGAAATGTACCAAACAGGTTCACAATTAGGCTCGATGTGTAGTACTCGACAGCCGACAAGTTTTCTGGTATCGAAATTATCTACCTGAAATTTTAAGAGCATTTCCTAATTTACATGCAGTTTTTCCGCTCTAGATCCATTAAGTTGATATCAAAGAAAAAGAAATTTGAATGTAAGCACTGAGCCATTATACTGAGACTGACCAATGACAGTAGAGATCTTGGGCCCTGTCAATTCTTGTGATAATAAGAGTGTGGTGAACAGCAAGAAGGAAATGTCAACTTTCTACTTTAAACTGAGAGTTAGAAATGTCTATTTTCTGCTCGGCCGTTGAACAAAATAATTATTATCTATTATCAAAAAGATATAATTTTGTCTTTCGTAAATCTTTGATAAAACATTTTTCTTTATGAGAATAGTGTGTTGATTATTCCGCACCAAAATCCAAAATTCTTAACAAAATCATGCTTGGTATTAATCTCTAACTCTCATCAGGAAACCTAATTGTCTGTCCTCCCATCAATCATTTCCGTTTTGACGGAAGTCCGGTGGTACTCAAGCTCTTCTAGCGCAGGTGTAATGGCGGATGCGGGCCTAATGACGTCCAGGAAACAACGAGCAACGAGCTCGACTTCGCACAGGTAGTGAGGTAGCCAGAGGATGAGAGACAGCTAACAGCTAACTAACTCTTCGTGAGCAAATTGCATCCAGGCGCTCTGCGCTCAGATGAGCTAACACATCGACGTGGAGGTGGAAAGAGCAATGTAGCATGTTAGCATGTTAGTGGTAGTTGGAGAGTATTGGTGTGATGAGATGCTGATAGGTTGATGTAAGCACAAGTGATGATTCATGCTTGGATGCACGCAGGAAATAACGTTTGGTAAGTGGATGGGGTATTGTTGACTTTTTATACACGTTTTAAATTATAATAGAAGGAAAGTTCTAGTTATTTAAGGTTCATTTTGTAGAAATTATGGCAGATTGAAGAAAGTTTAATAAACCTTGAATGAAAATATCTCCCAGAATAGTTCAGCGTGAAATATCTCAAGTAAATAAGAAATAGACAGAAATTAGTTCCCGAACGGTGATCTGACTTGGGGTTTTTTAATCCTTTTGCACTGAGCGGGTCTATTTAACCCAAAATTAATTCCAATACTACAACCGGTAAAGAATGGATTGACATTATCCATCCCGATGAAACGTAATAAAATCATTTAAAAACTGGTGCAATATTTAAATGAGAATTAAAAAAAAATGACACTGAAACAAATAATACATAGGAATATTGAATAATTTACTACCGATTCATGTATTAAAATATTTTTCAATTCTAATGATTATTTTATATTTTGTACGTTCACATGACATGACACAGGCAACTATTTTATATGGTAAATATTAAATAAATTTGTTGTTACAATATAGCGACGCGGAATGTAGGTTCGTATAAATACTAACGCTAAATGGAACACAACATTTTTGAATTTTTTTTTGGGGTTAATTAATTATTCAATGATTAATTGTTAATTAAGTATAACTATGATAAAATTAAATGTAGCGATTTATTTTCTGTGTACGGTTAAATAATTTTAATTATGAGGTTTGTCCAGCATTATTTGTCATAATTAATCATTTGTGCTTGGTGTATTTATGGTAATAATTCATATTATTAGCACACATTAATTTATTAGCAGTATAAGTATTGCATAATAAATTGGGACAATTTGCTGTAACTAATCGTGCAGCTACTGACCACTTTCGAAATAAAAAACATATACTAATTAGTTTGCAAGCAGTTTTATTTTTATAACAGGCATTTAAAAGTTAAAAATAGTTCAACGTATTGAAAAACCTATAAAAACAATTAAATTGCTGTAGTATAAGCAACAGTAATACAGTCGATTGTTCTCAATTCACAAAACATAGTTCTTGGGTTCAAATTTATTTAATAAATATACATATATAATAGTGTTCAAATAGTGCAGATTCTACTGCAAACTATAGGTCCCTATATACTATAATTGTATATTAAAGAACGAGTTTTATACATGCTTTTTTTTGCACGCGTGCAAATTTAGAAGGACATGAGCGATAAAAGGTCTAACAAAATGAGTTATTTATACCATTTCTTCTATTTTGAGTCTTTCATAAATTAAGATATTTACAAAAATCTGCGTTATTTTAAATCGACTCTAATTAGGGAAACTTTTAAACGACATGTTTTTTTTTATTTGCACGCGTCCAAGTTTAGAAGAACAAGTGCGATAAAAGGTCTAACAAAATGAGTTATTTATACCATTTCTTCTATTTTGAGTCTTTCATAAACAAAGATTTTTACACAAATCTGCGTTATTTTATATCGATTCAAATTATGAAAATTTGTATATGAAATGTTGTGGTTGGTAATGGTTATCGATATTTATGTAATTTTGAAATTATTGCTACTATTATCCTCTTCCCTATTATGAATAAGATAATGACAACTTTTATTTTTCATGATTACTGTATTATAATTTTGGTATTCTGTGACCAGAATAATTTACCCTGGCATTTTATGTTATTTTAATACATTTTTCTTACTTGTATACGTATCTGTTATTGTATAAATGAATATAATGACAGGTCAGTGATACTTTCATAAAAAAATGTGATTAAAAAGTTATATTGCATAAAAATAGAATAGGAAGAACAGAATAAATTATTTTAATCACAAAAAGTCGAAGTAGTGTTAACCTTAATGTAATCATAAAAAGTTCGGATTGTCATTACCAGATAATGATTCAGTTACTAAATAAGCAGGATATCAGATGAAATCACTTGCCTGAGCTACGTAAAGTATTTGAAAGCACGATAAAATAAATTTATTACGAAAAACAGATTTTGATGTTATATTGAAACTTTGATGTTCTCAGCTTGGCAGTTACAGCATATCATCAGGTACTACCAACCGTCTAAAACAAAATATTGCGTGTCGTAATAAACATTTTTCGATACACAACTGGGCTTCATAATGACTTCCTTATTAAACATAAAATAGAAAAAAAATATAAGTTGTACATAAAATAATACATAGTTGTAATTAATATTGTAACGGCTTTTGAATTATTGATAAATGCTAACAATATATTAATTTCAGTCGCATTATTTTAAAAATGTTTAATTGAAATTAGATCCAAATTGATTCGTACTGCAATAATGCGTGCTTCGATGCACAAATTGATTCTAAATACATTTATTAATTAGTTACAATTTAATAAATATGGAAATATATGTATTTTAAACGGCTCGTTTTGAAATGTAATAACGGGTCCATTGAAATTCAAATTGATATACTGCAACAAAATAATTATTATCATTATCGAATATCTCTCACAATATACTATATTTAACGTGAAATATACAAAGGCAAGAAGAAAGCTAAAAATGCAATCCAATCCCGGAAGAAAGCTCAAATATCAGAAAATTTCGATATATCTTTGACATAAAAAGAGAAATATTTCCTGTCGCATAGTCTATCAAATCTTCAAATTTATCGTTGACATATTCAAATAAACACCAAATCCTTATATTCTTCCGCATACACCCTATTTACCTCGTACAATAAATCTGTTTCCCTTCCTACACACATTCCACTCTATAATTTACACACGTTCTCAAAAAACAAAAACAAAATCTAGAATGTTATTGAATGTGCAATGTTCGGCATAGCTAGCGCCTTGGGTACGCTTTGTTATTTGATTAGGGCCGTGATTAGGGTAATTTATAACTCATACACATTGGTAATTAAACGCCCTGTTCGATATCGGCGCGTAGAGTGCGTCTCTGCGTAGAAGCTAAGAGGCGAAGGCTATTATTACGCAAGGACTCGCCTGGAACCCATCAGGAAACACTTTCTACCTGAGCCGGGCGAACAGAACACCCCGGATGGAATTTAATCCGCGTAAACTCACAATCACACTAATTGTATTTGTTACTCTTTCAAGGGAGGATTTTATGTTGCAATTGGTTTTTAATCGGGGGTTTAGGACTTCCTTACTCCATTATGGAAGTGATACGTACCAATTTGGTTTTTATAGATCATTTCAGGATGTTTTAATTTGCTTTCTAAATGTAACAAGAATGGCAACAATAGTGGGATGGCTAGCTCAGTGGTATGAAGTCGGCCTGTGGATCCTGAGAACCCTGGTTCGATTCCCACAGGCGACAAACAATTTTCATAATTTCAAAAAAGGTACCCCTCTGGCTCCTCCACCGCTAACATCATAGGGGGGCGTGATTTTACTGGTAACCGCACTTCACGCGCAAAATATATCACTTACCGAGATCTACTTCGGCAGAGTGCCACACCCAGTAATGGGTAGAAGGCGTGATGATATATTTATTTATTTTATTTATTAGTTAACCAGTAAAATATAAGCTATCAAATTTAAAATAATAGTAAACACGATTTATATGAAGTTCAGAAGAATTTCACAATAAATTTAAACTTTATGACAGAAAAAATCGAGAAACGCCCGGATTCGAGCCGGGGACCTTCAGCTTGCCGGACTGATGCCTTAACCACTAGACCACGGCTCTCCTGTACGAGATAGACCTCAATCGAATTTATCTGTCATAGTATCTAACACAGTATCGATCCCAAGACTCCTATTTCTCATAGGTATTGACAACGGGTTTCGTCTGTAGTGACATAGTCTGATTTTTTAAGGAAATCATACCATGAAGTAAATTTCAAGAATTTAAGTCATATGAATGACTTTGAAGTTTGATAAATTTAAACTTTATGACACAAAAATTCGAGAGACGCCCGGCCGCAAACCGGGGACCTTCAGCTAGCCGGGCTGATGCAAGCCCCGGTTCGAGTCCGGGCGTCTCTCGAATTTTTCTGTCATAAACTTTAAATTTATCAAACTTCAAAGTCATTCATATGACTTACGTATACTTATCTTCACGCTATATTCCATCAAATGGAGTAGCACGAACCCTAAAATCACTCATAAAATATTCACTCATTACATTCATCAAATAATCAGCCGTCGTCAAAATTCTTGAAAATTCACGATGTCATGGGAACGTCGCACAGATTACCGACACTTTTATATTTCGTTTCTTTATCGTGGTAGTGGTAAAACTGTAATAATCGTAAAATCATCGTGGTTCGTTTAATAGCACTATTTTTGACAAAACAGTTGCATAAAATTTACTTTGTAAATGCGGTATAGGAAAAATATATTCTCTAATGTCAAACATTTTTGTGCAAAATGCTTGAAATAAAAGTGTTAGAAAATTTAGTTCTTCGTATTTTTTATTTAAAACATTTGACAACTGGAGAGATTTAAAGTTAAGCACATTTGAATGACAAAGTTCTAACAATTCTACATTATTTTCTTTATGGTGGTATCAAATTAAGAAAAATAATAAATATATCAGGTAGTCATTTTATCCATTCTACTATAGCATATCCCGTGAAATACGATTAGCAGAAGTCAAAAATCTTTACTCCTAAAGATGCTACAAAGAAGAAGGCACCGTGATAATTTTAGTGTAGAAAATATTTTAGATGTTGGTTGTGGAATTCTCTACAGTACGTTGCATTACCACGAAGTTGGTTAAACTAAACAAAACTTTTCAAAACAAATTTAATGAGTTAAATTAAAGTCTAGTAAACTAACAACTGGAATTAGGGACTCTAGCAAATCATGATGAATAATAGATCAAAGCACACGTGCAGCAGACAGTATTCTCTTTTCTTCCAAAATTTAAGCGATTGTATATCAGAAATAAACATGACTTGCGCATTACACTGCAGAATATCTGTGTATTTTTGACACTGTTGATTGATCGTTTCTAATATACTAGGGCGAATAGCACGCGATAATTACAACTTGTATACCAGATGTAGCAAGAGGGGAGCCTCGCTGCCTCACTGCCTCCCGCCTCCTCTAGCCCTAGGCTCATTGCGCATTTTAATAGTTAGTAAAGCGACGAACGTGAGCGGTTTAATGTCCTTTGATGGGATTACAGAGCAATGTAAATTTTGTATGGTTTTGACAGGTGTCGCAAGCATTGCTCTTCTGGTTGATGTAAGGTTGGTTTACGGAAACGGTGGGTTTAAATGAGTGGTTAACTAATAAATATGTAACTAGGGGTAAATGTTTTGGGCGTCTTGACAAATCTGGTGAATCTTTCATGAAGGAATTAATTATTCGTCTTTTGCCTAATCTTAAGAGGGCACAGAATATATTCTAGTAAAGTAGTAATGTTTGTGTGAAGTCTAAGTGGCTTGTGGTTACCCTGGATACTAACAACATATAGCGTAATTCAGAAATTAAATTAGGAAAGGTTTTCATCACTAAATTGAAGATATCTAGGTATGTCATTATGGTGGTTGAATTACTAGTTGTCTAAATACCGAAAAAATATTGTTTAGTTTTACTATTAAAATTAACTTCAACGTTAAGACTCGAAATAAAACAAAAAAGTTTTCCTCTAACTTTATCAAATGCCACTTTCCTCATTTTTGTCCACTTATACTTTTAAAGTGTCTTTAAGTTGTAAAAGTAATAAATCAAACATTCAAAAAAATTTAATTAGACCAAAAAATAATGACCTTCTAGAAAATTACAAACTTTTAACAATAATTATCATAATATTCAATGCAATTTTAATAGGAAAACGAAGCTCATGTTCACTTGTGACAGGTTCCACCCTTCGATTATATAATACTAGATAAAGTAAACGCCACCTAGTGGATGCAATGTTATGAAGCAAACATAGTACAGAGTACTGCTTATTGCATTCTCTTTACTAAAGTTCTTTTGGCCTGTGTTTAGATTTTAAGGTTATGCTATGTTTACGAGAATGTTGTTTAAAATTATATTTTGGACAGTATTTGACGCCTTTTTTTGCATTTAGACAATTGTGTATGTCTAGTGATTGTTAGTTTGAGCATTATTTTTGTATTTTGAGTAGTATTTCACTGCCTTGATATTTAAGTGGATTTCTGATTTTAATACTTTTCATGCACATGCATTTTTATTGACAGATATTTTGTCTACGAGAGCATTTTACAACTATTTCGTGCATCTAAATTTGGATTTCAATCTACGTTTGTTCATAGCGCTAATAATTTTACTCACATTTAAGAAATAATGAGATATAAGTGTATAAAAACGATTCTTTTTAAAAATCAGTGAAATTATATCTTACAATATTCCAATAGTTTAGTAGTCTAAAATATGTTATTAATTGTTCTACTCTTATAGTTTATAATTATTTCCAAGGATTCTCATTTTTATTGACATTTATACTTGACATTTTTTTTTGGCATTAAAAGAATAATTAGAAACTGACATTTAACTATTTATAATAATAATAATAAAATAGTATGAAATTACACATATTTATTTTGTTATTATTACCTACTTTATATTATAATAACTTGGAAACAGTCGCATTTTGTTGCCGACTATAATTGTGTTCATTATCAATACAAGCTAAAACAATTATTATACATGTATTATAAATAAATAGAAACAAAATCCATGGCAAAAAACAATGAAAGTTTACAGCAAAGATACAACAATTAGAGTTAAAACAAGTGTGGGTTTATTAAAATAACAACCTGGTAGGAGGTCGCTATGCTCAGAATAACAATAATATTTTACAAACACGAACAAACAACTCAAAAATAACAAAACTAAATTTACGATACAAAAAATATTCCAACAAATGGAACTAGTCCAATTATAATGGACTGGCCATTTTTCACCAATTGTTGTAACTTTTCTATAAACTTTATTGTGTTTTCTAGCCATGTACAATTATTGTTTTAGCTTGTATTGGTAATGGACACATTCATAGTCCAAAACTTCCACACAATAAATAAAAATTAATCAGCATTGATTCAGCGAAGCTTCCTTCCCAACTAATTAAACTTGTAAACTTATTAAAATCTAAAATAAATATTGAATTGCGTTCTGCGGCAAATTTCAATGGACTTATTTCATTAAATTGAAGTACTTAATAAGTATATTAAAACAAATTAGATAATCGTTAATTTTGATCAAATTCCTTCAGTATAATATAAGATGCTAATCGATATACAAGGCAGAACGAAACAAAACTAGCTATGAAAATAATTGATGAACCCAATTTTCTTAAATCTTATTATAATATCTAGACTCCAGGGCAACAACGCTACGCCTGTTAGAAAATCCGAATTGTTCCGGTAAATTATTGCCTAAATTATCCACCTGTAAATTAAGCTTAAGTAAGGAATTTTGTTTCCTCCAAAAGCTGTTTATCTATTCTCCAATTAACTAATAATTTATACTATAATTACAAAACCTAAGATCTTATCTAAATCAAATTAAACAGATGAACAATCGACAAGACTATAATCAAATTAAATTAAATTAACAGTCAGGTATAACATCTGTTCTTTTACACAAATTAATTAATAATTCATCTCGTTGCTTTCGTTTCCTTCGACCAAGTTCCAACACAAATAATCAAACGATGTTTTGAATAATAATCTTGAGATTCCGATAATTCATTTCCTGTAAAATATGAGAGGTCTCTTTATTCAGTTCTGATAATGGATGTGTAACTACAGATTTGAAATATCAAGTTATATTTATTATTTTGATGCGAGGTTTTCAGCTATCAAATATCAAGTGAAATACAGTGGCTAACTGCAATTGTGTGGCATTTTTTTCCAAATACAAATGCATGTTGTCGCTCTCTTCTTTTCTAATCGTTGTAGATTCATTGTTAGATTTATTGTTAGAGGAGTGAGTGTGAATAATTTAAGATCTTTTTCGCATATGAAACATACGTCGACGAAAGATTAATGAAAAATTGGATGGATTTGTTGTGTGATGAATGATTTCGAGTGTGATAAGTAAATGAGCTTATTTGGAGGTAACTATGAGGGTTGTTGAAGCGAAAGTGGTGAGTTAGGATGACAATTTTTGACGAGAACTTATTATTTGATAAATCTGATGATTGAATGTTTTGTGAATCATTCTGGGGTTCCTAGTACCACCTAAATATGTGTTATTTGCTCGTTTTACAAGTTTTTATATTTGACACAACTTCAGTTTTGTATGAAGTTTCTATTTTTTATTGTCAAATTAATTTTATGTATACACAAATGTTATTTTGTAATTGACTATTACTTTTCATCTTTGAAGAAGCTGCGGCGAAACGTTGGTAATAAATAAATAAATTATCTTTCGACTGAAATCCATCCCAAGCATCACCATAATGAAAAATGATAACAATGATAATTTGTGATTTCAATATTTAAATAATCAATAATTTTAACATGTGTATTTTCATTGTTGTACAAACTGAATTTAGTAACACCTCTATCATGTATAGTTTGAACATCAAGATTTTACTACCAAAGCTACAAAAATTACAAATTGCAGGCAGTATTTTCAAAATTATTTATGTATTTATTTATGAAAGATTACTGAATCGAGTCATGTGTTGATAGATACGGAAGAGATTGTCGGAAATCGATCAAAAATAATCAAAAACTCATGATATATTGTTAACGTTTCGGTTAATATTTAACCATCCTCAGAACTATAAGAAAATTATTATTATAATTGATTTATCTTTTTATATTTCGTATAAGACTAAAATATATAAACTGCTTTTTACAACTTTTGAGGTGTATCTCATGTGTTGGCGCCTATACCTCCGGCTCTTGCAACAAAGAACAAACTTTCATACTGAGGCGAAATGATAACCATTTCATACTTGTACAATATACTATTATTTGTGGCATTTACTAATTTTTCTAATTGTTTGATTGCATAACATTAATAAATATATTCAACAACTAGTTAGACATGAGGCACCCTTACTCATTTTGTGGCATCAAACTGTAAAGTATCCTAATAACGCAGCTAATATTCATACCACATCTTCTCCTTCCCTTCCCACATTTTTTGCGCGTATCTCCTGCATCCTACACGTCATGGTGCATCCCTCGCTAGGCCACTACCACGCCACTCTGCGGTAAATCGGCTGAACGCCCTTGCACGGCTACTAACCCTCTGCCGTGGGCCCACAGCTCACGCGATACGCACGATACAGCCACGCAGCTACAGCAGTGTAAGCAAGAACTGGAACAGAACGTGCAGAGCGCCACCCCACGGCACTTGTCTGACACTCCAATCAATGGAGGCGGTGGTGGTGTGTGTGCGTGTGTGTGTGTGTATGTGTGTAGTTGGGTAGTGTAGCTACGCACGAAGAGACAAGCGGTTTGCAAACTGTTTTGAAGATGGAGAAAATAGAAATTGTTTTTTACTGACACTTAAATGTTTATATGAGATATGTAGCTCAGTGGTATCGGAGTCAGTCTGTGGATCCTGAGCACCCTGGTTTGATTCCCACATTCGACAAATAATTTGCACCACATTAAAAACTACCCCTGTGGCTCCTCCTTCACTAGTATCTTTGGGAGCCGTGATTTGACGACTAGTAACCGCACTTCACGCGCAAAATTAATCAGTTACCAAGATCTGCTTCGGCAGAGTGCCACACCCAGTGATGGGTTAAAAGGCGTGATGATACATTTATTTATTTTATTTATATAAATGTTTATGGAAATTTGAGACGTGGAATTTTTAACAAAACTACAGTTTAACGACCGTGTAATAATAGCTATTACTCATAAGACCAGCAATACGATGGTGTGGTTCTAAAACTATAAAAAAATGAACTGCCACACTACAGCTCGGTGAGTCCGAACTCTATACTACCATTGAGATTAAGTTCCTGTTGTACAGAGTAAAATAAATAAATAAATACGTAAGGATGAAATTTGCGACACGAGCCGATGGCGAGTTGTGTAATTTAACCGAATGAATAAAAGCCAATACACGCGTGTTCAATATACGCTGTATTCCATTTGCCACTTGGTTCACTTAAATAAGTTCAGATAAATTAGACACATGATTAAATGAACCAATTTAAGCAAACTGATGCACTAATTGGGGTGTATTACTACGGAGTAAATTAGAATCAGTAATTCTAGTAATGAAAATAAAGTCGTTGAAGTAATGCAGCAAGTGATCTGGTTCAGTTAATGTAAGTTAGATCTGATCCAAATGACAAATGGAATACGCCTATTATCGTATTTTTTAAGTTGTGTAACTATAGCAACACCGATGTGTTTATAAATAATAAATTATTACTCACTGCCGTCTCTGCGTCAAAAACACACATATAATGAATGTATTACTTAATAGTCATAGACAAAGATTTTTCCTATATCGCGTTTACAAATTTAGTTTAGTACCATTGTTTTTGTCAAAAACAGTACTACGAAATTTAAATTAGTACAATCAATCAAATTTGTGTAGCAAAACATTGTTTTTAAATTAGATCCTGTGTTTGGCTAAATAACTTAAAAGGGAATCAAATTTCAATTCTGCTTTTATGCGATCATAATACGATAATGAGTTAAACAAACGATGAAGAATGAAATAAATTCATAAGCATCTTTCACCCTTGTGTAGAAACCTCAAATGATTACACGAAATATGTAAATAAACTGCTCATTGCCAGCCCCCAGATGTTATCTAAAAAGCGTTTATTTTTAGTTACCTCTGTTACACTTGACGGAGTTAAGACCCTTCTTTGCAGCACGTTTGTACCTATGTTGTGTGTCATATCTGCGTGCATGTAATATGCTTATCACTTGACACATCTACCAACGTGAAATTTCAAATATCCCTATTAGGACATTAACAAATTAACGTTCGTATAATGTCTTGCAGCTGGATTTAAGCTTATAAATCAACAGCTAACTAGATGGAAAAATAGCTAAGAATTATTGCACACTAGTTTGTTTTACTTTTTATTTAATCTTTAGGTAATTAATGTCAATTAGTACAAAGGCAAAACGGGACGGAACTAGGTGTTAAAGTGTCCAAAGTCCTATTTAAATTTGTGTTTACAGTTACTTAACACAATTTTTTTTAATAGTTTGAATTTGTGTTGAATTTATTTTTGTGTTGATATATGAAAGTGCTAAAAAGTGAAATGCACCCACAAAAAAAAATAGTTGGTTGCAAACCGTTTATAATTGTAGAACGCATCTTCATATCTTTTTTAGTTTTTAAGTTACAGCGATTTTAGATTTTTTGAAAAGCTCAACTTTGAAGGCCCTTATCTCGGAAACTAAAAGAGATTTTGAAATGCGGTTTTCGAGATATGAGAATTCAAAGTTGAGATTTTTAGAAAGTCTAAAATTGCCGTTACTCGAAAACTAAAAAAGATATGAAGATGCGCTCAACGGCATTCGATTTCTCGTAGTCTGAATTATACAGAACCATATTTTAATTTCAAAGAAATGTTGCTAAATTCAATGTAAAAATTATTTAATTGTTGAAATTTTCATTGTTGTAATCTTTTATTATTGTGATCTTTCACTGTTGTCATCTTTCATTGTTATGTTCTGTCATTTTTGTAATCTTTTATTGTTGTATTCTTCCATTTTTGTCCTATTTCATTGTTGAGATGTATCCTTTTTATAATATTTCTTTGTTTAATTAAATAGAACCACTAGAGCACCTTTTTATGGTATTAACAGTATGTCTAATCATGTTTCAACTTAAGTTACGCTTTAATGATTAATTTTTTTTACAAAATGATTTTAATATTACCTTTTATTTATTGTTACTGTATATTTTGTAGAGTCGATATCTCTGTTGTAAATGAAGCGAGCTTTACGAAAAACGCGTTTTAATACAAGATTACTAATAACAAACTTATTTTTTACTAAACTATATTTAAATGAAGATTGTTGGTTGTTGTTTTCCATATTCCATAAAATACAAGGACAAATTTTTATACCTTTTACCCCTGAAAGAGGACGAACAACTTTTAATTGTATCCGAACCACTTGGAAGGACTTAAGTATATTTTATATAAATTATGGTCCGAGTCTCAAACTGTTTTTCTATTTCTCGCAGGATTCGAAACAAGGATTTATGTTAATATCCTGGAGTAGGAACTTTAAAGTCAACGAACTCTTACTTGTGCAGCGGCATCACTAATCATGCAGCCACAACTGTCCGTAGTTTTCAGTCCGGTTTTTGTTCGCGGATATTTACCGTTGATGACCAATTTTATGATTTTTGCGAATTTCGCGAACAAAAAATCTAATTTTGTGTCGTAAATAATGCAGTTGTGAATGTTCAAACATTTTTCATTTTTAAAACCAACTAGCGCATAAAGTTTTTGATAGAGTTGTTCAACGCAACAAAAATTTGTAAAAACGTCGTAACTTTTTCCAATATTTTTTGTCGTGAATATCATAGTTTACTTTAATAACATGAAAAATAAAGCAAAACGGCAACAAAGAGTAGAAGATTAAATGAGAATCAAAGTTTAAAACAATAGCAGATTTAAAAGCAAAAACACAATGAACGTATTTACTTGAAAGCGAAGCGATTTTTCTTTCTGTAAAAATGATTAGCAAGCATTAAAGCGGAGCCTAATGGCCAAACATAAAATGTTTTGCATCGCCTTCTGAGAAAGTACGTGCAATAGGTGGTGGGCCGGAGTCAAAGGGCCGATAAAACCGCCTGATAGGGATCTATTTCCGATCTGAGTCTCGTAAAGCATGCTAACATGTAATGATAAATTATGAATATTTTCTCTTCCACGAAAATGAGTGCTTGCTACCCGCCACTTATGGACGATATGTAGAACAGCAAAATGGAGAAAAGATTGCAATCTTGTACTACCATTATTAATTTAAATTGCATTTGAGCCGCGATCAATTTTACATTAGTTCACACGCAGTGTAATCACCTATGAACCCTAAATTTCATATTCAATAAACAAACCAAATATTTACACAATGACGCAAACACTATGTTTGTACTAATTTAATTAATTTTGTACTATGCCACTTTCTCTAAAATACTTGTAAATTGTACATATTAATGCTAACAGTAACAGGGTGACTAGCTCAGTGGTAAGAAGTCGGCCTGTGGATTCTGAGAACCCTGGTTCGATTCCCCCAGGCGACAAACAATTTTCATAATTTCAAAAACTACCCCTGTGGCTCCACCACCACTTACATCCTTGGAGGCCGTGATTTGATGACTGGTAACCACACTTCACGCGCAAAATATATCACTTACCGAGATCTGCTTCGGTAGAGTGCCACACCCAGTAATGGGTAGAAGGCGTGATGATATGTTTATTTATTTATTTATAGTAACAGGCAGATTCAAAAAACGGCTTGGCGCTAACACCGTTTTAATATTATGTATAACTTTGTTTCAAATTAAAACAGATTAAAGAAATGAACTAAACTTAATGCTAAATAACTATGTTTTTAACTCAGGTTAAACTAAACTTGTTTCGTACATTGAAAAGTGAGTTAAAAACGAAATAAAAAATGGTGTTAGTGCTAATCCGCTTCATGAATCTGCCTGTTAGTGTTTTTATGGCTATTGCCCATATGTTTCTATAGAAAAAATCGTACCAGAAGGATTGCGCCCTATAGAATTCTACAACAGAATATAGGCGATAATTTTCAAATCGCTAAATTAGTGATATGATTTCCTATTTCAGTAATAACTCTTAATTCATATCAAAATATTATCTGGAAATTATCATATTACGAGTAATATTTTACGGACGAATTTAACAAGCATAATCTTTAATTTCATTTGTATATTTTGGAAAGTTCTCTTCAATTTTCAGCAGTTCCCAGTCGAGAATTTAACTTTTCGATAGCTTATTTTTAATTGGCATTTATAAAAAAAAATGTTGATAGTTTTAAATAATTATTTGACAACTATCTATCATCTGTCGCAAACAAAAGCACCTACAGAGATTATTCCCGGGAATAACAACAAGAGCTTTATTCTCATTATAATAATGGCAGGATTGGTTAAAATGCAGACACGTGACAAACGATGAAGCATTTCATTGGCTTTTAGAAACGTCAAAAAATAACTTTCCTTTCATTGGTTCATTTTCAAACAAATTCATGATTCTAGTAGTTCTCACATATCAAATTTATAATACCTTTTATACGAGTTTTCACACAATACAACCTTCAATGACATCTATTCGTTCAAACTTAACTAGGTACCGTAAAATAAATCTCGCTCAAAATATATCAGCCTCTATTTTTAATCAAATAATAAGCTTCTCTAAGCACGTGTGAATATATTACGTGCCTAGCAAGTCTATCTATCTGCAGAATAGGGTGGAGCAGGCATTAATCAGGCCCCCCAACTTTGCTTTATACACGTAGCCGTACAAAAAAAGCAAAAAGAAGAAAAATAAATAGAGAGTGTTCGCTAATGACAACGATATCACGCAAACGCAGCAAGAAATTCATTGTATAAAATTCTTTAATAAGATTATTAACGTGTAAAGGGAAAAACTGCAATGGAAAGTGTACTCGTAGTTCGAGTGATGAATACAAACAAGAACTAGAAAAACTTTTAGTTAAACGAAAGTGAAGTTTTTGTACAAATATTGTTTTTCATGGTACTTAACTATCATTAGAGGTAATCAGTTTTTATGCGCGCAAAAAGGATATAACAGTTTATTAGTAAAATTGTTCGTTTTGGTAGTCTGCAAATTCGGCAGTTTAGTTTCTAATTTGTAACTACAAATATATTACTAATTACAAACAAATTTCTGTATCAGTTTTCAACTATTATAAAATAATATTGAAAAACAAGTGTTACAATAAATTATTAAAATATTTAAAATAAATAAATAAATATATCATCACGCCTTCTGCCCATTACTGGGTGTGGCACTCTGCTGAAGCAGATCTCGGTAAGTGATATATTTTGCGCGTGAAGTGCGGTTACTAGTCGTCAAATCACGGTCCCCAAACATGTTAGTGGTGGAGGAGCCACAGGGATAGCTTTTTCAAATTATGAAAATTTGTCGCCTGTGGGAATCGAACCAGGGACCTCCAGGATCCACAGGCCGACTTCATACCACTGAGCTAGCCATCCCATATAAAATATTTGTTACACAAAATAATAAAATTTCAAGCTGAACACTGACAGATTCAATAAATATGTGAAATTTAATTTATTTTGTTATTTATTGAAGTTAAAATTCATATTTACCTGTTATGTTATTATAGAACCGTTGCTAATGAATCGATAAAACTTTAATGTAACTCAGTAAGAGATACTTTTCATATTGATTTTGAATGTTGGTATGTTGACTTTTCAACACGACAGTAGAAGAAAACAATTTTTAACTTCTTATTCTCAAAATACTTTAGTTCTTAAATAAATAATAACAAAAGATTTTGTAATATTCAACATTATACATATCTAACTGTTAAGCTTTTGTAAATTATTTTAGAGAAAAAGGTTTCAAATATTTGCACAAAGAATTATTTTTTACCACTTGTATTTGAAATAATTTATAAACGATTAGGAGCAATCTACAATTTTTTCAGTCGAATCTTTTGAAAGTATAATGCTCGTGAAAGTCTGCGAAGTAGTATACCTAAAATTTCGTGATAATTCTGAGCGGTTTCAAATTTAGAATCAGGTCTGAGGTACCCAATAATTTCGGATATTTACTCTCTTAAAGAAACAGGTGTTTATAACGTAATTTGTGTTATTTTACCTGCGTATAAGTGTGTTGATAATTGTGCTCGCACGCTACCGCGGGTTGAGGGGCAGGGAGACTCTACAGGGCGGAAATAAAGCCCCGAGGACACGGGGACCTTTGTAAAAAAAACTCAGGGAAAAACGGGGCCTTTCCTGATTGTTTTCGTTTAATGATGATACTCCTTTGTAAAAGCAATCGGACCGTGCAGTCATTTTGACCGCAAGCCATTTAAAACAATATTTTTCATTTTTCTATTCATGTTTTTTGTTTTATATTTTTGTTTCAGTAGTCTTTGTTTTCCGCTTGTTCTATTGTGTTTCTTATTACTGTTTTTTGTCAAAGTTTTTCTTTCTGTTCGCGACAGTATTTATTCGATTTTCAAGTTCATATCTACTTTACAACTTTAAACACATTTTATCATCCTTTGGAAGTCATAACTCAACCTTTTATTAATTAATTAAAACAAATTTAGATTCTGTTAATTTTTATTTAATTCGACTTTTCGGTGTACCTTCGTCTAAAATAAAAAATAATAGATATCTAATAAAACGTAACTATAAAAAGTAACAAGCAATTAGTTTAACGAAACGTCAAATTTAATCAAAACTGTTTCCATATGTCAACTTTTTAATATCTTAATCCTCAGAATCACAAAGAATAAACAAAAACCCATAGACAGTGCTAGTTTAAACAACCGAATGAGGATGGACAATGAACTAACATTATTTTTCGCAGTTAAATATTCATAAATTATTCTTGAGGAAAGCGCTTGAAATAAATGTGGTGTACGAGTAACTATGACTACGAATTGTTGTAACTTGGCTACAACAATAATTATTTTAATATTTATTTTTAATTCGTAGAAAGAGCAGGCTCTAAGGGCCAAACTCACTTATAAAGATCGTGTTTCTTTAATATAGTTTTATTAACTACTATTACTAACTTGTTGTACACTATTCACACAGTTTTGACTGAGTCAACTTGTTTGAGTCGAGAATGGTAAGAGACTTCTTCGAGTCAAGGATGGTATCAGACTGACTTCTCTGTTCACGTTTCAGCCTTAGCTGGGTGAGACAAATAACTATACTCAGCATTATTAAGGTGGCAAACATCATCAAAATGTCTTTAGACAATAACAATTCTAAGAACGCTGAAGGGATGCAAAAGGTATCAACAGGATGTAACATCATTGTCAAAGACTAAACAGAAATTAATACTATCAACATACATTCTTATTATTAACTAGGGAGATTACAACAGAATGAATAACGGCGCCCTAAGACTGAGTGAGGATACAAGCAACTTCCACTTTAGTAAGAAAGAAAATACTTGTAAATTGGTGTTTTCTATTAATTCGAATGAATAATGAAGCCTTATTTGAAAAAGTACTTACTCGCGTGAAAGAAACGGCAATGAATGATGAATCGCTCATCAAAAATGAAGATGTAAAGTTAGACTCACCTGGAACAAAGAAACAGAACGTGAATAACAATGCATTAAATCACCGTTTACAAATGATGCAACAATCAGGTTGGTTTACAAATGCAGAGCATCCCGCAAACAATTCGGTGACACAATTTATCGCAGCGGCAACCTCATTATGCACCTGTCAATTCTCTCCGCCGGGGATTATGTTAACGCCGAATTCCGCGCACAAATATTACCATATTCAATCAACATCGCACCCGGAAAAAATTGTCCCGAATATCCAGCATGACAGTTCGACTTTGCGACAAGCACTCGCGTTGCTCGAAGACTTCCAATTCCAACGTCAACTTTGCAAGAATGGAGATAATTTAAAAACATTCAAAATTTCAAAGAATTTATCAGTTCTTAAATTTAAAAGGTTACAAATTCGTAGATTTTCGTTTCCGTTTCTGTTCAATTCAATCTTCGACAGCGTCAAATGTTATTTTTCTGGATTTGCCGCAAACTTTTATCGGCGAACACAAGTTGCCAATCTCGACTTTTCACATTTTAATACGAATTATAAATGTCGTCTTCCAGAGTTTTACTGCCACTCATAATAAATTTAATTTATAGAAATATACAGGAGCTAAAAGCAAACAAACTCAAACTAGACTCATTTAATAATCAGTATGCAAACTCTTATAGATTTTTGTTGTTCTGCTCTTCAGTGCACTTCATATGCTAATTCTATTTGTATTAGCTCTTATATACTACAAGACTCTTCTGTTTAAGGATCATTTTATTTTATTATTTTTTAAAGAAATTGAATATTACATTTTACCAACTCAGAAACTAAGTTCCTTGATTTCACAACTAACAATCGCTGTTCATTCGAACATGTTTATAAAATTTATTACATGCGAACCACTCGGTTTCTTTTTATATACTCGTATGTTAAAGTAAGCGAGATTTGAATGCACAACCTCTTATTGAATGATTCATCTCGGTTTTATCCATTACGCTATAATAACCTAATATTTATTTATCTTTTTGCACAAAAGGAACTTAATCGCTATTTCAGTACAGGGGACCTACAGCTTATAGTGGAATAAGAACCTCTCAGATATAGACATTTTATATATTATTTAAGCTAAGGTCAAAGAAATTTGAATGTATGAATTCTTGCTTTGTAGATGTAATAAACGGCAGTTGCGTTTATTACTATAAAAGTTGACTTTGTAATTGAATAGATTTAAAAGTAGGTTAAAAGGTTGATGGTTAGTTTTTCAGTTGTCAGTGGAAAATCCCACAATTCTTAGAATTTTTCGGTTGCCATCTAGTGAGTAAAACAGAATTTAATGCTTTGTTATGTAGCGAACATGGTAGTTTTACAGTTTGACGTTTATCACGTGATCCAAATGTGAAACGTCAAACAAATATGGGTATATGCGGGGAATAGTACTGAAAGGAGAAGGTGTCACCTCGCTCTTTCTACATATTTGTTGTTTCACACAAACTTGTGTGGAGGGGGATCTGCTGCATGTGACGTCAAAATTGTAAGTCCCCATTGGAAGCCTAATGAGCGGATGTCAATAAGTTTGTGCTAAACATCTAGTTTCTTATGCGAGAGTAGTGCCCAGTTAGCGTTATTTTGAGAACCACTGTCCCATCTCTTAGTAATAAAGTGGCTTAGCTTAAATTCAGCTTAGAAAAACCGAGAAATTAAACGGTAGCGGTGCAAACGGCCATAACTGGTATATGAGCCCATTGTTCGTTTATTTTAAAACATAAATATTTGTAAACTGACATAAAACGTTTCAAACAAACATTTTATGTTTTGTAAATAAGCAAACTTCTAATTTTCAAATTTCGCGAAAACAAGATTAAATTTTGATGAGTGTTGAACCATAATTTTCTCACATTAAACAACAAACCAAATCACATTCACGTCTAGTTAAACCATCCACTCTAATCCCAAGCCATCACAAACACACACACAACAACAGGACAGTCGCAGCTTCATATCAAAGTTCAATAACACATCAAAGACAACTGTCAACCGCTTTTATTTGTTACGTGCGGATGTTTGGACGCTGTTAATCTGAGCCCCAGTGAGGGCGAGAGCCGAGCACAACAACGGGACACAATGCGTGGATCGCCGGCAATCAACGGCAACGCGAACGCACCCCGACTGGGGCAATATCACAACATAGAGCGGTATGCGAGGTATGTCGCCTATGGGACGATTGCGATTGACGAATTTGGACAGGGAGGAATTAAAGGGATTTTTTTTTGCAGTTTTATTTTACTTAGTTATGCGACATGAGAGGGTGTAATACTATATTAAATAATAAGTCAGAAAAATTATGTTTTATTTGACAAAGCGATTGTTTGAAATACAAGGCTGCAGGCCGAGTATTTTAATATGTTGAGTCAAGTAATAGTATATTACATAATAAGTCAGGAAAGTGATATTTTACTTGACAAAGCGGTTGCTTAAAATTCGAGGTCGCAGGCCAAGTATTTTAATCCGCTGAGTCAAGTAAAAACACGTTCCTGACGTACTATGTATACTATTTTTTCTGAAACCGTTTAAATTAATCAATAAATAATCATAAATAATTTAAAAGGTTTAATTTCATGATGTGAATTATATTGACAGCAAATTACAAATCCAAGGTTAAAAAAAACAGTCAGGTAAAATCTTTACCATACTGTTTTGTACTTTACCAGACTGTTATTTTTGTTGTTGCCTTGGATAAGTATTTCTAGTTTCCTTACTAAAATTTGTCAGGAAAGTAGGCACTTTCTTGCCGGTTTCAGAAAAAAATACTTTCCTGGCTTATTATACTGCTATATTTTCTGAAACCATTTAATTTAATCAATAATTAATCATAAATAATTCAAAATGTTTAATCATTTTTATGAATTGTATTGACAACAGACTACGTCAAGTAAAATACAAAACAGTCAGCTAACTTCTTTAGCAGAGTGTTATTTTTGTTGTAAACTTGGATACGTACTTGACTGTTTTGGTAACAATTTACTTTCCGTACTAAAATTGGTTAGGAAAGTAGGCATTTTCTTGCCTCTTTCAAGAAAAATCCCTTTACTAGAATAAATAAAAATAAAATAAATATATCATCACGCATTTTATCCATTACCATCCTCGGTAAGTGATATATGTATGCGCATGACATGCCGGTACCAGCCGTCAAATCCCGGCTCCCAAAGATGTTAGTGGTAGGAAAGCCACAGGGGTAATTTTTAATGTGGTGAAAATGTTTGTCGGCTGTGAAAATTGAACCAGGGTTCGCAGGCCGACTCGAGCCACCTACCCCATAACTAGTATGTTTGTTACAATACCAAAACTTTTTATAAATCATTTTAAAAAAATGTGGATCCTATGTACCCTGATTCGATTCCCGCAGGCGACAAACAATTTTCATAATTTCAAAACCTACCCCTGTGGCTCCTCCACCACTAACATCTTTGGGGGCCGTGATTTGATGACTGGTAACCACACTTCACGCGCAAAATATATCTCTTACCGAGATTTGCTTCGGCAGAGTGCCACACCCAGTAATGGGTAGAAGGCGTGATGATATATTTATTTATTTTATTTATAAAACAATATCGAATAAATAAGACGAGGTTAGAACTGGCAATTTATCGTTTATTGGGAATGAAACATGATATAGTGTTAATGATATACATAAAAATTGAAAAAAAACATCTAATCATATGACATACCTTTACTACTGCTAATAATAGCTTGACACCTGCCTCTGGCCTGCATTACATATGGAGTTTCTTATATATTGTCCACTGACACAATAATTACTAATATAATTCACTACGAATCACTACAAATCACTACAGTCACAAAACACTACACAATAAATACACAGAAGACACTACACTCGATAAAAAAACATTTTACTTTTGCAAAACAAACATGTCTACGAAATATAAACAGGTTAAAACATAAAACATGATAGCTTAGTATCTCGCAAGTATTTTATGCGCAAGCGTAATTTAAACAAATCTTCGGTAATCAACGAAAAAATCCGATCACAAACGATTAAGAATAACAATTTAGCAGGAACAGAAGAGAGGGAAATAAAACCAAGTACATAAATTCAAACTGCAAGAATAGACATTCCTACTAAACTATGAATAATAAAATGCATGGTAAAGTATGAAACATGAAAATATTAAATAAACAAAATTGGGCAGTACTTGTATGGCCCAACTTTATTATAATTAAAATTTAGTTTCAAGGTATAATTTTGAAGAATTCTCTATAAATAATGTACTGTGACTCTAGTTGCCTTATTAGTTTGAATTTAAAGATATTCTAGTCTCGTAATTATACAGTATTTTATACTTAAATTTTTTGCTATCAAACGTGGATAAAATATTTTAAAGAAAAATAGTTGAAATAAAAGCTACAGAGCACTAAATTATTTGCCACTTCTTTAAACAATTTATGAACGTTTTTATTTTTAAAATAACTGTCTTTTGTTTACTATTTATAATATATTAGTTTCTCCAGTAATATTTACTGTAACAAAATACTGAAAAAATAAGAATTTTCTCTAATTTCCCTTATTGCTTTGCGTTTTATATCTACTAAACAATTACTAATAATATGTTCGTCAAAATAAATATTAATAGTAATTAATTTAATCAAAACTAGATAAATTAAACATTTATAAATTCCCTTTTTGAAAATACAACTACAGATAATATTTCAATTACTAAATTACAGTTCAAGTGTTTGAAATTAAATTATTATAACTCAATGATATTATGTGAATTGTTTACCCACAGGAAACAATATACAAAACATTGCAAAATTGTATATTATGTTAAATTCGATTTAATCAGACTACAAAACAAATAGTAATTAAATTCATTTTAGAATAGTTCATTATTATAAAATTAATACGACTGAAAAAACCAGCAAAACAGCAACTGTCAAATAAACAAAACATATTATACCAAATAAATATTAGTAATTATTGTAGATAAATGTCGATCATTATTAATTGTAATACAATGTCACAAAAGTCTCATTATTATAAACAATATGAACTATTCAACAAAATATATATATATATATATATATATATATGATCACGCTTTCTATCCATTACTGGGTGTGGCACTCTGCCGCAGCAGATATATATGATATATTTGTGCGTGAAGTGCGGTTACCAGTCGTCAAATCACGGCCTCCAAAGGTGTTAGTGGTGGAGGAGCCACAGGGGTAGTTTTTGAAATTATGGAAATTGTTTGTCGCCTGTGGGAATCGAACCAGTGTTCTCAGGATCCACAGGCCGACTTCATACCACTGAGCTAACCACCCCAACAAAATTATTTTCTTAAATGAGTAGGGTACACAAATTATTATTTTTCCTAGGATCAGTAAAAAAAAGTCGAGTAGGCCCGTGGATTTGAGAACCCAAATTCGATTCTCACAGCCGACAAACAATTTTCGTCACATTAAAACTATCCCTGTGACTCCCCTTCCACTAACATCTTTAAAGGGCCGTGATTTGACAGCTGATAACCGCATTTCACGCGCAAAATATATCACTTACCGAGATCAGCTACGGCAGAGTGCCACACTTAGTAAAGGATAAAAGGCGTGATGATATATTTATTTCCTCTCTATGAATATTATTTCTTAAAAAATGTTTCAAGGTTAAGTGCAAACAATTTCAGTCAAACAATAAATTCAAATCCCGACCTGACACCATAAGAACAAAATATAATAAGTACGACGTTGGTTCGGTGGTAGAAACAGCCGTAAAACTTTTACGGGTGTCAACAAACTGTGTTAAAACAGCACTAAACACTTTCTGGCGAACTTGCGGAAACTTTAAATGGCCAAGCATCGCCAGTTTGCCTCCGCGGGGCCGCAGTCCATCCCTGTGCGGCCGCCTCTTTCTCTACCTTCTCTCGACACCACTGCCCTCTGTCATCCCTAGACGCGAATGTGACTCATCAACCACCCTATAGGAGCTGGGAAAATAATTGTTGTCGAGAGAAATAACGGTGTCTTCCTTCCTTTTCTTACTGTTATATGGCGTTTATTGATATTGGTGATTTGTTTTCTTGGCTGATGTCTTTACTAGATTTATTTGATTTTGACATTATTATCTATTGTTTTATCCAGACGCAGGAAACTACACTAATAATTTGACAGGATACGATAAATGGTTTTATGGGATTCTTTTCAGGATTTTTAATTTACAATATTTATAGTTTGGAAATAAATAAAAATATCACTAGTTTATTTTATTAGTTTTCATTTTACGAGCACACATAACCATTGCAGATATGAAATTAAATTACATTTCGTTAAAGAGATTTATAAGATATCAATACTGTCGGATACAATCTAAAAAGATTATTTTACTGCATGTTCTGTACACGAAAAAAATCACCTGTCATCAAAATGGAATCCATTGCCTCTCTGGTTCAGTTGGTTAGAACAACCGCGGCACAAGTGGAAGGTTCCAAGTTTTTAATCCCAGTGGTGGCAATATGATTTTTTAAATATTATTTACTGACGATTGAGACATCAACAATTATGTTTGTATTTTTGCAATTTTGTTGTAATATTTTAATATTTTCGTATTTAGTATAATAATTATAATTTTATATGGGATGGCTAGCTTAGTGGTATCAAGTCGGCGTGTGGATCCTGAGAACCCTAGTTCGATCCCCACAGGCGACAAACAATTTTCACCATTTTAAAACTATCCCTGTGGCTCCCTCACTACTAACATCTTTGGGGGCCGTGATTTGAAGGCTGGTAATCGCATTTTAGGCGCAAAATATATCACTTACCGAGATCTGCTTCGGCAGAGTGCCACACCCAGTAATGGGTAGAAGGCGTGATGATATATTTATATTTATTTATTTTATGTTCTCTTTTTGACGAAGGAAACGTACTGATTTATCGATTCATGTGAATTTTCTTAACAAACTTTGAAACTTGTTACGGAGAATAAGAAAACAGCAAAAAAATAAAGTTAGTGACCTACTAGTTAGTCATCCTTAATCAACATTCATATTAGCGTTCATTATCTTTAAATACTGTGTCTTCAAAGTAACACTTTTATAACTTGATCAACAAAGTAGAAGTACTACTTTTACATAGCTCTTAACATAGTTACTGTTTTTATTTTTGTCTTTGCTAAATAAATACATATTTTTATTACTATAAAACATTAAATTCAAATATTAGATTTGAATTTAATCAATAATGGAAGTATTATTATCTTAATCTTTTAATATTTTTAATTTCACGCCTTTTACCCATCACTGGATGTGGTCCTCTGTCATAGTAGAACTCGGTAAATGATACATTACGTCAAATCATGATACTCAAAGATGTCAAAGGAGGAGAAGCCACATAAGTAATTTTAATGTGGTGAAAATTGTGGAAATCGAAATTTACTTATAAATAGTCTAATTTGCCATCTACGATTTCTACCTAATCTGTTTAATTATTGTTAGGATACAAACACCATACTCTGTTTTTGAGAGTCGACGAGTTAAAAATAAAATGGTCTGTATAATCTTTCAGGTAATCTAAATAAACCCAATACTTAATTAGCACACCACACAATTACCTCTGTGCAAACAATCACATATTTGTCTTTCTTATTTGCACACTCGTCCAAATACAATCCCGACATACTCACATTCACACCCCGTAATTAGTAATTAAAAACTCAGTGTCAACATCGTCCATCGCGTTAGCCATACGAACAACAGAGAGTTGCATATCGAAGTGAGCAGACAGGGAATAAATCCCATGGCGGTGATATTACGTTCGGATTTGGTGGATGGCGACCGGCAAATGTTTTCAATCGATGTACATACAAGAGCAGCAAAGCCGTCTGCGATATATAAACTGTGTTTCACTGTTTCGTATTTCGTGAGATGGGAAGCAATGGATGCAGTAAATCATCGACACTACTCGTAGATAGTTTTATTCTAGTTTCGGATGATTGTGCTCGGTTTGTTGAGATATTTGTCTATTGTGAAGTGGATGAAATGGGGAATAGTTTTGATGTGTTTGGATGGTGGGAGTGCAGTATTTATTTGCTTGCTTGGGTTTGATTTGATCCCCTGTTCGCTTTTTTGCTATTGTTATGTTTAGCAGCAATGATTCACAGAACGGAAAGCATATTTATCTAAAGTATTCGATATGAAAAATGCATGGATATCTAGATAGATACTGTCGATTTCTTTTAAATGTATACAAGTAGTATATTACGGAATATTTCGATATTTATATATTTATATTTTTTCATTGTCCACTAGTAAAAGGCAAGATTCCACCTAAGATTATTCTTCCATCTAATCCCATAAAGATATTACAAATTAGGGTCGTTGATTTCCATCGAATGGGGTAGCTAACTCAGTGGTATCAAGTCGGCCTGTGGATCCTGAGAACCTTGGTTCAATTTCCACAGGCGACAAACAATTTTCATAATTTCAAAAACTACTCCTGTGGCTGCTCCACCACTAACATCTTTGGGGGCAGTGATTTAACGACTGGTAACTGCACTTAACGCGCAAAATATATCACTTACCGAGATCTGCTGCGACAGAGTGCCACACCCAGTAATGGGTAGAAGGTGTGATGATATATTTATTTATTTCGCCGAAGTTTGCATTTCTGAACGTTCGAACGTTCGAATGTTTTGAATTTCTTCAGAAAAACTTCAATGCTCCGAATTTTCGAATTTTTCGAAGCTTCGAATTTTCGTATTTTTTGCCACTGAATTAACGCCATCTGTCATCCCCAAACACGCTCACGCATAATTCGCAAAAGTCGGCCACGAATTAAATAACTCGGCGAAGTATCCTGCAAAACTCTGCAAGGTCTTAATTAAGCTATCTACTCTCTTACCGCCCATCTAAATGCTATGGACTTTAGTAAGACCTTCTAAAATGACAATAAAAAGGATACAAAAACGTCTTAATTAAAACGTTTTTGACAGTGCAGCGAAATATTAAGTCTAAATTAAATTAATTTGGCAAATAATAATAATAAATTACCAATTAATACAAAACTCTGCACATGAGTTTATTCTAAAAATAATTCATATCAACATGCCGTGCTCACGTTAGGATCCAGATTCACAATTCGAATAATTCGAAAATTCGGAATATTCCAAAATTCGAATATTCGAAAATTAGGGATATTCAAAAATTCGAATCTAAAATCGAAGGTTCAATAAATCCCAACAATCGAAATCTCGAATATTCGTAAAATCAAAAATTCTATTACAAATATTTATATCTTGGGCATTCGAATGAATGCATTTTTATTTCATTATTAAGTTTATACTTGACAGAAAATTATCAATAATTGAAGACCTTAAATTCAAACAAGTCTGTGTTATAATTTAAAAAAATAGATTTTTGCTCCGCAAGTATTCATCTCTTCTTCTTCGGTATCGCCATTTTTTATGTCAATTGTTTTCGTCGGTTTTCATCAAGTAACCAGATTCTCGTAAATAAAAATTTTCTAATGACAACTAAACATCTTTTGATATTATCCCCAATATCTTGCCGAGCGAAGCAAAATTGTTTTTAATTTGAATCTGTTTTCCAAATAGACAAATGAAAAATTCCTTGTAAATGGTTCAATAACCTAATGGCAAATAAATGCGTGGGCTAATCCACAGCAATATCTTTTCCATTTCATTAATTCATTAATACATCACCTTAAATCCTTGCGACAGGAACTCATTTATAATTCTTCTATTAGCCATGACCCTAGATATTATTCACCCAGTAACACAAATACCTCTCTATTGTCGAAATGCACCATGTTTATGAAGTACTCTACAGTCTATAGGGCTGTAGCTGTTGCTGCAAATTGATTAATGTTTCGAGTGTGATCCAAGCAGGCCTAGAACTGAGTCGGACTGTCGGCTGTCCTTTAATCCACACGCGTTTAATTAAATTACTGTATTTAGATGCAGTGGCATCGTCAGCGTCGCGTCACCCTCATGCGACATGGCAACGCTGTGAAGGCTCGTGGTGGGAGAAAACAAGGGTAGGTGTGCAATCGTAGTGTGCGTTGGACACTGGTTTACCGCATGTGAATGTTGACGTGTGGTGACGTGGCAACTACGAGAACTACAGACTTCAGGACTGTTTACGGAAATGTTGGATTTGTTGAATAGAAAGCAAAATATAAAAGCAAAAATAGTTCAAACAATTTTGTAAATATTAATAGTCAAGATATAAAGCGTGTATTTTAATTCTCGCTCACTAATGGCATATTTAAAACCACAAGAAGTCTCAAAAAGCACAATCTTTTAACAATCAAATGTAATAATTATTATTATTTAAGGAAATATACCAATATGTACGTTGTAGTTAATACAGAGTGATCAAAAGGAATTGTTACAGTTGGCAATACAATTCCGGAGATCTTTTTATTCCACAGTTGGCACAACGCCAGTTAAAGGCGGAAATACTATTTGACATTTCTAATAAATACAAATAGGTTATGTCAGGAGTCTGACAGATAATAGAATTTTGACTTTTTGAGTAAAAGAAATAATTTAGAGAAAAATGTAAAATAATATATATTTAATCAAATATCCTTACTACCAACTTGTGATGTAGGATATTATTATTTCTTCATTGTTTGTGTACAAAGTTTTTCCCACAGATTTACTTATTATTCATATGTCTATCTCCTAGGTTACGAAAATTGCGCGCCGTTTTTCCATTCCTTTTTGTTTCTTGCTAACACTTTGCCTTCTTTCCATGTTAGCGAAAAATGTAAAATAATAAATGTGCTCAAATTTAAATTTAAATTTTCAAATGTCACTGTCACCAACAGAAAATGAATTTATGTATCAGGTTTACCAATTTCAAGTAGTTTTTTTTTTATTGCCAACTGAAACAATTCCTTTTGATCACTCTGTATTTATTCATATAAGCTTTTTAACCCTTTTTCTATAATGCGCCCCATTATTGTAAAAACTGATAAGTACAAACGTCACTGTCATTAATTTAATTAAATTCTAAATAGGAATCATTGATTAAAAATTGATACAAAAACATAAATAAATTTAGAAATAAAGAATGACTTGAATTAAACAAAGATGTAAATAGTGCGTAACGCTTTCACACACAATGGACATTGCGTTTAGAAATGACATTTTAATTAATGCAAAACGATATCATGATCGCTATTCATTTCTACATAATCATGTTTGACGTGAGACACTATCATTCACTTCTTGTCATTTTTACATGATCCTGTTTTGTTCATAAATCAATTGGAACACAAGAAATTGAATGCACTAAAGAAGAGTTGCATATTCTGTTGACTAGTAATAGAATAGTTACTTTCAAGTTTTAATATCCATTAAAAGCCCACACAGAAGTGAAAACATATAAAGATGAGATCTCCAAGTATGACAGTTTGAAAGTAATTCGATAGTTAGTATCAAAGCTATTAGCTAACTCTTGACGAGCAACACTGTTAAGCAAAAATTTTATCTCTTAGTCATGAACGTTTTATCGTCCCAGAGAAGTAGTAACCACTCTTGAAAATCACTTTACGTAGCTACTTGAAACTATTTGATGATTGAAACCGGCAACTTTCCAGCCACGCATCTCTCTACCCATTTCAATAAGGTTGGAGCATTTCAATTTCCTAGATAATCAATTCCAGACAACACAAGGGGAGGTTTCAACTATTCAACCAGTTAACAATAGGCAATAAGTTACGAAAACAATAGTGAAGACACCTATTATCCCAACATATTATAGTTTCATACAATACTTTTGATATGATTTAAATTACATATGGAAATATAAACAACGTTTTTTAAATTAGAGTACGCGAATGAAATTGTGATTGATTATTATGGATGGAAGTTCAGGATCACAAGGAGCTCCTAAAAACAAAAGGAAGTTAGTATTTTGCAGTCAGTTTATTGCAAACTTAATTTTTCCTTTGTATCTTCTGTACTGAGAATAACAAGACGCAGTTTTTGTAGCGTTCGATTAAATTTAAAGCGACAAGGCCCAACAATCTAAAGTTTTGAAATTTAGATTGGATATAAAAAAATATGGGAACTTATTATTATCTGAGTTCGCTTTGCTCACCTTTTTAACGATGAAAATTCAACATATTTAATTCGTTAAACTCAGATTGATCGAAAAATATATAAATAATTATTTTTTGACGAATCCTGTTATTATTATACTGAGAATAAAACTCTTATGATTATTCCCGGGAATAATCTCTGTAGGTGTTTTTGTTTCTGACAAATGACAAGTAGTTGTCAAATAATTATTTAAAACTGTCAACATATCAAGTAAAATGTATGAAAAAAGTAGATTTATTTCCATATCAGATACAGAAATACACCAACAAAATTTGAAAACAACTTCCAAGAATAGATTAAGAAGTAATCATTCGATATGGACCCAGTTCAAAATCTTTTAAGTTGGATGAATCGACCTCAACAGCTAAGTCAAAAAATAATCTAATTAAATATAACTCGAGAGTTGGATAAATTAGAAAATAATTCTCCAGTATCTTTCTCAAACATGTTGCCATTTGGCAATAGGCACTCAAGCCGTACGGGCTTTCGTGACTATAGCCTGGCAACAAGTTTTCGAAAGATCTGTCAAATTTATTCTCACTCTCTTGTTATATTATTATTGAGAATTTATAATAGTTGAATACCATATTGTTTGTTGTTAGTCTGATTGGAGATAGAATAGACTTATTATTATTATTTATTATTTTAAAATTGAAGAGCCGCTTTCCACAGTTCCATTTAAGTTGCAAAACACCTCATTATAGGTATTTTACAGCACAATATCTTTATTTACAATCTTTAACAGTCCGAGTTTCAAAAAAGTTTTAGCTAAATATGAATTTTTAATTAAACTAATCTTGTTTTACACAGATTTTAAAAGTAATTTTAAATCACATTCTGAAGAGCTAATGATAACAAGATTACTGAAGTTTATCTAAGCTATTTTGAGAATAGGGTTTAGCTTAAATTGACTAATCAAAAATTCAGAATTAGCTAAAGCAACTGATGAATGAATAGATCTATATTGAATAAGGCAAGTTCCATAGCAACGTAATAAGAAAACTGTAATGGACGTAGAAATAAAAACTAAATTTTTTATACAATTTGTTAGTCAGACAATAAAATTACAAAATTACAAATATATTAACTGGGAGATTTGTCTAAATGCTGGTTTCACTTGCAAATGGTTCCTGTGTTTAATTTTAATAGTAACAAGGGCAGAAAATGCAATCTCGCACATGTATGGAAACGCTTTAAATGCTTTTTCCCTTAGTGCTGGGCTAATCAAATTATTGCAGTTACTATTAATTATCTTGGGATGCGGAAAAAGTTGACTCTAGAGTACCGGCAGTACAGTGGTGTCGTTAGCGTTACGATATTCTGAGATCCCGAGTTTGAATCCAATTCAAGCTAAAAATATATGAACTATCATATTTCGGTTAGGTGAGTCTGAATCCTGTACTGTAATTGGAATTATGTTCCTGTTGTACATTGTAGTATAAAATATAAATAAAAATTGCGAGTCAGGGATGACAGGTTGGGAAATTTACAGCCAGGGCAAGTTTTTCATTCACTGATTAATGTTAATCATGATTAAATAATAATAGAAACCATAGTTTCCATGTTTATTTAATCATGATTATCATTAATCGAGAGTAAACCGGTGATTAAAAAACTGGCCGTTAAACTATTAATGTTGAAATAATCAAGAATCGTGCTTAATGCTTGAAAAAATCTTGAAATTATGTGTTCGTGTTGAATGGCGTATTGCTCCAAGAACATGAAACATAAAATAGATTCAGGCGTAGTAAAAGATTTAGCGTGAGCACAAACAAATCCTATGGAAGGAGTCAATAAGTTTGTAGTATAGTTAGTCGGTGTTTACTGTCGCGTGCAGTGCATCCCGGCAATTCGTTATACGGCTCAGTGATGGAGCGACTTAGTTACCGCTCTCGGCATTTCGATTCTCGCGAATCCTGGGTCTGAATCCTGACACTCGGTGCGTTCCATCAGGATTACCAACCAAACCAGACTTGGGGAATCTCGAACTATTTGCTGTTTCTATTTGACTACTTTATTGAACCTTATATATTGTAAAGAACTCCAATAACACGCTTGAAAAAGTTAAACACTGGGAATCTGATTGTACACAATTTGGAGCAGCAAGGGGAAAATTGGCTTTTTTATCTCGCGATTGGTATTCGACGGCCGGACGATTTTTATTTGCAGAAATACATTCTCATTATGGCGCTCGCAGTTCCCGCTTTCGCTTGTTGTTATGCGAGCACGCCGCACACACTAACGAGCCATTATTGAATTAGCCTTAAAAATGTGCCGCCGTGTGCTGGGCCACGCTCGGCAGCAGCCCCTGTGCAACCGCGGAATTATGTTCAATATTACATGGCTCGCTGTTTTACGACGCACGCAGCTGATGTGTGGCGGTCGCTCTTGTCCCTCGGCTGCTCCTGTTGTTCTGAATGTCGATTTAAAAACGTCGCACGTGGATTTCCTAATGGATTCACTGGGAATTCACTACCCTCGGGGATACTTTTTTATCTCTAATTTTATATCTAAACAATGCTAATTACAAGACTGGATTCCAGAACATGCCACTCTATTAAAGTGGACTTGTTTTATACTAAAAAATCATAAATTGGAGAAAATGTTTGTGGGATGTGGGGATCGAACCAGGGTTCTTAGGATTCACAAGCCAACACGATACCACTGTGCCATTACTATAAATAATAATATTACGAATCAATGTTCGCCGGTAAATTCTATTCCCATATATAATTTCATTATCTTTAAATCTCGAATTAAACTCTCTCTGTAAAGTTTAATAACCTTTGAGCATCCACAATCGAGTTCAAGAGAAACATTAGCATCAAAGATTCATCCGAACACACAAGCTGAGTCTCTACAAAATAAATTGATGATGTCAAATGCAATACGATAATGTTCCCGCGATGTGTTAGGTCCCACATCGGCGCTATCAGATTTCATAGGTCTAGAGTGTCCGCACAGCGTCTTCTAGCGTGTAATCTGTCTTGTTGTGGCCACAGCAAGTGATAAATTTAAATGAGGTAGGATGTTTTTACGCTTGTCGTTGTTTGTCATTCCGCTGTGAACGTTCGTTCACACAACGCGGCCGCGGCTACGCACAGTCGGTGAGTAATGAATCTTTTTTCCGGCTGCGAAACACAAATTGGAACTAATTCTGGATTCGAAACAATTCCACGTTTAAATGATTAACAAGAGGACGCCCGCATTGAATGGGTTTGCTATTGTGGATTTTTTACGTGGAAGAATTGCTAAATACTTTTTTCTTTTCCGGTTCTTGTTTCGCACAGGAAAAGAAAGAAAGAAACTCTTCAAGTTTCTCCAATTTCATGAGCTTCTATTCTAAAATTATAACAAGATTCTTGACTTGTACAGCACGGCTCGCATAATATAGTTCTCCATAAAAATACAAGCATTGAATTCAGAAAACAGTTACCTCAACGAACTTGTTTATAAAAAAAGCTATACGTACGGTGACCATATTTTTTTGGTGAAAATAAAGGACAAATCTGAAGAAAGTTTATAAAAATATAAAAACAGTTTGTGTTATTTTATAATCAAAACCTCAAGAATAAAACTAAAATACATGTTTTTTGCCGATTGACATTAAAACTACGGGTTTGTTGACAACTGACAGACTATGTAGTGATACTTTTACAGTTTAGGTTATAAAAGTGTTGCTATGAGCTGCTTTCGTGTTAGCAGTTTAGATAACTCCAGAGTTACTCTAACCTGATATAAAGTAACCTTCCCTTTACCTAGAACAAAATAACCTCAGTAACTCAAATGCTTTACTACCGTTAACGTTATTCCATCTCTGGTTTCCATAACACAACGGTAAAATCATCTTAACGTGACAATAACTGGTAAGTCTACAAAAATGAGTTGGTAAATACAAATTTTTAAAAATATTTAGTTGCCCTTAAATTATATTAACAGATTACATTTTGTCTGCATTTTTCTATCGTTTTGGAAAGTAATGCAATGGCAATTCACCAATCGAAACAAAAGCCTGAACAATTAAAGTCGCTTTTTAAAATGACACAACATTGGTGATTTGTCCAATTATAACCCCTATCATTAGTATTAACTTAAGTCATGTCCTGCGAATGAAAAAGTACGTTTAAAAGGTATTTGTAAATAAGGGTAGAATACCCTCGACAGCATAATTTATGTTAATAAAGTGGGAAAATAACATAACCGTATGATTATTTGCCATAGGCAAGTATGTCCACAGTTCTAGATTCGGTGGGCAGTAAACAAGGGTCGTTTAATTTATGGCGAATTCAGTACAAGTCTCCACCCCCGCGGCGGTCCGTGTCCAGCGTTTCCAGCAAAATGGAGCGTCTCCTCTGACCCTGGAAGCCCCGGGATAATAGCCGTGTGAATAATTGTTTAACACTAACATATTGTGCGCTGACATGCTGGGTCAGACCTTGAAACTAAGTATTTCGCCCTGTCGCACTTAAATATGGAATTCTATACAATTTACCCTTCTGACATTAATTCACTTTAGCTGATTCAATGACAAAATACATGATAACGTCGTCAAATAATGAAACGCTATTGGTTGTTTAAAGTCGTGGGGCAATATTCAGTGTTAACGTCCCAAAAATAACGAAACTTTTTAGATATAGAATAAAACATGCATTGTATTATGTTTGAAACTTAATATTTATTCAAAATAGGTTCCATTTGAATCAATACACTTTTTAGAACGATCAACTAGAGCATGCTTAGATTTTTTTATGCCATCTAAAGGAACGTTCTGTAACACCTGTGTCACGCCTGCTTGAATGGCTGGAATATCTTCATAAAACGCTCCTTTCATGGCAATTTTCAGTTTTGGGAAAAGATAATAGTCACATGGTGATAGATCAGGCGAATCAAGAAAATTTTGATCGTTTTTGTCTTTACAATGCTCTACACGAGCGACTTTTTGGTCTTCATTTAATTCATGTGGAACAAAACCTGAACAAACCTTTCTTTTACCCAAATCTACAGTTAGAATTCTCCAAATAGTATTTTTACTCGTATTTAATTCTTCACTCAACATTCTAACAGTAAAATTCGCATCGACAGCAATGATTTCATGCACTTTTTCGACTAATTCAGCACGATTTCCGGTTTTTTGTACGTCCAAATCTTTCATCATCATTTAAATCTTCACGACCATTTTTAAATTTTGCATACCACTTATTAACTTGTGAACGAGATAAGCACTCATCACCATAAACTTTTTTCATCAATTCATATGTCTCAGCAAATTTTTTGCCAAGTTTAACACAATATTTAATATTTGCTCGTTGTTCCATTGTATTTTTACAACATAAACACAAAAACTACTGTCATTAAAATGCGCGTAAATTTTTAAACTGTCACCTGATTGTATGAAGTTGTGTGCGTTCGAAAGAGGAAAGATGTATCTTTCTAACAATGTATATGTTCAATAGATTGTGCTACGTGTTCTATGATATAAATTAAAAGTTTCGTTATTTTTGGGACATAATGTTATGTTTTGATGCATTTGATTGGACAATTATTTCATCTAAAGTTTTCGTATGGCAATGCTGGAGACCAGCTGGTAGCATTTTGCATTGTCGGTTACATTTCGTCACTCACGCATCACGCAACGGGTTGAGGTACATCCTCATCTTCCATCCACTCCTCTCTCCTCCTTGTCGGCAGAGTTCTGCTGCTCTTCAGTCGCGAGCCGTTGTTGGCGAGCGCTCCGTTTCCATATTAAGCTTTTAATATCCGTTACTTTGTAGCGCCACTTTAATCTAATTTCGCCACGGAATTTTCATTTAACCCTAGTCTGTATTTAACGTGTCTCTCGCGGCTTCCACTAAATTTAGAATGCATTAAAATTAATGAAGTTATTTTAGAGTTTCGTATACGTGTCGTGTATACTTGCAAGACATCTGGACTTGAGAATTTGATAAGCGAATACCTGCGAATGTTTTAATGCGAGAAATGAAAAGTGGCTTTTCGTATTCTTCTCCGAGTTGCGACTCAGCCTTTGTGTTTGGAAAGTTTGCAGTTTGGCGCAAGGAAGAGGTTAGATAGCGTGTGTTGCTGCTTAAACTGAAATTTACATAGTTTTACATGAAATTTACCGAAGAATGTTTTAACATTTAAGTTGCTAGTTTCTAGTTTATTCGCTTATTATATTTCAAACTAACGTCAAGTTTATGCAGCTTCCTAAACGAGGATAAAGTATCTAACTTTACTGTCTTTTACTCGTTTTTTTTAATTATTTTACGAAATTTATGTTTGCAACATGCAACCAGTTTTAGACATTTGCAAGACTAATAAATTACTCAACAAAGACTAGTTAAAAATTAATTTCTATTTTAAGGAAAAGTCAAACAAATAAGAGCAAACTTAAATGAAACATTTCAAAATTATTCTCGTTTTACAATACAACCTGTTCAGAAAATGGGTGACTATAGCTTCAGGTAGAGCGATTCATTGAATAATGCTAAATCGACAATCCTAATAAATAAAATTGTACGGCCTTTCGTAAAGACACACGAAGCTATCAAACTTGTGAATATGCCACTAGAACTAAGCAAATTTTGTTAAATCTGTTATGTTATTATTACTGTTTATCATACCAATACTTAATTTATAGTTAAACTAGGTTAAATTTAATAAAAATATCTGCTTTTCTTGAGGCTATAGAAACAAAAACGTGATATGAACACAAGCTCAACAACATTCAATTTCTCGTACTTAAATTAACTTACGATGTTTCAGAGTTTATGGGGTTATGGCTCAGTGGTAGTGAGTCGGCCTGTGAATTCTGAGAACCTCGGTTCGATCCCCACAGCCGACAAACAATTTTCACCACATTAAAATTACGCCTGTGGCTCCCCCATCACTAACATCTTTGGGGGCCGTGATTTGATGGCTGGTAACCGCACTTCACGAAAATAAATATATCACTTACCGAGATCTGCTTCGGCAGAATGCCACACCCAGTAGTGGGTAAGAGGCGTGGTGATATATTTATTTATATTTATATAAAAATGGAATCAGTTACGAAAAAAGTTTCAAATAAAAGATGTTAGTAAAAATATTTGGAACATAAAATGTTATTTGCAATTTTCCTGTATATTATTATATATATATATTTAGTAATATATTCCAATAATCATAGTAGCAATAGAAACAAAAAACATAAACATGTTATATGTCAAATAATAATTCAGCGTTTTTGATGCTATATCAATTTCATTGATCTATATTCTAAATATTAAATATGCTGTGTATAAGAAAATCGTGTAGTTACCACGCCAGATTTTTACATATTGTACTTATACAGAAAGATACTCGTATAAGAAAATCAGTATTGTAGTTACATTTCTGGATCTAAACTAGTTATTGAGATACAAATACAAAAAATATATTCAAAGAACAAATGACACAATAATTATTAAAAATTAATTGATAAACTTAATGACCGGTACCAGTTTCAATGCAAATAATTAATAATCTTTTTAAATTTTGTTGACGTATTTATCAACAATAATTTTTTATAGTAACAGGTTGTTTTATTTTAGAGGTAAGATACAGGTACAGTTAACAATGATTTATTAATTAATGGTGCAAGTTGACTGATTACTTTTTTATACGTAGGATCTATTAATCATAAACCCTACACCATAAAATAGCACTACAGTTGATGCTATTAATTTTAAATGAAAAATAAATGATATATCAAGTGTTAAACGACCTGGGAAAGCAAAGTGTTAGTCATTTAACACTGAAATAAGTGGGTAGAAAGGTAAGAATAATCACTGCTATTATTATTTTAATTACCGATCATTTAATGCTTAACCACGATAAAATTAATTAAGTAGTGCTTGCAATGCGAATATAAGTACCAGAAAAGAATCTTGGATTGTTTCTGCAATTGCAGTTTACTTTTATCGAAACCAATGTCACGTTTCCTTGTTACTTCCATTCCCAAGATACCTTACTCTGCAACACTGCAAAGTTTACCAAATCCTATTATCATGCAATTGAATTCTTAAAATTGGTTTAGTATTTAAGCTAATCCTTTAGGTATTTTGATTTAACAATATTCTTTAAATCGTTTTAAGGGTTATACTACCCAGGCGCACTGAAAAGTGAACATTTCTTTGGGATTTTTTTTTCTATTACTAATCAATGCATTAAAATGAAATTTTGAGACTATATTATACATGTATTAATGTATATAAAAATATTTTTTATTTAAATTTACGATACAAAATAGCGCCCTAGCACTAGGTAACTTGAACAAATGTTTTTTAGGGGGAAATTGGCGTGCATTATCAGTCTCCGTACACCACTTAGTGCAACAAAATTTATTTTTCCTTAATCTACATTAGTTTTTCTTTGGACGTACCCAAGATTATATTTATTTTTTGAAAACTCACCAATTGGCATCAATATTCATTTCTTTTTAATTTTTTTGGCAGAACAACGAACTTAAATTGTTTATTGCAAATGTAATTATTTATTCATTCTTAAAAATCGTCTGTACTTCGAAAGATACTACAGTTAAAATTTCAAGTAAATCCGATAAAAATTGAGCGAACTATGCTGCACGCCAAATTGAAAAACATAGTTTCGAGAAAAACGCGTTACTATATGAAATATTCAAAATATAGGCATACTATTTTTTTGACTTTTACTCTGCTTTGCCAGTACCATACTGCCCTTCCAAGCATGCATTTCACTCTTCAGCGACGTAAGGTCTTCCCGAGCGCTTGTCTGATGATTCGATGCTGAGCGGCCTTTTCAAACGTTTCAGAGCGCTTAAAGGCGTCTCAAAAAATAAGCTATAATAATTGTTTTGCATAGCTTGTCTCCCAAAATAATTTTTGAATATGATTTTCAAATAGTTTATGCATCATTTAACGCAATAAACAAAAAAATTGTTGGGTAGTATAAGGGGTTAAACAAACTATAATCTAATCTTAACGCCATTTCGCTTAGAGAACAGGATTCTGATTAACATCATGTTCGATTAAGCCAAACAAAATTCAGGATTAGGAAAACCTTTTCTAGAAAATGCGATTGATAAAGATTTATATTTTTTCGGTCCATTAAAAAGTTTCCTCTATCAAAACAGATTCATCAATGCACTGATGTATTTTATGCAATTCTGCACCATATAAGGATTCAATCCACTTTACTCAAATTTTATAGCTTGACATTTACTAGAAAATTTATTTTTGTTCACCCCTGAACTAGTGCAATGTCAGGGAATTCTCTGTTCGAACAATGTTATCGTCTAGTCGAGCTAAACAAGTCACTTGCTATTTAGCTAAATGTTATCGCAATTCTATACGAAGGACAATATCAGAATGCTGATTTTAGAAATCTAGAAGTGTTATTAGATCACGGAATTAAAAGTAGAGAACTTTGATTCCATATGGGTCACTAAATGATTAGGGTTGTTGAATTTACAAATATTCGAGACTTCGATTGTTCGGATTTATTGAACCTTCTAATTTAGATTCGAACTTTCGAAGTTTGGAATATTTCGAATTTTCGAATTATTCAAATTTTAGAATTTTAGAATTTTTTGAATATCCGAATTTTTGAATTATTTGAAATGTTTTTAACAGCTCGAGGACAAGTCAGTCAGACTGAAAACTGAGCACCGAGGGTTCAATTCTCGTCTTAGTCATTCTATTGGCAGATCTTAGCCTCGTCACAATTTTTACTAGAGACGTGTTAGATATTCTTTTTTAGAGTTAAATTCGCTAACCATATTAAAGGATGAAAAACGGCATGGCACATTAGTAAAACAACTTCAATGCATTTGTTGTACATAAATTTAAGTATTATTATTTATTTATAAATAATATAAATTATAATTAGGAGAGTATATGTCCTAATTAAAATGAATAACCTTGTAGAGTTTTTGCAGGATACTTCGCCGAGTTTATTATTTAATTCGTGGCCGACTTTTCGCGAATTATGCGTGGGCGTGTTTGGAGATGACAGATGCGTTAATTTAGTAGCAATAAATTCGAAAATTCAAAGCTTCGAAAAATACGAAAATTCGGAATGTTCAAAAAATTCGAAAATTCAAAGCATCGAAGTTTTTCTGACGAAGTTCAAAACATTCGAATGTTCGAACGTTCAGAAATTCAAACTTCGGTGGAAATCAACGACCTTATAAGTACTCAATATGATAATTTCAAGTGACCTACTTATTCATATATCGTTTTTATTATATTTATTTTTATTAAAATGAATATATTATCTTGTACATAGTATATTTAAACATTAAAAACTATTTTTGTAATTGTGTATATAAAGGTATATAAAGAGTACGAATTCCTAGGAAAACTGGTTCTTTAATTTTTATTCATACTATTCTTATTTCAAACCTTTTTAAAATAATAAATTACAGGTTTTAAATTTAAACAATTGTTGATAAAAATTAAATTGTTAGCATTTTAATGTTGATTGTTTTATAGAGGACACCTTATTCCCATTGGTCAATTCCACATATTTTGTTCATTTATTTCGAAAAGTTAAATTTATTCCCTATTGGTGGCACTGAAAAATATATAGCCAACGATTGCCAACTTAAACTCCAAACTGCACAGTCGCATACATTTCAACAAGAAAAACAGTTAAATATAAGAAGTTAGGTTTTTGATATGATAATCAGTTTTAAAACAATGTCTTTGAATTTGTAATGATTAAAACAAAGAAATAAAAAATTCGTTTTATTACGCAGATAACAATCCATTACAAATGCAAGTTATTTTAACAATTAAACCTATTTGCTTGTGATCAAAAGATTAAAACAATTTAAACATAGTTTTATCTAGTATTCTCATACAAATCTCTTCCAAAAAGCTGCTCCATTTCATACAATCTGCCTCAAACATTTAAATATTTGTTAGAAATTGTCGAGAAAATTTCATTAAAATTTCATTGTGTAAAATTGGAATACTCCTGAATAAATACTTAATTGAAATAAGTGTTTGAATTAAGTTCTCTCAAGAATTGCGACAAGTCGCGTTTCTAGTCAGTGCACAGAGACTTAACTGTTGCTGCTGCTGTGACATGGTGATAAATTTACAACGTAAACATTTTTCAACGTTAAAGTCTAGTTTAAAGCTAAAAGAGCGTGTTTAGATCTTCAAGTGCCAACTGTTGTACCGGCTGATATGGAACATTTGTTTCTACATCACTGAATTCCTGCTACGCGTCTCGGTTTGAGTTTGCTTCAATGTTGCCAATCTAAAATATACTGTACCAACTGCTTTCCACAACAGTACAAAATATTCCTAAACTGAACACAATGTACCCGCTACGAATGTATATATTTCCAGTGAAAAACAAGAATAACATTTTTATTCATTTTGATGAAGTTGTTAATGAGAGGATAAAAAGTTTGTAAAAAAACCTTTTGAAAATGTTATCTTCGTTTCGAATTTGTCCTAATAAGAAATGACAAATGAAAGAGATTATAGTTTTGACAGTAAATATATCTCAAGCCAGTGGAACGATAAATTAAGTATAAACTATAAATGGAATTTACGTGACAACACAGTAAAATAATCCAAAGCAACAATAAATTATTGTCACATTAAAGCACATAATTGAGAAGTAAATTTAAACTCGTTTTCATTTGTATTTCATTTGCATTGATTAGTAGCCACACACCAGCATAGAACAGTTATGTAAATCAAGGAAACTTCATGTCCCTAACAAGATAAAAAAAAACTAGGTGCAAAATAAACTTACGTTATAAATGAAGGTGAGTTTGTAACTAAGAACCGAGTGTTTGTAACATTTGCTAAATTATATAAAATACGCTTCATCAATCACTTCGATTATGAATGAAATTGAAGCAGAGAGTCGAATCATTAATAAATATGGTCTTATGACATGTGGGGCCATTATTTCATCAACTGATTTTTAATCTTCAACTTGACTATCTGACTCTAAATACAAAAAGGCTGTTATGTTAATCAGTTATCGAAATAACCATTTAGGAGAGTTCGTAACGTATCTATTTCCCATTTGAATAATTAACTTTATCTCTTCTTTATTCTCATTGACAAAAAACTTAGATCATTACTAAATTAGTATAGTTTACGCAGACGATGATCGATTATTTAAAAATTCTACGATAATAGGTTAGAAAGAGTGTTGTATATTTGCATATCTCGGTAAATAAAAAATGTATATGTACCATGAATATAATGGCTCAGTGATATCAAGTCGACTTATCCAAAGAACCCTGGTTCGATCCCCACAGCCGACAAACATTTACACTAATATAAAATTATCCCTGTGGTTCCCCCACCACTAACATCTTTGAGGACCGTGACTTGACGGCTGGTAACCGCACTTCACGCGCATAAATATATCACTTACCGAGATCTGCTTCAGCAGAATGCCACACTCAGTAATGGGTAAAAGGTGTGATGATATATTTATTTTATTTTTATTTTAACACTAGGGTTCTGGTAAGGTATGTGTCCACATGTGTCCACGAAGGTTATTACGTTATGCATAGGTATGTAACTATAAATAAGTATGCAGGTAACCGTTTTGATGATTACTAAGTAACAATAAAATGTATTGTCGAAAAATAAACAACAAAAAGCAAACTTACATATTTAAGCCAATGGAAATTGTCTCGCAGTTTCATCCAAAATGATTTGAGAGATATTATTTTTTTTTATCAAAAACAAGATACTGCTTGCATTTTGGGAGCATACGTTCTGCGGGTTTAGGATTTGTTCGTTTAAAATGCGAGCGAAGCGAGCTTCGCCAAAAACATGATAGATATTCAGATAATTTTATTGGAAAATAACAGTTTTGGAGAAGATTTGAGACATTTTCTTGGAAATTAACTGTCTTAGAGATGATAATGATAATAACCTTCGTGGACACATGTGGACATATACCTTACCAATACGTAATATTAGTCACATATACTTTGAAGACTTACTTATACACTAGTATCATGCTCTTTTGGAATTTTTCTAAGTTTTGAGGTATTACGAACACACCATGAAGAAATTTGACAGCTTAATGATTATAAATAACATTGTTAAACAAAGTCAACAACAAATCTCACTTCGAGATACAACTAAGATTTTCATATTTCCATAGTTTAAGAAAACATACAAGCTTTGTACGCAACTAGTACATAATCAAACTTTATGCACTTGTTACATAAATAGCTATTACGGACGACATATAACTATCACCTAACAATCACAGTAAACAATAGCTGTATTCCATCTTCCACTTGGTTCACTTAAATCAGTTCAAATAAATTTAACAACATGATTAAATGAACTGAATTAAGCAAACTCGTGCACTTATTAGAGTGAATTACTTCAAAGTAAATTAAAATCAGTAATTCTAGTACTGGAAATAAAGTCAGCGAAGTAATCCAGCCAAATAAATAAGCGATCTGGTACAGTAAACGTAAGTTTGATCTGATCCAAATGGCAAATGGAATACGCCTATTAATACTTCACTGAACTTAACTTTTCTTACAAATATCCTAACCAAAAAACGTCACTTTTGGATACAGTGGAATAAAAAAATAAATTAGTTATATCTGCAAACAAATTCAGATGTAAACCTCAAGGTATTTGATTGCTCGTATTTTCATATTTTATTTAGGATTCTTATACTGTTATATTACATTTTGGTTTCCACAAGGGTTGTAATAAATATTTGAAGAAGCGATTGTTCAAAAATACTTTAAATTAAAACTGACAGAGGTCTCTCAATAAACGAAGGAAAACATGTAACGTTGTAAGTAAATACATGTTCTGGATTCTGAGGCATCGATGGTGGTCAAAACAAGCTAAATTGGGGTTCGGTTTGAACAGTTCTGAATTTCAATTAACCCATTGCCCGCGTCAATCTACTTGTCACTTATTCTAACGGTTATTGTGACTAACGGCCAGTAAATATCAATTGTCCCCTAATTAACGAGTTATTTAAATCACACCAGCACTGAGATTGTTTGTCTGGCGACAGATTTTAAATGAAGGTTTGTTTCTGTTTACTCCGAACAAACGGATAATTTAACAATTAACGAATTAACTCATTAGGTACTGACTGACGTTTTGTTTTCCTCAGATTTGTCTTGAGTTTCAAGGTTGACGAAAACATGAAAAGCGAATTAAGTAATTAAATTTATTGTTGTTACAACGATTTGAACTATTTACTCGATCTCTTGTTTTAACTACAAACTGAGACCCAATATGACCCTTCTATTTTACTTTCCCGACGTATAATAGAGAAAGTATTATGATGATAATTTTAATGAATCTTCATGTTTTAGATTCTACTAAACCCAAAAAACATAGTCCACAAAGTCAGCCTGTCGGTCTGTGCATCTATCGTTCTTTCTGGAAGCAGAAGAACTTAAAAATTAGTTGAAATTTGGATAGAGACTTTATATTTTTTAGCTTTTATTTATTTATTTATTATATTTATTGTGGACAAAAAAAAACAAAAATTACGATACATGAAGTATAGCATTTCTTAAGATTTTAAGCGAAAAACTGAGGTTAATGCGTTATATACAACCAGTGGTACCACAACGTTAATGATGGATCTTTCCAAGATATATATTGATTTTGTGAACTGTAGTGGTTATCACAAATTTCTCCTGTAGCTCCTCCACCACTAACATCTTTAGAGGCCGTGATTTTACGGCTGGTAATCGCACTTCACGGCAGACTGTCATATCCAGTAATGTGTAAAAGGCGTGATGATATATTTATTTTGTATTTTATTTATTTATTTGTTAGCTGCACAATAGCAACTTAATGTCAATTACAGTACAAGATGCCTACAGCTTATAGTTGGAATTCAAATCACTCGTATTTTTTTTATATAAGTTGAGGTCAGTGAGATTTGAACGCACGACCTTTTACTTATCAATTAAGATATCCCCATGTGATTTCCTTTGGGGGCAGATTTGACCATCTTACCCGGCTATAGCCTTTGTTAAAATTTTCTAAAGAACTGTAGTGGACACAGAATCTATTTAGTTACAAAATGCACTCTTAACGTAAATAGTAAATAGTAGTAATGTGTTTTATTTTCATAAGATTTGCATTTGATAGGGTAAGTATGAGTTAGGTAGTTAATTTTATTGTGTAGTTCACAGCGTGAACTATTTACGAATATGTTTGTAATTAAACCGATACTGAAGGAAATTAGCATAGGACTGTTAATTACATTAGTCTTATGCCTGCCATTATTCCAGATTATAGTGTACATGTAGAAGAAATAAACTTTTACGTCTTTACGCATAAAATAACATTCCAAGTGAACGAATCTCAAAAACAGTAATTCCGTAAAAATGTTTACGCTCCTATTAAAACAACCACGTTATTATTTTTAGTGTTAACGTTTAATCTAGCAACTTACGATCTGACATTAACCTCTCTCCTCTCTTAACAGTACAATATTCAGAACAACTCTGAAAATACACACAACTGTAAACATTAACTCCTCGAACAAAAGAGAAAAATCTAGCAACGCATAAAGAATTGGTACCATCTTAAATTCCTATTTTTATTGTCCAGGGTGTCTCAAAATGGCTCATCAAACAGACAACGTAATATGCGGTCTGTATTTTACGGTCAAACGTGTGTAACTTTATTACAAGAGCCCTGGCTACATAAAAACCACATAGACATTGTTTTCGCTTCGTAACTGACGAATCGGCCTAACAATGCGGGTTATTCGATACTTTTGACAGCTATTCACACATCAAAACGGATTCTACGTGAGCAGGAATGCGTATGATCTAGACACGGAAATATAGTCATTTTCAAAAATTATCTTGTAAATTTGGTATTATATATTTTCTATTACCAAACCGCCAAATGAATCTAAACAATTTTATAGAAAATTGCTCCATATAAAGTTATGGATAACTATATAATCTAAGTAACTATCAATTTTGTCAAGCTTTTATCGAATAATTTACAAACGCAACTGTAGAAAATAACTCGTATTATAAAGGAACCGAAACCGAATGGGCTATTTTTCGTGATCCACGAACCTGAGTCGAACCGTTCACATAGAACCGGTTAATTGAATCAAACCGAACAAGTGAACCGGCTTGAGCAGGTTCAAGTCCTTTTTTACTATCTAATATCAAAGGAAACTGAATTTTATATTTATTTTTAAATATGTACATAGGCATCTGTAAATTTAAAATGGAAAATTAAAAACATAAACTACTTGTAATATCGCAGGTAAGTATGTATAAAAAAATATAAATAATTGAACCGGACCGTCGAACTGAATCTATCTTGTGAACCGGTTCATGAACCGTTCCAAAATCAAATTACTTTAAACCGGAACAAGAATCGAACCGACAAAGTGTAATGAACTGCAAATCGAAACCGAACCGATTTTTTCAGCGGTTTACAGTTCTGGGAATATGTAACTCGTTACAGAAACTAAATAAATTTGGAATTTATTTTGATTATAAATATTTATCAAATATTGGTGCAATAATGAAGTACAATTAAACGAATTTTATTCAATTTAGTAAAAATTGTGATATATTTCATGAAAGTCCAATTATATTATTATATTATTTATACCATATTTTTAACACAAAGTTATTTAATTTGTATGAAATGTAGAATTTTATAAATAACTGATATTAGCAGTTTAAATAATACAATAAATATATAATTTATTTATTACTCCGTAAATGTTCAAATGTAGAATAAAAACAATTTAATTTTAATTTAAAAATTTTCAAATAATCCTGTACTCTAAAACGAATAATTTTTATATGTCTGTCTATGTTAACGATAAAAAAATAACTCTAAAAGTTGGTATTCTAATACTTGTTAGCCTTAGAAAATGATCTAGCTAGATCTTAACATCCGAAAAAATCATTTAGTACATCATGTTGAAAGAAAATTGGGAGGACTTTAGGTCATGTAATTTCAACTGTTTCCGAGGTATGAGTGAAAATTTAAAAGAAAAATGGAGAGAAAAGTTATTTCTATTATCTATTTCTTCGTTTCTTATTTTTCAGTTTATAAACTCCCCATTTCCTGTTATTTTAAGGGCGAAACTCGCTCTTTCAGATATTTAATAAATAAAATAGAATAGTATATTGTAACACAAGTGTGGCAATGTCCGTTTCACTTGTATGATACGTTCTATTTTCTCTATGGTCCTGAACTTTTATTTCTTAAAACCTGTATTTAAAATCTGTCATTTACTATTTCACATTAATTTAAAAAAGATTGTTGTCCATGGTTGTCTTCGAAACACCATACATGATTTCTTGCTGCACTGAGTGTTACAAAGAGATACTTTCCACACTCATTTTGAATGTTGATATGTTGACTTTTCAACACGACCGTAGAAAAATATCATTTCATAAATTTCTAGATGTTGGAACTTTATTGTAGCAGATTAATTTATTTTTACGTAAACCGTGTGGTTACCAGCTGTCAAAAAATAGATGCAAACAAAAATTTCAATTGTTTGCAATAAAAATAAATATATCATCACGCCTTCTACCCATTACTGGGTGTGGCACTCTGCCGAAGCAGACTTTGGTAAGTGATATTTTGCGCGTGAAGTGCGGTTACCAGTCGTCAAATCACGGCCTCCAAAGATGTTAGTGGTGGAGGAGCCACAGAGGTAGCTTTTGAAATTATGAAAATTGTTTGGAATGGGATTTTAATTGAGTTCTTATTACTAGGGTCAGTAATATAAATTAATAAATAAACACAATAAATGTGAGTATCCAAAAAAGTCAAATTCTAATTAAAAATTAAAGAGTAATCGAAATAAAAAGTCTGTATTTCTATAATGAAATCCTCGCTTCCGCATCAAGAAAAACGATGTAATAAAAATATAAATGTCCTCAAATGTAGCAATTCGGTCTGAAAATTCACATTTATAATTGCGAACTCATCAGAGAGGTTTTGCTTTCATTCCGGCATAATGCTATTTACCCAAACAATTTTAAAAACGCGTTAGGACAACAATGAAAAATGACCATTAACCCTCTGACTGCGCGCACAATGGAGCGGGGGATTAGAAACAGAATCCCAAACAGCATCATTAAAAATCGGAGTAATGCCGCTGGTGTCAGTGGTGTCACAAGGGCCCATCGCCGAACTTCGTTCGTTTTTACACAGCGCCATCAAAAATGAGCCACGTAAAAGCTTCCTGTGATTAATTGATCGTCTCGCCAAGCGAAAGATTATTTTCAACCCGGATATGATACGAAGCTTCACTTCTATCAAACCTCATGCTTTTTATTTGTAATTGTTTTAACTTTTTATACAGATTTCTGCTTAATAAACTTTACATGGACATACATCTTTTAATACTATGAACGGAACGGTAAAAATATCAAACAGTGAATGTTTTAAGCCCTGTTTATAAATCAGTTGTAGTACGAAAAATTAAATGGTGTTATAGTATATTACATAATAAGCATCGAAAGTGTAAGATAACGTGCGAGTGTACAAATTGAAAAAGGAGGCGCGCAGCGCCGAGTGATTTAAGTACACGAGCACAGTTATCTCACTTTCGAGCGAGTTATGTACACTACTTTTCAGATGACCACAAAATATTTCTAAAAAAAGTTTACAAAAACAATGTTATTATATTTGACAGCTGATGCGTTTTTGAAGGTTAGCGTTGACGTTTGAGGTTAGGTGTGGTGATACCAACTGTAATAACCGTAATGTCAAAATATTAAATAATACTAAAATATTAGTAAATAAGCAATTATTTATTTAAAAAAATAAGATTTATCTGTGCAAATGTGTTGAAAAATCTGCAAAAACTTCGTTTTAAATAATAATACAAATACTACTTTTCATTTATTTTATTACTTTCTTTCATCGTAACGCCATCTGTTGTCAATCAGTGGAACTTCATCTGATATGTTAGAAGTGTGCATTATAACAACATGTCAGTGTATGTTATGTGCAACTTTCCGTAGTAATTTAAGATACTTTCACAAGTGGTCGTCTGAAAAATGTATTTTTCGAGTAACTATTTATTTTTTTGTCGTTCAAAAGTTGAAATTTTTATTGATTGTCTATAGACGGCAACAGTTTTTTGATCTCTTTCGTTCGTAAATTTAATTCCGATCATTATTCTGCCAGAGAAACATTCAACATATGTCCGAAGCAGTAATTAATCGTCGGTATCTTAATTTATGCGAATTAATTTCATCACGTGGGTTTCCTGAACGTCAAAACAAATAAATTTGTTTGAGGGGCTAGCCAGAAGAGCTCATAATTAACCGAAGCATACCTAGTTTTTATCACTTGAGTATGGATGGCACTGTTCTCCTAACGTGACTTTTATTAATGTACCACTTCCAAATACCAACATTATAATCCGCAAAATATCGCATTCACACGATAGTCTAATGTTCGCGCCTCACGAAATGTCGCCCCCTGCTGAGTCGGTTGGTTGCTACGCCCATGAACTCGAAATTCCCGCACGCGACCCATAGGCGCCTCCAATATTCTTTCCAAAGGAAGAATATTTCACCATTTAAATACATTTGAACCTCTATAACTCGAATATCAAGGGGCTTCAAAATTAGTTCGAGTACACAAATTTCGAGTTAAAGAAAAATACCTATTGCACATATATTTAATTGCGTAAAAAAATACATAATTCTAAAACATTTTAAAATGTAGCTGTGATATTTTATTAACACTGTGCACTCTATACCGAGAAATATACATTCTATACTTATAAAAAATCAGTACAAACGTAGATCTTGTCGCTCATTGAGGATTCCTAAAAAATTACGCAGATTGCAGGCGTTGTGCGTGGATGAAAGAAAACTCGACGAATCTTGGTGACCGTACACGAAGATAACGAAGAAATATTGTGTCGAAAGAGTTCATTTTGATCGTAAAAATTTGACTTATAGAGAGTCAGAGTTGGGCAGTAGCTAGCTACTTTTGTAGCTTAGCTACTAGCATAGCTACATTTACCTTAGCTGAAGCTGTAGCTTAGCTAACTGTGAAAAAATATAGCTGTAGCTTGTAGCTAGCTACTTTTTTTTCTATTAGCATAAAAATAATAACTGAAGCTACTTTTAAAGCTACTTTTTGTAGCTTAAAGCTACTTTTTAAGCAGAAGGTCAACAAAGTACGCATGCGTACAAGCTAAACCCACACAAAATAATTATTTGTTGCCGGTTCTAACTGGCTCTAATACGCAAAAATACACGGTAGGTGCCAGATGTTATTGCTATTTTTGATATTTATGTACATAATAGTAAATTAACAGTCATTATAACAAAAGACTGATCATATGACAATGGCAAATTTAATGAATTCACAATAATTGAAAAAAGTAGCTTTAAAATTTAACAGGTACTTTAACGAAAGCTTTTAGCTGTAGCTTAGCTATATTTTACAAAATATAGCTTATAGCTGTAGCTTAGCTACTTTTTTAAAGAATAGCTGTAGCTGTAGCTTAACTACTTTTTTTAAGTAGCTTGCCCAGCTCTGTAGAGAGTACTGTAGTATCGTATTGGGACGTATTATTGGCTTTGAATTACAGAGATTTTCGAGTTACGAAAATTCTAATCAGGCAGATAAGAATACATGGCAATTATACAAAATATACAGGGAACAATAGTCGACGTCGACTTAAGGAAAATTTCGAGTAGTGGAGGTTCTTGTTATAGCGGTTCGACTGTAAATGAAGAGTAACAGAAAAAATCTATTTGGGTTAGGAAATGTCTCTCGGGACGCTAATGGATTTTGCGCCGCGACGCTGAAACATCGGCGTAGCATCATGTTCAAAGAACGGTAGGTCTTTTGCAGTCATGCCCAATTAAATACATTTGTATTTGCAATTATCGTACAAAGAACGTCATAATGAGGTTACTGACTGCCTTTTCGGAGACTCTCGCACTTAATGAATTCGCTTGAGCATTTATCGGTCCCTTCGCACGTCCCACCACTCGTCACGTGACTTCGAGGTCAGCAAGAACAACATTTAGGGTGCGTTCTCCATGAAGGGTTCGTAAATACACTCTTCCTTTTTAAAGACCTGCACTGTCTTCACAATTTTCTAATTCTCCAACTTCAATAGCTTCGAAAAATATCTGTTATTTTTAATAAGATTATATTTAATTATTTGTTTAAAATGCTCTTCTGAATTTAATAAAATTCATGGCTGACGAACCGACTTAACAACGAAGATAATTTAGATATATTTAACAGTTATTCCGATGTACAAACAAAATTCAAGTAGCGTGCTGTAAGTAGTGTTATGGAATTCGAATTCGAAGATCGCAGTTCGATCTCACTCAAGGCTAAGAATAAATGCATCTCAACCGAACGGCTACGGAACATTTTGCATACATTTTTGGATATGAGAAAGCTATCTGCCAGATGGGTGCTGCATTTGCTCTCAAAAAGCGCGACCGTGTCGCAATAGCAAAATTGCATGAATTGCGCTACGAATTGGTTCGTCATCCACCATATTCTCCAGATTTGTCCCTCTGCGATTGTTATCTATTTCCAAACTTGAAGAAATGGCTCGGCGAAAAGAGATTTGGCTCCAACGATTAGGTTATCGCTGAGACAAACGCCTATTTTGAAGGATTGCCAAAATCGTATTATTTGGAAGGGATCGAAAAATTAGAAAAACGTTGGAGGAAGTGTATCGAGCTTCAAGGAGATTATGTTGAGAAATAAAATATGTTTTCACCAAATAAATCATTTCTTGTTTGATTTTTCCGGGACTTTTCACCCTACCCTCGTATTATAAAACAAAATACCTTTAATTTTTAATCGAAAAGTGTTTTGCAGTTCAATTTAATTCTTTTACTTTAAAATTGCAATAATTTTACATGAGCTGAGCAATAACAGCTAGACAACTAGACAACTCAACAACTTCAGAAAAAATGTCCCTAAGAAACAGTTGTACAAAATTGAATGTTGCAGTCCTGCTCTTGACAAAACCTTTGCAGAAAATTAAATTTGTGAACGCGACATAGAAAAAAATATTTATCATTTTAATTTGAATCATTTGAAATTCTTTCACTTCTGTGTTTTATCTTATATTTTATTTAATAAGATTACATCTGTTTATTTATTTAAAATACTCTTTTGCTTTCGTGCTCTTTCATATAAAAATGAAATCATGTATAATAAAATTATGAACACGAAAATTTATATGCTAACAAAATTTTAACGAGACCATTATTTTCAATTATACGATTGGTTGTGTATGAACCGATATTTTTAATTTATGACAATACTGTGACACCTTTTATTCAAACTAATAAATATGCAGATACACAGGAAATTAAGTACGAACGCAATATAATAAAAATTTAACAAGTTTCCTATCTATTGTCTGCACATAAATTATTTCTTATACATCATTTGTTATTCCTTCTGCATAATACATTAATAATTCTGAAATATAAAAATGAGTCAAGTAGTAATAAACAAAATTTTTGATTGTCTTATCGAATTCAAACTGCATTCTATTCGTACTCGTAAACATTTTTATTGCACGTCACTAATATCAAATGTCACCTGATTAGAATTTAGATTAACAAATTAGTTTAATGTTTAAATCAGTAACAATACAATTCAACACAATACAAAAGTGAAAGGTAGAGTAATTTCTTGATTAGTTTCAATGATTAAAATCTCCAATTATTTATTCTAGCCTTATTATCTAAGAGTAGAATATTTCAGCAAAATAAAATAGAGTTGTCAAAATAGCTACGTGCGTAGATTCGGCAAGAATTGATACAAAACAAAATCAGATAAACAAACACGCAATTTTAGGTGAAACCAGGAGAAACAAAAGAAAGAAATTTAATTTGCTTGGTTTGCGGAATGAAACCCTTCACTTCGAGGGTAGATTTCTGCCATTCTGCAAGATTCCTTCCTCGCCCTGTGGCAAAATAACTGAACTCAGAACTTTTCAAAGTTAATACATTCATTCCTCCCAGTTCTCAACTCTGTCACGGGCGTTTTTAAAAACCGGAACTGGTTTTTGTTCAATTACGGAAATTTTAACAAGAGCATCAAAGAGCTTAAGTACAATATTAAATTTGCATACAAATTGAAATTATTTTTTTATACGTAACCGCAATAATTTCATTTTTTATGAGATGTAATAAATGCTAAATTGCTGGAATATATCAAAATATTCTGCAGGGAATAAGGAAACAAGACAGGTGCTAGTGTCAAAATCAAAAGTCAATAATCACTATATTACACCCTTACAGCTAACGCAAAATTCAATTAATCATTCTTTATTGTTGCAGAAATTGTTTTGACGTTATGCATTAAAATGTTTAGTTTTAAATGACAGAAAAATTATATTAAACACATAAACACGCATGCAATACATACAAAACAAGAACCGCACTTGCCCAAAAATAATTTCTATTTTTAACTAAGAAAAAATTAAACCCCTAAGCCTTAATAAATATAAAGATAAATCTAAATACGTATTTTGAGAACTAAGTTCTCATCATCAGTAGAAGAAACAAAGGAAAAAAACCAAGATTACACGACTTGTGAACCAAGATAGTGGTCAACCTTATATCTTAGCCTTAGATTTTTACTTTTTACTTCCATTTTTACTTTTAAAATATAGCTTCAAAAATATTTTACTTCTAACTTCTGAATAGTCGCCCAAATACCGAAACAGACTATTTAGTTTTGTAATTAAAATTAATTTCAAATTAAGATTTTTGAAATAAAAAGTATTATCCTATATTTAGTTAGCATTTTAAGTAAATATTCGTACTTAACAGTTGATGAAATCAAATTTAATTATCGTGATTATTTTTTGACGTTTCTCAAAATCAATGAAATGCTCCATTGTATGTCACGTGTCTGCATTTTAGCCAATCCTGTCATTATTACACTAAAAATAAAGCTCTTGTGACAAATGATAGGTAGTTGTCAAATAATTATTTAAGACTGTCAGCGCGTGAAGTGAAATGTGTGGAAAAAATCGATTTAATTCCATTTTAGATACAGAAATAAGCCAATAAATTTTGGAAACAACTTGCAAGAATACATTAATAAGTACTCAATCGATATGGACCCAGTTCAAAATCATTTAAGTTGGATGAATCGACCTCAACAGCTAAGTCAAAAAATAATCTAATTAAATATAACTCGAGAGTTGGATAAATTAGAAAATAATTCTCCAGTATCTTTCTCAAACTTGTTGCCATTTGGCAATAGCCACTCAAGCCCTACGGGCTTTCATGACTATTGCCTGGCAACAAGTTCTCGAAAGATCTGTCAAATTATTTTCAATTTATTCTCACTCTCTTGTTATATTATTACTTAGAAAAATTTAGATATTGCTAGCAATTTTGCTCCTTATAATTCAATTAGATTTTAAAGTATTTACTTAAAAAATTATAATTAAACTATAATTGGTTAATATTCTCCTTAAATAACAGTGTCACCTCAGACGACTTTCGTGTCTAGTCTTTCAGTATGTGAGCCATGGGATATAACAAAATAGAGACACAAATTAGAATAGAATGAGATTTGAATTACATGGCGACCGTAATTTAGTTGATTAAACCATATGATCGAAGTTTATAGGCCCCAGGAACAAAATTCTGGTAGTATCCCAATAATTTAATTTGATTATCCTATAGTTTAAGCTTAGCTTTAATTTTATCTAAATAAATATATCATCACGCCTTCTACCCATTACTGGGTGTGGCACTGTGCTGAAGCAGATCTCGGTAAGTGATATATTTTGCGCGTGAAGTGCGGTTACCAGTCGTCAAATCACGGCCCCCAAACATGTTAGTGGTGAAGGAGCCACAGGGATAGCTTTTTCAAATTATGAAAATTTGTCGCCTGTGGGAATCGAACCAGGGACCTCAGAATCCACAGGCCGATTTCATACCACTGAGCTAGCCATCCCATTATCTAAAACCAGTTTACTTAAAATAATTTAAAAAGTATATAAAAGAAAATTGATAAGTTTTCTTCAATTTCAATAGAAAAAATAACTTATGTTCTAGAAAAATGAAGCTCGCAATTTAGTTGGGTTACGCCCATGTACACTCAGCAGCAAAGGTAATATGAATTTACGCATATTTTGTAATTGTGAGAATGAGACAAGAAATATTAGCGCCATCATTAAAATAATTGAAAGATGTGATGAAATATAACAAACAAAGGGGCATTTTAGTCTGATTGCACCGTGACGGTCCTGGGCAAAATGTAGGAACAACTCACACTCATAGCGCGTCAGTATTGCCGAACTAGATAAGTGAAGGTGTCAGAGAACATTTCAAAACCCATTACAACGTCAAATGTAATCACAAAAGTAATTTGAGTTCATGAACATCTCAACTTTAATTACATTTAATGTATTGTGATATGCAAGCGCTGAAACATTCGCAAAACTCATTCGATGCGCGTACGTGTCCAGAATGCGCATTCCACTAAATTTTATTAAAAACTAAATTAAAAATTACGTTCATGACTTTGAGCTCACATCGTTAAAAGTAAATTTGCAATTAGGGAAGATTAAGCATTTATGACTTATTTCAAAATTCTGGTGATAAAATGATGAAAATTGACTTACAAATACACGGCGGTTCATTTATGGTCCACTTACCTGTAACAAACAAAACAAATTTAATTAATAAACAATTATATTCATTTAATAATTATTTGCAAATATTTTATGTATATTTGCCTTCAATTAATAATAATATATTGGCAAATAGAGATATTTTGACACAATAAAAAAATATTGGTAACACATGAAAATTAAAATATAATTCTTTTAATACGATATATTGCGGGATACAATTTCAATTACTTCAGGCAAAAAAAAAATACAATTTTAGAAACAATTTTATTAATAACACTTTTGCGAGAAATTAAATTTTAATTAAAATTATTAATACCATAATTTGTTTTTTGTCAGAGATAAAAAATGTTTCCTAATATAAGTATGTATAAATATTCCAGTTTAATTTCATATGAAATATTAAATCGCAATTTGTTTATTTTTTTATCTGAATTTACCGAAATTTGCATTTACACAAATTTCTAATTGCTAATTTAAATATTTAAAATCAGTAGAGTCGAGTAAAATGTGTGGAAAAAATCGATTTAGTTCCATTTTAGATACAGAAATACGCCAATAAATTTTGGAAACAACTTGTAAGAATACATTAATAAGTACTCAATCGATATGAACCCAGTTCAAAATCTTTTAAGTTGAATGAATCGATCTCAACAGCTAAGTCAAAAAATAATCAAACTAAATATAACTCGAGAGTTGGATAAATTAGAAAATAATTCTCCAGTATCTTTCTCAAACTTGTTGCCATTAGGCAATAGCCACTCAAGCCCTACGGGCTTTCATGACTATTGCCTGGCAACAAGTTTTCGAAAGATCTGTCAAATTATTTTCAATTTATTCGCACTCTCTTCTTATATTATTTCTGAGAAAAATTGATATACCCCCAGGTTTTTAATAAAACCAAGAACCATTTTATTGATGGCGTTTTTTAGTTAGATATAGTAGACAGTAATGAAACTAACTGCTAACATAGATTTTAATGTCAACAATAAGTCCGTTTTTAGTAGCAAATTCATATAGTGAATAGAATTTTCTTTTGGATTCAGGGTCAGATACATTTTTCATAAATTGAAACGTACTTTTAAAACGAAATTAAAATAGCGTTCTAACGAAATCTTTCTGTTAGTATTTGCAGATTTAAACCTTTACTTATTGTAAATTGAATGAATATCAATTTGGTTCATAAACATCTAAAAATACTTGCAGAAAGAAAAAGAATTCTTCGATTTTTCTGTAATACTGCCGAGAAAATTAAAATGTCAGCATTCGTAATATCAAATCCTACAAATTGTATTAAATCCCAAGCTACGTCTTGTTCAGAGATATAATCTTTCCAATCTAATATTTGTTCAAAGAGCTCGCCATAATCCATGAATATGCAGATGAATTCCACTAAAACATAATCTCACAAACACGCAATAAACTGTGAACCAAAACTGCGGAGGAACCGCGCACAACTTCGAGTGATTAATATTTTATAGCAGAAAATATTTATAAAGTGAGACATATGTCTGGAAATATCAAATAAAATGTGTAGGAATAGGTACAACGAAAGAAATGGCAGACACGGTGAGATAAGAAAAAGGTCTTGTTTATTTCAGGTGGAATTGAAAAACAAAATGAAATATGCACGTTGTGTGTACATGCGGTGGGAGTTATATATTTCCAAACAGTGCACGGGTGTCTCTGACATAAAAACACAGATTACCTTGAATGAAATTCTAGAACACTGGTTTACAAAAAGTGCTACATGCTATTCTTACGACAAAAAACAATAAATTAAAATAAAATAAATAAATATATCATCACGCCTTCTATCCATTACTGCGTGTGGCACTCTGCCGAAGCAGATTTCGGTAAGTGATATATTTTGCGCGTGAAGTGTGGTTACCAGTCGTCAAATCACGGCCTTCAAAGATGTTAGTGGTGGAGGAGCCACTGGGGTAGCTTTTTGAAAATTGTTGGTCGCCTGTGGGAATCGAACCAGGGTTCTCAGGATCCACAGGCCGACTTCATACCATTGAGCCAGCCACCCCATATAAAATTAAAATTATTATACTAAATACGAAAATATTAAAATATTATTTACAACAAAATTGCGAACATACAAACATAATTGTTGAAAGATCTGACAATCGTTAGTAAATAATATTTAAGAAACCATATACTGGGATTAAAAACTCGGAACCTTCCACTTGTGCCGCGGTTGTTCTAACCAACTGAACCAGAGAGGTAATGGATTCCATTTTGATGACAGGTGATTTTTTTCGTGTATCGAAGCGTTTGTAATTATTCATTTGAGCTTGTTTACGTGTCAATAGTCTAAATTATTATTTGAAATTGACGAAATAAACATTTTGAACAATTTATAATTACAGACGTTTCGGCACACGATAGAATCACCTGTCACCAGATTTGAATCTATTGCTTCCGTGGTTCAACTGGTTCCGAGTTTAAATCCCGGTGGTGGAAAGATGATTTTTTCAATATTATATCTAACAAAATAAGATTTAAATGTCACCCAGGTCTAGATTGAAAACTTGTTTTGGTAATGACTAGTTTCAGATTCGAGATAACATTAAATAAACAAAATATAATTATAAATGCAATAACCGAAGAAAAGTTTCTTCGCTGCTGTTGTTTCCTTGACAGGAAATGGTTTCATATAAATTATATATGACCAGTTGGACCTCCCTCACTTGACTAAAAATATCGGATCAAATGTTTAACACTTTGACAGCAATGCTTAGTTATTAATTTGACATTTCATCTCAAGATGATATTGTTAATTTAAGGAAAACTTTAAATTTTAGTAACTGACTTTTAGAGAATAAAATTTATCATCAAAATAAATGTTCAAATCAAGTAACAAATATTTGTTTAACAGTTAAAATGTTGCACAATTATTTGCATTATTCGTTCCTGTTCTATTATAAAAAATAAATATATCAAGTGATATATTTATAAACGTGAAATGATTCACAGAGGTAATTTTGAATGGGAACAATTTATATGGCCAATAAAGAAATATTATTTTCCAACAACCGTGCGATTTCTTTGCTAATAGGTAACTATTATTGCCTTGGTTACGTATGGAAAGTAGACAAATGCAGACCAAGTGCGTTTCTGTAAGCGAAGAAACTCTAGTGCGGAAAGTAATTTGTGTTTTGTGCAACTGTCAAAGAAAGTTTAATTGAGAGCGATTTAAATTTCGCGTGGAGTGCGGAATTTCATATTTTAGCCACAGACGCTTATGGAAGAAGAAGATGCGGTGAGCCAGCGCTAGTAAATATGCGGTAGTATATTTTGACGTTTATAAACATAACCTTAAATTGCAGTATATCTAATCTGTACACAATTAATAAAAAGAACCGAACAAAGTAAAACCGATAAAAGGTTTGGTTTAAAGAGTAAGTGAAATACATAATATTTATTGTTTGTGTATATTAATAACACGTTGTTACAGTTGCTTATATTGACATAATATGAAGTGGAAACTTTTGTACTGTCTAAAGAAACATTGATTTCTTCCGTACCTGTTCATATTATTAACAGTAATATTATTGACAATAATTTCGAAGATTTTAGAAGTACCAGCTGGAGGTTGATTGTCTTTATCGAAAATAGATTCAACATAGCATGATCTGAGGCTTCAATTATCTTTGGAGGTGTTTATGATAAGGAAGAACCACTCAGTCAAATATTTCAGTCTAGACGATTTTGAAGAAATTATCTTGAAATTTGTGAAATATTTTTAAATAATGTAGAATAATGTGCAAACCATAGCAAAGCCATTAAAATTTTATAAATTTTGATAATATTTTAGTGTTTTTCTAAATCGCACAGTTGTAGGAAAAATGTTGTTTATAACACGTGCCGAAAAAGGTTACGTGCTCGTGCAGATTAAATTCTGCACTTGCACGTAACAAGCCTTTTTCGGCACTTATTATAAAAATAACTATTATCAGTAAAAAAATCCCATTCACAATTGAGTAGTGAACGAAATATTTCACCAATAAAAAACGCTTTTGCAAAATAACATTTGCTCAATATAAAATACATAACCGTGGGCCATGAGCATAATGTACCTCCATATTGAAATAAAACAAAAGACAAAATGTCTATTGCGATGTGGAATTGAGTCTTAATAAATAAGAAAAAATAGGAAAAAAAATATCCATCACTTGTCTCGTAATTCCACAGAGGTTTTACAGCACGTTTGCATCAACTTCTCAGGTCATCAACAAACGGCTGGTAATTCTGACCAGCCGTTTGTTGATGACCTGAGAAGTTGATGCAAACGTGCTGTAAAACCTCTGTGGAATTACGAGACAAGTGATGGAAAATTTTTTTCCTATTTTTTCTTATTTATTACCTCCATATTGTTACATTATAGGTGTTTGATTATTTAAAAATCTGAACATCAATATCATACCTAATTGTATGTTTTTATTTTTACCGATTTACGAAAAACAATCACGCTTGTTTCGCTAACAGCTACATTCAGTGCTGAAAAAATACCTTCATGTATCTAGTAAATATTTTCATTATTAAAGCACAAACTTCCATCAACAAAATCATTAATCGAATCCTGCTATGTAAAAACCAAAGCAGTAAATAAAAGTAAAAACTCAAAAATTCCATTTCCTCGAATGTTCCAATAAAAACTCTCCACAAAAGAATAATTTCGCTTTCAAACAGTTAATTAAAACCATCGGCCAACTACCGAGCTGACAGCTAGCAACTGGCAACTATATTGCTCATTCGGTACCTGTTAATAAATCAATCAGCATTCGATCGATTTGTACATCAACGTTAGATGACACATGGCAATTCGGTCCTACTCAGCTCGATCACTACATTTGTTCCCGATTCGGCAACGAAATAATTGAACCCTTTGTTTGTTATGTGAAAATATTTGCATGTATGACTAAATTTAGAATTAAATTTAATATTCCCAAGATAAATTTGGTAGCCGAGGTAAGCCAATATGTAAATACGTACATATTGTGGGAAAATATTGGCATATGAAAGTAATGTAGACAATCAGTTTTTTTGCAAATTAATAGCATATTATATAATAAGTCAGGTCTACGAGTGTTGATTTTATTCGGATATTCGAATATTCGGATATTTATATAACGGATATTCGGTTTTGGTTATCAAGATAGTTCGAATAGCTCGGATAACTGAACTGATAGATTATTCGAATAACCGAAAAGTCCAAATAGTTTGAATAATCAAATAGTTAATGAGACCGAATAGTCATATAATAATAATGAACAAATACTTCGGTCTGTGCTAAAAGATTGTTAATAGGTCAATTTGGACACGGGAATCAATGCCGTTGAGCGCAACTTCATATCGTGTTTAGTTTTTAAGATACAGTCTCCGGAAAAATACAATTTTCCAAAAAATGCACTTCATCATATTTTTATGGGGTGCATAGCTCAGTGGTATGGAGACGGCCTGTGGATCCTGAGAACCCTGGTTCGATTCCCACAGATGACAAACAATTTCCATAATTTCAAAAGCTACCCCTGTGGCTCCTCCACCACTAACATCTTTAAGGGCCGTGATTTGACGACTGGTAATCTTACTTCACGCGCAAAATATATCACTTACCGAGATCTGCTTCGGCAGAGTGCCAAACCCAGTAATGGGTAGAAGGCGTGATGATATATTTATTTATTTTATTTTATCATATTTTCGACATTCCCGAGGCTATATCTCAAAAACTAAATAAGACATGAAAATGCGCTCAACGGCATTGAATTTCTCGTGCTTCAATTGACAAACAAATTTGCAGTATTTTTTATTTTCCAAAATTTTTTTATAAAAATTTTGTCATCGAGTAGTTTAAGAACAATATCTCAAAAACTAGAAGACATTTGCACTTGAGTATTTTACCATTGAATTTAGCGGGTCAAAATACATATGTATATACATTTTTGTTACAATAGTCGTACAAGAAAGAATTTTAGAGTAAACAGTTTGAAAATAGCTTAAAATGGAAAAAATCCAAGGGATACCCATTAAGAAATTTTCAAAAAATAAAAATCGCAAAAAATGTTCTTATAAGTCAATTGGAACACGAGAAATTCAATGCCGTTGAGCGCATTTTCATATATTGTTTAGTTTTCAAGATATAACCTCTGGAAAAGGACATCGACATCCTTAGTCAGGACAGCGATGTTTTATTGTATTCACATTTGGCGACAATCAGACGAACCCAGACACACTTAACCATAATTTATTCTCACAATACTTAATATTTTCTAAACCAATAACTGTAAATTAACTGACACTAAACTAAATATAAAATAAATATATCATCACGCCTTCTACCCATTACTGGATGTGGCACTCTGCCGAAGCAGATCTCGGTAAATGATATATTTTGCGCGTGAAGTGCGGTTACCAGTCGTTAAATCACGGCCCCCAAAGATGTTAGTGGTGGAGGAGCCACAGGGGTACATACATAATTTAAACAATAACAGCCTAAATTATAAATATTGCCACATCAGTATTTCCGGGATATGCTTAAATTCTACTCCTTTCTCGTTAAAAACCAAAACAGGAAAAATAGTTAGTGTCCCAGACGGGAATGGGCGAAGTGCACTGCTGCGATGCGTTTGCTACAGATCTACGCATTTGCGTAACTCAACGCAGTGCCAATCAAATACCTAATTGTGAGCGGGTTACATTGAACAGTGTACTAGTGCGTGTGCGATGAATGCCACAGCTACAGAACCGCATATCTCTGCGAATGAATATGTTAGAGCATGTGTGGTTGTGTACGTGTACGGGAACGAGGAAGAGAGACAATTAGAGCTGCGTGTCTGTAATGCGATAATGTTGAGATGCATCGCTGAGTAATTTGTAGAATTGTTTTGCGTTTTGATACGGGTTGTTGTTTTTCAAATGGGAAGATATGAAAAACTTTAATGCGTGTGAATGTATTAATAATAATACTATATTTCGCAGAACTGATTAGAAATGTGAGTAATAAAATTATTGTATAAATAACTATGACAAATGTTATTTACGACTCGTATTTATTACAAATTAAATATTTCTGTTTTCAAATGGTATCTTCATAAATTAAAATTCTTCGAAATTTTAGTGATATGATATTTAGTTGATTTCTTTGAAATGTTACTGTTAAATCAACTAACTTAATATTTATAAATTATCCAGCGTTTTTGTAAACAAATAAACCTCTCCAAAAAGATATTCCAATTTTGCACTTATTGTACAAACCAGGGTTGTTCATATTTTACCCACCCAAAAAAACCCGCCTGAGTTTTTTTAATAAAACCCACCTAAAAAACCCAAAAAAACCCCATTTGGTTAATTGGTTGAAAATTCACCCAGGGTGAAATCTCGGAACATAAACATCTTTTATATATTTTACAATGTTATTAATACATAATCCCTTTACAAAATAAAACGTTTAACTTAAATTATCATTTATTACATCACATCTTAGTATCATATTGCATTACTTTGACAAATGTCAATACCAAACTAGTTTAAGACCAAATATTATTTGTCTTATATTACGTTCGTATTACAAAAACTGATTCATACCCAATCTTTTTACTGGCAAATTTGAAATATAGTTTGTAATTAAATAAGTATGACAATAACATGATACAGCATGTTATGTTTTTAATTCACAATAAAATAAATATATATTTTTTTGCATTTATTACATAATAGTTCATAAATTTTGTTTTAATGTTTAGTAGTATACATTATATATTTTAAACATTATATACAAAATTAGTCTAGAATTAAAGAACTTGAATTAAAAAATGCATTTGTCAATATTACAAAAAACCCATTAATGCCCAAATAAACCCAAAAAAAACCCAAAAAAACCCAGTGGGTCTGGTTTTTTTTTAAAAACCTGGGTTTTTTTCAACCCTGGTATAAACTGCATCAACGACTTAATTAGTGTATATCTATATAATTAAATAAGTATGCTTTTAGTTGTTTGTTTTTTAACTTAAATAATATTTATATAAGAAATGCTTGTTCATAAATTAGACACGTTTTAAGCTTGACATTTTTTTTTCAAAATTCCTGAATATCTGACTATACCTAATTAGTATTTTATGCAAATATTTATTGATGACATCAAATCCCGGCGGTGTCCCAATTCAATAATTTATAATTCAATTTGAATATATAATAGAAATTTAAAATTAGGTTAAAAAAATTTACCTATTTTGTTCAATATATAGAAAACGAGAACAATTATACGAAACTGGTTACTGCACTATTCGATCTACGGAATAAATTAAATTAATCTGAAAATTGCAAAAATCTTACATATGGTACTCAAATGTCCTTTTCTGATTTTCTGTAATAAAAATTTAACCGTTTACATTTTTTACAAAAGTAATGCTGGAATTCTTGAGTGTTCATAAATTTTAATTATATCTTTTCGTTCGAAATATTTCATATTTTTTCAAACTGGTGAATCTAGTATTTCGATATGTCTTTTAGTTAAATTTCTGGCAACGCCAAAGTCTTAAAGTTGTTATTTAAAAAAAAAAAATATATATATATATATATATATGAAGATGTGGTCAACAGCATTCCATTTTTCTTGGATTAAATGATATAGAACAGCGGGTCAGACATTTTCTACATTACGGAAGCCCTTCGAAAATATTATTTGCCGCTGACCACTAAGGTCTAAACTCAAGATATCGAAGCCTAAAGTGTATCAAATATTTATTTAATATTTGTTACAAAGGACTTTCTTGTACGAAGAAACAAGCAAAACAAGTTAATTTTTCTATATCTGTACAAATTTATAATAATGACAACAAAAATATTAATGGCTCAGTGGTATCGAGTAGGCCTGTGGATCCTAAGAATCCTGGTTCGATCCCCGCAGCCGACAAACATTTTCACCAATTTAAAATTTTCTCTGTGGCTTCCCCACCACTAACATTTTTGGGAGCCGTGACTTGACGACTGGTAATCGCACTTCACGCACATAAATATATCACTTACCGAGATCTGCTTCGGCAGAGTGCTACGCCCAGTAATGGATAAAAGGCGTGATGATATATTTATTTATATAATACTGATTATTTCTTGACGTTTCTCAAAAGCAATAAAATGATTCATTGTATGTCATGTGTCTGTGTCTTAACCAATTTTGTCATTATTATACTGAGAATAAAGCTCTTGTGATTATTCCCAGGAATAATCTCTGTAGCTTCTTTTTTTGTAGACAAATGATATGTAGTTGTCAAATTATTTAAAATTGTCAACGCGTCAAATAAAATGTGTGAAAAAACTCGATTTAGTTGGAAATAACTTCCAAGAATACCTTATTAAGTAATCAACCGATATGGACCCAGTTAAAAATCTTTTAAGTTAGATGAATCGATCTCTATAGCTAAGTCAAAAAATAATCTAATTAAATATAACTGGAGAGTTGGATAAATTAGAAAATAATTCTCCAGTATCTTTCTCAAACTTGTTGCCATTTGGCAATAGCCACCCAAGCCCTACGGGCTTTCATCACTATTGCCTGGCAACAAGTTTTCGAAAGATCTGTCAAATTATTTTCAATTTATTCTCACTCTCTTGTTATGTTATTACTGAAAATTTTACAATAAATTTAAGATTCCTGACAATTTACACTTGTTTGTGTTACGTTAATGCTAAGTGACATAACATATAAATATCATTTAATAAGAAATGCAGTTAATAACAACAATGTATTGTTTAGGTGCAGCATAATTTTAAAGTGACAAAACTGATTTAAAAGAAATACAAACAAGAAAGTTTCTATAATGAAATTTTCCAGAGATGATCTATTCTAAAAAGAGATAAGTTCTTTTTAAAATAAACACTGCCGATGAGATTTTACGAAAATGAAATACATAACACTTGATACACTTATGCATCTTAATTCAAGGATTAAGTTGTGGCAAATTCTCGTTAGAGGAACATGTCAGTATAATGGCGAATTGAAAATTCCCAACTGCACTTGGAAGTACGTGCGCTCGGATGTCTTGATAGCAGCTCAGTCTCCCCGTTCTGCACAGGTACACGGTATATGTTTACACAGGGTACGACTGATTAACGTGTGTGAATGCACGGGGTTATTGACGTTCGGCTTACGGCGATGTACCGGGGCCGCGATGTTGAGCCATTTACATACAAACAGGGCGGAATTTATGTTCGCGCCATCGCCAACATTCGCCTGAGCAAACACAGCCGACACTGTCAACCAACAGACGCACTCTCCACTCCTGAGTCAGAACAACTGGTTTGATTTTTAACCTAACTCAACGAAGTTATTGCAATTGCGATTCTTAAGTAACAATTGCGTACCTTGTGGAAAAGCTGATACTTCTTCACAATGGATATTTGAATTTATTGTCAAACAATAGTATATTGTAATACGAGGGCAGGGTGAAAAGTCCCTGAAAAATGAAACAAGAAATGATTTATTTGGTCAAAATATATTTTATTTCTCAACATAATCTCCTTGTAGCTCGATACACTTCGTCCAACTTTTTCTAATTTGTCGATCCCTTCCAAATAATACGATTTTGGCAATCCTTCAAAATAGGCGTTTGTCTCAGCGATGACCTCATCGTTGGAGCAAAATCTCTTTCCGCCGAGCCATTTCTTCAAGTTTGGAAATAGATAAAAATCGCAGGGGGCGCAAAAAGTCCTTCGTATTGCGCTTGAACATCGCCAAACACTCCTTTGAACTTGTCACACGGTCGCGCTTGTTGTCAACAGAGACCAAATGCGGCACCCATCTGGAAGATAGCTTTCTCATATCCAAAAATTTATGCAAAATGTTCCGTACCCGTTCGGTTGAGATCCTCATAGCCTCAGCCAGCTCGTGCTCTTTAACTCGCCGATCGTCTAATATCATACCATGGATTTTATCGAAGATTTCTGGCGTTGTAACCTCAATTGGACGACCAGAACGTTCGGCGTCCTTTGTGGTCATACTACCATAACGAAAATCAGTAAACCACTTGTGAATCGTTCCAATCGATGGTGAGGAGTTCCCATAATGTTTAACAAGCGATGCGTAATGTTTTTTCCACGCAAGAAATAATGTTTATCAAGATGCGAAATTAACTTTTTTCTGTTTTCAAAAATCTTCAAGGTTGCTTGCTTTCGATGGGTGTCAAAACAGAACTGATCATACCTCCATTACCTAACATTTATAAAGACATAATAATCGTCCACACACTGAAGAAGATTCGAATCCGCAGTCTACAATCTACAATGATCAAGCAACAGCCGCGATGACCACTCCAAAATGATCTTAAAAAAATCTGGTGTGGGCACCACACGACTTTCTTATACACAGCATATTTCATATTAAAAACGCTGAATTGAACACTTATGACTTGCTCCTTGCGTTTGGCAATTATTATTTGACATATAAATGTTAAACATGTTTTTGTTTTTTGTTTCTATTGCTACTATGATTATTGAAATATATTATTAAATATATAAATTAGTTTTTCTCAAAGTTAGACGCATATACAGGAAAATTGCAAATAACATTTTATGTTCCAAATATTTTTGCTAACATTTTTTATTAGAAACTTTTTTTCGTAACTGATTCCATTTTTGAAATAAATGGAATTTCTTGTTTTGTGTGTCCAGTAAACTTCCTCTTCCGGTTTTTCAATTTCATTCAAAATCAACTCAGCTCTTCGTATTTTCATGAAACTTGTAATTACCAAGTTTCGTTAACAAATCTTATCTCGTTCATGAGATATTGCACGACCGGACACACATCCATCCATCCATCCACACACACACACACACACAGACATCATTGAGAAAATGATCAAAACAGATTCAGTGGACCTGAAAACATGTATTTCCGTGAAAATCTCGTCAACGATTTTTTTCACGATTCCAATACTCCCTTATACTACGTATAAGAAAGTAATATTGATAAATTACCTAAATTTGTCTTTCGTTATTTATTTGATTACATTTATGTCGTAATATTATCGATAAAAATAATGATAGAAATAATTAGTATTAATCACAATCTTGACCTTAATGATCGAAAATTAGTTTTCTCCTTAAAAATAATATACCATTAAATATATATGATTTGTTGAGCATAAGGTCAGGTCAAAGATAAGTGCTGATACACAAACAAAATACAAATAGATAAAGTTGCTTTGTTTTACTGTATATCAATTATTATTCTTTCTTCAACAAACAAGAAAGTAAATTATGCAACATTGTAATAATATAAAATATTTTCTGTCGCGTATCATATATCCAGTATTGATTAAGATGACTTTGAACAAAAAAGAAAAACAGCGTACAACTCCGTTTTTCATTTCAAAACTTTCCTATTTAACTTTAATTCTTCTACATAAATTAAAAGTTGAAAGTCATCTCAGGGCAACTTCTTCATCGCATAGTTCGAAAACTCATTTCCAAAGCTGCCGTATACACTTAGCATGTTCTTTTCGGGTTTGCTCAGCAACAACAGATCAAGTTGGCATGACGAGATGGCAGGTGCGAGTCATTACTGTGGTTCCCCTGCTGATGTGTGACTGACTTTACACTACACTGAATGTGTTGAACACATTCATGTGCGGTAGAAAGACGGATGTCTTTGCTAAATGCGTTCTAACGACGATACTGTTGACAGGGACTGCGTATTTTGGGAAATAATGCGCATTTGTTCTGTTTAAAATAGTTTTGTTGGTTTTACGTGACTTTATCTTAATTACATTCTGACTGTATTTTGGGGTGCTTGATGAACGTTTATGTCTTTGTAACTAGATAACTAAGAAGATACAGATGTTCTTTATCTCCCATTAACCATTAAAACTAGCTATATTGTTTAACAATTTATTTTCTATATTTTATCATTTACACAGTGTCTAAATCCTATTATAGTCTCTTTGTATAGTTTTGAAAAACATTGCAAAAAAGTTGAATACAAAGTTTGAGATCCTTTCATGAATCTCCCAGAAGTTTGCGGACCCTCACTACCCTATAGGGTAAAAGGTGTGATGACATATTTAATCTTATTTATTTTTAGATTAATGGGTATTATTTCACATTCTTGGAGAAATTACAAGCAATACTGTGACTAGCAAAATATTGCCAAACCTGAAATATCAAGGCGAAAATAATATTGTTGGTATAATCACATTAACTTTTCGTTTTATTATTATATATCATATTAAAAATAGATAAAACCATCCCTTAGGATACCTAAAAACTGATTTAAATTGCGTTTTTCATTAACATGGTGTCTACTAATTTCAAATTATAAAAATTCCAGGAGATACGATTCCAAGGTACATATTACAAAAAAATTCCAAGTAATTTAAAAATAACCAACAAAATTTGTAAAAATATATTTTCAAAATTAATAACTGCGAATATGGGGTAATGGCACAGTGGTATGAAGTCGGCCTGTGGCCTAAGAACCCTGGTTCGATCCCCACAGCCGATAAAACATTTTTACCAATTTAAAATTACCCCTGTGGCTCCCCCGCCACTAATATCTTTGGGGGCCGTGATTTGACGGCTGGTAACCGCACTTCACGCGCATAAATATATCACTTACCGAGATCTACTTCGGCAGAGCGCCACACCCAATAATGGGTAAAAGGCATGATGATATATTTATTTTTTATTTATATGTTATTACACTTTGACAGCTGATGCGTTTTAGAAGTTTAGCGTTGACGTTTGACGTTTGAGGTTAGGTGTGGTGATACCAACTGTACTAACCGTAATGTCAAAATATTAAATAATGCTTACCCTGTGGCTCCCCCACCACTAATATCTTTGGGGGCCGTGATTTGACGGCTGGTAATCGCACTTTACGCGCATAAATATATCACTTACCGATATCTGCTTCGGCAGAGTGCCACACTCAGTAATGTGTAAAAGGCGTGATGATATATTTATATTTATTTATTTATTTAATAGCTGTGAACTTTCAAACATAAACTTTATTCCAAAATATAAGAAAACTCAAATTAAAAATATTGTTTGATGATAAATAATTATTGGGTAGCTAGCTCAGTGGTATCAAGTCGGCCTGTGGATCCTGAGAACCCTAGTTCGATTCCCACACATGACAACCAATTTTCACCATTTTAAAAAATTACCCCTGTGGCTCCCTCTCTACAAATATCTCTAGGAGCCGTGATTTGACGCCTAGTAATCGCACTTCACGCGCAAAATATATCACTTACCGAGATCTGCTTCGGCAGAGTGCCACACCCAATAATAAGTAGAAGGCGTAATGATATATTTATTTGTTTTTTTTATTTTGTAAATAATTTTTTTACAGGTATTTTATAAAAATTCAAGGATAGTTAAGGATTTCAAGGTATTTGGAGAGGATTAGTTAAGCCGTGAAGAATATTGTTACTTGGGAAAAAAACAACAATTTTTTTCCATTTTGTTTGGATTTCTTGGCATTTATTTATTCAAAATAATAAATGACGACGTTTCGAACCTTTGTTTGGTTCATTTTCAAGTCGAAAGGTAAAAAAAAATTTTCATTAAATTAACATGATGAAATGATACATTTGAAAAATTATTTTCAAGGAGTGTACATTCCTGTAATCAAAAGTTGAAGTTCAAAACGTCATCATTTATTATTTTGAATAAATGGAAGCCAAGAGATCCAAACAAGGCGGAAAAAATTTGTTATGTTTTTTCCCAAGTCACGATTTCAAGGTATGTTTTTAAATTCCAGGCTTTTTCCAGGTTTTGCAGGAATTTCAGGTCGGTAAACACCATGATTAATATAAAAACAAGGGGCGCCTCGGTACAAATTACTAAACTCTTCAATTCGATGAGTTTATCACTGATACTTTTAAATAGTTATGTTCATACTAGTTGAGTATAACTGAAATTATAGCCAGGTATTGTTAGACCTCCCTAATTATAAAATAATGATGATATCTACTCAAACAAGGAGAAATAGAAAATGTGCATCCATAATTTATTTCCTTTTACCAGTGTTTTAAAAAGTAAAATTACATCGTAAATTAAAGTGTTAAGACATCCATTAAAATCAAAGGTCGGCAAAAAATGATTACCGTTAATTGAAAGTAAAAAGAAGTTTATAAAAACAGCAATAACATCGACAGGTGCAGGTGTTCTGCAATTTCACGCTTAAAAAGATTAATCCGGAAACAAATGCAGTCTGTAGCTGGAGGCGCACAGCGAGTAGCAACCGTGCAACGTGCAACGTGATCGTGCAAGTGTGCAACAGCAGCAGCAGAACATGCAACCCTTGCCTTTGCTTTGACGATAGGCTCCACTTATGTGTAGTACATACACAAGCTCGCACACATGTTGCCTCGGGCTGAAATTCAAGGACTATATTTGGGATATAGAAGGATTTTAAATAAAATTGAGAGGGGCTTCATGAATAGCTAAGAAGACAACTTTGAAATATTGTCGTCCATACGACAATACACAGGATAAGTAAACAACAGTTGTTGTTTGTTGATCAAGATATCATTCTGAATAAATAAACAAATTTTAAAAATATAACGTGAAAATTACAATATTCAGTTAAATTTATAGTACTTTTAATTAACGAAATTTTGCAGTATTAGAGTAGCAGTATACCATTATTTAATTCTTTTTGACACATGAATTTGTTTTTCACTACCATTCGCTACGAAACGGTTAATAATGGATTATTATTTATCAAGGTTAATAATGCAATTTTTTTTTTAACTCAAGTCTCAATTTATCCTATCGTGTATTTCGCTGGAATTAGGAAACCCGGGTAATAGACGAACATTTTTTAAATTCGTATCGGGGTATTTTTAAACGAAACTTAAACTGCTACAAATCGTTAATATAAGCGAATATCTGATTTTTTGTATATTATTTTTGCTTTGTGTTGTATACCAGAGGTGTTTCTCAAAAAAGGTTTTTTATAGTCTTTCCGTTAGGACTAGGTACTGATTTCTTGTACCTGAGTTGTCCTAACGGATAGAGTCTAGACTTTCTTAGAATTATACGGTATATATTCCAAAATACTTTCACTAATATTTTCAAAAAATTTGATTTTATAATCGCATACCACAAGTATTAGATGTTCCAAGGGCCAGTTTTTCAATTACCGATTAATGTTAATCAGGATTATAATAATAGAAACCATAGTTTCCATTATTATTTAATCATGATTAACATTAATCGAGAGTAACCGGTGATTGAAAAACTGGTTCCAAATATTCAAATGATCAACATTCAATATGAATGCAAAAAGATTGTCAGTTTGGAGTTTTTTTTGTTATTAATTTAATCTCATGTTCATGTTATTCGTATTTAATAAAATTTATGTTAAACAATAATTTGATTTAAAATAACGCATACGCAAAACTTGTACTTAGTAAATGTTATGCTTTCATTTTACTAGCATATTTCAGGAGTAATATTATTTGACTATTTTCCAAGTCTATATATAATTAATAGAATTTAATATGGGTTTAGACCTTAAAGAGAAACAAAATGGCTGAAATGGCAATTTTACAGTAGCCCTTTATGTTTTGATACCGTCGTAAACATAAGGGTCTTGATGAAATATGCAGATTTTCAAGAAAATTATTCCTAAAAGTTGCGTATCTAATATGAAAATTTTGTGGATCTATTTAAATATCAATGACCAAGCTTTCATAATATTGAAAGCAGTTACAAAGGAAGTTTCGAAAACGAAAACTTATTTTGATAAAAATGAAAACAGTAAGACCTATAAGGCAGAGGTAAATTCGGAATGTACAATAATTTATTGAAAAATTGAAACATTATTTCAACAACACATTTAAGATCGTATATCTACAACAGGGATTTACAATTTTGACGTCAAATGCAGTAAATCCGAAACAGACCTTCCCTCCAAACAATTTTGTGTGAAACAACAAATTTGTAGAAAGAGCGAGGTGACACCATGCCGAGTCGAACAACTGCTTTCTCCTTTCAACACTTCCCCCCTCAGGTCGCCGCATTTATTTGACGTTTAACGTTTGTATCACGTGATAAACGTCAAACTGTAAAGCAATACCATGTTCGCTACATAACAAATTATTAAATTCTGTTTTACTCACTAGATGGCAACCGAAAAATTTGAATTGTATAGTCCCTATTAATAAAATGGTGTTTCCTATTTATAATCGATGAGCAGAAAATTTTGTGTGCCCAAGAGCCCTTATATGGCCCCTAGGACGGTCCTGGGCGTACTCTTTGCATAACATCTACCCAACAAATAATGAATCAAAGTTCGCTACTTTTAGTTCAATAGCTGAAGTGCTAAGACTGCGAGGTCTTTGAAGTATCAATGAAAAGTATTTTTGTAAACAAAAATAATATGAAAATGAGATTGAGATACGATAACAGTTTTATTTCTTTATAAAAGGCAATAACTCGAGGAAAAACTGTGCGATCGTTCTTTCAATTTCCGTCTACTTTAGCGAATTGTTGAGCGAACGAAAGAGTTTATATCAGCAAAAATTGGGGGCAGCACGTTTTGTATAGTAAGCGAGAAAAATCAATTTATCATTTCGTTGAACGTACGGCAGAGTGCGACTTGTTCATGCTGAACACACATATTTAACAAGTGCTGAAATGTACGCGACACTATTTATTACTGTCGGCGTGTTAATTAGTAGTGACGCGGTTCCGGCTTCCGGTTCACCCGACATCTGACGCCGAGACTCCTGCAAATGTACAAGCCGACAAGCCGCTACTTCTCTGTTTAGATACCGTCGCTGAAATGTGATTTTAATATGCGAATTAATGACGACGCTGCTTTCTTAATTTCATCAAATTGCTAGTTACGCTTCAGCACGCATTTTCTTAATTTTTAACAAGGCGGCTTACGTAAATTATACGCCCAAATTACCAGATTTATGTTACCTAGGTAAAATCCATTTTGGTTATTGTAATAGAAATATAAAAACATAACAAATTTATACAAACATTTATAAAAGTACTTATTGTGTTATTAAACTAAAGAACATAAATATTAAGTTGTAAACTGATAATTTGAATCAATAAATATTTTATATAGATGGTTATAGGACCGTAACTAGCCCACTGATCGTTTCGTAAATATTATGCGAGCGACAAAGACACTTTCTGCTCGAGGTGCACACAATATTATATATACGACAATTTAGAAACGCTTGAAAAAGTAATTTAAAATAATTTTTGACAGTTTTCATGTATCCATGAATACGATGATACAATCGTACTTTACCGCCCGCTAGGCAAGCAACAAAATCTTATTGCCACCCGGCAAGCAGAAAACTATTTTTTTTTAATTCTTCAATGTATATTGCAACGGATTAGACTTTAGTGATTATATATTTACATTCAAAAGAAAATTAACCGATTAAGGGCCAGTTTTTCAATCACCGATTATTGTTAATCATAATTAAATAATAATGGAAACTATGGTTACCACTATTATTTAATCATGATTAACATTAATCGAAAGTTAACCGATGATTGAAAAACTAGCCCTTATTATCTTAATTTAATATGTTTATAATTAATTTTATATTATATTTGTTATTTCAATTTCTTATGTATAGTTTTAAGGTTAATTTAGATTTATTAATAGTTATTGTTTTTGTGAATCATCATATATGTTTTCATTGTTTCTTTATCTGGTTCTTATTGGTATATATATATATATATATATATATATATATATATATATATATATATATATATATATATATATATATATATATATATATTAAATGTTCTAGTTTAGAATATACTTACTTTTGTTAATTACTAGTAAATTATTCTGTAATTGGGTTTTGTACATAGCAGTAGAATAATAAATAAATAAATAAATAATAATAAATAAATATTAGTGTTAGAATTATTTTACCACGATAAAAAAGAAAAAGTATTTTGACATTACGCCCTTCTAATTTTGCGCCCTTGCTCGTCCTATTACAACTACCGGCTAGGGCTCTGAACTAATAGCTAATAAACTCAGATAGAATTTCAGTAAATGTGTATAATTTAACATGACACAATTTCTACAGTTCAGCTTTTTTAAGCAGCTCCTTTTGTTCGTTATACAACGACAAAACTTTATAGCATATATCAACAATAGATATTTGAAAGTTTCAGTTTAACCTAGTTACCAACTATAGGTAATAATCTAAAGTAAAATAAAAATTACTAGCTACAAAACATTGGTCACAATCACAATAGATTTATAGGAACATCTATATCAAACTTTTTATTATACAGGAAAATTAAAAGTACATTAGTGTTTTTTTGACTAAGTAAATGTATTTACGATAATAGTTCAATATTTACTATTCAATACATATTTTCATTTCCATAACTCAACGTTTAAAAATTAATTACCTGAATATCTGTCTCGAATTAAATGAAAAAACTGTGACAAACCAGGGACATAAATGAAAATGTCCTTTGTGTAATGAAAAGGATAATAACAACATCTATCGGTAACTGTGACTGGCACCTTCATTAAAATGGTTGATTTAAATTTAAAATGCGCAAAGTAGCGTGTTCGTGTCGCAATCAAGCAAATGAAAAGGTGTAATCAAGTGAAAATTACCCCGGTTCGCCGCCCCTGGCTGACGTGTGGTTATCCAAGTGCGCGGTGGTGGACATGCAAACGTTAAACAAAGTCCTCTTGCGAAAAAACACTCGCTGTTTGCTACACGCATTTGTTTTTGTGGAAATACTTCGCCGGCATTTTATGATAGGGTGTTTTTTCTTTGGGGATTTATTTTATTGTACACATTTAATTGACATTTACATTCATAATTTTATTACCACTTGACATGAGAATAATCGAGCATCGTTACTTCGTAACCCAATTTCTTGTTTATTTTGCGCTATTTTTGGACACAGGAAGTTAGTATATGACCATTAACTTCATATGAACCATTTTCATGATTTCAAAAACAAGTTAATAGAAATATACTTCAAAAATGAATATTGCATGAAGAAAATTGGGGTAGTGGCTCAGTGGTATCGTGTCGGCCTGTGGATCCTGAGAACCCTGGTTCGATACCCACAGCCGACAAACATTTTCACCAAATTAAAAATTACCCCTGTGGCTCCCTCCCCACTAACATCTTTGGAGGCCTTGATTTGACGGCTGGTAACCGCACTTCACGCGCAAAAATATATCATTTACCGAGATGTGCTTCGGCAGAGTGCCACATCCAGCAATGGGTTAAAGGCATGATGATATATTTATTTATTTACAATACGAATTTATTGTGTTGTCTGACATTTATCCATAAATCACAATTTTGATTGTTTGATTAGCTACTACTTGGAAACTTTATACGCCCTAGGGCTATAATAGCCCAATTACGCCCGCTTTTGAGGGCTAATAAACAAGTTCATGATGCCAAAATGACATAAATTGCATGTTATATCGTTTAATGTAACAAAATAATACAGTAATATTAAGACTAAATTGTAACTAAGTTTCAGGGACAGACTCTTCTTAAAAGTGTTCCTGCTGATAAAGCTGACAGATAAAATACACGCACAGCGATTTGTAACAAAACAGTAAAAATGTGATATTATAAGGTATTACCAACTGTAGCAATTGACAAATACTACTTAAATGTAGTAATTTCAACTAAACAAAAATAAATATTCTTAAGAAATGAATATTTAATTGTTTCCTCAAGACCTTCTGAAATTTCCTAAATTCCTATTTCCATTTACAACACTAGCCAGAACAGAAAGAAATAAATAAATATAAATAAATATATCATCACGCCTTCCACCCATTACTGGGTGTGGCACTCTGCCGAAGCAGATCTCGGTAAGTGATATATTTTTGCGCGTGAAGTGCGGTTACCAGTCATCAAATCACGGCCCCCAAAGATGTTAGTGGTGGAGAAGTCACAGTGGTAGTTTTTGAAATTATGAAAATTGTTTGTCGCCTGTGGGAATCGAACCAGGGTTCTCAGGATCCACAGGCCGACTTCATACCACTGAGCTAGCCACCCCATCCAACAAAATACAACTAAAAAGAAAGAAAAATTTACCGAATGAAGATAGCATTTAGTTCTTATAAATAAATAATATATTTGCTTGAGGTAACTCATACAAAAGATTGGTACAATTTGATTAAACATATTATAGTATAGAAATTGGTTATATTATATACAGTTAGATAAATGAATATTGTATTAAGCATGATAAAAATATTTAAACATTCGAAACAAATTAATATGACCTAGTTGCATCTTAGCTTAAAGAGAGACATATAAGACAAAGATAAATAACACGTAACTTGTCGTTGTCAGTAGAATCCTCAGACAAAACATAACTAGACGGATAACATCGGCGTTTGTTGTGAGTCAGAAAGGGGTAGAATAACTGGTTGGTGAGGCGGGTGCGCGGCAAGGAGCAACTTGCATAACATCAAAGTGTACTCGCTCCTTGCCGCGCATCCGGCGGACCCTCAAGTTATTCCATTGCTCTCTGCTTCACAACACTGCATTGACTTGAATACGGCATAATTCGTCTAGTATTATACGTCATTGGTAGAATCGTAGAATGCTGAATGCTTATTTCTTCTTCGTCTTCTTGAGCACCGACAAACGTTTCAGACAAAGCTCTGTGATTGGCTTAATGCAACTACGTCATTGCAATATGGCAGTGCGAACGTTTTAAATTATTCAACTTACACTTTCATATTTCAGCAATAAAGATATCATTTATGGTATGATTTTATATTGTATTAAATATGATGTACGGTCAAGAATTTATTTTAATAAATATATATTAAAAAGCTCTACCACTTGAATCCCCCATTATGACATGATATGATAGTAGAGGGTAGTTAAATATTCAGCGCAAATGCTCTTAATTTGAGAGATGTGATAATAAAATTGTAGATATGTATTATAGATTTTTCCGGATGTCATCTCAGCTAGTTCTTATATTGCGAATAGGTAAGTTTTAAATTCATTGTTGTTCACGATAACAGTTGTCACAATTTGAGTAAAAAATTGCAAACAATTTTTAAATTGCAGGAATTACTTTGTCACAAATCAAGAAACCTTAACCATCCCCTAGCAATTGTAAACTCGAGACAAAACTACATTAATTCTAGAAAATATTCCCATGAATAAAATAGTTCCTAAGACATCATGCAACAACTGCCTCTATAGAACAATTGCATGCTGCTTGTACAGTAGTAATCAAAAGCAGCTGACTGATTCTTGAAATCTCGCACGCTGTAGGGTTGAAGAACATCAATTTTAAAGAGAATTCGCGGTTATGATCTGTCAGCGTGGAGCGGTCATGTTTGCAGTCCTGTCGAGAACATGACGTGAATGATGGGTGACGTGTAATTGCGTGGGCGTTTGAATGTCCTGCATACTTGTGATGATCTGGAGCTCAGAGGCGTCCAAGAGATTTATGTACAGTTTCCGGAAGGAAGACATCATTTGGTGGCATGTTTTGCGAATAAGAAAGATGGGTGCATATGAGTTATGTAAAATTCTTCCCTACTTACTTTAAACCAAAAATGAAACTACAGAATTTGTTCAGAATTAAATACTGTTCCAGTCTCGAAATAGACCTAAATTATATCTTCTTTAAACTGTTTAAAATGCCGTAGAATTAAAAGAAATAATTGGATATAAATTTTTTATCAAACTAGAGTGAAAAAAGCGCTTTTCTCTTTTGTCACGACAAGCTTCAAATAAGTTTTGTTTCAATAAAAAATACACTCAAGGAAAAATAAATATCGAATATTCTCATGTATCAGTATTTTTCGATATAATACTAAGGCCGTCTCCGAAGTACCTGTTTGACATTTAGGATTTAGGAATTTGGGAAAGAAATTAGGAATTCAAAAAGGTACAACTTCGATAGTATACTACTAACGACATCTGCAGTCTGTAGATAGAACTGTTTGACGTTTAGGCATTAATAATAATAATATTAACACTTTTTATACTTAAAAAATGCTACGGCAAATTTGACAGCCTGTAAAAGTTCAAAAATTATTCTTTTTTGGCCTAACGCGCATGATTTTTAATTTAGTGCTTATCAACCTCAAGGCGTAGTGTGCTCTTACAAATCCTAAAATCTAATTGCTAAAACCCTAAATTACGACATCATTTAGGGCATACAAATTTAGGATTTGGTATGTAAGGGTGATAAAAGTGCAACTCCGAACACAGCCTAAGTACCGTTGAAAGAACTAGCCAAATGTTATATCTACTAGAAGATATAAGTTTGTTTGTCAAAATAGAAAGAATAATTTTGTGAAATATTTCGATAATAAAGACTGTAAAACTATGTTTTATGAGTTATACTCGTATACGTAAAAAAGATTATGGAAACGATACAATGACAGTTAACTTGCATATTCATTTACATTATTGAACTAAATAAATATAATTTTGTTTAAAAACAACAAACTTAACGATTATAAAAAGTATTTAAAATATTACGTACTAATATATTTATTAGTTAGGCATAATCCAAGTAACATTTTATTTGAAAAGTTATAGGTTAAAAATCATATTATTCTTTACCTTAATTTGATAGATTGCTTACTATTTCCTGGATTCTAGAATTAGGTACACGTCTACAGTTTTGGAACACTAAATAATGCACAAACAGTAAATAACACTCACTAACACAAATTACACTAAAATAACTTTATTACAAATAACCTAATTAGCATGTGTCAAGTTACAATAGATATGCTACCAACAATGGAATCATCTGCGCAATGATTTCGCGCATCTGCCAGCGCTTCTCAAACGTTGGTTATCTTTTCAATAAAAATGTGTGTTCTATTTATTTTTAAATATCAGAAATGTGTTCAGCAAAGATGATTTTTAGCACTTTACTCAAGATCTGTTAAAGAATATTTTGGAACAAAATTTAGTAAAATAGACATGACAAGTTGAATATATATTCCTAAGACAATTTTACAGTAGTACAAATAATCTTCGTCCGTCATATTCAAACAAAATAATGTACCTAAACATAGTTTTTTAGCACTTTACTTGCGATTTTGTCAAGGTGTTTTTATGGAACAAAGTTTAGTAAACTAATCATGGCTGAAGTCATGGCAAGTTAAATGAAATCATGTTAATTCGCTATCTTAGAATTGCATTACGAGTATATGAGACTGTTCAATGATTTTTCAATATAAATTATTTACAAAACAAAAAGAAGAACAAATTAAATAAACAAATATATCATCACGCCTTCTACTTATTACTGGGTATGGCACTATGCCGTAGGAGATCTCGGTAAATGATATTTTTGTGCATGAGTGCGGTTACCAGCCGTCAAATAACGACCCCGCAATAATGTTATTGGAGAGAGAAGCATAGGGGTGTTTTTTTTTAAATAAATAAATAAATATATCATCACGCCATTGCTGGATGTGGCATTCTGCCGAAGCACATCTCGGTAAGTGATATATATTTGCGCGTGAAGTGCGGTTACCAGCCGTCAAATCAAGGCCATCAAAGATGTTAGTGGAGAGGGCGCCACAGGGGTAGTTTTAATGTGGTCAAATTATTTGTCGGGTTTGGGAATCGAATCCAGGGTCTCAAATCCACAGACCATCTACTCCATAACCGATTGAAAGATATGATATATTCAAGCGCGTGAATTGCAGTTACCAGCCGTCAAATCAGTTTTCCTTTCCCCAAGATGTTAGTGGAGGGAGAACCACTTAACGTGCTATAAATCAGTTTGAATTTGAAGTTCTCAAATCCACAATCCAAATTTTAAAAAGTTAAAGATTTTAAAATATTTGAACTCATCCGTATATACCAATAAGTACAGTTACAAACCAATAAACCAAAATAAGGTAAAAAATTCCATCAGTCTCCAGTATCACGTACCTCAATGGTCACCTCAATCACCTCAGGTTGAGGCACAGGCGCATGCACCAGCACACTCGCCTACGGACCACCCATAGCCTGGTTGAACAGCGCCAACTTCGCTGTATGAACCACTGCGGCCTCGCTTAAATATGTTTACATCGGACGCAACGTAACATAAACGTAGCACAGCACAGCGCAGCGCACTCGAAAGCATTTTAATTACAAAGGATCGAGCCGGACCGCGCATCTTGTTGTGAGAGTGACTGATGGAAATGAGATTCTGTTTGTTTTAATTACGGCTGTAGGTTGAGGATGTGTAAGATCCGCGCGGGGCTGTAGATGTATGCTTGATCAGGCTTTCGGCGTTTTTATACGTGAGATTGCTACAAGATTAAATGATGTGAACTTCGCACACAATGAATTATATTCATACATATCAAACAAGCCATAATTAATATTTTATTAATCTATAACGCACACAAAAAAATCTGTGGTGCAAATGTTTATAATCTCGCACCCATCAAAACTTTAAAATGGTATATTGCAACACAAGTGTGACAATGACCGTTGCTCAGTATTTTTTCTACAGTCATAAACATTTATTCCTTAAAATCGATATTTGACACGTGTCATTTACTGTTATATTTCAATTAATTAAAAAAAAGATTGTTCTACAATGGTAGTCTTGTAAATAACATCGTAAACGATCATAAGATATAGCTGTATAGACCACAGAAGTGGACGGTCCATATTAGGGCGGTAAATTTGAATGCGAGTCGAATGGTATATGCAGTTACCATTGTCTTATCGCGTTTTTATTTTATAAGTATCAAAATTGAAATTTTTAAGGGAAACGACCAATGATGCAATAAATTACTGTTTTAATGTTACCAATATAAATGGTTATTGTTTTGAAATGTCATGTAATAGATTTTTTATGTCTATTTTAAATTTGAAAAGAAACGTATGTCGTAGTGAACTTCATATCTCTACAATCATAACCTCACAATTTTGAATTTTGAATTTTTTGCACTTGTATATTTCGTTGTGATTAGAGCCAGGTGCAAAACACCACCTCATTTTAATTTATTGCACAAAAAAGCGCAAAACAAAACATGTAAACAAAAATGAGGCTAAAAATCAAATGTTTGTTTCATAAGAAGTGTGCTACGCCATACGTTGCCTTACAATAGAAAGAGATACAACGCTTAAGCCACGCCTCCTGGTGACGTTTACTTCTGTGGTCTATTTCATTTGCCACTTGGTTCACTTAAATTAAACAGATAAATTAAACAACATGACTAAATGAACTAAATTAAGCAAATTGATTCATTTATTTGGGGAAAATTACTTGAAAGTAAATTAGAATAAGTAATTCTAGAATTGGAAATAAAGTCGGCGAAGTAACCCAGCGAAATAAATAAGTGATCTGGTTCAGTCAATGTAAGTTATATCTAATTCAAATGGAATATGACTCATGCCCACAGAGCGTTGCCAAGAGATACTTTCCACAGTCATTTTGAATGCTGATATGTTGATTTTTCAACACGACCGTAGAAAATAGCACATAAATAGGATGCGGGCACTCACGTGACAATGTGACGTTTTGTGACGTAAAAGCAGCTGTTTGGGCTTGCGATCACTGCGACACCTACAAAATGAACTATTTTTTTGGGACGAGATTTGAAACGAACGGTTCTTTTCAAATCTTGTTGGGCTGCGATCACTGCGCCACCTAAAATTGAACTATTTTTTTGTTACGAGATTTGAAAAGAACGGTTCTTTTCAAAATCTCGTCCATTGTAGGTGGCGCAGTGATCGCAAGCCCAAACAGCTGTTTTTACGTCACATTGTCACGTGAGTGCCCGCATCCTATTGAAAAACAAGTAATATGAGTACAATTTGTGTAACAAGACGCAGGAAAGTTACGCAAAGCACCGACAATTAGTTACATTTTATTCCGAACGTTCTCTCATTATTTTCCCCGCGAAAAAGTGGCCAATGAGAACTCTTTCAAACTTGTGACGCCACTTTATTTTTAATCGTTTATATCTCTAGAGTAAAATATTATTTTCAACTAATTTTTTCATCAGCAGTCATAATTCAATATATATATATTTAATATTTTTATAATTAACTCTTGTTATTTGAATTATGCTATGGCCCATTAGCATAATAATTTTTTTTAATATTAATTATTTGAAAAATAAGGTTGATACGTCAGTTATTAGCTTGACGTTATGATTAAAACGTTCAAAGCCATAGCTTGTCAAAATGTGATTATTATTTCACGTCAAGAAAACCAGTACATTAAATGACATTTTAATAACGTGGGGTAGCTAGCTCAGAGGTATCAAGTCAGCCTGTGGATCCTGAGAATCCTGGTTCGATTTCCACAGACGACAAATAATTTTCACCATTTTAAAAAACTACCGTTGTGGCTCCTCCACCACTAACATCTTTGGGAGCCGTTCGATACCTACAGCCGACAAACATTTTCACCAAATTAAAAATTACTCCTGTGGTTCCCCCACCACTAACATCTTTAGGGGTCATGATCTGACGACTGGTAACCGAACTTCACACGCAAAAATATATCACTTACCGAGATCTGCTTCGGTAGAGTGTCACACCCAGTTATGGGTAAAAGGCGTGATGATATATTTATTTTATTTAAAATTGGAAGGGGTAATGGCTCAGTGGTTTTGAGTCGGCTTGTGGATCCTGAGAACCCCGGTTAGATTCCAACAGACGACAAACAATTTTCACCATTTTAAAAAACTACCTTTGTGGCTCCTCACCACTAACATCTTTGAGGGCCGCGATTTGACGGCTGGTAACCGAACTTCATGCAAAATCACTTACCTAGATCTGCTTCGGCAGAGTGCCACACCCAGTAATGGATAGAAGGCGTGATAATATTTATTTTATTTTATTTTTTTACGTAACAAATATTTACGTTGAAATCTTTTTCGAAATAATTGGATAATATTTAACAATAAATATTTAAATTCTACAATATGAACTGTGCTATATGAATTTTATAGTAATTATATAGTATATTTGAACAACAAAAATACCTACTTTATTATAAAATCATCAATTTCAAAATCATTGAATTTAGCCTGTTGGTAATACATTCTGTACTCGTATTTTGCTGAAGTGAAGGAAACATAATCAATAAATCATTTGATGTATTAATTAGCTACGATAAATCAAATACCAGGTACGCGACAAGGTGATACGGTATGTACATAAATATTACATTATTTGATATAAAATAAATTGATTTTTTATACGAAATGTGCATTATATGCTGACCTAAATAAATCTTATTAATCATAGACATTCCATATTTTATACACCATTAGTTTCATATATATGAGTGTGACACGTTAGTTGTAAATAATTGCTTATGTAATTATCGCAGCAGACTTTGCTCCATGATAGAAACATTAAAATATTTTCTCAAGATCCTATAACATGATTATCCTGCTGAATTTTACTATGGTCTTAAACTTAAAATATTATGCAATATTCCAAGAAATTGTTAGTAGCTCGTAAAGTCAAACAATTTGAGGTAAATATTACAGTCATAACATTCTCAAATATAAATTCTTTGATGCTTGTATATTATACGTATATATTCCGTGTATATAACATACACTGTACCTAATCATAATTTGTAACAGGTACATTCATAGAAAGGTTAAAACTCAAAGTTAACTAACTAATAAGAAAAATAGGAAAAACCTTTCCATTACTTGTCACAAATCCCACAAAATTTACAGCACGTTTGAATCAACTTATCAGGTCATCATCAAACGGCTGGTCAAGTTCAGCTTTAACCATAGACGCGTTTCGTCCTTTAGGGACTTATCAGTATGATGTGATCAACTATCCAACTAGACCAACTAGGGACTAGTGAACTGTTATACTTTTCAAGCTGAACTGACTGATGTTAAAAAGTATGTAACCGGTATGCATGACATGAGAGCTACGGAGCAACCCATGGTGCCATCTACCGACAGAAATCTCAAACTGCTTGACTTTTTGTCTTTGTATAACTTATTGGAGATTATTCATTTAATTATTTATGCTACTCTGTACAATAGGAACTTCATCTCAATTACAGTATAGGGTCCGAACTCACCGAGCCATAATGTGGTAGTTCATATATTTTTAACTTGAGTAGGATTCGAACACGAGATCTTTGAATGCTAAATATCATTAATAAGTATTTTTGGCACCTGTATACATAGTGCTTATTATGTCTATAATAATTGGGAACGTTCGGTATCTCTTTTAGTTTTCGAGATATAGCATCTCAAAGTTGAAATTTGAAAAACATGAAAAATCACTGTAGTTCGAAAACTAAAAAAGATAGGAACATATTTTTAAAAAAATTAACCAGTTCAACTGAAATTTTCGATAAATTACTTTTCTACGACTACTACGAAAAGTTTACAGTTTACTAAAGAACAAGCAAATAAATATTTTATTGCGCGCTTAAAAAATAAATTTAAGATATTTTCACTCATTTTTGACTAAAATATGATGATTTTTGTAGAAATGGCGGACTATTTACTTCGATTACATGTATTGTCATGGTTACAAATAAAACATGAAGATTGAACTAACCGAATATAGTTATTTTCAATTTAAAAATACCAACTTTGATAATTTCGTAGTCGTAGGAAAAATTGAAGATTTAAATTATAAATTCAAATCGAATATTGATAATATATTAAACAGTTCCGGTATAGTCTACGACTGCATAGAGAATTTAAATATCACGAAATATTGCTTCCGGATAAAACTACATTACATGTATTTTACAAGAAGAAATAAAAATTAAAGTCAGAAAATAATTGAATTCCTTGTGTTTGAAAATCAGGAAAAATATCATCATTATAAGAAATATTGTTATCACTAAAACTAAATGTGAATATATGATCTTGCCTTTTGCTCAATACTGGGTGTGGTAAGCGATATAATTTGTGCGTAAAATGCGATTACCAGTCGTCAAAACACGGCTCCCAAAAATGTTAGTGAAGAAGAAACCACAGGGGTTATTTTAATGTGCTGAAAATTGTTTGTCGGTTGTGGGAATCCAAGTTCTCAAATCCACAGTCCGACTCGATACCACTAAGCCACCTACCCCATAAATATTTCAATATTTGGATAAAATGCATCTATTAATATGGATGGCTTCTATTAACTTTCATATATTTGTAAATTTGTGTGTGGTGTAAAATTTCCCGAAAAAATATATTTTATTTTGGTAGTAAGTTTATCACTATATAAAATGTTCAAATTAAATTCTTACACAATGAATTTTAGTTAGAGAGCTAGGGTGCAAAATGATGTCTCATTTATTCCAGTGACAGAAATGGATTTTTTAATAGATTATGTCATGATAAACATGAAAAAAAGAAAATTAGATTTGAGAACGGGTGGAAACTATAGATGTGAATGCGCAGATTTTAAGGGTGGTTGTTGATCCCTACACCAGTCCACTTTCAGAGCTTCTGTCACCAATAAGCAACCAGCAATAATTTCTGTCAATAATTTTTTGTCATGTATTCGTCGTGAACAAGTAGTAATATGTCACACGACACCATAAAAATTGCTTACTTTGACCGGTTTTGTCGCGCATGTGTCATCGGCCAACATTTCTGTCTTTTATTTTTTATTACTTAATTATACCAAAGTCTATAATTTAAACTGAAAATTAGCCTGTAAAAAAGATGTCAACAACTACCCTTAAATTCGGCGCATTCACATCGACGCCATCTATAGTTACCACCCGTTCCCAAATCGAATTTTCTTTTTTTTATGTTTATCATGACATAATCCATTAAAAAATCGATATCTGTCACTGGAATAAATGAGACATCATTTTGCACCCTACTCTCTAACTATTTCTCAATTTTGCAGTTCATAAAATAAGTTTCTTTTGTTGTTTAATTTGTAAGCACACTTCGATAAAGATCCTTGCAAGAAAATCTAGAGCATCTGTGTCATCTTCAATTATCTCTATTTTCTAGAGCATGTAGAGCAGTTTCTTTTTACGTTTAAATTAAACAAAATCCCTTTTTAGAACCTCAAACCACGATGCATATAAAAACATTCCAGTAACTGCAACATCATAAGCTTGCTAGTCACTTCCACATGGCGAGTTCCTTTCCGAGTTCCACAAGCCTGGAGGCATAAACGCAGACAACTAGAGACCTCTATACTGCTCTATCTCTCTGTGTGAGTGGCTGTGTCTACCACCCTACCACTCTACGTGATGCAAGCGATTGCAGAGTCCTCGCTTTGTAATTGCCCCAATTAATGCTTCCATGATTCGCTCTTCCGACGCCATTTGTCAGCGCCGTCTCCATAGGTGCATTCGCACTGACGCGTCCTGGTGCATGTGCACCGGGAAAGGTCGGGTGTACATGATGGTGATGGAGATGGTTAAAAAGGGGGTTTAAATTTGCAGCCCCAGGGAAAACTAAGTGGAATTGATTCTCGCAAACAGTCTGCGTTTGTAATTGTTAAAAGCGCCCCTAAAGTTATTTTTAATTGGGAACTGTACAACTGAAATGTAGTACTTGAAATCGATATTCTTGTTCTGAGAAGTTTATTTGCAACGCTGAAAATAAATAAATAAAGTTTGTAAATAACATTTATTTATTACGCTGGTCAACAAAAACATTATATCCGAAATTTAAGCTGCGTTCAACGTACTAAGCAAAACAAGCAAACCGGAAGTAAGATTCATTGAACGGTGTTGCTAGGCTAGCATTTGCTCGTTTTGCTCGCGAGCGAACCAAGCGATAAATTTGTCGCTCGAAGTGCTAGACATTCAAATATTTTTGCGAGAATTTCAAAGTTTATTATAACTTGAAAGATCGAAACTATTTTGATAGTTGACAGATAATAATTAATTTACATACATGAAAAATTAAAAACGAATATATTCAGCTTTTCGTGGATGATGGTATTGATCTATATCAAGCTATTATCGGTAGAATTACTATTATTAGCAAGAGCTATAAAATAGTCGTCATCAGTTTTAGTGAATATGCCATTATGGTTCTTAAAAAATGTATATTTATTGAATTCCATATTTCAAACAATACAAACTTGGCTGAATTTTTTTGCGCAAATTTCAATCTGTCAAAATTCAAAACGCATAAAAAGTACATACAACGTACGCATTCATATTATTTATCACTAGCCGAACACATTTTAAGATGTCTTGTTCGGTACAACTAGGTCTTGAAAATGTAGCGAAACGAGCAAACCGTTCAGTGGACCAAGCAATAAATCGCGTTTTGCTTACTTAGCAATTTCTTGTTTTGCTGGGCTTATTGAACGCAGCTATAGTACTGGTTATAATGGTACCACAACAACTGGGAGGTAACTGTTGTTTTTTTATACTACTCGTAAAAAGTTATAAAATTTTCACTTGTGAAGCAACAACCATAACCATAACAATACCTTAATCTCACCAGGCACAAATTGACATAATAAACTAATTTACAAATATCTACCATCGTGAGAAATACAGAGCTCAGTAGTTGAACTTTTAGGTCGCTGAATCGTAAAAAAACAAGCTTAAATGATCGGTACAGACAGGTATTAATTAAAGAAAGTTATATCAAAATGTTGTATAAAGGTCCAAGATGATGGATCCAATTTTGGTTAATGCAGATATACTCGAAAGTATGTCAGTTACTTGATCGTTCACTTTGTTCCCTCCCTCAAACTCCTGCAACTGATTTCAACCATTTTGTTTTACTTTTACATCGATATGTAGATCTCCCAGACATTTCAATATTTTATTTTCCACTTAAACATTATTTGCTGTTTATTGTTATGGTATGAGTAGATAAAGAAGTCCATAATGACCGGGGCATTATGAAACATAATGTCCGCATATAATTTTGTATGAAAGTTTGCAATTCATATGAGCGAGATATACTATTGGACAGAATTGTATTTTGATCAAGACACCTTAGCAAAGAATGAAGTTCTGTACTTTTACATATATTTTTTTATTGTAATTTTAAACAAAACAGTATTTTCTAAGCCTTAAAGTAGTAGTTAAGACTCCTGAAAATCGAGAAATGGTTATTATACATTAATTATTGTTAAACAAGAGTAGAGCGACACTCTCTTGATTTCTTATCTTTTAATTCGTTTTAAGTTCTTACGTAGAGTGTTTAACTGCATTTGTGTGGAATTCACTTTCAAAAACAAGCACAGGGAGACGCTCCCTTCCTTTCTTATCTTTTTGTTTCATTTTCAGTTACTGCATTGTGTGGACTTTTCTTTCATATACAAGTGCAGGCTATTGCTTTCATCTTTTCAAATCTTTGTAGATTCGTTGTTAGATCCCTTATTAGATTCGTTGGTAGGAGTAAGCGTGAGTAATTTGAGATGTTTTACGCATATGTTATGTATGTCGAAGAAAGAAGATGCATGATAAGAGAATAGGAGTGATTAGATAGATGTGATTGAAGGTTTGTTGTGTGATAAATGATTTCGAGTGTAATAAATAAATGAGTTTATATGGATTGATCTATGAATGTGGTTGAAGTGAGGGTGGTGTGTTTGGATGAGAATGTTTGACGAGCACTGGTTATTAGATGAATGTAATGAGTGAATATTTTATGAATGGTTTTAGGGTTCGTGCTACCCCATTTGATGGGATATAGCGTGACGATATGTAGTATGTATGTAATTATTAATTACCAATAAATATTTACTGATGCTAAAAGTTTAAAGTTATGGAGGTAGAACATAAATTTAAGCAATAAATTGGAAAGCAATAAGTGTCAATAAATGTAGGAATTGAGTTATTTCTCGAGCTTTCAGGCACGAATGTGAGTGTCTGCGCTCTTTAGGTTATCTCAAGTTAATAGAGATCCCCAACTGGCGGTCGATTTAAAACTCCATTATCTCTGTTTAATGTAGTTGCCTATGAACCTCTTTAAATCATGTTAGTAATAATATTATGTCCTTTCGAGTCTCACTGAGAGAAATTGTTATTGTCTTAAGATTTATACGTTCCTTATCTGGTTTTATTGTGTCCCATATGGCGATTTGGTTTTAGTTCGATTATTACAAATCACTTGGGAAGCTCAGTTACAATACGCGTAAATTTACATTAAACCAGAAATCAGATAATAAATCTCTGCATTTCCTCAAGAAGTTATTGGTACTGAAATGTCTTGGAAATAATATTAAACTATGAATATTGAGTATTTTTAAAACTAAAATATGATTTCGAAAGATAAGGCGTAAATTGACATTAAATCGGAAATGTAAATCACAACATTTCCTGAAGTTACCAATGAAAGGTCTTGAAAATTATATTAAACTGTAAGTATTTTTAAAACTAAAGTTACGATTTCAAGCTCACTCTACCGGTAAAAAGTTGTAAAAAGATTTAATTTTTTGTTGACCAAGAATGTTGAAAAACAAGTACTTGAGGAAAAAGTTCAGAGAAGAAATAATAAAATTTATATTTTTACAGCGGTTTGTTCGAATTTCTCTTCAAGGAAACTTTGATCAAACTACTTTATTCAGGCCATTTCTTAAGAATAATTCCCACAATCATTATTCTCGGTTCAGAATTTATCAAACATTCGCGCACTAATGAAAACATAGCAGTCATAACTGCAGGAAGATAAAAAACAAGGAATGTTTTTCAGTCGAGTGGCAGAACTTTTATTATTCAAAACACAGTTTCTCGACGACGAAGAAGAAGAGAAGTGATTCCACCCTGCGAGCTGCATAATATCACGCCAACTATTTATCACCGGGTAATGCCTTTGTGGCATTGCAAGAGATACACTTGCAAATTACTGAGATTACGGAGCATAATGGAAACAATAAGGACGCTTCATGACTAACACTGCTCGCCAGGCAAATTAAACTTTCAGATTATATAGGATTTCAGGTTGAACAGTGATAAATACTCTGATTCCGCCAAGACGCACTTTTATGTTTTCATCTTTGCTGTGACTACTAATGAACTGGAAACATCAACAATCATCATATTTTTATCTCTTTCAAAGAATTTTTAACAGCACTTCACAATGATGTCATGATTTATCTACATATTTTTTCCATCGTAAAACAATCCCAAATTATTTCTAATAAAAGATTTATACTCAGTTTTACATTCAACTGTTATTTATTTATTTATTTATGCTATTCTGTACAACAGGAACTGAATCCCAATTACAGTACAGGTTACGAATTCGCCGAGCCTCAATGTGGAACTTGATATGGTTTTACCTTGAATAGGATTCGAACTCGAGATCTTCGGATTCGTATACCGTAACACTATCCACACCAACGTACTATGGTTATGTTTCTATTATCTACCTATTAAATATAGTAGAATAGATATAATTTATATTGCTGTTAGTTAACTTAACAATCTATTGATTAATTTTTGCAGAAGTAAACTAATTTTTTACTCACTTCTATGTGAAACAGTTTAAACAGAAGAAACAAAATTTTTGAAAAAACTAATTTAATATATCTAAAATTATAAACACAGGATGTTAAATTTTGCTAAAATATGGTTTCAAATCATTTAGATTCAAGTAATAAATAAAAAATAAATATATCATCACGCCTTCTACCCAATACTGGGCGTGGCACTCTGCCGAAGCAGATCTCGGTAAGTGATATATTTTGCGCGTGAAGTGCGGTTACCAGTCGTCAAATCACGGCCTCCAAAGATGTTAGTGGTGGAGGAGCCACAGGGGTAGCTTTTGATATTATGAAAATTATTAGTCACCAGTGGGAATCGAAGCAGGTTTCTCAGGATCCACAGGCCGACTTCATACCACTGAGCTAGCCACCCCATAATAATAATAATACATCAAGTAAAGTTGGCAAAGAGAATAATGACAAAACAAACTTATAACAAAGTTCAAACTTAGTACATAACTTGAAGTACTTTCTAATATAATCCAAATGGTAGATAATAAACTAGGAGTAGTTACATATTCAAATGTAGCTGAAAAAATTATTAAACTTATGAACGCAGTTTAATACTATTTGACATGATGAGAATGTCAGGTATTCCACAATGAATTGAGTTAATCATAAACCATCTTTTTTATCTCATATAATGTAATTTTAATTATACGGCTGGGTATACCAGTTTTAGCACAAGGTATAAAAGTAATGTATTAATTAACAAAGCCTTATTCATAACATACATAGAGTTTTATAATTAGTTTTAAATTAAAGACAAATATAATTACTGTATTTATGTCATCCTCAATATTCTCGTGAGATTTTTACCTCACCTCTTTCTCATATCACTTTATTATGTACACAATTTTATTTAAAACCCAGGTTCTCAAATACACAGTCCGACGTGATACCACTGAGCCACCTACCCTGTAAATAAAACTATAGGTAACAGCCCTTTGCCTACCAGATCGAGCAACTAAGTACTTCGTATTGTCAATACCCTTACGTCTTGGCTGAAAATAAAAGAATTTTTGCAGAGATGAATTAACGAGCATAAATGCACCTGATATTTCAATCTTATTATGTAGATCTTTCAAAATAAACTATACTATAATTCATATATAGTTTAGAGCTGTGTGAAGATACATTTTTATAAACAACACAATATCCTTGTCTTCACAAGGGAAGTTTTATTATACTAAATGTACATTTGTGTTGTTTATAAATATACTTTAATTGTAAATGATTGTTTACCGTAAGTTTCATTTTGGCTCCTTCCCGAAATAAATTTAAGCTACGCTCCTGCACATAATTTCCCCATCATCGTAATATGATTATTATTCTCAAATGGATTTTAATGTAAAAAAGAAGACAGTCGATATCTTGTTACTCTTTTTTACATCATACTTTTCCCACTGAAATAAAACCAAAAGATGCACTAAGAGGGAGGTAGTGTCGGGTTAAATCCGCACTCAATGCAATTGAATCACGTCTTTGATCCTTCCCGTCTCGAGTCCAGTTGGCCGCAACCGGACCGGTAAAAACCGCAATTTCCTGCGCTCGTCCATCATTATCGACGATGACGGGTGAACATCCTGTATTGCCGACTGTGTCTGCTGTGCACTTGTATTGCGGAACCTCCGATCGCCGATGATTTGACAACGGATACCATGCCAACTTGATTCAATGATGCGTTTACTTGTTTTCCCTTCGATAACGAATTACGACTAGGTAACTTTTCAAGTTCTGTGCAATACTTTTGAAATATTGTAGCGAGGTAAAGCTAATTCGTCCAATTTTGTCCACTGTGTTTCCTGTCAGATATTTTTAAAAGAACTTGCCTTTTTGGTCATCCTATATTTCCGTTGTCAATCATTGCAAAATTATTTTTGAATCATATTTATTTCAAATAATTTAGAAATATCTGAAACTTGAAAATTCTATAGACATAAATTGCAGGCATGTTATTGTTTCAAAGAACACTACATTTAATGCAATGCAATACATTGTGCACGTTGCCATGAGGAAAATGTGGAAAAGTAACTTGCTACTATGGGCATCGGACGATAAAATAACAACGGAGAGGTAAATAGGTTATTTTACCTTTTCGTATTACCTTAAGTGCAAAAGCCTACTCTAATTACTGGCTGTAGAAATAGTGACAGATTCTCGGACGATTCAATTTGAAATGTTCACTTTTCCTACGTGTTACACATCCCGCCCACGGTATGGATATTTGTGATGAATGAAGAACAGCCCTTGACAAATCCTCGCGCTTGACCGTAAGTGGTCAATAAAGCCAAACAAATAAATAAAATTCACTATAACGCACTGGAAACATGAGCTTTACTAATTGAAAATACATTGAAAAAATGTAATTTTTCGTCCGAGCAGATAAAGAATAATTTTTAAGGGCATTTGTTTTTGAGTTGCTAATGAAATTATGTTGAAATGAAAAATCCATTTCTTTTGTATCATTATAAATAATAAATGATGCTATTTCTGGAATTTTATGCCTTTGGAATATTGAGATACACTGCAAAATTACCTGCTGAATTTTCCGTGACATCATGTTCAATGCAGAGAAGAAAACATTGTAATGAAATTCAGGATGTTTATATAAAATAATTACGTTTTTTTATTAATTACTAGCTATTACCCGCGACTTCGTTCGCGTAGTCTACAATTTCATGCGAATACCCGGCATGCGTTGCATTGCAACGCAAAGAAAGAAAGTGTTTATTTATTGAACTGCTTTTGGATACACAATATTTTTGCTTTTTCTCTTTGGGACGTACACAACTAAATCAGAAGGTTTTCCGACGCGTGAGCATGCCACATACAGCTGTCCATGTGAGAAGCATGGATTTTCCAAATTTAGTTCACATACTTGTAGCGATTGTCCCTGTGCTTTGTTGATGGTCATTGCAAATGCGAGTCGTACCGGAAACAGAAATCGTTTGAATTCGAATGACATAGGACTGAAGCTTTATTATACCTATATGTTAAGATTGGTTCTCGTCTATGCTTACACCAAATTTGAATCGAATCAGTGCAGTACTTTTCAGGATAGCTAGCGGCCATTTTGTTTCAAGATGGCGGACTGGACTTGTGCTAAATCAGAAATCTTAGGCGAGCGTGCGCACAACAACTTACCAAAGTTGCATCGCAATCGGATGAATGATATTGGAACGCATACGGGACAAACAAACAAACATTAATTTTATATATAAAGATTGTTTTGAACTTTTTTATTAGGACTGTGAATATAACTGAAAAATTATTATTTCCCGAATATCTTTTTAATTTCCTCAAGAACAATTAGATTCTATTTCATTGTTACATTGTTTCAGTTACAATATTTAAATAGTTTTAGCTAGTTTGGTAATGAGATTAGTCGTCCGCCAGTAGCCAGAATAGCGAGGACTAATTAAATGAATCCAAATCTTATTACATAAAATTAAAATGAATGTTTTTGTTGCGAATAAGATAAGCTTAACAAATTTCAATTTCCGTAATCTCATCTAAAGTGCATCAATAACAATGTAATTCACACAAAACAATTCCAACTTGGAATTATCATCCAAATCCAATCTAAATCCAATGGATTAAGATTAGATGCATTTAAGTAACTCCAACTCTAAAATTCTCTCAATTTTCAGCCAGTATCACTGTATTATTACGATTACACGATGCGATAGGAAAACGGTAATAGTTTTTCTCGTTTAATGCTCGAACTTTTTGTGTTTACGTCGAACCAAACTCGAACTGGCCGATATAAATTTCACATCATTGTGGCATACAAAGAGTGCTACACAATGTGAGAAATATCTGCGCAACAAAGCGGCAACGCGGAACATGGAAAGGCGATTTGTGCAGAGATACAGTTATAATGACGAATTTTCATGCAAGCACCCGGCGAACTGCAGTAAACGTAACGTAAAGGTGTATAATCTGTTGTGTGCTATGTTCTCCGTACAGGTGCGAAGTTGTTGCACTTTACGCGGTAAAAGTTTGCTGACAAGCGCTTTGATAATCGCACTACTTCTACGAATAAATGTGTGACAGTAAATGTGGACTGCTACAAGAAAATATGGAGCGTAAAATGCATTTTATGTTACGTAATTTTTAAATTACTTTAATGACGCTTTCTTATTAATTTATGTTAAATACTGATAAACGTAATTTACTTCACACGAGAAATATAATGACTTTACACAGTATAGGTTATGAACACAAAGCATACACGTCTACTTACTTCATATTGCGTGATTGGATTGCAGCAATAAAAATTAATCTAGATGCTTTAGCTAATTTACTGATCAGATGTCTATAGAGACGTCGCTAATATGTGTTCGTCGTTAATAATACTTTTCTTTGGTTAAACTTTTAATTTTGATTCTAAATAAAATAAATAAATATATCATCACGCCTTCTGCCCATTACTGGGTGTGGCACTCTGCTGAAGCAGATCTCGGTAAGTGATATATTTTGCGCGTGAAGTGCAGTTACCAGTCGTCAAATCACGGCCCCCAAACATGTTAGTGGTGGAGGAGCCACAGGGATAGCTTTTTCAAATTATGAAAATTTGTAGCCTGTGGGAATCGAACCAGGGACCTCAGGATCCACAGGCCGACTTCATACCACTGAGCTAGCCATCCATTTTGATTCTAAATAACTTATACGAGGTGAGGCTATTAAATAACGAGACTGATGCTGTTTTAACATTTAATTTTGATTCCATACCTATTTACTTATTATCACTTTCAATATACACCCGTCCTCTATCCCTACAGTGCTCCATGCGAATCTTCCATTGTTCTAAACAGTGCTGGAAGTCTTCTTCTGTCAGCTCCTTCAGAACGCGTGCCGATTTCTCTTTCAAAGCTCAAATCTTGTTGCTATTAAGGCAAATTTCACCTTAGAAAACATACAGAAGTCGCATCTAGCGAATAAGGTGGATGGTCCAACACTGGGATGCAGTACTTGGCTAGAAATCTCTTGACAGACATTGCGGATGAGTCAGCGCATTGTTTTGTTGGAGAAACCATGATTTGTCTTTCCACAATTCGGGTACTTTTTTCAATAAATTATAAGTTCCAGTAGCAGTATTTCCAAGTTTCATGTGAAATTTCACAACAATTCGTTGCTCTAATGTTGCACTTAACATTTTTTCGGCGAAACAAAAAGAAACAACTCTAATTAGAACAGATGCTACGGCTATACGGATATGTTTACAGAAGCGAGAGGTACTGCATTCGAAAGAGAAAGCTTCACGTTAAAAATATGACGGTCGCTTGTGTTTAGCGCATGCGTATTTCGTCTGTATCCGCGTCAGTCTCATTATTTAATAGCCACACCTCGTAATTTGTATGATCTGATGTTCTGAACAGAGACAAAGTTATAAATAATGAAGAAAACTTATGTAAATCAAAAATTATAATTTAGTTTTATGTTTTTGGTTAAAAGGAATTCGATAAAATTAAGGAGAACTGCATGTTTAGATAAGATTAGCTAAATATTTCCGCGACTAGTTGTTGATCAAATATAGATAAGAAAAAACAAATAAAGTAAACAGACTGGTGGGGATACAGGTATAAAACATGTTTAAAAATAATTCTAAATATTCATGAGCACATTTTACCTGCGAATCCCTTTCTTTTTTCTTTTTTAAAAGTGAAGGATAAAACTTTTATGAGAATTAAATACCCGTAAATCTATTTATTTAGTGACTGCTATTTATAAAATATTATGAACGCTATTCTCAAAACAGTTTGCGTTTGTATGCATTAACCTTTCCCCAGTAATAAATTTCACAGTTCGCACACAATCCAGTCTCGCCAAGTGTAAAATAGCGCATTATCCTTTCACGATCTGTTTAAGATTTTAATTTATTCTTACAATGAACTTTCAATTCGATCACGTAACCGAGTTGACGCGGGCTGAGTGAACTACATTGAGTACATTCCGGGTTCAGCTGTGCATACAATGACAATTTACAAATTCCGATCTATTATGTGGACCGGCAACAACGGCGGGGCCGCTATATGGGCCACGGAAGCCCACGGACTGTGATTGTTCGTTCACGCAGACGCACGACGCATGAAGGAAAAGGGAATAAATCGCTCGAGGGTCGAACGCACAAAAACACAGTTAATTTAATGCCCAGACTGTTACTGACTTTTTCACTGGGTTGTAATATTACGCCTGGGGGTAGGTACAATAAAAATGTGCACTTTAAATTTTTAAATTTTATAAATTGTGTTCAACCCTCCATGAAGAAAAAAACGGACTAAAAAGCTTCCCAGCAACTGTGGCAAATTTATAACTGACAATCATTCATTTCATTGCTAATTTACATTCTTTTATAATATTATTCCACAAATATTTCAAGATTTCAATTCCAGGCTTTTTCCACAATTTCTAGAAATTCCTGACCGATAGTTACTATGTTATTCTAAGATTCAAAACATGTACATTATTTGCTCATAAATACCTTAAATCAAAAACATATTTAAACCTTCTCGTTTTAAAATATCCGTCATTATCATCAAAGACAAAATGCTATTCCTCCACTTCCGATGATCAGAAATCACTCTATTCTCCGGTTGAGCAAGCCTGCAAGAATTCAACCTTCCAGCCGCATGCCCGACATTCCGCCGGTCAGCGGCCGCACACCTTCGGTTCCTTCGCGCGGGGACACCGCTTGACAGCCGCTGGCCTGCGACACCGGTTGACAACCGTATGCCAAGTGCACCGTGTAACGGTAGTTCAGATGCTCTGATACCAGCGCAACTTCATATGTTTGTAGTTTTGTTTATTTTTCATTTTGTTGAAGGTTATGATTTTATCTGTTTGATAAGTGAATCATGGTTTTCTGGAAATTAGAAATAATTTATAGGTGATTTTATAAATTATAGATGAGTTTGTGATAATTATTGGTTGAGGAAAAGTTTGTTATATGAACAGAAATTTGTTTCATTTTCTAAGATGAATCACGATTCCTCACAAATTAGAAACAATTTAGAATCTATTAAATCTATTAAATAAATTACAGTTACACAAATTGATTTTACAAGTTTAACAATTTCGCTTTAATAAAAAATATCAATCTAAATTTCCAGGTTCTTTCTCAAATTATATATAATTTATAATCTATTAAACAATTTAATAACTTGTAAGTTTCAAACTAAATTTTCAATATCTCTGCGAGATATCTACTTATATTTATACATTGTTTTACGTTTTGTTTAGAAAATATTTATTTATACGATTTTATTGTAGGATTGAAATAATGAGAGATGACAACTGACAATCTATTATAGGTGTATTCCATTTGCCACTTGCTTCATTTAAATCAGTTCAGATAAATTAGACAACATGACTAAATGAACTGAATTAAGCAAACTGATGCAATTATTGGGGTGAAATACTTCAAAGTAAATTAGAATCAATAATTCTAGTACTGGAAATAAAGTCTGCAAAGTAATCCAGGGAAATAAATAAGTGATCTGGTTCAGTAGATGTAAGTTAGATCTGATCCAAATGGCAAATGGAATACGCCTTATATTTTAATAGAATCCGGGTTCGATTCCAACAGCCGACAAACAATTTGGGAGCGTTGATTTAACATCTGGTAACCGTATTTCACGCGTATAAGTATATCACTTACCAAATTCTTCTATGACAGAGTGCTACAGGGTAAAAGGCGTAATGATATATTTATTTATCTACTGTCGTTGCATAGTATCAAAATTATCTAACTATTTTGAGTGTCGTAATAACATATTTTACCGTACCAGTGCGGTAAAACATTAGAATCAGAACTAATGGCAACTTTTTTTTTTATTTATGAAACGTCAAAATATTTATTTTTATTGTATTTTTGAATAAAATTCACGATAAAATGTTGTATGATATTCGTACCGTAAATAACTATTATATTTATTTTTAAATATTTTTTTTACAATCAGTCAGAAAGTAAGCGTTTTAAACGTCATTTGGTGATCGAAATGAATAATTGCAAACTACGTTGCTATTGGCAACAGGGCGTTTTGCAGACCATTGTAAGGCATTTATAAAGTTCATGGGATTATAATTTATATCAGACACATAATGACTGATTGGTTTTTAATTTAATAATGCTGTTGCATATTTAATTACAGATATATGCATTTTGCATTATTTTGATTGTAGGTAACATGTGCGCATTTGAAAAATGCGAAATTAATAAATATTACGAGTAATAACGAATTTGAAATGGAATATTCAATATCCATTACTCTGGTTGTCATCTGCAACGAATATCAAATTTATATATGCATATTAATTAAATAATAGTCACACAAATAGATTTATTAGCCATCGAAGAATCATAATATCAATAATTAGACGAAATGTCACGTCCAGTTAACACTATTAACAGTGCATCATCACCATATCAATGAAAATTTGAATGAAAATTTTATGCATCCTACGAAAATGTGGTTATCATACCGTGGATTGATTATTTGATCAAATGAAATCCATTGAAATTAATTTAAGTATTTATTAACACCATTTTAATACAGTCTATAGGCTTGTTCATAAATTTGAATAACTGTTGGTGCCATAAATATCAATTACATTTTTTCAACTACCGTTTCACAAAAAATCTTTTATTTTCAAATTCATATGAGTTAGGAAAACTTGCATTTTATCACAGTATACACATAATATAAAATTTATCTAACTATTTTGAGTACCTATTGTAATAATATATTTTGCCGCACTAGTGCAATAGAGTGATACATAGTTTTTATTAATAAACATAAAAATTAGAATTAATAACAGCTTTGCTTTTATCGTAAAATAAAATAAATATATTATCACGCCTTCTACCCATTATTGGGTGTGGCACTCTGTCGAAGCAGATCTCGGTAAGTGATATATTATGCGCGTGAAGTGCGGTTACCAGAGGTCAAATCACGGCCCCCAAAGATGTTAGTTGTGGGGGAGCCACAGGGGTAGTTTTTAAATGGTGAAAATTGTTTGTCGCCTGTGAGAATCGAACCAGGGTTCTTAGGATCCACAGGCCGACTTGATATCACTAGCTACCTATTGCTTTTTTCGTAATTTCGTTAATGTTTTTATTTATGCAACGTCAAAATATTTATTTTTATTATATTTTTGAATAAAATTCACAATACTAGATAAAACATTATACGATATTCGCAATGTATTAATACGAAATTCAATAGGCGCGGTCCTAGTTCGACAATTTTCCCATCTCGTTTCTTAATATAACACATTACGAACTTATATCACATGCTGTTATGGATAACAAACGGTTTACCGCAAGCTGTATGGAGAAAAGATATTTTCCGTACTGTTTCGAGTGCGCAGAACCCTACTCTTCTTAAAAGCTGTAGAAAAATTTCTTTTTCAAACGACAGAAAATGAATAGGTACCTTTTTATACGATCATGATGGAAAATAGGGTTTTCTGCATTTATTTCATATATTAAAAGTAAACATTGGCTGGCCTACACATGTGAAAAGTGCAAATTTCCGCAAAACATCGTATCCATGGCCACATTTAAGAATAATTTCCTCGCGTTGAAAAGACAACATCTTCAAGTCCACCATTGCCTAACCATCATCTCAATTCTCAATGCCTCAATCCGTGCTCAGACACTTGGACTGGTGCGTCACAAGTGATCAGGCTGCATTCTTAGCTGGTGCACGCGACGAACTCTGCACGCATGCGCAGAAGAATGCACACGCACGCAACCGACACTGTAAATCAATCGGACTTGGACTACGCATCGTGTGTACCTGGTGACCCTCCTCTACAAGTGCGGATAATGGGAATCGGATAATGACCAGTGGAAGATGTGGACTTTTTTGCTATATATAAGCGTCTTCGTAAGTGATGGTGGTGACTATCAAATTTAGACCGGAAATCAGAAATCATCAGGTATCTACAAACATAAAAGAAGGGTGTATTTATTTTAGAGTTGACATAAATAACGTCAATATTGTTTGACTTTATCAATCTAAAATAATAACGACAAATTAGCTATTACACTCTAAAGTTAATTTGGAGTGATTAGTTATAAATCCAAAATGTCAGAAATTTCATTTTTAAAAAAAAAAAAAAATATCATCACGCCTTCTACCCATTACTGAGTGTGGCACTCTGCTGAAGCAGATCTCGGTAAGTGATATATTTTGCGCGTGAAGTGCGGTTACCAGCCGTCAAATCACGGCCCCCAAACATGTTAGTGGTGGAGGAGCCACAGGGATAGCTTTTTCAAATTATGAAAATTTGTCGCCTGTGGGCATCGAAATTTCATTTTTAATTTTATATATTAAAAGAAGTTGGCAAGCACAAATAAAATAAAATAAAAGAGTCTTATGTCGACATTCTCCTATGAAACCACTGCAAAAAAACGGAAAATATGTTAACTAAACTATAACTTCTTCCTAATATACCTTTATATTTTGTTGACCTTTGACAGAAGATCAACGACATTATTATATTGTTAAATAAAATAAATAAATAAATATATCATCACGCCTTTTACCCATTACACTCTACTGTAGCAGATCTCGGTAAGTGATATATTTATACGCGTGAAGTATATATTTTTATATGGAGTGAACTATGAATGTGGTTAAAGTGCGGGTGGTCTATTTGGATGAGAATGTTTGACGAGGACTGATTATTTGATGAATGTAATGAGTGAATATTTTATAAATGATTTTAGGGTTCATGCTATCCCATTTGATGGGATATAGCGTGACGATATGTATGTATGTATGTATGTATATGGAGGGTGGTTACTAGCCATCAAATTAGGACCCCTTAAGATGTTAGTGTAGGGCGAGCCACAGGGGTAATTTTAATATGGTGAAAATTATTTGTCTGCTGAGAGAATCGAACCCAGGTTCTCAAATTCAAAGGCCAACGTGACACCACTGAGCCTCCTGCCCCATAATATTGTTTTTTTAAATAATAACTGACCTAGGTAGTAGCAAAATTTAAACAGATTTTGCTTCTTTAAGTTTTATTTCAAAACATGTCTTTTAAATTTAAAAATTAAAAAGATAAAAGGAAGTATTTTTATACAAGTGTTTCAGAAGTTTACTTTTTCATTTTGCTTATAATTTACGAACAAAATGCTACAGCTATACAAACAAAACAGCTGATATGACACTAATTATTGGTTTAACTGTACAGTTATCCTTACCAATAAAAAGTACTAGATATCGAATTCATAATCATAACATAGGTATCTAAATATCTCAACGATATAATGATAATTTGAATTCCTTCCACAATTCTTGAGGTAATTGCCTCTGCTATTATCCAAAACATTTTATTAATTCAAAACAGTATCGTTTCCACTCCTCATAATTCAAGGAACAAATAAAAAATTCACGTATAATTCTCTGAAACCTATCCTTGTCTGTGACATTATACAATGGACAAAAAGTATGTAATAACACATGAAACATGCGCTCATAAACGCATTTCATAAACAGACTTAAATCAAGAAGAAAATAAAAGTCAGTGCACCAATGCACCTGCTTAATAACGAGGTCAGCCAATCGTGACAACAATTTTAAGCACCCTATACACATCACGCTCTTTACTTGGCATTTCAACAACGCAGGAACTCTTCAAGTTACAGAGTTCATTCATTCCAGCACAGAGGATAACTGGATAATATGCAGAATTCCAGTTTAGGGTGGAATATTGGCGTTGCTTTGTTTTGGTGACATTTGAATGTAATCGGATGCAAAATGAACAAAACACTGCACTTTACGCGTTTGTGTGTGTACGTATGTTGGTGATAGTTGATGATCAATTTGCATACCATGTTCATCACAAGAGTTAGGTCAAGTTTGTTTAATTTATAACTTTGTGGAATTGGTTATTCGTAATACGTTCTACTAAAATGGTTTGCATATAAAATTATTCATAGAATTGGTCTTTACCCATTAATAGCTGATTTTATTCTCTTTGTTTTTCCTTCACTTAAATACGGTCATATAGATGAAGGAATATTTATTTTTAAATACTTCAACTGTCAGCATGGTATACAGAAAAAAACTTGAAAAGCTTTTTTTGTTTCGTTATAAATTTGAGGAGAAAATTAAATCTGACATTTTTATTTTAACGTATGGGTACCATATGTGGTTTGAGGAAGATATTTATTTTCAACAGAAAAAAATGCTTGAAGAAATCTTCCTAATAGGCTGATGACAAATTCATAGATGACATTCTAAATGGACTAAATAATAAGTTATTGATTTAATTAAATAGTAACAAAAATAGAAACCAAATCGAGCACTTCAAACAGAGGACAGGGTTTATAATGTTATAACAGTTGTGCAAAACTATAAAAATAAAAGAAGTGCTATTTCATTGAATAAATTGGTAATGGGATGCAATTTTTAATTAGAAATGCACTACATACAACAGAAGGAAAATCAGAAAAATGCTTGTAATCAACGGAATCTCGCATAAAAGACCTCTGAAGCGGACTCGGCTATTTAGCAGATGTATTTAACCCTGCTTTACTGTTCGGATGTTTCTTTTATAAATAAATATTTTATTCTTGAAGATATCGGTATGACATTTAATTGTATTTTTAAAACAGATTTTTAATTTTTATCAATAGGCGTATTCCATTTGCCATTTGGATCAGATCTAACTTACATTTACTGAACCAAATCACTTATTTATTTCACTGGATTACTTCACTGACTTTATTTCCAGTACTAGAATTACTCATTTTAATTTATTTTGAAGTAATTTACCCCAATAAATGCATTAGTTAGCTTAATTCAGTTCATTTTATCATGTTGTCTAATTTATCTGAACTGATTTAAATGAACCAAGTGGCAAATGGAATACAGCTATTATTGTAAGATGAGCAGATTTTAGTTTTGGTAAGGCAGGACAAAATCGACTGAGGGGACAGGCTTGGGTATTATGAATGAAAGTAAAAATAGTTCAAAAATTTTAACATAAACATGTGTAAACATATGAAAAATTATATAAACTTTAGAAACCTAATAAACAATATGAAAAATATAAAGAAAATTTTATTTTCAGATTGTATTTTAAGTTTTCCCTGAAACTGGCTTAAAGTATATACTTTTTTAAAACTTCGCGGAATGCGGGACAAATTGTTAAAAATCAGGACTGTGGGTTCATCTGAATTTTGAGTGAATGTTATTGTAGAATTCTTTAGAAATCGCACAATTACATTGTTCAATACAAATGATTGTATTATGATTTCACGGGTCACTTTCAACTCTCAACTGCTTTATTTCATAGAACTACGTACAGCGACTGACATTCGAAATATTAATTTTAATTTGATTTGTGTATGCAGAATTGATCATAATACTTTATTATTTGCGTCATAAAGTTTTCAAATTTCATATACTTTATCATTTGTATTGAACTTTTGTCTTACACTATCCTAAAGTTACACTAAAATAGTACAGGTCTTCCTAAAATATCGCCAAAAACTGTTTATGATATCTGCAATTGCAGATCTTAATAGCTAATTCTTGCCCAAAACACCTATTAAAATTCTTCAAACTATCTAAAGAAAACAGTTTCCTGAAAGAAGGAAGGTTTTAAAGAAGAAACTATTTCCTGAAGAGAGCTTGTGGAAGAAGAAACAGGAAGCTCTAAATAGAAGACAGTTTTAAAGAAGAAAATTCTCAAAGAAGTACATTTTTAAAGGAACAACAGAAATGTACAAAGAACAGAAAATAAATATATCAGCATGCCTTTTACCAACTCTGCCTTAGCAAATCTCAAGTGATATTTATACGCCTGAAGTACAACCCATCAAATTACGGCCCCAAAATATATTAGTGGGCGGAGAGCCACAGAGGCCATTTTAATGTGGTACAAATAGTTAGTCGGCTGTGGGAATCGAACCCGATTTCTCAAATTCACAATCCGATTCGATACCACTGAGCCACATCCCAGCAAGGTTAAAAAGAAGAACCACTCCATTAACCAGACTTCTGTTCGACATATTGGATGTCCGTGTCTAAAGCCCGTTTGCACCAATGAAATTTAAATTTTAAGTTTGACATAAACTGCAATGTAAACTTCTTAATATGACGTTTTATTTCCATTTGATTTTATATATTTAAGTCAGACATAAAATGTAAGTTTCATTGGTGCAAACGAGCATATATATTTCCCTGCAGTCACTTCAAATCAGAAACATTAATTTGCATTCTTTATTTATTTATTTGTTATTCTGCACAACATGAACTTAATCCCAATTACCGTACAGGGGACCTACAGCTTATAGTGGAATCCGAACCACTCAGACACAATCAATTTTTTTGATATAGTATGAAGTCAGTAATAATAATAATAATATCTTTATTACCCAACAGTAATCCATTTACAAGGTAATTGATAAATAAAATAATAATTAAAATTTTTTGTACTTGCATGTACATAGAGAATATATATCTATATAAGTAAACATAATAAATCTTAATTTAAACAAAAATATCTTCTAAGTCAGTATTTCGGTACATGACATGGATGAGTGACCGTTGTAATACATCGGTGTGCGAAGCCGGGAGATAAAAACTTCTTGCATGCCTGGACCTAGAAGCTAACCTGGGAACATGGAGAGAAACACGTGACAATAGAAAAGGAGCATCAACTTTGTTGTGAAACACCATCCATGGAAATCTCGCGCTGTACATCTCTCTCCTATGTGATAATGAAACCATGGAATGACGCTGGAGAAGTGCGTTCTGATTTGTTCCTCTTTCTGGATACGCATTATCAAGTTTATACGAAAGGAATTTTAGAAATCTCCGATGAATTCGGTCTAAAGCTAAACATTGGTAGGGATAATGTGGATACCATATCAAACTGGCATACTCAAATTTACTAATGACATACGCAAAATATAAGGTCTTCAAGAGTGAAATGTTTCGAAACATTTTGGAGATTCTCATAATAAAATCAAGAGTTTTACTAGCAGCAACGCAAATATTATTAGAATGTTCTGTGAAAGTGAAGTTAGAAGAGAAAATTACACCCAAATCCTTAAGCGAGGATTTCCTTACAAGAGTTGTACTTATGATAAGGAAAATTAATAGTGATTAAACGACGAGTAAACGAGTAAGATTTGAACACACGATCTCTTACATGTTAATCAAGAAACGCAAGTTTTACCTCGCTTTTATCAACTGGGCTACGATTGTCTTCGATTTAAAGTCATTAAATGTGCATTTCCTTTGAAACAAGTCAAAATGTTTCGTTCAATTATAGTCAAGCGCTCTTTTCAAAGAAATTAGATAGTGCAAATGACAAAAGTCAATGATTAGCGAATAAATAATCAGCACTTTGAACAAACATAGTCACACAATAACATGAATTTAAATATCTCGAGCGCAGTGACCCATACCAAGAGGCAAGCCATACCAGTTCTCGCCGTGGCTAACGGACAACGGAACGCGATCGTCAATTAAGTCCGTGTGTAATGAAGCAAAACTAATGTTGAAGGAAAGCGGACTGAAGAAAAAATTTTATTTCACATCGAATTAACGGCGTGCTCGACAGATGGTAGTACGAAAAACGTACGCGGATTTTATAAATCACGGATAAAACAATTACAGTATCCTGTGTTTGTCAATGTTTACTTTTAGTAATGAAGACATGAATTTAAATTAATCAGTTACATAAACTAGTTTCTTTAGCAGATTAAGATGGTAGAGATACATTAAAATCTTGTTTTATAAAATACATGAATATATTTTACAGAAGTAGAATTTGTATTTCAGTGCAATAGTTGAAAATGTAACGAACTAAGAATTCCAAATATACTATATTTATAATTTATTGCATACCTATTCATCAAAAATATGCTTATTCTTTTCTTTGTCAAACGTTTATAAATAGTTTTTTTTTTCCATAACTGTCAAATAAAAACACGACATTTTTACATCGCTATTAATACGCGAAATTTGTGGTTTTTTTTTCGTTAATATGTCAAATTTGAAATTCGTTGATACATTTTTTTATTTATTTATCAAACATTTTCACGTTTCTTTGATTACAACACATCAACTTCATTTTATTCTATATTTTTCTCGACTAAAAGTTACATTTTAACGCCCAATAAAAAAAACTCATTTCGTGCACATAATACAAAAATAACCATTTTCTACAACTGTTAAAAAAAGACATTTTTACATCGTTATGGATACGCGAAGATTGTGTTTGTTTCACAAGTGCAAAAATAACTACATTACCTTGATAAACGTTTTTTTTACAGTATTGAAAATAGATTTTAATTATTCTCTTTTGGCAGTTGTAGAAAATATGTTGTTTGTATTTCATAGACGAAATTCGTAGTTTTTGGTGCGTTCGAATGACTTTTTTTGTCTCGACCGAAAGTGACATTCTCACGCGCAACAAAAAATACTAATTTCGCGCACTTAATACAAAAATAACTATTGACGAAAATGCTTCAAGTAAAAGACAAAAATAAATGTATTATTAGAAGCCATTTTAAATTTCAAATGAAACATTATTATTATTATTTTCAATTTGAAAAGTACAGTAAATTTGCTTTACAATATTAGTAAACAAATAACAAAGAGAAAAGTTGCATAAAAACTATGCAATAAAGTCTACTCTTATAATAACAATATGTATTTAAGTTTTTCTGTAAATATAAAATTACTGCAATAAAAGGCAAAAGAGTAAAATGTAACTTTAATACAACTAGAAAAGTAGATAATAAGAGTATTATTACGAAGAACAATACATAATATCATAATGATATGAAGATATTGTTCTTTTTAACCAAAAAAGAAATAGTGTCAGTGTGATAATATGAAGTACTTACAAGTAGAAGAAAACTTGCATTTGATTTAAGAGTGTTATAATTTCAGAAAATCCTTGCGCGATGTATTTTATCCTTATGTAATAACTGCAGCAGTCTCGAGGATTTAATAAATATTATCAGAAGCGCAAGCTGTTTATAATTACGCACATTAATTAATCTATGTACCGATAGTAATTAGGGAACAAATTTATTGGTACTTAGCAATATTTCTCGCAGTTACGTAAATCTGTATGCAGATCACCAAATTTCGATTTACATTTAATGTTTCAGACATTTATACCAACAAAAGGAGAGTTATACAATTGATGTCACACTGGGGAGAGATAGAAGAGAAATAAAGAGACATCTCGCACTAGTGAGAGAGTTAGTTGACAGACCACGACTAACCAGAGCATGCAATTTACATACGATGCAGATTAAATAGCATGGTCTGTCAAATACGAAATAACTCTTTTTGTTCCTATTTTTAAATGTATAACTAGTCATTGAATCATTATCAATACCAAACGTAAATATTAATAATGAAACTATCTCAACACAAAAAATGTATAATATACACTTGGTATGAAATTTTCAAAATAATTTGTGTTATATTATTAATAATAACTTGGTGATGTTTTCGATCAGTTTGAACTAACATAATGTTATTTCAATAGTCCGCCGTCATACAATGAAAACTGCCACGTTTACATAGCAAATATTAATTCGTGCAGAATAAATTTCGCCGGAAAGTACACTATAATGAAATTGACAGCTTTTATGTGCTGTATCCACATTTATCCCAAACTACACACTATATTATAGGTACAAATTGATATACTAAAAAACTTTTGACATTGACATCCTAATACGTAATATTGCCTTGATTAGTAACTTTTTTTAAGCAGACACTATGTAAGATAATACTTATAAATATTTTAAAATTATTTAAATATATTCTTGCGATCAGTACACGCAAAAATTAAATTTAAAGCTTTAAAAATTGTACAACAGAAGTTAAATTTTAAGTTTAATTTAAATAAATAAAAGTAAACAGTATATGTCAAATGAAAAAAAGAAATTATTAGGTACTGGCAAACATTTGATTGAATATTTACAATTTAAGGTACTTTTAAATTTACAGATTAGTACAACTGGTCATGTTTTATAAAATACTTATTTGCCAATTTAAATACATACTAAAAATTTAAAGTTCAATGCAGCAGACCATTCACGAAAAATAAGTTTTTTATTTCAACGTATATATCTCAAACATTTAAAACAAATAGTATTCCGGTTATGACGGAAATATAAAAAGTATAGTAGGTATAAATAGAAGTTTTGTGGTACCCATTCATATTTTAATATTACCTGAGAAGGTTTTTGTAAACAGTTTTTAATACTAAATAATCCCGACATATTTCTTGTCCAGATTACCTATTTGATTCACGTTTTATTTGACTTATTTTAATAGTTTAAGATATAATATTCTTGTGAACGATTTTTTTCTACTAAACGTAGACATTAGTATCCCTGATTACGAAGTAAACGAGCAAAAAAGTCTCGAAAAATAAAACATTAGGTTGGAAATGTGGTAAATGCAACCAACGGACATAGGACATGGACCAAGACATAGGCCCATAAAACCAACTGTCGTCTTTACTACTGCGTTATTTCTACCTGACCCGTCTGCTAAGCCACATCGGACACTGCTCTTAATGAAAGCGACAAAAAGTGGAATCCGTAGCCAGCTATGCCTTACACAGCATTAACTATAACTATACTTTATAGCTGTCTGTTTGCAATGAGAATTTCTGTTCTGTTTCTACAATTCATGCTAATATTTATATTTTCACTTAGATGTCATATTTGTTATTGTTTTTATTGTCACAGCTTTCAATTCATCGAATATTGTTTCAAATCTGTTTATAAACGTTTATATCCGATTGGTTTGTGGTAACAAAATACTGCTAATAATAACGATGCATGCGGTATTGTTTTATGATTGTTACTAGTTTAAATTAATATTAATTTCATTCATTGGCTGATAGGTTGGTTTGAAATCTGCTCTGTGTAAATTGCAACAGAGGTATGTGTATCTGTGATAAGATTAAGTTTAATTAAACGTCATGTTAAATCAACACTGACTGATTCATAGCATATCTACGTCAAATAATGCAAGGGGTATTTACAGAATGTAACACTGCAACACAAAAGACTTGTAAGGTATGAAAGTCATATTGTGGACACGTTACCACATGGCGTGCGAAAAGAATGCGAAATACGGGTAGGTTTCCTTTCAGTAAATACAAAGGAGAAAGGTAAACTTACCGAAGTAGAATAAGGTTGACAGCTGAGTCGGATGCCATCCTGGGTCAGCTTGTCTCGTAGCAGCAACTTGAGTTGGATGCGCGGGATCTTGACGAGTTCGGCCTTGCCCTCCTCGTACTCGTCGAGATACTTGGTGAGCTCGTGCGCGCTTTCCGCCGAGGAAGACGCTCCCGGAGACGCGGAGCCCGGCAGGTGTCTGACTGCGGCGACGGCGGCGGCCTCCTTGTCCGAGCAACGGCCCGAGGACGCGCGGGAAGACCTCGCGCTTGCAGTGTCACATAAACATTCATCGTGTGCCGCGACCGTCTCCTCCAACGTAAAGTACACAGAGGCGGCACCTTCTTCACGGAGCGTCTTCACTGACTGTAACAGTCGGGCTCGGTGCACGGGGTTGAACACGCCGATGGCGTCCAGGTCCGGGTCGCCGACCTGTTTGCAGATTTCTAAGTCGTCGTAGCCGTTGTCGATGAAGCTCTCGGCGTATTGGCCCAGGTGCAGGCTGCGGAGCCACTCGGCGACGATGTTGCCGGCCATCCCGGCGCGCACTCACACGACACGGACACGACCGCACTCTAACACTTCACTCGCGATTCTGGCGTGTAGCGTGCGATCACACCGACCGAGACCGGTTCTTGCGTCTCGCGCGCGCTATCGACCAGGGCGCCGCGCACCCGTCGCACTCGCGGCAGCGCACCGAACTAAAAGCTGGTGCACTTCGTCGAGACGAAGGGTGCGACGCGGGGACGCGTGTCTGTCTGCTGCTCTGCACCGACACCGGCTCGACTCACCTGTTCACGTAAACCGCCTTCCGACTCCGGACTCCGACGTCGCACAGATGATCAATGACGCCGGCATCGAGCGGATTTCGCGAAACCAATCCACCTATAAAAATGGTTAATCACTGTATTGAATTTCTACATATAAATCACAAGTTGACACTTCATGTCAATCAGGACTGTACGCCGTTTAACTTCTTAGAATTACTCACCATTTTACTACAGCCACACATCTAAATGTTTGTGCAAACAGTATCCTTTGTATCATCACTTCATTATAGATTAGATATATGAGAGGTGGTCCTACCGTCTCAGTACTGTTGTACCCGCTTCTTTAATGAAGTCCAGAATTTTCTTCAATTTCAAACTTTTTGTTGTCCCTGAGTGCAATTTTTTTACCTCTTAGTGCTTATGACTACTTGCCACGAAAGCTTCGCAGTGAAATATTAGGTGGAGCGGGGTTTCTTCCCTTTATTCACAACCTCTACATAGCGGTTCTGAGACCCAATCTGTGCAGATGCTTGTTTAGCTCACAGTCTATCATTATAATTCTTAAGTTTTACTTACTCATCCCCAGTAAGCTTTTCGTCCTTTTTTTGAAAGGCTCATCAAGTAAAATCTTTGCTTGTCTTTGACTTGGTGATTCCTCCCAATAAGTTTTATGCCACTGCCAAAGCAATGTTATGATTTCCTACTTGATAGTTTCAAAAGAAATTTCGCAAGCTGGCTCTGGGCCTATAAAAGTCCTTTCTTTTGCTAGAAGATCGGCTTCCCAGTTTCCATCTACTCCCGAATGACTGGGTACACATATTAGGTTTAGTTTATTCCTCGCTTCAAGTGCATTTAGTCTAGGATTAAAACTGGTGCCACCTCACATGATCCTAGTACCTTTAGTGAGGTTTGACTATCCGTTACTATGGAGATTGTTCTAGCTGGGTAGTTCCTCTCCAGTAGTAATTATGCACAAGGTAAAATTGCGTATACTTCACTCTGGAACACTGTTGTATTTGTCCCGAGTCCAATCAAAAGGTTGTGTCTCAGCCCGCCTTCACCAAGTATTCCAGCTCCAGCTCCTATGGTGGTTTGGAGCCGTCTGTAAACATGACTATATCGTCCTTTCTTTTGTTCCCATATCTGCCTTTCAGGAATTGTTATCCTCTAGGTTTTGTCAATGGTGTATATCCTGTTTATCATTATAACATCAATGATTAACAAATATCAATCACATTATCCTCGTTCATTTATCCTTTGTTTCTCTTTCTACGACATATTTAAGGATGTAGATAAATAATATTGAATATAATAACGTGTGTAAGTAAACATGTCTTTAGATGCTGTTAATCTGATACTACATCATTAAATAATGATTCATAAAACATCAAGAGTTAATTTTTTGTAATCTGATCACTATGTAAACCAACTTATTTCGAGAATGAGATTCAACAAACATATACAGCAACTAAAATTGCTAACATTTTTCTGCAGTGTTTACACAGAAGAGTAAAACGAGTGAAATATTTGAAGAACCATGCTGGTATCTTATAAATTGTGTTCTGTCATTGCAGCTGCGCGACACCAATTACTCAGCTCGCGAACCTGTTTGCTAACATAATCGAGAAAGTTTGTACGCCAACTAGCAGCTACACTAGTTACAATTTGCCTTTACTAATTGTAACTACTTGAAAATAGGGATATAAGTTGTTATGACTAATTAAAGTACAAATTATATTCACTTTAACAAGCTTTGGTGTAAATTTTACTCAATTTTCGCATCTGCATTGCTATACTCACATCACTACGTTTATTATTATAATTGTTACCATCCAATCAAGCATCAAGTTGGCTTTACGCGTGAAAATAATAAATCTCATCTTATTTTACGTGGTTATAAAATTATTAATTGCAGATGCAAATGTTTGAAAAGTTGGGGGCGAACAAGAATAACGACTATCATCGAGGTAGTTAACACGATTCTAAACTGTAAAAATGACATCAGATTATCCTCTTCCGTCTTCCTGTTCTACAGTGGTGCCATCTTTCTTCCGGTGGTCTGTAACCCCTAACATGACAACTCTGGAGACACGTCAGGACTCCAATTGGATTCCTTGACACCGCGGACTATAATACGAGGGTGGTGTTTTCCAGAAAGGCAAGATCTAATTATTTATTAACAGCAGAATTTCCTATAAAAGTTTAGTTAATTCTGAATTTTGTTTAGTCAAATATATTCAATAACAAATTTCTAAACATTATTTTTTAATATATGGTTAAAATAAAGTTAGCTTAGCACTCCTATTCACTTATCATTCATCCTCTTTCTTCGATGTACATAACATATTCATAAAACATCTCAAATTACTCATGCTTACTCCTAGCAACGAATCTAATAACAAATATAACAACGAATCTACGAAGATTAGAAAATATGAAAGCGATAGCCTGCATTTATATATGAAAGAAAAGTCCACATAATGCAGTAACTGAAAATGAAACAAAAAGATACGAAAAGAAGGGAGTGTCGCCCTGCGCATGTTTTTGAAAGTGAATTCCACACAACTGCAATTAAACACTCTATGTAAGAACTGAAAACGAATTAAAGATAAGAAAGGAAGGTAGTGTCGCACTACGCTTGTTTTTGAAAGTGAATTCCACACAATTACAATTATACACTCAATGTAAGATCAGAAAACGAATAAAAAAAAGATAAGAAATAACTTGAAAATAGTATAATTACTTCGTTTGTGAAATTTATGAAATACTTAACGAACTCCATTAATTTTAACAAACGTAATATCGAATTTATAATACATAATACCACGTTTCATCACGAAACAAAGTTTACTTTAGCAATAAAATGTATGTCAAACAAAGCATATTCCGGAATCCGTAATTCAGACTCAGAATTTCGGTTGCCTTTCAGTAGACCACCATCCAAAAATAATATTCTCTCCCGTCAGGTTGCGGCTCACGTTCGGACAGTAAAAGCAAGTTTTAGATGTCTGCTACTGGTGAAATAAACTGTAAAACTGGTAACAAACGGGAAACTTTTTATAAAGTGCTCAAACATAATTTTAACTGTGGTCACAGTTGAATATTCTATTTCTACGATATCTACATTTGAACGCAGAAAGAACTGTGAAAACTGAGAACTGCATTGCATTGTAACTTGTCGACTAGTAACGAATGAGTTTAAAAACTTTCATATTCGCAATTTCATACGCGATTTTGCGATTATTTACTCATAAATGGCTACAAAATGTCATTCAAGCATGTTTGCTTATCTGTTGTCCATTACATGTTATAAAATTGTGGCAGGCGAGTACATTTATACGAATAATGACTAGGGTTACCAACATTCGTCCAGCATTCACCTGGAAGATTAGCAAAAATAAATAATTTTTCGTATTTCCGGGAGTAAATAACCAACTTTATTTTTCCGTTTGAGAACTGAAGTGTCACTTTTAATCCCGAAGCATTACCATAGCAACAAGTATATTATATTATATTATATTATACCTAAGTTACCTATTGTATAATTCTGCATTGTGAATTATATGTCAAGTCAATATAAAAATTAATCACTAATCAAAATGTACGAGGTGTGGCTATTAAATAACGAGACTGACGCTAATACAGACGAAGTACACATGCGCCAAACACCAGCGATCATCAGCTTTTTAGCGTGAAGCTTTCCCTTTTGAATGCAGTACCTTTCGCTTCTGTAAACTAATCCGTATAGCCGTAGCATTCTTTCTAATTAGAGTTGTTTTTTGTTTCGCCCAAAAAATGTTAAGTGCAACATTAGAGCAACGAATTGTTGTGAAATTTCACATGAAACTTGGCAAAACTGCTACTGAAACTTATAATTTATTGAAAAAAATACCCGAATTGTGGAAGGACAAGTCTTGGTTTTTCCATCAAAACAATGCGCTGGCTCATTCCGCAATGTCTGTCAAGAGATTTCTAGCCAAGTACAGTATCCCAGTGTTGGACCATCCGCCTTATTCGTCAGATCTTGCACCATGCGACTTCTATCTGTTTCCTAAGGTGAAATTTGCCTTAAATAGCAACAAGATTTGAGCTTTGAAAGAGAAATCGGCACGCGTTCTGAAGGAGCTGACAGAAGAAGACTTCCAGCACTGTTTCGAACAATGGAAGATTCGCATGGAGCATTGTAGGGATAGAGGAAGGGTGTATATTGAAAGTGATAATCAGTAAATAGGTATGGAATCAAAATAAAATGTTAAAACAACATCAGTCTCGTTATTTAATAGCCACACCTCGTATGTCTGGAAGTGCGAAAAATAGTGTGTATACTACAGGACTAAAGTTCATTTAACTTCTCAAGTGATTATTTCTCTTACCTATGGCTCATGAAATAAATTTCACCCTTAAGATTAAATTATGCACTTTGGTCCCTTGGTACATAATATATTATTAAGGGTCGGTTTTACTATTTCCATATAAAGTTCCCGATAACTATTGGCTGGGTAATTGAAAAAATATCGCATCAGAAAATGACATTCAGTATAATTATTACCATTTGTGCTTTGATTTCGATGCGACATTTTTTTATTTATTTCCCTGATAGATGTTGGAAACTTTATTCAGAGATGAAAAAACCAACCCAACCCTAAGAAAATACAAATGATTTTATATGAAATAATTTTACGTACTGCCAATTGAACAATAGAAGCATTAAATACGAATACAAACGTTGGTGTGACTAATTGTGCGAAGTTTTTGAAATTATAATTAATACTTCACACTCAGAACTTTCTGCAAAATATATATTGAAATGGCGTCGCATAATAATTGTTAATTATAAATGTTTTAAAAGTCATGTTGCTTTTACTAATTTGAACCTCAATTATGTTTTTTAAGTGTAATATTTATTACAGTCCTGAAGAAATTGCCAACAAAACTATAGACTGGATAAATATCACCATAACTGGATTCTCAAGGCGAAAATTACATTGTTGACAATCCTAGTACCTGACGATGGAAGGGAACCAAAAGAAAGGCACTTCTCGCACTAGAGAGAGACTTAGTTGACAGACCACGACTAACCAAAGCATTCGATGTAGATAATAGTACAGTATTTAGATTATTATGATTAAATTTAGACCACTTGCAAATTTGCAAAAGTAAATAAATGGTATCAGTAAACAATTTAGCATATTTGGCCAGTGAACCAAATCTGAATTATATATCAAACGTAGTCAATATTTACGTTCACGAAGAATAGTCAATCGTACTGCCTGTGGCGTATAGCAGCATCAGCTTGACATGACCTACTTGCTGGGTACAAACTTAGAATACAAAAGCAATCATAACTGAGATTAAGACAACAATATGCCGCGCACCGTAAACCCGCAAAGGCAACTATCTCATTTCACCGGCGAAGATGGAGGTTTTCCTGGTTTTCCACCGTGATAACGGTCCAGATTCCAATATTAGCTCGTTTATTCGCATGTAAAGTACCACTGATGTTTTGTATAACAGCTCCTGAGCATACTTTGCGCGCGTTGTGTTTATATTTTAATTTTCATGCTGTTTTGTGCGGCGGAGATTGGATATTTTATGATGTGAATAAGTTATAAAGTGTTTTTATTATTTTTGTTGCACCTGAACTGCAAGTGCACACTTTCAAATAGCTATTATCGGTGGCTATAAACATAACTTACTGCGATTTTCTAAGTAGAGGTATTTTGATTTTTATTGCTGTTTGAATAAAATATGGCTACACAATAGAAATAATAGTTTCAACCAAGAAACAGTGCCTACTTGTATAAATATCAATTTTAATAATAAATGAATTTTGGCTGAATAAACATCTTCTGACGGTATAGGATAATTAGAAAAGAGATGGCATAAGTATATAAATGTTGTAGAAATTTACGTCGAAAAATATATATAATTTGAATGATATATATCTTTTTTTATAAAAATACTTGATTTAAAAAAAGTATGACATCACATTTTATAGAGCGACAGTGTCTCAATGCGACTAAAATCTGTACTATTTATGATTTTCATCAAATCTCATACTATTGGCTGCTCGATCATGTACTTGGATGCTAAAATTTTTTTTGACCTATTTCGTAATTTTAAAGTTTGTTTACTATTGTTGATGTAGACTGTCTTTTCAACAATAGTGTTGGAAATAGTTTAGCCAAGAGTTTTAAGCGCGATTTTTTTGTGTAATATTTTAAAAAGTATGAAAAAAAATAGTAATTTGTTTAACTAGAACAAAAGATGTAAGAGTAATAACTCCGCTGCGCCTTTTGCCCATTACTGGGTGTGGCATTATGTCTTAACAGATGTCGGTAAATGATATATTTATGCGCGTGAAGTGTTACCAGCCGTAAAATCACGGCTCCCAAAGATGTTAGCGGACGAGGAAGCCAAAAGAGATAACTTTTCTATATTGGGCTGAAAATTGTGTGTCAGCTTTGGGAATCTAAGTCAGGTTCTCAAATCCACAGTCCAACTTAATACTACTAAGCCACCTACCCCATAAAATATCAATATAAACCATTAAACGTAATTTGTTTCTTTTATATTGTTCCCCACCACTTTGACTTTTAATCATGTCGACCAAGTCAATATCCATGATCGCTATTATATATTTTATAAATTTGATTACAGTGGTTGTTTGGCCGGGAGAATAGGGAAGAAAGGCGATTTATAAGGGGATAATTGTCGCTCGCGTTTCCCAGTGCCGTGAGTGGCAGTGCAGAGGCGCTACCTGCGTTGTCACGGAAGAAAAGTGGTGTAATTTCGAATATTCCGAGGTGCGCATTCGTCAGACACGTAGCTTGGCGGGAAATTAAATTAAAAGGTGGAGAGTATGTGTAATCCAGGAGAAAGGGACTGGGAACTGCTAGAGCGCAAAACGAACACTACGACAACACCAGTGGCGGAACAATTCTTACTCTTTCCCAAAATTATATATATATATATATATATATATATATATATATATATATATATATATATATATATATATATATATATATATATATATATATATATATATATATATATATATAGGCAGGGCAGGGCACTGTGCTGAAGCAGATTTCGGTAAGTGATATATTTAGCGCGTGAAGTGCGATTACCAGTCTTCAAATCACGGCCCCCAAAGATGTGAGAGTGGTGGGGGAGCAACAGGGGTAGTTTTAAAATGGTGAAAATTGTTTGTTGCCTGTGGGTATCGAACCAGGATTAACAGGATCCACAGGCCGACTTGATACCACTGAGCTAGCTACCCCATTATATATATATATCAATAAATTTAACGTGTAGTGTATTATCACGGATATAAAGTAATAGAAGATAGGTAACTCATTTGTTAAATCACAGTAGGGCAATATTACTGTAAGTACATGATTTAGAAAATATTTTTACACATCTGGCAACATTGCGATTACTAATCGTCAAATCATGGTCCCCAAAGATTTTATATAGGGGAAGACACAGAGGTCATTTTAGCCGGGTGTACAATATAGACTATTTTCTGTTATCAACTGTTTCTGAATTATTTTAGTAAAAAAAGTGATTCGAAAATATGTTTCTCTAAAATAATTTCTAAAATTATGACTGTTGCAAATGTACGATTTTTTTGTTGCCGATTGTACCAAGAATTCTTGTTCCAACATTGTTTAAAAATAATAATGACATTCAGATAGGGGTAGATGGCTCAGTAGTATCGGGTCAAACTATGGGTTTCAGAATCCGGGTTTTTATTCCCACAGCTGACAAACAACTTTCACCACATTATTTGGGGGCCGTGATTTGACGGTTACTAATCGCACTTAACGCGCATAAAATATATCACTTACCGAGATCTGCTACGGTAGAGTGCCACACGGTAAAAAGTAGGAAGTACATTTCTAGGAAATAAATTATTTGAAGACATATCGTATACCATATAGGGACAAGTATGAAGGTATATTAAAAATGAGAATAGTAGAACAAGCTTGTTGCAAACTTGTAATTTACCTGTCTTGTTAGTGCAGCCGTGTCGTGGGCCGCAACCCCAGAGACTAGTCCACACCCACGGCACTGGCGGCATCAGGAAGGGTTGCTTACAGAGTCTGACGTGGACATAAATTTAGTGGCCGTTTGTCTTGGTGATGTATGGCATGAGGTCCTTCTCCTCGCTTCATCCAACTCCAGCACCCAGCTCCGTGCTGCCATCTGTGCTCGGCGCCGCGAATAGCTTTATAATTCAACTATGATTGCATTAAAAACACCACACTAGTGAATAATTTCAATACACACGACGTTGGAGAATTTATAACCCTGGCATCCACTTGAAATTAAAATATATTCACCGCGTTACCGGCAACGGCCTAAGTCGCTGACCAAAAACCGATATCCAACAACCAAGAGAACGGACATGAAATATTTAAAACCAAGTTCGAATTGGATACAAAACAATTTCGTGTAGCCTCACGGGAACCTGCCGCTCCGTGGACACATGCAAATGTTGTTTCATGCATTTAAAATGAAAATGTTTACGGATGTCTTTAATGTTGTAATTCTTCTAAAACTGATGCATGCAAAATACACAGATCATAGTACATTCGGGAGTTGTTATAGATAGGTATTTATTTGTCTTACTTCCTGTGTTGTTTCAATACATAGTACACACAAATTTATTATGATTTCAACAATTGGTCATTTTCACATTTTCAATATAACTAAAGAAAACAAGAACGTTTGTTGTAGCGTTGGCATGGTTTCACAAACCATACCATAAACAAAACCAACACTCTGAGCTGCAGTCGCAAATTGCTTCTATTTTATTCGTTCATTCAGGCCAACGTAAACATGTACATTCATATTTCTGAAAGGTTATATATTTACATAAACATTACAAGATACAGTTCGTCATTAATTTTCTTTGTTTATATATATATATATACGGTGGTGAGATTCCAATCCGAAGATTCCGAGTTCGAATCCCACTCAAGCTAGAAATATATGAATTACCTACCACACTGAGGCTGAATGAGTCCGAATCCTGTACTGTAATTGAAATTAGATTCCTGGTGTAGAGAATAGCATCAATCAATATAAGACTCTTTTCGATTTTCTGTGATTAGTTACAACTCTGTTAGAACCCCAACAAATCTTGCTTACACGATATCAAACTATTATACAAAATGGTATATAACGGTATTAAATTAAGGATTATTAACAGCTTTGAGAATACGGCTGTATAAAATGTTTTAGAATCACTGGCATAACAATACGAACAACGCATTACTGTACCGCATTGTCTGTATAAATAATTTACACCCATGTTCAAACAATAAATTAATCAGTTTCACTTCACGCCCAGGTCCAGCGTCCAGCGCTCAGGTATCGTTGACGCAAGTACTTCATATCCTAGCGACCGCGGCGTGTAAATGCGTTAGTAGGAATGTTTTATTTCCGTACGGTTTACTTAAATACACGCACACATATGTTGTACCGCATTTATCTTGAGTACGGCTCTGACGGGCCCTGCCCAGCCACAGGAATGGGACATTGTTTTCCCAGCCAGGTCCGCATTCAGTGTAGAATGCTAATCATTTTATTTAGTTTATATTACTTTAGAAATTTAATATTTAATATTTTCACCAAATTAAACTCACTTCTATAGTTGCCCTTTTTATAATATATTAACGCCCCCCTCCTCTATCATCTTTAGAGGCCGGGATCTGACGGCTGGTAACCGCACTTCACGCGCATAAATATATCACTTACTGAGATCTGCTATAGCAGAGTGCCACACCCAGTAATGGGTAAAAGGCGTAATGATATTATGTTTCTTTATATTTATATTCATTTGTCAATTAAGTACCTAACCAGAAAATAGTGCTGTAAAATCTTGAACTAAATTGAATCCTATTTACCATATTACGTATTTCTGTTGCCACTAATATTTTCTGGGTTCTGCTTTGACAACTGATATGTAATCATCATATACGAGTAATAAATAAGAAAAATAGGAAAAAAATTTCCATCACTTGTCTCATAATTCCACAGAGGTTTTACAGCACGTTTGCATCAACTTCTCAGGTCATCAACAAACGGCTGGTCAGTTCAGCTTTAACCATAGACGCGTTTCGTCCTTCCGGACTCATCAGTATGGTGCGATCATTTATCCAACTAGATCAACTAGGAAATAGTGGATTGTGATACCGACTTAGCTGAACTGACCAGCCGTTTGTTGATGACCTGAGAAGTTGATGCAAACGTGCTGTAAAACCTCTGTGGAATTATGAGACAAGTGATGGAAATTTTTTTCCTATTTTTCTTATTTATTAAGACTCAATTCCACTTCGCAATAGACATTTTGTCTTTTGTTTTATATACGAGTAAGTTCACTAACAGCCAGTTCCCAAAAAAGTTTTAGCTAATCCTGAATGTTGGATTAACAAATCTTATTCTAGTTCGATTTAAAAAAAGTTCATTCAACTCACTTTTCGAAAACGAAATGGTAAGCAGATTATATTATTATATTTTGGGAATATGGTTTAGCTTAATTTGACAAATCAAAAATTCGGGATTAGCTAGATTCTAGCTAAAATTCTTTGAGAATTTTATTCACTTAGATTTCGTATAGTAAAACTGGCATATCCGCTTATAGATTACTATAATATATGAGTAAATAAATAAATAAATAAATATATCATCACGCCTTCTACCCATTACTGGGTGTGGCACTCTGCCGAAGCAGATCTCGGTAAGTGATATATTTTGCGCGTGAAGTGCGGTTACCAGTCACGGCCCCCAATGATGTTAGTGGTGGAGGAGCCACAGAGGTGGTTTTTGGAATTATGAAAATTGTTTGTCACCTGTGGGAATCGAACCAGGATTCTCAGGATCCACAGGCCGACTTCATACCACTGAGCTAGCCACCCCATGTATATGAGTAAATAAATAAAATAAACATATCATCACACCTTATACTCATAACTGTGTGTGGCACTCTGTCATGGCAGATCTTGGTAAGTGATATATTTTTCACGAGAAATGCGGTTATCAGTCATCAAATCACGCCCGGTTCCCACAAAAATGTTACTGGTGGGAGAGCCACAAGGATAATTTTAATATGGAGTAAAGTTGGTAGATTGCAGAGATCTAACTTGGGTTTCTAAATCAACTGGTTGACATGATTCCAATAATAAATAATAATTAACAAATCTCTTTCGATGAATCTTTTCAAACGTGTTTAATCTTGTATATATCTTCTCATCTTGCAAATCGCTCGTTACGATCCTGTCCCCATGTTCACCATATCTGAGATGTTATCTGATTGGGTGCCCACGCAGCACCCACTCGTGGCCGCTGATCCACGGTCATTCCGGTGCCACCCGCGAATGTTGGTTTATGGCCACGACCGACTAAGAGCTGCATGTGCTGTTCTCGATGCCAATGTCGCACAAGCTAAGTTCATTTATCTATCGCGCTATCGCCAGCCTGATTGCTGAGAAGACAATGCGTCATTTTGCGTTTGAGTTATTGTTTGATTTGATTTGTAGAGTATTGTGTAGTGTGAGTGGTTTAGTACATTGCATACTGCATATGTCGAGATTTTTTGCAAAGGTTTATTCAGGAAATAGTTACATGTAGGATGGTGGTATTTTTTAAAAACATAAAGAGTGGCACATGAAAATTGTGCCATAGGCGATTAATATCGGAAAAAATTATTGATTATATTACAAGAAAGGTCAAACAAAAGTGGTAGAGAATTTCATTACGAGGTGTAGCTATTAAATAACGAGACTGACGCTGCTACAGACGAAGTACGCAAATCCGTATAGCCGTAGCATTCGTTCTAATTAGAGTTGTTTTTCTTTTCGCCGAAAAAATGTTAAGTGCAACATTAGAGCAACGAATTGTTGTGAAATTTCACATGAAACTTGGCAAAACTGCTACTGAAACTTATAATTTATTGAAAAAAGTACCCGAATTGTGGGAGGACAAGTCACGGTTTCTCCATCAAAACAATGCGTTGGCTCATTCCGCAATGTCTGTCAAGAGATTTCTAGCCAAGTACAGCATCCTAGTGTTGGACCATCCGCCTTATTCGCCAGATCTTGCACCGTGCGACTTTTATCTGTTTTCTAAGGTGAACTTTGCCTTAATAGCAACAAGATTTGAGCTTTGAAAGAGAAATCGGCAAGAGTTCTGAAGGAGCTGGCAGAAGAAGACTTCCAGCACTGTTTCGAACAATGAAAGATTCGCATGGAGCATTGTAGGGATAGAGAAGGGGTGTATATTGAAAGTGATAATAAGTAAATAGGTATGGAATCAAAATAAAATGTTAAAACAGTATCAGTCTTGTTATTTAATAGCCACACCTCGTATGTATGGTCTACATCTGGATTTGATTTATTACAGGAAAGAACAAATATTCGACATCCAAATTCGATTCGTTCCGAAGTTTAATTTCAGAACGAATAGGATTAGAACTCGTTCAGGTCGATCTATAGTTCAAATAAAACGTTCGATCCGAAGTTCAAGTATTTCCGATTCGAAAGTTTGATGAAACATTCGACCTAAAATATTCAAATATAGCTTTAGTTATACACTCTTAGCAAAATACATAATTCCGTGCTATAGAAATGATACTGTTTCAGTGGCTACTCTGTTTTACGATTCTGCCTATAAGTGTTTTCAAATATACTATAAAGACGGAGATTTATAAAAATTCAAATATTTGACATATTTATATCTCTCCTCTATAATGGGTAACAAACAATCGTCAAACAGCTTAAAACTTAAACTTAAAAGGAAGTTAAACGATAGTAATTGTCGATGGCAATTTCAGTGGAATGAAATCTCAGAGATGGTGATTTCATGAAACAAAATGCAGTAGATGAAATATCAGATAATTAATACATAGTCGACCGCTATAACCAATGACCCGGAAACGATGTTAAGTATCGTGAGAAACGGCAACGGTGGATAAAAGAACACAGCTGTGCGAATTGCTCAGATGGGACAAATAACGAAAATGCGAAGCGGATGTGGATGTGCAGAAAGGAGACCAGCTTTAACAATTGCCCGAAGATATTACTAGAGTTTTCTTTGTTTATTTATTTTCAGTATTTTCAAACTAGAACAAGTACGCAGTACTATTCCCTTTATAGATTTCACAGAGATTGTCTTATATTATTTTTATTTCTGTTTTATTATTTTTAAAAAACTTAGCTTTCATATTAAATATTAAATAAAAGAAGAATTTGAAACAATTGTTAGAAGACCCAATAACAATTTAAAATAATATTGAAATACTTCGACTATCATAGCAACCTTCTTCAAAAAAGTTGTTTTTTATCCTTTTTGTCATAGAATGAATTATCGCTCCTTTACATAAATTGTATTAATTATATTGTTAATAAAAATATAATATGGAAAAATCTAAAATTATCAATAAATTAATTATAAATCAATGTAATTGTATTCAAATTAATATTCTTTATTTGACGGCTGATAATCACACATCTTCCACGCAGAAATAGGACTACTGAGAATTAAAACAATGTGCCGTTTAGAAAAAAAAAAAAAACTTATCTGAAAGATGACCCCTTCAGACAATCTGATCAGATTATCTGCCAGATGGATTAGATCATTTTTGATCCATCAAACATTATAATACAAAATTATAAACTTTAAAAAAGTATGAACCATAGTATCATTTCCAAATGCAGTCATCTGGTGTCCAGTTCCTGATTCAACCTAGTATAGGTTGTATGAGATTGGGTTCTAAGCTTTGCTAAGGTTGTGAAGCATCTATGGAGCGGTAGCGAAAGCTCAAACTTTGGCAAACTGACACTATATTCGTCTCATAATGTATTAAACAAATACCGCTATCTTTATGTATCATTACACAACTCTTTTAGTTAAATAAAGAGTTAATTCAAACATCACTATAATAATTGAAATGATAACTTTATTTCATAAATAAATAATTACAAAAGATTAGAAACCTGACAAATTTTTATCACTACGTTTTTGTCCTTTTTATAAGCAATGGTATAGGTAGCATTAAAGATAATATAATCAAACCTAAAACAAACAAAAGATAAATGAATTGTCTAGCCTACTTGTTTTAATCATAATCTCTTACCTCCATGTACTCCTGAGAAAATATAAAACACTGAAGGACAATACCATCCTAAAAGGAATCCAACTAAACTGCTTCCCGTGACAGCTCCAAATCTTCCTAATACTTGAGAAATTGCAACTGCTTTTGCTCTGTGTTGTGTAGGAAACAAATCTACTTGCACGGTAAAAACAAGGTTCATACAAGGACCTGTCATTAGGTACATTCCAAGGCACACTATGATTGCTTCCATTGATCGCATTGAGTTTATTAAGGCCCCTCCTGAACCCGTTATACACAGAATTATCACTGAAAAAATACAAGAAATATTTATTCTTAGTTTTCTAATTTTTATATTATTATAGTTTGTCGGCCGAAGGAATCGAACCCAGGTGCTGAAATATGTAGGCTTACTCGATACAACTGAGCCACTTTTTACCATAAATAAAATTAATCATAGAAAATTTCATTAAACGTATAATAGTTATACAACATGTTTAATCATGCAACAAAAAATGTTTAAAGAAGATTTCTGATATGGTAGTTTAATTTATTTTATTAGCTAAATTAGTTTATTATGTTACATACTAAATTACTTTTTTAAGTTCTAGTCACAATTTAATCTTAATAGGTTAATATTTGTTACTTATAATTAGATATTTTAGTGTTACGCTGCGCAATTAAAAAAAATAGAATTATCTCTGAAATGAAGGATTTACGGACCTTTTCTCGAATGAACCTTTTCTCTTATTTTTACGTATTTAATTAATGATTTAAGTTTGATGGGTTAAACCTTTAGTAAACCTTTTAATTTAGTGATAAATTATATGAGTCCAACTTACCTAAAAGTAATTTCTTTCCAAAAATGTCAATTACGAATCCTAATATAATAAATACAACAGTGTAAACAGCTCCAAAAATGAGAGTAATTATAAAAACACCCTCATTTACAACGTCAGTACAACCAGGTTCTTCCATTTGTAAAATCTGTAACAAAATGATTTCATTAGATTTTGTCCCTGATTTGATTATTTTAATGCGACATACGTCAGTGAAGTTCGTACTAATAGACTGATTTTGAAATTCAAACGATTTACAGATTGTCATTGTCTCATCTGGATGTTTTTCTATGTAGAATGCCATACGGTTAAACATTTCTGGAACCCACATAAATACACCTTGAGCTCTGAAAATTAAATTCATAATTATATGATTTAAAATTTGTAATAAACTTGAAAAATTACCCAGCTTGAATACCAAATTGCAAGAAAGAAGTAAGCAACGTATTTGGCAACAATGGAAAGGTGAAAATTGGTATCATTTGACCCCATAAACTTTTTATTAACTTTTGTAATAATTGGCACATTGATTTTGGTGATGCATCTGACGCAGTTGGTACTTTTTCTGGTAGTTTATTTACTTCAAATTTTGTTACCTAAATAATACGTTTCATACAAAATACTTAAAAAATGTTACAGGACAGTTCATTTTGGTCAACAGTTACGTCATGGAAACAAGTTTGTTAGATATAATTATTTTGTACATTAATTAAAAAAAAGTATCCTCATGCCTTCTACCCATTATTGAATGTGGCACTCTGCCGTAACAGAACTCGGTAAGTGATATATTTTGCGCATGAAGTGCGGGTACCAGCCATAAAATTACGGCCCCTAAGGATGTTAGCATAGGAGGAGTCTCAAGTATAGTTTTAACGCGATGAAAATTGTTTGTCGGTTGTAGGAATCGAACCTGGGTTATTATATATTTATTATTATTTGTTACCGTGCACAACAGGAATTTAATCCCAATTACAGCCTACAGTTTATAGTGGTTTTCGAACCACTCAGCCACAATCGTATTTTTTTATATAAGTATAAGTCAGTGAGATTTGAATGCAGGACCTCTTGCTTGTTCATTAAGAAACGCAAGTTTTACCTCGCTTTTATCCACTGGACTACAATTGCCAGGGTTCTCGAATCCACAGATCGACTTCATACCACTAAGCCATCTACCCAATAAACACTATCTCATCTGACATGCAGCATATTTTCTTGTAAGTATAGAAACAAACTAAATGACATAACTGTTTTCCTTAAATGAAGTAGATTTTGTAAATCTTACCGGATATAATGCTTTAGCTTTTCCAGTATTAATAGAATAAATATTTCTTAAAACTGTCAAAGCTTCTTCAGACTTTCCAATGGACCACAAGAATTTCGGGCTCTCAGGAAACCAAATATATGCCAGAGCAATCAAAAAACTTGGAAGACTAAACAAAATAACTAGCAGTCTCCAAGGGCGCATTACAATATCCAGTCCCGGGACATAAAATGACCATTCCATTGGTAAAATAATCCAACTAAGGCCTGGTAAATATAATGAAGCAATTGCAACGAATGCTCCTGTCCATGATATTACTTTGGCACGATATTTGTCCGCGTGGAATTCTCCAATGTAGGCAATTGTTACTGATGCTGGACAACCAATGCTGAAAGTGGATGATTAATTAGTTAATCAATTATTTCTAGGACATTATCAGTTAATTATTATTATTAATTATGGTAGCAAAATATTTGTTTTGAACTAGGAATAATTTTGATGATGTTTATCAGAATATATCTCGACAAAATATATACTTTTTGATGTTATAAATACATATCTTATTATTATATCTTTTCTCTATGTTATGCAGGTCTGCAATATTATATTTTACTAACTAATGTAATATTTTATAAAACATAATTATAAGTAGTATTGTTATATATTTATTTGTTACTCATTTGTAACAGTAATTTATTGGACTAGTGTGGAATGTGATATATTAGTCACAAAAGAAATTATCCACGTTGCTCGAAGGGTGAGTGGCTACTTTTCTTGAGTGACTAGTATATATTCCACACGAGTCCAGTACTACGTTTTATCCAACTTGAGAAGTCTTAAATCGTTTTTATATGTTCGTTTATTTTTTGACACTGATAAGACTTTAGATATGATAATAATAAAACATAGATATTACAAAGTACCCATGGAATGGTTGTTATGATACCGTGACTTCTCTATTCTCACTGACTGACTAATGATGGACATTATTTATTTCAAATAACTATAGTAACAGGTTTATTAGGAGTCGGTATTGGATGAAAGTAATTTAGTCAAATTGTTTGTTTACTGTGGAAAAATGAATCTTAACAAGCTATTAACTTGTAAAATTGTTACTGGTTAGCGGTCAATTTTACAAGTTAGTTAGCAACGCGCGTTCTCACAATAATACTTATGAGATACTATTTAAAATTACAGTTGTAACCGACAGGATTTAATTATAATTTTTAATTTTGTTTCAAAATGAGTAACAAATAAAATATTGTACATTACACGCAAGGTTACTGTTTTTCTGCCTCAAAGAGATGACAGGCTCCCCTTATTATTTCCAATGATAATTTAATTATTTCATTGCATTATTTTTGTGTTATGTTAAAATAAAGATTACTTACAAAAATCCATTTAAAAATCTGCAAATTATAAACAGCCAAACGTATGGTACTATACTTGATAGAAATCCAAATAAACTACTAATTGAAATTGCAATAATCATAACTTTTCTTCGTCCATATGAATCTGCTAGAAATCCCCATAACAAAGAACTGAAAACAATAGCTGAAAAACGTAACACAATAACATAAGAAAGTTATACTAAGTTAAATTTAAAGGAATAATTAATTGATTTTTTTTACTTTTAAATTCAGTGTCCGTTGACAAAAGTAATAAATTATCTAATAAAAAATGTTACATTTTTGACAAAAAATATCAAGTAGCCATGAAAATAAAGATAAAAACAAATTAAACCTAATCCCATAACTTAATTGTTGAGCTGCTTTCTTTAAGGCCATTTGATTTTTATCAAAAATGTCACATTTTATTTTTCAAATATCTTGTACTACAGATATGTTAGTATTTTTATGGAGTAGGTGGCACAGTGGTTATCGTGTCGGCCTGTGGATCCTGAGAACCCTGGTTCGATTCCCACTGCCGACAAACATTTTCACCACATTAATACTACTCCTGTGGCTCTCCCTCCACTAACATATTTGGGAGCCGTGATTTAACGGCTGGTAACCGCACTTCACGCGCAAAATATATCACTTACCGAGATCTGTTTCGGCAGAGTGCCACACCCAGTAATGGGTAGAAGGCGTGATGATATATTTATTTATTTAAAAAATTTAAACCTTTTAAATGTAGAATTTAATTTTAAACAATTTTTTTCGTACTTTTGCTCTAAATTTCCGCATATTTTGAAGATCTTATATTAAACTCCTATGCTCGGCACTTCTGTGCTGCACCTGTACATAAGAGCATTAAAATATTACAAATGCAGGTACTTACCCAGAAAACTTACTGAGGAAATGATACTTTTATCAGATATTGTTAAATTTAAATCGCATTGGGCTGCTGGTAAAACATAAGCCATAGCCAAAGTTTCAACTAAAAGAGTCAAAATGCTACCTCCGGCTAAAAGAAGGAGTAATATGTTAAATCGTCCGAAACCTGAAAAACACATTTTTCATATCAACAATATTATATGATTGAATTTATATCTGAATAGCAATGCGTTGGATTGTACATTCGAGAACCCGAGTTCGATTCCCACAACTGACAAACTAATTTTAACCACATTTAGAATTACTCCTGTGATTCCCTCACAACTAACACCTTTGAAGGGCCGTGATTTGACGGCTGGTAAGTGCACATCAAATACTTAAATATCAAGATCTGCTACGACAGAGTGCCACTCCCAGTAATAGAAATATGTGTGATGTAATATTTATTTATTATGTCTTATCGAATTATAATATAATGTGTACCTGTTTGTTCGATTGCATTTTCATATTCTTCTACGCCTTTTTCTAGTTCTGGTTCTGAATTTTCGTTCTTCATTTCTATAAAAGTTTGGTAATTCGAAATTTTGAATTTGAAATAATTTAAAATTTGTGTGAAATATACTTGAGAACAATTATTAAACAAGTGAGAATAATATTCGCGTTTCTATTTATGTATGATAAGAAAATCTATTTAATTACGTGATTTGCATGTTAGTTTAGATAAAAATTTGTCTCGTAATGATGATAGGACCTACTGAATAATCTTAGTTTTGCCGAGAAAACGTCAAAATGCATAAAATAGGTGTGTACATAAGTATTGTAAAGTTTTATTGCACGTGAAAATCATACGTTTCTTATAATTGTACGGATGTTTATGACGTAGAACCAGTGGCGGCTCATGCATAGGGTCTGCTATATTGCAGCATCCCATCTACCAGAAGAAAAAATTAAAATCTAAATTTATTTTTAACAAATATTTTCCACGTTGTTTGGATGTCCTGGCTTTTATTTATTCAAAATAATAAATGACGACGTTTCGTACCTTGATTTGGTTCATTTTCAAGTCGAAAGGTAAAAAAGTTTGTTTTTAAATTAACATGATGAGATGATACATTTTAAAAATTATTTTTAAGGAGTGTACACTCCTGTAGTCAAAAAATGCATGAATATTCTTCACGGCTTAACTTATCCTCTCCACATAAATTTATTTTTGTTCAAAAATAATAACAATATTTCCAAGAATTACACGAATTCAACATAACATTTATAAAAATTAAATTACGTTTGAAAATCGCAAATAAACAATTAAACTCTCTAAATTACGAAATGGATGCATGGAGAACTGCTACTACAGCAGTATATCATAGTTTTTACCATATTGGGTTAGCCTCGACTAAATTCACAGATATTCATCTCCGGCTAGTACAGGAATCACTGGCACTGCCTGACGAACAGTGCTTAGCAGTAATGCATATAGTAAATGCTTGAGTGTACGCAGTCGTGCTTGTTAATTGTTTAAGTGAGATACGGAATTATTATTATTTTGCAAACCAAGAATAGAAGGATGGGGTTTGTTTTTATGAGATATTTTTATATGGCAATCTTGTTAATCATATTTTGTATATATCTTCTCTTTTTAATGCAAATTTATTTCATACGCGTATAATAAACAAAATTACTACTTAAAAAAAATTCACCGGCCGCCATTGCGTAAAACACAGTTAAAATACTATATGTTAAATATTTTTAAGTATCTCTTATACAATTAGAATTCATACAATAATCGTAATCCAGTGAATAAAACCGAGGTAAAACTTGCGTTTCTTAATTAACAAGCAAAAGGTCGTGTGTTCAAATATCGCTGATTTCTACTTATCTACAAAAATACGATTTTATCTCAATGGTTTGGATTCCACTATAAGCTGTAGGCCTCCTGTTCTCTAATTGGGAGTAAGTTGCTGTTAGACAGAGTAACAAATAAATAAATAAATAAAACAGTTAAGAATTAGTTTTTATAAATATAATATTTCATATTCATGTTGACATTATTATTTTTTTACTAATATGTATTATTATGAAAAAATAGTTTAAAAATTAAAAAAAAAATCTGTTATTTTTAACAAAATAAGTTTTATTTTATATATGTTTATAAATTATTTATAAATTTACGTAGTAGTACTTAAATATTTAAATATCACAATAGTTATTTATGTATCAAGGGTGAAAACAGACGTTTCTGGCCCGCGGCATAATTATTAGCACGAGGCACAAAGCGCCGAGGGCTAATTACATGCTGAGGGTTACAAACGCTAATTTCACCCGTGGTACATACAATATTTTATGCACAACAAAATAACATTTAATTATATGTTCAAAAGATTAAATATGTATATAGGTTATATGTCAAAATGACATTTTGTAGAATCATGTATTCACAATAAAAAAAATGGTCATTTTATTTATATATCCATAGGGATGATTTTTTATGGCTCTAGGGCCAAAAAGAAATGTTTAAGCCCGCCTTTTAGGGCTAAAACACATGATTTTCAGCCCGGTTGTGCATAAAAAATATTATTCTACATTAGTAATTAATTAATTACATATTCTTTTCTACGGTGGATGAGTGATTCGGAATCCACCAAGACAATGCAGCACAAACTAAAAACAAAAATAATTAATTTCTTCCTCAGCTACCATTATTTAAATTTTTACCAAAACACACTGAAGAGAATATTATAAAGGTCGCTACACAATCAATTTCTAGAAAAATTCCAATTGTAGCGCTTGCTGCAACACTACCTATTCGCCCACACATTAATGAAATACACATTGCCATTGCTCTAAAAGTGATAAGACCTTATTTATATATTTCTTTTGTTTGTACGCAAGTGTCAGTAGCATAGCCAGAAATATTATTATTTACATTGTTTTTATATATGAAGGTGAATCCGAAAATATTACCTTGAATTTTAAATTTTTGCGATGTCATGTAAGTTTCAATACTACGTTTTATAGTCCGTTCGGCAAGATACTACAGCATGGCTTGTTCTTGATTATATTTAAGTGACAAAGCATCAAAATTATGACATGTTTATTAACATGAAAAATTGACAGTGCTGAGCAAATTTAATCTATTTGTTCTATAGATAATTTTTTGACGTTTCTCAAAACCAATAAAATGCTTCATTATGTGTCACGTCTGCGATTTAACCAATCCTGTCATTATTATACTGCGAATAAAGCTCTTGCGATTATTCCCGGGAATAATCTCTGTAGGTGCTTTTATTTGTGACAAATGATAGGTAGTTGTCAAATAATTATTTAAAACTGCCAACGCGTCAAGTAAAATGTGTGCAAAAAATCAATTTAGTTCCAATTTTGGAAATAACTTCCAAGAATACATTAATAAGTAATCAATCAGTATTGATCCAGTTCAAAATCTTTTAAGTTGGATGAATCGACGTCAACAGCTAAGTCAAAAAATAATCTAATTAAATATAACTCGAGAGTTCAATAAAATAGAAAATAATTCGACAGATCTCTCGAAAACTTGTTGCCAGGCAATAATCTCTTGTTATATTATTACTGATAAATATTATAGAAATTATTATGATTTTCTCCAAAATTGAATGATGTTAAGATTAATTACCGTCCAATAAAATGTTCCATTTCAGGAGTAGTCAGAATTTGAATAATGGAAGTTAAAAAATCACTACATATAAATTATAATATTTCGACTATAACATAGTCTAGCTACTCTGCTGCACAATATATTCACCTTAAAGATGTGGGAAATAATTCAATAACTGCTGCATTCACAATAATGACAGAAATTCCCGATAAAACTAATAACCCAACAAATAAATAATCAACTACTATTCTATTTGTTATCCAACAGAGAGCTATTCCAGACGCTCCGGAAAGTACCAAGAAGATAACTAGAACAAATATTATTTTGTATTCCTCCACAAAGATTTTAAAATGAATTTCCTACTTAATAAAGTTCTTTTTCCCAGCGTATTGATCACTAATGTTATTGCAATAGTTCCTATAATGTAAGCTACACCAATGATTAGATTTTGTTCAAAAACTGATGTATCAACATTATCCAAACATGAAGACTGTGTTTCTTCAATATTTTTCGCTTTTGAAATTGCTTCACATACTGTTATGGAAATGTTTGGAAAGTTTTTTTCGTTTTCGGCCATGTTGTTTACGATTTCTGGATACCAGAGAAGAAGACCGCTCGATCTGCAAATAAATATAGGTGATATTAACGTTAGTGAGAGTAGATCAGACAAATATGTTAGATATTCTTACACAGCAAATAATCCAAATTGTAACGTACAAACAATAAAAGTATTGATCATATGAGGCGACTGAAATAATGGAACGGTTTGAAGCCACATGGATTTTAATAAATTTCGTTGAGAATCATTATTAGCATTTTCTACAAAGTATGCGTCAATCAGTACTTTTACCTGCAAAATTTATATATTAATATTAATTATTTTTATTTAGCCATTACTGGGTGTGGCTCTCTGCTGTAGCAGATCTCGGTAAGTGATATATTTATTGCGGTTACCACCGCCAAATCACGGCCCCTAAAGATGTTAGTCAAGGGGGAACCACAGAGGTAAGTTTAATGTGGTGAAAATTGTCGGTTGTAGGAATCGAACCGAGGTTCTCAAATCCATAGACCGTCCCGATATCGCTGAAAAATATATACAAAATTCCTATATTTATTAATAAAAAAAGAAAAAAACAAAATTGATTATCCCTTTAATAAAACTATAAAATCTATTAAGATTTTATACAATTTATAACTAATATTCTTAATAAAATATGTATAAATATATACCGTGTGTTCCACGTAAATGTTGGCATAGGCAGTTAACATGTAAAATCAGTTTTTTTGTAAATATAAAGTGTCTTGCAAAAAATTATGGGACCAAATTTTATATCACAATATAAATAAATAAATATATATATATATATATATATCATCACGCCTTTTACCATTACTGGATGTGGCACTCTGCCGAAGCAGATCTCGGTAAGTGATATATTTTGCGCGTGAAGTGGTGGAGGAGCCACAGAGGTAGGTTTTGAAATTATAAAAATTGTTTGTCGCCTGTGGGTATCGAGCCAGGGTTCTCAGGATCCACAGGCCGACTTCATACCACTGAGCTAGCCATCCCATCATATTATTTAATACAGATTATTTGATTTTGATAACGTAATTTAATGATAATAATAATAATATTTCCTAATTTTTCGCCTACTCTTTTGACTTAAAGTGCTTGCAATTTGTTTTAAATTTTTAATGTCGCTGTCATCTGTCAGTGTTATTATAAATATTTTAATTTATCTAATAGTTTCTGGCGAAGTATTCATATATTTGTCTTGTACTGTACCCTCCATAATACATTCTAATAATATTTAGGCAGTCCTCGACTTTTGAAATATTCAAGATGGCAGAGACAGATTAAAATATTTAAAACAAATTGCAAGTATTTTATGTCAGTAGTAATAAAATAGTAGTCGAAAAATGAAGAAATATTTTTAATTAATTTTGTTAAATTACGCTATCAAAATGTAATCATAAATAAGATGTAGGGATATTGGCAGTATTGTGATATAAAATTTTATTCCATAGTTTTTTGCCGGACATTTTTTATTTACAAAAAACAGATTTTACATGTTAACTACCTATTTATTTGTTACTCTGTACAACAGGAAGTACATCTCAAGTACAGTACAGGGGACCTACAGCTTATAGTGGAATCCGGATCACTCAGACACAATCGTATTTTTTGGATGTAAGTAGAAGTCAGTGAGATTTGAACGCACGACCTCTTGCTTGTTAATTAAGAAACGCAAGTTTTACCTCGCTTTTTATCCACTGAGCTACGATTGCCTGTTGCCAACATTTACGTGGGGTGGGACACACGGTATATATAAATATGATTACCGGAAATTCATCTTCTCTCTTTCCGGTGTTGAAGGCATAGACTTTCTTCAGCACAGCCAGTGCTTGTGAACATTCACCCCGGAGCATCAGGAACTTGGGGCTTTCCGGGAATAGAAGCAGAGCTCCGGCGATGAATACTCCGGGTAGAGAACACAGCATAAGGAAAAACCTCCAAGGTTTGTATTCCAATAAGTCGAAAATGTTTAGACTCCATTCAGCGGGAATCACTAACCATGCTATTCCTGAAGATATTAAATAAAAATGCGTGATGTTATTCCAAATATCACTAAGTAATTTTGTATTTCATTTAATCTTCTTTCTGAAGGTCAGTTTTTTCAGATAAGTAAGATCATTACAATTTAATATTTTACGCCTTATCTGAGAATTAACTTGTGTATTGTTGTATCCCAGCATCGATAAATGAAGCCTACAATATATTAGTGTTCTCTTAGATAAATAAGAAAAATAGGAAAAAAAATGCCATCACTTGTCACAAATCCCACAAAATTTACAGCACGTTTGAATCAACTTATCAGGTCATCATCAAACGGCTGGTCAGTTCAGCTTTAACCATAGACGCGTTTCGTCCTAACGGACTCATTAGTATGGTGTGATCAACTATCCAACTAGACCAACTGATGAGTCCGTAAGGACGAAACGCGTCTATGGTTAAAGCTGAACTGATCAGCCGTTTGATGATGACCTGATAAGTTGATTCAAACATGTTGTAAATTTTGTGGGATTTGTGACAAGTGATGGTAATTTCTTTCCTATTTTTCTTATTTATTAAGACACAGTTCCGCAATTGACTTTTTGTCTTTGTATTATTTCTCTTAGATAACAAATTTAATTGTTATATTATTTGTGATTAGACTGGATTAGAGATAAATGTTTCTAATAAAAGATAGACATTTTTATGTGAAACATATTCTTCAAAAATAATATAGAAAAATATTATAGTTGAAAAATTAAGTGTGCTTAAATGATGATCAATATTTGTTGTAAGCTACAATTTTTCCATTAAAGTGCGATGAAAATAACAAAATGACGGTCTGATTTTTGTTTACCACTCAATATACGTTCACGTAGTACACGTGTAAGAATAATTGCTAAACATATGCAGTGGCGTAACAAAAGTTTTGGAGGGCCATCCATGACAATTTTTCTGCGCTCTGGACTGTCATATCATACAATACTTTATGTACGACCGAAAACATTAGCAAAAATATCCAAATTATTGCCATAAATGTCATCCTTGAATACTAACAATTTTTTTATTTTATTAAACTAACCAAGCAAACCATGCAATTTTGCGTAGTTAAAAATTTTAACCATTTGTTGCTGAGCAACACATGACTAATGAAATTTTATTATTAAATAGATATACAAGATATACTTCAGTTGGCCCAATTTTATTTTTTCGTTTGATGTTATAATTTACTGTTATATTTCTCGTGTAGTAAGCAAAAAAATAAAATGAAATTTTAACGAAACATATACTAGTAGATTGTTAACACACAGATAAAATTTTAAGTCAATCGATATATACATCTAGAAATGACAGCCATTGAAAGAGGAAGTAAACATTTCTGTTTTAACTAAAACAAATTGTTTTATTAAAAAACTGTATAATAATAAAGTTTGTTTTAAGTGATAATTAACTTCAATTTCATCCGCCAAACTGCCCACAACATAATAATTATGATAGTTCATTTGTGTGTTGATTTAGTTTATGTGAAGCAAAAAAATTGAGAGTTACACTGCTACACATTTTGTGTTTAAGGTATATTTAACGTTAAATTTAGTTAAAAATATTGAAAATTAATTGTAGAATTTAGTAAATGTAAGTTACCTGGGTTTTTAGTATTATTGAAATTTTTAACGAAAAAATTAGATTCGGGCCAACTGATGCTGGACTGGGCTCGTATATTATAAAGTTTAATTCTATCAGCAAATCTATGTTTTTTATTTATTAAAATTAGAAATACGTGTTACGCCACTGACAATATACAATGTTTGATATCAAAAAAATGTCAACACAAATATTTTGTAAAATTTGTTACAATAACTTAATAAAGTGTCAATATTATTATGAAATATCCTGTATTATTAATTCGTTTTTTTAAGGCAATATCAAGTGAAGATGTCTTCGTGTAACATACATGTTCAATATTTTATTAGATACGTGATTTAATTATTAATATCATAGTGGAATGTGATCATAAATGGTTTTTAAATTCAAACGTTAGTTCCGAAAGAAGTATTAGTTTAATGATTTAAATGTTTCAAATGTTCAAACCAGCGGGAATCAAACTAACGACTGGATTTAATAAAATTTGAAATGTTCATTTGCATCTAAGTTAAGTGTACATAAATTTCCCATAAATAATTCAATATTTTTTACATTAAACATCATTTAAAAATAAATGCGTTGGTGTATGATTCAGTGTAATCATATTTAGTTTTGAAGTTCATAATTTTGGGACGTGAGTGTAATTTACCTGGCAAAGCAGCAATAGCAGCAGCAATAAATAAACTAGCAACAGTAATCGATAAAGTTCTATATTTGTCTCCGTGGAATTCACCCAAATACGCATAAACAGTTGCAGACGCACCAGCAATACTACAAAATAAATAAGTAATTATTATAACAATTATATAGCATGAAGAATAAAGAATACTTACAAAAAACCACTAAGAAATCTCATAAATGCAAAAATCCAGAAATTGACTACAAAAGATGCGACTAGAGTACATAAAAAAGACAGTATTAACGTTATTATAATTATAATCTTCCTTCCTTTTGTGTCTGCAAGGAATCCCCAGAGATGGGAGCTGCATATGATACCTAAAACAATATGATTATATTCTCAACCATAAACATTTCTTCAATTTTATGTTTTACCTATAAAACTGACCGACGATATAATGCCTTTATCGGACGTGCTTAGATCTAAATCGCACTGAGCGGACGGTAAAAGATAACCCATGGAATATGCATCAGAGTTCACCATAAACAGACAGGCTCCGCAAATAAACACCAAAGCTATATTGAATTTTCCATACCCTGTTTAAATATTAAACGTTTCCATTACTGGGGTTTATCATAACACTATAAAGCCGATTTCGACAGGAAACATGCGATATGAACATTTGCAGTGGTATATTTGGAACTGATTTATCTCATTTAAATAAGACTTATTTTCATAATGAATTGTGTTTCAGTTTTGGAAAAGAAACCAGATAAATATTCTACAATGAAGAACAGGTATGTATATAATGGTTATCGAATGATCAAAAAGTAATAATTAATTTAAATTTATGAACAATCAATTATGTAGACTGTAACTGTATTGTCTATTACTTTTATTTAAATTATTTTCTTCATAAATAATGTATGAAAATTTGATAAATTGGAAATAAAGTTAATCATCTGCCATAATGATCTTTATAAATCATTAAAATAAATTAAAATTTAAATAGTTCTTATATAAATCAAGGTATGCAGAATTAAGATGAAAATTTCGAACCAAAAAATACCTATTTATTAGTAATTAGACAAATTTTTAGATGTACCTTTATATTGTTTTTAAATATTGACGTTTCTGGAAGGTCCTTAGGCTAATAACGATATTATTGTTATTAATAAAAATATTGTTAATTATAAAAATAATTGTCCACCAAATATAGTTTGATATGGCAGAATCTTTTGTAATTAATAATGGGATATTGCGCAGAAAATATTAATTAACAAGTGTGTATACAGTATAGGTATTTATTGTTTGGTCTGTCAAGATAAATGTTTATTATGTTAGTTAATTAAATATTAATGACACGTAATTTACAGTTAATAAATAAATGTCGAGTAAATAAAATTTCCGTTTAGTTTGTTTAATAAATATTTCAAATTATTCGTTCAATTGTCCAATATAAATGCATCTTTTAAGCAAACCTTCTCAAATGAAGGCAATGAAAATAATAACGAATGATTTAATTGTAAAAGAAACTTGTATCATAATATATTATGCAACAAAATTATAATAACTTTTATAGACAAGTTGCATACACCAAATCTAACATCCAAAATTATTAAAATTACTGTCAGCCTATTACTATTATAGCTTTATTCCATTTGCCACCTTGGTTCACTTAAATCAATTCAGATAAATTAGACAACATGACTAAATGAACTGAATTATGCAAACTGATGCACTTATTGGGGTGATTTACTTCCAAGTAAATTATAATAATTAATACGAGTACCGAAAATAAACTAAGCGAAGTAATCCAGCGAAATAAATAAGTGATCTGGATCAGTAAATGTAAGTTAAATCTGATCCAAATGGCAAATGGAATATGCCTTATATTGAGCAAGTTATAGTAACCATGGCAACAGTAAATGCTATGCTGATAATAGACGTATTTCATTTGCCATTTGGATCAGATCTAACTTACATTTACTGAATCAGATTACTTATCTATTTCGCTGGATTACTTCGCTGACTTTATTTCCAGTACTAAAATTACTAATTCTATTTTACTTTGAAGTAACTCGTCCCAATAAGTACATTAGTTTCCTTCGTTCAGTTTATTCAATTACTTTGTCTTATTTATCTGAACTGATTTAAGTTAACTAAGTGGCAAATGGAATACAACTAATGTGTATCATAATGAAAATCGATAATTTAATGAGTGTTATTAATGTACAAAAAATACATACTAAATAAGTAATGTAGAGCATGGGAGTAATGCACGATTTTGATAAAAGTAGTGCTGTACTTATATGTGAAAAATAGTGCAAAAATAATTGAGTAATAAAACCATACCTGTAGCTTTTAACGCTTCATCAAAGTCAATGGGTTTTTCCATGTCTCCAACCTATCACAGACTGATGTGAAAATCATGAATTAACTCTATTGTAATATTTATTGCATTATTCACCCAAGAATTGCAAAATAAATCATAAAATTAGTGTTATTGCACCATTAACCAAACAATTAAAATTTCAATAAAATTTCCTGGTGATAAAATGTAACAAAGCATTCACCTTGGAATGAACCTCAGTCTTGAACTTGTTCTCATATGGAGAAATTGTAGAGTAAACTCTCCGTTTACATAATTGTGAGTGGTTTTGATGCTGTGTGACATTTGTAAAATATAGTCGATGAGTTAGTTAAACAGTCTCAGTATTTACGTTGCTCGATTAGAATCAGCAACAAACAGAAATAACATTATCCTAAATACCCACCAGAAATGATTTATTGCTGTTTCAAAACTATAAATAATTTCTGTAGGTAAATATTTACACACATATTTGCTATTTTTTACATAACTAAACAAAGTATTTAGGTTTTTTGCATTTTATTTCTGTCTGGTAACTCAAAGGACGTATATTTATATATTTCGAAATTATTTGCATATATTTAAACGCTTTTGCGATAAGAATTAATTTAATTTTGTTTGTTAAGTATAATTTATTTTTTTGATTAAATTTTATTACATTATGTTGTATTCTGAATGACGTATATGTACATAAATTAAGAATAATATTGATAAAGTATAGGTATACAATTATTTACAAGTATATTTTTCTTTATATTTAATTCTGAAATCGCATATTTACAAAAGAGATCAATATTATAGTATATAACGGAATAAAAGTAAGTGAACACTTTGAATTTCTGTTTTCCTACTACAACGGCTATTGAAGCTCCAATTCAGAGACGTTTAGCACATCATAAAATGGTTAATTTAGTCCATAAAACGTAGAATAATAAACCAAGTAATTTATTTGAACAATTACAGGTTTATTAATTGTGCAGTTGTTTGTTATCGAAACATTATTATCGAGCTCGCAATGCCATCTCTGTGAAATTTCCCAAAATACGAGTGGAAAACCCTATGAGTGTCATGATACCCTAATAAGATGATTTTGAATAAAGTTACCGATGTGACCTTTAAAGGAAGAAAAGCTCCTTCGGGTGAGCTTTAGGGGCGAAAGCTCATGCTCTCCTGGTGGAAGGGTTTTGAGCAAAGTTACCGATATGACCTTTGTAGGACAGAAAGCTTCTTCGAGAAAGCTCAGGAATGAAGCTTTTCCATATAGTTATGATATCCTAGTAAAGGGATTTTCCCCAAAGTTACCGCTGTGACCTCTGAGGGCTGAAAGCTCTGAGCTTACTTTTCCTGTTTACTTTTCTTTCGGTTGATTCTATAGATTTTACATATCTGAATAACAACTTATTAAAATTTTCTTGAAATGCAAAATGTAAAATTTCTATTGAAATAATATTAATAATGTCTTATAAAGAGGAATTTTGCATAAATAACAAATAAATGTATCTCCTTCAAATGCTAGTTTCCTGATAAAAAGGTTTTGGAAGAAGTTACCGATTTGACCTTTTGTACCTTCAAGGTGGAAAGTGCTTTTCCAGATCTTTACTTTTTATTCTCTATCGCTTACCTGTTGCTTGTCTTAAAGAAAAATATATTTCAAGCATTGGATTATACTTTATATCAGAGTTTCAAATAAGATATAAATAAATAAATAATTATAACTTTATTGACTCAAGTCAATGGCGAGGTTCAGTCGAGGATTGTGCATTCACCTAACCAAAAAGTGTAAGATTATTTATAACAATACATTGAAAAGTCAATAAGAGATAAACAAGATTACAGAAATATACTAGTATATAAAAATATATAATAAAGAAAATTCAAAATAAGGAGAAATATAAAAAAAGTATATAAAAACTTTAAAATAATGGAAAAATTCAATATGAGATAAATAGGTGTTAAATTTATTTAAGATTATTTATGCGGGTTCGTATTGTGAACAAATTACTTAAACATACTATTGATTTGTAATTTTTAATTGTGTGAAATAAGTTTTTTCTACGACCAAGCAGAAAACAGCCTTTCCAACTTCCAATTGAAAGCTGAAAGTTGATATTTGCCGCTTGCCAAGGAGCAATAAGATGAGTAAGAGCATGTCACTGTATCCATGGATACAGAAAAACTGTCGCTCGAATTTCCGAACAGAGAAACTGTTAAAATTTATTTTATATTCTTTTTCAACCATTTCTAAATTGGCATAAAAAAATATAGTTTGCACCTTGAGCAGAAAGTGTTCTTGCCGCTCTTGCATGATTGTTGCTTTCAACAACACCTTGATCTACAATCTCCATAATAAACTACTATCTGCTCTAGGTACCTAAATAACTATTTTAGAAATAAAAAGTGTTCGGTAGACAATTATGGTACAAATTTGCAGTTAACAATAGTAGACTTATACATCGTATTTAATACAGATAACCTCGTTTTACTGTCACAAATTAAAATGTTTCCAGAAACTTTTCTACTAATTTCTAATATAACAAAAAAAAGACAATCATATTCACAGCCATTATTTCATAGTTATATCTGGTTGAAAATAAATTTCGAAGACAGTAGACGATTCTTTCGAACTATTTTCATACTAGTAATTGTTTACTTTGGATTCACAAAACACAAATTTACGATTTTAAACACCTTTGTGTCTATTTACTATGGACACATGGTAGGTATTAAAAGTATTGAGTTCTAATATAACACATAATATTTAAATTATTTTATTTAAATAAAAATGTAAAATAAGAGACGTTATATCCGAAGTAGAATAATTGAAAAAAGTGAAAATGCTGATAGAAGGTGAACGGTATATTAAAGAAGGTGCAGGAAAATTATTGCAATCATATTTTATAGAAGTTTGCTGAGCTGACTTGAACTTTTAATGAAAGGGTCAACATCAGGGACGTATTTGATATTTTTGTCACATAAAATACAAAAATAGTTACATGGTTTAAAACGGTTCTAAATTTTTAATTACAGTATTATGTGCCTAGCATAAAGTATTGTAATCAAGTGAATACATAATACATTAAGATTATTTTTTAGTTATAGATATAATTTTTGTCTCGATGCGACGCCGAGCTTGTTCAATCCACGAGTATGATACGTATTGAAGAGTAAAATTTATTTTCATGTACAATTAAAAGTAGTACAAGAATAAGTACTAATTAATTATTAAATCTTGACGAAATGCACCTGTTTTTAACAAGTAATAAACTTTTTAATGAACATGACTATTTTTTATTTACAACTGAAATAATGAGTCTCTGGACTGTTAAGCCAATATTTGATTATTTTCTCTGCAAATTTCATACTTCATCATATGAGATATGTGTCCTTGTCCACATAATCGCTATTAAAGACTTAATTCGTTCTGTCTACCCTGTAAAAAATCAATTAGATTAGAAGTCAGAACTTCTTTCCTTTCATTAATTCTTTGCCACCGCAGAAACTGCAAGTCTCTCTTCATTGCATCAAGTACAAACTTTCATTGTAGAAATTAAGAAATGAATCATTTTTGTAGTGTAATTGTGATTTTAATATCCAGTGCATAATAAAAAATTAAAATATTGTGTGCATAAAATTGCAAATTAAATTAAACAAGAATTAGTTATAAATAATAAAGTAATAAAGATTAGTTATTAGTTGTAGGCAGTAATAATTCTCAGTTCTTTCTTTCAGAATCGAACGATATTTAGATTGGTGATTGATTAAATGTTTTGTGAAATATAAACACTTTTGGAATGCGTAAACAATACAAAACTGCAACACCAACATTTTAATATTCTGTTATTTTATTAAGCAATCATGACGCCAAGAGTATTTATTAAAATGTGTGTATAACTAATATTAAAAATAATATTATTATTATTTAATAGCTCGAGACCATGAATACTGGTGCAGTTAATATTGAAGAAGCTTTAACTCTCACAGGTAAGACATAATTATTATTAATACATCTTTGTGATTCTGTTCGAAGTTCGAAAATTTGTTAAGTGTGTGATGGATATAGCTGCAGTTCTATTTTTAAACACAATAAGTTTCTCAGAGATAGTAATCAAATTTGCATTTCTTATCATAGATTTTAACTTTTTATATTCTCGTTTTAATATTTCTTACCTTGTATTGTGACAGTTGGACTTGTAACAAAAATAGCATTTGGTAAGACGCCGAACAACAATCGTTGCTGGGAAGGTTGCTATCAAAAGATTGTGTTAGCATTTGCTATAGTTAGTATTTTTTTGTTATAGAATAGGTCCAAATATATTACATTCTCGGGAACAAAAAAATCTAATTATTTATTTTTGGCAGCCAAAATATTCAAATATAGACCTCCAAATATTTGTAAATAAGTGTAATCTCGACTTTAGAGAAAAAAATATTTATTTGTGTGTTAAGAGCGTAAAGTGATTCTTTATTACTTGCGTACGGTGATTGTAGTTGAGTCAAAGGCGAGAACTGCAATAGTGCAGGAGGAACAAAAACACTTTACGCTCGTGATACATACAAACATTTTCCTACGACTTAAATGATCAAAATAGGTATTTTTAAATTGAAAATAACTGAATTCGGTTAGCATAATCAATGTTCAACCAGTTTATGTATTTGTAACCATAACAATATATTTGAGTCTGAATCATCATATTTTAGTCAAAAATAAGTAAAAATATCTTAAATTTGTCTTTTAAGCCCGCGAACTAAAAGCATAAATGAGAACTTTTCATAATAGTCGAAGGAAAAATGGTTTATTGTTTCATCAAACGTCGAACAAATCATGCAGATGTGACAGTAGATTGTATAAACTAATTTAAAAGATTGAAATGTAATTCTTTATAATAATTTCAGGATACGGAAAATTTCATTATTTGCTGACAGCATGTTGTGCATTTTGTTTATTATCTGCTGGAATTCAAAATGGCTTAAATGCATTTTTCCTCCCAGTAGCTCAGTGTGCTTTAAATTTAACTTCGTCCCAAATAGGATCTTTAAATGCCTCTCTTCTAATAGGTAATAAACTCCAGAAGAAACGGTTTGAAATTTCTTAAAAAAAATTATGTGTTTTAGGAGGAATCTGCAGTGCATTTCTTTGGGGCCTTTTAGCAGATTTACTAGGAAGAAAAAAAGTGTTATTATTCACATTGCTAACTGACTGGGTCTTCACTATTCTTGCGAGTTTATCTCAAACTTATATAGCGTTGCTAATATTTAGATTTTTGAATGGATTTCTCATTGGGGCTCCTGCCATTTTAACTTATTCATATTATAGTGAATTTCAGCCAGAAAATCTTAGGAATAAAGCTGTTTGCTTTATTGGACTTTTCTTTAATTTATTTTATCTTGTTCTTCCAGGTACGTTTCATCAATTTTTTATAAAAGTATATTTGTGTTGTTAACTCATTTTGTTTCTTTACATTTTAAATCATTGTGTGTTGTTTGTTGTTGCGTTATCAGACGTAATTTTATTCTCATTTGTCAGGATGTTTAGATTTTGAAATTTTTTATTTTAGCTATGGCATGGATTATAATGCCACTTCAATGGGAATTCCACATGTTTGGATTTTTCATGACTTCCTGGAGAATTTATATAATGTTCCTTTCTATCCCGACGCTAGTTGCTGGAATGTGGATGATATATCTTCCGGAAAGTCCCAAGTTTCTTATGACTAGAGGAGAATCAAAAGAAGCACTATTTGTTCTCAACAAAATGTATACTAAAAATACAGGAAACAGTATAGAAAAATTTAAAGTTAAATTATTAGTCAACAATATGAATTTAAAGAAAGTTATTAATGGTACAAATAACAGTATGAAAACAGTAGGCAGAGGAAAATTTTTAAGGTTATTAAAGGAAGCAAAAGAGCAAATTAAGCAATTATTTAAACCACCTCTTGTTTCTTACACGATTTTGACAAGCGCAATTTTGTTTTGCAATATGTTTGGGTAAGGAACCAATTATTAAAGTTCATTTTGTTTCGGAAAACTGTTTGATCGTCGAAATGATTTACACCAAATAGATTATATAACAAAATTATGATGTATATACCTCAACATATAAAGCTTATTCTTTCAAGTAATAGTTTTCCGATATTAAATCGATTTTACCTAAAAATTAACATTGAATACAATAATTTTTTGTAGTTATTTAGGCTTAGGACTATGGATTCCAGAAATTTTAAGCAGATTTGACGAGTTTCATCAGAATTATCCAAATGAAACTATAACCCTTTGCGAATTACAGTCTCGTATTGATAGAGACACCAAGGAAGTTGTTTCAATTTTTCCTTCTAACTTAACATCATACAGAGTGGAAACTGAAAATCTTGACAGGTACGTTAATTAATAAATTGTACTACATATATATTCTGAATTAGATTAATTATTTAATTCAAGTTACTCTTAATTTAATTAATATTTAATTTGTCCGTTTCAGATGTGAGAAAGTTATAAATACAGACATATTTATAAATACTCTAATTATGGGTGCATGTGTAGTTGTTGCCAACATAATTGCAACTTTTTTTGCTGGTAGTTTCAACCGAAAAGTGCTACCAATTTTAACCATGTTTATCAGTAGTGCATCTGCTGCTAGTATTTACTGGTTAAATAGTTCTGTTCAACACCTTATTAGTGGAAGTTTGTTCCAAGCGGCAGTTGGAGTTGGAAATATTATATTGAGTGGTGTCATTGTTGACATTTTTCCCACATCCGTAGGGTAAATATAAAAATACTAAAGCACTAGAGGTCATGACAAATGGAAAGATAATTGCGTCATAGAACTTATACACGACATACTTAAATTTTTATTGTTGAATGACACTAATAGTGCGATTTTTTTTACAAATGATAAAAAATTGACATTTTTTATCGTATTTTAAATGATAAATTGTAAAGTGCCAAAACTATAAAAGTGCATTTTTACAGCTATGAAAAATAACAAATTTAATATTTATAATTTAATTTAATAAATACGAGTATAATTACAACAAATGCCCCTTCTTTAATTTTGGGTGGAGTTATCATTCTTTCCTCACTTTGCATATAATAGTAAATTTAATTAATAAATAATGGTTGACAACATTTATGCTGGATTGCAAGAAAAAAAGAAAGAGGTCTTTAGTTAAAGAATTGTTTATCTAGCAACAGCATTAATGGCGATTTTCTGGAATTTATTGAACCATTAGTTGTTAATGAACTGATAAATCTTTCGTGCAATCCAGCATCCGAAGAAGCAGAATGATATTTATTTTTATATAGTAACCGCTTAATAGCATAGCATAGCAACATCATTGCTACTATGATGGCGACAACATTAAGTGTAATTACAAAACTAATATTTTTGTCTAATTAAACAAATAATTATTGTTGCGTTTTCAGGGTTTCCGTGCTGACGTAATTGTTTTTTAAAATTTGATATTGATATTATTTATTAATTTTTCAATATTATGAGTGGTTTTTATAATTATGACTTTTATATTTAGCGCAATGGCGATTAGTACCAGTATTCTGTTTGGACGTCTGGGTGCGGTTATTTCCAATTTAGTACTTGGATTCTTACTGGATGTTTCTTGTGAAATACCTTTAATTATTATTGTTGTTACGCTATTAGGTACGTAAAAATTAAAATCGTATATGCAAAATTCTTTGCGAAAATTTATACTGACTATAGCTATAATTAATGTAGACTTTTATTTAATGGAAATAGTCAAACAATTTCGCATCATTTGCTTTGAAGTATGTGGCCCAAGATTTATAGCTTTTGTAAGGTATTTTTATATTTTGAGAAAAATTTAACAATATTCATTTTAAGTGGCGCTCGAGAAATATAGGAGCTACAAAGTCGGTTAAATTAGCAAATAATTTTTTTTATAAGACTATTTTAATTAAGTAAACATTTTCAGTACCACTGGTTTAATAGTTTTTTTCTAATATATTAATAATTAAATTATAATTATAAATATTACAATATAGTTCGAGAGCTAGGGTGCAAAATGATGTCTCATTTATTCCAGTGACAGAAATGTATTTTTTAATAGATTATGTCATGATAAACATGAAAAAAAAAATAGATTTGGGAACGGGTGGCAACTATAGATGACGTCGATGTGAATGTGCAAATTTTAAGGATGGTTGTTGATCGCTACACCAGTCCACTTTCAGAGCTTCAGTCATCAATGAGCAACCAGCAATAATTTCTGTCAATAATTTTTTTGTCATGTATTCGTCGTGAACAAGTAGTAATATGTCACAAGACACCATAAAATTACTTAATTTGACCGGTTTTGTTGCGCATGCGTCACCGGCCAAAACTTCTGTCTACCATTTTTATTACTTAATTATACCAAAGTCTATAATTTAAACAAAATTATCCTGTAAAAATATGTCAACAACCATCCTTAAAATCGGCGCATTCAAATTGGCGCCATCTATAGTTCCATCCGTTCCCAAATCTAATTTTTTTTTTTTTATGTTTGTCGTGACATAATCTATTAGAAATCTTATTTCTGTCACTGGAATAAATGAGACATCATTTTGCTCCCTAGCTCTCTAACTAATAATCATTTTATTCATTATAGAATATTAGATAAGTCGGCCAGTGTCATTAAGAATGTACACTTCAAGAACCATATTCTTAATTTTGCGAATTTTTAAGAAATCTTTTTGTTCTATGATCATTACGTCATATTATATATACTTTAATTTTTTTTTGAAAATATATAAATACCTGTTTATAAAATTGCACAACAAACAAACAGAAATTTGTGGCAAAGAATGTTCCGTGATAATTGGAATTGATGTAAAAATTGTTTTTTTATTATATTTAATTATTTGATTTTTAGTTGGTACAGTCCTGTGCTTCTTAATTCCGTCACACAACATAGAAACGGAAAATGACGAACCACCAAAAGAGATATATAAATCTGTATCAGACATATCAATTATATCTACATTATAAAATACTTTAAATCTGAAAAGTAGAGAAAAGACATAATAATTTATAAAATATACTCAAGAATGAAACAAAATATTCAAGTCCAATACTGTATGTTGTTTACACATATTTATTCTTATGGTACTGAAATGTATAAAGTATAAATGACAAATATTAAAATTAAATATATTATTTATTGTTTTATCACGTAAGCACTAGGTACGTAAATTATTGTAACATGTATGAGAAATATTGTAATATAATGTATCAAAATAAATCACAGTATTTTATTTGCCCCGAAATATATGTACATATTAGGAGAAAGCATAAAAATGTTAAAAATAATTTATTATTATTACTTCTATGAATAATAAAACTACTGCATAAAATTTCCCGCCAAAACTTACTCCTATTACCATGTACTTTTCCCGCGCTTTGAAGTAACTAATCTATAAAAGGCGTGGCTTAATTATGTAAGGGTAGCGCACGTGCCACCCCAGTACGAATATTGATCGGAGTCCGGCCAGGGTGTTTTCGACGCTCCGGCGTCGTTAGACTCCTACAAACGATGATGCCCTAGCACAGGCATCCCCCGGCAGTTATCAATCGGCCCGGAGTCGAGTCCGGCAGCCCGGAGCGAGGGTTGCGCGCGAAATTTGAATTTGGGGTTGGCGATAAGGGTGAGTGAAAATAGAAATTTAGACAGTTTAATTTACTCGTAATTGTATATTTGATTTTTATTGCTATTAAGTTAGGAATTAGTTTAATCGATGGGAATTTTGTACATGATGTGTGAAATGTAAAAATAAAAATAAATAAATATATCATCTCGCCTTTTACCCGTTACTGGGTGTAGCACTGTGCCGAAGCAAATCTCGGTAAGTGATATATTTATGCGCGTGAAGTGCAGTTACCAGCCGTTAAATCACGGCCCCCAAAGATGTTAGTGGTGGGGGAGCCAGAGGGGTAATTTATAAATTGGTGAAAATGTTTGTCGGCTGTGGGGATCGAACAAGGGTTCTTAGGATCAGTAGGCCGACTTGATACCACTGAGCCATTACCCCATTGTAGTACAATATAATAATAAAATGAGTTCTTCAATTAATTTGCAGGTGAGTTGATATGGAATTTTAAATACTTTTAAAATATTTTTAATAGTAATTTGTGCTGGGCGTTAAATAGATGATAATTTTCAGAGGGATGGATGTCGCCCGAGATCTGCGGTGCATACAAAATTTAATTTTTCTCTGGAATATGTAAATTAGTTTTAATTTGACAAGCATATAGATACTTATGGGGTAGATGGCTCAATGCTATCGAGTCTCCCTATGGATCCTAATAACTCTGGTTCGATCCCCTCAGCTGACAAAACATTTTAACCAATTTAAAATTACCCGGGTGGCTCTCCCGCCACTAACATCTTTGGGGACCGTGACTTGACGGTTGATAACCGCATTTGACACCCATAAATATATCACTTACCGAGATCTGCTTCGGCAGAGTGCCACACCCAGTGATGGGTGATGATACATATATTTTATTTTTATGTTTAATTATTTAAAACTTGGGATCATTAAAATGTTTGAATTATTGATGCTATTTATATTAAATATTTATGATTTTTTTTACAAGAGTTATTCATTTGCATCATTCAACTGTCATTCAATATTTTAGAATTCGATAGTACTCATATTTATTTATACTGCATATTTTCCGGCAGTATTAAAGTGCTATATTTTATTCAAACATATGCATAATTTTAGGTAATTTATAGTTTATAAATTAAATAACTTTGCAACTATGGACAATATCAAAATAAAGTGTTATTAATTTTAATGTTTCAAATCACATTAATTTTTTGCGCGTTTTCTACCTTACAAATAGTTCAAGCGTTCACCGTTAGATGGCAGCACCAATAACTCTTTAAACTCAGAACAACTGTCATTGTTTCAGATAACAGTATATCAAAAATTGTGATTAATTATTAAAAGTGTAATTAATGTGTAGTGTTCCATGTGTCAAAACAACAATTATCACGAGTATGTCAATTAAAAGGTATGTACAATATGTTATTATTATTAATAATCATGTTCAAATTTACTTGTTAGTACATTATTTGTTTGTTTTCATGTTTAATAAAATTTTAGGGGTTAGGTGATATTATTTTCGTATTAAATCTTTACTTCGCGAAAAATTTATGTTATTTACTAATTTCTCAATGATAAAGTAAAGTAATTAAGTCATACATAATCTTGAACTGGAAACTTAAATGAAAAAACAAATTTTGATTATAACCATGATACAGATAACACTATGGTAAGTGCACTGTTTACTTCCACAATAAATTATCGTTGTTTAGTATTTGATTTTTTAGAACTACTACACAGATAGTACGGGTCAAAATTATAATAAAATAAACTCAAAATAAATTTTAAACGTATGACAAATTACAGCTATATGACATCATGAACATTACTTTGTACCTTATTTCCTGAACTTGATTTTTAAATTATATTTAGATATATTTAATACAGTAACTTTATTCCGATATGAGGCAAAAGCAGAATCATAGTTTCTACATCGTGATTATGATTAATTATATTACCTAGAATGTCAGTAGAGTGATACATTAACCAAAATTGTTTAATGGATTATTAATCTTATGGTTATTGTACCTGAGGGTCATATTTAATATTGTAATGGGCGCGATGGTAGATTCTCAAGATATTGCTATTATTTTAGAATTTTAGAAACATATTAATATTCAATTTATTTCTTATAGAATTATCCACGTTCATATTTTTGTAAATATTTGTACCAGTAGGACAATATTTAATATTTAAATTTAGAAATTCTGGATAGAGGCCCTAGATGCCGAATTCAACTTTATTTTAGGTGGATGCATGTAATATGTCGTTCACTCAATTATCGGTTGCTCTCCTTTCTTGTCTCTTAAACTCTTCCTGCAGTTTTCAACCAAATTTTAACCCGGTAAATTCGATCTGTATATCACTGAGACATATATATTTTTTTATAATGCTTGTACAGTAAGTGTTCCACTAATGACAAAATTTAAACGCATCAGGTGGAACTTTTACTGTACAGTGGTTTCCACGGTTACATCAGGACTATAATATTTACTTTCCATTCACGGGGATAGTAAGTAAATATTATAGATCAATGTCCTATTTATTTTGACAAAAATTTGACAGCTGTTAATTTTGAAATCTATTTTTCGTTTCCTTCTATTTGTGCAAGTATTATAAAAAATAACTTCTTAATCTCGAACTGTAAGTGATTTTTTTAGGTCGCGAATGTTCAGGAAAAACTACATTCTTGACCTAAAAACTGTCTCTTACAGTTCTTGGTGCGCAATATGCTATTAAATATTGACAGCTTCTGACGATTTAAAAATTTTTGTATCCGCAATACCCAAAATTATTTACTATTCAGCTAATAGATTAGCTTAAGATATTTGAGGCTTAAACAATTTTGTTTTGCATGTTCAAAAATTAGTTTGAAACTGGTTTCAATCTATCAGAATAATCCGTGGACTTTTTATGACATGCGTGTTAGTGTTTCATTTAATATTTGGAAATGGTTGTTCACCAAGGGCGAAAACAGTCGTTTCTGACCCGTAGCATGTTATTAGCCCTCGGCGTTTTGCGCCTCGTACTAATAATATGTTCAGGGTCAGAAACGCTTGTTTTCACCCTTGGTACATAAATAACTATTGTGTATCGATTTAGAAGCAGAATCGCTTAAAAAAAGTAGGGGAGCTGGAAATTACATTATGATTTTACATGTTACATCCCTATGTTCACTCTTATCAAGCACCACTCGGTATATATTTTATGTTTTTATCATTAATTAATAGGATTTGCTGTTTGATGCTAGGCACTTTAGATTGTTCCAAAAATTGCTCAAAATCTTGTTCAATATTTAGTGTAATGTAAAACAAGCTTAACACTTTTATTTGAAACATTTTACTTAAAAACAATTTAAAAAAGTTTATAAAATAAAATAAATATATCATCACGCCTCCTACCCATTACTGGGTGTGGGACTCTGCCGAAGCAGATCTCTGTAAGTGATATATTTAGCGCGTGAAGTGCGGTTACCAGTCGTCAAATCACGGCCCCCAAAGATGTTAGTGGTGGAGGAGCCACTGGGGTAGTTTTTTAAATTGATGAAAATGTTTTGTCGGCTGTGGGATCGAACCAGGGTTCTTTGGATCCACAGGCCGATTTGCTACCACTGTGCCATTATCCCATATAAATAAAATAAAATAAATATATCATCACGCCTTCTACCCATTACTGAGTGTGGCAGATCTCTGTAAGTGATATATTTTGCGCGTGAAGTGCGGTTACCAGTCGTCAAATCACGGCCCTCAAAGATGTTAGTGGTGGAGGAGCCACAGGGGTAGTTTTTGAAATTATGAAAATGGTTTGTTGCCTGTGGGAATCGAACCAGGGTTCTCAGGATCCACAGGCCGACTTCATACCACTGAGAAAGTTTGATAGATGAAAAATAAAGTTAATCCTTTATGGGCTTTCACAGAACTAATTGATTTGTATAAATGTCAAACCATTTATTGCAACTCTAGTGAAAGAAACAAAACCAATTTATTATAACATATCTTCTTCGACAACCCTTTCCTGGAAATAAAAGCCGAGAGCGACAGCTTTGATGACGGCTCGTATGGATTTCACCTATCATACGTTCGCAAGATGCCACAAATTGATAGTTGATCCAAGTTTGGGTTTGGAAACTCGATGCAAAGTTTCTTCATGTTCCCTTCAGCTTCAACCACTCAGCCAGCAGCCAACTAGCGACCGCGGATTATAGGGCATTACTCTGCACTCATCCACTTTGCATCAGGGTAGCAGTGACTGAAATCACCCCCACCGCTTCAAAGACCGTGTGTGCGTGTTTGAGTCATTCGCAGGGGTGCCCAACGTACAATGACGTCATAGAACATATGCATATATTTCCCTATTCACGCTGATAAATGTTCTTTAATTCTATTTTCGAAAAAAATGTGTCAAATAAAAGAGGTCGAAGTATTTTTCTCTAAAATAATTTATGATTGTTTGACAATAGATACAAATATTGATATTTTTGATGACGTTGTCAAGTACGACCGTGTGTAAAATTGATTTTTGTACTCGCTGCATTCAAAATAATGTTTACATAACCTTGGAAACCGATGGAAAGTTTGATTTTGTGCACTAGTGCGCAAAGTAATTGAAAAATACATCCATTTTATATGATTCTAAATTTTGACTATTAAAACGCTATTTGTACTTATATACACACATTTTAAGGAATTTATAAAAGAAGTAGAGACATTAGCTTATAACGCCATCAATCAGACATATTTTAACAAACTTTACGAGAAAAAGTGAACAATTTGTTTTCAAATAACAAATGTCAATTCATGGTATACTTAACTGTCAATATAAATTCACGCTTCAAATTTAATAAATTTCCTCATTGTCCATCATATAATTTTTTCTCATTACATAAAGCATTGTACAAAACTCGTGCGCGAAGAGGCCATTTGCACCATTCGCGCACTAGTTATGTAAATAGCTATTTTGTACTCGCATCATTCAACATAACGTTTATATTACCCTGGAAACAGATGGTAAGTTTGATTTTGTACGCTAGTGCGCAAAATAATTGAAAAAAACACTAATTTTTATGGTTCAAAATTTTGTCTATTAAAACGCTAATTATACTTATATATATATATATATATATATATACATTTTAAATAATTTATAAAAGAAATAGACACATTAGCTTATAACGCCGTCAATCAGACATTATTTTAACAAATAAGAAAAAAAAACAAAAGAAAATATAGGAAAAAACAAATTTTCCATCACTTGTCTCAATAATTCCACAAAGGTTTTACAGCACGTTTGCATCAACTATCAGGTCATCAACAAACGGCTGGTCAGTTCAGCTTTTTACAATAGACGCGTTTCGTCCTTACAGACTCATCAGTATGGTGCGATCATTTATCCAACTAGACCAACTCATGTCATGTTACCGGCGTAGATAGGTTAACATCAGTCAGTTCAGCTAAGTCGGTATCACAATCCACTATTCCCTCCTGTTTGACCTGAACTTGAAAAAGATTGGACATCCCTGATCCACGGTGACTAGATGTCGCGACGCTAGATTCGCTCTTATCCGAATTAGAACGTTACAGGAATTAGGACTAAGCAGTGGCGACTCGTCAACGCGGGGGCGGTTTTTTGTAATTGATTTAGTTGCAGTTAAAGTTGAACTACTAGTGCAGTTTTACATTTTGAATTGTAATAAATAAAATCGTATTTTCACTTGAATATATTTCAATTCCTCGTATAAAGTAATGAGATATTTGTTTTAATTCCTTTTTACTTCCGCCTAAGTTTGAAACTTTAAGACTGGCTTCCTTTAATGAATTACAAAACTTTTCCTTTAGTATTTACACACATTTCACGAAGTACTAATTATGAAAATTAAAGCTTGAGAATGTTACACTTTCTTTTCAAAAACAAACATTTACCATTTCAAAAAACAATTTTGAATGATGCTACTAATTAAGATTTTCTTCTTAAACTAAGACGACATTTTTCTGCTTTTGGCTTTCTTCTTTACTGTCCTTATATTTTATATGTAACTTATAATAATGAGGTGGCTAGCTCAATGGTATGAAGTCGGCCTGTGGATCCCGAGAACCCTGGTTCGATTCCCACAGGCGACAAACAATTTTCACCATTTTAAAACTACTCCTATGGCTTCCCCACCACTAACATCTTTGGGGGGCATGATTTGACGGCTGGTAACCGCACTTCACGCGCAAAATATATCACTTACCGAGATCTGCTTCGGCAGAGTGCCACACGCAGTAATGGGTAGAAGGCGTGATGATATATTTATTTTATTTATTTATAAAAAAAAAAATATATATCATCACGCCTTCTACCCATTACTGGATGTGGCACTCTGCTTAAGCAGATCTCGGTAAGTGATATATTTTGCGCGTGAAGTGCGGTTACCAGTCGTCAAATCACGGCCCTCAAACATGTTAGTGGTGGAGGAGCCACAGGGACAGCTTTTGAAATTATGAAAATTTGTCGCTTGTGAAAATCGAACCAGGGACCTCAGGATCTACAGGCCGACTTCATACCACTGTGCTAGCCATCCCATATTATTTATAATAATACATAATGATAAGAAATTAAATCTAAGCGTTCAATTTTAATTTTATATTGGAAAACGCTATTAAGAAATACTGGGATCAAATGACAGATAATTTCACATAGGTACTCAAACTTTTTTTGTTTACTTGTTAAATATTTTAATCAATTAAAATTAATTTTTTCTTGGAATATCTCAATAATCATGCGAACCTAGTAGTGAAATATGAAACTACGTTAAAGAAGCACTTTCATGAGATTTTAATGCTGTCACATAGAACGTTACTGTGTCAATGTTGTTTGTGTATGTCTTTTAAATATTTCCGTAGAAAATTTAAATTAAATTTCATCCTTATATTTTCTTTCTTTTGTAATCACAAATTAATTGTAGTTACCGTATTTTTCGGACTGTAAGACGCACCTTTTTACATAGAAAAATGAACTCAAATTTTGGGAGCGTCTTATGGTCCGAAGGTAACATTAAAATATGTTTTTCAATAAATCGTCTCTAAATTCATTTAAAAAATGTATGCGAGAAGAGTGGCATAAATGGATGGCGGTGCCAAATCATGATGGTACCGCAACAGGACGTATGAAACGACCAACAATTTCAGAACTTTGTACCTGGGTGAAAAATGCATGGGAAGCTGTGAAAGAAGAGACTATTATAAAGTCAATTAAAAAATGCGGAATAAGTAATGGTATAGATGGTAGTGAAGATGACGCAGTTTTTGAAAGGAGTGACAACAATAGTTCAGACGAAAGTAATACGAACGGTGACATTAACGAGACGAGTGATAGTACCGAGAGCGAAGATGAACTGAATATTACTAGTACGTGTTATGTTAACATTAAATAAAAATTATGATCCGAAAGGAACATTGAAATATATTTTTCTAAAAATCATCTTATAAAATCTTATAGTCCGAAAAATACGGTATGTTTATATATTTATTTTGTTACTCTGCACAACATTAAATAAATCCCATTACAGTACAGGGGACCTACAGCTTATAGTGGAATCCGAACCACTCAGACACAATCGTATTTTTTGGATGTAAGTAGAAGTCAGTGAAGTTTGAACGCATGACCTCTTGCTTGCTAATTAAGAAACGCAAGTTTTACCACGCTTTTATCCACTGAGCTACGATTGCCTGTATACTTCATATGAAATAGAATAGTAAATGTGTATTGACATTTGTAGGTTATTGTGAGTAATGGAATTTTCTCCAAAAAAAAACAAACATTAAAACGTAGAATGAATTGGGAATAATAATCGAACACCTAGATTCCACAAATCATACTTAAAATAAAGTTAACTAAAAAGATAACCTAACTAGTTACTAAATTACGTATCTGAACTGAAGAGTTAAAACTAACACAACAAGAAATACTGGACTATAATCTATCTAAATTGTTAATAAAAATTTAGAAAATACTGAAAATATAAGGAGAAAACAAAGAAATACTACAGCTTGCAATGTTATACTTACGGAAGTCAAACAAAAGTGCTCCTTTGTTCAACTTTTGACATATGAGTTTCAGCACCATCTCTTATTAATGAGATATTCCAATAGAACTACGAACTGTCTATAGGCCTTCTACAATTTCGTGATAAATAAAATGGAGTAGATGGCACAGTGGTATCGTGTCGGCCTGTAAATCCTGAGATTCCCACTGCCGACAACCATTTTCACCATATTAATACTACTCCTATGACTCCTCCTCCACTAACATCTTTGGGAGCCGTGATTTGACGGCTGATAACTGCACTTCACACGCAAAAATTTATCACTTACCGAGATATGCTTCGGCAGAGTGCCACACTCAGTAATGGATAGAAGGCGTGATGATATATTTATTTAAATTTAAAGAAAAGAATAAAAATGAACTGTCAGAAAGTTTAATTTGTTTGTAAAAATTTACTTCATAATAAGTTACATGGAAAACAATAGATGGTAAACGAATGCATTAATATTGATATCCATGAAAGGGTTGTGAATGTAGTCGGTCCTGATTTAGCTGAAACACAGTGAGCCTTGGTCCAAGTTTGCATTGCGTACCGTCGTATCGTTACCAAGATTCAATTTTCGCGATGTAATACGGTTAACTGAGCGGTTCGTGGGCCGAATCCTGATGACAGCCAGATACAAACTTTATACATCTCACTACTACACACACACACTCACACACACTCACTTACATTACGCTCACATTATATACTCACACACACACACTTACGTAAGTAAATACATACACTAGGGACTGATACGGGTAACATAATCACATATGAGTGAATTGAATTTTTTCCAAAATTAAAACTTTCAAATTGAGTTTATGTTTCTTTTTTTGTAATCACATTAGACAGGGTGACAAATATTTGCAAAGAAAATAGAAAATAAATAAATATAAATATGTCATCACGCGTTCTACTCATTACTGAGTGTTGCACTTTGACGTAATCTCGGTAAGTGATATATTTTGCGCGTGAAGTGCGGATACCAGTCGTCGAATCTCGGACCTCAGGGATGTTGGTGGTGGGAGACCCACAGGGGTAGTTTTTAATATAGTGAAAATAGTTTATCTGCTGTAAGAATCGAACTCGGGTTCTCAATTCTATTGGCCGCCCCGATACCACTGAACCACCTAATTATAATTTTTCGTACGTCTCCGAAATTATCAAAATAGGTATTTTTAATTTGAAAATAACTGTATTCAGTGAGTTCAATCTGCGTTCAACCAATTCATGTTTTATTTGTAACCATGACAATAGATACAATTGAAGTAAATAGTCCGTCATTTCTTCAAAAATCATCATTAGTCAAAAATAAGTGAAAATATCTTAAATTTGTCTTTTTAAACGCATGATAAAAAATTTATTTTCTTGTTCTTTAGAAACTATCAACTTTACGTTGACAACTGAAAGCATAAATGCAAACTTTTCATAGTAGTCGTAGGAAAAGTAATTTATCGAAAATTTCAGTTGGAATGGTTTAATTTTAACACGAGAAATCGAATGACGTTGAGCGCATCTTCATATCTTTTCTAGATTCCGAGTTACAGCGATTTTTCTTATTTTTAAAATTGCAACTTTAAGACGGTATATCTTGAAAACTAAAAGAGATATCGAAATGCGGACTGAACCATTGTATGTATTTCTCGTGCTTTAGTTCATATAAAAGCAAATTTTTAATGTTTTGAAAATTTTACGATTTCTCTCAAAATTTTCCCTTAGCGATATTTTAAAAAGTTGACGAGATAATTAAAATCTGTGAACACCAGTGAAATCATCGTGAAGAAGTACGTAGGTATGCTAATTTTTAGAAGGAAATTCTCACGCATACATTTTTTATTACAGAAAAACGAAAATCGGCTAAAAATCTATAATTTTAAATCTATAATTTTTCATTTTTCTGTAATAAAAAATCAATCCGTGGGATTATCTTCGTGAAAATTTACATACCTATGTACTTTTATGCGAGAAATTTACTGGTGTTCACAGATTTTCATTATCTCGTCAACTTTTAGAAATATCGTTAAGAGAAAATTTTGAAAAAAAATCGAAAAATTTTCAATATATTTAAAATTTGCTATTATATTAACTGGAGCACAGTGGTATGAAGTCGGCCTGTGGATCCTGAGGTCCCTGGTTCGATTCCCACAGGCGACAAATTTTCATAATTTGAAAAAGCTATCCCTGTGGCTCCTCCACCACTAACATGTTTGGGGGCCGTGATTTGACGACTGGTAACCGCACTTCACGCGCAAAATATATCACTTACCGAGATCTGCTTTAGCAGAGTGCCACACCCAGCAATGGGTAGAAGGCGTGATGATATATTTATTTATTTTATTTTACGAGAAATACAATGGTTCAGTCCGCATTTTGATATCTCTTTTAGTTTTTGAGATATAGCGTCTCCAATTTGCAATTTGAAAAACATAAAAATCGCTGTAACTAGAAAACTAAAAAAGATATGAAGATAGATGCGTTCAACGACATTCGATTCCTTCTGTATTAAATTATAAGGAACCACATTAAAAAAAAATTGAATTCGTTTAGTAAGTAATCGCGATAGAATTTGTGAAACAGATGAAAAATGCCATGTAATACAATAGAACAATACATGTTTGCCTGTCCTGCAAATGGCGGCATACCTCCACCACTTCCCTCTCTTGTACGCGTAAGTTAGCTACACAGTGTTTATATAAAATCTTTGCAGTATATCAGTAATAGAAATTCGCTATAGTGACCTCACTACAAAATTGATAAATTTATGTTTGGCATAGGTTATGCTGCCAACCATCGCATTAATGCACTCGACTATCTGTCCTAATTTGTATTGTGTTATTATTAATGAAATAAATAGATAATTATTGTAACGTTAATTTTTCATGTGAGTTACATTATGCATGTAATGAAATACATATTACATTACGAATGCAACTTCAAACGTTGAGTAAATTTTTAATGCAACTTTTAATGAATATTTTAATTTTCTATTAATATTTAAATATATTTCATGTGTAATTATGTTTCATGGAGGCCACAAGCTTTATAAAAGTGTAAAAGAATAAAAAGTTGGCACAATAATTTTTTTTGAATACATAAAAATGATCTACTTGGATGCTTATTTTGTCATTTTATTTGAGCTTTATCGCGAAATAAGTGGTAGAGAAACTAGAATATCGGTTTATTTTGTGCGACGATTTGTTAAAAATAAAGAATTTAGGCGTGAAATGAGCAGAATCAATTTATTCGGAACCGAATCCCATTTGAATAATTTATTACGCTTTTTTCATTTATAGCCGTAATAAATCAATAACTTGCTGTTAATAAAACAGAACTCCTGTATCAATAATAGAAACGGTCTTTCACGAGCCTTGTTGATCGCTCGAAATACTGAATGCTAACATCTGATTAAATATTTCATCCGTTTAAGGTATTTTATACGCACCATGAACTTCGAATTAGATCACACACTGTCCTATTTAGTTAAAGTTCATCTCACTTCGGTAATAGTTACGTCAAAGAAACTATTTGTTTGTATTCCAACGCACGGCAAGCTCTTAAATACATTTATTTTAAGGTAGTACTAGCGTGAAAAAAAAATTGCAGATCTGAATAAAATTTGGCGCAAGTAAACATTCGATAGTCATACGCATCCTGTTAAAATATGAAACACATTCATCGTCTGTGAACAAATATATTCGCTTGTAAAGTTGAGTTCTTATACACGGGGTTTATTGTAATCATCACTCAGAATCTAACATATTTGGTTTGTGTACTTCTAAAATTTTGCAGTTTCATTTGAAAAACTAGTATGATGTTCTAGAACTATCCATGTATATTGTATCAGAAGGAGAAAGTTTTTTATCGTTTAGTAATGGATATATAGCCATGCAAAGCCTTGTTTTTAACGAAAAATTAAGAATCCCAATTTATAATGGCAACACCACACGGTGGTATGGTATTTGAAAATTCTCTAGACCAACAACCTGTTAACAATTCATGATATTCAAATCATAATAGGTTAAAACACTTATTTTATTAAATTTTTATATTTTTTTGAGCGTCAGTTGCGCCACTCGACAACCGATGGCGCCACCGTCACACTAGTACTACCTTAAATGCGTACGATATTTTTGTACATGGAGGTCTGTTACCTGCTGTAAAATTACACCTTCCAAAGATTTTAGTGAAGGGGAGGTCACAAGAATAACTTTAACGTTAAAATAATATGAAGATTGTCAAAATATTTCATGCGGAGTGTTGCATTGTGCGAGGCAGAAATTTAGACTATAAGAAAGAAAGAAGAACCAAAAAATAGAAGCTCTAGAGATGTGAGTATGGAGAAGAATGGAAAGAGTAAAATGGAAGGATAGACTAAAAAATGTGGAGGTATTTAGAAGAGTAGAAAAAGTAAGGACAATGATGAAGGAAAAGAAAGAAGATCTTCAATGGATATAGTGCAGATGAGATTGTTTGTTGAAAGAAATTATAGAGATCATGATGAAAAGCAAGAGAGGAAGAGGGAGAAGAAGATATCAAATAGGGAAAAGAAGATATCAAATGCATAAAGGTTAAGGGAAGATACGTAGAAATGAAAGGTTTAGCAGAAGACGACAAAACTTGCCATCTGGCAGAATAACTGACTGACTGATCCCATTGTAAACTCTAAAAGAGTGAATCGTGTAAAATAGAATTATCCTAATCTAGTAAGAACAACTGAAATCTAAAATTAGAGTTATAGTAAAAAATAATAAAACGTACTTATAACAATATTTGACAGTCCCATAAAAAGATTCCTACTACTAATAATTTATTATTAATATGCTTATACTACTAATAATTAATCATTATGGTGCAATTTAACCAAGTAAACAATAAAATAATTAATATCACATAAAGTGTGTGGGCAGCCATGTTGGATTTTGAAATAGCGAGGTGTATCATGTAAGCTTAATTTCGTAATAACATCGTACTCATACAACTCAACATTAGTCCCTTGCTAATTAGATTTTGTTTTATTGTGGTGCTTAGTAAATGATATGATTACATAAGGTTTTTCGAGGTTCGCCATTAGGATCTCAAAACTTCGGTTAAATGAGACGTTTTGTACGCCTAGATATTCGTAATGATTTTTACATTTTCTATTAATTAATAAAAATAAATATATCATCACGCCTTTTATCCATTACTGGCTGTGGCATTCTGCCAATGCAGATCTCGGTAAGTGATATATTTATGCGCGTGAAGTGCGGTTACCAGCCATCAAGTCAAGGCCCCCAAAGATGTTAGTGGTGGGATCGAACCAGGGTTCTTAGGATCCGTAGGCGAATTTGATACCACTGAGCCATATAATTAATAATTGGTTATATATCGGAAAAATAGTTACAAAAAAAAAATAGATATCTCGTATTAGTGAGAGAGCTAGTTGACATACCCATACCATGATTAATTAGAGCATATTTTAACATGTCATTTAATCTGCATCGTTTGTTAAAAGTATGCTCTGGTTAGTCGTGGTCTGTCAACTAACTCTCTCACTAGTCCGAGATGTTTCTTTCTTTTCTTTCCCTTCCATCTCTCCTCGACGTGACATCAATTGTATAACTCAGAATTTATTCTAGTTAAAGTTGTAATGGAGTAGGTGACACATTAATATCTGATCGGTCTTTGAATTTGAGAACGCGGATTCGATTTCCCCAGCCGACAAACAATTTTCACCACATTAAAACTATCCCTGTGGCTCCCCTACCACTAACATCTTTGGGGGTGTGATTTGACGGCTTGTAACTGTACTTTACGTGAAAAATATATCACATACCAAGATCTGCTACGGTCACACTCAGTTATGGGTAGAAGACGTTATTATTTATTTATTTATTTAATTTATAAAGTAATGTAATTCTTATATGGGGTAATGGCTCAGTGGTATCAAGCCCAATCCAAAGAACCCTGGTTCGATGCCCACAGCCGACAAAAAACATTTTCACCAATTTAAAATTACTCCACCACTAACATATTTGGAGGCCGTGATTTGACGACTGGTAACCGCACTTCACGCGCATAAATATATCATTTACCGGGATCTGCTTCGGCAGAGTGCCACACTTTAATTTTTTATTTATGTAATTCTTACCAGAATTATAAAGAAATAAATGGAGCTTAAACTAAAAAGTCTTTGTCAATACAATGTAGGTAAACAAAAAATCAGTTTTTATCTTGAAACCCAAACCAAGACCCAAAAAGTCCCCTCGAACAAATTCACTTACCTACTTACAACAGTGAGAAAAACCGGAATTTCTCAAGAGTCCTCACCCCTCGGTGTCTGCAGGCGCCACAGTTGAAGCCTGCGGTCGCGACTCTGCATGACATTGACCGGTGCTACTTGTCCACTTTCCAGGGTCAGAGATCACGCTCCGGACTCGGCCCGGAGCGGGCCTTCGGGTAACGCGAGGATAAAGACGTGATTTGTGTCGTACTGTTTTGTACCAGAAAGAAATTGGTTGTGATTTAAAAATGCGACTGTTGTTTAAATTGGATACTTCCCTATAATGACGTCGGTTTAACAATATTCGGATTGGAAGATTACTGATTTTGATGTGTCAGGTTATTTCTTATTTGTAAGTTTGTCCAAGTTAGGATGATGTGAGTGATTTTGAATTGTTATTAAATTAATGTGAAACAGAATAAATGTTGTAAAAAAATGCCACATTTCTTCAGAATTTATCTCAATGCTTTTCTGCACGAATTTAGGTTTCTCATATTTTTACTGTCATATTTTGCCAATATGGGGTAATGGCTCAGTGGTATCAAGTCGACCTGTGGATCCTAAGATCCCTGGTTCGATCCCCACAGCCGACAAAACATTTTAACCAATTTAAAATTACCCCTGTGGCTCCCTCACCACTAACATCTTTGGGGGCCGTGATTTGATGACTGGTAACCGCACTTCACGCGCATAAATATATCACTTACCGAGACCTGCATCGGTAGAGTGCCACACCCAGTAATGGGTACAAGGCGTGATGATATATTTATTTTATTTATTTATTTTGCCAATATTTATATAATTAAAAAATTTCGGTAACCTGAAAAGTACAATAGTCATATACTAGTTTCAAAATACTCGTATACTTTCGAAAATAGTTATTTGCTATTTTAAAGTAAAAAAAATTATAAAAAAACTCACACCTACCTTTAATTTTATTTTGAGAAAAATTTAAAAACGTTAGAAGATATGTTTATAAATTAATTGAACCGTGAGATATTAAATCATTCTATCTCGTTAATTATTTTTTTAAATTTATGGTAGAGAAAAAGTTGAATATTTTGAAAATCGGGAAATATGATCCAATTTCAAACTACAATTTAAAATATAATTAATTGAGTAAGCTGTTGGCACTTGTTGAAACATGTTTGATAATATTTAAAAAATACAAAATACACTTGATTGTTTCAAAGAAAATAACGTATTTTCTTTGAAACAACCAAGTGTTTTTATTTTGTATTTTTTAAATATTACAATTTAAAAATTAGATCAAATACGGGTCTGATGACTTCACCTTTGAATTCAAGATTCTACATACGTATTATTCATACGAGTATATATGTAGAATCAATAAATATATTATATTTATTGATTTAAATTTGCGAACACATTTATATTCTATATATTTCTTAACAATATTGAATATCTGTTTTCTGCATTTGTCATCATTTTGTTAATCTCCTGAAACGTGATCAAAAGAAAATTTAAAAATTTACGTATTTAAGTTAGAAGAAATGTAGATGTAAGTATCAATCTTCAAGTCGGATTTGGGGATGAAATATCACAGAGTACTTGAAACGAAATGACATGAGTTTGATGTTGGGGCGAATATGAAAGCGGCGAATCAGAGCAGACGATACCGGCGTCGGGCCCGGCCGTCTCACGGCGACACCTCTTGATTTACGGCCCCGGATTGAAACAGATCGATATCTTGGCGTCACTTTGCGGCTCATTTACCACCGGCCTATTCACTTTTTCTGTTTATTTGCTACGGTTTGTAACCTTTATGAAGCAACAATCGATTGGTGAGAAGTTGGGAACAAGTGAAGCTCGGGGAAAAGGACGTTCTTATTTTTTCTGTTTTCCGAGCCGCGAAGTTGGAGAGGAAATATTGATGAGTTGTTAAGGCTTAGAAGTTTCGGAAAAACAATCTTGCTGCTGTTTTCCGGTTTTTCGATGTTTTTCTACCTGCTTGGACTTGATACAATTATCCTGTTTTAAAGTTTGTATTCTATATAAATTTTGATTAAATTTTCATAAATTATTTTGTGATAAGACTCAACAAGTTGATGGAATTATTAATGATATAATCCCTAAGTAGTCTTAGCTGACGAGTTTCTTAATAATTAATTAATGGCTAGTAATGAATGTGGTTTAATAAATTACGCAACTTGATGATAAATGAATTTGAGAAGGAACGATTTACTAATGCCACGATAATTCATCTCCTTGTCCGATCGCAAATATTCCACCTTAGAAAAACATTTTTTTTTGTCTGACACATATCTAAACATTTAATTAATATTATTTTTTAAATTATACACTACAAATAATTATTCGAAATAAAAAGAATAACATACCTCATTCTCGTTCTCTCGGAAATATTCTTCTGCGTAGACCTATCTCCGCTCTTCATCAAGCTAAATGGAGTATAGTTCCTAAAATTCAGGAAGACTATTTTTTTTTTCATAATGACAGCACTAGAACGATGGCTCAAGGTCGATGGATGGGAGAAATAATAAATAAGACAGTGAATGAGGTGAACATAACGGATTTATTTTTTTACAGAAAGTATGCAAATAAATGGTTACACATAGAAAGAAACAATACCATAGAAAATGTCAACAGTTCACAGTAAATACATCAGCGAAGATAGAAACAGGCTCCCGGGTCCAGAAGTGAATGATTTTTTATTTATAAAACGCGATGCATGTGTTTCATCATGGTGGGCGTTTCGATCTTCGCTGACACCTTATAAAATATAAGCATTTCCCTGGTAAAAAGCAAACAGATTTCCCTTAACCTTACGTATATTATCTATAGGTTATAGTCTAGGGTTGAGGGAGGGCTAAGGCTCGCCCTTCGCTAACACTAATATATTAACACACATACATTTGTATGCGATCGTATTATCGCCTATTCCACCTAATTAATATTGACTCTCAGAGTGTTGTGTGAAAATCACATCGAACAAGTCATAAGCTATAAACTTAGTAGGGACAACATACCCCATATAACAGCCATGTTAAAGTTACAATTACGTTATGTTAGATATATATCGTACCTATGTTCATGTATAACAGACCTTAACTACCTACACGGAACAGAACAAGAACTGAATTCACGCAATCAATGCTATATTTAAATATATTTACCTGTACGTCGTACAATACATCGCTAGTCAGAATTATATTACAGATTTCAGCTCGCCGGCTTGGCCAAAATATTACACCAAACATGTCTACAAATAAATAGTTTCATGTGTGTCAGGTACTGCAACTTGCGAAATCGTAATCATCATCACCCTTGCTTGCGCTTGCACATAGAAACACACTTAATTCTGTTGGTGCGGCTACTCAATCTGTGTTCGTTAAAACAACCGTTTGCAGTACAAACTGATTGTTGCTTATCTATACTTCATTAATACTACATTGATCACAACTACAGGCCGATTATCTACTTGCTAAATACGAACGCTGTCGTTAAACAACTCGCTTCATTCCTCCACTGGTTCCTAGTAATTTCAAAGCCACAATCTCATGCTTAATTCGCGTACAAAAAGTATTCAACCAGTGCGAATAAAGCGTTCTCGACAGCGCGTCGCCTGGTTAGCACCGAAAGGAACTTACATGCTATAAGATACACTGATATGTATTTACTGATATGTAGTATTACGTTATATTCATAAGGGTTTACAGTAGACGTGTTGTGTATAAACGGATGAGCTGATAGTCTAACCTAGCTTAGCCTACATCTAGCTTAAGAATACTGTTCTGTTTTTTCTTTTTTATCTTTAAAGCATTTGTGTATAAATGCACGTAGGTATAAAGAAGTAGTAGTAAATATTAGTGTCGTATCTTTAGGCACTAATCTAATTTAGGCATTAGAGAGGGTAGTACAGTAAGCTCTACCACCAGATAACGCTACCGTACAGTATTCGAATCATTTGCAGCTAAGGCAATACGATTTATTCCACAGTTTCTGTCTCATTTGTATGATTTATTCGATGTTCGATAAATACGTCACGTCATACTAAATTATACAACTGCTGGAAATAGTTGAACAAAATCCTATGAGAATGTTCGCTAATGTAGTGCAATCATATAAATAATACAAAGACAAATTGTCAATTGCGATGTGGAACTAAGTCTTAATAAAAAAAAAAAGGAAAAAATCCAACACTTGTCAAAGTTCCACAAAATTACAGCACATTTGAATCAACTTCATTAGATCATCATCAAAGGCCGGTCAGTTCAGCTTTAACCATAGACGCGTTTCGTCCTTTAGGGACTCATCAGTATGGTGCAATCAACTATCCAACTAGACCAGCTAGGGGCTAGTGAACTGTGATACTTTTTATTCTGAACTGACGGATGTTAAACTATGTAAGCCGGTAACATAACATGAGAGCTATGGAGCAACCCGTGGTGCCATCTACCGACAAAAATCACAAACTGCTGAATAGAAATTGCTAGCAAATGTGCTGTAATTTTGTGGAACAAGTGTTGGAAAGTGTTTTCCTTTTTTTCTTATTTTATTAATCGTATAAATATAAAACGACAATGCGTTTTCATTTAAGTGTGATTTTCGTCCACTTACTATGTTTTTTAGTATTTTCTGTTGAATGACATATTTACAGTGGCTTTAACAAGTAATATATTATTAAATACCAGTATGTACGTTTTAATTAATATTTCTTTATATAAATTTATGTTAGCCATTTTTGTATAATGCACCCTATTATTTTAAAAAATGATGAAAGAATTCGTGCAAATTTTGATTACACCTAATTATTTTTTACCTTTTCTGTGTTACATACAAGTATCACTGTCAATAATTTAATTTAATTCTAAATAGCACTGAGTGAAAATTGATAAAAGAATATGAATGAATTCTGAAATATAGAACGACTTCTAGAAATATTTAAATAAACGCTTTTACCCACAAGGAATATTGCGTTAAAAAATAACATTTTAACTAATGCAAAACGATATCATTTTCGTTTTTAATTTTTACATAATCGTGTTTGACGTGAGTCACTACTATTCACTTCTAGTCATTTTTGATGATCCCACTACTGATTTTTTTAAATCAAAGTAGAAAATAGAACGTAAAACATAATCATACAGATGTGATAATAAAAATGTAGGTCCGAATTTCTGTATTTTCGTGAAAAGTTCTGCCAGAAACTGGTTAAATCCTAGTAATTTTTGCAAACACAGCATTACGGCAATATATTTCTTTTTCTTTTCATTGCGAATTCTTTGTTAAAATATTCAGCACATAACCTAGAAATAGTTCGCCATGTTTGATAAACAAACTCTGCCATCTAGAGAGTGATTTATATAATGTTTGGTTACCGAATACCAAATGTAGTTAGTTGACCAAGTTCTCAACGTAATGGCAGTTATTAAATCGATGGTAAATGCACTGGTCCACATTTTCTCGTAATTTCTCAGAAATGAACATTTACGATTATTCAAATAACATGTTTTTATTAGGTAATCGTTTGCTCAGATTGTAAAATCGCATGACTTGAGATATTTGTCATGAAGCGAAATAAAATGAACCGCATTTTCCGAGCTAAAAGTCATAAAACTGTTTAATATTCGTAATTACGAATTGACTTCTGGTAATAAATTATCAGCAGAAATCAATTTCATCCTGAACATAAATTACACTGTTTCTTTAAGTTTCAATTTTTAATTGGAAAATTCGAACACTGTACGTTGCTTTCTTAAACAATTTAAAGGTGGTCCAAACAGTGTCTTTAGTAATAAAATTGACAAAAAGTAACAAAAATATACACACTTCACTCCTAATTTTGTTTGTACAAAATTTTGCACAATAATGTGATCTAATTGGTGCCTAAACATGGTTATATAAAACAGTGCGTCTTATCAAACAAGTTAATGAAGGATTTTTTTTGATATGTATTTTTATGTTATTTGTGAATTTACTGAGATCACATTTTTGTGGTACAGAGTTAACATTGGCACAAGTACCTATATAATAAGTATTTTAAAATATATTAGAATAATATCAGTGCAATTTTTTTAAGAATCTATAAAATTTGCGTATAAAACAACATAAGATTGTAATGTCAGTCTAATTTTTGCATATGACTATACAGATATGTGATATGTATATTGTGTATCAGTATATTCTATTTATCCTAATTTACTCAATTAAATTGTAAAAATAAATTGAATAGGAGATTCAGAAGTTATCAGTTTGCAGCTTCCGGAATTATTGTAAACTATGTTGGCAAGCAAATTAAAATTTAAACAATTTAAGCATGATAATACGAAGTTAATGACATCGCCATAAGAAGAGCAAAGCGTATGAGGCATTGGTTTTAGCCGCATATATCTGGGTAGCGCAACCATTACACTTTTTTTTTAATACACAAATTATAAATGCATTTCTGTAATAATCGCTTCGCTTATTACTTTACTTTAAAAATTTTATGCAAATTTCTATTCTATTACATTTATTTTCAAAAACAAATTATTCGTCGTGAAAATTCGCTTCTGTCGCCAACAAAAAGCACATTACACAAAGTCAAACCAGGAAACTCGTTTCATATAAGCAAATTATAAATGCAAAGATCTTTTTAGAATGATCCTATGGTATTATACTCGGCATTTTATCAGTGGTGACTGGCAGAGAGGCAGATGTAGTTTTAAAAATAAGAATTTTTGTTAATTTTTTAATTGTTAATTGATGATTTTTATTAAGCGTTGAAATAATTGTAAATTTAAATATATTTTGAGCTTTATTCATTTATAATATAAAAAGCAACATTTAAGCCACCATCATACCAAGTATGCAATGTTAGTTGCTGTCTACGTAGATCTAGATCTGAGGCATATCTCGTTAAATATTCGCAACTTTTAAATTCTGCATTTAGCTGCAGTCTTTAACTGTGCGAGTGCGAGAAGAACAAAAGATGCGCCAAGGAAGGCGCGTTACGCGTTTTTTTGTATATTCTATTGTGTTAAATTTAAATATTTTTCAGTCGTGTTTTAGTTGTATTTGAAAAGAGTATTAATATAAAAATAAATAAATAAATATATCATCACGCCTTTCTACCCATTACTGGGTGTGGCACTCTGCTAAAGCAGATCTCGGTAAGTGATATATTTTTGCGCGTAAAGTGCGGTTACCAGTCGTCAAATCACGGCCCCCAAACATGTTAGTGGTGGAGGAGCCACAGGGTATTAATAATATATTTTATTTACATTTATAATATAATAGCAAATTAAACAAGACAAATAATCATTTTAAAACTCCATTTTTTATGGAATACTGCCTTTACAATGTTTTAGAGTACGAGTCGCCACAGTATTTTATATTCTTATTTTGGGTGCAAAAATTGTGAAACACGAAATTAGTGGCTCATAGTAATGAATTAAGTGACTGTTTATTGCATTTACAAACAGTGCCGGACTAATTAAATTTGGGCCCTAGGCAAAACTCTCAATCCGGGTCCTATTTTACACTTATTAAAAAATAATAATTACTCGTATACGGCGTGCTTAGTTGTCAGACAGACACTATTACCTAAAACACACTTTAAAATTATCATACTTGTAAGAGCTTTTTAATCCGCTAAATTTATAAAATCGTGCATGATAAATGACAATCATGCGTGATAATGGAAAAGTTCATTATTACTTATCGCAAAAATATCTAAAGATTACTTAAATCTTGTTTGCCTGTATAGTTTACAATTCCGCCGATGTATGCCTTATGACGTCACAATCTGAATCTCCTATCGTGAAACAATACGTGAAAAAATAATTCGGTTCAACACTTTTCGACCACTCTTTTGCGAATGCGTGAATTTCTTAACCTGATATTTTAGCACTGTAAATTTAAATTTGTACTTTCAGTATGAAACGATCTTGAAGAAATTGTGTTGAACAATCTAGTGTGCAATCGGGCCAAGCAGTTAGCGTTGAAAAGAACAGATCGAACCAAAGAACATTTCACAGTGTATACGATAATGTTTTCTTATATTTTCATTTTTGATATGTACAGTGCAGTCAGTTTTAGTTCATAAGCCACCAACTTTTTACAATGTTTGCGCCTGCGCTATTTAATTGGCTAGTTGGTACGTTTAGAATGAACATCGTCATATCAGTTTCTTTACACGTATAAAACAATTGACAAGCGAGTGACCTTGGACAGATATGTAAGTGTATATGTATATAATATGTATATATATATTTATGCTATATGTATAATATATTATAAAAAGGCCCTTTTATACAAAAGTACCGACGTCTCATTTTTTCAAAAGTACAATTCACACATTTTAGGTTAGATATACGAAGGTTAGGTTAATCACATTAAGGCATTATACAACGTTTGTAAAATGATATAGTTCAAGCTCATTTTTTAGAAAAACCATTGACTTGAAAACCAGTCTTTGAGTCGAAAGTAAACGTTTTGGTCTCTGACATGAAACTGCGCCGAGTCTTGAAGTTGTTTGTATTAGAGCAATGTATGATTTAATTACCTCTAAGCGAAATGTGTGAGATTTAATTAAATATAGTGCCTCCGTACCAACAAATTAACAAGATATGGAAGATACGTTCATCATACAAGCAGCTTCAATACCGCGGTTCGCGGGGTTGTTACACTGTGACGTTTTCTGCTCTTGTGTAAAAGGGCCTTAAGTATACGAGCTTGTGTTGATCGTACATAACAATTTCAACATTAATACCACGGTGTATGCGCATATAAAGTCTACAATCTAACTCATTTTACATGTATACAATGCTTTATTATATGGGAAACCGAAGTCACAAAAATATTTATCCGCTATCGACTATGAACTCATTAATCATACACTAATAAATATCATTTATGTGATATGTCAGTGGCGTACCTAGAACTTTTGACGCCCAGGGCGGTCTCCAATTTGCCGCCCTTTCTAAGTCAAAGGGTGGTTTTTATAAATTAAAAAACTAAATATAAAATAAATATATCATCACGACTTTTAGCCATTACTGGGTGTGGCACTCTACTGAAGCAGATCTCAGTAAGTGATATATTTATGTAAGTGGGGTGGCTAGCTCAGTGGTATGAAGTCCTAAGAACCCTGGTTCGATTCCCACAGGCGACAATTTTCCTAATTTCAATAAACTACCCCTGTGGCTCCTCCACCACTAACATCTTTGGGGGCCGTGATTTGACGACTGGTAACCGCACTTCATGCGTAAAATATATCACTTACCGAGATCGCTTCGGCAGAGTGCCACACCCAGTAATGGATAGAAGGTGTGATGATATATTTATCTCTTTTATTTGTGAAGTGCAGTTTTCTAGCCGTCAAATTACGGTCCCCAAAGATGTTACTGGGGTGGAGGGGGCACAGGGGTAATTTTAATTTGGTGAAAATTGTTTGTCGGCTGTGGGAATCGAACCGAGGTCCTCAGGATCTGCAGGTCAACTCGAAACCACTAAGCCATTACCCCCATTAAATTAATAAACATAAATAAATAATTGTAATTGAGACAAACTATAGGTGGGGAACTGTTTTACCATTGGATGGCATATTTAAATTAGGCAGTAATAAAGAAATTTTTCGACCCTACATTGACTTCATTGAATGAAGAAAAATATTCGAAATCATATAGTAATTCATAATGTGTAGAAATCGAATAGTAAACTTATGAAGTGAACACGTTGTTTTTTACAACTAAAACTAAATATAAAAATACCGCCCCAAAATATGTGCCGCCCGATGCGGACCGCACCCACCGCCCTCCCTAGGTACGCCACTGGATATGTATTTAACTGCAAGAACGGACACTTTATCGATACTAACTGATATGTAGAATAAAGCGCCCGTGAAATGAAACTTCTAATGATGTACATTATTTAACTAATCTTACAACTGGTAACAGAAGGGTAACAATATCTTCATTTTCTTAATAAAAATTACTCTAATCTGTAACAATTACTTATATATTACACATTACTTTATTTTAAAAATATCATTGAGTTAGGTATATTAAAATATAATTTAACTTGGGAATCTTTTAGTTATTTTTTTTTTGCTATTTTCTACTTTTTAGCAACCAACATCAGAAATGTTATAATTTGCATAAGAATTTGATGATTGTCAAGAACTGCGAATGATGGAAAATATTTGTTGTTTTTAATAAAACAATTTACATTTTCTTTAACATTTTAATTGATCTATTAAAGCTTGTACCTCATTGTCGAATATAATTAAAAATTTATTATTTGTAATTAATTTAAAATTTTGATATTAAATATATAAAAGAAATAAATTGCAAATATGTATTATTTATGCAGAATTTTAATAAATTATAATATTACTAAATATTATATTCAAACCTAACCTGCATCCTTTTATGTACAGTCAATTATTTATTTAAATATTGCATGTATTTGCATGAATTATAAATAATTAATATAATTTTTGTATATAATTTAAAATTTTACGGTATGTTTAATATGTTTTAATTAAAATCATTCGCAGCTCGAAGAGATGTTAGTTGCTAAAAACCGTCTATGACCGTTACAAATGTTATAATAAGTCTACTTTAACACACGTCTTTTGAATTTCCCGCTAACACACGTGAAATGGTGGGGGTAACGATTGGCTAGTGATCAGGGAAGCGGAGACATCTGTTGGCATGTACAAGTACTTCAAAAGGGAACCCAAAACCGTAACATTCACAAATTCGCTGCTGAATTCGAGAATTATATTTGAAAATTTAGAAACAATTTAAATAAAATCATGCAGTTTCTCATGTAATATACACTCTAACTTGCGTGACAACGGACTTTCGTGCATATTATCAGAATCATTACAACGGCGACTATTTAACTTTTTAAATTCCGTAGCACAGTTTTCCTTCAAAGTTCAAGATCAAATAGTTTCGGGTGAATGAAGGAAATATATTTCTCAATGTTGTTAACTTTATGACACTAAATATAAGTTTATTACCTAGATATTTTTATGCAACATCATGCTGCAGAGATAATAAAATATTTATAAGGATAAATAAAAAGCAACACGTAAATTCTACCCAAGAACATTTCTGTAAAAAGTACTTTAATAATTGATGATGTTTTGTATTTAGCATAGCTGACATTTTTCTGTTTAATAGACAGTTTAGTATTTCTGTAGTACTATGTAATTAAAACTTTACACTACTTACATAAATTAAAATGTCATCTTGAAAAACCTTAAGTTCATCAAGCATAGTGGTTTATTTACAGAAAAAGGTTTTGAAATATTTAAGTTCAATCCCAAAAATTACAAAATAATTATGTATTCTTGTAAGTTGGGGTTACATGATTTGTTCGTTGGGTTTGAAATACGTCTATAAGGTACTTTCAAAATGTTTTGCTTCATATATTTTCACCGACAAATGATTATAAATATTACAGAAATATGTTTCAATAAAAAATTTCTAACAATTTTATATGAAGTATTTTCTCTAATATTATATTATGATACTAGTATATAAGTCTTTAAAACACGTGTGCAGAGTTTAAGAGTATGAAGCGAAGTGCTTTTAACGGCACTAGTGCTTTAAAGGCACTTATACACGTGTATCATACGCTATTTTTTGTTTTATCTGCAAAATCTGTAAAACAGACCTGGAAGCTGTATTTTCATTTGGATTCATTTCATAATTTTGTGTGTGTGTGTGATTTGACGTAATAACGTTCATATGGAGATAGGTTAGCATTTATTGTTTATGTGACTATGTGAATTTGTTGATTTGCAATTTGTTGTGTTAAATAAGCATGGTTTTAAAGTGCAAAATATTTTCACCAATATCGCGTTTGCAAAGCAAGTTTTGTGAAATTGTTTTCTTCAAAAATAATGCTACAAAATTCAATTTTGTACAACTGTTGTTGGCGATATTTTTTGTGATGTTGTTGAGTTGTCTAGTAAAATTTCAAACATAAATCTATTACTTACGCTGTCATTGCTCAGCTTATGTAAAATTATTACAAATATTATAATTTTTTATAATAAACTGCAAAACATTACTTTCTTAAAAAGTAATGGTATTTTGTAAAGATAATTATGAATTTGTACTAACCTAACTAATATATGTCAAAATTGATTAAATTTCAAACGTTTATTGAATCTGCCCGGATTACCACCAAATTTTATGATAATTTATTTTTTTTTTAAATATTGAAATAAAATTTATGAATGCGATGTAGGAAAAATACAGGGTGATCAAAAGGAATTGTTATAGTTGGCAATACAATTCCAGAGATCTTTTTATTCCACAGTTGGCACAACGTCAGATAAAGGCGGAAATGCTATTTGACATTTCTAATAAATACAAATAGGTTATGTCAGAAGTCTGACAGCTAATAGAATTTTAACTTTTTAAGTAATAGAAATACTTTAAAAAAAATTTAATAATAAATGTACTCAAATTTAAATTTTAAATGTCACTGTCAACAACAGGAAATGAATCTATGTATCAGGCTTACCAATATCAAGTAGTTTTTTTTATTGCCAACTGTAACAATTCCTTTTGATCACTATGTAGTATGAAAAACACATGTCAAATAACCAAATGTAACATTTGTTTTTCAATGTACTATTATTGTTGCTTAGAAACACGGCATTTTTAATATTGCGTTTTTGCACGTTTTTTTAGTTTGTTGAACAACGATTATTGTACAGGTGTAATAAAAAATAATGTATAATGTTTGAAAGGGAAAATGACCAAATGCTCGAGATATTTGTTATACTATCAGTAGAGTTTTTTATACGAAACATCATGGCCTCAGCTTTATCAGTATTTAAAAATAGTTTTCTTTGTTTCTGAAGTAATTGATATTGTAAAATGTGAAAACGTTAACAAAATATATACATAGAGACTATAATGGGTAAAGTTAGAGTACGTACTGTTGACATTAAACGTTAATTTTAGAAGTTTTCTAATAAAATATGTATGTACAATGCTGAGTGTCGCGACAGTATATTAAATTAACAAAAGCCAGTGTAAATGTATTTGAAAATTTGTCTGGGGTTCAATTGATTTCCAATTGGAATTCGTAATATATTTCATCGATTGTACCTCCCACGTGTTACTGAAACATTCAGAGGTACTTTCAGCCTGACGCAACGAACAGCCAGCACGGAACTACAATTTGTTACCAATGTCGGGAAATTTCAAATTGCAAACCTACAAATTCACGTACGAAATTCTACCTTTCTTCTACAATTTTTAACTTTTTGTAACTTTACAAAGATAAATCAAGATTTAGTTGTTGAGTAGGTACAACCCATCATTTTAAATATTTATATAACCTCAATTTCCAAATGAAAATATGGACATTCTTTGCCATTTAGTTTGTTCAAAGTTTGATATTTTTATTACCGCACTAAGCACTTCGTTAAGAAATATAATGGTTCGATATTTTTTATGCATAGATTAACAAAAGGGGATTTGTTACGTTTTTTTCGTGTCGACGCTTTGAAAAAGTAGAGAGTATATTACAGAGAGAATGTCATCCAAGCCGTACGTTAAAAGCTAGAAACATTTTAATAATTATTATTAAATGTTAATTTCCTTAAAAGTCTCCCAAAATAGTGTTTTACTTTACTATCACGTATCTGATATGTATCGCTTGATATTCTTACGTTACTCGATATGTTTTATATTCATATAAACATTATTCTAAGTGTGATGTTGCAACAATGGCCTCACATGATATATGTGTTATTTCCATTAAAACAAGTGAATTGTTTGCACTGATATACGTCCTGTTAAGCATAATTGCATTTGAAATATTAATTAATTTCAAAACTATTGATTTATATTGGTATTCATTTCTTTTTAAAACACTGCATTTAAATAATTTATGCTTCCATTGAATTGTTAATCGCATTTTCATATCCATTACAAAATTTTCATTTTATTATCACTCAACTCTTTATTATATGAAGCTACTGTTTTATTCATCTGGCGGAAAATAAAACCCGACATTTTATTTCATAATTTGACATATACCACGCAATTTTATTCATTATATATATACACCAAACTGCATGGAAACTATAGAAGCAAATGGAAGAACCAATTTTTCTCTACGGTCGTGTTAAAAAGTTAAAATATCAATATCCAAATAAGCGTGGAAAGTATCTCTTTGTAACACTCACTTCAGCATGATTTTTGTCGCACTCAGAGGCGTATTCTGTAACTGATCAGTACATTTTTAACGATCAGTAAAAATTTTAATCAACAAAAATAAATGCCAAATAAAATTTTCATTTTTTATTCTGTGCCGTCGATTGTCATTGGTTCAAAATTTTAATGGACCATTTAAAGTTTAAGATATGTTACAGAATACGCCTATCAGTGCGGCAAAAAAATCGTTTATGATGTTTCTAGTATTCATTATTTTTTAATTATTGTGAAATATATCAGCAAATGACATATGCCAAATATCGATTTTAAGATATAAAAGTTCACGACGGTAGAAAAAAATAGTATGTGACATACGTGCGGCAACGGCCATTGCAAAACTCGTATAATTGAAAATTCTAGCCGACGCAAAATGTCTAAACTTTCATACTGGTTTTACAATGAAATCCTTGCCACACTTGTGTTACTAATTTAAACTCGTAAATTTAACTTCTTTTTACAATTTCCCGGCAAAATTCACTTTGTCAACAAATATTGTTTCGCCGTTTTGTAACTGCAACAATTTAATAATTATTTGATTTTAAATATTATGGTTGATAATATTTACATTTGACTATTTAATAGCTAGTAGTTTATTAACTTTATATTTTACTGTCAAATATTATTTTACAGAAATTGCTTGAAATCAAATATTAAAAAATAGTATATTATGATACTAGTGAGAAAAGGATTTAATTGCAAAACCGGTACGAAAATTGGAGCACGAGCGACAGCGAGTTATCCAATAGTACGAGTTTTGCAATGACTCTTTCCCACATATGTTACATACTATTTTTTTCAACATTAAATGTGAAATTTATTAATTAATAATTATTTGATGTAAATAAAAGAAGTTGTATTTGCAAATGCACATCACTTTTCCTTGATTACCACAAACAAAAATAATAATGTACGTGTCAAATATTTTCAAAATGACATTTCCTTCACTCAATTTAATTGTGATAGTAACCACTTATCTCACTAGTGAGATAAATGGTTACTATCAAAGCTAAATTGCGTGAGAGATATATAATTTTCACAAGTAATGTTGAAAAAACTAAATTTTCTGCCATTGTTATTTGAAGTGTAGTTTTGGAACATTTGACAGTTAAAATAAAGTTAGTCCAATATTAGTTAATCTCCTTTAGACACCAGGGTCTTTCCCCAGCATAATTTGAAATATTAATTTATATTTATAATTAAGAATGTAAATAATAGAAGAAATATCTAAGTACTGGATATGAGTAAACTTCGGTAATTTTAATTTTAAATCTCGATCGGTTTCATACCGCTCAAGATAAAACTTAATAATCGAATCTGACTGAAATGAAATATATTGATTCTCTTGTGACAAATGTTGATTGTGTACCATTGTTGCAACATCGTGTACGTGAATACCCACAACGGACAACTGAAAAAACCCCATCGTACAATATGAATCAGTCCTTCATCCTCACGAGCAGCGAACGGCGAACGGCGATGGCGATGGCGATGGCGATGGCGAGATAGGTAATTGCAGACATCGTGCAGTGTGGCTGTGCGGGCGCAGGACGTGCTTACAGCCGGAGGAGCGGCAGCACCACTAGAAGCGCTAGCGTCAGAGACGTCGCTCCGCGCAGACGCACGACGCCCGACGCCAGTGGAGGCCCCCGCCACGGGAACTCGCACGGAGGCTCCGCTGCACCTGTGGGACATACATAACCTTTAATGACTCTTTCTCCGATAAAAATCACTAAAGTTCCCTGTCTATATCGTGACATTCTTCTCCTCGAGCGAGATCTCCCGTTTATTAACTGATACCTGCTGAACGCTATGAACTTCGACCGTAACGTCATTAAACGTCTTCGCACTCTACCGCTTTTTTAACTTACTTCAATCGCTCTAATGCACGAAAATTGCTTCACCCGCTTCCGTCGAGGTATCATTACAAATTTAATCAGCTTAAAATTCTAACTTATTACCAATTTGCACAATCTAGTTTCAGACACTTTTCGATTGACCTTTCACCGTTAAAACGTACTCATCGTTATTATTAAGTAACAAAGAACCTTAATAGTAGGAAAAACAGGAGTAGATGTTTGCAGAAAGCAAGAACATTAAACTGTTTGGAAAACGTTATTCAAAGGGAAAACTAATTACATATTTTGTAACTTTGATCTGTAATCACTAACATTTGAATATGGAAATCTAACCTTTCACACTAATTTTACTTTGTTTTTAAAAAAATTGACATTTGCAAGTTGAAAATTATTTGACAGATATTAAATAATTTAAAAACTATGAAAAAAAAACAAGTAAATGATTCAATACCGTAACACTTGATTAATGAAATATGTCAAATGAGGGAGTCTATTCTAATTGACATAGCCACTGTGGCAACGGTAGCCACATCGCTACACAACAAGGATCCACCTGGCGGTATAAATAAAAAAGTTTGTATGATGTTATCATTTAGCCACATCGCAAATTTATAGCGGGAGCTGGATAGGTTCCGCTATGGTCGTAGCCACACTAACTGTCATTTAGCTGTTTGATTCTTTTCTGATTTGTTTATATATGTGTATATATAATAATTTTCTTTAATGACAGACATAGAGCTCAAATAGAAACTGCATTCATATCATGAAATCGAACAAATTTGACAATTTGACATTAATATTTACTTATAAATAAAAGGGTTGACAACTATAGGCGTATTCCATTTGCCATTTGGAGCAGATCTAACTTATGTACATTTACTAAACCAGATTACTTGTTTATTTCGCTGGATTTCTTCGCTGTCTTTATTTTCAGTACTAGAATTACTCATTCTAATTTACTTTGAAGCAATTTACTCTAATAATTGCATGAGTTTACTTAATTCGGTTCATTTAGTCATGTTATCTAATTTATCTGAACTGATTTAAATTAGCCAAGTGGCAAATGAAAAACAGCTTATATCATATTTTTAATACCAATATTAAAAATATTATTTCCGAATTTATTATTAAGTCCCGCTAAGAAGACAATAGACCCCGTGTTGATCCTAATATTAATTTGATTACCAGATTAGCTTGATTTTTAATGAAGAATATGACAGCCCGATTCTCAAAAAAAGTTTTAGCTAATCCTGCATAATTTGAATTAGCTAATCTTGTTCTAGTCCAACTTTAAAATATTAATTTAAATTACTTTCCGAAAATTAAATAGTAATACGGTTACATTAGAGTTTATTTAAACTATTTTGAGAATATGGTTTAGCTTAATTTGACTAATTCAAAATTCAGGATTAGCTAAAATTCTTTTGAAAATTGAGTTGCGAATGATTTGTGATGATCTGTGAAACAAGTGTTGTTTGAAAAATAATAAAAGAAAAAAAAAATTGAAAACTGTATTCATCTCTCAAACTGCCATCTACTTAAACAACTTCAGCGTTCAGTCTTACCAATCTCATCTCCATATCACCTTATCTAGGCATCAATCACGCTAAACTGATTTATTAAAAGCGCAACTTATTATCTCATGCAGTGTGCGCGTAAAATTCCTTGCACCGGCTAAAGTGAATAGCACGACGCGCGGATTTCTCGTCGCTACCGCTTCCACCGCGATGAATTATGAAGGCACAGCGTCGCGCCGCCGTCGGATGCATGACGGCGGCGCGGCGGTGGAGAAGGTGGAGGCTCGTTTCTAGGTCGGAAGCGCGCAAGTGGGACTATAAATTATACCGTAAAAACGTAAAAGAATTAAAATGTTTGTGATAGCCGATTAAATTCACTCGGAATGGTTTGTTTACTTGCGTGAATGAGGTGCAAGTGCATTTTTAAATTATCATATTTATTCATTTTTTTAATAATGCCAAACGCTATAAATGAGGCCTGAGCTTTTTCAGTAGATGTTTGATTGTGGATGATACGCTGTCATTAATACCTCAATAATTGAGATGGTTTTCTGTCGTTAAATCTTTGAAGCATAATAATTTTTGAAGCCTTCCTTTATCTGACCATCACGTTCGACGTATTAAAGCATGTTTTAATGTAGTATAAGGAACATCATCAGGAGGTGCAATTATGATATCTCTCACTTCTGTTGCATATTGAGGATTCAATGCCCCAACAAGTCTTGAAAATTTTGACAATTCTGATGTAGCTCTCTAAGAGGTAAATAGAGCTTCAATCTGGGCAAACCATAATTCTAGATCTGCTGGCAAAAATCCTGATAACTTAAAAGATCCGGACACAGTACTTAAGTAATTGAAATTACCCCTGTGACTCCCTCACCACTAATATCTTTGGGAGCCGTGATTTGATGACTGGTAACCGTACTTCACTTACATAAATATATCACTTACCGAGATCTGCTTCGGCAGAGTGCCACACCCAGTAATGGGTAAAAGTAGTGGTGATATATTTATTTTATATTTATTTTTCTTATTTTTTAAAAATCACCATTTGATTGACTTAGAAAGGGCGGAAAATTGGAGACCGCCCTGGGTGGCAAAAGTTCTAGGTACGCCACTGTCTGTGGGTTCAATTCCCATAGCCCACAAATAATTTTCACTATATTAAAATTACTCCTTTGCCTCTCCCTCTATTAACATCATTTAGGAAGCCGTGATTTTACGGCTGGTAAACGCACTTTACGCGCATAAATATATTACTTACCGAACTCTGCTACGACAAAGTCCCACAGCCAGTAATAGGTTAAAGGTGTGATGACATTAATTGATTAAAATATAACGAAAAAGTATTAAACAAGAAAATTTCCCTATAATAATGTGATGTGTGTTATCATTTGCAGCTTTCATGTTTACCATAAGTAAATGTTAGAGTTTCTGTAGAAAATTAAGTATGTATGTGTCGGTTCATAAGTATACTTGCGGAGTTGCGGAGCACCCTGAATCACACATGCTACAATATTAACATGTTAGGAAAAATACGGGTGTATTTGTTTGCCATTTACACCGAGCATGGGGAACGTTTACTCCAGTGAACTCTTCCGAGATAACTTATCATTAGGTGAGTAGGTTAGTTCGTATTTCCGTCGTGGCGTGCGCCACTTGCTGTTTGCTGCCCACCTCAGAACGAGGTCAACGCTTTTACTTAAGTGTTCGATATTTCAGACCGTAACCAAAACTACGGGACGTACAATAAAATATTTACAAAACCTCCGCCTGCGAGCCCGAATAGGTCAAGGGTTCACTGTGTAACCCTGATGTGTTGTGGTACAGTGTAGTACCGGCGCTGTACCACCATCGCAGACTTACCGCAAACGGACTGATTTTTTTCCCTCTCGCCGCAAATATATTTGCTTTATTTTCAAGCGCACACATCTTAAATTATCAGTGGCGTACCGTCCATATAAGGCTATTTTATATTTTATTTATATTTACATTTTTATGTTTATTTAGTTAGAAAAATGTAAAATGAAGTATTTATGCAACCAGAAATACGAACGTGTCCAGCGCGTATCGAGCTAACTAAATATCTGTGCATCTATGAGGTGCACACATCAGTTGTGCACACTAATCCATAGCTCTAGCTTACATCCTTACATTCATACAGCGCGGAACAGTCTGGATGGCTAGAGAGAGAGATAAAATATTCGTGTGCATTGTGAATGTATGCACTTGTTTTTGGTTTTAGCAAGAAAAGCCGCGTTTTTATTATAGTAAAATTTGCAAACGAACTATGTTATTCAGTGGCGTACCTAGAACTTTTGCCGCCCAGGGCGGTCTCCAATTAACCGGCCTTTCTAAATCAATGAAATGGTGGTTTTTATAAATTAAAACAATAAATATAAAATAAATATATCATCACGATTTTACCCATCACTGGGTGTGGCACTCTGCCGAAGCAGATCTCGGTAAGTGAGGTATTTATGCGCGTGAAGTGCGGTTACCAGCCACCAAATCACGGCCCCCAATGTTGTTAGTGGTGGGGGAGCCAGAGAGGTAATTTTAATTTGGTGAAAATTGTTTGTCGGCTGTGGGAATCGAACCGGGGTCCTCAGGATCGACAGACCAACTCGAAACCACTGAGCCATTACCCCATTAAATTAATAAACATAAATAAATAATATTAGGTGGGGAACTTTTTTACCATTGGATGGCATACTTAAATTAGGCAGTAATAAAGGAATGAGATAATATTATCAACCCTACATTGACTTGACAATAAAGAAAAATATTCGAAATCATATAGTAATTCATAATTCGTAGAAATCGAATAGTAAACTTATGAAGTGAACAAGATATTTTTTACAACTAAAACTAAGCATAAAAGATGCCGCCCCAAAATATGTACCGCCCCGTGCGGACTGCACCCACCGCCTCCCCCTCTAGGTACGCCACTGATGTTATTTATCGCTCAAAATCTTTCCAAAATATAAATATATCTCCACTTATTCAACATATAAATAATAAATTTAATATTTACAGTTCGCTTTTCAACAGATTTTGCCATTAAAGAGAATTATAAATTATAATTATAATTCAATGATTCAAGAAAGATTAAATAATTTATCGTTAGTTAAAAAGAGTTACTAAATTTCCAATAATCTAAACCAGATTTTTTTGAAACTATTTTTTAAATAATGACAAAATAAGAATATATTTAATTTACAAATAAATTTGTTAAAAAAAAATAATTAAAATTTGTATTATATGATGATTCCCTTCTAACAAAATAATAATAATAATGCACACTTCTTAACTCTAAAACACACCGCACGCCACTGTAAATTATATTGTATTGTTAAAGAGGTACACTTGCTTTTATTCGTATATTTCGGTAAATATTTATCAACTGATAAATTTTAATAATAGGTGATTTTACGAAATAAACTTCAAATTAATATTAGAGTATTATACAATTGAAAAGTGATCATAAAATAGGTATGAAATATAAACATCTGTTGAATTACTACAGGCGCGGTGGCTGAGCGTGTTAATGCACATCTCTTAACATACTGTGACGTCACCCGAACCAAGGTTACTTGTATTAATCATACTCGGGCGCTATAAGCTAGTCACTTACACATATGCCTTAAAAAGTAAGTAACATCGACTACGGAAACCGGCAGTACGGCAGCGTAAAAAACTGTGGCTCGGTGTGCCCGGTATGCCCATGCCCGAATCGGGCTGTAGCGCCATTGAGAAGAAGAATTACTAAATGTGATAAAGCCACGAGTTTTTGACAGTTCCATATTTGTCCACTTAGTTCAATCATCGGAATAATCGCGATTAATGTTAATTATTATTAAATAATAATGGTAATTATGTTTACCAGTATTGATGAGCTTAATCGATATTAAACAAAAGAATGAAAAACTGACCCTGAATTATATTTAATTCGATTGATGAATGGCTATACTCGTGCTAAAATATGCACTGTTTCTACAACGTATCAACAACATTCGTTTTTTGAATAAATCTGCTGTCAAATTGATATTTATTAAAGTCACAGTTTACTTTTTAAGTGAAAAAACTTTTGGTCCGGTTCTGAGTGAAACCCTTAGCAGCACAAATAAATGTTTATTTTAAATATTCCCCGCACGATGCGATGTCCATCCGCCCTATTGACTATGTGTCTGCGCAGAAATACTGCGTAATCCGTCGCTAGTCCAGAACTGGCAACATGAGAAACATTTGTAAAAAATTCATGCGGTCCATCCGATGATGCTCTCAAGTGCCGTGGTATTCTATTTGACATCACAATAAACGGTTTTAACGCATTTACATCTCTGTAGCAATTGCCGAGAAACTTCTATATAACAAAAAATGTTTAAAAAGTATTACATGTACTTTATGGTTAATGTTACATTTTATGAGCTAAATAACAGAGATGTTAACACTGTCATTTGACCTTTTGTTCCAGGTTAAGAACAAGTGAACGTCATAAAGCACAGCTAGATTTACGAAGGTATTTGACAAGAACAAGAAGTTGAGGGATTAAGGTAAATTAATAATTTTAATTGACTATTAATTTCATTTTAACACAAATATTTCAGCGCTTATCAAATTGTAGGGCGCTCCTTTTTAGGGACGTAAGATAGTACTGAAAAAAGTAAAAATGTTGTTAGTAACGTATAATAGTTATTTTTCTATTTCGATGTTCTTATAGCTCTATAAAGGCACTGTTAACACGTCGTCAAGGAGATCTATAAGCGCACTGTTTTTAGCGCTTTTTATTTTGTAGGAGTGGTATGAACGTCTTTATATATGACAGATGAATGACATATAACCTCAAAATTGTAAATTGTCGGTGGCGAAATATTACTAAAAATATGCTATAATCATACAAAATTCACAACATTCACAATACAGAAAAAATCATTGATTAATTGACAAACAATTTTTGTTTGTTTTTGTTATGAGAAGCGCTACCAATACAACTGATAAAAAGCACCAACTTATATTTTTGACAAGTCGCAGTTTTTAAAATCTAGCAGAATTATAAAATTACCTCAATAGAAAAAATAGTATAAAGAACATGTTTCATAAGGCCCGTTATCGTACTCGTCCTTTGTAAAACTTCGACTCGTGCATTAACCGATTGCCTTATGAAACTAGTTCTTTAATATACTATAACGCAACTAGTATTAAAAGTGTTACTTTTTGTACTAGTTGCATACATAATTTTTTTTTATGATCGAGTTTTAACTATTTATGCTGATCTAATTAATGTCATTTCAAACGCCAAAAATATTTGCCTTATGAAACTAGTTCTTTAATATACTATTACGCAACTAGTGTTAAAAGTGTTACTTTATTGTACGAGGAGATGCCTACGTAATTTTTTTTATGATTGAGTTTTAACTATTTATGCTGATCTAATTAATGTCATTTTAAACGCCAAAAATATTTGCCTTATGACACTAGTTCTTTAATATACTATTACGCAACTAGTGTTAAAAGTGTTACTTTATTGTGCGAGTTGCATACATGATTTTTTTTATGATCGAGTTTTAACTAATTATGCTGATCTAATTAATGCCAATTAAAACGCCTAAAATATTTGCCTTATGAAACTAGTTCTTTAATATACTATTACGCAACTAGTGTTAAAAGTGTTATTTTATTGTACGAGTTGCATACATAATTTTTTATGATCGAGTTTTAACTAATTATGCTGATCTAATTAATGTCATTACAAACGCCAAAAATATTTATTTTGTAGATAGTGAAGTTTGTTTCGTAGCAACTATTTAATTAAATTAGTTTGCAAGTGCAAAATACATAAATTTGTTAAATATTACGATTGATTTACGCTTTGATTTAAGAGCTTTAGAATCTATGAAAACAATAATTTTTGTGTTTTTCATTAAAGTAGGTTAAAATTTGTATTCTTATAAAGCCAAAGTAGGTACTTACAAAATAATATTAAATTGAAATTTATTTTGATGGAAAAATGTAAATTTAACCTTTTAAATAATAATGAAACAATAAAGGGTCATTTTATTAAATGATAATAGAAGTTTTTCCTCTGGTTGTTTTAGTGCACGCAAACTAATTTAAAGTTAGGCGATTTAGTATTTAGCTAGTTTTGTTGTTAGAATTGTAGACTTAATTCGCAAGATTTGTTTTTGGTGTCTGACCCACTGAAATGTATTCACGTGTATCAGCCCAAACAGAGTAAAAAATGATTTCCTCTTGTGATTTATTATTAGGTAACAAACTTTTTTGTGAGTGAACTAACGAGAAAGCCTGGCAAATCTAAACCTCTATAAATCAGTAACGAACTTATCTCTCCAAATTAGCGATCGATTTTGTGTCATCTCGTTGTTTTTGCTTCTATCAAAGTTGCCGGCTAAACACTGCTTTATCATATAAAAAACAGCTCCGGGGCTTATGTTATATCTAAGGAAAAAAACAGTAAGTCCGGAAGATTTAGCACAAAATTGAATTAAAAATGATTATCACAAACACATAACACACATTTATCTAGAGCACGGAAAAGTTTAATTCTCTAGAGAATTGTTGGAAACAAAATTACTCGGAAATTTGAATGGAATTTTTAGATTTATTGTTTTTCAAAACAAATCGTTAGTACAATCTTTTTTAACCTTGTTTTTTTCTTATCTTTTTGATTATGAAGATGTATATAGTATATTAAAGAAAAAATTTGAAATGATCATAAAAAATTGAGTATTTTTACTGATCTCCGGCAGTACGGTGGGGTGGGTAGCGTTACGGAATTCGAATCCGGAGATCCTGAATTCGATTCCCACTCAAGCTAGAAATTATAATTACAACCACTCTGCGGCTCGGTGAGTTCGGACCCTGTACTGTAATTGGGAATCAATTTCTGTTGTACAGAGTAACATAATTAAATAAATAAATAATTCTAAATATCTTAGAAACAAATAAAAGTAATACAATTTATTTCTTGGCATGTAAAGTATATTTCGGATACACCGAGCCAAAGTGTGGTAGTTTATATATATTTTACTTCAGTGAGATTGAAACTTTAGATCATCGGATTCAAATGCCTTAACATTATCCACTCCACCGTACTGCCGAACATTTTCAATGTATCTCAAGAAAAAAATGAAGTCTAAATTTGTTGTTGTATTGCCATTAAAAATGACATAATTGTCATGCCAATTGATATACAGGGTGTTCAATTTAGCTGTGCCACCATTGCTATCTCGAGAACTATAAGAGTTACAAGGTTGGATAAATTATCAAAGCAATGTCATTTTCTAAATGTATTACAAAACTATTTCAACCAATGGTTTTAAAATAAGGAGAGCAACTTTCTTATCTTAAATGGGAACCTATTTTTTTATTTGGTTATTCGATTCAGTATTGTTTTCCTGAATTCAACAATTACCAAGTTCAATACCCTCACATGCAAAAATTTTCACAAAAGTGCAGATTAAATAGACATTAATTTAATTAAAATCGCATAAAATCAGCGTGCTATGACAGAAACAAATGAACAAATCATAATATTTTTGTTTGATTCATTATCATACGTTAATACAATTATTTTGTGAAAAAAATAAATAAACAAATTTTATTAGTCATTTGCTTCTGTCATAGCACGTTGATTTCTACGCGATTTTAATTAATAAATGTCATTTTTTGTCCAACAATTTATAATGTTAGGGTAGTGAACTATAAAGACCGTATTTGTTTGGGAACTTTGGGTTCAGCCCTAAACTGACCTAGAACTAACTCGTGTTACTTCCAAATAAATGATGTATCTCAAGTGTCAGTTGTAAACATTAGCGGCAAATTTAAAATCTGAATGCATGTTCGAAGCGATATCTCTTTAGTTTGGTTTGTGTGTTAAATTGCGCTTTTAATTGGATGTTTTAAGTCATCTTTATACTTTTTATATGTAGTCAAAAACCAAATAACGTCAGAGTCTGTCCATTTTTTAATCATTTTGTCATCAGCAGTATCAAAATAATTTATTTCAGAGTCGCAATTATCTGTCATAATATTATCCTCTGTGACTACTATCTTGCAAGAAACACATACTTCATATTTCTCTTCCATCACCTGCATAACTAATAGTTTTGTATATTTTTTCAGAAAATTATTATAAAATTTCTTATGTTTTTCATAAAAATAGCTTCTAACCTCTCTATACTATTACAAATCACGATGCCGCCACGGATAACAAGGAACACAAGTTGATTAGAAAGGGTTAGCAAACGAGTTCAACCTGTCAACCCGCTAAAATAGCTGGGGCAGTAGGGTCAGTTTAAGATCAGTTCTGGGTTACTTAAAGCGTCCCAATTAAACAAAAGTAACCTACTGGGTTACTTGAAAAATCCCAAATAAATACAGCCATAGCCGTTGAAATCAGAAAAAAAATACTGAATCGAACAAGCAAAAAAAAGTAGGTTTCCCTTTAAAATAAAAAAGTTGGAAAAAAATGTTGTTAATAGTTTTTCCTACAACTGTGCGATTTCTTTGTTATTACGTAACTATAATTGCCTTGGTTACGTATGGAAAGTAGATGAATGCAGACCAAGTGCGCTTCCGAAAGCAAAGAAACACTAGTGCGGAAAGTGCTTCATTACGCAACTGTAAAAAAAGTTTTTTTTGAGAGAGATTTAAATTTCGCGCCAAGCGCGTATTTCATATTTTGGCCACAGACGCTTATGGAAGAAGAAGATGCAGTGAGCGAGCGCTAGTAAATATGCAGTAGTATATTTTGACGTTTATAAACATAACTTAAAATTGCAGTATATCTAATCTGTACACAACTAATAAAAAGAACCGAACAAAGTAAAATATATCGATAAATGGTTTTAAGTAAGTGAAATACATAATATTTATTGTGTGTGTATATTATTGACATAGTTGTTACAGTTGCTTATATTGACATAATGTAAAGTGGAATCTTTTGTATTGTCTAAAGAAACATTGATTTCTTCCGTACCTGTTCATATTATTCATTGTCGAAAATAGATGCAACATAGCATGATCCGAAGCTTCAATTATCTTTGGAGGTATTTATGATAAAGAAGAATCACTCACTGTACTATTCCAATCTAGACGATTTTGAAGAAATTATCTTGACGTTAGTACAATATTTTTAAATAATGTAGAACAATGTGCAAGCAATCAACAAACAAACCATAGCAACGCCGTAATATCATTAAAATTTTATAAATTTGGATAATATTTTAGTGATTTACTAAATCGCACAGTTGTAGGAAAAATGTTGTTTATAACACGTGCCGAAAAAGGTTACGTGCTCGTGCAGATTTCCGCACTCGGCAAGCCTCGTGCGTTAAATTCTGCACTTGCACGTAACGAGCCTTTTTCGGCACTTGTTATAAAAATAACTATTATAACATACTTACAAAATGGTATTTCTTTACTAATAAAACCAACTTTGTATCTCCTATAGTTCTCGAGATAGGAATGGTGACACAACTAAATTGAACATTCTGTAGTCTATAGAGTTTGCATTGCTCCTCCGCCAAATAATTGCTCTTGCGTTTTCTTGCAATCCTTATAATATAAATTTGATTAACTAGGTACGTACTCTTATTTCATATGTTGTTAGGTTGATTTTAAACGAAGACAGAATTATCTTCCCTTTTGACTTGAGTTATGTTTTTTGTTTCCCATTTTGACTTTTCATTTTGAATTCCGTTTCTTATAAAAAATGAGAAGCATAAACTAATAATTCGCAATCTTTTAAGCTGTACATTTGGGATCTTGACAAATAATCTTCAGTGACAGCAGAATATATTTTTAAAATGAGCCAATATGTCAGTAGATGGGCATGCATGTTAAAGATATCTGATGTGCAGCAACAGCGCATAACGTAGCGTAAACACCACACACGGTAGGCGTAAACGTAAGCGAAGCCGTGAAGGATTCTGTGTAGTGATATTTCAGGGCCGACGGCGTGTTTGCCTAGTATGCAGACGTGGTCATCGATCTGCTATGTCTCCAGGGATTTGGCCCCAGCCGACATGTTGGTTTTGTAATGCGAACTGTACGTCACCTAGCCTCTTTCTTCGCCCCCTGCCTCTGGCGCCTTCTCGCTTTTCACTGCCGAGCCCACTTTTCTTCTTGCTCTCCGCTCGTTTCGTCTTTTCGTTTCGAGTGCTGTCATTGTTCACTCTGTCGACATTTCTCGGCTAGCGTGTCACCGATGTTTATTAGTGTCCGAAAGGAATTCGTGTTCGGATTTTTTCTCGCGCTTTTTTATTTATTTATTCAGTTGGAAATTGGATTTCGTTCGTTTGTTTTTAATGATTTGTTTTCATCGATATGTCGATACAACAAATTAGATTTTTTCCCTTGATATTTAACATACATACTTACTTCTAAAAACTGCAGTCAAATTTATACATTTTTTGTAGTATATGGTACAGAGTAATTAAAAGGAATTGTTACAGATGGCAATAAAAAAAATATTTGAAATTGGTAAGCCTGATACATAAATTCATTTCCTGTTGTTGGCAATGACATTTAAAAATTTAAATTTAAGTACATTTATTATTACATTTAATTCTTAAGTATTTCTATTACTTAAAAAGTCAAAATTCTATTAGCTGTCAGACTTCTGGCATAACCTATTTGTATTTATTAGACATGTCAAATAGCATTTCCACCTTTACCTGGCGTTGTGCCAACTGTGGAATAAAAAGATCTCCGGAATTGTATTGCCAACTGTAACAATTCCTTTTGATCACTCTGTAGTATGAACAAACGTTTCTAAATTATTTTCGAAGTAAATGTTTAAATAAAACTGCAAGAATATCTAAGTCTGTTTAATTTATTTCAAACATTTGTCTCCAAAAGAATTTATGATTTGGCAGCTGAAAAATCATATTAGTTAACTATCAACTGTTGTATATAGAGTAAAAGTCAATAACAATGTAATTTTTAAAAAAGCTACTCTTACACATAACATAATAATAAGAAGAAATAAAAAGGTAAGGATGACAAGGTAAAAACGAAATTTTGATGTTAGTTTTTATTAAATTTATATTTAGATACTATATAAGAAAATTATTAACAATTTAGGAAAATAAATTAATATTAAATTTAGAGGTACAACAGGGCAAAATGAAATTTACTCGTATTAAATATGCTAATTTAATATGAAGAACATTAGTTAATGTTTTGGATTTGTTTATTGAAATATAAAGTTTTGAAATAATTTTTAAACACAATATTATGACATGGACCTCAACTACAGCGCGAAGCTATGTATGTATATATGTAATTTCTGAAATGTTCTGAACTGTTTCCAAAAAGTGTTCTTTCTCAAGAATCGTCGATTTTAAAGTGAGTACCTAATTATTGTTTTGAAATTGGAGACTGAATTCCAATTCAAATTCGAAATGGTAATGCAGGAAAATCGAAGCGTCATTACAAGTGGTCGACATTAAAATTCGCATTTCGTCTTCAAAGTCAATCGAATCTCATTCCTTTTCTTTGGAGTAAAAAAATCTTTATTATTCATTATACAACGTAACTTTAGCCTCTCAACATTTAAAAGGAGAAATGTCAAATACCGCACCTCATTTCATTAACTTATCAAAAGGTCGCATCGCGCGGCGCACCAAACACCGTAGTTGAAAAAGTTGCCTTGTCCGCGAATTTCGTCGTCTTTACTCGCACTGTCACTGCCCACTAGCCACTATACCAGTGACTCCAAAACTTTCATCCAATATTTACTCTCAAAACTTTATGTTTTAATACCATTATACCATGGTGAAAGAGCCACTTTAGATATAGAATAATATGTACGCGCGATAAATGGTGGAGTCGTCGAATCATATTTTATATGTTTATTTATGATGCCGTATCTTTTTAATTTTTTATAGCTGCATCATATTTTATATAGATATAATTTAGTGAATAGCTTGCTTGCTTTATCACTCAAACTTACATTTCGTTTATGAGAATTAGTAACTGAAAAATAAATCTGTATCAGACCATCACAAGAAGTTTAATTTGTATGGGACATATTTTTATTTATGGGGTAATGGCTCAGTGGTATCAAGTCGGCCTAAGGATCCTAAGAACCCTGGTTCGATCTCCACAACCAACAAACATTTCCACCAATTTTAAAATTACCCCTGTGGCTCCCCCATCACTAACATCTTTGGTGGCCGTGACTTGACGGCTGATAACCGCACTTCATCCGCATAAATATATCACTTACCGAGATCTGCTTCGGCAGAGTGCCACACTCAGTAATGGGTAAAAAGGCGTGATGATATATTTATTTATGAAAACTTCGCACAGAGCATCGGGTGGTTACCAAGCAACGTGTTTTCGTTATATGTATATAACTGACAATTTACCGAATAAAGAGATTTATTAGAATTATGGCATTTATTTTCGTCGTTTCCAATTTAATGTATGTAAATAAAAATGATCAAAGTGACAGTTTTATACACAGCTGTGAAATATTCTTGAATTATGTTACAGTAAATTATTTCAAATAATAGTGTAGAGAAGAAATATTTTAGGTATGTTTTATAGTCGAGAAATAAAGTCAGTAAAGACATATGAACCCTGCATTCTTAACCTACTCTAATGGCAAGTTGCACCGACACAACTTAAATTTTAAACTTCGTTTAATTAAACAAAAGCATTAGAATATTAGATAGTAATATCAATTATTTCATTTTACTTCGATTTATGTTTATTAATTTAAACCAAGTTCAACATTTAAGTTTTGTTGGTGCAACTAGCCATGAATATAGAAATATAATCCATGTTAACGTCTTGAGCTGTAGTGCATCAGGTCATGAAAGAGATCTACAAAAAATATGAAATTCACTTTGTCTTTGACATTTCGTTTGAGAAGCCCCACTATCCTAGCTCAGCTCGCCAGCGGCGACGAGCGTCTAGTCGCATCGCGTCGCATCCACGTAGTTTCTGGACAATTTCCGACCGGCGCTGACTTGACGGATTCCATAGTCCCGGGCGGCCGCCTTTCAAACGGCGTCCAGCGCTCTGTGCGCCCCCGCGCCTACCAACACACCCCTCGACGCCTGCGACGCGCACACTATCGGAATAAATTGGTAATACGGCACGGAGGTGGAATAATAATGTCGCTGGAATGAAATCTAATATCTCTCGCACCGTTCTGCCCTAGCCGAGAGCAAAGGGAAATTTTTAAATGTAATTATTTCGAATTCGCGTCACTGTGTGAAGAAAAGAAGATACTTTTTCCGAAGGAATTTTAATGAGCTTTTCAAATGAATTTGTTTTCTGCGGAAGTAAAAGTGTTTGAGAGTTTATATTAATGATCTGATAGCGCTTTTCTTTATCATTTTAATTGCTATAAAGGGTATATTTAGCTAATATATATTACTTCTCAAAATTAACTTTTTTTTTCCTAATTGGACATTTAAATAAAATTGCGCGCTAAGCGAAGAGAGTTAAAACTTCGAAAAAGGTAAATTATTTTTATTGTTGCCAGCTCGTGAAATAAAATATGTCATTTTAAATATTTTATGTTAAATTAAAATTAGAAAATAAAATAAATAAAATAAATATATCATCACGCCTTTTACCAATTACTGGATGTGGCACTCTGCCGAAGCAGATCTCGGTAAGTGATATATTTATGCGCGTGAAGTGCGGTTACCAGTCGTCAAATCACGGCCTCCAAAGATGTTAGCGGTGGGGGAGCCACAGGGGTAATTTTTTAAATTGGTGAAAATGTTTGTCAGCTGTGGGGATCGAACCAGGGTTCTTAGGATCCATAGGCCGACACGAAACCACTGTGCCATTATACCATTAAAATTAGAAAATTAATAACATAATTGAGTTTATGCACAACCGGGCCGAAAAATATGTATTTTAGCTCTAAAAAGCGGGCTTAAGTAATTCCTATGGATACATAAATAAAATGACAATTTTTGTTTATTGTGAATAAGTACTTGATTTTACAAAATGTCATTTTGACATATAACCTATTTATATATTTTAATATTTTGAACATATAATTAAATGTTGGTTTGTTGTGCATAAAATTTGTATGTGCCACTGATGAAATTAGAGTTTCTAACCCATAGCATGTTATTAGCCCTCGGCGCTTTGCGCCTCGTGCTAATAATCATGCCATGGGCCAAAAACGCCTGTTTTCATCCTTGGTACATAAATAACTATTATGCATAACCAGGCCGAAATTAATGTGTTTTAGCCATGAAAAGCGGGCTTAAACACTTGTTTCTGGCCCTATGGCCATAATAAAGAAGAGAAATACAAGTAGTAGAACATATATCTAGTTCGTCGCAGAGCTGGGCAAGCTACTTAAAAAAAGTGGCTAAGCTACAGCTACAGCTATTCTTTAAAAAAGTAGCTAAGCTACAGCTATAAGCTATATTTTGTAAAATATAGCTAAGCTACAGCTAAAAGCTTTCGTTAAAGTAGCTGTTAAATTTTAAAGCTACTTTTTTAAATTATTGTGAAATAATTAAATTTGCCATTGTCATATGATCAGTCTTTTGTTATAATGACTGTTAATTTACTATTATGTACATAAATATCAAAAATAGCAAATACCATCTGGCACCTACTGTGTATTTTTGTGTATTAGAGCCAGTTAGAACCGGCAACAAATAATTATTTTGTGTGGGTTTAGCTTGTACGCATGCGTACTTTGTTGACCTTCTGCTTAAAAAGTAGCTTTAAGCTACAAAAAGTAGCTTTAAAAGTAGCTTCAGTTGTTGTTTTTAAGCTAATAGAAAAAAGAGTAGCTAGCTACAAGCTACAGCTATATGTTTTCACAGTTAGCTAAGCTACAGCTACAGCTAAGGTAAATGTAGCTAAGCTAGTAGCTAAGCTACAAAAGTAGCTAGCTACTGCCCAGCTCTGGTTCTTCGTATTTTTTCTCTGAAGCATTTTTCTCGAAAATATCTTTTTGAAATTGACACAGGGGAGTGTAATATGCGAGCTAAGTCAATATTTTCTATTTCGTGTCTTGCTAACTACGTCTGATTATAGTAGTGGTGCGGTGATAAATAATTGCTTTATTAATTTAGAAGTGTGAAAAAGTAATTGCGGTTAGATGCAAATTGTTGCGAAAGAGAAGCAAGGTGAAAGCATCTAATTCTCGCGGATAGCTCCATTATACATAATTAAATTTGTTCTGTCGGCAGCTATTCTTCCGTGATTTATGTGTCTCTAGACTAGTAAAATTAAGTTCGCACTGTTGGTAATTCTTCACTAGCGTATATTAATGACCTTCCCAGATTCGCCGGCCGACCCTGCTTGTTATTTACTCGATCAATTATCGATTTTATGCATTTTAGAAAGAGGGGCTTAAATTATTTGCTGCTGATTATTATTTCATCGGATAATGGAACTAGAATTTGTTTCCGATTTCGTTAATAACTAACGTCCACTGCAGGTTGTTCTATTTTCAGCGCCATGGCTTCATACCAATAATGAATTCATTATTTCATTCGCTATATTTATACCAGTACTATTTACACTCTTACGTGAAACATCGCAAATTCAGAGAATTTATTTATTTCCTGAATCGACTATACTATGACAAAATTTTTAAAATATCTGTTAAAAATTTGTAAAACTGATCAGGATCAATAGAGGACCTTAAAAAATTCGTTTTACAAATTTTTAGGGCACGTAGTGGAGACCAAAATAAGAACTTTTTATAATATAACATAGAGTCGGTTATGTTTCTAAAAGCCTGAAGATTGCAGGTGATTTTTTGAGTATGTTTATTAAAAATAAATAAATAAATATATCATCACGTCTTTTAACCATGACTGGGTATGGTACTCTGACGGAGCAAATCTCGGTAAGTGATATATTTAGCGCATGAAGTTCTGTTACCAGGCGTCAAATAACGGCCCCCCAAAGATGTTAATGGTGAGGGAGCCACAGGGGAAATTTAATGTGATGAAAATTGTTTGTCGGATGTGGGAATCGAACCGAGGTTCTTAGGATCCACAGGTCGACTTGATACCACTGAGCCAACAATCCTAGTCAACAAATCTAGTATATACGGAAATCTAATCATTCACTTGATTTAAATTGTTTTTAAAATTCACAAATCAAAATACCCTATCAATAATTATGAAGGCACTAGAACAGATCATTATCTGTTAAGTTAATGATAATTTTTATATTATATCGTTATTTTACAGCTGATCATAATTTCGTTATTCTGAGACCTGAATAATTTACCCTGGGATTTTTATGTTATATTCATGCATTTTGTTTACTAATATACGTTGCTGTTATTATAAAAAAAAATAATATAATGACAGCTCACTGACAGTTCCGTAAAAAGTGTGGTTAAAAATAATATTTTTTATTTTAGCTGTGGTGTACAAGAGCAAAATGCATAAAGATCAAATAGAAGTAACAATAAATGATTTTGATCATAAAATGCCGTAATGGTGGTAATCTGCAGATTAGTCATATAAAAGCAGGGATATCATTAACTTATCGATCATTCACAGGTAATGATCGAGTTACAGAATAGACGGGAAAATTTATTTACAACAATAATTTTATTGAAAATAGTGCCTACGAAAATGTATCTTTTAATCGGGCAATCAATTTTTTTTTCTTTTAATGGGTATCTGGGTACCCGGTTAATAAGTTTCTAGTTACCCGATGAACCGAGCAGTAAAATTCTCCGAGAAATTGAATCTCCAAGTCGAAACAATGATTTTTAAAATTTCAAAACTTAATCAAATATTGTTTTATTTTATAAAACATTTTCAATAAGATGATTTTAAAAGTGTAAAAACCGTTACAAATTTGCATAGATGTGTGAATGTTTACTAAGGAAAATATTTGTTTTCATTTGATGTGAACTGTTGTGTATTTGCGGTGCGTATCCATAGAGATTTATTGTTGATAAAAGTTAATTATGTAGTGCCCCATGTGAAAATCTGATCTTTGTACGTGGAACGAAGTTGCCGCGTTTTCATTTAAGTTAATTTATGTAGGTAATTTCAGGGATGCGATTTCCATTTCGGTTAATGGAGAAGGGGCGCTTGCCGTGCATCGTAAATTATCATAATCTCATAAATGCATGAAATATGAAGTTTTGACAAAGTTAGGAGTTTCTCTTTACCCTGCGATCGTTTTAAAATACTTTGTAAACTGGAACTACTTCAGTAGGTCATTATGTCAATACTTAATACATTCCATAATACTTCAACAACACTATACACGACGACATTACTTGAATGTATATTGCTATTTCTGGCTTGCAAAATAGTGTCTTAACTGGCAAATAGCTATAATGAACTAAATAAATACAGACGAACCTCTATAACTCCAATATCAAGAAATCGCAAAACTATTCGAGTTATAGAAATTTCGAGTTAAAGAAAGAAAAAAACATACCTATTGTATACAGGGTGTTCAATTTAGTAGTGCCACCATTTCTATCTCGAGAACTATAAGAGCTACAAGGTTGGTTAAATTAGCAAAGAAATGCCATTTTCTAATGGCCAGTTTTTCAATCACCGATTTACTCTCGATTAACGTTAATCATGATTAAATAATAATGGAAACTATGGTTACCATTATTATTTAATCATACATACATACATATCTTCACGCTATATCCCAATAAATGGGGTAGCACGAACCCTAAAATCACTCACAAAACATTCACTCATCACACTCATCAAACAATCAGCTATCACCAAACATTATCATCCAAACACACCACCCTCACTTCAACCACATTCATAGATCACTCCATATAAACTCATTCATTTATTACACTCGAAATCATTTATCACACAACCAACCTTCAATCACATCATTCCTGTTCACTTATCATTCATCTTCTTTCTTCAACGTACATACCATATGCATAAAACATTTCAAATTACTTGCTTACTCCTAACAACGAATCTAATAACGAATCTAACAACGAATCTACAAAGATTAGAAAAGTTGAAAGCGATAGCCTGCACTTGTATATGAAAGAAAAGTCCACACAATGCAGTAACTGAAAATGAAACAAAAAGATAAGAAAGGAAGGGAGTGTCGCCTTGCGCTTTTTTTGAACGTGAATTGTATATACATAATACATAATTTTAAAACATACTAAAATGTGAAGCTGATATTCTGCCAATACTGTACACTCTGTACCAGGGAACATATATTCTGTACTAAACAAAAATTAGTACAAAGGTAGATCTAGTCGCTCGTCAGGGATTTAAAAAAAAAACTACTCAACGAATCTTGTCGAACGTACACGCAGATAACATGCAAATATTGTGCCGAAAAAGTTCATTTTTACCGTGAAAATTCAATGTCGTAAACAAAAAACAGAGACTATGTTAAGATATAGGATACGTAGCTTTATAATACTGAGTAGAAAATTTCGAATATTTGCCGCACGAGCGCTGACATCTATCTTGGCATCGTCAATTTCACCATGTGTTGCTGTGAAAATTCTGGCTTCGTCCATGTGTCAATCGTGAATAGTTTCGACGCGAGTGACGTTTTATAATAGTATTCTGTGCTTTAGATAATTATGTAAATTCCAATCATTCAAAAAGCATGTACGCCATTCATAAAGTTTAATCAGTTAGAAATTTTGTTTATTTGATATGCTTGTTCTAGTAATGGAAAATGGAAAATGGAAAATTTTAGGTATATCTGTTTTGAATTAATGGTGTTTACCAGAATTGCTAAATCTATAGAATACTGATATTGATTGAAGTTAATATAACTTTATAATTGTATATAGCAAGTTGCTAAGTTAATTATAATTGTAGAGTAGGTAATTGATCGTTTAGATTAGTTGGCAGTTTGCTCGTAAGATGTCATTTTGTGATTATCAAGTATACTGTAATTATTTTATCCTTGACTCCAAGATTTAGTTGCAAGTCTCGCTGGTTGTAGTTCATCGCAGAAAATCAATGAACTATATTGGCCGTATTTATTTGGGATTTTTAAAGTAACCTGGTAGGTTTAAGTAACCTGGAACTAACCTTAAACTGAGCCTACTGCCCCAGCTATTTTAGCGGGTTGGTAGATTTAACCCGTTTATTATCTCTTTCTAATCAACTTGTGTTACTTGTTATTCGTGGCGGCATGGCATCGCGATTTGTAATAGTATAGAGAGGTTAGGAGTTATTTTTATGAAAAACGTAAGTAATTTATAATAATATTTTGAAAAAATATACTAAACTATTATTTATGCAGATGATGGAAGAGCAATATGCATTACGTGCTTCTTGCAATATAAGTCAAAAAGGATAATATTACGACACATAATTGCGACTCCGAAATTCATTATTTTGATAGTGCTGATGACAAAATTATAAAAAAAAAACAGACCCTGACGTTATTTGCTTTTTGACTACATATAAAAAATATAAAGATGACTCAAAACATCCAATTAAAAGTGCAATTTAACACACAAATAAAACTAAGCAGATGTCGCTCCGAACATGCATTCAGATTTTAAATTTACCGCCAGTATTTACAACTGACACTAGATGCATCATTTATTTGGAAGTAACACGAGTTAGTTCTAGATCAGTTCAGGGTTGAATCAAAATTTCCCAAACAAATACGGCCATTATGAACAAGAAGGATATTTCTGGCTGAGATGAAAAATAAAGGCGAATCTATAAAGTATTTTTAACTTATAATATTTCGAAATATTTATTAATTGAGATACTAAATTAAAAATAATTCAGCACCAGAATAAAAACAAACTAAACAAAACAATCTTTAAAAAACAAAAGATTCATCTTTCATAAAATTCCATTCCGCGCATAAAAACCTCGCTCGGAGAAATCCGTCTCATTCCCTCAGCTTACAAAGTATAGAGATAGAGAAGAGTGAACACTGAGCAGCAACAACGTACCTGGGCCCTCTCTGAGCCGCGGCAGGAAATCGTTCCAGAAGGCGCAGGCGGTGGCGCGGGGCCCTCTGCCCGTACCACTCTTGTCCGCGTTGAAGATGAAGTATTGAGGTTGATCCTTGGAGTAGATGGGCCAGTTCACGTCATCTGTCACGGGTTTCCTTGAGAACAGAAAAAAGAGCGAGGCGAATCAATCACTTTGCTTGCGTAGCAAAACAGCCGGTTGTGTGACTCTCCCTCTACCCCAGAGCCCAGGGCCGTATTATTGTTTAACCACGGGCTGATTTTAATAGGGCACTTCCAATATTATTTTGGGTAGTTCTATATTTCAATCATATTTCAATATTTTCAAATTGTCAATAGTTTCCACTGGTAAACTTATTAAGATAATTCAGATAAAATGGTTCATATACAAGTGGTAGCAAATTATATTAATGTCTGCCTAGTTCATTATTATTTTTTAATACCATGGATACTAACTACATTAGCTGTATTCACTATGCCATTTGGTTCACTTAAATCAGTTCAGATAAATTAGACAATTTGTTTAAATGAATTAAATTAAGTAAACTGATGCATTTATTGGAATTAATTACTTCAAAGTAAATTAGAATCAGTGATTCTACTACTGGAAATAAAGTCAGCGAAGTAATCCAGCGAAATAAATAAGTGATCTGATCGGTAAATGTAAGTTAGATCTGATCCAAATGGTAAATGGAATACGCCTATTATTTAGTTCATAATGCCCTAGGGCATTATATAACTGACAGTTTTTCTATTCAGTTTTGCCAGGTAATCCATTATTTTTATTTTTTTTGTGGCTTCTTTGGCGGACCAACTAATTAGGTCATATGCCGCCATTACGCCCTGATCTGCGTTTTAGTTGTTATTGATCAACAGCAACGCGAGTTTCTCTGGACGGTCACCCATCCAAGTACTACCCGCGCGCAACGTTACTTAACTCGCGTTATCGCTTAGATCAGTTCCAACGAGTGCAGCCATGGCCGTTGACAAAAATCCATTATTATTAATTTAGGTTATTAAAAAGACTAGTAAGACATAATAGTTATTTGTTTACCTAGAGCAGAAAGTGGTATATTGTCGCTCTGGCATGAAGATTGTTGATTGAGGCATAGCCGAGAGTAAAAACCATGCAAGAAAATTTTGGTAATGCGGGTCTGTTCTACCCCTCTGCCTTCAGCCCTTTGCATCTCTACCTACACGCGATACAACCCTGGATGATTGATTATTTACGACGAATGTAAAGGGATTGTTAATATTTATTCTAGTTATGAATTTTTTATGGTGGATATGACAGTCATTTTAAATTTTGGCCTGCCAAAATGAACGATAAATTAAGCTATAAATTGTTTTTGTTTTTCATGACAAATGATGGTTGAAAATTTGCTAAATATTAGCAGATCGCCAAATTCATTATTGAATTTATTTTCAGTATGAATTTGATAGGTACATATTTTGATGGCATTTATTTCCAGTTTAAATTACCTATTGTTCTTCATTGATAATAAATTGTGGAAACTATTGTAATAATTTTTCATTTATTTACTGTTTGTTAGTAGAGGAAACAATAGGAACAATAGACAATAATAAAAATGGAAAACATAAGTAAATTATAATTCCAAATTGCCACCATTAGCAGCACATGCGAATCTATACTTAAGCATTTTTCCCGGACTGCAATTTCAAAGATTGCAGTACTATTTGATTTTTAATTCATTTAAACTTCTTACTGACAGTTTTTCAATCACCGGTTTACTCTCGATTAACGTTAATCATGATTAAATAATAATTGAAACCATAGTTTCCATTATTATTTAATCATGATTAACATTAATCGGTGATTGAAAAACTGGCCCTTAATTGGCTCAAATGAAATACTTATGCTGGGTTGCATGAAAGTTTTATCGGTTCATTAGCAGAGCTGGGCAAGCTACTTACAAAAATTAGCTAAGCTACAGCTACAGCTATTCTTTAAAAAAGTAGCTAAGCTACAGCTATAAGCTATGTTTTGTAAAATATAGCTAAGCTACAGCTAAAAGCTTTCGTTAAAGTAGCTGTTAATTTTTAAAGCTACTTTTTCAAATTATTGTGAAATAATTAAATTTGCCATTGTCATATGATCAGTCTTTTGTTATAATGACTGTTAATTTACTATAATGTACATAAATATCAAAAATAGCAAATACCATCTAGCACCTACTGTGTATTTTTGCGTATTAGAGCCAGTTAGAACCGGCAACAAATAATTATTTTGTGTGGGTTTAGCTTGTACGCATGCGTACTTTGTTGACCTTCTGCTTAAAAAGTAGCTTGAAGCTACAAAAAGTAGCTTTAAAAGTAGCTTCAGTTCTTATTTTTAAGCTAATAGAAAAAAAAGTAGCTAGCTACAAGCTACAGCTATATTTTTTCACAGTTAGATAAGCTACAGCTACAGCTAAGGTAAATGTAGCTAAGCTAGTAGCTAAGCTACAAAAGTAGCTCGCTACTGCCCAGCTCTGTTCATTAGCAACTAACGGTTCAATAAGTTTCAGAAAATCGCTATTGATTCTGTTGCTAGATAAACAATTCTTTAAGTAAAGAGCTCTTTATTTTTTTATTGCAACCCAACATAAGTATTCCTTATTTATTTGTTACTTTGCATAACAGGAATTTTCTCCCAATTACAGTACAGAGGGCCCACTTTATAGTGGAATCCAAACCACACAGATACAACCGTATATTTTTATTTAAGTTGAAGTCAGTGATATTTAAACGCCCGACCCTGGTTCGATTCCCAGAGCCGACAAACATTTTAATCACATTAAAATTAACCCTGTGGCTCCCTCTCAACTAACATCTTTGGGTGCCGTGATTTGACGGCTAGTAACTGTACTTCACGTGCATAAATATATCACTTACCGATATCTGCTAGGTAGAGTGACATATCCAGTAATGGGTAAAAGTTGTGATGATATATTTATTTATTTATTTACCTCTTGCTTGTCAATTAAAAAATGCAAGTTTTACCTCGCTTTAGTCCACTGGGCTACAGTACTATTTTTCTACAGTTTGTAAATAAATAAATAAATATATCATCACGCCTTTTACCATTACTGGATTTGGCACTCTGCCGAAGCAGATTTCGGTAAGTGATATATTTTGTGCGTGAAGTGGTGGAGGAGCCACAGGGGTAGTTTTTGAAATTATGAAAATTGCTTGTCGCCTGTGGAAATCTAACCAGGGTTCTCAGGATCCACAGGTCGACTTCATACCACTAGGCTAGCCACCCCATACAGTTTGTAGATTTTGGAATTAAAATATTTTAAATATAAACTATTAATATATTATTAAGATATAGCCGTAAATTAATCCTTGTCACGTGAGTGGTATAGCGAATTTTCATGCATTTTAAAAAAGGGAATGAGCTTTCTGTTACATTAATAAAAAGTCCGTAATCTCTCTAAAGAAAATCTTTTGCGATTCCTTTTAGTACGATGTATCAAAGGAAGCTAAATTTAATTCCACAGCTAAAGTAAAGAAAATTGCATCTAGTTTTCTTTTCTTTTCTAAACTAAGAGCTTATCTAAGACTTCTTTTACAAAACCCTTTTCCAAGAATCTATTATCATTTCAACCAAATATTCAATATAGTTTTTGTTTGTCGTTTTGCACTGACGAATTGCAAAATGCAAAAGATCGAAAGTTAATATTTTCGTGTGATGGAAAATTAATATTTTATGGTTAAGCAAACGTGAAGAGATTACGGCGCAGAGTTGTGAAGAAATAAACTTTGAAAACAATATACTGGATTTTGACTTGAAATCCGAAAAGTCCCTATATTGAAAATAAGATTTATAGAAGTTTGAAATATTCGACAGTTCTCTACATGTCAATACACTATAAGATAGAGAATTCCGTTGTCGCCTTGGTGACAAATATCAAAACATATATTGATCGAGAATATATTATCGGTGTCTGGAATAAAAAGAATATATGTATTCTTTGGTTGTTAACTGATATATGTGAACGCAATGTGGAAGTAAGAAAATAACGTCAACTCAATAATTCACAACAGAATTCAGTGGCGAACATTCATAAAAGAAGATATTTCATTTCTTCTTTTCAATTCTGTCAAAGATTTACGCATAAAAAAATCTAAAAATATGAATGCTATCTAATATTTCATGGTTACGAATCAAAAACATCGTGCCACGTATTATATTCATGCTCGTAAAGGCAAATCTAATAAATAAAATATTTTAAATATAGAAGTCACAACACTATTGACATATTTCGGCCTCAAAAAGATTACGATAAATTGACTTTCAGAAAGACGAAATTATATTTAGCTCATCATCGCTTACAATTCCGTCTACACATAAAAGCTTTCCATTTTCTTTTCCTTTATACTCATTCTCATTTCTATCACAAAAGTAATTTCAATATCAATTTCACTAGTCTTTATTTATTTAGGAAATTGCATTATTTAAAAATTATTAATCAATTATTAGTTATAAATAGGAATATTAAACGAGAAATTGAATTAATATCATAAAAGAAATATGGTTTTTATTTCGCTCACTATATCTGTAAAATTGTACTTTTTACGAGTATGGATAAAAGAAAATTAGTTGTTTATGTTGCAAGGACAGAAAATGCAGAAAATTATCAAACGCGAAAATGTTAACTTTCCGTCAAATATCCTAACCAAAAAGCGTCATTTTTTGATACAATCGAGTAGTAGTATATTATGATACTAATATATAAGTACGTCTTTAAAGTACGTGCGCCGAGTTCAAGAGCAATACGCGAAGCGAAGTGCTTTTAAAGGCACTAGTGTTTTAAAGGCACTTACACACGTGCATCATACACTATTTTTTATTGTACCTGCATCATAATCTGTAACATATAATTGGAAAACAGTATTTTCATTTTGATTCCTTTCATAATTTTGTATGTTTGATTTAACGTAATATCGTTCACACGGAGATAGGTTTGCATTTGTTGTTTAGATTACTCTATGGATTCATTGTTTTGCAATTTGTTGTAATAAATATGAATGGATTAAAGATCAAAATGTGTTGTTGTTGCCTAGCACGGTTTTAGTTTGTTAAATAAGGATTACTGTGCAGGTAAAATAAAAAATAGTTAAAATGCTATTTAAAATGAAGACGTATCCATGGTAACGTAAACTTTCCTGAAATAGTGTTCTTTTACTATTAAAAAAGTCATATTCAAGTGAGTGAAAAAAAAAAAACATTTACGCACATGATTCTGTTCACTATTTCGCACATTACTACGTATTAGTGACGGTCGTTATAACTGCTACTAAAATAAATAAACAATTTTAAAATTTTTTTTATTACAGAATCATATGTACAGGTATAAAACGGCTTTGAAGTTAAAATTTGAAATGCATTTGTCAATTTTATTCTTATATTTGCCAATCATTTCAGGCCTACGTATTCAAATAATTATTATGGTAAATATATGCCATTTACCGAAATCGACAACTGCATAATTAATGAAATTAAATAGCTATTATTCAATATGTATTTAATTTTCAAACAATATGATGGAAGCGTTAAAAATGGAACACAATAGATTGACATGCATAAATTAATACTGAATTAGTTCTTTCTGAAACCATCATTTTAATTAGGTATAACCGTCAATAACAAATAATGATAATAATTAATAAATCATTTAATAATATAATTATTTATATTTGAAATGTATTAAATCGATTAACACATGAAGAGGAAATCACAGAACGTTTATACCCTCATCTCGACACATTATCATTACATTTTAACATTTTACGAAATCCCACCGCAGGTGCTGACGTCACCGGCAGTGACGTCTCTTTGCGGCGCCGACAAGCAGCGGCGTGCTTATAAGGGATAAACGGGGTTTCGAGTCCCGCCTACAAAAAAAAAATACTCCCAGAAAGTTGTTAAGTCGTTAAAGTTCATATTTGCGAATGTTGCGTACGATTGTCAGTCACTTCATCGACTTTTAGGAACCGATGTTGATAAATTACAGTTGAGTACTTATGATAAATCTTTTTTGCAGTCTTTCGTTTAAGTTTAGAAGGTTTTTTAATTCATCCAATTAATTCGGTTAAGAATAATAATAGGAATCAAGTAACATGTTTATTAACAATTGTATTACTTGTCAAATATGATGTTTAGATCAGTGACATAACATATTAGGCAAACAAGTTAAGGAAAAACAGATTTATTAAAAAAAATACCACGAAATTACAACAGATATTCAAATCGATCACCGTTTTGATGCAGACCTGAGGGGTCTATTCTAATTGACATTGGCTACCGTTGCAACGGTAGCCACATCGCTAAACAACATGGATCCACCTGGCGGTATAAATAAAAAGGTTGTATCATTTAGACACATCGCAAATTTATATCGGGAACTGGGGGTCTATTATAATTGACATAGCCACTGTGGCAACGGTAGTCGCATCGCTACACAACAATAGGCGTATTCCATTTGCCATTTGGATCAGATCTAACTTACATTTACTGAACCAAATCATTTATTTATTTCGCTGCATTACTTCGTTCACTTTATTTCCAGTACTAGAATTATAGATTCTAATGTACTGTGAAGTAATTCACTCTAATACGTGCATCAGTTTGCTTAATTCAGTTCATTTAGTCATGTGTCAAATTTATCTGAATTGATTTAAGTGAACCAAGTGGCATATGGAATACAGCTATTGATTTATAGCGCGAGCTGATCAGATCCCGCTATGGTCGTAGCTACACTAGCTGTATTCCATTTGTCACTTGGTTCACTTAAATCAGTTCAGATAAATTATACAACATGATTAAATGAATTTAATTAAGCAAACTGATGCATTTATTGCCGTGAATTTTTTCAAATTAATTAAAAGCAGTAATTCTAGTACTGGAAATAAAGACAGCGAAGTAATCCATCGAAATAAATAAGTGATATGGTTCAGTAAATGTAAGTTAGATCTGATCCAAATAGCAAATGGAATACGCCTACTAACTGTCATTCGATGCTTGATTTTTTCTAATTGGTTTATTTATAATAATTTTCTTTAATGATAGATATAGAACTCAAATAGAAAATACATTTATATAATGAAATCGAACACATTTATAAATAAAAGGGTTGACAACTATACTATATTTTTAATACCAATATTAAAAATATAATTTCCTAATTTGTTACTAAGTCCCGCTATAAAGACAATTGAGTATAACTGTCACGAAAATATTATAGCCGTATCCACAGTCACATCCCGCTATGAATTAGAATAGACCCCCATTATCTCGCACAACGCTCTAATGATCTTTTTGGTGTCCATTCTTTCAAAATTATGACAATCTTTGACACATTCGACGCTACTGCTTAGAAAAGTCACAATTGACATTGACAATTGCACTTAAAATAAAACATTCACTACTTGATTTAAACTTTTTAATGAATTTTAACAATGAGCTGCGATTGGTCCATTTAATATCTCTTTTACGGGTTAATAGAACCTGAAAGGAAGATACATAGAAAATATTTTATACTCCTTCAATCTTCCTTATTTACCATGCAAACGTTGGCAGCACATTTACATAACATCCTATATATTCATATTTATTTGTGATTGTTGAAATTATATTTATTTTGTGATAGTAACGCAAAATTTCACCTGTAGGTTAAATTGAAGATAATCTTGATAAATATAAGTAGTTCGTTGAGTAGTTTATAAATAAATATATCATCACGCCTTCTACCCATTACTGGGTGTGGTACTCTTCCAAAGCAGATCTCGGTATGTGATATATTTTTGCGTGGGAAATGCGGTTATTAGCAGTAAAATCACGGCCCCCAAAGCTGTTAGTGGAGGGAGAGCCACGAGAGTAGTAACGTGGTGAAAATGTTTGTCGGCAGTGGGAATCGAACCAGGGTTCTCAGGATCCACGGGCCGAAACGATACCACTCTGTGTCACCTACTCCATCTAAATAGTTTATCAAGAAGCTAATTAAAAAAGAGGTATAAGAGCCCATTGGGATTAAATTCATGTTGTACAAAGTTAGCACAAATAAATAAATATATCAAGTGAAAAAGCCAGTATCGCCAATGATAATATACTTTACATCCCTTTTCAATAATTACCTCACACTTTTCATAAAGTACCCCCTGAATTAAAATAGTATTCTCCGGTAGAGGCGACGGGTGACACGACTCGACATTACATTGGCTGCATTAATAAACCTAGTTACAGGTTCGGTCGGCGCGGTGGGCTGGGCAGATCTCGCGTTTGCAGCTCGCACAGTTCGATAATCTGATCACGTAATAATACCGCACGTGTCACTCAGACGGACTGAATCTGTAATAAGGTAACTAATCCGGCATACACACCGACCTCACGCACACGTGGACACGGCCTCGCATACGCGAGAGAATTCGCACGGGGGTGACGCGCCTGTAATTGCAATTTTTATTACTGTGATGCTACGAACAATACACTCGTTGCAGTATTTTTTTTGTCTGTTGCTAGCTTGGCTGTTATGTGTTCATAGAAACTGCATAATTTTAATAAAGGAAATTGGTGGTTGCCTTACGGTGTATCCTTTTAAATACAACAAAAAACATTGACATCGAATGAGGCTTAGTTTAAAACAAAAAAAGAACTAGAGAAAGGAATAAAAGAGTAAAGTGTATATACAATATATTTTTAATTTTTAATTTATCCAAAAACATTCGCTTTTACTTTTTATAAAGCGCCGACGTATATATACGAGGTGTGGCTATTAAATAACGAGACTAGCGCTGCTACAGACGAAGTATGAATGCGCCAAACACCAGCGACTGTCAGCTTTTTAGCGTGAAGCTTTCTCTTTCGAATGCAGTACCTCTCGCTTCTATAAACAAATCCGTATAGCCGTTGCATTCGTTCTAATTAGAGTTGTTTTTTTTGTTTCGCCGAAAAAATGTTAAGTGCAACATTAGAGCAACGAATTGTTGTGAAATTTCACATGAAACTTGGTAAAACTGCTACTGAAACTTATAATTTATTGAAAAAAGTACCCGAATTGTGCAAGGACAAGTCAGGGTTTCTCCATCAAAACAATGCGCTGGCTCATTCCGCAATGTCTATCAAGAGATTTCTAGCCAAGTACAGCATCCCAGTGTTGGACCATCCGCCTTATTCGCCAGATCTTGCATCGTACGACTTCTATCTGTTTCCTAAGTGAAATTTGCCTTAATAGCATCAAGATTTGAGCTTTGATAAAGAAATCGGCACTCTTTCTAAAGGAGCTGACAGAAGAAGACTTCCAACACTGTTTCGAACAATGGAAGATTCGCATGCAGCATTGTAGGGATAGTGGAGGGGTGTGTATTGAAAGTGATAATAAGTAAATAGGTATGGAATCAAAATAAAATGCAGCATCAGTCTCGTTATTTAATAGCCACACCTCGTATATATGCAAGGTATTCAATTTAGGTGTGCCACCATTGCTATTTCGAAAACTTTAAGAGCTACAAGGTTGGTTAAATTAGCAAAGAAATACCATTTTGTAATTAGTCTATTACAAACCTATTAACAAAATATTTTTCGACCAGTGATTCTTAAAATACGGGGTCTAACTTTCTTATTTTAAAAAGGAACCAAATTTAGAATCATATAGAATGGGTGTTTTTTCAATTACTTTACGCACTAGTGCGCATAATCAAACTTTCCATCGATTTCCAGGGTAATGTAAACATTATTTTGAATTATGCGAGTATAAAAAGTAGTTTACGTACTATTAATTGGATAATTCATTGCCACCGCCTTGAGTCTATTCGGCACACAGGTCTAATTTAAATCATTATTATAACACGAAATGAATCTTGTCATCTACGAGTTGTTCAAAATCTAGAAAAAAGAAAAAGAAAAGTCGCAAAAAAGGTAGAATTTGGTATGACAACAATCAAGTACCGTTCATATTTTACTAAAATTATCCTTATTTACATGTACGGTCAATCTAATTTGTCGTCAGAGAAGTAAACCCTAATTCGGGCAAATTCTCACTGGACAAAACAGCACTTGAAGCCCTTCATGCACACCCACACACAGCCAGGTTTATTTATAATGGAATTGTAACGATGAACCGTTGACTTCATTATGAAATATACAGCATCACTCCGTTGCCCGTTAGGAGAGAATTGCCGGTATTGGTCCGCAATTTGTTTCTGAATATTTTATAATCTGATTTTTGTTATTTGTGAACTGTCAGGGGGGGTCATGATTTTATTTTGTTACGTGTTAAGCTAATTTTGATTTCACGGCTGTTTATTACCGATTAACGCTGTTTCTCTTCATCATAACAAAGGAATCAAAATTATTTAGTTGAAACAAACAAAATTATCGAAAGAGTTTTAGCTAATCCTGTATTTTGGTTTAGTCAAATAATTAAGCTAACAATATTGTCAATAAAGTTCAAATAAGCTGACCTCTGTGGCTCAGTGGTTTAGACTACTAGGCTACTGACCCAGAGGTCCCGGGTTCGATTCCCGGTCAGGGCTGGCATCAATCAGCGTCTGTGCTGACTACAGCGCAGACGCTTCCATCTTCATAATCAGCGTCTGTACTGACTACAGCGCAGACGCTTCCATCATCATACCGGCTAGTAACCAAAGCAGTTGAAGCCGTATCACAATAAATAAAAAAAAAAAAAAAAAAAGTTCAAATAAACTCTAGTACAATCTTGTTACCATTTTGTTTTCGAAAAGGAAACTGGATGAACTTTTTAAAATCGGACTAGGATAAGATTTGCTAATCAAAAATTCAGGATTAGTTGAAATTTTTCTGAGAATCGGGCTGTAGCAGTCTAATTCTGAAAACAGTTTTAGTTAAGCCTGAATTTTGGATTATTCAAATTAAATTAAACCATAGAGGTTTGTTCAAAATAAGGTGACTTTACAAATTTCGCGGGTTACGTATATTAAATTCTCAATGTTTTTTGTTTGTTACTTTGGTACCTACACATGTTCCCAACATATGTTGACATGATCAGCCATTTTGCATTTGTAGTTTGTTTGTTGACAGGTGTAAAGGTTAGACGTATTTTGGTGTGTTTGGCGATTTTTTGCAATCGAAAAAAATGGATCAAAGATTCTGTATTAAATTTTTTGTAAAAAATAAAATGAAGTGCTCCAACGCACTTGAAATGTTGACTGTGGTATTAGTCGAGTCTACTTTGAGCAAAAAAACTGTTTGCAGATATATTTGGACCGTTTATTTTGAAAGTGGTGTAAGTCCATTTTCTCTTGTTTCGAGAAAATTAAAGGTTAATATATTAATGGTTACGCAATTTGTTTTACCGGTCAATTTTAAATTGGACAAAGTATGGGCATTTTGTAAGAAATTAAATACTAACTAGTTATAAATAAAAAGTTTACACTAAATTAAGCATAAATTACGTTTTATCTCTTTTTACTTTCTTATACGTAGTATAAGGAAGTATTGGAATCGTGAAAAAAATCGTTGACGAGATTTTCGCGGAAATACATTTTTTGAGGTCCACTGAATCTGTTTTGATCATTTTCTCAATGATGTCTGTGTGTGTGGATGGATGGATGGATGGATGGATGGATGGATGGATGGATGGATGGATGGATGGATGGATGGATGGATGGATGGATGGATGTGTGTCCGGTCGTGCAATATCTCATGAACGAGATAAGATTTGTTAAAGAAACTTGGTAATTATAAGTTTCATGAAAATACGAAGAGCTGAGTTGATTTTGAATGATATTGAAAAACCGGAAGAGGATGTTTACTGGACACACAAAACAATAAATTCCATTTATTTCAAAAATGGAATCAGTTACGAAAAAAAGTTTCAAATAAAAGATGTTTGCAAAAATATTTGGAACATAAAATGTTATTTGCAATTTTCCTGTATATGCGTCTAATTTTGAGAAAAACTAATTTATATATTTAATAATATATTTCAATAATCATAGTAGCAATAGAAACAAAAAACAAAAACATGTTTAACATTTATATGTCAAATAATAATTGTCAAACGCAAGGAGCAAGTCATAAGTGTTCAATTCAGCGTTTTTAATATGAAATATGCTGTGTATAAGAAAGTCGTGTGGTGCCCACACCAGATTTTTTTTAATGGAGTTTCAAAATAAACGTTCCATTTAATATTCTACATGATTTGTGATATTTTCATTGCGAAGAAGAACAGAAACGTACACAAGAAACAGTTACGAAAATTATAGATTTCTTTTATTTCTTCATGTTTGTTTTTACGCTGGAGTAACATGCCAAGTCTCTTACAAAATCCTGTCTTGCATGCTTCAGCTGTCACTGGCTGTCACCTTGTTAACTTCTATTCGCATTCCCCCAAATTTTTTTATTAAGTTGCCCATCCTGTGATATCATAGTCAGAGTACCGTGACTTCACGGAACCAGAGGGGAATATAAAACATGTAATTTACCCGTATTTCTGACATGTTTGTAAAGGTTTGAATATCTCGTAATTTTTACGAAAATGGAGATGATATTTCTAACCGTGTTAATTTAAAATGTTAACCTGATTTAAATTCTACAGAGGGAGAACATTTTGCTGGTTGTTGCGAGTACACTAGTGAAAATAAACTCTAGAACTTGCATATAATAACGGAGTTTTGTCTTTGTACTTACCTGTTGCACGAAACTTCATTATCATATACTTAATTTTCATTTGAATCATTATTTCTCTTATAAACGGACACAAATGTGAATTGTGTAATTGCCATTTACATAGATTTTCAGACATCTAAATAATATTACACAAGGTTAGGCATATTATTTCTATTTTCTCCTTTGAATTAATTTCATTATGATTATTCATGGAAATATAATTTCCTTTATGCAGTTTATGAAATACAAAAACTGTTATTTTCTTATTTCAAAATTGTGGGAAAATTTCTTATGATAAAGAAATCTTAACCTGAACCTGAACTTAGTTATTTATGATAGAATAAAGACCAGGTTTATAATCACCTGTGGTTCCTAAGAACCCTGGTTTGATGCCCACAGCCGACAAAACATTTTCACCAATTTAAAATTACCCCTGTGGCTCTCCCGCCACTAACATCTTTAGGGCCGTGATTTGACGGTTGATAACCACACTTCACGCGCATAAATATATCACTTACTGAGATTTGCTTCGGCAGAGTGCACACCCAGTAATGGGCATGATGATATATTTGTCTTATTTTATATTCCCGATTAAGCTAATCAATAATTAGTAACCTTAGTTTCCAATATTATTTATTCACGATTAACATTTATGTGGTATCGAGAACCTCTGCTCGACTCCCATAGCCGACAAACAATTTTCACAACATTCAAATTACCCCTGTGGCTCCCCCTCCACTAACATCTTTGGGGACTGATTTGAGGGATGGTAACCGCACTTCACACTCATAAATATATCGCAATAGATCTGCTCCGGCAGAATGCCACATCCAGTAATGGGTAAAAAGGCGTGATGTTATATTTATTTAACATTAATCGAGAGTAAACCTGTCGTAAATCGCATAAATTTGGAAGTCAATTTAAATGTTGACAGGGGCCGTGGAACGTTTTTATTTCAGTGGGGGCTCAAAATATTTTGCCAACTAAATATTGTTCTTTTACAATTTCTTTTCCATAGGTTGGAACATACCTACTACAAAATTTTATTAATAGTAATTACTTGGAATTATTTTTTACTTATTCTTTAATTTGGAGAGTTTTTACAAAACATATTTATTGGTATCGGATTTTAGCCAAGTAAGAAGTAAAGACCTATTTTGCTTGGCCATTGTCTTATCTGTTGCAACATATTATTGAAGTAAGTTAAACTATTTTAAATCACTTTTCATTTTATAACTTTCCGTGAAGTACGAATTAAATGAATATTCTTGCGCTATCCCAATTCACTAATTCATAAGTTTACACTCTCTTCAAAATAAGGTCTTATTTGCAAGTTCCTTGCAGTACGACTGAATTTAAACTTATTCAAAACAACAGAACAATCGCATTTTTTTTTTATTTAATACACGCCAACAAAGCTACAAAGCCTGCATTGCAAACAGATACCGCACACTAATTAGATCGCATCCGAGTTTGGTTCGAATTTTTACGTTGTAACAAAAACGTACACAGAATTCATTTTATAAAATTATTACATACATATAATGTTATAATAATTTTCTTTGTGGTATTTTAATAAAATTCAGCGATGACACACTGAGATTTTGCCAGATTGGGCTCCGCCCCTACAGTTCCACAGCCCTTGAATGTCGGCCAGTATTTTTAGACCAAATTAAAAAAAAAGACAAGATTAGACTTTTCAGGGTTTTAACTCCCTTTGAGGAATTTCATCTATGGTCCATGGTTTTATTGTTTCCAGTATTAACTTAAGATATTTGCTCTATTTGCCAGCACAATCCCCATAACTACATATGATCCTGGTGCATATGACGTCACCCAATGTTATGTACTCACCCTGTGAGCGCAAAGCGCGCGTAAGCCTGCATCATGCGCAGACTGAGGTCCCTTTCCCTAGAGTTGTATTGCAGTGACATGTTCAGTGGATGTCCAAACACGTACTCTATCTCGTCGCCATGCATCACGCCCATCCATTCGCCCCATAGTGATGTACTTGTCCTCTGAAACAAATAAGATATTGTGACGTCAGTATATGGCGGGAAATATGAAAATTATACGTAGTTATCACTCAAAAAAATAACTATTTGATGGAAAAGTCATACTTAAAAAACTTTATAAGTCAAACAGGAAAAAAGGCAAAAATATATAGACATGCAGTCATACAGTTTTCATCTAGATTATAATGTCTATTCTGTAACAAAAATTTTGTTAACAAGAACTGTATTCCATTTGCCATTTGGTTCACTTAAATCTGTTCAGATAAATTAGACAACATGTCTAAATGAACTGAATTAAGCAGATTTATGCATTTATTGGTATGAAATACCTCAAAGTTAATTAGAATCAGTAATTCTAGTACTGGTTATAAAGTTAGCGAAGTAATCCAGGGAAATAAATAAGTGTGATCTGGTTCAGTAAATGTGAGTTAGATTTGATCAAAATGGCAAATGGAATACGCCTAATATCACTAACATGAACTGATTTTGCCAGTTTTTTAATTGGATGTACATTTCACTTAACTAAACCAATAAAACTGATTCAATCACATTCTTCTAACAAGATAAAAATGTGGGAAACAATTGCAACAAACCAGTATGTCACAATAACAATCCTCTTTTCATTGCAAGTCAAATAATTTTAGAACAGTCAAAAAATAATAAAATTTACATATTTCATATCGCAATTCTTCATTCTTTTTGTGGATATGTCAAAAAATCAAACAAATATTTTATATAAAAATAATTTATATCTGTGTCGGTAATAAATATATCTATTGGCAGTGTCCATTTTCAGCAATATATTTTTCCTAATGTATGTACAATTGTTGTACAGCACGAATAATAGTCTCGAATGTGACAGCTCCTGGCGATATTAATTTCCATTAACGGAAACAATTCATGCAAATATTCACAATTTATATATCGTCGGTTTTGTCCTGTCGGTGAATTCACTGCAGCAGCAGAAGCCAATTTTAACGAAGGCTAAAAATAAACCCGAATCTTGGCTTGCGATTATAATTAACTGATTTGCCAATATTTGATGGCGTGTATTTGTTCTGCGCTCAAGTGAAATATGAAACGAACAAGTAATTGTTCTACTTTGGGAAATGAATACTGTTGAGTTCTTTAGTTCTTTCAATTTGTAAGACTTTGAAATACGGTAAAGGTGAATAACCGGACGTACAGGATGGAAGACTAATTTTACCGGTGTACAGGGGGCTGGTTTTTCATTGTCCAACTTATATCTGTGTTTCCCACAGCCGACAAACAATTTTCACTAGATTTTCACCCCTATGGAGTAGGTTACTCAATGGAATCGAATCGACCTGTGGATCCTGAGAACCCTGGTTCAATTCCTACAGCCGACAATCATTTTCACCTCATTAAAGTGGGCTGTAATTTGACGGCTGGTAACTGAACTTCATGTGCAAAATATATCACTTATCGAAATCTGCTATGGTATAGTACTACACCCAATAATGGATAGAAGGCGTGATGATATATTTATTTACTTATTTTATTATACTTTGAAATATTAAAGATAAAAACAAATGTTTAATTTAAGACTTGTCTAACAGAACCTGATCTATAATTTATTGCAAACATTAAGTTTCAAATGGAACACCTTTTATATTTTTGTATAAAAATTTAGAAAAAATTAAATCGCTTCAATTGAGCTAAAGTCAATTTGAACACGGGGAATTCAATGCCGTTGAGCTCATCTTCGTATCTTGTTTAGTTTTTGAGATATAGCCATCGAAAGTATTGAACCTTCTAAAAATTTCAACATCTCAGTTTTTTGACTTTCCCGAGGCCATATCTCAAAAATTAAACAAGGTGTAAAGATACACTCGACGGCATTCAATTTCTTGTATTTCAAGTAACTTGTACACACGTTTTCATTAATTTTTAAGTTTTTAAGATACAGCCTCCGAAAGTGCTGAACTTTCCAAAAGTTTCAAAACATCAGTTTTTCCCGATGCAATATCTTAAAAATTGAAAAGCCGTATGCACTTGGAGATTTTACCACTGGATTCAGCGGGGCAAAATTAATATATATATATATAAATTTTGACGAGTGGTACTCGCTCATCTCTATTGAAATATAAATTAAAAAATAAATATATCATCACGTCTTTTGTCCATTATTGGATATAGCACTCTGTCGAAGCAGGCCTCGGTAAGTGATATATTTATGCGAGTGAAGTGCGGTTACTAGCCGTCAAGTCACGGCCTCCAAAGATGTTAGCAGGGGGAGGAGCCACAGGGATTATTTTAATGTGGTGAAATAGTTTCACGGTTTTGGAAATCGAACCAGGGTTCTCAGGATCTCGACTGTACGGATTAAGTTCCTGTTGTGTAGAGTAATAAAATAAAATAAATAAATAAAATTACTAATATTGTAATAATTAACATTAATTGGATGCTCATCTTTGTTAGTTTACATTATATTGCGTACCTTTTAATAGGTCAGCAAATGAATACAACTATCCAAATTATATTAAAGGGAATCTAAAGTTTGCCAAATTTTCTTATAACCTTGAAACAAACGTTGAGAACCCTGAACAAAAGCATATCGCGAGCATATTATATTAAGAAGTAGGCGCCAACATGGCCATTAAAGAAAAGAATGCAACATTAATTATTATCGAATGTTAATATAGCGTGCTGAATATGCAAATTACCTTAAAATATTCAAAATCCAGAAAATTATATTTTAATTCCTGAATATTAAAATCATATTATGCAAAACTGAAAAGAAAACTGCTTCTGGATTTTTATTCTTTCTTTCCCGGAACAAAGAGAAATCGTTTTTGTAAAGAAGAGTATCCAAGGTTGGTCTGCAACAACAAAAGGAGGACGATTTCTTCTGTGAGAATGTCTTTGGCTTTTAAGTACTAAATAAAGAATTTACAAGTCTGTCATGTATACAATATGTATATTGATGTTTACTAACATGAATAATCAACGGGATTTTTCAATGCACACTAAGAGCACTTCAAAGAGAAGTACCTGTTATAAATAAAACAACGAATACTGAATTATTATAATCAGATGCCACAGTCACATTGAGAATAAACGGTCATCGTTGTAACAGATTAATAAATATTCTTATAGTATGATTGACATACCTTATGTCATTTTACGAAGCGTCATCCATGGCTACAATTAAGTATACCGCTCTCAATAAATCGATTAGAAAATAAAACATTGTCCTATAACTCTGGAAGTTACAGGCTGTAACATAAGTTAGGAATATTGATATTATCTCCTGAAATAATCATTTAATCTAAATAATTAAAAAAATGTTTATAGGGTTTATGATTGCGGATATTTTAGTAGAATCAGATATTTTTTATCTACAGTTATTTTTTCACAGTGAAGAGGACGGCATTTTTTAAATGGCATGCTTTAATTTTTTTGTTCCCATTCGAAAAAGTTATTTTGGCTCTATGCCAACATATCACAAAATAATTATATTATTTTGCAAAAAATTGGTAAAAGTCACGTTGAATAAATTAAATTTTACGGATTTTACCGGTAATGGATTTTAGTTACTTAGATATATTAGTGACATTACAGTTGATAATGGGCCCACGCAAATGTCCAAAACTATGTCATTAAAAAAATAATTAACCTTATAATAAAATCAAATTTTGAGAGAGTTGGTTATGTCCTTATAACCCTGAAAACTTCAGTTGATTATTTCGGGTATGTTTATTAAACTGAATAAATCTGGTACATGGAAATCTAATCATTTAATAGATTTTTCAATTTTATTTAATTGATATTTGTAAGTTGAAAATTATTTGACAAATGCCAAATTTTTAAAACCATGGAAAAAATCAAGTTAATGCTTAAATTTCCACATAACTAGATTTGGTGAATTTAATAAACATACCCGAAATTATCAGATGAGGTTTTCAGGCTTATAAAAACATAACCGACCCTATATTTTAAAACAAAAACTTCTTATTTTGGTCTACTAGCACTAAAAATTTATAATAAAAAAAATAAATAAAAAAAATATATCATCACGCCTTCTACCCATTCCTGGGTGTGGCACTCTGCTAAAGCAGATCTCGGTAAGTGATATATTTTACGCGTGAAGTGCGGTTACCAGTCGTCAAATCACGGCCCCCAAACATGTTAGTGGTGGAGGAGCCACAGGGATAGCTTTTTCAAATTATGAAAATTTGTCGCCTGTGGGAATCGAACCAGGGACCTCAGGATCCACAGGCCGACTTCATACCACTGTGCTAGCCATCCCATAAAAAATTTATAAAACGAATTTTTGAACATCTTGGTATAAAGGTGATTGATTACAACAATATATTGAATATAACAATATACGGATTACAATAATATATTGATTATAACAATATCCTTACTATTACAATATATTTAGGCATTATCCACTTAAATGATATAATTTATAACATTTTCTGCCGTTGTAAAACATAATTTATTATATGTGGATTGTACTGCAATATCGGAAGTTTTGATCAAAATTAGCTAAGTAATAGAACTTTTTATATTCTTGTCTAGTACTCGCTATAGAAAAATTTAATTGAATCTGTACCACGTACGTGATAAAATTTTGAAATATTGTTATTGGAATCGTATATTGTTACGGTTCTCTTATGTTCAATTTTCCGATTAAAAATTAGAAACTGGTGTTACTTAACGCAGAAGCAAAAACAAAATATATGCAGACATCAAATTAAATGTATTCGAATGTCAACTTTTTTTAAAAGCTATTTGTAATCCTGAACATTGAATTATGGCACTAATAGTTAAAGAATCATAATCTCACAATATACAATTCATTTTAAAAGGAATTAATTGAAAATTCAGAATATGGTTCATGAACTAATAATCGCCATTAGCGCTGTAATATATACTCGTCCAGAACTACATATTTCATTGATTAAATCATTGCCATTTGAATACATTTTTTTAGACGTCTGTATATACATATTTTGTCTGTGGTAAAAGTAAGTAGCTACACTTTAAATATAAATTAGAATTTTGAAATGTCAAAAAGATTACAGAAATGCAATGTTCGTGCAACTGTGCTTGTGTTTGTATTTAAATATTAAAGTAAAGCTGTAACAGAAGACCATGCATACAAAACAGTTCAATTTAATCTCTGTGTTAAAAAAAAAATGATGAACATATTTAAAGTTGGTATCATTGTAAAAATAAGCAACAGTTTAATCGTTTAATGTATGCATTACATTCTATTCTTCAATAGTATAATTTAGATTAGCATCTTATTTTTCTAGTTCTTATTATTTTGATAACTACTACTACTACTACTACTTCTACTACTACTTCTACTACTACTAGTACTACTACTACTACTACTACTACTTCTATTTGTTTACGTTTATTCTATACTCGTATTATGTTGCTGCTGGCCTCGTTGTTCTCTTTGTATTTGTGCCTTTTATTCTATATAATTCTTTTTCGATTTATTCTATTTATTTGAGTTATTCTAATTATTCGATTTTCTCTGTTTATGTATTTCGTTTTATTTGTTGTCATTACTCTTTTATAAAGAAATTTATATTTTTCCAAACAGTACAAAGAGCAGCTGGCAATGCGACACCATTATTGCTAACTCGTGATTGGTCGAGAATAAATGACGTTTTAGAAATGCGTATTTGATATAATATTTCGTTCTCATGCTTACACAGTAATATGAACGCATTTAGTAGGTATATACACTGAAAGTAATTTGAAAAGAACTTCAAAATATATGTATCTTGATGTAAAATGATCCTAAAATATTTTATTAGAGAACAATGCTTCAAATTGGGGCTGCATACTAACTCCACACTCATGTAAAAGATGTTATACAGTATACTATTTATTTTTATTTCAAACAAAAAACATTTTTATACAAGGTTGCCGAATGAACTAAAATTATTAAAATACTGCTGAAGAAGAGTTAAAAATTTAAAGTATTGGTATTTAACGATTAGTTACATTGATGCAATTTTACATCATTCTTCTTGAATGTAAACAGCAATGATATTCTATAAAAGATTTTAAAAATCCGTTTAGTTCCATTCGCCTATTTACAAATTTGATTACTTCTTATGGATTTACAAAGGGCTGAGTAGTACGGATTCCACTTTAAGCTGTAGGTGTTCTGTACTGTAATTGGGATTAAGTTTCTATTATACAAAGTAACAAATAAATTAATAAATTACCTACACTCGCATATTTACAGTTATTTACGATATAAGTGAGATAAGAGCATCATTAATATACGCCTGTGTAATCACACAAGTATCTTAATGATGCATTATCACACGTATATCGTACAAGCTTTTATCTACTCACGAAAATTAAAACAAAAATCATTTAAAAATAACAGTCCTCATAACTATTTGACATTTGAAAAATTTCAGTGAAACCATGGTAACTATAATTTTGAGTGCGATAAATACTTTTTTGTACTCGCAGCATTCAAAATAATGTTTATGTAACATTGGAAACCGATGGAAAGTTTGATTTTGTGCACTAGTGCGCAAAGTAATTGAAAAAAAACACTCATTTTATATGATTCTAAATTTTTACTATTAAAACGATATTTGTATTTATAAAAGAAGTAGAGACATTAGCTTATAAAGCCATCGAACAGACTTATTTTAATAAACTTTACGAGAAAAAATTAACAATTTGTTTTCAAATAACAAATGTTAATTCATGGCATACTTAACTGTCAATATAAATTCACGCTTGGAATTTAATAAATTTCCTCATTATTCATCATATATTTTTGCTCGTTACAAAAAGCATTGTACAAAACTCGTGCGCGAAGACGCCATTTGCACCATTCGTGCACTAGTTATGTAAATAGCTATATTAGCTGTATTTCATTTGCCACTTGTTTCACTTAAATGACTAAATGAATTGAATTAAGCAAACTGATGCACTTATTGGAGTGAATTACTTCAAAGTAAATAAAAATCTGTAATTTTAGTACTAGAAATAAATAAGTGATCTGGTTCCGTATACGGAAGTTAGATCTGATCCAAATGGCAAACGGAATACGCTTATTGAAGCACTATTGCGTTAATATTTCCAAAAAACGTACTAGTGTGCTAATAATTTACTTATCTCAATCAAAATGATAAGGTCATAGATAAACAAAATTACAATACTTTCTTGATTTATTTTTGTACTTCATTGTATTAGAAATAATAATAATACTGGTAATATTTTCTGAATTCTTTCTTCGTGGAACATTGCAAGTGAATAAATTCCTTAAGTTTTTAATCCTTACACGTGCGTACTCCGTCGTCTTTCGCCCGCTTCACCTGTTGTTCCGTTAACCCTGTAGCGTCTAGCACCAGTGAAAGATATCGTTAGTAGATCTTTCGGAAGATAAGCGGCCTCTTTGTATCGCTCCGGTTCGGCGTAGCGCTTCTGCGTTTGTTGATAAACATACACGTTTGAAGGTTCATGTAGATTACAAAGCAAAATCGGCAATTCTCACTCACTCGCACGAACGTTGTTATTTTCTCGCTAACTCTGTCTTCTGTACATTTCACTAATTATCTCTCATCCGTACGGGGAAATAATGCTACTAAATACTATTGTTATGCGTACCACCTTTGATTAAGCTTAAATTTGGAAGTATGCTTGATAATTACTTTAGGATCAACGCTTTATTTCAATTGGAGCACGAAGGGTTCAAGGGAATGAAACTTGAAATCAAATCTATTGTATTACGCGTCATTATTTGATTATGTTTCCAAATTTCCAAAAAAATGTTTATGTAAATTTTCGATACAATTTCAAAAAAAAAATCGCTTCAAATGAGCTCAAATTTTGCTAATAAGTCAATTCGAACACGAAGAATTCAATGGCGTTGAGCGCAACTTAGTATCACGTTTAGTTTTTGAGATAGAGCCTCCGGAAGTGTTGCACGTTCAAAAAATTTCAACGCCTCAGTTTATCGACTTTCCCGAGGCCATATCTCAAAAACTAAACGAGATATGAAGATGCGCACAACGTCATTGATTTTCTCGTGTTTCAATTAACTTGTACACAAGTTTTCAGCGATTTCTAAAATTTTGAAATATTTTCAATAATTTATTTTTCTTAAACAGTTTTAGAATAACATCTTAAAAACTAGAAGACTTACGTACTGGGGGATTGGACCACTGGATTCAGCGGATCAAAATACATGTGTATGTAAATTTTCGTTACAATAATCGTACGAGAAAGAGTTTTAGAGCAAATTGTTCAAAAATCGTAAAAAACCTAGGAACAATAATTAAAAATATCAAAAAAATTAAATCGCTTCAAATGTGCTCAAATTTTCAATGCCGTTGAACGCAACTTCATATATTGTTTAGTTTTTGAGATAGAGCCTTCGGAAGAGTTGCACTTTCAAAAAATTTCAACACTTTAGTTTTTCGACTTTCCACAGGCCATATTTCAAAAACTAAACGAGATATGAAGAAGCGCTTAACGGCATTGATTTTTTCATGTTTCATTAACTTGTACACAAGTTTTCAGCGATTTCTAAAATTATGAAATATTTTCAATAATTTGTTTTTCTAAAACAGTTTTTGGGACAATGTCTTAAAAACTAGAAGACGTACGTACTTGGGGATTGGATCATTGGATTCAGCAAGTCAAAATACATATGTATATAAATTTTCTTTACAATAATCGAACGAGAAAGAGTTTTAGAGCAAATTGTTTGAAATTCGTAAAAAATCTAAGAGGTATCCCTCAGGAAAATAATCAAAAAAAAATAAATCGCTTCAAATGAGCCCAAATTTTGCTAATAAGTCATTTCGGACACGGGGAATTCAATACCGTTGAGCGCAACTTCATATCTTGTTTAGTTTTTGAGATAGAGCTAGCAAAATTGTTGAACTCGCCTCGGCTGTAATGGAACATTTCCCGGGTCGGTATGTAATATACTATTACAGGTCACCTGTCAATTTTAGAAGTTAGTACGTAAGCGCGTTGCCATAGCAATGCTTATGAGATACCATTTAAAAAATATATATTTACGTTTAGTTCTAATAGTTTATATATATCAACTTACTCCTGATAAGAATGCAGTAAAATGTAGGCATCAATATCAATCATATTTATATTTACAAAATAGTTTTGTAGCCATTTGCTTTCATTTTATCATTATGATAACTAATTAGTATTAAATTTATAATGCATTTCAAATAACTAAACATTCTATCTGGTCGCGCTGTAAATCTCAAGAAACATATTTCATTTGCTCTTTTGTTATCAGGTTCAAATTAATGACGTAATGATGTCTGGAAATGGCTCTGAATATAACAGATAGTTAGGATAGTTGATATTCTCTGCTGGTGTACGAGATTAAAATTTTAGACAATGTATTTGCTTGTGTTTATAAAATATTCATTTTATGCACGAAATGTGGTGGAGGTGCCCGAATATAATTTGAATGTTGATGAATAATGTTATACGTTAGGATAATTATTGCATTAAAAATGAAATGTTATGAGCGAAATTTAATTGTTGTGTTGGTATATTTATTATACGTGTATTTTCTTTTATGAAATGTAATCAATGTTATTTTGCTCATTGTGTAAAATTTATTATTACATTGTAATTTGTGTTTGGTAGTAGTAAAATTTTTATTACTTTAATTAAACATATAAAATTAATTGAGTTTATATAAATTCATAATATTTGTTGGTGATTTAATGACATTTCAATTTAATTTATATTCACACACTGTGCACATACTTTTGCTATATTTCATTTTAGTAATTATAATTTTATACTGGTTTAGACAGACATACTACAATTTTATCATAAATTTAAAATATTAAACTTATTTAATTATTTATTTTATAAAATATTTAGTTTTTACTACGTTTCATTTCATCAATATTGTTCAAATTAGGATTATACCTATAAAGCAGTATATTTTAATTGCTTTTAAAAAATGTCAATTATTATCCTCTATATCAGTGGTTCTGAACCCTTTTCATTTAATGTACCCTTGGCCTCACCATGAAGCGTCATGTACCTCTTACGTACCTCTTATCAATTGAGAAAATTAGGAGTAGAAAAACTATCAACCTGTCATTAATTGGTAATATATGGGGTGGCTAGCTCAGTGGTATAAAGTCGGCGTGTTGATTCTGAGAACCCTGGTTCGATTCCCACAGGCGACAAACAATTTTCATAATTTCAAAAACTACCCTTGTGGCTCCTCCACCTCTAACATCTTTGGGGGCCGTGATTTGACGACTGGTAACCGCACTTCACGCGCAAAATATATCACATACCGAGAACTGCTTCGGCAGAGTGCCACACCCAATAATGGGTAGAAGGCGTGATGATATATTTATTTTATTTATATATATAAAGATTGGAAATACGATTCCAGTATATCTCCTTTATTGAGATCGCCATAAATCCTCAACATGTGCAGCGACAAACAAAAATTCCACAATAGCAGAATGTATCAGAGAGTAGAGCAGAGCAGCTGTCCCAGTTTTCCGGAAAATCACGCGAGGCTTCGCGTCATCCGCAAAGAAACCAAACAAAACGGAACATCTCTGCGGTGATTAGCAATGGTGGCCGTGCAAATACGAACCGTACCTCGGGCTCGAGCTCCAGTCTATTAATTCGACCTTGCCTGACTGTTTCCAATTGTGTCGCGACTCACGGGTGCATGGAAACTAAACTAACTGTATTTTGATTACAGGCCTCGCTTAAGGTAGACTTTGCGTGGCTGATACCATCGCCTAACCCTGAACTATTGTTCTCGTTTTGGTTATGTTTGTACTTATTCCGTTTGTGCCGCGAAATTAGCGCTACTTTTTGGAATATTTAGTTTCCTTAATTTCCTACAAATGGTTGCGATTCATGTGCTGGACTGCAAGGTAATCATAACGATGTAATCATCGAATGCTTTCATCATCAAATAAAGAAATTTGGCTCTTGGAATACATTCACCAATATGCCATTTACTACCTAAAAGTTTTTATTGTATGTAGGTTGTTAGCCAAGATTAGTTCTTATTTTATTTTATATACTAGGCGGCACAATAGAAAATTAGTCCCGATTATTGGACGCAGCTTTATTTTTGATTATAACTTAGTCACGAAAGTTTGTACTTCGAGTTCTTCTCTGTTGAACGACAATGCTATTGCCAGGACCTGATTCACTATGGCACGATTTAGTCTCGATTTTACTTAATTTCCCATTAATATCTCTATTGACAATGATATGCTAGCGCTCAAGCGACAAGTATTCGAATGTTTTAACCAGTATTATACGTATATTGAACAGGCGCGGTGGCTGAGCGTATTAATGCACATATCTTAACATACTGCCAAGGTTCGTCAGTTCGAATCCGCCTGTCGACAAAGTATGATTTGTCGTTAAATAAAAAAATACAATTACTTGTATTAATCCTACTCGGGTGTTATAAGTTAGTCACTTATACATATGCCTCAAAAAAGTAACATCGACTACGAAAACGGGCAGTACGGCAGCGTAAAAACTGCGGCTTGGTGTGTGCGGTATAATGTCATTCGCAAATATTTTTTCTAACGGATATAATTTGCTTGTGCACAAATGACAGCAGTGCTACTTTTTTTATAGTAATTATAATATAAAATGTCAATTTCATGACTAAATCGAACAAAAATAAGGCTTGCATTTATTTACATTAAACAAACTTTTAATTCAAAATATAAATGGAATTACTAAGTGAAATTTCTCTTAATTTCGAAGCTGTGCATGATCCTTTACATTTAAAATAATATTATTGAAACCGTTTCCGGTGAAACCGGAAATCAGATTCAGGAACTTTGTACAAAAAAGTAGCATTCACATTTGTACCCAACTTTATAATTTAAACTATAAATCTAATATTAAAAATAAAGAAACTAACTATTGGTTCCTATTGTTTTCCTGTATAATGTAATAAAAATAAAATAATCTGGTATATTGTACATAAAAGGTTGAAGTCCTGAAATGCGTTTACAGTTGATAGAACATAAATAAAATATTTTTGTTATAAAGTATTAAACTTTCTTCCGTAATGTAGGGCCAAATTCATAGTCATGACTCACCCTTATCTCATTCTTACCTCACATTCAAAGTCGAAGTAACTAAGGCAACTAACTCAAATTGTACACATTTTTGAGTTAGTTGCCTTAGTTACTTCAAATTTGAGTGTCAGGTAAGAATGAAGTGAGGGTGAGTCACGACTATGAATTTGGCCCGTAATTTAGATTTAGCAAAATAACAACTGAGGACCGATACAAGGATCAATTTTATTTTGTTCAAAAATAAGAGGATTAAAGATTTAAATACATTAAAAACGTAAACTATAATTTTCAGTACGAGCGAGTCGAGCAGCGAACGTGTTTTTACAAAATAAATTTACTCTTTAATAATAAAATAAATACTTGCATGTTCACGTTACGGTAGAATTTTGTTTAATTGTGAATAAATCTGAATATGTTTCTATTGTTTCAGTGGTGATTAATCTTCTGGACAGTGTCAACGTTAGTGTTAGTGACAGTGATAGTTTATGACAAAATACCACTTGAAGACATCGAAATGTAAGTACCATTTATCCAGTGCCACAATATTATATTTAACGTAGTTAACATTGTTTTATGAACATTACAAGTACTTATAGTAATCCCGGACCATAAAGTCTATTATTATTAAAATTGTTTCGTTTAGTGTCATATAATTTATAGTCGTTGGTTTAGAAAATATTAAGTATTGTGAGAATGACATGTTTGGAGTTCGCTTTATGTGTCTAAACCAATAAATTATAGTCAAGTATGCCTGGGTCGGTCTGAGTAACGCCAATTATGAGAATATAATTAAATGGATGAGGGATGAGGAGACGTGTGTGATGATTAAGAGCGCATATGACTTTGTAGATGGTTTTTAAGATAATAGACAGTGCTGGATTATAGCATAAGCTGACTAAGCTATAGCTTAGGGCCTCGACATATTGGGAACCCCGCGGAAATTGTAAAAAATATTAAAATTAAGAAACTAACAATGAAAATTTTCTGGGTAAAAAATTACGAAGTGAAGAAACTACTGGAATATATAAGTTTGCGTATGCCTAAGTGCTGGTCATATCTATAGGTCGTCAAGAATTAGTTGATTTTGTATTAAAGGCGAAAAATTCGCGCTTATAACAATTAATCTTCGAAGTGTAGTATCCCATAAGTGATCCTTCTATCGGCGACAGCGTACCCTCTCCACTCAGGAAAGTTTCGAGCATTCTGCCAGACATGTCGTAGTGTACCAGCTTTTTGAATTTCTAGAAAAAAATTGAGATTATATCAATTCTTTATATTTTTAAATATTTTAAAATTCATTGTTAAATTTTTTTATATTTACTGACTATCCTGATGAGGTTGCAATTGGCAACGAAACGTTGATGTTAGTAGCATAAATTAAAGACAATTTATTGACTGAAGTCCTGTGTAATTAAAAAAAAGTTATTAATACTTCCCAGTCACTTAATTTTTTATAATAACTTCAAATTTAGATACAAACTTTCAAATTTTGGAATATTCCGAATTTTTGAATTATTCGAATTGTGAATCTGGATCGTAACGTGAACGTTGATGAATTATTTTCTGAGCTTTGTATTAATTCGTAAGTAATTATTATTAATTATTATTATTTGCCAAATTAATTCAATTTAGACTTAAAATTTCGCTACACTGTCAAAAACGTTTTATTAACATGTTTTTTTATCCCTTTTATTGTCATTTTAAAATGTCTAACTATAAGTACATACCATTTAGATGGGCGGTAAGATAGTAGATGGCTTAATTAAGATGCCTAACCTTGCAGAGTTTTTGCAGGATACCTCGCCGAGTTTATTATTTAATTCGTGGCCGACTTTTGCGAATTATGCGTGAGCGTGTTTGGAGATGACAGATGGCGTTAATTCAGTGGCAAAAAATTCGAGAATTCGAGCTTCTAAAAATTCGAAAATTCATGAATTCGAAGCTTCAAAAAATCAAAAGTTCGAAGCTTTTCTGACGAAGTTCAAAACATTCGAATGTTCGAACGTTCAGAAATTCAAACTTCGGTGGAAATTAACGACCCTAGTTACTGCTGTGTACTGAAACTAATCGAAAACAGCAGGTAAATATTATGTGAAAGTAAGTTTGAAAATCCAACAATTTGAAGTGAGAGCAGGTCTGAACAGCCGTATTTATATGATAACATTACTGGCAATGTTGACGGTGTTAACACGAGAAGAAGACGACTCATCGGTTCCAAGGCTGACACGTGCGCTGGGCTGTGTGTTTGCTCTGCCTTGCCCTGGCCCAGTGTCGCCGCCCCTGCCTCCATTACGCCGCGTCACACGTGCGAAGTTGCGCTATATTTCCACGCGCGGATTCGGAGATTGAGGCATTTGCATGTTGATGTTTGCTTTATGCGGTGCCGCGCGACGCGAAGCCGATGCGAGGTGCAAGACACTGATTTTCTTATCACAGCCTATTTTCGCGGCACCTCCAAGTGGATTTTATTTTTCACTTACGTCCGCGACCGCGATGAAAAACTTCGTGTGGAGTTATTACTTCGGTGGAGAAAGAAATTTATAAAAATGCGAGGATAACTTGATAGATAACTTGTCTTTTACTCTGCAAATCGGCTTTTCTTGCGTGGGGATAAAAGACAAATCGATAAAAGATTTATGTACCGAAACTGAACGATATTTGTAAGTCAATTTTTAAAATAGCGTTCTATCATTTTATACTTGCTTTTCGTTTCAATGCGCAATCCACGACGACCACTTTCTACCTACTCTGTAATTGGATTCCATAACGACTTCTAAAATAAATATAAACCGCGCTTTCTGTAATATTTACCTCATCTAGTGTTGGATATTGGATTTGAGTGGTTACCAATTATGTGACGCAAGGACACAATATATTATTTTATTTAAATTCAGGCGTCGCACAGTGGGTCAAATCGGGATTTTACTGTTCAAAAATCGGTGGAGACCTTAATATCCATCGGATCTGGATAATTTTCTTTTTAAATTAAAGGTAATTAAATTCCCTACACAACTGTCGAGGCAGATTTTTAAATGACTGTCAAATTTTATTAATTACATAATAAACTGTCAAAAAACTGTAAAAACTATTAAAAATTTAGTCAATGAAAATTATTTATTCTTATATTATGTTTATGTATTACAGCAACATGACAGATTTTGCAAAGTTATTGACAGATGTCAACTTTATATTATGTTGAGAACAATTACAATACGGATTTAATGAATAGATTTGAAATTTAGTTAGGGTATCTTAAGACAGGGAAAATACGCGCTGTGATATGTTTTCTTAGTGCTAAAGGCGTGAAGGCGGCTAAAATTCATCGTCAAATCAGAGAAGTATATGGGGAAAACATTATGAGCGATGGGATGGTACGGAAATAGGTGAGAGCTTTTAAAGATGGCCGAACGAATGTGCATGATGAGGAAGGTTGTGGGCGACCTTCAGCCATTACTGACGATTTGGTGCACAAAGTTCATGAAAAAGTAAGTGAGATCTAGCGCTTAGTGACTACCACATATTCCTGCATTTGAAGAACCATCTGGCTTGTCAGCGCCACGACGACGATGAAGATGTCAAAGCGACCGTGTTGCAATGGTTGTCTAATCAGGCAACAGATTTCTACGAGGATGGTATTCAAAAGCTGCTTGTACGATACGATCAGAGCTGGGCAGTAGTTAGCTACTTTTGTAGCTTAGCTACTAGCTTAGCTTCGTTTACCTTAGATGTAGCTGTAGCTTAGCTAAATGCGAAAAAATATAGCTGTAGCTTGTAGCGAACTATTTTTTTTTCTATTAGCTTAAAAATATTGTTATAACAACTGAAGCTATTTTTAAAGCTACTTTTTGTAGCTTACAGCTACTTTTTCTAGCCTAAAGCTACTTTTTGTAGCTTAAAGCTACTACTGTTCATTAAGAAATACCTATTTATTTTTTATTTGAATTGTACCTTCTTTATTGTTTTCTATAACTGTAGGATAACAAGTTATTATATAGTTTAAAATTTATTAACATATTTTATTTTTCACTTGTTCTTAACTTATCCTACTTTTGTATTAAATATTACATGAACTAAACATTGACTATTTAGGAGTCTTCTGTAAGTGTGACTGTTAATTTATTCCATTTGCGATTTTTGATATTTTTGTACATAATATAAATTAACAGTCATTATAACAAAAGATTGATCAACTGATCATATGACTAAGGCAAATTTAATTAATTCACAATAGTTGAAAAAAGTAGCTTTTAAATTTAAAAGCTACTTTAACGAAAGTTTTAGCGTTAGCTTAGCTATATTTTACAAAATGTAGCTTATAGCTGTAGCTCAGCTACTTTTTTAAAGAATAGCTGTAGCTGTAGCTTAGCTACTTTTTTTAAGTAGCTTGTCCAGCTCTGAATACGATAAATTCCTTAATATTTGTGGAAAATATGTAGAAAAGTAGATTAAAGTACAGACTTTCATATAAAAATAAAATTGCTTAGAAAATTCTACTTGTTTTATTGTTATTTCAAAACGGTACTTACTTTAAAACCACGCCTCGAAATTCTTTTTCCCGAAGTATAAAAACTTAATTTATCTGATATAAAATTTAAATTAACCATATTAAAAGCATAATGCAGTTGCATCGAACAGTACAAATGAAAACTTCTATAAATACATGAAAACGTACACAAAACTATATTCATTAGATTTTAAATATTGCTAAAGTCCTTTGTCGTGTTTGGAGTACGCGCAATTTTAAATTACAAATGGAGGATTTGATTTAAAAACACAAAACACGATTAGTAGCAATGATGTATATTGTTTGAAAGTTTGCATGTGTTTCTATCGCGAATAAATCCGGCAAGCAGTGCGATATTTGATTTAATACCGCTTGAAGTTCAACAACAGCAATATAGCACAAGCAATAAAGGTGAAGTCGCGTAGAATTCCTTAAAATTCTAAATGAAGAGACGATGTAGAAAACCTGAGTATTGATCTAAGCCGCAGTATCTTGTTTAAGAAGTCAAGTCAGAAACTTCTTGAACTTATTTAATATCGTCAAATGCACTATATTACGTCATGAAAAGTTATACACTGGAGCTGTACTAGAAAGTATACTGTATAGTATATAACTGACGGAGTGTGTAACTTGTGAGCTGCGACACAAAACAACCGAGACGGCTTATTATTCGGCAACTTTCAAACTTTTCTGCCGAACAAACTTCATTACAATTTCTATTAATTCTTTAAATTACATCCCTCGAGAATCACATGATATTTGCTCACGTCGTTCCTATCATTATTATCTGCAAATATTCTCTGAAATAGTGAATAAGTTTATTGACATTATTCGTTCAAAATATCACCAAATAAAAAGAGTTCGATAAAGCGAGTGTTCTAATTTCATTAAAATAAAAATATCTCGTCTAATTTATAGATGTTGGCTATCAGTACGATTAAACCGACTGCATTAAGCCCTATAAAATTCTGGTTTTATTTATTTTATGGCCAGTTGCACCACTAGCAGTTAAATTTTAAACTTGGTTTAAATAAATCAAAGCAAAGCGAAGTGGCATGTTATATGGAATCATTAACATACGAATTGATTTAATTTAAACTAAATTAAAAATTTAACTCTTTACGATGCACGTGGTCATTAGGGCGTCACCTTTATCTAATATTAAACATGTTTACTTCAAATGATTTTTCCCTGGTTCACATTTTACACAACAATAAATATATTCACTAAGCTAAAACAATTTTTATCACATTAAAATTACCCGTGTGGCTTCTCCTCCACTAATATCTTTAGGAGCCGCTATTTAACGGCTGGTAATCGCATTTCACGCGATTAAATATATCATTACTGAGATCTTGTTCGACAGAGTGCCACACTCACTAATGGGTAAAAGGCGTGATGATATGTTTAATTTATTTTATTAATTATAACCTATAGATTCAATAATAATACTAATAATAATGGGGTAATGGTTCAGTGGTATCGATTCGGTCTGTGGATCCTAAGAATCCCGGTTCGATTCCCACAGCCAACAAATAATTTTCACTAAATTATAATTACACCTGTGGCTCCACCACCACTAACAACTTTGGGGCCGTAATACACCCAGTAATGGGTAGAAGGCGTGATGATATATTTATTTATTTAAGAGTTGATATTTCTTTTACAACATTTACTCCGTTTTGCTATATATATATATATATATATATATATATATATATATCAATGTTGTACATTAATTAGATTAGAAATTTAATCAATAGTTATTACAATATAACCTACTATAACTATAAACAGTATAAACAAAATCTTATTTACACAATATTATTTTCATCCTGCAATAAATTGTAAAACAACATTTTAAATTTGAATAAAGTTAACATTGCTTATTGAAACTTATAAAGTTAATCATGTTTCTCTGTTTATGCCAAGAAATAGTTTAGTCAATTAAATTTGAAATTTCACAGTATTTCTATTCATTAGAGTTAAACTCTAATTAGTTGTGCATTGTATTCAGATTGCATTTATGCTAAAATACACCATTAGTGATCCGTTCATATATGTAGGTACCTAGTAACATAAATCAACGTTACAAATTATTGTTTATTAACTCATGTTACAGATTACAGCAGGTACAATATTATTTATTATAATAGAAATTGAACACGCTCTACTTAGGTAAAAATTGAAACAATGTAGAAATTTCGCACCATGAATAATTTAAAAATTCAGCGGTGAGCTGAAATTATATTTCGTGGAATTTTAAATGCAAAAATTGAGATTAATTTTGAGTTATGGATAACTTTTTATAGTCTATAAAATGTGGTGCTTCACAGACACTTTTTCATATTTATTGACCGATAAATATTTTCATTATATTATAAAAATAATTTATGTTGCGATATTTCAGGGGATAACAATTTCATGCGCTAATATAACACAGTTTTACAGTTATCTCTCTCATAACTTGACAAAAAGAAATTGTGCATTCTTGCATATATAGTAGGACGTTCTCAAACAAAAGTTGATTTTACTCCAAACTTTTATTTAGAATCGTCTAGGCACATTTATGAAGAATATTCAATTTGAAGTTAACAACTTCATTTTTATTCCGGACTGAAATGAATTTTTGTTAACTGCGAATATAAATTGATTTCGAACTCAGGATCATAACTATAGTCTGTTTTTTAACCAGGAGGAGTAAATGCACAAGTCAGATTCACACTATTTACCAAAGAAAGTTACTAGATTTTTGTTGGCGCGAAATACAAAAATTTCTTACACATCTGCGCTGATTAAGTCTCATGGCATTTATTTTAAAATGACATTATAAACTCTAATTTGTCACTCCGTATATTATTAGTTCTTAAAAGAACTGATTTATGTTAATGTCACAGAAATGCAAAAAACCAACAAGAAAACAGATAACCTCAAAACTTATGACAGCTCTAATAAATCAAATGTAAAATCTATGTACAGTGTAAACTGGACGAAGCACTAGCCAATCAGAAGCGTCAGTTTTAGCGGTTAACATTTAAATTACTCCTCCTGGTTAAAAAACAGAGTATAGACAGGATAAAGTGAATCCTAGCAGAACCGTAGTGAGCTCATTGGTTGCCTCGAGCAAATACAAAATTTCGATGCTCCCCAAATTCACGATAAAAAATAATTACTTCAGTCGTATTTCAAGGATTATTTTACAAAATAAATAAGTTTGAATTTGTTGACATTTTGTGTCTATTGAGATGTTTTGGGCATGTGGAATGTTTAATAAAAGATTGCGTAGATGACATAGTAATAAATGAATGACAGAACAGGTAGTGTAGGGTTCCTGAACAAGGGGCCTATGAACCCCCAAGGGGTACGTGAAGCTGTCACAGAGACTATGGAAATGATATTTTTCACGACCTTCTTAGAAATTAGTGGCATACAGGTGACATCTGCCAAGATTATAATAAATCTAATCTAAATTACTAAATTATTTCTTAAAATTTTATTTTCTGAAAATGTAGTGAAAAATAGTTATTATTGAATCTAAAACAGAAAGTAGTCTATTGCTGCTCGCGCATGGAGATTGTTGATCGAGGCACAGCCGAGAGCAACAACTATGCAAGAGTGGAAAAGACATTTTTTTCTCTTGGTGCACACAATATTTTTTTCTACGACCATTTAGAAACCCTTGAAAAAGAATTAAAAAGTTTTGACAGTTTTTCTGTTTTGAAATTTGCTTGAACATGTTGACTGTTTTCATGTATCTATGGATAAACTCTTACTTTACCAATTGGCGGGCGGCAAAATCTTATTTCAACTCGGTGAGGGACAAACGTCAACTTTCTGCACTCAACTGTAATAAAATAAATAAATATATCATCACGCCTTTTACTCATTACTGGATGTGGCACTCTGCCGAAGAAGATCTCGGTAAGTGATATATTTATGCGCGTGAAGTGTGGTTACCAAACGTTAAATCAGGGCCCCAAAGATGTTAGTGGTGAGGGACCTACAGGGATAATTTTAAATTGGTGAAAATGTTGGTCATCTGTGCGCATCGAGCTAGGGTTCTTAGGATCCACAGGCCGACTCGATACCACTGAGCTACTACCTTAAATTTATTTTCACTCAACTGACAGTTGCAAATGTCTACTTTCTACTCGGTCGTAGAAAAAAAAATCTTTACCTTGCGAAGAAAGTGCCATTCTTCTCGTGCTTTATATACCTCGCCTTCATCTCGGGAAGTGAAAAGGCACCTTCAAGAAAAAATGTCTCACTTTCTTTCCTTGATAAGTAACTATTTCATAATATTCCAGCTTTTTAAACCAGTAATCCATAAATAAAATAAATAAATATATCATCACGCCATCTACGCATTACTGGATGTGGCACTTTGCCGAAGCAGATCTCGGTAAGTGATATATTTAGCGCGTGAAGTGCGGTTACCAGTCGTCAAATCACGCCCCCCAAAGATGTTAGTGGTGGAGGAGCCACAGGGGTAGCTTTTTTTGAAATTATGAAAATTGTTTGTCGCCTGTGGGGATCAAACCAGGGTTCTCAGGATCCACAGGCCGACTTCATACCACTGAGCTAGCCACCCCATAATTCTCCTATAGCAATAGTATGCATAAATAAAGTTACTTTGAAATTAATCTTGTTTAATTTGCCAAGAAGATTTGTTGGTAATAAAACAAATGTTTCGCGAAGTTTAATTGCAGAATAAATTTAATATAAAAATGTTCAGTGAATGTTTGGAGGTATCGTGGAACCTCATTTAATAGAGTGTAGGATTTGCTAATTATAGCCTTTTTGGAAACTCTAGTTTAGAAGCACTAATTAATCTCTGATAACTATTCCATAATTATGTGTAACGAGAAAAAAAGTTATTCGTAATAATTGGTTTTTTATGTAATATCTAGTTAAAATGCAGCGGACGCCAATGATGAAAATCCGCGAGAGAACAAATATGAAATTTTAAAAAGGCTGGTAGCGATTTCAGTTATTAAATGTATATTCTTTTTTTAAAATGTCCGCGATTTCAATAACAAAATCACCAAACAAAGCTCGTTGAACTTCATTCACGATAATGAAATTATCCTCATTGAAATATCCCATGTATATCCGGTTTTATTTGCGCCACTGAATAATACATGTTGATTGATGTGAACGTATTGTAGTCGATCGTTAGTCAAGGGATTTACATGTCGTGTGCGTTCAGGGGTGGACTGTCTCCGAGAGTTCCAAAAATCATTGAAATTTGTACGGAAAATGGTAAATCCACCCATTTATTTTGATGCCAGTTGCATCTACTATGACGCTATTTGCGTTTGACTAAATTTATTTAAAATGGCGACGCTTTTTATCTATGAAATTTGTAGTTCTGGACGAGTCTGTATAGTAGCGCTAATGTCGGTTATTAAAATCGAACACCTAGTATATATTTTAGTTTGTTTTGACATACCAAATATTGGTTATTATTTTATATATTTATAAATAAATAAATATATCATCACGCCTTCTATTCATTGTTGGGTGTGACATTCTGCTGTAGCAGATCTCGGTGATATATTTTGTGCATGAAGTGCGATTACCAGTCGTCAAATCACGGCCCCAAAAGATGTTAGTGGTGGAGGAGCAACAAGGGTTATTTTAATATGGTGAAAATCCGGCAGTTCGGTGGTGTAGATCCCGAGTTCGAATCCCATTCAAGCTAGATATATACGAATTACCACATTACGGCTCGGTGAGTCTGGGCCCTGTACTGTAATTATGATTCAGTGGAATCAAGTCGGCCTATGGATCCTGAGAACCCTGGTTCGATTCCCACACGCGACAAACAATTTTCATAATTTCAAAAAAAACTACCCCTGTGGCTCCTCCACCACTAACATCTTTGGGGGCCGTGATTTGACGACTGATAACCGCACTTCACGCGCAAAATATATCACTTACCGAGATCTGCTTCGGCAGAGTGCCACACCCAGTAGTGGGTAGAAGGCGTGATGATATATTTATTTATTTATTAATTAATTATAAAATAAAAAATAAATATATCATCACGCCTTGTACCCATTACTGGGTGTGGCACTCTGCCGAAGCAGATCTCGGTAAGTTTATTTACGCGCGTGAAGTGCGGTTACCAGTCGTCAAATAAATTAATTATGTATGTTATAAATATGATTTAATAATGAAAGATGCGCGCAGTTTACTTCAGAATCATCTACCAAAGTTACGCCATGTTCTGACGTCAAAACCTTGACTCCACTATTTTGATGGACACCTAGATGTTTTATCTGGGCTAGTTCACCCCTGGATGTATTCTACCACTGGCACATGACGCGATGCCACGCTACTCCGCGTGACGTCGACGTGACGCCTGACGTAGCAACACGTGCAGTTTCGGTTCGCCACATCGCCACGGTAACTGCGATCTCTTTGAAATTTAAATTTCTATCAGCGAATCTCGACCGAACATTTGAATACCTGGCGAACTAAGTTTAACATTGAAATGCTTTTGGTATTATTCACATCATGTAATTTAGTGCGTCGAACACACTTTTTTGAATAAATTTTTTCCATAAATTTTTACCTAAATTTTGGTGACCTTTTCGGAGAAATATTTTTGCGAATCTACAAGTATGAGTCTCTAGATTCAATTTTCTTTTTTAATGCTTTCTTCTTTTCTTCCGTTTCCTTCTCTTGGAAATTTGTCATATTTTTCATTTCTTTTCTTATTTTAATACTTTTCATACTGTTACTACAATTCCTTTTAACAATAATCTAAATTCTAAATTTCAACCGATTCATAAATCAAATTAAATATTCTTATGAGAAATTAGCGGCCTGAAGATTCTTGTGAGGTCCACAAATGGAACATAGAACTTCAAAGACATCTCGTTTTTAAATTGTGATGAAATTGCATTAACGTAACAATTGTTTTGATGACCTATAAGTATAGGCGTCCGCAGGGGGAAGCAAGGGGGGGCGCGCACCCCCCTTGGATATTAACTATGGTGGTGACCAAGACTTTCGAAAATAGGACTTTAACATGTAAAACTATAATTTTTTAATTTCCTGCTTCCTTAAATATTTGAAGCAAAAAAGCTTGAAATAAAAGTTTTAGGGCATAACATTCTGCATCTGAACCAATAAACAAAATTAATTATGCATACTTTGTAACGACACAAATTAGATTTGAAAATGACGAAAATTCAAAACTATCGATAGGCATGAAATTGAAACAAAATTAAACATATGTTTGACGTTTTATCTGTCAAAATAAATAAAGAATTTATTTTGTAAGTTTTGACAGATTGAACCAAAAACATTTGTTTAATTTTGTGTCAATTTCATAGCTATCGATTGTTTTGAGACAATTTTAGTCATTTTCAGATCTAATTTGTGCCAATACAAAGTATGCAAAATTAATTTCACATTTTATGGCTTACAAATTTTATTTGAATCTTTTTGCTTTTAAATAATTAGGAAGCAGGAAATTTAAAACAATGTGATTTTACATGTTAAAGTCCGATGTTCGAGAGTCGTGGCCACCACACTGTATATGTATATATAAAAAAATAAAAATAAAATTGTAAGTTTAAAGATAATAAATTCAAGCTGAACCTGAATTTTCAGCAGTATTCTTAAGGCCAGCTAGTGACATGTTCCCTATCGTAACGATTGAGTAATCTAAGTTTAAGTTTAACACAAAATATTAGAAAATAAAAACTGTAAAACTGCTAAATCGGAATTTATTGAAGAACTGGTGTCAATTTATGGAATTTTTATTCGAAAATTGTCCTTCCTCTTCAATTCAAACCCAGACGACAAAGACTAGTAATTTATTTCACAAATTTAAATATTTTTTTATCCATTTGTTATGTGTATTTGTAGTTATGTTATGTAAAAAAAAATATTTTAGAAATTAATGTATACATGATAGTTTTTTGGGACTCGCCCCCTCCCCCCCTGGAAAAATGTCTGTGGACGCCCATGCCTATAAGTAATTCTTTTTTAAAAGGTTACTCTCGCTCACCTGTGCATAACTTTTCAATTATAAACAAAAACATTACTGCTTATATTCAAAAGTATTTTAAGTAGATTTACGTATGTTTTAGCAGATTGCTCAAACAAAAACTAAGTCAAATCTATAAAGAATCCCGACTGCGCGTCTGAGAGGCCACCAGGTCGATCTATCACCCAAGCTAAGGCACGTTTCACCCTAAGGAGCAGTCGCTAATAAACACAAAAAGTTTTTTCGTGTTCTTACATAACTCATTGTCGCACTTTTCCCAACAAACATTTTTGTTGCTGTTTATTTACATCGGTTTATACTCTACATAATTGACGGTCTTTCAATTTTTATTAAACGTTTGCCTTTATCATATAGTTTTAATTAAAGCTAAATAGTATATTTAAAAACGACTGTAGCAAGCGTTACAATCTCTCTCTTCTCCTTCGTACTACTTAGCCTCGCTTTTTTATTTAATTCAAACATTTTACTAAATTATTAAATTTATTCTACTAATACTTGAACGATAAAACTACTTTTAAAATCGGGACAAAGTTATCCCTTCTGTCGGGCGTCCCAAGACGCACACTTTTTTTTGTAACAAGAAGCTGCCGCAGGTTTAAAAGTCATAAAGCGGGATTTACATTAGTACAGTAATGGGGTGGCTAGCTCAGTGGTATGAAGTCGGCGTGTGGATCCTGAGAACCCTGGTTCCATTCCCACAGGCGACAAACAATATTTATAATTTCAAAAACTACCCTTGTGGCTCCTGCACCACTAACATCTTTGGGGGCCGTGATTTTACAATTGGTAACCGCACTTCACGCGCAAATATATCACTTACCGAGATCTGCTTCGGCAGAGTGCCACACCCAGTAATGGGTAGAAGGCGTGATGATATATTTATTCATTTATTTGTTTAAGTAATTGGATTAGTTGTTTACACCAGTAACTTGTAAAATGGTTACTAACCTAATGTAAACCTTATGGAACAGTACTACCAATTCTTGCACATATAATCGGTACAGACAGGTGATAGGCTTCTACCAGCGTATTTGGAACTAACCTTCCGTTTTGTATGTTTACTACACCAATGAAACACATGCTCGCTAGTGTATTTACTAGCTAGTGCTAGTAAGTTTCTTTTTTAAATAGAGCTGAAATATATGCAGTTGATGGTGTTTTTAATTCACACTAGTACTAGTACTTTAATACTTTTGTAAATGTAGACCCCGAATGTCTTATGTTTGAGACCATAGGCTAGCCAGGTTAGCTACTAGTACAAGTAACTAAAACTAGTTACTGTATTAATGCAAAACTGGCGTAAGCCATCATCATAGTGTATCCGACTATTTTATCCAATAACAGGAATAAATAATAATTTATTTAATTTAGTTTCTTATTTATACTAAAAATTGGTTGTCAATCTTACGTTGCAATCATAGCCCATAAAAACCAAGGCAAAACTTGCGTTTACTGATTAATAAGCAAGATGCCGTGCGTTCAAATCTCGCTGACTTCTACTTATATAGGGGAAAAAAAGATTGTATCTCAGTGGTACGGAGTCCACTAGAAACTGTAGGCCCCTTGTACTATAATTGAGATTAAGTTCCTGTTGTGCAGAGTAACAAATAAATAAATAAATAAATAATTGAGCATATTTAAACCTTCATTTTCTTGTCCTTGTCATGTCATTTTGCAATAAATTAGATAAAAAATATATCATCATGCCTTTGGCCCATTATTCTGCCTTAGCTCGATATTTTGCGCATGTAGTCGTTAAATCAGGCACGGTAGCTGAGCGTGTTAATGCACATCTCTTAACATACTGTGACGTCACCCGAACCAAGGTTCGTCAATTCGAATCCGCCGTCGACAAAGTGTGATTTGTCGTTAAATAAAAAAAATACAGTATTAATCATACTCGGGCGCTATAAGCTAGTCACTTATACATATGCCTTAAAAGTAAGTAACATCGACTCAGAAAAACCGGCAGTACGGCAGCGTAAAAACTGCGGCTCGGTGTGCCCGGTAGGCCCAGGCCCGACTCGGGCTGTAGCGCCGTTAAAGAAGAAGAAGTCGTTAAATCATGACCGTCAAAAATGTAACTGGCGTTTATCGGTTGCGGAAATCAAACACGGGTTTTCGAATTTACAATCCGACGCGTTTCTTTTGAGCTGTACTCGTATACTCCAATATCGTAGAAGATATTAAAAATAAAGTAGATAGTTTACAATTTACAAAGGCAAACAAATAAAAAGATTGGAACTAAACGAGCTTTTAAATTTATTTGTGGAACGTTTCAATCAATTACTTACAAGTAAAAGCAAACTATACAATCTTGTATGTACACAGGAGAAACTAGTCACTTGAAGACTCGTACTTCGTACCGCGAAAAGAAAAATGCAACCAACAAAAGAAATAAAAGTAATTTGTTATGAAACGGGAAAACGGAAAGCGGTGATCTCACGAGAGTCTGACAACACAGAAAGATGAGTTAAGCGCACTAAATTATTTACTCAGGCCGGATATCCTGTGGGAAGGCATGCAGATTAAACATACCCTGTTCTCGTTCCCGTATTGGCTTAAATAAAAGAATCAAATTGCTAGGTTTCGAAAACGGACATGCATGCTGAAAAAATACCATGAGCTGTGGAATAGTTACACTACAGTGCTCTTTTAATGCTGTTTCAACACTTTTTGTATTTTAATTCTTTCGCGTTAATATTGTGGAGTTTTTACTCGTGGATAGCTAATTATTTTATTTTATTATCTAGCTAATTACATAAAATATTTTATGCTGTGTCAATATATTTATTCCTACATAATTTATCTCGGAATTAGTCTTTTATGAATTTATTCTTGCTGTTTTTGTAAGTTTTTACTAAATTTTTGTTTTTTTTATTTCAGTATTCTGGAATTTATATAATTAGTAACATTTTGTAACTTTTTTTTATCCCGAGGATTTAAAAAATAAAGATAATGACTTTATTGCTCCCATCAGAACGTATTGAATTATAAACCTGGGACCTATGAACTCCGGTCATATACTTTAACCAATTAAGCTAGGGTCGCCATACAATTCAAATCTGATTTTATGCCAATTTTTTTCTCCGTATTTTGTTATGTGCCCCATGACAAATTTTATTTACATGGCGACCGTGTTTTATTTGGTTTAAATGAGGTTTAAAGCATATCAATGATGATGCCCAGGTTCAAATCCAGACGATACTCAATTAGATTTCATCAACTAATTAAATTTCAATTGGTAAATATATATATATATATATATATATATATATATATATATATATATATATATATATATATATATATATATATATAAACTACCCCTGTGGCTCCTCCACCATTAACATCTTTGGAGGCCGTGATTTGACGATTGGTAACCGCACTTCACGCGCACTTACTGAGATCTGCTTCGGCAGAGTGCCACACCCAGTAGGCGTGATGATATATTTATTTATTTATATATATATATATATATATATATATATATATATATATATATATATATATATATATATATATATATATCGTGTTATCCATTCGCAATAATTTCAGCTAAATGCTTTCAGCATATTTTGCATGAAACAAAGTGGTTGAAAATTTCATGTTCTTTGAATTTTTCGATTTCTGGATTTCTGCAATTTCAGTCTTCTTTTCTAAAACAATTATGCGTCAAACCAACTTGGTGAAAATTTCCATATTTATGAAATCGATTGCGCTGCGAATTCACTGGTGTAAACAGAATTTTAATAACTTTGAGATTTGCAGTTATTATAACCTGTAAAATTTCAAAATTCAAATCTACATATATCTCGACACGTACTACATAATATTTTTCGCATAGAAATACGCTTATTTAATTTATTGTACAGAGAAATATTCGAACTATAGTGGGATTTGTACTCGGGAAATTCCGTTCAAATGTTCTACCGCTAAGAAATATTGATCTGTTTATTCCAATCCGGTGTCATTAAATTTTATTTCCTTTCTTTCTAGAATAAACCTGATTTTTTAAATTATTACCCATTACTGGATGTGGCACTCTGCCGAAGCAGATCTCGATAAGTGATATATTTTTCGCGTGAAGTGCGGTTACCAGTCGTCAAATCACGCCTCCCAAAGATGTTAGTGGTGGAGGAGCCACTGGGGTAGTTTTTGAAATTATGAAAATTGTTTGTCGCCTGTGGAAATCGAAGTAGGGCTCTCAGGATCCACAGGCCGACTTCATACCACTGACCTAGCCACTCCATAGTATTTAAGTAAAAATTACTAATAAATAGAAATATATTTAATTAGGTTTTTTGATCTAGTCAATTTATCATGGAATAAAATTAGAGTTTTTTCCAAATTAAAAAGTACAATCAACGAAAAAAAAATTTGTAACTAACTCATGTGTTAATTGGTGATTAATAATCTCAACAATTAACGCGCTTTCTACGCTCTCGGATTAAAAAGTCTTGATTATGAATCGTCCTCATTAACACACTAGTTAGTTAAATATCTATTTATATTCGACCAGTTCGAAATTAATACATTAATAACAATATAAATATACGCTTTGTTGTATGGAAATATTGTAACCATGACAATATAACAGCAAAAGAAGTACTTTATTGTATTCTTGAGATATTGAAAGCACATTAAAAGTGTAAATAACTGAAACAAAATAAGTAACACAAATTATCTCCTCACTTGGCATAGCATGTTAGTTAGAATTCTCATTTGGCAAATGGTGAATAAAACCTTGAATGACTGTAATAAAGTCGCTAACCTCGAATTCCTTCTTCGGTTATAAAATTGCAAAAGAATTGGAACAAAAGTGACCGATTCGGAACGATTAAACGTAGGTACATTATATGAGTCATTATAATTTGGAGGAAACGGAAATACTCAAATACTCCAGCTGCAGGAAATGCTACCTCCACGGCAGCCGCCATCTCCTCGGGGTGTATTTAAATGTGAACGTGAGGAAACAAGAAAGTGTGAACAACTCCCAAGCAAAACGTAACTTTTGTATTCTCCTCTTCGTTCTTCGCTGCACTACTTTTCTATGCATGAATGCATATTTATGCGATTACGTTATTGAAGTTCTTGTCGCAAATGAATTACTTTATTTTTCTGGAGCGAAGAATTTTTCTATTTACATTTGTTCAGGTACAAGAGTTTTAATTTAGTTTCCTCAAGAGCTCCCGCCCATTTAAGTTTCTGGTGTGCCTTTGAGCATTCTAATTACTTTTGCATTTTGATCTACTCATTATTTTAAAATCATCTATTTATTATTATTTTATATATACCTTTCTTTAATTCAAAAATCGAATTACGTATTGATTAAATATTATTGATCTTCTATTACCATGTTGAAGTGTCTGGATGGATGAAAATGAACTACTTTCGAGGCAAAATAATAAATTTATTTGACAATTTTGCGTCAAGGGCGAGTTTTAGCCAAGGGCTGTTTTTCCACCTAATCCTTACAAATACATCACAAACATCTATACTCTGTGCAGGATTCGAACCCGCGACATACGACGTGCAGTGTCTAGCAAATGTTACGCTAGCTTACCGTGGCTGGCATAATTTTCACTGACAAACGTTTCTATATTATTGTAGAGTAAAGTGCTTGAAATAAAAGATACGGAAACGTAAGAATAAAATAAATAAATAAACTTTTATTTCAAGCAATTTTTTCTAAAATAATTTAGAAACATTTGATAGCGTAAACATTCGAGTTTGACACATTAAAATAAGACGTCTGGTGATAAAATTTGATACTAAGAGCCAAATTCATAGTCGTGACTCACTCTCACCTCATTCTCACCTCACACTTTTCTAAGTAACTAAAGCAACTAACTCAAATTATATAAATTCTTGAGTTAGTAGCCTTGGTTATTTTGACTTTGAGTGTGAGGTGAGGATGAGGTGAGGGTAAGTCTATATAGGGAAAATTAGTACCACAGAAGTCAAAAGAGCTTTACGAAAAATAATACGAATTTATTATGTTGTCTGACATTTATCCATAAATCACGATTTTAATTTGTTTGAATAGCTGTTGCTTGGGAACTTTATATGCCCTTGGGCTATAATACCTAAATTACGTCCGCTTTTAATAGCTAATAACCAAGTTTATGCTGCCAAAATAAAATCAATTATATTATTATTAATATTCCTCTGGCAGTTTTCGGTTGATTCAATCCGTCCATGTATAAAACATGATTTTAAAATGGAAAATCTTTTTGAAACATATCACGTATTCATCACAATTTTGTCACAAAGATAATTAAAATTCTAGTTACACTGAAAAATTAATAGGTTTATCAGATTAAGCTAAACTGTAATTTTATTCATTCATTAAAATTTCAAATCAAATGAATAATGATTTGGACTTTAACAAATTAGTCAGTTATTTTATATGCATCACCATTTTTCACACTGCATAGTTATAATTATGTACTCGTACGTCTTACAATATTAACAGAACGTGCATTTTCATATGAAAGTTTTATGCGGTGAAGTATTTTTTCGTCTACTTTTTCCATAGATATTTAATAAATATCGCGTCTTCCGTTATGGTGCTAAATTATTTAAAGATAAAATTATATTAATATTATCGAGAAATTGATTAGTGTATCTATATCACAGAGAATATTAAATTACTTCCCTCTGGGCTCCGAAATTATCTTAACCAAACTTAGGTTCTCGCAAATTATTTGATGGCCTAGAAAATTACTGGGGCGTAACAAAAAATAATTGTATGTGAACTCATCACATTTGTTTATGAACTTTTGTACCATTGCCTGTAAGCATTTTCACTTTTTAAATATACTTTAATTATAAAATTGTCTGAAAGAAAGAAAAAAGGTTTTTCATATTTTTTATTTTGCATTTAATTGTTTGAAATGCTGATTTATTATTTACCTAATTGAACAAAAATATTTAGCTGGTAAAATATTACATTTTATTTTTTCTGTTAACTTATTTGTTTTGTATTATTTTTATATTTTTAAAATAACATTTATGTTTTGACTATGAATGATTTAACTAGTTGGTGTATATATTTTCTCATTGTTAACAATTTTATTTTTTATATCCGTGTATTTTTTGTTGTTGAAAACAAAATATCAACATTGTTTATTAAATTTACAATTTTTGATTGACACAACTATTATGTATTTTCTATTAAATATGTTTTGAAAACTGTAATATTTATTTTATATAATATAATGATATACTGGGGGTAAAACTGAAATATATAACATAGAGTATTTTTTTTAATATGGTGATTATTGCTTCTCTAATTAAATTAGATCAAAAACGTATATACAAAAAATGTTCAGAATTAAAACTACATCTAATGATTACTCACTTATTATTCAATTATTTTTTTGTGCAAAAGTAAAAAGCAAACGAAAAATGGTTTTTAGAAAGGTTTGAGAGTGCTGTGGCAAAAAATAGAGATTTAACGAAAGAAATAAGATATAATTTACGCCTTTTACCCTTTACTGGGTATGGCAGATCTCGATAAGTGATATATTTATGCGGTTACCATCCGCCTAATCACGGCCCCCAAAGATGTTAGTGGGGGGAGGGGAGCCACAGGGGCAATTTTTGTAAAATTGGTGTAAATGTTTTGTCGGCTGTGGGGATAGAACCAGGGTACCTTGGATCCACTTGACTTGGTACCATTGAACCATTACCTCATAAATTATAATAACAATAATAATAATTATAATTTTAAGTAAACACAAATCTAATCTTCTAAATAAAGTAGATATTTTGAATAATGATTTATGTTTGACAAATATTTGGAATTTTTTCCATTTAAAGAATTGTTTGCCCAATCAATTAGTTAATATTTCCAATAATTTCCCGGCAGTTCGGCGATTTGATACCGTAACGGCATTCGAATTCCCAATTAATTTTCTACTCAAGCTAAAAATATGTAAAATACCACGCGCGGTTAGAAGATCCTTTCATTTCTTAACATTACAAACAGAGCAATAATCTAAAGTTCAGAAATATCACAAACAATCCTATTAACTGTCAAGCCCCTCACATAACCTATTTGTATTTATTCTAAAAACGATATAACAAATAATATTTCCGTCTTTACCCTGGCGTTGTGCAAACTATGAAATAAAAATATCCCCAGATTTGTATTGCCAACTGAAACGTTCACTTCTGGTCACCGTGTATTTCCTGTCACTATTGAATTTCCAAAAAGTTTTTTGTGCTTCAAACTACAAAAATTGCAGCAGGGCGACATTTGGAAAATCATTTCCCGCTGAAACTATCTCGGACACAAACAAGTGCTTTTCAATGTTCTGTATTCGGTGACATAAAATCAATAACCGCACATTGTTGTAACGAAGGTGCTTGGCTGCTCGTTCGGCAGCTCGGTGGCTCTACCACGACAGTATGATGAACTTCACCAGTATTTACTGAACAATTCTCGTCGATTTTCTGTCATGTTATTGAAACATGGCGTGCATGCCACTGTCGAGCTGCCACACAAAAACTACAGGAGATAATGACGCCTGCCGCCGAATATCGGAACACGTGTAGTTAGTTATGTAAGCTCGAGGGGTATGTTTACAGCGTGCTGACATGTGTATATCTAATTAAAATATCATTATGGCCAGAACCGTATGATTGTTATATCTTAATACTTTGTTTCAATTATAATTTTTTTTCTTCATTTAGTACTTAATTAAAGGCGTATTCCATTTGCCATTTGGATCAGATCTAACTTACATTTACTGAATCAGATCACTTATTAATTTCGTTGGATTACTTCGCTCACTCTATTTCCAGTACTGGAATTACAGATTCTAATTTAGTTTGAAGTAATTTACCCCAAGAAGTACATCAAATTGTTTAATTCTGTTCATTTAGTCATATCTCAAATTTATCTGAACTGATTTAAGTGAACCAAGTGGCAAATGGAATACAGCTTATGTATATTAAATTAATGTACTTATTGAATTAAAAGATTTCTGGCCAGTGTCCCCAACTTATTTATAGTGACATTACTAAATATGTGTGTATGGAGTAATGGCTCAGTGGTATCGAGTCGGTTTATGGATCCTGAAAACCCTGATTCGATCCCCACAGCCGACAAACATTTTCACCAAATTAAAATACCCCTGTGGCTCCCCTCCACTAACATCTTTGGGGGTCGTGATTTAATGGCTGGTAATCATACTTTACGCGCTTAAATACATATATCACTTACCTAGATCTGCTTCGACAGAGTGCCACACCCAGTAATAGATAAAAGGCGGGATGATATATTTATTTATTTATTTTATAAATATGTTCTTCTTCTGGAAATTTAAATTGAACAAAGTTAAAACAGTTCTTTGAATATTATAGCTTTGAGTTTGATTGCCATCATTACATTTTGACATGTTGAACCTTTTAGTTATTTACATAACAAGAGCTGAAAGTGATACTTTACTGGATGAGCAAGTTTATTCCACAACAAACCGTAGGCGAACTTTGGAAGTTTGAGAGTCATTTTCAGGGTGTGTTACATTCAATTTTGGTTTTGCGAGCTTCAACACGACTGAAAAATATGTAAAAACAAAATTTTAAATATTTCATCACGCCTTTTACCCATTACTAGGTGTGGCAGTCTGCCGAAGCAGATCTCAGTAAGTGATATATTCATACGCGTGAAGTTCGGTTACCAGTCGTCAAATCACGGCCCCCAAAGGTGTTAGTGGTGAGGGAGCCACAAAGGTAATTTTTTAAATTGATGAAAATGTTTGTCAGCTGTGGGGATCGGACCAGGGTTCCTAGGATCCACAGGCCGACACGATACCACTGTGCCATTACACCATGAAAAATATGTGTTTAAAGTAAATAAACTGATCACCACAGAAACGTTAATTTTCTGATCTCTATTTGCAATTGACCCTTATACATATTTATTAATTATTTTATTTAACTATAGCCATAATTTGAAGTTTGAAAAATTTAAATCAAATATGGGGTGGCTAGCTCATTGGTATGAAGTCGGCCTGTGGATCCTGAGAACCCTGATTCGATTCCCACAGGCGACAAACAATTTTCTTAATTTCAAAAACTACCCCTGTGGCTCCTCCACCACTAACATCTTTGGGGACAGGTAACCGCACTTCACGCGCAAAATATATCACTTACCGAGATCTGCTTCGGCAGAGTGCCACACCCAGTAATGGGTAGAAGACAAGATGATATATTTATGATATATTTGTTTAAGTAATTGGATTATTTGTTTATACCAGTAACTTGCAAAATGGTTACTAACCTAATGTAAACCTTTTGTTAGTCAATTAAATTGTTCTCGCAAGATGACAAATTCAATTTTCTTTACACAGATTTAAAATAAATATATCATTATGCCTTTTACTCATTATTGGATGTGGCACTCTGTCGTGAAAGATCTCGGTAAGTGATATATTTATACGCGTGACGTGTGGTTACTAGTCGTAAAATCACAGCCACCAAAGATTTAAACTTTGATTAGTTAATTAATACAAAAATTGTATTGATCAATATAAGTAATAAGATATTTACTTTTTCAAGTAGCTATCATAGTTATTCTAGAAAACGAATTTTGTACTTTTTTTTTCAATGGCTAACTTGCAATCCAAATAATGCTTCATATGCATATGTATACGGGATAGGTGGCACAGTGGTTTCAAATCGGACTGTGGATTTGAGAGAACGGGTTTAATTCCCACAACCGTCAAACAATTAACAAACTATCCCGGTGGCTCCTCTACCACTAATATCTTATCTTATCACTTCCCGAGATCTACTACGGCAAAGTGCCACACCCAGTAATTGATAGAAGGCATGATGATATTATTTATTTTGATACTGATCAAAATGGTTTTATTTTGGGTGTAAAATAATATAATACGGCCCTGTCGATACCTCTGTGGCGCTGATGTTTACCATGTTTATTGAACTGTTTACCAAATGAATTCGTGAAAAACTTCCATCAATTTTATAACTACATTTATTTTGGTTGTTGTGATATGTCAAATTATAAGAACTCTTTTGTAATTACATACTTAATGTTTATAATAAAAGTTTAGCGTGTACAAGCGAATCGATTGTATTAAGGTTTATTTTAGTATTAAAACGAAACTATAAAGCAAAATATGACCTATAAAAATAGTTTTATGTTGCAATAAAAACGGTTTAAAATGCGGAAATTCATATCTACCACAAATATAAAAATAACTTACTCGTATATGTTTATTGCTCTCGTTGCATTTAAACTTAAACTAATTGTGCGTGAAATAAATTGACCAACATAATGTAGAATTTTACAACTCGTGATACAATTAATATTAACTGCAATTGTTTTGAATTTTACTACGTCCACCATAATTTCATAAGCAATATATCATTGACAAACAACCTAAGTTATTTTACCTGTCTTTTAGAACACTAACTATAATTATGACCAAACTAAAAAATGATGCGTTTAGCGTTCCCGTTTTCAATTAGAGTAGAAATGTTTAAGGGACTGACTTACGTCATCAGAAAATGTAATAAACGAATGACGTAGCGTCCCAGTAAGTTTGTACCTGACTTTCAGTTGTATTGCATTGTTATAGCTTAGGTTTTAAAATTAAGGTAGGCTAAGTGTCCTTTAAAGTACCTTTTTGCTTATTTATAAAAGGCTAGAGATTTGAAACAATTACGAATCAACTGACAGATCAATGACAGCTGTACTTACGGTGACCATACGTTTTTTATTATATTATAACGAATATATTGATAGCCAATTTAATTATCATTCAATACTATTTCATAAGTTTTGTGTTTCCTTGCGTATTTTCTGAAATTTCTCTCTTAAATATTGCACTAGTTTTTACTAAGTTTTTTCATCATTGATGAGGTAAGTCAGTTCCTTAAAAGGAATCTACTACAACAAAAATTTCAGTTTCAAACTATAAAAACTAAACTCGAGGCACTATTTTCACAATGTGATACGTGGAGTTATTTAACTCATATTACAGACAAACGTAGCCCATTGGATAAAAACGAGGTAAAACTTGCGTTTCTTAATTACCAAGCAAGAGGTCGAGCGTTCAAATCTCACTGACTTCAACTTATAACAAAAAAATACGATTTTGTCTGAGTGGTTCGGCTTTCACTATAAGCTGTAGGTTTCCTTTACTGTAATTGGGATTAAGTTCATGTTGTGCAGAGTAACAAATAAATAAATAAATATTCAAAATAATAATTTCAAGTAAAATTAAAACGTTTTGCTTCTTGCTTTTGAATTATCGAAAAGTTATTTGAGTGATGATTGAAATTGTTTGCTAGTAAAATCTTTTCGTAAATGAATAAGGTGACATTTAATTAGAACAAACAGTAAGTTTTTCAGCGGCGTCAGACAAAAAATCCAGACGGAGAAGTTAGCGTGGATTGGGCACGTAAGCGACGCGCTATTTTTCATCATTAGGCAGTTTAGCGGCCAGCGAGGTGAGATTCTTTCTTCCTACGGGTCGGCAGGAGACAGCAGACCGCGCAAGGACGAGGCGACGAGTCCACTTTGAGTTAAAATGAGGAAATTATTCCCCCTTCACGACCGTGAATGTTGATAAGTTTATTGTTTGAGTTTCCAGCGAAGAGTTGCTTTTTTCGCCTCGTTTTCGTACACGGGTTTATTCTGGAATTGTCTCTCCCTTTGGGACCGTTTCTCTATCCCCAGGCGCGTTTAATAATCATTATAAGAAAAGTTAAAACGGCTCTGTTTGCCGTAAAAGCAGTGCAATTAATGTGCCTTAAGGGATGTTTATAAAAAGCCAGTTCTTTGCGCGATCGTCTCGAAGATTTTCATTACTCTGGCAATCACCTTGATACATTTCTGTTATTCAGTCCCGCCTCTGCCAACTCATTTACAACTGGTTTCACGCGTTAAACAAATTATAGCTATTTCATTATTCCACTATTATCACTGACGTAACTAAATTTGTTTGATTTCAACGCATCAATTTAGACATTTCGAGCACGACTGTTTAATTTATATACATAAATATATTACCGCTGTCAGAGCCGTAATAACTCGTTTCAAATATATGTACAGAAATTGGAAATGATTTTTATAAAGCTCACTTCTTTATGTTACAAATTCTATGTTAATAATATGGGGTGGCTAGCTCAGTGGTATAAAGTCGGCCTGTGGATACTGAGAACCCTGGTTCGATTCCCACAGGCGACAAACAATTTTCATAATTTCAAAAGCTATCCCTGTGGCTCCTCCACCACTAACATCTTTGGGGGTCGTGATTTGACGACTAGTAACCGCACTTCACGCGCAAAATATATCACTTACCGAGATCTGCTTCGGCAGAGTGCCACGCCCAGTAATGGGTAGAAGGCGTGATGATATATTTATATTTATTTATGTTAATAATAAAACTAACATCAGTCAAAATTCAGTCCATTTTCCAAAATAATAAGTGGTACAGATTTTCACAAAACTCATCACATCTCTAAACTATAGATTGTCAATTCTCGTCATATTTCTATTCTCGAGATTTGGGATTTTTCATTTTTGAGTTATTACATTTTCTCCAGTAGTGAGAATAGAATGTTTTTATTCCCGAGATCCCTCAAGATTTTATTTAGGGCATATTGTAATAAATAAAATAAACTATTTAGTAAAAAAACAAATCATTTGATCGATAACATTTAATGATCGCAAAAACAGTTAAATCAATTTTTTTAAAATCGATTTATCAATAAAATTGAAGTTATTTACTTTTTCTTTACATACATACAAACGTACATACATAACATTACGTTATATTCTATCAATTGGAGTAGCACGAACCTCAGAATCATTTACAAAAAAAATTTTATTTTTTTTAATCACAAGCAATCGTGCTCAGTGGATAAAAGCGAGGTAAAACTTGCGTTTCTTAATTAGCAAGCAAGAGGTCGTGCGTTCAAATCTCACTGACTTCTACTTACATCCAAAAAATACGATTGTGTCTGAGTGGTTCGGATTCCACTATAAGCTGTAGGCCCCCTGTACTGTAATTGGGATTTACTTCCTGTTGTGCAAAGCAACATAAATAATCATAATAATTTTCGTCTATATTTGTCTATTTTATGTAAAAATAATAACAAAATTTATTTTTGTGTTTTGATTTTTATTATAATGACATATGTTTAATTAATCGTAAATAAATATAAATATAAATACTCGTAATTTAAAAAAAAAAAAAAATTTATCGTGAAAACTTGTGTTTTGATACTATTAATCATTTTGCAATAAAATATCTAAGAATTTACATGTCAATAATTTTTAAAACGTTTTTCCTAATTATCTTGGAGTTACTTTTTTGTACGCGGACGGTTATTGTATTGGGACATTCAATTTAAAAAAAAAACGCAGTGTAACTCAATTTATAAAATAAATAAGTTATAGCTTCTGGCCAGTAAATTATTTCCGCATAATTTTCTAATCTAGTATATAATATTTTCACGACGAAACTCTCGACGAAAAAGAAAAAGAAGAAATGTATGTAGACAGATATTAGTGAAACTTTAGGTTCATATTTCAGAAAGTTTCAAGGTTTCAAACATAAATTTTATTCAAGGTGATGTTAAGAAGATATTTATGAGCATACTTTCATTACATTTCAACTTATATGCAATCTTACGAGAGAAGAATCATCTCCTGCTTTACATATACTTTAACTTTTTGAAAAATATGTTTTTCTTGAAGTACCCATCCTTATTGATAAAAAATACTCTACTAAATTATCATACTACTATTTTTATTTTATCAGTTAACTTCTTTTAGCAAATATTTCAAGCACATTTAAAAAGATAAATTCACTAACTCCATTTTAATTTAGAGTTAAAGTTACTAGTAGACAGAGATTACGTTGGAAAATAAAAAGATGTACACGGTATAATGAACACTTTAGTTTTAATAATTATTTATGCGCCAAGGGTGTTTCCAGCCCGATGACCTTTGGCTCAAGGGATTTATGTCGCCTGAGGGCATTTTATTTTTCATTTGAATATGTGTAATTAGTTTTAATTTATAATAGTTATGCCTATAAGAATATTAATCAACTGTGGCATTGCATTGCCAAGGATATTGTTTCTTTATTTTGTTTATTCATTTTAAAAGTCATTTGCGTTTTGCTCTTTATTTTTAAGATGATGCAGGATGAAGACAATGTTGATATTTTCATTTTAATCGTTTGGTGGTATTTAAAAAAAAAACAAAAGGATATATTTCAAAGAAATCGAAAATTTTGATAGATTAGATTAGGACATTGTTTTCCACTTTAACATATTTCTATAATTTTGTTTCACCACCTACTACATTACAGTATAATAATTATTGAATTATGTGTAAAAAAAAAGTAAAAATTGTGAAAAATGCAACTTTTTCGAAAGTTGTATCTCAAAGTTAAGGAACAATATTCTTGAATATATCGTGTTTTTATTGACTTATGAGGAAGTGTATCTTAATATTTTTTTATCTTTTTAAAATTATTATTAAAATATCATCGAGCGATGTCTTGAAAACGCACTCCACAACTTCAGCATTGTATTCAGTGTATTGTATTAATATATGCAAGGAAAATTTATATTACAATAAATGGAATTTTAAAGCAAAAGTCTGAAAATGATAAAAAATTTGACTACTTTTTAGACAATAATTTAAAAAGTTTAAAAATTTATTCATTATGTTAAATGAAGCACGGGTATATCAATGTCGTTGGTCATATCTTAATAACCTCTTTAGTTTTTTAATTATGCTCGAGCAAGTGTTGAATTATTCTAAAATTTATAATTTGTATTTTGTTCTAAATTTCATATTAAAACCGACTAGATACAGACCTGACGTTTTGAAAAGTTGTCTATGGAAATTTATGTGTTTTTATTATACAAATTAACGTAATAAATTTATGAAACAAGGTAAAAATTTAGAAAAAGATATTAAAATGTTTTAATGATTAATCTGTTTTATAAATCTGCCTGTCAAATATCAAATAATTAGGTTAGTTGGTTACATTAACATTTTTATCTTAATGGAGTAGAATCCGCAGTAGTATATATTTTAGATCTTGCAGAATAGATAATTGTGCCAGGCTTTATTGATAAGAGAAAGCTTCCTTATAATTTGCTAAATCATCTTTAATATTCAATCATTTTTCTTCCTTGCACGCATAACAAATCAAGCTTAATCTTTCACTAATTTCCAACAAAATTAATTTCATTGAAATTCCCAAAAAAGGCAATAACGACGAAAATTACAATGCAAGAACACATTTCCGTGGCGATTAGATCAAGAGTGAACGACCTTTCACTTTATTTCCACAGATCACGCAAAATATAACTTGGTTAACAATTAACTTCCAATTTGACGCGGAATCGAATAAAAAGCGCTGCCTCCACTAAACAAAATAATAAAGTTAAAGTGGCGAACCGGCATTAGTGGCGGCGGTGGAGGCGGCAACAGCGCCAGCCCCAAATGAACCGCCGCCGCCAAAATGGCACCGAAATGGCTCACTGCGGCAACGGCCGATAACTTTGTACGCCGCTACGGGAGAGTTGGTAAACACACGCTGTTACACTGTTATTACAAAGATCAAGTGGAATACTCTCGTTCACATTCATGATACCATAACATAATGGCAACATAGTTACGAGATTCATAATTAAACACTTTGCCATCAACAGCGGATCTTCATTTTTTACTAAAAGTTTTGCAAAGCTTTCTTAAAATATCTAGTGCTGCAATATCATTTACATACATACATACATATCTTCACGCTATATCCCATCAAATGGGGTAACACGAACCCTAAAATCAGTCATAACATATTCACTCATTACATTCATCAAATAATCAGCCCTCGTCAAATATTATCATCCAAACACCCCACCTTCACTTTAACCACATTCATAGATCACTCCATATAAACTCATTTATTTATAACACTCGAAACCATTTATCACACAACAAACCTTAAATCACATCATTCCTATTCACTTATCATTCATCTTCTTTCTAACTTATGCATAAAACATCTTAAATTATTCACGCTTACTCCCAACAACGAATCTAATAACAAAACTAACAACGAATCTACAAATATTAGAAAAAAATGAAAGCGATAGCTTGCATTAGTACATGAAAGAAAAGTCCACACAATTCAGTAACTGAAAATAAAACAAAAAGATAAGAAAGGAAGGGAGTGTCGCACTGGGCTTGTTTTTGAAAGTGAATTCCACACAATTGCAGTTAAATACTCTACGTAAGAACTGAAAACGAATTAAAAGAAGAAAGGAATGGAATGTCGTTCTACGCTTGTTATATAATTTAAATAAATAAATATAATGATGGGATTCTTTGTGAACCCATAAGTTTTATAGATTCATAAATCTATAAATGATGAACAAAATCGCAACGAAACTTATAATTTTATGAAATATTTTCTGTTTATCAACAAATATTGATGCGATTTTCTTCATTATTTACAGATTTATAAATCTATAAACTTATAACAACAAATTCCACCATAAATATATCATCCCGCCTTTTACCCATTACTGGCATTCTGCTGCAGTAAATATCGGTTAGTGATATATTTATGTGCTTGAAGTGCAGTTATCAGCCGTCAAATCAGGGCCCCCAAAGATGTTAGGGGAGGGCGAGCCATAGGAATAATTTAGATATGGTGAAAATTGTTTGTCGGCTGTGGAAAGGTTAAATGTAAACTGTTGTTAAATTGGGCATAAGTACGTATCCATACTGACAGTAAATAATCACTTTATTGATTCATTTTTATAAAAGGTTTTACCAATATACAGACAATTCTTAATTATTCCCAATTTTCGTTTATCATCTATTATATTATGACAGCTTTCGATATTAAACTGTGCCACAGATGAATAACATGAAAAATAAGTTAGTCGTTACCATTGTTTTCCTAATTTACAGAAATATCCAAATTATTATTCAGATTATTAAATTCTGCTACTAATCAGTCTAGATATCAAATTTTACTTATTTAGTTACAGTAAATTAGGTTTAAAATATGTTTGTGAAAGTTACCGAGTACGTTTGTTTGCATTTGTTGTAGTTCCGTAACTATGTCGAAAATATCAACTTTTTGTCAATTTTAAAAATTAATTATAACAGTAATGAAATAAAATGAATTGTGGTTATTGATTTAGATACAGAATTGCATTCTCTACAGCCGGAAAATGGTGGTGTGGTTAATGTAACGGCTTTCGAATCAGAAGATCCTGCATTCGAATCCCACTCATGCTAAAAATATTCGAACTAGCACACTGCGGCTACAGCCATTTAGAGACTTAAAATAGTTATTTATGTACCAAGAGTGAAAACAGGCTAATAACATGCTTAGGATCAGAAGCACTAATTTCACCCGTGGTACATACAATATTTTATGCACAATAAAATTACATTTAATTAGGTATATGTTAAAAAGATTAACATATGTATATAGGTAATATGTCACAGTGACATTTTGCAGAATCAAGTATTCACAATAAACTAAAATTGTCATTTTGTTTATGTATCCATAGGAATTATTTCTTTTTGGCTTATGGGCCAAAAAGAAGTGTTTAAGCCCGCTTTTTAGGGCTAAAACACATGCTTTTCGGCCCGGTTGTGCATAAAAGAATTTAAAATACTTTTTGACAGGTTTTCTGTCTTGAAATGTTGACAGTTTTCATGTTATCCATGGATACGACGATACAGTCTTACTTTACAGCTTGGCGAGCAACGGACGCCAACTTTCTGCACTCAGCTGACTGTTTGAAATGTGTACTTTCTACTTGGTCATACAAAAAATAATTAACAGGTTTCGAACTAAGTGTTTCTTGTCATATTGTCATTGGTTTTATTAGCTTGGAAATATAACAAGAAAATAAATACACCAAAAGTAAGTTCTAGAAGTGAAATGTGACAAATTCCCATTTAAATCCAAGAGAAATACTTGCCATTTCATTAGGTCCCCTTTAATTAAAGACCACTTTCACAGGCTTCTAGATATAGCTGTTAATCTCTCTAAATATTTACTCGCGATCTCGCGAAATTCACACCCAAATACGCATTCATCACAAGGAGCATCTCATAACGACAACGTGCCATCATTAACAAAAATCAAATTAACAAATGTTGATTTAAGGAACGGAAGTGAAAAGCGAATCTGTTTAACGTCGGAGGCCAATGAGCGGAAGAACAAGGATAGAAAGTCTTCAGTGCTCCGTGTCCATGCTAAGGGTTTGAATCCCGGGTTGGTCTCTGAACACTGAACGTTGTCAAGGGACAAGGTTGAAGGATACGCACAAAATCGGAATTTGCTCGTTTTCCCTTCGATGCGTTTACTTTTCTTTGTTTTCTTGTTTGAGAGATGGAAGGCGTATTCAGATAAAGGGAACATATTCTTCACCATTTTTTACATATTCACGTATGTTTTTCTAAATTCAAACCTACAATTCTCTAATCCATTATGACGAATGAAATTATGTTTATATCTTTCAGAACAACAATGAAAAGTATTTCGTTCTTGAAAACTGTTTACTTATTTAATCGCAAATCAAAGATAGGAAAATTTATACCTTATGCTGCAAAGATCGAAACATTAACTTGTACTATGTAAAGTCAATCGTGGAATTTTGTGATAAATCTATAAACTAACAGACCGTAAATCTGTAATTAATGAACAAAACCATATCAATATTTGTTGACAAATAAAAAATATTCATAATATAATAGTCATAAGTTTCGTTGCGATTTTGTTCATTTACAGATTTACGGATCTAAAAAAACTTAAGGATTTACACAGAATGTCACTTTTAATTTCTGACGAAAATTAATTCATATCAAAATATATTTGTTTTAAAATATACTACTCGTCTACTCGTACTATAATGTAAATGACAAAATCAAAATCATTTGTTTCTTAAACAAATTCAGCAATACGGTGGTATGGTTAGCGATACAAAATTCTGAGATTCCGAGTTCGAATCCTACTCAAGCTAGAAATATATGAACTACCATACTGCGGCTCGGTGAGTTCGCACTCTGTACTGTAATTAGGATTAAGTTCCTGTTGTATAAAGCAGCATAAATAAATAAATAAATTCGGTATATCTATTGTCCAAAATGAAATAAACTCTACTGTAGTTATTGAACTACTTCGACATAAGTTTATTTTTCTTTAGCAACTAAAATTAGTCAAATTTATGCAGCAATTACAGTTTGAAACTAAACTCAGTAATTAAACCAGATAACTTAATTTAGTACGTATCATTTATGCGCAACAGTCATAATTTAATGTTTTTAAACCAATTAATATATATTTTATAATTTTTATGTAGTAATAATGCTTAATTCTATATTATTTATGGTACAATATATGAAAGCGTCGAAAACATGTTTTAAACATAATAAATTGAATTTTTATTGACACACTTATTCGCAAAAGGTTGGCATTTATGTAAAATTTATAAATCAAATTTCAAAGTTGAAAGTATTTCACTTCTTTGTTTTTTAAATTTATTTGTCTTCTTTATCTCAATGAACTCACACATAAAACAATAATTGCTTCTATATTTTTGATTTAGTTCGACAATTTTTATTTGAAGCTGTTTTGTCCAAAATAATTTGGGTAGCAATGCACAGAAAAAAACTGTACAACTGGCAGTTTAAAGATAACACCTTTAATAAATAATAAATAAATACTCATGTCTTCTACCCATTAATGGGTGTGGTAGTCTGCCGTGGCAGATCTCGGTAAGTGATATATTTTTTGCGCTTGAAGTGCGGTTAACTGCCTTCTAATCACGTTCCCGAAGATGTCACAGGAATAATTTTAATGAAAATTGTTTGTCGGTTGTGGGAATCGAACCCGGGTTCTCAAATCCACAGGCCCATACGATACAACTGAGCCACCTAACCTCAAAATTTAGGATTAGCTAAAATATTTTTTAAATCAGGCTGTTAATATATTTATTTAATTTAACATAAATCTAATATTAAAACCTGCACTAGCCAGTTGAGAACTGAGCATGTTAACCATACATATGTGAAGAAAAAAAATGCTATATATGAGAAAACTCGAACAGTTGTAAAAGAAAAATATATAAAATGTATGAAAAATAAAAACATATGAATATATTTATATATAAAATGGTTTCTCTTTTGTTCTGTCAGCATGTAAACAAATATTCCAAGCAAAAAAAAAACCTACCATTCTAAATCAAGTCCTAACGCAGACAAATGATTTCTATTCATGTAATAAATACCAGAATTAAGGTAGATACATACGAAATATTTTTATTGATTCTGAACGCAATAACGACAATCATCCAACAACATAATGATTCTTTCGCGTGTGCTTTCCACGTTGACTCAGGTTATTTCCAAACCCTAGACTGACAATACATATATTAAATCGGATCCTGTCTTCATTATTTATATTTCATAGCGTAAGATGGATGAAGAAGCACCGACAAAATCCGGCTATTTATCCTCACAGTACATTAATAATAACCCTATCATTTTATGTTGATATTCACCAGCGCATTAGCTGATATTAGAAGATACTTTCGACAATAACAGCACAATAAAAAATTAATGATACATTTTAATAATCGTTTAGTATTAAATGTCCATTTGGAAGAACTATTAATTATTATAATGGAGTGGCTTAGTGGTATTGAGTCGGCCTGTAAATCTTGAGAATCCTGGTTCGATTTCCAGAGTCGACAAACATTTTTACCACATTAAAATAACCCCTGTGGCTCCTCCACCACTAACATCTTTAAGGGCCGTGATTTGACAGCTGGTAGTCGCACTTCACGCGCATAAATATATCACTTATCGAGATCTGCTTCGGCAGAGTGCCACATCCAATAAACGGTAAAAGGCGTGATGATATAAATATAAATATAATTTATTATTAACCTCAATAGAATATAACAATACACAGGCGCGGTGGCTGAGCGTGTTAATACACATCTCGTAACATACTGTGACGTCACCCGAACCAAAGTTCGTCAGTTCAAAGCCGTCTGTCGACAATGTATGATTTGTCGTTAAATAAAAAATACAGTTACTTGTATTAATCATACTCGGGCGCTATAAGCTAGTCACTTTTACATATGCCTTAAAAAAAAGTAACATCGACTACGAAAACCGGCAGTACGGCAGCGTAAAAGCTGCGGCTCGGTGTGTCCGGTAGGCCCAGGCCCGATTCGGGCTGTAGCGCCATTGAAGAAGAAGAATATAACAATACACGTTCAAGTAAAGTTTGTTAATAATTTCTGTTAAGCGATTTTGTTTATTTATTTAATGGACTTATCAAATTATATCTTATTTCTTTCGTATAAATATATCACTTACCGAAATCTGCCACGGCAGAGTACCACCCCCAGTAATAGGTAAAAGACGTGATGATATATTTATCTTATTTATTAATTAATATACAATAAAATCATGAAATACAATAAAAACTTACAAATGAATATTTACGGATAGTTGTTGTAGCTTTATTGTTGCACTCTCGTTTTATTAGAGCAAGATCGCTGGCTCAAATCTCGCTGACTTCAACTTATAATCGAAAATGAAACTGTGTTGACGTTGGCTATAGGTTCTCTGAACTGAAATTAATATTAGTGTTGTGCAGCGTAGTAATAAAGTCTTTTAAAAATATTCATTCTAAATTTATGTATAAAATTCTACCATCTTATTTTTGTTTCTGAAAACTATTTACATTTAAAGTACTTGAGTTTCTTGAAAAATTACGTTTTAATTTAAATATTAAAAGTTAAATGTTGCATAAATTGTGTTACACTCAATTAACTTTGAAATAAAATTTATTATGAAATACAGTTACTCGTATTTAAATATTAAGACCAGGAAGTGCTTCCTACCGGTTGAGGATGATTTTGATCACCAACTACAATCGATACCGCAATGCTTATTCAACCCAATTCTCAAAAGAGTTTAAGATAGAATATGGCTAATCCTCAATTTTTGATTGGTCAAATTAAGATAAACCGTATTTCCAAAAAAGATTTAAATAAATAAATAAATAAATATATCATCATGTCTTCTACCTATTATTGGGTGTGGCACTCTGCCGAAGCAGATCTCGGTAAGTGATATATTTTACGCGTGAAGTGCGATTACCAATCGTCAAATCATGTCCTCCAAAGATGTTAGTGGTGGAGGAGCCAATATTCACTCATTACATTCATCAAATAATCAGCCCTCGTTAAATATTCTCATCCAAACACATCACCCTCACTTTAACCACATTCTTAGATTACTTCATATAAACTCATTTATTTATTACACACGAAATCATTTAACACACAACAAACCTTCAATTACATCTATCCGATCACTCCTATTCACTTATCACTCATCTTCTTTCTTCGACGTACATAACATATGCATAAACATCTCAAATTACCCACGCTTACTTCTACCAACGAATCTACAAAGATTAGAAAAGATGGAAGCGATAGCCTGCACTTGTATATGAAAGAAAAGTTCACACAATGTAGTAACTGAAAATGTAACAACAAGATACGAAAGGAAGGGAGTGTCGCCCTATGCATGTTTTTGAACGATATTACGTTAAATCACACATATAAAAATTGTGAAATGAATAAAAATAAAAATGTGGCTTTTCAGCTTTATTATCCTGGTTATGATGCAGATATAATAAAAAATTACGCATAATAAACGTTTATATGTGCATTTAAAGCATTAATGCCGTTAAAACCACTCCGCTTCGCATCGTGCTCTCTTGGCCAATTAAAATTTAACAAATTGACATGATATTGATATTGATCACCATGGATACGTTAGCTATTCTTTGAACGTGGACTTTTTTGATACATTTCTGTACAGTTACCATGGTAATACCTAACAATCCTGAAATTACGTTCTTTTTGGACACAAAATAATAAAATAATAGTGTCAAATTCGAAAGGGTAAAAACAAAATTATCTCTATACTAGTTGTACAAATAACTATGTTACATCTGTTATATATTTATTTATTTGTTACTCTGCAAAACAGAAACTAAATCCGTACTGAATTACAATATAGGGGGGCTTATAGTAGAATCAGTACCACTCAGACACAATCGTACATTTTGAATACTCGTATATGTCGAAGTCATAGATATTTTAACTCACATATTCTTATATTAGATTACATTACGACTGTCTGCAAAAACTAACTAAAGAGACAAAAAACCTTTCATAACCTTTTAAAATTCTTGTCTCGAACTGAAATTTACCGCTAATTTTATCCTCTTAAAAACATTAACACCACAGAAAAACCTCTATAGTTAATATAAATCCAAGTAAACACAAAAAAACTATTACCCGAAAAAAGGCAAAGTAGCAATAAAAGCAGAGTGCGCCACTGGTTGGCAGCATCGCCGCACACTTGGATCTATTCAGGGTTGCGCACTTAATGCAGCCGAGGGCCGAGGGTTCGCAAGGTGTTTGCTCGGCAAAAACTAAATTGAATCGAGAAGCAAAAACATGCAGCATGAATAGACCCATCATAATGGATATTCATCATCACAGAGAACTTTTCTACTCGAGATTTGGTTAGAGTCTTGAGCTGGCTGCAGAAGAATCAGAAAATATTCGTATCGTTAGTTACATTGAAATATTAACTTGTTTTGGTTTCGTATTGCGTACAGAAAAAAAGATGTTAAAATATGCTGGTTTTTCAACAAGGAAAATTTATGTGATAAGATACAGTATTTTCATAAAAAACATGAGAATGATATAAAATATAAATAAATAAATAAATATATCATCATGCCTTCTACCCATTGCTGGGTGTGGCACTCTGCTAAAGCAGATCTCGGTAAGTGATATATTTTTGCGCGTGAAGTGCGGTTACCAGTCGTCAAATCACGGCCCCCAAACATGTTAGTGGTGGAGGAGCCACAGGGATAGCTTTTTCAAATTATGAAAATTTGTCGCCTGTGGGAATCGAACCAGGGACCTCAGGATCCACAGGCCGACTTCATACCACTGTGCTAGCCATCCCATATATAAAATATGTACCTACGTATATTTTCACTGGCAAAAGTTCCTAAATTATTTTAAGTTTAACTGCACCATAAATACTTGATTTATGACATAATTCACGATAAAAGTGCAGTATAGCTCCACGTATTTTTAGGTTGGTAAAATTTTGTGAATTTCAAAACTGAAAAACTGTTATTTGAAAAATATTTTCTAGCTTCTAACCTAAATCAATATGTAACCTACTATTGTCAGGAAATAGAAAGTAATTCTTTGTATATATCATCACGCCTTCTACCTATTACTGGGTATAGCACTTTGCTGTAGCAGACCTTGGTAAGTGATATATTTTGTGCATGAAGTGCGGTTACAAGCTATTAAATCATGACCCTCAAGGATATTAGTAGAAGGAGCCTCAGGAGGAATTTTTAATGTGATGAAAATTGTTTATCGGCTGTGGAAATCGAATCCGGGTTTTCAAATACACAGGCTGACTTGATACCACTGAGCCACCCACCTCATGTTAATAATTCTAATTACTTAAATTATGTGTATGTATGTGTAAAAATGAATCTAGGCATTTCCTGCAAAATGAATATATTTTAAATTATGACAGAAATAGCGGCCAATTTGAGAATCCGGAGTACCTCTGTTTTACATGGTAAATTTCCATACTTTGTATAATAACGTAGGCGATGACAGTTGTCAATCCTTGAAATAACTCGCAATTTTATAAATAAATATTCATGTCAAAATGATAAATTTATACTATTTTATAATATAAATACATTTTCTATTTTTAGTTGTATCTGCATTCAAGATATTTATTACGTTATCTTTTCTTCTTCGAGTTTCTTGTCATTTTCATTAAATACTTTCTCTCCTTTTTATTTGTATTTTCTGTAATAATGAATTTTTAGACACGCTTTATTATTACAAAGAATTTCTTTTTAAATGGCGGCGCGCCGCCGTGCGGTAAAGTAACCGCCGCGGCGGTGCGGTGTGGTAAAATCTACCGTAGACATCAACGATGTGTGATTGTTATGTTTAAAATTCAGGAGGCCAAACAATATATTTGTTACTGTTCAAGCAGCACAATTAAACAATCACACACAAATTGGGCGAATTATATTCCAAAGCATACTCAGACAAAAAGTACATCAAACTAATTTCTGATTACTTGCTAGAACAAAGGTATAATTGTAGATTGCTACTCTATTATAGGCACTCATCCTACTGAGTAGCCGAATATTAGGAAACAACCTAACCAATTATTAAAGAAAATATGTACAATCTCCATTGCTCGTGATGATAGAAACCAGCAAGAAATCCCCAAATTCCTTTATCCGTAACTCGATCACAAAAACAAGAATCTGTTTTACCACAACAGCAAATCCATTGTACTTCTACAACCAATGCATCCAAATACAAAACGTTCGCCTGTTCACCACTTCAATTCGAATCGGAGTCTGGAGTCTCGAATCCGAACAACGAGAACGAACAGCGCAGAGCCGAGCTCAGAGCCTCCTAACCGCCAGGATATTGAAAACCTATCGGGCAATATCAATTTTCCCGCAGTTGCCGCCAACGCAAGGACTTCGATGGACGGAGTTGTAGTACTGCCCTCGGCGGATAACGTGTAAACGATCATGGTTATCGCATCGGTTCGGTTAAAAATATAAAACAAATGCTATAAATATGTCCTGACGTTTTCGTTTTGCTGTTTCATATCTTTTGTTTTTTGTTGTGGGTTGCCAGAAGATAATTGATGTGGAATGAAAAGAATAGTGGATAGCTTGAAAACTAGGTTTTATCTACATTCTTTTTTTATTCTTTGTTCATACATTGAAAAACAGCAATTTTATTTCTGATTCAAAACTAATTAATTCATTACATATAATTACATCGTCGCATTATATATTTTAGAATGATTTGAAAATTACCTTTCATTTAAATTGATACAAGATATTTTTATATGTTACTCGTTTTATTTGGGAATGAAATTGTTATTTGTGTACCTAGAGCAGAAAGTAGTCAATTGCCACTCGCGCATGTAGAGCGGTAAGGACATTTTCTGCTCGAGATGCTTACAATATTTTTTCTACGACCACTTAAAAACGCTTGAAATAGTATATTATATAATAAGTCAGGAAAGTGATATTTTACTTGACGAAGCGCTTGTTTGAAATACGTGGCCGCAGGCCGAGTATTTTAATCTGCTGAGTCAAGTAAAAACACTTTCCTGGCGTATTATGTATACTATTTTTTCTGAAACCGTTTAATTTAATCAATAATTAATCATAAATAACTCAAACAGGCAGATTCATAAATCGGATTAGCGTTAACACCATTTTTTATTTCCTTTTTAACTCTCTTTTCAATGCATGAAACAAGTTTATTTTAACTTGAGTTAAAAAGAGTGTTAATTAAAATCAAATTCAATTCATTTCTTGAATAAGTCTTAATTTTAAACAGAGTTATAGATAATATTAAAAACGGTGTTAGCGCTAATCTGTTTTATGAATCTGCCTGTGTATGTATAAATTTCTTGATATGAATTGTATTCATAGCAGACTATGTATCCAAGGTTACAACAAAAACAAAACAGTCAGGTAAAATACAAAACAGTCAGGTAAAATCTTTACCAGACTGTTTAGTACTTGACCAGACTGTCATTTTTGTTGTAGCTTTGGATACGTAATTTACTTGCCTGTTTTGGTAATAATCTACTTTCCATACTAAAATTGGTTAAGAAAGTAGGCATTTTCTTGCCGGTTTCAGAAAAAAATATTTACATTAATTTTTAACAGTTTTTCTGTTTTGAAATTCGGGTGACAGTTTTCATGTATCCATAGTTACGATGATACACTCTTATTTGATCGCTTGAAGAGTGACAAATTTTATTTCCGTTCGGCGAAGCAGCAAATGTCAACTTTTTCCACTCAATTGACAGTTGCAAATGTTTACTTTCTCCTCGGTCGTAAAAAAAGACAATTGTCATGCGTATTCCAATCCGTTATCAATCTGTATAATAAAGCACAATTATTATCAAAAAGCTACTTAATCCGAAGAAATGTATAACTAACTCGGAACCCGAAAAAAAGACGCTGAATCCGAAGTCTCCGGGCACGGTAGTCGTGCGACTAGCATAGCATTTGCTTAACATTGCAGGCAGTAAGTTACGGCTTCGAATACCGCTCAGAGTATGTACGTTTGTGATGTATTTGTAGGGGAAGAACAGCCTTCGGCGGAACCTCGCCCTTTACCTCAAGTGATCAATAAAGCCCAATAAAATAAATAAATAAATAAATATTGTAGTTGTCAACCCTATTTACCCTCCACTAAACTCTTTGGGTGGTAATTACACTTCATTGTAAAAATTATCACTTATTGAAGACTGCAGTTGCATGACAGTTATATCCAAAATTGTGTAAAATCCGTCATTATAGATGATAATGATTATTTATTTGTTGAATATTACTTGTATTTTTAATTTGTTTATTTTTACCTGCAAAAAATTGAAATGTGTGTGATATTTGTTTATAATTTATTAAATCCATTAAAACTCAAGCTTAATAAAATATAATTTGGTCAACCAACTCCAAATATTTATTTTCATAATAAAGCTAATTTTAAATTCGTTTAATATTTTACCAACCAAATATGCTTGTGCAAATATTTATATTTTATTAAAATATTTCATTCAAAATTAATTTGATTAATAAAATTAATTTTTCATCAAACAATTTTTTATAGAATTTATAAAAACTGCCTACGTACAATTTTATTGATACCATTTGTTTCTACGACAAAAATTGTGAATTAAAGCTGGCGTTTGAAACAGTATAATAATTTTTGCTCTAATTCAAAATTTATTATTTATTATTAGATACTATATTTACTGCATTGTGTGAAATTCACTTTCAAAAACAAGCGCAAGCGCGACACTCCCTTCTTTTCTTATCTTTTTTAGTCGTTGTCTGATCTTACATAGAGTGTTTATCTGTAATTGTGTGGAATTCACTTTCAAAAACAAGCGTACTTAATTTGTTTTCAGTTCTTACGCAGAATGTTTAACTGCAATTGTGTGGACTTAACTTTTAAAAGCGCTGTGGGACCCTCCCTTCCTTTTTTATCTTTTTGTTTCATTTTCAGTTACTGCATTGTGTGGAATTTTCTTTCAAATACAAGCGCAAGCTATCGCTCTCTTTTCTAATCTTTGTAGATTCGTTGTTAGAGGAGTAAGCGTGAATAATGTGAGATGCTTTGTGCATATTATTATTTATGTTACTCTGTACAACAGGAATTGAATCCAGGGTCCGGACTCACCGAGCCGCAGAGTGGTTGTAATTATAATTTCTAGCTTGAGTGGGAATTGAACTCGGGATCTCCGGATTCGAATTCCGTAACGGTACCCACCTCACCGTACTGCCGGACTATGTAATGTATGTCGACGAAACATGAATGAAAAGTGAATAGGAGTGATTGGATAGATATGATTGAAGGTTTGTTAAATGATTTCGAATGTGATGAGTAAATGAGCTTATATGGATGGATCTATGAATGTGGATGAAGTGAGGGTAGTGTGTTAGAATGAGAATATTTGACGAGGAATAATTTTTGGATTAATCTGGTAGGTAAATGTTTTATGATTTTTTTTTAATCCCAATAAAACAATACTAATACAAACTAATATTCTAATATAATAATAATAAATAAAAACTCTCCTACTCTATATTACATTATCATAAATTCAAATACGATCATACTCTCCTGATTTTGAAATTAATAAGAAATACGATTATTTCATAAGCGGGCGTTATAAGTGGTAGTGCACCACCCTCGCTATCATCCCCGACTGAAATTATATATATATATATATATATATATCCATTTATTAGTATTATTGTGTCTCTGTTTACTTTTGTGCGATAGGAAATTTGGTTAGAAGTTTGTACGTCAAACGTCAACTTGAAATAAAGGAATTTGAATATTTTCAATCTCCTGCTAACAAATATAGCACTGACAACCACATTTCATATTGTCTTGACTGTTGAACTTTGAACTATAAATGGAATATCGTGTTCCTGCGGGATACTCAGTAGGTATATTTATACTGAAAGCTCAAGCTCAAGCTTTCATTCATGAACAAATGCGTGGGAAGCTTTATTATTGGTTCAACATAATTCATAGGTAGGCAGAGAGTAGGTAGTGCGTATATTTCCGTGGGAGTTATTTATTCATGAGATCAACTGTTTATCAAAAATGTAAATGTTACATACACAATTTTCTAATTCATTGCCGTTTATTCATATTATTATTTTATTATGAAAATGGAATGAAAATGTTTCTCAGATTAAAACTAAACGAAGGTTATTATATTTATTCGCTGTTTATTTCATTCATGAATTTTAATAATTCCCAGTAGAGGCACAAGGGTGGGACCAGAGTGGGCACGGGCCCAACTTGTTACGGCCTGTGCCCTACCATGTGCCCACTTAACTATTTTAGAATAATGTTAAAAAGTATTTAAATTATAAGAATTGTGTACCATGTGGTACTGGCATCGCATCTTCATTTCACCAAATTGGACAATTTATGAAAAACCAGCCAAGAATTTTACAGAATAGCAGAATTTACTTCTGTAATTATTTAATTAATGAGCACATGCTAATAAATTATATATTTTTAAATTAAATACTTATCGACTCATTTGACAAATATTCCCCTATATTCTGTAACTGGATTATTATCTGTTAATGATCGATACCCTAATAAAAACTTTTCACGATTTCTATATATATTATATTATTTTGGTATTCTGTAGCCAGAATAATTTACCCTCTTATTTTTATGTTTTTTTCTTGAATTTTTGTTACTTGTACGAGGTGTGGCTATTAAATAACGAGTCTGACGCTGTTACAGATGAAGTACGCATGCGCAAAACACCAGCGACCGTCAGCTTTTTAGCGTGAAGCTTTCTCTTTCGAATGTAGTACCTCTCGATTCAGTAAACAAATCCGTATAGCCGTAGCAATCATTCTAATTAGAGTTGTTTTTTTGTTTCGCCGAAAAAATGTTAAGTGCAACATTAGAGCAACGAATTGTTGTGACATTTCACATGAAACTTGGCAAAACTACTACTGAAATTTATAATTTATTATAAAATACCCGAATTGTGGAATTAATTAACTTATCGATCAGTAACAGATAATGATTCAATTTCAGAATAGGCCGATTCATCTTTCACTAATAATATAACTACGCTGGGTTGCAAAAAAAAATAAAGAGTTCTTTAGTTAAAGAATTGTTTATCTAGCAACAGAATCAATAGGGATTTTCTGAAATTTGTTGAACCGTTAGTTGCTAATGAACCGATAAAACTTTCATGCAACCCAGCATTAGTGCATTGAATATTACCGATATTTTTTTTTGAGCTCATGAATGCTTTTGTTGTTATGGAAATTGCCTAAGAGCAACAAAAGCCTGAGTGAATAGCGAGAAAAAAATTTCTGGGAATATTTAATGCATGTGTTATATCGGAAAGATTATTGTCCCACGAAAACAAACCAAAAAATTTACAAAATTAATATTTTGACATATGTCAGAAAACTTCATTGCTAGGTAACTAAAAAAAATCGAGTAAAACTATCAAGTTTTATACAGAAAATTATCACTTATTACTTCACTCATTTCCATGACAACGTTGTCAAATAATGAAACGCTATTGGTTGTTTAAAGTCGTGGGGCAATGTTCTAAAATAATAATATATTTTATACTTTCAAAAAATAGAAAGTATCGATATGTACTAGTTAGAAATGTTCTGGAAGCAAAAGCAACAGTATTGGTATCAGTATTGTAGAACTAAATAGTTAAATATGCTTGCACGTGATGTGCAGTAGCCGTCATTGACAGATACAGTAGTCAGTCAGCAGTCAGTCCGACTCCGGTTCCCGTGCTCCGGAGTACCGGAGTCGCTCTCGCCAGCACAGAAATAGCGCACTTCGATCCGGCCGATCGATGATACGTCACACGCTAGCACACTGCAATTCTCGCAAAGACAGACGAACATGAAATAAAAATATCAATCTCCAGAGTTGTTTTTATGCAATTTGCCCATAGCGCACACTCGAATTAGTAATGGTTTTCTGTTTTCTGTTTCTTGTGCTTCGGGAATCTTTTTGTGGTTGAAGATTACAATCTCGGGAAATAACGTGTCTCGTGATTTATTTAGTTTTTTTTACTGTTGTTTTAGAGATATTGTTGCCATGCGCTTGCTGTAATGCACAAAACGGATTTACAATAAGCACCAAGTATTGTGCCAGCTTTACCTCTATTGCTTTTTAATCAACTGCGACCGATTTAATGTTCAGTTTTTTACTGATATCGTTTAATCAATCAAGGACGCTCAGAAAGAATTACTTGGACGGCAGTATTTGCATTTACATAGACACTTTCTCTATGAATATATAAATTAATTATCGCCTATACGCAAAAAATTACTGTTAGTTAATTGGCATGTTATAGAAATAGTGTTAACAGTTATTTAACAAACTAGTGAGTTAATGAGGGCGATTAATAATCGAGACATTTTAACACGAGTGCGTTAATTGTTCAGAATATTAACCCTTAAGTTACAATATTTTTTCTTTGATCGAACCTTTTTAATTTGGAGAAAATCTAATTTTATTCCATGACAAATTTGTTAGATTAGTAACGTTTGTAATATGTTTGTTTAGAAACATGCCTAGCACAATGGATGCATTCAGTTCACTTAATGTTAACTAGCGTCTAGCACCAGTGGTTTTATGTATTTAGAATAATGTTTAGATTTTAATATTAATTTTAAAGGAATGCTACGTGAATATTATATAGCTAGAAGTGTCAAAACCGTTTCGTTGAATTCTGTTTAGCATTTTGCTATAAGTTAGCGCTAGCCAATACGAGTATATTATATATACTATAGTACGTGCGTTGTATACATCCAAAGAAAATCGTTCATTAATATAAAAAAATCATGCAATAATAGGGGTCATTAATGTATGATTTTGTAAACATTAATGAAACTTATTAATGAACTATCAACGGAAATACATAATATATTAAGATACAAATTTTATAAGACATAATTTAACGCACGCATCTTAATTAAAAAACGAGCCGCTTAAAATATCTTATGAATTTTGTGTTTTATACATTTTTTTCTATTTTGATTCTTTTGTCATAACATATTTAAAAGTATGTTTTACTTTATACCCCATTTGTTGGGATATAGCGTGAAGATATGTATGTATGTATGCTGTACTTTATTTTCTAATTTTAAAACAATGATTAAGAATATTTTATATTTTATTTGAGTGTTGGTAACAGTGATAGACATTCTTAACCTTTACAAGCCGTGACATTTTATTATTTACAGCAATTGAAATAAAATGACAGATGTCTAGAGCTAAAGGTACAAAATAATAGAAATTAGGTTTGAGTTCTGTAAGACACCCAAATGGGTTTTATAAAGTACACAAGTAATCAAGATAGAATACTGACTATTGTTTTCAAAATAACAATAAAAAAAAAACGAAACTCAGTCTTCCAGATATTATTAATAATATTTGTTCTTTATGATGCCATATCTCAAAAGTATTTCGTGTACCTTCTGATTTTTACCAAAATTCCTTTTTGTATCATCTTGAAATACTTAATTGGAATTTCTAAAAAAGGAAAAAAATCAATCTTTTCCATTTCTTGTAATGTTCCTGTCAACCCCATCAATGTAAGGTTGTCATTAGGATGGTAGCAGACGTATTTATTTTCCTTAATAGCCAATTATATAACAGCGAGGTAATTTATGTCGAATGTCAAAATAAAACAGACATAATCATATTTTAACGTTCCTGCTTTACATTCGTATTTACCTAATTCTATACACCTACATTTCTCTTAGTTTATCAAAGAAGCAATCCTGAAATCATTCCAAATAATGTCAAGTTTCTTGCGCAATTACTATCAGAGTAAAACTTTTCAGGATTATTTCAATTTGACCTTAAAATTTTGATCACATTCTACTACTATTGATAATAATTTATTGTACTAGTGTGGAATGTGATATAATAGATACAAAAGAAATTTTTTAGCCATGATGCTTGAAGGCAAGTGGCTAATTTTCTTGAGTGACTAGTTTTCATTCCATATAATTCCAATACAACGTTTAATCTAATATCTCTTTCGAAACGTCTTAAATCGTTTTTATAAGTTCGTTTATTGCGACCGTCAGTTTTTTAGCGTGAAGCTTTCTCTTTCGAATGCAGTACTCCTCGCTTCTGTAAACAAATCCGTATAGCCGTAGCATTCGTTCGTATTAGAGTTGTATTTTTGTTTCGTCGAAAAAATGTGAAGTGCAACATTAGAGCAACGAATTGTTGTGAAATTTCACATGAAACTTGACAAAACTGCTACTGAAACTTATAATTTATTGAAGAAAGTACCCGAATTGTGGAAGGAAAACGCATGGTTTCTCCATCAAAACAATGAGCTGGCTCATTCCGCAATGTTTGACAAGAGATCGGCACGCGTTCTGAAGGAGCTGACAGAAGAAGACTTCCAGCACTGTTTCGAATAATGGAAGATTCGCATGGAGCATTGTAAGGATAGAGAAGGGGGTGTATATTGAAAGTGATAATAAGTAAATAGGTATGGAATCAAAATAAAATGTTAAAACAGCATCAGTCCCGTTATTTAATAGCCACATCTCGTATAAATACTACTACTTTTAAACTGTCTACTATTTACGAACTATCCTAAACTACGGCATTTATAGTAAATAAATGTAAGATCGCAATGATTTCACTGAATGTGACAAATGCCTCAGACGCTCTCGCGAGTTCCAAAAGGTGAATAACATGACATGTGTCTTAAAGACGCAAAATAATCAATAATTTTGCAAATGGTTATTACTTACACATCCGGTTTGTTACAGCGATAAGGGATTACAATACAAAATTCAAAAAATCATGTATGATCTAATTGGGATCGTTTAAATTAGAATTCAGTAACCGATGAAAGCGGCTAGTATCAACCACTATTTTTAGTTGTTCCGCAGCAATAAGTGTTTTTCTGTTTTCTTGAGGGCGATTTTAATTCTGTGGTGGTGGCTGAAGACAAAATATATTATTCAGTATGAATAAAAAATGGAGATATTTAGCCCGTTAAAGTTCATAGTTCAGTTGTAAAGTCAATTCAAACAAAAAGAAATCACACAGGAATACATGTTTTTTCCAACAGTTAAATTAAAATTAAAATAATTTCTTTTGTAATTGCCTTGTCATAAACTAAGTATGTATAAGAAAGTTAAAATAGTCCAATAACAAGGAAGTCTCCTGTTTGAAATGAAAAGAAAGACATGACATTTAACATTTAATCCAAGAAGTTCAGAGGTCAATTTCACGGTCTGTTCAAAATGAAAAAAGTTAGTTTACTGCAGTACTTTTAAATTTAAGTTAATGTACATCAAAACTAGTAAATGAACATCAAAATGTTTAACATTTAAAAAAGATTTTAATGCTCTAGTTGTCAAACTGTCATCACAGTTAATTCAATATTCCATGTTTTAAAAATTTATATATAAATCAATCATTTTATATAAAACTTCGGCTAAGATTCGAGAAAGTTTACTTAATATTATCTCCATTATTATTGATGTCATGTTTATCTGCTCTACTTTTTTTTTGTTTTCTAAATGATGACTTTTTTATTGATTACCTAAAACTTTGATGTAATTCTTGGATTATTTGAAAGAACTGTTGTTTCTCTATAATTAAGTGTGTAAATAAAATTATTTGGATAATTGTACAGTTTTGTGTAATCAATCAATTTTATTTGATAGTTGATCGATTAGAATCAGTCCGTCGTCGGTCATTTTGTAAAGCCTCGATAAAATATTCATAACGTACTAACAGACTTTTCAAGTATTTATGTCAATATTTGAATTTTTGATATTTTCGATTAACATAATGGATATAATGAATATCCCTAGCTATAAGAGCGGATATTTGACAAATTTTAGTTTAAATACTTGTTGGAAACACTGTTTTATGAAAATATGATTTTTTAATTAATGGAACATTGTTGAATTTCCCTTTGTAAACAAATGCATTTTGAATTAATTACATCTGGCACAAACAAAAACTCATGAAGGATTTAGAACTGTTTTTTTTTTAAATACATTAAACTTCTAAATGGAATTGAGGTTTTCCTCTAAATTCCAAAATAATTAACACTGCAAAACTGCATTTTTTAAATAAGGCCTCAGTTTTTCAAAGAAGCCATTTTTACTAACCCCTGCTGATTGATAGTTTCACGCAATCGTATTTGAAGTAAATAAATATAAGAATGAAATATGTAAAGCAATTGTAAATTGCAAGCAAACAATAAAAAGTGCATAAACAATAAAATGAAATACCCGACAATTTATTCAAAGCAAGAAAATGCATTATATTTGCATAGCCACCGCACTAAAAATTTAATGAGCACTTTAGCTACAAATCTCTTGCACGAAACCCATGTGTGTATATGAAACAAATTCCTGCTGCTGCAGTAGATCTAGACAGCTCCGACACGCACCATAGGCGCCGATTAAACGGTAGTAGGATGCTTCAAAATTCGTTTTACTAATTTTTGGGGCAAGTAGAGAAGACTATAATAAGATATTTTTCTCATGTAATTTAAGGTCGGTTATGGTTTTAAAAGCCTGAAATCCCCAACAGGCAGATTCACAAAACGGATTAGTGCTAACACCGTTATTAACATTATCTATACCTCTCTATCAAATTAAAACAGATTATAGAAATAAACTAAATTTGATGCTAATTAACTCTCTTTTGAACTCAAATTAAAATAAACTTGTTTCATACATTGAAAAGAGAGTTAAAAATGAAATAAAAAATGGTGTTAGCGCTAATCTGCTTTATGAATCTGCCTGCAAGTTATTATTTCGGGTATGTTTATTAAACTCAATTAATCTAGTATGTGGAAATTAAATTAGTAACGTGATTTTTCCATTGTTTTAAAAAATTTTGGCATTTGGATATGTTCTTTGGGGCAATCGTTCTTCGTAAATTCTTGCAGCTTCCCGAGAATTGCTATTTGCTGCTCCATAAGCAAGATGAATGTCTGTAACTTCTGCCAGGGAAAATTCTTCAGTCATTACTTTTTTTTGTGATTAGTAGAATAACAACGAAAATAACGTAAGTTGAAAATTATTTGACAAATGTAAAATTCATGGTTTTGGTTTAAGATAACTTAATACCGTTTTTACACTGTGAAAACGATTTCAAAACTACATTTAAACTTAGTGATCGTAGAAAAAAGTATATCAAACTGTTTTACTCATTTCTGAGTGTGGCATTCTCTATAGCAGATAGCGATAAGTGATATATTTTTTCTACTGTCTACGGTTAAAAAGTCAATATATCAACATTCAAAATGAGTGTGGACAGTATCTTTTTGCAATACTCTTCTTTTGTGAAAAAATAAATACATTTTGATATTCATTTGTTTCTTTCATAGCACACTGATTCCTATGCGATTTGAATTAAATTAATATCAATTTAATATGGATTTAACTCAAAAATTTTGTAATGTAAGATTACTGAGCTTTATTTTCGTTGAATACAGAATAAAATTTCCTTCCGCACAATAAAATGAAAAATATATGTTCTCATTTAAAATAAGATAGTTGTACCTCATATTTTGAGAACCACTGTTCGAAAAATTTATTTGTTAATAGTTTTATAATAGACTGGTAAAATGATATTTGTTTGCTATTAATTAACCTTGTAGCTCTTATAGTTCCCGAGATAGCAATTGTGGAACACTGAAATTGAACACCACGAATATTTTATGGATAATACAACATTTTTAAATTAATAAATGACTTATTTAAATATCGAGATTTACTAATACTTCGTAGAATTAAAAGATTTAGAAACAAAAACGGCACTGGAATTCTCTAAATTTATTTTTTGTCGAACTTAAAGAAACGTTATCGGAATCTAGTGAGTAATTTTGTATATTGCAATTCTGGTGGAGGAGCCAATTCCAAAGTGCGCAATGATCCTATCATAAATGATGTCATTTACGATGATATGCCCCTGTGCTCAGAGATGATGAAATGTGTACGCCAATGTGTGTTAGTTGTGTGGTTGGTATTATTCATCTTGTTCACGTCGACCGTCTGTTGTTCGAAGCCTGTCATAATGCCGCGCACGGATACATAAACTATTCCACAACAGAGCTGACATCTCCCGAGCAGGTTATTAAATAATTCCTCACTCGATCGCTTGAATCAACATGTAAATGCAACACATTTGTGTGGTATATGCACGATGCGGTGTCGGTATTGTGTTGTGTGTTTCGCTTGATTTTGTGTTAATTTTATTGTAATTGCTTTGCGAAACGCACTGTGTTTTTGTAATTAGTTAATTTTATGTTTCAGTTAATGATAGTTCTAAAATTATTTATTTAATTAAACAAATGTTTTAGCTGTCATGTGCATTCGGACATGCATTATCTGTTTTGTTCGACTATGAATTATAGACTTATTTAAACTAATAATTAGTTCATTCTAAACGAATAGTAAAACAATAGTATTTACTCTACAAAACAATCTATTCCGCTGTTCCATTTTCAATTTCAGACTGAACTCTACCATTGTAATGTACGCTTCAAATAATTAAAAATTCAATTCTATCTTTAGAAAATGGAACAAAAACAAATTAATTACCTTGAGAAATTAATTCTGCGATATTTTTAGACATATCTCTCTCGTATTTCTAATTAACGAATTACTTTTGTTAAGACAATACATTCAATTATTTATCAATAAATGAATATGTCTGGCATTGATATTGTGTAGCGGTCGCAAATTTAAATGCTGGAAAGGGCCAGTAGGTCAGGTAGCTAAAAAAATATTTTTCCTATAACTGTGCGATTTCTATGTAATTATTGCCTTGGTTACGTATGGAAAGTAGACAAATGCAGACCAAGTGCGTTTCTGTAAGCAAAGAAACACTAATGCCGAAAGTAATTTGTACTTTACGCAATTATCAAGCACAGAATTTCATGTTTTAGGTACATACGCTTATGGAAGAAGAAAAAATATGCAGTGATATATTTTGACGTTTATAAACATAACCTTAAATTGCAGTATATCTAATCTGTACACATCACATTGAGCAGACAAGAACTCAAGTATATCATTGTTAAATATGATAATTAATAAAAATAATCGAACAAAGTAAAGTATACCGATAAATGGTTTTATTTAAAGAGTAAGTAAAATACATAATATTTAATATTTGTGTATATTAATAACACGTTGCTTATATTGACATAATTTGAAGTGGAAACTTTTGTACTGTCTAAAGAAACCTTGATTTCTTCCGTACCTGTTCATATTATTAACAGTAATATTATTGACAACAATTTCGAAGGTTTTAGAAGTACCAGCAGCAAGTTGATTGTCATTGTCAAGAATTTGATCCAACATGTATATGATAAAGAAGAATCACTAGTGTAGTATTCCAATTTCGATGATTTTGAAGAAATTATCTTGAAATTAGTGAAATCTTTTTAAATAAGGTAGAACAATGTGCAAATAATCAACAAACCATAGCAACGCCGTAAAACATCGTTCTCGAGTAATATCATTAAAATTTTATAAATTCTGATCATATTTTAGTGATTTTCTAAATCGCACAGTTGTAGGAAAAACGTTGTTTATAACACACCCGAAAAAGGTTACGTGCAAGTGCAGAATTTAACGCTCGAGGCTTGCCGAGTGCGGAAATCTGCACGCGCACGTAACAAGTCTTTTTCAGCACTTGCTATAAAAATAACTATTAATATATTTATTTAATTTAACATAAATCTAATATTAAAACCATAACAGCGCCGTAAAACATTGTTCTCGTGTAATATCATTAAAATTTTATAAATTCTGATCATATTTTACTGATTTTCTAAATCGCACAGTTGTAGGAAAAATATTGTTTATAACACGTACTGAAAAAAGGCGCGTGCGCGTGCAGATTTAAATTGTGCACTTGCACTTAACAAGCCATTTTCGGCACTTTATAAAAATGTTATAGTGTATAGAGGCTTTTAGTATCATTAATTTTAATTTGAAACAATTCTCTTTATTTACTACTATTTAAGAATTAAAATAATTTGAAAAAATTTGCTATTTCCTCATTTTTTCCCCTATCTAGTGACCTATGCATTTTCTTATAATCAAAAGCAACATTTATCTTTCTAAAGAGACAACTTCATACAGGTTGTAAAGAAAAATATCAAAGCGAAACAATTGATTAGGAAATTTAAATAAATAATAATATTTACAAGGTAATATTTTCTAAAATTGTACTTACATGTGTGAAAAAATAGTAGTAGACCTTCATGCCATGTTCAGCGAAAGCTTGGGCGAAATGGTTCGTCGGACAAATAAAGAAATAATCTCCCACGACGTCTCCGATCATCTTCTGATTCAAGTATCCATCACTAACGTGTTCCCAGTCGGTGTACTGTAACAACAAATAAAAACAAATACTTACTAAACTGTTGTTTATCACATTTACACTCATATTTCATGATCAAAACTACTGAAACGTCGCAATGTCTCTCACATGTTGCGAAAGTAATTTCCGGAGTTATTTTGCAGTTATGCGATCCTCTGATTGGAGGATAACTTTCGAAACTTTCACGGTAGCGTGGAAAATATTCGCACAATGTAAAAACATCGTGGTCTCTTTCAATTCCGTAAGAAGGAATTTGTAAACTTTGTTTTTATCAAAAAGTAATTTCTGAGCTGTTTTCAAACAACAGAAAGCATTTGGTTTCTGTTTTCTGAAAGTATTACTTCGCATCGAACAGTTTTTTCTCTTTTATGAATTTTATTGTTTTGCGTACCAGTATATTTCAAAATATGGAGAATTTGCTTTTTAGGAAGCCTTTGAGTAAATAACTTTAATATTTTATTAGATTTTATCAGGGACATACTCAGTATATTTGTCTATTGGGAACGGTAAAGTAATTTAATTTTTTATATCACCTCTCCATTGTAATTATCTCTATTTTTTCTTACATATAATAAACTCAAACTAAGATTTATTAAACAAAATTGTGCTTAAAATCGTTAATGTAGTTACAAATGTCCATTTTAATTCATCAAAACAATTGGCTGCATTCGTACGAAAAACTGCACTTTCGTCCTTATGTTATAAATAACTATTTTTACATATACAGGATGTTTCTATACCTAGGCACGAAACAAATGACATAAAATATACTAGAATAAAAATAGTTTACATTAAGCAATATTAAATACCTACATAATAAGTTATTATTTGTAGGTAATGTTTATAATTTTATTTCGTTATTAACTTTATTAATATATAATTAAATTGTGTGCCAAAAACTATAAAAAAAATTATTAAATATGCTATCAAACCAGTGGCACTAAAAATGTACATTTCAAATAACTCTTTTTGTTTTATAATCAGTACATCAAATTATATAACTAATTAAAGTTTCTTGCTGTGTATGTGTAGAAACACAATGTAGATATTCCATTCGTCATTTTAGCATTCAACAAATTCAAACTGTTAAACTCGCACATTAGAGTTAACCACTCTGTTTAAATAAATACAAAGTAAATAAGTTGCATTTTAAATGTAATGCTCCAAAATTTAATATTAATTATAAATTTTTATTTTATTTCGATAATTGTATAATATTAATCTTACATATAATAGTTGCTTAAAGGTCGCAAATAAAATAAGTAAACACAATGTTAATTGGTGTTTATTATAATAAAAAAAAACTTTTTTCTTGACTACGGTTCCACGTGTTCTGTTTGTACTTTTATAATATTTATTGACTACAGCTAATATGTTAGTTAGTTTTTGTTCTTTTGTAGTTTTTATATTTACTATTATTGATCCAGTCACTGATAAAATAAAATAAGTAAAATAAATATATCATCACGCCTTCTACCCATTACTGGGTGTGGCACTCTGCTGAAGCAAATCTCGGTAAGTGATATATTTTGTGCGTGAAGTGCGATTACCAGTCGTCAAATCACGGCCTCCAAACATGTTAGTGGTGGAGGAGCCACAGGGATACCTTTTTCAAATTATGAAAATTTGTCGCCTGTGGGAATCGAACCAGGGACCTCAGGATCCACAGGCCGACTTCATACCACTGAGCTAGCCATCCCATTAATGGGATGTAGTTTTTATATTTACTATTATTGATCCAGTCACTGATAAAATAAAATAAATAAAATAAATATATCATCACGCCTTCTACCCATTACTGGGTGTGGCACTCTGCTGAAGCAGATCTCAGTAAGTGATATATTTTGCGCGTGAAGTGCGATTACCAGTCGTCAAATCACGGCCTCCAAACATGTTAGTGGTGGAGGAGCCACAGGGATAGCTTTTTCAAATTATGAAAATTTGTCGCCTGTGGGAATTGAACCAGGGACCTCAGGATCCACAGGCCGACTTCATACCACTGAGCTAGCCATCCCATTAATGGGATGTAGTTTTTATATTTACTATTATTGATCCAGTCACTGATGAAGGCTGCATTTCGTTGGCCGAAACGTTTGACAATCAATATAATAAACACCAATTAACATTGTGTTTACTTATTTTATTGGCGACCTTTAAGCAACTATTATATCTAAAACTATTCATAACTAAGGTCAACCACACCAAGTTTATATAATATTAATCATTTATTTTCAAATATTCATGAGGAGGGATGTTGCTATCGCCCCTCCACTGTGTTCGCTTCTGAATTTTATGCTCTTCTACAAGTTGCAAGACATGTAAGATTAGTTTACCGACCTAATTTATTCCTGCAAAATTACATAAGACGGATAATGAAAATTTATTTCCTAGCGACTTTCCATGTCATAAATTTTAAATAATTTAATAAAATAAAAGAACAGAACTTAAAGCTTTGTGCTCTTCATGCAGCATTTTGTTCAAAAGAATTAACACTAAAGCATAAAATACAGAGACGCATTAATTTTACAAACAATATTCTTCGTTACAGGCAATCGTAGCCCAGTGGATAAAAGGGAGGTAAAACTTACGTTTCTTAATTGGCAAGCAAAAGGTCATGCGATCAAATTTCACTTCTACTTATATTCAAAAAAATTCGATTGTGTCTGAGTGGTTCGGATTCCACTGTAATCTGTAGGCCTTCTGTACTGTAATTGGGATTTACTTCCTGTTGTGCAGAATAACAAAATAAATAAATAAATAAATAAATTAGAAGAACAAACAAAAGAAAAATATTTAGTCGGTTTGTCTTTTTATAGCCACAGTGGTAATTTTAATGTGATGAAAATTGTTTGTCGACTGTGAGAATCGATCTCGGGTTCTCAAATCCACAGCCAGACTCGATACCACTGCGCCACCTATCCTGTATAATAAAAGATAATATTCAGACGGCCACTTATGAAAGTAACCATAACAACATTATAAACTACTACGGAAAGTTGAACACAACATACATTGATATGTTATTATAACGTACACTTCTAATATATCAGGTGAAGTTTCACTGATTGATAACAGATGGTGTTACGATGAAAGTTTTGGCAGATTTTTATTAACACCTATGCACAGATAAATCTTATTTTTTTTTAATTTATAATTACTTTCTTACTAATATTTTAGCATTATTCAATATTTTGACATTACGGTTAGTACAGTTGATATCATCACACCTAACCTCAAACGTCAAAGTTTACCTCCAAAAACGCATCAGCTGTCAAAGTGTAACAACATTGCTCTTGTAAACTTTTTTTAGAAATATTTTGAGGCCGTCTGAATAGTTTACATAACTCGCTCGAAAGTGTGATAACTGTGCTCGTGTACTTAAATCACTTGAAGCTACGCGCCTTATTTTTAAATTTGTACACTCGCACGTTACCTTACACTTTCGATGCTTGTTATGTAATATACTATTACAATACCACTTATAAAATTCATGTGTACCCACAGCCCAAAAGAAAATTGTACGCCTCTGCAAGAAAATGTCAATTTTTCTACGCATTAAGAGCTATTGTAAATGTAAAAATTAGGACAAAACAAAATACAATAATTCCAACGTAAACAAAATCGTCACTGAGTCTGATACTACATCAAAACAAAATCAGTGGCAGTAAAATCCTCCGTAATGTACTCCACATAATACCGTGGAATTAAACTGAAACATTCAGCAGATTGTTGCACATAAAAACGCCGAAACAACACAAAATTGCCCTGGTAATTCCCTTTCTACGCCTAATAACATACAAATCACACGTTACAATACGAATCGTTGCACGCAACGACCTATACTTTCGCTTTCTGCCGCCAGGGTAAAAACGCCGCCACGTCAGCCAGCGGCCTTGGCGGCAGAGGTGGTCACGTGACGACGCCAGCCGCCGACACTGCAGCCTGGCGTCACACATGACGGAGGATTTACTGGGGTGTCGGGGAATCGTGGTTGGTGTGGTTCACTCCGCTGATTGATTGGCGACTGGGGTTTCAATTTTTTTTAAAGATTTTTATCGTGTGCTGTGGCTGTTTGATTGATTCAAATGGAAACAGAATATGTTTTTACAATATTTCAGCATTGTAATGAAATTCTACAATTTAATTTAGATTCATGTTTTTACTTGACGAAACGGTTGTTTGTAATCCGCATTTTGCATTATTTAAAAGTAACTTTTTAATCTGTTTGTAAATTTTGTATTATTTTTACAATTTTTTAAAAAATGGAGCATTGTTCACATGAAAGAAAATTATAAAAAATTAAATGGCATTATTTAGGGGAAAGTTGGACAGAGAAAAAATGCATTTGTTTGTTATTTTTAAACACAAGAAATAATTTAGTTTACTAATTTAGATATAGAATTTGAACCTCTACAACTTTTATTTGAAAAATTTGTGTCTAAAATAATTTGGGAAGGAATGCGCACGGAAAAACAGTTTTCCCATGTTGAATGCCTATATCGCGCTTTTCGTGATATACCCGGTATGTATGTAAGATGATTTATCGCAAAACTATTATATTAGCTATTTAATTTTGTTATAAAAAAAGCTTTCAGTTTATAGAGTTTAGGAAAATGACAATTACCGGCTTAATGCTTTTAATTATCTATTTACCATATTAAGAAATATGTTCCCAACTATTTATTGGCAATGATTAATATTAGGATCGCGTTATTTCACTGCATTTTTGTTGTAGAAGAAAACTAGGTTACAATAGTAAAGGAAATCATTACATTCTGCAAATTCAATTTCAGTAATGTCGCCCATTGATTTTCAGTTCCCCTGTTCTCATTTTGTGTTGGAAGGCAGCACAAAAGAAAATTCCTTAAAATTGTTATGAAAGTAAATACTTGTTCTTATATTAACCTCACATATCAGGTGTAATAAATTCTAAAACACTTTTCTGATAAGAAAATTTGACGTGGAAAATGGCTTACTGGGTTATTTGAAGTATTTTGGTATTATGGTAGATTAAAATCTACACATATTTAAAATGCAGTTATCGAACCTCATATTTCAAAATATATGATAGCAAAATTACTAGTTTACAAGAACACATTAGCTTGTTAACATTTCCGGCATTTTCTTCTTCCTCATGAATAATATCTGATTGCGATCGCGCTGCGTTTATCTCGCTTCGTCTAAAAATATCAACTGGAAAAGAGATAAATGGATTTTCTGACAGATACACTTTAAGACAAATCATCTTTCGAAAATACAAGTACAGAACGCAATTCGCTACACAACACATTGCTAACAAAATAAAATAATAACAAAATCATGACAGACAGAACTATTTTCAAAATAAGAACATAAGAATATCATGAAACTATTTTTAACATTTTATACTTTATATCACACTTGGGTTACCCAAACTTACTAAAGAACCAAGACGAAAAAAGAATATTTACTTTAAGATTTACACTTCTTGTTTTGTTTTTCTTTTGCCATTATTTTCAAATGGAAAATATATGATATACTGGCTGGTGATTTTGTAATTTACTGCTTCCCTAATTATTCTAAGCAAAACAAAAAGTTTAAATAAAAATTTTATGGTATAAAATTATGCATTTAAATTAATAAACAAAATTCATTTTACATGCTTTGTAACAACACAAATTAGATCAAAAAATGAATCGATAGCCCATAGATATTAAACAAAATTCAACAAATGTTTGTTGTTTTATCTGCCAAAACTGTCAGAATAAATGAAGATAATATATAGAAATTATTTTGACAATTCCATGGCTATCGATATGTTAGAGGCAATTTTAGATATTTTTGTAATTCTGTTCATTGATATAGATGTTTAATGTTATACCCTGAATCTTATCTTTGAAAGTTTTTAGCTCAAAATAATTAGAGAAGCAGGAAATTTCAAAATCATCAAAGTCCTATGTTCGGGTAGATGTTTCTTATTTATATACGTAATATGATTCAAAATGATTTAAATCTTATCGCCATCAAATACATAGTCAGGCCGGAAGTATCGTTAAAAATAGTTCGTTAATTTTTAATTATAAGAAAGGAAGAATTTCATATCTTTTATCAGTGCGAGTGTTTCCGTTCGGCATCAAAGTGGGCCGGTGTTGTCAGATATCATTAAATCAATCTGTCCAATCGTTGACTGAGGCGTAGGAGTGTTTCGTGTCATCATAATCAATCTGTGTTATTGGACGGGACTGCGAGGGTCAGTGACCCCGTGCATAGAATCATGCAGTTGTGGTTTCAGAGTGCACTTGGATCACTGAGAGTGTAGGGTTATTGAGGCGACAGAACGTGCTGGATAATTCGATGATGAATGTGGAATTACATGGAGTAATACAGGTGGCTCAAAATTTACGACTGTTTTAGAATATACAATAGCTGTACTTAATATCAAATTACATACATACATATCATCACGCTAAATCCCATCAAATGCAGTAGCACGAACCCTAAAATCATTCATAAAATATTCACTCATTAAATTCATCAAATAATCAGTCCTCTCATCCAAACTATCCTCACTTTAATCACATTCATAGATCATTCCATATGAACTCATTTATTTATTACACTCGAAATCTTTTATCACATAACAAATCTTCAATTACATCTATGTAATCATTCCTATTCACTTATCATTCATCTTCTTTCTTCGACGTACCGTACATAACATATGTGCAGAACATCTGAAATTACTCACGCTTACTCATAACAACGAATCTACAAAGATTAGAAAAGATGAAAGCGATAACCTGCACTTGTATATGAAAGAAAAGTCCACACAATGCAGTTAATTAAATAAAATAAAAAGGTAAGAAAGGACGGGTGTGTCGCTCTACACTTGTTTTTGAAAGTGAATTCCACACAATTGCAGTTAAACACTCAATGTAAGATCAGAAAACGAATAAATTGATTGGTAATATTGCAAAAGACCGCAATTATATGATATATTACTTTATTTTGTATAGTTGAATGCATAATTAATTACTACAATTTCGAAAAAAACTCAAATCAATATATTTTATTTATACTAACATTAATAAATTGATTCCAAAAGATGTTCAGGTGCCTACTTCAGACCATATTGGAGGCATGACTGCTACTAGTATGTTTTTATTGGGCAAAGATATTAACGGACGTTAAAAATTAACAGAATCAGTTACTGAATATTGCCTTTATTATTTTAAATTATTTAAATTGAAGAGAACATTTGAAAAGGAATTCAAATTTGTTCTATTAGATAACTAGGCTTTATTTATTTTTATATTGTCAACGTTTCGACCATAACTTCTGATTATTTTAAATTTTACAATAGATAATTTAAGTGTGTACTATATTCAAACCTTATTGCATCTGACTAGAGGACTCAATCTACTTCTACCCGGAACTGGCTACCCGGATAATGAAAGGAACTCTTCCTATTTGATACCCGGACAATTCGTATCGGTTATTCCCCGCGTATTTGAATCCCCTACATCTGACATCATTAAAAATATCTAACTCACTGTCAAACATTAGTAAAATATTTTAGATGAACATATTTCAAACTGTACGAATAACATTTACAGCTTATAATGTAATTTTTAAGTATAAATTAGCAAGATTTGAACGACCGATCTCTTGTTTGATATTATATAATCTAATAATTATAATTTATCGATCGATATATATATATATATATATATATAAATGAATATAAATGAATGTTTGTTTGTTTGTTTGTCCCGTATGCGTTCCTATATCATTCATCCGATTGCGGTGCAACTTTGGTAAGTTGTGCAAAGATTTCTGACTTAGCACAAGTCCAGTCCGCCATCTTGAAACAAAATGGTCGCTAGCTATACTTAAAAATACTGCACTGATTCAATTCAAATTTGGTATAGTCATAAATGAGAACCAATCTTAACATATAGATATAATAAAGCTTCAATCCGCCATCTTGAAACAAAATGGCCGCTAGCTATCCTGAAAAGTACTGCACTGATTCGATTCAAATTTGGTATAGGCATAGACGAGAATCAATCTTAACATAAAGCTTCAGTCCTATGCCGTTCAAATTCAAATGTTTACAGTTTCCGGTACGACTCGCATTTGCAATGACCATCAACAAAGCACAGGGACAATCGCTACAAGTATGTGAACTAAATTTAGAAAATCCATGCTTCTCACATGGACAGCTGTATGCGGCATAGTCACGCGTCGGAAAACCTTCTGATTTATTCGTGTACGTCCCAACCAGAAAAACAAAAAAATATTGTGTACCCAAAAGCACTTCAATGAACTGAATTAAACACAAACACTTTCTTTCTTTGAGTTGCAATGCAACGCATGCCGGGTACTCGCATTAAATTGTAGACCACGCGAACAGAGTCGCGTGTAATAGCTACGAGTAGTTAATTTATTACAATACTGAAAATCATAGCAAAGTTCCAATTCACATGAACCGCCTTAGACTAATACAAACCTCGTTATAAAATCAGGACCCCACTATTTAACATTTAACCCAACGCAATTTAATCTCTCCTCAACCCTCAATCGGGTAGTATAAACACACATTTAGTTTCGTGTCCAGGTTTCGCTCGGATCTTTCCCTCTCACACTTCTAGCCTACCCAGCCTTGCCGAGACCTCTGACATTTCCAACCGCATGCACTGTTTATGATAATGGATGTAATCAATCATTATAATGCTCAGCGACGCTTGAGATCGGATCTTCGTGTGTCATCGCTGCCCGCTGATTCCGCACCAAGTTTGTGTGTCTGTGCGTTTGTCGTTTTGCCTGGATATAACGAGGGTGTTGACATCGTGAGCGATAGATTGGATATGGATAAATATCTACAGGGTGCTCGAATTTGGTTGAATTCAAAATTGTATCATTGGTAAAAAATAATATTGAATTCGACGCGCTTATTTTGCTAGTTAAAACATTCTTGCAATTTTAACCAAATTTATTTAACAAATATAGCCTGACTTATGCTGGGTTGCAAGAAAAGAATAAAGAGCTCTTTAGTTAACGAATTGTTTATCTAGCAACAGTATCAATAGCGTTTTCCTGAAACTTATTGAACCGTTCGTTGCTAATGAACCGATAAAACTTTCATGCCACCCAGCACTATATATTACTGACGCCCGATATATTAATCAACTGTTAAGTAAATGTTAACTAACAGGAATATAAATTATATGTATTCTGCTATATTTAACAGATAAATAATTATAACAGCTAAGTTACAATTGAGTGAAAAACTGAGCATGAGACATTTAAATTTTTACAAATTATTTCTAACTTTTGGCGAAAAAAATATATGTCTACAATATTAAAAAATATGCACCACAGCTAGGTTACAAGCTAACTATTATTAACTAAATGATAAAAATATATTTTCACAGATAATAAAACCTCAAACATTTGTTTATTTTTTTTTTCAATTCCATGGCTATCGATAGTTTCAATACTAATATGTGTATGCAAAATTAACTTTGTTTGATTTAGATACAGAATTATAAGGTCGACAACTTTTATTTGAAGCGTTTTTGTCTAAAATAATTTGGAAAGTAATGCACAGAGAAAAACTGTTAAACTCGCTGTTTAGAAATAACACCTTTAATAAATAAAAAATAAATATATAATCACACTTTTTGCCCATTACAGGGTGTGGTACTTTGCCGCAGCAGATCTCGGTAAGTAATCTATTTATGCGCATCAAGTGCGATTACCAGCCTCAAATTAGGGACTAGAGTTCAACTCGATACATTTACCGCTTTTGAAGAAATAAATAAGAATATTATACCAAGTACGAGCCTTGGCCCGCATCAGTTGGCCCGAATCTAATTTTTTCGTTAAAAATTTAAACAATACTAAAAACCCAGGTATCTTACATTTACTAAATTCTACAATAATTTTCAACATTTTTAACTAAATTTAACATTAAATATGACTTAAACACAAACAGGCAGATTCATAAAGCGGATTAGCGCTAACACCATTTTATATCTCTCTTAACTCTCTTTTCAATGTACGAAACAAGTTTATTTTAACTTGAGTTAAAGAGAGAGTTAATTAGCATCAAATTTAGTTCATTTCATTAATGTGTTTTTATTTGAAACAGAGTTATAGATAATATTAAAAACGGCGTTAGCGCTAATCCGTTTTGTGAATCTGCCTGAAAATGTATAGCAATATAACTCTCATTTTCTTTTCTTCACATAAACTTAATCAACACACAAATGGACCAGCATAATTATTATCTCGTGGGCAGTTTGGCGGATGAAATTGAAGTTAATTATTATTTAAAACAAACTTTATTATTGTACAGTTTTTTTAAATTAGTTAAAACAGAAATGTTTACTTCCTTTTCCAATGGCTATCATTTCTAGATGTATGTATCGATTGACTAGTATATGTCTCATTAAAATTTCATTTAATTTTCTTGCATACTATACAAGAAATAAAACTGTAAAATATAACATCAAACGAAAAAATAAAATTGGGCCAACTGTAGTGGGACCAGGCTCGTATCCTCTAGTTGGTTTAATTTAGTAATCAAACATCGCAATATTAAATAAGTATAAGTTGACGAAGCTAGAAACTAATGTAAAAGTTTGAGAACTGCTGCATCAAAGGTAGACTTGACGCTATTTGTGAGGATGGGAATTCGATTTTAATAATTCAGTACATACTTGAATTATTCTGTAAAAATATCAGGGTATTAGAAAAGCAATTTTATGTACTTGAATAATTCATCATCATAAACTGATTTGTTTCAGATAAACCAAGAAGCATTATAAGTAGAGTTTACGAGTAAATAATTTTATAATTTATAATATGAACTACGAAAACTTGGTTATTAGAAAATTACCTGTATCACGAGTAACAGTTTAGTTTAGCGACCATTTTAATAGATTTACATTTAATACGAGTTAGGAAACTTTAGCTGCGCTTATAGTTTTATTAAATTATATAGCTTAGCGCAATTTTCATTACCATACTATTAAAATGGATGATAATATCTTACCTGGAATACGATGGCATCTCTTTCTAATCTGGTCATGTTTTTGAATATCGTGTTAATGATGTCGTGGTATTTGTCTCTTTGCAGGAAGCTCGGGCCGTCCTTCTCGAAGTAGTCGATGAAGTCGTACAGGATGAAGTAAGTCCCTGAAACAGGATATTTTTATCTATTATTTAACATCCTAGATACATAAGTAAACGTTAAATAGATTAACAAAGCAGCAACAAATAAAATACATTGTTTTTGTCTTGAGATAACTGTATTTTAAAATGGGATAGCAGATTCAAAATGAATAATCTACGTCTTGTTATAATAAAAACAAAATAGATTTTTTAAATTTAAGTATGTTATAAGCAAAAGTATCATACCAAAGTAATCAAATTCAAATTATAATTAGTTTTTAAAAGGCTAAATTAAATATTTAGTAGCAATATTTATTAAATGATAGGGTCGTTTTTTTGTGGCTTCTTTTGGCGGACCAACTACTTAGGTCATATGCCGCCATTACGCCCTGATCTGCGTTTTAGGTATTATGATCAACAGCAACGCGGGTTTTGTCTGGACGGTCACCCATCCAAGTACTACCTGCGCGCAACGTTACTTAACTCGCGTTATCGCTTAGATCAGTTCCAACGAGTGCAGCCATGGCCGTTGACAATAGGGTCTTTACCGATCTAGTTCAGATAGTAGGACCAGAGCAAACTTTATCGATCCCTAAATTGCAAAAAAGAGATTTGAAAATGAATGTTTATTTATTTTCCGAAATAGTATATTGTAACTAAAGTGTGGCAAGACATTCATTGCAAAACTAGTATTTTTTCTATGATCGTGAACTTTTACTCGTATTTATTAAAATCTATATTTGACATCTGTCATTTACTGTTATATTTCACATTAATTCAAATATGTTCCACAATGGTTGTCTTGGAAACAACATCATAAACGAATTCTTGTTGCACTGATGCTGGGTTGCAAGAAAAAAATAAAGAGCTCTTTAGTTAAAGAATTGTTTATCTAGCAGCAGTATCAATAGCGATTTTCACAAATTTATTGATCCGTTAGTTGCTAATGAACCGATAAAACTTTCATGGAACCCAGCATGAGTGTGAGATACTTTCCACACTTATTTTGTAAGTTGACATGTTCACTTTTCAACGTTCAAAATGAGTATGGAAAGTATATTTTAACAACACGCTTTTTTGTTAAATTATTGTGAAATATAACAGTAAAGACAGGTGCCGTAGAAAAAATTGTATGTACATAGTGTTACAACGGCCATTACAAAACTTGTATTACAAGTACAATATACTACGAGTTCTATGACAATGTAGAAAATACCCACTTTCCGCACGCAAATTGTATGTAACATACCCTGAAAGTATCTATGCTGTGATTTCAAATTTTCAAAGCTCGCTTCTAGAATATGCTTGCTCGCCCAGTAAAGTATCACTTTTAGGTCTGTTTACATAAATAACTATTACGTTCGCTATTTTATCAAATCGAAAATAATCAAGAAACGTTTGGAATCACTGGTATAAAGTTATTCCAGGAAATTTACCATAAATATTAATTTTACAAATAAGCCTACTTTGTCGAATAACAAATACTATCTACTGATTTTCGGGAATTATTAATGACTCTTGTGTGTGATTTGTATCTGAATTATTGAGTACCCATTACTATTATTTATAATACTAATGCTTCCAATATAATGGAAATCTGCCCAGAATCACATCATTGGGTCATAATTTTTTATTTCATTAATAATTTTAAATAACACTAAAAACGTAGGTTTCTTGCTTTTGCTAAATTCTACAAATGATTTTCAACATTTTTAACTAAATTTAACATTAAATATAGATTAGACAAAAATATGTATAGCAGTATTACTAGTTTTTTACAAATATCATGATTATTATCTTGTATTTAGGCAGTTTGATGGATGAAATCAAAATAAATTATTATTTAAAACAAACTTTATGATTACTCAGTTTTTAAATAAATCAAAAAAGTTTTAGTTAATACAAAAATATTTATTTCCTGTTCCAATGGCTGTCAGTTTAAGATGTATGTATCGATTGACTTCAAATTTTATCTGTGTATTAATAACATACTAGTATATATCTAATGAAAATTTCATTTAATTCTCTTGCATACTATATGAGAAATAAAACTACAAGATAAAATATCAAACGAAGAAATAAGATTCGGGCCAACTGATGTGACGCAAAGCTCGTATATATTTTTTTATATAAAAGAATGGAAATAATACTACATTATCTTCTGAAAACGTCAAATATTATGAATCGTTTCAAAAGTGACTTAATTTTCATTTCTGTTGTTGATACTTGAAGGGCTTGACAGATTAAATGATGAAAATATAAAATACATTAAAAGAACAAATCAGTAAATGCAAATCTTACGTAACGTAATTTAAAGCGTCCATACTAAATGCCTTGGAGGATAGCTATCAAGTTGACTAGGTAAATAAAAGTATCGGTAAGAGATAAATAAGAGAAACCATCAGTAATTGCAAAATAAAACAAAACGATACTTTGTTGCTCGCTTTCCACAGGGAAATCAAGCCATTTATTTAACTATTACCAGGATTTAGTTTTTGCGAAACGCAGATATGTAAAGTTAAATCAGTTGCAGCGTACGTGAAATTAAAAACGAAAATAAAAATCCATGCAGGGTAAATTTCATTATGAGTAACGTTTTCCACCAGCAATTCTACTTGAAATCTAATCTTTTATTTAGCCATTACTATGATTCAACTTTGTACAGAAAAAAACATGTTGAACGTAAATCAAATTAGCAAATTCAGTCATAAATTGAAAATTAATGTAATTTATTTTTAAAAGAAATTAATTACTGTTTTAAACTTCCTTCTACGGTGTATTTATGTCCCATTAAAACATAAATAATTGAAGCCTCATATTAGGTAAAAAGTAGATTTAATAAAGTAAAAAAAAAATAAAGGACGGAAGTGTTCTGTGACTGGATTACGATATTCAGAAGCCCTAAGCATAAAATATTAAAGTGCCATTCCCGTCCTCCATCAAAGCGTATTTGAAAATTTATTTTTTAAATGAGCCAATAAGTGAAATAATTTTGTGAAATCAAAACAAAACGCCTTCTACCAATTACTGGGTATGGCACTTCCCCGTAGCAGATCTCGGTAACTGATATATTTTCCGAGTAAATTGAAATTACCAGCCAACAAATCATGCCCCCCAAAGATGTTAGTGTAGGGGAAGCCACAGGGGTAGTTTTAATTTGGTGAAAATTGTTTGTCGGCTGTGGAAAACGAACCGAGATTCTCAAATCCACAAGCCAATTCAACATCAAATGAACTACTAATAAATATTTCCTATAAGTATTATTCCATTTTATTTTTATCCTTTAAGTAAAATCCTAAATGCAGATGACAAACAAATGCAAACCTGATAATAAGTTAAATACATTATTACATATTTTTAATATGACAATAGTAAGCTTTCATATTTATATATTACCATAAATCAACAAGAAAATAATTTTTCTGACTCTTTTTAATTAGGTATTTCATTTAATAAATGTTATTTTTTATGTATATATGATACTCGTATATGTGTGAAATATTTTTGTAATTTATACCATTTAAATTTGATCTTTCAATTATATACAGTAATATACCATTCTACATTTGCAGTAATAAAATTTGGTGCACTCACAGCGCCTCTATTTTGCCCATAATGTTCATCTAAACACTGTCATTCAAATTCTACGCAAATCGGGTTCATTCGTTTATTGTCGGAAATTAGCCGACAGCTAAGAAATCTATACATATTTAATTTAATATATTTTTGCATGGTGTTTAACGCTAATAAACAAGTTAGAACTTAGTACATCAACTGCTTCGCAACGTCGAAATACGTTGCTTCGCTCTGAGCTTGGTTAGTCTAGTACAGCGCGAGTGTTTACAATGAAAGCAGTGTTTCTGACGTTTTAGGAGAATCTTATAGAATATTTTAATGTGTAAAATTATTTATATAGTGTGATATTTTGTGTAATTGTGTTTGAAGTTTTGTGTATAAGAAAAACATTAATATAGAAGTGACCGTGTCTGTAATTGGGGTTCAATTCCTGTTGTACAGTAGCATAGATAAATAATGAAGTGGAATAAACTGTGTGGACCTCCTATAGGATCTCAGTGAGCAACGTGCAACGTAACCGGTACCTTTCTGCTCAAGGTAAACAAAAATATTATTATTTTTTGCAATCTTTGGCTTTTTAAATAACATTATTTATAACTTTCTAAATCGCATTTGTGACTACTTTCTGCTCTAGGTACATAAATAACTATTTAGTAATTTAACCATTAAATTTGCCCGTTTAATTTTACTTCTACGTTTCTAATTAAATAAAGTTATAAAAAAATACATTTATATAAAAATAATGCATAGTACGTCTTTATTAATAACTAAAGGTATTTAGAGAGTATTACAAATTTAAACTTTTTCTCACATGGTTGTCATGATAATATAGTATTTTATTCACGTGTGAAAAACACAAACTTCACGTATCCATACCGATGTAAAAATGTCGCTTTTTGGACAGTTGTAAAAAATATATATTTTTCTATGGCTGAGACTTGCATGTTATTTGAGACAGTTAAGACGTACGCAAAAATCGATTTATAATAATGCGTCAAACTTTTAATCATTTTGAAAGTGCTGTACTTTAAAATTAAACAAAACTGAATTATTTTTTTCGACTTGTGACATCATAATTATCTGCAGTGGTAGTCAATCAACTAAAACACTTTATTAATCATTGTATTTAAAGTTTTATATTTGATAACTATGATTTACTCGTAGATGCAAGAAAATTAAATAATAAACTTAAATTCGAAGAAGAGAAACAGGAATTCTGCAAAACTTATTTTTAAAAAAGCAAGTCAGAATTTTATTCTGACAAATGACAAATAGCGTAAACATAACAAATGAAACTGTCAACTCGTACTTTAAAAACAATAAAACCAAAAGTACATCAAATATATCTGAGTTTATACAACATTTCCATCTCCCTGTCTGCTTTCCAAAGCCGTGGTCATCCATTATTGTAACCATTACGTCATATAGTGTTGTAATTGTGCTTTAACAGTTCTCGCTGATTAAATAATGGCACTAATTAATGTCAATCCGTCTATCAGTGCTCCCCACGTGCGCTGGGGATATTTTGCGAGTGGATTTGCTGTTTCCAAGTTTGTGGGATCCGTGGAGCATTAACGTGAGGTGGAACTGACAAGTGCAGGTTAGGTTCGCTCTGCGTGGGATTCTAACAACGCCACTGCGCAATTAGGTAATGAACGGATTATACGTGAGTGAATTGGGTGGACTTTGGAAATGTCTTCAAAATCTCGGATGAAGTAAAAATTGATACAGAATGGATCGTTCAATATAAATGTTCAGGCAGAAAATTAAATTAGTCAATTACAATTGCGATATAAAATAAATATAAATATATCATCACGCCTTTTGCCCATTACTAGATGTGGCACTCTGCCGAAGCAGCTCTCGGTAAGTGATATATTTATGCGCTTAAAGTGCGCATGGGCGTCCGCAGGGAGGGGGCAAGCAAGGGCGCTCGCCCTCCCCTGGGTTTTAATTAGGGTAGTGACCACAAGCTGTAAAAATATCACAGTTCACTAGTCCCTAGTTGGTCTAGCTGGATAGTTGATCACACCATACTGATGAGTCCCTAAAGGACGAAACGCGTCTATGGTTAAAGCTGAACTGACCAGCCGTTTGATGATGACCTGATAAGTTGATTCAAACGTGCTGTAAAAATTTTGGAATTTGTGACAAGTGATGGAAATTTTGTTTTCCTATTTTTCTTATTTTTCGTTTGATCTTAATTTTCATGCTTTAAATATGGAAATATTTCAATAATACAATAAATTAGGAATTTGTAAGCTCCAAATCGAGCAATTATTTACAATAAAAAGGTTCACTAAAAATTAACAAAAAGAAAAACAGCATTTGTGAAATAAAAATAACAAAGCGTAGATTTTAAAAGCCTACAGCAACGAACGAAACACAATTTTTTACAAGAATATAAATAAATCAGGATCCAAATATTATTTCTGAAATATCAGCATGGATATCACAGTCTCTCGTTTCATCATCAGCAGTTTACCGTATGTAAATGAGAGTCTATTTAAAGCATTCCCGGTGATTTAATAAAATTATTCGTTGTATGTGGCAGTAGCATCATATCTAGTTTGAAAATTAAAATGCAGTAGCTATTTATATTCTCTTTCTAACAGTCACAAGTGCAGCGATAGAATTCCAGGTCAAATACTCGTTACTCGACTTCAGAGTGGTTAGTTACACACGCATGGTTGAGGTTTCATGGGCAGCGGTCACTGCCGGAACTAGGAGGGGGTTAATTTATACTAGCATTTCAAAATATCTCAATCATTTCGTATCGTATACCGGGTGCCTACTTTTTTATGTTACATAGGAAATGATAAAAATTATTAATTCGAATTAGCCATGGGGATAATCCACCCTTATTCGGTAATTCAGTTATTATTAGTTATTGATCGATAAATTATAACAACCAATATTTTAAATTATAATTCTATATATTATTACCATTTTTACATTTTAATGACTTAGTGGTAACAAGTCGGCCTGTGTATCCTAAGAACCCTGATTCGACCCCCACAGCCCATCCAGTAACGGGTAGAAGGCGTGATGATATATTTATATTTATTTTTAATTATTGATTAAATTAAACGGTTTCAGACAAAAAAAATAGTATACATAATAAGTCAGGAAAGTGATATTTTACTTGAAAAAAAAAATAAACAGTCAGGTAAAGTGTTTACCAGACTGTTTTGTACTTTACCAGGCTGTTATTTTTGTTGTAGCCTTGAATACGTGCTTTACTTGAGTGTTTTGGCAAAAATCTACTTTCCATACCATAATTGGTCAGAAAAATAACCACTTTTTTTAATCTTTTACTGTTTTATCATGGTATCAAACCTATAGATCCTAAGAACCCTGGTTCGATCCCCACAGCCGGCAAAACATTTTCACCAATTTAAAGTTATCCCTGTGGTTTCCCCACCACTAACATCTTCGGTTGCCGTGATTTGACGGCTGGTAACCGCACTTCACGCGCATAAATATATCACCTACCGAGATTTTTTTGAGAATCTGGCTGGTATATTTTAATGTAGGCCGTCATATAGCTTATGTTGAATGTTTATGTCATTTTGACATGACATAGAAGCAGAACCAATTTAAATTTCTATGCCATGTCAAGTAATTATTACCAAGTTACGTGTTTATAAATGATTCATATGTACTTTCATATTTATGCCTCAATTTGACCAATTTTTATTGATAACAATAATAAAAACTTATCCAATTCTTTATGACGAAAGGAGAGCTGATTGTCGGAATAATTTAGAAAAAGTTTAAGATTTTATATCACATACTTTTATATGTCCAACTAGGTTAAATAATATAATATTCCTCATCTATTTTAAACGAAGAATAACATAAAATTACACTATTTATCAATACTATAGTAATCAGGCAAGTAATATAATGTACAACATATTTAATTGCTATGTAATTTTTAATTATTGACATAACATGATATAAGCTAAATTTAAAGTTTATGACAGAAAATTTCGTACAGAGGAACCGTGGCCTAGTGGTTAAGACATCAGCCCGGCAAACCGTAGGTCCCCGGTTGAAGTCCGGGCATCTCCCGAATTTTTCTGTCAAGAACTTAAAATTTATCAAACTTCAAAGTCAGTTATATGACTTAAATATTTGAAATGATATAAGCTACCTTAACTATATCGTACTAGTGCGATATTCATTTCTGAATTAGTCTGAAAAAGGAATATTTTTATACTAACAGTTTTGTTTGAGAGTAAAATGCCTAAAATCAAAATAGAAATTAATTTGATCACATAATTTCGAAATAATGCTAATGTATAGAATAAATATGAAAAATAAGGGTTGGCAATTTATCAGTCGTACAGGCGCGGTGGCTGAGCATGTTAATGCACATCTCATAACATACTGTGACGTCACCCGAACCAAGGTTCGTCAGTTCGAATCCGCCTGTCGACAAAGTATAATTTGTCGTTAAATAAAAAATATAGTTACTTGTATTAATCATACTCGGGCGCCATAAGCTATTCACTTATACATATGCCTTAAAAAAAGTAACATCGACTACGAAAACCGGCAGTACGGCAGCGTAAAAACTGCGGCTCGGTGTGCCCAGGCCCAATTCGGACTGTAGCGCCATTGAAGAAGAAGAAGAGGAATTTATCAGTTGGTAACAGTTAATGATGGGATACAGAATATGGCGGATTGTAAGAAATAATTTTTAGTATTTTTCGAAAATATACCACGATTACGGTTACCTTAAACACTAATTATACTACCCGAATGGTAAAGTAACCACATTAACCTCCGCTCGAGCACGGTGAGTTTGATTACCAAAAACTAACAACTTTCAGAAACAATGTTCCGTTATTAATTCAACTGGTTTCTGAAAAAAACAAACCAAGGTTTCCAAAATATGCTATTTGAATTTCTTGCAAAAATTCCTAGATCTGGCACTGCTGGCGATCGCATGGCGGGCTCTGGACTTCGGGGCACCTGTCCGAGGAGATCTTATTGGACGGCGTATTCCTGGTCCCATTCCAATTACGTTTTATGACAGCGCGCTGCATGCATGCTAAAATGACTTGACACGTAAACCACTTTCCACCGTTAACGGTGCTAACATCGCTAACGCCGTTAAAAGGAACAAAATTTAGTAGGCGCGTAAAACCTGGCAACATTGCGTGATTCGGTCCTCTGATAATATCTGCGTCACTTTTCGGAAATTTCGTTTGATTATGTACGTGTTTGAAGTTTGAAAAGTGACATGATCATGAGCTAGATTCCACAACGGGAGATCTTCGTATAGAGTTTCTGATAAGAACTTGTTACTAGTTAATACTCGTTCACGCTAACTTCTCGATGAATTAAATACCGACCTACTACCGGTTAAAAACCATTAGGTCAATCTCTCGTGCCGAAAATTTTAATTTATCAACACGCTTATTTAGCCGGACCATATCTTATTATTTATTTATAAATCTTTATTTCACTTTCAACTCAACTCTGTAATTTTTCACTTTCAATCTGATTTTACTTTATATGTTTACACAATATATTTAAATTAATTTAAACATGCTTTATTGCAATCTACTCACGCTTAATGACAGTAAAGGGATCTTATAAAAGCTTAGAAACCATAGCTATAGAGTGCTACACCAAAAACAGGCCATAGGCATTTAACTTGGGAAATTTGTTTTTCTGTCGCTAATGGTCGCTAAATTATTTTAGAGAAAAGGTATTCAAATAACTCCTGTTAAGAATAAAATTATGCATTTAACAAATGTCATTTAAATCATTTAACAACAGCGAAAATTAGGTTAAACTAATGAAGCAAATTAAATATATCAACAGTAGTAATAAAAAAAAAACTATAAACTTAAAACAATTAAAACTACAAACATAGATTAATTATTTAGTATTTTGAATAGAAAAACTAGTTTTGGAGCCTTTGCTGTGCCCATCTGGTTTTAGTTTTTATGATATAACCTCCGAAAGAGATACTTTACCAGATTTTCGACTTTCCCGAGGCTATATATCAAAAACTAAATGTAATTTCGAAATGCGCTCTTCGGCATTAAATTTCTCATCAATTAATTGGTAATCAAATTTTCAGCGATTTTTAATTTTTGAAAATTTTCCACCAATATTTTCTTCTAAAACAGTTTTTGAATAATATCTCAAAAACTAGAAGAATTTAGAAGAAAACAGTCTGAAATTGGCCTAAACCTAAAAAAAATAAAGGGGCGTGAAAATTTACAAAAAAAACCAAATCGCTATAAATTTGTTTATAAGTCAATTCGGAAACGAGGAATTCAATACCGTTGAGTGCATCTTCATACCTTGTTTAGTTTTTAAGATATAGCCTTCGGTAAAGTAGAAATTTTGCCTTGTCAGATTTTGTATTTTTTCGAGGCCATATCTTAAGAAATAAACGAGGTATTAAGTTGCGCTCAACAGCATTCAATTTCTCGTGCTTCATTTAACTTGTAAACAAAATTACAGCGATTTTGATTTTTTGAAAATATGTTTCAAAAATATTCTCATAAAACAGATATTGAACAAAATTTCAAAAATTCTTGGGAAGTTTACCATTGGATTCAGCGGGTTAAAATACATATGTATGTAAATTTTCGTTACAATATTCGTAAGAAAAAGAATTTTAGAGAAAACAGACAAAAATTGGCCTAAACCTGAAAAAGTCAAGGGGTACCCTTTAAGAAACTTTCAAAAAATAAAAAACGCTATAAATTTGCTTATTAGTCAATTCGTACACGATGAATTCAATGCCGTTGAGCACATCTTCATATCTCGTTTAGTGTTTAAGATATGACCTCCGGAAAAGTTTAAATTTTAATTTAAAAAATCATGTGATTTTATTCGCGATTTCAATCATACTCACCCTGGTAGAGAGTGAATGTAATTTCTTTTCTAATTTCGTAGAAAAAATGCAAACTTAATTCCGTATAGAAGCTAACTATTTATCATAATTTTGTTACCATAAATCAGAAAATCTAATAACGAAAAGTTTATTAAATGTTGGAGTGAAACAACAGAATGAACGAAACACGTTCTAGTGGTCATTCCCAGAGGAACATATGTTGACCGAGTGAAAGAGAAGAGAACACAGAACGTAACACAAACATAACGTAAGGTAACCGTTGTATTTACGGGATGATTTGTCGGTCGCATAACGTAACAGCACGTGTAAAGTTAGGGGAATGTAAAATGTAACCGCTAACGATGTAACTCACGGTTTACAACAATGTGGACACTCTTTCCTTGGGGAATCGTAAAGTAACCGCGGTTGCTGGGCTACGACTGCTACGACACTACAGCAAGGCTAATCTTCACCAGTTTATGTTGCTTTATTTTACGGCTTTTTAAAATTACCAGGCCGGTTATGCTACATTCACGTATACTATTACTATTGCAATTGCTATCGGCATTGGAGATGAGTTAACTTTTACAAACAATAAGAATTTATGCCCTGTAGTGGAACTGTGAACGAATGTAAAACGCTTATGTTGAGTTACGCTACCGGCTACGACTACGTTTACGTTTCGTTGTGTAAAACTCAGTTGGTAAAGTTCGTTTTGTTTGGCTTTTACGGAACTTGATAATAAAGTTTATAGGTGTTAGTTTTTATTTGGTTTTTTAACTAGCTTTGTTTTAACATCACTGTATCTAATCTTATTTTATCGCAATACGATTTTGCAAGTTTTGTAAATAATTCCTTTATTTCTTTTCTTTGAAATTGTATACATCTTGTTAAAGAAATACGATTCCAGCATTCAGATACAGATTTTCTTTTTATTCTTTCAAAACATTTTAGTAAATATTATTCACTTCTAGACACAAAACGAAATACTCTAGCAACATTATACTACTACTACTAAAGTAATCGAAATATTTATTCGCAAAGTTTATTTTGCCTTCTACCACAGACAAAATATATACAGACAGCTCATTAAAGGTATTCAAATGGTAGTGCTTTTATCAAAAAAATTAGTAGTTCAGGACGAGTTTATATTGCAGCGCTAATGTCGATTATTATGAACGTTAAATTAGAGTTTATGTATTTATATTTAATTTTGAATTGTAAATCAGTTCTTTTTAAAATGACCTGTATATTGTGAATTATAACTTCTTTATTTTTAGTGCCCTAATACTTTATCTTTGAACTAAATTGACATTAACGCTGCTATACAGATTTGTCCAGAACTACAAATATCATTGACATGTCTATATATTTTATGCACAACCGAGCCGAAATTTATGTGTTTTAGTCCTAAAAAGCGGGCTTAAACACTTCTTTTTAGCTCTAGGAAAATGGACTACTAGTTACTAACTTACCTAATTTAATTAAAGTTGTAGCTCTTAAACTGTTTTTAAATATTAAATAAAAACAACGAATTCTTGTAAAGATTTACAGCAATTCCGTGCAAAATCGCCAGCTGTTACAAACCCGTCCACAATTTCTGTTGGCATACGCCGACGAACAATTAATTGCTGGTAAATTCGCGTACGATATGAACATGGAAATGGTGGAATAACATCGAGGAATGTGGGTTTTTCTCCCTTTCGCGCGTTTTCCGGCTCCATTCGCTGGCGTGCGTGCGACAGCTCGGACTTAATAGGATTAAGCTGCGGGTTGAACAAACGATTTTGTGGTGAAACTGTCAATGCCCATTTATCACATGCACATGCGACTTGTTGCAGCTTCCGCTGCTGCTGGCGCCTTCCGGACACCGGAATCGCTTCCGGAACTTTGTATGTTTAACGGAAGGAAATTTAATCTTGGTTGCATTATTTATTTATGTCTTCATATTCATATAAGAATAATTTTATTTTGCTTAGTGTTTTTGTGCAAAATTTAAAAATAATATTTGTGTCAAAGTAAATGATAATTTTTCGGATTTTACTTTATTTAAATATCTATTTCAAGACTTTTATATATTCTTTAAAAAGTCATTAATGAAGCGTTTGCTAAGCCGACAATATTATGGGGTAGGTGGTTCAGTGGTATCGAGTCTGACTGTGAATTTGAGAACCTTAGTTCAATTCCCACAGCTGCCAAACAATTTTCACTACATTCAAATTACCCCTGTGGCTCCCTCACCACTAACATCTTTGGAAGCCGTGATTTAACGACTGGTAACCACATTTCACACACATACCATATCCAGCAATAGGTAAAAGGCGTGATGACACATTTATTTATATTTTTATAGCTTACTTTAAATATTATATACTATATAATATTTAAAGTACGCTATACATATAATATATAGTAACAAAAAAGTTAGACTTGAAACTTAAAAGTCATTTGTTCAAATGAATACTCGATCACCAAACTTATGTTAGTATTTATTAATTAATTTAGTTCAAGTCAGGTAATATTTCTTTACAATTAGTTCAATAATTAACAATTATTTCAATTACGTTACTTCTGGAATATCTGAGTCAAGGCCTATTTGCCTAGCAAACAACATAAATTATTAAGCACTCATTGACAGTCAATAATCTTCAACAAGGAAACAGCAAATTAACGTTGAATTCTAAAACAGGAATCATTATCACTGGAATTATATCGTAGGTAAATACGTTAACAATTCTTCTTCATCTTAATATTACATAACAAAATAAAACAAACCAACAATTAAAGAGCTTTTAAAGTAGAAGAAAGAGGAAAATCTCCTTGTGACTGCACGCGCTGTGGTTTCTGTCCCGTAAACAATGATATTAACTATCTCAAACTGCAGCAGCAGCGCATAATCTTCTCTAGCAAGAACAGGTGGGTCAGATTGCGCAGTGTTGCACTGGAAAACATTTACAACCACGCCCGATGGCATTTATCACCACTCGGACCAAGATTCGATCGCAGGAGCAAGATTCTGAAACGTTTGTGCTAGCGTCTGAGCTTTCGTAAAGCGTAAAGCAAGCGCAAGGTTGTGATGATGATTGAGCAGGATGGTGTTTTCGGCGTTTGACGCTGGACTCGATGACTATCTTGCGAGCTCTTTTGCCCCCGACTGTAATTACTTAGTGAAAACGAGTAAGATATATCAGTCGATTTCAGCGTCTGTTATCCAGCCCAATTCACTTATATCTTGTTGCTTTTACAGCTTTCATATCGACTTTTATATTTATACGGTTAATCATGGGTCAATCTACCATGAAATATTTGACTTTTAGTTCTTTTCCGTTTACGAGACCGGAAAAACTTTTTATATACAGGATGGTCTTGCTATATCTTCTTCATTAAATTAAAGTATGTATGGGGTAATGGCACCATATCGGCCTGTAGATCCTAAGTACCCTGGTTCGATTCCCACAACATAATCATCATTTAAAAAAATTACCTCTGTGGCTCCCCCACCACTAACATCTTTGGAGGCCGTGATTTGCCGACTGGAAACCGCACTTCACGCATATAAATATATCACTTACCGAGATCTGTTTCGGCAGAGTGCCACACCCAGTAATAGGTAAAAGGCGTGATGATATATTTATTTGGGGTAGCTAGCTCAGTGGTATCAAGTCGGCCTGTGGATCCTGAGAACCCTGGTTTGATTCCCACAGGCGACAAACAATTTTTACTATTTTAAAACTACCCCTGTGGCTCCCTCACCACTAACATCTTTGGGAGCCGTGATTTGACGACTGGTAACCGCACTTTACGTGTATAAATATATCACTTACTGAGATCTGCTTCGGCAGAGTGCCACACCCAATAATAGGTAAAAGGCGTGATGATATATTTATTTGGGATAGCTAGCTCAGTTGTATCAAGTCGGCCTGTGGATCCGGAGAACCCTGGTTTGATTCCCACAGGCGACACACAATTTTCACCATTTTAAAACTACCCCTGTGGCTCCCTCACCACTAACATCTATAGGGGACGCAAAATATACCATTTACTGAGATCTGCTTCGGCAGAGTGCCACACTCAATAATGGGTAGAAAGCGTGATGATATATTTATTTATTTGCAATGACCATCAAAAAAGCACGGGGACAATCGCTACAAGTGTGTGGACTAAATTTGGAAAATCCATGCTTCTCACATGGACAGCTGTATGTAGCATGCTCACGCGTCGGAAAACCTTCTGATTTATTCGTGTATCCAAAAGCACTTCAATAAACAGAATTAAACACAAACACTATCTTTCTTTGAGTTGCAATGCAGCGCATGTCGGGTACTCGCATTAAATTGTAGACCACGCGAACGAAGTCGCAGGTAATAGCTAGTAAAATTATAAATTTCCATAATGCTGAAAACAATCAAATAAATGTGAGTTTTATACTTGTAGTTTAATCAAACAACCCAGTGACACAAATACCAAAACCCATAATTATAAAAACCAATGAATCTTTTATTGCACTCAATAACAATAACCAAGTAACATAAACGTATAATATATCATCAATACTTTTAATGATCACTGTATACTTTAAATATCACGAACGGCGCACGGCAATTATTCCTGAAAGGCATAAACATAATTTTTTGTCAAACATCATTACCGAATTGAAAACACTAAGAAAGGAGGCTGAATTCATGTAAAAACAAATAATGTATCCATCAATAATGACTATCGACATTACGATGTCCTTGACAGTGGCGTCCTTGACCGGGGGTCACTCGGGCGACCTTGGCGACAGTGAGGGTAACTCTTTGAGTGCGTCGCAAGCAACTCGCAAATCGCGAGTACCGCGAATTCGCTCTTCACTCTCGAGAACTCGTCGCGACGCTGAAAATAATGTAACGCCGCATGTGTTTTTTGTTTTATTTTCTGCGTGACATAAGAAATATGAGAAGCGTTGGTCTTGCGACGCGCGAAGGAAATTGTATTGTGAGACAGAGGCGCCGTGATTTTTTTCTGTCCGTGTAATGAAAGAGCCATCTTTTATTTCGCTAGCTTTTTAATTCGGGATATTTATCTGCGTTGACTAGCTGACTTTATTAAATTAATTGCGGTTTCTTGCGTGTGATTCCGTGTAGACAACATGTTTTCTCTGTCAGGCGATGTTTAATTGGATACGATTTATTTTTCTTAACTCAAGCCTATTAACAATCCTAAATCCCAACACACAACTTATATGACAAATACTATACTTTGTGATAAGATATATAGCCTGTCGTTCCACCGTGGATAAAATAAAAAATATCATATCGCAATCAGAGCACAAAATTAGGAAAAACTACATTAAATATCATATTCCGTTTTCTGGAATATAAAGGCTGTAACATTAAGTAAGGCATATTAATATTATCTCCTAAAATAATTATTTGATCTAAATAATTTTTAAAATATTTCGAAGGTTTACAATAGCGGATATTTTGGCGCGTTTAGATACTTTTTATCGATAATCATTTTTTCACAGTGAAGGGAACTACATTTTTTTTTAAATGACATAATTTGATACTTTTGATCCCATTGCAAAGGGTATTTTTTTCTCTATACAAACATAACAAAAATAATAATATTTTATTTGAAAAAAAAATATAAGAAAAATCGTGTTGAATAAACGCAATTTTACTAATGTTTACCGGAAATGAATTTTAGTTGTCGTAGATATACTAATGATACAATAAACAAAAAGCCATAGAGACGACTGTTATTCTCGTGAATGACAGCCGTCTCTATGGTTTTTTGTTTATTTTTTCGATGCTGAATTTTCACCAGTGAAACTTAAATTTTAAGTTTGATTTAAACAGACAATATCGCATCCAATGTCAGTTTTTCAATCACCGGTTTACTCTCGATTAACGTTAATCATGATTAAATAATAATAGTAAGCATAGTTTCCATTATTAATCATGATTAACATTAATCAGCGATTGAAAAACTGGCCCTAAGTCAGACATAAAATTACAGTTTTGTTGATGCAAACAAGCATAAAAGTTATTATTTATGGCTAGTTTTAGAAGTTGATTATTTTATAGGAATAAGCATACAAAAGTGCCCACTAAACTTACGCCCAGAAACTCAAACTGTTTTAATGCATTTTCTGGTCAAAAATATTTGTTGGATGGTTTATAATATAGTAATATATTATTCGAGATCTAAGCTTTCAGTAGTAATTAAATTTCACTTAGTAAATTGAGAACATTGGTCTGATAAATTTATTTATATTTGCAGATATTAATAAACTCTATTGAAGAAGCTGTTGGCGCTAGGTGAAACATTGTAGAATAAATTCAAAAATAACACTCGGTTTGTTTCACACAAAATAAAAGAAAATTCTTTATTGTACAATTTCGGCTGTTAGTGTTATTTTTTAATTTATTGCAGATATTAGTTTTGTATAGAAATATTAAACATATCATATTTACTAAACTACTGGTTAAATATGAAACATAAAAACTGTAATGATTGCTCTAAATACAATGATTATTTAGTGAACAAGAAAAACTCTATACTTTTCACATATTTCTTTACTCAATTGATTTGTCATTACTATTGGAAATATAGATAAAAATATTTAATATCTCGTTTGTCTAGTAACCTAAACATAAAACAACCAAAAATTGTTATTTGAACAGTTTAGCAAATAAGTAATATACTCATATTTAATTACCTAGAAGAACAAATAAGACTAGATAATTATAGTATTTATTATTACTAGCCCTGTGGCTCCCACTTCACTAACATCGCGGGGGGATCGCGATTTGACGGTTGACAATAATACATCACTTACTGAGATCTGCTACGGCAGGGTGCCACACCAAGTAATGGGTAGAAGATATGATGATATATTTATTTTTTAAATTATTTTCCAAAATCGCAGCAGAAACCTCTGAAGTCCTCCTGAAATGTTTTGTACATAACTGAACCGACGACTCTGATGTTCTAAAAGAAAATTATACTAAGAAAAAAATACTAAGAATCTGCTGTGGCCACAGTACTTTCCCGGCTGTAAGTTTAAATAAACTTGGTTTAATTTGTATAACTTTTGAAAAAATAATTGATAATCGATTAAATGTAGTAGAATTCTGGGCAAACAGCTTTAATTTGATATAAAATACTGCCTAATCTGCACAAATTTTGGTAAAACAATAGATAATCATTATTAAAATTTATGTGATTTAAGTAGTTCGTATTCACAGTTTCGTTCATAATCTTCTTAAGTCATTGATTACGAAACTATTTGAACTATGTTTAAAATTTGTGTGAAATTTGCTTTCATATACAAGCGCAGGCTATCGCTTTCATCTTTTCTAACCTTTGTAGATTAGTTGTTAAATTCGTTATTGGATTTTTTGTTAGTGACAACCTAGTTGCTAGGTAACAAAAAAAAAAGTAAAACTAAATTTTGTATACAGATCATTATCAGTAATAATATAACAAGAGAGTGAGAATAAATTTAAAATAATTTGACAGATCTTTCGAAAACTTGTTTCCGGGCAATAGTCACGAAATCCCGTAGAGCTTGAGTAGCTATTGCCTAATGGCAACAAGTTTGAGAAATATACTGGAGAATTATTTTCTAATTTATCCAACTCTCGAGTTACATTTAATTAGATTATTTTTTGACTTAGCTGTTGTGGTCGATTCATCCAATTTAAAATATTTTGAACTAGGTTCATATCGATTGATTACTTATTAATGTATTCTTGGAAGTTGTTTCCAAAATTTATTGGTGTATTTCTATATCTGAAATACAACTAAATCGATTTTTTTCACACATTTTACTTGACGCTTTGACAGTTTTAAATAATTATTTTACAACTACCTATCATTTATCACAAACAAATAAGCACCTACAGAGATTATTCCCGGGAATAATCACAAGAGCTTTATTCTCAGTATAATAATGACAGGATTGGTTAAAACGCACACATGTGATATACAATGAAGCATTTCATTAGTTTTGAGAAACGTCAAAAAATAATCGCTATAATACACTAGTGTAAATTACCGCTTTAATTGCACTAGTACAATTATCAGTTATTAATTTACTCATTTCCAAGGTTGTTTGAAGTCGTTGGGCAATATTCATTAATATTTTACATTCTATTGTTAAACTGAATTTGCAACTTCTAAAATATTTACCTAATATATTAATTCGATTGAGAACTAAAGGACATTCACATAACTAACTTAATTTTAAATTATACAGTGTTCATTTTAGTTTTCGGCGCTGAAAACACTGAATAATAAAGACAAATCCACATCAGTGACAAAGTTGCCATTTATATTTAATCCGATAAAGATTTGTTGATGGGTCGAGCAGAGAATTTCAGCAAATTCCGTCGTCAACATCGAACATTGAACACGATACTAATTACTACATTGATTCCGCAGATAGATCGTGACCGTCGTCAAATGGAAAATATCATTTAAATTTTATGATGTTTAATTGATTTATTGATTTACTGCTGCACGAACTAGGTCACAATTCACAATCGCAATGAAACAACTGGAAATAAGTATGACGCTGCGACTACATATTCGCAAATCCATTGTTGCTGTGATTATAACTGAAAACTGAATTCGTCAATGGATTATAATTGCGAAATTCTAACGTCATAACTAATATATTGTAAACTGATCATCACAAACAATTCTGTAGCTGTTGCTTATATTGAGTTGATAAGATTATTGTATTTATCTTATTTTGATATTATTTTATAAAACGATCGTTTAACAATAAAAATTTACAGCCCATTCTCAAAAAAGTTTTAGCTAATCTTGAAATTTGGTTAACTAATTTTATTTTAGTGCGATTTAAAAAAAAACTAAAGTAGAACAATTCTCAAAAACCAAATGGCAACAATATTATATTGAACTTTGTTTAAACTTTTTTAAAAATATGGTTTAGCTTAAATTGACTAATCCAAAATTTAAGATTAACTAAAAATCTTTTGAGAATTGGGCTTGTTCATATTTACAAACAAATTACTTGTAAGGAGAATTATACTATTGCGATATTTAAATAGTAAGAGCGATTTTCATAGCAGAAATTAGTTCTTATTAAAATTATACGGAGTGATCAAAAGGAATTGTTACAGGTGACAATACAATTCCGGAGATCTTTTTATTCCACAGTTGGCACAACGCCAGGCAAAGGTGGAAATGCTATTTGACATTTCTAATAAATACAAATAGGTTATGTCAGGAGTCTGACAGCTAATAGAATTTTGACTTTTTAAATAATAGAAATACTTTAGAAATAAATGTAATAATAAATGTTCTCAAATTTAAATTTAAATTTTCAAACATCACTGTCAACAACAGGAAATGAATTTATGTATCAGGCTTACCAATTTCAAGTATTTTTTTTTATTGCCAACTGTAACAATTCCTTTTGATCACTCTGTAATTTTATTACCGTCTCTAGTATCATTAATTTTTAAATATTTGTAAATACTTAGGTATTAGGCAAACTGTAACTTTATCGTAGTTTCAATTATCGCTACTATGACCGCACTTTAAGGATTTAAAAACCCGAAAGTACTTTTAAATTACTCTAAATGTTTGACTAGTGTACTTACCGTTGTCAAATAATTAACGATCGATTAAATGTAGTAGACTTCTGGGCAGAGAGCTTTGATACTAAATAAGGCCTAATCTGCACAAATTTTGGTAAAACAATAGATAATCGTTTGGATATCGTTTTTAATTTTTTTCCTAGAATTTTCAATGTGTTTTAAGTAGTTAGTATTCACAGTTTCGTTCATAATCTTGTCAAGCCATTGATTACAAAACTATTTGATATTTCAAATACAAGTTAGAGAAAATATTTTCTCCTACTTTCATTTGAAACATCTTTCTATAAAATAATTTATAAATGCTAAACAATGGAAAATAAACTATATCAAATGTTCAAGATAATTTCAAAATTAAAACCTTATTGCAATATAATAATTTGATAGTGAAAGAGTAGGGAAAACGTACGAGAGAAATATGGGAAATGAGATTAATTAAAAATTCAAATGCAGAGTAAGTTCAAAGGGCAGGTATCAACTGATTTTTAATCCTTGTTCCGGGAAAGTGACAGGTGAAGTCTGCCGGAAAATTTGCGATACGGAGCGTGGAAAACGTTTCAATCGATACGGTTCTGATAATTTTAATAAGCGGGTCAACAAACCGTTATGCAAAGGATTTTTGTAAAAGAGATGTCTGTATTATCGACATGGTCAGTGCGCTGATAACTAACGTCAAAAACCATGTTTGAAAATTGGAACGTGATGAAGTTATCACCGGGGTAATTGCATAACCCGAACTCTGGAAAATAAAAATAATATGCTATGGATTTTTATAATATTTTAAAAAATCGTGTCTACATGCTTCATCAATTTATTGGCGGACTAGATTTTTACAAGCTAGAATTTTAATTGCATTTTATTCACAAATTTGTAAAATATTATAAAAAAAAATTATTACGATGTCATTCACATGTATGTATGTCAACAGAATCGTTCCTAAAAAATTAAAACTTCGGTTTGAAGAACATTGAGTAGCTACCACAATACCCAGCATGCAATATTAGTTGCCGTCTTCATAGATCTAGATCTGAGACATGTCTCGTTAAAGATTCGCTAAGAATAATAACATCGTATATTTATCTAATTTCTATACAACTTTTATCCAGTACTGTGTGTTTAAAGAGATCCCAGAAAATAGTCCAAAGCCTCTAATTGTGCGAGTGCGAGAAGAACAAAAGACGCGCCCAGGATGGAAGGTTTTATTCACATATTCTATTGTAATAGATTTATATATTTTTCTGTCCCGTGTCGGTATTATTTTAAGAGTATAATGATAATTTTTTATTTACTTTTATTAGTTCATTAAAAATAATAATAAAAACCTCAATGTTTCTATGAAAGACTGCCTTACGTACCTTTAGACCAGGAGCCATTACAGAAGTTATACAATATGTTAAACAAAAGTATCATATCAGGGGTAATACTTCTTTGCTTAATAATTTTATATTTTTAGAGATATTTTTCATACGATACATTGTGAATTTTAAATTCATATTTAACTAAATAATAATAATTTATACAGGAATATATTAAAACATGCACTATACAGGCTATTTCCTTACTTAAGAATCTAACTTTAAACGTATACAGCGTGATGAATTGATTTATGCAATATATGAACTACCAAATTATTTTTACATATAGAGATATGACGTTTTCTATTGATTTTAGAGCAAAATGCAGCGAATAAATTTTGTAGATTATTTTTTGACGTGTGTCTTAACCAATCCTGTCATTATTATACTGACAATAAAGTTCTTGCGATTATTTCCGGGAATAATCTCTGTAGGTGCTTTTTTGTTTGTGACAAATGACAGGTAGTTGTCAAATAATTATTTAAAACTGTCAACGCGTCAAGTAAAATGTGTGAAAAAAATCGATTTAGTTCCATTTCAGATACAGAAATACACACAACTGCCAAGAATACAATAATAAGTAATGAATCGATATGAACCCAGTTCAAAATCTTTTAAGTTGGATGAATCAACCTCAACAGCTAAGTCAAAAAATAATCTAATTAAATATAACTAGAGAGTTCGATAAATTAGAAAATAATTCTCCAGGATCTTTCTCAAACTTGCTGCCACTTGGCAATAGCCACTCAAGCCTTACGGGCTTTCGTAACTATTGCCTGGCAACAAGTTTTTGAAAGATCTGTCAAATTATTTTCAATTTATTCTCACTCTCTTGTTATATTTTTACTAAAAATTTAATTCTGCGTCTAAGTTACTAAACATACTTTATTTTACACCTTTTGCATTATGTAAAATTAAGGTAAACAAAATTACAAACAAATGTAAAACAATTTCCAATAGTTTGACAGTTCACAGTATTATTAGTACCATTATTACATATTGTTGTTTTATAAAGGAATACTTCCAACAACTATGTAATAATGGTACTTTTATAAAAATTTAACATGATTTTACCTGTTAATCATTTTAAAGAAATATAATTTATATGAAAGATTTTCTGCCTCTAATTTAGAAAGACATCTCGTATGCAAAACTGATGGAAATAAATTCTTGAACACATAGATTTAGTGCTTAGTTTTATGTGAAATAAAAAAGGTTTTATGACAGTAGAGAGTTAGAGAAACAGACTGTGGAAATTTCCAAATAAAAACTTCGTTATTTGGGAAGCATTGGGCACGTATTACGAGATGCTCTATACCTCTCGGTCTACGTGAAACGAACTCTTTGTGTTCTGTCATCCGGAAGAGGAAACGCAGCCATAAACAGCCATAAAGAAGACAAGAACTTGTCTTCAATGGATCTCAGAAAGACGCCATTAGATTTATTGACGTATTGAACGAAGAGTCTTCTACCCATGAACATATGATGACTGAAAAACATCCTAAGAACCACATTCAAAAACATACTACGCTCAATAATCTCAAAGTTGATGGTCTCAACGCTACCAAACATCCACAAGATTTTATACCTTCAGAAAGATAAAATAGGTGATATTATCCCCAAAAATATCTTCATTCTTTTTGTTTAGTTTTAAAAACGGTGGTAATCATTACGACCCAAAATATGAATAGTGTTTCCATTTATTTATAAATATTTTATTGAATGAAAATGAGATATATAAATTATGTAAAAGAGAAATATTTCAGATTTAATTAAAATCCTGTTATATTCTTACAAATATAAAAATAATGAAAAATCATTTTAGATTTAACCTTTTCAAATGAACAATGAAAAATTTCATTTTCTTGTATCCCAAACCATAACTCAATAAATTTTCAGTAATAATATAATAAGAGAGTGAGAATAAATTGAAAATAATTTGACAGATCTTTCGAAAACTTGTTGCCAGACAATAGTCATGAAAGCTCATAGGGTTTGAGTGGCTATTGCCAAATGGCCAGAAGTTTGAGAAAGATACTGGAGAATTATTTTCTAATTTATCGAACTCTCGAGTTATATTTAATTAGACTATTTTTTGACTTAGCTGTTGAGGTCGATTCATCTAACTTAAAAAATTTGAACTAGGTTCATATCGATTGATTGCTTATTATTGTATTCTTGGAAGTTGTTTCCACAATTTGTTGCTATATTTCTGCTTCTGAAATGGAACTAAATCGATTTTTTTCACACATTTTACATGACGCGTTGACATTTTTAAATAATTATTTTACAACTACCTATATTTTGTCACAAACAAAAAAGCACCTGCAGAGATTATTCCCGGGAATAATCACAAGAACTTTATTGTCAGTAGAATAATGACAGGATTGGTTACAACGCAGACACGTGACATACAATGAAGTATTTAATTGGTTATGAGATACGTCAAAAAGTAATCGGAATATTAAATTCGCAGCAGAACCAATAATTGATATTTTAATTAAATATGTCCACGCATAGAACTTTCCATTGTTTTTGCAAATATTAATTCAATTACTTTATTGTAAACGAAATTCCTCACTTTTTCTTTAAACATTTCCCGTAGCAAAGTTAATATCAATCAATTTAATTAGTTGTTTATTTGTAAAACGAATGAAAGATAGTCAATATTTGAAATGGTTTGATTATGTGAAACTTGTATGCAAGACGGTTGATATATTTCTTTAAAATGATTGAAGGAACGGGGAAAATTAAGATTACAGGATGAATATCTAATGAATAAATGATGAATTAATGTTTCAAGAGTCCGTATTACCATTTGATTATGTATGTACAGAGTGTCATCTGTACGAAAGCCGCCATTGGGTTTTTGAGAACTACTCGTATAAGAGCTACGCCCTCAGTTTAATTAAAAATTGTTATTAATGTTTAAAAAAATGCAGAGATCACTAGATGTAAGCAAAAATTTAGTAATAGCAATTTTCTTTTTAATAATTTTAATTCAGGAATAGTAGTAGATCAAGAGAAAAGTTTCAGATAAGAATTATAGATACTAAAGCTCTTTAATACTAGATAATAGTGAGTTATACATTCTTACGTCACGTCGGGCCAAGATAGAAGGGAACAATCCAGAAAGAGATATCTCGCATTAGTGAGAGACCATGATCAATTAGAGCATATTTCGAACCGAGACGAGGTCATTTCGAGACGAGATTTCGCGGCAACGCTATGAGTGGCCTAATTCTGCTAAAATAAAATAAAAATAAAATAAAACTAAAATAAAAATAAAATATTTCTAATGGTAAAAACAGAGTAGCTATAAGCATTTTAATCTTAACATACATTGACATAATGTTAATTATTCGTAATATTTGAGGTGTGAATTTCGTTGACCCCAGCGACAATATTTCATTTCACAAACTATAAACAAGATGTAACGCTGGGTAAAAACCGAAGACTGTGAGTAAACGTCTGCCTCACAGTTCGTAGCTCGCAGCGTAATCTGAGAAGCCGCGTCTCCTGGTGGAACTATCTCATAAAGTGCTAGCAGGGGAGCTTCAAAATTCACTGTACGTTCACCGTTTAAGATGTCAACTAGTCCTCGTTCCGCGCGTCTCTGCCCAACGAATTCACACGTCGCACGACAGCGAACACTGTCAGATATTGCGCGATTCGCGCCGAACATGTTGAATAATGCAGCGCGCTTTTTCTTCCCTTATCTCTTTATCCTGTTTCACTATTTAACCGACGAGGGCGGAGATACACTCACCAGCTACTGAATAAAATTCTCACATAACTACGAACACATTATACTTTTGTCGCGTGAAAGATGAGTGAAAGTATTTCGTTTCAGACATGATATTTTTCACGCTGTTAGGACAGTTTTTTAAAGGCTGTTTGCTGCGGATATTTTTCTTTCCAGTGACCCTGCAAAAATGTTCCAACATATCGTGTTTTGACATATATGTTATCAATTTTTTTTTATAGTAGATAATGATAGAATTTAATAACTCTAGTATGTTTTAGTTTCATAATTACCTAATTAATACCGAATATTCTATTCATTTCTGAAAAAGTTGTTAACGTGAAACATGGCATGAACAATGTAATTTTGGTAACAACTTTCTAATCTAGGAACCATTGTTGATCAAATATCCAAGGGCGAAATTCCTAATCCTAACAGAATTTTAAGATCGACTTATTCGCAGTTAGATATTTGATTTAACAAATAAGTTTAGCAACTAAATAATACAAAGACAAAATGTTAATTGCGATGTGAAACTGAGTCTTAATAAATAGTTTTAAAAATTCCAACACTTGTCAAAGTTCCACAAGAAATTACAGCACATTTGAATCAACTTATTAGGTCATCATCAAACGGCTGGCCAGTTCAGCTATAACCATAGACGAATTTCGCTCTGTGGGTGCTCATCAGTATGGTGCGATAAACTATCCAGCTACACCAACTATAGGCTAGTGAACTGTGATATTGTTTAGGCTGAACTGACGGATGTAAAACACTATGTACATCGGTATCATGACATGAGAGCTACGGAGCACCCAGTAGTGACATCTACCGTTTTGGAATTTTTATTCCTATTTTTCTTATTTATTTAGTAACTAACTTATCAAGCAGATTGATGCAGTAATGTACATTTCTGCAATTATTTACTTTATTTGTTACTCATTTGTAACCGTCATTTATTCAAACTGATTATTCACTATAGAAATGACTCGTGCACTTTAACTCGCCGATCGTCCAATATCATACCATGGATTTTATCGACGATTTCTGGCGTTGTATCCTCAATTGGACGACCAGAACGTACGGCCTCCTTTGTGGTCATACTACCATAACGAAAATTAGTACCAATTGTGAATCGTTCCAATCGATGGTGAGGAGTCTCCATAATGTTTAACAAGCGATGCTTTGGTTTGCGTAATATATTTACACGCAAGAAATATTGTTTAATCAAGACGCGAAATTCACTTTTTTTCCATGTTTTCAAAAATCTTCAAGGTTGCTTGCTTTCGATGGGTGTCAAAACAGAACTGAATGACATATCAGTCTGAAAATTTTAATGCGTTCTAGTTAAAGATGGTACATCACAAATGTCACATGAGATTTGCGATTGTGGCGCGATCTGTTTTATTTTTGAGGGACTTTTGAGTTCTTTCTTCATATGTGAGTTCCCTTTGTTACTGTGTGTGTTAAAATGTATAAGTTGGTTTCCTAATTAAATTGTATTGAATAATTCTTCCACTGGTGGAGAAGGTAAAGAGTAAACCGATAATGAAATAAAAGTCAATTTAAAAATAATTTAACTAATTATAATAAAAGTTACTTTCTAAGTACGTCCATATTTTTATTCCTTCCTTACCCGTCACATAATTTTGTTCAAATTTAAAACGCAAAATATTCGCAGCACTTCCGACAAAAGGCGTCTACAAAAGGCAACATCATTTACGTTAAGCAAATTAGCGCGAACGGAATTAAAGCAACAACACCAGATTGTGACATTTGAATATAATTTAAATAATATTATAGAGTTCGTTACGTGCGTCGGAATTCTCTGTCTGTGACAACGCGGAACGCAGTTGATGTCCTGACATTTCGCGGTGACACATCTCTGTAAAATCACGGAATTAACATCATTTTGTGCCGTGTACCGTGATTTTCTTCTCACATCTTCTTTCTGCCGCTGAGGTAGATGCTAACACGATATTTGCTTTCCGATGTTTGGTTATGTTTCTTAGGGAAATATCATTTCCTGAATAAATTTCCTGTTTGAATTGTAAATTGTATCAACAATAAATTTATTATTTATAAGATAGCTTTCAAAGCAATAGTTTGCGAGATGGTGCAGAAAGTTTCAACAACATTTATTGATAGAAGAGATTTCATTCTCCGATATTTCTATTGGTTTTTAACGTCACAGTTATAAGTTTTAGAGATGACAAATATTAATATTGGTACATATATATTATTCCTCATTTCCTGTTACATTGACCCATTTTCGAATCTTTCAGAGCAGTTTATCTACTCAAGTACCTTCCGTCTTTAAACAGGACATTAGCTTTTTACTCTCAGAACTGAATATGGGCGACGTAAAGAACTACGTCACCAAATCCCTAAAATGACGAGCCTTTGCCATGAATTTATAGAAAGCCAATGAGAAACAATCAGAGTCTAGTGGATAAAAACCAAGATAAAAAATACGTTTGCTAATTAACAAGCAAGAGGTTGTGTGTTCAAATCTCGCTAACTTCTACGATTGTGTCTGAGTGGTTTGGATTCCACTATAAGCTGTAGGGCCACTGTACTCTAGTTGGGATTAAGTTCCTGTTGTACAGAGTAATAAATAAATAAAATTATGTATTATTTAACTGGATGCTGAGCTGGAAATAACTATGAGGCCTTCCTTTACAATCAAAATGCATCCATAGCCGAATAGAAATGGTGCCAATCGAATAGGGACGTCAAATACAGCAGACCCGAAGCAGACCCCCCTCCACACAATTTTGTGTGAAACAACAAATTTGTAGAAAGAGCGAGGTGACACCATGCCGAGTCGATCAACTGCTTTCTCCTTTCATCACTTTTCTCCGTAGATCCCATCATTTGTTTGACGTTTAACGTTTAGACACGTGATAAACGTCAAATTGTAAAGCTATACCATGTTCGCTACATAGCAAATTATTAAATTCTGTTTTACTCACTAGATGACAACCGAAAAATTTGAATTGTATAAGTCCCTTTTAAACTCATTTAATATTTTTCAATAGTATGAATTTGACCCGAATGTATCAAAACGTTTAATGTTTATTTTAAAATGAAAAATAGATTGTTAAGTTCACATTTGTATTAAGTAGTGCCGCATTGTTATTAACAATTTGCTATCTATATATGCAATTGAAGAACATGTTTAAATTGCCTAGCATATGCCGTTTTGTTATGAGTACAGTTAGAACAATAAATTGGCGTTATACAATAATGGATGCAAATCTTAGTTATTATAGCAACTTTCTTGAGATCGTATTCGTAATCATTTACATCTATTTTACCTTTTCGGGTGTCGAGATGACCGAGATTCTTGAGATATTGGTAGTAAATATAGAAATTTATAACTTACCAGTAAACGGCAGACCAATAAATTGGCAGATCACTTTGAGTTGCGTACGCTATAAGCAATTATAAAATTACTACCAATCGTACCACAAAGCGTTGATCTTGCAAGAAACAAATTTTGATTGAAGTTGCATGCATGACTGCATTTTGAATAGATCAATGATGATTGAATTTTTATTTTATTTTATTTTGCGTTATGATCACTTATGGTCGAGGGTTGTTCTTACACCTTCCTGTCAAACTTGTAATTTTTGTAATTGTAATGTGAATAACCTTTTATAGGATAGATTTCTGAAAGCTAAAAAGATTAAATGATTAAGGATGAAAGTTATAATAAGTTTAATGTTGAAATGATAGGTAATCAAAGTTTATAATTTTTTATAAGTTGGAACAAGCGAGGCCACTAATACCAAAGTTGAAAAATTCGTACACAAAGCACGAAATATTTAAATATTTTTCAGGAGCGTGTAATTTTGATAAAGCGATCAGATATCTCTAGAAAATATTTACACAAAGTTGCGGGAAAGTGTTCGAAACTTATTTAATAACACGTGCTTGGAAAGTTCTGTAATCTTAGGTCTCAATTTCCTGTACTTATCAGACGCTGCTGCTGCTGGCGTCAATATTTAGCGCCGTTACACAACTTTTCAAAGTCATTGCTGAATACTTAAAATGATTAAACGTACAACTCGCAAAATATTCACTGGAGTTAATGCACGTTATTTACTACGACTCATTTTCGCGACTGTAAAACTCTTGTTTGCGACATTAAATGGGCTCCCATCTCGCATTATGTACTCTGCTTTTCGGACTAATTGCTATTGCTTATGGTTTCCTAATTAATTAATTTTAAAATGTACATCTTACAACAAAACAAAAAGCTATTTTTTAATCATCTCCACCATTTTTCCTGCGAATAACATAAAAATCGAGCAATTTGATTTTATTTATTTTCTGATGTCTAACGTTTTATTAAAAAAAAAAACTTAAATTTAATTATTCTTATCGCTTACTTGAAGCACTTTTCTCTAAGCTAATTTTGAAAGATTTTCCAGGAAAATTTACGAAACTGTATTGTCAATACTTAAAAACAATAGGTATATAGTTCTATAGCTAAATTTGAAAATATTTTAGTAATTTCTTTTTACTTTCTCAACTTATACTTTATAATTGTGAAGATGCTTTTCATGATTTAAAAAGTTAGATTTATCTTTACGTTTCAGACCCTAGTGAACACAAAAAGATCGGTCTGCCGGTATGTCGAGAAGCACAGTAACTTAAAAATGCGAAAAACTGAGGTTAAGTTTGTTAATGAGCTATGCACAACTAGTGTTACCACAATTTTTGTGATGGATTTTTTAAAGTTTTTATGTTTATGTCATAAATTTATCATAAAATATGTAATAATTAAAGTGGACAATAATTTTACTTAAAATAACTTTTGTAGGAAATATATTTTGAAATTAATATTGGTTCATTTGTTATAAGTAATAACATTTTAATAATTTAAAAAAATCAGTATATTGTTAAACGTGAAGAACGCTCATTGCTTTTTCAAAAATTATTTATAGTGAAGATCATACGTTATTAAAATTATAATTTAAAATTAGTATCCTCATGATTCATATTTGAGTGCCTGAAATGATATTTAAGCGTTCGTCAATGATTTTTCAAAAGTTATTCAAAATATGCCGAATTTGGTATCAAAGTAACACTCGAACGGAAAATTCTAGTCAAAAATGATAATAAACCAATTGTCAATTGTTTTCCAAAATTTATTGGAATTATGTCGAATTTAATATCATATTATAGCACTCTATAGGATTCTAGTAAAAATATAAAACATATAATTTAACCGATCTTCAATTGTTTTTTCAAAAGTTATACAAATTGTAACAAATTCATCTAAACTGGTCGGAAAAGTAATGTGGTGGCCATAGTAGATTTTATATAAAGAAAGAATTCTTTAATTTAAAAAACAAGCAATTTAAAATAATTTACGATTGACAAATTAATTATAATGCTTTTTGGTCAATGCACAAATTAAACTAATTTTATACCTTTTGAAAAATAAATAGATTATCACGCCTTCTACCCATTAATGGGTGTGGTACTATACCGAAGCAGATCTCGGTAAGTGATATATTTTGCGCGTAAAGTGCGGTTACCAGTCATCAAATCACGGCCCTCAAAGATGTTAATGGTGGAGGAGCCACAGGAGCAGTTTTTAAAATAATGAAAATTGTTTGTCGCCTGTGGGAATCGAACCAGGGTTCTCAGGATCCACAGGCCGACTTCATACCACTGAAACATTCATTTACTTTGCAGAAATGAAGAATATTTTTATTGTTGATTTAGTATATTTTTATAAAAGAGAACATCGTTCGTACCAACTCCTTCTGTATTTCTAATTTGAAACTAACTCATTAACCCCTGAAATGCTATCGAAATATAGTGTGTTATTAAATATTTTCCACTGCTATTATTCACAATAAATATTAGTTTATTTTCCGTAAATAGCGCTAGTGTGTGTCGAGGGAGTATTGAATTTGTAAAATGATTTTTAAAGGAGTAGGTAATTTTGTGTTTGTCACATTGACTGGTGTATAAAAGCGTGATCTCATCACATGAACATCACTCACTGTCAATGTCGTATCGCGGTTTTTGTCGTCTGCCATTCAAGTAAATTGTCAGAATTGAATTAATCTTCCATATATGTCAAACGCGTAAAGGTACGTTAAATAACTCACTATAAATTAATTGCACACTTTAATGCCGACACTGGGGACAATCCGTTTTCAATCAAACAGGGTTACAAAAAGAAAGATAAAGAGAATTATTTTTGAAAATTCTTCGACTATACAAAGTTGACAAACAGTAGGGACATTTGTTGTGAACCAACACATTCTAAAGTGGAGAAAGGAAAATAGCCCATATGAGTTTGTATTTATAATAATATTTTAATTTTACGTGACTCATATCAATTAATAATAATAAATTAAAATTGTTACGGCCCCCGACGATGTTAGTGGAGGGAAAGCCAAGGAGGTAATTTTAATGTGGTGAAAATTGTTAATCGTCTTTAGGAATCGAACTCGGGTTCTCAAAACCGCAGTCTGATTAGATACCACTAAGCCACCTATTTCGTAAGAATAATAAATAAAAATAAATAAATATATCATCACGCCTTTTACCCATTACTGGGTGTGGAACTCTGCCGAAGCAGATTTCAGTAAGTAATATATTTATTCACGTGAAGTGCGGTTACCAGCCGTCAAATCACGACCCCCCAAAGCTGTTAATGGTGGAGGAGCCACAGAGGTAATTTTAAATTGGTGAAAATGTTTTGTCAGCTATGGGGATCGAACTAGGGTTCTTAGGATCCACAGGCCGACTTGGATACCACTGAGCCATTACCCCATAAGAATAATAATAACTCGTAACACATAATATCAAATAATAGTTATTGAAAATATGGTAATGCCAAATTTTAATTGAATAGTTTTGTTTGGGATATGTGATATCGGGTCGGTCTGTGGATCCTGAGAACCCTGGTTCGATTCCCACAACCGACAAACATTTTCACCACATTCAAATTAGCCCTGTGGCTCCCCCAACACTAATATCTATCGGGGCGTAATTTAACAGCTGGTAATCGCACTCCACGTGCATAAATATATCACTTACCGCGATCTGCTTCAGCAGAGCGCCACGTCCAGTAATGGGTAAAAGGCGTGATGATATATTTATTTATTTTGTTTGAATAGTTGCTTACGAACAATAACACTGGTATGCATAGTCGTTCGCCCAGCGACGCGCTGAGGAAGCGCCCATAAGCGATACACTTGGCGAAACGCTGGCGAAGAGTATTATGTTATTATTGTATATTTATTAAAAAATGAAGTGACCTTCCTGTAAAATTACTCACGAGCCGCCACTGTTTTATACACCTATCACTAATAGCAACTAATAAAAAAAAAACACGCACATGTCAATATTTGAAGGTTAAAGTTTCAAATAATTTACCACGTTTTTACTAAAAATGTATATGTCGTAATAGAATCGTTAAAGTAATAATAAAGTTAAAATAAATAATAAAGTTAATAATTTTTATTATTTATTTTCAATGAATTACTTTTGTTTTACAAAAGTGCATATTTCCTTAATAAAATAAATATAAATATATCATCATGTCTGCCACTCATTATTGTGTATGGCACTCTGCTGTAGCAGATCTCCGTAAGTGATATATCAGTGTTGTCGGCTGTAGGAAACGAACCCGAATTCTCAAATTCACAGGCAGAATCGATACTACTGAGCCACCTACCACATTAATAATAATAAATGCAACATTATTTGGTAATGGTAATTTTGTAAAATATTTTTTTGCAGAAAAGTTGCGTATGTGAATCCTGTTTACAGATTTTCAGCCCTTTAAAATTACCCTTCTAGCTCATCCTCTACTAAACTATATAGAGATCGCGTTTTGATATTACATGCCCAAATATATGTACATCACTTTCCCTGATATATATTTTATAAGTATATTATAACGAGCACTAATAACATTCTTTAACGTTCGTTTTATTCTGTCATGTTCTTTTCATGTTTTAACAATGAAATCATTAAACACACGAAAGCATACCGAACAAATATATCTGCGATACATTTTTTAGGTTGGTCATTGTTGACATTGTCTTCAAGAAAAATAAATTAGTTACATTGTATGCACTTAAATTTTAATTAAATTATTTAGCCCCATAAACGAACGATAAACTCTAGACTCCCCTCCAAAATCGTAAAAACACCCGTTTATAAAAGTACTTTTACACTAGAATAATTATTAATTAGTTTGTGTGAGAGCATTTACATAGAACGTATGTCAATTGATAAATAAATAAATAAATATATCATCACGCCTTTTGCCCATTACTGAGTGTGGCACTCTGCCGAAGCAGATATCGGTAAGTGCTGTATTTATGCGCGTGAAGTGCGATTACTAGTCGTCAAATCACGGCCCTCAAAGATATTAGTGGTAGGAGAACCACAAGGGTAATTTAAATATTGTGAAAATTGTTTGTCGGCTGTGGGAATCGAACCGAGGTTCTCAAATCCATAGTCCAACTCAATATCACATTTACCGCATAATAATTAATGATGATAAATAATTACATATCGAATGAATAATGAAAGAAACTAACAAAACAAATGCCAGGAATCAATAATTATGCCAGCAAATTGCAGGATGTGGAAAGTACCGTAGAGAAAATGACAATTTTAAATTGCCCGCCGTAATGGAATAACAGCAATCTGTTCTTGCATTGTTTCTATTGTGTCGAGATATTTACACAATGTCCACGAGTTGCACTAGACAAATAGAATTAATCCAAGTATATACCAGAGCAAAGCTATTGTTCCTATTCACGACCAGGCATATTCTATGTGACAGCCTTTCAGTCAACATGTCAACACTGCGTCGTTGTCTTCGAGATCCAGTGCCATCAAAACAACGCACGGTCTCTGTCATTCTGTCACCTGTCAAGGTCATTTTGTCGGACTTACGCATTACGTATACCCCCATTTTTTATTTAAATCATACAGGAATTACGTTTATTATAATAGAAAGAAATCTTTCTCGATATTCCACTCAAATGATTTTATTATTTTTCAAGGATTTAATTAATAAATATATCTTATGGGATGGCTAGCTCAGTGGTATGAAGTCGGCCTGTGGATCCTGAGGTCCCTGGTTCGATTCCCACAGGCGACAAATTTTCATAATTTGAAAAAGCTATCCCTGTGGCTCCTCCACCACTAACACGTTTGGGGGCCGTGATTTGACGACTGGTAACCGCACTTCACGCGCAAAATATATCACTTACCGAGATCTGTTTCAGCAGAGTGCCACACCCAGTAATGGGTAGAATGCGTGATGATATATTTATTTATTTATTTATCTTATGGTGTGTGCAATCGAATCCGAGATTTTCGGATTCGAATTCCACTCAAACTAAAAATATATATGGCTCAGTGATATCAAGTCGGCCTGTGGATCCTAAGAACCCTGTTTCGATTCCCACAGGCGACAAACAATTTTCATAATTTTCAAAAACTACCTCTGTAGCTCCTCCATCACTAACATCTTTGGGGGCCGTGATTTGACGACTGGTAATCGCACTGCACGCGCAAAATATATCACTTACCGAGATCTGCTTCGGCAGAGTGCCACACCCAGTAATGGGTAGAAGGCGTGATGATATATTTTTTTTAAATTACCTCTGTGGCTCCCCTTCCACTAATATCTTTGGGGGCCGTGATTTAACAGCTGGTAACCGAACTTCACGCGTATAAATATATCACTTATCGAGGTCTGCTAGAGACTGCCATACCCAGTAATGGGTATAAGGCATGATGATATATTTATTTTATTTCTAAAAATATATGAAATACCAGTGATTTCGGAGTTCAGATCAAGGTTCCTGCCATACAATGTAGCGTAAATAAATAAATGTTTTAGATGTAAGTCAAAATTTTAGAGTTGATAATTTTTGCAATTTTGTTGGAAATCAATGTTCAAATTCGAATATTAAAATAATATAGATTTTAAATTATTTGTATTTATACTCAACTGAAAATTTATTTAATTTAATAACAGTATTCGAGGACCTACAGTTTATAGCGAAATCCAAATCATTTGAACGCAGGAATATGTTTTAGTTGAAGTCAAAGGTCAACAAAATTGGAACTCATAATCTGTCACTTGTGAAGCATCACAATCTTTCACTTGTGAAGCAAGAGCCTCAATCATCCATGCAAAAATTGACTAAAAATTGCAAGAATGTAATTAGAAAACTAGTAAATATACCTCCATTAATTTGTCATCAAAAAGTTCTTATAATTACAGTAATAAATCTGAATATGAAGACACATTTTTTTATTATCACAGTAAAAAAATTAATGATCTTGTTGATATGTCTAATTGAAATTTCATTTAAATGAGTTCCAACCAGGTGTAAAATATTATCTGTTTAATTACGTAAAATAACAAGAAGAACTCAGGCAATTAAGTACCTACTTTAGATAAAACGTTATCACTCTCACAAACCAAAATAAAGTAACATACTGAAATATATTGTCCTTTACACCCCATTAACAAAATATTGTTCCTCCGCCTCTGATAACGCAAGAATTACGTGACTATGTCGACAATGTTCCCCAGAGAAAAGAATTGGACGATGTTGTATGCTCTAGAAAAAAAAATACGCGAAACTACCTACAAATATTCTCTCGCATTCTTGCAATCTTTTTCACTTAAATCAACTTATCTGTTCCCAGATACGCAGTAGAGTTTCACTATTGCATTTGATGAAGGATTTTCTTTTTACCTGAAAAAGAAAATTCTGATGTTTAAAGAGAAAAACTACATCGAGCAGTTTTTGATGAGTTTTTAACATTTAATTGCTTGAAATTAAATCTGGCGGAAAGTTGAAAAGCAGTTTAATAATTAAGGTGTTTAAAAGCGGTCTATTAACTTGTAAATACGTACTGTTTATTAATCTATGATATCGAATAATTTACTTCGATATTGTTGGGAGTTGTTAGAGGCATTGAGAGAGAGCGCGGAGCATTATAATTTAATTATGAGAAAACCACAGATTACTATGAATGCAACCAACACATATTTGCGATTAACCGCAGAAAGCTATCGCCATTTTAATTGTAATATAAACACGACCATTTGTGAATCATATTACACGATTTCAAACTTTGCAAATATTTGTTCGCAAAACAGTTAGTGATTAAATAAAGTAAACTGAAAATAGGGATTATGCCGAGCAGAGGATTATGTTCATATTTCACCGAAAGTACATTTTAAAATCTTCTCCATAAAAAGTAATATTGTGCAAATGTTCACGGAAGAATGTGCTTTTTCTTGGGTAGAAATTTTACGCGCGCATAAAGTTGATATTACGTTCCTTTGTCTTGGTTCTCGTGTCATTTTCATTGCAGAATCACTTAATTTGATATTCTAAATTTAATTTGTGACATGTTGTTAAAATATCTCACAAAGAGCAAAGCAGAGTCTCTTCTCCTTGCCACAACGAACACTCATGAACCAAATTGCCACGGAATTCATATACTGTCTAACACGATTCATTATTGTGGTTGTAAATTCGCCTCCTGTTAAAATTGAATGCCGTAAACGCTGGAAGAATAATAAATGAATCTCGTGAACAGTCGGCAGAGCGGCGCAAATACTTACTCAGACATTGCTTTTACTCTTGGTCTTAACTATCACCTGAATTAATAAAATTATGATTGTATGCAGCTCCTTGAGCTAGAAGAAACTATACTCGTATATTTGTTACTTTCCCGTTGTCTTAACTTTACCCATAAATGTAAAATGAAACAACTTATTACATGCCTTCTCTTTTCCACATTATATCAGATCATGGTAATAGCAAAAATAATATACATATAAGTAGCGAAACTTTCTTAACTTTTATTAAGTTTCTAAGGCTTTGTAATCGGATTCCTTAGAATTTAAGTTCTTCTCAAGTTAAAATAAAAAGTTTCATAATTTATTTTCAATTAGATTATTTAACTAATTTATTGTGGTTACCTTCATCGCGGTTGCTTCCAATGAGAATCTCAGTGTCCTGGAAATTTCCTTCCCTGAGTAAATCTAGAGGATGTTTGGGAAGGAAGACACCATCAACAGTGGGAGCGGAAGGGAACCCCAGAATGCCAGAGTAGGAGTTCCACTGCTGCACGGAGATGGTCTTGGCATCCACGGCTCTCATGCAATCCATGACCTTGGAAGCTTGCGTGACGAGCAGTGAGGCGTTGCAGCCGCAATCCTCCACCAGCACTGTGGCCACCTGGCGCGCGCGGTCTGCGGTCATGTAGCTCCACGGCGCGTTCAGCGTACCCGATTGCAGAATGCCGCGCCGCACCAGCCCTCGCGTCACCGGTGAGATGAGGTGGATGCTCACGGAGCCGCCGCCTGCTGATTCACCGAATAGTGTAATCAACTCCGGATCGCCGCCGAATGCCAACGCGTTGTCCTTTATCCAACGGATGGCCAATGCTTGATCCCACAGACCCATATTCCCCGGCGTTTCTTCACTGCCGTACGGGAAGAACTTCTTCAGGTAAAGAAAGCCAAATGCACCGACGCGGTACTGCATTGATGCTACAATGACATCGCTTGTAGCGGCGACGATGTCAGCGTCGTAAATGTCAAGCGTGGACGTTCCGCTCATGTAACCGCCACCGTAGATCCAGATAAGAATTGGAACCTTCGGCCGCTCGCCCAGCGGCTTGTCGTTGTGGTGGCGCAGACGAAGACGCTGCGGTACCCAGATATTGAGGTACAAACAGTCTTCGGAGATGTTGGTATTGGGGTTCCACATCTCCTCACCCTCGAAGCCAGGGAAGTACTCGTAGCGCTCCTGGTAGCACGAGTTGGGCAAGCGAGTAGCTTCGAGGATGCCATGCCATGGATCCATGGGTACGGGGCGGCGAAAGCGCAGTGGACCGACGGGCGGTTTAGCGAACGGAATTCCGGTGAACACGTGTACCTCGCGACCGAGAACCGTCTTGGCGTATCCGCGCACCAGCCCGCTCGTCGACTCCACCACCAGGGGGTCAGAGTGGTAATCTCGCGAATTCCGGGTTGTTGTCTCTTCGCTCGGCCACGAGTACCCGGCCACGGATCCGCACATCGCCACCACGAACAGCATCGTCACCGACACCGGCGACATCATTGTCCGAGTCCGAGTCCGTGTTCCTGCTGCACCAGCCACTACTCGCGACCGCTCATATCCATAGACGACACTGAGAAGCACAACACTGGGTGAGTGAACGACAGCGACGGCGACGGCGACGGCGATAGCAACGGAGCGCGAACCGAGTTTCGAACGTTAGCGTAGTGGCGGCGGCGCGCGCGTCCTTCTTACGGCACGGTCGGTGCTTGTCTGGCTCGGCGCTCGTCGCTCGTCGCCGCCCGGCTGCGTGGTCTGCTGGCGTCCTGCGCCGCCACCGCACCGACGAACGCCGCGGTTTGCTAAGTCGCGCAGCGCCGCGCCGCCGTGAGTACTATACTCGTACCGCGTACTATGCAGCGCGTGCACTGGGTGCTGGTGCCCAGTCACCTCACCTGCCCACTTATTCCAGATATTTAAGCACCAACAACAACGCTACACGCCTTCGCTGTCACTTCACACGCGTACACTACACACACAATACACACAATACTTCTACTTGCTTTCATTCCTCCACATCGCACAATACACAAACGACAACTTTTAATACATTATTTAAATCAAATAAAGCTTCTTTTATATGAAATTTTCTACTATAATATTTAAATTAAATTACACAATTTTATTCAAAATAACACATAAAAAAACTAAGAAAGTTCACAAAATAAATATCTGCTGCATTTCTTTCAACTGTCATAATTCAATACACCAACTGTAATGTTATTAGATGTAGATAAAGATCTTATTGCTAGAGCTCGCCGATTGACGATCCATTTGAATGTTGAAATTGAATGCTAACGCTACTCATCGCTCTTTGATTGAAATATGATTACGAACGAGAGGTCAGCGGACATTAAAGTTCCATCATTATACTCTAGTTACCTACTCGAGAGCATTAAATGCACCATTGCTTCCTTTATATTATCTGGACTTCCGAAGCACGTAGATAATTATATACCATCGATAATAAATGGTTCTAAATGAAGTTAATAAAAAAAATACGTTACCTATTTCATAATTTGTAGGTTTTTTTTTACGTATTTAATTTATGTAAGTTATTTTCTGCCGAAAAAGTGAAACGTCTAAATACTACTATTTGTTATTAATCAAACAAATAAAAAAAAATCTATGTATAAAAACGTACATTATATTTTTGTACAAAGTATTAGCTACTTCGTTGATGTGTTATTAAAATATCATTACTTTGATTAAAGATAGCACAGTCTGTATAAAGTGTTATTAAGTATTCAGATTATTGTAATCAACTAGAACGTTTGGAATACCTCTTTATTTTTTACTACATCAGAATGTTTCAAACTCTCTTTGGTATATCTTATAATAAATTGGTTTAAATTTGATTATGTTTCAATATTTTACTGTAAACAAATCTTTTCTTCCGTTTTCTCTAAGGGTAAAATAAATATTTGTAGAAAACTTTACAAACAAAAACATCCCGGTAAAACAAACTTTATATTCTTTATGTAGTCTTGTCTATTTTTTATAAAGTAGCACGAAGCACATTAATCAATAATTTAGTTAGTGTTAAACACAATATAACTAATAAGGAATTACATCTGAAAGAAACATCTGTCAATTCTAATAAAAAGCCGCAGAGAAAAATCTATCATACTTTGCTTTTGCAGCAAATGGAAAAAGCAATTTTTAAATATCCCCGTATTATTTATTCTGTCAGAGGAAAGATGAATAGTAAATGAAATCAATTTAAATTTGATTTGAAGTTTTACTAATGGTTCTTTCATGTTTTTGTTATTATATTAGCATGGTTTCGCTTTTAAAAATGTTACAATCGATCGTTCTGCCTTCCACCGCAAACAGAACAGAAAATATTAGTTTTCCTGCCAGCGTACGAATTAAGTTTTGACGAATTATCAAAAATATCTTTATTTCGTTACCGGAACCGCAAATCACAGCGATGCCAAATCGACCTGCTTTATAATACATTAAACATTTTCATCTGTCAAACTTTGTAAGTTCATTTATTTTCCCATAAATTAACAATTCATTTTACTTTACTAACTTTCATACTAGTACAAATTATTATTATTATATTTTAATGGCAGTTATAATCCATGTCTGCCAAGCAAGAGTGTTGTGTTCAATTCTCGTAAATTTTCATTTTGGATTCCTTTATTAATTGTGTTATCATAAGGAGTACATTTCTTTTGTCAGAATAACAAAATAAATTATTCTAATAAATATCCTATTCGACATCTCCAATACCGATAGGACACTTACTCACTGCACTGCTTAATACGTTTTGACGGCTGGTACTCGCACTTCACGCGCATAAATATATCACTTACTGAGATCTGCTTCGGCAGAGTGCCACACCCAGTAATGGATAAATGGCGTGATGATATATTTATATTTTATTTATATTAAGTAATACATTGGATCCTAAGAACCCTGGTTCGATCCCCACAGCCGACAAAACATTTTCACCAATTGAAAATTACCCCTGTGGCTCTCCCACCGCTAACATGTTTGGAGGCTGTGATTTGACGGCTGGTAACCTCAATCCACGCGCATAAATATATCACTTACCGAGATCTGCTTCGGCAGAGTGCCACACCCAGTAATGGGTAAATGTCATGATGATATATTTATATTTTATTTATATTAAGTAATATATTGGATCCTAAGAACCCTGGTCCGATCCCCACAACCGACAAAACATTTTCACCAATTGAAAATTACCCCTGTGGATCTCCCACCACTAACATCTTTGGAGACCGTGATTTGACGACTGGTAACCGCACTTCACGCGCATAAATATATCACTTACCGAGATCTGCTTCGGCAGAGTGCCACGCCCAGTAATGGGTAAAAGGCATGATGATATATTTATTTATTTATTTATATTTATTAAATGGAAATTTCTAGATATTCAAAACAGAAGAAAAATGCAAAAAAGTGTTTAATAAGGACTCATTATTCAACACTTTTAAGCCAATCAAATATTGTTATTATCATGTTGCTTAGAAACTATTAAAGTTTTAAGTTTATCATGTAATCTCTAAAATTTATTATTTTCCTCAAATTACGACCTACAAGTGTAAATTCCTCTTGAATGATCGTAAAAAAATAATAGTATTCAACTAGCATATTTTGAAAATTATTCATTCGAGTGCTTACAGCCTTCACCTACTGCTCGTGCCACAAACTTCATCCTCATGAATAATTGATATCATAACATGCTCGTTGAATAATACACTATTATATTTTTCTATTCATCGAAAAAGTTCGCTATTGCAAATACAAAATCCCTAGACATCACATTTTACAATCTAGTTGAAAACCATCGTTCCCTAGTTTTAATTAAATCCAAAACTCATAACACATGCAGCATAGTTCAAGCTTCCGACCATAAATCATATCTCTGTGTCCACGCCTACTATAACATAACAACATGAAACAACACATAACACGGGCTTCATAACATCGCAGCAACTCCTGGTGCACGTACGCATTTAAGTGGCGTAATGACTATCAATCACATTCATGCAAGCAATTGGCTCTTCCTGTCCGCGGGTTCGTCGTGGCCAACTTGATTGTGGAGGAATCATCAGCTGTTGAAGCTGATTAAAGGAGATTATAGTTGTTATTCGTTGTAATGCGTTGAAACTTTCAAGAGTGTTCAAGATGGTGGAGCATGGGAATGAATCAGCGCATACACATCTCTTAACGAAGTGGGATAACTGAGTAATCTTCACTTAATGTCATGGTATAAGAGGTTAACTAGGGTCACAGAGCAAAACATTGGCTAATTTATACGTAGTTCGAAATATATAAGGCGACTGAAAAATTGGAATAAATTGATGTTTTGTTATAAAAAATAAATATATAAACATATCATCACGCCTTCTACCCATTACTGAGTGTGGCACTCAGCCGAAGCAGATCCCGGTAAGTGATATATTTTGCGCGTGAAGTGCGGTTACCAGTCGACAAATCACGGCCCGCAAAGATGTTAGTGGTGGCGGAGCCACAGGGGTAGCTTTTTAAATATGAAAATTGTTTGTCGCCTGTGGGCATCGAACCAGGGTTCTCAGGATCCACAGGCCGACTTCATACCACTGAGCTAGCCATCCCATATGTTCTGTTATTACATATAGAAATAGCTTTCAGAACTTATTGCTAAAATAATCCAAACAATTTTTGCTTTAAGTTCTGTATATTTATTCAGGACAATAAAAAAATAAATAAACAAAGCATATGAACTAAAGTACACATATACACAACTTAAACAAAAAATTGTATTAATTATTTTAAATTATAAAATTAGGGACGAACTTAAATACCACTTTTTAGTGTGAAAAGGTTCAGAATTCTACTTCCATCGTTGATTTTTAAAGGGAATATATACAGAGTGTGCACAGGAGCGCGGTTCATAGGAAATTGACTCTCCTATACTTTTACAGTAAAAGAATAAGAATAAAAATAAAAATAAATAAATAAATATATCATCACGTCTTTTACGCATTACTGGGTGTTTCACTCTGCCGGAGCAGATCTCGGTAAGTGATATATATATGCGCGTGAAGTGCGCTAACCAAACGTCAAATCACGGCCCCCAAAGATGTTAGTGGAAGGGGAGCCACAGGGGTAATTTTAAATTTCTTGAAAATATTTGTCGGCTATGGGGATCAAACCAGGGTTCTTAGGATCCTCAGGCCGACTTGATACCACCGAGCCATTATCCCATATAAGAATAAAAAATAGTTTTAAATTTAATTTTACGTAAGTAATAGTTATTTGTGATATCTAGGTGGCGAATTTCTTATTTTAATTGTTGAGTTGAACTGTCAAAAGAAATTTTGTTTATTTTTTAATAAACAAACCGTCAGCCTAATGAACTCATGATCCACACACTCATGCTGTGTTGCATGAAAGTTTTATCGCTTCATTAGCAACTAACGGCTCAATAAGTTTCAAAAAATCCCTATTGATACTGTTGCTAGATAAACAATTTTTTAACTAAAGAGCTTTTTTTTTTTCTTGCAACCGAGCATAAATTTATTATAATCTATTTTAATGGAAGTTATTTTATATAACACAAAAAGGACTATTGAAGTTATTGGTTTCTAATAGTACATTATAATAACCGAAGTAATATTTTTTTCAACAGATTTAAAACATTTATAGGAGACAATTTTAATCGTTCAAATTTTTAAAAGAATGTAAAGCAGATATAAAATGCTAACACTGATTTTGGCGAGTAATTAAAAGTTCAGAATCATGCATAAATACTTATAGTAGCATTAATACATTTTAGGCAATTAAAAGTGTTAATTCTTGGTGGTGCAACAGGCCATTAAAATTTAAACAGTTGTTAAAAAAAATGATTACAGGGAATTTGATGAAAGTTATAAAACAGTTTACATTTCATTAGACATGTCTCATCAAGAGACCAATTCTTCAACATTCTTCAATATTAACCACGAAAATGTCAGATCGTAATATGTTTTAATTAAAAATGGCGGCGTCTCCGTCGCGTAAGGGACGCCAGAAGGGCATAGCGCGGGTCAACACACTTGAGAAGCCGTTCCTCACGGCCCTTTGGTTATGAATATATGACAAGTCATATCTAACTTCGTATTAAATATAGTTCTCAGGAGTATGACAACCAAGATTACCTCGTAGTGAAATTCATAACCAAGTCTTCAGACTCGCACCCTGCCAAGCAGCAAACAGTTGGGACACTGTCGCTAACGTTGCGTCTTCAAGACGAGCAATTTCAGTGACGTCGCACTTGGGGCGCCTCGTTTTAACAACTTTCATACACTACTGAAATATCGGTTTGTTTCAAATTAATGCAATTGTACAATTCTAAGTTTTGCTATTTGTTTAGTACAAAATAGTATATTGAAAAACTAATGTTACAATGACCTTTATTGTAATATGAGAACAGTTTGTGTAACGAACCGCAGGCGAGTTACGCAAAGTAAAAAGTAAAAGAAATTCAATTATAGTAATAAATATACAATGTATTGAACAGTTTGAAAAATCAGTGAGATGTCATAGTTACATTTTTCTCCGCATATGTCTCTTATTTACCGCGAGAACATACTTGTGGCCAATGAGCGGCTTCCGAACATGGGACGTCATTATATTTTTAATCGCTTATATCTCTGAAGTAAAACATTATTTTGAACTATTTTTTTCACTAATAGCCATTATTCAATATATATATATATATATATATTTTGTTTTTATCCTTTATTCTTGTTATTTCGATTATGGTATAGGAGCCCATTGGTCATTGTAAGGTGTTTTTTATACTAACGGGTATCTGTTCTTTATTCATACAATTTAACCTTAAATAAAACGTCAAACGTCATTCAAAACTGTAGGTCCCCTAAACTACAATTAAGATTAATTTTTAGTTGAGCAGCGTAATAAATAAGTAATGAAATTTATAATATTCAACAGGAATTTTTGTTATTATGACCGCTAAATTAAATAACATACGGCTGTATCATGTAACACGTCTTTAATAATAAGCGATGTCGATAAATTTAACTAGCTTTGGCAACACCGGTTTTGTCTTGACGTTTGTCAAATTTGTATTTATATGAATAAAAATTTGACAAACGTCAGAACAAAACTGATGTTGTCAAAGCTAAAAAAAATTATCGACGTCGCTTATTATTAACGATGTGTTACATGATACAGCCGATAATATTTTAATTTATCCTAATTATATAGGTTATTAAAGGAAAGTAAATCAATTACGCATTGTTCCTCCTGAAGTAACACTGTGTCTTTGACATTTATATCATTTCGATACAATTACTGATCACTTTTACCGTTTACTAACCGTAAAAATATAACCATTTTTGACATAATACAGAATAAAATTGAATGAAAAATCTACAAAATCAGTTCATTTAATTTAATTTTTGGAAAAAAAATACGAAGTGTTGTACATTTATACAGAGCGTTTTAATACTTAGGGAATAAATTAAGGTATACTGCGTATATTACGAAATGGGAAACAGTTTTTCCTTGCGCACTGCTTTCCAAATTATTGTACACAAAAATGCTTCGAATAAGATTTGTAGAGCTTAAAATTCTGCATCTAAATCAATAACCTAAATTTATTATACTAAGTTTTGTAACGGCAAAAATAAAATATAAAAATTTACAAAATTATGGGATGGCTAGCACAGTGGTATGAAGTCGGCCTGTGGATCCTGAGGTCCCTGGTTCGATTCCCACAGGCGACAAATTTTCATAATTTGAAAAAGCTATCCCTGTGGCTCCTCCACCACTAACATGTTTGGGGGCCGTGATTTGACGACTGGTAACCGCACTTCACGTGCAAAATATATCACTTACCGAGATCTGCTTTAGCAGAGTGCCACACCCAGCAATGGGTAGAAGGCGTGATGATATATTTATTTATTTATTTATTTATATACAAAATTACAATTCGCTATAATGCCTCATATTCCCAATGATGAAGTTTACAACATGAAGAGTAAATCGAGCGAAGGTTGTAATCATCGGAGGGCATAATAGCCATTATAATAATAGCATATATTACAGCGTCGTTGTACAATTATAATTTTCACTAATTTACGCCAGCAAATAAAATTTTGTATGTAATACGGATCGTAATCAATCATTATGATACACGCCATGTTATCAAACTAGGTTTCGCCTCATTTGATAATCTTTACGGCTAGTGTCATAATGATTGTCATTAATGAATAAAAATATCTTAAATTTTATTTATTTGTTCTTTAGTAACCATCATAAGATACGAAGATGCGCTCAACGGCATTCGATTTCTTGTGCCATAAATTATATTGAACAATATTAAAAAAAACTGAAAATTTTGAATTCTTTCAGTAAGTAGAAAAGCAGTATCACAATATGTATAAATATATGAGTAAGTTTATTTTCACAAATGATTGTACGGATATATTTTTTATTACATAAAAGGAATTTGTAATGTAAATTATTAAATCAGCCTTCTACAAATTGAAATTTTGATAAACATAAAAAGTAAGGGGATCGCGATAGAATTTATTTGTGATTTTTGCCCTCCAAGTCGAAAAGTTTGAAAACCACTTACATAAATAACTAGTATCCATGTGCACCTTTATGTTATCTCTTTTACATAATTATTGTTATGAGTAAATTCTTTTAAGCCATACCATCTTCCGGATTTTGTGCCAAAATTAACTATTTTCACTAGAGTTAATTTGGACCATTTTTTAAACAAATCAAAGTGGCAGATATGGAGTTTCTACTTTGAATGTTTCTAAAAAAGAATCGTATTCAGTGATGTTTTGTAAGTATCAGCCAATTATACTGAGTTAACTCTATAGTTAAAATAGTTAATTAGGGAGTATATCTCTTGTGAAAATGATATTCTGACTAAACAGCATCCCGGTCATATTCGCCGTCACTGGTTTCACTTTAATTACAACTCAAGTATGCGCGTTGTAATTATGGACGTTACGAATATTTATGGTGACTGCACGTGCATTATAAAGCAAGCAACATCGATACCTGCAGCTTACTTTGTCGAATTTTGCATGCTAATTCTCCAGTCGGATTGCGCTCTGCTCTTCAACTTGCCTCACGTGTATCCGCACACCAAACACCTAGATATGTAGAACTGCACGTGGTCTGGCAATGAATGCGTCTAAAACTCTGTGTTAATAATTAATAATTAACGCCGGGATGACAGCAAACCATTAAACCACGTATTGTTTTAAACTTCGAGTAACTGGCAGCGTGAATATATTTTATCTCTTTCTGTGAATATTTGGTTATTGTTTTCACGTGAAATCTATTGTTGCTTTATGTAAATAATACAGGAATTGAAAATCACAGAAAAATAGGTTCAGACGCGAAAAAAATTTAGTTAAGATTTTTGGAATGGTTCAGTACCGTTTCGGGTTTAAAAAAAGATTACTTCAGAAATCGGACATCATGTATTTATTGTAAATAAAAAGCGGTCTATTCATTACTAACAAAGTAATATTTATTACAGAATAGTATAAATAAATTGTGTAAATTTTGTCAAAATAGTATATCACGATACTAGTGTATAAGTATGCCTTTAAAGCACGCGTGATAAGTTTAAGAGCACAACGCGAAGCGGAGTGCTTTTAACGGCAATAGTGCTTTAGAAGCACTTAGGTACAGTTGTATCATACGCTATTTTTTATTATACCTGCACCATAATCTGGAAAAAGGGCTGGAAAGCAGCATTTTCATTTTGATTTATTTCATAATTTTGTGTGCGATTTGATGTAATATCGTCCTCCTGAAACCAGCACGAAAGTTCCTATTTTTTGAGTTTAGCATGGAAAGTAGATCTTTATCAAAACAGTTAGGTAAAGTACCTATCCAAGGTTACAAAAAAAAAACAGTCAGGTCAGGTACAACACAGTCTGGTAAAGACCTGATTGTATTGTACTTCATCTGATTTTGTTGTTGTTGTAAACTTCAATACGTTGCCTGCTGTCAATATGATTCGTATGAAAAAATTTAAATATTTTGAATTGATTATGATTAATTATTGATTAAATTAAACGGTTTCCGAAAAATAGTACCTATACATAGGTTTGTTGTGTGGTAAATGATTTCGAGTGTAATAAATGAATGAGTTTATATGGAGTGATCTATAAATGTGGTTGAAGTGAGGGTGGTGTGTTTGGATGAAAATGTTTGGTGATGGCTGGTTGTTTGATGGGTGTGATGAGTGAATGTTTTATGAGTGATTTTAGGGTTCGTGCTACCCCATTTGTTGGGATATAGCGTGAAGATATGTATGTATGTATATGTACATAATACGTCAGGAAAGTGTTTTTACTTGAATCATAGGATTAAAATACTCAAGTTTCGGCCTTGTATTTCAAATAACCGCTTCGTCAAGTAAACAAGTAAAACATCACTTTTCGGACTTATTATGTAATATACTGTTTCATGAAAACATATTTTCCCTTGAATTTTCACGTGCACATCTCTTAACGTACTGTGACGTCACCCGAACCAAGATTCGTCAGTTCGAATCCGCCTGTCGACAAAGTATGATTTTGTTGTTAAATAAAAATACAGTTATTTGTATTAATCATACTCGGGCGCTATAAGCTAGTCACTTATACATATGCCTTAAAAAAAGTAACATCGACTACGGACACCGGCAGTACGACTGCGTAAAAACTGTGGCTCGGTGTGCCCGGTAGGCCCAGGTCCAAATCGGACTGCAGCGCCATTGAAGAAGAAGAAGAAGTTTCATCAAAATCATTAGAGACGATTCTGAAAACGTTGTCATACATAGACAAGAGTTGTTCGTATGAGAGTATAGGATAGGTAAATTGAAGTTAGTGAAAAAGTTAAATTTAAAATTGACGTTGCAGTTATTTCATTCTAGTTAAAATTTCAAATTTAGTTAATTAAATTTAAATTATTTGTTTTATAAACACATATATCAGTAATAAAAATAATTTACCTCTGTTATTAAAGTTCATATTTGTGTAAAAATGTAATTATCAAAGTCAATAAATTTGATTAAAATATTGACATTTATTTATTAACAAATAAATGTAGTTCGAAACCTAAAGTTTACACTAGATAATAATCTGATACTATCTCTGTAATGTATATTTAATTCCCTTATTTATTATTAAAATCCCAAACAAATCAATAATTTGCAAACAAACAAAATAAACATTTTTAATTTTGTAAGTACGAGAATCCACAAATAGCTAAATAGAAGTAGGTGAGTGAATGCAGAGCCGATAGATCGATCTTCAGACTCGATGCTAACAAGATGTGTAGTCTATTATCCTGTTCCATTGATTTACGTTAATGTCGACGCCATAATGCGCGTAGCGGCTGTATATTGTACGTCAAATCAACATACAGAGTGGTTGTATGCATTTTCTGACGTCTCGATATCTAGACACCTGCTTTGCTATGTAACTATGCAAATATTTTCAGATTTATGTCTCCTACGCCCGCTTCAAATCTATGTTACTCACGGAAAATACGAACATGATTAACTGGCGCACTGACGGTGAAGTCTATTATCTTGATCTGTGAAATCTGGAACTTTATACACGAATGTTGCAATTGTCAGAACTAATACACCATTTTACTCACATTACATAAAGATAAATTTGCTTCGATATTAAATACGATTATACGAGTACGTATTTTTCTTTTTTATAATTTTGAAAACTATAACGTGTTACAAATAGAAGATTTGTATAGTGTGTGTGTGTTTAAAATTGACGATTTTCTTAATCATTTTTATTTTAAAACTGGAAAAGTAAAAAAAGACAAATAAAAAATATATAGAATATTTAGATCTTTCTGTACTGAGTGTCTGTTTTTGTTGTAATACAATGGTAATAATTGTCATTTGGCGATAGTTTGTCATTTAATTTATTTAAGTAAAATAAATATAAATAAATATATCATCACGCCTTTTACCCATTACTAGGTGTGGCACTCTGCCGAAGCAGATCTCGGTAATTGATATATTTATGCGCGTGAAGTGCGGTTACCAGCCGTAAAATCACGGCCTTCAAAGATGTTAGTGGTGTGGGAGCCACAGGGGTAATTTTCAATTGGTGAAAATGTGTTGTCGGCTGTGGGGATCGAACCAGGTTTCTTAGAACCCACAGGCCGACTTGATACCACTGAACCATTACCCCATAATTTAATAAATGTATTACTTAATATACATAAAATAGAAATATATCATCGCGTCATTTACCCATTACTGGATGTGGCACTCTGCCGTCAAATCATGGCACTCAAAGATGTTAGTGGTGTGGAAGACACAAGGGTAATTTTAATTTCATGAAAATGTTTGTGTACTGTGAGAATCAAACCAGGGTTCTCAAGATCCACAGGCCGACTCGATACAACTAAGCCACTACCCCATATTATTATTATTATTTATTTAAGTCAGTTCAGATAATTATAACACATGATTAACTGAACTGAACTAAACAAACTGATACTATTATTATTTACTTCAAGCTGAAATCAAATCAGTACATGCAAAGGAAATAGAGTGAGCGAAGTAAACTAACCAGCTAAGATACAAATGGCAAATGGAATACGCCTAATGCATCAGAGCGTTTATTTTAAAAAGAAACATAGGAAGTAAAATATTGTGATTATTTTATTTATTAAACGATTAGAAGAAATACAATGAAACAATAATTATAATCAATTTTTTTAAATCCTTCCATTCACTGCCAAACAATGTCTTAGTCGATTATAAAACTCATTCATAACATTAAATATTTAGGCTGCTGTAATACTTCCAGACACGTTTTGAATCTCAATTTTTAATTCTCCTAAATTTAAAATTGGGGTGAAATCTCCAGTAAATAATTTCGTACTATTTCGGAATACCTATCGGGCCATTCTATATCTCCATCGTTCTGTTTAAAAAATATTTGAACATTTTATTCAATTATCATGGAATAGGTGACTCGTGTTCAGTTCCCATAGCCGACAAACAATTTTTACCACATTAAAACTACTCTTATGGTTCTTCCTCCACTAACATCTGTAGAGGACGTGATTTGACATCTGGTAACCGCACTTACCGAATTCGACTACGGTAGAGTGCTACAGCCAGTATTGCGTAGAAGGCATGATAATAAATTTATTTATTTATTTATTTATTTATTTATTTACAGAAAATAAATTGTTAACAAAAATGCAATACTAATTAATACGAATATTAACTTGGCAACATATGTGTCATTCTAAAATGAATGTTCTGGTACATTGCTGTCAAATTCATAACCATGGATATGGCAAATTCCATGTTTCTCGTTAAAATAAACTCATGGTATTTAATATTAACGGCATTATTATGTAAACCACGTTAACGTTCAATTAGAAGTAATAGTTTTAACAACAAGAGATGGACTTTATAAATTTATCGAATTAATGTATCATTTTAATTAGATATCTATTTATAATACTATTACAGTCACAATGGGGGGTTCAAGTGTTAGAGCTTTTTAATATATATTTATTAAAATAAATTCTTGACCGTACATTATATTTAATACAATATAAAATCATACCATAAATTATATCTTTATTGCTGAAATATGAAAGTTAAAGTTGAATAATTTAAAACGTTCGCACTGCCATATTGCAATGACGTAGTTGCATTAAGCCAATCACAGAGCTTTGTCAGAAACGTTTGTCGGTGCTCAAGAACACGAAGAAGAAATAAGCATTCAGCATTCTACGATTCTACCAATGACGTATAATACTAGACGAATTATGCCGTATTCAAGTCAATGCAGTGTTGTGAAGCAGAGAGGAATAAAATAACTTTTGGGTACGCCGGATGCGCGGCAAGGAGCGAGTACACTTTGATGTTATGCAAGTTGCTCCTTGCCGCGAACCCGCCTCACCAACCAGTTATTCTAGCCCTTTCTGACTCACAACAAACGCCGATGTTATCCGTCTAGTTATGTTTTGTCTGAGGATTCTACTGACAACGACAAGTTACATGTTATTTATCTCTGTCTTATCCGTCTCTCTTTAAGCCAGGATGCAACTACGTCATATTCATTTGTTTCGAAAGTTTAAATATTTTTATCATGCTTAATACAAGTTTTTAAAAAAAATAAAAAATTTGGGTATAATTATTTTATTACGTAGATTAATATATAAAAAATTTAAAAAAGTCTTGAAAGGTCCATTATGTGAAGTAGAATAATTTATTTTTGGAGTAGTCTAGTCTAGACAAGAGAACAATTATTGTTAACTATAATTACATTTATTACAATATATTTCTGTTAATAAAAGCGGGATTAGGTAATTAAATTTTGACAAATATTCGTAAACAGGTTGACAGTTATTTATATTTAATTCATTTGAAAATTAAAAATTCTTTTTGGAAAGTTAAAGCCCAATTTGAAATATTTTTCATTTCTATGCTGCTTCTACCAAAAGTGAATTGTAATACTTTAGGTTTTAGGGTACGCTGGCCCTTTTACGGTGAATTGAAAGTAAATAATCGTATTTTTGAAATATAAGATCATGTAAAGTTTCGTATTACATTTGTTTTTGTCGAAACATGAGACTTCCTAAATATGGACGCATATCTCCGATCATATGCACATCTTGTCTTCGTTATGCGCCAAGCATACTTATGTGCAGAACTCTATCTTGAACAAAATACTCTTTGCGACTGGATCACGATTCGTCCTTGTAACACAGTTCAGTTGTCCGGCTAAGGATAATGCTATTCTCAATGACCTAAATCGTGATTTTACTTCCTGAATGGAAAATCAAAGAACTGTTGAGGTTAAATAGATTTTTATTTTCTCGTTGATAATTAGACCGATGGTAGTTTAATTCAATTTGCTAATTAAATTTTTATAAACTGAGTGTTTTATTTGATTTCGTTTACAGATTGTAGAAGTTTATCTTATTGATTTTGTATCTAATGGTGCAATATTTAAATTTTATTAAAAATTTATTGTGAATGTTATCGGAAAAGAGTTACACTAATATAAAATAAATGCAGTAAATACTTTAAATACAATTACAGATACATTCGTTTCTCATAATGTATTTACCTAATCCTGAACTATGGTTTAACAATAAACATTTTAAACTGGTATTAATAATAAATAAAAAAAATAAATATATCATCACGCCTTCTACCCATTACTGGGTGTGGCACTCTGCTGAAGCAGATCTCGGTAAGTGATATATTTTGCGCGTGAAGTGCGGTTACCAGTCGTCAAATCACGGCCCCCAAACATGTTACTGGTGGAGGAGCCACAGGGATAGCTTTTTCAAATTATGAAAATTTGTCGCCTGTGGGAATCGAACCAGGGACCTCAGGATCCACAGGCCGACTTCATACCACTGAGCTAGCCATCCCATTAATAATAAATTAAGTATATAGCACATTTTCATCAATTTAAAATTTAAAACCGGGGCTCTCCCACCAACATCTTTGAGGGCCGTGATTTGACGGCTGGTAACCTCAATTCACGCGCATAAATATATCACTTACCGAGATCTGCTTTGGCAGAGTGCCACACCCAGTAATCGGTAAGAGGCGTGATGATATTAGTTTTATATATATGTATATATTTTAAAACAAATAACGTGAAATAAAGAACAAAATGATTAAATAATTCTAAATAAATATAATGTTTATTCCATTTTAATTTTACAATTTTTAGAAAAAAAAAATCAAATATCTCTAAAACGCTTTTACTTGTTTATTATAATAGAATATACCAGGTGCCTATTTTTTTATGGATCTTAGGAAAAAAAAATGCTAAAATTTTACTGTGACGGTAATTTTTGTACTATTAATTTTGGAACAAAACTGTAAATTCATAAAAATATTTCGCATTGAAAGTTATCATCTAGTTAATTAAAATTAAATTAAAATTGCCATCTTGAAGCTGTTTACAGAATGCCATGCAAAATAAATAAATATTTTTTTTTATTTGCATAGTATTCTATAAATAGCTTAAAGATGGCGGCAATTTTAATTTACGTCTATCTCGTGACAGTAACATAGTAAATTAACAAATTTGGACATATTGGATGTTGTTTGAATTTTTGGTATTTGGGAACCTATAGAATCACGAATTTGTCCGAATATCAACCAATGAAATGATAGCCATTATGATAGCTTTCCCCTAGTAAAATTAATAAGTTATAATTTTTCACTGCAATTAAATCTTTTTGGTTAACAATAAAATAAATGCTATTTTCATAAATGTCAACGAAAATATAAGTGGCGAATACCTAATTAATCTTGTTAATTATATATTCTTGTTAAATTCTCACGCAAAATGTACCTCGTAATATAATAATTGGCAGATAATATTCTCATTTCCATAACAACTCATAATTTATGTCAAAATATTATCAGCAATAATCCTATCACTTGTTGTATTAGTTATGAAAATACCCATTGACCCAAAACGTCTTCTTAATAGTCACAGTTTGGTCGCTTTTGATCTGAAGCCAAAAAAAAGTTACCGACGCCTGATCTAAATCTTAGCGACATGGGCAGACTTTTTTATTCGGAGAATAGCGTCTTCTCTAATATATTATCCTCAATCCACTTCTGCGAACCCTAGCGGTCATCTCGGGAGGAGGTACAACAGGTACTGAAAACTGATATCGAACCTCGTATTTCGAGAATCCGCAATTCATGGCTTTAACAAGACGCAATATTCTATCACCTATTAAAAATTAGTTGTGAAAATAATATTTCTCTTACTCAATTTAGTTGTAATAGTAACCATTTCCCTCACTAGTATTGAAAGTAATCCAAATGGTTGTCAAAACAACAAATTTCATTAAGGGTAATGTCATTCAAAAAAATTTGGCACATACCATTATTTTTGTTTGTTGACCAAGGAAATTTCTTGTATTGATGAAGGCAAACTTAATTTATTTTTCACATTTAATGTAAAAAGAAATAATATATATAACACACGTTGCAAAACTCGTATTACTGGAACACTCGCTGTCGCTCGTGCTCCAACTTTCGTACTCGTTTTGCAATTAAATCTTTTCCTCCAGGGCTAGATTTACGTATAAGCAAAATAAGCAGTTGATTAGGGCCCCAACCCATCGGGGGCCCCGGAAAATATTTCATCAATCTGTCAATTAATTTTTCTACAACTATGCAGAAAGTTTATCTGTTAAATGCAGAAAATTGACGTTTCCTGTTCGTCGAATGGCAAGAAGATTTTGCCGCTCACCGAACGTTAGAGTAAGAGTGTATCGTCGTGTCCATGGTTACATGAAAACTGTTAAATTTTCAAGCGAATTTCAAAACAGAAAAACTGTCAAAAATTAGTTTGAATTCTTTTTCATACGTTTCTAAAAGGCTGTGGAAAAAAATTTAGTATTATTATTCATTCTGTGCAAATGCTAAATTACGAGTACAAACAGAGTGAACTATCAAATCATTTCACACTGCAACAAAATAATTATACTTCTCCATGCAACACCTCTGGCAATTTTTAATTATCATCTATAATCTTTGTAAAAACCGTTGGTTCCGGCGCCGTGTCGTCGCGTCGTGTCCTTTGGCGCGTGTCTCTGATCCGTCCCGCGGCCTGGGGTCAGGCCGGCCAAGGGGTTAGCTGCTTGCCGCCTCACCGCCGCTCACCCTCGCGACGGAGTGCGAACCAATGGCAGGAAATCAATAGCGCCGCCGCGAGAATACACCTGTCTGTCTCGCGCGCACCTTCTCCTCGCTGACTCCGTCAAGTTTCCGTCCGGAGAGACCGGACTCCGGTGCTCCGTGGCTCTTGCTGGTTAGCCGCAAATGTGATGCTGGTTTTTTTTCTTTACTGAAGATTTTGTTTTGTTTTGACTGTCCTTTGTTTTTTATGGTTTTTCATTCTTGTTTATTGCAATGTAAACAATGACAGAACGGTTTAGTTTTGACATGCCCGATTTGGTCGATTTGTTTTATAGGTTATAAAAGGAGAGACATTTTTATTATAAAAAAGACATCAACCACAATATATCACAACAAAGTTCTTAGTAATTATGTACATTTAAGAATGCAAACTTTAAGATACTTAAAAAAAGATTCAATAGAACACAAAATGTAAATACTAGATTCACTGCGAAGGACGAAACGCGTGCATAGAGATCTATCTAAATGGTCTGAAATGATTTAATGTTTGTTCCTTGAACGAAAAGATTCGGTATGAAAGAAATCAAAATATTTATTTATTTATTTATGCTCATTTGTACAACAGAAACTTAGGGTCAAATTCATAGTCGTGACTCACCCTCAACTCATTCTTATCTCACACTTAAAATCGAAGTAACTAAGGCAACTAACTCAAATTGTGCAAATTCTTGAGTTAGTTGCCTTAGTTACTTCGATTTTGAGAGTGAGGTGAGGATGAAATGAGAGTGAGTGACGATTGTGAATTTGGCCCTAAATCTCAATTACAGTGCTGGGAGTGGACTCACTGAGCTGCAGTATGATAGTATATATATTTTAATCTTGAGTGGAACTCGAACCCGGGATCTTCGGATTCAAATGCCGTAACGCTTACCACACCACTCTACTAACTGGTATGCAGGGATAGAAATGTTTGCAGAATGAATCTAATGAATAAATAAATGTTCAGTGAATGTTACAAGAGTTTGTGCTACCTGATTTGTTAGGACACAGTGTGATGTTATCTATATTTTCACAGGCAATCGTAGCTCAGTGGATAAATGCGAGGTAAAACTTGCGTTTCTTAATTAGCAAGTAAGAGGTCGTGCGTTCAAATCTCACTGACTTCTACTTATATAAAAAAAATACGATTGTGTCTGAGTGGTTCGGCTTCCACTATAAGCTGTAGGCCCCCTGTACTGTAATTGGGATTTACTTCCTGTTGTGCAAAGTAACAAAATAAATAAATAAATAAATGTATGTGTGAGATGTTGTTTAAATTAGATTACATACTGAGTAAATAAAGAAAAGGATTAGTAATTAAATTTCGGTGAAATCGGGCAATTACAAACGTCAGAAGATTCCACCATAAAACACAATAAGTTCAGTAGTAGTCACGTAGCGGTGAAACATTTACGTAAAACTTGTAAGTTACGGGCCCCGAAGACTAACTTATTATCCGCTCGAATCCAAATCGAAATAAAAATAAAGCAAGCAAGTGCCAAAGACAAACGTGCGCTGCAGACCGCAGAAAACAGTTTTCGTTCATCGCTCGTTGCTGGCGTTACCATCGCTTGTCTTCGCTGTCAGAAAACGAAAAGCCTGGTCAGAAATCGTTTCCTGTGCTTCTTCTCAGCCGCTGCCGCATCCCACCCAATTTAGAAATAACGTAATCAGTTTTCAGCCGCTCGTCGGCTCCTAAACTTGACGGCCGTCTTAAAAAGAATATTGGAAATTTCATTTTGTGGAAGCATTAAACACGTAACTCCCAACAAAATCGCGAAATCGCTCCTTCAAAGCGTAATAAACACGAATTGCTTTAACGGAACCCCTTTTAATTTTTTATTACATAAAATCCAACTGAATTTTATTTTACCACGCTACCCAAACGTTAGCGTTTAACCGCAAATGATGTTATTGAAAAGGGATTTAGGTTAATTTTTATTTTACCCTAAATACAAACTAAACATATCAGATAAAATAAATATACCATCACACCTTTTACTCATTACTAGGTGTGGCACTCTGCCGCAGCTGATTTCGGTAGGTGATATATTTATGCGCGTGTAGTGTAGTTACCAGCCGTCAAATCACGGCTCCAAAAGATTTTATTGGAGGGATAATAATTTTAATGTGGTAAAAATTGTGGAAATCAGATCCGAGTTCCCAAATCTACAGTTTGACTCGATACTACTGTCTCATCTAATCCATGAACTAAACATGTACTTATTATAAATTACATTCGAAATATAAACAGTTAGATCCTTGTATTTACTCTCTCTCAGATACGGAAATAAATTAATACCAGATGTAGGCAATCGGGTCCCGTAGATTTTATTAAAATGTTCATGTATTATTTTGTTATTTTAATTTAATTTCAACTTATGCGCATGTTTATGATTTATGCTGTGTTCGGAGTTACACTTTTATCACCCTAACATACCAAAGCCTAAATTTGTGTGCCATAAATGATGTCATAATTTAGGGTATTAACAAAAAGATTTTAGGATTTGTAAGAGCACACTACGCTTTGAAGTTGGTAAGCACTAAATTAAAAATCATGCGCGTTACGGCCAAACAAGAATAATTTTTGGACTTTTACAGCCTGTCAAATTTGCGGTATCATTTTTGAAGAAAAAAATGGCTTCGTGTTAGTAGTATACTATTCCATGGCCAACTTCATTGAATTGCGCTACGCTTATTATGGCCGTTTCATTTCATCGTTTTGGCATATAAAAATTTGTCGTGAGTTTTTTACAGTTTTGGTACGTCAAGTAATGCCATCTAGTGCTTTTTATTTCTATTAAAGGAAAGTGACAACGCTGTCAAGTTACAAAAAATATTTTAAAACTGAAGTTTATGTTATCAAACAAAATTCATTTAATGGAACTGGGTATTATATTTATACATTCAATATTATTCAATATTATGATTAGTATTCTGAGCTTTCGACTAAAGTGACTAGCTAGTATAAGTGAATTTTATTTGGCAACGTAGCATTATCTGTCACTTCAGGTAAATTAGTCCGCCATATTGTCTACCTATTTAAAATTTTTGAAGTGTTTATAAGTCAAAAGAAAGGAAGTATTATTGAAGTATTGGTGCTAATGGTTAGTACTTTACTATAAAGATCGTATGATAATAAATATACAATGACTAGGCTTGTTTTTAGGATTTTTTCAATCAATGCAATCGGCAGTATTTTCAAATTTGTTACGACGTATCTCGTTAGATGCGCTAGTTGACATGCCCGCTCTGTAAATTTGAAACTAGGAATTTTAATGACATATGAAACGGCCATAATAAGCGTAGCGCAATTCAATTAAGTTGACCATGACTATATGAAGTTGTACTTGTGAATTCCTAATTTCTTTCTCCAATTCCTCAATCCTAAATGTCAAAAGGCTACTTCGAATACGGCTTAAGACAAAAACTTAGAACAAAAAGTAAGACTTTGATAATCAGTGGGAAGGAGCATTAAGACATATAAATCAAACTTACAAATAATAAAAATAAGATAAAAACTTTGATTGGTATATGACAGCATGTATGCAATTTAATAAACAAATAATTATTCGCAATTACTTCTGTTGAATGTAAATATTATATGCATTTCTAAAGGCAATAAAATTGGCAGACGGCCGAAGGTCGCAATTTGTAAAATATATGGTAGGATGCGTTAAACCTTTTATGGGGCAAAGGAATAGTCAAAGTCGCTGTCTGTTCCCGATGCTTTCCGTTTGCAGAGTTCTTTAGACACAAATATGGCGGAATCGATATTCAATGCTTATTTATTATTTAGCCTGGAAATGTGTGTTTCGCGCGAGTAAGTCAAAATTCGTTTTTAAACACATATAATATTTATCGGTGAAACTTACTTGGGAAAAGTGAAAATTGACACCTTCAAAATACGTAAGAAGAAATCGTCGATATCTTTAAGGAGCGTATCAAATGGCGAATGGCGAGTTACTGAGGCTGAACACTGAACGCAGAAACTAATTTTCGCAACTTTTCACATTTTGTAAACTTCCTACAATTTCAATTTGAATTATTAAAATTGCACAGAGGGAGGCGGACTTCTCTTCAGTTTGCTCTGCACTGCTGAATTAATGTCGAACGAATTTACCTTCAATATTGACAAATATTATTCAAGTAGATTTTAATTTTTTTTTATAGCATTTATTTTCTCACACTTCATTTATTATTATTTCAACTTAAAAACTTGGGTAGGTAGCTCATTGATATCGAGGCGTCCTGTGAATTCGAGAACCTGGGTTCGATTTTCTCCACTAACAGAGGCCGTGATTTGACGGTTGGTAACCGCACTTCACGCGCAAAATATATAACTTACCAAAATCTGTTACAGCAAAGTGCCAGACCCAGTAATGAGTAGAAGGTGTAATGATATATTTATTTATTACTTAAAAACAGATAAATGAAATTATTATTTAAATACATTTTTATTCATAATATTTTGTCAATAATTCTTTAGCGAAATTTTTTAAGACAATAAATAGCTAGTAAAGATTTCCGCGACAATATACAGGCTTCATTACTAAATATTTTGCGGTACATACAATACTAAATCATGTTCAGACTTGCATAAACGACTAAAGCATGAGCAACTCTAACAATATTCATAGAACAGTAGTGTTGCAGTGATCGTAGTGTTGAGTCGTGAACAGTTTTAAATGAAATTTTGTGATTTTTTTTTATAAATTGTTGTGTTTGTAATAGTACCAGTGGTATTGACGATAAAACAAGAGCAAGGTATTAACATTTTCTATTCGTTTATTGAATTTACAAATTTTGTATATCACATAATTAGGTTAAACTTACGTCAAAAGCTGTAACGAATACATATGCAAGGGCGCTGCAGATTTTTGTCAAGGTGGATCGAAATAGGAAAATTATATACCAATATACAGAACATATTTTTAGTATTCTGAAATACATTTATTAAATATTTTAATAATACAATAAATAATAATGATTATTTTTGACGTTTCTCAAAACCAATAAAATGCTTCATTGTATGTCACATGTCTGCGTCTTAACCAATCCTGTCATTATTATACTGAGAATAAAACTCTTGTGATTATTCCTCTGTAGCTTTTGTTTTTGTTGACAAATAATTATTTAAAACTGTTAACGCGTCAAGTAAAATGTGTGAAAAAAATCGATTTAGTACAGAAATACACCAACTTCGAAGAATATATTAATAACTAATCAATCGATATTGATCCAGTACAAAATCTTTTAAGTTGGATGAATCGACCTCAACAGCTAAGTCAAAAAATAATCTAATTAAATATAATTCGAGAGTTAAATAAATTAGAAACTAATTCTCCAGTATCTTTCTCAAACTTGTTGCCATTTGGCAATAACCACTCAAGCCCTACGGCCTTTTGTGATTATTACCTGGCAACAAGTTTTCGTAAGATCTGTCAAATTATTTTCAATTTATTCTCACTCTCTCGTTATATTATTACTGACAATTTATTTATACACAACAAAATAACGAAATTTTTATTTCCTTACAAATAAAATAAACACGAGATATAAAAGGGGGTTCCACTGACCAATTGGCATACCTCTGCGAGCGCCTCTACATAAATATATAAATCATCGATTGGTATATTTAAACAATTATAAATTTCCATTTCTTGTTATTAGCAAACAAAATGAACCGGTTGTACATAAACAAATTATTTTACTTATTTACTTGCAATAAAGTAATCCATAGTAAATTTTTATTCCACATGAACTCAAGAATTTTAATTTTAAAAAAATATGTTAAAAAAACGCCAAAAACTAATTTTGCATTAATTCTCCTTGTCTCAAATAAGTTCGACAGCATAAATTGTACAATAATTATAAAACGTTTTATGTAGCATATTTCAAACAAATGTAATGAAATGAAATGACTAGTAAATTTAAACATAAAGTGACAGAGAAGATAATTAACTGGATTTTGTGGGAATATTTTGAATTGTACTGTCGACATTTATTAACTAACAAAACAGCCACTGTGGCACGTACTCCGGAGACCAGCTCCAGCTCCAGCTCCAGTTCCAGCTACAGAACTGTACTTGCAATAATTGCCAACGTAGAGCAAATACTCGTATTCCAACACTAATCTACCGTCTGGCCAGAATTATGTTTTGATTGTTTTGTATACAAACTCAAACAGTGTCTCTTTAAACACTGATACATGTAAGTAAACACTAACCGAGTTACTTCTACACACTTCCGTTTACATTTCGTTTCCGGTAATACAGCAGGTTCGCATTCTGGTATTCCGGAATCGATGCAGCTTCCAGGGCAGGATTAGCCACGGTGTCGTTGCAGCGAATGGGTCACTTGTTGATGCTTTGTTCGGAATGACTAATTTTCTTCGATCTCTTCTTGGCGCTACGGTCACAATGGGTTTTTAGCGTTGTTGGAGTTCGTGACACGCTTAAATTGATTCTTGAACACTGGAGTCTAACTTGTTTAACTAGGGTTAGAATTAGTTCTTTAATCGGGTAACATGCTGTTTTAACCCTGCGGAATCCCTTTCACAATTCGTTAACTAAGCTATTTCTATTTTAGTTTCATGAACTACTGTGTAAAGATTTGAGATATTAACAACTACTTGCATTCAGAATGTAATGCATATGACATCATCATAAATTCGCATATTTTTTCTCTACCAAACATTCCTAACATTAGAAGAAAAATGCTTAGCATAGAAGTGCTTTATTTCAAATATTTTTAAAGATAATATTATACGTGATATAATGATATTTTACAGTGGAACCGACCTACGGATTTGTGTAAAATGTTCTGTTTCGATTTCTTGAGCAATATTTTCGATTATTAATCATATCACGAGCTTATATGTGATATGACGGCTGGTAACCGCACTTCACGCGTATAAATATATCACTTACCGAAATATGCTTCGGCAGAGTGCCACACCCAGTAATGGGTAAAAGGCGTGATGATATATTTATTTATATTTATTTATTTTATATGTAATCAGAGAATATAATGAATAATTATTTGTTTTGAAGCGCATTGAGAACGAGAAAGATAAGTTTAGTGAACGCAATACTAATTGGATGTACTAACCTAACTTTTGATGCATTAAAATGGACGTTTGTAATTACACACATGATTAGAAGCATAATTTTATTTAATAAATCTGAGTTCGATTTTATTATTGTACTTTAAATTACAAAATTAGCTGTCAATTCAGTAAAATTATTCTTATCAACGGGTCTAAACAATGTGATAATTTTGTTTTTTATAAACGCTGTGATAGACATTCTAATTGTTGATTGACAGAAAACATGTCACGTGACATATGGTATGAATATATCTTTAAAATTACCTCTGTGGCTCCCCCACCACTGACATCTTTGGGGACCGTGATTTGACCGCACTTCACGCGCATAAGTATATCACTTACCGAGATCTGTTTTGGCAGAGTGCCACATCCAGTAATGGGCAAAATGCGTGATTATATATATATATATATATATATATATATATATATATTTAAATAATTTGGTAACGTTTGATGGTATAAAATGTAATTCTTTTTCATTTTGTTAGAAGTATGTTCTAAAATAATACATTTTTTATGACGTAATGTAAAATCAATTTTAATGACGAATAATTGATATCTATATCATAATTTAACTGGAATGAATTTTGAAAACATAATTATTAAAGTAAACAATTACTGCTCTTCCGTTTCTAATCCTTATGATCTCATTTTTTTCTTAGAAGTGTCGTGGTTCTTGTAAATATATTATAATAATATGAAAATCCCTCAGCGTAGTAAGTTAATTAGGTTTTCTAATTAAAGTCAGTTCAAAGGAAATTAGAAAATTATTTTTAAAAACAAGAAAAATACATTTCATTAGTTTTTGTAGGGTGCCTGCTGGTTTCTTCAATTGACAAAGGAATTAATTTCATGCGCTTGAAAATCTTAACTTAAAGTGAATGCGTTCATCTTATTTTAATCTCCGGACCTATGAATGTAGTTTTATTTTACTGGGTAGTTCTCGTGACTACAAATAATTGTAGTGCGCACTTTATGCCAAACATATTTGCGATTTATTCTACGTCCGCTGGGTTTTAAAATATGCATACAACTATTTTTTAGTTTGTATTTTATTCGTTTCCTTGAAAATACATTCCGGTATAAAAGAATACAGTTGCACGCTATGATACTATAAGCTTGATTCCATATTTATTTCTATTTTTTTTTATAGTTTATTAAACTGATATTCTCGAAATGAACGTATTTTTATATGGATCATATTATATTTAAATAAAAATTACATTTAAACAACTAGATGATATTTTACTATTTTATATATTCCGAAGTAATGTTTAATTTTACATAAAATAAAACAATATTTATAGTTTGTTACATAAATAAACAATTACGCATCGTTCTATGCATTTACATATCATATGCAACAATTCATTACATAGTGTTATTATTGTTTAATTCTAATTTTATATTATAGGCCAGTCTAAAAACAAAACAAACAAAAAATCTACTGCGCAACACAGTCGTACGTTCAAAACTCAAAACTCACTGACTTCTACTCCTTATAAATTAATTATGTATATATATATATATATATATATATATATATATATATATATATATATATATATATATATATATATATATATATATATATATATATATATATATATTTATTTATGGGATAGCTAGCTCAGTGGTATGAAGTCGGCCTGTGGATCCTGAGGACCCTGGTTCAATTCCCACAGGCGATAAACAATTTTCATAATTTCAAAAACTACCCCTGTAGCTCCTCCACCGACATTTTAATTACAGAAGTAGAAAAATATTTAAAATTTGTTGAGGAGGAGAATAACCGTTTGAAAAAGTCGTCATCGCCACAATATTAATCAACCCTCCCTTCAATCTCCGGATCGCAACTTCCGTATTTACAATATTCCGCACATGCACCGATTTCGTTATGCAAATGACGATGACAAATGTAGTTCTCTTCAGAGAGAATAAAATTCTTGTCGAGGTGAACTAGGTCAGCGGATCGGTGATCGATCGGGTCACGCGGGTCATTAAGGGAAGTTTCGAACCGAGAGCAAACAGACCAGTCAGCCGATATTTGTGCTGCTGCAGGTTCATGGCCGATATCATTCCAAGAGTCGAGGAGCAGCTAGAATCGTTCGTGAGAATGAACTCGTGCTTCATCAATTTTTACATTTCTTTCTTATTTATTGTTAGACACTACAACTTTTTACGGGGGTTTCTAGTTTGATATATAACTGCTAAAAGTAAACAATGGGGGATTCAAGTGGTAGAGCTTTTTAATATATATTTATTAAAATAAATTCTTGACCGTACATCATATTTAATACAATATAAAATCATACCATAAATGATATCTTTATTGCTGAAATATGAAAGTTAAAGTTGAATAATTCGAAACGCTCATTTAAATTTCGCACTGCCATATTGCAATTACGTAGTTGCATTAAGCCAATCACTGTCTGAAACGTTTGTCGGTGTTCAATTTTACTGAGAGGAAGACGAATAAGAAATAAGCATTCGCAATCAACGACGTATAATACTAGACGAATTATGCTGTATTCAAGTCAATGCAAACGCCGTTGTTATCCGTCTAGTTATGTTTTGTCTGAGGATTCTACTGACAACGACACACGTTACGTGAAGTTACGTGTTATTTATCTCTGTCTTATCTGTCTCTCTTTAAGCTAAGATGCAACTACGTCATATTCGTTTGTTTTGAAAGTTTAAATATTTTTATCATGCTTAATACAAGTTTAAAAAAAAATAATAATTTTGGGTATAATAATTTTATTACGTAGATTAATATATAAAAAATTCAAAAAAGTCTTGAAATGCCCATTGTTTCTAGTTACAATTTAAATAAATATATCTTATTTTACTATATTTCTTCGAGCTATTTGCGCTTACCGATTATCATATTACGATCCTCAAAGCTGTTAGTGAAGCGAGAGGTATATAAGTAATTAAAATGAGTTGTCAAATGTGGGATTTGTACTTGATTCCAATTTCCACAATCAGAATCGTTACAATATTATTTTTACTCAAATTAGTTTGAAAAATTTACTATTATCAGGTTAAAGACTAATTAATAATAATATTAATGAATTGTGTTAAAGATGGTGTGAATAAATTATTCGGGGATTTTATTTTGGAAGAAGATTGCATTAATGACAATAAAAACAGCTAAGCTTGGTAATCAATCAAAGGTTTACAATTTACTTGAAGAAAAGAAAGGAAAGAAAAAGACAGTAGAGAGTTTTTTCTCATATCTGATCGATTGGCGTCTGCGCAGATTTTTAGGCAAAGAACGTTAAATAAATAATTTACTAAGTACCTGTCGATTTTTACCCCTATCCGTTTTCATGCATCTGTAGTTTTAATATTGATTCAACTAAGGCATTTATTTATTTGCCAATTTTTCTCGCAACGTTTGTTATTTACAAACCAAACATGTAATTTTTTTTATATAACTAATTTTGTTTTCTATTTGTTTATACCTATATATCTAACAAATAATTTTCTTCGACAAGCATAATATTTTTTAATGTAGTTTTTTTTTTGTTTCAGTTGAAACTACCTGGGATTGTTATCGTGTTGCTCTCCAAAATGTAAGTTACAATTATTATAATATTGTATTATTCACAACACTGAACAAATTAATCATTTGTTAGTTTTATTTATCGCGAGACATCTATTTAAAAACATGTTTGCTTTACATCGAATGCTATACCTGTTCGTACGAACGAAGAGAATAAACAGTTCAAAAAAGTTATATGTAGCTAATCCTGAATTTTGGATTTTTATTTCACTAGTACTTTAAAAATGTGAAATGTATGTCAATCAGAATAAATTAATAGTTTATTAAATAATTATACATGCATTATAGGTATTGAAAAATTCTAAAACAAATTTAACTACGAATTTCACTTTCTCATTAACGAAGTTAGGTCTTACAAAGATTCGCTTATGAAAAAAAATGTTGCAGTTAACACTGTCACTGTTCACGACTTTATGTAAATGAACTGCATCATCAATTAGAATATCTCCATCTTCCATTTTCACTTACTTTACAGTGATACACGGTAAAGACTTTATTGTAGAGAATTCACAACTGTCATTATCTATTTGCGTTCCAATTTTTTTTCCTGTGAACAATTCAACCCATGTCAACGCATGAAACAATCTCACACTCAGCGACTAGAAAACAGTAAGCGATTATTGACATTTCAAGCTTCTGACTTCATTTATAAAAATCTAACACTCAAATTAAAAAAGTTTATTAGGGCAAAATTGAATAAACAGTTGTATTAGACTCACGGTTTAAATGTATGTTTTACTCTCGGTATTAAGAGATATACAATGATGTAATGAATACGCTGTCGGTTTTATTATAAAAATTATGTGGTGTCTACGACTATCATTGGCATTAGTTGCCATTTTATGTAAAAGCTATGCTAAAAGAAGAATATTGCGAAGAAGTCTGGTTAGGAAAGCAGTTATGGAAAATAGGCAAATCTGGGTTTTTACTGTTAGTACCTCCTTGAAGCAGAGACATCTTACAAATTTTCCAGCAGCATTGATTTTTCTATCCATGTCCTATCCCATCCATCACCATTCCCTCTGGATTTGGAGGAAGCATCCCGCAGCTTCACTATAATCCTATATAAGGCATCCCGGGTCGCAAATAAACACAAAAAAATAAATAAAATATACATTTGTATTCAACAAACATATTGCATCTCCAATTCTCAAATGCACATAGATTAGCGGCAAGTCGCGGCCAAAGAATGATGGTCTTTCAGCGCGGGCTTTAACTTTCAGCCTCGTTTCAGCCGTTCAGCAAGCAAGCTTCGTGTGGTGTGATTGTAGCGACAAAGCGGACGTGTTTATAACTAACTCGAGTGTGTCGTTGTTACTATTCTTCTCATAAATAAACATACATACGAGTATACGAGTATACCTAGAGTTCGCAACTATTGTTTGCGCACACAAAACTTCCTAGTCATTAACTTTACTTGTTACTTTCTTCTGACACGAAAATATACCGAGGAATATTCCCTGATTTATTTTTCTCTTTTTGTCGGGCAGGAACGGTACCTTATTAACCTATTATAAATTCTATGACGTTGCAGAATACATTGTTTACAGACTAAATATGTATATCACTAAATCCGAAAATATGCGTGATATTTTGCTGGAATTACTCTAATTTTTTTTATAGAAAAATTCATGAAGACGAGAATTTATCAGGTATATGTAAGAACCAACAGAATCACGAATTTTTTTGAACATGAACCAATGAAATGAAAACTATTTTGATAGTGTACAATTAGCGAAATTAATAAGTGATAATTTTTCACTATACGAGGTATGGCTATTAAATAACGAGTCTGATGCTGTTGTAACATTTTATTTTGATTCCATACCTATTTAGTTATTATCACTTTCAATATACACCCCTCCTCTATCCCTACAACGCTCATGCGTATCTTCCATTATTCGAAACAGTGCTGGAAGTCTTCTTCTGTCAGCTCCTTCAGAATGCGTGCCGATTTCTCTTTCAAAGCTCAAATCTTGTTGCTATTAAGGCAAATTTTACCTTAGGAAAAAGATAGAAGTCGCACAGTGCAACATCTGGCGAATTAGAACGAATGCTACGGCTATACGGATTTGTTTACAGAAGCGAGAGGTACTACATTCGAAAGAGAAAGCTTCACGCTAAAAAGCTGACTGTCGCTTGTGTTTAGCGCATGCGTATTTCGTCTGTAGCAGCGTCAGTCTCGTTATTTAATAGCCACACCTCGTAATTAAAACTTCTTGGTTACCAATAAAATAAATGATATTTTCATAAACGGCAACTGAAAATAATCTACCGAAATATGGAGAATTGCTTCTACAGAAGAAATTATAATTTAATTATATTTGTCTATGTAAATATTTAGAAATTGATCAAATTAAATTATAAAGAAAAAAACTCTGGCCGGTTCAGTTTCCAGCTGATGCAAATACATAATTCAAATTAAATGAAGGCAACAAATTAATTCTTACGAAAAAGTAGATTACTTCAAGCTGAGTCTTAAATCAGTAAATCTTGTAGTGGAGAAGTAAGTAAAGTAAATCATGTAAGTTAGATATGATCCAAATGGCTAATGAAATACGCCTTATAATATATTGAACTTTAAAATACAAACGAAATGTTCTCTCGTAAAAAGAATAATGAAATCTTGTCAGATGAGATAGTAAATTAGTCGTCGGTGCCAGATTACAAATAGATTTTTGCGAGAAATTAGGTGGGATGCCCTAAGAATCGTATATTTAATTCATGTCACATTTGATCGAACACGCAATTCGGAGTTGTCACCCGAGCGGAAGGCGTGTTTACGAGCGCGCAGAGACCGCGCCGCAGGATATATAGCACTTTAAGTGTTAAACTGCGTGCAAAGAACTTTCTCAAGTGTTTTCCCATGCACATCCTCCCGCCGCCGCCATTACCACTACGTTCGCAAACTATTACTTTATACTCTACACCAACCAATGCCACTTTAATTTTTAATCAGTCCTTACAACGTACTCAAATTGTTAGACAATGTTTTTCCGGTTTAGTTCAAAATACTTTAACTAATTTTATTATTTAAAATTTGTTATTTACCAAACAACAGTACTACACTATAAGATACCAAATCTTTATTTCGTATCGTGTATTTTCGTCGTTAAACTTTTATTTAAATCTTTAGTTACTCGTATATGAGATCTACTTAATTTGTTAATAGTAATTAAAACAATACTTTGTCCATGAAATTTGATGCAGGAAGGCGAAACCAAAGTGTTTCAATAAAATGAATAACTTGTAATTTTCTTGCATATTGAAATTAAATTGTTTTTACGCAAAAATTATTTTGACATACATCTAGATTTTGATAATATTGATTAAATATTAAATGATCTTCAAGGAGATCAAAAAATAAAAGTAATGAAACAAAAAAGTAAAGATAAACTAATAAGAATGTGGTAAGTATTTACTTTTTTGTTACACCTGCACAATAATCCTTATTTAACAAACTAAAAAACTTGCGAAAACGCAACATTAAAACACAGCGTGTTTTAAAGTTGCTAAGTAACAATAAAATGTAACGTAAAGAACAAATGCTAACCTATATCCATGTGAACGATATTGCGTCATATCACATAAACAAAATTATGAAATGAAACATAATGAAAATGCTGCTTTCCAGCTCTATTTTCCAGATTATGATACAGGTATACTAAGAAATAGGGTATGATCCACGTGTGCTATTAAAAGCACTTCACTTCGTGTTGTACTCCTAAACTCGCCATACGAGTTTCAAAGACTTTCTAATACACTAGTATCAGAAAAACAATGTTTATCTATTCTTTTCTACTTTACAAAGTTAACTAATTACTTATTGGAAATTATTTCTTCTTCAACAGATTAATATTTTGTTTTTGAATACTTATATTATCGTACTACTTACTTAGTCTCTTGTAATTTAAAAAGTAAAATTAATGTAGTTGTATTGATTATAAATTTTTTTTGTAATCTTTAATTTCATAAATAATATAAAATGAATTAGTTTTTAATTGTGTTTGAACAATGTGAAAAAAATTGGGTCTCATTGTCACCAAAATAAGAAAATGTGTCACGATGTTCTGCACGAATTCCGTGCGAATGGCAATATTTCAATCGTAAAGCGTTCTTTCAACACACAAGTACTTTTCACAAATGAAAATAAATAGTTGAAAGTTGTGTAAGAATTCTTGACCACGCCGTAGACCGTGCGTTTTTATCCATAAATCTTAGTCTTGTTTGTGCTGAATCACGACAACTCAACACAACGCACAAACTTCGCAGAACAACGCTGAAGCTGCCGGGAAGCAACGGCAACGGATATTAAGCCCATAGAACAAATCGTACGTTCCAGAAAGAAATTCTGTATTTCATGTTTCCGTCGCGCAGAACTCTACAGCGAGATGGGCGTTGCTTCTAACCCTGCTTCCTTCCTTACAAACTAATTCACAGAATGGGGTTGTTTCCTTATTCGATGCTAATTTATTAACATAGATTGCGCAGCATACTACGCATATTTTAGGTGGTTCAATTATATACTCATCGGATTATGAAGATGAAAACTAAACATCGACGTACTGCCACTATTCTGGATTGACCTTCGACTGTTCAGCTATGCAATGTTGTGAAGTAGTGGGGAAAGAGGATTGGCCCACATAGCTAGGTTTTTGTTTACCTTTTTCTAACAATTGGGCTGTGACATAATATAACTAATATATATATATGAATCGGAAAAATAATTAATAATAATTTTTAAATAAGCGTAAATGTTACTTTCCTTTTTGTTGCTATATCGATAATGTTAATTTTCCGCTTGTTGCTATTGGATATAATCGAGAAGATAAAATAAACGCTTGTTGCACGGGTAAACAATAACTTTTCGTTGTCATACGACTGCTGATATAGAATACTTTCCATCATAGATTCATATTCTTGAACTCATGCGAGTAAATTCGCATTCGAATTATGATTGAAACCGTAACAATTATATTAAATTTTGACAAAAAATCAAAGATTTTAACATTGTTGTTATGGTTTTAATCAAAATTCGTTTACGAACTTGTTCGCCAGAGTTCAATAATAGGGCTCAGGGTCTTATAAACTATTCTTGTTCACATAATCGTTTAATTAAATTGAAAAGGTAATTATTTCAAATAATTTTAAATGAATTTAAAACCATCCTGACAATAATAGCAGTTTTCAAAATTATTTCTTCCTTAACAACGAAAGAAAATTAAATAATAAAACTATAAACGAATTATTTAGATAATAAATTATTATGGATACTGGCATTGCAATTTATAAATTATAATTATATCATTAAAATTATAAGAATTCATCAGAATTGGACTTGAAAGAAAGGAGATAATTATATTTATTTACCTCTACGTTTCAAGCACATTGCTTGTCATTTTTACAGACAAATTTAATTAAGCATTGTCATTGTTAACTAGCTTTATGCGAGATCTGTCAATGAGCAATTGACGTGTACGAGTTTATTTCACAGATTTAATAACGATAAAAATATTAGTGATATATTTTCAATATCGCTGATGGCATGGGCGTCCGCAAAGAAGGTCCAATGAGTCAATGGACCTGTTGTTTAGTTATTTATCTAAGTTTTAATCGAATTAAAATTTAATAATTATGTTTTGTTGGACAATTTATTATTTATTGTATTATTATATTTAAAAATGTATTTTAGAGTATTACACATTTTCTCTACCGTCCTTGAAAAAAAGTCTGCGGACGCCCATGGCTGATGATAAGACAAACAGTGCTTGCAGTTGACAACATATGTCATCCTGAATTTCTTGTAGAGATCTGTCAATATGAGTAGGAACGTCATCGAGGAAAATTATTAACGAGTTCTTAGAATTTAAATAAATGACAGTGTTTCTCCTTACGTTTGAGTGACATATTCAATTTATTTAATATAACTGTAAAAGACTGCAAATAATTATGTAAGTATAAAATAATACTTGTACAATAATTAATTGTGTATCAATGCGGAGTAAAGACAGTAGTTTCTGACAGTAGACAGAGATATACTTATAAATAGACCATCAGGATGAAAATTAATTCTTAGAAACATTTTCTTCATCAAGAAAAAGAAAGGATTATTCTATTTCTAGTAACAGTTTCGCCGAAATAACTAATTTTTCTAATAATAAAATTCCTTTTTAATTTAAAAATCATCTTTAAAAACAAGGACACTTTCTTCACTAAGTATGTGATTTATTTTTTTTTAATTTGAAAAGCAAACCGCTTCCAGTGCGATAACAGACCTTATGAAACATATTCTTTACACATTTTTTTCTAAATAAATTCTGTTCGATTTAAAACACTGCGATTTGTCAAAATTATAACTTGGTGTTTTTTATCAGATGTGTTGGTTGGTGGCGTTTCTGAATGAAATTTGGCGCACGTAAAAATTGGATAGATTGAACAGATATATTCGCTTGTAAAGTTGAGTTCTTATACACGGGGCTTATGGCGATCATCACTCAGAATCGCACATATTTGGTTTGTGAACCTCTAAAATTTTGCAGTTTCATTTGAAAAACTAGTATGATGTTCTAGAACTATCCATGTATATTGTATCAGAAGGAGAAAGTTTTTTTATCGTTTAGTAATGGATATATAGGCATGCAAAGCCTTGTTTTTAATGAAAAATTAAGAATCCCAATTTATAATGGCAACACCACATGGTGGTATGATATTTGAAAATTCACTAAACCAACAACCTGTTAATTCATGATATTCAAATCATATTAGGTATAAAACACTTGTTTTATTCAATTTTTATATTTTTTTTTAGTGTCATTTTCGCCACTCGACAACCGATGGCGCCACCGTCACACTAGTACTACCGTAATGGCATTCATATCGCTCCTAGAAAATGAAAAGCGCCGAAAACAGTCCGCTTTTAGATCTCCTCAACGAAGTATAAAGTTCGTTTATAGACCTATAAGAACACTGAAATAGAAATAAATACATATATAATTTAATTTTTTATACATATTTTTGTTTTCTTTTAAACTGAAGATCTTGAAAATGAATTAATCCAGTTCGAAATGTACATTAAGCTTATAAAGAAACAGTGAAAGCAATTAAAGATACTTCATTAATTATGAACTAGAAGTGTTAGTTGTAGAAAATGAAGCAAATGTCAAATGTATGCTGGTAGTGTAAAGTGCATCTCGCACGTCACTGTTAGTACGACGTCGATGAAGCACGCGGTTCACCTCGAGCGCGTCGCCGCCGCTGCGTTTGTCTCACCTGGCGGCGGCAGGCGGACGGAGGCGGGCATTATCGACCCGCTGAACCCAACCATTGTGCTCATGATAAATCGCCCACCCTCCACGAGAAAACTGTTAATTATTTTTTCTCCCTTGGTGCCTATAACAAACTAATACAACAATCTTCCTGAAAGGATTTAGGTACAGCGGCCTATATCGCTAATGCCGCCGCCACCGCCGCCGCCGCCTCCGGCTTGCTGATATATAGCGCAGCAACCCGGCGGCCTGAACCCCAGTTATACGTTGTTTGTTAACAATTTAGTGCGCCCGAGGATAGCCGGAATGAATTAGTGATTCGCCAATGAAGAACACGCCGCCGCTCGACAACGGCGGACGAACGGCGGCGACGGTGGCGGCGACTGCGACCCATTGGCCTACCAAACTGCCGCTCTGCGGTGCTTCTCAAAATTACACATTCAAGGACCAACAATATTTTACTAACAATTTTCTTTCCGTCTTGACCAATGACTGACAATCTTAAATTCAATGAGCTCTATACGAGGGCAGGGTGAAAAGTCCCTGAAAAATTAAACAAGAAATGATTTATTTGGTCAAAATATATTTTATTTCTCAACATAATCTTCTTGTAGCTCGATACACTTCGTCCAACGTTTTTTTAATTTTTCGACCCCTTCCAAATAATACGATTTTGGCAATCCTTCAAAATACGCGTTTGTCTCAGCGATGACCTCATCGTTGAAGCCAAATCTCTTTCCGCCGAGCCATTTCTTCATGTTTGGTGTGTTGTGATGGTTCCATGTTTCGTCCACGGTTACTTTTCGACCTGCCCTCGTATGAACGGCCATTTTTAAATAGTATATTAAAGTACAAATTTTATAAGACATTTTTTTTTCGCACATGTAACGTGCATAATTACTACAATAATAACAAATAATATAGTCTGTATCCATCATGTTTTTTTTGATAAAAAATATCAAAATAGAACTGAATATATGAACAACACAATAATATGAAGTTGACATCTATCTCCACATAAATAGAAACGTATGCGATAAGTTATGTTATTTTATGCTATTATATGTTATATAAACTCTGAATCCAGCTTTCGAATCAAGATTAAAATGTATTTGTTGCAGTTAAACTGTAAATAATTTGTTTGCATTTGTTCCACTTTCATGACTAACTTTGTACATAGTATCAATTTTTGACAACTTATAAAATTGATTTTAGCAGAAATAAAATAAGTAAATAAAGTAATTATGTTATTTGATTTATGGCCGGTTGCACTAACAAAACTAGGTTTAAATAAAAATAAATAAATATATCATCACGTCTTCTACCCATTACTGGGTGTGGCACTCTGCCGAAGCAGATCTCGGTAAGTGATATATTTTGCGCGTGAAGTGCGGTTACCAGTCGTCTAATCACGGCCACCAAAGACGTTAGTGGTGGAGGAGCCACAGGGGTGGCTTTTTGAAATTATGAAAATTGTTTGTCGCCTATAGGAATCGACCCAGGGTTCTCAGAATCCATAGGCCGACTTCATACCACTGAGCTAGCCACCCCATAAACTTCGTCTGAGTATATAAAAGCAAAAAAAAGTTACATGTTATATTAAATAATTGATATTACTGTAATACATTCAATATTCTTATGATATTATTTATTTAAACTAAGTTTAAAATTAAAATTTTGTTGCTTAACTGGCCATTAGAAACAGAATTTAATTCTTTACAACTTTTATTTAAAACATTTTTTTTTTTTGGTTGACCAATTAATTGCACGCTCTATACGCCAATATATAAAATTAATCATCTACCTATAGAATGGACTCAGAAAGTCTACATAAATTTCATACTTGAAAACTACCTATGCACTCAGCTCTCACGTTGATAGTACTTGAAGATATACTCACAAACAAGAAACAGGATGTTGAAAGTTTCAGTTTCTTGGATAACAGATTATGACTATCTAATTAAGTCTTCAGTTGCACGTTGCTTTGGAAAATATGTCCATTTTGTTGCTAAATAGGTTTTTCAAATATTTCCAATACTATTTCCTGTAGAAATCATTAACAGTGCCATCCTAACCATTGGGCTAACGGGACTATAGCCCTAGGGCGCCGTTCCTAAAAGGGCGGCGGTGGACGGGCTAAAAAAGGGCCGCCCGATGCCTTATAAATTATATCATTTTAAATTGCCAAAATTTTATTTTGCACACATCACACTTCGGGATTATCAAACGTATTGCTACAAGAGGTGAATATTTTTCGATATTTTTTTGTGTTTTTGCAGATTATTACGTCAAAATTTGGCGAGACAAATTTGATAAATAGAGTTTATATTTCCAAATGTTGCTATTGCTTTTCGCATGTCCTCAATTATTTTCGTAACAAACTGAAGCGGCAAAATTAGTTTCTCTTTTTTAAAACCGGTACAAATCTTTATTAGGAATAAATAAACTGAACAATTTGAGCATATTATCATTTAAATCTGATTTTTTTTCAGCTGTCGACAGCAAAAATAGAAAATGTGTTTTTGCCTTTTGTTAAATACTCGAATTATTAATGTTACTATATTACTATTTTTATGGGATGGCTAGCTCAGTGGTATGAAATCGGCCTGTGGATCCTGAGGTGCCTGGTTCGATTCCCACAGGCGACAAATTCTCATAATTTGAAAAAGCTATCCCTGTGGCTCCTCCACCACTAACATGTTTGGGGGCCATAAATTTACGACTGGTAACCGCACTTCACGCGCAAAATATATCACTTACCGAGATCTGCTTCTGCAGAGTGCCACACCCAGTAATAGGTAGAAGGCGTGATGATATATTTATTTATTTATTTACTTTATTTTATTTTTTGTACGTATATTATTCAAAATAAATAGTGCACTAACTGTAGTTTAGGGAGTTAAGGCGCAACAAATTCTTAGCCCAGGAGCTCCAAATTCCTTAATACGGCGCTGATCATCAAGCGTCAGCGATCCGCACTTTGAGAAACGCTGCTAATATCTCTCACAAGCCGCCCGGCAGCTTTCAAGGCAAAGTTTTACTCGTCATCATAAGCTCCGCTCATTATCGTTATTATTTTTATTGAATACGTTATCCTGTTATTCACACGTCGTTAATGTGTTTTGAATAAATTAATATAAATGCGAACCTTAATTCAATGTTTGAGCTCATCCCTACAGCAAACATCTTCAATTTCCATTTAAACCCAACAGTGTACCGAAATGTATTCCTGAATTTACAATACCTTCTCGTATCCTTCAACAAAGGGTTTACTTTTTTAGCAATATCACATCGAGATGAAGTGTTAAATGAAATATTAATTACGATACATTAATCAATTTGATATTTTGTCGAACTGTCACTATTATCTTGACGAATTCATATTTTCATATTACCTTTGAAATTTAGTGAATATAAAATAAAAATAATTATTTGATTAGTAAAATAAAAGCAAATAAATATATCATCATGGTTTCTACCCACTACTGGATGTGGCAGATTTCGGTAAGTGATATACAGGGTGATCAAAAGGGATTGTTATAGTTGGCAATACTATTTCAGAGATCTTTTTATTCCACAGTTGGCACAACGCCAGGTAAAGGCGGAAATACTATTTGACATTTGTAATAAATACAAATAGGTTATGTCAGGAGACTGACAGCTAATAGAATTTAACAGAAATACTTTAGAAATAAATGTAATAATAAATGTACTCAAATTTAAATTATAAATGTCACTGTCAACAACAGGAAATGAATTTATGTATCAGGCTTACCAATTTCAAGTAGTTTTTTTTTATCGCCAACTGTAACAATCCCTTTTGATCACTCTGTATTTATACGCGTGACGTGCGGTTACCAGCCGTTAAGTCACGTGCCCCAAAGATTTTAGTTGTGTGAGAGCCACAGGTGTAATTTTAACGTGGTAGAAATTGTTTGTCAGCTAAGGGAATCAAACCCGAGTTCTCAAATCCACAGTTCGACTCGATACCAATGAGCCACTTATTTATTTTAAATAAATAAATAAAAATAAATATATAGTCACGCCTTTTACCCATTACTGGGAGTACCACTCTGCCAAATGACGACCTGCAAATATGTTATTGATAAGAAAGCCACAAGAGTCATTTTAAGTTGGTGTATAGTTTGCCGGCTGAGAAAATCGAACTCGGGTTCTGAAATCCACAGGTCGACGTGATTCCACTGAGCTATTTACCCTGTATTTTGTAAATATAATGTAGATGTATTTATTTTAAAATTAATGTTAATAAAACATAAAATTGTCAATATTTTATTGTAAATCTCTAAGTTTTACATATTTTTTAAAGGGATAATGAAGTTTGGAATTGGTTTACTTTTTGCGCGGAGATCTGTACTAGCAATGTTAGAAACGAAAATAAAATCTGAACCTCTAGAAAAATAGTCGTAGTTAAATCCATTTCCAGTCTTCAAAGATAATAAATACCACAAAGAAACAACTCTTAACAGACAGACCTCTTAAAGAAATAAACGAAGTAAATCTGAGAGAAAAGAATCAATATTTTTTTCATCATAATGTGATAAAGAAACAAATTTTGTTTTTTTCATTTTACGGTTTTCAGTTCAACAATCGCTCATACTAAATATAATTAAATAAAACAATTTAAAAGTTCTCTAACAGGACTAATAATACTGCCAACGAGTTTGTCATTCTCTTATTTTTGTTTGAAACTTTGTTGAACAATTCCAGTGGGCGGACTGGCACGTTTTTCCTATGCACGCCCAACGTAACAAGGTACCGGAATGCGTGGAAACCCGGAATTTCATTTTCATTTTGCATTTCTACATACGTACTTATTCTAGATTTCATTATTAAAATTTTAATATCTACATACAAACTATACTCTATTCCAGTTAAGAATGAATCATACAATTAGATTGGGTCAAATCTAAACGAAGTTCATAAAGAAAATTACGCTATGTACAGTAGTGACAGATTCTGACATTAGTCTCCAGTTAATCAAGTATTTCAATTTAGGTGTAATATGGGGTAATGGCTCAGGGGTATCCGAGTCGGCCTGTGGATCCTAAGAACCCTGGTTCAATCCCCACAGTCGACAAAATATTTTCACCAATTTAAAAAATTACCCGTGTGGCTCCTCCACCACTAAAATCTTTGGGGGGCCGTGATTTGGCGGCTGATAAGTGCATAAATATATCACTTACCAAGATCTGCTTCGGCAGAGTGCCACACCCAGTAATGGGTATATATATATATATATATATATATATATATATATATATATATATATATATATATATATATATATATACATAAATAAACTGACAATTTTTGTTTATCGTGAATACGTGATTCTGCAAACTGTCATTTTGGCATATAACCTATTTACATATTTTAATCTTTTGAACATGTAATTAAATGTTATTTTGTTGTGCATAAAATATTGTATGTACCACGGGTGAAATTAGAGTTTCTGACCCTGAGCATGTTTTCACCCTTGGTACATAAATAACTATTATTGTGGACCATAAACCTGAGCATGTGAAACCGGTGGCGTACATAGTGCCATCTACTCCATTTCTAACTGGAATAGAGTATAATAAATTTAATTTCCATTTTATTATTTATTACATTCATTTTGATTATTGGAATTATTTGTTAATTCAATTTGAAAAACATGTGAACATGAAATTATGATACCCTATTGTACTGTCTGGTGCGTCTCTCGGTATAAATTTTATTTTGATCCTTTCTTTTTATGAACATTGAAAGACGTCTAATGAAGTGAGTAATTATATTCGTTAATTAAGAGGCCACATTTTAATTTAATTTGGACCTTGCATGTCGTACACGAGTACCTACATCATGCATCATTTTATAAATTACATTTCTTTTTTATAATAATTGAGACAAATTCTAATAATTACATATATTTTTTATTTCATTACTTTTTAGTTTACTTTTCATGCTGCACAATAAAAATTAATTAAAATTATAGTACAAGGGTCGTACCTACATCTTCTAGAATGAGTTTTGAAGTCGCGAACCTACTCGTGAATTGCCGCATTACCACTATCTTTCTGCTATTATTATAATTTACAAATGCAATTATGTCCACAAAATTCAACTTTTTTTAATAATACAACTTTATTTTATGTTGATATTAGCAACGAACCGTAAAACGGTTTTGTCGACCGCTACTATTGCCAACGTCCGCGAAACTGTTATAGTATATTACATAACAAGCATCGAAAGTGTAAGATAACTTACGAGTGTACAAATTGAAAAAACGAGGCTCATAGCCGAGTGATTTAAGTACACGAGCACAGTTATCTCACTTTTGAGCGAGTTATGTACAATATTTTTCAGACGACCACAAAATATTTCTAAAAAAGTTTACAAGAGCAATGTTGTTACTCTTTGGCAACTGATGCGTTTTGAAGGTAAACGTTGACGTTTGACGTTTGAGGTTAGGTGTGGTGAAAATATTAAATATTACTAAAATATTACTAAAATATTACTAAATAAGTAATTTAATTTAAAAAAATAAGATTTATCTGCGCATATGTGTTGCAAAATCTGCCAGAACTTCAATTTAAATAATAATACAAATTATTTTCATTTATTTTATTATTTTCTTTCATCGTAACGCCATCTATTGTCAATCAGTGGAATTTCGCCTGATATGTTAGAAATGTGCCTTATAATAACATATCATTAGCTGTATTCCATTTGCCATTTGGTTCATTTAAACCAGTTCAGATAAATTAGACAACATGACTAAATGAACTGAATTAAGCAAACTGATGCACTTATTGGGTTAAAATACTTCAAAGTAAATTAGAATCAGTATTTCTAGTACTGAAAATAAAGTCAGTGAAGTAAACCAGCGAAATAATTCAGTGATCTGGTTCAGTAAATGTAAGTTAGATCTGATCCAAATGGCAAATGGAATACGCCTAATGTATGTTTTTTTCAACTTTCCGTAGTAATTTATGATGTTGTTATGGTTACTTTCATAAGTGATCGTCTGAAAAAATATATCAAATATTTGTCAGGAATACATTTCAACAAGATCATCAGTTCCTTAATCCTTAGTTATCAAATTATATTTGTATTTAGCAATAAGCAAGCAATAAGATTCGGGCCAACTAACGCGACGCAGGGCTCGTAAAAAATTTAAAATGCGTGTATTATAAAATTGTATTAAATTAACTAGAAATCCCAGGGAAGTGCTGGGACAACAGTAGGTATGACACCATACTTGATTGACGTTTATGTGAAAAATTAATCGAATGATTGGCCACCCCTTTTGTTTCAAATAGTTCAATTGAAATTTGCCACCTCTTGAGTTTTGCCGCCCTGGGCTATAACCTACTTTTTCATTAGTAATCATATAAGTCACCCTCAACTAACATCTGCAATTGCAGATCTGCCACGCTCAAAAGTGACAATAGAGGTTTTAAAATAATACGATTTGATGCTTAAACTGTTTCTTTATTTTAATATCGAGCAAAATACAACAACTATATTTTACTTAATTATTTTAACAATCACAACATGCCATCACTAAGCACACATAATAATAATATAGAGGGCAGTAGTAACGAAGCGTATAAATCAATAAGAGTAACGATGAAATTGTTAATTGTTTTATGAAATAAATATGAAAATTTCCTTATTCCAGCTCTGTTCTTGATTGTCAAGAGACAAGTGTGATATATAATTATAGTTGAATAGCTAGTTAGGTGCTTACTTAAAATTTATTTTCACTATAAAGTTTGTTCTAGCATTAATGAATAACATTCAAGTGTTATTTGAAACTGGTTTCATTTAATTACTTCATTTATTTAAGTGCACAATTTCACAATAACGAACCAAGCACACAAACTAGTTTCTCATTTTACTCGTAAATTATTATACAATTTTTATTCAATTATCTAAAATAGAGACTAGAATTTAATATCATAAAATATTTAATAAAGTTCAACAAAGGTAAATACTGCAGAATGAAATGTTCAAAGTATTTATTTCTTCATAAAACCTGACGTACTTTACTTCATCCCTCATTAAATTTGATTTGATATTGAGAGGACTCCGAGTGGAGTCTCTGTCGTCGCTTTTCGCCAGTTACATTAATAACTGACCGCGCATATAATCACTCGTATCTGTGTCATTAGGCTGTCTGTCTCGGTCGCTCGGCCAAATCGATGATGATGCACGGCAAATCGCAAATAATTCACGTTGAAGAGACCGTTACATTTCATTTCCCATTGATCGTTTATTAATGAGTTTTATTATTGTATGCAAAATTATACATTTATGTATTAGTGTATGTTTTTTCGTTAATAACTAATTTTTTGGATACTTTCAACGCTTGTAATATTGGCTAGTGCTAAGTTGTAGCAAAGTGCTACACAGAATTAAACAAAATGATTTTGAGACTTTTAGCTAAATAATATTCAAGTAGCATTCCGTTAAAATGAATATGAAAATAGAAACATAAGTCCAAAAACGATAAAACTACTAATGCTAGTTAACGATAAGTTAGTTAAACGCATCTACTGAAAACTGTTGTCAAAACTTTTGTGACAGGTACAACTTGACTAAGAAAATATAACTCTTAAGTTGTCTGCGATTATGGACTTCGATATTATATTAACTCCGCTAGAAGTGGTAGACGAGCAAATATTGTATTTAGTAAATTTTTATTATAGTTTATAAATAAATAAATATATCATCACGCCTTCTACCAATTACTGGGTGTGACACTCTGCCGAAGCAGATCTCGGTAAGTGATATATTTTGCGAGTGAAGTGCGGTTACTAGTCGTCAAATCACGGCCCCCAAAGATGTTAGTGGTAGGGGAGCCACAAGTGAAATTTTAAAATGGTGAAAATTGTTTGTCGCCTATGGGAATCGAACCAGGGTTCTCAGGACCCACAGGCTGACTTGATATCACTGAGCTAGCTACCCCATTATTTATTATATTTTATAAAGTGAAATATTTTTAAATTTATAATATACTTGTTGCTACAGTAAATAAATAAATAAATAAATAAATATATCGTCACGCATTTTATCCATTACTGTATAGCAGATCGCGGTAAGTGATATATTTATGCGGGTGAATTGCGGTTACCAATCGTCAAATCACGGCCCCCAAAGATGTTAGTTAGCCACAGGGGTAATTTTAATGTGGTGAAAATGTTTATCAGTTGTGGAAATTGAACCAGGATACTCAGGATCCACAGGCCACTGAGCCACCTACGGTAATGCTTATTTACCTATCAATTTAATCTCGACAGGAGTAAATTTGACATTGATTCCCTCTGAGATTAAAAGTGACACTTTAGTCCTCGAAAAGGAAAAATAAAGTAGGTCATTTACTCCCCGAAATGCGAAAAAAATATTAATAGCTACTAGCAAAATCAAAATTAAATTTTAAACTTACTGCTTTCATTCATTTAACCAAGCTTAAAATTTAAGTTACTGACAATTTTGCGCCCATGACAAATGCTTTATTGAACCAAACGAATGCTTTTCAATCCTTGAAATAAAGCTACAAGTTGTTCTAACCCTTATACTTCTCGAGACTCCAATCAAAAATTTTCCAAGCTCACAACCACAAATCCATGTTCCCTGCTCCCTCCAATCGATGATGCGTCGCTGATAAAGATCAGGATCGGACTGGATAGTCGCGACATCGTGGCAAGCGCTACAGACGCTACAGGCATAGCTACAGCACACGTAGCACTCGCACGGGGATGACCTTGACTCCAACTGGCCTTGACCGCGCACGACGCCGGCGCACGAAGTGTATTTCGTGGCGCCGTGTACGACGATGATGAGGGTGAACCGAACGGTGCACAACAACAGCATAGTGTCTTTGTTTCTACAGCTGGAAATGACTTGAGATGATGAGACAGAGTTGGATTTGGAGGTATTCGGAAAATTCACGACCAATAGATGGCGGTACCATTAACTAGTGACATGGCTAACTTCATTGAATTGCGCTACGCTTATTATGGCCGTTTCATATGTCGTTAAAATTCCTAGTTTCAAATTTACAGAGCGGGCACGTCAACTAGCGCCTCTTACGAGATACGTCGTTACTAAATTTGAAAATACTGCCGATTGCATTGATTGAAACAATCCTAAAAACAAGCCTAGTCATTGTGTGTTTATTATCATACGATCTTTACAGTAAAATACTAACCGTTGACACCAATAATTCAATAATACTTCCTTCTTTTGACCTATAAACACTTCAAAATTATATGTTACTAAAATAATAAATAATGGTACATGAATAAACTGCAAATATTGATAGGGAATTATTTTGTGATAAAATTTCCTTGGTACAGTCCTGCATAGGCAGACTTTGGCCTAGGCAAAAGAGGCAATAGCCTAGGGTCAACAAATTTTACGGCCCGGATTCAAACTTTTAGTTTAAATAATAGAAATATATAATTTTATTCCCTTATAATATCTATATAATACAGGATGGTGATCGCGACTCTCGAACATGGGTATTTAACATGTAAAACCATAATTTTATAATTTCCTGCTTCCCTAATTATTTTAAGCAAGACAGCTTCAAATAAAAGTTTTAGGACATAAAATTCTGCATCTAATACAATAAACAAAATTAATTTTGCATGCTTCGTAACGGCACAAATTAGATCTGAAAATAACGAAATTATCGATAGCCACGAAATTGAAACAAAATTAAACAAATGTTTGACGTTTATTCTGTCAAAATAATTTCTTTATTTATTATGTCATTTATTTTGACAGATACGTCAAACATTTGTTAATTTTGTTTCAATTTCGTGGCTATCGATAATTTCAGATCTAATTTGTGCCGTTACGGAGCATGTAAAATTTTATTTATTGGATTAGATGCAGAATTTTATGTCCTAAAACTTCTATTTGAAGCGTTCTTGCTTAAAATAATTAGGGAGGCAGGAAATTACAAAATTATGATTGTACATGTTAAATCCTTAGCTCGAGAGTCGCGGTTTAAAGGGCCCGAAATAAATATTTTGCGTAGGGCCCGAAATACTTTAAATCCGCTTCTGCAGTCCTGAGTATATAGCGATGTATCCTGTGTGTTATCATCCACACTGATGTACTTAAAAGCGCACTTAAATCTCAATTTAATAAATTTTCTGATCCTAGTCGATTATATAGGAGCAATTACGATACGAGTAAATGTACAAAGGAAACGTTCATGGCTATGACTATAATTGAAATTTTCTTTCATATCATTTGTAAATACCTCGAAGCAAGAACAAGAATATTGTCAACATTTTAGCTCATCTAATTAGCGTCTGTTCTTATCAGCTATTAAATATATAATTTAAGCCGAACTATATTGCTATCAATGATAAATGTGTCTTTAAATTTTTGATAATACCGACTATAAAAGTTTTATAAAATATTATACTATTATTATTCTAGCCTTGAAATTAATCTTTTAACGTTAACAGAGTTATTGTTATCAACGGAAAAGAAAAATGTATTTAAATGGTTTTGAAATTATTCCTGAAAATTGTCCTTGGATTTCAAACAGTAATGCAATGTTTCTACAGACAGATGGCAGGATGATTCAGAACAAACACTGACGCTCTGTCGGAAAATTCTGGAAATATTTCCCTGTGAGTCGATAACTACATTTCTGTATTATCATAGATGAAAATCACTCATGTTTAAATAATTTGCATTTGAAAATTGTTGCAATGCTTTACGCAGAATAGATATCATCTTTATTTTTTGCGAAATAGTAAAAGAGGTACAATAATTCTTAAAAATATTAGACAAAACACAAAATGTTACATTTAACATATAAGATAGATAGTTTTCTATTACTAAATTATAAACACGTAAAGAGAATAAAATACATTAAGAATAATACATTTATATTACATTTAAAATACAGTATTATAATTTGAATAACATAAATTAATTATATATCTATTTATTCGAAGTAATATCTGACAAAAATATCTTTTTAATACTGTATTGGAATGAATATCGTCAATGTTGATAGCACATCTGAAAAAATTACAATTTATTAGTAAAAATGACCATAAATTAATGGTTCAATAAGAAATCATACTTAAATATCTGGACTTTCACAAATTGTAGCAGCGGGAGAAGAAAGATCATTTTCCTCAGCATTCCGTATTGAAACTGTCACGGAATTATCATATGCCCCACTACTCACGAGTCGCACTGTAGTAAATCCGCAAAAGATGCTATGCTCCATTCCTGCAACATCACAAACGAAACATTTTAATACACCTACAAAACAAAATAATAAATCCCTATAAATAAAATACTAGGATATTTTCAAATATCGGTTAACTTTTTTCATTGATAAACGCAAAAGACTTTTATTTGAAACCTTGATATCGAAATATTACGAATTTTGTTTTGAGTAGATGGCTCAATGATAAAGACTTGAAATGTGGATTTGAGAACTCGGATTCGTCTCCCACCGGCGATAAATTATTTTTATACGCATAAATATATCACGTACCAAGTTCTGTTATAGCAAATTACCACAGCCAGTAATGGGTAAAAGGCATGATGATATATTTATTTCTTTATTTTAATTTTTGCTCCAGAATGTCAAGATTTTTTTAATAAATTACCTTCATTATTTAGATATTGTTCCTAATGGCTAGGTTGCATAACCAAAACTTCAATTTTGAATTTAGTTTCAATTAATAACAGCAAATCAGAGTTACATGTCATATGACATAATGTGTATTGCTGACAAATATCCAATATGGTTATTTTTTTAAATTAAGTTTAAAATTATGATTTGTTGGTACAATTGGTCCTTCGTAACTATTTCATAAAAAAATACTTTAAATAAATTGGTAGATGTAACTCTGTATGTTTTTTTTTTATTTTACTCTAAAAAAATACAGAAGCGTTTAATCAAATTTGTCAACACACAGTTAGTCGACCTTAATCGGGATTCATACTAGCGGCCAATATTTGTAATTATATGTTTAAGTTTAATATAACCAGTATAAAATTTAAGACATAATAAAGGTTACCAACGTTGAAAAAGTAGGTAAATTGCGTGTAAACAGTAGCATTAAAAGTGTTAAAATCGTGTAACAGATAGTAGAATATTAACAACAATAATCTTGACAGGTTCATCAAAAGTTTCCTCACTATGCGTGGCTGAAGTAAGTGACTCTTAACAATCTACAAGAGCCGATAAGCCTATATCTTCATAAATTTATGGTTAACCTTAATACAGCAATTTGTATTTGACCGTCCTGTTGTGCATACACACTAGAAGAGCCCATGTCACGCGAACTCGTATTTTTAACTTGACGTCTTTAATGTAAGTAGCGCAAGGTTTTATCTATCGAACCACGAATAAAATATGCATAACAATACTAACTACTTGTTGGGTTGCTCTAATGCGGATTTTATGCAGTTTTTTCGGCAATCAAAGAGCCATCAACCATGTTTGGCCTTATCTTGATGCTTTCAAGATTTATTCGCTTGGTAAACGAAATTTTGACATATTTTGATTTTGATCTTTTCACTTGCTTTCTTTTTATTCTCATAGAAGGTACAATAAATCTTATTACACAACATGGTGCCAAATATAACAAAAATATTACTTCTTTTCGCCAATGATTAAACAATGAAATAAGGCGATATATTCAGATACCATACCATGTCAGATAATAAAATAATTACGTCATTATCTAGATTTCTTATGTAAAAATTAGAAAAATAGCACAACTATCAATAAAGTTAACATTTACGTACGCGATTCTGTCTACCTTATTTGTTGTATGATAGTATTACTTTATTTCGCATTGCTTTAAAAACGATTAACGCCCACTGCTCTTGACACCTAGGCGTATTCTATATTTAACTGTTAATCTAATAACAATAGATAACACTAATGTTAACTGTCATTAAAAATTAAAAGAGCCAAATACAAAATACACCCAATCGTCTTCTAAAATGGCTAAAATTGCTAAAAGTGCTTAAATGTTGAAATTGACGAACAAGTTTATCCTCTCCTTGGTTACATAATCATATATGTAGGTATAGAATAGGTAAAAAAATACAATTTTAGTGAATTTTGTACATTTTAGGGTACATATTACTGTTGCATAATAATATAATAAAGAACGAATTTTATAAGAAATATTTTCTTCTTACATTATTTTGTCTATTTTGCGTCTTTTATAAATTAAAAAACATGCGATATTTTAAACCAAGTCAATTTAAGGAAATTAATATATGATATGTTGTGGTTGATGACAGTTTTTGACATTTAAGTAATTGTTTAAAAGTACGCGATCATTTTCGAATTTTTAAATTATTTATAGTATTATTATTAAATTTCGTGTATATAGGCATATTCCATTTGTCATTTAGATTAGATCTAACACACATTTACTGAACCAAATTACTGATTTATTTTGCTGGATTACTTCGCTGACTTTATTTCATAAATAAATAAATATATTATCACGCCTTCTATCCATTACTGGGCGTGGCACTCTGCCGAAACAGATCTCGGTAAGTGATATATTTTTGCGCGTGAAGTGCGGTTACCAGCCGTCAAATCACGGCTCCCAAAGTTGTAAGTGGAGGGGGAGCCACAGGAATAGTATTAATGTGGTGAAAATTTTTGTCGGCTGTGGGAATCGAACCAGGGTTCTCAGGATCCACAGGCCGACACGATACTTTATTTCCAGTACTAGAATTACTGATTATAATTTACTTTGAAGTAATACACCCCAATAAGTGCATCAGTTTGCTTAATTCAGTTCATTTAGTGGTGTTGTCTAATTTAAGTTAGCTAATTTAAGTAAACCAAGGGCAAATGGAATATAGCTAATATCATGGAAGATGAAATGAAGGGCACTTCGCCTGACCTACCTACGTAAAGTAATTTTGAGGATATATTGAAATTTTTACGTTTTCAGCTTGACAATTACGTTATGTCGTCGGTAATAACCGTCTAAGACAAAATCTTGCGTATCGTAATATAGGATCTTTCGATATGCCACTGGGTTTCATAATGACTTCCTTATGAACGTAAAATAGAAAAAAATACTGTGTACTAAGAATATCTGCTGACAAATTCATTCTCCAATACGCCAAATAATCATTTCACGGCTTATATGTACAAATACTATTTTTGTCATTATCTAATTTATATAATTTATGACAAAATCATTTACATAAAAAGCACCTAATCGTATTTTGTAGGTCCATTCTATTCTTCATATTATACTGATAGAGAAAGATGTTCTTGCGAAAATATTATTATATATTTACCTGGTTTAGAATCGATTCCGCAAATATTTTCTGCAACAAATAACTCCGATGTATCCAATCCATTTGTTCCTCCGATTTGAACATAATCATCCAATCCTCGTTTCTGGCACTAAAATCAAACAAAATGTTAATTATAAAACAAAACAAATATTTATTTAGCTCTTCAATAGTTTTTCCTTATTACTTCGGTTTATTTGTGATTACTTAAAGCTTTTGTTTTTGTTTGTAATTGTTGGAAACTAAGATTTTACAAAGTCAAGTTCGCGAGCAAATTGTCAGATACTTAAACAAAATATACATGATGGAATTAAAAGATTGAAGCAGCTTAAATGCAATCAAGTGCAACAAAACTAGTGCATAATTTATTTAGGTTAATAGAGTTTCCGCTTTTCACTTAGCAATAAATAAATAATCACGATTCGTTCGTACGTCCTGCATTATAAAAGATAATATTTCTTGTCCCTTTCAATTTAATATTTTCACCTGTGCGTTTGCAGTTCATCTAATCATCGATATTCTTTTGACTTTTAATAATTAATAAACCTTTTGCAATTGCATAGTATGAAGTTAGAATAAAAATTTCAAATTATTATGGAGTAGCTGGCTCAGTGGTATCGAATCGGCTTGTGCATTTGAGACCACGAATTCGATTCTTACAGTCGACAAACAATTTTCACCACATTAAAACTACCCCTGTGGCTCCCTCTCCACTAACATCTTCGGGGAGCGTAATCTGATGGCTGGTAACTGCATTTCATGCGCAAAATATATCACTTACCGAGATCTATTACGACAGAATATTTTTATATGGCTGTGATGATAAAATAATGGTTTAATTTGAATTCGGTAATGGTTTTAATTTAATCGATTTTATTGCTGCACTAATTAATGTTTTTGTGGCCTCCAAAATTAAGGTCAAGTTACATTAACAGTATTTTCATGCAAAGAATAGCCAACAATAAAATGAATAAATATATCATCACGCCTTATACTTATTACTGAGTGTAGCATTCTGTCGTAGCATATCTCGGTAAGTAATACATTTTTAAACATGAAATTCAATCACCAGATGTCAAATAATGGCTCCCAATGATGTTAATTAGCCAAAGGAATAATTATAAATGTCATGAAAATTAATATGTCGTTGGGGAAATCGAACTCAGCTTCTCAAAATCACAGTTCGATGCTTTGCAACGACTGGTCTTATATGGATACATATGTCAATAAATAAATATATAAATATATCCTCACACCTTTTATCCATTACTGGATGTGACACTTTACCATAACAGATCTCAGTGATATATTTAAGCGTGTGAAGTGCGGTTACCAGTCGTCAAATTATGGACACCAAAGGAGTTAGTGGAGGACGAACCACAGAAGTAATTTTAATGCGGTAAAAATTGTTTATCGGTTGTGGGAATGGAACATAGTCCGAATCTATACACTGAATTACCAACCTCATAAAGAAATGACACTTAACGTTTTTTAATTATTATTTAAACTAAATATTTATAGTCATTTACTTATATTTATATTAATGAAACAGGTGGCTCAGTGGTATCGAGTCGGCCTGTGGATCCTGAGATCCCTGGTTTGATTATCAAAGCCGACAAACATTTTAACCACATTAAAAATTACCCCTGTGGCTCCCTCACTACTAGCAATTTTGGGGGCCGTGATTTGATGGCAACGGCAAGTAACCACATTTTACGCGCATAAATATATCATTTACCGAAATCTGCAGTAATGGGTAAAAGGCGTGATGATATATTTATTTTATTTTATACTTATAATTTACTCTGGTTTGTATCTTGGGTTACATGAATGAATACAAAAAAACTTGGCATAATTAATTACTTAAAGTTATTCTGCTTTTATCCTGCTTGTAGAGAGTGAACCAACCTTGTGTATTGTCCCAGTTTCCAGCTCAAGTCCTGCATGATATCCTGCCAATCCTACATTAAGCGAAAGGATTCTCGCCGCTGCAGGAAAAGCTGCACTGATGCTACAGTTTGCTCGCTTGCCGTAATTTCTCAAAGTGTAGATATCTTCTGGATTATGAAGCAATACATTGCACGCTGCAAATAAAAGAAAGTTTCAATATTAACACAGGAATCATTACAGAAAATTACATTTATTTTATTTGATCTTCGTTCGTTTTACTTCAATCAACTCGTGTAGCAATAAACCGTCTTATACAACTCGTATCCTAAACTCTTATACAAGCAATTCTTGTATTCTCGTGTGTGTTAACTATCTCAGAATCGGCTCTAATGGCAAACGATTTTAGAATTAAATATTAATCCTATACTCTAACAAGAGTAGATCTTGTCTGGCCATCTGTCTCTTTGTCTTAACGATCTCGGAATCGGCTCTAACGATTTTAATGAAACTTGCTATTCCAATGTTAACGATCTGGCTAGGTCTCGTTCTCCAGAAAATTAATTTAGTACGCCATTTTGAAACAAAATTGCAGAGAAAGTTGATGAAAAATTAGTTCTTTCAAATATAGGCATTTGAATACTTTATGGGGTAATGGCTCAGTGCTATCAAGTCGGCCTGGGGATCCTAAGAACCCTGGTTCGAACCCCACAGCCGATAAAACAGTTTCACCAATTTAAAATTACCCCTGTGGCTCTCCGACTACTAACATCTTTGGAGGCCGTGATTTGACGGCTGGTAACCGCACTTCACGCGTATAAATATATCACTTACAGAGATCTGCTTCGGCAGAGTGCCACACCCAGTAATGGGTAAAAGGCGTGATGATATATTTATTTATTTTAAAATCAACTCGATATCACCAACTGTTTTCAAAATACGGGCGAAAATTCGAAAGAATTGGAGAAAAAGTTGTCTCTTTACCTTTTTCTTGATTTCTAATTTTTAATTTTAAACTTTCTATCTCTCGTTATTATCCGAGCGAAGATAATTTTAGTATTGCCATAATTATCGCCATTTTGTTTCAATATAGCTGCCAAATATAAGAAATCTTTCAAAATTGAAGAAATCCTCGCTATTTTTATTTTAAAAAAAAAACAAGATTTATTAATTTGTTGCCATTTTGTTTCATTATAGCTGTCAATTGTAAGAAATCTGTCAAAATTATATATATTGTCGCCATTTTGTTTCAATATGGCCGCCAATGTAAGAAAACCTGTCAAAATTAAAAAATGAGAAATTATGAATAATAACTTAATATCTGACATGATTTATCCGTTATTTTATCTAATATAAATACAAAATCTTCTTCTTATTTTTTTAAGATCATCAGCGATTTAATAAAAAGTTGAGTTAGGTAATCACTTACACAAATTTTAAATCCATATTAGTATTTTTAACCCGAATAAAACAAATGAATGGAAACTGTGAAACAGGGTTAAAAATGATTATAGCTATAATTAAAAATTAATTACACTTTTGCTATAGCATGTTTACAAATGAAATAGGTATTTATTTTTGCACATTAGAGAACAAAACAAGCGCGAACTATAGTCATTAAAGGATGAAAGAAGCGGAAGAATTTGATTGTCGTAATTTCTATTCGTGTTGGTGAAGGTGGCAATTAACAAGCATTGATTGCAATTAACAACACGCGTGATATTACAAATGAAGTGTATATTGTTTAGCTTAAACTGTTCGTACACCTCTAACTCGTTTATGCGATTTGTGTCAACGGTCGGAAACTTTGTTTAATGCATTATCCTTAACGCAAACTGCCACAAACTACAAATAGCGTGAACCGTCCTATTTAATAGGTTTGAGTCTGGAAACGTTGATTATACAGTAATCAGTGTAACTAACTACAAAAGCCACAGTTTAGTGACTGTTAAAGCTTACGTTGCACTTTCGAACCGCCTTATTTGCAGATTGAAGATTAATAAGCTAAACTTTCTTTTTCATCATTTTTTTACAGAGCCGGAACTACCACAAAGCACGTTAATCATGCAACTGATACAAATGTAAATAGGATTTGATAGTATATAAATAAGTAAAATTAGGGTAAAAATGCAGCATCAAATTTTTAAAAATATAATTTTAGGTTGGTAAAATTTTGTGAATTTCAGAACTCCCTACAAATTACTAAATAAACCAGTGCTTTGAAACTGTTATTTGAAAAATATTTTCTAGCTTCAGACCTCCAGCATGATGTAACCTACTATTATCAGGAAATAACAAATAATTCTTTCTAACCTAACAAAACCTCATCACCACCATTTTGATACATTTATGACATTTATACTCCTTTGCGATGAACTACAAATCTCTGAAAAAGTTTTAGGATCACTGTTAAGTAAATGCCATTATAGTGGTGGGAGAAATTTTAAAAATTGGTCAGTGATACTGCACTTTAGCCTAAATTAGTATTAAATTTATGTTTGCTTGCTAATAGCTTGTATTATTAGTTTAATAATAATTTCAGTATAATAAAGAACCGATTGTGACCGCAAAGTATATAAAAAGTAAAGCAATCATAACATAACGTATTTATTTGTTATTTACCTAGTCATGAAAAATACGTCAATTTCTTCAACACATACACTTATAGCATCTCTTCTTAATTATGCTACAGGTGCTGTTAGAAAAAAAATCTATGACCAACTCTGCAAAAATTGGTCAACAGCTTTTTAAGTGTTTCTTCAGAAGCAAATCGCTTTGCCCCGAGTTATTATTTTAACTTTAACTTTAGATAAAAAGAAGTTTGAGACCACGGAATCTGGACTATAAGGTTAACTTTATAAATGCACAGATATTAATTAGTTGCTGAACTTCATTTGCTTTATGAACGTTCACAAATCTTTAAAAATCGCACAAATGAAATACAATTTTCCATATGTACATACTTGTAAATGTCACAGCTATTTTGTAATAACTTGTTTTTTTGTTTCATGATTAGGTAGATAACATAAAAATACACCATCGTAATATTTAATTTGTAATAAAAATAACTTGTTAGAAATGCATTATTTGTATCACTAGGCTGGAAACTGTACTTTTGCAAATTCTTGCAAAACAGTTTCTAAACGTGTGATACACAAGATTTTCCGCAGCGATGAATGAAATTATTGATTTAAAATTGATAAAAATATATCTTATCTCCACACACACAACGCATAAAATTAACAAAAGTTCGGTAAACACATAGTTTCCGAATGATTATAAAATATAGAAAACTGTAAATCTCAGACGGAGGTGCGAAAAAGAATATTGCTTACAATTCCAGCCAATGTAGTGGATTAAAAATAATAAAAAAATACTTGCAATCTAGTATATCTCAAGAGAAATATGTGAAGCTGGCAATAATTGCAATTGAGAGCGATCTTTTCTATATGTATAACAGTGTATGCATAACTATCTTTTTTAATTTTTTTCATAAAATACATATTTTCAAAAAATACAGATCTTCAGTTTGCAGAGGGTGCAAAATATCTAAGTGTATAGTAATGTGTATAGTTCCGACCCTGGTATTTATTATTTAGTAAAGCAGTAATAAATTCAATTTTCCAGTTGAAATATCCACTCGTACATTTCTAGCGTGCTTGAGAATTTAATTGGAAGCTTTAAAAATAAGTTGTTATTTTCCGTATTTTGATAAAATCTTTTAATACAAGTTGCATCTTGGACTTCATCAAAAAGTATTAACTGAAGTGAAAAGAACAAAAGGCTATTGTGCTGTAGTTCATAAAGAAGTGTAATATTTTTTCATCTTTTGTTTAGGATGAGAAAAAAGAAAGAATTCTTAGATGTCATTTTATCAAGCGCGCCAGTCTGTGGCATTGAGACACGGAATTTGATTTGCGATAAAATGATTTTCTTTTTCGAAATTTATCGAAAGAAGCTCAAGACATATAATTGGAAAGATAGCCTTATTGCATTTGCTTTGGAAACTGAAATTTTAAATTTATTTTCATAGATATAAAGGTAAAAAAAATATAAGCTTTTAGATATATAGCAAAATGAAAATTTTATCGAGAGAACTAAGTTTTACACTACCGATTCATTTTTCTATAATTATTGGTCTATTATGGTGATTCTCCAATGAATTTACCATTCTGTGAGTGGTTAGACGTATTCCATTTGCCATTTGGATCCGATCTAACTTACATTTACTCAATCAGATCACTTATTTGTTTCGCAGGATTACTTTACTGACTGTATTGCCAGTAATAGAATTACAGATTTTAATTTACTTTGAAGTAATTCACCCCAATAAGCGCACCAGTTTGCTAATTCAGTTCATTTAGTCATGTTGTCTAATTTATCTGAACTGATTTAAGTGAACCAAGTGGCAAATAGAATACAGCTGTTATCATAAATAACAATGCAAAAAACGCCATTTATGATCAATAATGAACCTTATTTGGCTGTTATTTTGTTATTTCGTCATTATTTTCGTTTCGTCAACATATTTTTCAATAAAGTCGATAGCACAACAACACTTGATCGTTAAATAAGATTTGAATATTAGAAAAACTTAACCTTCTATAGTTAACTAATAACAATCATCAAAAAAATTATGCTTCTAAAAATAATAATAGTAATTTATACACCAAAGGCGTTAGGTACATGATAATTCAGAGAGAGCGACGGTATTCAACCAGAGAAATGGATATCGCTCGAAGTCATTATCATCTAGTAAAGTACATGGTGTTTACATGATTTTATTTTTCACTAAAATATGTAGAATAAGTTTTAATTTATAATAATTATGGTTATATAAGTATGTGTAAGAATATTAATCAACTGTGGTGTTACGTGATGTAAACCATAATGCCCGCATATACTGCCCCGGTCATTATGGAGTTTTTTTATATACTTTGTATCATAGCAATAATGTTCACGTGAAAAATTAAAAACTAAGGGCCAAATTCACAGTCGTCACTCACTCTCATCTCATCCTCACCTCACTCTCAAAATCGAAGTAATTAAGGCAACTAACTCAAGAATTTGCACAATTTGAGTTAGTTGCCTTAGTTACTTCGATTTTAAGTCTGAGATGAGAATAAGGTGAGGGTGAGTCACAACTATGAATTTGACCCTAAGACTATTTCGAGTTACTAATGCTCGTTTGCACCAACGAAACATAAATTTTATGTCTGACTTAAATGAATAAAAACAAATTGATGTAAAATATCATATGATGACATTTACATCAGTCAAACATTTGATGCGATATTGTCATTATATCTCAAACTTAAAATTTAAGTTTCGTTGATGCAAACGGACATTAAAGAATTCTAACGCATCGGATATCAGTATAAGTCAAATTAAAATAAAATATATTTTTTAAATACTTACGCATGCGATTCTTGGGAAACCTCACAGTGAAACTAAAGCTAGCCCCTCTAATTGGAACTCGATACTGAATCACCGCTGCATTTTGCGCGCTCTGGAAAACTTGTTTCGGTTTCCTCTTGCCACAGATCTCGGTGTACCGGCTCTCCATAGGCTTGGGGTGATCGCCAGGACTCGGGAAAAACTCTCCGTTTAGCTCCCAGCCGTCCACGAACTGTCAATTAACACAATCAGGAGATAATTATGACGAGAGCAGAATGTTGATTAGTGATGAAGTATAAATATTGATTGGGGGACGGGAAATATTAATTGAGCCAATGAATGATATTATTCAAATGAAGAAAGAATGTTATTACTTTGATTATTTTTTTAACGTTTCTCAAAACCAATGAAATGTTTCATTGTATGTCACGTGTCTGCGTTTTAATTAATCCTGTCATTGTTATACTGAGAATAAACATCTAGTGATTATTCCCGGGAATAATTTCTGTAGGTGCTTTTATTTGTGACAAATGATAGGTAGTTGTCAAATAATTATTTAAAACTGTCAAGTAAAATGTGAGAAAAAAATCGATTTCAGATACAGAAATACACCAACAAATTTTGAAAACAACTTGCAAGAATACATTAATATGTAATCAATCGATACGAAGACAGTACAAAATCTTTTAAGTGAATGAGACCTCAATAGCTAAGTCAAAAAATAATCTAATTAAATATAACTCGAGAGTTCGATAAATTAGAAAATAATTGTCCATCTTTCTCAAACTTGTTGCCATTTGGCAATAGTTACGAAAGCCCGTAGGGAACAAGTCTTCGAAAGATCTGTCAAATTATTTCCAATTTATTCTCTTTCTCTTGTTATATTATTAATGAGTATATTTTTGTTAATTTATCATAAAACTTCTACCATTGTAAATTATCATTACGAATATGATAATTGCCGATTATAGGCGTATTTCATTTGCCACTTGAATCAGATCTAACTTACACTTACTAAATCAGATCTCTTATTTATTTCGCTATAGCTGCACTCCATTTGTCACTTGGTTCACTTAAATCTGTTCAGATAAATTCGACACATTACTGAATGAACTCAATCAATCAAACTGATGCACTTGCGGTGAATTACTTCAAAGTAAATTAGAATAAGTAATTCTAGTATTGGAAATAAAGTGAGCTAAGTAATCCAGCGAAATAAATAAATGATAAAAATAAATAAATAAATATATCATTATGCCTTCTACCCATTACTGGGTGTGGCACTCTGCCGAAGCAGATCTCGGTACGTGATATATTTTGCGCGTGAAGTGCGGTTACCAGTCGTCAAATAAATAATCTGGTTCAGTAAATGTAAGTTAGATCTGATCCAAATGACAAGTGGAATGCGCCTTATATTACGTCACCCACTTCATTTCCTGCGGTAGATTTACTGATTCGGAATAAGCATTAAGTAATACACACCAATAAGTGCATCAGTTTATTTTGTTCAGTTAATTTAGTTATTTTGTCTAATTTATTTGAACTGATTTAAGTGAACCAAGTAGTAAATGGACTACAGCTAATATTTTGACATAAATTATGAGTTGATTTGGAAATGGAAATATAACGATTACGCAGCACGAGATGTATTTCCTATTTCCGTTACAACGAATTTAATTTCAATAATCATGTTACAAGTTACATTTCGCGTGAGAATTTATCAAGCATAATCTTTTAACTTTTTCATATTTTTTGGAACGAGCTCTTCAATTTTAATAAAAAATTCTTCTATAGAAGCTGTTTTTTATTGATAATTTGACATTTCGATAGAATTATTTTAAGTTGATGTTTATGAAAATTGCACATATTTTATTGGTAACCAAACAACAAAGGGGATACAGAGACTGATCCACCCAAATAGGATCTAGAAAGCTTCGGTTAGAAGCGGCGATACCCTCACGAGTGTGTATGAGCCACAATGAATGAATGAACTAAACAACTTTAATTATATTGAAAAATTATCACTAATTAATTACACAAGTGGAAAACTATCAAAATAGCTTTCATTTTATTGGGTCACTTTTAATCAACCTCATATTCTATTGGTTGTACTTATTTTTAAACTTGGTTTTGTAGTACTGTAATTGTTAATTACAAGTGTTTTATGAAATAGGGTCCAGACCGTAAGTTAGATTTTTTATCATAGTTGGGTTTGGTAATAAAAATTTAGTATAAAGTTCATATTTAATTTAATTTTTTAAATATTAAAAAGATTCCGGGATGTTAAAAATAGCTGTTTACATTTTATAATTGCAACCACTTGCTACTCAGCGTTTCCTAAACTTTATCAATCTGCGCTCCATTTAATCATTGATGTGTCTCATCTTCAAGAACTATATTTTTTTAAATAAATTTTTGTATATGCATCCAAACAATGTGTGTTATAACAAAATTTAATTAGGTACCTTAAATAGGAACAAAAACCGAATGAACAAAGAATGATCAATCGCGAATCGAAACTAAGCACATTTTATTGTCAAGTTCGCAATTATTAATTTATAATCATATTCAAACTAATTAAGTAATTGACTAATAGAATAATAGAATAATTATCGTAAACATTAAAACATACATAAAAAATAGAACTTTAGAAATGAGGCTTAAACTACATGAGTATTAAATCATAATGCAATAACAAAGCCATTCTATAATTCAGGTAACGTTGGCGTCGGCGGTTGCTTTGACGCACTCAGAGGACCTGTAATCCTCTTGTTTGCCATATTCGTTATCATTACTGCATTATATCTCCAACATACTCACTCACATCAAATGAATCCCAGTCATGAATATGAATCAAGTGGATAATTAGCATTAGCAGCGCGTAAGGAACTTGTGTGAAATATATAGTTGTTATAAAACTAACAGTAGGTAATGAATTCATTTTGAAGGTTCTATTTTAAAAGATAATACTGAATATAAACTTATATTATGTAAGAAAAATATTTTCATAAAAGGAACGTAGGTTTCGCTTTACTTTATGAATTATAAAATTTTATCCGCCGTTATGAAACTTAAAAATCGATGTACTTTTCAAAGTCAAGTTTAACGACTAGGATTTTAGAAGTAAATAAAGAGATTTTCTTCAGCTAAAGTTTAGAAATATTAAAAGGAAGTACTTTATTCAAATAAAAATCCTCTATATTAAGATTTTAAAAAGATGTTTAATAGGTACGCATTAAACTTTTGATTTATGATACACTAAGGTTTTCTCATATTTTATTTCAGTGCGGAAATCATATACCCTATAGTTAATAATAGCTATAATAAAAATAATTTTCATTTTGAACTATCCATCTCCCATTATTCTTCGAACGAAACCCGATGTTCCAGATATTATCAGTAAAATGCACTAATGAGGCATTAAAAGAAGAAATAACAATATTTGCTTCAATAGGCTGGTAGCATAAAGATATCAGACTAAAAAATGTTGGTATTTTTAAGTAAAAATATTAAAAGGAAAAGCTTGAAGTTAACAGAAAACCAAACAAAATTAAAAAAAGAAATAGAGATAAATTTCTATTCAATTTTAACAGAACTGCAATTTTAATATTATTATTTGTACTGCATTATGAATTAAAACTTCTTCTTCTTCTTTAACGGCGCTACAGCCCGAGTCGGACCTGGGCCTAGCGGGTACACCGAGCCGCAGTTTTTACGCTGCCGTACTGCCGGTTTTCTGAGTCGATGTTACTTACTTTTAAGGCATATGCGTAAGTGATTAGCTTTTAGCACCCGAGTATGATTAATACAAGTAACTGTATTTTTTATTTTAACGACAAATCATACTTTGTCGACAGGCGGATTCGAACTGACGAATCTTGGTTCGGGTGACGTCACAGTATGTTAAGAGATGTGCATTAACACGCTCAGCCACCGCGCCTGTATGAATTAAAACTACGTACGTAAAATAAAATAATAAAATTTTCATTACCTCGCAAACAATTGTTTTTAACAAATTATAATCAAATGGATTCATTATTGAAGTCGAAAATCGAAAGTAGATAACGCGTAATTCAACAAGTGCTCAATACTGATAACAGAATTACACGGTTATAAAATCGTCTAAAAAGTAAGTAACCTAGTATCTAATACCATTAAAAGACAAACATTTACTTAAAGAAGTAAAACATAATCAAGTCGTTGGCGTTATTCACCGAGCAAGGCTTAGAGAACCAATAGAAGATGTACGTATCCAATTATCCTTACCGATACGAGTCCGTTCTCTTCACAAGGAACATCCAAGTAATTGAAATAGATCTCAACGGTTCTGTCCGGGTCTGTGAAGAAGTAAATCCCGCACACGTTGTCATCGTCGTTAGTTGATTTGTAGAAGTAGTGTCCCTCTTGGCTCTTTACCTCCATACATTCTGAAATCATGCAGCAAGAGTTACAAAGTTTCTTGTGTCATTCTTTTTAGTTAGATTCCTTTTGAAAATATAATGACAGTTTTGTATGGAAATGGATGTGTATGATGTCGGATTTTATATATGTTTATGCGAAACTAAATTAATATGAATGATTGTTATGTGTATAAATTATAACATTTAGGGTCGGTATTTTACTCTCCCTAACAAAATTATTAATAAATGCATCTGTCAAACAAACAAGAAATATCGCATCGAAATCATATTTCAAATTATGAAAATTATTAAGAGTTATTTTTTGTGTGCTAGTTTTACTTTCTTATACACAGTATAAGGAAGTATTGGAATCGAGAAAAAAATCGTTGACGAGATTTTCGCGGAAATACGTGTTTTGAGGTCCACTGAATCCGTTTTGATCATTTTCTCAATGATGTCTGTGTGTGTGTGTGCGCGCGTGTGAATGGACGTGTGTCCAAGTGTGCAATATCTCATGAACGAGATAAGATTTTTTAACGAAACTTGGTAATTATAAGTTTCATGAAAATACGAAGAGCTGAGTTGATTTTGAATGAAATTGAAAGACCGGAAGAGGAAGTTTGCAGGACACACAAAACAATAAAGTCCATTTATTTCAAAAATGGAAGCAATTACGAAAGAAAGTTTCAAATAAAAGATGTTAGCAAAAATATTTGGAACATAAAATGTTATTTGCAATTTCTCTGTATATCCGTCTAATTTTTAGAAAAACTTATTTTTATATTTAATAATATATTTCAATAATCATAGTAGCAATAGAAACAAAAAACATAAACATGTTTAATATTTACATCATAAGTATTCAATTCAGAGTTTTTGATCTATATTCTCAATATTAAATATGCTGTGTATAAGAAAGTCGTATGGTGACCACACCAGATTTTTATCTTTGTCATTCAGATAATAGTACATTGTGATACAAATGTTGACAGGGTATAATTGGAAAGCGTTATATTCACACTAGTTATCCATTGGGTTTTCAACTCGTGTATTACATATTATTATTTTTTCGATAATTTAGCGTTTTACACTAGAATAAATTATTTTCTTTTTCTTTTCTCATATAATATCAACGACATTTGTAGATTCATTGGCACATAGATATTTTTTGTATGTAAAACTGAAAACAATAATGTCATTCATTCTGTTGACACTTGAGTGCAGAATTTAATCATTTTCCGCACGTAAATGAGTGCGGAAATTGTCTATTTTCTATTTTTAGTTTCTAGTTCCTTAATTACTAATTCATGAGTAATACATTGAAGGCTATGTATTTTTAATTAATTTTTCATAAAACTGTTCCTTCAAAATGAATTATGAATTATAACTCCTTTATTTTAATTGTTCTAATTCATTATTCATAAACTAATAATTGACATTCATCCTGCAATTCAGTCTCTGCAAGAACTACATACTACAATGAAATGCGTTTTCAACTGAATAAGTTTAGTCTGTGCAGCAGCAAGTAACTAATGTGAATATAATAGGAATCATGCTTCATTTTAATGAGGCAAAATTTAATATCTTATTATCGTCCAGTTAAAATTTAAACCTAAAATTAACAATATATTTTAATGGAAAAGCTTTCACCTGGTTTTTCAGCTATATTTAATTAAATTCACAACTTTAATTACATTAACTTTTAAATTAAAAAATATATCAATTTAATTTACATTTCTGTACTGTTAAAGTTACAATTTAATTTACATTTAAATTGTCGGAGAGATCTATGAGACCTGAAAATATTTATTGTTTGATATTTGTTCTCTTGTATTTATTGAATATTTTCGAAGCTTTTGTGTAGGTGTTACGTGTTACATAAATCTGAAAGTTTTTAAATTGTTTTGTTTTCAAATCAGCTTTTTGTTAGGGAACCTGAAATAGAATCCGTCACATTCTTTGTGTTTATTAATGAAATTGTATTCAATTTTTGTTTGTAAAATTTTTGAATTAAAATTTTGTAAGAAACACATAAAAGCAAAATTTATAATACTATAATTTTAATTATACTAACGCCCTTAATAATTAACGAAAGCTTTTAATACTTTGTATTTTCCTTATAGCTTAACACGAAAAAAGTTTCGTTTCTTGAATATTAAACACAATTTTTGCCATTAAAAAGATTTAAAAACTTAAGAAGTATGTCGATACGCAGTCTACAGTACAGATGTGGAAACTTGGTTGCAAGACAGAAATATAAATTTATAATTTCATTAAATAAATTAGAAATAAATTTTAATTGTTTAATATCACAAATGAAATATTTAAATATTAAGCAATATTTATAGTGCGTCTATCTTTGATAAAAATGATAACTTACATATTAAAGGCGAAAACAACAGAAAATTATTTAATTAGTAAAAGGAATATAAGGAAAATAGAAAAACAAACACTTCTATTGATCATAAATTGCATTCTTTATAGCAAACGAAGCAAGAAATTTATTTTCTCAGTGTCTATAGATGTCAATTTGCTGCATCGTTGGCACATTGTTTCTAACAAGCCACCTAATTGGAATGCAGTTTGTTTGTCATATGTTATTATGTACAACGGAATTGAGTTTGCTTCCTCATAGATAATAATACACGTATTTTATAGTCAAAACAAGTATTTTTTGTTTTAACCTAATTTATACTTTATTTGCAAATTAAGTAACACAAGATAAAGTTCTTTTTATCTTTATTATCAGCGTGAGAAAAAAAAATTATCTAATGCATTCAAGTAATGTTTCTTGCTATTTTTACTTATATAGAAAGTTTGGAAACAATTCTCAAAGATTAAAATGCAGCCAAATAAAAGTTTTAATAGAAACTTTCGCCGCGGGTGAATATAGCAATTCAAAACTAAACTTCAGGTGAACTATTACTTATGAGAAAAAGAGCATTCAAGTATAACTAAAATTAGATTTTATAAAGATATTTTGAATTCTCTTTTATTTGATATATGAGCTGACCTTAAAATGTCACAAATAATAAAAGCGTTTTTTTACCTGTTAAAAGATGATCGGTTGTTCTTTTTGCTCGTACTCCGGGTGATCCTATCACTCTTCGTGTTGGTATGGGAGATTCTAAGGTTTTCTGTGCTGCGTTCTGTAACTAAAAAAACACAAATTAATCACAAATGAAAGTAATACTATGATAATTGAAATAAAATTTTGTTTAACTTGAACTTGTAATAGTTTTATTTCCAATTTATTTTCGTACAAAATTAGCAGTAATTTATTGCTTTTGATTAATTATTCAAACCGAATAATATTAAAAATTAAATTAAATTGTCTTGTATTGAATCGATCAGTAGTAAATTCAACGTTTGATTAGTAATTTTTTTACTCTAATCAGTAATATATGTTCAGTTTTAAATAATTTTTTTATCGTTAACAAATATTTATTGTTAAGTAAATAAAAACTATTGCTCGGCTAAATTAATATTTTCCCAGTATAAAATATATTTGCTCTGTAACTCATGCTCAGTAAAACTAATTATTATTTCCAGTGGAAAACTATTTTTAACCAGTAAAAACCATGAGGAGTCGACCAGTAAAATGTCTATATACATTGTTAATGTTATTCAAAATTTCAGAATGATATTCAATCAATAAATTTTGTGGTATTATTCTGCTTAGCGTTCTTCCAAATATTTACTCGAAGTAAATGTTAAATTAAGAGATTTCAATTTTCATTGTTGACAAGAAATTTCATTGAAGAGATAACTGAAGTTTACGCGTAATGAAAGAACGTATGTAAGTTTTAATTATAAAGGATGAAAATTTAATTATCAATAAAATTCTTCTACGACGTGCTGTCAGTTTTCTTATCAACGATCAGTTATCGTTGGAGAATCTTGACAGTAATTTAATTTCTTACGAGGGAATAGACATATGGCTCTCAAAGTTAAATTAATGTTTGAGAATTTTTGTATCTTGATAAAATGGGTTTTAATTATTAAAGGTAATATTTGTTCACCCCAAATGAGAAAATAAGGTGTTAATGCCTAAATATCTCAATAATAATGGCATATTATGGGGTGGCTAGCTCAGTGGTATGAAGTCGGCCTGTGGATCCTGAGAACTCTGGTTCGATTCCCACAGGCGACAAACAATTTTCATAATTTCAAAAACTACCCCTGTGGGTCCTCCACCACTAACATCTTTGGGGGGGCCGTGATTTGACGACTGGTAACCGCACTTCATGCGCATAAATATATCACTTACCGATATCTGCTTCGACAGAGTGCCACACCCAGTAATGGGTAGAAGGCGTGATGATATATTTATATTATTATATTATTCTATACTAACAAGTGAAAGCTGACATATAATTTTTGATTAATGGGTTGTTGATCAAACAAACTACGGATATTTTATTATTTGCTTAACTTATTAAAACTATGTGTTTTATTCTTATTCTTCAAGTTTTTAAAAGAAATTTTCATTGAAAGTTATTTTCAATTTGATCCTTAACAGCTTTGTTTGAAAATCAATTGAATTCTAAAAATAAAATATATTATCACGTCTTCTACTCATTACTGGATGTGGCACTCTGCCGTAGATCTTGGTAAGTGATATATTTTGCGCGTGAAGTGCGGTTACCAGTCATCAAATCACGGCCCATAATGTTATTATTGAAGTGGGAGCCACAAGGGTTGTTTTAATGTGGTGAAACTTCTAACCCGGGTTCTCAAATCCACAGGTCGACTCGATATCAATAAGCCACCTACTCTATAAATTAATTATTTGAATTAAATATTTAACAGATGTGGGTGGTGTGATTTGATGGTTGGTAACTGCACTTCACGTGCATAAATATAACTTATCGAGATCTGCTACGATAGAGTGTCACAACCAGTAATGGGTAGAAGGCATGGTTATATATGTATTTATATTGATTTTTGGAAAATAATCTGTATTTCAGTAGTTGTTGAAATATTACAAATAGGACAATGTAACTCGCTTCAGAACCTTATTGCATTAATTTTAGCAGTCCTCGCCTAAACGAATTAGTTTCAAAACTCGAAGTGGCCAGTTTGAACTAAATGGTTTAACACGTTCACTTTGTAAGTTGACATTTACAGGTTCAAATCTTGGTAATTTAATAATTCCTTAGTGTATTCCAGTAGTTCGGCGTCTGTTACTACTGGTATAAAAACATATATCGCTTTCAAACGTTTCACATCGAAAAATATATAATATCAAATGTTTAAATTGTTTGAAAATATAATACCTGACATTCCTGCTCATTTTCCTCAGTATAAAACATTTTAGAATTCTGCAACAATGAATACTTTCCTGAATGCATTGTACTTTACATGACATTGCGCCAATATACCTGTATTGTTCGAGGTTAAACAAACTAAGGGTACTATAAAGCAAGATCACTAACAGCTGTAACAATAGCTTTCACACAAAACGACGAAATAAATGGCAAATGGTAAACGGCCCACGTTTCATTTACACTCTAAAACTGTAATAACAACTTCCTGCTCCAGTATGGAGCGAACATTTAACAACGGTAGATGGAGGAGTAATCGTTTGGACAAAGAAATGTCACCTTACATCCACGAGCAGGATTCCTTCTCTTGTTTTTTTACATCCCTATCTTGTATAAACTTTGTTTTTATTTTCTAGTGACAATGTTTTAGCAATTATTTTATATGTTTTTAATTACGTTAAGTTTTCCTTTTTTACACAAAGACAATTGTAATTTACAGTACGTGATTAATATTGTAAAGTTTTTACTTTTTTCGGATTGTCAACTGGGATTGTAGTATAAGAGTTTGTAGTTAAAATTTTTGATTAATGGTTAGTTCCTGTGACTTCACATAAAACTTTTTTCTAATTTAAAATTTAAATAAAAGTTTGTGGCTTCGCATATTTATTTTTACAAATTAAAGATGAAAAGTTAAGCAGAAAAGCGAATATTTAATTAAGCTACCAGTTTTGTATATTTGATTCTGACGAAAATATTCTTATATTAAATTTGAAATCTCCCTATTATTTTCGTATATCAAGTACAGATTTTATAAAAACATCAGTTATAAATACACTTTCTAAAGGATTATTTCCAATTTCTTTTGACATTCTTGTCTAAAATTAGATTTTAAACGTCAGTCCTAAATTTTTGTCTTCCTGAATTATATTTGAAATGGAAAAACGTGAAAGGAGAAATAATATATAAGAAATATCAAAGCAACGGAAAGAAAGAATTCAGAAAAATTACTTCCTCTGATTCAATTCCTATCAATATGGAAATCAAAATTTGCATTGCAATATCGCGTAAATTTTTTATCAACTTGCAAATTTAACGCCAAGTTTTTCAACAAATATCACACAGCATAATATATGCTGTACCTACATAAAAATGTAATTATAATAATAGATTTATTCATATTTTATTTCGCTTGATTTATATCGTTTGATCAAAAAGAAATTGAATTTATTTATCAAAGTAAAATTATTATACATTGATGCAAAAAATGTGATATCAAGGAATGTTAAAAAGGTATCCATTGAATTTTCTACTAATTATTAATCTTGAAAGAAGAATGTCTTCCTTGAGCAGAAAAGCCTTTCTTATATAGTGAAATCGTTGTAGATAACCTTTGAGAAAATAACAATAAGTAAATATCTACTTCAAATCTGTTTGTATATCGTTACATTGCAACTGTTCAAATTGAGTGGATGTCATGAATTTTGCATGGAAAGGAAGAAAACTTGATGGTCGTTCAAAACATCAAAACGTCTGTCCATTTATTTCAATGATCCTCCCTATTTCGCTATCTGCTTCGGATTTCAAATCATTTATAATGTAACACTTGATATTGCGAAAATTTCAAAATCAAACCATTTTCCTTACAGAAAAAGAGAGTATAGATACTATAAAATATAGATGTTATTAAAAATGTATTGGAAACACTTTTGAAATTCCTTGTACGAGTCAGTGTTAAAGAAAATATTTGCTTTTGCATATAATATGTTAAGAAAATACAACAGGTGCTTATATCTACATATCGCAAAATTTTCATTAACAAATTAATGTAAACATAAAAAATTTTCTTAACAAGGATTATACAGGATGTTCAATTTAGTTTGCATTTATTTACGTTATCGACGGAAAAGTATAGTGTACAATATATTATTGTTTATTAAGAACTTTGTTAGGAGATTGAAAGATTGATCCTTACTGAAACAGATTATTTTTCATTTCATTTGAGTGACTTCACATATTCTTCGCACACTATTCGATTTACTGATTCGGACTAAGCTTCAAGTAATCCACCTCCTTGAATGAATTTATTCAGTTAGTCACATTGTCTGATTTAAGTTATCCTTTAGAAATATAGTTTGTTTGGTGTCAAATGAAAGATTTTGAAGAGTGATTTCAAAAAGAATAATTAAAAAAGTCAATTGTTTTACCCAAAAGTCATTAAAAACATTTATTTATTTATTCTACTATGTACAGCAGCAAGTAAATCCCAATACAGGGCCCAAACTCACCGAGCCGTAGTGTGGTAGTTTATACATATATATTTAGATTGAGTAAGATTCGAACTTAGATTTTTCGTATTATACATATTATGTATAATCATATTAACATTATTGAAGAGAGATGTCAAGAAGAATGTGAGTAAATAAACCTTTTATTAATCAACACTGGGATATGTGTTAATTTAAAACAAAAATTATATTTTTCGCGCCGCCTCGTCCTGAAACACTAGTTTTGTAAAACTAAAAATCTTTAGTAAAATTAGCAGCGTCAGTGATGTCAACATAAAAATACCTAGTATTTAATATTTAACAAATAAATCATTAATTTCATTTAAATCGGTTCGAAAAATCTTAAGTACCACACGTCCAGAAACTGTTTTGCCAGTATTCACAATTTGCAAGCCTCGCCTTGGGCTCGGCCTGTCAAAATATACTCGCACTTGCGGTGTCGAACGTGAGGGTCGGTGAAACCGATCCGACCACTATCAAACTACTATTTTAAGTTATTCAGGTAGAAAAATAGTTAATAATTCAGTGATTTTTATTGTATTCTCTTGACAGCAGATAATATAAATTTATCAATATCAGGTATTTTTCTTGATTTCTACGTCTATTTAGAGCCATTGTCGTTTCATTTCCGGCATTTCATTTCATCGTCTATCTCAACGAACTATTACGCTTCAAATTACGTTCGATATTTTATGGTAGTAAAATGGAACTGTTACAAAAGCCATGAATAAATAATCTGAACTACAATTGGAGAAAGTGAACCAGGTAACGATTTCAAACGCGCAATTTCGTGTAATTTAATATTTTATTGAATGCTTCTATTTATTTACGCAAAGGTAATAATATTATTCTATAACAAATGAATTAAATTTTCCTACAGGGTTAAAGATACCTGTATGCAACTTTCTGCGAAGATGAAAAATAAAACAGAAACAAAAGTATCTGGCATCTGATAGCGTTACGGCATTCGAATCCGGAGATCACGAGTTCGAATTCCACTCAAGTTAAAAGTATATGAACTACTACACTGTGGCTCAATGAGTCCGGACTGTTCATGGTGTATAAAGTAGCATAAATAAAATAAAATGAAATAATGTCATTTGGAACGCCATGTTTTGTTATGTCTAATTAGCAACGGCATTTTTTTAAGTGCATCTATACTTTCATATTGACTAATAAATTTAATTGAGAATATAATTCATATATCACATGACATGTATATCGCCAATTAACAATGCCAATTCTCCTTAGTAACATATCTATCAAAGGGATGATAAAAAACAAATAAAATAATCTGTTTGGTCTGTTGCTAAGGATAATTTTTCTTAATTGACTGCTACGTCTTAATACACAAGAGACAAACATAAATAAATATAAAAATAAATATATCATCACGCCTTCTACCCATTACTGGTTGTGGCACTCTGCCGAAGCAGATCTCGGTAAGTGATATATTTTTCGCGTGAAGTGCGGTTACCCCCAAATATGTTTGTGTTGGAGGAGCCACAAGGGTACTTTTAAAATGGTGAAAATTGTTTGTCGCCTGTGGGACTCAAACCAGGGTTCTCAGGATCCACAGGCCGACTTGATACCACTGTGCTAGCTACCCCATAAGAGACAAACATACATATTGTAAATCAAAACTGTGTTTTCAATAATATGGATTGTGGAAATAAATAAATAAAGTTTCGGTTACGTTAATATTACTCTATTATATCTACCGGCCACGGACGATTATTTTAAATCCAATAAAATTTAAATCGCATGTTTAATCATTTTAAAAAAATTATGATTTTTATAAATTAGAAACCAGTTATTAAAAATAAATTGAAATTCAATGCATGTTTATATTTAGTGTTGCCTTCGCAACATTAAATTGATCTAAATCTGTTTTATTTAATTTAATTAACCTTATAGAAATATAACAATATGTGCTTGCTTTATATAGAGAACAAAATAACAACAGGGCTGTATTGACTATAAAATTCCTAATAAAATATTTCAAATTCATTTGAAACTGTTACTAACACCTTTTTTTAATTTTGTTTTATATTCAGTTGAGAGAATCAGTAAAGTGTTAATTTCTCGTTATTATTAAATTCCTCCTTATTATGCTAATAATTATTTCAATACATAATCAACCAATTACGGAAATACTTGAAGCATAAATTCATTTTGATTTTCAAATTGATACAAATTAATGATCCAGCTTTTACGAAGACAATGGACATTTATAACTTTTGCTCATAATGCTGTTAAAATGGTAATTTTAACAGTGTTTCATTAATTATTTTTAATTGTAATAACTAGATAGTCCCAGCTGCAATAATCAAATTATATTTCTGAACTAGAATTTTGTTGTGATAGCAGAGAAGTACTTGAAAATTTATGTAAATAAATTTATAAATTTCAGTCATTAATTTATGTTCAAAGTCCAATTGGATTTGTAATTCTCGTTGGATGTAAAATTTTACCTTTCATTCATCAATTTAATGTAATTAATTTACTGATTTATTAATTAATTTGACAGAAACAAAAAAATGCTATTCGCATTGATATAAATTTAAAGATAATTAATTTGTTAACTAGTACTCACAAAGTAGTTTAAATTGTATTTAAACATTGATTTATGACTCTGGACTTTGAAATATTAATGTTATTTAATTTTGAAATTGTTTATCACAAATTTATAATTTATCTCAACAATCGTCATCATATGTAAATAATTTTTAGTATTTGATAATGTAACATGATAATACCTTGAATTAAATATACAAATTATATACCTGCATTTATGGTTAATTTATTTAACTGCAACTAATTAAATAAAGCACAGGTTTAACTAATTATGTAAATGTAAATAAACGCACAAAATTATAACTTGCCGACACGACAATTTATTTTTGTTTGCATGAGTATGCGGGTAGCTGGAGCCCTACTTTTTAGACCTAAATTTAAATTCACTTCTAAAATAAACAAATTTTAGGACCATTAAAATTAAATGAAAGTGAGAAATTTTAGCAACATTAGGTAATTAGTTTTCGAAAAACTTTCAGAAATTGTTATTATTCTTTATCTGAAAACTGTTATTTTAATTATTACGGACTCTGAGTATTTTATTTGAAACATTTTACTAGAAAATAATGTAGGGACTTTACCGACTAAACTAATACACATATTTTTAGTATCAATTTGTCAAATTCTTCTGTCAATTCTATATACTATAACATTAAAGATACACACAAAATAAACTAATATTATAATAAAATAAAAGATGAAATATTGTTTTCGAATTCAAAGAAAACTTTATTAAAATAACAAATAGATGTGATTAATTAATGATTTACTAGAATACTTTGAACGATTATTCATGTGCAAAACTGATTAAAGGTGTGATATACGTGCGAAACAAAATGTGTTCAAGTTAATAAATTATTAAAATTTCAGGAAAAATGTGTCATCATTTTTATAATTTGAAAGCGCTAACAATCAACAAGTTTAATTTTGCACCCCTTCGTATTCAGTATTATGTTTCAAATGATTCATGAAACAAAAATAGTCCCCACAGGTTTTAACAAAAAATGAAAATGTGCATTAAACAGGAAATTGATATATACTGGCCATACAATAATACAAACAAACCATTTAGCGCTAGAGCGAATACTGACGTCTGGTATTTTACCGGGTGTGATACGTATTTGAAATATCAATGCACTGTATTAATAAAATTGAAGGAACTTTCAATATTTGTTTATTTTTACCTTTTTCATTAGTGTGGAATTTATTTAATCTTTTTATGATGTTATTATTATTAACATTGTAACAAGAAAATAATAACAAAAATATTACAAATTTGAAAAAAAAAAAACCCTATATTGGTATTTATGTTAAAGTTTCTGCTACTGTTCTAGGGCAATTACAATTGATATCTAATTCATCAAAATGTTATTTATTTATTCAAATGATTAAATTACTACAACAAAATAATTAGATATAGTAATCTTCATTGATTCATACATGAGTAATATTAATTTAGTTTTGCTATATTTTGTCAATTTCATAAATTCATATGTAGAGGATTCTTTTAGTTACTCATCGGTAAAACAATATTAAATATTTATATATAATTCCATTGTATTATAGCAAATATACTAATTTTTAAATACTTTTTTTGGTTAACTAATGATAACAGAATTGAATAAATAGAAAATTCCTTTTGATGCACAATTGCACAATAACTCTATTTATTATTAATATAAAAATTATTTATAACAAAGAACATTTAAAAAAAGACCACGATAGTCAAATAAAACTTAAAATCATTCTATGTAGTAAACAAACAACATGCAGCAAACTTAATCCAACTTAAGTAACTTTAGGAATATCTGCTATTTGAAGATTAATTTTCAATACTCTTACCAAGAAAAACTACAAAATCTTTCAAAGTAATAAACTATTTATTCAACAACAAATAACAATTTCTCAAAATTCTCACAATTTTAAAATATCTACAGATGTAACTTGTATTTACAAAACTTTAAAGAATTCTTTATATGTTAGTTTAAAGAATTGTAAATCATGTATTTTGTGTTTATTTGTTTCAAATTCGCTATTTCAAATAATTTAGTTTTATAGAAATTGTATATTTTGGACTTTAGAGGAAGTAAGTTTAACTCATTCAATTTTAAAGAAAGTCAACTTAAAATAAGTCTTATTTTGTAAAACTATTGTTTTATGTAATCCATTGGTTAATTTCATAGCTAATTATATATAAATTTGATATGTTTATACAAACCCAGATTTACATGGATAAAACAATAGTTTAACAAAATCAGACTTATTTTAAGTTGACTTTCTTTTAAATTAAATGAGTTATACATACTTCCTATTTACATAAGTTCAAAATATACAATTTCTATAAAACTAAATGATTTAAAATAGCGAAATTGAAAAAATAAACACATAATTGAAGGGGTAAATGAATCAAAGTTTTATGTCAAACACTTTACTTTGTGTAATTAACTTGTAAGTATTTTGTTGTGGTACTTATTATTACGTTTATATATAAAATATATTTTTTTATTAAAAAATATATGACGTTTTTATTTAACAACAGATTTATGTGCAATAATTTGTTAACAAATTGTCATTATTATTAATTTTTTTAAAATTATTAAAAAAAAAGAATTTTATATATAGTATAATTACTTTCTTATGAAACGTCAACAATATATATATATATATATATATATATATATATATATTCCAAAGAACCTGGATAAATTATTATAAATAAATTAGCAATTAATTATTATTTTACTAGAACTTACATATATATGGTGGTAGCTTATTGAAAAACAGGTCGAATATTTAATTATCTAAAATGTGACATAAAATAAATTTTTCAGTAATAAACAAACAGTAGAAGTTAAAAAATTCAAACCCGTAGAAATAAAATGCCTTCAAATAGAACAACTAATAATCGCAATTAAATTAACTCCCAATAACGAAAAACAAACATATTATCCGTCCGTTTCTGAAGTTCAGTAACATCAGAAACAAATGCGACAAACAACTTCAGAACTTATTAAAACTCTTCCTCTTACCTTGCGGGTGTCCATCGGCTGTCCACTAACCAGCAACAAGAAATGCAACACAGCAGTCACGTACATCAACATCGCAGCGCTGTGGACTCCTCTACTGCGGCGAGTTCGGCGTTAGCGACTGACACAATTGGTGGCCGTGCGCTATCCGTCGACTTATAAGCGCCGCGACGCCCGTTCGTTTCGAGCGTCTTGCGCGCTGAATCCGAGCGTGAGCGTTGGTTGTCCACGGAATCCGTGCGCTCCCAGTTGGTGTGAGTGCTGAAGAAGACACCTGCAAGAATTGTTACAATGAGTTGCAAATAGATACTAAAAAGCGACAAAGTGGTATAATGAAATGGTGTGAGATTAGTTGTATACGAGTACTATTTACCACTAGACATAATTAAATCTATTCAGATAAATCTAACTAGATGATTAACTAAAAATAACTAATTAATCAACATAAAAGACGGATTAATTTGTATTTGTATCAATAAATCTAGTAATGGTAGTTAGTGAGCGATAAATAAGGGATGTTTCAGTAAATGAATACCAATCTAGGAAAATTTCATATATCAGAAACGCAAATCAAAATTATGGTGTAAATAAAAGAAATAAATAAATATATCATCACGCCTTTTACCCATTACTGAGTGTGGCACTCTGCCAAAGCAGATCTCGGTAAGTGATATATTTTGCACGTGAACTACGGTTATCAGTCGTCAAATCACAGCCCCCAAAGATATTAATGGAGGGGGAGCCACAGAGGTTATTTTAATGTGGTGAAAATTGTTTGTCGGTTGTGGGAATCAAACCAACGTTCTCAGTATACACAGGCCGACTTGATACCACTGAGCCACCAACCTCATAATTAATAGTTATTTATCAATAATTTCATTCATTGGCGTAAAAAATCTTGTTTTTCATACATCCAGAAACTGTTTTGCGATTATTCGCAATTTGCAAGTTCCAGACGTGTGATACACAAGTGGACTTGAATCTGCTTGTGGATCCTGAGAACCTTGTTCGATTCCCACAGTCGACAAATATTTTCACCACATTAAAAATTACCCCTGTGGCTCTTTCACCACTAACATCTTGGAGAGGGGGGCGTGATTGGACGGCTTGTAATCGCATTTGTAAATCTACTGCGAAGAACATCTAGATTCCACAAATTATACTTATAATAAAGTAAACTACAAAATAGTTCCTAAAGTATTTTTTATTTGAAACTTTGTCGGAGTATACAATTGTATCGAATGGAGCAAAATTAGTTTTTTACCATTATCTAGTGACCTATGTATTTTTATTAAAATCCCCTTCTAAAATGGAATCGTATCTAAAATCCTGAATGTTTAAATATAAAGTATTGAAAACTTAATTTACCCCATAAAAAATAATAATTAATATATGGGGTATTGGCACAGTGGTAGCAAATCGGCCTGTGAACCCAAAGAACCCTGGTTCGAGCCCCACAGCCGACAAAACATTTACACCAATTTAAAATAATGTTTGTTAAATTCTCACACATAATATATGGGGTGACTAGCTCAGTTATATGAAGTCGGCCTGTGGATCCTGAGAACCCTGGTTCGATTTCCATAGACGACAAACAATTTTAATAATTTCAAAAACTACCCGTGCGGTTCCCCCGCCACTAACATCTTTGGGGGCCGTGATTTGACGGCTGGTAACTGCACTTCACGCGCATAAATATATCACTTATCGAGATCTGCTTCGGCAGAGTGCCACATCCAGTAATGGGTAAAAGGCGTGCTGATTTTTTTGAAAACTTAATTTATGTAGATTCTTTGATCAATCCAAAATGTCGAATTTTTATTTTTGTATTTAAATTTTGAATACAATTATGTCGAGTAAACGATGCCTTTTAATGCAATTAAGTTTAAAAAAACTAGTAGACTTCAAAGTGACATTTCAAAAAAAATCGAATAACGACTCTGAGTTTTATCTGAAATTAATATAGTTAATTTCAAAATACAACTATGTATGATTTTTTCGTTGGCCAGTTTGGCATGGCATCAGCTTAAAATGTCAGGCAAACGTTAGTCGAACTCCCTAATATCAATATACATATTCTCCAGGTTCAAAATTCGACATACCCACTCGTCTCTTGCTAATACAGTAAGAACAAGATGAACAATGATATAAGATTGCATTCAATATGTGTAATTAAATGAACTTGTATCAGATCTGTTCCATGAAATAGGGTTAAGGCAGAAAGCGTTCGGTTATTATTTCCCCCCACTGTACATTTCAACATTCTATTCATTATAATTATATTATATTTAATGAAATCATTATAATACCGCCACTGGCATATTTCTCATTAAGGCCATTATGCCTAAGGTGGTTAAGTTAAGAGAATGGTAAATTTTCTTTACAAAATGGCTAATGTCTTAACTCTAAAACTAAAAAAGCATAGCATCGTCAATACCTACCTAAATAATTAACAAATTCGTTAATAAACTTCAGTAAAGACCAATATTTCAATGTTCTAACAAAATTCCTAATAAATTATGAAATAATTACGTAACAAGATCTTAAAATCATACTTTACTGGGCGACCAAGCATTTTCTAGAGCTTAGGAAGCTTGAGAGACCAGCTGAAACAATTGCAAGATGTGTTACTTACAATATTTTTTGCGACCATCAGCAATGACAAAAAAAATCATGATTTTGCCCAATTATTTACGGAAAATAAATAAATAAACTGGTCACCATGGAAACATTCATTTTCTAATCTCTTTTTCAATTTAGGGATCGCTATAGTTTTACCAATCCCTTTTGCCGTATGTTCCGTTCACGAAAAATTATATTAACTGTCATTTTTTGATGCGTTATGTTAAAATTTACATTAGGCGATGTCACTTTACCTATTAGTGGGGTGGCTAGCTCAGTGGTGTGAAGTCGGCCTGTGGATCCTGAGAACCTTGGTTCGATTCCGACAAGCGACAAACAATTTTCATAATTTCAAAAAACTACCCCTGTGGCTCTTCCACCACTAACATATTTGGGGGCCGTGATTTGACGACTGGTAACCGCACTTCACGCGCATAAATATATCACTTACCGAGATCTGCTTCGGCAGAGTGCCACACCCAGTAATGGGTAGAAGGCGTGATGATATAATTATTTATTTATTTTATTTACTTTACCTATTAATTTTAGAGCAGGAATGTAATGAAAAAAGATGTTTCGAATAAAAAACTGGATCCATTAAGTAGTAAGTTTGTTATTCAATTGTTTCTTATTTTCGAGTAAGAAGCAAAAGAAAATACATGATTTAGGGCAATTATCAGAATGCCGTGAGAAATAAAACTATAATTATTTGTTTGTTGTGTCCGATGTATCTGATACATTTGACATTTCTTTTGATTATTTATTATTAGAATCTGTGATTAAAAGTAGTGAAACACCCGGTATAATGAACCTTAATAATTATTTTTAATAATTATTTAAAATCTTTCACCTTGTGCCAACTGCCAAATTTATTAATATAATTAATAACTTTATATTGTTATAAGTTATACGTACATGTGATGTCTATTCAAAAAAACATCAGATACATTACTTTCTCAATTTAAAATTAAATTAAAAAGTAACTAAAAGTTCTGGAAAGAATGTACTATATTTTTGTAAAATCATAAACTATGTGTTTGTGTAGTACAGTAAATTAAAAAAGTTTTCATTTGTAAAAACGATTAGGTACACTCCCTCTCGCAGAAGTTACTTTCGTAAGAGAATTTGATTAGCTGTGAGTGCTTTTGGCCTCAATCTGGGGGTTAAATACCTGAAAAATATATTAATGGATTTTAGACTTGCTCATAATTTTTGTTTTATAAGGCATGGAAATTTCTCTCAGAAAAGCTGCCGCCCACGAAATAAGAAGGTGGCAATATGATTCCATCACGCTGTTCTGATTTAGAATTTTAAATACTTTCAAGAAATATTTTAATGGATTTTATATTAAAAATTAATGATGATGAGTTGAGGACGATGTTCATATGGATTAGAAAATCTTGGGTTTGTTTATTGTCTTATAGTTGTATTTCTTGTGCTAAAATAATTGTTCTCCTCCTAATGGCGTAGTCAAGATTAAATTATGGAGAGTGCTGCATTAGACGTTTGAATTGATTTTAACGCAAATTCATTTAAAGAATAAAATTCAGTTTCATTTCTTTTTATAAAACTATTGAATAATTCCATTCGCAAACAAAATATGTGCAAGCTTCTAACTAAATGTATCTGTCCACTTTCATCAATTTTTTATTTTATTTTCATTAAATTTTTCCATAATATAATTAAATTTCTAACATTTACTTTTTGTTTCAGGTTTCCAAAAATTAGAAATTGGATATTCAAACTTGTAAGTCTTGTTTTTAATTACTTATTCTAACTTTCATGACCAAGTTTATATCCTAAGATAAAGAATTACAGCCAGAGAAATAAGTTATTATAACAAATTCAGTTTCACTTACTGAAATCCTAATTGAATAGTAATATCTTCCTTGACCTGAAAAATTCGCTTCAGAAAATAGTTTTCTTTCAACTCAAGCTTTGAAAATTGAAACTGCAGGATTTTATTCTCTTACTCGACCGATCTCGCAGGAGCAGACAGTTCAATTTGATATGTCACAAATGTTGCAAAATCCTTAACACACGCCTTCGCGACATAGTTTATATTCACAGTTTAAAGAACTGACACTAGAGCAAAAAATTCCTAGAAAACACCTCATTACAAAACGGTTTTTCTATCCTTTTCATCAATTGTTCGATAATTGCTTAAGTAATTATGTGTCTAATCGAATTATTTTCTTAGAATCATGAGAAATAATACGGGTAATTGTAAAGTATTTTCAAAAGATTCTGGCACATTTGGCAAAATATTGTTATAGTAGAAAATGCTTTTTGTCTAAAATAAATCTAAGAAATTGTTATTTGTTTCATTAGGACCAAAAATACAAGTTTTCGGGTCGAGTAATAAAGATTGCATGACGAAGCATAACGAATTGTAGTAATAATATTTTTAATCTGATTGAGACATATTATTTTATTTTAAATAAATATAAATATATCATCACGCCTTCTACCCATTACTGGGTGTGGCACTCTGCCGTAGCAGATCTCGGTAAGTGATATATTTTGCGCGTGAAGTGCGGTTACCAGTCGTAAAATCACGGCCTCCAAAGATGTTAGTGGTGGAGGAGCCACAGGGGTAGTTTTTTAAATTATGAAAATTGTTTTTTGCCTGTGGGAATCGAACCAGGGTTCTCAGGATCCACAAGCCGACTTCATACCACTAAGCTAGAAGAAAAAATAATAGGAAACATATCCTAACAATTGTCTAAGTTCCGCAAGATTACAGTAACTGAATCAACTTATTAAATCATCATCAGTTGCTGGTCAGTTCAGCTCTTAACCATAGGCGCGTTTCGCTTATTTTTTTACTAACTTATTTAGAAAATTTCTTCAAATTTAAATGTAACAAACTAACAAAATTATTGTTTCCTATATGGCGTTTTCAAAGTGTATTTTGTCACATAGTTTTTGTCAAAAACAGTGCTACAAAATTCAATTTGGTACAACTGTTTTTGGGCATATTTTTTCGTGAAGTTATCGAGTTGTCTAGTTGTAAAAATGTAAAACATAAATTTATCATTTTAGCTGTCATTGATCAGCTCATGTAAAATTATTGCAATTATTTATTGCATTACGTATCCATGGTAATGTAAACATTCCTGAAATAGAGTTCTTTTATTATTGAAAAAGTTGAAATAATAGTGTTATATTTAAGTAGGTGAAAAGAATAGTATATTTTATATCAAGCCGGGAAATGCTTCATTACAGTCAAGCGCGAGGCTGGAATGAGCATCCGGCGAGATGTGTAGACTATTTTATTCACAATCAGTTAGTAATCTGTACGTCTTAAACATTAATTTTATTTATACTTTTTTTCTGACAGATTTATTATTATTTGTTTAGTCTGCTTTAACTTAGATATTTATGATAGTGTTGTTAGGTAACTTAACAAAATGTTTATTGAGTCTGTCAGTTGAGTTATCTCAACAGTTTTTGAAGATTTGCCGGTTTTTCTCTGCCTAATAAGTATAATTTTCATAATCATGTCTGATAATGAGTTAAAGTTCACTCCACCAGAACTGTGAGAAGCTGCGAAAAAATCTGATGAATGTTTGCTACCGGAGAAAAGCAAACAATAATTATTTTTTAAAGATTATCAAACATGTTTCAACAAGTGCCAACAGCTTACTCAATTAATTATATTCAATAATTATTTCATATTTTACCAGCTGGAAAGTGACATTAGCTAGACGGCAAAGTGACATTATCTAGTCAGAAACAAATTTTGCCAGCTAACAGCAATAGTGAAGTAAACAATAACTCGCTTCCCAACTGTTTGGTTGGCTGAAAACGCACAGATTACCAACTGATTGTGAATAAAAGTTTTTGTTAAATCTGTCTCTTTAGCACCATAGTCTCACTATAGCTTTTCAAGCGAGAGTTCTCAGTTGCAAATCCAGTTGACCTGAACTTATAACAAAAAATATAACTGCGTCTGAGTAGTTCAGATTCCGCTATTAACATGCTAATTAGAAATAATTTAATTATGTGCCACATAGTAAATAAATTGAAAAAACTTTACCTGTCTGTAGTTCTTTCCCATTAAGAGTTTAAATAGTTGCAAACTTGGAAATAATTATGAAATTTTCATTACCACACAAATTAAATCATAACGTATATTTTCCTCTACAAAGTCCTAGCGCAGAAATTATAATTTACATTATCTCGAAAACCCGGTTCGTTATTTTTCGTTTACGCAGCAAAACTCGCAGAAAATTAAATAAAATCTGCATATAGTATACAAGCACACCTGGGGATAATCGTACCGTTTAATAAACCAGTAGGCAGTCCAAAAATATTTAATATTCATTACGCACCATCCTTGCCAACATTTCATTTATTATTGTTTTCCTAAAATGCAATCTCGCAACGAAAAAGTAATAAAATTAATTTTCAATTAAATTTCTAGGTAAAAAACGAAATTTGATTCTTTAGACTTGAAATTAGCTTTTGTTTAATTTGTAAATGCATATTGCATCCTTGATCTGTTTAAAGAAGAGAATGAAGGAAACCTTAGATTTTTTAGAAAATTTATTAAATTTAATCTACGACCGTGCGATAAATGTAATTTATCGCATTCATTTTGAGTGAGATAAGTGCTTTTTTGGAAATATCAACACACTAGTGCTTTAATAAAATACTTATTGCACCAGTTTCAATTAAATTTTTTAAATGTCAAATAACTATGAGAACTGTCAATTCAGTAATGTATTACGTACCATGAACTGTGACAGTTTTTAGGTCAAGAAGGTAGTTTGGAAAATCGAGGTCCGAAGGGTCGGGATTTTCTAAACATTCGCGACCTAAAAAATCACTTACAGTTCGAGGTTAGTAAACTATTTTTTAGAATACTTACACAAATAGAAGGAAAAGAAATATAGATTTCTAAATTAACAGGTGTCAAACTGTTGTGAAAATAAACAGGACCTCGATAGTTAATATTTACTTACTGTGCACGGTGGATAGTAAGTAAATATTATAGTGCTGATATAACCACTATGCAATAAAAGTTCCACGTACTGTGTTTCAATTTTGTCATTAATAGGTAACTTACAGTACATATGTATGTTTATTTTGTTTTAATTTTCATGTGATAATGCATCATTAAGATACATATATCATAAAAAAAAATATGTTTTTATCTCATTTATATCGTAAGTAACTATTATATTACGTAAATTGGCATAAAAGGACAATGACGCAAAATAGAAAACTACTTTTAAATAAGAACAAAAAACAGGTGCTAAAGTTTTTCTCAGTAGTGAATTTAATTTTCAAATGACATTGTTTGGTAAAATTTTCGGCCTACAGAGTTCAACTTTAACCATTTACCGAAGCAACTTTTAAAAATAATGTTTATTTGTGTTCTGTTTGGCGACAATTTTAAATGCTAATTGTTGTGTTTAAATTGTAAACAAAGTTGTTAACATATTCAGCTGGTGTTCAGTTTTGTAAATTGGCAATATTCAAAATTAAGCGAGGACGACATATATTAACATTTTCTATATAATTAAAATATCTGTGCGCATATTTTCTATTCATTGTTATTCATATTTCATTTAGACAATAATTTAAAATAACAATACTTTGTTTATTATGTTAAATATTTATAACAGACGAATTTAAATATATCATTTTATCCTTTTTGGGACATATTTGCAATTTAATATCTCCATAACCTGTCAGTTGTACCAATTGTTAAATCACTGCATCCACTGAGAACAATTTCTAATTCAATTTTCTATTTTTTACTTGAATATTATTAATTTAAAATAATATAAAACTAGATATTAAATTGGAGATATTGTCATTTAATTCCTCATATATCCTTCCTCATAATTATGCATATTTTGATCCTCAATATATATTTCTTTAATCGCCGGAGTCATGCCCGCAAGAAATTCGGTTAATGAAAATGCCAATTTTTTTAGTGAATCAGTTCTATTTTTCTTAAATATAGTGCTATATTATTCAGACTACGAGACATTGAATGTCGTTGAGCGCATCTTCATATCTTTTTTAGTTTTCGAATTGGAGCGATTAGTGATTTTTTTTTAATTTCAATTTTTAAGGCATTTATCTCAGAAACTAAAAGAGATATTGAAATGCGGTTTGAACGCGTATATTTCTCATGCTCTAATTAACCCATACAGAAATTTTGAAAATTTTGAAAACTTTATTATTACAATTTCAAAAATTTTCATTTCTCATTATTTCAAAAAATTGAAAAAATAATGAAAATCTGTGAACACCAGTGAATTTCTCTAGTAAAAGTACATAGGTATGCAAAATTTGAGGCAAAGATTGGCAAGGATAAATTTTTTGTTACAAAAAAACAAAAAACGCTGTTTTTTGAAGATTTTTGAAGGGGTTTACCTTAAGATTTTTACGAATTTTGGCCATTTTTAATTTTTTTGCTCTAAAAATTTTATCCGTGAAGCAAAAATTCTGAAATTTTACATACATAAGTATTTTTATACGAGGAATCCACTTGTGTATATAGATTTTCATTATATATATCAAGTTTTTGAAATGTGACAAAATAAAATTTTGATGAAAAATAGTAAAATTTTCCAAATATCCGTATAAGTTAATTGAAGCACGAGAAATACACTCGTTCAAACCGCATTTTAATATCTCTTTTAGTTTTAGAGATATAGGCCGCCAAAATTGAGATTTTTCAAAAGTCAAAAATCGCTGTTACTCGAAATCTAAAAAAGATATGAATGTGCGCTCAACGGTATTTTATTTCTCGTAGTCTGAATTATATAGAACCATATTTTATTTTTTTTCTATTTTTAAACTGGTTCAATCAAAAAATGCACATTTTCGTTAATCGCATTTTTGGGAACATACTAGAAGCCGTAGGGGCATATCTATTATATTGTGTTAATTGTCTTTCTGAAGTAAAGTCAGGCCGACAGCTAGTAAGTAGCTAGTTGGAGTATTCGATTTATTCGAGATCTGATTAATAATCGGATTCGAGAAATTTGATATTCACCCACTTTTATTAAAAACATAAATAAATAAATAAAAATATCATCACGCCTTCTACCCATTACTGGGCGTGGCACTCTGCCGAAGCATATCTCGGTAAGTGATATATTTTGCGCGTGAAGTGCGGTTACCAGTCGTCAAATCACGGCCCCCAAAGATGTTAGTGGTGGAGGAGCCACAGGGGTAGCTTTTGAAATTATAAAAATTGTTTGTCGCCTATGGGAATCGAACTAGGGTTCTCAGGATCCACAGGCCGACTTCATACCACTGAGCTAGCCACCCCACTAAATTAAATACATAACTGGAATAAATTCATGTTCAATTTTATTTTACTAAACTGTAGAGTTTCAATGTTAAGAGTTTTAATAAATAAGCAGTAGTTGTAGTATAATTGTAATGCTCTAGTTTCACAAGTAAAAGTTCCTGGATAAAAAGTCACTTAACTTCAACTTATAACCAAATAAATAACAAGTTCTTATTGTTCGCATATCGCTACAAGCTGTAATTACTCTTTACTGGGATAAAAAAAAACTTCTACTTGCGTTCTGCTTAAGAATATACAATTTAAATTTTTTAAAAGCTTAAAGAAAGTATATTACTCCCAAGCGCTTTACGATTCCTTGAGGACAATTCTTTTCCACCAGAGTTCCTATTCTATTTCCTGTGGCAATTCCTCGCTAATTATTTCGTGGGCGTGCGGACATCTTTCGATGTTTCATTCGTAATTTGGATTCGCGACAGCATTGAAATTATTTATTATTGCGAGGATTTTCTATTCTGTTTGAGCGTGAAAATGCGGTGTTTGTCTCAACAACACCAGTAGGTTACTAGGTCATGAACGTAAATGTGTACTTTAGGAAATTACGCATTTTGAATAATCTACTTTCAGCCTTTGTGCTATTTTATTTTGATGTGATTAGATACAATTCGCGAAATTATGTTTCAATGAGTTTCTTGAATTTTTAATTTCTTCGAAAATGCATTTACGTTGTAATTAATTAAGTGTGACATATACACAGGCAATTTCGAAATGTGTTAGATTATAATAATAATAATAATGTATAACTTTTTTCAAATATATTAAACCTTCACTATCGTATACGTTCCGAAGTAAAAGGTTTCTAAATAAATACTTAGCATAGACGCCAATACAAAACAAAATGTCGGGTGCAGATATTTATACAGGTATTTCAATAATCGAGGAACAAAATAAAATGACAGATTCTACAAACAATTCAAACAATTTTCATCATATTAAAACTACCCTAACATTTTTGGAAGCCGTGATTTGAGGCTGGTAACCGAACTTCACGCGCAAAAATAAATAACGTACTTATGACTTAGTAAAAAATTTTGTCCTCCATGTCTTTTATTTCAAATATTCTCAGTAATAATATAACAAGAGAGTGAGAATAAATTGAAAATAATTTGACAGATCTTTCGAAAACTTGTTGCCAGGCAATAGCCACGAAAGCTCTACGGGCTTTTGTGACTATTGCCAAATGGCAACAAGTTTGAGAAAGATACTGGAGAATTATTTTCTAATTTATCGAACTCTCGAGTTATATTTAATTAAATTATTTTTGACTGTTGAGGTCGATTCATCCAACTTAAAAGATTTTGAACTGGGTCCACATCGACTGATTACTTATAAATGTATTCTTGGAAGTTGTTTCCAAAATTTGTTGGTGTATTTCTGTATCTGAAATGGAACTAAACCGAGTTTTTTCACACATTTTACTTGACGTGTCGACAGTTTTAAATAATTATTTGACAACTACCTATCATTTGTCACAAACAAAGCATCTACAGAGATAATTCCCGGGAATAATCACTAGAGCTTTATTCTCAGTATAATAATGACAGGATTGGTTAAAACGCAGACACGTGACATACAATGAAGCATTTCATTGGTTTTGAGAAACGTCAAAAAATAATTCTTGAAATAATTTAGAAATATTTAATAGCAGAAAATATATATACTTATAAGTATTATACTAATTTTCATTAAAGAATATACATATTCATGAATCAGATTAATCTCTTAATACTACCTCCAAACTTATTTTGTTTTTATTTTTTGTTCTAAAAATTAAGTTTTTAACTGTCTTTTATTTTGGTCTGTAGGGATCGGCGTGGAAGTTATTTTATTTTGACTTGATTAGTCTTTTTTCAATGTTATTTTTATCATACCAACCGGTACATACTAAAATAATATTTAGTTATAGCAAATTTTCTTTTCGTTTAATAACATTATTTGACATAAAATATTATTTATTTTAAAATGCAGAAAAGTGCAATGAAGGAAGAAATAATATAGATTAATTATTAAAATAACAAATTTCTTTCTGTTAATGATGAAGTTTAAGACCAAATCAAACATTTATTTAACGAAAGAAACATAATTTTTGTTTGTGATGAGGTCATTAAAAAACAATTTCACTTTGAATGGATTTATCGGAAGTCCCCCGAGTAAAGCAAACCGGAAGTAACAAGATACCAATCGGAAACGACCTACGTCAACCGGAACAAATAAATATTTTCCCTCATTTGGCTCGTAATCCGATTCAAACTTTCGATACCGCTTGAGTTTACTGTAAATTGCCAGAACTAATTCGCGCTACGATCACAAGATTTTAACCTACAAGTACAAACAAGATGGTAATAATATCTTAATCTTAAGATAAAAGAATATTTTATAAACATTATGTTCTGAAATTCTAATTAACTCATAAGCCTAAATGTAAGAAATCGTGACAGTTTCGAGAAACTGCGGCTTTTGTGCTTCAACAAGAAAGGTGTTTTTGCATTAATTTATTTACAAGGTACAAATTTTAATTTTATTTTACAGAAAATATAAGATAATTCTTTACAGCAAGAACTCTGATACTGTGGGAGTATTCAAGTATTTATAACAGTACGAAAATTTCTTGGTGTAATTCTAAACCAATCATATTTAGACTCCGCATTTTGAACTACAGGTTGATCAAAAGTAACTGTTTCAGTTGGCAATATATTTCTAGGGATCTTTTTATTTCACGCCAGGTAAAGGCGAAAATGCTATTTCAATATAAACGTTTAATATCATCAAAATATCGATATTTATTGATTTATCGATATAGCGGATTGTATAGAAAAAAATAATAATATGGGATAATGGCTCAGTGGTATCAAGTCGGTCTGTGGATCCTAAGAACCCTAGTTCGATCTCCACAGCCGACAAAACATTTTCATCAATGAAAAAAATTATCCCTGTGGCTCCTCCACCACTAACATCTTTGAGGGCCGTGATTTGATAGCTGGTAACCGCACCTCACGCGCGTAAATATATCTCTTACCGAGATCTGCTTCGGCAGAGTGCCACACCCAGTAATGGGTAAAAGGCGTGATGATATATTTATTTATTTATATTTATAGAAACCATCGAACCATCGATATTTATCGATTTATCAGGATATCAGTATTTTCGATATATTGAAATGTAAAATATCGATATAACGAAATATCGGACGATATATCGAAATATCGATATATTGAATATCGAAATATAGATATATCGACATATTTGATAAATATATTGCTACGCAACTCTACCGAGGCCATATGAATATTAATATATTTACGACATTGGGTGTTACTAAGCACTTTGTCCAAATTAGCTAACAACTGATTTATGTCATTTATTTTCACTTTGTCCGCTTTACACGCTGTTGTCACAATTTAGGTTATTGATGTATTACGTAGAAACTTTCAAAAAAGTACCTATAATCCATTACACTAAAACAAAATTTTTAATTTTCAGCAAAATTTTAAAAGGGATAAAATATACAATCCTTCACAGACAATGTCGCACGCAAAACGTAGTTTTTCGACTTAATCTTGCTGGACTAAAGAGTAATTAAACCATCGTTCACTCAAAGCATTAAAAATAAAACAGAAAATTAAAGTAAAATAGAATTCTAAACGTAAACTTTGTTAGCACACCTCAAAGTCAATTAGCAATTAAAATGCTAATCGCAGAAGTTTACCAGTCCCACTTGGATTCTAACTGCTGTTTAATACTAAAAAATGTATTCAAACATTTTACAATATACTTCTGTTCTTCTTATATAATATGCTAACCGTCTACGGAAATTATTATTTGAAACAAATTTTTACAAATTCTCCAAAATATAATATTTATATTATGTAAAGCCTAGATTTTCAGTAACAAAAGTATAAAACAAAATTTGAAAGTATTTTTCTCTAACATAATTTAATAAAGTTCAACATTAAAAATAAAGTTAGTCAACTACTTTGTTAAATTCTACTAACTATTATCTTTTCTAGTTACGTATAGAAAATAGTATATTACATAATAAGTTAGAAAAGTTTTACTTGACGAAGCGGTTGTTTGAATTTTAATCCGCTGAGTTAAGTAAATACACTTTCCTGACATGTATACTATTTTTTCTGAAACCGTTTAATTTAATCAATAATTAATCATAAATAATTAAAAATGTTTACATTTTTTTATATGAATTGTGTTGACAGCAGACAAATCTCACTGACTTCTACTTATTTCAAAAAAATACGATTGTGTCTGAGTGGTTCGGATTCCACTATAAGCTGTAGGTCCCCTGTACTCTAATTGGAATTTACTTCTTGTTGTGCAGAGTAACAAAATAAATAAATAAAGCAGTCAGGTAAAGTTTTTACCTCACTGTTTTGTTGTAACCTTGATCAATACAATTCATATAAATAAATTTGAACATTTTGATTATTTTTGATTAACTATTGATTAAATTAAACGGTTTTAGAAAAAATAGTATACATAATACGTTAGGAAAATGTTTTTACTTAACACAACGGTTAAAATACTCGGCCTACGGCCTCGTATGTCAAACAACTGCTTCGTCAAGTAAAATTTAATTTTCTGACTAATTATGTAATATACTCAGTTATTATACTTTACTACTAAGTAGAAAATATTGGTGCAATATCCGTTTTATATTTTATCTACTCGACAGCTACGAGTACTTCGTTACTCTTAAATACTGCTAACTGTCATTTTCTCTAGTTACATGTAAACGGTAATATTATTAGGAAAAATTATTTATCAGTAATCATACTTGACTAATAAAGTAGGAAATATTGGTGCAATATCCGTTTTATATTTTATCTACTCGACAGCTACGAGTACTTCGTTACTCTTAAATACTGCTAACTGTCATTTTCTCTAGTTACATGTAAACGGTAATATTATTAGGAAAAATTATTTATCAGTAATCATACTTGACTAATAAAGTAGGAAATATTGGTGCAATATCCGTTTTATATTTTATCTACTCGACAGCTACGAGTACTTCGTTACTCTTAAATACTGCTAACTGTCATTTTCTCTAGTTACATGTAAACGGTAATATTATTAGGAAAAATTATTTATCAGTAATCATACTTGACTAATAAAGTAGGAAATATTGGTGCAATATCCGTTTTATATTTTATCTACTCAACAGCTACGAGTACTTCGTTACTCTTAAATACTGCTGTCATATTTTCTAGTTACATATAAACGGTAATATTATTAGGAAAAATTATTTATCAGTAATCATACTTTACTACTAAAGTAGGAAATATTAGTGCAATATCCGTTTTGTGTGTTATCTACTCACTCGAATTTAGAGTAGCACATTCTTTTGATTATTTATTACGTATTACAAGCGTGCTTCACCTATGATTGTTTCCAAGTACTTATATAGTGAATCATCTTTAAGATAAATATCTTCAGACTTTAGGTAGATGAACGATAAAAAAATGCTTCAATAATTTATGTTTACGATTATGACTAATTACATTTTAATAGAATATAAGTAATTAATACTGATTAATAGTTTTTATAGTAAATGTTTTTCTAGTACTTTTTTTCTTATTTTTAATTAATTTAATGAAATACTAGTGTTAAATTAAATTACATACGGGAATTGCGTTTAAACACACATGTCAGTTTAATTTATTTCCAATAGAATTCAGCTTGCATGAAGAACATGCATTTGTCACATTGGTAGTAGGTTTTAAAATAAATTATCATTGTAGTTGTACACTTACTGACATTAACTAGAAGTATTTTTAATTAAAATGGAATTTTGATATTTCAATTTATTTAAGAGAAAAGATTATTTAAAAGATAACATTTTATTTTGAATCAAACTAGAAATAAAATATCTAATCAATAGTCTGTAATGTAGAAACATTGTTTTCTATAAATAAATCAAATTAACCTTTAAGTTTGGCAAAACTTAAAACCAACTTAATTACATTATTAAAATAAATTATCAGTTTATCGAAATAAGCGTTCCAAAATTTTCTTTACATTATAGAGTATTCAATTTATTATTTCGCATTATCAGTTCTTTATTGAATTATTTATTAGGTACTTCCAACAAAGAATTCTTCCGAGTTTCCTTTTATTAAATTTCAAAAACTTTCTTAATAAGAAATTCTGAAATACAAATCCTATTTTCGTACACAAATAATTCTCTCCAGAAATAAAAAAATACGAATGAACTAATTAACTACTTCAAGTCTACATCTATCATAGCCGCTGGTTAATCCAGGTGGCCAAAGGTATACAAAGGAGATATTTTATTAGTTATTTGTTAGAGCCATTGTTTGAAATAGCTCAGTGGTATGAAGTCGGCCTGTGGATCCTGAGAACCCTGGTTCGATTCCCACAGGCGACAAACAATTTTCATAATTTCAAAAGCTACCCTTGTGGCTCCTGCACCACTAATATCTTTGGGGGCCGTGATTTGACGACTGGTAACCGCATTTCACGCGCAAAATATATCACTTACCGAGATCTGCTTCGGCAGAGTGCCACACCCAGTAATCGGTAGAAGGCGTGATGATATATTTATTTATTTATTTTATATGTTATATTTCAATAAATATTTTATTTGATGGCGTGAATTGATTTCTTGAAATGCATTTCAAAGTATAGTATATAAGTTGCTATAATGGCTATTATTCTCCCCGATAATTACAACACGATGGATCAAAGCATGCGAGTGTTGTAAACTTCATCTTTGGACACATTAGCATGCATTATAGCGTCGTAGTATAATAAGCTATTATTCACTGATTTAATTGCATAAATGTTTTAAATTTTCAAGTGTATATTGTTTTAATTTTTACACAAAAAAAAGTAAATAATAAACAAACCGTGTATAATGATAACTAGATCAAATAGTACTAGTCCTCTAATTATTTCGTCATTTGTTCAAACAAATATATTCTAATTGTCAAAGTAAACAAAATGTAATAGGCTCTTAAATTAATACCTGTTAATAAGATTTAAAATGTTTTAAATGACTTAAATAAATTATATACGTATAGTTATGCTAATTATGAATAAATGGTAAGAACAAGCTGCATAAAACAGTACATAACAGATTAATTAGACTACTTTCATATTTAACTTAGTAATAATTTATATGGAGCTTCCACATCCACACACAGACTTACATTTTGAATTATAATAATTAAATATACACGCGGTATCAAATATCAAAAATTTATTAGTAACTTTTTGCAAAACTGGGAGAAGGTATTATTTATTCCGCTCTTGTTTCTAGAATTCTATATTTCTCGAGTAGACATATACACGGAGAATATAGCAACTGTTTTCTATTGAATTTTCACATTGACACTATATTTTATTCTTTGTTACATTCGTGAAAAATATATAGATTGAAAGAGAAAAAGATGATAAATTATGTAAACATATTTGCAGTGAAGTATAAACTAAAATAAGTAATAGTAGACCTTGACAAATAACTATGAAGCTCTAAGAAGTGTGTCGCTAGTATCGTTATTCCAATATGGACGTAAAATATTGTTACATAAATTTCAATTTATTTGGATTAATTTATGTATATTTCTACTGCATTATATTACTAAATAATGCTGCAAATATATTTAAAATATCAGTAATACTTCGCATACCAAAGTAGGGGACAAATTTTACAGGCAGAGTAATAAAAATAATTATTTGTATCACTAGGAACGAAATGGTACTTTTACAAATGCGAGCTTGCAAATTTCTAGCAGAATTTCTGGGCGTTTGATGCATAAGATTTTTCTTGTCGATTTAAATGAAATTATTAATTGATTTGTCAAATATTAAATGCTAGGGGATTTTTATGTTGACCATATCACTAACACTGGCAGCCAATTAATGCCAATGCTAACCTTACCAAAGTCCCTAGGTTTTACTGGCCTAGGCCGAAAGCAGACGATTATGAGTTATTCAAAATTAATGTTTCTCGACAGAGTCGCAAAAAAATTGTTTGGAGTTGTTTAATATCTAATACCATTTTTATTCTAGATTGAAATTACTATTACTAAATCGCAGACAGAATAAAATTGTAGTTAAATAGAATTCTACCTAAATCGTCAAACAGCAGATTACTTTTGTAGATTTTAACATTTAGTATCATAATAAAACTTTTTTTTTTCACCCACTAGAATATGACGTTATTATTTCAACTTATTCAATAGTAAAAGCACGCTTTTTCAGGAAGTTTACGTTACCATAGATACGTCCCGGTTTTTTGTGTCTATGACCAAAACATGCATTTTTATTTCAGTTGTCATGGTGATAAAACTAATTTTGTCAATTTGTTTCATTTTAATGTAAACAAAAAATGTTCCAATCGGACTAAATATATTTTTTCGAGTCTTGTCTACGCGTCATCCAACAACCTTTATTACTTGACCCGAAAACTTGTATTTTTAGTCCGAATGAAACAAATAACTATTTTGTGAATTAAAAATATGGTTAAAAATGGTTTTAGTATTAATCTGTTTTATGATAAAAATGAACTTACCTAATATGTTCCTTGTTCTTATAATATATGTGTATTATGGAAATAAATTATTGTTTATAGGGATAATTTTAGTTTGTCACAAGTATTAATATACAAAATAAATTTTATTTTTACTGCGAAATATTAAAATCAAAATGTGATTTATGTAACTACTTAAATTATTTAAATTTATATAATTTAGCAAATCACACGTGTTATAAAAATGAAGCAAATTAGTTTTTTTATTATTATTAAAAATATATTGAAAGTATAATTATATTTTATTAAATAAAATTAATAATTTGAGGAGTCTAAAACTTCTATTTTACAACGGCAAGAGGTTGTTTCACATTGCACTTGTAAGTAATCATTTTGAACAAATTAATAATACGAAAACTAATAAATACAGAACCGTTTAAAATGCTTAATTTGAGCGCAAAAGAAAAAAATAAAATATTTTCCACAGAGCTGAGACCCAAACCACAACTAGACTCTAGCAAACTAAGTTGTTTTATTATAACTAAATTCAAGATTCTCACGTATCTCTTCTCTTATCTCTGAATTTAAATCACATGCGTCTTATATACATTCGTTTACACTATAGAGTTAACGACAAATTTCGGCAGTCATCAAACAAATTTAATAGCACTAAAGTTCGAGCACCACTCAAAACGGAACAAAAATTCAAAACAACGAAAACTTTAAACGCACTCTACGATAAATATTTAAACGCGTAAACGACATGCAAAATATTTATTACTGAATTTTATTATTACTATTTGGATTTTAGCAAGTTTAAGCTTTTTAATTTAAATCACAACTGCCTTGAATGAATTTTACAGACAGAGTGACTCGTAAAGTTATCTTCGAGAGAGTAATAAATTCTGCACCTGTTTGAAAACTGCTCATGTATTTAAATACAATTTAACATACTTAAAAGGCTGTTTCGTTTATTTGATTTAAACTTTATCGCAATTTTACCCAGATATGCTAATGAGGCCCTATTTATTTGAGTCGCAAAACGTAGTCAATACGTAATCAATTGTAAATGTATTTTTTGTTGTGAAATACATCTGTTAGTTTTCAACTCAGTACAAACAAAACGAGTAACAATTTTCATGTAAATAATTTTTAAATTAATGTGAACGCCTATAAAAAACACGAAAAAAAATGGTAGATATACGGATAGATTATAATGTTAACTTAATCTGGATTAAGTTTCGTGGTAAACGCACACAAAATATTTTTCGTTTCGCGTTTTACGTCAGTATTAAATGTGTATATTAGAATTAATTTCTATGTATTTATGAAAATGTATTCATTGTTATGGCATACTAATACTTTTGTACACTTAAAAATTATAGCTAGGTACGTAATTTGACGCGTTTGTTAACCCTGTTATTCAAAATATTTAGCAGACATTTGCACTTTTTATAAATGGTGCAAAACTGTTCTTAGTACATCTTACAGATCCGCACTCACAAAAATGTACCAATACGTTTTTATAGTTATTTATTATACAAGTGTTTTATAGGGTATATAAAACACGCAAGAAAAGTTCTTAAGTGTTTTATATACCAATAAAACACAAGTGTAATACGAAATTTTATCCACAACTCATAATTATAGGTATCGAAGAAGATTGGTCGTAACGTTTAACGTTGATTCAGTTATATATAAGCTGTATTCCATTTGCCATTTGGATCAGATCTAACTTACATTTACTGAATCAGATTACTTATTTATTTCGCTGATTTACTTCGCTGACTGTATTTTCGGTACTAAAATTACAGATTATAATTTGCTTTAACATAATTCACCACAATAAGTGAATCAGTTTGCTTAATTCAGTGCATTTAGTAATTTCTCGAATTTATCTGAATTGATTTAAATGAACCAAGTGGCAAATGGAATACAGCTATAGTTTCTCAAAATACGGTAGATCATGAAGTGGTTGCTAAGTAACAAGTTGTTTACAGTAGCTGTATTCCATTTGCCACTTGGTTCATTTAAATCAGTTCAGATGAATTAGACAACATGACGAAATGAACTTAATTAAGCAAACTGATGCATGTATTGGAGTGAATTATTACAAAATTAATTAAAATGAGTAATTCTATTACCGGAAATAAAGTTAGTGAAGTAATCCAGCGAAAGAAATAAATGATTTGGTTCATTAAATGTAAGTTAGATCTGATCCAAATGGCAAATGGAATACGCCTAGTGTTTTATGGAATATAAAACACTAGTATTTTAAGAGCCATATAATTCAACTGAAATCAGTGTAATAATGTCTTTAATATACATGAGTTGTGGATAAAATACTTTTTTACAATACTTGTCCTGTAAGTTACCAATTGCTTTATTGGCTACGGCGGCATAAATTGTTTTTCAGAAGCAATCAAATCGTCAACGACCATTCGACATTTTTTTATAGCGCAGACTCAATTCTTAGTTTTAATTGTTTAATAAAGTTGTACTAAAATAGATTGTTTTTCATCTATTTCTTATATATTTTTTTTACAATACTTGTATTGTAATTTACCAATTAATGACAAAATTTAAACACAGTAAGTGCAACTTTTATTGCGCAGTGATTTCCATGATTATATCAGTACTTTAGTATTTACTTACTATCCGTGAACAGTAAGTAAATATTACATATCAAGGTCCTGTTTATTTTGATAACAATTTGACAGCTGCCAATTTTTAAATGTATTTTCCTTTTCCTTCTATTTGTACAAGTATTGTAAAAAATAGCTTACTAACTTCGAACTAAAGAGATTTTTTTTACGTCGCTTATATTTAGGAAATACCGATCCTTCAAGCCTCGATTTCCCAAACTACATTCCTGACCTAAAAACTGTCACTTACAGTTCATGGTATGTAATATATTATTTTATTATACCTACACAATAATCCTTGTTTAACAAAGTATGCTTGGTATATAAGAAATTATTTTACAACCATAACATACATAAATTCTATAAATAGTTCCTGTAAAATAAAAATATCAATGCAAAAGTTTATAATTGTTGGCTCATTGATTTATTATTACAAAATTCTTAATACGGTACTGTCCACTCTACAAGTGCTAATGAAAAACATTCAAAATATATTAACAAAGTATTCTTTTGAATTTTCACCAGTAAATAATAAACGTTGTAGTAAAATTTAGCTATAATCCGCTCCATTACATCGGAAAACTATGTTGATCTTGCTAATACGATTATTAATCCAGAATATCGCCAACCTAAGCCAACTCGATTAAGAATGCGTGGGAGCTTTGTTTCATAATTTATGCAATACAACGCATACCTCTTCTTAATCAATAACACTGCATCATCTAACATTCCAAATTTCAACATGGAAAGTAAGAATTTCCATCTCCCTTTAAAGGGGTTTTAGAGGAGTAAGAGCGTATAAAAGAAGCTTATACATAACGAATACAGAGATACCTTTCATATCGTAACAGGAAGAATGTTGTGTCACCACCGAACTTTCTCGACAATAAAATAAATAAATATTTGTTCTAGAAGTCTGTATCCCACAGCTTGAATTTGATACTGAACGCGGTCTAGTGTGAATGTTAGAAAACAATTGACTTTCCCGTGAAAATATCATTTTTGACACTTTGACAATAGCAGCAGCCGAGAAAACCATTTTAACGACTGCCATTATATATATATATATATATATATATATATATATATATATACAGGCTGGTGAACGCAACTCTCGAACATAGGGATTTAACATGTAAAATCACAATTTTGTAATTTCCTGCTTCCCTAATTATTTTAAGCAAAAAAGCTTCGAATAAAAGTTTTAGGGCATAAAATTCTGCATTCTAAACTAAATTAACTTTTCATGCTTCGTACCGGCACAAATTAGATCTAAAAATAACAAAAATAGCCTGAAAACTATCGATAGCCATGGAATTGAAACAAAATTAAACAAATGTTTGACGTATAATCTGTCAAAATAATTTCTTTATTTATTAAGTCATTTATTTTGACAGATAAATAATAACGTCAAACATTTGTTAATTTTGTTTTAGTTCCATGGCTATCAATAGTTTTCAGGCTATTTTCGTTATTTTCAGATCAAATTTGTGTCGTTGCGAAGCATGCAAAATTAATTTTGTTTATTGTATTAGATGCAGAATTTTATTCCCTAAAACTTTTATTTGAAGCTTTTTTGCATAAAATAATTAGGGAAGCAGGAAATTACAAAATTGTGATTTTACATGTTAAATCCCTATGTTCGAGAGTTGCGTTCACCACCCTGTATATATATATATATATATATATATATATATATATATATATATATATATATATATATATATATATATATAAAAATTGTGCCTAAAATATTTCCATTTTCAAAATAATAGAATATTCTATATCAATAAACTGTCTGTCCAAAAGCTCAAATTAGTATTGTACAAAAAAATGCAATTTTTGGACACCACTACCTACGGAAGTGTTAACTTTTTTGACAGTTTGGCGAACATTCTTCGTGACCAGACAACAGAGTTCTTTCGACTGATTATTTTTTTAAAGATTAATTTGAAATAAATTTAAAAATCTCTTTACATGAATTATAAAATTGTTAATAACTAAAAAAACATTAGTTCTATCATCTAATCATATCAAAGATCTAAAATGAATTCTATCTTATATAAATTAAAATAATGATAAATATAGAAATCTAAATTAAAATTAATAAGCTAAATTAGTTACAACACTGTGAACAACACAAAGGAAAATTAATAATAATAATAATATTAATAGTATAGATTTGCAAAATGAATCACTTAATCTGCTTCCTCTTACAAATAAGTTTAGTTGTTCTTAGTCTTGCATTAATCTGGTGTCAAACTACATGTTGTTAGTAATGTGAACGCCCGTTTAAAGACGTAACATCATCATGCACGCAATAATGCGTGTATGGAACATTGCGCACGCGTATTGCGTGTACACGCATGTTGAATATGCATTGTAATCGTACATCAGTCAACCCGGGGTGACGTTATCATAACATGTTGAATACGCAATTAATTCGTTTAATTGAAAAGATTTGTAAACCTAATTTGGAGATTGTAATCTGAGTGTAAGTCGTTTGTCATTTAATTCGGATTAATTATTAATTAAGTATTTAAATTTTCATTAGATTCCTAAAGCAGATTTTTGTTTTCTTTTCATCTTGCTGCTTTAGTTGCTGAATACAAAATTCAGTTTTAGCGTAAAAATTGTGGATTACTTATTCTTTGTTGTTACGCTATAATTAACACTTTTTTCTAAATTAATTAAAGGATTAAATTATTATGTTTGCGGCATAAACATTTTTAATTACTTTTTTTTACATTTTAAAAATATTTTTTGCTCTAAATTAAACCGTAGGTATTTAAAAATTAACGTTTTTCAAAAACATGCAACTACTAATCTACTGAAGAACTGACAGATTTGGACAGAAAAATTTATTAGATTAATTATTATTGTGGTGGATTTGATAACCCGGGTTCGATATTAAAAAACTACCCCTGTGGCTTATCCACCACTAATCTTTGGAGGCCGTGATTTGACGGCTGGTTAGGAGGTTAACATAGAATTTTTATAATGTGCGGAAATTGGCTCTCTTGAATATTTTAGAACAAATTTACAAGTATAAAATTGTTATTGTTATTGTTATTGTTATTGTTATTGTTATTGTTATTATGGGGTAGATGGCTCAGTGGTATCGAGTCGGACTGTGATTTGAGAACTCGGATTTAGTTTCCACAGCCGACAAACAATTTTCACCACATTAAAATTACCACTGTGGCTATTCCTCTACTAACATCTTTGGGGGCCGTGATTTGACTATTGCTAACCGTATTTTATGTAAAATAATTATATCATCACGCCTTCTACCCATTACTAGGTGTGGCACTCTGCCGAAGCAGATCTCGGTAAGTGATATATTTTGCGCGGTTACCAGTCGTCAAATCACGGCCTCCAAAAATGTTAGTGGTAGAGGAACCACAGGGGTAGTTTTTGAAATTATGAAAATTGTTTGTCGCCTGTGGGAATCGAACCAGGGTTCTCAGGATCCACAGGCCGACTTCATACCACTGAGCTAGCCACCCCATTTTATTTTATTGTATGTGCACAAATATATTACTTGTATTAAAGCCTATATGTATATATTGAATTAAATATAAGCTTGATTTTTTTTAAACAGTTTAAAATTAAATATTTATAGCAATTTTTTTTTTCTGAACGACCGTTTTTTTTAAGCACTGAGTAGATGTAGGAAAAGATATTTAGAACTATTAGTACAATTGCTTTTTTTTTCAGCTTCTTATAAATTCATAAAAGATTTATCAATATTTTCAAATGAAATGTTTTGGAAGAAATACCTAGAAAATTACATACGTTCAGCTGTCAAGAAAAATATCATTCAGTGAACATGCAAGAACCGACTGATGTTTCAGTTTGAGAACGGTATTAGAGAATTAATCTTTCATGTTATTGAGGATGAGAAGTTCTGCTTTAAAACCATTTATAATAGCTACTCGCTATCGTATTATGCACAGATTTTAAGCAGAAGGAATTCCTCACAACATATTGGCCCTTTATGCCTAGAGATTACTGCCCACAAGTTTTCATGATAACCATTTTTCATACTTTTGATGAAATTTTAAAATAATGATGAATTTTTGTGTGAAGAGATTGTTCAGTATAAGTACTTCTTTAAATATTCGCCTGTAACTCAATCTTGCGTATTTGTTTTCAGAAGAGTCTTGAAACATTTCTTTTCTTTATAAGGCATTCCCAAAGCAGAACAGAATTTTATTTCGAAATTCCTGGCTCTTTTTCGACTAAAAATTTCAGTGCATTCTTTTTGGACATTGCAGATACTTTTAACCGAACATTACCCTCTTATTACAGTTACTGAGAGCTCCAGAAGACCATCTATCAGATTTTTTAAAATTGCAAATATTAATGTTAATTACTTCTTTAAGAACACAATAACAAACGAAATTCATTGCTGTTTTCTTGAAACGTATAAATGACAGAAACAAAATAAACAACTATAACAATTGTTTTCCCATTTATAATAAAATAATTATACCAAAATCATAGTTGATTTAGCATCAAGGGTATTATGTAGATGATAATGAATATAATCAATATGTATATACAAAATTGGCAATATCAAAGTAATAATATTTATAATATGTTTATAGAGGTATAGATCATTATATTTCATAATATTTGACTCAGTGGTAACGAGACAGCCTGTGGATCCTAAGAACCCTGGTCCGATCACCAATTGAAAATCACCCCTATGGCTCCCTCACTACCAACATCTTTAGGGGCCGTGATTTGACGGCTGGTAACCGCACTTCACGCGCATAAATATATCACTTACCTAGATCTGCTTCGGCAGAATACCACATCCAGTAATGGGTAAAAGGCGTGATGATATATTTACCTTTTATTTTATTTATGATTTTTTTGTACAGTACTTTCAACCTTAAATTCAAAAATATGTAGAATACACGATATGTTTCATTTATAATAACAATGATATCTTGTTTCAAAAAGATCAACTTCAAACTGTCACTTAAAATTTATTCATAGACATATTTTTATTTATCAACAAAAATAAATACTAAATACATTTGAGTGTTTATAAAAATAAATAGTATTAAAGATGTACTCTTAGATAGGTATGACTTATCCTTATGGACGTGGATAACGTTTATACTCTACAACTTGCTCAGGATACGGGCTGTAGTTGTAATAGGTATCTTCCATTTTGTAAGGATGTTCTGTATCCTCAGCTTTTCTATCGTACCCTGCAACATAAAAAATTTAGATTTATCTATAGGTAATGCATTTTGCTGTTTTTACAAGACAGCTTATTATTATTTTTTTTCGATCTGTTAGATTTAACAAAATGTTTCTTATATCACTACATACTTCTCTCGTCGTTTCTTTAGGGCATATTTCAAATTTAATGTAGTTAGACATAATCCTGACAGATTTAAAATTGTATATACAAAAGCTTGACATACCAAGCATTTTTTAGGCAAATACAAATACGCTAGTCGGTAAATTTATTTAAATTTTTGAGAAAAATGATAATGAGTCTAAATATTTCGTGACTTTGTCAATTAACCCTGCTGAACAAATACAGGCTTTTCAAAAATTTAATTAACAAATTTTTAGAGCTAGTAGAGGAGACCAAAATAAAACCTTTTTGTTATGTAACATAGGGTCGGTTATGTTTTAGAAAATTTTGACATTTGTCAATACAAATGTCAACATTTAGTCGAAACAATGAAAAAATCATTTGAATGATTAGATTTCCACATACTAAATTTGTTGAGTTTAATAAACATACCCGAAATAATCATCTGAGATTTTCAAGGTTATAAAAATATAACCGACCCATTATTATGTAATAAAAAGTTCTTACTTTGGTTTCCTTTACTTGCCATAAAAATTTGTATAACGAATTCTTGAACACTATATTAGAAGGCTAATGTTAAAATTCCGGCATTTTCCAATTTTTTCTGCAACTTTTTATTTAGGATTAGTTTATCAATAGCTGTATTCCATTTGCCATTTGGTTCATTTAAATCAGTTCAGATAAATTAAACAACATGACTATATAACTGAACTAAGCAAACTGATACACTGCAGAAAATTTCTTCAAAGTAAATTAGATTCTGTAATTCTAGTACTGGAAATAAAGTCAATGAAGTAATCCATCGAAGTAAAGAAGTGATCTGGTTCAGTAAAAATAAGTTAGATCTGATCCAAATGGCAAATGGAATACGCCTAATATTAGGACAAAGTGACAGATAACTCATCGAAATCGCAACAAAAATTATACGTGTTATATCAACTGCCATTTATTTACAAACGCGATAAAATTATTCATTGTCCGGTTCATATTTTACAAAGTGTACCTACGTATTTTTCAGAAATCTGTAATTATCCCACTTGCAAAAATGGGGACAAATATTTATATTATTTACTATCAATTTTAGACTTATAGTTATATGATTTTGTGTTAATTTCATTTAAATATAATTGTTCCTCTCTATATGGGATAGATAGCTCAGTGGAAACACGCCGAACTGTAGATTTGAGAACCCAAGTTCGATTCCCACAACAGACAAACTAATTTTCATCACATTAAAATTGACTCCTATGGTTCTTCCTCTACTAGCATCGTTGAGGACCGAAACTAGACGCGCATAAATATATCTCTTACCGAGATCAGCTACGGCAGAGTACCACACCCAGTGACGGGTAAAAGTCATGATGATATATTTAGTTATTTAAATTTTATTTCTTTCTGTGATTTCGATGAAACTTTCCTAAAATACGTACATGGGTTAGCCGGCGCAGAATGATACAGACCATAATTGATATTGCTGTGAGCGACTTTCTTTAATCCTTGAATGGACGTGAGTATTAGTGCCATCTTGGCCAGCAGAAGCGCCTTTCCTCCAAGCACAGCAAGGAACTGGAAGCCCATTGGAATGAGAATCATCCCCAATCCGACCAGACCGAATACCATTAGTGGCATCATGTGATTTTTTCTTCTTCTTCGAGCTTTGAACACAATAGAAGCTTTTTAAAAGTTTGATGTGAGATGTGTTTATTGAATATATTACAGCATCCGTGCTTTCACTTATTCCAAACGACACCTACGTTGTATTTTATAAGCTGTTTATTTATTTATGCAACTCTGAACAACAGGAATTTAATCTCAATTGCAGTACAGGGGTCCTGACTCACTGAGCCGTAGTGTGCTAGTTTATATACAGGTTGTTTCAAGACTAGTGTAAAAAAATAGCGTATCCCTGGCAGAATTTTAAGTAAAAAATGTTATATAAACATAGGTCATGTTCCTTTTGGTTATCAAAGTACAAGAGATCAAAATTTTATAAGTAACAACAAATTTTTAAAAATTTTAATCAAAATACATGTATAACAGAGGAACAAATAATGGAAACATGAACTATATTTATTTTGTCTTATAATAAATGTTCAAAATGTGCTCCTTAAATTTGAATAAAAGATGACATCGGCGAATCATGGCATTACAATCTCAAAATCCATACACAAATATTATATCTGCGAATTCCATTCATTTCATAATAACATTAACCCAGGTAAAAAATGTCAATTATTGATTAATTTTGCATTGTTTTCCATCATTTATATCTCTGTTTTAAAAGTATCTCATTAAAAAAATGCAATTTATACACTACTGAACCCAAAAAATATAGTGCCAAAAAAGTCTGTCTGTCGGTCTTTATAGAAACACGATAACCTAAAAAGGCGGCGAAATTTCAGATTCAAAGCTTTTGAGCGATAAAATAAGGCTAAGTTCGCTAATTTGTTGAAATTAGAGCATGTTCAGTATCAAATTAAAGTCCTCGGGTACAGAATTCTAGTAAAAATGTAAAACATGACATTGAACTTAATTTTTTAAATTATACAAATTATACCGAGTTTATCTAAAATTTATCGTCGGGCAAGTATTGTAGTGCGTGTAGTAGCTACATCAGATTATTATTTTTGTTATTTTGTCAATTTTTCATGAATACCGTGTTGAGCAAAAACCGGACTTTCCAATTAATTATTTTGTCTTTTGGGAACTACTCTCTAAATTTAAACTTTTAAATGAGTTCCTGTTCAAATAAAATAAATCTCTGCATGAACATATGTCGAGCATATTTTTTCTGTTACAAAAAAGATTACATTAATAATCCTTTTGGATATTTAAAGTTTAATTTGGATCCTGCAAAGCTTATATGACAAAACGTAAGCCTTTCAAACGTAAAAATTATAATTTGCAGCACTCAGATGCTAAAAATAAAATATAGACCATATTCATTTTACCAAAAGGAATATTGTAGCAATTAAATACATTAAAATATTAACTGACTGATGAATAGTGTATTTCATAACTAAGCATTTTAATCGCTCTACATTTGTAATACTTTCTCAGAAAATTTAACACGAAGCAAGATTTTTGTTAATACTCTCATTTCTTTCTTTTAAACTTTTTGAAAGAAAAGATACCATGAAAGTAATATCTACAAGATACAAGAGAAAAGTTTCATATAAAATTGCAAGTAGAAATAAAAGGAATAAAATGTTAGCGCTTCTTATTCACAACAACTTTTTACTATTGACTATTACCTTCCAATACCAACTTAATATGGTGTTATGTACTTTATAGTATTTAAATTTTATAACGAATATCTTGACTTTTAGTTGTAAGCCACAGAAAATATAAAAGTTTTGTCAGCTGTTAAAATAACATCAATCGTCAACAAAATGAGAAGAGAAAGAATTTTCTTAACATTTTGAACATTTGGCATGCTATATTTTCCACTGTCAAATGATTACAAATTATCATAGTGATTTCAAATGCAAATTTATTTAAAGAAAATAAAGTACAGTACGGTATAAAAAAGTGTAAGGGATTATTAGTTGAAGTTTGGTTTGACACATCCTTAAAACAAGAGATTTATATAATTTTCGCAAGTAAAGCTACATTCACAAATCGAAATTAGTTTTTGTTTTATGTTTTCCATTTTTGTTTTAATGACCTTGTAGACATGTTATCTTATGCAGCCATTCACAAATCAGTATTTAGTTTTGGTTTTAACACAAACGTTTGCAAACTTCAAACTTATGTTTTAGTTTTACGTTTTATACTTAGGAATAGACCAATAGGACGAAGCGTAGAATGATGTAGTGATATATACTTGTTTCTTTCTATCATCCTTCGCATTGACGATAACCTAAATTTGTTTTTATTAGAGTGTCAAAATGAATGAAAATAAAAACAAGATTTAAATACCTACTTTCTTATTATGATAATATTTATCTTGCTCTTCCAAAAAATACGAAAGTAAACAAATAACATATGACAGCACGTGTAACTTCTGACACATCTGACAGTTGCATTTACTGTATTACCGATCTTCTAAAATTTATGATAGATGTCACTACTAACTAAAATCGACAAAAGCAAAACTATTTGTGAATGACACATAAAACACACTAAAACATAAAGCATAAAACAAAAACTAATTTCGATTTGTGAATGTAGCTTAAGAAATTTGAAATACAGGTAATTGTTTCTATGGATATATTTGTTTTGACATTTGATGAGAAAATTTTCACCTATTATTTCAAGGATTAAAGGAAAATTCTCAATACGTGACATATAACTCACGTGACATTTTTTCTCACTTCTGTCAAATCTCACTAACATCTCATTTTTCAAGAAATGTCTCCTGATGTCATATTGCAATGTGTCAAACGCAATATTCGTTTCTCCAACCTCAGTTTCTGATAGATTATACTATTCTAATACTGGATTGACTGTTTACTGAAAGCTCAATCCGTAAGTCTCCCTTTGATTAATATATTAATTTATCGTGAATTGGGAAAAAAGATAACTATTTTTTCCACGTTGTTTGGAATTCCTGGCTTTTATTTACTCAAAATAAGAACTGACGATGTTTCGAAACTTGGTTTTGTTCATTATCAAGTCGAAGAGTAAAAAAGTTTTTTTTAAATTACATTACGGAAGATGATACATTATAATTTTTTTTTTGAGGAGTGTTAACTCCTCTTCTCAAATGATGAATGAGTTGATAATGATAATTTTATATTTTGAGTAAATAAAAGCCAGGAAATCCAAACAACGTGGAAAAATTTGTTATATTTTTTCCCAATTCACAATATTCTTCACAGCTTATCTAATCCTCTCCAAAATATTAATTTATCGTTCCCATTTTGCGAATTAATCTTCCGGCTATACGTAAACATATTTCTAAAGTTTCCTAATGTTTTTTCTTCTCTTGTTGATGATTGTTGTAACGGAAGGAACACGTACCTGTCCCAGTGTCTGCATTGGCAACTTGTAGCTCGTGCATAGAGATGCGGATGGCATGTGTATCGAATACATCGGCCAGGGTATCGATCAGCATGTTGCGCCAAGCGTCGAACGATGCTTCGTCGCCGTCACGCTCACGTGAATCTGCTCGTGATGCTCTGAAATGCAATGTTATCCCGTGATAGTCTCACTAACTAGAAGCTATATTGCTAATCTGATTTGAAATAGAGACAGTAGTAAATATGAGAAATGGTCGTGTGTGTGTCATAGAAATTAGAGCTTTAAAACTAATGAAGGAATGATGATAACTGACTATGTAGTTACATAGTTGACGAAGGAGTCAGGAGATTTAGTCACAGTTTTCGAGAAACAGCGATTTTAGACTTTTTAAATATTTCAACTTTGAAGGATCATATCTCAAAAACTAAAGGAGTTATTGAAATGCAGTTTGAACGCATATATTTCTCGTGCCCCAATTAACTTATAAAGAAGTTTTAAATTTTTTTTTAATTTTACTATTTTTTTCAAAATTTTCATTTTTCAATATCTCAAAAAAATGGGGTGGCTAACTCAGTGATATCAAGTCGACCTGTTGACCCTGAGAACCCTGGTTTGGCGACAAACAATTTTCACCAATTTAAAAACTACCCCTCTGGCTCCCCCACCACTCACATCTTTGGGGGTTGTGATTTGACGGCTGGTAACCGCACTTCACGCGCAAAATATATCACTTACCGAGATCTGCTTTGGCAGAGTGCCACACTCAGTAATGGGTAGAAGGCGTGATGATACATTTATTTATTTAAAAAAATGTGAGTAATAAAAATCTGTGAATACTAGTGAATTCCTCTCGTAAAAGTACATAGGTATGCTAAATTTCAGGCAAACATTCGCAAGGATAAATTTTGTATTACAAAAACACAAAATCGCTGTTTCTTAAATATTTTTTTACTTCAAGATTTTTACGAATTTGGCCAATTGCAGTTTATTTACTCTAAAAAATTTATCCGTGGAGCAAAAATTCTGCAATTTTACATACGTATGTACTTTTATGCGAGGAATCCACTAGTGTTTACAGATTTTCATTATCTCTTTAACTTTTTAATATTTGGCAAAAGTAAATTTTAAAAAAATATATTAAAATTATCAAAATTTTTAAAATTCAATATAATTAAAAGAACTAATTCACATGTGTGTGTTGAATTAGTTTTTGTTTTAATTAATAAAGACATGTTTATATCCTCTTTCGATGGCAGTTATTCCAATATTTATATATTGATTGACAGTGTATTAAGAACATATCAATATATGTCTCAGTGAAATTTCATTCAATTATCTTGTATACAACAGGAGAAATAAAACATCAAACGGGAAAATAAGATTAAGTCCAATTCATGTGCGACTGGGCTCGTATACAACCTACGCATACGTATGTTTTTATGGTGACGATTTATAACTTTCGTAAACTGACCAAATATGTTGTTACAAATAATCCATGTTTTATAAATGCTTTGATACAGTCAACCTTACATGAATCAAATAGGTACAAAGTAAACTGTAAATATAACACACTTTAGGAGTATTTGTTCTGGCTTGATATTTTATGAGTGTTTTCGTTACTATGATGAAATTTCATTCGCTTTTTATTTTTATTCTTAAATCCATTACAGTAAGTGACATTTATTGTTGCAGTTGTAAAAATAGTTTATCTACGACTATGCAATAAATGACACTTATCGCATTCATTTTGAGTGAGATAAGTACTTTATTAGTGCGTTTTTGGAAATATTAACGCACTAGTACTTTAATAAAGTATTTAGCGCAATCAAAATGATGGTTACAATGGTTTCAGGTAATCGTTTGAAATGCCAAATAGTTATGAGAGCTATAAAAATAAATATAAATATATCATCACGCCTTTTACCCATTACTGGGTGTGGCACTCTGCCGAAGCAGATCTCGGTAAGTGATATATTTAAGCGCGTGAAGTGCGGTTACCAGCCGTCAAATCACAGCCCTCAAAGATGATAGTAGTGGGGGAGCCACAGGGGTAATTTTAAATTGGTAAAAATGTTTTGTCGGCTGTGGGGATCGAACCAGGGTTCTTGGGATCTACAGCCCGACTTGATATCGCTGAGCCATTACTCCATAGTTATGAGAACTGCCAAGTCAAAATTATTTTTGTTAAAATTTTAATTTATTTCGTGGTCTTAGATAAAAAAATTATACGTGTAATAATGCATCATTATAATACTTGTGGGATTACACAAATCGGCCGTCGCCTCGTGCAAATTTCACACACGTATCGTAATGATGCTCTTATCCCACTTATATCATAAATAACTATTACATCATTAATTTTATTTTTCTAGTTAAAATAAAAGGTTCTTCATTATTTTTATTTTAGAATAAAAACGTGACCACTATAAAATCGACAGTTACTATGGTAATTGTGGAATATGTTTGAAAATACATATTTTGTGGCACAAATAAAATATTTCAAAATTATCAGCCCAATAAAGGACAAAGACTTTATTAAATTCCTTGTATCCGTATTTTGTAAACAAAGTTTTAGCTTTATCAAGCAGATTACCTGTGCAACGTAATTTGATTCGAATTTATGGATTTTAAAAGCGCAATCCGCTATAAATTACAATTTCAAAGTTTACCATTCATAAGCAGTGACGAACAACAGTAAAAAATAAATATGCATTTGTCAATACTTGTGTAAAACAATATAAATGATTGAGTACAATAAATACACTCAGTGAATATTATGAAATATACATTTGTAAGTGTTATTTTTATAGCAATAACCGTTAATAATTACGATAATGTATATTAAAAGTAGCGTAAAATTTAATTACCACCAATAAGTATAAAAACGGAGAAAACACTCATAAAAACATAATTACAGACATAAAATCTATATTCCTGCGGGAAATTAAACCCCAATCAAATACCCGCTGGTTTCCTTTTTTTCTGAGTGCATTTATCTGTAATTCAAAACAAAAATGTTCAGACTTGCGATACATTTAAAAACTCAAATATTTTTGTGTAAAATGATACCAAAAATAGATATTTTATTGGTTAATTAGCGCGTTTATCACATGGTTTGACACATGAAAATGACGTGTAAAATAAACGAATAACTATTTAATTGGTACGTCACAAATAATCACTATGGGTGGCATTTATTTTGTTATTGTTATTAGCGAACTCATAAAATTTATTTGTGTGATCATTATCATTAATCATATTTTAAATATAACAAGTGATATGATTACCATCGATGATATTTTCGAGTGGAACCAAACTGCAAATTTCACGAGTCTGAAGGATGAGTGAAATACGCGCAATATCTTCGATTATCAAGCATTTCACGAACTTATATTTAATTAGAGAATATAATTCATAATTATTTGTTATGAAGCGGTTTGAAAACGAGAACGCACCTTAATTTTATTTAACGCAACACAACCTAACTTTAGATAACCGCAACGATTATCATACATTTTTAAGACACAATCGGGCCGAAATTCACGTGTTTTAGCCCTAAAGAGCCCGTGGGCCAAAAAGAAATAATCCCTATGGATACATAAATAAAATGTCAATTTTTGTTTATTGTGAATACTTGATTCTGCAAAATATCATTTTGACATATAACCTATTTACATATTTTAATCTTATATATAATTAAATATTATTTTGTTGTGCATAAAATATTGTATGTACCACGGGCGAAATTAGCGTTTCTGACCCTGTCCATGTTATTAGCACGAGGCGCAAAGAAGTAGCTGTCAATTAAGAAAAATGATTCTTAACAACGGACCAAAATAAAGTAATAATTTCTTTTGTTTTTATCATCGCTGTGATAGACATGGAACTATAGAAAATTATAATTTTTGATTGGCGGAAAACATGTCACGTGATATATGAATTATATTCTCATTTTTATTTTTATGAGATAGATGGCTCAGTGGTATATTGTTGGCATGTGGATCCTGAGAACCCTGGTTCGATTCCCACAGCCGACAAGTATTTTTACCACAATAAAATTACCTCTGTACCCCCTCCCTTCACTAACATTTTTGGGAGGCGTGATTTGATAGCTGGTAACAACACTTCACGCGCATAAATATTTCACTTACCTAGATCTGCTTCGACAGGGTACCACACCCAGTAATGGATAAAAGGCTTGATGATATATTTATTTGTTTATTTATATCACGTAGCTACTTCTTAATACATTGTTCCATATACTGATTTCAAATCTTCAAATATTATTTCAACAACAGAACAGAGGAATATTAAACATTGTGAAAACAGAAACAGACAGTTTTGCTTTTGTTTTCATAGACTTCAGATGCATTTTTCCTCTGAAGTTTTGTTTCCACTTCTCGTTATTTGAAACAATATTCTTGTCACAATACATGTGACCAGAACAATAGTTTTATTTTTCTTTTTCAATCTTTGATTAGAAATCAATACATTGTAAGATTGTAAGCCCGTATTAATCTTCCGTCTGGTCTTGTGGTCTTATTAATCAATAATGTGGTTTATTACATAAGTGGATTTTTCTGACAGAATTCGAATCCTGGTATTACTGAATTTATCAAATTTCATTTCATTTTACGCCTGAGATTCTAACTACTAGTAAATGCTTTACGCGTCTGTACGACTGGTTACGGATAAACATTTCATAATTTATGTTCTAATAATTTTAATATTATAATTAGGGATAGCCGAGTGCTTTTAGGCGTTGGATTGTGTCCCGTGATCCTAAATATTGGTCTATATTAAATAGTTATTTGCAAATCTGCAACTAAAATTTTCTTTATGATATATGACCATATATTCAAAAAATTTCACTTAAAACTACCTTTCAAAAATAATTTTTACTTATATATCGTATCGTATCTTGTCGGCCTCTGGATTTGATAACCCGAGTTCGATATTAAAAAACTACCCCTGTATCCACCACTAATCTTTGGAGGCCGTTTAGTTTAATGTGGTGAAAATTGTTTGTCGGCTTTGGGAATAAAAAAAAGGCGTGATGATATATTTATTTATATTTTAAAATTATTTATAATTAAATTTTAATTTTAAATAGCATGTCCGTAGTACTAGATATTTGAAAAATAAAATGTTGCATTTTTGTCAAAACTCAAATAGCCATAAGAATAAATAAAAATACATATTAAACAAAATCTCGGTCAGTATTTCCTTATCAATAGTTGAGCTGAAATATCACAGTAAGATTTGTTTTATTTGTTTCTTATTTTCATTGCTATCTGAATTTTTACAATAATGTCACATTTTATTTTTCAAATATCTATTACTTCAGACATGCTAGTATAACAAATTTAAACTTTTTAAACGTAAAATTTAATTTTAAACAAATTTGTATTCCTTTCCGTACATTTTTAAAGTCCTATTTTAATCTCCTATGTTGCGCATTTCTGTGCACGTCGTGTATATGCTTAGGTGTACTTTTTGAAGAAAGGTAACATTAAAATTTTAAATATATTATATACTTACCAACCATAATATTTGCATTACATTTTTATTGCATGAAATATGAACGTCGGTTTCCTCTTGACGTAAATAAACTTAACATAGTAATACATTATGCGTGTCTGCATGTTTTGAACATTAAATTTTCGCTTCATTCTGTTTTAATAAAATCCATTTGATATTACAAAAATAATTTGAAAAATAAGCGTACGTATAGTTTTAAGATTATAACAAAATAAAATATAATGATTATTTTACTTTAAAATAGGAAAGCGATATAAATACAGTATTTTACTATTGTAAATTAACAATTGCTTATGAGATGTTCGACTTCCGTAAAATTTTGTATTCGAGTTCAGCATGTTCATCCAAAACCCAGGCTTATAACATGTAATATTATTTTGGTGTGCATTGCTTTCTTTCCATTTATTTTTATAGTAAAATACTTCAAATAATTATTATAGAGAATAAAATTACAGATTTTTCATATCAAATATAAGTATTTCATTTGTGTATTTCATCAGAGCGCAAAAATTATTTAAATAATTGTAATATTCGTAAAAATAATGGCTTCCATGAAAAAACTATTGTCTACTGTCAAAAATATAGTTTACTAATTATTATTATTTAAATACACCCAGTAAAGAATACTGGACCTGCCAGCATTTATTGAATATGCTATAGATATTTTGTTTACTAAAATTTAATTTACTATTTATTTTTGATGAAATATAAAAATCTTTTCATCATACATCACATTCTCAATTTTCTCGTCTAATATAATTTCCCCACATCAGAAGATTCTGATATACCTATCAAATATCAAATCTTCCAATCACACTGGGAAATCAGAACCCTAGGAATAAATTACAAAATACCTGCCTTTTTATTTCGCTTCCGTTGATCCTCACCAGCTCAATCCCCTCCACTATTGTGATGACGTCATCACTTATCACGGATTTCAAGATCGTCTGCGCGTAGTGTTTCAAACACAACGATAACATAGCCACTTGGTTTCGGATCTGAACGTTTCGTGGCGCTGATGGCACTGTTGACGTCACGGCGAGACAGTCTCTGATTGTGAGGCCAAGAGAACGGCCTGCTTGTGTCCACCAGATGTCCTCAAAGTCTGAGGGGGTGGATTCTCGGGATGTGTGGGTGGTAACCACAGCAGACAGGCAGTTTGTGATTAGGGTTATGTTTATCAGAATGCATGCTATTATACGCCAGTCCATTGTTTGATTGTGATTGACTGGGGTAAGATTGCTGAAGCTGCTAAACAATAGAATAATTGCTGTAATTAGAATGTTGTGCGTTTTTTTTACAAATGCCGCACATAATACAACTCGCATTATTCAATTTTCTACATTATTAACCACCACTGATCAAATTTAAAACTTCAATTCGTATTTAATATTATTTCGTAGGCCGTATTTGTTTCCAAACTTTGGGTTCAACCCTGAATTTATCTAGAATTAACTCGCGTTACTTCCAAATAAATGATGCATGTAGTGTTAATTGTAAAAAATAACAATAAATTTAAAATCTGAATGCCTGTTTTAATACAAATTGCGATGTCACCAATTCAAAAAGTATAACAAAGAACACAAGTAGATTAGAAAGAAATATAAAACGTGTTCAATCTGCCAACCCATCAAATAGCTGGGGCAATAAGAGCTGTATTCCATTTGCCATTTGGTTCACTTAAATTCGACAAATGACTAAATGAACTGAATTAAGCAAACTGATGTACTTATTGGGATGAATTACTTCAAAGTAAATTAGAACCTGTAATTTTAGTACTGGAAATAAAGTCAGCGAAGTAATCCAGCGAAATAAATAAATGATCTGGTTCAGTAAATGTAAGCTAGATCTGATCCAAATGGCAAATGGATACGCCTAAGATCAGTTTAGGAGCGGTTCTAGATTACTAAAACGTGCCAATTAAGGTGGCGCCATCGGTTGTAGAGTGGCGAAACTGACGCTCAAAAAAATATAAATATAGAATAAAATAAGTGTTTTATACCTATTATGGTTTGAATATCATGAATTGTTAACAGGTTGTTAGTCTAGTGAATTTTCAAATACCATACCACCGTGTGGTGTTGCAATAATAAAATGGGATTCTTAATTTTTCGTTAAAAACAAGGCTTTGCATGGCTATATATCCATTACTAAACGATAAAAAACTTTTTCCTTCTGATACAATATACATGGATAGTTCTAGAACATCATACTAGTTTTTCAAATGAAACTGCAAAATTTTAGAGGTACCCAAACCAAATATGTGCGATTCTGAGTGATGATTGCCATAAGCCCATGTATAAGAACTCAACTTTACAAGCGTATATATTGGTTCACAGACGATGTATGTGTTTCATATTTTAACAGGATGCGTACGACTATCCAATGTTTACGTGCGCCAAATTTCATTCAGATCTGCAAACAAAATTTACACGCTAGTACTACCTTCAACAAACGTAATCTACCGGGTTACATTAAAAATGCCAAATAAATAGAGCTTTAATATCTCGGAAAATTATTATCTTTTATTCTAACTCACTGTGTATGTCCGTATGTTCACCAATCTGTATTTAGTATATTGGTTAGGTGAGATTAATCCTGAAACTACTAGGGATGTTCCACTTTCTATCCAACCAACCGCATTTGTAAAATTCATTACTCAATTATGAAAGATACGGTTACAAATTTCCTCAAATCCAGTAAACAGTAAGCCCCCGAATAATGTAGGGAACAATAGTCAAATATTATCAAAACACACATGATCCCAACAGGAAAACAACAAATTCCAACATACCTTGTGTACACTAACAATTCCAACGTACTATCGTACACCGCACCGCTTGTATTCACCAGTGTTTTGGTAGTCACTGTAAACAAAGTGGTTTGTGGCAGCAAGAACTAATGGTATATATAGTAGGCGGGTGCTGTATTCAAACAATTGATATCACAAGGGCGGTTACCGGCCAAACGGTGCATATGGTGCATGAAGTGCATTCTGCATTTACGATTCACTTCATTTGAAACGCGGCTATTCATTACCGGCAAAAGTAGGCATTTGTGCAGCGGTTTGTAGCATAATTTCAATCTGTTTGTATTAAATATGCACGAGTTGTAGAACGATTTTTATTATTATAAATTTGAGCTTGAAATTTACCTATGCGGATCATGTTTTAATATAATATTAATGTAAAGTTTGGTATACTTGCTCATTGGCCCAATTGTTTTATTTTTCTAACAATTATAAATGTCCCTGTTGAACTGAAGTTCGATTCCCGCAGTCACCACCAGTGGCGCCCGATGAAATTTTTAAGTGAGGGTGCTGTTTAATATACGAGTATAAAATAAATTTGTATTAACAAAAACAGAAGAAATATACAAAATTTGATTAGGAAAATTTATGTATAAAAAATTTTTATAATTTCAAAAACTACCCTTGTGGCTCCTCCACCACTAACATCTTTGGCGGCCGTGATTTGACGACCGGTAACCGCACTTTACGCTCAAAATATATCACTTACCGAGATCTGCTTCGGCAGAGTGCCACATCCAGTAATGGGTAGAAGGCGTGATGATATATTTATTTATATTTATTTACGTATAAAAAATCAAATAAACTCCATCCTACTATTCTTAGCTTGGCAAAATAATAATAATACCGTTTTTCTGAAATAATTAATAAGCCTACAATAAATAACGTAAGCAGGACTCCGTACACACAAGCATTTACTGTATGCGCTACTGCTAAGCACTGTTCGTCAGGCAGTGCCAGTGATTCTGAATATAGGCGGATTTAGCTGCAGTTAACTGAATATAGTAAAAACTGATGTACTGCCTTAGTAGCAGTTCACCGTGCATTTATTTCGCAATTTAGAGAATTTAATTGTTTATTAACGATGTTCAGACGTAATAAAACAATTTAAATTTTAACACCATATGACAGAATTATAAAATGTTATGTATTAAAACCAACTTCACCTTAATTAATTCCAATTTCTTTAACTAACGCGAATGAATTATAGGCTTTTTTTCATTTAAGTTAAAATAATATTAAAAATAAAGTGGGAAGCTATTTTAAAAATAAATTTATTTCTAAAATAATGTATATAAAAATAAAATATCTTTGAATATAATAATATAAACATCACTTACATAATTTAACATTTGTAACAAAATAATTCAAAATGTTTACATGAAGCATTGTCTGCATAACAATATGTACACAACTACAACTATATGTTTGCATTTGAATTAATAATTACTGCGTTGGTTTTAAGATTGTTTGACTACACTAAACTTTGGTAAACACAGCCCGAATTTGGTCTCAATGCCCGAGAAAATTGGTCTTGCAGCCTGGAACCCTCCGATGTGGTCAGGATTCGTTGATCTTGTCTCACCAATGAAACTTGTTGGTTTTACTTTGAAATCTGAGCCTGATGGACGACTGGAAAATCACAAAATATTATTTAAGGAAATCTACTTTAACTCAGCAAATTTATTTGGGTTCCTAAATTGTCAAATGCAAACTGCAAAAATATTTCTAAAGTCCGTGTTTCTACTTTTCAACAATTGTGATTGTTTGTGTATCGTATTTATTTGATATACAAGTTAACAAGTGCGTAAAAAAGTGTTCTTGTATTAGCAAAATTAAATAGTGTTCATAAATTTACAAATTACACACATTTAAATTGCCTTAGTCTAGTGCTGCCATCTATAATGAGATTTGCTCGATATCTCCCAATGTGATCGCTGTCTAAAATGCGAATGAGTCGGGCCTTATCAAAAATGCATTCAATATAAACTAGTTATTTATGTATTAAGGGTATTTCTGGCCCGTGGAATAATTGATAGCATGAGGCGCAAAGCTCCAAAACCAATAACATGCTCAGGGTCAGAAACGCTAATTTCATCCGTGGTACATACAATTATTTATGCACAACAAAAGAACATTCAATTTTATATATTCAAAAGATTAAAACAGGTACATTTATATGTCCAAATGAGTTTTGCAAAATCAATATTTACAATAAACAAAAATTGTTATTTTGTTTATGTATCTATAGGAAATTATTTTATTATGGCCCTAGAGCCAAAAAGAAGTGTTTAAGCCCGCTTTTCATGGCTAAAACACATTAATTTCTGCCCGGTTGTTCATAAATATGTTTTCGTATTTGATAGCAAAGATAAAATTCAATTTGAAATCAAAAAATATAAGCAATGTATAACTTACCTGCCACCGAAGTCAATGTAGAACAATCGCTGAAGAATTTCGTAAGTTAATAAAGTTACACCAAACTGAGGCGAGGATCTTAATATTCGAGCTAAAACAAACAGGATAATTTTATATACTATTTAAAGTGACCATATATATGTTGCTAAAATACGGAATATAAGCGATGGTAAGGCTAAGAACTGGTACTCAAAATTTAACTAACAAATAAAATATTCGCTTTAAAGATTACAGAAATGTACAATTTTAAGAACAAACTTAAAGTATTTTAACCACGACCATTAAATAATATGTTTATTATAAGTGCACTTCTAGATACATAATATGGTTTATTATTTAAAAGTTTTGAATAATAAAACGGTTGAATGATGAGTCCATTATTCAATGGGGACTTATAATTTTGAAGTCACATACAGCAGACTCCCCTCCACACAATTTTGTGTGAAACAACAAATTTGTAGAAAGAGCGAGGTGATAGACCATGGCCGAGTAGATCAACTGCTTTCTCCTTCAGCACTTCTCCCCACTAATATCCTCATTTGTTGTTCAGTCAATACATGTTTGGATGTTTGACTTTTGGTTAATAAATATATCTTATCTTTTTTTAGTATAGAAATGAATTTAACACATGATATTTATATTCTTACGTGTTCAGTCTCAGACATGTTTGCATATTTGATTCGATATTCAAATTAACAGTTGTTATGATCACGTGATAAACATCAAACTATAAACCTATACCATGTTCGCTACATACCAAATTATTAATTTCTATTTTACCCACTAGATGACAACCGAAAAATTTTAATTATATAAGTCTCCATTATGAGGCAAATGCTCAATCGTAAAAAGTGTTGTATAATGCCAATGGCACACTGGTCGAGGAGCATGAATGAGCGTCGAAGAACTCATCGATGAAACAACAGAACGCACCCGTCATCGATGAAAAATAGAGGCGCCTCTATTTCCATCGATGAGTTCCTCGATGAAACGATTGTGTCTCATTTCACACGTATTATTGTGTCTCATTTCATGTTAGCGTGGGCTGTCATTTTGGTTTTGCTTTTTTTCGTGTTTGTTTATTTTATCAGTCAGTGTGCGTTCTGTTGTTTCATCGATGAGTTCCTCGACGCTCATTCATGCTCCTCTACCAGTGTGCCATTGGCATAAAATATGAGAACATATTCAACTTGAAATTACTATACTCATATGTGTCGTTAGCTTAAGATAAAGTGGTAACCTGGTGCTCCCTTCCAAAACGCTTTGAACCCTTCCTCTTTAAAAATCTTTCTAATTGCATCCAAAGGTCCTGTATACGTCGTCTGTCCTTCTCTCGCAACGACTTGCAACCTAGTTTTAATAACATCCACGGGAGTAGCGAATCCTGCCGCGGGTATGCCGGCAGTTGCTCCAGCCACCAGTAATGTCGCCGGGTGATTGTAACCATTTTCGTCGGCAAATTTGGCTTTGAGGTGCGAATACGTTGGGAAATAAATCGCGCTGAATGTAGCGTCGCGCATAATGCAGGCTCTGACACCTCTATACAGTCCGAAAAATCCAAGCTCTCTAACAACTGCCATTGCTCTCGGTTTTTTACCTCCAGAAACCTCTCCCGCAACTTGTAGACGGATTTTCACGATTTCCAAAGGGTTTGAAAACACTGATTGACTTGCTCCAGCCTAGAAAATAATTAGACTGTTACTGATATGCCATATACACAGTTAACTTAAATTATACAAGCTGTCTCGCGAAAACTATGCCACAAATTTCTCCACTACCATAAATGAATGCAAGTGCATCCCACAAAAAAAAATACGAAACATTTATAATTGCACCAACAAAAATTTTAAAACGATTTTAGAAATTTTCATCTTATACGAAAAAAATATAATGATAAATTCGAAAAAGCTTAGATCTAAAATTTCAAATTTGTAATTTTTGTAGGTTTCATTGTAGTACAATCTTGCTGGTCAAACTATAGGTTCATGATGATAGAAAGCAGTGTTACTGAATTCACTTCGCACAACAATAAAAAGTCACATATTAAAATGTCTGATTATTTGATTATTGAAATCACAATCTTTCATTGTTTAAGTTTTTCGTTTTTATGATCTTTCATTGTTGCCATCTTTCAATATTGTTAATAACTGCAGGGTGATCAGAAAAGTTACAGTTGGCAATAAAAAAATACTTTAAATTGGTAAGACTGATATATAAATTTATTTCCTCACAGAGCACTAATCTAAAGTCTTTCTATCACTCAACCTATTTGTATTTGTATTTTTTTGTTTTTTTTTACTGGGACAGCTTGTATATATATTTCATTTCACGCAACATTACCTGAGTTATTATTAGTTGATGAATAACAATTGCAACACACCATGTCATTATTCGGAAATAGAAAGAAATTGTGTGAATTAATGTTCTTTAGTGACTGCAAACAAATTTATTCCTATGACACACTCACCGCAAAGCATCGAAAAGCAATGCAGAATCAACTCTGCGATCCTCTTCGATGCTCTGCGATGAGTGTGTCAGAGTTATTTACAAATCATTTTGTTCTTGAGTAACTTACACATAATCCTGCTATGATTTCACCGTAAGTAGGAATATGGCCGTGCTCGTCCGTCATTTTATCACGAACTAAATCATTAACCTGCAACAATTAAATTTTTCATTCACTTGCATATGACACTATCATTATAACTTTTTATGAATATGAAAAGAACGCTATTTCAGGAATATTTATGTTACCATGGATACGTCACTTTTTTTGTCTTAGGACCAAAAATAGCATTTTTACTTCAGTTGTCATAGTGATAAATAATAATTATGTCAATTTGTTTCATTTGAATTCAAATAAATCTACGAAAGTCTAGTCTCGTAATATTGCCAGACACGTCGTCCGGTAACCTTTATTACTTGACCCGAAAATTTTATTTATGGTCCTAATGAAACAAATAACCGGGTCAAAAAGCATGTGTTTTAGCCCTAAAAAACGGGTTTAATCACTTCTTTTTGGCCCACGAGCCAAAAAGAAATAATTTCTATGGGTACATAAATAAAATGACAATTTTTGTTTATTGTGAATACATGATTCTGCAAAATGTCACTTTGACATATAACCTATTTACATGTTTCAAAATTTTGAACATATAATTAAATGTTATTTTGTTGTGCATAAAATATTGTATACAGTGTGTTCATCCAAAACCCGAACATAGGCATATAACATGTGATATCAGTTTTTTGGTGCGCATTGCTTCCCAATTAATTTTATAGGAAAATACTTCAAATAATAGTTATAGAGAAAAAAATTACGGATTTTTTTATATAACATACATATCATTTGTGTGTTTCATCAAAGCGCAAAAATTAATTAAATATTTGTAATATTCGTAAAAATAAAGCTATCCATACTGTGAAAATTTTTTACAGTAGAAAATTGTTTAAATTTTTTCATGGGTAGCTTTATTTTTACGAATATTACAAATATTTAATTAATTTTTGCGCTTTGATGAAACACACAAATGATATGTATGTTATATAAAAAAATCCGTAATTTTTTTCTCTATAACTATTATTTGAAGTATTTTCCTATAAAATTAATTGGGAAGCAATGCGCACCAAAAAACTGATATCACATGTTATATGCCATGTTCGGGTTTTGGATGAACACACTGTATACCACGAGTGAAAGTAGTGTTTCTGACCCTGAGCATGTTATTAGCCTTCGGCGCTGTGCGCCTCGTGCTAATAATCATTCCACAGGCTAGAAACGCCTGTTTTCACCCTTGGTACATAAATAACTACTTCTTTTTTCACCTACTTGAATATGAAACTATTATTTCAACTTTTTCAATATTAAAAGAAAGCTATTTCAGGAATATTGACGTTACATCGGTTTTTGGACAAAAAAATAGCATTTTTACTACAGTTGTATGGAGATAAAAATAATTTTTTCAATTTATTTCATTTTAATTTGACAACCCTTGTTACTCGACATGAAAACTTGTATTTTTAGTCCTAATAAAAGAAATAACTATATGACTATTTGATGAAAATAAGCCGTGAAATATAAACTTTTACATGATACTAGCGTAATATGAGAAGTTTTATGTATTTAGAGTTAGATCCATAATGAACGTATTCTTTAATAGATAAAAGTAGTTATTACCGAAAGTTTCATAGCTTTTTCTGGGCAGACTCCGACTAATTGAGGCACCAATCCCCTGTATAATCCAAGAACTCCTTCGTGTCGCACTACTTTTTTAAAACAGTCCCAACTATTTTTATACATGGAGTCTCCTCCTACTTTTCTTTGATTCTGCATTCTAGTTTTTACTAAGTCTATAGGATATACAACAGCTGCTCCAATTGCTAGTTAATTTACAAAATTCACTTTAAACATAAATTCGTAATTAAAAATCATCATCTTACCGCCTGCAATTCCACCTAATATAAATCTGTATAAATTTTCCAGAACTTGAATTAGTACATTACGATCTTCAGGGCCCTAAACGAACACATAGGAAAGTTTTCATTTAGTTTTAGGAACAGAACTTTTGATTAAAGCGTTATATGGAAAATTTATGTAAAGATGAAATTTCTCAAAACTTAAAGTATTTTCAAACTATAATGTACTTGAAAACTAAATAGCTTTAACAAGGTGGATGACAGACATTAGTTCACAAAAGTGACAAAGATATAACTGTATGTCAAAAACCGTACTACATAAAAAAAAAACATGGGTTTAATACTTTTCAAAAATCTATCAAGTGATACCAAACACGGTCCCCTATGCTATGGAGGTGGGGCGGGAAAAATTTTTAAATATTAAATGGAAACCCAACAATTTCACCATTTTAAAACTATCCCTGTGGCTCCCCCACAACTAACATCTTTGGGAGCCGTGATTTGACGGCGGTAACCGCATTTCACGCGCAAAATATATCACTTACCGAGATCTGCTTTGGCAGAGTGCCACATCCAGTAATGGGTAGAAGGCGTGATGATATATTTATTTACTTTTTAAATGGGAGCTCCTGGTTTTTATTGTAGATTCGGATTACACCTCTAAAATTAAATAGAGTTTGTATGAAACTTCTTTTTTTCAATTTACGACAAATGTTTTGTTTTTCGATTCGATGTGTATTTCTCGAGATATTTGATCGTTTCCAACTTTTCTACCGGAATCAGAATAAAACATTTTTCTGATTACGGCGCCATCTGTCGTAAATAGAAAAAATATTTGAGACAAACCCTACTTAATTTTAGCAGTACAATCCGAATCTACTATAAAAAATAGGGGTTCTTATTTAAGATTTCAAAGTTGCCCCCTGTCCCACCCCCAGGGGGTGGGTGAAGATGACCGTGTTTGGTGTCATTGGATATATTTTTGAAAAGTATTAAACACGTATTTTTTTGTTTTTTGATTCGATATGTATTTCTCGAGATATTTGACCGCCCTGGAATTTTTTGTACACCCTTATGTATGTAAATAAGAAGAAGAATTTTTACGTGAAATGTCACTTTACTTCGCCTTTTGGCTGGACTTCCCACTTGGTCACAGTATATTAAAATATTAAAAATTGTACTTACAGAAACTGCATGAATTTCAGTTAATCGTCTAGTAATTTCTTTATAGTACGGCTCTGGAGCTATAGCCCTTAAATCATTATACACAATTTTCCTAAAAATAAAATAAAGTATAAAATATTTCATTTTGAAAACTATCTCTAAAATACTTTATTAAAGTTTTAGTTGAGTTAATTTAAAAATAATTTCAAGTTATCTCGTGTACCATTATCGTAAAGTTTTATAAAATATAAGTTTGCAACACATGAAATATATCTATAGGACCTCCGGCATTATAGTCAAACTAAAAGTTATTCTATACTTAGTATATTAATCAATATGTCATAAAGTTTAACGTGCAGATCTTGTATCAGATAATGTGCTTCCTCCTGCTCGTATACTTGCTTTAAAATTTCAAAGAAAAATTATATATGAATAAAGATGATTAAAGAATGTATGTTATTACTTTATAAAATGTAATCATAGAATTTGTCAGAAACAGTTATGAAAATAATTCACGAGCATCATGAAAAAGCTCAACTTCTTTAACATAAAAGAAACAAGAAGTCAAATATGTTAAAATAATATTTTTGTCGTTGCGTTCATATTTTTCATTATATTATAAATGGCTCAGTGGTCTCGAGTCGGCATGTGGATCCTGAGAACCCTGGTTCGATCCCCACAGCCGACAAACATTTTCACCCAATTAAAATTACCCCTGTGGCTCTCCCACCACTAACATCTTTGGAAGCCGTGATTTGACGACTGGTAATCGCACTTCACGCGCATAAATATATCACACACCGAGATCTGCTTCGGCAGAGTTCCACACCCAGCAATGGATAAAAGGCGTGATGATATATTTATTTTTATTTATAAAATGTTTCGTCGGCTGTGGGGATCGAACCAGAGTTCTTTGAATCCATAGGCCGACTTGATAACCACTAATAGTACTGATTTCATAATTTGTTTTTTTATCACATTTTGCCAGTGACGTATCTAACAATACGATTATTACAGTGTGACTTGAATTCCACTAACTTTCGATTCTCTTGACTCTAACTGAAATTAAGTTCATGTTGTGTACAACAAATAAATAAATATCGCACCGGAATTCAGCATTTTCTTTCTTTGTTTTGATTGATTTAAAATATTATTTTATGTCATCAAAAATTTTGTTCCATTTGATCCAGAAATGATCATAATTTTAACAGGACCAACAAATATATAAAAAGATTATGAAGTAATGCAGAGCAATTATTCATGCATAAATTATAATAATAATGAGAAAGATTAAAATAATAATGGATATTTCCTCACCCGTCTTGATGCAAATTATCAGAGAGCTGAAACAAAATATCCACTTCCAAGGGCGTAATCTGCGACATGGTCTGCGCAGAGTGCATGAAATCCTCCTTTGTAACCTCCTTATTTTTGTATCCGTGCGTCGCGTTAAGATATATCCTCTTCATCAGCTCCATGTTATTCAAAAGTGCATTGAACGCGATGAAATATGGAAAACTCACTCTGTGGCCATCCTGTTTTTCACTGGCTGTCTGAAAATGCATGAAAATACTGTGAGGAAAACACAGAAGAGGATTCTAAAGGAAACAGAATGTGGAGATTAAAAGATAGATGAAAGGACAAGGATGAATGATGGTTTAAGAACAAAGAAAGATATAAATCGCTCGTGAAATATCTGCTATGGTTTTGTCAGATTGTTGGTAGAGAAAATTTTGCGATTGAAATTAGCAAAACAATGCAAGTAATAAAGTTAGTTCGGTATACAATTTTATTCTGATTCTGATCGTCAAAACAAGACATTTATATAAGGGATGGCAAAATTGCAGTATCACTTTTTAAAAATGTAATTTTTGCTTGGTAAAATTTTATGAATTTCAAAACTCCCTACAAAATTACTAAATAAACCAGTGCTTCAAAACTGTTATTTGAAAAATATTTTCTAGCTTCAAACCTCAAGCATGATTCTATTATCAGGAAATAAAAAATAATTCTTTCTAACCTAACCAAACCTTATCTCAGTCTTTGCCATTATGATACATTTATAACATTAGCTGTATTCCATTTGTCACTTGGTTCACTTAAATCAGTTCAGATAAATAAGACAACATGACTAAAAAACTGAACTAAGCAAACTAAAGCATTTATTGGGGTGAATTACTTCAAAGTAAATTAGAACCAGTAATTCTAGTACTAGAAATAAAGTCAGCGAAGTAATCTAGCGAAATAAATAAGTGATCTGGTTCAGTAAATGTAAGTTAGATCTGATCCAAATGGCAAATGGAATACGTCTATTTATGCTGGGTTGCATGAAAGTTTTATCGGTTCATTAGCAACTAACAGTTCAAAAAATCGCTATTGATACTGTTGCTAGATAAACAATTCTTTAACTAAAGAGCTCTTTATTTTTTCTTGCAACCCAGCATTATACTCCTATATGTCTATATGGAATTTATTATAGAAATAATACAAATATAATTTGAAAAAATGAAATCGTTCTGTTGTGTAAGTTTGAAAGAAATGTAATTTAAAATGATAAAGTGTCAAATATCCTTCTGAAATGAGATATCTAATAAGAAAGATGCCACCGACGGAGCCGTATGAATAAAAAAATCTATTTCAAGATATCTGTTAAGGGGTGAGGGGTGAAATAAATATTTAGTAAACGTGACGCACACAATATGTAAAATAGTGAAAGTTCTATTTTCAAACCTCAATTAAATGCGATTCTATTTCTGTAGTAAGTAGATGTCTTTTAATACTGATCATAATGTCTTGAAAATCTGTTAAAGATATGAATCCAGTGTTTCCTTTGTCAAATCTTCGAAATGCTTCGATGGCGTACTCTTCATGAAAGTCATGAAGGAACTGACTAAATTCAGAATAGTTTATTTTCCTTTTCTTATTTTTTCCAAAGTAGAGATCTACAAATCCACTGTTCATATTGAATTGTACGTGTTTATGTAGTTCCGTTTTGGAAATTACTTTCATAAATTCATCTGCAAAAATTTTTCAGATTGCAACAAAATTATATTTAGAATTTATCTACTACGGCAAAGTACCACACCCAGAAATGGGAGTAAGGCAGGATGATATATTTATTTTATTTTTACTGTACAAACTGCTGATGGCCCCTAACAGGCAGATTCATAAAGCGGATTAGCGCTAACATCATTTTTTATTTCGTTTTTAACTCTCTTTTTAATGTATGAAACAAGTTTATTTTAACTTGAGTTAAAAAGAGAGTTAATTAGCATCAAATTTAGTTTATTTCTTTAATTTGTTTTAATTTTAAAAAGAGTTATAGATAATATTAAAAACGGTGTTAGCGCTAATCCGTGTTGTGAATCTGCCTGTAAAATGTTTTGAAATAATACAAATTGAATATTTCATCGTGTTGAAAATGGAAAATTTTAAATTTTAACGATTTTCATTATTTTATGAAAAAGTGTATTGTTCAATTTCCCCCTCATTCAAAGTCATTTACCGAATGAAACTTCGCCATTTCCGTTCGTATCAAACAATTGAAAAGCAGTTTTATACAGGGCGTCAGGAGAGCACAGCAGTCCTTCAAATTCTTGAAACTCCGTGAATGAAATGAGTCCATCTTGTCTTGAATTTACCATCCCAGCAAACAAGCTTATTGAATCCACATTATAATTTATTTCCGGAAAAAATTCTAGATATTTTGCCATAAAATCTTCTGCAGTCATAAATTTCTCGCCATTTTTATCCACAGATGCATATTTATTAAATATATCCCTTAATTTGGCCGGATTTGCTCTCTATTGGACAAAATAATGGGGCTATTGTCTATTGACATATTTATTTTATTACGAAATATACACATGAAATGACAGTAACAATACTAACCTCAAAATGTGGCTTCCTTGTTAACATTTTTATCCTAAATTTCAAATATGTTTTTATCTGACAAATGTGCCGTCGGGTATACTACACTATAATTCACAAATAGGTACATTATTTGTTCAACATTTTTTTTACGTAAAGAATTTTGAGAACATTTTGACAGAACCACAGTTATTTGTTTAAGTAAACACAGTAACTGAAAATATCCAAGAAATAACGACGAATATAATTTTTTCCACTGTAATAACTGAATGTTATCAAAATGACCGCCAAAATAAAATCATTAAACTGAAAAGGCATGACCCTATTATAAAAATATCTTAAAATAATTCGTACGAAATAAATGTAACATACGAGAAACAGGAGAAATCTATTCTCACCACAAGCGTCGTGATCGGGACAATGTTTTCGTGCATTGATTGAATGATTGATTATTTTTCGACTGAAATTATGTGATTTTTCTACTACTATTGTTATTTGTCTATATTTTTCTTAGAAACTACATGCACGTAGCCATTAATACGGCTGTTTTGAAGGTTAGAAAACACGCAAATTTGTTGTAACTCATGAACTCTATTTATATTTAATAAATTTTGACTCTAATCCGACTTTCGAATATAAATATTTTCAATATAAGTATTTTAATTAATCTTGATACATAATTCCACGAAGTTAACAATCTATTTAAATATAATTCAGATTTTCAAACTGAACCGGACCGACCCTCTTTCTTGAACCACAAAATAGCTCCGAACCGTACACGAAAAATCGGATAACCAAACTGTATATATGAACTGGTCGAACCAGTAGCATTATGTGAACTAATAAGTACGTTTTTAATGTCTAATTTTAAAACCGGGGTTCAATTCCCACCGTCGATAAACAATTTTCACCACATTCAAATTACTCCTGTGGCTTCTCCTCTACTAACATCTTCGGGGACCGTGATTTTATTGCTAGGAACCATTCGGATATTCTAATATTCGGATATTTACGAGTACATAACTGATATTTGGTTTTGGCTATCCGTATAATTCGGCTATCCAAATTGTTCGACTATCCGGAGATTTTGAATATCTGAATAGCTCAGATATCGGAACTGATCGAATATTCGAATAAGCGAACAGTCTGAATAGTTTGAATATTCAAATAGTTAATGATACCGAATAATCAAATAATAATAATAATGATTATTTATTTGATGAGTGTTATGAGTGAATGTTTTATGAGTGATTTTAGGGTTCGTGCTACCCCATTTGATGGGATATAGCGTGAAGATATGTATGTATGTATGAACGAATCGTTTGGACTGCGCCTAAAGTTTGCTAATAAGTCAATTCGGATACGGTAAATTCAATGCCGTTGAGCGCATCTTCATATTTTGTTTAGTTTTGAAGATATAGGCATCCGGAAAAGTGAAATTTATCAAAAAATGTACCTCATCATATTCTCGACTTTCCTGCGGCTATATCTCAAAAACTAAACAAGATATGAAGATGCGCTTGACGGTATTGAATTTCTCGTGCTTCAATTGACTTGTAACCAAATTTTCAGCATTTTTTATTTTTCAAAAAGTTTTTACCAAAATTTTCTCATCGAGTAGTTTTTGAACAATATCTTAAAAACTAGAAGACATATGCACTTGGGGATTTTACCATTGGATTCAGCGGGTCAAAATACATATGTATGTAAATTTTCGTTACAATATTCGTACGAGGTAGAATTTTAGAGCAAACAGTCTGAAAATAGCCTAAAATCGATAAAAATCCAAGGGGCTACCCTTAAGAAATTTTCAAAAAATATAAATCGGTAAAAAATTACTTATAAGTCAATTCGGACACGAGGAATTCAATGCCGTTGAGCGCCTTTCATATCTTGTTTAGTTTTTAAGATATAATCTCCGGAAAAGTTCAATTTTCCAAAAAATTTGCTCATCATATTTTCGACTTTCCTGAAATACATTGTAATACATTACAATGAATAGTGCAATTTATAATAGTAATATTTGATACAAATATAATAAATGGAAAGAATCTAATTTACAAAATACCACTTTTAATATTATCTACAATTCTGTTTCATATTAAAACACATTAATGAAATAAATGAAATTTGATGCTAATTAACCCATATTAAAAAATATTGTTTTAATTGGAAAGAGAGTTAAAAACGAAATTAAAAATGGTATTATCACTAATTGTAATTAAAAAAAAGGTGGTATAAAATTGTGTCCAAGTCTATATAATAACGAATCTATATGTAGATTTAGGGACGGGAATATATGAGTGAAATAAAGAATGGTTAATTTGAAAATATATGTAAATATATTTCGTAATATTTCTTTGAAATTAACAAAACTGATCAATCTTTATAAATATTATAAACAAACATCTAAAAAATATTTTAATCATTTTTAAACAATAACGTTAAACAGTATTATTTGTGTGTAATAAAAAATAAATTCGATACAACAATAATATCGAGAAATAACTTTTAATAATCTTTCAATTTCAATATTTTAAATATTCCTAATAAAAATATTTTATTCATAATATTGGATATCTATCTAATAGAACGTATTTAGAACTATGAACTAACGAATGCTCTCATGCCGTTTTAGGTACGGTGAACTTGGGCAAGCAGAGTCCAAACTTGGTTTCGATGCCCGAGAAAATGGGTGTCGCCACCTGGTAGCCGCCAATGTGATCTGGGTTTCGAGATTTGGTGTCTGTTTGGAGTCCAACTGATGCCACCTTTAATTCTGACCCGGTTGGTCGACTGTAAGTGATAACATTATATTATTTTGCATTATTTTCTCTTTTATAATTTATATAAACATGTAAAGCACATTAATTATTTCCATACATTTGACATGCAGAAAGAAACTTAACCTATACATTTAATATATTAAATTTGATTTGCTATTCAATTAAATCAAGTAGTTTTTCCTTGTAATTATTTTTTTTAAATACTATAGGCAAGTTTTGATTGTCCAAAACGTTCAAGATCCAAGTAGATACTAGTTGTTTACATTACGTTATTTGTACGACTTTCATATGCATAAAATCTTTTTTATATTTACAGACAGGCAGATTCACAAAACGGATTAGCGCTAACACCGTTTTTAATATTATCTATAACTCTGTTTCAAATTAAAACAGATTAAAGAAATGAACTAAATTTGATGCTAATTAACTCCCTTTTTAACTCAAGTAAAAATAAACTTGTTTCATACATTAAAAACGAAAAGAGAGTTTAAAATAAAAGAAAAAATGGTGTTAGCGCTAATCCGCTTTATGAATCTGCCTGAGAGTGATCAAAATGAATTGTTACAGTTGACAATAAAAAATCTACTTGAAATTAGTGAGCCTGATACATAAATTCATTTCCTGTTGCTAACAGTGACAATTGAAAATTTAAAATTAGATTTGAGTACATTTAGTTCTTATTCGTTTTTAGTTATATTTTTCTTAAATATCCATAAATAAAATTGTTGTTTCCTTTACACTTCCTTTTAGTATTTCTATTTCTCAAAAAGTCAAAATCTTATTAGCTATCAAATTCCTTTGTATTTATTAGATATCAAATAGTATTTCCGCCTTCATCTGGCGTTTGTGCCAACTGTGGAATAAAAAGATCTCTGGAATTGTATTGCCAACTGTAACAATTCCTTTTGATCACTCTGTATTTCATTTAACAATCAAAAGCTGTATTCCATTTGTTACTTAGTTCACTTAAATCAGTTCAGATAAATTAGACAACATGACTAAATTAGCTGAACTAAGTAAATTTGTGCACTTTTTGAGGTGTGTTACTTTAACTAAATTCGAAGCAGTAAATGTAGAACTGGGAAGTAATGTAAGGAAATTAATTAATGATCTACTTCATTTAGCGTAAATTAGATCTGATCCAGATCACTTATTTATTTCGTTGGATTACTTCGCTGACTTTATTTCCAGTACTAGAATTACAGATTCTAATTTACTTTAAAGTAATTCATCATAATAAATGCATCAGTTTGCTTAATTCAGATTATTCTGTCATATGTCGAATTTATCTGAATTGATTTAAATGAATCAAGTGGCAAATGGAATACAGCTGGAATATGCCTAAATTAAAAAAAATGCGCTCTTTTTTTCTAGCAATAAATCGTATGAATACATACAATAATACGTAGTTGATAGAACAGTTTTTCTTAAAGTCGTATATACAAATTTGAAAACAATTATGAGCCATAAGATTGATTATGAACTATATTTTTAAATTATTATTATTTAGGAAGATAAATTTTCATAATTTGAAAAAGCTATCCCTGTGGCTCCTCCACCACTAACATATTTGGAGGCCGTGATTTGACGACTGGTAACCGCACTTTACGCGCAAAAATATATCACTTACCGAGATCTGCTTCAGCAGAGTGCCACACCCATTAATGGGTAGAAGGCGTGAATATATATTTATTTATTTATTTAGGAAGATAAGCAAAATTTAGTGAACGTATAATTTGTATAAAAATATTGTACAACAAATATTCAAGTAATGAAATCTCAAACGAATGGTAATGTTACATACGATCTTATGTTTTTTGGTGACGTATTGGAACTATTATGATTTATTTCATTTTTATGAAGCAATAACGAATCTTCCCCTTATATTTCATGTCTGGAATGTTTGGAATACTTATAAATATGGAAACATTTAATGTAAAATGTACTATTTTTTTTTGCATATACTTTGTTATTAGCAGTATTATATTTTGCATATACTTCTTCGAAACTAAATATTTTAAATACATGTAGGTACGAGTAAATGTCTAAATGGAGCAATACAAACTCAAAACAACGAAATACAAATAATAATGACTAAAATTAGATAAAAGTACGGTGCATAGTTCCATACTTGCAAGGTGAAAATAAGAATAGAAAAATAGCGAATACCCTAGCAAAGAAAAATACCTTATTGCATCATCCCTTTGAGAACATTATAACACAACACGTCATATTTATAAATGAACTACAGACAAACAGACATTTAACAATCAATAGAATTTTAAAAGGTACTTACGATCCTCCAAAGTCCACGTAGAACAAACGTTGAAGAATTTCATAAGTTAGCAACGTTACACCAAACTGTGGTGACGATCTTAGTACTCTCGCTGTAAACAAAACAATTCAAATTTATTGATCAAGAGTTTCTCCATATTTAAAAGCATGCGCAGTAGTAAAATAACCATAATCGTACCTATCGTGCCCTTCCAAAACGCCCGCGGACCTTCCTCCGCATAGATTTTTCTTGTTGCGTCCCAGACTCCATTATAGGTTGTCTGCCCTTGCCTCGCAACTACTTGTAATCTAGTTTTGACTACATCAGCTGGCGTGACTAAAGCAGCTGCTGGTACACCAGCAATGATACCGGCTAGTAGAAGCGTTAATGGATGATTGTAGCCGGTCTCATCGGCTAACTTCGCTTTGGTATGTGCGTACGTAGGAAAATAGATGGCGCTGAATGGTACGTCGCGAAGGAAACAAGCTCGAGCGCCTTTGTAAAGACCGAAAAGGCCGAGATCCTTAACGACGGACCATGCGCGGACTTTACTGCCTCCGGCGATTTCGCCTGCTACTTGCAGACGGATTTTTACGATTTCTAACGGGTTGGTGAATATTACTTGAGAACCACCGGCCTAAAATTATACAAAATATTTATTTAATTGTAAACTCTCGTGGTCATAGTTGTACTACCAATAAAAAAGTAAAATAAAACTAAATATATGCGCGTTAGTTATTTTGTTACAATCCTGGGAACATATGGATTTCATGTTTTCGGAAATATTAGGCACTACGCGGAATATTAATGATGCTAATCTTTGTTTGCAGGGTTTTTTTTAAGGGTATATATTTTATACGACGTAGGTACTAAACGATATTCTTAATTTTGCGAATTAAGAACATGGTTCTTGAAGTGTAGGTAGTGGGTCTAGGAAAATTCACCGAAAACAATTCACCGAATGCAATTCACTGAATACAATTCACCGAAAATAAATTCACCGACATAGCAATTCACCGAAATACAATTCACCGAAAGACAGTTCACCGAAATGCTAATTAATTTTTCTTTATACTTTATCCAGGCTTATGAATGGCAGCAAAATGCAGGCGTATTTAAAAATAGAAAATTGATTCCTTTGTCAAGCCTCATTTCATTTAATTTTTAGCTAGATACTCAGTTTATCAGTTGTTTGCAGTAGCCATTGTTTATTGTGGCATAACAGTTGTTAGTGCGACGAATACAACAATAAACAATGATTGCTTAGCAGCGACTGAAGAAGTGGGGGTCTTGCAACAAAAATTACATATGCAGTAGGACTCAAGGTCAAATGTTACGCTAGGTGGACTCCCGCACCGCATCTAATTCCCACAAAAACAAAATAAGATCGAATACTTATTAAACAGACCTTGTATTTAGTTATCAATAGTAGATATTTTTGGCTTTCGAAATTATTAACATATTTTGAAATCATAACTTGGTAAAAAAAGTGATATTGAACTGCAATTTTCTAAAATTCTTTATTTATTTACTACCTAAATACCCAGTTTTAAGCATTTAACCCAAAATAATAATATAAAAAGAAAATACTTACACATGCTCCAGCAATAACTTCACCATACGCAGTAATATTTCCATTTTTGTCCATAAATTTGTCTCGTACTAAATCGTTAACCTGTAATAATAACAATAGTATTGATTTACCAGCTTAACAAATTAACAATTTTTGATTATTACCATAAGTTTGATAGCTTTTTCAGGTGCGACACCCATAAGTTGCGGAACAAGTCCACGATATAAACCAAATAGCCCTTCATGCCGAACGACTTTTTTGAAACAATCCAGACTGTTTCTGTACATAAGTTCACCAATAAACGAGCCAGTTCTTTGGTTTTGCATTCGCGTTTTTACCAAATCAATCGGGTACACGGCTGTGGCACCGACAGCTATAAAACTTTCAATATTAATACTTTTATTCATAAATACTTTATTATGTTTACATACCACCCGCAATTGAACCCAGAGCAAATCTGTATCCACTCTCTAAAATTTGGATCATAATACCTCTCTCTTCCGGACTCTACAACATTTGTTTCAGAAAGATTAGTTAGGAGAGTTTTCTGTTATTTTTTACAGTCAGTTTATATGTTTACACCAATAAAAATATATGTGTCAAATGAAATTTTCATTTTTTTATTCAGTGCCGTCTATTGTCTTTGGATAAAAAATTTAACGGACCACTAAAAGGTGTCAGATATGTTACACAATACGCCTATTAGTTACATGTTAATAGACGGTTAAATACAAAAGTACAAAAAATAATTGATACGTATCTATAGTTACGTAACTATCCGTTACGCTAATAATCTGTCAAAAAGGCATATTGCTTTGTTTGTTGGGATACGTGGCGGTTACTGTAAAACGTGGCGGTTAGTTACAACTGCGTTTTACTTTATGCCACAACATTTTTATTTTCTTCATACCCAGTAAATTACATTTTTATTTTGTATGCCCAGTATAGTACAGTAATTGTTTATTTAGATTTTCATTTTGACAGATATAAATTTATATTATTATTTTTATTCCCACAGCCGACAAACAATTTTCTCCATGTTAAAGTACCCCTACCTCCACTAACATCTTTGGGGGCCGTGATTTACCGGTTGGTACCCATTACTGGGTGTGACACTCTGCCGAAGCAGACCTCGGCAAGTAATATATTTTATGCACGAGAAGTGCGGTTTCCAGCCGTCAAATCACAGCCCTCAAGGATGTTAGCGGAGGAGGAGCCATAGCGGTAGTTTTAATATGGTAAAAATGGTTTTTCGGCTGTGGGGATCGAACCCGAGTACCACAGGCCGACTTGATATCACTGAACCACCTATCCCATAAAGATTTTATTATATATGCCTCCAACAAATTATTATTATTATTATTATTGTGGAACATTTGACAAATAATGATAGTTAATAACACTTATGCTCAATTTTTCTGATACTAACATCTTTAGGAGCACTTCACGCGCATAAATATATCACTTACTGAGATCTGCTTCGGCAGAGTGCGACACCCAGTAATGGGTAGAAAGCGTGATGATATATTTATTTTATATTTATTTTTACATTTATTATGATCAAACTATATGGGGTGGCTGGTATGAAGTCGGCATGTGGATCCTGAGAACCCTGGTTCAATTCCCACAGGCGACAAACAATTTTCATAATTTCAAAAACTACCCCTGTGGCTCCTCCACCACTAACATCTTTGGAGGTCATGATTTGACGACTGGTAACCGCACTTCACGCGCAAAATATATCACTTACCGAGATCTGCTTCGGCAGAGTACCACACCCAGTAATGGGTAGAAGGCGTGATGATATATTTATTGTATTTATGATCATACTATGTCATCAGAGATATTTAATAGAAATACCAAACATTGTAAAATTTTACAAAACAACGTAATAATTTTATGACTAAACCATAACTAAAGTGTCATTTATTTACTTGCAAGTCATAGCTATTTTAATAGTACATATTCATAAAAATTTCATGTAATAATTGATAGATTTTTTAATGATTTTATTTTAAAAATAAATCTTTAATTTTTTATCTGTAAAATATTTGCTTCCAAATTTTTCTATAATCTGATGTGGAATATAGTACACTTGAAGGTTTTGATTTAAAATATTTTAAACTTTTAACAATTAGCAAAGTTACAAGTACTGTTTTTTTAAATACGCAATAAATATTTGAAACTATTTCTTTAATATAAAAAAACTGACTTACATTTACTGCATGAATTTCAGCGAGTCTGTTGGTAATTTGTTTAAAATAAGGTTCCGGAGCAATAGCGCTCAAATCATTATAAACAATCCTCCTAAAAACCAACTCTAGTTAGTACAAATAAAATCAACAGTACTACAATACCATAATTGAGTAAACTATTAACCAAGACCAACCCAGATGATAGACCGTTATCTTCTGAGCTTGATTCTAACATTCTATCCAGCAGCAAAACAAGCATTTGTTACATGAGAGGGACGAATTACTTTTACTTTAAATATCCTATAAATAGAAACAATGGCAATAATTACCCCGTTTGACGCAAAACGTCGCATAACTGAAACAAAATATCCACCTCCAATGGAGTGATTTGTGACATGCTTTGCGCAGAGTGCATGAACTCTTCCTTGGTAACTTCTTGAGTTCGATGGCCGTTGGTGACGTTCAGATATATCCTTTTTATCAGCTCCATGTTGTTTAATAATGAATTGAATGCGACAAAATATGGAAAACTAATCCTGCGACCGATTAGATTTCCGCCCGCTGCAAGGCTTGCTGTCTGGAAGTTCAAATCTAATTAAATTTTTATCTTGAAAAGTTGATTAATTTTTTTACTAAATATTAATGATTTGTTATCGTATTCATTAGTTTATCTTACTTCTACTAAATGTGACTCCACTTCTTTGGTAAGCAAATGACTCTTAATACTAATCATAATGTCTTGAAAATTTAAAACAGAAATGAAACCGCTGCCATCTTTATCGAATCTTCTAAAGGCTTCAACGGCGTATTCTTCATGAAAATCATGTAGAAATTGACTGAATTCTGAATAATTTATACACCTTTTCTTCTCTTTGCCAAAATATAGTTGTACGAAGCCTCCTTCCATATTAAAAGGTATTTTCTGATGTAATACAGTCTTTTTCATTACCTCCACGAATTCATCTGAAATTAAAAAGTCTAATTATACGGCTGCGTGCTTGAAAAGTTTTGAAACAGAAAATGACTATTCTACCTCATCACCACTCGATAAAACACGCGATTTTATACTATTCTAACCAACAATACGTAACAGACTGTGAAAATAAGAACCCGAGTTTAAATTTTTAATTTTTGCCACATAAATAGTTATTTGTTTACTAGTGCGCAAAGTGGAAGTTTATCGCATGAGTGAAAAAATAATAATATATAAGGGTTGAAAGTAGTTGTTTGCAGGTCGAGGCTAGAGATTATAGCACTAGCGCAGCGAGGACTGTAAATATTCTTTCAACCATTAAGTGGGATCGCGCTGTAAAGAATTCTATAATAAAATGCAGGCGATAGTTTTCAAATCGCCAAATTATTACTACTTTCGAAATAATTTTGTAATAAAAATGTAATTTACATAATTTGTGTACTATCTGGCAAAAAAGCACCGGTTATTTTATACTATATTAGGTAAAATCATCATTTTTGCTTAACAGATAACAGCGATTCTATTGTCGCAAATAGAACACCTGTCATCCGTGAAGTAAAAATTATAATTTTCTATAATACAGTACAAAATAATAATAAGTATAGAATAGTATACTTGTCATGTCACATGTCAACTATCATCCCCCACCACTTTTCTTACTACTGATTCTGAAATTTTTTATGTTTGTAATTTGACATTTATAATTACTGATTTTGTTTTATATGTTAGTCTGTATCAGGTAGATTCATAAAGCGGATTAGCGCTAACACCATTTTTTATTTCGTTTTTAACTTTCTTTTCAATATATGAAACAAGTTTATTTTAACTTGAGTTGAAAAGAGTATTATTTAACATCAAATAATTAATTAATTTCTTGTATCTGTATTAATTTGAAATAGAGTTATAGATAATATTAAAACGGTGTTAGCGCTCATCCCTTTTATGAATCTGCCTGTATAATAATATACAATTCTACAGGCGTATTCCATTTGCCATTTGGATCAAATTTAATTTACATTTACTGAACCAGATCACTTATTTATTTCACTGAAATTCTTCGCTGACTTTTTTTCAATACTAGAATTACAGATTCTAATTTACTTTGAAGTAATTCACCCCAATAAGTGCATCAGTTTGCTTAATTCACTTCACTTAGTCATGTGTTAATTTTATCTGAACTGATTTAAGTGAACCAAATGGCAAGTGAGTACAGCTTATGTAATAATATAGACCTAAAAAAAAAATGCGGATCAAGGTGTAATGGTGGCATATGACCTTTGTAGTTCGTCCGCCAAGAAGCCACAAAAAAATAAAACAATAAATATTAATATTTATTGACGCTTATAAAAAAATAAAATTTGTGGCTCCTTATCTACTAACGTCTTTATAGGCCGTAATTTTAATGCGAGTTTAATACTTTTGAGTTTGATGGAAAACGTTCTGTTGGCTTTTTAAGCGAGTCCAACCAAAAATACGTATTGTTGGCTAATGGTGTCATGGTTGACAACAGAATAACAAAATTACATATTCCAATGACAGCATTAGAATAGTCACTTTCTTAATAAATAAAAATAGAGTGTGTCTTAAAATAAATAGAGTTTCAAAGTTCAATTCGAAATTGGGTCACGTCCACTAATATTAATGTGAATGATTTAAAATTACAAATATACCTTTTACAATCAACAATCTATTATAGATCTGCAAGTTCAGAGCTGACCTTGACGAATAACGTAATAGAAGTGATTGGATAGATGTGATTGAACGTTTATTGTGTGATGAATGATTTCAAGTGTGATAAGTATATGAGCTTATTTGGAAGGATTTACACATATGAATGTGGTTCAAGTGAGGGTGGTGTATTTGACTGAGAATGTTTGACGAGGACTGATTATTTGATGAATTTAACCCGTAAATGGTAATATCCGTCTGTGGGACGGATACTTTTCAACTTTTTACTATAGATGGCGTAATTATCGGTTTGAAACCTCCTTCTTCCAGCTATGCTTCAGTTGATCCATAATCTTGGTTGTGTTTGTTTCCTGTTTCATTATAAATTTAGCATTTGGAAATAAGTCACTCTGATTTACATCTAATTGCTTGGAGTTTTCCAAAAAAATCTGTAATGTGTGTGTGCAAAATTTGTAAATTGGTTTGAACTTGAATCATGTATATATTACAAATTTTTTGATTTTTTATTTCACTCCATTTTATTTTAAGTGGTATGAAGTCGGCCTGTGGATCCTGAGAACCCTGATTCGATTCCCACAGACGTCAAACAATTTTCATAATTTCAAAAACTACCCCTGTGGCTCCTCCACCACTAACATCTTTGGAGACCATGATTTGACGACTGGTAATCGCAATTCACGCGCAAATCACTTACCGAGATCTGCTTCGGCAGAGTGCCACACCCAGTAATGGGTAGAAGGCGTGATGATATATTTATTTATTTTTTTATTTACTACATAAAATTTCATTCATTATTTTATACTAATCAATAATACCTTAAATGCAGAACCACAATGTAATTAGAATAGAAAATTGATGTTTGTAGTAAGAAGAAAAAAAAGTTTCATCTCATGGATGGATGTTACTGAGAGTGTGTCAGGGAGATGTTACCATTTAAGAGTTAATAAATAAATGTTTATGAATGATTTTAGGGTTCGCGCTACCTCATTTGATGGGATATAGTGTGATGATGTTATGTATGTATGTTTTATTGTATAAATATGATAGCATACCAAAAGAAACGACTCCATTGCCGTTGGTATCAAACAACTGAAACGCTGTTTTGTAAAGTGCGTCAGGGAAGCATAGCAACCCTTCAAAAGCTTGAAATTCTGCGAATGATATAAGGCCATGTTTGCTTGTGTTGACGATTCCCGCCAAAGCTCGAACTGACTCCGCATTGTAGTCGATTCCGGGAAATAAACCAAGGTAACTCCGCACGAAATCTTCCGGGGTCATGAATTTTTCGCCATCTTCTTCGTGGGTCGCGTACTTGTTGAATACTTCATGTAAACTATCCGGGTTCGCCCTTTTGACATAGCCGCCACCCTGAAAGATTTAAATACTATTATTATATTTATTTTAAACTTAATGGTAGCTAACGATTGAAAGCATCGTCCAAAACGGATTTTATAGTTAAAAATACAAAACTAAACTCTAATAATTGTTTCATTATTTTAATTATGTCTATCTAGTTTACTGAGTTTATGTAGAAAATAAATGACTAATCAAATTGTATTTAGTATTTAGTACAATCACTGTTAAAAGTATTTCTACTCAAGAACAATAAGAAACTATAATTATATCTTGTATTACAAAAAACAATTTCCAGGCAGATTCATAACGCGGATTAGCGCTAACACCATTTTTTATTTCATTCTTAACTCTCTTTTCAATGTACGAAACAAGTTTATTTTAACTTGAGTTAAAAAGAGAGTTAATTAGCATCAAATTTAGTTCATTTCTTTAAACTGTTTTAATTTAAATCAGAGTTATAGATAATATAAAAAACGGTGTTAGCGCTAATCCGTTTTGTGAATCTGTCTATTAGTTGTTAAATATAAATATTGAAATACCGTGCGGTAAATAAATAATAAAAAAATTTGGTTTATATTTTATTTTTTCATGCCAAGTAAAATAAATTATAAAGCTATTTGTTATTTCTGTGTTATCAGGTTATCTTAAACATTTAGTACCTATCGCATATTTTGAAAAATCAAACATTTTAAATTATTTTGGGGGCAAATGGTTCAAATAAAGGTCATATAAAATTTGTTTGTCCATTTTATTTGAATGTAAATAATTTAGTAACGCATCACATCGAATAATGTACGGTGCCAAATGTTCAAGATAATTTAAAAATACTTTTGTAGCTACACAACAAACACATAATTTATGTACACTGATATTTCGCTAAATACTGATAAATGCGAGTAGGTAATAACTATCCATTAAATCATAATTTAAAAATACAATACATCACATAATGCAAACAGTTGATCGGCAGCACCTACTTGTTCCCAGATTATCGCACTTGCCATTAACAAATGTTTACGAAACACGAACAACGGAAAAATAAAATTGCGATTGAAAATTGAATTGTTTTAATTGTGGTTTTAAAAACAAACTCTCCGTCAACTAGATGTTGATATCAGCACTTGTCACAACGCACTGTGGTATTTCAGCGTAAAACAAATATAACTTCTCTTTTCGTACCCATCCTAGGAGCTAGGAAACTGTTTTATATTCGCCAGGACCGTAGAAACAATTTTCTCATTTTATTTTTTTTAATATCCAACAATATAATAGTTAAATTGTTTATAATAATTTCGCAATCAAAATATGATACATATAAAACAATGTGATGCATTGTTACGTCAGAAATTTTAATTTTATAGATAAAATTATATGGATTTAACACTATTTGTCTGGTTATTTACATTAAATCAATATTTCCGTAGGTACTTCAACAAATAAATTTAATTGTAAATAATACAGGGATGGGTGCCCGCACGGGAAATAAAATGGGTCGATGGACCCTTCTTTGATACCCGCTGTTTAGTATTTTATCTAATTTTTAATGAAATTAAAAGTTCTTTATTTTGTTTTGTTTGAGAATTTACTGTATTATTAAAATATTTTCAAAATATATTTCAGGCTCACCTTGAAAAACAGCGGGCACCCATGAATACAGGGTTACTCGTAGTTAAAAAGTGAGAGTACTGTATGAGAAATTATTTTGCTACAAAATATAGTTATTTATGTATTAAGGGTGAAAACAGGCGTGTCTGGCCCGTGGCATGATTATTAGTACGAGGCGCAAAGCGCCGAGGGCTAATAACATGCTCAGGGTCAGAAATGTTAATTTCACGCGTGGTACATACAATATTTTATGCACAACAAAATAGCGTTTAATTATATGATTAAAAGATTAAAATATGTACATAGGTTATATTAGGTATTTTCTCGTTGTCAAAAGTTCCTAAATTATTTCAGACAAGCGAAAAAAAGCTTCAAAAAAATTATATAGAGGGCTAATATTAGCACAAACTATATCTATCAATGAAAGTCAGGATTCAAAATTATCAATATTAAGGAAGATATGATTTTTTAAAGTTCAAAATTGATATGTGATGTCATCTATACTAGTAAGTAGCACTGAAATAGTTTATTTTAATGATTCTTCTATTTATTTCTTTTTATTTTTGTTGTTTTTATTATTTATATTCAGTGAAACGAAGAACAAAATTTAGTACAGATATCAACATTTTGACAGTTGAGTGGCGCTAGTATTCTTCAACCGACATCAGAAGTACTAAATGTTTGGATACCGCTCGAGGCGGCATAAAAACGTTCAGCCAATAAAAAAATTCATTTCAAAATAGGTACAGATGACCTTACAAGATTTATAAACCGTAATCATTCAGTACTAAATGAACTTAATAATTTTTCTTTTACTAATAGCAATTTTAAGTAACTACATAATTTACATTTTTGATACAAATTTGCTATATATTGGTTATATAGTTGATGAGCCTATTATAGAGAGACAGATTTGAACTTGGAACCTTTGAAGTCGTTCAAAGATCTCAAGTACAAATCGTGATGGTATCTTAATTTTTTTTTAATTGAGTACTTGTTAAATTTGAAGCATTTTTTTTATAAAATAATTTTGAAACTTTGACACTGAAAATTAGTTATTTTTGATGCCGAATAAGTTAAAATTGTTTTGACGAGACAATAAAAGAGCTTATCTCATGGTGCACAATTTGTGACTCACACTGTATAAATATATTATCTTTTAGTTCAATATGAATATTTAGTTAAGCCAAATGATAATTGTTTGAAAAATTGAAACAATATTCAATGTAGTTTGTTGAATTTCTGGCTTTATTGAATGTTTATTCAATTCTCCAGTTTTCTTTTATAATATAAATTATCGCAATATTAGAAGAAAAAAAACTTGTAAACAATCGTTAAAAAAAAGTAAAACCCCGGTTTTATATTCACTTTCATTCTGCAGGGGTATAATTTCAGAACAAAGTTTTTGAACTTTACTGTACACCTGGGCGATCAATTAAATTGCGACCTTGACCAAGACACAATAACATTTCTTAACTTGGAGCGCAAAACTTTAGTTCTCTTGCACGCGATAAAGTTTACCTCTGTTATATATCTTTCCGTATAATTTTAAGACCTTTTTTAACAAATAAAGATATTGAACAAACTTGTAAATGGCAATGAATCATCTTTATACTAGCTTCCTGCACTGTACAGACATAAAAACTGATTGTATAGTCGAAGAAATAAATGTGATTATTCAAAAAGAAGGAAAAATATAACTATGTCATTTATACATTAGTTTCCAGTTGTAAACACGCATAAAAACTTGTTGTACACTCATAGAAAAAAATATTATTAGTTAAAGAGCGAGGAAAATTTTGAAGTACGCCTCTGGTGAGACAGATAATGGTTCGTTAGATGCTTTCCTGTGCACCTAAATACTAGGGTATGATACATAAGAAACGAATCATAATTATAGTGCAACGAACGGCCTAGGCGCACAAAAAGAACTGAAATCATTAAAATAATTTTCTTCATCAAATGGTTGGCTACATTGTCTTATTGTCGTCATGGAAGGACTTAAAAAAACATGTTTTTGTTGATTATACGTCAGTTTTAACCTCTTGAAATGATAACACATAACTACAGGTCAGCATTCATGCTTTTATATAAATGAGTTAATCTGCGATGACGAAAAAGAAATTAAATGTTTTATCTAAATGCATCGCGCTTTTATCATTTTTCCTAATAAAAATACATGAATAAACTACGGGAAAGTCACGTGAAGGTGAAACCGGTTTCAAATAATTTGTGGAAAACTAAAAGATTAAAACTTTTTTTTGCACATGATAAACGTATTGTTCTTTTGTTTTAGTTAGTACATTTCACTTTTTACACATGTGATTCCTTTATTTTGCCACATGCTGGCTTTGTTAAATTATACAATAAAATAAACTGTATAAATAAAGTTTAAATTTAGTTTATTTCCGTTTTACAGTTTTAACATGATTTGAAAAAATACAAAATATAATTATTTTATAGCTTTTACAAAAAATACATATTAAATAATAGTTGTAAAAAAATATCAATATAAATCTAATAAATTATGAATATTATAAAAAGTTCAACACAGTATATTTTTGTATTATAAAGTTCATATTCTTAATTCATCGTTCTAGAGATTAAATATGGAATTAAATGAATAAATCATTTAACTTTTATAAAATATAACTTACCCACCTCTTGACAAGAAGCTTTGGAAAAGAACTGTTTCCTTATTTTGTCCATATTCACAACAGTAAAAAAGAATGAACAAATCAATAATACAATAATATCTATCACAAAATGTTGGACGAACTTCACAGTTCACACACGTTGAACAGTTAATTTTTTAGTCGTTCTGAATGAAGAGGCAAACATTCGATGCCATACTACAACAAATTCATAAACTGACTGAGGTCCTCGAGTTTCCGTCAAATCTGTTTGTTATCTTAGATCTTAGCAAGGTCGATTAAGTTACTCTGGATTACACAGAGTGTAATTTTACCAGCATGAATGTAATTGAAAATTGAAGTATTCATTTTTCTTAAATAAACATACTGCATTTTAGATAAATTTAATCTTGCAATAGAAGCAAATTTATTAAAGTAAATAATGCAGTTGTAATCTTGCCCTAATTTGATAAATGATCATTTTTATTTTTTAACTTAATCGAGTCAAATTTGAACAAATATTTGGTTTAATTAAAAGAAAAATATTGATTTAACAAAATAATTTGTTACGTGATACAATTTGTAATTTTATTATGTTCTTAAAAGTATTTTTTTGGCCAATTTTTGTAATACATTCGTCTACAGCGATAAAATTTTGCAAATTCTTATTGGAAAAATATATTTGATTTTGAAAATGTATTTATTTACATTCTGTTTAACATTTTGGTGCCAAAAGTGCATTCAATCTATGCTATTTACAAATCCACAGACTTAAAGTTATCAAGACTTGCAAACTATTTTATTTTTATCAAAACTGGATAACTTCATATTGAAGGTACTTAATGATAGTTTGATAACATTTTGCTAAATTTTGAATTAAAAACTAAAGTTTAAATAGTTTTAAACTTATAAAAATCTCATATTTTATGTCTACAATGCTGCGGGAGAGTGCGCACTGTACCTGTTCTAGAAATCGATGCATTTGTGAGAAAGTTTTGACAGCCGAACTGTCATGTTCTAACGCTAACTTCACAACCTAACCTACTGGGCGTCCAACTGTCAAGCAGTAAATTGCAGAATTTGCACTATGATATATTGGTCGTATTCTGCGTACTAATTTTATTTATTTGCAATAGTAATAAGTCCAATGAGTATAAACTGTAATTTTTGAATACGCAAATGGCTAGTGAATCGGATAATAATGAAGTTCGAAAGGTAATTTGATTTTAGATTTGATTAATTATGTTTTTTGACATAACCTGCTTTGACAGATTTGGTTCAAACTTTAATTTTGATTCGATTTTGATAATTTGTTGACAGATAACTATAATTCTGATAGTTTTTAAATATTAACGTATATATTTTTATTATTTGATTAATTTTGTAATCTTGAATGAAGAGTTTGAGTTAAATTGTAAGATAGTTGGAGACAGTAAAGAGATTGATTTTTTATTTTTAGGATACTCTCGTTAATCATTTGGAGATCTGTGTTTCTGAGGCTGAAAAAAGAGCAAATGGTTCACTCAACATTCGAGATTATTATACGGTTTACCTAATTGAAACTAAGTATGTCATTTTGAGTTAACACCTTTTCTTGTGCTAATTAAATTACGTAAAACTTTTTCATAGTACCTACATGTACTACTGTTCTGTGTTGCATTCTATAATCTTAAAATATTTTTAATATGTCAAATATTTATCCTGTTGGATTACGGTAATGTTACTTAAAATGTAAACCATAGTATGCGGTAATGAGTAACTTTACCTTGCAGAGTCACGGACCCCGAATGGGATGTGACGTTGTCTAAACTGAGCACCGTGTGGAGACGATACACGGAATTCGAGCAATTGCGGGAGTATTTAGAACTCACTTACCCTTACATTGTTTTACCGCCATTGCCCGAGAAACGTGTATTGTACGGCTGGCAGAAAGTTTCCACCGACACTTTCGATCCTGATTTTGTTGATCGGAGACGAGCTGGTCTTGAAAACTTTCTGTTAAGAGTTGCTTCGCATTCTACTTTGTGCCGTGATAAACATTTTGTTGAATTCTTGCAACAGGAAGAGAGCTGGAAAGACAACATTAGATCGAACGGTAAGAATAATTCTCTTATATATATATTTTTTTTTGTAAATACTAAATAATATACATAATATTTTAATAGGGTATTTCCAAATAGCGGAAAGCAAACTAAAATCTCTAAGTGTATCTGTAAGGCTAAAGAAACCAAATTCTCAAATTGAGAATGTAAAAACATACAGCAATAATTTATACACAAATATAAATAAATTGTTGAAAATACGCGCACGTGCAGTAGAACACCAATACAACATTTACCGACTCCATGGATCCTATGGACGAATTTTCAGCGAATGGAGCGTCGTGGAAACCGAAATGGGCGACGGACTCCAAAAGTCTGGACATTATTTAGACTCTCTTGCTTCGAGTATTGACGCAGCTTTGGAAGATGAAGAATTATACGCTGATCAATTTAAAGAATATTTATTCTATGCATCTGCTTTGCAAAGTGTTTGTAAAAGACAGGAAATCTTACAGCTGCAGCTTGAAAATGCTGAAGATAACGTATTGAATAAAAATGCTGAAAAAACCAAAGCCCAGCAAGGAAGAACTAGCATCATTTCGAGATTATTTGGAGCTGTTGATACAGATGAAGTCCGGGAATTGAAAGTTAGTTTATTGGATCAAAGAATCCATGAAGAAGAGCAATCGGTTAAGACTGCTAGAGAAGAAGTCGCGTAGGTATTATATTTCTTGAAGTAATGTATGAAATTAATTTTTATGATTATTTAGCGATTTTACGAAACATGCGTTGGTAGATATTGAAAGATTCCAGGACCAAAAAGTTGCTGATTTAAAAGAAACACTGGCTGGATATTCCATTTTGCAGTTGAAAACTGCGAAAAAGGTAATTGTTTCCTTTAATTTCAAATAATGAAATGATTTGTTTGTGTCTTGTTTAGGGCTTGCAAACCTGGATGCATATACGGGACTGTTTACAAAGCATTCCATGATCTGATTAATTTCCAGTTTTTATTTGGTTTATACTGTAATAAATATTCAAGTTTACCTTTCAAAATGCTATATTTAATAATATATTTATTTATGCTGTGTAAATCAAGTAAGAACTCTCTGCAGACTGTTCAGAAATTATTCATCTCATTATAAGCATTAATAAATTCGTTATTTTGGAGAGCTATCTTAAAACGGATGGAAAAAAAAGTCTTGAGTTGTGTTTTTAATTGCCAAAAGCCGTTTTAAGATTTATTTAATGTTTATAATCAGGTGAATAATTAATAAACAGTGTGTATTTTAAGGTAAGCTAAAGAATCGAACTACGAATTATATGAATCTCACTTAATGAAGCAATTTCTACGTATTAGGTTACTTGTTGCATATTGATTTGTTTATAGATATGCCTAATAATATTTTTGATCTCGAGCTGTTTAAATGCACCATGTCGTGGTTTGCAATAACTCCAATATTATATCTGTATAAAATCAGTGAAAATTCTTTTGAAAGACCAATGATAATACTTTAATTAGTCTAGTAAATATTACTAATATTTTTGTATAAGTTACAATATTTTTGCTCAGTGTACCTATTTAATAATCAAATATTATCAGTGCTTAAAAAGTATATATTTATTAGTATATACTGGGTGTTAACAAAATGAGCCACACACTTTTAAAATAGAAAAATTTACCTTGATAAAAATAATACCGATAATAAAATATATTTAATCCTATTTTTACAAACCCTAAACTTCGGTGACTTATTTTTTATTTAAATACAGAATTTAACCTACTGTCTAATCTAAATTAAATTTCTAATACCAAGTACGGAAATACCAAAATTACTAACTAATATGACGTTTGTAAAAGTAACTACAAACATCTGGTTTGTAAAATACTACTAGCAAAAATTTAATTGTTATCTCGATGAATCTGTCTGTAAAGTAAATCCGAATACTTTCGATAAAGTAATTGATTGTTTTTGATATGTGTGGCTTAATTTTTAATTGACAACCTCTGGATCTTTGTTGGAAGGTGCTATTTCGTCACAATGTGTAACTAACTTATCAGATTTTATTTGATTTTCGACCAATAGATGTAATGATACCTCATTATGTATAAACTAGGTATTAATGTTCTGTGCAATAAATGTAGAATTTGTACTTCAGCAAATAACATACATCGCAATTTCAATACTCAATTTGCAATCTCTAACGCTGGCATGAGTTCTGTACGAGTATTCCCCTCAGTTTGGTCTCTCTGTACAAATTTCTCAAATTGTTTTGTTATTTATAACGAATATTTACTGTTTTGAATGATTATAATATTTATTTTTTTGTATAATTTATTTCAGAGTATATTATTTGTTTTTTCTTTACAGCTAGTCATAATGATGATTTTTGTAGTATATTATTTTATTTAAATAAATTGTTTACGCTATAATACTATTTTATTATTATTGTTCATTTTTACATCAAGTATGATTGCTATTTTGGACATTCTTGAATAAAATACCGAGATTTAAAAGTTATGTTTATTTATATGCGCATTATACAAGAAAAATTCAACATATTTCAATTCTAGATATCCCTAATTTTAAAATACCGATAGAATAGCTAATCCTATTTTTCGCATATCAGAAACAAATAGTAAAATATATGGCTATAGACATTGAGCTAAACACAATATTTTATACAACGTAATAACTAAACTTAATTCAAAATTTATCATTCATTTACAGGCAGATTCATAAAGCGAATTAGCGCTAACACCATTTTTTATTTCGTTTTTAACTCTCTTTTCTATCTATGAAACAAGTTTATTTTAACTTGAGTCAAAAAGAGAGTTAATTGGCATCAAATTTAGTTTATTTCTTTAATCTGTTTTAATTTGAAACAGAGTTATAGATAATATTAAAAACGGTGTTAGCGCTAATCCGTTTTGTGAATCTGCCTGTAAATATTTACGGAAAGTGAAAAGTATTTCAATTTTAAACACCCAAAGATTAAAATACCGAAGGAATAATGCACAACACTCTGCAAAATGAAGTTCACATTAAATTAAAATTTTAATTTGGACTGCCATTGAATAGAAAAGCCTATTTATATTAAGTTAGCCTATTATTAAAGTGACATCCTAAATAATGTAGGATTTTAAGTAGAGAAAAAATACAAAGATGTCTTTTTTGGACGTCTTACGTCTAAAATTAATGCTCTACTTTATTGTGTGCCTAATTAATAATTATTATAAATATTTTTAGATTTAAAAGTATTTATAATATATTGTAGTATAAGTTATGTTTATTTATATCCATTATACAAGAAAAATTCACTATTTTAAATTCATATTTTTCGTTTCCGGATTATAATAAAAAAATTCAAACAGGTCTAATTAATAAATCGTTACATGTTTTGTTTTAAAGTAATAGGTATACGTGGTGCGAATATAATATTCTATTGATTAAAACTTCCTAACAAAGCAAATAAATTTTTTATCGAAGTATAGGGAACCAACACATGCTTAATACATAATGTTTCTTCATGTCAAAAGCTTTATTATTTAGTTACATTTCATATCTCACCGAGTAATCAGTACAAATCACATTCCAAGATGGAATTTAATATGTCCGAACCTATGTGGTATCAAAAAATATCTCTGTCACATATGTGGGTAGCGTTTGTGATTTCTTTTTCGTGCTGGTTTTTTATGCAATTCATAAGGGGCCGAAATGCAATGCGACATAATTTAAGAAATACTCAAGAAATGCTCGAACGAATCCAAAGAGAAATGGAGCGAAGATCGCCTGGTTTGTTGGATAAAAATCTGGAGAAAATTGACGAACAAGAAGATGGAAAAGACAAAGAAGGTAACAAGACAGAAAATGCAGAAAATGTTATTGAAAAGGATCCCGAAGACAAAAAAAGTGAATAAATGTTGAATGTTATCTAGTTGTAGAAAAAAATTAATTTTGTATCTGTATTAATAAAATAAATGTCGTTCAATAAAAAATAATTGTATTGATTATATAATCAAAACTGTTTACAATATCGGTAAGCTTAATCAATTTACTTTTGTTGTCAGCATGTTACTAAGCGTAACTATGGTCATCAAACAAAAGAAAAACAGATATGCTACTGTCATAACTAAAACTCATCGCGCCTACTTGATGTGTGTAATTTTTTTCAAGTGTTTTAATTAATTGTATTAAAATGCGTACGCAAAAAGTTTCTGTGAATGTTTGGCAAATGTTGGTATCATCCTGTTCTTATTTAGTCCTTGCATTCATAGCCTGGGTATTTTTGCGTCTAGTGCAAGCATGCTTTTGGTTTCCGGCATATTTGCATAAAATAGAAGACGGTCATCAAAGTTGTGAAATTGAAAAAGAAGAAGGAAATGATGAACCAACTGAAGAAGAGAAGAAAAAAGATTAGTTTATTTAATGTTCGTATTATAAATATTTATAAGAATTCTTTTGATGTAATATCATAATAAAAATATTTATAAGTTCGTAAGAAATAATATTTCATGTTAAAATTAAACATAGGTATTCGTTTTAAAAGTATTTAAGGTAAATAAATAATTATTTTATGTTGAATTATTTTTGTTTTGATTTGACTGGCTTGTATTTTAGTTGGCCATGTATCCAAGAAAGTGTGTCATAGTGAAATGGTAAGTGAAGGTTCCTGGATATTTTTAATTCAGGATAAATTTTGCGCATCTCTGAAACATCACAGGAAGTGACAAAAACTAGTACAGGACGTACCTGCTTTTATTTTTTGTTACGGGTTGTTTTTATTTGTGTTTATCTAAATATAATTGTCATTGAGGTACAAAATTATATATCTAGAGTACACCTGGTTAAATTCACATTGAAATGTATCTATTTTTGGTTGCGCATACTCAAAAAATGTTTAAATATATATCATATTTTTTGTTTGCAGGTAATGAATTTCTATATTTAATTCAAGATGATAATCAGTACTTTAAATAGCATTTAAAAATAATAACTGTAGGGCTGGTCTCGGTCTATTTTCGGAAGTATCAATAGAGGGTAGTTCCGAATTTTCCCTCACACAAATAAACATTTTATCCGGTAGATGTAGTAGGCGTGCATGACTCACCAATATACGTTTACATCATATTTCTAATCTGTTTAAAAAAACATTCATTCCATGTTATATGCCCTCTTATTTCAACACAAACATGAATTAAATAATAAATATGTGTATTATTAACTTAGAATATTTATTTATTTGACTGTACAATAGTATATTACTCTTCAATTCAGCACAAGTTAAACACTATACTTTTCAATCGACAAGTTAAATAAATCCAAATTTACCATATTTTTCTAGGTTAGAATTTCTATTTTGACGTTTAGTGGAGTGTACTAAAATTACGATAAATAAATTAAATCATATTTTTTTAACTTTTTATTTAACTGTAATATAATATATTACTTTTAAGAAAGATATTTAATTCAGCACAAGTTATATACTATACTTTTCCGTCAACAACTTAAATAAATCTAAATGTACCATATTTTTAGGTTAGAATTTCTCTTTTGACGTTTAGTGGAGTGTACTAAAATTATGATCAGTGCAGTTCATAGCCATTTCAATGCAGTTTCATTCCTATGTGCAATTTGTTATTTTTTAGTGGACAGTAAGTCATGGAAATTTAGTTGTTTTACATTTAGGCCGACAGAAAATAATATTATTTATTGTGATAAGCTCATTGATGTAAAAATAAAAAAAAATGCACTATCCTTCATAAATAAAAGTACGTAAGTTCAATCTTGAATTTATTGAGATTAATTTCATTTTGTTTGTTAAATTAACAATTTTCATAATTTCAAAAGCTATCACCACTTACATCTTTGGAGGCCGTGATTTGACGACTGGTAACCACACTTCACACGCAAAATATATCACTTACCGAGATCTGCTTCGGCAGAGTGCCACACCCAGTAATGGGTAGAAGGCGTGATGATATATTTATTAATATTTATTTAATTTCATTTTATGCAGACTGCAAGTAAATAAATAATGTGATTAGGAAATGTTAAAATTATGATATAATGCAAGTGAAACAAAATCACTGCACCATTAAAATAATAACTGTATGCATTTGTTTCTTGGCACTAAACATATACTTTAAAATAGAAATCGACTGCGGAACATAAAGGAATTTCTAAACCGCGCAAGACTTCCATGTAAACGTAGTGCACATGTCAAATGTAGCGGTGGAGATCGGGTATGTTCCAGGATCTCTATCCGTTACTAACTGTGTTTACATCAAATATTATCAATTTCATTCAAAATTGTCAATTAAAACAAGTACCTAGTGTTGTGAATTATCGTTTAGTTTAGTGATTCAAAGTTAAGTGCTACATATCGTTGAAAATAACATGGTGCAGTCAAGTCGTAGTAGGTTGATTTGCCGCTCAGGTTAGTAAGATTCATCATTGTACGGTAGCCGAAGGGTGAAATTAATTCTTTATCAAGGTTATTTAGTTTCATTTTACTCTTTACTCGACCCCCGTTTCATTAGCCTGACGTAAAAGTGCCCCTATGAAATAGTTCTCTAGGAAATGTTGAACATATTTGCAGTTGGCTTTCATGATTAAATACCTGAATGAAAATATCTACCTACGATATATTGACAGACAGAAATAAATGAATTTAATATTAGGGTGGAATAAATTATTGTTTCTGTATTGTTTGCATCGATATTTGTTTATTAATAACTGGAAATATTCGCTCGACTGTTACCTGCATGCGATGAAAAAATGTTCTCGTGCATCCAAAATCATTGACTTTTTTTGTCGTTTTTGATTGAAACCGGTGAACCGTGATGTATTTTCAATCAATCATCAATTTCAATAGACAGTTTCCAATTTTGTTTTTTTCTTCGTTTTATATTTTCCAGCTTATATATTATTAGAAACAAAAAATCGAAGTACCTACGCATGAATAATAAAATAGCTAGCTAGATTTCAAGTCAGAATGTGTTTTATTCATGTTTAGATGAATTTAAAGATGAAGGCGTTTGTCAAAATGAAAAAAGAAAAATCTGGTAGAGATTGTTTATGTTAAACTACAGAAAAATAAACAGATTAAAAAAACTGACTGAAACACTGAAAGTTGAAAATAACATTTTTGTGACTTTCCATCCAAACATTCCAGAGCAATATAAATATTTCTATTTGTAGTTGTAGTTATAAAGTCATTTATTTTGTGATAACATAGAGCAATGTTTGTGGTCCTGGTATGATAGTATATGACAGTATGATACATTGGTTGCAGTATGGCAATCCGTTGAAATGGTGTGACTGCCAACAGCCAGTGCCGTCGGCTGCAATGGACGCCATGGACGTCCGTTATTGAGGGGGCTTCAACCCGGCAATATTTCATTCTCAAGTCTTCGAAAAGCCGCCACCACGGGGCAATCAGATCAGCTTCAGCACCTAATGTGAGTCATAACAATTTTTTTCCTAATTTTTTTTGCTTTTTTTATGTTTTATACAAAATGAGCTTCGTAATCCGTAAATTGAGTATCATGCTTTATTTGTATTTATTTTATTCCGGGCCAGTAATGGCACCATATAAATATAAAATCGATATTGCGATTTCACTTAAGTAAAAACGATATTCGTTATTCAATTGATCACATAATCACTCCGTTTTCATCTTCGAATCTTTCCGGCCGCTCACTACGTTTTCCTTAAAACGATATTTTTTTATGTAAAATAACATATTTATAGTCCATTTGACAAGTATTATATATATTTTTATATAATTAAAAAATCGCAGTCTTTTAACAATCAAATATAATAATAATTATTGTTATTTAAGTAAGTATACCAATATATACGTTGTAGTTAATATTTATACGTATAAAATTATGCATTCCATTATTGAAAAAAAAAACAAAATGATGCAAGAATACGTGCAAATAGGTAATTTTGACTACAACTTATTATTTTTATTATTATTTATTTTCTTATGGGGTAGCTAGCTCAGTGGTATCAAGTCGGCCTGTGGATCCTGAGAACCCTGGTTCGATTCCCACAGGCGACAAACAATTTTCACCATTTTAAAAAACTACCCCTGTGGCTCTCCCTCCACTGATATCTTTGGGGGCCGTGATATGACGGCTGGTAACCGCACTTCACGCGAAAAATATATCACTTACCGAGATCTGCTTCGGCAGAGTGCCACACCCAGTAATGGGTAGAAGGCGTGATGATATATTTATTTATTTATTTTTTTCTTATTATTTTTACCTTTTCTGTGTTAAATACATACGTCACTGTCATTCATTTAATTAAATTCTCAATGGTATGTAAGTGGAAATTGATAAAAAAATTTAAATGAATTCTGAAATAAAGAACGACTTATAGGAATACAAATGAATTAAACAAAGATATAAATAGTGAGTAACGTTTTCATCCACCATGGACATTGCGTTTAGAAATGAAAATTTATCTATCGCTAAACGATATCCCTATTTATTTTTACATAATCGTGTTTGATCTGAGTCACTATTATTCACTTCTATAGTCATTTTTACATGATCCCACTCCTATTTTAAGATGCAGCGAAATCTAACATATAACATCAATTTTGCCTCATTTTTATTTATACTTTATTATAACTAGCATCATACTTAATTGAGTTAAAAACTAAATTGATAAAAATCTGATGCTGGGTTGCATGAAAGTTTTATCGGTTTAAGGGTTCAATAAGTTTCAGAAAATCGCTATTGATACTGTTGCTAGATAAAGAATTCTTTAACTAAAGAGCTCTTTATTATTTTCTTGCAACCCAGCATTAGTTTAGCTAAATGTGTTCAAATGGCAACGCGTTTTACAAATAAAATATGTAGTTTTTGAAAAATCTGTATGCAGCGCTGCATTTGAATACAATCAGTGGCGTACCTAGAACTTTTGACGCCCAGGGCGGTCTCCAATTTGCCGCCCTTTCTAAGTCAATCAAATGGTGGTTTATATAAATTAAAAAAATAAATATATCATCACGACTTTTACCCATTACTGGACGTGGCACTCTGCCGAAGCAGATCTCGATAAGTGATATATTTATGTACGTGAATTGCGGTTACCAGCCGTCAAATCACGGCCTCCAAAGATGATAGTGGTGGGGGAGCCACAGGGGTAATTTTAATTTGGTGAAAAATGTTTGTCGGCTGTGGAAATCGAACCGGGATCCTCAGGATCCACTGGCCAACTCGAAACCACTGAGCCATTACCCCATTAAATTAATAAACATAAATAAACAATTGAAATTGAGACAAACTATGAGTAGGGAACTTTTTTACCATTGAATGGCATATTTAAATTAGGCAGTAATAAAGGAATTTTTCGAGATAATATTTTCAACCCTACATTGACTTGACGATGAAGAAAAATATTCGAAATCATTTAGTAATTCATAATTCGTAGAAATCGAATAGTAAACTTTGAAGTGAACAAGTTGTTTTTTACAACTAAAACTAAATATAAAAAATGCCGCCCCAAAATATGTTCCGCCCGGTGCGGACCGCACCCACCTCCCCTCTCCCTAGGTACGCCACTGAATACATTTAATCTGTATATATTTCGTCTGTGGTCCGGATCTGACTTAAAAGGCAAAATGGCACTTACCCAGATATATATTTATTATATTCTAGTGCTGTAATTTTTGTCTCTTATCAATGAATATTTCCTTAAATCAAACTAAATTTTAAATTTCTAGTTCTGTTCTGATGATGAAATTCTTGAGAAACTATTAACAGTATCTATAAAAAAATTAAAAGTTAGAGCGTAACAATATTATATCGGTAAAAAGACATGAATTATTTGAAAATAGACCGTATCGGTAATAAATGAAAGATAATAACAAGTAGTGTGAAGAAAAACTGACTTGGTTTCAAGTTTCCGATTGCAAAAGAAGAAATCAAGGCTAAAGAAATAAGAAGTATTAATGTTGGAGCAGCGTTGCAGTTGCGCGATAATTCTCAGTTCTCACAATCCGAAGTGAATGACACAAATATAGAAACATCGCACATCGCTTGTTTAATACTTTTCTCACGTTTTATAAATCCCAGTTTGCTCTGAATTCTCTGTTCTCATAGCCAGGGCCGGATCTACACATGTGTTGCCTGTTTGTATAATAAAAACAAACCCCACCGTTTGCGGAAGACAGATTTTACAAAATCTGCTTTTTTAGAAAATTTACGTTTTGTATCTGTAATTGTAATAGTATATTATATACCGAGGGATTAAAGTGTATAATTTAAACATGAGGGTGAAGTTTATTCACCTGAGGTATTAAATGCACTTAAGGTAGTACTAGTGTGATGGTGGCGCCATCGGTTGTCGAGTGGCGAAACTGACGCTCAAAAAAATATAAAAATTGAATAAAATAAGTATTTTATACCTATTATGATTTTAATATCATGAATTGTTAACAGGTTGTTGGTCTAGTGAATTTTCAAATACCATACCACCGTGTGGTGTTGCCATTATAAATTGGGATTCTTAATTTTTCGTTAAAAACAAGGCTTTGCATGGCTATATTTTCATTACTTCCAACTTTCTCCTTCTGATACAATATACGTAGATAGTTCTAGAACATCATACTAGTTTTCCAAATGAAACTGCAAAATTTTAGAGGTACACAAACCAAATATGTTCGATTCTGAGTGAAGAACGCCATAAGCTACGTGTATAAGAACTCAACTTTACAAGCGAATATATTTGTTCACAGACGATGAATGTGTTTCATATTTTAACAGGATGCTTATGACTAGCCAATGTTTACGTGCGCCAAATTTCAGTCAGCTCTGCAAAAAAAAATTCACCCTATTACTACCTTAAGTCCTGCGGTATATATTTTCATATTTTAAATTACAAAATTAGCTATAATTAAAAAAAATATAACCTTAGCAACGGACCAAAACAAGGTAATAATTTCATTTGTTTTTTATCATTGTGCTAGACATGTAACTAAGATGATCATTGTTGATTGGCGAAAAATATGTCACGTGACATATGAATTCTATTCTCATTTACATAATTAATTATTTATTGTCCTATATTGAAGGTTCAATAAGATGTTTAAAAAATTGGAAGACACATTATCAAATACTACGTAATAATTATTTTGTTTTCAAACTATTTATTATTCTAAAGGAAATATCTGCTAGGATATATAATAAGCCAAAACAAAATACATTTCTGATTGATAAGAAATCTTGTTCAAATTTACAATGAGCCCATAAGAACATAAAACTTTTGCAAATAACGGTATTTCTTAAAGAAAACAACGATTTATGTATTCTTGAGCAAGTAATATCCTATAGTGTATTTTAGAATTCAAGTTGCAAACAACAAAATATCGATTTTCTTTTATTTCACATATTGACATCTTGCAAAAAAACTTTTACAGTCCAATTCTCAAAAGGGATTTAGCTAATTCTGAATTTTAGATTAATCAAATTAAGCTGAAACATATTCTCAAAAAAGTTTTAACAAATTCTAATAAAATCTTAATATTATTTTAAAATCGTATTAGAATAATATAAATCCACCATTCAGGATTAGGTAAAACTTTTTTGAGAATCAGGCTATACATTTTGAAATAAATCTATTTTGGCTAAGTCAAACTTGATTTATTATTATTAAATTTCAGTGGGGTAATGGCACAGTGGTATCGTGTCAGCCTGTGGATCCTGAGAACCCTGGTTCGATCCCCACAGCCGACAAAACCAATTTAAAATTACCCCTGTGGCTTCCCCACCACTAACATATATGGGGGCCGTGATTTGACGGTTGGTAACCGCACCGGGCATAAATATATCACTTACTGAGGTCTGCTTCGGCAGTGTGCCACATCCAGTAATGGGTAAAAGGTGTGATGATATATTTATTTTATTTTAAATTTCATCTCATTATTTAAATATGAGCAGCACTGCTTGCACTTAAATTTTAAGAATTGCTTAAATAAAGATTAAGTTTCTTATTTAACAGTTCATTTCAATACGATATTGTTCATTTAAGGAACACTTAAAATTTAAGTAACGGCGGTGCAATTAGCCATTAGTTATTAATTTGCAATAAAAGTCAGTACATTACTACGATACAATTTATTTTATTTGAGTCGGTACATTTTTCATTATTTTGTTGGTAACAATACAGTTTTTATTAAAAATATTAGTTAATAGTAGATAAATACAAATATCATCACGCCTTCTACCTATTACTGGGTGTGGCACTCTACCGAAGCAGATCTCGGTAAGTGATATATTTATGCGCGTGAAGTGTGGTTACAGACCATCAAATCATGGCTCCTAAAGATCTTAGTGGAGGGGGAGCCACAGGGGTAATTTTAGTTAGTAATGAAAGGTGCATACGTGTTAATCGCATATTGCCTCTTTTCGGAAAAGTTGCAGTTTCAATATTTCATCTACAAATTGCAAATTATCTAATTTACATAATAACAAAAAAATAGGGTTAGAAGACGACAAATTACAATGAAATAAAAATAGAGAAACGACGCGATATCGCTAAAATTCAGCTATTTTGAATAAGTATTATTTTATCTCGTAGAATTGGTGGAATCAGCTGTAGGTACTTACTTGGCAAAACATTGTACAAAAATAAGTAAAAAGTAAAAATCTAAGGCTAAGATATAATGAGGTTAAATTGGATCAAAAAAATCTTGTGAAATTGTTCCAACTGCTCCAACCTCCATGTGGAGATGTTGTATTTTTATGTCATTGACATGTTCTTGTTGGCATGTATAATTTTGAGTTTTTTACTCGTATTATATTAAATTATACGGATAACATCTGCAAGCTTTGTTTGTTTTTTGCTGATGATGGGTCGCGTGCCGATCCGAAACGTTCGAATTATATTTGTTATGAAATAAATACGTTATTTATTCCCTTCCCAATCTTGAGGATCCCCAAGGCCAATCATCAAATTTCGCTAAGATATACCTAACTAAAAATAAATTTAACCCCTAAGCCTTAATCAATATAAAAATAAATCTAAATACGTATTTCGAGAACTAAGTTCTCATCATCAGTAGACGAAGCAAGGGGAAAACCAAGATTACACGACTTGTGAACCAAGCTAGTGGTCAAGGTTGAATTATTTATTTAAAAATATTTCTGATCTATTTGGTTTATCAGGCCATCCTCCTGTATTCCTCCGACGAAGGCCTAAAAATCCGAAATCGATCAGAAATATTTTTAAATAAATAAACTTACATCAAGTGCCTTTTTCTTTTACTATTATTTTACAGTTTTAGGGTAAACGACACCCGCTTCAGAAGGGCGACATTTATAGGTCTTGCGCACCGTAACTTTTGTTTTAGATCCGGTCCTTCTAGCATAAAACAACAAACAGTCTACTTATAGATCTTGACAGGTCCGATTTTTAACAATATTGTGAAACACTAGTAATAGAAAATGTATCAATGCCAAGTTTATCGATCATAATATTTTAGTGTAATAGGAACAGAAGCAGGTATTTATACTACTTGTATATAGCCGCGGTCACTGACCCTATCACCGTGGTTACTACCACCAATGTTTACCGGTTGCTCTACAAAAGTTAAAATTACGCTAATGCAATTAAAATCTTATGATGCAATAGCACTGCTAAGATGTTTGCGTAATTGTGATGCATGCATTTGTGAACGTATGGAGAATATTACCGTTCGTAATGAATAATAAAGATGGTGTCAATTTATTTATGTTCTGGAATGATGCGATAAATTACTAGTGGTAATGAATGTGAATTTATATATTTAACGTATTCCGATCAAGAAATTAATTTTGAAACATTTATGTAATTTAATCACTTTCTTTTCTGAGTGAAATCGTTTTCTAGAAACCCCATAATGTTTTGGAAACTCACTATTGATTATTTTGGATACGTTAAAAATGTATTTCTTTTCCCACGGGTGCTCGATGGTGGAAGGTGATCCAATAGATCGATGGATCCCTTTTTTGATATTTAGATTTTTTAGTTTTATTATCTAATTTGTTAATTAAATAAAGACTTGTTAGTTCTATGTATTTTTTATTAATACATAATTTTTCTTACATTTAAATTCAAAATGTTTATTAGTTACAAGAAATAGCTGAAGGTATTAATTAATAGCAAGGTTGTTCATATTTTACCCACCTGGGTTTTTAATGAAACCCACCTAAAAGTACACAAATAAACTCTTTAAAAAATCCATTTGGTTCAATGGTCAAATCTCGAAACATAAATATCTTTTATTCACAACTCATATATTATAAAGACATAATTACACTGATTTCAGTTGTATTGTATGGCTCATAAAACACTAGTGTTTTATATTCCATAAAACACTGTAAACAACTTGTTACTTAGCAACCACTTCATAATCTACCGTATTTTAGCTGTATTTTATTTGTCACTTGGTTCAATTAAATCAGTTCAGATAAATTAGACAACATGACTAAATGAACTGAATGACACAAACTGATGCACTTATTTTGGTGAATTACTTCAAAGTAAATTAGAATTAGTGATTCTAGTACTGGAACTAAAGTGAGCGAAGTAATCCAAAGAAATTAATAAGTGATCTTGTTCAGTAAATGTAAGTTAGATCTGATTCAAATGGCAAATGGAATACACCTTTTGAGAAACTATATATAACTGAATCAACGTTAAACGTTACGACCAATCTTCTTCGATCCCTATAATTATGAGTTGTTGATAAAATTTTGTATTACACTTGTTTTTTATTGGTATATAAAACACTTGTTTAATAAATAACTATTATTTATTTTACAATTTAATAATACATAATCTCTTTACAAAATAAAACTTTTAACTTAAATTAACATTATATACAAAATTAATCTAGAATTACATAACTTGAAATAAAAAGTGTATTTGTAAATATTACAAAAAAACCCAATAATGCCTAAATAAACCCAAAAAACCCGGGTTTTTTTCAACCCTGCTTAATAGTAAATAATAGTATATTATGTACCAAGGGACTAAAGTACATAATTTAATCTTGAGGGTGAAGTTTATTCAGAAAAAAATACTTAATCGAATAAGCAAATAAAAAAATAGGTTCGCATTTGAAATAAGAAAGTTGCTCCTCCGTATTTTGAGAACAACTGATCCAAAAAAAATCTTGTTCTGCTCATTAATGTAGTTTTATAAAATAGAAATTGTTTGCTAATTTAACCAACATAGTAGCTCTTACACTTCTCGAGATAGCAATAGTGCTCCATTTATAATAAACACCCTGTATTTTAACTTGAAAGTGTCGTTAATCACGACATACACAAATGTTAGTGGAGGGTGAAACATAGTGGTAATTTATTTGCGCTGAAATGTTTTGACGTAACCAGAATGTAATTTGAATCTTTTCCGAATTTTGGGAAAATGTCAAAATGAATTAATAAACCATTTGAAAATTTCATGTCATATTCTTTAGAATGAATATAAAATTATGCTGATGCTTTGCTGAATATTTTATCTGAGAAACAAATAAAATTTTTAGATCCATTCCAAGGATATTTGCAAGTATGGAGAAATGTGTTTCTTTTTCACAAAAAGTATGTTCGTTGACTTTTATATATTTATAGATTTATTAACTTGAAACTGAATACGAAAACAGATTTTTTATCTTGACAAGACTGACGATTTTTATCATCTTGTATCTGTCGTAAAGAGATAGTAAACAGAAAACAAAGAAAGTCTTAATTCTAGAAATAAATTTTTACAACTTCATGATCTTGTTAAGCTGTTATCTTTTTTGTTTTATGATTGTGTTCTTGACCTTGTTGATCGTTCGCAACCCTAATTGAAGTAAATATTAATCTTGTAAACTCCTCTAACAATATTAAGCTAACAGTATTATGGATCAATAGGTTACCTTCATTTTTACACCTGTCTATGGTTTCAATCGTTCGTGCTGCACTAGATTCAATAAATAAAAATAACGTTGTCTTTACCCTTGGATCTTAACGACGCATAACGTATTTTACTTGTTTTATTGGCGGTTATTTTAAGTTTAGTCTTTCATAAAAACAGCGGGAATCTTGATTTACTAAGTAGACGATATTTGAATATTTTAATTCGTTATTCTAACAAAATATATCAAATTACAAATTATGAATTAATTTTGCATTTAGTTTTTTAATTACGATTACCTACATCTTTTTAATCCTGGATTAAAATGAAAAAGATTTGCAACATGAAATCATTTTGGAAGCACATTTTTAAATAATTTTATGGATACAAAATTTTAATAATTAAAATGTATAATTTTGTATAAAATAATGTTATTTTTTTGTAATATATATACTTTTTGAAATTGTAATGATTTTATTAAAAATTTATTTATTTTTATTGCATTATATAATAAATATAAATAAAATAAATATATCATCACGCCTTCTATCCATTACTGGGTGTGGCACTCTGCCGAAGCAGATCTCGGTAAGTGATATATGTTGCGCGTGAAGTGCGGTTACCAGTCGTCAAATCACCGCCCCCAATGATGTTAGTGGTGGAGGAGCCACAGGGGTAGCTTTTTTTTGAAATTATGAAAATTGTTTGTCGCCTGTGGGAATCGAACCAGGGTTCTCAGGATCCACAGGCCGACTTCATACCACTGAGCTAGCCACCCCATAAATAGGAAAAATAAGTTATAGAAGTTCCTTGAAAATTAGCGGCGCGTCTAATCACGAGAAATATTTTGCGGAAAGTTTCTAACTTCATGCTTATGGCACAGCTCGTTTCATGGCAAAACGTAACTGATTTTCAGGAAATTTTCGTAACTTCTTTTTCTTTTTAAAAAGTTTCTCAGAAAACGTTCCCCTTGCGCACGGGGCATAATGTGAAGTATATTTATTTCCCTAAAATATTTTAGGAACGTTTGACAATACGAAAGTTACAAATACTCTTAGGAGACATCTTTGTCAAGTTTTCTACGAATATTTTATAATTTATTCGTGGAAAAATATATATACTTTACCTGGAAATAGAGGTAATCCTACCCTGACAAACAGGTAGCAAAACATCCCGCCGTGATGGAATTTAGTGCCTCATTACGAAGTCATAGCAAATTCAAATATTCGGAAACATTCTATTTCTGGATCCTGTTTCTACTCAGAATTATTTATTATTCATATGATTATTTTCTTATCTCTTAGAAATTGAGTAACTCAAACTCTTTTACACTTAAGGTGGTTGAAGAGTCATCTTAAACACTAGCTGGACCAAAACTACTAGAACTATACTCAAAAATAAAAAACTACTTCGTATTGCCAGCATTGCACATCTTACATTATTGCATACTATTTTGCTCCTTACTTTAGTAGTAGAGTGTACTAAGCGGAACTCAATACAACTAAGGCCATATTTGTTTGGGAACTTTGGGTTCAACCGTGAACTGATCTGGCACTAATTGGTGTTACTTCCAAATAAATAATGCATCTATTATCAGTTGTAAAAAAGCGATAAATTCAAACTCTGAATGCACGTTCTAAGTGACATCTGCTTAAATACAAATTGCGATCCCACCAATTCAAAACGAATAACAAGGAACTCAACTTGATTAGAAAGAGATAGAAAACGAGTTCAACTTGCCAAATCCACCAAAATAACTGAAGTAGTAGAAACAGTTAAGGAACTGTTCTGGGTTACTTAAAACGTGCCAATTAAACAAAAGTAACCTATTGGGTTACTTTAAAAATGCCAAATAAATACGGTCTAAGTGTAAAATATACGGTTTATTGTTTTCCTAATACATATTTGGACGACTAGTAGCCTTATAATCAGGGTTGCGGAGTCGGAAAGAAAAAACACAACTCCTACTCCGACTCCAAAAAATTTTAGATGTTCGACTCCGACCCCACTCCAATTAAATCAAACAGTTAAAAATCATAATTTAAATAGTTTACATGTGAATAAAAGAACAGTTCTCCACTAACATCTTTGAGGGCGTGATTTGACCACTGGTAACCGCACTTCACGCGCATAAATATATCACTTACCGAGATTTGCTTCGGCAGAGTGCCACACCCAGTAATGGATAAAAAGGCGTGATGATATATTTATTTTATTTTTATAATTTGTGAAAAATGCAACGTAGTAAACAAGTTCAAACCGGTCTACTCGGAGTCGGAGTCGGCATAAGTTTTTCCGACTCCGACTCCACTAAAAATAACCGATTCCCGACTCGGACTCCACATTCCTGCTTATAACTCTATGTATCTTTGTGTCTTCCGTTACAATAGCACAGCACCATTAAAATTAATTCATTTCTCAAAACCCAAAACTAGGTCGCTGGTACCTATTTATTAATCACCTCTCCAATAACAGGTTAAGCTAATTCACCCTTTACAGTTCTGTACACTCATCTCAAGCTAAACAAGCATACTGTAACCTCCCTTATTTGATGTAACCTGTAATGGAGTCTGCAACGTATGTGGAGAGATGTGACTGTATGGAGACAGGTCTGAGGGTGGAACGCTGGAACGCTGGAGTGGCAATGGATTGATTGGTGAAAAGCTGGAAACGGCAGCACTTGATAAACACGGAAATTAATTGCGTGGTAGTGTGCTGTGACGGGATGTTGTGAATGGAGAGTTTATAGATTTTTTAAATTTAGACTTATTTTCTTAAAATATACCTTTCTTTATACAGTTTATTTATTTATTTTTTGTCAAGCGGGCTCAATTTTTAGGGTTATATGCCGCGTCAGTTGCTCGTTGTCGATAGTGTGACAACGGTACGTAGAGTTCAAAGGTATGGGCAGTATTCTATCCATTTACTATTCGCATGGTGTTGTTTAACTTGTGTTATCGAGTCGGATAAAACGTACCCTACCATGGTCGTTACCACAGTTTATTTTAAATGTCATAACTTTTCGTATCGATTAACGAGAAGTAAATATATCTTTGCTGTAGTCATAAGTTTGTATAACGTCTTTCCTCACTTAGGGCCAGTTTTTTAATCACCGATTAAAGTTAATCATGATGAAATAATAATGGAAACTATGGTTACCATTATTATTTAATCATGATTAACATTAATCGAGAGTAAACCGGCGATTGAAAAACTGGCCCTTAAACTATTACCACATTTAAAATTAACTATACAAGATGTTTCTATACCTATGCTCGAAACTTTAATAAATAAATAAATTCATCAATTCATTACTGGGTGTGGCACTCTGCCGAAGCAGATCTCGGTAAGTGATATATTTTGCGCGTGAAGTGCGGTTACCAGCCGTCAAATCACGGCCCCCAAAGATGTTAGTGGTGGGGGAGCTACAGGGGTAATTTTAAATTGGTGAAAATGTTTTGTCGGCTGTGGGGATCGAAGCAGGGTTCTTAGGATCCACAGACCGACTTGATACCACTGAGCCATTACTTTAATGAGTTATTTAATTTGATATATTGATTTATGAACAAAATGATATATTTAAAAATTCGCAAATAAGTGCCCTTTATTTGAAGTGTACAGTTTTAGTGCCACTGGTTTGATAGCAAATATAATTAATTATGCTAATAATGAAAATATAAATATTAAATACTTGTACTTACATTATAGCAATCGTACAAACCTGTATAGTGAATCGTGGTTATGATAGTAACCATTTTCGTCACTTATGATTACTTTCATCAATTGTTATTATAACAACTAAATTGAGTGAGGGTAATGTTATTTTCACAAGTAATATTGAAAACAAAATCATGTAAAATTGAACCTAACAAAATTAAATTAAACCATACGTATAGGTTATATAAAATGAGAAGACAATTTCGTCATTGAATTTGTTAGCATTACAAGACATACATTATTCATTTTGTTATTGTCATTTACATTTTCAATATATTTCAAAAATACACCAATTTCCTTTGCTGTTGTGTTCTGCAGGGTTTCAATTATGACGTAATTGTCTTCTCCTTTTACATGACCTATATGCCGTTGAAAATATAATTTGACAATTTAATTATTTTATATTTTACTTTGACGGAACATTTATTTTCACTTTATAGGATGCGGGCACTCACGTGACACTGTGACATTTTTGTGACGTAAAAACAGCTGTTCTAGTAAAATATCACTGCGCCACCTACAAAATGAACTATTTTTTGGGACGAGATTTGAAAATAACCGGTTCTTTTCAAATCTCGTCCCAAAAAAAATTTTAATTTTCGCTTTATCTAGTTATCTATGTCTTCTTTCGGAAGGAAACTAAATTACATGTTTAATAACATATATTCTAAATATTATATATGCTGTGTATAAGAAAGTCGTGTGGTGACCACACCAGATTTTTTAATAATATTTTGATTTTACGTGACTATTATAAATTAATAACAATAAATGAAAATTTCTAACGCTTTGCATATTTAATAATATAACAATATGAATTCATATTATGTAATATTTATCGTAATACATTCAAAAATAGTTTCATATTATAAATAAATAGTGCGAGATTAAAAAATTGTATTAATCATATTATATCACAACACAACAAAAATATAGCAATAAGGACCAATCCCCTTAACCCACTACTTCAAGTGTTGGCTTCAAAACATTGTGTAGTTGAGCTTAGGGTATTACTCGTTTATTTTATATCATCAAAGTTTTTTACCACTTAGTTTAATAAACTTTTCTTTGAAGCAAATAAAATAAAACAAACAATTACACCATCTGCTAGTTCAAATATCGATAATTTACCGTGGAATACGATTACTAGACGTCAGATAACAGCACCCACTGATGTTAATTAAGCTGAATCAACAATAACGATTTCTTGCGCTAAAATACTGTTTGTTATAAATTAGCGGTCTGGGATTAAACCCAGCATTTGTTACGGCCATCACCCTGACATAGCTAAAAACAACTGTACTCAAAACATCCAAATTTCCTTACCCTTTTATCCTAAAAAACAATAACTACATTTCAAATTTCACAAAAAACTTTCCCTCCCTAAACCAGCACTGTACAAAACCGCACTTCCCTCAGTAGGTTAGTGTGCTACGCTCCTCCCTCATTTGTCTCGCCACCCGCGCAAGAGTATCGATCTGGGGTGGGTCTTCGGTCCTCAGCATCCCTTCTCGATCCTCAATGCTGCTGGGAATGCCTGTGCTGCCACTCTATACATAGAACTATAGCTGGGAATCGCAAATGCGAATAGGAGGCTTCGGTTTTGATCGAGGGCCACTGTGAGAATTCAATTGTTGCTTTTATTTTGAAACGCTGGTGATTGTACAAGCTACAGACAATAATTGTATTTATTTATGCTTGATTGCATCATAGCTAGATTTCACTTTAATTTTAAGTCTTCCTTAAATGATATAAGGTAGGTGGTTCTGTGGTATCGAGTCTGTCTGTGGATCCTGAGAACTCTGGTTCGATTTCCACAGCTGACAAACATTTTCACCACATTCAAATTATCCCTGTGGCTCCCCTCCCACTAACCATCTTTGGGAGTCATGATTTGACGACTGGTAACTGCATTTCACGCGCATAAATATCAGAGCTGGGCAGTAGCTAGCTACTTTTGTAGCTTAGCTACTAGCTTAGCTACATTTACCTTAGCTGTAGCTGTAGCTTAGCTAACTGTGAAAAAATATAGCTGTAGCTTGTAGCTAGCTACTTTTTTTCTATTAGCTTAAAAATAACAACTGAAGCTACTTTTAAATCTACTTTTTGTAGCTTAAAGCTACTTTTTAAGCAGAAGGTCAACAAAGTACGCATGCGTACAAGCTAAACTCACACAAAATAATTATTTGTTGCCGGTTCTAACTGGCTCTAATACGCAAAAATACACAGGTGCCAGATGGTATTTGCTATTTTTGATATTTATGTACATAATAGTAAATTAACAGTCATTATAACAAAACACTGATCATATGACAATGGCAAATTTAATTATTTCACAATAATTTAAAAAACTAACTTTAAAATTTAACAGCTACTTTAATGAAAGCTTTTAGCTGTAGCTTAGCTATATTTTACAAAATATAGCTTATAGCTGTAGCTTAGCTACTTTTTTAAAGAATAGCTGTAACTGTAGTTTAGCTACTTTTTTTAAGTAGCTTGCCCAGCTCTGATAAATATATTACTTACCGAGATCTGTTTCGGCAGAGTGCCACACCCAGTAATGGGTGAAAAGTGTGATGATATATTTATATTTATTATTTATTTCAATGACATATCGAGTCGAATGAGTGTTGTCATGAGATTCAAGATTCGCCTCGGTCTCATCTCGTCTAGAAAAGTCGAGACAAAGACCATAGTTGAGACTCGTTGAGACTCTCGTTAAGCCCGTTTATTTTAATGGATTTTTAACTTCTTTTGTTTTGCCGTTCTGCTTGAAAATTGAATTTCAATTCTGGTGTGAAAATTTTGTATATTTTGCGAGGATTAAAATTCTAAAATTAGCCTATGACGTCATGTTCCATTATACTCTCGATTAATTGTTTTGCAATAACATAAAAACTGAAATGTATAATATCAAATGAAATAAATACAGATAATGAAATATTGATCCGACGCTATAAAACATAATAATTTTATGAGAAAATTCATGCAAATTATGCTACATAACTTCAAATACTTTTATCAAAAGTAATGAGTTTGTTTTAACGTTTACTGTCATTTTTTAAATGTTTCATTTATTAGTAGAATTATTCTATTATAATTGTTGATAATGAAAAACTAAAATTGTTCGTATGTGTATTGAATTAAAACTTCTTATAATAATTTTGATTCTTTTAAAATGTTATAAAGATTATTAAAATTTTATTATTCTACTTGATAATGGACAAAACTAATGTCGAAGTTTTTTATGAACAAACAAATAAAGCCAGGTTAGCCAATACACTCAGGAACATTGTATCTTGTAATGGCATTAAAAACTCAAATATCTTAAAAACCAATAAAATTTTTGATAGTTTGATCGTCTCTGGTACGAAGTTTTTGGGTCTAGTCGAAATATAGATAAAGCAACATTTTCCCACCTCGTCTACCACTAGATTCAAATTTGTTAGAAAAGCTTTTGTTTTGTAAATAAAAATAAATAATAAATGAAACTTTGTATAATTTACATATTCGTGTTGTGAAATTGTGCATTCAATGCAACTGTCAGAATTATAATATCATTTTTATGTTACTGCTATAGAAATGGAATTTTTACTATTTGTACCTGATTCAAAATGAAATCAAAACAAAACATTTGTTTGACAGTTGCTATGTTGATATAATACTCATTTCTCTTTTGTAGATTTCATCTGTTTATACGAAACAAAACTGTCACTGTAAATACACTCTATAAAACTTGCATAATGTCATCTAATAATAACATTTTAAAAACGTACGAGTAAATAGAATTACTCATAAATATAATCAAATTATTTCCTTCTGACTCTGCTCCCAAATTTAACCGCGTAAAAATAATGATGATATAGGTCGAACGTCTTTTTGACATTTCACATTTCGTCTTTACATAATACATTGGCTGGAAAGTCAATCACGTGATTTTTCATTCAGTCCCTTTCTCTAACATTACAAGTCGACAGTCAATCTTCGACGGTCCCAAGAATCTCGACTCAAACTCAATTAACCGAAAACATGAAAAACATCTCGAAATGTATCGTTAAAATCGAACCGAAAATCTTTGAGCGGGATTCACTAATTGGGGCCGTGCTCGACATGAACAAAATTTGTTTTGTTTTAGTTGTCGGGAAATATTTTCATTCGATGTGCCGAATTAGTTTTTAAAACAACGAAATATTGTAGTGTAGTGCTTTTTTAGTTTAGTTGGTACAGTAGATGTGATCGACTTTTGTTTTTGTAAGTTTTTTCTCGTTTTATTAAATTTAGCTTTAATGGTTGCGATTTAGGACACGTTTATCAAATGATGGAATAAAATGATACATTATTTATCTGTTAAATCAATTAATTACAGTTAATTTAATTTAATGGGGAGGCTAGCTCTGTGGTATGAAGTCGGCCTGTGGATCCTAAGAACCCTGGTTCGACTCTCTCAGACGAAAAACAATTTTCATAATTTCAAAAACTACTTCTGTGGCTCCTTCACCACTAACATCTTTGGAGGCCGTGATTTGATGACTGGTAACCGCACTTCACGCGCAAAATATATCACTTACCGAGATCTGCTTCGGCAGAGTGCCACACCCAGTAATGGGCAGAAGGTGTGATGATATATTTATTTATTTATTTTTATTTTATTTAATTTGTGCAGTTTATGTTGTGGTTTCGATGCGATATTGTTTCACTTACTTATCCGATTGAAGAGTTATTCATCTGTCATTTTATTCCAATCTAGGAATTAAAGAATATATTAAATATGTATTTAATAGTTATTTATGTATCAAGGGTGAAAACAGGCGTTTCTGGCCCGCGGTATGATTATTAGCACGAGGCGCAAAGCGCCGAGAGCTAATAACATACTCAGAGTCAGAAACATTAAATTCACCCGTGGTACATACAATATTTTATGCACAAGAAAAGAATATTTAATTATATGTTCAAAAGATTAAAATACATAGGTTATATGTCAGAATTTTCATAATTTCAAAAACTACCCCTGTGGCTCCTCCACCACTAACATCTTTGAGGGCCGCGATTTGACGACTGGCAACCGTACTTCACGCGCAAAAATATATCACTTACCGAGATCTACTTCGACAGAGTGCCACACCCAATAATGGGTAGAAGGCATGATATATTTATTTATTTTTTTTATATGTCAAAATGATATTTTGTAACTCAAGTATTCACAATAAACAAAAAATGTAATTTTATTTGTAGATCCATAGGAATTTTTTTTATGGCCCTAGGGCCAAAAACAAGTATTTAAGTCCGCTTTTTTGGCCTAAAACACATGAATTTCGGCCTGGTTTTACATAAAGTATATTTATAAGTAAAACAATAACCTCAAAATTAGCAGAAGATAAGACAATAAGAATTCTGAATAGAGTATACGAGAAATGCGAAAGCGACGGTTAAAAAAAATCGTAGTGCTCTGACGTTAGAATTAATGCTATTAAAAATTAAAATATTTTAAAAACATTTTTGAATCTTTGCTCGTCTCTGGTATGAAGTTTTTAGGTACAATCTTAATATAACTGACTAATTTTCTAATTTGTGCCACTCCCAGTAATGGGTAAAAGGCGTGCTGATATATTTACTTTTATTTTATATTAAATTTTGTTCACTAACAATGAAAATAATAATTATTTATTAGCATGTTGCATTTAATAATATGCACCGGAATTTTTTTACAATAAATTTTAATACAGTTTAAAAACATTTATGATTTATTAAATTTTTATTTATAGTAAAATAATACGTGCTTAATTAAATAATAACTAAGGATAATTAATCCATATTGTGCATATTTACATTGTATTAATTTTAATATTAGTCATAATAGACCTTCGTTAGCAAAAACATAAAAAAAACTAAATAAATATGAAACAAATGCATAAAAGTAAATAAACATGTTTATAATAAAAATAAATTGTGTTATAACAATATTGAAACTTCATATTTCTTTTCAGAAATACCAGCAACAATATTATCATAAATCTGTAAAAAAATAATGTGCTTACCTTTAAAGATAATTTAATTATAATTTCCATAGCAACACCTTAACCTAGCCAACATTATTTACTGTAGAAATAAGTTCTTTAATAATGTGTAAAATTAAAGGATACTCCGTTTATGTAAGACAAATTAATATTAATTAAAAATCTGCTACAATATGACGTACAGGAAATTATAAATTATTCTCGTCAAAAATCTAAAAATATAATGTATATTTAGTAAAACAAGTGATAATTAGCGTGCAAAAATAAATCAATATGCAAATTTTGTTTTCCGCATCAACAATTTATTATTCTAAAGGAAATGTCTGCTGGGATATATATTAAGCCAAAACAAAATACATTTATGATTGGTTAGAAATCTTGTTCAAATTTACAATGAGCCAATAAGAACATAAAACTTTTTAAAATAACGGTATTTCTTAAAGAAAATGAAGATTTATGTATTCTTGTGCAAATAATATCCTATAGTGTGTTTTAGAATTCAAGTTCCAAACTACAACTAAATAATTCTTTTATTTATTGTTGTTATACTTTTACCAGTGGCGTGCGGTAAATTTTAGAGTTGGGTGTGCATTTTTTTTTTTGTAGAGTTTGTCTTTTAACAAATTTATTTGTAAATTAAACTCATTCTTCTTTCGCCATTAATTACAAAATCGTCTTAAAAAAACTTGCTTATATTATAGAAAATTTAATCATTCTTTTTCAATAGTAATTAACAGAAGAAATTTTAATGTGGTGATAATTGTTTGTCTGCTGTGGGAATCGAACCGAAGTTCTTAGGATCCACAGGCTGACTCGATATCACTGAGCTAGCCATAAATGATGATATATTTATATTTTGGAAAGATTCTGAGCTATAAATAACACAGATTTCGTTTACAATTCTTACAGTAATCAAAACAACGCTGCTATTCTTGCTAAAACAATAGCAAGTTCACAAATTTACAATGTTCCGCGGTGTATGAAGGTGGAATGAATACTAGTGCTATGGATCAGCGTGCATGACCGATGCGTGCACGTCGTTTATGCATAGACTACCGGCAAAGTTTGATGTACCGCGAACTGAAACCGAAATAATTTTTTCAGCGATTTCCAGCCCTGATTTTTCGTCAAAAGTTCCTAAATTGTTTTGATACTTGTTGAAACATTTTGAACCATTATGTCACCTACAGCAATGCAAAAGAAACATTTAAAAGCGACAATTAAATAAAAAGGAAGTAGTTAATTAAAATATTTATATTTTTTGTCGCAAATTTGAGGTTTTTAATGTACAATGTAGTAGTTTGACTTTGACCTCTAATGGTGCCTGTTGTGCTTTGATACAACCCAATACACAGCTGTGAATCGCGTGTAGCTGCCATTCTTGGTTGCCCTCGAATATACGCAGAATAATCGTTAATGCAAATTCTAGCTGAATGCTAAATGTCTATCGTGCCAACCTGCAGAATTGTAGCAGAAAATTTTCATACCCGGAAACATATTACATTATAATATGAGGAAACAATCGAGCATTAATAACTAGGTTAAGTTTTGTTTTGAAATTAATTAAAATTCGCACAATACATTCATAGACATAAAGGCCAAGTCTAATGGGAAGACAATTACGTCATAATTGAAACTCTAACAAGAAAATAACAAACGACGTTGACGTTTGTTATAAAATAGAATAAAATGTACAATTATTTTATGGATAAATGTGTAATGGGCCTTTCAAGACTTTTTTGAATTTTTTATATATTAATCTACGTAATAAAATAATTATACCCAATTTTTTTATTTTTTTAAAAAACTTGTATTAAGCATGATAAAAATATTTAAACTTTCGAAACAAATGAATATGACGTAGTTGCATCTTAGCTTAAAGAGAGACAGATAAGACAGAGATAAATAACACGTAACTTGTCGTTGTCAGTAGAATCCTCAGACAAAACATAACTAGACGGATAACATCGGCGTTTGTTGTGAGTCAGAAAGGGATAGAATAACTGGTTGGTGAGGCGGGTGCGCGGCAAGGAGCAACTTGCATAACATCAAAGTGCACTCGCTCCTTGCCGCGCATCCGGCAGACCATCAAGTTATTTCATTTCTCTCTGCTTCACAACACTGCATTGACTTGAACACAGCATAATTCGTCTAGTATTATACGTCATTGGTAGAATCGTAGAATGCTGAATGCTTATTTCTTCTTCGTCTTCTTGAGCACCGACAAACGTTTCAGACAAAGCTCTGTGATTGGCTTAATGCAACTACGTCATTGCAATATGGCAGTGCGAACGTTTTAAATTATTCAACTTTAACTTTCATATTTCAGCAATAAAGATATCATTTATGGTATGATTTTATATTGTATTAAATATGATGTACGGTCAAGAATTTATTTTAATAAATATATATTAAAAAGCTCTACCACTTGAATCCCCCATTTTAAGCTGTATTCTATTTGCCACTTGGTTCACTAAAATCATTTCAGATAAATTAGATAACATGAATAAATGAATTGAATTAAACAAACTAATGCACATATTGGAGTGAATTACTTTCAAGTAAATTAGAATCAGTAATTCTAGTACTGGAAGTAAAGGCAGCGAAGTGATCTAGTGAAATAAATAAATGATCTGGTTCAGTAAATGTAAGTTAGATCTGATCCAAATGGCAAATGGAATACGCCTTTAATTGTTTAATGCTCATGCTAATTGTGTCCGACAGCACGGTAGTGTGGTTAGTGTTACGATATTCGTATCCAAAGATCCCGGGTTCGAATCGTACTCGAGCTAAAAAATATATGAAATGCAAACTGCGCTTCAGTGAGTGTGGACCTTGTACTTTTTACTCTTCTGTGAATAAATAAAAATATAAATTTAATTTTTTAAATTAAAAAAAAGAGTAAATGTTTACTGTCTTCAGATAACGTTTTGTCTGATCTGATTAGATATTGTTTTAACTTTTTGTAATGTTGTCATGTGAAACATATTATTTTTGTAATAAAAATGAAGGAACAGATTCAGGTGGGACTAAAAGGAAAATAAAAGTATGTGAGATAAATATTGTTTTTCTGATTAAGAAAAAAATTAACGCTTCCCAAAAATATCAAATTAAGAACAAGAACAATATTTTTTTATTGATAAGTTCGAACCCTGTACTGTTATTGAGATTAAGTTTCTGTTGTACAGTGTGGCATAAATAAATAAATAAATCTTTAAACAATACTGCTTTATTAAACTAACACAAAACAGCATTTTTCTTCTAATTATTTATATCATTATGTGAAATCTTTGCCTGGTATTACGGTGGTATGGTTAGCGTTACGGCGTTCGTATCCGAAGGTCCCACGTTCGAATCTTACTTAAACTAAAAATATATGAAATACCATACTGCGGCTCGGTGAGTCCGGATTGGAACAAAATTCCTGTTGTTAAAAGTAGCATAACTAAATGTAAAAATGTTACACACAGTATTAAAGTATAAAAGGGATGATAAAGGTGAAATTACCATAAGCCAATAACTTTAATTTTCAACATTGTTTATTCTGAATAAATAAGAATTTTTTGCTAATTATTATCTTTCAAATTAATTAATAATTTATATGATTAATCATTACACTACATATCATAAAAATAATATTTATGCACAACCGGACTGAAATTTATGTGTTTTACCCCTAAAAAGCGGGGTAACACACTTCTTTTTGTCCCTAGGGCCATACAAAATAATTCCTATTTACACATAAATAAAATGACAATTTTTGTTTATTGTAAATACTTGATTTTACAAAATGTTATTCTGACATATAACCTATTTATATAATCTTTTGAACATATAATTAAATGTTATTTAAATATAAATATATCATAACGCCTTCTACCCATTACTGGGTGTGGCAATCTGCCGAAGCAGATCTCGGTAAGTGATATATTTTGCACGTGAAGTGCGGTTATCAGTCGTCAAATCACGGCCCCCAAAGATGTTAGTGGTCAGGATCCACAGGGGTAATTTTTGAAATTATGAAAATTTTTTGTCGCCTGTGGGAATAGAACCAGGGTTCTCAGGATCCACAGGCCGACTTCATATCACTGAGCTAGCCACCCCATAAAAGTTATTTTGTTGTGCATAAAATATTGTATGTACGACGGGTGCAATTAGCGGCTTTGCGTCTCGTGCTAATAATCATGCCACGGGCTAGAAACGTCTGTTTTCACTCTTGGTACATAAATAACTAGTAACATAATTCTTGTCAATATGAAATTAAATCTAATTTGAAACAATGTATTTCTCTTCATACCTCATTGTTAAATCAAATATGTTGCGTAGCTATTGTGTCTAATGTAATATTTCCAAAATATCATAAATGTGAGAACTTATAGTCCATATTTTATTCATAAGATTATAAATATGCAAAAAAATAGTACAACATGAATGAATAATAATATTACATCCATTATGAGCTTATCTTTAGATTGTCGTAACAATGACATAATAGAATAGATCATGAGTACCATATAATCATTATTGTCATTACCGTCATTTGTATTTTCATTTATTCATTTACCGGTGATGATAAGAGTCGTAAATTGATTATAACGGTTTTAATTGTTTTGCTCATTGTGTTTCAACTTTAGAACCGGTACAATGGTACAGAAGCTTTTATATTATTGATAATTTTAATATATTAGTGTTTTTTATTTCCATGAAAATTACGTCAAGCAGAAGAAAATATATTAATCATTGTTTATTTGGGTGGTTTTATAAAACAGACAAAAGTTTTTGTTTGAATTAAACAAAAACATGAATGAGTGTCTGGAATAATAATTATATTATTATTATATTAGACATAATAAATATCTTTTTAGGCGGTGGATACATAAATAGTACATATCCTTTGACAACCGTAATAGTCATCTGTCAAAGAATACTTTACGACCGCTAGTATTTCGTCATCGTTATCTCAAACTGTTTGTCGTATGTATATGTTGTATATTTATTAATATAATTAAATATCCTTTCCTTGGACTTTAACAGGGAGATTCATAAAACGGATTAGCGCTAACACCGTTTTTAATATTACCTATAACTCTGTTTCAAATTAAAACAGATTAAAGAAATGAACTAAATTTGATGCTTATTAACTCTCTTTTTAACGCAAGTTAAAATAAACTTGTTTCGTACATTGAAAAGAGAAAGAGAGTTAAAAACGAAATAAAAAATGGTGTTAGCGCTAATCCGCTTTATGAATTTACCTGTATGTGACTAAAAAATAAGATTTTCAACATATTCAGATTATTTTCCAAGAATTCAGTCGTATATTATTTACACTCTTTGAACGAAATAAGTTAAGTACCACTGAAAGAAATTTGGGACGTAATAACCACAATACGAAATTTCAAAAAATCATATTTCTTGTAATATAAGGAATTTTAAACCCGCATATTCACTAATCGTCAAAGTTTACCATTTAGGGCCAGTTTTTCATCATCGGTTTACTATCGATTAACGTTAATCATGATTAAATAATAATGGAAACCATAGTTTCCATTATTATTTAATCATAATTAACATTAATCGATGATTGAAAAACTGGCCCTTAGTATAATAAATAAATATATCATTACGCCTTCTATCCATTACTGGGTGTGGCACTCTGTCGAAGCAGATCTCGGTAAGTGATATATTTATTCGTGTGAAATGCGGTTACCAGCCGCCAAATCATGGTCCTCAAAAATGTTAGTGGTGGGGAAGCCACAGGGATAATTTTAATTTTTTTAAAATGTTTTTCGGCTGTGAGGATCGAACCAGGGTTCTCAGAATCCACAGGCCGATTCGATACCACTAAGCCAAATTTATAACTTTTAGTGTTAGCCTAAAGAACGTTGTGTGCACCTCGGTTGAAAAGTCATCTAATTTGCTAATCTCTCGGCTTTAGATTCAGCCAAAAAAGAACACTTTTACAACCTTGATACATAAATAACTATTTTGAATTAGGAAATGACGTGTAAAAATATATTTATTCAATTATATTTTAAAGCGCGTCGTGTCACAATTAAATTTACATTCTAAATACGGTTTGAATGTCAGAAATTCAATCAAATATGACGTAAATCCAATAATAGCGCAGAGAGAATCTGCTGAATGAAACACGGGAATTATGATTTGATTCCAGCGAATGCCAGTGATTTTATTTTTATTTTCTATTTTAGTTGAACCTCTCTTAAGTTTATTGCATTTTAATGTTCGCGCTTCAGATTCGCACAACTGGCAAATTGCATTAAACAAACATTCAACGATCAAATATTATAAATTGTTACTTTCACTCTTGATCACAATATTACACTTCATATTTTGATGATACGATATTATTGTTATGGATCTACGAGTGTCCTCATTATTTCAGTAAATATTGTTATATTACAATTTAATTTCAAGTGCAAAATGCAATATAATTATTAGAGATGTGACCGATACTGAATAATTAATTATTCGGTATTCGGTCGAATCAGTTTCATACAGAATGTTATAATTGTGGATTTTATTTTAAATATGATATAAAATGGAATAGGTGGCTTAGTAGTATCAAGTCGGCCTGTGGATTTGTGAACCTAGGTTCGATTCCCAGAGTCGACAAACAATTTTCACCGTATTAAAATTACCCCTGTAATTCTCCTTCCACTAACATATTTGGGAGCAATAATTTAACGGCTAGTAACCGCTCTTCATGCGCATAAATATATTACTTACCAGAATTTGCTACGGTGAAATGCCACACCCAGTAATGGGTAAAAGGCGTGATGATGTACTTTTAAAATTTATTTTTACTTAAATATGAATCAAACAAAAATAATCTAAGTAACACTTAACAAAATAACTCAATATAGTAAGATTTATGAAAGATGATGTTATGTTCTTATAAAAATAAATCAAAATATATCATCACGCCTTTTACCCATTACTAAGTGTGACACCTATGTCCTTCAACTGAAATAATTGAATTTAATAACGATAATGAAACAACAAAGTACCATTAAATGATTTATTTTTATAGTCAAAAATATAACAATTTTTTTCTTAATCAAATACTAAAAATGACATTTAGTTATTTATTTATATATAGTAAAACAATTTAAAAGTAATCGTAGAAAGAAAAAAAATGAATTAATGCACTTCTAAAGTTTATATTTGTATTATATTTAACATAAATGGGATGGCTAGCTCAGTGGTATGAAGTCGGCCTGTGGATCCTGAGGTCTCTGGTTCGATTTCCACAGGCGACAAATTTTCATAATTTGAAAAAGCTATCCCTGTGGCTCCTCCACCATGTTTGGGGGCCGTGATTTGACGACTGGTAACCGCACTTCACGCGCAAAATATATCACTTACCGAGATCTGCTTCAGCAAAGTGCCATACCCAGTAATGGGTAGAAGGCGTGATGATATATTTATTTATTTTATATTTAATATGTAAAATTTGTGAATTGTAGATTTTGAGCTCTTTTGGGTAACAAGCGATTTCTTCTTTTTATATATTTTCCACTTCTGAAAACAATCGTTTTTGTAGATAATACTTGCAGCAGCTGACAGGTAAATCTTTACTAGCTAGCTCATTTGTGGAAATATGTGGCAGTATTTTTTCGCGGGTTTAACAAGGCAACTAGGAAATAATATATGTTGTTTTCTATTTCGTCAAATTTTATTCGCATCCTAAATTTAACAAATAAACTAGTTCCGATAAATGCAATAGCAATTCAACAAAATAAACCACCAATCAAATCCAAATTGTCAAAATATATAATATTATCATTATTATCATATCTGTTATTTTATACCAACATTGCTAAACAGGTTCTTAGTGATTTAAATTTCATATACAATTCTAAATTATTTGGCGGTTACAAAAATGTATGTTTAGTTCAAAAACCTTCGTCTTATTATAGAGATAAACAAACCCGTGAAAGAATCAAATTATTTTTAACCTTTGAAGCAAAAAAGGGCAACAGACTCTCCTGCTCAATCAAAAATACATTTCTAACAATTTCATTGAATTCAGAAGCACTCTCATCTCTGAAATCTCGTCGCTTGTTGTGAAAAAACAGGAACTTCGCTACTAGCAGTTCATTCACCGGGTTTCCTGATTCGGCTAACTCTAACTGTTCCGTGTGACGCTATGTCGCTGTTTGTTCGCACTTGGATGAAATCCGTCGCTGATTTTACCGGTGATTGGACGGTGCGAAGTGAGCAGGATGTATGTGTATTTGATTATGGAAAAGGTGGGTTTATGATCCATATGTTGCGCCGACGCAGAGGCGAGAAGCGAGGTCGGTGGACTGCAACTGCAGCGATTGGCGAGCGTGTCGTGGAGTCGAATTGTCTAATGCCAATGGCACACTGGTCGAGGAGCATCAATGAGCGTCGAGGAGCTCATCGATGAAACAACAGAACGCACCCGTCATCGATAAAAAATAGAGGCGTCTCTATTTTCATCGAGGAGTTCCTCGATGAAACGATTGTGTCTCATTTCATGTTAGCGTGGGCTGTCATTTTGGTTTTGCTTTGTGCTATTTTTTCGTGTTTGTTTATTTTATTAGTCAGGGTGCGTTCTGTTGTTTCATCGATGAGTTCCTCGACCAGTGTGCCATTGGCATAAAAGCTTCAACCATCAGGGTTGACAACTAACATTAATGAAAAATCTTAATTTTGTCTATAAAAAGTCTCCTAAATATCTTTAGATTATTTTTTCAGAAAGACATCCATTTTAGGTAACTACAATATCGGCTATCATTGGTTACTAGATTGTTCCTGTAGTTGTCATTTGTATGTATTTCAAATTTTTTAATCTGTCAAATATCCAATTAATTTTCATTTGTGAAATAATTTCATATATGAGTAAATAATATCATCAACTAATATCAATTGTTGTGTAAAAAACTGCAGTGCTACTGGTAAGTACGTGATCATATAACAAATAATATTTAGATGAGGAAGTCATAATATATTTTCAAGTTCTCAAGGATTGGATAAAACTGCGATTGAAACAGTTCAAATTATAAATAAATTGTATACACGAGTATATTTTTATGAATGTTTATATTGTATTAATGAATTTTTATTTTATGTACTTATAAATATAAAATGATAATAAAAATTACAAGCTGCCTAAATACGCATACCGGGTTGTCTATATACATGACTTTAGTTAGACTTCCACTACTTAGATGGCGCAAAATACAGTCCCAGTGCGTAACATGGCAGTTTCTTATCTATAGTAGTATATTGTGATCTGTGGTTACATCTTGTCAACTACCGAGCGTTGCCAATTTTGCAACCCCTCTCCCCGCTCTCTAAGAAATAATACATTTTTAGGCCAAAAACCCCCAAATGCACATACAAATTTAAGCACGCATAACTCTGTGCCAAATTATCGTAGGAACTTCGTTCTTTGCGTCCTTTGCAGGGAATTGAATAAACTTAAACTTTATTGCTCTGATTGTAAATCGAGTCCACAAATTTTTCTTAACCCCATACAGATCGTCGAAGATGGCTGTTTTTCCACTAAAAACATTTTCCTTCTAGGGGCTTGAGGGAGGAAGGTCTTAACTCTAAGATCGCATGTATCTCCTTAAAGTAGATATTTTCAACATTTTCGCCCTCGAAAATTTGCCAAGTTAATCCTGGGTTGCATGAAAGTTTTATCGGTACATTAGCATCTAACGGTTTAATATATTTCAGACAATCGCTATTGATACTGTTGCTAGATAAACAATTCTTTAACTAAAGAGCTCTTTATTTTTTTCTTGCAACCTAGCATATGACGGTTTAAAAATTGGGAAAAAAACATGAATTTCAAGTCTTTCGTTTTTTTTTGTCACCAGTGTTATCGCAGAATGCAATTGTTAAAAGAAACGTCCTCTATTTATAGTGAGATAATGCCACCTGAATCAAATCACATTGACTTCGAAGTATTACTACGTTATATACAAATTACATAAATAGAATTAAAATAGTCAGCACATTATTTGTCAGGTCACATTAAAATTATAAATAGACATTGTTTTTCTTTAAATTAACATGAGTTCATCCGTCAATTCTTAGTACCATGTTTCACTACTGCATAAATATAATAAATAGATACAGCAGGTACTTCTCCTTTCATCCAGAACCACTTCTCGAAATCCTTTTTCTTCCAAGAAAACCTCAAACACTCCATTGGGAAACATTTCATCCTGTGAGTTTCCAGGATTTCCTGAGACCAGCGTCAACCATTCATCCCTTAGTAATTTTCGCATGGGAAATTAGAACTTAATAGTGAGATTATGCGTAGCAGAATCTAGCCTCATGGGACATGGTTAACCCACACTGAAATGCTGAATCCTACACAGGTTCACTGCTCACTGCAAACCAGTTTGTCGATAAAAAATACAGTTGGCAGTGTAAAACTTTCATGTCACTGGAACAGTTGAATGCTGCGATTATACGCCGCTGAGGAGGTTTTAGCTGGCTTTGAGTTTTTAGTTCAAATGTTTTCTTGATTGGCGCAAAGGTTTTTCAGATTCTGGAGGATTTTTTTAATGCCTTGGATTTATAAATGATTAGGATTGATTACAGGATTTTTCAGCTTGGGATTCCAGTTGGAAATCTTATGAATTTTTATGGGAATGAATTAACAAAGAGTTTTGGAAATAGGTCATGATATAATTTATTAACATAGGGTTCAATTTGTATTGCCAACTATTGTAGAGACAATACAATTACGAAAATGTATGGATGAGATATATGGAAACATATACATTAACAAAGGAATACCACCTACCCACACTAACCGCGGAACGATTTTATCTCAGGGATGGGAAGGGGAGAAAATACGTAATTTTTAATTAAAATTGTTCTTTTCAATCCTTGATATTATTATAATATAAATATATCATCACGCCTTCTACCCATTACTGGGTGTGGCACTCTGCCGAAGCAGATCTCAGTGAGTGATATATTTTGCGCGTGAAGTGCGGTTATCAGTCGTCAAATCACGGCCCCCAAAGATGTTAGTGGTGGAGGAGCCACAGAGGTAGCTTTTGAAATTATGAAAATTGAATGTCACCTGTGGAAATCGAACCAGGGTTCTCAGGATCCAGAGGCCGACTTCATACCACTGAGCTAGTCACCCCATTAATTAATAAGTATAATAAGAAAATATAGACTACAATTACTATATCACACCAATCAGGTTCCAATAATTAATTGATATTTGGACATGGGACATGATGCAATTCAGGTTTCGTCCACGATCACACACAAAGCGTATATTGTAATAATGCACTAAAATCTTTTGTAATAAATGTTTTATTGTTGTCAATCTATTTTGTATAGAGTTTCTTCTTTAATCAAAATAAATGAATTATTATTATTAATTATTATTATTATTATTATCAAGTCGGCCTGTGGATCCTGAGAACCCGAGTTCGATTCCCACAGGCGACAAACAATTTTCACCATTTTAAAAACTACCCCTGTGGCTCCCCCCACCACTAATAGCTTTGGGGGTCGCGATTTGACGGCTGATAACCGCACAAAATATATCACTTATCGAGATCTGCTTCGGCAGAGTGCCACACCCAGTAATGGGTAGAAGACGTGATGATATATTTAATTTATTTATATATATATATATATATATATTAATAAAATAACTATTGTGGTAACAAATAATTATGAATTTAATGCAGCGGTCAGCAATCCCGCGTCTACGGGCTCATAAGGTCAATTATCAACAAATAATTATTAGTTTAATGTATACTATAGAAATTACAACATTTTAAAATATAGAACTATCAAATATTTTGCGTTTTTTTTATTCTAATTCAACTTTTTCTCGTAGGTAACTACGTGATTATTTGACAATGTTTTATGCAACCAGGTCTTATAGACTCAGGATCAATTGCTCCAACAAAACTTAAATTTTATTTACTAACTATAAATATTTCTTATACATTGTATACATTTTATTTATTAACCATATCATTGTTGATATTTATATTAATCTATTCAGAAAAATTGCAATCATCGCCTCCTTGTATCTCCGTTTTAAATATTTATGACGTCTTTTTAGTTTGATGCAGATAACAACAATAACAAGTTTTGTTTATTTTCCTCGAACGCAAAAACAAAATAAGTAAACTACAAAGAGTACACAACTTTATTTAGACTATTTCTTAGAGATTGTTCTTATTCTTACAACTGGTTTTTTCCAACGGCGTGAATATACGAGTACAATATGGGCATTAGTAATTTAGGTGGGAGCTTGCATCTCCAATATTTAAAAAAATAAATAGTGTTGGGTCGAAAACATTTATTACTCCTTAGTACATACAAAACAAAATGTTAATTCTTATGTATGTCAAAATGTATTATTATTATCATTAGAAATACTAAAAATCTGCTGTGTTCACCATGGTACTTTCCCGTCCATAAGTTTAGATATACTAAGGGCTAGTTTTTCAATCACCGATTAATGTTAATCATGATTCAATTATAATGGAAACTATGGTTACCATTATTATTTAATCATGATTAACATTCATCGAGAGCAAACCGGTGATTGAAAACCTGGCCCTTAGTATAATTTGTATAACTTTTGAAAAAATAATTAACGATCGGTTAAATGTCATGTTTTTTATTTTTTTTCTGAAACCGGCAAGAATGTTTCTATTTATGTGACCAATTTTAGTATGGCAAGTAGATTTTTACCAAAACAGTCAAGTAAAGTATGTATCCAAAGTTACAACAAAAATAATAGTCTTGTAAAGTACACAACCGTCTGGTAAAGACTTATCCGACTGTATTGTATTTTACATTACTGTTTTTTTTTGTATTGGATACATAGTCTGCTGTCAATATAATTCATATTAAAAATTGTAAACATTTTGAATTATTCATGATTAATTATTGATTAAATTAAACGGTTTCAGAAAAATAGTATACACAATAGTGTTTTTACTTTCCTGACTTATGTAATACACTAATATTGTATAAAATGTGAAATGGCGTAAAATTTGGAAAAATCTACTTTTCGAGAGTTCATATCTCAAAAATTAAACAAGATATGAAGATGCGCTCCACGAAATTGGATTCCTCGTGTTCGAATTGACTTGTACACATATTTTCAGCAATTTTTTTATTTTTGGTATTTTGACCAAAATTTTCGATATGCACAATTTTCTAAAGCCAATATCTTCAAAATAAAAAGAGATACGAACTCAAGGATTTCACCATTGGATTCTGCGTGTCGAAATACGTATGTATGTAAATTTTTAGTAAAATATTTGGATGAGGAAGATTTTTAGAGCAATAAGTCTGAAAATGACTTAAAATCGAAAATTCTTAATCTTTGAAAATATATTTATAAGTCAATTCAAACACGAGAAATTCAATGCCGTTGAGCTTATTTTCATATCTTGTATAGTTTTTGAGATATACCCTTTGAAAAAGTAAAATTTTGCATCAATTTTATCTCGTTTTGACCATTTTTCGCTTACTATCGTGTATGTCAAAAACTAGGCTAGATACGGGCCTGGGAAAAAGCACCATTGTTATTTCTCATAATTTTTTGCATAAATATACATATTTTTATTGATATAAATTGAGACATAATTTTTTTATTGCAATGTAAATCATGGTCAAATTTTAAAATTTATGATTTGTCAAATAATTGCTTAAAACTACCCTTGTGACTCCCCCTCCACTAATATCTTTGGGAGCCGTGATTTGGTGGCTGGTAACCGCACTTCACGCGCAAAATATATCACTTACGAAGATCAGCTTCAGCAGAGTACCACACCCAGTAATGGCTAAAAGGCGTGATTATATATTTATATTTATTTATAAAATTAATTTTTTATGTTTGACTATTTAATCCGTGAACACAACCTTGTTACTAACTTTTCCGAATTGAAGTTTGAGCTTTAGTAAATAAATAAGGTTACTACAAAATTTTAATGCTGATACCTCGTATGTGTTAGCTATTTAAATAATCATAATTCCAGCCCGGATGGGGATAATTTTCCCAAATGAAACTTATTTCTGAGTCAGCCTAATTATGCAATTCCCTGTAATATTATATAATTTTCGCTGGCGTTTAGAGCGCGAGAATTCTAAAGCAAAGAACATGTGGAGAAATGAGAATCAACGTTAGCTGCCATATTGACGACCAGCCCATTGTGCTGAGGTGTTTCTCAGAACATTATATATTATTCATTGTATTTTGTATGCCTTGCATATCTGATTCTAAGCCTACGTTCTTAACTATAAAGCATTGTTGAAAATTCTTGTCAAAGTGAGCCGTGAGCGATGTATCAAGTTTTATAAAACAAATGGTATTTTTTACTAACACGTGATGTGATACTACAAAGTGCTGACAAAATTTATTTTTAGTTTTTGCTCAATTCTCTACAAAGAATTTTATGAAGAAAACCTGAGAGAATTAAATTTTATAATTGATATGTCGCGTGCTTCAAAGAAAATGGAATGAAAAGTGAATAGGAGTGATTAGATGGATGTGATTGAAGGTTTGTTGTGTGATGAATGATTTCGAGTGTGATAAGTAAATGAGTTTATATGGAGGGATCTATGAATGTGGTTGAAACGAGGGTGGTGTTTGACGAGGACTAATTATTTGATTAATCTTATTAGTAAATATTTAATGAATGATTTTAGCGTTCGTGTCACCCTATTTGATGGGATATAGCGTAATGTTATGTATGTATGCAGAGCTGGGCAAGCTACTTAAAAAAAGTAGCTAAGCTACAGCTACAGCTATTCTTTAAAAAAGTAGCTAAGCTACAGCTATAAGCTATATTTTGTAAAATATAGCTAAGCTACAGCTAAAAGCTTTCGTTAAAGTAGCTGTTAAATTTTAAAGCTACTTTTCTAAATTATTGTGAAATAATTAAATTTGCCATTGTCATATGATCAGTCTTTTATTATAATGACTGTTAATTTACTATTACGTACATAAATATGAAAAATAGCAAATACCATCTGGCACCTACTGTGTATTTTTGCGTATTAGAGCCAGTTAGAACCGGCAACAAATAATTATTTTGTGTGGGTTTAGCTTGTACGCAAGCGTCCTTTGTTGACCTTCTGCTTAAAAAGTAGCTTTAAGCTACAAAAAGTAGCTTTAAGCTACAAAAAGTAGCTTTAAAAGTAGCTTCAGTTGTTATTTTTAAGCTAATAGAAAAAAAAGTAGCTAGCTACAAGCTACAGCTATATTTTTTCACAGTTAGCTAAGCTACAGCTAAGGTAAATGTAGCTAAGCTAGTAGCTAAGCTACAAAAGTAGCTAGCTACTGCCCAGCTCTGTATGTATGTATGTATAAAGAAGGTAAATAGTTGGGGAAAAATAAATCAAGTTGACAGTTTTCTTCGTTTTTAATTTCTACCCTTCCGAATTGAATTTAAATATTGAAATTTTTATAAGATGCGCTTTTTTACTGTAACGGAACTTGCGAAGATATTTTTTATGTTACTTCATTTACATTTGAAAACCATTAGTTACTTTAATAGTATAATACATACCATGAACTGTAAGTGACAATTTTAAAGTTATGAATGTAGTTTGGGAAATCGATGTCCGAGGGCTCGAGATTTCCGAAACATTCGCGACCTAAAAAATCACAGTTCGAGGTTAGTAAGTTATTTTTTACAATACTTGCACAAATAGAAGGAAAAGAAAAATAGATTTAAAAATTGACAGCTGTTAAATTGTTGTCAAAATAAACAGGACCCTGACATGTAATAGTTACTTACTATTCACGGGGGACAGTAAGAAAATATTAAAGTCCTGATGTAACCACGGAAACCACTGTGCAATATAAGTTGCATTTGCTGTTTTTAAATTTTGTCATTAATAGGTAACTTACAGTACAAGAAATAAAATAAATAAATAAATATATCATCACGCCTTCTACCCATTACTGAGTGTGGCACTCTGCCGAAGCAGATCTCGGTAAGTGATATATTTTGCGCGTGAAGTGCGGTTACCAGTCGTCAAATTACGGCCCCCAAAGATGTTAGTGGAGTAGTTTTTGAAATTATGATAATTGTTTGTCACCTGTGGGAATCGAACCAGGATTCTCAGGATCCACAGACCGACTTCATACCACTGAGCTAGCCACTACAAGAATTACAAAAAATAATTTACTTTATTTTTTTGTTTATTTGACAGTTGAATACTCTTTATTTTTAACTCATAAATATAATAATGAATACTGGTTTTTTTGTAAGTGTTACTATCTTCATTCATTTAAAACACAACATAATATTTGTAATAATAGCAAGTTATAAAAAGTCTGTGAAGTGAAATTATATACCTAAACAAAAGATTTGTTTTTATTATTATGATGCAAGAATTTTTTACTCTTATTACAAACATTATGATTAAAATTTTAAATTAATGTAAGAAAACCGTTATTCATTTGGCACATCGGGATATAGAATGTTTCTTTTCGTTTTATTGTAGTATGAAATTAATTTAAATTTAAAATTCAAGTAGAACTTTAATCTATTTTAGCTAAGTCCTTTTGGGTATAGAATAACTTTTAGTTTTTAATTAAAATTATTTCATAAGGCTGTTTTAGGCTATGTAAACATCTTGATTAATTTAATTTCAAACTTTTTAAATTAATTTTTATTTCTTATGAATTTCAGAAATTTACAGAATTTAAGGAATACAGAAGATAATAGAACACTCAATTATTACTGCGTTGAGTGCGTGATGTTTGGGTTCAAATCCCTTACGCTCAATACTACAATTAAGTGGAAATTTGTAACAGTTTGGTACTGAAATACTTTTTTTCAAATAATCTGTTACAAGTTTTTAGAAACCCTTAATTGAACTAGGCGTATATGCATTTTATTTTAACAGTACATAATTTCTATAAATTATTTTATTTATTTATTTATTCTACTGTGGATATACAGTACACAAGTACAGAGATTATAGGGAATACAATGGTAGAATTTTAATGTGGCGGCAATTTCTGTCGTATTAATTTTAGTGTAAATAAAAAATATATATTTAGAATTAAGAACTGCATCCAATGAGTTCCAAATTTATTAATATTGTACGTTCCTGTCACGAACTAGACGTAAATTAAAATTGCCATTTTTAAACTATTTTATTTTTTAGTGCCACGCAAAATAAAATTATTTAAATTTTTGTATTGACAGATCGGTCGAATTATTTCTTTTAGTTTGCATGGTTCCCTGTAAACAGCTTCTGGATGATAATTTTAATTTATATCTAATTTGGGTGGCTAGCTCAGTGGTATGAAGTCGGCCTGTGGATCCTGAGAACCCTGGTTCAATTCCCACAGGCGACAAACAATTTTCATAATTTAAAAAAAAGCTATCCCTGTGGCTCCTCCACCACTAACATCTTTGCGGGCCGTGATTTGACGACTGGTAACCGCACTTCACGCGAAAAATATATCACTTACCGAGATCTGCTTCGGCAGAGTGCCACACCCAGTAATGGGTAGAAGGCGTGATGATATATTTTTTATTTATTGTTTTATTTAATTTGGATTCATTGCAGTGTTAAATATTTTTTGCATTAACACTTTTGTTTAAGTAATAGAATAAAAATTATTACAAAGACAAAATGTCAATTGCGATGTGGAACTGAGTCTTAATAAAATAAGAACATAATAGAAAAAATTGTTATTAACCATAGACGAGTTTCGCTCAAGAGAGTCTATGGTTAAGAGCTAAATTGACCAGCCACTGATGATGACCTAACAGTTGATTCAGATGTGCTGTATTTTTGTGGCATTTAGACAATTGTTTGGAAAAACAATTTTTCCTACTATTTTCTTATTTTATTAAGAACAAAAATTATCTCCAAATGAAAATGTTATCATTATATTGCCTGTAATAATAATATAATTTTTATTATATCAGCACACCTTTTACCCTATTGGGTATGACACAGCCGGTGTATTTAGCTTGACTGGGATTTGAACTCCGGATCTCCTGATTCGAATGCCATAACGCTATCCATACCACCGCACTGCCGTAGAATATTGAGACCATATCTTTTTTAAATTAGATCAGCGATTTGAATAAATTTCGATTTAAAATGAAAACAATTTCGAAAACATTTCTGTGTGAACAGCTCAAGTAATTTAAGTCGAAACAAATTTTAATTAAAGAATATGGACGGCAAGTCAATAAATGTTCGTGGTTGAAAACAATTCGATTGCTAATTAAATTAAATCGTAGAGTTTCCTGCATTTAATTAAGTTTCGATCGTGGTAGTAATATCTCCCGATCCTCAGCCAGGAAGTCACGTCAAGCTACCGGAAACAGGAGTACATAATGCATCCCCTTTCCTCCCTACTACTTTCCTGCATGACCGACTAATGAAGACAACGCAAAATAAAAGTTCTTTTGCTGATGGAACTATTTCTTTTTGCGTAACTTGTCCGTTGAGAAATATTAATTGATAACTGCAAACTTTTAAATAAAATTAATTTTTATTAGCTGGAATATTTAGACAAGGATAATTCCTAGAAATTGAGCAATGCAAAAAAGGATATTAAAGTAGATGTTCCGCTGAATTTTGTTAATAAAGATTGATTCTGTTAAAGCTTCTGAAGCATTTTGTCCTTGAAGGACTCGCTGTAAATGGTGAAGAGGAGCTTTTAGGAACTTTTTGCTTGTAATTCAATTTCTATCAGATTTCAAGTTAACTTTTGCAAAATGTCTTTCACGAGTGATACTTTGTTCTACAGGTAATAAATATGAAGCAGTTTTTTGATATGCTTACAGCGTTAGTTTAATTAATTGAAGGTAGAATTTAAAAAAATCAGTAGAGTGCTCTACAAGTAGTGTTGTAAAATAAATAAAATAAATATACCATCACGCCTTTTACCCATTACTGGATGTGGCACTCTGCCGAAGCAGATCTCAGTAAGTGATATATTTATGCGCGTGAAGTGCAGTTACCAGTCGTCAAATCACGGCCTCCAAAGATGTTAGTGGAGGGGGAGCTACAGGGGTAATTTTAATTTGGTGAAAATTGTTTGTCGGCTGTGGAAATCGAACCGGGGTTCTCAGGATCCACAGGCCGACTTGATACCACTGAGCTATTAACCCATTAAGTAGTGTTGTAAATGAAAATATTAGAAATATTGAAAATTTCCGAAGGCGTTCTGAAAATATTGGAAACATAGGAATCAATTTATTCATTTCGTAAGAATATTTAGTTTTTTTTTGTAATTGAAATTTCAACAATAGGCTATTCCAACAGTACGGTAAAGAAATATTTAACGCATATCAATTTTAGTTGTAAATGTATTACAATAAAACTAAAAAAAATGATCAAAAGTAACGTATTAATATCTAAAATATTTAATCGCGATCGCCATTGATGTCATTGTAACAATAATTAAAACAATAAATGTTAGAATAGTGTAGGAACCTAGTACATCAAATTCTTTAATTTTTATTGAACCTAAAAAATGTACAACATTTTTTATTTCTATATAATATAGTTTTATTTATATTTATATTTAATGGTACAGTGACCATATGGCATTTATATAGAGGACAGTCTTTTATTTTAAAGCATTGTCCTTTAGAGTTAATTATTACATTTGTCCTTTATTTGTTTTGGCTTTTAAAGTATAAAAGTGTTATTTCTTTCAGTTTAAACGAGTGAAAATAAAAAATAATTGAGTGAAAATAACAAAAAAAAATCATTTAAAAGATATTTTGAAATAAAATATCTTAATTTTGAAATTTTTACAGGCAGATTCACAAAGCAGATTAGCGCAAGCACCATTTTTTATTTCGTTTTTAACTCTCTTTTCAATATACGAAACAAGTTTATTTTAACTTGAGTTAAAAAGACAGTTAATTAGTATCAAATTTAGTTCATTTCTTTAATCTGTTATGATTTGAAACAGAGTTATAGATAGTATTAAAAAAGGTGTTAGCGCTGATATGTTTTGTGAATCTGCCTGTTAAATATTTCAGTCTTTACTTTGTGATACATTATTTACATTTAAGTTCAAATGAAAAGTAGTAACTTTGTTTAATAACACTTTATTTTATACAATTTTGTATTTAATACAATACAGTTTTGTAAAATAAAGTGGTATTAAACAAAGTCACTACTTCTCATTTATCTTAATTTTATTCTTGAGCCTTCGTTTAGAAACTAAAGTAATAATACAATCTGGTTTTGTATTCTTACGAACCTTCTTTAGATTTGTCCTTTATTGTTACCAAAAAAGTATGGTCACCATAAGTAAAGGAGACATGCAGCTTATAGTTAAATTCGAATTATTCGACTGCAGTTGTATTTTTAGTTATAAGATGAATTTATTATATTCAGTTTCATTGCAGTATAAACATTTAAGTATAAACTTTTTCAAAATACTTATTATATTGCTGCAGACGAGGCAGATATATTTACGATGCCAGTTTAAAAATGTACAGTTTTCTTTCTTTTGTCAACACCTTATTTGTCTGTTAAACCTAAATTAAGTGGGCAGGTAGGCTACCAGTCCTAACAGGTCGGATAATCAGAACAAAGATGCAAAATACAGATGAATGGTAGTTGAAAAAAGATGGATTAGAAAGGCGATAGCGTTGGGTGAACACACTAAGCTAGTCGGTCGTTCGCAGCAGCTGGTACGGACCGGCTCGACCGGTTGCCACCGTTACCACTTTGCCAGATCCCACTGGCGTTGCTTTGCTTCACTTCGTCGTCGTACGGACAAACGTCGCTGCTGCAGTCGTTCACTGGCGGTCGGAGAGTGCGCGTCTATCGCGCGACCTCTTTACTAATAACTACTAAAACAAAAGTGCATCTGTTTGGTTTTTTTCTGTTTTATTATTATCCTGACGCGTCATGGGGGATGGCCAAGCTCCCGCCAACGGCGCCGACTAGATTCAAAATAGTCACAACTATTCGGAGACACATAGCGTAGTTTCACCGGTGTGTCTGCCAAACTAGACGTTATCATCGTTGCTCGTGTGTGAACGTGAATTATTTATGTGAGTGCAGTGTTTGACGGACTGATAGTTATGACGTTTGCTCCGAAAAATCGGAACAGTAAAATCACTACACATAGTCTCAAACCATCTGGAATGAAACAAGCATGGTACGTCAAAATGTACGTGTGGTTTGCAATCTTTCAATTACTATTATTATTAGTTTAGACACAGTTTTATTCCTTACAAACTCTCTATTTAATATAATCGTCGACAGTGGCGCATTCAATAAGGGATAAACGAACTCCCCTCCCCAGAAGCGAATTTAAAATATTTCGGGCCCTTTAGGACATAAAATTCTGCATCTAATCCAATAAACAAAAATAATTTTACATGCTTCGTAACGGGACAAATTAGATCTGAAAATAACGAAATTATCTATACCCATTAAATTGAAACAAAATTAACAATTGTTTGACATTTTATGTGTCAAAATAAATGACATATAAGCTGTATTTCATTTGACACTTGGAGCACTTAAATCAGTTCAGATAAATTAGACAACATGACAAAATGAACTGAATTAAGTATTCTCATGTACTTTTAGGGGTGATTTACTTCAAAGTAAATTAGAATCAGTAATTCTAGTACCGGAAATAATGTCAGCGAAGTAATCCAGCGAAATAAATAAATGATCTGGTTCAGTTAATGTAAGTTAGATCTGATCCAAATAGCAAATGGAATACGCCTAATAAATAAAGAAATTATTTTGACAGATTAAACGTCAAACATTTGTTTAATTTTGTTTCAATTCCATGGCTATCGATAGTTTTGAGGCTATTTTCGTTATTTTTAGAACTAATTTGTGCCGTTACGAAGCATGCAAAATTAATTTTGTTTATTGGATTAGATGCAGAATGTTATGTCCTAAAACTTTAATTTGAAGCTGTCTTGTTTAAAATAATTAGGGAAGCAGGAAATTATAAAATTTTGATTTTACATACTAAATACCCATGTTCGAGAGTCGCGGTCACCACCCTGTAAAGCTTGAATCCAGGCCCTAAAATTTTTGGACCCTAGGCTATTGCCCTTTTAGCCTAGGCTAAAGTCCGCCTGTGCCCCTCCCCATGAAGTTAAATATCTACACATATTTTACAGGCAATCGTAGCTCAGTGGATAAAATCGAGGTAAAATTTGCGTTTCTTAATTAGCAAGCAAGAGATGTGTTCAAATCTCACTGACTTCAACTTATATCTAATAAATACCATTGTGTCTGAGTGGTTCGGATTCCACTATAAGCTGTACTGGATGTGGGATTAAGTTCCTGTTGTGTAGAGTAACAAATAAATAAATAAATATCATGGTATAACATAGCTTTTCATGTCACCTGCTTGAATACGCCACCGGTCTACGACTTCCAAAGTGCCAATGATGACTACCGTAGTACCTTTTAAGAATTATTTGGAGCATTAGATAGTGGTGAAATTTTTAATTTGTAAATTAGCTAAATACCTAAATCTACTCCAAACAGTTCAAATGTAATCTCTTTTACCACTTACCCTTGTTCTAACTAATGAGGGTCCTCATTAGGGTGCGTACTAAAAGCCATCACTGTCACTTTGGAAGGCAAAATCTGCACATCATGTATACAAACTTTTCACAACAAAGTGTTTCTTCCAACTGACGTTTATTTTCATTTCCGCACAAAGTATAATTTACATAATGTATTTCACTCTTTGTTATGGAACTGTGAATGTCAACACCTATTTACACATCATGTGTAAAGCTATCACCATGTATTATCTGTTTTATATTGCATCACACATTCACACACTGGGTGTAAATTAATTTCTAATCAAAAGTTACTAAATGCAGCGTGAAAAAATGCATCCTTGCAAAATCTGGCGAATACTAGGAGTGGACAATGTGTAACTTACCGTTAACTGCTTGAATCATAATATATCTGATCTTTCAAGGCTTACTACTTATCAGCTGGTAGAGAAAGGTGCTATACAGTGAACTGTCAAATTGTTTGATACTTACTAATAGTTAGCTAGCAACTAACTATAGAATATGAGTGGAACCAAACAATAATGAGTTGTATCATGAGAATATTTTGCCTGGAGGCTGAATTTTACAAACCAGAAGTTTATACAAATTTAATAACTGAAATAAATCACTAACAAAAACATTGTACAGTTAAATTTAATTTTAGTAAATGTTTATAACTGTAATAACCATACTTTAAATTATAGAAACCGCTGTATCAATGATATAGGGCCTCGCAAGCCAACCGGATAAATATTTATTATTGTTTTGAAAATCTTTGTTCTCTAATTATTATTTAAATTTAAATAAGTAATTTCAATTTGAAATATTCAAAAGTCAGTTGTACAGGGAGGTCAGAAGTAATTATTTCAATTAGCAATATAGCAACACAATTTTCTCAACGCCAGGTAATGGCGGAAATACTATTTGGCATGTCATTATTAGACTAAATACAAATAGCTTATGTCAGGGACCTGACAGCTAACAGGATTTTGAGTGATAGAAATACTTTAGATTATTGCGCTTAAGAAATAGAAAAAAAAATGTTGGTCAAGACAACAACGATTTTATTTATGGATTGAATATGTATTCAAATTTAAATTTTCAAATGTCACTGTCAGCAACAGGAATTAAATTTATGTATCAGTCGTACGCTGGGTTGCATGAAAGTTTTATCGGTTCATTAGCAACTAACGGTTCCATAAATGATAGAAAATCGCCATTGATACTGTTGCTAGACAAACTATTCTTTAACTAAAGAGCTCTTTATTTTTTCGCGCAACTCAGTATTACCAATTTCAAGTATTTTGCCAACAGAAACAGTTGCTTCTGGTTATCCTGTAATAGAAATTTAATATAAAATTGTTATTTGTGTATCTAGAGCAGAAAGTAGTATATTGCCACTCGCGCATGCAGATTGTTGATCGAGATGCACACAATAACTTTTCTACAATTTAGAAGCGCTTGAAAAAGAATTAAAAATAATTTTTGATAGTTTTTTTTTTGGAAATGCTGACGACAGTTTCCATGTATTCATGGATGTGATGATACACTCCACCGTTCGGTAAGCGTCAAATTACATTGCTGCTCAGCAAGTGACAAATGTTAACTTTCTGCAACTGACAGTTAGAAATGTGTATTTACTCGGTCGTAGAAAAAAATAGTTTAATTATTTACATATTTGGTATATGAGTTTTTATTACTTTGGACCATCTATACTGCTTTGCTTCAATTTTTTTTTGTAAATAAAAGCCTCCATAAAATTCTTTTCGAGTCCAAACAAACCACTGATGTCGAGTGCACGGTATCTAATCCAATGTTTGGGAAAATTGTTTTAATGATACAATTAGTCATAATGTAAATAAAAAGTTTTGCTGGTATTTGAGACAAAACCTAATACATACATTCACGACTAATATGGCGAACAAAGATGTAATTTCTAACAAAGCTAACAAAGAAAATATAAAAGAAATTATCTTAACTATGACTCATATTAATTTTAAAATAAAATAAATAAATATATCACGCCTTCTACCCATTACTGAGTGTAGTACTTTGATCTCGATAAGTTATATAGTTTCGCGCTGGAAGTGCGGTTACCAGCCGGCAAATTACAGCATCCAAAGATGTTAGTGAAGGGGAAAAATTGTTTGTCGGCTGTAGGAATCGAAGTCGGGTTCCCAAATCCACAGGCCGACTCGCTACCACTGAACCACCTATCCCATAAATCATTTTAAATTAAATTATTTATGGGGTGGCTAGCTCAGTGGTATAAAGTCGGCCTGTGGATCCTGAAAACCCTGGTTCGATTCCCACAGACGACAAACAATTTTCATAATTTCAAAAGCTACTCCTGTGGCTTCTCCACCACTAACATCTTTGGGGGCCGTGATTTGACCACTGATAACCGCACTTCACGCGTAAAATATATCACTTACCGAGATCTGCTTCGGCAGAGTGTCACACCCAGTAATGGGTAGAAGGTGTGATGATATATTTATTTTAGTTTTATTTATTTTCCACAGAACATCTTATTTGAATACATGTCAGTCAGCATAGTTTTAAAAATGTAGGTATTATATGAGAACATTTTAATTTATTGTTCACAATTTCCACAGCTTTTTAACGAGAAAAGTTAAAGTAATTTTATACCATGTTAAATAACATGTATGCGAGAACCAAGAAAGTCAATAACTCATTTTCCTGATGTAATTCACTCCGTATTTACCTGCTACTTAAGTGGACTAGTCGAGATTTCTTAGCAAAAATGATTTTATCTTGTGTTACTAACATATTCATAAAATGCAAATTTTCAATCGATGTTAAACAATATGTTAATAGCTTGCTAGAATATGTACAGTGTATATTTTTATTTAATCGAAACTAGATTAAATTCCTAATCTTTTATTATTATTTTTAATTTAACCAAATTTGTATTTTTATGATTCTTAAGATCTCAATAAAGAGTCAAAGGAAAGATATTCCTTTATTTGAAACTTGCGATATTGGGATGTTAAAATCAAAATGCACTCAGAGTAGCGAAAATTGAAACAAATGTACAGCTTAGTACTAACCTAATTACTAAGTATTTAATAAATAAATAAAAATGAATGATAATAGCACTAATATTTACAATAAAGAAGGTAACAAAACTATAATTAACGAACAAATTTTTACTAAAAAAAAAAACGACAGTATTAAAAAAACCTATAAAATATATTCTTAAATTTGTATCTAAAAGTAAATGAAACTAAAACTATAACTAACGGCAACACGGAACTATATTCTATATAATTATTTATTTATTTTTTTAAACTAGCAAACCAAATAATGGAGTAGGTGGTGGCACAGTGGTATCATGTTGGCCTGTGGATCCTGAGAACCCTGGTTCGATTCCCATTACCGACAAACATTTTCACCACATTAATACTACTCTTGTGGCTCCCCCTGCACTAATATCTTTGTTGGCCATGATTTGACGGCTGGTAATCGCACTTCACGTGCAATACATATCGCTTACCGAGATCTGTTTCGGCAAAGTTCCACACCCAGTAATGGGTAGAAGACTTGATGATATATATATTAATTTAACAAAATAAAGAAATATAAGTGACAGCAATGACAAGCTAAAATGTACTTTTGTCTCTAATTTGACATATTGTGATCAACGCCATCTCTTAGTAGTTAAATATCCCAATGCAAACTGGAAATAATTTTCTCATTGCTATCTTTTGAACATTATTGGGAAGAATTGTATAAATAGCATTGGAAATAAGATATAATGGTATGTGCATCTTTGTAAACAACGCGTTTGGACATATTAATATTGAAAATGTAAGATATATTATTAGTGTTTGTTATATTGGAATGTATATTTAGTTTTCCAGTTTTTACGTATATCTTTCGCGACGAATAATTTGAATGACGCAAAGTTTCTAGATATTCTATAAAAATAAACTTTACTCATTTCTCGATATTTTGAGTTCAAAGGACTAATTCACCGATTAAAAATAGAAGCATTTTAATAATTACCTCCTTAGCTGCTGGTGACGTGTTCTATTTTAAACATATTATAAAATAATATGAATTCGTTGAAACGAGATGAGCTAAAAAAGTTTTCGTACTAGCAAAAAAACTTTGAGGAAAAATAAAACATTTGCATTCGAATTTAACTTGACATTACAGAAAATTTTGTCGGTATATATAGATTTTACGCGTTTGACCAAATATTTGAAATTAGCATTAAGGAGTTGATTCAGGTTCGCTGTAAATTGAAGAAACAAATTTACTAATGTTTGTGAATTTGCTCGAGTTCATTCACTTTGAAATAAAACGATAATCTAATTGTGCCAATTGTAGGTTTTATTAACAATAACTTGATTTATTGAATAATGATTAAATTGATTATGGCTTTGTCACAGAGAATTAGTATGCTTTTGCAAAGTTAAATTAAATTTGAGATGTTAACCCATGCTCGTTGGCCGAACCTATACAATTAATTTTTATAAAAGTTGTTCACATACGAGGTTACAATCGTATGTCGACTTTCTTACGCTTTCTAAATACTTTTTGTTGCACAAATTTGGTTGGTATTCGCGTTGTTTACTGTTGTAAATACTTTCTTCTATTTGTGTCTACTATATTTATTTATTTGATGATAGTTTCTTCTTTTCTAATAAAGATACGTAATTAAAAATTGACACAAATGAACACAACACCACTTTTCTATGATAGTGCGGAAAGTACTGACTTTGCATGCTGAAAGTGATCATTTTCTGCATTGAATGACATTGTTTTTGGTTGTCATAAGTATAAAAAATGACAATGAGACAATGAACCTGCAACAATCTTTCGTATTATTTGAGAAAATAAAACATAATTTCTTAAAACCAGATTGCCAGAATGTTTAATTAATTTGAATTAGTTAATGTTATTCTAGTACGATTTTAATAACTTAATCTAAATTACTTTCCGAAATCCAAATGGAAAGATTATATAAGAGTTTATTGGAGAATATGGTTTAGCTTAATTTGACTAATCCAAAATTCAGATGTAGCTAGAACTTTGTGAAGTGGGCTGTTGTACAAAATGCTAAATTGTCGTAGGAAAAATAGTATGTAATACACGGGTGGAAAGGACATTGGAAAACGTGTATGACTAAAACACTTATGCTTGTTCTTGTCCCATTCCCAATATACTATTTTCTACGACAGAGCAGAAAGAAGACATTTTCAATTGTTAGTACATACATACATACATACATATCTTCACGCTATATCCCAACAAATGGGGTAGCACGAACCCTAAAATCACTCATAAAACATTCACTCATCACACCCATCAAACAACCAGCCATCACCAAACATTTTCATCCAAACACACCACCCTCACTTCAACCACATTTATAGATCACTCCATATAAACTCATTCATTTATTACACTCGAAAACATTATCACACAACAAACCTTCAATCACATCATTCCTATTCACTTATCATTCATTTTCCTTCCTCAACGTACATAACATATGCATAAAAAAATCTCAAATTACTCACAATTACTGCTAACAACGAATCTAATAACGAAACTAACAACGAATCTACAAGATTAGAAAAGATGAAAGCGATAGTCTACACTTGTATATGTTAGTTGAGTACATTTATAAGTTTTTATTAAAATGATCTTTATATTGGTACTTTTATCACTCAAAAACCTATTAGTCCCAGATATAACTTATTAGATTTTTTTTTAAATGACTTGCCAAATAATATTCTCGCCTTTACCTGGCGTTGTTCAAACTGTGGAATAAAAAGATCCTCAAAATGTATTGCCAACTGAAATAATTATTTTCGTTCCTCTAAAACTTTTGTATTGACAAACTTATCAAATTATTTGTTTTATTTATCATGGCAATCTGTAGCTGTAAATTGACAATTTTGTTTTATGTCTATTTCGTGATCAGAACATACTTTATAAAAACAATTGAATCTATTATTACAACAGATACAGTTTTTTATTAAATTTTTTTGTATGTACAATTCTAAAATTTATGGAACGGGAACTTAGCATTTTACTTTTTCCTTTGTAACAAAAAAGTTGACATTTGGTCACACTCTTACTGCAACTTAAAAAAATTATTGATATAGAAATTATTTTTAGAACTGGACTATAATTGATTGACTAAAAATTTTGAGTTGGCTACCCTGTTTAGTTGGCAAGCTTCGTCACTGTCAACATGACATTTCTTGATTAATTTTTGAAGTTACTGTTTTTTCCAATTTGGTGTTATTGTAAATAATAATAATAATAATAATCATAATCATAATCATAATCATAATCATAATAATAATAATAATAATGGGATGGCTAGCTCAGTGGTATGAAGTCGACTTGTGGATCCTGAGGTCCCTGGTTCGATTCCCACAGGCGACAAATTTTCATAATTTGAAAAAGCTATCCCTGTGGCTCCTCCACCACTTCACGCGCAAAATATATCACTTAGCGAGATCTGCTTCAGCAGAGTGCCACACCCAGTAATGGGTAAAAAGGCGTCATGATATATTTATTTATTTTATTTGTAAATAACCATTTTTATAAATAAAGGTAAAATAAAGTTTGACAATGACAAGTAATCAAATTGCAATTATATTTTATTTGACAATCAGGTATACCAATAGAAAACTTCAAATATATACGTATATGTAAAAAAGTTATGCCGCCCGATATAAGCATAATAGAAAAACTTCTTTTAAGTTGAAAATAATTATTCAATTTAGTAATTGTTTTACTCTGTAAATATTTTATTCGTTAATGTATTAAATTCCTTGGAATAAAATCAATTATTATTATTCTTTAAATGTACAATGGTTAATTTTCTTTATGGGTTATAAAATATTGCACCATAAACATTTTATAGGTACACCTGTTTTACAATAAATTTTAGAGAATTTAGTGTTGTACTTACTATTTATATAACTCAAGAAAACTTACGACTGTAGTGTACGTATTCTATTTGAGTTCTGTATATAAAGTAAAATTTTATTACGTAAATAAAGTAACTTAATTCTTGCTTTAGTGTTCCTGTTTAATTGCGAAATAAATGAACAATTTTATTAATCACTCATTAATTCCTAGTTGATATTTCATAGCGAAATTATCTACTGCACGTGTGTTTAGGCCTTGAATATCTGTAATTACATTCAAGTTGTTCAGATTATTTTTTACTTCTTTTGTTTTATCTCGTATAATCGACCGGTGATTTTATCTTCAAGAGGATCTCGAGAAAACTTCGTGTTTGGAGCGAACATGTTTTTGGACCACTGTAATTGCTTTAAAATTATGTTGAGTTAAAAAATGTGACAGGTAAACAAAAGATATGTTGTTGACAAATAATATATGGGGTATTAAAATGTTAAGTATTTTTTGTATTATTTTTGCCAAAAAACTAAATACTTGATGTAGGTACAAGAAGGTTTAAATTATTGCTTCTTTCATGCTTTAAAATTCTTTTTTTATGGTTTTTGCATCTGTGAAATCGACGGGCAGATCTTGTTTATTTGTTTGAATTAAATGAAATATGGAAATGTGTTTAACAAAAAAATACAAGTGACAGCAATGCTAAACTTATGTAGACTAACTGAAATGTAGGTATCTTTGTCTTAAGTTTGAAATATCTTGATGAACGCCATCTCTTAGTATTTAAATAAATAAAATAAATATATCATCTCGCCTTCTACCCATTACTGGGTGTGGTACTCTGCCGAAGCAGATCACGGTAAGTGATATATTATGCGCGTGAAGTGCGGTTACCAGTTGTCAAATCACGGCTCCCAAATATGTTAGTGGTTGGGGAGCCACAGGGTTAGCTTTTGAAATTATGAAAATTGTTTGTCGCCTGTGGGAATCGAACCAGAGTTCTCAGGATCCACAGGCCGACTTCATACCACTGAGCTAGCCATCTTAGTATTTGAATATCCCAATAATAGAAGAGTTTCCCAGTTCCTAGTTTTCGATATATCGATAAAACATTCTAAAAGTAATCTGTAAATATGTTTATATGTCATGGAAAATACACAAAAAAAATCAATGCCGATGAGACAATATCTGTAATTTGTTTAATTTTTCAGATGTAGCCTTCGAAAAATATGACCTTATAATATTTCAAAAATTTATGTTTTCTTAACAAGTCAGCCTGTGGATCCAAAGAACCCTGGTTCGATACCCACAGTCGACAAACCATTTTCACCAATTTAAAATTACCCCTGGCGCTCCTCCACCACTAACATCTTTGGGGGCCGTGATTTGACAGCTGGTAACCGCATTTTATGCGCATAAATATATCACTGAGATCTGCTTCGGCAGAGTGCCACACCCAGTAATGGGTAAAAGGCGTGGTAATATATTTATATTTATTTACTCTCCATAGTAGGTAACTCAGTGCTATCGAGTCGGACTATGGATTTGAGAACCTCGGTTCGATTCCCACAGCCGACAAACAATTGTCACTACATTAAAATTACCCCTGTGGCTCCCCCACTACTAACATCTTTGGAGACCGTGATTTGACGGCAGATAACCACACTTCACGCGCATAAATATATCACTTACTAAGATCTGCTACGGCAGAATGCCACATCCAGTAATGGGTAGAAGACATAATGGTATATTTATTTATTTTTTATTTTCCATAAGCATATTGTACAGTGTTGCCAATATCGATTGCAACATAATCGAATCAGATAGCATTTTTTATATTTACATGCAATATTTATGACTACAAATTACTAAACCGTTATGAGTTATGTGAATAGCCCGAGGGTTTTTATTCTGCATCGGTTAATCTTGCAAAAACTTACTTTGCGTGATTGAACTGCCGGTAAAGACGGTAGTAACCTTGTTCTTCGGTCTAGTTGTCGACTTAGTTTCGTGAGAGTAGGCAGTTGGGAAAAATATTCTATAGTCTTTTCTAAAGATCGTTGCCTCGTAAATTTTTCGCTGTCAAACGTTCTTTAATTATTTTGGAAAACAATTCTTTAAATAAAAGACAAGAAGAACTAAGTATAGTTTTTATACTAGCTTTTCTTTAAATTAATTTAAAAACGTTTGTCAAAACTAAACAATCTCAAGATCTTTTAAACATGTTATATTTACGTAGAAAGCATGAGATTCGAATGACAAGTTATTACGAGTATACTTGAGAAAGACGATTAAGATACCACCATTTTGTAACAGTATTTTTCTTGAATTTAATTTGATTAATATTCATAATTATAATTAGACTTTCTTACACTCTTTGCCTCCACCAAGAAACAAAAGTATTTTTTATATTTGGCTTTCAAAATCGGTTCATTATTATACTGACAACAGTTTAATAATAAAGGATATTTTGGGGTGGCTAGCTCAGTGGTATGAAGTCGGCCTGTGGATCCTGAGAACTCTGGTTCGATTCCCACAGGCGACAAACAATTTTCATCATTTCAAAAACTACCCCTGTGGCTCCTTCACCACTAATATCTTTGGGGGCCGTGATTTGATGACTGGTAACCGCACTTCACGCGCAAAATATATCACTTACCGAGATCTGCTTCGGCAGAGTGCCACACCCAGTAATGGGTAGAAGGCGTTGATGATATATTTATTTTATTTTATTTAACTCTTTTTATTTTGTAATATTGGCACTACTACGCAGCTACACTTTAAATGTCATTTCAAAATGATAACCTCATATATTATAAAATGTTTTTTTTATTACTATTTGAATGAATTTTCAACGTCAAATAAATATTTCATAATATTATTATTAAGAAAACACAAGAAGGTCAATTTAAAACGAGATTACAATTTGATAAGCTATAATCTAAGAATGTAAATCATCAAAATATCAACATATTCTCAGATTTTATATTATGACTACATAATTTGCACGAAAATTATTAAATTATTATCTATACGTAAATGAGATAAAAAGAAAATTATTAAAATTATTCCTGCTTTAAAAATTTCAAGTATTACCCCTTCCCCTATTTTGTAACTCGATCATTATCTGTTACTGATCGCTAGGTTAATGATAACTCTTATTTTTCATGATTGCTCGATCATTTCAGCATTCTGTGTCTAAAATATTTTACTCCAGTATCTCTATTTGATTTTTATGCATTTTAATCTCGTACAAAACAGCCTGTATATAAAAATATTTTTAACTACACTTTTTTCGAAGCTGTCATTATATAATCTAAAACAATTTTCTATTTTGTTAAAATTATTAGAATACAGTGTTTATAACTGCGATAACTTCAAGAAAAATAATTATTTAACCTCTAAAGAACTACTAATTAATGTGGTAATTAACCTAATCTAAATTTTGGTGATATAATAACCACAAGTTCAATTCCATTATTTTTTGTAAACAAACGGATGTCATTACTGGCTCCCAGGAACATAAAACATTTTTATTCAAGTCGACCTATATTTTAAAAACTTTAAGAAAACAGTGCTTAGAAGTGAGAAAGCATTACAGAAGATGCAAAGAAATATAAACAGGAATGAGATATATAGTACAATTAAGTGAACAAGGTCAGTTCTTTGAAACCTATACAACTAGAGTAAGATATTTTATAGACTAGTTGTTTTAGAATGTAATAAAACCGATGGATGTACCATAAAATTCAAGTTCATGAAACTACACAATAGTAAAACTCGTCGTAAGTTAACAGTACTTTATAAAATTAAATACATATGTAAGTATTTTCTAAGAATTACTTTTACATATCATATATTTTTAATTTTCACCTATTTGAATATGACAGTAGTATCTCAACTTCTTCAATAGCTGCATTCCATTTGCCACTTGGTTCACTGAAATCAGATCAAATAAATTCAACACATGACTAAATGAACTGAATTATTGGGGTGAATTACTTCAAACAAAAATAGAATCTGTAATTCTAGTACTAGAAATAAAATCAGTGAAGTAATCCAGTGAAATAAATAAGTGGTCTTGTTCAGTAAATGTAAGTTAGAAATAAATAAATATATCATCACGCCTTCTACCCATTACTGGGTGTGGCACTCTGCTGAAGCAGATCTCGGTAAGTGATATATTTTTGCGCGTGAAGTGCGGTTACCAGTCGTCAAATCAAATGTAAGTTAGATCTGATTCAAATGGCAAATGGAATACACCTAATATTAAAAGAACGCTATTCAGGAATGTTTACGTTGCCATGGACACGTCATCGTTTTTTTTGGCTCTAGGACTGTAGTTGTCATGGTAATAAAAATAATTTGGTTCATTTGTTTAATTTTAATTTTAATAAATCTTGCAAGATAATGTCGAAATTAAAACATTTACAGCCCAATTTTCAATAGAGTTTTAGCTAAAATGTAGCTAATCCTGAATTTTAGATTTGTCTAATTAATCTAAACTATATTCTCAGAAAAGATTAAATAAACTTTAACATAATCTTGTTATCATTTAGTTTTCGGAAAGTGAATTGAGTTAACTTTTTAAAGTCAGACTAGCATAAGATTAGTTAATCCAAAAGTCAGGATTAGCTAAAACTTTTTTGAGAATCTGGCTGTTAGTTATTGATAAATATGCATTTTGATAATACCTGATATAAATCATTTAAATTAATTAAAGTTTCTTTAATGGAAAGTTTGACAATTAATTTCCGTAAAAATATCGAGAGCTCTTATTATTTTAGAAGAACAATACAAGAGATTTCGCTTTCTGCTTATAGAAATTCATATGCAATCCACTTGAGATATATTATTATTCCATTACAGTTTAACAACTGTTGTTTTAACTCTCTATTGTAGCTTTTACACGCATAATATGACCCCAATTTTCTCATTATCCCTAACCGCTATTATTTATTAGGTCCCGCCACGACCGACATTTCACTCTAAAAATAGAACGCATTACGCATGATGGCAGGATAAAGCAGGACTCGTCGACGAATTAATTATATGTATCTCCTCTGCGTTTGCGCTGCGCATTTCTAATTACAGGGATTCTTTTCACTGGTTTCCACGTTCTTTGATATATTTTGTATCATATTTCAGTGTAGTTTGTTCATTCATAAAAAATATAATAACTTTAAATTCTCGTTGGAAAATCATTCAGATTTTATAGTATTTCATTTTTTAACACGAAAACTGCTGATATTTCTTAGGATTAAAAAAAATATATATATCATCACGCCTTCTACCCATTACTAGGTGTGGCACTCTGCCGAAGCAGATCTCGGTAAGTGATATATTTTGCGCGTGAAGTGCGGTTACCAGCCGTCAAATCACGCCTCCCAAAGATGTTAGCGGTGGAGGAGCGACATGTGTAGCTTTTAAAATGGTCAAAATTGTTTGTCGCCTGTGGGAATCAAACCAGGATTCTCAGGATCCATAGGCCGACTTGCTACCACTGTGCTAGGATTATCGCCATATTAAAATTAATGAAGGTTGAATTCAACTTCTTCTTTAAGAAAATAACCATTTCTAAAATGAACTAAATGAGGAAAAACATATACACGCTATAGCCCATAAAATGGGGTAGCTCGAACCCTTAAAACAATCAAAACATTCACTCAATTCATCAAATAATTAATATACGTTAAACATCCCATTTTAACACACCACCTTCACTTCAACCACATTCATGGTTCCCTTCACAGAAGCTCGTTTATTCTTCACACTAGCTAACGTAAATTTAAAAATTAAGTATTGTTGGTACAACTAGCCATTACTCTCTTAAGGCAGAGTAAAATCCCTAGATTACTTAAGTACAGCGATTTGCTACCATTTTGGCTTTAAATTTGAGCACCAGATTTAAAATCTGTTCGCCATTTTGGTTCCAATACATGCTTCAAGAAGTTTATCATATTTTATAAACCGTGGTATTAACACAGGGACCACCATGCCTTATTCTTAAAATATTTAGGGATGCAGGAAATTACAAAATTATGATTTTTATGTTTTAAAGTTTTTCGCGGTTAAAATCCTGCATAATATATTATTATTTGATACATATATAGTTATGAAATCTCTATGGCGTAATATTCAATTGTATTAATTAATTAAGTCTAGCGCAATTTCAGAGTTATTGTTGATTGTTTTGCAATATTTCATTAATTAGTCTAACTCGTTCTAAGCTGTAAATATTAATTAATGTAATGGAATCACGTGAACTAGGAAAATACAGACGTTTCAATAATCAATTAATGCTAAAATAATTCAATTTGTATTTGTTAAATATTCACTATTTATTATTGGTATTATATATTTAATTTTCAATCTATTATGATTTACTACAGGATATGGCACTCTGCCGGAACTGGTCGCGGTGATATATTTTATGCGCGTGAAGTGCGGTTACCAGCCGTCAAATCATTGCCCTTAAAGACGTTAGTAGAGAGATAGCCACACGGATAATTTTAATGTGGTGAAAAGTATTTGTCGACTGTGGGAATCGAACCTATGTTCTCAAATCTACAGTCCAACTCGATCCCACTAAGCCAATAAATAGACGATCACATTGCAGTGATGGCTTGGAGGTCCGTGGTTTGAGTCTCATTAAGAACAATCTTTAAAAAATAATCTTCAGTAATACTTGTGAAAGTTAATTTCACAGACGATAAAAGTATAATATTTTGAAATTTTGCAATATTCTAATTTTAATGGGGTAGGTGACTCAATGGTATCAAGTTGGTCTGTGGATTTGAGAACCCGGGTTCGATTCCCACAGCCGACAAACAATTTTCACCACATTAAAATTACTCCTGTGGCTTCCCCTTTACTAACATATTTGGGGACTCTGAATTGACGGTTAGTAAATATATTGGGTAAAAGGCGTGATGCTATATTTATTTATTTTATTTTCTAAATAGATAAATATAAATATATCATCACGCCTTCTATCCATTACTGGGTGTGGCACTCTGCCGAAGCAGATCTCGGTAAGTGATATATTTTCGCGCGTGAACTGCGGTTATCAGCCGTCAAATCACGGCCCCTAAAGATGTTAGTGGAGGGAGAGCCACAGGAGTAGTATTAATGTGGTGAAAATGTTTGTCGGCAGTGGGAATCGAACCAGAGTTCTCAGGATCCACAGGCCGACACGATACAACTGTGCCACCTACCCATTATTTTCTAATTTTGAAATTTTGCAGTTCGGTAAATGTTCTGATCAAAATTGTAGAGTAAATAAAAAATAAATATATCATCACGCCTTCTACCCATTACTGGGTGTGGCACTCTGCCGAAGCAGATCTCGGTAAGCGATATATTTATGCGCGTGAAGTGCGGTGTCAAATTACTGCCTCCAAAGATTTTAGTGGTGGGGAAGCCACAGGGGTAATTTTAAATTGATGAAAATGTTTTGTCGGCAGTGGGATCGAACCAGGGTTTTTAGGATCCACAGGCCGACTTGATACCACAGCTATTACCCCATAAAATTGTAGAGGAACCGTTGTAATTCAAAATTTATGTTGAACCTTTCATATTTCAGTATTACGACAAACTAAAATGATTCTAGTTTGCTAAACCGAAAATTGATCATATCTTTCCAATTACGGTCATAAAAATAATGAAAACTTTAATGGCAGAGATTAAATTATATAGTTGCACACCTGTGTTTAATATTCGCAAACCACTAAAGCCCTATTATTAATAGCGTTAGTGTTGCATAAGCCTGCTTATTCAAATCCACTAACAAAAAACGTTATGATATAACGTCGGGCTTATTAACTATTCTAGTTAAACTCCAATGATGTGTGAGCGGATTATGAATGGATCATAGTTATCCAAGAACTGCACAAGTACAGATCTTGGCAGTTTGCGAAAGAGCAAGTTGCAAGTTGGTCGCCAGTTGTTGAGGCCAATGACCCGATGCTCAATTTGCTCTTTGCTTTTGCGTTTTGCGATAGACGTGGAGTGTTCAATGTCTTGCAGATGTGCCTGGGAAGCAAGATTATAATCATAAGAAAATATTAAGCATTTTTATAAAGCTTTTATTTTTTATTAAAGAAGTATTGGTTTCATTTGTTTGTGTCATATCTCGCCAATGTCTACGTGTCTGGCTACGTCTTAAAGTTAGATATCTTACTTTTATATTTTAAACTTTTTACTTCATCTCTTACCATTATCAAATTAAATTTATTTAAAGAGAATCGTTGATTTTACATTTTTAAACATTTATAAATCATCGTTGATTCATAATTTTATTTATTAGTTATGATCAACTATTGAGTTCTTTAAAAATTGTTCATGTAATTGCAAATATTTATATGGTGACAAACAATTTTCACTATTTTAAACCTACCCCTGTGGCTCCCCCACCACTAACATATTTGGAGGCCGTGATTTGACGGCTGGTAACCGCACTTCATGCGCAAAATATATCACTTACCGAGATCTGCTTCGGCAGAGTGCCACACCCAGTAATGGGTAGAAGGCGTGGTGATATATTTATATATTTATTTATTTATTTTTATTTATGGGATGGCTAGCTCAGTGGTATGAAGTCGGCCTGTGGATCCTAAGGTCCCTGGTTCGATTCCCACAGGCGACAAATTTTCATCATTTGAAAAAGCTATCCCTGTGGCTCCTCCACCACTAACATGTTTGGGGGCCATGATTTGACGACTGGTAACCGCACTTCACGCGCAAAATATATCACTTACCGAGATCTGCTTCGGCAGAGTGCCACACCCAGTAATGGGTAGAAGGCGTGGTGATATATTTATATATTTATTTATTTATTTTTATTTATGGGGTGGCCAGCTCAGTGGTATGAAGTCGGCCTATGGATCCTGAGGTCCCTGGTTCGATTCCCACTGGCGACAAATTTTCATAATTTGAAAAAGCTATCCCTGTGGCTCCTCCGCCACTAACATGTTTGGGGGCCGTGATTTGACGACTGGTAACCGCACTTCACGCGCAAAATATATCACTTACCGAGATCTGCTTCAGCAGAGTGCCACACCCAGTAATGGGTAGAAGGCGTGGTGATATATTTATTTATTTATTTTTATTTATGGGATGGCTAGCTCAGTGGTATGAAGTCGGCCTGTGGATCCTGAGGTCCCTGGTTCGATTCCCACAGGCGACAAATTTTCATAATTTGAAAAAGCTATCCCTGTGGCTCCTCCACCACTAACATGTTTGGGGGCCGTGATTTGGCGACTGGTAATCGCACTTCATGCGCAAAATATATCACTTACAGAGATCTGCTTCGGCAGAGTGCCACACCCAGTAATGGGTAGAAGGCGTGGTGATATATTTATTTATTTTTATTTATGGGGTGGCTAGCTCAGTGGTATGAAGTCGGCCTGTGGATCCTGAGGTCCCTGGTTCGATTCCCACTGGCGACAAATTTTCATAATTTGAAAAAGCTATCCCTGTGGCTCCTCCGCCACTAACATGTTTGGGGGCCGTGATTTGACGACTGGTAACCGCACTTCACGCGCAAAATATATCACTTACCGAGATCTGCTTCAGCAGAGTGCCACACCCAGTAATGGGTAGAAGGCGTGGTGATATATTTATTTATTTTTATTTATGGGGTGGCTAGCTCAGTGGTATGAAGTCGGCCTGTGGATCCTGAGGTCCCTGGTTCGATTCCCACAGGCGACAAATTATCATAATTTGAAAAAGCTATCCCTGTGGCTCCTCCACCACTAACATGTTTGGGGCCGTGATTTGACGACTGGTAACCGCACTTCACGCGCAAAATATATCACTTACCGAGATCTGCTTCAGCAGAGTGCCACACCCAGTAATGGGTAGAAGGCGTGATGATATATTAATATATTTATTTATTTATTTTTATTTATGGGATGGCTAGCTCAGTGGTATGAAGTCGGCCTGTGGATCCTGAGGTCCCTGGTTCGATTCCCACAGGCGACAAATTTTCATAATTTGAAAAAGCTATCCCTGTGGCTCCTCCACCACTAACATCTTTGGAGGCCGTGATTTGACGACTGGTAACCGCACTTCTCGCGCAAAATATATCACTTACCGAGATCTGCTTCAGTAGAGTGCCACACCCAGTAATATGTAGAAGGCGTGATGATATATTTATTTATTTATTTATTATTAAATCAACTTTTTACAAAATGCAATTTTGATCATATAAAAAGTAAAGGGGGTCGCAAAAGAATGTATTTGTGATGTTTGCCACCAAAGGGATTATGACACCGCACAGTTTGAAAACCATTGCTGTACTGTAATTGGGATTCAGTTCCCGTTGTACAGGGAAGCATAAATGAATAAATATTATCCTTTACTTCATTTATTTCCGTTGATTTCGCGGTATTTTCTTGCTTTAAAGGAATACATAACATGTCAAGATATTTGAAAATATACAACTTAATGTTTGCATAACAATAATTCAAAATAGAAAACATGTCTGAGAAAAAACATAGATATGACATTTGGACGAGGAGTTTTTGTAATAAATGCTGCATCTGAAAAATGTTGGCTAGACCTACGTTAGATGATGAGAACGGATACATATGTGAGGGAAAAAAGTTTCAGTTTTATTTATTTGCGGAGTCGTTCACATTAGAATTGCGTCTATTTGCAAGAGCAGAGGAAAGTCGTATGTCTTGTGAATTGTAATGCTGAACCTACTTTGGACATAATTAGAATTATTTTTTGGTGTGATTGAAATTGTAAATTGATCGACGATTGTGGAGAATTATTTTAAATTGACGTCACAATTTAATTTTATTTATTCATGGCTGTTTTCATATAACTCATTACGTAATTAAAACATGTACGAAACTACAACGCTTCGCCTAGAACTCCAACGAAGTTATCTTTATAATTAGTGCATGCTTTTTTATTTTTATTATATTAAAAAGCACGCATTAAATTTTTCTGCTCTAGTTTATTTCTGTAATTGTAAATTAAATTAAAAAAAGTGCTTTAAAAGTATATGTTCTATTAAATAAACAGATTTTATACATCTTAACATCCAAGTAACATACGAGGTGTGGCTATTAAATAACGAGACTGACGCTGTTACAGAAAAAGTGCGCATGCGCTAAAAACCAGCGACCATCGTATTTTTAGCGTGAAGCATTCTCTTTCGAATGCAGTACCTCTCGCTTCTGTAAACAAATCCGTATAGCCGTAGCATTCGTTCTAATTAGAATTGTTTTTTGTTTCGTCGAAAAAATGTTAAGTGCAAAATTAGAGCAACGAATTGTTGTGAAATTTTACATGAAACTGCTACTGAAACTTATAATTTATTGAAAGAAGTACCCGAATTTTGGAAGGACAAGTCATGGGTTCTCCATCAAAACAATGCGTTGGCTCATACGAGTAAGAACTCAACTTTACAAGCGAATATATTTGTTCACAGACGATGAATGTGTTTCATATTTTAACAGGATGCGTATTACTATCCAATGTTTACGTGCGCCAAATTTCGTTTAGATCTGCAAATTTTTTTTTCACGCTAGTACTATCTTAATAGCCACACCTCGTATATTGAAAAACAGTAGAACAAAATCACATGAGATAATTTGTTTTTTTAGATCATCATGCAATATAGAACTAAAGATAGGTATTGCGTATTTATTGGTAAAAAAATAGCTTTTCTTGAAATACGACAGTATGAATAAATACTGTAGACTAAAGTAATATATTTACATCAGGCAATATCAGGAACAAGAACTAATTAGTTTACTAAAATATATTGAGTAAATTATTTATAATTTCCCGTAGTTTAATTGAATGTGTACAAATTAATTAAATTTATGTTTGCAAGTCTGATTTAAACTTATAGATAAATATGTTCTGAAATCCAATGTAATCAATATTCTATTTTTGTCATTTTTAAATTAAATGAAAGATCAAATTTGAAAAACGGCGGTGTATTTTTTCATGGAAACGTTTTTTAATCACAAGGAAGTAGATCAGATTCGTAGCGTGCTTATTGGAAAACAGATTTCACCTGTAATCAAAATTTACCAATTCTTGCGTGCGGAAAATAATTATTCAAGTTGAGGGTATGAAATTGCGCAAGCGTTCTTGATAAAAATAGATTAAAATATATCCAGAAACTTGAAATTACTAGTTCTATTCAGAGCTGGGCAAGCTACTTAAAAAAAGTAGCTAAGCTACAGCTATTCTTTAAAAAAGTAGCTGAGCTACAGCTATAAGCTACATTTTGTAAAATATAGCTAATCTACAGCTAAAAGCTTTCGTTAAAGTAGCTGTTCAGTTTTAAAGCTACTTTTTTCAATTATTATGAATTAATTAAATTTGCCATTGTCATATGATTAGTTGATCAGTCTTTTGTTATAATGACTTGTTTATTTACTATTATGTACATAAATATAAAAAATCGCAAATGGAAAAATGTACTGTTAATTTTTGATGCTATAATTCTAATTTATATCGGAATAAATTAACAGTCACATTAACAGAAGACTCCTAAACAGTCAATGTTTAGTTCATCTAATATTTATTACAAAAGTAGGATAGGTTAAGAAGAAGTGAAAAATAAAATATGTTAATAGATTTTAAACTATACAATAACTTGTTATCCTACAGTTATAGAAAACAATAAAGAAGGTACAATTCAAATAGAAAACAAAAATTAATAGGTATTTTGTAATGAACTGTGGTAGCTTTAAGCTACAAAAAGTAGCTTTGGGCTACAAAACGTAGCTTTAAGATACAAAAAGTAGCTTTAAAAGTAGCTTCAGTTGTTATAACAATATTTTTAAGCTAATAGAAAAAAACATAGTTCGCTACAAGCTACAGCTATATTTTTTCACGTTTAGCTAAGCTACAGCTAAGGTAAACGTAGCTAAGCTAGTAGCTAAGCAACAAAAATAGATAGCTATTGCCCAGCTCTGGTTCTATTGAAAGGTCGCAAATAATAAAACATTATAAAAATATCAAAATTCTGCTAATTACCATACTAATAGATACTAGTTTGAACTGAAATGTCAGCTAGAATTAAGTGAAATGATTCATTTCTTTTTCGTACATTAAAAAACAGTGAATCACATTGTTCATTTCTTAAAATGATTTTTGAAAATATGAACATTAACTTGACTGATTCATCTGACAATATTTCTTAGATTTTAATGATGTTAATAATACTGCCATAATTAAAATTACCATACTTAATAGCTTCTAGTTTTGCAACAAATGTCGAAACAAAACTCGAATGAGTCATCATCCATTAATTCTACCATCAACCATAATTAATCATGTAATTAATTTACACAAAGTTACGGCCACTTATATAGGGAATACGAATAACTCGTCAACCGGACATCTACATGGTTCGTTCACGCCATTCCCAGTGGCACGTCATGTCACAGACAGGATTCATCCTGTCTGTCTGTTCAATGTTCACAGATGTCGCCAATGTCGCATATAGCATACCAAATGAGCTTCGCCTCAGTTTGTGAGGTTATGTACATACAGTATTACACTGGTAATTATATAGTAATTATCAATGTGTAACAGGGTTTGGCAGCTGCTGAAACTAAAATTAAAATACATTATACTGATATCTTTCGATTTGAGGTCGTTGATGAATTAGAATTGAAGCAATTAGGATTTCTTAATTTGACAAATGTACTTTTGGCGAATGCAAATCTGAAATATCTGCCCTACATATTATTCTAAAGATGGGTGGCAACATACAATACATTATGCATTTCTTGACGTTTGAAGGTCATCTGTTGTAAATATGCATCGATTATAAACGATTTCCGGTTGCCCTTTGCTTACATACTATTAAAATTCAAATTGTATGCAGTAAAACAGACTTCTTAATTGTTATAATTATTCAACTAAAATCAGAAGGAATCCATTACTTAAATTATTTTAAAAAAAAGAGAAATTTACTCTTACAAATTTTTAAATAATTTGGATTGAAGAAACTTAAAAGAACTAAAGGACAATAATCTGTGATGAAATTGGCGAGACAAGCAAGGTACGTCATTAAACAGTAACTAGATGTATGACGTCATCTATGATCACGTCTATATCTGAACTTTGAAACGTAATGCAGGTTGAGTCATACTAAATATTAATTATTAATAACTGTTATGAGCATTCGCCAGGATTTGAACCCAGAACCTTTCATTAACATGAAGACTGCTCTAACCAATTGAGCTACAAACACTCGGCGAATACTCATACTTTTTCGTGCATGAGTATTCGCGGAGTGTTTGTAGCTCAATAGGATGCGGGCACTCACGTGATTCTGTGACGTAAGAACAGCTGTTTTGGGAAAGATCACTGCGCCACCTACAAAATGAACTATTTTGTTGGGGCGAGATTTAAAAACGGAATCCGTTTTCAAATCTCGCTCCAACAGAATAGTTCATTTTGTAGGTGGCGCAGTGATCTTTCCCGAAACAGCTGTTCTTACGTCACAGAATCACGTGAGCGCCCGCATCCTATTGGTTAGAGCAGTCATCATGCGAATGAAAGGTTCTGGATACAAATCGCGGCGAACGCTCATAGCTTTTTCAAAAATTATTTCTAACAATTACTAACTGGCCATATGTCACTAAATTATTTCTTATTAATAACTGTTATTTGACAATATAAATAAATTATTGGAAATCTGAATCTTCTTCCAATTACAAATTAACAAAATCATAACAGAAACCATTATGTGAAACTTGCACAACTGTCGCAAAAACAAAAATAAAATAAATAAATATATAACGCCTTTTTCCCATTACTAGGTGTGACATTCTGCCGTAACAGATCTCGATAAGTGATATATTTTGCGCATGAAGTGTGATTCCAGCAATCAAATCATAATCTCAAGAATATTAGTAGAGGAGGGCCACAAGAATAGTTTTAATATGGTGAAAATTGTTTATCGACAATTAAATGTATAAAATACCAATGCTACCAATAGAAAAAATGAATTTAATGAATTAATTAAGCAGTTCAAGTACTATTATAATTAACTTTATATTGCTAAAAAGTATTCATTCATATAACAGCTAATAATATCTAATCTACCTTCATTATATAATATTGGAACTTTAAACTTTACTTGTTGTCAAATCAATGCAAATATCTATCAAGAACAAGACACTGATTTCCAATGATAGCAGACTACTAGTTAGCTAATTGAACGACTCTTTGCGACTGAACAAAGTAGCCATTGTTTTTTAAAATAATAAAAACTCATACAAATCAAAAACAATCTGACGGAATGCTGAAAGAAGAATTAATAGAAATAATAAATTATTGAAATATGCTTCCCTGTTACAATTCCGCAGAAATTTCCGTATATTTGTAGAGATTAATATCGAAAATTTATGATGAGAACCGACGATACAGTTGGAAATAAAATTTATAGGCTGTTATAAATGACATGTTTGCTTGGGCTAAAATATTGATGACAAGACTTGCGAATTATTCAACAGTATTTTGGAAATGAATGAGGGAAGTTACAGTTGCCTTGGAAATAAAGATTGCATTTAATTACTTTAATAACAAAGAAGAAAGGAGGATATTACCGATTGAATAAAATGTGATACAAGATATATTATTATTGCTTTGTTATTTATGAGTAGGTGCAATCTTTTCCGGGGATAATGATTCTTCTTGATGGTTTCCGTAAACAAGAACGTACGTTATAAAATTACAGAAACAAGCACATATTTAAGTTCAAAAAGTCATACCACACAATTGTGTGGAATATGGAACAATCGATCGACATAAACAATCGGTTTGAAGACAATGAGGATGTTTTATTAGCTTCTGTTATGATCCTAATGACATATGACACACTTTCATCAACAATCAATGAAAGTAGTCTCAAGCTACGACCATCTAAAGTAGACAAGTAATAGGCTATTACAACAGTACGTCGTTTAAGGAAATATTCAACGCAAGTCGGCCTGTGGATGCTAAGAACCTTGGTTCGATTCCCACAGCCGACAAACCATTTTCACCAATTTAAAATTACCCCTGTGGCTCCCCACCACTAACATCTAACATAATGGTTTGTCTACTTTGTATGGTCGAAAAGCTTATCAAATGTAGTCATTTTTTTTAAGTTTTGTTTCTTGAGAAATGACGATGATTAGCTTGGTCATAGAAGTTCTGGAAGTCTCTGTGAAGTACGGGAGCCAAACATCCAATGTATTATTAATTGTCGAGTGTCAGAAATAATCCGATGGTAGTTGGCAAAGTTCATTTGAAATTGGCGTCGTTAACTCCCGTGCAATGCGGCATGCGATCACTGATCACGCAGGATTACACGAAGCTATCGTGTTTACTTCGATGTTGATCAAAGTCCACTAAGACGCTTCACGAATTTTTATTCTTACTTCTTGACTATTGATAATACAATCACAATTTCAACAAAAGGCACAGAATTAGAATTAGTCATTGTTCTCTTAAACTTCAGTACAGTATAAGAAGTTGATGATGACTAAAAAAAATAATAATAAAATTCCAATATAGTTCATATTTCTCAATTTTCAGAAATAATCCTAGAAGCTCATAGGTTATTAATTAAAATGGAAGTTAGGGTTGTGCATTTTTGCAATACAGGGCAAAATCACTTACCGAAATATGCAACGGCAGTGCGCCACACTCAGTAATGAAAAGAAAGTTTTGATGATGTATTTGTTTATTTATTTATTAATTAGAAAATAGATTAATTTGCAGGCAGATTCTATTAGGATTCATGTAGGTATATCAGGACATCAAGCTGCTATTATACGTACATATTTTTACATATTATTCTTATCAACTACGGAAGTAATACCAGTAACATTCTGTACAATTTGCACTTACAGAGAGTATGCAGATAAGCATTCAATTGTTCATGTTTACTTCCGTTGTTGTTTCAATAAATTAATGTACTTTTATTTATTACTTTTCTAGAAAACGCAAATAAAGGTTTTATCATACATACACTTAATTACATATTTATAGTATCAGTAAATTTGTTTTCATTAATAAGCAACATATTCGTATTATTGACCATTTTCTACTATTATATAATAAAGGGGTGGGTGGTTTATTGGTACCGAGTCGGCCTGTGGATTTGAGAACCACCACATTAAAATTACCGCTGAGGCTCTCCTTAACATCTTTGGTGCCATGATTTGACAGCTGATAACCGCGCATAAATATATATCTTACTGGGATCTGCTACAGCAGAGGACCACACTCAATAATGGGTAAAAGGTGTAATGATATATTTATTTAAATAAATAAATAAATATATCATCACGCCTTCTACCCATTACTGGGTGTGACACTCTGCCGAAGCAGATCTCGGTAAATGATATATTTTGCGCGTGAAGTGCGGATACCAGTCGTCAAATCACGACCCCCAAAGATGTTAGTGGTGGAAGAGCCACAGGGGTAGTTTTTGAAATTATGAACATTGTTTGTCGTCAGTGGGAATCGAACCTGGGTTCTCAGGATCCACAGACCGACTTCATACCACTGAGCTAGCCAGCTCATATATATTTATTTATTTATGTAATAATTCCCAATTACGGAAAAGGGAAACAATGTTCGAATATAGGCATACAAAACAGTGTATATAATGGTTTGTTGTGTTTTCAGGCCGAGTGAGGTGCCGGTGGAGGCGGCGGCGGCGGCGCCAGGTGGGGGTAGTAAGCTGCAGTGCCCGGCCCCCATCTCCCGCCTGCGCGTCGAGAAGATCGAAGGTGGCCTCATGGTTGCGGGGGTGGTCGTCGCCGCCAACTGTCAGATCGTCCTGCCCATCTTCGGCTTCCTCTTCCTTCTTGTCGGATGTGTCCTGACTGGTATGTATCGTACACCATCACTTTCTTAACATATCTATAGAGATAAAGATGAAAATACACTCATGTTTGGTTGCATGAAAGATTTATCAGTTTATTAGCAACTAACGGTTCAATAAGTTTGCAACCTAGCATAATACAGAGTGATCAAAAGAAATTGTTACAGTTGGCAATAAAAAAAACTACTTGAAATTGGTAAGCCTGATACATAAATTCATTTCCTGTTGTTGACAGTGACATTTAAAATTTAAATTTGAGTACATTTATTATTACATTTATTTCTAAAGTATTTCTATTACTTAAAAGTCAAAATTCTATTAGCTGTCAGACTCCTGACATAACCTATTTGTATTTATTGGAAATGTCAAATAGCATGTCCGCCTTTATCTGACGTTGTGCCAACTGTGGAATAAAAAGATCTCTGGAATTGTGTTGCCAACTATAACAATTCCTTTTGATCACCCTGTAATAACAAACTGGCATCACGTTTTAAGTTTGGTGATGTCACCATCTAGTGGGTTACATTGAAACTAACAATTGGTATCTTTAACTTACGTATTTAGCAGCAAGATGCCTAGTTAATATTTCTACAGCTATTCTACGAACGGTTGTAATTAAAAGTCTGGCAATAATTTCTGTACACAGAAGCATTAATTAAAAATTATTTTGCATATTATTTTGATACAAATGAAGAAAAACATCTGTCACGACTGTAAACTGTAGACGCCAATTTCTGAAGCGAATAAACTTCATTCTGTAAGAGAGTTAATTAAAAAAAGTTACTAATTGACATTTTAAAATAAGAATGCGCGTATAGTGGCGAAAATTGGAACTACGACAAAGGTACAGTTTGCCTTGAAACTAATAACTAAAGGTATATTCCATTTGCCATTTGGTTCACTTAAATCAGTTCAGATAAATTAGACAACATGACTAAATGAATAGAATTAAGCAAACTGATGCTCTTATTGGGACGAATTACTTCAAAGTAAATTAGAATCAGTAAGTCTAGTACTGGAAATGAAGTCAGCGAAGTAATCTAGCGACATAAATAAGTGATCTGGTTCAGTCAATGTAAGTTAGATCTGATCCAAATGGCAAATGGAATACGCCTTAAGTACTTAAAAAATAAATAAATATGAATAATAATTGAATGAATAGTTAGTATATAGAAGGTAATAAAAATAATTAACTTATATACTAAAACAACTAATTTCTACACTATTAAAAGAACTTATGATGAATGTGCCGATACCCGAAATTTTCACCTGCGGTTCTCAGGCTTATAAAACATATAACTGAGCCTATGTTATGTAACAAAAAGTTCTTATTTTGGTCTCCTCTACTTGCTCTAAAAATTTATAAAACGAATTTTTGGACATCCTGTATTTCTATAACAAGAGCGCGTTTGAAATATAAATCACATTTTAAAATGTGTTATATTATTTACAATACATACAATTATTCAAATTTTCGGTAAGCAATAACTGAGATGTAGGATGCCGTTTATAACGAACATAAATTAAAAAAAATTGGTTCAAGATACTCTTAGAAATCTTTAGTAGCATCTAAAAGTTCTACTTCTAATAGAAAGTTTATTAAATAACCTAGTCACTCCTCAACTTGGCTTCCATTTTCCGTGCGAAGGTCAAAAAGAACTGCCAAACTTGGTTTTCTATAATTAAGAAACTTGATTGAAAATTATCGATAGAAAGTTTACTGTACAAATGTGCTCAACTCTCTTGCTTTTCTGGTTTCTGCTTTCTTCAATCATTTGCAGTTACATTTCAAACAAAATAAACAATAAAGAAAATAATTAAAAGAATATTTATTTGATAGTCTGCATCAAACAGATTTAAAAATGAACTAAACTTGAAATTGTATATATAAAAATCTAGTTGAATTTTCAAATTATCGTGAGAAGTTCGTATCGGCAGGCAGTTAGACAATGCCGATAATAATTAATTATAAAATTCGTAAAATGTGGTGCCAGCCGTTTTAGCCATTATTAATTTGTAACGTGTTGTTAGCTAACAACATAGTTAATATTGCTTTATGAAACCGGGCACAAATGCTCAAATTATTTCGAGAATTTGCCACATATTATGTGAGAACCAATATAATCACGAATTTATGTGAAAGGAACCAATGAAATGAAAATTATTTTGATAGTTTTCCACAAGTGAAATTAATACATATATACATACATACATACATACATACATACATACATACATTCATACATACATATCTTCACGCTATATTCCAACAAATGGGGTAGCACGAACCCTAAAATCACTAATAAAACATTCACTCATCACACTCATCAAACAGTCAGCTCTCGTCAAACATTATTATCCAAACACACCACCCTCACTTTAATCACATTCATATATCACTCCATATAAACTCATTCATTTATTACACTCGAAATCATTTATCACACAACAAACCTTCAATCACATCATTACTATTCACTTATCATTCATCTTCTTTCTTCAACGTACATTAATTAATCAATAAGTGATAATTTTTCACTGTTATTAAATCTTCTTGGTTACCAATAAAATAAATACAATTTTCATAATTGTCAATTGAAGATAATCTATCGAAATGGGGAACTGTTTCTACAGAAGATTTTAAAAATTAAAATTGAAGAGACCGTTTCAAAATTTATCAGAAAATTAAAAGATAATGCTTGTTAAATTCTCACGCATAATATAGCTCGTAATAAGATAATTGTCAAATAATATTTTGACATGAATTTAAATTCATTAATACGAAAATAGGAAATATTTCCATTTCGATAACAATTCATAATTAATGTCAAAATATTATTGGCAGTTATCATATTACTTGTCATATTAATTATAAAAATACTATAATGATTAATATATTATTATATTAATTCCTAATTTGTGTTGATATCTATTCGTACGTTTCCATTTTCATGTTGTGTCCTATTTTGAAAATCTGGAACAGCGCCCATAAATTCGATCTTTCAAGTGCTACTTCCCTTCTGACCTTATAGATTTTTTTCTCGAGCGAATCTTTTCTTCTGTAATATTAATCTTCCGGGGTTGATGTTATAGAGTGAGGATTTATTTAACCCAAAAAAACTCTGTTTATGTTTTTGTTTCTCAGCCGCGCTTCCGTCCGATTCAAATTTAGTAAATACGTCAGCATTTTTACGAGGAAAACACTAAAAATATGAATTGCTATTTTTCAAGAGTGAAATTTATTTCATCTAATTTGTAAAACTATTGACTTGCATTGAGAAGAATAATAGCGGTACAAAGTTTTCTTATTCCTTCTTTCGCGGTACTCTTTTTACTTTCTTATACGCATATAAGGAAGTATTGGAATCGTGAAAAAAATCATTGACTAGATTTTCGCGGAAATACGTGTTTTGAGGTCCACTGAATCCGTTTTGATCATTTTCTCAATGATGTCTGTGTGTGTGTGTGTGTGTGTGTGGATGGATGGATGGATGTGTGTGTGTCCGTATGTGCAATATCTCATGAACGAGATAAGATTTGTTAACGAAACTTGGTAATTATAAGTTTAATGAAAATACGAAAAGCTGAGTTGATTTTGAATGAAATTTAATAGCCGGAAGCGGTAGTTTACCGGACACACAAAACAATAAATTCCATTTATTTCAAAAATGGAATCAGTTACGAAAAAATGTTTTAAATAAAAGATGTTAGCAAAAATATTTTGAACATAAAATATTATTTGCAATTTTCCTGTATATGCGTCTAATTTTGAGAAAAACTAATTTTTATATTTAATAATATATTTCTATAATCATAGTAGCATTAGAAACAAAAAACATAAATTTTAATTTTTGCTTTATCTAGTTATCTATGTCTTCTTACGGAAAGAAACTAAATTACATGTTTAATATTATATTATATATGCTGTGTATAAGAAAGTCGTGTGGTGCGCACACCAGATTTTTTATTAACAAGTCATTTCTTTCTGTTTGTTTATCTATTATTAAAGTTTTCCACTTTACAAATTTCTTCTCAGTTCTATACAGAGTATTATGTAAATAAATGTACATAGCTGCTAAGATGATCCAAATCTGCAATAATTTGATCTTTAACTGTTTTCATATAGCAGCAGAAAACGTTTGAGGTGGACCAATGAGGAATAATTTAGAATTCATTGAAATTGAAGTATCTGTGCAAAAATATCACGGTGCTATCATAGGCGTATTCCATTTGCCATTTGGATCAGATCTAACTTAACTGAACCAGATCACTTATTTATTTCGCTGGATTACTTCGCTGACTTTATTAACAGTACTAGAATTGCTAATTCTAATTTACTTTGAAGTAATTCACCTTAATAAGTGCATCAGTTTGCTTAATTCAGTTCATTTAGTCATGTTGTCTATTTTATTTCAACTGATTTAAGTGAACCAAGTGGCAAATGGAATACAGCTTATATTGACATATAAGATCATTGGCGTCACAATGAAGAACTACATGTTTATTAACACTAATTTTTGTAAAAATATACCTGTCTGTAAGTAAGTAGACTTTTTTAATCTAATTACTTATAGACATAGTTGAGTACAAAATAAACCAAATGCATGTCTGCATTCTCTTGATTGGTAAAAGTAATTGACATTTTGATATTCAATAAACCGAATATTGTACGGCAATGCAAAAAACGTTTCACGTCAGTTTTGACAAACAACATGTTTTTTTTTTCCAAAGAGCACATTGATTTTTATTTTATTACAAAATTTTGAACTATGACGTAATAGGTCAGTTTTAAGAAGTTTCAGTTCTTATTGAATGCATGTATAACTAAAATTATTACCAGATTTACTATCTATTTGGTCAATTCTACCATCAGTTTAGGGTTGTACGCTTACTTTAATAATACCCTGTATTTCTTTCTTTTAAACTCTATAGAGTGTACTAAAATTTTATTATTATATACATACATGCATACATACATAACATCGCGCTAAATCCCATCAAATGGGGTAGCACGAGTCCTAAAATCATTCATAAAATATCACTCATTAAATTCATCAAATAATCAGTCCTCATCAAACATTCTCATCCAAACACACCACCCTCACTTTAACCACATTCATAGATCACTCCATATATACTCAATTTATTACACTCAAAATCATTTATCGCACACAAATCTTCAATCACATCTATCCAATCACACCTATTCACTTATCATTCATTTTCTTTCTTCGACATACATAACATATGCGCGAAACATCTCAAATTACTTACGCTTACTCCTAACAACGAATCTAATAACAAATCTAACAACGAATCTACAAAGATTAGAAAAGATTAAAACGATAACCTGCACTTGTATATGAAAGAAAAGTCCACACAATGCAGTAACTGAAAATGAAACAAAAAGATAAGAAAGGAAGGGAGTTGCGCTTGTTTTTGGAAGTGAATTCCACACAATTGCAGTTAAACACTATACGTAAGAACTAAAAACGAGTTAAAAGATAAGAAAGGAAGGGAATAATGGTTTAATGGAAAATTCTTTATTATTTACTATATATGATCTGAATTGAGCAAAAAGTAGTTTATATTTTAACATGTTTACATTATTTTATAACCTATATAACCTAATTTCCTTATATAATTATAATATTTGTTTGTATAATAAGATAAATGTTATCAATGTCAATAAATGTTCAGAAGATGACCGTTAATTTGACCTTATCTATCCGAATGGGTCAAACATACAATATTTGACGCACATTATTATTATTAGAAAGGAATAAAAATGGTTTTAAAATGTGAACAGTGCACTAAACATCTAATTTATTATTACATGACGATGTTTGTTTTTTCATCTAAGTATATTTACAAACTAAATATTTTTTGGATGGAAATAACCTTGTCAAATAAAATGTTAAATTAAAAAAAGTTTGTTGATGGACTAACAAGGTCATGTATGTCAGTTAAAATGTTTAATTTAGACAAATTTTCTCTTATCATTGTAATATTTGACTTCGCAATTATCGTAAGCAGATGATAAATAGCAAATCTTTGCGTTACTAACAAGCGTTTCGAAATTTAGTTTGGCAAAACTTCCTTGAAATAATAATATATCATATATTCATAAATTTTAAATTTATGAGAATTTTAATGCGTACAGTAAGACTTTGAAGATGTAGTAGGCACATGTCTTTAGCTTAGAGATAGTCGCTAGGAATTCTAATAGACGCCGTTTCCTTTCATTCTGTAACTCATTATCACCACTTCGGCATTCTAGACTAAAATAATTAAGTGTGTTATTTTCAGTTTACTTTTGTGTATTTTGCTCTCGTCTGTATAAAAATATTACTTTTTAACCACACTTTTCTACGATTGTTCAAAATAGGAGGTTTTTTTTGATGTGCTAAGTGTCATTTTTTTTAAAGAGTAACTCATCTTTATCTTAATGCTACCTGGACAATCGAGAAAAAACTTTTTTTTTCCTCATTTCAATATGATATTATTATTTAAACTTTTTCTATAGTAAAAGAATGCTATTTTAGGAATGTTTATGTTACCATGGATACAGCATCGTTTTTTTATCCTAAAAAATAGCATTTTTACTACAGTTTTCATGGCGATAAAAATTGTTTTGTCAATTTGTTTCATTTTAATTTGAATAAATCTGCGAAATTTTCTAAATAAGTGGGTAAAACAAAATAATATGTTTCAATCAGACTAAAGAATACGATTTCGAGTCTTGCCAGACTCCGCTGTGCATCGTTCGAAAACCTTTATTGCTTAACACAAAAACTTGTATTTTTAGTCCTAATGAAACAATAACTTTGAAAAAACACGCACGGTAATAAATTTAATAAAAATTTCGGCCCTTATTAAAATACAATCATAGAAAAAAATATTTTTTAATGAATTTGAATGACAAATGAGAATAGTGATATTTTCACGTACTAAAACATCTATTTCGCACACTTCATACAAGAAAAAAAATGGGATGGCTAGCTCAGTGGTATGAAGTCGGTCTGTGGATCCTCAGGTCCCTGGTTCGATTCCCAGAGGCGACAAATTTTCATAATTTGAAAAAGCTATCCCTGTGGCTTCTCCACCACTAACATGTTTGGGGGCCGTGATTTGACGACTGGTAACCGCACTTCACGCGCAAAATATATCACTTACCGAGATCTGCTTCGGCAGAGTGCCACACCCAGTAATGGGTAGAAGGCGTGATGATATATTTATTTATTTATTTTATTTCATCCAAAAATAACAACTCAGTACATATATTAGCAAGCAAAATACATGAAAATAATCTAAAAATGCAAGAGTAAAAATTCTGGTCACAAAATACAGAAATTATTATAATCTATAATAATAATAAAGTAATTATGAAATATAAAAAGTTACAGATAAATTCAGTTTCAGAATAAAGAAGAGCATCTTTTTCTGATTAATTTATTATACCATATGTTTTGCTTTATTTAGTTCGTTTAAAGAAGAAAGCTAAATTCAACTCATTGTTGTTATAATTGCTATCACATTTATACGATTCTCTTTGAAACGAATAAAAAAAAAATAGATTCACTGCTATTATATCGAATAAAATCAGTATAATTTGTATCATTACAATTTTTTTTAATTACATTTTATTGGCTTCTACTCTATATAGAGTAATTTGTTGATAACTTTACAAATACAAATCCAACACAAACATCCATACCCTGGGCGGGATTCGAACCCGCGACCTTCAGCGTACAATACCAAGCAACAGTTATGCTAACCGCTCGAGTACCATGGCCGATCATTACAATTTTTAGTTTGTTTCGTTGTGGAATCAATAGTAATTTTTCATCAAAGTGGAAAAAATAATTACGTTAATTATGTATTTTCTCTTGAACTTTGATTTAGCTTGCACGAGCATTTCTGTATTATGTTCAACTAAGAAAAACTCATGATAATTATATTATAAAACGCACGACGTTAATTAGGAAGCCACGCAATTGAAGTAATTTTGTTTTATTGTCACGGAAGAAACAAGAAAACTTTTGCACAATTGTCTTTGTTTAGGCGTTAATTAATCTCAATAACGTTACGAAAACCATCCAAGAGCTTTTTCGATAAGTCAAATATAAACAATATACTCCATTTACTTAATTACATCATTTTTTTTTTATTATTGAAGCTTGTATTCCAATAATACAAACATGTTAAGTGAATTACTTTTTAATTGCTGCTTCGGAAAAAATTTTACGGTACTTTTATGTCGATATAAAGATGTTAGATATACCTATTTCTAGAACTACTATGAGAAATTTTTCTCTTTAACATCTGCGGTGCTTAGACTAAATAGAGAAAGTAAGTGTTAATGTCTTATACTTTCATATAAATTTGTTTTCGAATTCGAAATTTGTTGGAATAATAACAAAAGCAACAATATTTTTTACATTGTTTTTGAACTTGATATCTAATCTTGGAAATCATAAATTCTGCGGAGAAGTTTCCGAAAATATTTGTACGGACATAAATATGCTACGTAGATGTAAATATAGTAGGAATCTGAACTTAAACATAATGCCAATGGCACACTGGTCGAGGAGCATGAATGAGCGTCGAGGAACTCATCGATGAAACAACAGAACGCATCCGTCATCGATGAAAAATAGAGGCGCCTCTATTTCCATAGAGGGGTTCCTCGATGAAACGATTGTGTCTCATTTCATGTTAGCGTGGACTGTCATTTTGGTTTTGCTTTGTGCTATTTTTTCGTGTTTGTTTATTTTATCAGTCAGGGTGCGTTCTGTTGTTTCATCGATGAGTTCCTCGACGCTCATTCAAGCTTCTGGACCAGTGTGCCATTGGCATCAGAGTAACTAAGTTACGAACAGGTAAATCAATATTCTGTTAACGTTAAGAACTATTTATTTTTTCGTGCATAGGCGATCACAAATAAAATTTGTACAATAACAATGAGCAACGCAAAAAGAATTATTTCGGATCTGTTAATTTGTTTTTTTGCCGATTGGCAATAAAAGTGGGCTTTTGTTGACAATTGACAAGCTGTGAAGTGCACTTTTACAGCCCAGAGACTGTGAAGTGCTATAGTCTGTTTTTTAACCAAGAGGAGTAAATGCACAAGTCAGATTTACACTATAGAAAGTTACCAAAGAAAGTTACTAGATTTATTTTTAAATACAAATGACATTATAAACTCTAATTTGTCACTCCGTATATTATTACTTCTTAAAAGAACTGATTTATGTTAATGTCACAGAAATGCAAAAAACCAACAAGAAAACAGATAACCTCAAAACTTATGACAGCTCTAATAAAATCTATGTACAGTGGAAACTGGACGAAGCAATAGCCAACCAGAAGCGTCAGTTTTAGCGGTTAAAATTTAAATTACTCCTCCTGGTTAAAAAACAGAGTATAGTTTTGTAGAATGGATGAATGTGGTCCAAGGTTTATTGAGTGATGAATGATTCCGAGTGTGATGAGTAAATGAATTTGTCTGGAGGGAACTATGGATGTGGTTGAAGCGAGGATGAGAATGTTTGACGAGGACCGATCTTTTGATGAATCTGATGAGTGAATGTTTTATGAATGATCCTATGGTTCGTGCTACCCCAGTTGAGCGTGATGTCTTGTATATATGTTATGCAAGTATAAAAGATTATTAAGGGAGTACACCATTGTAAATTCTTCAAAAAATAAAAAAATAAAAATTTGCTTAAAAGATACTTTGAACCTTCTAGAATATGGGGAAAAAGTTTTATGCGTGAATAATTTGTTTTTCATTGACATTTCGCGCTCTTCCCCCTGGCGGACGTCTCTGATATGACTACCTGTGTTAAGTAAATACCTGCTCGGAAGGTACAGCATCATGTCTTACATGTAAAAAAACGCACTCTAGCATTAAATCGTCGCTGAAAGAAATTGAGGAGGAGTATTTGAACTTGGAACAGCAGCTTTATGGTCCTGGGATTGCAGATTAGTGGTAAAAAAATTCAACAGTAATTATTTCCCATTTTTCATCTCTATAACTCATATCAAAACTTTAAACGCGTTTTTCTCGAAACACGATTTTTCAAAACGGCATGCAGCATAACTCCAACGGTTTTCAATATTTTCATTTGAAATTTTAACCATATCTTTAAAACAATATTTTGAAGTGAAACACGTATGGGATTTTCGATATGTTAATTCTAACATTTGAACATGTTGAAACCGGTAGAAATAATTATAAAGTATATAAATAATTACAAAAACTAAGTAAAATTCAAAGTTTACGAAGTTAAACATAACAAAATCTACATAAATATCCCAATGTGTCATATTGTAATATGTCAAATGTCAAAAGAGAAAAATGTTTGTAAATTTTAATTATGCATTAATTATGTTAATGCTATCCGGAAATTGTTTTCTTAATTTCCACGGTCCGTTATTTAAAGCCGTTATCAATCAAAAACAAAACGAAACAAGATCATGATAGAATCTACCGCATAGTCGTAGGATTTTTATGCGGCAGGGAGTCAAGGTCAAAAGAACGAACTGTAGAAAGCTTTGGCTCGGATCGACAATTGCCAGTCGAGAACTTGGGGAGGGAGGCAGTGAAAGAGAGCCGAACATCAGAGCATCGGCAACGCCAGGCAACGCTTTCCAACGCACACTACGATGTGCTTTGCTCGCTCGTTGCGAAGCCGATACGACAGCGTGAAACTCTGTTAACGAGACTGCGAGGCATGCTGTGAGAAATATTACATTTTACGGGTATTTTTAAATCTCAACAGAGTTGCGAGATGGTTAACGAAGGATCGATTGTGATCACGCGGGGATACGACGGTTTGATTAAAACGCCGTAATTATTACGACACTCATTTCAGAGATGTTTCTCGTTTTATTATCAACAAACATGAACTTATGGGGTGGCTAGCTCAGTGGTATGAAATCGGCCTGTGGATCCTGAGAACCTTAGTTCGATTCGCACAGGCGACAAACAATTTTCATAATTTCAAAAGCTACCCCTGTGGCTCCTCCACCACTAACATCTTTGGGGGCCGTGTTTTGACGACTGGTAACCGCATTTCACGCGCAAAATATATCACTTACCGAGATCTGCTTCAGCAGAGTGCTACGCCCAGTAATGGGTAGAAGGCGTGATGCTATATTTATTTATTTATTTAATTTAAATATGAACTTGTACGTTCTACAATATTCTTCATACTTACTTCCAAGAAACTAACTTGGCAGCGGAAGATTATAATAGTTATTTATGTACCTAGGGTGAAAACAGACGTTCCTGGCCCGTGGCATGATTATTAGCACGAGGCGCAAAGCACCAAGGGCTAATAACATGCTTAGGGTTAGAAACGCTAATTTCATCCGTGGTACATACAATATTTTATGCACAACAAAATAACATTTAATTATATATTCAAAAGATTAAAATATGTACATAGGTTATATGTCAAAATGACATTTTGCAGAATCAAATATTCACAATAAACAAAAATTGTCATTTTATTTATGTATCCATAGGAATTATTTCTTTTTGGCCTTAGGGCCAAAAAGAAGTGTTTAAGCTCTCTTTGTAAGGCACATGAATTACTGCTTGGCTGTGCATAAAATTGTTAAAGATGAAAAATAATAATATAAAAAGAAATCTAGACGGCTAGGTAATAGAACTGTTGTTCTCGTATATTTGCATAATGCTATCTTTGCCCCCGTATTTGAAAACAATTGAATGTCATATATTGACAATTGACGTCATCGATTGTTTTCTGTCAACCACAGTTCTAGAAAAGCTATATCTTATTACATGTTTACAAATCTTGAGATGAATATCGGAATACAAATATTGGCTCACTTGAAGTTGCGTTTTGTTCAGAAGGATTTGTTCCGTTTTGTTAGATTAAAAACTTTTTGGTGGAGGCGCTTGAACTTTGGACGAAACTTTGCTGGACCAAATAGTACCACATCATTTTGACAAGTATCACAACGCATTATTTTTCACTTTATCTTGCAAATGGGATATGTAACTACTAAGAGATGGCGTTGATCACGATATGTTAAATTTGAGACAAAGGTACACTAGTTGGTCTCCATTACTGTCACTTGTATTTCTTTAATTTTATTTTTATTTTGTGTTTGTTAGTAGTGGGTTTTTATTAATTTATATAGAATATAGTTTTGTGTTCTCGTTAGTTGTAGTTTTAGTATTATGTACTTTCATTTATTGTTTAACTTTTAGATAAGTACAAATTTAAATATATAGTTCATAGATTCTTTTAATAGTGTAGGTTTTTCGTAATAGAAATTAGTTCTGTTAGTATAATATTAGTTTATTATAGTTTTATATGGGGTGGCTAGCTCAGTGGTATGAAGTCGGTCTGTGGATCCTGAGAACCCTGGTTCGATACCCACAGGCAACAAACAATTTTCATCATTTCAAAAGCTACCTCTGTGGTTCCTCCACCACTAACATCTTTGGGGGCTGTAATTTGACGACTGGTAACCGCACTTCACGCGCAAAAATATATCACTTACCGAGATCTGCTTCGGCAGAGTGCCACGCCCAGTAATGGGTAGAAGGCGTGATGATATATTTATTTATTTTATTTTATTTAGTTTAATTACCTTCTTTATTGTAAATATTAGTTCTGTTATCATTCATTTTTATTATTTAGCAAAATGGGATTTGCCTTAGTTCCAATTTTCGCCACTATGAGCACATTCTTATTTTAAAATCCCTATACTCCTTAAATTGAAATCATCATTGTTACTTGTTACTTAAGGGTTATTTTTACACGTCTAGATAAAATGTCAGATAAATATTAAAATAACAATCTTATCTGGCAGGTAATAATCGAGCTCTTTATTATAAGATGAAAAAAATCTATCTTTATTTCTCTTATTTATAATCACATTTAATTTAATTGAAACGTCGGAAAAACAAAACGATAAATTGTAATTTGATAGTTTTGACCTCAGTCAAGCATAGAAGAATAATTAAATAAAAACAAAATAAATATATCATCACGCTTTTTATCCATTACTGGATGGTAGCACTCTAATGTAGCAGATCGTGGCAAATGATGTATTTTGCGCGTAAAATGCGGTTAACAGCCGTCAAATCATGTCTTCAAATATGTTATTAAAGGGGAGACCATAGAGGTTATTTTAATGTAGACTAAAGCTTGTCGGCTTTGAGAATCGAACTCAGGTTCCCAAATTCTTAGGCCGCCGCTATTCTACAGTACTATCTGCCCCATTAAAACAGTTAATTTCTTAAATTAAAAAGTCCTTTTAAAATCTCAATTATAATGCGTCATTTCTTCAAACCAAAATAAAATCAAATTATTGATTTCGCGTTAATGTTTGCTTCTAATTAAATAGGAGTGGCGTGAATCTGTTAACTGATGAAACGTCGTATTTTTATCACAATTATTAATTATCCTTTGATTGAAATATGATTTCAAGTAATTACAATGCTGTCATGATAGTAACTCTCAAAATAAAAGTATTTATTAATGACTCTTTGCTATCTGCTTTACACAAAATATATTTTAATATTAACGTCATTAAATTCAACCACATGAGAATTGTAATTATGTTTTACCTTGAACATTATTGAGTAGTAATAATAATTTTCTAACTAATGAATATTACACGGAGTATATTATGTTTTAAACTAAATTTTAACTTTTAGAATAAAATAAACTCTCTAATAGATACACGTGGCCGTAATATGCATTATAATGGAGGTAATTTAAACTCTGCAGCATTGTTTTCTAGTTCAATTGATTTCTAGAACTCTTGAAGAGTAATTGTCTTCTCATTATAGCATTGATCATTCAACATTCTTTCTAGTCTTTAATCTTTCAACTCAGTAGTATTATTCTTCTGTAATCATTACCTGATGATGGTCTAGTCGACCGGAATACGTATAGTGACTAAACATATTTACTTTTTTGAAACCTACCTAGTGTTGATTTTTAAATTTTATTTCAACGAGAACCGACAGTGAAATCTATTGAATTCAGTAGTATTATGGGGTGGCTAGCTCAGTGGTATGAAGTCGGCTTGTGGATCCTGAGAACCCTGGTTCGATTCCCACAGACGACAAACAATTTTCATAAGCTATCCCTGGGCTCCTCCACCACTAATATCTTTGGGGGCGTGATTTGACGACTGGTAACCGCACTTCACGCGCAAAATATATCACTTACCGAGATCTGCTTCGGCAGAGTGCCACACCCAGTAATGGGTAGAAGGCGTGATGATATATTTATTTATTTAAGTTTGCACTGAAATCTAACTGATGATTAAAGAAAGTTTTTCAACCGAATAATCGTAAATTTGATGTAAAAAGCGAGTTAATTAATTAGTTTAACCAATCTGTCGTAACTAGCAAAAAATGTATATTTTGCCAGTTTTTCAACTTTCAGAATATAATATGTAAACTCGTATCATTAACTAACTGTATGTAAAATTCTGGTTAAATTTTTAATGTATTATTATGAAACTCTGCAATCTGCACCCTAATGAGCGACCGAACTTCCCCTTTTTAATTTTTAATGAAGCAGTTCGCTGACTTTTGCTTCGAGAATTGTAAATAACTTCAAGTTTAAATTAATTATGAAAATGCCATCTCATTGATTAAAAAACTTATACCTAAACTATGCAGTAATGGAATTATGGCTAGTTGTACCAATAAAACTTAAATTTTAAATTTAGTTTTGATAAATAAATGCATATCGAATACTTGACAGCAATATCAATTATTCCATAATGTAATTTAGATTTTCTTTGATTAATTTAAATACGGGATAATGGCATAGTGGTATCCGAGACAACCTGTGGATCCTAAGAACCCTGGTTCGATCCCCACAGTCGACAAAACATTTTCACCAATTAACACCACTAACATCTTTAGGGGCGTGATTTGACGACTGGTAACCGCACTTCACGCGCAATATATATCACTTACCGAGATCTGCTTCGGCAGAGTACCACACCCAGTAATGGGTAGAAGGTAGAAGTATTCAGATAAACAAAAATTGTAATTTTATTTATGTATCCATAGGCCTATGGGCCAAAAAGAAGTATTTAAGCTCGCTTTTTAGGGCTAAAACACATGCTTTTCGGCCCGGTTGTGCATAAAAAATATTTATTCAGGTATCTCTCAGGAGACACGATGTTAAAAATTCAAAATATTATAATACTGCTTCTGATGACAAACCGAAATAAATACTACATCAAATTTTTGATTATTTTATATCTGATCTGCTAATATTTAACGGCCAGTTAAAGATATGTGTTAAATATAAATTATCATTTTTAATGCACTGCCGTCTGTTAAAAATTTAAATATACCGTTAAAAATTAATAGGTATATTACAGAATACGCCTATAATTACTCTGAATAAAGTAATTATTAATTAATATAAATATCTTATCTATTTCTTCTTCTTCTACAGCGGCATCATACCGAGGCCCAGGCGAAGATGAACCCCCAGATACGTACGCAGCTCGCATCGCCTTCACCGGAAACTCAAGAGTGTTAGGTCCAGCATGCATCGTGGTCGGCTTCATCATGCTAGTGATGGGTATAGTACTCTGTCTGTTGACACGTAGAGCGCGACGTCGAGAACAGCGAATTGGGTTTCATTGTCCTCTACATGGGGACTTTTACCCCTTGTCGCCTATCACCAGCACCAGAACATTAGGTGAGTCAACAACGGATTTCTTTCAGATTTGTTGATAACAAATCGTGGTCGTTTTTATACGGTTGGTAATTGTGGTTTTAAAGTTGCTTAGAAATGGAAAAAGTATTCGTCAGCGCTGATATTATACATGTGATCATCTAAGCCGGCGTAATCTATGGATTGTAGACATTTGTGCGTATATGACAGAACAGAGCTGGGCAGTAGCTAGCTACTTTTACCTTAGCTGTAGCTGTAGCTTAGCTAACTGTGAAAAAATATAGCTGTAGCTTGTAGCTAGCTACTTTTTTTTCTATTAGCTTAAAAATAACAACTGAAGCTACTTTTAAAGCTACTTTTTGTAGCTTAAAACTACATTTTAAGCAGAAAGTCAACAAAGTACGCATGCGTACAAGCTAAACCCACACAAAATATTAATTTGTTGCCGGTTCTAACTGGCTCTAATACGCAAAAATACACAGTAGGTGCCAGATGGTATTTGCTATTTTTGATATTTATGTACATAATAATAAATTAACAGTCATTATAACAAAAGACTGATCATATGACAATGGCAAATTTAATTATTTCACAATAATTTAAAAAAGTAGCTTTAAAATTTAACAGCTACTTTAACGAAAGCTTTTAGCTGTAGCTTAGCTATATTTTACAAAATATATCTTATAGCTGTAGCTTAGCTACTTTTTTAAAGAATAGCTGTAGCTGTAGCTTAGCTACTTTTTTTAAGTAGCTTGCCCAGCTCTGTGACAGAACTATCTTGGTCAGACATAGTTTTACTTCTCCGATCTATACTGGGTGTTTTTATACTTTAGGAAAAAAATTAAGGATAGGTGACGTACTGATCAAATAGCTATTTGGTTAATTAGGCAAAAAAGTGGAAGATTTACAGTTGCAACTATGAATCTAACCGCGACAGTAAATCTACTTTGAAAATTGTTTGTCGACTGTGGAAATCGAACCCGGGTCTTCAAATCCACAGGGCGACACGATACTATTGACCCACCTACCCTATGAAAGTGTTGTGTTACAAAAATCAGTATATTTTATTAATTACTCGCGCTGCTAGTATTATCTAATATTTAAATAGCCATTTATCACTAACTTATATGAATTTCATATTGATTAGTTTCTAATTTACCGTAAACTACATTTAAAAAATTAAAGTAGCTATTAATACAGGTCTACTTTTTGAACAAGGAAAAATTTAAATAACGGACCTTGCTATAGTGTAAAATGTAATGTTAGGTAATTATTATAAATGTTTTCTAATTCACAAATTATGTTGGTTGAAAGTTTGTTATTCAATTTTCAAGGTGAACAATTATAACTAATAAATTACATGTTACAATCATTTAATTGTGAAGTAATTTATTTAATTTTTTTAGGTTAGTTGACTCAACTTTTGTTTAGTTTCTATTTTTTAGCATATATGCAATCTCACACCCTCAAACTAAGTACTTATTAAATACTCACTTTATATACAAAACAAAAACTAATTACATAATTAGCAATTTTCGACTTATTACAATGACAAATTTAATTGAAATAATATAGTCGCTTAATTAAATAATATTTTCCAAGTAAACATTAGATTTTAAAATTATTAATGGCAGAATTACTTTGACGTTTCACTAACAACTAAATTGGAACATGGGATTAGTGGCTCAGTGGTATTGAGTCGACCTGTGGATCCTAAGAACCCTGGTTCGATCCCCACAGCCAACAAAACATTTTCACCAATTTAAAATTACCCCTGTGGCTCCCTCACCACAAACATATTTGGGGACCGTGATTTGATGACTGTTAACCGCACTTCACGCGCATAAATATATCACTTACCGAGATCTGCTTCGGCAGAGTGGCACACCCAGTGATAGGTAAAAGGCGTGATGATATATTTATTTATATTTTATTTTAAAATTATCTCTGAGCCTCTTCCTCCACTAACATCTTTGGGAGCCGTGGTTTGACGACTAGTAACCGCAATTTCACGCACATAAATATATGCCGAAACCTACTATGACAGAATAATGGCTAAATGGCGAAATGATATATTTATATTTTATTTTTGTTGTTTTTAATTGATACAGACTTTTGAACCCTGAGAAATAATTTAAAAAAAGATATGCAGACTTAAATTATCTATCACTTTTATTTGAAGAATTTTTAGAAACGTTTATCGTCAGAAAATGTACGATGCCAAATGTTCAAATTGTCTTGAAAATTACCTTCTTAGTATTAAATTTTCATATACAGTTTTCTCTATTTAAGTATTTCCTGATATATATGTTTCTAGTTAGTTTCTTACAGAAGAATATTCTAGTAGATATATAATTAGATTACGATGTGGCAACTTATAAATATTAAATAACTTCCGGTTTGCTTTACTCGTAAACCATTCTTAGTGCTCTTGCCCAAATGTTTCGGTACTAATTACATGCTTTATAATTTATACACTATAAATTATTACATACGGAAACAAATTTGGTGCAGAAAATAATTAATTACATTACTACATTAATTTCATTTTCATAAGATCATTATGTACAGACTGCAAATTTTTACAAGTTGGTATATTCTACTCTATATTATTATCATCCTTTCCATAATTATATTAATCCATTACGCATACTTGGCTTGTCATTTTCAGTGACGTCATTGCGACGTAATATTAGCTCTGCGCTTGACAACATTATGACGATGCTTCATGTACGTGTTTTTGAATCTTCTTGCTCTGTAGACAGACGACAGTCAGTCACGCACCTAGCAAAATCACCGCCTACTCGTGCATTTTAACGATTCGACAAAGTAAAAGTCAAACTCGTGCATCTGATTTGCTGTTGCAGTCATTGCAATAGATAAGTAGAATAACAAAAGGATTCCTTCAAACAATGACCATGCTTAGTCATCATCGGTGTACACGTCAGTTTTGAGATTTGAACGATGGTTAAAGCAAGTTATTGTCTATATTATTTCACTCAAAATTTTGTAATAACTAAGAAATGCGTCAAATTACAGATCTCTTTACTAATAATTATTTTATTATAATGTATTCCAAAAACGAACTACGGTTGCCGTGGTGAAATTTAAAATTTACTGCTAAAATTTATGGGGTAGCTGGCTCAGTGGTATCGAGTTAGCCTGTGGATTTGTGAACCCGGGTTCGATTCTCACAGCCAACAAACAATTTTCACCCTGTAGTTCCCCCTCCCACTAACATCTTTCAGGGTTGGGATTTGACGGCGTGATGATTTTTTTTAAAAATTATTATTTTGGTACGCAGTTCTTGAAATGTTTCCGGCGTGTTCCGTCTCTTTACCATGGTACCGGTAAAACTGTAACCATGGTAAAACCGTGACCGCAACTTGGTTCGTTTTCGAATTATACTACAGAGTGATCAACAGGAATTGTTACAGTTGGCAATAAAAAAAAACTACTTGAAATTGGTAAGCCTGATATATAAATTAATTTCCTGTTGTTGACAGTGACATTTAAAAATTTTAATTTGAGTACTTTTGTTATTACATTTATTTCTAAAGTATTTCTATTACTTAAAAAGTCAAAATTCTCTTAACTATCAGACTCCTGACATAACCTATTTGTATTTATTAGAAATATCAAATAGCATTTCCGCCTTTATGGCTTTGTGCCAACTGTGGAATAAAAAGATCTCAGGAATTGTATTGCCAACTGTAACAATTCCTTTTGATCACTCTGTATTAGGGCTAATATGTAAATTTCCTAACAAAGGTCCTATTAAATTTAACTGTCAAACAAAAAAAAGCACATCAAAAAATGAGAGTTAATATAATTTTTTTAACTTTAACTATTATTTCGTTGCGATATATTTTTTTTGTTTATGTGACAAATAAATTTATTAGGAGCTTTCTAAAAAGATTCAAATACAGGCCCTAAATATAGTAATAGGATGCGGACACTCACATGAAAATGTGACGTTTAGTGACGTAAAAACAGCTGTTTGAGCTGCGATCACTGCGCCACCTACAAAATTAATAATTTTTTTTGGACGAAATTTGAAAAGATTCGTTCTTTTGAAAATTCGTCCAAAAAATAGTTAATTTTGTAGGTGGCGCAGTGATCGCAGTCCAAATAGCTGTTTTTACATCACTAAACGTCACATTGTCACTTGAGTGCCTGTATCCTATTGCTCGAATAGCAATAATTCCTAAGAAAATTGCTATCAAAGTTACTTATTGACAACATTGCTAAGGTATTTTTTCCCGATATCAAGTTTACTTGGTTTAATTGAAGTTGTGAATATTAACTAGATATTTCTTTCCTCCTGTTAATCAAATAAATTAGAAGAATATTGGTATGGTAATTATTTTTTTCTCAAAATTTGTAGTAGTACTAATAAGCATAATTACTGATGAAAGCAATCTTAGCATTGTTGAAATAAAATAATGTGCTTCTTAAATATCATAGTTTTCTAAATATTAATTAGTGTATACTGTTTATTGTTTTGTAAACAATAAAAATTGAAAAAAAAAGCTATTCAGTATACAGTATAATTATATCGTGAGAATATTATTCATAATACCTGCTAGTGTTGTATAACACCGATTACAGATAAAAAGAAATAATGTTTTTAAAAGAATAGCATTCGTAATGATGAGATCATTCATACCGTTAATTTCGTTACATAAAGACTGTCTGGGTGAATACAGAAAAAGTTGTTTTTAAGTAGTTTCTCAGAAATAAAATTACCTCAAAAATACTTAAAATTTAGACTGTTAGATATAAAAATCATCTGATTCAAATACTCCTAAAATTTCGTGAGTCAATTTGTACAGATATCACAAATATTTCGTAAATAGTTGGCAATGGTCCACTGCACATAATGCCAACAGTTTTAAAACGTATTTTAAATTAATGCTACAGCCTTTTGTGTGCGTGAAAATTTTAACAGTTGTATTTTATTTTTGTTAGACTTAACTTTGCTATATTTACATTTATAATTACCTGAAATTTATAACTTTTGCCAAACATTAATTAAATTTTTCATTTCAGAAAATCTTTTGACAAAAGTCATTATTATTACAAACAAACCAAAATGAAACGTAGTTTCCATTAATAAATAAAATATGAAACATATTTCCAATGCGGAAGTACAAAAATATGTTAATTTACAATTCTGTTATTTATGAAATTATTTCAAAACTCTTTGATATGCTCGGTGAGTTGAAACTGCTTTTGTCACATTGTCATAGCACCCAACTATTCAGAGATTGTAAATAAACTATTCAAGTAGTTGTAGTGTACTAAATACCAAGCTCACATGCTGCGTTATACGTTGTGTCGTTCTGTGACATGAGGTAAACGACCTACGAACAAATAAACGTACCACACGCGTTGTGCCATTAAAAACGCTGGGAAGGAAATTCAATATGGCTGACAAATATAACCTAAAAAACTTCGTAACTTTGGGTCATTACTGGCGGTTATCAAACTAGGCAATGTAATTTATTAAATAGCAATATTTTTTTGTTTTGTTTCTGTGCTATTGTAACCTTTCTTTACTGACATAATAATATAATATTGATTTTTTAGTAGCTTCACGTAAATTATTTATAGAACACAACCATAATTTTTGTATGGGGTAGCTAGCTCTGGTATCAAGTCGGCCTGTGGATCCTGAGAACCCTGGTTCGATTCCCACAGGCGACAAACAATTTTCATCATTTAAAAAAAACTACCCCTGTGGTTCCCCTACCACTAACATCTTTTGGGTGATTTGACGACTGGTAACCGCACTTCACGCGCAAAATATATCACTTACCAAGATCTGCTTCGGCAGAGTTCCACACCCAGTAATGGGTAGAAGGCGTGACGATATATTTATTTTATTACCATAATTTCTCGTTTAATTTTTTATTTTTTTTGTTATTTGTTATCTTTTTAACAAGAAATGAAGTTTTGATATCGAGACGAGAAGTGGATTGTTTAGAAATGTTCAAGACGCTAAGAATTATTTTTCTTATCTGGTAAATTTAGGACGAGATAAGAGTTAGCTAAATCTCGTCACATGTCGTGACATGAATTAAAAAATAGAGTAAATAATATTTGTTGAACTAGGTAAAAAAGTAACATATTTACTGCCGCGACTATATAGGCATTACATCTATTTATTTACGGTGTTGAACACATTTTTTTTTTTGCTGACTGATTCAAATATATATTGATTTTGTGATTATTTGTGAGTAAATGTTATCATAGTCATCATGATGTTATGCATTTGTTTAGTGGTGGCTATGTACAAAAAATTTAATGTTTATCAAATCTAACTGTAGGAGAACCCTAATTCGATTTCCAAAGGCGACAAACAATTTTCACTACATTAAAATTACCCCTGTGGTTCTCCCTCCACTAACATCTTTAGGGTGATTTGACGGCTGGTAACCGCACTTCGCCCGCATAAATATATCACTTACAGAGATTTGCGACGGCAGTGCCACACCCAATAATTGGTAAAAGACGTGATGATGTATTTATTTATTTATTTTATACACAAACAAAAATATCGCATCGAAATAATACAGTTAAAAAGTTATATTAACTGTCATTTTTTTATGTGCTTTTTTTATTTGACGGTTAAATTTAATAGGTATTAATATGTTGTTTTTCCATTGCAACACTTCCAACCTAGGTTATAAAAGTAGCACTTCATAGCTTCTTGTCTGTAAAGTGTGCATTTATAGCCTAGGCTGTAAAGTCCATTTTTGTAACCTAGGCTGTAAAGTGCTATTTTTACAGCCTAGGCTATAAAAATGCACTTTACAGCCTCTTGTCAACAAAAGCTCACTTTGATTGTCAATCGGCAAAAAAACTAATTAATGAATTCAAATTCATTCTTTATGGGGTGGCTAGCTCAGTGGTATGAAGTCGGCCTGTGGATCCTGAGAACCCTGTTTCGATTTTCACAGGCGACAAACAATTTTCATAATTTCAAGAACTACCCCTGTGGCTTCTCCACCACTAATATCTTTGGGGGGCGTGATTTGAGGACTGGTAACCGCACTTTACGTGCATAAATATATCACTTACCGAGATCTGCTTCGGCAAAGTACCACACCCAGTAATAAGTAGAAGGCGTGATGATATATTTATTTTATTTTTTAAATTCAATTTTTTTGGCGTTGGTCTTGTATTAATATTATTTGAGATCGCGTATTATCTTGAAAAATGTTCCTATCGAATTTATTTTTTTAGTTTCCTGATTATGATCTATTTAGTGATATTAAATAAGTTTTTGCATCATGCATTTCTGTAGCTGAAATGATCGTGACTGATATCGTTATAGCATGCGATACATTTATCAAAATAATAAATTAAACTGCGAACAGAAGGCTGTAAAAAGTTTTAAGTTGATATTAATGATAGTGAAATTGGTACTAGACCGTGCCAGGCCGCCTTGATGCATATTGCGAGTAGCGTGACGATTCAAATCCTCCATTAGTTTATAAAAGGGGGAGAGAACCATCTGAATTTATAAGATATTTCAACGTGAAAATATACAATAATTCTAAACACGTCCTGCTGTTGAAAATTGTATTTTCATCCACGTGCTTCTTTGCTGCATTTACAAATTTGCTAATTTTCTTCCGGGCTATGAAGAAGAATTTGAATTAATGTTTTAGAATAATACAATGGTATTATATAATTAAATTAAAAATATATCTACTTTCTTAATATCTTATAAAAATTTAATGTTTAAAAAAAAAATAGTAAACACTGTAATATTTACGAGTATGTAGTAATAAAATTACAAACATTATTTTTTTTTAAATAACATGTTTTTTGTCCTAAAAACTTGATTTTATCTAGTAAACAATATAATAAATGTTACCGCAAAAAAATACACATATTCTGTATTTTTAAAAGTTGTAAAAACAATGGAACGAGCGTGGTATCTAAGCAAGTAATTAAATGACAAACAATTTGTTTGCATTGTAATTTAATCTACATTCTACAAAACCACAAAATTAAAAATAAATTCAATGCATTAGTATTAAATAATAATGTCGTAAATTTTCTTATGTATTAATAAATATCGTACAATAAAATACAAACGAAATTAGCCGATCTAGTCTATTGGGATTTTAAAATAAGAATGCGGTGGCGAAAATTGGAACTAAAACAAAGGTACAGCTTGCTACTAACCTAATAGCTAAGTACTTAAAAATAAATAAAAATGAATGATGGCAATTGAACCAATATTTACAATAAAGAAGGCAATAAAACTGTAATTAACTTTTTTCCTAAATTTGTACCTAAAAGTTAAAAGATAAAATAAATATATATATATCATCACGCCTTCTACCCATTACTGGGTGTGGCACTCTGCCGAAGCAGATCTTGGTAAGTGATATATTTTGCGCGTGAAGTGCGGTTACCAGTCGTCAAATCACGGCCCCCAAAGATGTTAGTGGTGGGGAAGCTACAGGGGTAGTTTTTAAAATGGTGGAAATTGTTTGTCGCCTGTGAGAATCGAACTAGGGTTCTCAGGATCCGCAGGCCGACTTGATACCACTGAGAGCCACCCCATAAAGTTAAAAGATAAATGACACTAATATTAAAACAACAATTAATGAGAACACAGAACTATATTGTATATAAATTAATTAAAAAAGGACTACTAGCTAACTCAAAATAAAAGAAAAAACTAAGAAATACTAAGGACAGTACTGGTAAGCTTATGATGATCAGTTGAATGTGTACATTTGTCTCAAGTTTGATATATCATGATCAACGCCATCTCTAATGCTGCATGTTCACAAGGAAAGTTTTCTGAGAAACATTTTAGAAAGAAGTAGAAGCTAAGAAAGTTTCTTGAAAATTAGCGGCGCCTGTGGTAAGCTTATGGAGATGAAATGAAAGTGTACCTTTGTCTCAAGCTTGACATATTGTGATCAACGCCATCTCGAATGCCAATGGCACAAGGTCGAGGAGCATGAATGAGCGTCGAGGAACTCATCGTTGAAACAACAGAACGCACCCAGACTGATAAAATATACAAACACGAAAAATAGCACAAAGCAAAACCAAAATGACAGCCCACGCTAACATGAAATGAGACACAATAATACGTGTGAAATGAGACACAATCGTTTCATCGAGGAACTCCTCGATGGAAATAGAGGCGCCTCTATTTTATCGTTTATGAAACGATGCATACACATTTTGTTTCTGTCATTTACATTTACTATATTTTAGAATAAACAATGACGCAATGAAACAAATAAAATGAATTTCAGCAGTTATGTGAATAAAATGTATAGAATGGGAGTAATACAACAGCGATGGTATTTATTTATTTTCATTAGTTTCATGTGGAACAAAAGACAAGTTGTCAGTTTCAGTAACAAGCCAACTGAAGTGAAAATAGATAGCATTTGTCGCTTCCGCTTCATGTAATCGCACGAATCGCGTGGATCGAATTTGACAATCACAATCTCGTGCTGGGTTTTCGGTTGCAGCGTTCGGGGCTCATTATTTCAGATACATCATTTATTCAGCGCTCTCTTGTTTCAACGCTCTACATGAATATTTAAAGAGATAAGTCAACATTTTACATGTGTTACGTGACGTGTAGAACATTTAATTGTGCTCCAAAAACCTAAAACCGCATTAGTTAACTTGTAAGATTTGTAGTTGGTGTAAAACGTACAGTTATGACTTTTGGAATTAATTTAAGTAGGACAAATTTCTAGACTTCAGTCATGCATAAAATACGACAAAGTTATATAATTTATTGAAAAGTTATTGATAACAAATGTCGTAAATTATAATTCAAATCAAAACTATACTCGTTGGAACATGTTTGGTTGTGGTAACATATGTTACGTATTTTGTTAATGTGTAAAAAGTTATTACTATAGAACAGTAAGAATCCAAAAATTACTATTTGTAGTCTTTAAAAATATGTAACTTTCAACAATAATCAATGGTAAAATGTTGGTCGATTTTATTTACCAATTAAATGACAATGGGGGATTCAAGTGGTAGAGCTTTTTAATATATTTTTATTAAAATAAATTCTTGACCGTACATCATATTTAATACAATATAAAATCATACCATAAATGATATCTTTATTGCTGAAATATGAAAGTTAAAGTTGAATAATTCAAATCGCTCATTTGTATTTCGCACTGCCATATTGCAATTACGTAGTTGCATAAAGCCAATCACAGAACTTTGTCTGAAACGTTTGTCGGTGCTCAATTTTACTGAGAGGAAGACGAAGAAGAAATAAGCATTGAGCATTCTACGATTCTACCAATGACGTATAATACTAGACAAATTATGTCGTATAGTGTTGTGGAACAGAAAGGGATGGAATAACTTTTGGGTCCGCCGGGTGCGCGGCAAGGAGCGAGTACACTTTGATGTTATGCAAGTTGTTCCTTGCCGCGCATTCGCCTCACCAACCAGTTATTCTATCCCTTTCTGCTTTACAACAAACGCCGTTGTTATCCGTCTAGTTATGTTTTGTCTGAGGATTCTATGACGACACACGTTACGTGAAGTTACGTGTTATTTATCTCTGTCTTATCTATCTCTCTTTAAGCTAAGATGCAACTACGTCATATTCGTTTGTTTCGAAAGTTTAAATATTTTTATCATGCTTAATACAAGTTTAAAGAAAAATTTTTTGGGTATAATTATTTTATTACGTAGATTAATATATAAAAAATTCAAAAAAGTCTTGAAAGGCCCATTGAATAGTAAGAGTTTTTTTATTGCTTCTAAAATGAATTTGTGTATATGCCATAAAAGTAAATCTGCATTTGACATATTGTATTATGATACCTGGTGTTGAAATTAGATATTAAATTATATACATTTGCATAACTCAAAATCGTCCAGAAACAGTCTGTTTTCGGCCTAGGCTGACAAGAACTAGTGATTTTGTTATTGTTAGCATTGGTATCAACTAGCTGAGAGTCATTGATATTGTGAACATAAAAATTCCTACTATTCAATATTTGACAAATAAATCAATAATTTCATTTGAATATTCTTATCCACCATTAACATCTTTGGGGGCCGTGATTTGTCGACTGTTAACCGCACTTCACGCGCAAAAATATATCACTTACCGAGATCTGCTTTAGCAGAGTGCCACACCCAGTAATGGGTAGAAGGCGTGATGATATATTTTTGATTATCAGACTCTTTAGGGCGAACATACAAATTTAAATTTATAGTCTTTTGCAATGTAACTTCGTACTTATGTATTTTTGTTATGTGTTCGCCCTAAATAAGTACTTGTAACGTAACTTTTATTGTTGTTATTCGTTTTGATTAACGTTTGTGACCTGAAGATGGCCATAACCTTGGCCGAAACGTCGTTGTAATTCTTCAATAAATTTATATACAACTTTAAGCCTTTTGTCCATTACTACCTTACAATATATTTTTGATGATGAATATTCTTTTCTTCTCTAGTTTGATTATTATACTAAATGTACCTTTCGACTGTCAAGCAGTCATCGTCAATAGTACTACTTACGATGACTGCTTCTGTTTGACAATCGAAATGTACAAGAATATTGTGTTGTTTATAAACATTCATCTTCACACAGCTCCAAACTATATATTAATTTCATTTGAATCGGCTTGAAAGATCTTGTGTATCAACCACATTTATTTCTTAAATCTAGTTTAAGAATAAAGCGAATCACTTATGTAAAAATTGAAGTCCTGGCAATGATTTTATAAGTTGAATCTATTAGTTTTATAATTTATAAATATTTGAATATATATTGAAACTACAAACAAAATACATTCAGGGCGTCCAATATAATCCTCTTCAGGTGGGTTTACTATACGTGGAACACAAAACAGAATATGTAATCCTTAAATTTCATTAAATTAATGCGTATTTGAATGTATCACAAATAGCATTTAATTAATAGGAAATGAAATCAATAGCAATAACAAATGTATTGTAAATTGGTTCTCGAATTCATCATCCGTCATTGAACCGAATCAAAATTCATATTTTTCCATTTAATCAGAGCGATTGTTTCACTACAATTTCCAATGATTACCAATTCATAACCTATTTTTCACACAAAACCTTCATTTACCGGTAAAAACTCTGTTCTTGCGCAACGCAAATATAAATAGCAAACACGATGTATGTACTTCATGGTTTGTTAGAAACATTGTACAACTTTCCCTCGGTTTCCTGCAGTATAATTTCAAAATGGCGTAAATAATTCCGTTATACTAGTGTTGTGTTCTATGTTCCGGACTTAATTAACACAATGCAATTATATTCACATGCTTTGTCGTTGAGAAATTGAAGATTCCCGTTAGTCTTACTAGTTTGCGGTTTAATTTAAAGTTTAGTTGTCATTCACATTTGCTACTTGCTTCAGCTCTTTCACAGAAACGCTGTTACACACTGAATATTAGTTTAATGGCCAACAATCATTCATAATATATCGGTTTTCAAATAGATTAAAAATGTTTAAATATGCTCTTTGACGTTCGTTAACTTCTAAGCATTTAAGATGTGTGAAGTGGTATCTTATTTATTACAAACAACGAAATTAATTTAAAGAAAAATACTCGACATTCGTAAAAGATAAATTAAATTAAATTTTCTACCACTTTCATTTCAAGCATTTTTCTCTAAACCAGTTGTATTCAGACCTTTTAGAGCCATGGTCCCCTTGGAGGTAAAAATCACAATTAAATTCTTTTGCGATCCCTTTACTTTTTATGTGATCTAAATAACAGTTTATAAAATGCTGATTTAATAATGTGCATTACAAAAATAAAACCACGATTTTAGAAATTACTAAAGGAAAAACTTCTCAACTTTAGCATAGTTTCTTAAAAAAAGAATTAATAGGATTTTGCTATCAAGCTTGTAATAAATTCTTTAATAGCCCGTTGCATCGATGTTATTTGAACTTTAACTTTTGTGGAATGAATAATTTAATATTGCTGTTAAACATTATAAATAAATAAATATATCATCACGACTTTTATCCATTACTGGGTATGGCACTCTGCCGAAGCAGATTTCGGTAAGTGATATATTTATGCGCGTGAAGTGCGGTTACCAGCCTTCAAGTGACGGTCTCTAAAGATGTTAGTGGTGGGGAAGTCACAGGGGTAATTTTAAATTGGTGAAAATGTTTGTCGGCTGTGGGGATCGAACCAGGGTTCTTAGGATCCACAGCCTGACTTGATACCACTGAGCCATTACCCCATTTAAATAATCCTTATATTTAAGTGAACGCGGTGCAACCGGATGAAACTTTGAACAGATGTTTTTTACAATTTCTAAATAGTATCCGGCGACCCCCTAGGGGGAGTAGCATAATTTAGACACTAAATGTTCCAAATCTTTTAAATGTCTTATAAAATATTCAACTTCTTATTAGCAAAATAGTTATGGGTGCCAAAGTTAAAATAAATAAATCTAAATCATATTTTATTGGTATACTCCTATTTCAATATTTCAGGGGAAAAATAAATGACAGATCTTGTATACCTATTGATTTCAGATCAAAAAGAATTTTATTAGTGAAGGGGAAACCACAGGGATAATTTTTAATATAGTGAAAATTGTTTGTCGATTATGGGAATCGAATCCGGGTTCTCATATCCATTAGGGTAGTATTTTATAATTCCCACTTAATTTTGCAGAATCTTAATATCTTTTATGGGGTGGCTAGCTCAGTGGTATGAGGTCGGCCTGTGGATCCTGAGAACCCTGGTTCGATTCCCACAGGCGACAAACAATTTTCATAATTTCAAAAACTACTCCTGTGGCTCCTCCACCACTAACATCTTTCGAGACCGTGATCTGACGACTGGTAACCGCACTTCACGCGCAAAATATATCACTTATCGAGATCTGCTTCGGCAGAGTGTTACACCCAGTAATGGGTAGAAGGCGTGATGATATATTTATATTTTATATCTTTATATAAATTACGTTGTTACTGCAATATTAAGGGCCAGTTTTTCAATCGCCCGTTTACTCTCGATTAATGTTAATCATGATTAAATAATAATGGAAACCATAGTTTCAATTATTATTTAATCATGGTTAACATTAATCGGTAATTGAAAAACTAGCCCTAAATCGTTATTATTTACAAGAATCTTGTTCGTGCACTTTAAATTGATATGAATTTACTTAATTTAACTGCGTAAATAAACTGATATTAAATTTTATTTATTTTTACATCCAAACATATTTTGTTTATTACTACTAATTGTTTATCAGTTATCTAGTACAATTTGCGTAATTCTCGTTCAAGATTCCTCTTATCAATTTCAATTTTAATTCAATGAATTCGTACATGTTTGCGAATTAACGATGTCACGATTTCAATATTCAATAATGCTGTTTTTTTTTTCAGTGTAATGTTAGAGAACACACCACAAGTGATAATTACACTTTCAGATGATTTGATGAGCCCTGATTGGGTATATCCTCGTTAGTGTAGGTTATAATGTTATATGTGTTACGCGGTTACAGACACTACATATCATTGCGTCTGCGCACAAGGTCAAACATGGTGTGAGTTCCTGTTATTTTGCGAAATCATGTGATTGGAGTACAAATTTTGGGTTATGATGCAAACTAAATCGTTGTGAGACCCTGAATTCTTAACTCATTACCCAAATATTACAGTTTTCTATTTTTGTAAATATTATAAAGTCATCTATTGTAATTAAATGACTCGTCTGGATTCATCTTTTTAGAAATGAAAAGATTAAATAATGTTTGGCAAAAGTACAATATTCTAATGCCAATGGCACACTGGTCGAGGAGCATGAATGAGCGTCGAGGAACTCATCGATGAAACAACAGAACGCACCCTGACTGATAAAATAAACAAACACGAAAAAATAGCACAAAGCAAAACCAAAATGACAGCTCAAGCTAACATAAAATGAGACACAATAATACGTGTGAAATGAGACACAATCGTTTCATCGAGGAACTCCTCGATGGAAATAGAGGCGCCTCTATTTTTCATCGATGACGGGTGTGTTCTGTTGTTTCATCGATGAGTTCCTCGACGCTCATTCATGCTCCTCGACCAGTGTGCCATTGGCATAACAATTTTATTATGCATTATAATTTGCACTATAATAGAGTTCGACAAACCAAAGTAAAACCCTGAGAGGAGTGTCCTCGAAGGTCGCTACTATTGTCGATACATTCAATGTCAAAAGTTGAATTTAAGTTTGTGAATTATGACGGCCTGTAATTCTTTCCATTTATAAAAATAGTATGTGAAAAGAATAATAATTATGATAGATTAATAATAAATAAATATATCATTAATAAATTTGCATAAATACTCATATTGTACTCGTACATGGCGTGGCGGCCAAGTGTTTTCACTGTGACTGTATATTTTACTTTCGCGCCAAAGTAGAGCCACGCCATTCGTTATATATCTGAATGGGTGGAGTTAATGCGCATTCCAGCCACGGTTTTAATTTGGTTTGTCGATCTCTATCTCAATAAGGATGCGAACCTAGTGGCGAAATTTGAAACTACGACTAAGAAGCATTTTTATGAGATATGTATGCTGTTACATATCACTCTACTGTTTCAATATTGTTTTTGTATTTATTTGAAATATTTTCGAAGAAGCTTGAACTCAATTTTCATACTTATACTTTCTCGTTTCTGAAAGTACAAATTAACTGTAAATAAATAAATATATCATCACGCTTTTTTACCCATTACGGGGTGTGGCACTCTGCCGAAGCAGATCTCGGTAAGTGATATATTTGTGCACGTGAAGTGCGGTTACCAGTCGTCAAATCACGGCTTCCAAAGATGTTAGTGGTGGGGGAGTCACAGGGGTAATTTTAAATTGGTGAAAATGTTTGTCGGCTGTGGGGATCGAACCAGGGTTCCCAGGATCCACAGGCCGACTTGATACCACTGAGCTATTACCCCATACAAATTAATTGTATTTGTATTATATACTTTATATGAAATAGAGTAAAATGTGCAATGTTATTTTTATAATAGATGTTCAAAATACTCTCCTATCATCTCCGTATTGCTCAATTTTATGGCCAATGGCAGTACATACTACAAAACATTAGGTTTAATTTAAATTATTTATTATTCAACAATCAGGACATCGAAACTTATGTAGATTCAAAGTTTTAGACCCTTTGTTTGAATACCTATATACAGATTTTGTTATTATTCAATTTCTTTTAGTGATTCTATCGTCGAGTCAAATTTCCGTTTACAAATGAGGAGTCCAGAGTATTGAAAGGTTGCGCTAAAGGCGAATAACATGGAAAGTTTTCTACTACTATTGCTTCTTTGATTACTTTAAAGTAGTGGTTCTCCTTCAAGGGGTCGCGTAGATATTGGAAGGGGGTTGTCGGATGCTATTTAAAAATTGTAAAAAATATATACTCAAAGATTCATCCAGTTGTACCGCATTCATTTCAATTTTAAGGATTACTTAAATAAAAAATATTAAATCAAATGTTGGACAGCAATGTTACATTACTCATTTGACAGTTCATCTCGATAAGATCTGGTTCATTTAAAGAAAACTTTAAATTTTAGTAACAGCGATGAAACTGGCAATTAAAGAATTGGATCCTTAGAACCCTGGTTCGATTCCCACAGGCGACAAACAATTTTCATCATTTCGAAAACTACCCCTGTGGCTCCTCCACCACTAACATCTTTGGGGGCCGTGATTTGACGACTGGTAACCGCACTTCACGCGCAAAATATATCACTTACCGAAAATGTTAGCAAAATACAGAACCGCCGTTATTTTCATCAAACAAAATCTTATGAAAACGTACACTACTAATGCATATACAGCCCAATTCTCAAAAAAAGTTTTAGCTAATCCTAAATTTTAGATAATATTATTCTAGTCCGATTTTTAAAAGTTATCACTTTCCGAAAATCAAATGGTAACAAGATTATATCAGAGTTTATTTAATCCAAAATTCAAGATTAGCTGAAACTCTTTTGTGAATTGGGATGTAAATGATTACAACAAACTTTCATCGAACAGAATCATACAGATGTTGTTACGACGCCATCTTAACAAAATAAGAGGAACGAGGAAAGAATTGTATTGTTGAATCTACAATGCAAAGGATTTACTTCAAAGGCATTTTGAAAATGATGTATTTACTGGGCGTTGAATAACTTACCTTTTGAAGTTATCTCCTTGGTTCTTCATGCATCAATTCCAATGCTTTCGCAACGTCTGGAAGCATTCCAGTTCTTTTGGAATTGCTAATCGCTCCGATATGTCGCATTCTGAATCATTTCCTTGTTATAATTTATTGTATCATAGTATTTTCACATTTACATTTGTGATAAAAATATAACATTTGTAAACAATGAATTCGTAATTTTTACATACATTTAAATATGTAATCAAAAAGTTGACGAATCATACAAATTTATCTCAGAAATTATGTAACAAACTAAAAACGGAGTTATGTCTTTTCTCATTCACTCTGAATTACTGTTAAAAATGGAGCAAGAGGAAATAATTAATTTAAAAAATAAATAGAAAATACAGACAATTTTAAACGTATCTTAATCATAATCATTTTTATCTGGGCATGTTTTTTCTTTAATGCGAGTTATTTTTTAATAATCATATTTTTGATCCAAATTATTGTTTTTTTTTTCTTCAGGAATTTGATTGAATTATAATGCATACCATATAGATACAAGAATTAATAGCAGTACATGCGAAGAAGCACAATTTCTGGATATTTATTATCCCATGCATTTGACATTTGTCAAATAATTTTCAACTTGTAAAACTAATTTTTGAACACTCTCTAAATATTATGATGGAGAATTTTTACAATCTCGGTATTGTAATAAATATTCACATTTGAGACCGTTCTAAATAGTTAATATAAAAATAAAAAACATGGTCTGTGCGTCCTGTATGTCTGTCTAGAAGCAGGATAACTAAAAAAAATCGGCAATATTTTGAATTATGTAATATTTTATCTTTAAGCTTTTTAAGACAAATTATGTAGAGTTAGTATCAAATTAGAGATTTCGAGCAGAGAATTCTCGTAAAAAAAAAACAAATGACATTTAGCTGATCGTCAATATTTTTTGCAAATAAGTGTTTATCCTAACTTATTGTCGGAAAAGTACTGTGGTGGAAACAACATATATTTTTATTTGTTTTGATGAATCAGAATATACAATGGTCCCGAAACCTGTTACCAGGACACATATATATTTAAGGCCACAAATCCGAACAATTCCGGAATATTTGGACATCTGGCAACCGTAACATAAATTTTTATTCCTTAATGCTTCTAACAAGCATCCATGTATTCTCCATTTCTTATTAAACTTTGACAATTGTTTATTTAATGTGTTGTATTTGTTTGTATTTCAGCGGCGATAGAGAAAGGAGTCGGTGAATCACAGTGGTCATGGTGTTGGCGTCGGGGGCATCGAACGGGTGCCGTCCAGGTCGGTCCTCTGCTGTGCCCGCACTCGCAGGTGTCCAGCACGCGGTCATCGCCAGCGAGCTCGCCCGTGAGCCAGTGTCCAACACCACTGCCATTCCTAGTTACATCGGGATCTGTTGGGTGAGTCTTATTTATACAAACAATGGAATTAGTATTAGGGAAACAGAAAAAATATATAAATGCCATCGCTAGCCATTAGGTAGTACTAGCGTGAAAAAAATTTTTGCAGATCTGAATGAAATTTGGCACACGTAAACATTGGATTGTCATACGCATCCTGTTAAAATATGAAACACATTCTTCGTCTGTGAACAAATATATTCGCTTGTAAAGTTGAGTTCTTATACACAGGGCTTATGGCGATCATCACTCAGAATCGCACATATTTGGTTTGTGTACCTCTAAAATTATGCAGTTTCATTTGAAAAACTAGTGTGATGTTCTAGAACTATCCAGGTATATTGTATCAGAAGGAAAAAGTTGTTTATCGTTTAGTAATGGATATATAGTCATGCAAAACCTCGTTTTTAACGAAAAATTAAGAATCCCAATTTATAAAGGCAACACGTACGATGGTATGGTATTTCAAAATTCATTAGACCAACAACCTGTTAACAATATATGATATTCAAATCATAATAGGTATAAAGCACTTATTTTATTCAATTTTTATATTTTTTTGAGCGTCAGTTTCGCCACTGGACAACCGATGGCGCCACCGTCACACTAGTACTATCTTAATAGAATCTCAGAAACTATGACTTATAACTTCGATTTATAGGGGCTTTGGTCGAGTTTATCGTTAAAACAAAATGTTTTAAGTTTTTGTAGCCGACACTACAAACAGTCATTTATCTGATATTGAATAATGAATAAATTGACTATTATAGTGTTTATAATTATAATTTAATTATGAATTTATTAGAAATAACTATCAAACCAGTGGTACTAAAAGTTAACTTACGACAGTGTTTTCCAACCTGTGGGGCGCGCATCCCTACGGAAGCGTAAGACTATTACAGTGGGGACGCGTTGCTTTTACCAAAATATATTTTTTTAATACAAACAAACAAAAATAGCCAAATTGGTGTTATGTGTATTAAATATGTTTTTTTTTTGTATTTATGTAAGTATTGTAAGATTGCGATATTTAATACAAATATTATTACACTAAGTATATAATAAATAAATATTTATTAATATACACGAACAATATCGATAGAAAATATGGTACATTGTTTTAAATATATTATAATATAAAAATAGTATTTATGAAATTATATTGTTACGAAAATTGAAGAGTTCGCAACAATTTTTGTATGAAAAAGAAGAGGCGGAGGTACAGAAAGATTGGAAACCATTGACTTAAGGTAAACCACCCTTAATTATGACTTTTTTCTGCAACACAAAGATAAGAATATATTAGTTTTTATTGTATATATTAGTGATACTGTGAAGTTAACTAAACTATTTATTAATGAATAATTTAAATTTTAATTATTTTATGAATGACACGACTACGATTACTTGTTATAAATTAAACATTAAACTTTTGTTCTAGTGTCATTGCTATGCAGTTCGTCATTTAGCATGATTAATGAATACGCATAATTTCAATGTTTTATTTTGAACTAATATAAATAAATACATATTTTATTTTAAATGATAACATACCTTGAAATCCAAATATAACACGGAACATTTTATTAATAATTATTATTGTATATAGTTGTATGTTCCACATAATAAATTTATTGATATTTAGTTATATAAATATGTTCGTTAATATTTAAAATAGAACATTTTAAGTGCCAGAATTAGTACTTACAGTAATTTATACGCAAAGAAAGTTAATTTAATATTATTTCCGCCTTTCGCGCTTTCGCATATTTAAAATCTAAATCTAGATTTTCCTACAATTTGCACTATTTTATAAAATTGCTTTGATCATTTTGTGTCATGTATTTTTACAATGTACATATGTAAATTCAGATCTACAACATTAAAAAAGAAACATGTTTTATTTACTAAGTGACACTAATGCTGGTCCAAAATATAAAAACAAATATAACACCACACAAAATACAACCAATAATAAAATAAACAAAATTGTACTTTACATGTTTTAATACCGAACGAACGGTTTATTTTCTTTTCTTAAAATATACGTAAATATTTAACATGAGCATGTGATGATTGTAGTACTTCCGTAGTAATGGTATTTTTACTCAAATTACCGCAGTACTAACATAGTAACTCGCCTATATTTTATCACTCAACGGAAATTAGTTATCAATCAAAAATTGTGATGCTGTCTATAACACATCAATGTTATAATATAATATTAATCGTTCAGCACTTTGGTATCTAATAATAAAAATACAATTTATCAAAATCAGTTGTAAAGAAAATAATTTTTACATTAATAATTTTAATAATTCATGTCTTATAAATGCGATTTAGCACTCAGAATTTTTTCAATCAAATGAATAAATAAATCATCATGTCGTTTTAGATTTTGATCTTACAAGCTCTTCCATTGCAGATCTCAATAGATGATAGTTTTTCTAAAATAGAATTTACAATGTTACAGTTCAGAATTTTTTCAGAGTTCAATTAATACATAATTTTTATTAAATAAATAAATATTTCATCACGCCTTCTACCTATTACTAGGTGAAGCTCTCTGCTGTTACAGATCTCGGTAAGTGATATATTTTGAGCGTGAAGTGCAAATACCAGACATCAAATTATTGCCCCCAAGGATGTTAGTGGAAGGAGAGCCACAGGGGTAATTTTATTGTGCTGAAAATTGTTTGTCGGCTGTGGGAATCGAACCCGGGTGTTCAAAATCACAAACCGACTCGGTATCACTGAGCCACCTACCCCATATACAATTTTTATTTTATTGCATTATTTTATTTTTTATAAAAATATATATCATGCTATTTTACCTATTACTGGGAATGGCTTTCTGCCGTAGCAGATCTCTCTATGCGTTAATGCGGTTACCAACCGTCAAAACACGGCTCCCAAAGATGTTAGTGGGAAGATATTATTTTTAATGTAATTTTGAACGAAAATTCCACACAATTGTAGTTAGTCACTCAATTGTAAGAACTGAAAATGAACAATTAACAATATTGTAATTAAACTGATTAATTATTACCTGTGTAATTTTTTTATATAAAAAGTATAATTAAAATTTTAGATTTATTGGTTGTTAAGAATCACGCAATAATGTGATTATATTTAGGCAAAAAAATTGATGAAACCAAATTAAAATTTAAAAATCTTTACTAGAAATGACATTACGAACATAAAGCGACCTTTGTGCAATAAAATATGCTGTACTATACAAAAGTAACTTCAATCGTATCAAATCGGATTAACCGGTAGTTGAATTTAAAATAAATTTTTAAATTTATCGTATCTTTACAATCTTAAATCAAAATTGTCAAGGAGTCATTAAAAATATCGAGTTCTTCATTCACGATAAACAATTTATTTTAAAATCATTTTATAGACGTATAAACAAGGCATAACATATTTTGGTGAACAATTTTTCTGGTGGCAATGGCCTACGTGTTCATTACCAGTCATGGTCACTGATTGTCACCGCAATCCGTACACGCAGATTAACATTTCCGGCAAGGTGTACACTCGTAAACTTTTGTTCCGTGTTGTTTTTGTCTGTAACGTGGTTACAGACATTTCACATTCATATCGTCGATGAAAAATTCACTCGTTCAACGGAAATGAACTAAACAAACAATGTGAGGTGGAAAAGGATCAATCCGTTTTCTATTTATTCTTCAGCAACGCTTCTGAATTTTTCACTGATTTGTTGATTCTACGAACATTTTATTATTGATTCAATTATATTTATCATAAAAATACATTCTTAAAAGAGATTTTTATTATTTTAAAATTTTAGTTTTTTTTTTTTGTAGAAATTCTATTTTTATTATTTTTTTTGCATTTCTTTCCTTAAACATTTTTTATTATTTCCAAAACTGGAGTGATATTGCACAGTAATCGACATTGTATTTTTATATTCCACTAATTTGCTTTTTATGAGTATATTGCACATATTATGATTATTCTTTTCAAATACAAATTAATTTGTTTACCGCTTCCGTTCAAAATTGTTTGTGTTTGGTATTTTATTTTGAACAAATATTTTGTATTTATTTGTGTAAATAAATAACCGGAAATATATTATCAATTTGACCTATTTTCTCTCACGTATAAATTTTACATATAATTGAATAAATGATTGTTCATATCGTAATATAATCTTTGATTATTTAAATATATTATTCTGAGTAACATTGTTGTATTTTACATAGAAGAAGATATTATCTAATATCATTAGTATATTTATTGTTATTGAATAGAGACTAATTGTATGAAAATGTAAATAATATGGATTTAAACATTAAATATTATTAGTCAAGAGCAATGAACTTACAGATTATGGTTTTCAATCGGCATGAAATGCAAGAGAAACAGAAGTTATATTGAATCTAAAAATACCTTTATTTCATCAAATATTAATACATTTTCTATATCTGTTCACGTGTACTTTTATCGATATGATTCTAAATTGTTTGAAGTACCTTGGCACATTTATTTTCTAATACAGAAGTATTTCAACTAGGGTCGTTGATTTTCACCGAAGTTTGAATTTCTGAACGTTCGAACATTCGAATGTTTTGAACTTCGCCAAAAAAACTTCGAAGCTTCGATTTTTCGAATTTTTTGAAGCTTCGAATTTACGGATTTTGGAATTTTTCGAAGCTTCGAATTCTCGAATATTTTGCCACCGAATTAATGCCATCTATCATCTCCAAACATGCACACGCATATTTCGCGAAAAGTCGGCCAAGAATTAAATAATAAACTTGGTGAAGTATCCTGCAAAAACTCTGCAAATTTAGGCGTCTTAATTAAGACATCTATTCTCTTACCGCCCATCTAAATGCTACGGACTTTTTGTAATGTTTTAAAATGACAATAAAAAGGATACAAAAATGTCTTCATTAAAACGTTTTTGACAGTGTAGCGAAATTTTAAGTCTAAATTGAATTAATTTGGCAAATAATAATAATTAATAATAATTACTTATGAATTCATACAAAACTCTGCAAATGAGTTTATTCACGTAAGGATCCAGATTCACAATTAGAATAATTCGAAAATTCGGAATATTCAAAAATTCTAAAGTTCGAATCTAAATTCGAAGATTCAATCAATCCGAACATTCGAAGTCTCGAATATTTGAAAAATTAACAACCCTAATTTCAACCTCATCAAAAAGTCAAATTACACCGAATAGATAGAACTAATAATTATGTTAACTTAACAATTCAAATTTAGCGGAAACTAGTATATTTACTTCTTGTTAAAGTAGGCTATAATTTCGTTAAAAGGTTATGCATAAAAAATGTTGACACATCTGTGTTTTGTTTTTAGAACAAACACAACTGAAACAAAATTGTTTTGGGAGCATTTATAATTCAGTAGCAGACATAATACATAATAGTTATGTCTCATACCTTCATGCGTAGGGGGATTCTACTCTGATGGAATTTTCATCTATGACGTTGTGTCTTGTCACCTGCTGTAGATATATTTAGTTTCCGTGGGACCAGTCTTCAGTTGTGTGCATTAGGTGCTCACCATGTGACGTAGTCAGTTTAAATTTAACATATAATTTACGAATCGCTTGTTGAATTGTCCCCCAGCGAGACTAAAATAACGTCATACATAATTTATCATCTTTGTTTTGTGCTGTATTTTTTTTGGAAGTGTACTTAGTAATTTGTTTGCGCAATAAGCAATTTATTTGATTATTACATCACTTTATTTAATTAATAATGTTATTGTTTTCTTAATTAATAGTACAGGTGTATAATAATGAATACTTTACAGGGTGTCCAATTTAAGTGTGCCACTATTGCTATCTCGAGAACTAAGAGTTACATACATACATATCTTCACGCTATATCCCAACAAATGGGGTAGCACGAATTCCAAAATCATTCATTAAACATTCACTCATCGCACTCATCAAACAATCGACCCTCGTCAACCATTATCATCCAAACACACCACCCTCACTTCAACCACATTCATAGATCACTCCATATAAACTCATTCCTATTACACTCGAAATCATTTATCACACAACAAACCTTCAATCACATCATTCCTGTTCACTTATCATTCATCTTCTTTCTTTAACGTACATAACATATGCATAAAACATCTCAAATTACTCACGCTTACTCCTAATAACGAATCTAATAACAAAACTAACAACGAATCTACAAGATTAGAAAATATGAAAGCGATAGCTTGCACTTGTATATGAAAGAAAAGTCCACACAATGCAGTAACAGTAACTGAAAATGAAATAAAAAGATAAGAAAGGAATGGAGTGTCACCCTGCGCTTGTTTTTGAAAGTGAATTTCACACAATTACAGTTAAAGACTCTATGTAAGAACTGAAAACGAATTAAAAGATAAGAAAGGAAGGGAGTGTCGCTCTACGCTTGTTTTTGAAAGTGAATTCCACACAATTGCAGTTAAACACTCAATGTAAGATCAGAAAACGAATAAAAAAGATAAACGAAGGGAGTGTCGACCCTGCGATTGTTTTTGAAAGTGAATTAAGAGTTACAAGGTTGATACAATTCGCAAAGAAATGCCATTTTGCTAGTCTGTTACAAAAAATTATTAACTAATTTTTAATTTAATTTAATTCAAATCGCATAAAGATCAACTTACTATGAAAGAAACTCATTACAGAAGACATAAAACGTATTCCATTTATCATTTGGATTCGAACACTTATTTATCATTCTGTTTGACTGGCTTACTTTGCTTGCTTTACCGATTAAGACTAAACTTGTAGTAATTCACTCTCCTAATTAATTAGTTTATTCATTTCGATTAGCTACATAGTTTTATTTGAACCAAGTGGCAAATGGAATACATATACGAATATTCGATTACGCGACCGGTCAAATCAAAAACAATATTTCTTTTAAAAACAGGTATTTTGTAAACCTCTAAAATAAATGAGACTTTTACTATTTTATTTTGTTTTAAAGACCTTATTATATATATTTTTCTTTTTAAGTAAGACCTGTCTTTAAACAAATATTTTTAAAAAGGTTTGACTACAGAATTAATTTTTTTATTTCGTATATTTATTTTATAAAATATTATTTTTTCAAATAAGACGAATCTTTTGTTTCTAGATTTTACTCAAAAAAATAATATTTGTTTATGCTTCGACCGAATATTCGGTGCGTCGGTGTAATTTCGCTCCGAATATTCTGTATTAGATTATTCGATCAAGCTTCAGCGCATCACTACAACTAACTATATTAGTTTAATAATTAAGTTAATTTTAGTGTAATCATTTATTCAATAATGTCTAATATTTAAGTGGATCACAACTGTACGGGTATATTTATCATGAAGCATTATTGATGTATCCAGAGATTCTATGTTTGTAGAAATGAGAAAATAATGAACACGTGACATTTGTTGCAGGGGCCTCGTGCCGACGGCGGCGCAGTTGTCCCCGGACCAGACGTTCGGTTCGATACGCTCGCTGGCGGTGAGCAGAGAAGTTGCCAGCTTCCCGTTGTCCAGGACACCCACGCCGCCGCCCGCCACCGATCACCACAGGTAGAACACACATACGTCACGCACTCTCTAGTCCTACGTCACCGAATTACTGCTTCATTTATCGCTTCATTACTCCGTGCGGTTATCTTCGCACGTTTTACATTCCTGATATGAGTTGCCACCCAAAACGTGTAACGGGATTTTCATTTTAACCTTTCTAGTCAACTGGAATGAATCGTGCAAACTAATTCGGAATCATTATTTTTTCATCCACTTGAATATGACACTATTATTTCAACTTTTTCATTAGTGCAAGAACGCTATTTCAGAAATGTTTACATTACCATGGATACGTCATAGTTTTTTTTATCCTAGGACTAAAAATAGTATTTATCCACAACTCATATATAATAAAGACATTATTACACTGATTTTAGTTGAATTATATAGCTCATAAAACACTAGTGTTTTATATTCCATAAAACACTGTAAACAACTTGTTACTTACCAACCAATTCATGATCTACCGTATTTTGAGAAACTATATATAACTGAATCAACGTTAAACGTTACGACCAATCTTCTTCGATACCTATAATTATGAGCTGTGGATAAAATTTTGTATTACACTTGTGTTTGATTGGTATATAAAACACTTAAAAATATTAAACACGAGACCGTAGGTCGAGTGTTTAAACTTTTTTTGCATGTTTTATATACCTAATAAAACACTTGTATAATAAATAACTATTTTCTACAACTGTCAAAAAACATGACTTTATACGCGAAATTTGTGTTTTTTCCATTGAAATGTCAAATTTCATAATCTTTGACACTTTAAAAAATATATATTTATCAAACATTTTCACGTTTCCTTGGTTACAACATCAATTTTATATTATTTTTGATTTTTCCCTTTCAATTTACTTAAATAAATAATTATTGTATTATTCTTATTTGACAGTTGTAGAAAAATGTTTGTATTTCGTGGGCGAAATTCCTGTTTTTTGGCCCGTTCGAATGACTTTTTTTGTCTCAACCAAAAGTGACATTCTCACGCGCAACAAAAAGCACTCATTTCGCACACTTAATACAAAAATAACTATTTTACTACAGTTGTCATGATGGTAAATAATAATTTTGTTAATTTGTTTCATTGAACTTGAATAAATCTGCGAACTTATGTTTCGATTAATTTATTTAGTTGAAGTTAAAGAAATATAAATAGATATCTTTCTTTAAATTAATAATTAGACAAGCAAGCAATATATACCGAAATATTCGTAAAATAAATCAATATATCATCACGCCTTTTACCCATTACTGGGTGTGGCACTTTGCCGTAGTAGATCTTGGTAAATAATATATTTATGTGCGTGAAGTGCGGTTACAGTAGATGTTATTGGAGAGGTAGTCACAGTGATAATTTTAATGTAGTGAAAATTATTTTAGTCCTGTGGATTTGAGATTTTTCACAATATTAAAATTACTCCTGTGGCTCCCCCTCCACTAACGTCTTTGGTGGGCGTGAATTGACGGATGTGACTGCACTTTATGTGCATAAATATATCACTTACCGATATCTGCTACGGCAGAGTGCCATGTCTAATAATGGATAAAAGGCGTGATGATATTTTCTTTTCTTTATTTTATAATTTTATTATGACAATAATTTTGCTAATTAAAGGCACAAAATGTTCATAATTTTTTAAATTAAATAATTACTGTATCATCGCATTCTCCGTTTTTCTTTTCGGGGAATATTAGATACCTATTCATTTTTATACAGATCTCATAAAACGGTAACATAATGTGCATTTACCTATGCGCAGAATATTTACATCAAGGTAATCAGATAAAATAAATACTCGTAAATAGAGGCATATTTCATTTTTCTTTCAAGCCCTTAGGCAGCTTATAGATTAAAAGGTCTTTCAACCCTTAGAAAGTACGAGAGAGCGAATCTTTTATAAAAATAAATGTGCACTCAAATGATGTTGAGTTTATTCAGTTGCATTAGCTAATTTTCCGACATGGGCAATTTTTTTGAATTTTCGGCAACGCTATATGGATTAAATAAATAATAACGGAGCTAAAATAGTTAGCATAAACTACTAAATTATCATCATATTAAATCAGTTCTAATTTTTATAGTAAATTATATTTTGCTATTTATGTATAGTTTTATGGTATTAATAAATTATTATTGGTTCCTACTGCTAAAAATATCAGAAATTTTTCGTTTTGAATTTTCGCCAAAGGTACAATGTCAAACGAATGCTTGGTATCTGAATGTTCTTCTAATCATCCAGAAAAATTTAGATACTAAGGCCAAATTTTTGTTTACTTTATAAATTTAAAAATAATTTTAACACGTGTAACCCAGGTTACTATCTATTTTATTTGTATTACTGCAATTAGTATATTTACTTTTAATTATTTAAATATTGAATTTTTCTGTTTTATCCGATGTCTTTAATATGAGGAAATACATTTTTTAACTGCGCAAAAAGTATCTCGCCAACTGGCAACAACTGTTTACTTATTTTGATGCGATTCGTATGTAATTAAACACATTAACCCAAAATCTTATTGGTTTGGAAATAATTCACTGAAATTCAGACCACTGCATATACTCTTGCATGAAGGTAAATTTAGTTGCTCAGACGTAAAAATAACTTTCCTGTATTTGCTATTGAAAATGTACCGTGCAAATTAAATTATAACTTGCTGACCTATTTTACATAATTTCAAATAATCAAATAGGTAGGTTCCATACCATGGACAGATCGGTAATAGACTGTGGGGCTCGTTTAATGTTTTCCAATTTACGTCCTCAGCACACGAAAAAGGAAATTCGTTAAATTTTCAATTTAATTGAAGGTTTCAAGTACCCGATTTCGAATTTAAATCAAGTTTGATATGCATTGAATTGCATTTAAATTAAATGATTTACCTATGTTACCTGTGTTAAATTTCGAATTTATCTTGGACATCCCGTGGTATAATATAAATACTGTTTTCAAATTAGTTTTAAACGTTTGTTATGGTTTTTTCATGTTATATTTTCCTGTGTCATCGTGATCTAGTTTATCCAGACAAATATACTCATGTATTGCTGTGCATTTTTGTAGAGGTTGTTGGTAAATAAAAATGTGACGATATTTCTTTTTTACAGAGTGGACAGCCCGACTCTAGTCCCCATTGCCGACAACACATCAATGGGAATCTCGCCAACAGAACAGAATGCCGCCCCGAAAAACGGTCCAAGAAAATCAGTGTCCATCGTGTTGCCTGAAGAGGAGAAAGGATGACCATTGTAAAGCGAATCTCTGGCGTAGAAGCTCAAACGTAGCGTGTTAACAAAGCTTTTAGAAGTTGACAACCCCTCTCAAGTCATCGATTGTTAAAAATAAAATATAATTTGGATGCCATATTTGGTGAAAATGTGATGAAGAACAATATTCGTCGTGAAATATAAAAGTATGTTAATTTTTTATTAGTTTTGGGAGTATTTAGGTCTGATTGAGAGTTATAATTATTATCATTCGTATATTGTATGACAAATCAATCGTATTTCAACCTTGTTTTTTAGAAATAAGGACGTCGAGTGTATCCTCATGGATTTCCATGATTACTGTGATCCATTTATATTTTGAGAGATATTCGTTATAGATTATCAAATTTGTTATTTATTTAAGGATAAGTATGTTCATTTTTTACTTGTATCATTTATTGCATCACATGTCTAATATTCTGTATGAATTCAGTGTTTTATATGTATAATTTTTTATATGAATAATTAATTAATGTTATGGTTTGATTGTAAAAAGCTAGCTGTTAAGCAATATTAATTTATTTTGGATTTATGTTCTAAAACGAATGTCTCTTCAAAATAATAATTTGTTGTTTTATGGCAGCTCTTAGATTCCCTTTTAAAAATTTGCATGCAAGGTACGTTCCTGTTCTGTTACAATTCTTTTAAGTCCAATGATTTTTATGTGGCTCAAATGTCCGTCCCACTGTGTGCCAAGTTTTAACACCCCTTTCATAATTTTGCTTGTGTGTTTTTCTTCTTTCATTCATTCCCTGTTTCGTTCGAGTCCCCGTTTGCCAAGGCCGTTCGTTTAACATATATTAATCTAATAACAGTTGCCAATTAAGAGAGAGAAATAACTGAAATTTATTTGCTGAAATTTATGTTTTTTAGGTAAATCTGTCTTAATTGGCAAGTACTGTAAATGTTTACAAACCTAATCTAGATATTAGAAAATATATGTTGAGGCTGATTAAGTAAGTTAATTAGTGCATAGTTGAAGTGGTTTTTACTCAGTATCGAATATGTATAATTCTGAATATTGAACTAAGCGTATGTAGATATTAGATGTAAGTTTACGTCATTTACTACTTACAATTAGAAGTAGAGTCGTAAATTCATTATGTTACTCATGCGATCAAATTGAGCGTTCGCTGCTATTCTGTAAATAAATTGTTTTTCGTATCGTAACTAAATTGTTGAATATCAAATGTTTGCTGAAATAGCAACAATATCATTTCGAATTAAGTACATTTATGTGAATGTAGATGTGATATTGTTATATAGCTGATTTTAATATGTCTTGCAGAATACAGTGAAAGGAGAGTGATTGAGTGCAATCTACGATTGAATTTCGTTAATGGCAAGATAAATGATTAGAAAATTATCTGCATTCTATTCAGAAATATAAGATCAAATAAAATAGTTGAGAAAATATATCTATTCATTAAAGTAATGTAAAATTGTTTACCAGAATTACCTAACGATATTACTAATTTATTAAAGAAATTAAACGAAGTAAGTTAATTTTACAATTATACTATACTCTGATTAAAAAATAACGACCAACAGATTCATTCCAGCTAAAAATTAATTACTAATTCTATATGTCAGAAAATGTTGCAACTATGAATTGGCCTAATTATTAATGAATTGTTTCAGTAAAAGTTCATTTCTGTACAGTTGGATCATATATTTAATAATAAATAACATTATTAAAGACTTAAATCTGCTAAGTCAAATAAACGAGTAATCGTAATGTATGCATATTAATTCATCAAATGTTGCACTTACATTATCATGTAAATATAATAATGTCATTTACTTGATGTATTTATTGCTCATTTAAAATAATGCATGAATGAAACTGTTACAAATATATTTAATATGTTTATTTCTATATTAAATCTCTAGTAAGGGCAACAACAAAATGTATAAATATTTGATTAGTGAAACATACGTTTTTAATTAATAGCTTTTATAGAACAGCATGGAAACATACATAATTTTAACGTAATCAACATGTAATTTGCTCATTTAAAATGGTTTGGACCAATCCAAGTCGCATTTGTAAACAAAAGTCGATTGCATCTTTTGAATTAAGGTGCATAATTAAAAATACATTGCGTAATATTTCTGAAGGATGTAGTATCACTGTGAAGTAGTTTGTACCAATTATAGTCAATATTGACAAATAAATTATTATTTGCTATAATGTTTTCATATTAAATAATATGCGAAGTGTCCTTATCTATTATTATTATTATTAAAGTTTAAACTATTAATGTACGAGGCGGGAATTTCATATTATGCGCATGGGTAATTTTTACCGGAGATACCTTCGAAGGAAACAGGGTGACCATAACCGTATATCGCCATTTTGAATATTTATACAACTTTATTTTATCTTTGTGATAAATCAGTTAATTACAGAACTATAGATACATATATAATAAAAAATATAGCAGCAATAATACGTGAATTAACATTTTTATGTATTTCAATTTAATTTTGTCTTTATATAATAGTGTTGTATATTGTTTAGGGATTGGCAATTCTGATGTCGGTCTCTCCCCCTTCTTTTCCATTTGGTTAGTGACATTTTTTATGTTGTTACGACATGTATACAACGCTAAAATGTACAAATTAATTATAATTAAGATTAGGTGCCCTTATATTATGTAATTTAAATAATGGATAAAATATTGTGAGTGTTCAAAACCAAAGGTAAGCTACGTGAAGACTTGTTTATTATTCTTCTCTTTTTAACATTACAATAGCTATTGACGTTCATTATGGCGCTCGTATGAGTATGATTATTTTTCAAAAATGCACGGAAAATCTCTGTAACACCGATTTAGATTGTTTTAATACACAATATAAATGTTCGATGTAGTTTATAATCTGTTTTGCATGTATTTTTGGTGTTAATATATTTTTAACCTCTGTGTGTAACATTGTTATACTTTTGTAGTTTGTGTATATAAGGTGTGTAAAATACTAAGTCAGTAGTTAACTTGAATTATAAATGGTTTTTTGTTAGTTCCGAGTGTGTTTTGTTTAATTAGTAAGTTGTTTTAATCAACTCGATACGATTTTGTTTCGTTCTATCGTGATTGGTGTTGTGTTATCAGTCATATTGATGTGATAGTAAACTTTGTAAACACATAGTTACAGTCATTAACTATGGAAGAAGAGACCGTAGGGGTAGAAATGGATGAAGAAATGGACCTGGAGGAACCTGATGGAGATGGTTCTGATGTGGAGGAAGAAGAAGAAGAAATGGTGGACGATCCTGGATCTTCACCTCTTCAGCAGCCATCATCAGGTCCCGGTTCAACACCAACATCAAATGCCTCATCACCGCCAGTTAGTGATGACATTTTACCTTCGTATCCTTTTACTGGAAAGCCTCTGAGCATCCGACGAGGTCCCGGCCGACCGCGGAAAGAGGGTAAACCTTTGTCGCGAACAACAAAGTCTCCGGTTGGCTTGAAGACGAAGAAGTTTCGAACTGGCAGTTACATGCGTGGCATGTCTAAAAGAGTGCGAAGTATCGATCGTGCTGACTCTGATGCGGCTTCTGTTCCTCCATCGCCGAGTGAAGATGCAATCTTGGATCCTGAAACCGGAGCACTAATTTTATCTGACAAGGCTATTGCTATTTCGGAGGAACCACCTTATTTTCCAGAGCAATGGTACGTATTTTTCTTATGAATGAAAAAAACTTTGTTACTAAAAAATGTATATATTTATCTTTATAGGTCTGGAAAAGTATGTGCCTTATGCAATTTGGGTGAACGCAGTCAATTGGGCCAGGGTACATTGCTTAGATTATCTTGTCCTGCTGGTTTTATTCCGCCAAGAAAAATATCAACAGAGAGTGATCAATTAACGAGCCCGACGAATGAAAATTTTGCAGAACCGGAACGAGAAAACGGTGATAAAAGTCCTAGGGCTGGTCCTGTGGCGGTTACTTGTCGGAGGCAGAAAAGTTTCAACAAATGTCGTAATCCATCTATGACTAATGAATACATTGACGAGCTTACGATCATTGGTCATCTAGACCAGCCCTATAACTCAAGCGTTTTTGAAAATGATGGAACTTTTTTTGTTCATCATAATTGTGCAATATGGTCTTCGGGTGTTATTAAATCAGGTAAGATATCTGATTGAATACATATTTAAATATATTATCATTATCAATGCTTATTTATTTTAGGATCGGGTTCATTGGAAAACGTAGCAAATGTTGTTTTCCAAAGTTTATCTCGCAAATGTTCAAATTGCAACCACTTTGGCGCAAGCTTAATTTGCAGAGTGGCGAATTGTCCGAGGTTATATCATTTTCCTTGTGCTACGGCAGCCGGTGCCTTTCAGGACGTGAAAACAACTTCCATGTTTTGTAATCAACATTTGGGACAAGTGCCCTTATTTTGTGATTGTAAGTTGTTATTTAAAATAAACTTTATATTAGAATACTAAAATTTACGTTCGTTTTTAGCTTCCAATGAAGTTACGTGTATGACTTGTTATGCTTTGGGTGACGTCGCTAATTTAATGTTTTGCTCTACCTGTGGTTCACTTAATCACGGAACCTGCGTTGGATTGGCACAGCTGCCTGGTAAGAAAAGCAAATTTTCTATTTTTTTTATTTGGGGCTAATGAATTAATAAATTTATTATTAGGAGTGCGTTCGGGTTGGCAGTGTAAAGAATGCAAGCTGTGTCAGATTTGTCGAACACCAGGCGATGATACAAAACTCATGAGTTGTGAGCAGTGTGACAAGGCTTACCATGCGCATTGCCTTCGCCCTGTCGTCACTTCTATCCCGAAATACGGCTGGAAATGCAGGGTAAGTTCTATTGTTTTCTTTTTCTATTAATATTAAACTAAAAATGTGATTCACACTTGATTGTTTCCCTGTATTTAATTTTAATATCTATTGTATCTTAGCATTGTATGATAATTATCACAATTTTAATAATAATTAAAAAAGTACGAATGTATAATCAACTACCAAAGAATAAGTAATCTGATTATTATAAAAACAGGATATTCGATGATTAATGATTATACTTAATATTGAATAAATCTAACAAGGTGCGATTAATTATTCATTATTAAAAAGCATTAAAACTCATTTTAGATTATGAAAACAAACATTTTGTTTTGAAAAGAGGTTCCTGTTACATTTATTTTGTTTAATATTTAATTTTGCACTTACTGACTTTGACAAATTTCGTTTTGGTGTAGTGTTGCCGAATTTGCGGTGATTGTGGTTCTCGGACACCGGGAGCTGGACAATCGTCTCGATGGCACGCACATTACACGGTGTGTGATTCTTGTTATCAACAGCGGAATAAAGGCTTCTCTTGCCCTCTCTGCCATCGAGCCTACAGAGCACACGCGTACAGAGAAATGGTTCAGTGCAGTTTCTGTCGCAGGTACGCACTACACATCAAATCAACTAACGTTGAGACAAGATTTTGTTGGTGTTAATTAAAATTTAATTTATTGATGCCAGGTTCGTGCATGGAACCTGCGACCAAGATGCCGAACTAAGCGCGTACCAACATCGTAAAGAACAAAATCCAGAATATGAGTATGTTTGTCCTCCTTGCAAAACTATGTCTATTGCCAATCGACAAATGATATACAAACGGAAAGATAGTAAGTGTAATTTTTTGACATTTTAATAACCTCAATAGTAAAAAATAAAACATTAATGTATTGTTATGATGAAATATTAGGTGTGGAAGAAGAATCAAGTTACTCAGGTTCACAAGATGCGGTATACATGCAAGATGATCCATACATGTATGATTTTGACTCTATGTCTGATAAGAGCGGTCCAGAAGAGTCGTATCGAGCTATCGGTTTAGGAAAAGGAAAGCCATATTGTGCCTCGAAAATAGCCAAAAAACGACTCGGTCTCGGGACTGGTATGCCAGGTCGGCCAAAAGGAGTTGGAAAAGGCATTCCTGGAAAATTTGGACAACAAAAACGTTATAGATTTGGTGATTTTGGTAGAAAACGCGGTCCAAAATCTAAAATGCGTGGAATTTTCGGTGTGCCAGGTGTAGGACTGCAACGACCAGTCGCCGATGCTAACAGTAAAACTGAAGAAGAACCAGGAATAGAAAATCGTTTAGTGCTGTGTTCCGCAAAAGACAAATTCGTGTTGACTCAAGACATTTGTGTGATGTGTGGTGCTTTGGGAACTGATCAGGAAGGTTGTCTCATTGCGTGCGCTCAGTGCGGCCAGTGTTACCATCCTTACTGCGTTAACATAAACAGAGTGACGAAGGTAATTCTTGAGAAAGGATGGCGTTGTCTCGACTGTACAATCTGTGAAGGTTGCGGTCAGAAGAACGATGAGGCTAGGCTGATTCTGTGCGATGATTGTGATATTTCGTTTCACATTTACTGCATGGATCCACCGCTAGACTATGTTCCGTCTGGGAACTGGAAGTGCAAGTGGTGCGCCATGTGTCAGACTTGTGGTTCGCATGACCCCGGTCTTGGCAGCATGTGGATGAACAGTTACTCAGAATGTGGACCTTGTGCGTCGTTTGTCACTTGTTCGGTCTGTGCGGAAAACTATATCGAGGGTGACTTGGTGATTCACTGTGCGCGGTGTACAAGGTGGTTGCATGGCACTTGTGATGCAATAAAGACAGAAGCAGAGGCTGACCGTTGTTCTGAGGAAGGATACACTTGTATTCTATGTCGACCTAAAGACTTACTTCCTCCTCATTTACTTCCTCATAATTCACCACCTAAACCTCCTACGCCAACGAAGAGTCCTGAAATCCGAGTTCAGTCTGCTGTACAATATTTCGTAGATGGTGTTTATTTGAGTGAGATTGGTTTAAGCCAAATCAAAGCATTATCAATGGATCAGCATCAACCAGGCAGTCGTAAGAAACGGAAAAAAATATCTGCAGTTATGGACAAGGAGGCTGGAATTATGGCTACTATCGAATCTGTAGTTGCTGGAGGTAGTATAGGTAAGTAAATTAATCTATGAATTTTTTGTTTAGTTTTGGTAAATTATAATTGCTTTAAAGATAACAATCTTGACGACCCAACTACAGCCAAATTAGAACTAGTTGATGTGAAAGAAGAACCTCAAGAAGTGTATAAAGAAGGAATGATCTGGACACCAAAAACAGATGGAGCTCCTCCAGAAGGTTTCACCATTTACACTACCGACACTGGTGTCACGTTACTTCGTCGCAAGCGGCAGCGAAATCTGCAAAAATTAGGTATCGGAGGATTCTTAGTTCGAATGCGAGGTACGCGTGGAGGACAAGACAATGACGATGTTGACACATTAGCAGGTCAAAGTTCATCACAGCCAGACCCTGTTCCAATAATGGCTCCAGGGGATCTCGATAAACCAAAACGAAAACCAGTTAGAAGGAAGCCAAAAGGCAAACTTGCGGAAAGTTACCCAGTTTATCTGCAAGAAGCATTTTTTGGCCGTGACCTCTTGGACACTGTCAAGGACAAAGAACCGGATAGTGGAAGTGGAAGCGAAGAAGATGGAAGCTCAAAACCAGTCACTGAAGATAAAATAGTTCATTTATCTAGTGAAGAACTTAAAGCAATTGAAGCTGTAAAAACAAAACACGAAAAAGATGAACAACTTGTAACTTCTTCAGGTGATGTTAAACGAAATAATGAGCCAGCTGTCTCTAGCACAACACCTGCTGGAATTGTACCGAAGGAAGAAGACGATTGCAGTGACAGTGAAGCATTGAAAGATGTTTTGGCTTTACCTGGAGATCTTATTGACACTGATCTCGTGAATACGATCATGAATGAAGATAACGAAGAAATGGCAGCTAAAAATGCAGATACTTTGGAAAGTCTAGCTGACTCCAATTTAGGAGACGATGGTGATTTAACGAATACTTTACCGAATACAGATGTTACTTCTGGACCGAAAGATGAACTTAGTGATATTTTATCATCTCATTTCAATTTGGATTCTATTCCGAATATGAATAGCAAGGATGTAGAAGAAATATTCAAAGTAATAATTTAAAACATTAACATTTCTTTGCGAATTTAAATATTATAATTTTTGTAGGGTGTATTAACGGATGAATCTCAAGAATCACAAGAGAGCATGTTTCCATTATCATCACCCAGTGTATTTTCTGGAAATAATTCACAGCCATCATCAAATGTATCTCATCCAATACCAAACACTGTACGACCGACAATTCTTCCAGGAGTTGTACCGCCAAACATAAACTCGCCAATGAGTTTTCCATCTCAGTCTCCCTATCACTCCGAATATAGCAAGTATGTTAAACCATTTATTATCTTCAATTTTATTATATTTATTTTATTATGAATTTTACAGTAGTCCACAATTTAGCCCAGCATTTTCGGAGCCGCCCAGTCCTTGGGTTTCAACAGCTGATAATGTTGATCCTGAAAGTTCGTTGCCTTCGGTAACAACAACTTCTTATAATCAACGCTCATCCGAAAAGATGAAAGTTGATGAAGCCCTAGGTTCTAGTGCAACTATTTCGGCGGTTTTGTACGCAAATATGAATCATCCAGAATGGAAGACGGAGTATCCTAATTGGAATGAACGATGTAAACAGATTTTGAAAAAGTGGAGGGCGCTTAGTTCGGAGAAAAAAGCACCGTACTTACAACAAGCTCGTGATAATAGGTCAGCATTAAGAATGAAAAAGGCACAACAGGTAAGTGTTTTTATATTTACTAAAACATTTTTTGGATCAACAATAATTTTAATTGATACTGAATTATTGATGGTCTGAAGAAAATGGAATGAAACAATATATTTGAAAAATAGTTTAACTCGGAGATTTTTGATAAATTTTGTGTTAACTGTTAGGAAAGTTCTAACGTTGACCCTTATAAGTGCACAAAGAAATGAAATGACAGTGGGGATTTCACATTGTGTACTAACATCGTGCATCATACATGTTATCTGTGCTAGTGTTCTATTCCCCGCCCCTAGCCCTGATTAGCCACAACACAAACACACCCAACACATGTGTCTAGTCTTGGCGCTTGTGCTTGCCTTAGAGAGGTAGCCTCTGCTCCGTAATTGTTATCCTTCAGGCTCAAGTCATATCAAAACCACTGTTTTTATTGATCGTTGTCACTTGTCAGTCATAAAGGCAGTGGATTTGTGAGTTAGCGTCATTGTTAGTCGTGTGTGTGTACGTGTGCATCATTCTCCTTGACCCCTGCAACAGATGAACAAGGACACGGCGAGCCCAACGGGACCGACTAGAACGACAACCGGCGTGGCGGTGTCCACGACACTGACGTCTCCGACGGCAGCAGTAGTGGTGGCCAGCAGCAACAGTGTCGCTGCCGCCGGCGTCATTGTTGGCAACAACAAACCCCTCGTTCCAGCCACGGTGCCCGGCGCACCCGGCGTGGTCTTAGCCGCCCCAACTCAAGTAGAGGTGTGCACTGAGCAACAATCGAAGCTACCGACACAACAACTAACAATTGCTACCGCACCCCTCCTCCCCACTACCACTACCAGCAACACTCCTAGCATCAGCACATCGAGTGCGAGTGGTGCCAGTGGTGCGGCCACGGCTGCCGCTGCTGTGGCTGCCGTGCTGTCCGTATCCGTTTCCCGTCCACAGTCGCACCCGTCCCCGCCCACCCAGCAGCAGTTCACCGTGCACGGCCAGTTCGTCGGCTTGCACAACCACACCGGCCCCGCCCCCAACGTCACCGTCAACCCTCACTACCAGCCCGACCGAACTGCGAGTCCCGCGGCCGCGCCCGCCTCCACGCCCCCGACGCGTGTAGTTGTCCCCGTGCCCGACCAGCAGATTCGAGTGCTCACTCCTTCAGAGATTATGCGCACTCTCCCCTCCCTCTGCCAGGATACCTACGACTTACCTGTTTCACAACCACCTATGGTGAGCAGCAACACGCAGTTGCTTCTTGATGTCCAACATTTTCACTTGATTTTTGTATGAAGTATCTCTTATAGGGTTTTCCCATGTTCGTTTACTACCAAATTATTACATTAAATTTGTACAATTTTTTTATCAACGATTAGTTTTAAATTTCATATTCCTTATAAACGAACATGAGTGAAATTTTTGCAAACCCTATGTATTTTGAGCTTAAACTTTGTCTGGTCTGAAATTTTTTATGTATTTATTTAGAGAAATATTTTATCGTGTAATTTTCCGTTGTTTTTATTTAATTGTTGTATTTTTATTTTGCATATGAGTAAATGTTACCTTTGCTGGTTTATTATTACATTCATTTGTAATTCAACAGCGTAGATAATTTTCTGATTTTTAGTTGACGTTATTTTCGAAATTTTACGCATGAATTTCAATTTTTAGAAGTTCATAAAATATTTCCTTTGTTCCAAAATTCCTCAACCTTATCCAAATTTTCCAATATTAATTGTTATGCAACTTTATTCGAGTGGCATAAAAATTAATAATTTTTCTAACCCAGGCTTACGGTGTTGGTGTTAACTGTATATTAATGCATCATTAGTTTAGGAGCATAATTAATAAAATTTAACTTACTGAATTTGATAATATATCAATAAATAAAATTAACTCATTAAAGTTAAATTTAATTACTGTGCATTTCTAAGGAGCATGAATTAATGTGGTTTTATGGATATTATTTTGTCTTTTTAATATTTCTTTAGGTGCTGTTTGTTGGAATTGTGATATTTATTTCGTGCACTTGATTTATACATGTAGCTTTGTGTAAATGTGTATTTTGATAGGTCCTTGGTTTGTTTTCTAACAATTAATTCTCTTTTGTAAATAATAATGGTAAATAAACATTAAACATATTTTAAATTTAAAATTTATAAAAAATAAAGTAAGAAACAGAAATATTTAAATTTGCTAAAATAAAATAATATTGAGCATGCATAACGTAGATATTAATCAATCATTATTATGAAGTGGTATGAAATTGTTTTTAATTAAATTTTAACTTATATTTGTAATTAAATTTGCCTTTACAAAAATTTTAAATATCATATCATTCTCATAATAATATAGTTATTTATTCATTTAAATATAAAATATTGCTGTACTTATTAATTGTTGTTATAAATAGGACCAAGACAAAATTTCTCAACAACAAAAATCTCATCGGGAAGCCGAACAGGAGCGCCAATGGAAACAGTTACAGGCTTTACGTCAGCAACAGGCTCAGCATCAACAACAAGTTATTCATGACCAAAGAGTGCAAGGTTTGTTTATTTTTCTAATTTAAGCGAAAAATTTATTGTAAATAATTTTATTATTAATTAGCCATTCAAAGAGTTCAACGCCAAATTTCCGATGGAAGCCCGCAATTCACCCAAGATCCCAGCAATGGACTTACAAATCAACTTCAGGTTTCAACTTCTCAAGAAATAAGTCCAGCAGCTTCGCCTTCACCCCGGCAATTTATCGCTCCTATGAAACCCGCACGTCCGGTCCCCAATCAATCTCCAACATTCCAGCATCCAAATTTACCTGCTCCACGCGTAGAAAACGTTGCAATTCGCCCTGTATCTCTTCCAATTCAACGGCCGATGATTCGTATTCCTGCTCAACCTCCATCGCCGTTCTCACCGCAGTCTGTGCAATCACCGCACGAGTTTCCACCCGCAGTTTCTCCTTCAGCTCAATCTGAATCGTTCCAAAGATCACCGTCGGAATCTGGATCGGATCCTTATATTCAATCACCTCAGACTCCGCGTCCGCAGCAGTTTACTGCTGGACAGCAATCTCCTTCTGCTCCACGTGGTCCTGGATTTCAACCGCGACTCCCGGCCGATCCTTACGCCCAGGCGCCTTCAACACCAAGGCCACAGTTTGCAACAACTCCGAGACCAACACAGCCTGGGTTTCCACAAACATTACGTCAACAAACTCCGATTGAAAACAGTGAAATTAATCGGCACTTGCGTGATTTACTACAAAGACAACAACAGTTCCAAAAATTAGATGATCAGTTGTTACCCGGAAAACAAAGAGTTTGGCCTCCTACAGACAGTAATCAAACCGAAACATCGCAGCAATTTGAACCAGTTACCACTGGTTCTCCACAGAGTCCAAACAATGTTACGTTCAGACATCCTCTTCCACCTGGAATTGTGAGACCAAGAACACCGGTTGCACAAAGCGGTGGAGTTTTAGTCCGTCAACCGGGAGTTCCTGGATTACGATTACCAAATCAAGATCCTAGAATGATTGGTCTTGATCCTCGAATGCGACTTATTCTTCAACAACGTGCAGTGAATTCACCTACAATTCAACAACAATTTGCTACTTCTCATTTGTTAACTAGACCTCAAGCTTCATCAAGACCGCCAGATCCATATGATCAAATAATTCAGAGACAACAACAAATGAATTTCCAAAATAAACAAGAACAACCACAGTTACAAAATATGAATGTTGCTCAAAATATCGAACAACAAAGAGTGGTTAGTGTGCAACCAAATCAGCAGCAAGTATCTTCTCTTGCAACAGCCGTGTCATCATCTTCTGCGCCTGTAACTAATAATTTAACTACCACCACAGCAGAAACACAAGAAATTCCTGATAATGTCACAGCTGAATTGGAGAAACTTGAACAAGAAAATGGTGGAATGGTTGAAGATATTTTGGGTCTTGGAGACGACGATGATGAATTGTTAGCTGAAATGGGTCCAGATTTCAACATTCTCGAATATGCTGATCCTGAACTGGATGCTTTAGCAGGTGGTGAGAAAACAAATATTTTAGATAGTCTCGATTTGGAAGAATCGGAACCGGACAAAGACGAAAAGAAAGAAACTAGGCAAATGTAAGCGTTCATTAAATTTATATAGTTAAGATAATATTTATTGTATATTTTATTTCAGTTTACCTCCAAAAGCTACAACTGCTCCACAACAATCACAACAACAACAACACCATCAACAGCAACAGCAACAACAGACATCTCAACAATCAATAAACACCGTCACTAATGTACCTGTCAATGTAAGTGCTACTCAAGCCGCTTTACTGGCAAGAGCATCTCAGGCAAATAGTCCTGCAATTAGTCTTCCGAATGAAACTACAACAATGGGTGGTGTCCAGCCAACGGCATTACCTGTTTCTGAATCGCAAGCTATTGTTCAGCAAACTCAACAACAAACACCTAGTTTGCAGATTAATTCTGTACATCAACACCAACAACAGATTCAACAACATATGCAACAACAGGTACATTAAGAAATATTATTTCTTTTAATGGATATATTATTTTGGTTTTATGTAGGTTCAGCAAGCTGCAGCAATGGGTCGTCCTATGGCTCCAGGTACAAGATTAGTATCACCTGATGGTGCTGTAGGCGTTGTTACAAATAATAATGGTGTTACCGTTACTTATCCATCGAATTACTCTTTGAGAGTTGCTCAGACTCAATTGCAACGTATGTTATTGACAAATTAATGTTTAAGCGTATAGTTAATGTATTATTTATATGTAGTTCAGAATCAGAGAATTCAAATGCGTATGGGTCCTGGAGGACTCACTCGCATGGTTTCAGTGGGTCCTACTGGACCTGTATTATTGGGACAACCCAGAATGGGACTACCTCCACCGCCACCACCACCTCCATATCCCGGGCCGCCGCCACCGTACCCAGGCCCAAGCGCACAGCAGGTATGTAAAGCTTTCTTATCATTATTTTCATTCTTGCATGTGTTTTGCTGATTCACAGATTCTTTTCTAACCGTATGAAGTGAGTTTTCGTATCTGTTCATATTCTTCTAACTGTTTTCTTTGTACAATTTTGTGCATTCGTATTTTTAATTAATGTTTATTAATTATTCTAAAAACATAAAAATTTAGTTCAACCTTATAAAGACGATATTTTATTAATCATATTTGAGTAGTTTTGATTTGTTAACTAATTAACATACATCTCAGAAGAAATTTGAAACCACCTTTTTTGCATGATGAAATTATTGTTTTATTATTTATCAATAGTCATGATCCGTGGAATCAAATTGATTTGATAGTGTTCTCGTACTAACATTGATTGGTTGCGGTTGTGGTGTTGGTTGCATGTGGTGTGGTAGATGGGGCTACGTGGAATAGGCGCGGTACATCATTTGGGGCCGCCTCGACTTCCACTGGGTTTAATGCATCCCTTGGGGCCCCCACAAGGCTTGGCGATACCTCCACACATACAGCGGAGGCCGCTACTCCTGCAGGTGAGAATGTACCCTGGTTACATCTACGCACACATCTAGTAAACACATTCGTCAACATACACTCGCAAAGATCATTTTGAATTATTAAATCAACATTCTAATATTAGTTTTCAAAGCTGCTATAGTTTTTTCGTTATTATGAACCTGCAGTTTATTAGATGAAATATTATAGTTGATATTGCAAATGTACTTAAAATAATCTTTCATATGCAAGGCCCCAGTAAATTGATTGTGAAATATTTTTATTCGTATTAGTGTGTTCTTTGTCATGTTTTCTACTAATATAATAATCATCAGTCAGCATACCATCTTCTTCCTTTAAAAGAGATATTAACAAATTAATAAACTCATATACGTAGTTTAGAATGCTTGTTTCCAGTAGTATACAAGTTCATTATCATAAGTGTTTAATTTGTGCCTTGCACTTATTTAATGTTAAGTAATAGTAAATTTAGTCAAATATATATAATTGTACTAATAAGAGTAGCCCTGTCAACAGGAACAGCCTCTTCTGCTGGAGGATCTTTTGGAACAAGAAAAACGTGAACAAGAAAAACAGATGCAAAATCAGACACAGCCAGTTGTTCAGGAACAGCAGCATTCTACTTCCAGCAATTCTCTTCTCACAGATCAAGACTTTGAGAAATTGCGACCAGATGTATTTCGTTCAGTTTCATTAGAATCTCCACCGCAGGGTCTACCAGGTAAGAAATAAACATTTCAATTGTTTTTATCTTACTAACATTTTCTTTAGCTCAAGGTTTGCTGCCAGCGTCAAATGTAACTGGAGTTACTGCAGTACGACCAACTTTCCCAAATAGAACTGCTACTCAAACACCAAATCAACAGCAATGGCAACAAACACCGCCTAGACCTACACCTGCTCTTGTACAACAGAGTACTTCGACTCCAGTGGAAACTACTGCAACTAGAACACCCGCATTTACTGCATCTTTACTTCCTGCTCCTCCGTTACCACCAGAGCATATTGTCACAGAACAGGATCGACAAACCCAGCAGCAATATGAACAATGGTTACATCACCAAAACGCGATTCTTACTCAACAATTAAAATTCTATGAAACTGAAGTTCAGAAACTACGAAAAATTAGAAAGGTATGGTAACTTAATATTATTATTATTTTGGGTTATTTAATTAAGTTTCTTTGGTTCGTTACAACGCTTTTTAGCAATTTTGTTTTCGATATAATTTATAATTATTTTCAAATGTTTGTTTAATAACATATTTTGTGGTAGAAATACGTTGTTTGGCATTAAATAACTGCTGTTATGATTTTTTCCGTTTGTGTTAATTCGATTTTTTTATTTGAATATTTATAGTCATTAAATAGTAAACAAAGGCAGTTGAAGAAGTCTGGTAACCAGCTTGCAGAACCTGATGCGCTAGAACTAAAGCGAATATCAGCTGAGCAAGCAGTGTTGCAGAAGCAGCTGGAATCGAGTAGAAAGCAGAGTCGGCAACATGGCATGCTCATACAGGTATCTATCTTTATTGATCTATATTAATATAACAATCACACTACAATATGAAAACTATTATCACTTAAATTTCTGCTAACTTTTATATAACCTATTATTATGTGAAACACGCTAATTGTAATAAATTATTCATTATTTATTAATATATTCATTGTTTGGACTCATACTGATATATAAAAGTGGATTCAACGAATAAAGCAGTATAATAATAATCAATAATTAAGATTTTATAATAAAATAATTGGTAATTTTATTTTGGTAGTGTTCTATTTTGTTTTATTTTAAAAGCAAATTGTCTCCATGTATGTAATGTCTGTATTGCGCTGTTGGTCTATATGAAGGAATACCGAAATAAACAACAAGCCAAACAGCAACGGCAACAATCGCCGCTGATGATGGGCCAACAAAGTCAATCTCCCTTGGGTCCACCCGGATCGTCTCCGATTCATCCGCCAGCTACACCACAGTCGCCGCTCATGTCACCATCAGGCTCGTCACCCATGACTGCACAGCACAACTCTCCCCTTCATAGTCCTGCGCCTTTAGTTTCGCCTTCCCCAGGTCCCGCATCCGTAGCTAGTGTACTTCAAAGTCCGGGGAATCAACCCGGCAACAGCATGAGTCCGCTCGGTATGCAACAATCGCCGAGAATTGGAACGCCTCATTCACAAGGAGAAGAGAATAGTCCAGGACCTGTACAGTCGCCATCACAAGTCTGTCCGCCTCCTCCTACTCCTCGTATGACTTCTCCACAACACCGTAGACTTGTTACTAGTCCTTTAGGTTATACACAGAATGTTCAGCAAAATCGTTTTGTAAGACCGCCGTCTACAATAGTTGTTAGTGATCCGTCCCAGATGCAGTCTCAGCGACCGAGATTAACATTACAAACTGGTGGTTTCCAACAAGGAATACGACCTGGTGGACCGTCTCCACTTGGTAGTCCCCAGCCTGGACAGCAAATAAGTTTAACACCTCAACAACATCAACAGCTATTACAAAGACAACAACAATTACAGCAACAACAACAGCAATTGCAGCAACAGCATCAACAGTTACAGCAACAGCAACAACAACTTCAACAACAACAGTTGCAGCAGCAACAGAATTCTGATGGAAACCAACAAGGTGAAACTGGAAATGTGATGCAGACACAACGAGCTCTGCATATGATTCAGCAAAGACAATTAATTTTACAACAACAGCAGCAACAACAACAAAGACAACAGTTACTTCAACAACAATTGCAGCAACAGCAATTACAGCAGCAGCAATTACAGCAACAACAGCAACAGCAATTACAACAACAAGCGCAACAGCAACAACAAAATATTCAACAACAGTTACATCATCAGCAAATGTTACAACAGCAGCAACAATTGGTTAAACAACAACAACTTGCAGCTCAAATTCAACAAAGTCAGCAAGGTGGGAGAAGCCCAATGCAACAACCACCAAGTTCACCGATGCCACCGCGAAGTCCAATGGTGCAGAATCAGCAAATGATGTCTCCACATCATTCAATGCAGCAGCCACAATCTCCAATGCCGCCTAAAAGTCCATTAGTTCAATTTTGTTATGGAAATCAGCCACCAAGTTCTCCAATGCCTCGTAGTCCAATGATTCAAAATCAACCGCCAAGTAGTCCGATGTTACAGCAATCCATGAATCAACATTCAATTCAAACACCAACATCTCCGCTTTCAAGAAGTCCAATGTTAAGTCAGATGCCTTCACCAATGGGAGGCATTCGCAGGCCACCCAGTACTAGTAGCAGTCCTGCAATTCCCGACAGACCACTAAGTGTAGAAAATCCAAGTACACCAAGAACTCCTTATAATGATCATAATGAAACAGGCGGAGGAAATCCACATAATCCTCAAACACCAATTCCGATTTGCCCCAGTTTTGGCAGATTTGGTTATATTAAATTAGGATTAAGAGGTGGTTCGCCAATGTGGAATTTTGGCCGTGGACCTAAACGTCCTCCAACTTTACCACAAAACTTAAGTGAGGGTGAGAAAGCAGGACCGAGTGAATCAGTAACAGCAAAAGTAAAAAAAGAATCGCATATAAATAAAGTATCTATTCTGAAAAAGAAAACACCTGTTAAAGTAGCGGTAGCTCAACCGATTGCTGCAAAAGTAGCGTCATTAGTTTGTGCTGATTACAATGAATTTGATGATAGTTCTTCAACTCCACCAGTTACTCCACCGCCTTCTTCTTCAGGCTTGACTGTAGCTGAGAAAAAAATTATAATTCAACAAAAAGCAAACGAGAAAAAGATGATTGAAGAACAGCAAGAATCGGAAGAAGTCATGATTATCGATAGCAGTCCAGATGAGAAACAAGAACTTCAGTGTGATACAATTGTTGATTACGATTACGATAACGACAAAACTCTAGTTGCAACTGAAGTCTCTTTGAGTTCAGTTGCACAACAAGTAGATGGCGATGATATAACAGTAATTGAAACTTTTACGCAGGATGAATTAGGTGATGTTGTGACAAGTCCACTCGAATCAGAAGTTGCTGAAGAATATGTCCTCTTTCCAACAGATATGGTTGTTGATATTTCAATGGACAGTAACGAAAATTTAGAAGAACAAGAATTTCATGAAAAAGACGGAGACGATGATGAAGAATATGGCGATGATATGATCAACATAGACGGTAAAAACGTTGAAATAGTTGCAATTCAAAGTCCAACAAGCAGTGATGAAGAACTTATTATGCGAGGTAAAACTAGAAAAGTTAGTAGTGAGGCATTACGTTTAAATATTGTACATGGTTTAAGATCAGAGAGATCACAGAATTTGCAAGTAATGACTGATACTCCTGAATCTCCTGATCAGGAGGAATTAAATGTGGATCCATCTCCAGAACCGTTCGTTTCTACAACTGATGATTTTATTGCATCATTTGATGATTCAGAAATTGTGATCATTGATCCTACAATGAAATCACCAGAAGAGCATATTGCAACTAAAGAAGATTTTGAGGAACTCATTGATGGTGAAAAACGCGAAGAGAAACTTCACATCAGTGATTCAATGTTTACACGACAATTAGCAGAAATGCATAAGTACACTGCTAATGTATTTAATTTTCCTCCTAAAACATCTCCGCCAAGTTATCATCAAACAGTTTCGTCTCCTCTTTATTCTCAAGGTTCCAATACTTCAGATACAAACAGTAATTCAGCCACAAGCTTAAAAGAAAATAGTGTTGTTACAGTCGTTTCTACTCCAATATCTTCGCCTGTTTTATCCTCTACGCAATCAACTAAATCTAGTAACGATGGAATTTCAAGCACTCAAGTTACTAAGATTACTGCCACTGTTCTATCCTCACCGATAAAAATTGTCAGTAGCGTTCAGCCGATACTTGAAAGTGCTGCTTCTACTTCATCGAAAATAATTACTACCCAATCAGTTACTGTAACATCAGCACTATCTGAACCAGTAATCAATCCAGAACCAACAATTACAAAAGTTACTGTAGAGAAGAAATTAGAAACAACTCCTTCATTATCTTTAAATACACAAATTGCAAGTTTCCCTAATAAAATTTTTGAAGATGAATGTACGTCACCGGATGATTCAATTTGTCAGGATGATCTATATTCACCAATAAGAAAAACATTTACATCAGAACCTTTTAAGCCTTCTGATTCTGACATAGAGATTGATAAAGAACCACAAAGAGAAATTTTAGACCATAATGATGAGGAAAAAATAGAAAGACAAAATAAAGTAGAAGAATTAAAAACAGTAATTGTAGAATCTGAAAATAAAATTGAAGAACCAGTCAATACAAAAGAACTGAAACAAAAAACTGAGAGCGAATCTGTATCTAAACCTGAATCTCCAGTCACAAAATCTTCTGTTGTAGAAAAAGCCGTAGAACAAGGTATTCATTTTAGTACTAATACAAATTTATTAGCCAAAGAAATAATAATACAAAATGTAAGTTCCAAAAGTCAAGAAAAATGTAGTATTGGAAATATTTGTGTAGCTCAAAGAGATGGCCAGATTGAAACAATACCGGCATCATTCATAACGCATACTGACTTAGATGACAGTAATAATGATTTAACTTCCAAGTCAGTTGTTATTTCAATTCCATCTCCAACTCCATCTCAAGAGCAAATGTTAGATAATATGGCAATGCAAGAATTAGTTGAAACTCGAAGGCGTGACGGCAAAACTTTACCAAGTGAATTTGAAAGTATTGAAGATGTATTAAATATGATTGAAAATATTACTGCAGAACAACCAACTGTATTAGATGGTAAAGTTCAAGTTCCAGAAGACAAAAAATTAGAAGAGAAATGCATTTCATCAATAACAATGTCATTAATGGAATCAAAAATTGAACCTGTTATAAAACCAAAAGAAATACCTGTTTTAGAAAAAATTGAAAAGCCAGAACCCCCTCCAAAACCACAAACAAAAGAAATAAAACTAATTCCAATAGAAATTCAGCCAATAACAGTAGCAACAACATCTACAATAAAATCTACCGTCATTCCGCAACTATCACCTTTATCTCAACCTGCAGAACTAACAACAAACATGGCAAATGTTTCTCAACAACTACGTACTTTATTATCATCCTTACATACAAATACCGTAACAACAACATCAAATGTAGAAACAGTGGCGAAAAGTATTCCAGAGAAAGATAGAGTTACTACAAATATTACTACGCCAACAACATCTGTTATGACTTCAAAAGTTATTCAACAACCTGAAAAGTTGCTCCCTGTAGTAACAAATGCTGTTTCTATTGCCTTAAGTACGTCATCATCGAGAAGTAGTCCAGTAATATCTCAAACTGCCACTCCCGCGTCAATATCTAGTCAAACAAATAATACAAGTACTCTACTCTTGGTTACTTCAACTGCTGCTGCTGCTACTACTACAATACAAACACCAGTTGTATCAATCTCATCACCAATTTCTTTTGTTAACAATATTTTACAAACTGCTAATAATAAATCAGGTAGTGGAGGAATTCAGTTAATGCCGGATCACCCTAAATTACCTTTAATAACAACTGTAGTAGTAACACCAACAACTACTAGTTTATCAATCAGCACAACAGTTTCAACGTATGCTCCAGTTGTTAACACGACAATAAATGCTCTTACATTAATGTCGTCAATAAATTCATCTACGAGTACAAATGTATCGTCTGTCAGAAAATCAACGCCAAGCTTAAATGCAATGTTGCAATCGCATCCAGCAGCCACAGTGCCTCAAAGCATACCAGGTACAATAACAGCAGCAAGCTTACTTCTGTCTTCGCGACCTAGTTTCATTGCTGTTACCCGAGAACAGTTAACAGTTTCTGCAGGTCAAAGCAGTAAATCAATTATTTTGAGCTCTAGTTCTTCTAGTTTATTAACAACGAGCACCATAACTACTCATAAACCTATTGTTTCAACTACAAATTTGTTACATACGCAATTAACTAAAGCACCTTTAAAACGGTCAAAATCTATCGATGATCCGTCTACAACTATTCATTCTCACTTTATCAAAAAAGAAGAATTGCCAATTAGATCGGAATCTTTAGATGATAGTAGTAGCCAAGTTAGTAGTAGCGGAATAAATATAAAACAAGAACAATTAAGTGGTTGTAAATATTCTTCTATGCAAACACCTGCACGAACTGAAGATTCACAAAATGTTCTTTTGAAGCAGTTGCTTCAAAACACTGGCTGTGCGTCGACACAAACTCAGAGTACTTCAGTAACTCATACTGCTCCAAGTCTTCCAATAGTTCCGTCTTTAGAAGCTCAATTGGCACGACCAGTGCCACCGACACCAACAAGTCTTTTACCGCCTTTATTACAAAATGATATACCGGCTACACAGCCAGTTAAAACTACACCAAAATACACACCAACTATGTCAAGAGAAACTTCGTTTGTATCACGAGCTCCACAGAAATCACCTACTATTGTACCTGTGCTAACTCAACAACATTTGCAAATAGACATTAAAAAATGTTTACCACCAAGTCGAACGCCAAGCAGAGATGAACTACTGTCTCCTCCTACACCAAGATCAAGCTGTGGTGGGAGCCAAGAATCAAGTCTGCAAACACCACCATTAGTGATTAAGAAAGAAGCTACTACTACTGTACCGTATCCAAGTCCTGTGTCGCAGATAAGTACACTAGAAGTTAAAAAAGAATTAATAGATGAATCCTCTCAGCATTCAGAAATTTCAGACCAAGGAAGGCCAGATTTAATCCAAACAAAAGAAGAATCTACAGATGCAATGGACATGGGAAATGATAAAATGATGCAAGATCAAGCTGCTTTAGAATTAAAGAAATTAAAACGAAGACAGTATCAACAAAAACGTAGGCAGAATCAAATAATGAGTAAAGACCTTGCTGGACAACCGAAAAAACGTCAACGAAAGAGTTCTAAGATAGAAGAAGATTATGATACATTTATAGAAAATCTAATGGTGCAACTTCGACAGTTACCACCAATGAATGTAATGGAACCAGTACTCGGCCGTAATTTTGCTGTTTGTCCAGTGTTTGGATCTGGAGAGCTCGTGAAAATCGGAACGAAGGGATATGATACCAGATACGGTGAACTAGCGGGTATATACGGCAATGCAATAGTTCCGGACACCTCAGATTATTACAGTACAAAACCTTATGGTGATAATGATCCTTTGCCAGAAAAACCACCAGTTTCAACGCAGCGATTGTTCTACGATCAAGAATTTCCTCCTATTAAATTTGACACTGATGATGACAGAAGACTTGAACTTTTCTGTCGAGATAACGATACTCCAGATTCAATTATTAGTTCTTCTTCTCCTGAATGCTCTTTGTCTGAATCCCCTGTGCAATTCGCTGGTTTGCGCCTCATTCAAGAAGATGATGATGAGACGGAGGATCTTATTAAAAGGCGAATGTCCCCAGTTATACCTATTATTGCACCTATTCCTATTAGGTTAAAACCAAACGGACCTTATCTTAAAGATTACGCAGATATGGTAAGATCACATTTTAATTTATTACTTTTGATTTTACAAAACTTCTATGTATCATTATTTTAGGATAAAGAAAATGTTGGTTCTCGAGATTTATTCAGTTTTAAATCACGATTTATGAATACACCTACAACACCGCTGAAAGATTCCGGCAATGTTACTGTTACTTTAACTTTAACATCCGCTGCCGCTGAAGACATCATGGGCGTACTACGAGATCTCGCTAACATTTTGCATATACCTGCGCCAACAAGTTACCAAATTGTTGAGCGTACAAGCACACCACCTAGTCATAAATTAGGGTTGTATCGAACTAAAGGAAAAGACGGCAAAGAAGGAGGTAAATATTTGTATATTTATAATTTTTATTTTCATTCCACCATATTTATATTTTAGCTCCAATTGATATACAAAGTATTCTGAATGGTGCGGCGAAATTCTGTAAACATTGTGATGTAGTTATATTGAACAATTTAATTAGGAAAAGAATATCAGAACTTCCGTTTTTGTATAAAGAACCTGATCTTCTGGGTGATGGTGATGAATTATATTTCTGCAGCTCCTCGTGTTACTTACAATTTGCTGTAATGAATAGAGTGCCAACAATGACTCAAGACAAGGTATTATTTACTTATTAATTTTATTATTTACTGAATTAATTTAAATAAAATTTATTTATTTAAGGCTGCCGCTATTGTTGATCACCTATGTCACGACAAAACTATAATAAAGAAAAATGTACCATCTGAAAACAAGAAGTCGTTAGAAGATATAAAACCAATTGATGACTTTGAAAAAATGGATGTAGAGGAAATAGTAAATACAATTAAACAAGAATACAGAGAGGATTTCGCTTGTGATGAAATCAAGAAAGAATCTTCGGTAATTAAACCAAAAACCGAAGTTCCTGAAACTGTGTCCCCGCAAAAACCTAGAAAACATATTGGTGATGATATTTCTAGCAGTCAACCAGCACCTAAAGTATGGAAGGGATCAACATACAAATATTGGAATTTAGGCGCACTTCAACCAAAGAGTAAATACAGGAGACCCTCCGAAAAAGAAATCATGGAAATGATGTACAGATTAGGAGTTACTGTAGTTCCAAGCAAAATTCCCGACGATACTCGTAAGTGCATGTTCTGTCATATGACTGCAGATGCAGTTGCAGATGGCCCAGCAAGGTTGTTAAATTTCGATGTAGATAAATGGGTTCATTTAAATTGTGCACTATGGTCAGAAGGTGTGTACGAAACTGTAAACGGAGCTCTAATGAATTTAGAAAACGCTCTACAACAAAGTTTAGTCGCAACATGCATTCATTGTCAACAATCTGGAGCGACTATACATTGCTTCAAAGTTCGATGTTCAAATGTTTATCATTTGGGATGTGCAGTTAAAGATGGTTGTATGTTTTACAAAGACAAAACAACTTATTGTTCGACACATATCCCTAAAAACGAAAAAGATAATGAACTAACTACATTGTCTGTATCAAGGCGCGTTTATGTTCAGAGAGACGAAAATCGTCAAGTCGCTGCTGTTATGCACCAATCCGATCACAATAACTTGCTACGTGTTGGTAGTTTAATTTTCTTAAGCGTCGGTCAACTTCTGCCTCATCAACTACAAAATTTCCATACAGCGAATTACATTTACCCAATCGGTTACAAAATAATTAGGTTTTATTGGAGCATGCGTCGTATTAACAAACGTTGCCGATACGTTTGTTCAATTCATGATGTAACCGGCCGACCGGAATTTAGAGTTTTAGTTCAGGAACAAAGTCAAGATGATGTTGAACTCAGAGACAACTCTCCGCGAGCCGTTTGGAATAGAATTTTGGAACCACTAGCGCAATTACGCAAAGAAAATCATTGCGTTCAATTATATCCACAGTACGTTACTGGCGAAGATTTATTTGGGTTAACTGAACCTGCAGTTGTGAGAGTTTTGGAAAGCTTACCAGGTATTGAAACTCTATCTGATTACCGTTTCAAGTACGGTCGAAATCCACTCCTGGAGTTGCCACTTGCAATTAACCCGAGCGGAGCAGCACGATCAGAACCGCGACTACGAAATCAATTCCCCTGGAAACGGCCACACACTCAACGAACGGGATCATCAGTTCGTCCGGTTTTTGTACCAACTGCTACCGGTGCTGGAGAAGCGGCTTGCCCTTACAGCAAACAGTTCGTACATTCAAAGAGTTCACAATATAAAAAAATGAAACAGGAATGGCGTAACAACGTCTATCTTGCTAGGTATGACATATTTACTTAAGAGTATTTACATAAAAATTATTTTACCTTTAGATTCCTAAATACCTGTTTCCTTTTAACCAAGAATCCCGATGTTCTGCGCATGTAAGAGTATTTAATTAATTTTTATATATTTTTTTCCATTTTACATAATTTGTATATATTCGTAGATCAAAGATTCAGGGACTTGGATTATACGCTGCACGAGATTTAGAAAAACATACGATGGTTATTGAGTATATTGGAGAAATAATTCGTACGGAGTTAGCAGAAACCAGAGAAAAGCAATATGAGGCTAAAGTAAGTTTATTTAAATTCTTATTAATTGTTTTATGTTATTATAATTTTCCTTTATTTGACAGAATCGCGGAATTTATATGTTCCGCTTGGACGAGGAGCGCGTGGTGGACGCGACTTTGAGCGGCGGCTTGGCGCGTTACATCAATCACTCGTGCAATCCAAACTGCGTGGCTGAAATCGTTGAAGTCGACCGAGATCTTCGCATTATTATCTTTGCAAAACGTCGCATTGCGCGCGGCGAAGAGGTATGTTATTTCTTTGATTGTCTCGGGATGGTTATGGTAAATGTTTTGTATTTGTCTATTATAGTTGGCTTACGACTACAAATTTGACATAGAGGACGACCAACACAAGATTTCATGCATGTGTGGAGCACCAAACTGTCGAAAGTGGATGAATTAAAATAACCACATACTACCTCAAAGGTCACTTCCGAAGTAATTATAATTATCTTAATTTCACAATTTCCGAAAACAAAGTCTGATCACACACATTCATCTTTGTAGATTGTAAAAGTATTAAAGTAGCACCAAAGTGAATTGTTGTGAATTAGTAATGTCTATTTTCTCATATTTGTACATTTAAAACGATGGTTTTTAATTAATGACTACTACTCATTTGTCGTGTTACATGTGTTAGTAGACTGCTTTCAGAGTGTCATTTCGCGTTTGAAACGTACACTTCGAAGTGGCGTTGTCGGCGTAGAGGCATATATTCATCAAACATTCCTTTTAGTTAATAAGTGGTTGAGACACTTGTGTTCGCTGGCTAAGCAAATTAGGGTTAGGGACCAATTCTCTGTATTATATTAATGTATAATGTTCCCACCCTTCGATAAATTAAATTCGTGTAAATATAAATTGCATTTAGTTATTAGGTAGAAATTCATATCTTAGTTACCGTGTACAAAGAATGCTTTTGAAATGCTGTAATAGCATTGATCATGAATTAGACTACACGGTTTCACATATCATATCTTTTATTACTAACATCATTATGATTTCAAATCAGAGTTGAATTCATTGAATATCTGGAGAAGAATCTAGTCTAATGAATGATCTCGCGTGATTGGTTTTGGAGCGCGTTGCCTGTTGTTGCCAATATTTTACTAATCGGATCGCGTAGTTTTAACTTGTAGATAACCAAATATTTTTATACCAGTGAGATGTCCGCCTTGGTGATTGCTTATTCATTTATATTGTAAACAGACTGTTGTACTCACATACGTATTGAATACTCGTTCGCGCAATGCGTGATTTCTGTATTAATGAGTAGTTTTAAGTCGCCATTTGCTAAAATTTACTAGCAACTAATTACATTTCTATTTTATTATTATTATTATTTTTGGGTATCTTAATTTGTTTTTTGGTTTGTGGGTAAAGGGTTCATGTTTATCGGGAGGAATTAAATGGGTTAGTTGTTGGTAAATTATTGAAGTAAGGCGACCGCATTGGTATCGTTGTTCGAGTGTCCCTCAAGTATGGGGTACACCGACCTGCCTTCACATAGCCTTGAAGTTGTCACCATATTCTATAATTGGTCAACGTATCTCACTCAAGCGATGTCGACTGTTGAAATATATATCTTATTATATGACTATTATTATTATTGTTAAATGTATAGACAACTGTGCAATATGATTCCACAGTCCTGAGTTCTAGTGGATATCTCCCAAAATAAATAAATATGTAGGTATGTAATTATGGAATGACTATTTTGTATTATGTCTAAAATTAATTAATTTGTGTAATGTGTGCTGAATTCGTGGCGTAGTATATGTTTGTTAAATAATTTATTAGTTAATTAAGTTGTACAATTTTCACATTTACTTTAAATCGTGGACAAAGTTCATGGTATTCATTGTTGTTAAAATTTTATCATATTTTTAATTATTTTAAATATAAATATGAAGAAAAAATGATTTGTTATTGTAAGTAGTGCCATTTAAAAAATAGCTTTATTTAATAATTGTGTAAATAATAGTCTGTCACAATTTATTAAAATGTTAATAATACAGTACATTATCATACTGAATTCATTTCAATATTTTAAAAATTGTGCTGCACTATTATTGTACATAATTGTACTTTGTTATGTTCTGAAATTTCAACTAGGCATTTATTCGAACATGCACTATCGAATGCGTGCGTAGTTGATTAATAATTCATTGTGTAAATAATTTCTCGCGTAAATAGAACGAAATATGTAGAGTTCACCGCTATGCAACAGTGACTATTAACGTAACAGTTGGAATCATCTTCATGCTGGTGATCATCTCTAGATTTGTAAATAATTGTAAGAGGACAATCAATTATATTTAGAAGACAATTGTATAAATGCCAGTCTTGTTTAACTCAACAGAGCACTACCTGATTTATATATACATATATGTATATACATATTTATATATATATATATATATATATATATATATATATATATATATATATATATATATATATATATATACATATATACATATATATAACTACGTATATAATATGTATGATTGAAATGAATAAATAATTGTGTTTAATTTCGACATTTATTTATTCATAAGTTCTTTATGTTTAATTACATTTTAACTTCCTCTTTTGTATTTCGACGTTTTTGTCTAGTTCTTGGAGATCGAGGTTCTCTTGGAATTGGTAATAATGTGGAGTATTTTGAATCAGAAGGATTCACATGGTATGTAGACTTTTTAACAGTTTCAATTGAACGAAAATTTCGAATTAGTGGTTCATCATTTTCATCAAGTAAACTTCTGAATATTTCCACCTACAAAAAATAATAAGTTTTAACTAAATTATATTTTTAGTTTTTATAAAAATACTTGTTCTGCAGAAATTCCAATCGGTTCTCGACAAATCATCCATTGAATTAAATGTGATCGTGCACTAGTTTTTATGTTTCCCCAGTAAATAAAATAATCATTTATAAATTGTCGAACAAAATTATTTAATGGGATTATTTCCATTTTAATTGAAGTAAAAGATTTTTGTATATCAGTAAAATATTCAAGCAAAGCTTGTAGAGTAGAATTATCTTGACTTTGTAACTAAAACAGTGTATATATATATATATATATATATATATATATATATATATATATATATATATATATCTATATATATATATATAAACAATAATAATAATAATAATAATTACTTTGAAAAAGTATACCAATACTATAACACCATCTTTTTCATAAAGTGCTGTTTCTTGAGTCAAATACGCACTTTTAAAATGAACAGCGTGCATTTCTAGTGGATATCTAAAATTAAATAATATTCTTTAAAAATTAAAACTGTATTTTGTCTACAGGTGTTAATGTATTACTGAACGCCGTCGACTGTATGTTCACTGCCTTCCATATCATTAGCACCCCAATGAAAATGAAACTGAGAAAATACATAATTTCCCAGAAGAGGTCCGCCAGTTAAAAATGGTCTTTCTTGAAACCACTTGGCACTTAATATTGCTAAGAATTAATAGTATTTTGTAATATGAATATTATTAAACCAATTTTTTACCTGTATGTCCGCTATTAGTTAATTTAATTTTTTTAGGAGGCAATTCATAGTGGTGCCATTCCAAGTCAGATAATTGAATTTCTTTCATGATAGATATATTTAAATTAATAGGAGATTCGAAATTTGTTTCACGATCTCTAAGTTCTGCTATTAAATCAGATAAATCGGTAATAGTATTTAATCTGTCTTCAAGTTCTGTTTCTAAAACAATTATTTTAATCAAACAGAAGAAAATAAAATTGTTTCTAAATTTACCTTTTTCCTCATCCTCGTATTCTTCATCTTCAGCCATCGTAAAAATTTGGAACGTCAAAAATAAGTCAAAATTTGATACGACATTTATGTCAACAATATTGTAATTTGTTTTTTATGTCAAACTGAAAATGGATTGCCCAAATTTAAACTCTAAAGGAGAAGATAATCGTTTAAATAATTGGAAGAAATGGATTGGAATTAGAAAAGAATTCCATCAGCGAATGTATGAAATTCAGCACCGGACACCTAGTGAACTTGCACTTAATGCAGCTGAAGATTATCGTACTATAAAAGAAGAACAATTACTTCATGAGCATATCAATATACCAGAAGTTTTTACGAATAGAGGAAAGCCAAGTTTTTGGGATCTTCCACCAGGGTCAAGAAAGTTTCCTTCCTTACTTTCTGTAATGCCTAAAGCACTTGATTGTGAAGTTCCTGAGAGAACAACTGCAGGAGTTCCCACGATTATACAACGGGAAAAAAATATACTTACGGGAGAAAAGTAAGATATCATATGTTATATAGTTTTGTATATCTATTAATAGATTTATTTCATTATTTATTCCAGTAGGAAGTACTCAAAATGGTTCAAGAACGAATATCTTCATAAACGAAATAAACAATTGAAAAATAAAATAAAACGCATAGCGTCTCATACTCCTGATACTGAAGATTTAATAATTACTGGGACATCGTATCCAGAAAAAGACAAGAATGAAATTAAATTAGATGATATACAAAATTTCGATGAACAAATTTTTCAAGATGATAGAAGTTCTTCTGTAAACAGTCTTACTGATTCTCCTTTAAAGTCTCTTCAGATTGAGGACGCTACTTTTACAGCTGACGGATGTCAGGAAATTAAAAAATATCTTGTCTTTATAGATTACGAAATTGGTAAGGATGATATTGTTTATAAATCAATATTATTAAAAAATGTAGGTAATGTTACTTTGAGATATCATTGGTATCGACACTTACCAAAAAAAGTTTTGCAAGATATTATACCAAGCAGATTGCCAGTATTTTCCTTCATTTTTACAAAAAACGAATGCATAATCTTACCTAATCATAATAATGAACTAAAAATTGCCTTTAAAACGAATAGTCCAGGATTGTATAAAGAAATGTGGGAATTGCGAACCGAGCCCAATGTTTTCAATGGAAAAATGTTTAAAGGGGAATTTTTCCTAGTTCTTCATGCTTGCGCAGAAATGGCAAACTTTGCTGCTTCCGAAGCTGCTATTTTGAATAGATTAGAAGAAGGAATGAAGTACACAGCCGTTGAAGATACTATTTTAAATATTTTACAACGAACTCAAAACAAAACAGCGGATCAAATAGAACGTAGGCATAAAATAACGGAGAAAGATTTATTTGAAGCAGCTAACGCCAAATTTGGGCCTCCTGGAACGTTACCCGGCATTTGTTATTATAATGAAGAAGTTGTAAAAAAATTAAAATATATGTATGATGCATTAAAAAGAGAAGAAGATCCACCTATTTGGAGTTATAAAATAGAAGATGTCGATAATTTAATTATTAATTGTGAAACTAAAGAAGAACAAAATTTTTATAAATTTTCATTTGATGAACTTGTTAGTAAAATTTTTAAATCAAGTATGATTGAAAATGAAGAAAGGGATAAATATCAAAATATTTTTGTACTTCTTTGTGTTATGGTTGATCAAATGTCCGAAAAAATTTGTGCTCTTAGAGATAAATATAAAATTTCTCTCATTGAAACATATCCATCTATTACAGAAGAAACTTTAATCAGACAAGAATATCTGGATGATAATTGCCGTAGTAATTTATATTTCCCTGATATTACAGCTCAAATTGCTGTTCAAAGAATAAAAGAATGCAAAACAGATGAATTTGAAAAACCGCCAATAGAAGTATTAAAGTTATTACCTTTTGAGAATATTGAGCAAAGGTATAAAATATATCAAATGGAAAAATATGGAATAGATGTTGATAAATTAAAACCAGAAACTGGAAAAAAAGGTAAGAAAGGAAAAGATAAAAAGGGAAAAGATAAAAAAGGAAAAGATAAATCTAAAAAGGGAAAAGAAAGTAAGAAAGAAAAAGGAGGTAAAGGGAAGACAGAAATAAAAAAAACATTCGTTTTACGTAAAGAATCTGTAATAAGACAAGAATCGCTTACAAAATTATTAACTGATAAAGTTGAAATATTCCCCGAGTACTTAGCCAGTGAAGATTATGAAGAACCTTCTGAAAACTCTTTACATATGTATTATTATAATTTATATATTACCATTTACCTGTTATTATGCGAAACAGCAAATGAAATTGAATGCATTCTTGAACACTTGAAATCAACTAAAAAAATTTCTCGTGAAGTTTTAAGAAAATGTATTGAATTGGGTATACCAACAATGCCACTGCCTTTTGAAAAAAAAATATCTCAACGTGAATTTAAAACAATGCTTAATGATATTGAGGATCTTTCGCATGCATCACTATCTGGTTGTTCATTTGTTCAATCAAATAAAACAGTGTTATCTGATATATCCAAATCGTATTCAGATTATGACAATGATTTTTTTCAACCTATATCAAGTGTAGTGAATATTGTGAAAGAGGAAGTTGAACTGGTTGATGCTCAAACTGAAACTGATGGCGATGAATTATTTCCACCGAAAACAAGAATTGGAAATATAGAAACGGATGAGGGTAAATAATTTAATTTCAGTTTATTAGAATAATATTTATCAGTAAACGTTTATTTCATTTTTAGATAAAGAAGAATTTGACCTTGTTGCTCAAGTTGAAAAAGAACTTAGTGCAACATCAGTTCAATATTTTAAGAAGCCTACGGAAGACAAATCCACTCAGGTGCAAAGTTGTACTGAGTGCATTTTAGAAGAATATGACTTGTTAATGACAGAAGATTAAATTTTTGTTATAATAAATAATTTTCTTTTGTGCTTTATATTTACAATAATACAAATTTTTGGCATTTTGCATTAAGTTTAGTGTCCTAGCACATACATGCAAAATTTTAGTGAAATTGAAGTAACATAAAGCAAGACTTAGTCCATGGATTGACTTTTCAATTTTGTAACAAAACATTTTGAAATAACAATTCTATACTCGTATTTTCAACCGCAAACATTGAAAATGTCCAAATATTGTTTTTGATGCAATCATTATTTACGAAATTAAGAATACATTTTATAATAGCATATGCAGGCTGTTCATTTTAAATGGTACATTATCTCGAGAAATATGAGTCGGTTACATTAGTAAAAATTTTTTTTTGTAAAACTAATCGAAAAATAATATTTTTTATACAAGTTGTACTCAAAGTACGGGGTGCAACTTTCTTATTATAAATAGGAATCTATTTTGCTACATTGCTACGTCTAAAAAGTGAACTATACTTCGCGTTCCTTAATTAATTAATCCTGATATCTTAATTAGCGATTTCCGCCGAAACTAGACGTTATTTGTAGAAATGTTTCAAGTAAAAGTTGTTTATTATATTATTATCTACAACTTTTGGTTAAAACTTTTTTTCTCTACAACCGTTAACTTCAGATATACAAACAGCCCTCTTTAAAGTACAATATCTTTTTTTTTATCAGTATTTAAGATATTTTAGGATATTTTTAGATAAAAATTATTTTGACATGTTAAAATTTCGGTAGCATATTATTAAATTTTAAGTGATCTTCAAGGAGATAAATAAATAAAAATAGTAAAGAAAACGTGAGATTAAATGGATGTTATCATCATCTTAGAGCAGTTGGGCTTCATACCATCATCACTGAAGCTGTTATCATCGTGTCACAAGAGTTAACGGTTAGTATAAACTACTGATTAAATATTATAGGGTAGTGTAGTATTCATAGCTCTAACTTAATCTCAAGATCGTCTTTAATATGTGCTGTAGGAGTGATGTATGTTGTGTGCTGACTTGTCTGTACTAATGTACTGCATTGTATTCTGAGTTTCTATTTCATGCTAGTCAATCATCAAAATGTCTATGTATATTTCCAGCTACTCAATGTTAGTAATACGTTGTTTTCTTTTTATAGGGACAAAACGGGAGTTGTAATTATCTCCTGCATCCTCAGCATTATCTTGGAGCATCTGGTGTTCATATCATCGTGGACAGCGTATCTTGTATCATCATCTTAGAGCAGCTGGTATTTTTACCAGCAACACCGGCACTGTTATCATCGTGAATCAACGTTCATTTCTCATATCATTTACCATTACCCACTCTAAGTATTAGATGATATTTTATTGACTTTCTGACTGATTGTAAGGTAAGCTGGTTGATGAAATAATCTTTTCTCTATGAGATTGCAAATATAGTAGCCAAAAGGACGTGTTCTATTATGTGAACAAGGTATACGTTTATTCTTTTTAAACCTAATGTTAAGAAATTAAAATTTCATAAAAGGTTATTGAAATGACAATAAGATAATAACCAATTATTAAAAACTGTCTTCGTTATTTTAGAAATGAAGAGATATGATAAAAATTTAATACTCCTGCACGAATGATACTAAGTCATTAGAAAAGTAACACTTTTATAAAAAAAAATTAAGTGAACCAACAGATGCTCATCTCGGTATTCGGTACATAATCTTGGAAGTGTTGCAGTACAGATTTATAAGGTACGATATCATATTGACAAAATATTGATAAAAAAATATTAATTATTATTATGATCTTCAAGTTCTTACAGATATAATTCAGGGAATATGATGATAAATCTGCGAGTAGTAATACGTTGTTTTCTTTTTATAGGGACATAACGGGAGTTGTAATTATCTCCTGTCTCCTCAGCATTATCTTGGAGCATCTGGTGTTCATATCATCGTGGACAGCGTATCTTGTATCATCATCTTAGAGCAGCTGGTATTTTTACCAGCAACACCGGAGCTGTTACCATCGTGGACCTCGTCATCGGAATTAAAGTTTTCTCTTGAAATATCCTAAACGATATCAATAGTAAAGCCAAGTCTACTGCTCGCAACATTCATGTAAGAAAATTATAATTTTTAAATTATTTGGGGAAAGTCTGTTAAAAATAATAGTGTTGTTTTAAATTGTGATAATTTACAACATTTTTTTTATTTGTTTAACGTTTATTTCAGAATTTATATGATAATGAAAAACTGTAAAGGTGAAGTCATATAGACCATTTTAAAAATGTCCGCGACCCCTAGGTGGTTATTTTTTGAACTAATAACTTAGTGCCGCCAAATGGCGGCGAACGAGATATTTCAAAATAAATTTATTGATTTGATATCGAAAATTTCGTTACCAAAACTAATATTCGAACACCAATATTTCAGCCCTAAATTATTTATAATCAGTACTAAAAAATTCGAGTCTAGTAGACCTTTTGTTTGTCTAGAAAAATATGAATAGTGTATAATAAATGTAATTTGTTTAAATATGAGTATTTATAACGGTTGACGCCCCAATATAATATAATTTCGTTCAAAAAGTATTAATAGAATATGATAAAGACAAAAATGGAAGTAATTTTAAACTTATTTATTGGTACATAATTATATTGTATTTGCAATAATCATTTTAATTCTTAATAGTCTGGCTTTCTTTGCTGTTGCAACTACGATTGTAAACAAACAAAAAGATTAAATACAAGTTCACCGTAAAAATTGTATTTGTTTTATCGGTCGTTAAACTCGCCGACATTTATCAGTGGGTTTGGTTTGTCGAGATCTAAAAATTTGCGGCGTCCACAAAAAATTATTATTTTACGTCTAATCAAAATATGCTCCAAGTAACGGGTGCATCCTCAACAGCCTAATATTCATTCTACATAATATATATCAACATAATATTCAATCGCATAATCAGTCAACAACCTAATATTCAGCGGCATAATATTCAAAGCACATAATATGCATTCCACCTAACATTCAAACCACCTAATATTCAGCAGCATAATATTCATTCACATAATATGCATCCCACCTAATATTCATACCACCTAATATTCAGTAGCATAATATTCATTCACATAATATGCATACCACCTAATATTCATACCACCTAATATTCAGCAACATAATATTCATCCACATAATATTCAAACCACCTAATATTCAATCTACATAATATTCAGCAGCCGAAAGCATAATCGTAGCCAGAGACATCTATCGACTAGTTTTAACATAAAGGGTAGTTTCACAGGTTACTACTATATAACCAATGTCGGTAACTTCTATATGTTGTAGATACTAACCACTAGATAGCACTACCAATATGTATATTATTTATTTTAGAAAATAATATTTTACATTTATTCATATTTTATAACAAATATACTTAATTTCAAACAAATTCTATTTGCAACTAAGCTTTAGCATGTATCCATAATTAATAATAACTAGTTTATAACATATTTTAATTTTAATAAATAAACAATTACTGTTTTTTAATATATTTTAAAACAATTAATAATAAAAGTAATAATTTATTTCCTCTAAACACAATGCACCATGTATAGAAAATGTCATAATATCACTAATGTTAATTAAAGCAACAAGTAAAAGAAGGATACAAGAAATTTACACTTAGAAAATTCATTTCATTGTTTAACTCTCATAGGAAGATTACTGAATATTTAAAAACCAATTCTAATGGGAGAATTATTATCTATATTTAATCCAGATGTAGGAACATAATAATTATTTACATATTTTGTATTATGCTTATACATATCTAAAATCATAGTATAAGATGTTTTATTCTTAAAGATAAAAAAGACTTACGTTCCAAATATTAAGTCAAGTTAGGATATTAAACATTTTAAAGAAAATATTTTCCATGTACATCAGTACCTATCTCTTTATTGTAAAATAAAAAATTAAGTTGTCACTTCTAATTTGAAATAAATAAAGCTTCCTGTTTACGAAATCTAAAAGTTACTTTATTTATAAAGAAAAAAATATTACTTGAATTTATATTATAAGAAAAATTTTACATTGCATAAAAATATATATATATATATATATATATATATATATATATATATATATATATATATATATATATATATATATATATATATATATATATATATATATATATATATCATCATGCTTTCTACCCATTACTGAGTGTGGTACTCTGCCGAAGCAGATCTCAGTAAGTGATATATTTAAACGCGTGAAGTGCGGTTACCAGTCGTCAAATCATGGCCCCCAAAGATTACATTATTTAACATTGCAGGTATTCATGAAAATCACAAGTATTTCACAAATTTAAGTAATACTAGCGTAATCCACATTGTAAGCACGTTTTACAACACATTGAAAATTATTGGCTTATGGTAAGAATTTTGAATTTAAATATATAATTATGGAAAATACTGATTTGTTAATATCTTATCATTCATCGCACAGCAGTTTACTCTAGATATTCTCTAACTTATAATGCTTATATATTACTTATTTATAAATATCTGTAAAAGTTAAATTTTAATATTTCTAAAATTACATTTATTCTGTCTTTAAACTAAAATATCTACTCACAAAATAAAAGAAGTAATCTATAATTTATTTTCCAAAATATTGTAATGATAATACTATTTAAATATTACATTTCATATTTGATGTTTAATCAACTTTAAAATCGGCCAACTGAATTACAATAAGTAAAATATCTGAAAATATGTTAAAGATCAATTCTATATGTTACCAGTTTGGCTGCCGATACGGTCTACCGGTGCAGGTCAAGTTCGCAGTTCGTCGTTGATGTTGAGCTGTAATAAGAAGCGAGGGTCTGCGAATGTTTTTGCTTTTCGTCCCGGGCATGCTTACGTGGACTCGTCAGTAAAGCTGTAAGCATGCCCTGCCTTAGATGCGAGAAATTGGCACGGCCGGTAATCGAACCCGGGACCGTACGGTTGTGAAGCAAGGCAAGACCCATGAGAGTGAAGGCGAGTTATTCTTCACTAAAAAATTTGAGTTTTATTTATTTTCGATTTATATTAAAAAAATAATTTAATTTTTATTAGTACTGAGGGGAAAAAGATATATTAAATATAAGTGTTTGTTAGTTAAATGTCTTTAGCGAAAATCTAGGTCCGCTCAGATGTGAGCAACCACCTTCGTTGACCGTCAGTGCTTTTTTTGTGCAGTCAAGGGTTTTTTAAAGTGGGTGGAGTATATACCCTCCTTTCCCCTCGCATTACAACAGCTTGGGACATAACTCATGGACACACAAAAAGCAACCTGTGTCACCTCAAAAGATAACCGTACAAGAAAACACATTTTTAGAGTTGGCATGAATCAATTTTGAGAAAAACATTCGATGATTAAAAATCAAATTACAATTTGAACCATTCGATAAATAAAAATTTTTACGCAACGCTTTTCTATGTTGGTCTATGTTATTCCGATATTGATGTAGACGATTTATGATTTATCTATGAAACCTTAGGATGATCTAAATTATTTGTGTTAAAATAACTTAATTACTTTTTATCCAAATATTATTATAGCTGTTAGAATTTTATGAACACTCCCTGTCTCTGTAGATAGTGGGGAAAGAAATTTTTCCAAATTCAAACTTTTACATCGTTGAAAGAGAACTAAATTGCGATTTTAATGTCGTAAAAACTATAGGTTCCCATGTAAAAAATAAAAGTTAATAGTCGTATCGTGCAAACTATTCTTTTCAAAAAATAGTTTATTTAAAATACTGTAACGCGGCGATCGTTTAGTTATTGAAATTCAATTTAACTGTTTATGTTGTGTTTTAAAGTGGAAGTAAGTAATTTTGTAACCAGAATTCTTTAATTTGAAGTCTTGAGCTGGGAAGTTGAAATGAGATCGAGAAAGAAACATACAATATTTATACCACAATTTGTTTTATTCAGCTTTTTAAACATAAAGTTTTATAGTGCAATAAATATGGGTCAGTACCAGGGGTGTCAGCGTCCAGTGCTCCCGTGCCATGAGTGTACCCTGCCGGGTCGAAGAGTGTTGCCGGGCGCCCGCAGAGAGCGAGCCAACGGGTTGATGGGGGTCGGATGCACCGGACGATGTCTCACGCTCGAGAGTTGTAAGAGGGATATAGCGCCTGACAAAGCCCACGTCTCATATCCGCTTGGCGGTCATTTATGTTGGTCGGTGTTATGTGCAAAAGCGGCTGTTAGGCTATAACAAGCAACAAAGCAAGATTGTGTTGCGTCTGCCGCTTCACGCAGCAACGGAGAATGCTCTAGGACTGCTGCATAGCGGGGAGTCACGAGTTGAGCGACGAACGATCTCCTTATATTTTCCAACTCACGACTTCAAACTAAAGAATTCTGGACACCAATTACTTGCTTCCATATTAAAACACAACATAGTTAAACAGTTAAATTGAATTTCAATAACTAAACGATTGTCGCGTTATAATATGTAAACATTTATATGAAAGATTTCTATTATTCATATTAAAGAAGTTAGGGGCGGGGATCTACCCAAATACACCCTGTATAATAAACTTTGTAACTAAAATTTATCATCAAAATAAAAACAACTTAATATCGGTAATTCACTCTGACAACGAAAGTACTGATTTTGTAATTCTCAATTTATTTAATGAAGTCAACATTATTGATTATCAATAATCAAACTTTCTATAATAAAAAATCATAATATCTATAATATATAAATATAGAATATATAAAAAGTATGCATAAAAATTAGTTTATATATTATTTTTTGCACTTTATACATTTATCATCTAAAGATCCATTCATTAATTAAAATATTTAAATTTAAATTTTACTATAAAAATGGAGAATATTTAAAAAAAATTATAAAAAAACACAGTTTCAATTTTGTTTATTTATTAAAATATGTTATAAACTATTTATTATTAATTATGGATACATGCTAAAGCTTAGTTGCAAATAGAATTTGTTTGAAATTAAGTATATTTGTTATAAAATATGAATAAATGTAAAATATTATTTTCTAAAATAAATAATATACATATTGGTAGTGCTATCTAGTGGTTAGTATCTACAACATATAGAAGTTACCGACATTGGTTATATAGTAGTAACCTGTGAAACTACCCTTTATGTTAAAACTAGTCGATAGATGTCTCTGGCTACGATTATGCTTTCGGCTGCTGAATATTATGTAGATTGAATATTAGGTGGTTTGAATATTATGTGGATGAATATTATGTTGCTGAATATTAGGTGGTATGAATATTAGGTGGTATGCATATTATGTGAATGAATATTATGCTACTGAATATTAGGTGGTATGAATATTAGGTGGGATGCATATTATGTGAATGAATATTATGCTGCTGAATATTAGGTGGTTTGAATGTTAGGTGGAATGCATATTATGTGCTTTGAATATTATGCCGCTGAATATTAGGTTGTTGACTGATTATGCGATTGAATATTATGTTGATATATATTATGTAGAATGAATATTAGGCTGTTGACGACTTTCCCCAAGTAACAGTATAAAATTGAATTGTTGAAAAATAAGTAAAATGAACACACCTACGTATTGTGGTAAATGGAACGCACCTAGATAGTTCCTTGTTTAGAAAAGCAACATGGCTGACATGATAGTATAAACATCAAAATGGTTTGAAGAAACTCGCTTAATGATTACGATGATTTAATGTTAACAAGCAAAATAAATAGGTATGTCTGTCAATTATGTGTGCGTTAGGTATTCGTAAAATACTAAATACTAAAATAATCAATATTTATTGGTTTGATGACAAATAAAATTAGATGCTATGCAGTCACACGGGAATTTTTAAATTTGTTGTTGTCTCAAAAACTATTTTGCCATCGACTTAAATGTTGAATATTTGGGCTCTGCAGCATATTTAGTATGAAAATATGTTACTTATTTATATTATTTTCTATATTTTAGAAATAATTGAGGAAAGAACAAATTCAGAAGGGGCACCTGTAAGCAGTGCTGAACTCCGCAGATTCCAGCCGGCAAATGCCGGCGACCGGAGCTTCGATGGCCGTTATGGTGAGTACGATGTTTTTATACCTAATCAAATAAATATTTCTTTATCTAAGGGTTGAATCAAAAAAAGTTTCAAATAAAATAATAGTGTTGTTTTAAATTGTGATAATTTACAACATTATTTGTTTAATGTTTATTTCAGAATTTATATGATAATGAAAAACAGTGAAAGTGAATCTTTTTAAAAGTTATATTTAACCGAGCATTAAAGTCATATTGATTTGATATCGAAATATTTCGTTACCAAAACTAATATTAGAATACCAAAATTTCAGCCCCAAATTATTTATAATTAGTACTAAAAAAATTCGAGTCTAGTAGACTTATTGTTTGTCTAGAAAAATATGAATAGTGTTTAAATATGAGTATTTATAACGGTTGACGCCCCAATATAATTTCATTAAAAAAAATAGAACATGATAAAGACAAAAATGGAAGTAATTTTAAACTCATTTATTGGTACATAATTATATTGTATTTGCAATAATCATTTTAATTAATTTTAACCGCAAAAATTGTATTTGTTTTATCGGTTGTTAAACTCGCCGATGTCCGATATTTATCAGTAGGTTTGGTTTGTCGAGCTCTAAAAATTTGCGGCGTCCACAAAAAATAATTATTTTACGTCTTATCAAAATATGCTTCAAGTAACATAAGTAGAAAAAAAATAATATTTTTATAATAATAAAAAGTGCCTACAAAAACGGTAGTATTATTCAATAAAGTGAGAAATAAATAAATGATTTTGTTGTTGAAAAATAAGTAAAATGAACACAATTACCTATTGTGGTAAATGAACGCACCTAGATAGTTCGTTGTTTAGAAAAGTAACATGGCTGACATGACAGTATAAACCTGTGGTATAAACATCAAAATGGTTTGAAGCAGCTCGCTTAATGACTACGATGATTTAATGTTAACAAGCTAAATAAATAGTTGTCTGTCAAATTATGTGTGCTAGGTATTCGTAAAATACTACCTTCCACACTTATAATGTTAATAACTATTCTTTTGTCCAGTCTTCAAATCTATCGATTGCTTCATGTATTATTGTTTTTATGGTGTTGTTGTTGTTTTATCGCTGTAATATATAACCAGATCAGCAAATAGGGATGTGTTTAGTGATTTCAATTATCGCTGTTAAAAAAAGAGTTACTCCGGTTTTCTGTAGTTTTCTTTCTGAGATCTTGCCATTTGTCTTTACTTTGAATTTTCTATTTTTGAGAAAGTTTGCTATATAGTACTTTATACTGCCGCTAATATTGTATGAGTTTTAAGTATATAATGTTTTTTTGTTTTGTTTTTTTCTTGTAGTTCGCTTGTCACTTATACTCAGAGCTCATCTCCGAGGGCTCCAAGTAAGACATACGCGATGATGATACCACTAGAGTCAATCGCTCTCGGCAAAGCAATTTCGACGGGGGCGCAGACTTTATTGGAAGAGATGCTCTGTTGAAATAGAAACCTGAAGGTGTAAACGAATGTACATCCAGCTGCTGTTGAATGAAACGGCGCAGAACGTACTTATAGGAATGGACTACTACTACTGGATATGGTTTTATCTTAAAAAACAGGTAGAAATATATACTAGCATCCCAAACAAATTCAGTTCAGAAAATACAATTCACGTTAGTGATGCCAGTAAAAAATTATACAATCCTAAAAAAAAAATTAGAAGTATTTCTAAGAGAGTAGTTCCCAGAATTTTATATATTTTGATAGATGGCAGCAGTAATCAAGTTCAGAAATGGAATTTTAGAAAATCAATACTTGTTACATTCCTGCACTAATTGGCTGGAATGTGATAGTTAGTTCCTTGTATTAGCGTGGGAATTGGTGGCGAAATGACTCGTTTCCATCAATGAAACTTAAAATTTATGTCTGACTTAAATAAATAAAAAATCAAAGTAAAATGTTTTATGAAGAAGTTTACATTGCTGTCAAATATTTGATGCGATATTGTCAGTTTATGTCAAATATAAAATTTAAGTTTCATTGGTGCAAGTGAATATTTACAACGATTTAAAATACATTCACAGAGAATGTTTTAAACTGTCCTGAAATTTAGTTGAGTGTTCTAAGCCGATGGCTAGAGGATCCCAGATGTCAAGTACTTTTTAAAATTCTTTGGAACCCTTAAAATTATTATAAAATATTTTTAATTGTTAGGAACCTGACTACAAAACTAAACAACACAACGATATTAAGAAGTAAATGCTGGATTGCATGAAAGTTTTATCGGTTCATTAGCAACTAACGGTTCAATAAATTTCAGAAAATCGCTATTGATACTGTTGCTAGATAAACAATTCTTTAACTAAAGAGCTCTTTATTTTTTTCTTGCAACCCAAGCATCAGGGTAACAAAACAGCACTTTTAGTACAAATTATGGTAAAATATTTAATTGTAAACATAACATTTTAAATTAAATTAGGTTTGTCCATATTTTTATTTCCTGTCCTACAAGCTCTTATCCATTTATTCCACGACTACGCGGTGGTCCGCTTTCAAATATCACAAATAATTTTTATGACTGCCATCTTCCAAAAAAGTTTCAACAATCAATTCCAAGACAAAAAGCATCTTTAATCATTTTATTAGACAATCATCTTTTCTAAAAGTTCCTCCCAATTATTTTTAAGGCCATCATCTTCCAAATCATTTTTAAAACAATAGTCTTGCCTAAAAGTTCTCCCTAGGTTATACCATGATAACAATATTCTTAAATGCCTCCCAAATCATTTTAAATGTAGTCATCTTCCCTAAAAGTTCTCTCCAATCAATTTCAAAATCTACTTCTTCCTTAATATTTTATAAATATTTATTGGTTTGATGACGTAAATAAAATTAGATGCCATGCAGTCACACGGGAATATTTTAATTTGTTGTTGTCTCAAAAACTATTTTGCCATCGACTTAAATGTTGAATATTTGGACTCTGCGGCATATTTAGTATTAAAATATGTTACATTTATTTATATTATTTTCTATATTTTAGAAATAATTGAGGAAAGATCAAATTCAGAAGTGGCACCTGTAAGCAGTGCTGGACTCCGCAGATTCCAGCCGACAAATGCCGGCGACCGGAGCTTCGATAGCCGTTATGGTGAGTACGATGTTTTTATACATAATCAAATAAATATTTCTTTATCAAAGGGTTGAATCAAAAAAAAGTTTCAAATAAAATATCTTTATATTATTATTTTCTACAACTTTTAATTCAATTTTTTTTTCCTGTACAACCGCTAACTTCGGAGATACGAACAACCACATTTAAAGTGAATTATCTTTTATCTCCGCACTCAATATTAAAAGCTGCATGCACGATTTCAACAGAATCTAATATATCGTCATTAATTAACAGTTTTTTTGAAGTCGACCTGTGGATCCTGAGAACCCTGGTTCGATTCCCACAGGCGACAAACAATTTTCATAATTTCAAAAACTACCCCTGTGGCTCCTCCACTACTAACATTTTTGGGGGCCGCGATTTGACGACTGGTAATCGCATTTCACGCGCAAAATATATCACTTACCGAGATCTGCTTTGGCAGAGTGCCACACCCAGTAATGGGTAGAAGGCGTGATGATATATTATTATTATTAATTAACAGTTTCAGAAGTAAACATTTTTTGTTATGGTCAAAACTAAACTTTCTCGGATCGCGCTGAAATTTTGCAGCTTCTAGAACTTACTGAGTGTGGGATTTACAGACAACCTCAAAATTCCTATTAGTACAAAATAGGGTAGTTGTTCGCATCTCCGAAGTTAGGGGTTGTATAGAAAAAAGTTTCAACTAGAAGATGTAGAGGATAATAATGTAAAGATATTTTATTCGCAACATTTAATTAAATAACGTTTAGATTTTAAAATATAATTTAGAAACTTGTTGTCGCATCTAAGGCGCTGGTACAGAGTGTTGTATCCGATATTACAGCTTATGTGAATGTAGTTAAGGCGTGATTTAATGATTTGATGATTAATGATTTTAGTATGAATGAAAGAATGTTTTGATTGAGTGTGAAGAGATTGAGTGATAAAGAGTGCGGATGGTGAATGATTGTGGAATGAATCAGATGTTAGAAATAAATGGTGTGAATACTTTAGGGCTCTATATGGTAGCAAAAATGGACCGAATGGTTGTAGTGAAAATGTTGAGGATAGTGAATGTGATATAGATGAGAGGTGATTGATGCGTGTGAAGAATAGTAAGATGTTGAAGGATGGAAGTGAGATGTTATTTGACTTGTTACTTTATTTTTTTACATATTGTGTTTATAATGGTGTTTTGGTGGCTTCATTAATGTATGGTAGTAAATGTTGGGTGTAGAAGAGATATCGTATCGTGTTCGGAATATATTGGTGTATGATGAGTGTGAGATTGAGGAAAATGTTGTTAGAAGATATTCCAAGACAATCATCTTCCCAAAAAGTCTTCTAAATCAACTACGGCTAAAACTAACATAATTTTAACGGTGAAACGTATTTTATATTAAATCAAGAAATGGTTTCAAATAAAAGAGTTTCATTTCATTATTTTTAGTCAATTTAAATAGGGTATTTTTTTTTATTAAGGCCCTTATATTCAAAATAATCGTACATTTATGTGATTTGTTTATTTTTACTATATTTCTCACAGTTCACGACATAATATTTTAGATATTATTTGATGTTATAGTTTATTTACTTGATATATTTTCAATTAAATTTTGAACTTGGTTTAAATAAATAACTTGTAACTTTTACTTTTAAAAGTAATTTGTTAAATAGAGGTAACACATGTAATTATTTTATGAATTCGTTAAAATGGTTAATGATTCAATTTACTTATCTATAATTTGGCCTAAATGATGAAATATTCTTTTATGTTGAGTATTTTTGAAATGATAAATATTTATTTAACGTTTTTAAAGAAATTCTAATTATAAAAACGTTATAATTTAAACTTTTTATTAGAAATTTGTTCAAAACCAAACAATACATATATTACAATTTTTAATTACATATTTTTGTAACAAACGGTAGCAATAATAAAATTATTATTTATAATAATATCAAAAGGTAAAATTATAAATATTATATTTGCAATGTATATTTCTATTCTTGTATCGTTCAAGGTAACATTTATAAACTTCAGTTAGATCGTGCCTCTCACTAATTAATCAAGTCGAAACCTGCAATCACGTAACATCGTTACTGCTCAATGTACATTCTAGCCATAAGTCTATCTCTCTCTAGCACATTGTAATCAATGAAATGGTTGCGCAAGTCTCAACACTTGCCACGAAATCGTTGTTGTGTATAGACGTAGAATCGCGCTCCGAACTTTTTCATTCCTAAAACTTATCCTCCGAACACGCTAGTACATACATTAGGCAAGTTTGAATTAGCGTACGCAGGCGGGTGGGGCGAGACCCTCGCGAGCAAGGTCGTAGTTTGGTTCCGGTCGCCCAGCTAGAGAGTATTCTGCCGATGACTGCGGGGGCGGCGTCGCCAAATCCCCCCGTTAGGGTGTGTCCATGGTATCCTGGAGAGTCCTAGAGGCTTCGCTTCCCCCGAGCACTGCGAATACTTTCCCTACGACCCGGGTAGGTTCAGTAGGCGGAAACCGAAAGGTCGTGCTCACGGAATATGGGCAGCGTTATTGTGAAAAAGGCAAGCAACACTTCCGGTTGCTTTGTCGTAGATTCATTGCGCCTAATTAGTTATTCGTACACAAAAACATAGGTAGGGAAAAGGCAAGAAAAGAAGTGAAGAAAGAATAAAGAAATCAACATTGAAGACAACGTGAAGACCAAGAAATGTATAAATGGGATGTTATGGGATGAGTGGAACGTGTGGTATGAATGGTGTATGCTGCAAGCTGCATGCTGATTTATCATAACTTTGTCTATTGTTCTATTTTACTGCATTTTGTTCTGAGTTTCTGTTTCAGGTTCAACAATCATCAAATGTCTTTATGTATGTTTTTTCTAATGTTTCCAGCTATTCTATGTTACTAATACATTGTTTTTATGTTTCTAGGGACATGACGAAACCTACAAGCATCTCCTGCGGCCTCAGCATCATCCTGGAGCAGCTGGTGTTCTAACCAGCGTCACTGGAGCTGCCGCCATCATCCTGGACCAACTGGTGTTTTAACCAGCGTCCTCGGAGCTGCCGTCATCATCCTGGAGCAGCTGGTGTTCTAACCAGCATCAGCAGAGTCTATGTCATCGTGGACAACATCACCTGAGTCAACATATCTTCAACTATGTCAGAAGTTGACTGCAGTATCAGCAGTCATCGCAGAATGTCATCCGCAGCTCGCAGCAACAATGTAAGAACATTATTATTTTTAATTGGGTTGTATTTAACTGAGAATCAAAATATTAAAGTTTGTCAGCTTGTTTATAAATTTATATAGTTAATATTTTATGTAGCAAAGCAAAAATAAGTATTCGGCACAATATACAGAGTGTAAAATAAATAAGGAATATTTAAATTAATCTCCTGATATAATCTTTTAATCTAAATAATTAAAACAAAGACGTTTCGAAACGTTTTTTAAATTATTTAGATTAAATGATTATTTCAGGAGATAATTTTAATATTCTTTACTTATTTTAAATCATGTATTGCTTGCCATTTTATTTTTCTGAAAAGCTTATTTACTATTCTTGGCTTTCAACAAATACTTTTAAAAATTGTTTCATATTTTTTTGTGTTCCGTTATTATTTTTGGTATTCGTTTAATTATTTCTGGTAACAGTAATTTATTATTATTGATAAAATTATTTCGGTGCTCTTTTAAATTATTCCCTTTTTATAGTTTCTTATATTACTAGCAGAGTAAAACAGTTTTTATTGATGAAAGGCGGAATTTACTCTTTGAGGCACTAGAAACAGTTACTTTGATTGTTTTTTATAATATTTTATTTGTTCCACATTAGTAAACAAATTTACACATAATAATTAAATCCTGTCAGTTGTGTTAAAAATTGTATTAAATTATTTGAAAGTATAACTAACATGTAAAGTAAATAAATATAAATATATCATCACGCCTTTTACCAATTACTGGGTGTGGCACTCTGCTCTAGCAGATCTTAGTAAGTGATATATTTATGCACGTACCAGCCGTCAAATCAAGGCCCCAAAGATGTTAGTGGAGAAGACACAAAGGATAATTTTAAATAAATAAAATAAATAAATAAATATATCATCACGCCTTCTACCCATTACTGGGTGTGGCACTCTGCTGAAGCAGATCTCGGTAAGTGATATATTTTGCGGTTACCAGTCGTCAAATCACGGCCCCCAAACATGTTAGTGGTGGAGGAGCCACAGGGATAGCTTTTTCAAATTTTGATAATTTTAAATTAATAAAATAAATATATAATTCGCCTTCTACCTATTATTGGGTGTGGCAGCACTACTGCCTTCCTAGATCTTGATATGTGCTATATTTATGTGCGTACCAGCCGTCGAATCAAAGCCCCCTAAATATGTTAGTAACGAGAAGTCACAGGGATAATTTTAAATAAATATATCATCATGCCTTTTACCTATTACTGGGTGTGGCACTCTGTCGTATTTATTTATTTATATTTTAAATTACCCTTGTGGCTTTGCTCTTCACTATCATCTTTGAGAGCTTTGATTCGACGGCTGGTACGCACATAAATATATCACTTATCAAGATCTGTGATGGCAGAGTACTGCCACACCCAATAATAGGTAAAAGGCGTTATTTTTATATCTATTTAAAATTGAAAGTTGAGCTGTAAAATAATCAGTTTGAATAAATAATGTTTACAAATGAATAATAAATAAAATTATTTAGTATTATATTATAATGATGATATTATTTGTATTGATTACTAATAAGAGTAAAATAGTTTTTACTGTTGAAAGGAGGAATTCACTCTTTGAGGCAGTAAAAACAGTTACTTTGCGTGTATTGTACAATATTTTATTTGTTTCTCATTAGGAAACAAAAGAATCCTGTCAGTTGTGTCAAAAATTGTTTTAAATTATTTGGAAGTATAACTTGCAAAATAAATAAATATAAATATATCATCACGCATTTTACCCATTACTGGGTGTAGCACTCTGCCTTATTTACGATATTAATTTATATTTTCAATTACCCTTGTGACTTCTCCGTAACTAACATCTTCGGAGGCTCATACGAGCATAAATGTACTACTTATAAAAATATTTGCGACGGCAGAGTGTTGCCACATCCAATAATGGATGAAAGGTGTTATAATATATTTATATTTATTTAAAATTGACAGTTAAGCTGTTTTAATAAATAATTTTTACAAATGTGTAATAAATAAAATAATTTAGTTTTATATTTGTAATGATGATGCTATTATTTGTTTCTTTATTTGCAGACGCAGTTGTTTGTAGCCGCGAAGAAGCCAGTCTCCTGCCAAGAGTTTTCGTAGAGGTTTTTCTCTTGGTGCTGACAGCGAATGCTGGGGAGATGGGATCAGCGACTTGCCTCTGAATATCATCCAGGTCACTCTTCCAGGCTTTATACCAACTTTAAATAAACATTGTATTCACCAAATAAATAAAACAATTACAATAAATATTATATTCACAAATAAATAAAACAATTGCAATAAACATTGTATTCACAAATAAATAAAACAATTGCAATAAACATTGTATTCACATATAAATAAAATAATTGCAATAAACATTATTTATATTTGTATATAAATAAAACAATTGCAATAAATATTGTACTCAGAAATATACAATATAATTGCAATAAACATTGTATATTCACATATAAATAAAACAATTTCAATAACCATTATATTCACAAATAAATAAAACAATTGCAATAAATATTGTATTTATAAATAAATAAAGCAATTGCAATAAACATTGTATTCACAAATAAATAAAACAATTGCAATGAAAATTGTATTCATAAATAAATAAAACAATTGCAATAAACATTGTATTAATATATAAATACAATAATTGCAATAAATATTGTATTGATAAATAAATAAAACAATTGCAATAAATATTGTACTCAGATTTATACAATGTAATTGCAATGAACATTGTATTCACATATAAATAAAACAATTGTAATAAATATTGTACTCAGATATATACAATATAATTGCAATAAACATTGTATTCACATATAAATAAAATGATTGTAATTTAATATGTTAAAAACAATAATAAATATGTTTTAAATTGATAATTTACAATAACTCTCTTTAAAACATATTTATTCTTTAAGAATGAAAAATATTGTAATAACAATATATCTTATTCTTAAAGAATAAATATGTGTGAAAGAGAGTTGTTGTAAATTATCAATTTGACACATATCTTTTTATTGTTTAAAATAAATAAATTGTACTTGTTAATAATTTAAATATAAAATATTCTTATAAATAAATTGTACTTGTAATAATTTTAAATATAAAATATTAGTATATGTTGTATACAACTTTGAAATAATAATAAATAATTTTAAAATTACATGTCTTTATTTTGTTTAGAAATATAATATCCTGTAGTATAAATTCGTCTCAAGTTAAAAAAATTTCGAACGAAGTTTAAATTCGGTGTTGAATTTTTAGTTCAAATTTTGAACCAGAGATGGCGCCACTAGTATCGTTGCATTCCAGAAATTCCATTCGCATTCCTAACATTCCTGAAATTCCATTCGCATTCCGGAAGCCTCACATTCTATCCATCTTGGATTTGCCGCCCACCGCTTCACAGTCTAACACCCCGGAATTTCTGGGTGTTAGACTGTGAAGCGGTGGGCGGCAAATCCAAGATGGATAGAATGTGAGGCTTCCGGAATGCGAATGGAATTTCAGGAATGTCAGGAATGCGAATGGAATTTCTGGAATGCATTCCTGACATTCCTGAAATTCCATTCGCATTCCGGAAGCCTCACAATCTATCCATCTTGGATTTGCCGCCCACCGCTTCACAGTCTAACACCCCGGAATTTCTGGGTGTTAGACTGTGAAGCGGTGGGCGGCAAATCCAAGATGGATAGATTGTGAGGCTTCCGGAATGCGAATGGAATTTCAGGAATGTCAGGAATGCATTCCAGAAATTCCATTCGCATTCCTGACATTCCTGAAATTCCATTCGCATTCCGGAAGCCTCACATTCTATCCATCTTGGATTTGCCGCCCACAGCTTCACAGTCTAACACCCCGGAATTTCTGGGTGTTAGACTGTGAAGCGGTGGGCGGCAAATCCAAGATGGATAGAATGTGAGGCTTCCGGAATGCGAATGGAATTTCAGGAATGTTAGGAATGCGAATGGAATTTCTGGAATGCAACGATACTAGTGGCGCCATCTCTGGTTCAAAATTTGAACTAAAAATTCAACACCGAATTTAAACTTCGTTCGAAATTTTTTTAACTTGAGACGAATTTATACTACAGGATATTATATTTCTAAACAAAATAAAGACATGTAATTTTAAAATTATTTATTATTATTTCAAAGTTGTATACAACATATACTAATATTTTATATTTAAAATTATTACAAGTACAATTTATTTATAAGAATATTTTATATTTAAATTATTAACAAGTACAATTTATTTATTTTAAACAATAAAAAGATATGTTTCAAATTGATAATTTACAACAACTCTCTTTCACACATATTTATTCTTTAAGAATAAGATATATTGTTATTACAATATTTTTCATTCTTAAAGAATAAATATGTTTTAAAGAGAGTTATTGTAAATTATCAATTTAAAACATATTTATTATTGTTTTTAACATATTAAATTACAATCATTTTATTTATATGTGAATACAATGTTTATTGCAATTATATTGTATATATCTGAGTACAATATTTATTACAATTGTTTTATTTATATGTGAATACAATGTTCATTGCAATTACATTGTATAAATCTGAGTACAATATTTATTGCAATTGTTTTATTTATTTATCAATACAATATTTATTGCAATTATTGTATTTATATATTAATACAATGTTTATTGCAATTGTTTTATTTATTTATGAATACAATTTTCATTGCAATTGTTTTATTTATTTGTGAATACAATGTTTATTGCAATTGCTTTATTTATTTATAAATACAATATTTATTGCAATTGTTTTATTTATTTGTGAATATAATGGTTATTGAAATTGTTTTATTTATATGTGAATATACAATGTTTATTGCAATTATATTGTATATTTCTGAGTACAATATTTATTGCAATTGTTTTATTTATATACAAATATAAATAATGTTTATTGCAATTATTTTATTTATATGTGAATACAATGTTTATTGCAATTGTTTTATTTATTTGTGAATACAATGTTTATTGCAATTGTTTTATTTATTTGTGAATATAATATTTATTGTAATTGTTTTATTTATTTGGTGAATACAATGTTTATTTAAAGTTGGTATAAAGCCTGGAAGAGTGACCTGGATGATATTCAGAGGCAAGTCGCTGATCCCATCTCCCCAGCATTCGCTGTCAGCACCAAGAGAAAAACCTCTACGAAAACTCTTGGCAGGAGACTGGCTTCTTCGCGGCTACAAACAACTGCGTCTGCAAATAAAGAAACAAATAATAGCATCATCATTACAAATATAAAACTAAATTATTTTATTTATTACACATTTGTAAAAATTATTTATTAAAACAGCTTAACTGTCAATTTTAAATAAATATAAATATATTATAACACCTTTCATCCATTATTGGATGTGGCAACACTCTGCCGTCGCAAATATTTTTATAAGTAGTACATTTATGCTCGTATGAGCCTCCGAAGATGTTAGTTACGGAGAAGTCACAAGGGTAATTGAAAATATAAATTAATATCGTAAATAAGGCAGAGTGCTACACCCAGTAATGGGTAAAATGCGTGATGATATATTTATATTTATTTATTTTGCAAGTTATACTTCCAAATAATTTAAAACAATTTTTGACACAACTGACAGGATTCTTTTGTTTCCTAATGAGAAACAAATAAAATATTGTACAATACACGCAAAGTAACTGTTTTTACTGCCTCAAAGAGTGAATTCCTCCTTTCAACAGTAAAAACTATTTTACTCTTATTAGTAATCAATACAAATAATATCATCATTATAATATAATACTAAATAATTTTATTTATTATTCATTTGTAAACATTATTTATTCAAACTGATTATTTTACAGCTCAACTTTCAATTTTAAATAGATATAAAAATAACGCCTTTTACCTATTATTGGGTGTGGCAGTACTCTGCCATCACAGATCTTGATAAGTGATATATTTATGTGCGTACCAGCCGTCGAATCAAAGCTCTCAAAGATGATAGTGAAGAGCAAAGCCACAAGGGTAATTTAAAATATAAATAAATAAATACGACAGAGTGCCACACCCAGTAATAGGTAAAAGGCATGATGATATATTTATTTAAAATTATCCCTGTGACTTCTCGTTACTAACATATTTAGGGGGCTTTGATTCGACGGCTGGTACGCACATAAATATAGCACATATCAAGATCTAGGAAGGCAGTAGTGCTGCCACACCCAATAATAGGTAGAAGGCGAATTATATATTTATTTTATTTATTTAAAATTATCAAAATTTGAAAAAGCTATCCCTGTGGCTCCTCCACCACTAACATGTTTGGGGGCCGTGATTTGACGACTGGTAACCGCAAAATATATCACTTACCGAGATCTGCTTCAGCAGAGTGCCACACCCAGTAATGGGTAGAAGGCGTGATGATATATTTATTTATTTATTTTATTTATTTAAAATTATCCTTTGTGTCTTCTCCACTAACATCTTTGGGGCCTTGATTTGACGGCTGGTACGTGCATAAATATATCACTTACTAAGATCTGCTAGAGCAGAGTGCCACACCCAGTAATTGGTAAAAGGCGTGATGATATATTTATATTTATTTACTTTACATGTTAGTTATACTTTCAAATAATTTAATACAATTTTTAACACAACTGACAGGATTTAATTATTATGTGTAAATTTGTTTACTAATGTGGAACAAATAAAATATTATAAAAAACAATCAAAGTAACTGTTTCTAGTGCCTCAAAGAGTAAATTCCGCCTTTCATCAATAAAAACTGTTTTACTCTGCTAGTAATATAAGAAACTATAAAAAGGGAATAATTTAAAAGAGCACCGAAATAATTTTATCAATAATAATAAATTACTGTTACCAGAAATAATTAAACGAATACCAAAAATAATAACGGAACACAAAAAAATATGAAACAATTTTTAAAAGTATTTGTTGAAAGCCAAGAATAGTAAATAAGCTTTTCAGAAAAATAAAATGGCAAGCAATACATGATTTAAAATAAGTAAAGAATATTAAAATTATCTCCTGATATAATCTTTTAATCTAAATAATTAAAACAAAGACGTTTCGAAACGTTTTTTAAATTATTTAGATTAAAAGATTATATCAGGAGATTAATTTAAATATTCCTTATTTATTTTACACTCTGTATATTGTGCCGAATACTTATTTTTGCTTTGCTACATAAAATATTAACTATATAAATTTATAAACAAGCTGACAAACTTTAATATTTTGATTCTCAGTTAAATACAACCCAATTAAAAATAATAATGTTCTTACATTGTTGCTGCGAGCTGCGGATGACATTCTGCGATGACTGCTGATACTGCAGTCAACTTCTGACATAGTTGAAGATATGTTGACTCAGGTGATGTTGTCCACGATGACATAGACTCTGCTGATGCTGGTTAGAACACCAGCTGCTCCAGGATGATGACGGCAGCTCCGAGGACGCTGGTTAAAACACCAGTTGGTCCAGGATGATGGCGGCAGCTCCAGTGACGCTGGTTAGAACACCAGCTGCTCCAGGATGATGCTGAGGCCGCAGGAGATGCTTGTAGGTTTCGTCATGTCCCTAGAAACATAAAAACAATGTATTAGTAACATAGAATAGCTGGAAACATTAGAAAAAACATACATAAAGACATTTGATGATTGTTGAACCTGAAACAGAAACTCAGAACAAAATGCAGTAAAATAGAACAATAGACAAAGTTATGATAAATCAGCATGCAGCTTGCAGCATACACCATTCATACCACACGTTCCACTCATCCCATAACATCCCATTTATACATTTCTTGGTCTTCACGTTGTCTTCAATGTTGATTTCTTTATTCTTTCTTCACTTCTTTTCTTGCCTTTTCCCTACCTATGTTTTTGTGTACGAATAACTAATTAGGCGCAATGAATCTACGACAAAGCAACCGGAAGTGTTGCTTGCCTTTTTCACAATAACGCTGCCCATATTCCGTGAGCACGACCTTTCGGTTTCCGCCTACTGAACCTACCCGGGTCGTAGGGAAAGTATTCGCAGTGCTCGGGGGAAGCGAAGCCTCTAGGACTCTCCAGGATACCATGGACACACCCTAACGGGGGGATTTGGCGACGCCGCCCCCGCAGTCATCGGCAGAATACTCTCTAGCTGGGCGACCGGAACCAAACTACGACCTTGCTCGCGAGGGTCTCGCCCCACCCGCCTGCGTACGCTAATTCAAACTTGCCTAATGTATGTAGAAAGTTAGAAAGTATGTTGGGCCCCCACGTGAAGGCACTAGCGTGTTCGGAGGATAAGTTTTAGGAATGAAAAAGTTCGGAGCGCGATTCTACGTCTATACACAACAACGATTTCGTGGCAAGTGTTGAGACTTGCGCAACCATTTCATTGATTACAATGTGCTAGAGAGAGATAGACTTATGGCTAGAATGTACATTGAGCAGTAACGATGTTACGTGATTGCAGGTTTCGACTTGATTAATTAGTGAGAGGCACGATCTAACTGAAGTTTATAAATGTTACCTTGAACGATACAAGAATAGAAATATACATTGCAAATATAATATTTATAATTTTACCTTTTGATATTATTATAAATAATAATTTTATTATTGCTACCGTTTGTTACAAAAATATGTAATTAAAAATTGTAATATATGTATTGTTTGGTTTTGAACAAATTTCTAATAAAAAGTTTAAATTATAACGTTTTTATAATTAGAATTTCTTTAAAAACGTTAAATAAATATTTATCATTTCAAAAATACTCAACATAAAAGAATATTTCATCATTTAGGCCAAATTATAGATAAGTAAATTGAATCATTAACCATTTTAACGAATTCATAAAATAATTACATGTGTTACCTCTATTTAACAAATTACTTTTAAAAGTAAAAGTTACAAGTTATTTATTTAAACCAAGTTCAAAATTTAATTGAAAATATATCAAGTAAATAAACTATAACATCAAATAATATCTAAAATATTATGTCGTGAACTGTGAGAAATATAGTAAAAATAAACAAATCACATAAATGTACGATTATTTTGAATATAAGGGCCTTAATAAAAAAAAATACCCTATTTAAATTGACTAAAAATAATGAAATGAAACTCTTTTATTTGAAACCATTTCTTGATTTAATATAAAATACGTTTCACCGTTAAAATTATGTTAGTTTTAGCCGTAGTTGATTTAGAAGACTTTTTGGGAAGATGATTGTCTTGGAATATCTTCTAACAACATTTTCCTCAATCTCACACTCATCATACACCAATATATTCCGAACACGATACGATATCTCTTCTACACCCAACATTTACTACCATACATTAATGAAGCCACCAAAACACCATTATAAACACAATATGTAAAAAAATAAAGTAACAAGTCAAATAACATCTCACTTCCATCCTTCAACATCTTACTATTCTTCACACGCATCAATCACCTCTCATCTATATCACATTCACTATCCTCAACATTTTCACTACAACCATTCGGTCCATTTTTGCTACCATATAGAGCCCTAAAGTATTCACACCATTTATTTCTAACATCTGATTCATTCCACAATCATTCACCATCCGCACTCTTTATCACTCAATCTCTTCACACTCAATCAAAACATTCTTTCATTCATACTAAAATCATTAATCATCAAATCATTAAATCACGCCTTAACTACATTCACATAAGCTGTAATATCGGATACAACACTCTGTACCAGCGCCTTAGATGCGACAACAAGTTTCTAAATTATATTTTAAAATCTAAACGTTATTTAATTAAATGTTGCGAATAAAATATCTTTACATTATTATCCTCTACATCTTCTAGTTGAAACTTTTTTCTATACAACCCCTAACTTCGGAGATGCGAACAACTACCCTATTTTGTACTAATAGGAATTTTGAGGTTGTCTGTAAATCCCACACTCAGTAAGTTCTAGAAGCTGCAAAATTTCAGCGCGATCCGAGAAAGTTTAGTTTTGACCATAACAAAAAATGTTTACTTCTGAAACTGTTAATTAATAATAATAATATATCATCACGCCTTCTACCCATTACTGGGTGTGGCACTCTGCCAAAGCAGATCTCGGTAAGTGATATATTTTGCGCGTGAAATGCGATTACCAGTCGTCAAATCGCGGCCCCCAAAAATGTTAGTAGTGGAGGAGCCACAGGGGTAGTTTTTGAAATTATGAAAATTGTTTGTCGCCTGTGGGAATCGAACCAGGGTTCTCAGGATCCACAGGTCGACTTCAAAAAAACTGTTAATTAATGACGATATATTAGATTCTGTTGAAATCGTGCATGCAGCTTTTAATATTGAGTGCGGAGATAAAAGATAATTCACTTTAAATGTGGTTGTTCGTATCTCCGAAGTTAGCGGTTGTACAGGAAAAAAAAATTGAATTAAAAGTTGTAGAAAATAATAATATAAAGATATTTTATTTGAAACTTTTTTTTGATTCAACCCTTTGATAAAGAAATATTTATTTGATTATGTATAAAAACATCGTACTCACCATAACGGCTATCGAAGCTCCGGTCGCCGGCATTTGTCGGCTGGAATCTGCGGAGTCCAGCACTGCTTACAGGTGCCACTTCTGAATTTGATCTTTCCTCAATTATTTCTAAAATATAGAAAATAATATAAATAAATGTAACATATTTTAATACTAAATATGCCGCAGAGTCCAAATATTCAACATTTAAGTCGATGGCAAAATAGTTTTTGAGACAACAACAAATTAAAATATTCCCGTGTGACTGCATGGCATCTAATTTTATTTACGTCATCAAACCAATAAATATTTATAAAATATTAAGGAAGAAGTAGATTTTGAAATTGATTGGAGAGAACTTTTAGGGAAGATGACTACATTTAAAATGATTTGGGAGGCATTTAAGAATATTGTTATCATGGTATAACCTAGGGAGAACTTTTAGGCAAGACTATTGTTTTAAAAATGATTTGGAAGATGATGGCCTTAAAAATAATTGGGAGGAACTTTTAGAAAAGATGATTGTCTAATAAAATGATTAAAGATGCTTTTTGTCTTGGAATTGATTGTTGAAACTTTTTTGGAAGATGGCAGTCATAAAAATTATTTGTGATATTTGAAAGCGGACCACCGCGTAGTCGTGGAATAAATGGATAAGAGCTTGTAGGACAGGAAATAAAAATATGGACAAACCTAATTTAATTTAAAATGTTATGTTTACAATTAAATATTTTACCATAATTTGTACTAAAAGTGCTGTTTTGTTACCCTGATGCTTGGGTTGCAAGAAAAAAATAAAGAGCTCTTTAGTTAAAGAATTGTTTATCTAGCAACAGTATCAATAGCGATTTTCTGAAATTTATTGAACCGTTAGTTGCTAATGAACCGATAAAACTTTCATGCAATCCAGCATTTACTTCTTAATATCGTTGTGTTGTCTAGTTTTGTAGTCAGGTTCCTAACAATTAAAAATATTTTATAATAATTTTAAGGGTTCCAAAGAATTTTAAAAAGTACTTGACATCTGGGATCCTCTAGCCATCGGCTTAGAACACTCAACTAAATTTCAGGACAGTTTAAAACATTCTCTGTGAATGTATTTTAAATCGTTGTAAATATTCACTTGCACCAATGAAACTTAAATTTTATATTTGACATAAACTGACAATATCGCATCAAATATTTGACAGCAATGTAAACTTCTTCATAAAACATTTTACTTTGATTTTTTATTTATTTAAGTCAGACATAAATTTTAAGTTTCATTGATGGAAACGAGTCATTTCGCCACCAATTCCCACGCTAATACAAGGAACTAACTATCACATTCCAGCCAATTAGTGCAGGAATGTAACAAGTATTGATTTTCTAAAATTCCATTTCTGAACTTGATTACTGCTGCCATCTATCAAAATATATAAAATTCTGGGAACTACTCTCTTAGAAATACTTCTAATTTTTTTTTTAGGATTGTATAATTTTTTACTGGCATCACTAACGTGAATTGTATTTTCTGAACTGAATTTGTTTGGGATGCTAGTATATATTTCTACCTGTTTTTTAAGATAAAACCATATCCAGTAGTAGTAGTCCATTCCTATAAGTACGTTCTGCGCCGTTTCATTCAACAGCAGCTGGATGTACATTCGTTTACACCTTCAGGTTTCTATTTCAACAGAGCATCTCTTCCAATAAAGTCTGCGCCCCCGTCGAAATTGCTTTGCCGAGAGCGATTGACTCTAGTGGTATCATCATCGCGTATGTCTTACTTGGAGCCCTCGGAGATGAGCTCTGAGTATAAGTGACAAGCGAACTACAAGAAAAAAACAAAACAAAAAAACATTATATACTTAAAACTCATACAATATTAGCGGCAGTATAAAGTACTATATAGCAAACTTTCTCAAAAATAGAAAATTCAAAGTAAAGACAAATGGCAAGATCTCAGAAAGAAAACTACAGAAAACCGGAGTAACTCTTTTTTTAACAGCGATAATTGAAATCACTAAACACATCCCTATTTGCTGATCTGGTTATATATTACAGCGATAAAACAACAACAACACCATAAAAACAATAATACATGAAGCAATCGATAGATTTGAAGACTGGACAAAAGAATAGTTATTAACATTATAAGTGTGGAAGGTAGTATTTTACGAATACCTAGCACACATAATTTGACAGACAACTATTTATTTAGCTTGTTAACATTAAATCATCGTAGTCATTAAGCGAGCTGCTTCAAACCATTTTGATGTTTATACCACAGGTTTATACTGTCATGTCAGCCATGTTACTTTTCTAAACAACGAACTATCTAGGTGCGTTCATTTACCACAATAGGTAATTGTGTTCATTTTACTTATTTTTCAACAACAAAATCATTTATTTATTTCTCACTTTATTGAATAATACTACCGTTTTTGTAGGCACTTTTTATTATTATAAAAATATTATTTTTTTTCTACTTATGTTACTTGAAGCATATTTTGATAAGACGTAAAATAATTATTTTTTGTGGACGCCGCAAATTTTTAGAGCTCGACAAACCAAACCTACTGATAAATATCGGACATCGGCGAGTTTAACAACCGATAAAACAAATACAATTTTTGCGGTTAAAATTAATTAAAATGATTATTGCAAATACAATATAATTATGTACCAATAAATGAGTTTAAAATTACTTCCATTTTTGTCTTTATCATGTTCTATTTTTTTTAATGAAATTATATTGGGGCGTCAACCGTTATAAATACTCATATTTAAACACTATTCATATTTTTCTAGACAAACAATAAGTCTACTAGACTCGAATTTTTTTAGTACTAATTATAAATAATTTGGGGCTGAAATTTTGGTATTCTAATATTAGTTTTGGTAACGAAATATTTCGATATCAAATCAATATGACTTTAATGCTCGGTTAAATATAACTTTTAAAAAGATTCACCTTCACTGTTTTTCATTATCATATAAATTCTGAAATAAACATTAAACAAATAATGTTGTAAATTATCACAATTTAAAACAACACTATTATTTTATTTGAAACTTTTTTTGATTCAACCCTTAGATAAAGAAATATTTATTTGATTAGGTATAAAAACATCGTACTCACCATAACGGCCATCGAAGCTCCGGTCGCCGGCATTTGCCGGCTGGAATCTGCGGAGTCCAGCACTGCTTACAGGTGCCCCTTCTGAATTTGTTCTTTCCTCAATTATTTCTAAAATATAGAAAATAATATAAATAAGTAACATATTTTCATACTAAATATGCCGCAGAGCCCAAATATTCAACATTTAAGTCGATGGCAAAATAGTTTTTGAGACAACAACAAATTTAAAAATTCCCGTGTGACTGCATAGCATCTAATTTTATTTGTCATCAAACCAATAAATATTGATTATTTTAGTATTTAGTATTTTACGAATACCTAACGCACACATAATTGACAGACATACCTATTTATTTTGCTTGTTAACATTAAATCATCGTAATCATTAAGCGAGTTTCTTCAAACCATTTTGATGTTTATACTATCATGTCAGCCATGTTGCTTTTCTAAACAAGGAACTATCTAGGTGCGTTCCATTTACCACAATACGTAGGTGTGTTCATTTTACTTATTTTTCAACAATTCAATTTTATACTGTTACTTGGAGCATATTTTGATTAGACGTAAAATAATAATTTTTTGTGGACGCCGCAAATTTTTAGATCTCGACAAACCAAACCCACTGATAAATGTCGGCGAGTTTAACGACCGATAAAACAAATACAATTTTTACGGTGAACTTGTATTTAATCTTTTTGTTTGTTTACAATCGTAGTTGCAACAGCAAAGAAAGCCAGACTATTAAGAATTAAAATGATTATTGCAAATACAATATAATTATGTACCAATAAATAAGTTTAAAATTACTTCCATTTTTGTCTTTATCATATTCTATTAATACTTTTTGAACGAAATTATATTATATTGGGGCGTCAACCGTTATAAATACTCATATTTAAACAAATTACATTTATTATACACTATTCATATTTTTCTAGACAAACAAAAGGTCTACTAGACTCGAATTTTTTAGTACTGATTATAAATAATTTAGGGCTGAAATATTGGTGTTCGAATATTAGTTTTGGTAACGAAATTTTCGATATCAAATCAATAAATTTATTTTGAAATATCTCGTTCGCCGCCATTTGGCGGCACTAAGTTATTAGTTCAAAAAATAACCACCTAGGGGTCGCGGACATTTTTAAAATGGTCTATATGACTTCACCTTTACAGTTTTTCATTATCATATAAATTCTGAAATAAACGTTAAACAAATAAAAAAAATGTTGTAAATTATCACAATTTAAAACAACACTATTATTTTTAACAGACTTTCCCCAAATAATTTAAAAATTATAATTTTCTTACATGAATGTTGCGAGCAGTAGACTTGGCTTTACTATTGATATCGTTTAGGATATTTCAAGAGAAAACTTTAATTCCGATGACGAGGTCCACGATGGTAACAGCTCCGGTGTTGCTGGTAAAAATACCAGCTGCTCTAAGATGATGATACAAGATACGCTGTCCACGATGATATGAACACCAGATGCTCCAAGATAATGCTGAGGATGCAGGAGATAATTACAACTCCCGTTTTGTCCCTATAAAAAGAAAACAACGTATTACTAACATTGAGTAGCTGGAAATATACATAGACATTTTGATGATTGACTAGCATGAAATAGAAACTCAGAATACAATGCAGTACATTAGTACAGACAAGTCAGCACACAACATACATCACTCCTACAGCACATATTAAAGACGATCTTGAGATTAAGTTAGGGCTATGAATACTACACTAACCTATTATATTTAATCAGTAGTTTATACTAACCGTTAATGTATCACAACGTTATAGTTAGCTGATCATCTTCTAGTATCACAAGATGAACAATAATAATTTTTAGAAATATGTAACCGATTCTTAGTTACCAGCGTTGTGGTTAGAGAAAAAGAATCATTATTTTAAAGTTAATCATTCATAAAAAATCAAAATAATATGGTTAAATCAAAATCAAATTATCGTAAATTTATTATTGTTTTAATAGACAGATAAAACAGAACTGCCGAAACATTACTATGATTAAAAAGTATAAAACATTTATCTAAATATTCTTTATAATCAGTTACTTATACTAATGTTGCGAGTGAACTTGACATTTGGCGTTGGTTTTGTTGTTGCTTTAAAATCATTGTTAGTATTCGTTTGCACCAACGAAACCTAAATTTTAAGTTTGGCGTAAACTGACAATATCGCATCAAATATTTGACAGCAATGTAAACTTCTTCATAAGACATTTTACTTTGATTTGTATTTATTTATTTAAGTTTAAGTTTCGTTGACGCAAACGAGTCATTACGCCACCAATTCCCACGCCAATACAAGGAACTAACTATCACATTCCAGCCAATTAGTGCAGGAATGTAACAAATAGTGATTTTCTAAAATTACTTTCTGAACTTGATTACTGCTGCCATCTATCAAAATATATCAAGTTCTGAGAACTAATCTCTTAGAAATACTTGTAATTTTATTTTAGGATTGTATAATTTTTTTACTGGCTTCACTAAAGTGAATTGTATTTTCAGAACTGAATTTGTTTGGGATGCTAGTATATATTTCTACTTGTTTTTTAAGGTAAACTTTTGTTTCTGATCAAGGGTTTTTGCTAATTGATTTTGAAAGTTATATTTTTGACGAAAAATCGAATAGTTTTTCAACTTTTCTAAAATGGGGTGGCTAGCTCAGTGGTATGATGTCGGCCTGTGGATCCTGAGAACCCTGGTTCGATTCCCACAGGCGACAAACAATTTTCATAATTTAAAAAAAAAGCTATCCCTGTGGCTCCTCCACCGCTAACATCTTTGGGGGCCATGATTTGACGACTGGCAACCGCACTTCACGCGCATAAATATATCACTTACCGAGATCTGCTTCGGCAGAGTGTCACACCCAGTAATGGGTAGAAGGCGTGATTATATATTTATATATTACCTTTCTAAAAATCTTGCAAAAAGTAAAAATAGTGAAAAAAGTAAATACTACATTTGCGTTGGTTTAATCTTACGTTTTTTCACTATTTTTATTTATCTGTCTCTTTGAAGATCACTTAAAATTTAACGACATTCTATCGAAATTTTGACATCTGTCAAAATAATTTTTATCTGAAAATATCCTAAAAAGTCTTCGAGACAGTTATCTTCCTTAAAATCTCTCTCGACATGTCTCTAAATGTCTTTGGACACTTAAAATAAAACTTCCTACCTGTTCCTTGAAGGTAAACCAATACTCAGTGAGAGTAGTAGTCGTTGACGCACCAGGTCTCCATAACAATCGGCACGTTGTTGTTCTTGACTCGGATTCAGGCGTCATCCGCGAAGGCCTTGCCACGGATTGCGATGCCACGTTCTTTGATTTCATGCCTGAATGCCTGAAACTGAGAATACTTATTAATTTTGACAGATAAAAAGTTGATATTATTATTTAAGTTTTTGTTTCAAATTCATGGCTAGCCACTATAAAAATGCACTTTTTTACAAACTTTATGGCCCATTTTTTTGACAGTAAAGCACCCAAAATAATTTTGTATACATATTAAGATGCAGAATTTTAAGTTCTACAACTTTTATTTGAAGCCTTTTCCCCTAAAATAATCAGGGAAGCAGGAAATTACGAAAGTATGATTTTACATATTGAAATCCTATGTTTGAGGGTCGCGTTCACCACCCTGTATATTATAACGTGTTATCCATAAAATAAAAATTAGAAATGAATTACAGTTGAAATATTTAAACCAGTTTATAGAATTGCACAAATAAAACTTAAATTTTTAAAATAAAATAATAGTAAATTGAAGTTACTTACTAGTTTACATCAACAAATTTATTCGATATTTCCATTTTGAGACATATTTAAATTTTGTTGGTGTACCTACCAATAAAGATCTACTCATTTACTAAAATATTTACTATTATTATGGTACATAAAAAGGAAACGTGTTATCCATAACTGAAAATAACAATTGCTTACGCTTAGATTGAGATGAAGTACAAAAAATATAGTGAAGAATTATATTTCAATATTTTGGGAATACATTAATATAGGTAGGTACTTCTTGTAATATTAAGATTAGTAAATACATAAACATATCTATAAAATTTTCTTGTAAATGATGTAACAATGTTATAAAAATATATTTTATTTAATATATTTTTTCATAAATAAAAAGTATTTTAATATATTCTTTCATTATTGAATTCGTAACTATCAACATTCCTTTAATTTCTTTATACTTATTTGTACCAAAAACTTAAATTAAAATTCGTCGTTTATTAAAAGAGAACAGAGGGGTATTTAAACTATTCTCTAGAACTAATCTAAAGTATCCAATAAATCTACAAAGGACACTTCAATTTGATACACAGTATCATCCTCTTTTAACAATGAATTCATTGAATACAATGAAGTGTTAAATTAAACATTATAAAGATTAATAACATAGTTTTCTTTTTCAGATCTAATCTACATTTTTCCACATAAATTCATTAATATTTGAATATTTATCACTATGTTCTACTATTGGTGCATGTTAGTGATATACCGCAACCGCTGATTTCTTCTCTGTAATCAGTGATCTCCTTGCTTGTGTGATCTTACGTAGATGAGGCCCAGTTTTCCTTCTTGCACTTCTTGAACAGGTCGTACATTTTGTCGAATAGTTTGGGTCTCACAAACTGTTGATTTCATGTTTCGGAATTGTTTCACCTATATTTCAAATAACATTAATTTAAAATCATTACACAGCCTTTCAATTTCATTCGAGAGAAATATCTATTCAATTACTTATGGTCAGTTGCACCGCCGTCCCTTAAATATCAAGTTCAAAAATATATTGAATTGTGAAAAGCAATGTTTATTAATTCATTTGACATTATTTCTTGATTCTATATTATTTTATTTAAGTTTTAGTGACAGTGGTACAATTTTCTATAAGTTTCAAAACAGGAAATCAATTCCATAATGCAACTACATAATTGAAGTCAGTGGGATTTTAACTCACGAATACACAACCACTGTGCCACGGCTAATCGGAAACTTACTTTTACCTATGGCAAAATATTCTTAAACAATAGTAGATAAAGGTGACAGATCTGCAATTTCTGTCAGCAAAAATAACAATTTAGGCAACGTTAATTTATGCGCCAACAAGATGACTGAATATTTTTCTTATATTTGGTTGTGGCCGTATTTATTTGGCGTTTTTAAATTAACTCGGTGGGATACTTTTATTAAATTGGTACGTTTTAAGTAACCCAGAACTATTCCTGAACTGATTTTACTGCCTCAGCTATTTTGGTGGATTGGCAAGTTGAACCCGTTTTCTATCTCTTTCTAATTAACTTTTTTCCCAGTTATCCGTTTTGAATTGGAGTATCGCAATTTGTATTTAAACAGATGTCATTTTGATTTTAAATTTATTGTTAATTTTTACAACTAGATGTATCATTTATTTGAAAGTAACATGAGTTAGTTCTAGATTAGTTCAAGGTTGAACCCAAAGTTCCCAAAAACAAATTCGGCCATTGTGTCATTAATAATAGATATCATAGCCTGAAAGAACATTTTTACTTTTCCGACCTATTATAATATAGAAAGTATTATGACGTCGAATTTATCGGTCTCAATATTTTGATGAATCTTCACGTTTTAGACTAAACTGAATAAAAAACACAGTCACAAAAAAAAACTGTCTGTCAGTCTGTCTACAAATATGATAACTTAAAAATGCGGTGAGATTTTAAAATTAAACTTTATATTCAAGATTTTAAGCGAAAAAAAGAGATTAAATTTATTAATACAAGCAGTGGTACCATAACTTTTTTGATGAGACTTTTAGAATTTGTATATTCATTTCATAAACGGTATTGTTTATCACAAAATACGTAATAACTAAAATGGACGTTAGTTTCATTTAAAATAACTTTTACTCGAAACATTTTTACCCATTCTGTTAGGGAATGATGAAAAATTGTTTATCGGTTGCAAAAATCAAACTGAGATTCTCAAACCTACCCCACAGTAACATTAATCATTTTGAAAATCGTAACGTTGTTGTAAAACATGTGAGAACAAAAATGATCAAAATCAGATTATAATACTAGAGTCCTTTTGATTCATAATTGAATGTAAAAAATGATAATTAAGCGTTCGTCAATTGTTTTTCAAAAGTTATTGAAAATATACCAAATTAAAGCACAGCAGATTTGTTTAATAAACAGACAATTTAAATTTTGTACACTACTCGTTCTGTATCGTAAATATACGATGTCAAATGTTAAAAATAATTAGAAAATACTGTGTATATTTGAGTAAATAATTATCCAGTAATGATTATTATTTAAGTTTAAATGTACTTATTTTATGAATTTAGCAAACTTAACTGTAAATAATTGCGGAAAACAATAAAAATGGTAATAATAAACATGACGTAAAAGTAAACACATTTGTAACTAGTAATTTACTTTAATAAATGTGTTAATGAATATTCCTAGCACATTAAAACAAAATTCACGTGTTAATTCTTATTCGCATTATAATAGAAAACCTATGCACCATAACGAATATTTAACTGACACATTTAACTCTATTGAACAGAGAATTACATAAAAAATCTGCTAAATAAAAGATAATTCACAGTATCCGATACTTCTATTGTCATAATAATTAACGGTGATTCATTCATTGTTGTGAAGAATATAGCATATGATGAAATAGGATGTTCTATGTTACCTGTTCTCGGGAAATGTGAATTGGTGTTGGATATAGGATCCAAGTAACACTCTCGTGGTAAGGCGTTGTTGTCAACGAACCCTGGTAGGTATAGTAGCCTTTGCAATGAGCAGCGTCCCAGAACCATGTCAGACAGTCTGAAGAATTAAAACAATCAATGTAGACAACACTAAAAATGTTCTTAAATAATAATAATTTATTATTACTATTATTTATTAATAACAGTATCGTCAACTTACAGAAAACTTCTATATTTATGTTAAACATAAAATATTTTAATGCATGGTTCAAGAAAGTAAAATGGTTGGCTTACTTCTAAAATAAACTCTTTAAATTCTTGTAATGTTAAATTACTTTTTAAAAATAATACCAAACCGACTGTAATGCTGGGTTCATAAAGCAACTAATTTGTAAAATTAAATCAAAAAAATTAATTTAACAGCTACCATTTATGTACAACATACATAATTTATCAGCTAACGTTTATGTACAACATTCATAATTTAACTCTTAATTTTTCTAACGTGAAGTGTCACATTTATTTAAAATATTTTTTCAGCATGTTTATGCAAGAGGAATGTTTTATTTTATACTATTTGCAGTAAAATACAAGAAAAAAATCTAAAATAAATTGTATTTTTATTGACACTTGCACAAAATTTTTACATTCACGCATATAAAATTTAAAAATATTGAAAATAGTGTACTGCTCTGTTTAATTTCTTTGATTTAATTTTTCAATTTATACTGCATGCATTAAAAGTAATTCTTTCTAAATTTTTAATTTTATTTAATAATATAATTAACTGTATAAACTCAGCTTAAATATAAATAACTATGTTTGATTCCCGAAATAATTGTTGCAATCAACAATAACTCGTTCTAATTTAAAAATAAACTATTTTCGAATTAAGATAGTTCTAGAATGTTCTATAAAATAAACATTGTTAGTTGTAGAATGGGTCATCAGACAAGAGATAAATATCTAAATACTGCCAAATATTTGTTGACGGTGAAGATAGCCAACAATTAAAGAAAAAACAGAATTTATAGCAACGAACGTGTTGCTCTCTTCGCTCTGAAGCTTATCTACAGGATGCAATAAAATTATCCGGACCTTGAATAGTTGTCTTTGCCTTTCCAACTTTTATAAGACTTACCAGCAGGTACTGCTGTTTCTGCGTCGATCTTCGCGATGTCTTTAACAGCATCGCTTAACTTCTTAAAGCAGGGATTGCATTCATCATCTGTAGCCTAAAATATCAAAATTTATTTATTTTCAAAGTACAATGTGTGATAAATTGTATAATTTTTTATTTTTATTGTTTCAGATGTTTGACCTTCAAATTTAATAGTTTAATTGCGTCTTATTTAACACACATACGTAATTCAATAGGTGTAAATGATATAAACGATTACGTAATAAAAATTTTAATTTTACCTTTAGGAAAAATGCTACGACTGCAAGCCCGTCGTGTTTATCAGCTGCCTCTTCAAAAGATTCATATTTGGTATTGTAATGAACTGCATGAGCCTCCATGGTAAATCTAAAAATACAAAAATGATTTATTTAGGATCATAAACTGGATAAACATAAAAAACTACAAAAAAGATGTAAATTTGGCATAGCGAATTAAAATATATTTGTTTCTTGTTTACTAATCTGTATTAATGTTTGTTAAACTAAGCTAAAATTCAAGGTCTTGCTATATTTAATTTACTTTTGAGGCAAAATTTATATCCTGGAAGATTACATTGTCAACAGCAAGTACGTATTTAGTTTTTTACTTCCATTATATGTAATACAATAAAATTGTCACTCTACTAAATTGTTGTGTGAACCAAATATTCTAGAAATTATTAGAAAAACTCAAAAACTTTCCGTAATTTGATACTGTTATTAAACAATTAGTATAGCAGATTTTTTAAATGATATCATTAGTCATGAACCGCGATGTGAATTGCTTTATTGTATTCAGGTTGTGTAGGTGTGAATCGGATAGATTTTACGATCTTATCACATTCTGAAAATTACTGGAGAAGGATTGCCATCCGGTAATCCTCATCCAGCTACTAACCACAAGCGGAACAAGAAATAAATTTAAAACTCATTTCTTACTAACAGATACTAATTTCTAACATTTCCGTTGGACTGAATTTGTAATTTAAAATAAAATCCACTACAATCGGTTATCTTGCTAAAAAAAAATTGACATATATTTTTTTTTTAGTTTTAAGTACAAGGTCCGTAATAGTTATTTTCCTGAAACCGACAAGAAATTGCATACTTTCCTGATCAATTTTAGTATGGAAAATAGATTTTTACTAAAACAATCAAGGTTACAACAAAAATAACAGTTAGGTAAAGACTTTACCTTATTATTATTTTAAGAACCTTGAGTGGCTAACCATGCTTTATGTATTTGTATCGTACAATATTTTATCTATGACTGAAAATATTTACAAAAATTCTAAAAATATAGACATAAATATCATCCTTGAATACAAAATAGTATATCACATAATAAGTCAAGAAAGTGATATTTAATTTTTTTTTATATGAATTGTACTGACAGCAGCCTACATATCCAAGGTTACAACAAAAATAACAGTCAGAAAAAATCTTTACCAGGCTGTTTTGTACTTTACCAGTCTGTTATTTTTGTTGTAGCCTTGGATACGTATTTTACTTGACTGTTTTTGTAAAAACCTACTTTCCATACTAAAATTAGTCAGGAAAGTAGGTACTTTCTTGCCAGTTTCAGAAAAAAGTTAATTATTTTATTCAGCTAACCACGGCAACCATGGTAATTTTATCTACTACCGTTACATAATATCGAAATTATGTAACTATTTTGAGTGTCGTTATAATACATTTTGTCGTACTTGTGCGGTAAAGTGGATACATAGTTTTTCATTAATAAACATAAGAATCAGAATTCATGGCAACTTTGCTTTTTTTGTATAAATAAATAAATAAATATATCATCACGCCTTCTACCCATTACTGGGTGTGGCACTCTGCTACAGCAGATCTCGGTAAGTGATATATTTTGCGCGTGAAGTGCGGTTACCAGTCGTCAAATCACGGCCCCCAAACATGTTAGTGGTGGAGGAGCCACAGGGATAGCTTTTTTTTTTTCAAATTATGAAAATTTGTCGCCTGTGGGAATCGAACCAGGGACCTCAGGATCCACAGGCCGACTTCATACCACTGTGCTTTTTTTGTAATTTCGTTAATATTTATTTTGATTATATTTTTGGCTAAAATTCACGATAGTAGATAAAATGTTGTAAGATATTCGTATAGTAATGTATTAATACGAAACTCAATGGGTTGTCTTGCGACCTCGTTGGATATTTTCCCATTTCGTTACTTACTTATATCGTAAATAACTACTAACAACTCGTTGCTGGCTAATCTATGATTAATGAAAACTATTAAGTAACTATTATATCCTATATTTTAATTTAAAGATAAATCTAATCAGTATTCAAGGAAACAGTAATACTGTTTTATTTATATAGAAAATGATTATTTAAGGAAGAATCCCAGTAGCACGACACTGGCGTTGTTCGCAAAAACTGTCGGACGGTCCGGGTACGATAACGTGCGAAGTTTCATTAGCGGGATCCGCATGGTGTTGGAGATAACGAGCACCCTACTCTAATTGCCGTAAATAACAGAACAGCAAGCGACAACAGAACTCGACAGCTGCTGCTGTAGATGTTGAGATGTAGAGAACACTTGTACACTTACGTTTGGTCCTCGAAGATGTGCTCGCAACCGCTGTGATCGTCTTCGCTCCAGTGGAAGTGCAGCTGCTCGAACACGAAGCTGTCGTCGTGCAGAGGGCCGCCCTTCAACACCGGCAGCTCGCGGTCTACGAAGCGAAGAGTTGCTGAAATATAAATAGAAATTATATCAATTTACTTTTCCGTGCAATAACTTCATTAAACACAAATAATTCTACTATAACCTATACAGATCGATGAGTTATTAATGATTGGTGTAGATGTATAATAAATAAAACGAATTCGTGAGATTTCAGTTTAAAATATATAATTAAAAATAATGATTATAAGTAAATAAAATAAAGTAAATAAATATATCATAACACCACCTTTTACTAATTACTGGGCGTGAGATTCAGCCAGATAAGTGACGGTTGGATGGACACACTGTATAACGTATTATATAAAAATGAGAATCCAAACGAGCATATATCATTTCATTCGCATTATGATAGACAATGGCTTTTACACAATCAACTTCGAAAAGGGTTCACACTAAATTGAGTGGAGATTCTGTCAAATATGTGATATATAACTGCAGTCAAACTGTTGCATTGGTGTAATTTTTTAGTTGTTTATGGTAGTTCGTCTTTACAAATATCAATTTGACGGATGGTAACTGCTCTTCACGTGCAAAAATATATCAAATACTATAACAGAGTGCCACGCCCAGAAATAGATAAATATTACATTTAAAAGTCATTCATCAAGTGAAGTTAACTTGTAATTATAAATTCAGAAAGTTTACAGCTATAAGTTAAAATGTTTGTTTTAATAACTTCTTTAGATTTCTCTTTTGATAAAGGGAAATTGTCAACCATATTTTTAAACATAAATCAATATGTGAAAAATTTAATATCATCATTTTGTGAAATATTTTTTTATAACAATGAAATAATTTTTTTATATAATTACGTAGGTAGATGCTAAAGAAAAATATGAACAATAATGTCAATTATTGAAATTTAAAAAAAGAATTAATAAAAGTATAAAATTTGTGAGTGGTATTATCAAATTGAGACTATTTGGAGTAATCTTAACAGGTTGAATATGTCGTGAATCATACGTGATACAGATATTTTTGCACTAAAGCACAAAGTTTATAAATTACATGACTCATTAATAATTTCTGCTTCAGTCAAAACAATAATGAGAATGGTCAAGATACTACTTTTAAAATATTTCAGTTTACAAAAAAGTCATACTTTTCTTTTTGAAGGACGTGATAAATAAATTAATTACTCTGTAGCCTTAGACATAATTGGTAAACAATTGGATATCTTTTAAATTGACAATAATATCCTTTCTAGTAGACAGAATATTGCTAAATCGTTTGTACAGTTTTTGCTGAAATTAAAGCGATTTATAATGAAAAACAAATTCCTTCAACTGTTACGACAGAATTAGCACTGTTACAAAAAACTAAACGATTCAAAAAAGCTCATAATACTAACTGATTTTTTTCTACAAATTATCATATTTGTAGAATTGCCATTAATGCATGTTTTAAATAATAGGCCTATTTAAAAGGCAATTTTAATACTTATTTTGTAGCAAAAAATCTGAACACTGACAGGCAGATTCACAAAACGATTTAGCGCTAACACCGTTTTTAATATTATCTATAACTTTGATTCAAATTAAAACAGGTTAAAGAAAACAAATTAAATTTGATCCTAATTAACTCTCTTTTTAACTCAAGTTAAAATAAACTTATTTCATACATTGAAAAGAGAGTTAAAAACGAAATAAAAAATGGTGTTAGCGCTAATCCGCTTTATGAATCTGCCTGAAAGAGTTTATAAATCTTTTAAGACAGATATTATTACAATAACAATGCAATAATTAGTCTAAAATCAATTAACAATCGAATGGCATAATCTGTATTGAAGGCTACACGTTGATAATGATAATGAACACACGTAAATTGCACCTACATTACTCATCAATACAATAATTAACACTTAATACATCATACATAGAGCGTCACAGCATTAGACGTTTCTCAAGTATAAAGAATTTCAATTGTTGTCTCCAGATAAATATGTTGATAAAACCTTTATTGTTTACGATTTATGAACGCGTTTAAAAGATAATGAAATTACAAATGTTAATACAGGTTTTCCTCATGCTGTAAAGAGATTACCTACTTTGAAATGTACCTTTGCAATTTCTACGAATTGTTATCAAATGTCAACATGCAGATGTTTTGAAAATACTTTAATCTAAGTTCAACGTCATTGGTTAATCGCTTTTCCACAAATCTATCACAAAATTTTGACCGCTAATATTTCTACACTAATACTTTACGTCCAGCTTTATTTAATTTGACAGTCCAGTTGTGATTTTATCATATTTACCACGGTTAATGTATTGTTTATCACCAGAGACTTTTGTTAACGAACTTTTGTTTTTGAATTTAGCTGAATTATTTTCGTAATTTCGATATTTATACATAGTGTTATAGTTAAGATCACAGCTGAATAACCTGTAATTTGCATAATTATTTCTGAGAAGCAATCTGGGTTTAACATAGTATTAAAATAATTGTGAAAGGGCTTACGTCATTTCGAAATTTCCAATTTCATTTTTACCTTTCAGTATTTGTAAAAAAAATTCGTTTATGAACATGTAAAAAATTGTGTAATAACTATTAAAATATTTTAAAGTATAATAAGTATGAGTCACTTATTTGTTTTATTTATTATAAAATGGATAAAAAAAATTAAGTTTCAAATACGAAATGAATGAGTAATAAAAAAATTGATATTTAACCATATAATCAATTATTTTCGGTTTGTGGAAACGACTGTGTTTTAAGCACCTAAGGCGTATGTTTGCTGATATTATCCAGCGCTTTTAAAACTGTGGGCCGCTGCTGCTTTGGGAGCCGCTAATTTTGTTGAGAGAGCCGCGAAATAATGAAATAATTATTTACGTTATAAGACCGGTAAATAAGTTTAAACCGAGTCTGGAATTTCTCATTGAGAACTATAAAAAATTATTAACGGACGTATGACGCACAATATTTTACTTCATACTGTGTCCTGTGTCGCATTTAATGATTAAACATTATTGTCATATCCTAATATTGAAAGTGACACTTTAAAATAATTATAATAAAATGTCAAAAATTGTTACATTGATACAATACCGTAATATTCCATTACGGTATCTAATACTGTAAAGTCTTACTTCTCCGACAGAAATGACTACAGTAAACATGGAAATACAATATAAAAATAAATAAAATAAATATATCATCACGCCTTTTATCCATTACTGAGTGTGGCACTAGGTAAGTGATTTATTTATGCGCGTGAAGTGCGGTCACCAGTCGTCAAATCACGGCCACCAAAGATGTTAGTGGTGGAGGAGCCACAGGGGTAATTTTAAATTGGTGAAAATGTTTTGTCGGCTGTGGGGATCGAAACAGGGTTCTTAGGATCCACAGGCCGACTTGATACCACTGAGCCATTACCTCATACGAAATACAATATAGTATGAAATAATAGTCATTTATTGTACTCGTGTGGCATGTGATATATTTAAAGAGACCAGATTTTAATTTTGGTAAGGCAGGACAAATTTTTATGAATTAAAGTAAAAGATAGTTCAAAAAACATAAAAATAAAAATATAAAATAGAACATTTTAACATAAACATGTGTAAACATATGAAAAATATAGAATTATATAAAATTTATAAATTCAATGAACAATATTAAAAATTTAAAGAAAATTATATTTCCGGATTGTATTATTTTCTTTACTCACTTTCGCAGATTTATACAAATTAAAATGAAATAAATTGACACAATTATTTTTATTACCATGACAACTGTAGTAAAAATGCTATTTTTATTCCTAGGATCAAAAAACGATGACGTATCAGTGGTAACGTTCCTGAAATAGCGTTCTTTTACTATTGGAAAACTTGAAATAATGGTGTTAAATATATTCAAGTGGGTGAAAAAAAATAATTCTACACCACTGGTTAGATTTTTTATTTGAAACTTTTTCTTGATATGCAATCAGTATGAATTAATTGAGAGTGAAAAAAAAATCGTTCAAAATTAGTGTTTCGCCAATATATACTTGCCTGTGCGAATTTTTGGGAAAACAAAAACTGCTTTGAGATGATCTCTCAAATATGCACTAAAAATATGGTTTAGAAGTTAGCAATGATGACCCACAAAATAGAGACATTAATCAATATTATAATACGAATTATTCATCGAAGGTGGCCGCGAAATATTTGAATTTTTCCATGGATATAAATCCATAAGTTTCAGAAGCATTGAATATAATGCATTGAACACGGTTTGTTTACAATTGGGGACATAGAAGCCGGTTCAGTGCTTCAGTAATTTTGATTGGCTGATGGTTATTCACCTGTATAGCCGTTGTTTGTAAACGTTGCTGATCCTTCGTTGTCCCAGTGACCATGAAATTCCAGGGGCTCGAAGTGATCGTATTCGTTGCTGTCTTCGTGCTTGAGTTGGATGGGCGACTGGACTTTTTGCAAACGCCATTCTGGGACGGCTACGATGTGCGCTTCGGGCTCTGAAAATCACACACATAAACATTTTAAACACACTCATACTTTTTTTGACAAGTTAATTATTATTTATCGAGAACCATTAACTATTGTTGTTATAGCCTTAAAAAGGTGCATCTTTTTTGTTAAAGCTAGTCACTTAAGTTACACATATCTCTACGCAAAAATAAATTTATGTGCAGTGCTAAATAACTTGACAATAGCAACAAATGAAATATGGTGTTATCTTGAGAAATTTTGAAAAGTATATAATGCCAATGGCACACTGGTCGAGGAGCATGAATGAGCGTCGAGGAACTCATCGATGAAACAACAGAACGCATCCTGACTGATAAATAAACAAACACGAAAAAATAGCACAAAGCAAAACCAAAATGACAGCCCACGCTAACATGAAATGAGACACAATAATATGTGTGAAATGAGACACAATCGTTTCATCGAGGAACTCCTCGATGGAAATAGAGGCGCCTCTATTTTTCATCGATGACGGGTGCGTTCTGTTGTTTCATCGATGAGTTCCTCGACGTTCATTCATGCTCCTCGACCAGTGTGCCATTGGCATAACAGAGACAAAATGAGTCATTCAAATTAATTCATTGACGTAATTATCAACCATTTAATTTGATCTATGTTTTTGTTTCTTTTGTAAATTCGTCACTTTTAGTTCCTGTTCCAATAAATTCCGCATCAAAACAACAGAAAAACAATTAGCAAAACATTTTTTTGTTTACTTTTATAACTTTGTTTTTCGGCACTAAAAAATTAATTTTTATTCACAAATATATAAGTATTTATTTTTTTTATAAGGAAGGTCTGTAGGTAGCAGTAAAAACAAACAAAAAACTAGTAGAACAACTTTTTTTTCTTTTAAAATTTTGTTTTTCACAACAATAAATTTAATTTTTATTCTCAAATGAACTATTTACTTTTCTTAAACGGAATCATTTCTTCTAAATTACTTTCGAGGTAGAATAATAACAATAAAATAAATCAAAAAGTCACAAAGTGCAACGTTGTTCACACCGAGATGGTCACGACTGAAGTAGTGCAAAACAAAATAGCATCACAAATACTTCGAAATGACAAGGATGCATAATGTTTATTGCTAAGGATCCAAGTGCCTAACTAAATTAGAAACAAGAATCATTATTCTGTTGTTGATGAGCCGAATTTAAATCGCAAGAAAGAGAAGACAACAAAGACATTAATATGTTTATATATAATTTACGCATCAGCGAACAATAGTTAAATTTTATACACCATATGGTCAAAAAATAACACGCAATTGTTTTTTACGTTTCTAGAAAATATATAACAATACCAATACCTGACAGGAATTGTAAAAATTTGACATACATGCTGTCACCGTTTTGACCTTCTTATTATTTGGTGATAACAACACGTCATTCAATCTACTTTAATTATTAATAAAACTTTTTTTGTTTGATAATCATCAAAAATTAAATAAATAGCCTAGACATTTTAATACAATAAAACCTTGTAATTAATACCTTTACATATTTATATATCGTGTATCTTGTTATGTATAAAAACAAATTAAATATAAATGTTCAAACAATCTATCTAATAATGAGAAAAATTAAAAAGGATGATAGTTGCGGATACCTTATTATTAAGTAGATGGCTTGACTACATACAGGTATGAATAGAATGTTCGAGTATTCTAGAATATTCTTATTTTTTTCTGTCAGTATTTTTTTACGATGGAAGAAACTGGCGGCATAAATATTTTTATCATAAGTAGTTCATTACCATCCATTCTTTTGAATTTATTTTGAGGCAATTCCTTGACATATATTCAGAAACTCTACATCATACAATTGGCAGTATGTATATTACTAGTTCATGGCAAACAATCAGATAAAACACCTTTTTACCTTAAATACAACAATTATGCATTCAAGCGATAAAATATAAAAACAGCGTAAAATGTGCAGAAGGTTACTGCAGTTGACAAATTTAATCACATTGTTTGGTAATAAGCCAGGAAGAATTTTATTCCAAGTGCAAGGTTAAAATGTTTTGTAATTTATAAACAGTTTGCACTTGTGTTACCATTTATTATTTCAATTTTATTAGTTTTTTGGCTTTTGTTTAGAGATTTTGTTTATTTATTGTTCATTTTATCGTTGTTCATGGGCGCCCGCAAAATATTTTCAGGAGTATTGAATCAATTCAAATTATACAATTTGTGGTTGGTAAAAAGTATATTATAAAATGAGAGGGCAAATTTTTACGAGGGTGCTGAGCAAAAATTATAATAAGAAATATTTTATTTACCTAATGACGTATTTTATACTAGGTTATAGCCCGTTTTGAATTACATTTAATTACATATTTGTAAATAAATGGGGTGGCTAGCTCAGTGGTATGAAGTCGGCCTGTGGATTCTGAGAACCCTGGTTCGATTTCCACAGGCGATAAACAATTTTCATAATTTCAAAAACCACCCCTGTGGCTCCTCCACCACTAACATCTTTGGGGGCCGTTATTTGACGACTGGTAATCGCAGTTCACGCGCAAAATATATCACTTACCGAGATCTGCTTCGGCAGAGTGCCAAACCCAGTAATGGGTAGAAGGCGTGATGATATATTTATTTACATATTTGTAACGTAATTTTAAATGTATTTGAAATTCTATATTTGATTAGATGGAAGTGTAAATTCGCTATCAAAATTGGCATTCATATATTTACTTAATTTTATAAAGCAATAACAATATTATAATACTAAAAAGTGTGTCGTAATGAGTTCAGTTACGATATAAGTGCTGTAATGAATTTTGACAGTAAAATGACACAAACAAACAATAAAACCTGAATTTTATTGAAATTTGAATTAACCTACTCATGCCTCAAATAAGAACAAAAAAGAAAATTGCCAGATTTTGAAAATGTCAATTTCGCAATAATTTTTCTCATATCATGCAATTAGGTAAAACATTGTACGATATATGTATTGAATTCTATTGTACAATACTCGATAGATTATTAAACTCGGCCTACGGCCTCGTTCAACAATTTTTCCCATCTCAGATTTTATAGGATACATGCTTTTATCCTAAATAGCTATTACACTTTTATAGTGTTATTAGTATTAATAATAATAATGATTGCATGTATTTTTTATTGATAAAAAATTTAAATAACAAACGATGATAGCGATATACATATTCTAAATAATATAAAATAATTTGCGAACACCCATGTCATCGCTGTTTGCAGAAATTTGCACCATATTTTGTTAAAAATTTAGAATTTATAAATATTAACTATTGGTTAATTGTTTCCTTTTATTAAACGTTTTTATAATAAAAAAGTGTAATATGAAGAGATAATTTAAAAGTTGTTTGCTTTGAGAACAATACACATTTTCCATAGTACTAAATAATTATATAATTAAATGAAAAAAATGTTAAATTTGGTAGAAAAGCTTTTGCATGTATTATTATATTTAATCTGCTCGAAAACAATTTTTCCAATAACATGATTGATAGAATTTTTTTCTCTATTATATGCATGAATAGTCAAAGGTTGCTGTGGTCGAACACAATTTTGCCTTAAAAATAATACGTCCCTGTTCAAGGATCCGCTGTGACATTGTGCTTTATTTCATTTTTGTGGTTTTCAGCTTTAAAGTTTATTATATTTTCTACCTCAGCATCATGTGATTATGATATCATCATGTCACGAATGTTTATCTTTAGATGACGCTTTTACTGACAGAATTGTATTAAATATTTACATTTTTTGTGGAAAAAAATACTTTCTTTGTATTTAATTTTGATGAATATAACTACATTTTTACAATTTAAAAAAAAATATGGGAGTTATTTAAACTTTAAGTTTCGACTTTAATTAAGTAAATAATCAAATCTAATCGTACAGTTGACATGAATTTGTATTGACAGTTCGTTTTGATACGATTTTGCTCATTTAGGTAAAAAAAACAAATAAATGATCACGATGAAACTGGCCATTTTGAATATTTATTACGCCCACAACAAAAATTAAAAAATAAATAAAAGTAAAAGTCAAATTTTAAATATTATTGTTTAAATATCATATTGTTAGTCAAAAATGTTAAATTGAAAGAAATACGCAATCAGATTATTAAATATTTTTAGGATGAATTTTATTCAAAAATTTCTGCTTAATTAACAATCAATCAATAAATAAAAAACAAGTGCTCATATAAAAAAAAAATTGTCAAGGATAAATATTTTGGAATATGCATATAGAAAGTACAAAATATTTTATTGGTAAACAAATTCGCGTCGCGATAATCCGCACATGGCTCTGTTTACATCGTATTTAAAGATTAAAATTCGAACTTACCTTTGGCACTAATTTTCGGGACCAGCTCCTCACAGATGCACTCATTTCGCGAAATTCCTGAAAGAATATCAGTCATCTTGTAACTTTATAATAACAATTTGTAAAAATACAGAGAAACGCTGTTGAAATCAACAATTGTCTATCAGGCGCGGTTCTGATCTGAACTTCTGACAAAACTTGCGCATGTCTGACTTTAGTACTCGTGCTCAGAGCGTGATACTGCGCACGCGCAGAGGTGGATGACACGATGACAAGCCGATGCCGGTTTCCCCTACTTTCTGCCCATGTGAGATCTGCATATGTATTGTACAGAGTTTACGTAACGACGTAACGTAAGGAAAAACGGAAATTACTTGATTGGGTTATCCCCTTTAACCACTGATTTGTTATTGGCAATTTAATTTGAAACAATAGAAGTTCAATAAAGTAGAGTGCATTAGATTTAATTTTGATTACCACTATGTTTAATTATTTGTTAAACTTGTTTTTGTATCGTTTTTCTTAGCTAACAACAAATTGGAGGCGTGCAGCTTTATTCTAATCCAAATATATCAGTATCAAGCTGACAATTTTGTTTTGTACTTTTGCTAGAAAATTGTTATACCGCAATTTTTTTTATAAAGTAAAAAAATAAAAGAAATACGACTAGTATTTTTACAGGCAATCGTAGTCTAGTGGATAAAAGCGAAGTAAAGCTAGTGTTCTTAATGAACAAGCATGAGGTCGTGCGTTCAAATCTCACTAACTTCTACTTATATCCAAAAATACAAAAAAATACAATTGTGTCTGAGTAGTTCGGTCCCCTGTACTGTAATTAGGATTAAGTTCCTGTTGAGCAGAGTAACAAAAAAAATAAAAATAAGAAAATAAATATAGGAAGAATATAAATCTCGGGTTAGTTCATTTTTTGGCCGAAGGACATTCCCGTTCATCGTGCTATATCAAATTAACGTTATCTTTATGTTGATATCTTCGTATATTTCCAATTAAACTCTCTATATATCAAACAACTTGATATTCGCCCTCCTTTCCTATCAAAATGTACACTATTACATAAATTTATTTTACTTTTTGATTCATTCAATGCGTTACGTTCGCTACGTTATGTCAATATCTGTGACGCATATAACTCACATGTGGAATTGTGGAGGTCACGTGCATCAACAAACCTCGCACAACATGGAAGACTGTTTAGAGCGTTTAAAGAATTTCACGTGATTTTTTACGTAAAGCAGACGTATCTAGTTGGTGACAGTTCGTGCTGATTTTAATTATTAGATAACAATTTTAATGCTTTCAAATTAAAGCCAAAACAATAGATTCACTTGTTAACAATCCGAATTTTCTAGAATTTTCTAGAATTTTTTTTAAATAAATTATGTCACACGAAAATTACGCTTATTATCTGTTACATCTATTAATTTACTAATTTCGGGATTACAAACATTTCAAAAATTCGATCGTTGGTGGCGTAATTATAATTTCTCTAATTTATTACTTTTCTGTTGCTCAAGGTTAACCAAAATATTCAATAGAAAATTTATTTGCGGTCAACATAAATATCACATGACTACATAAAGATTATTCTGAATAATTATTTCTACATAAAATTATCTCGACCGAAAAATTAATATTTATAGTAATTTTTATCTAGAATGATTGTTAATGTTATAATTAGGGTTTTTCTAATTTATTACTTTTTTTTTAGCCAAGGTTGACCAATATATTCAATGGAAAATTTATTTATAGAAACAATTGTGGTTAAAACAAAAGTTCTTAGTATTTTTATACTAGTATTCAACAGAGTATAAACAGTTGGTGTTTCGCATACAGCGCAATTGCTTTTATGGTTCTCAATAATGAATTATCCGTGAATGCGAATTAAATTAAAAATGTATAACATCAGCTATAAATTATAAGAATAACCTTGACTTTGACCTTTAGCCAAGAACAAATTATAATTTTTTTTGTTCAACAAGTAAAACATATTAGCCAATTTATAGATAGAATAGTATAGATTAATATCACAGATATCATTGTTTACATTTACAAGATTTTAAAAATCAATTACTTTTATCAAATACACGATTTTTTAATCTGAAATACTATTAATTGGAGCAAAACTATGGAATTACATCGGAATTATTATAAAGTCGGCAAGTTTAAACACTGATAAAATGTAGTAAATTAATTAGATTACATTCATAAAGTAAATATTACTTTTTGCAAAATAGGACGTCAAAAAATTGTTTAACATACAGTATACAACTGACAATCTACGTAGTTTTTACGTAAAACTTTATTTATTTAAAATATTTGAATGTCTGTTGCATCATTACTTCAACAAGAAAAGTATTAACAACGCGTCAAAAATTTAGGACTTAACGAGAACTGAACCAGTTTGTCGCAAATTTGAATTTCAATTATCAGCATTCAGGGTCAATAACCTTACAAAGCGCGACAAAAAAGCACACGAGAAATATTTGTTCATGTGTTCACCACACAAACCAGGAAATAATCAACGTGAATAAAAGTAGAAAATGTAATTTTAACTTACGTCTTTGACGTCCAATTCGTCCTCTTTTTCCTGTTTCCGCTCCTCTTCCTGTGACTTTACGCCTTCTTTTCGTTGTATAATTACATCCTTTCGATCCTTTCATTAGCTTCGTTATGAAAATTATAGCGTAATATATATTTGTTGATTTATTCATTCTGCAAAATAAGTATACTTACATTACTCATCAAGTTGAAGGAGAAAATGCTACGAATGTCAGGGTGTATTTACGAATGTGTATTTCTAATGATTATCTATGAATAAATGCATTTTTCTATTGATTTAATCATTCTGATGCGCCTGATTTCTATGCGCATTAGAATACAGACGGATAATACCGGTTGCGTTAGAACGTCGAAATAAAATGATCATCAAAACTAATTTATAAATATTTACATTGTTGTTGATCTACAGATAAAACAAAACATGTATAATGTAGCATGACATATTGAGCGGTAAAAGTTTTTGCATGTTCACTTCAATTAAACAAATAATAATTATAAATAATTATCCGAGAAACCAATATCATCTTTCACACAATTTTATCTTTGTAAAATTCTGAAACAAACAACTGACAGGAGATGTGGACTAATACTGCTCGAAGGAGCTAACATAATCGATATATATGTAATTGTTCTTCTCATAAAATATTTACCGTGGCAGCTAGTGACGCCTGACTAATAAATACTTCTCTATAATGCATTTGTCTATTTACAAACAAAAATAAATTACACGATACGAGCGATAATCGAATAAATTAACCGTAATTAAATAGAAATCTGCTTATTTATGGAAAACTAATTTGAGAAAAAATTATTTTACTAAATTTTATTTAAATATAGGTAGGTGTATATTATGCAAATAAAAAAATAAAACAAGTGATAAATTTATGAAGTATAAAGCAGGCTAAAATTTTATTTGAATAAAAACAAATTTAGAATTTTGACATATTGGTACTGTCTGTGAGATGTATAAAAATTCTGGTTAATTATAATATTCAAAATGGATTCGGATAATCTTCATACAATATTTAGTAAGCAGTCTTCTTACAGGTGCATTTAGAAATTAATATAATTTTTACTTTTTACAATTAATTTAATTATGATTTAGTTGTTCCGCCAACGAAATAATTCTGCTACTTGGTACCGCTCTTTTGCTTTTAATCTTACTAGCAGAATTTTTTGAATTTGGTAATGTTGCGCAACTATGTCCTACTAAGACGCCGTGTCCTAATCGTGATTCCGAAACACCTCCATGTGAAGCTTTCGAGTATGGTTATGAAAATCACAATGGTAAAGGATTTTTCAAAGATCTTGACATATTCAGGATTAAAAATGTTGAATAGTTTCCGTTTTTAAACGTATTAGCGCCAATGCCATTTTTATTTTGCTTTTAACTCTTTCCAAATAAAAAGAGTGTTAATTAGCTTGAAACTTCATTCGAAAATCTGTTTTAATTAACCGAGTTATAGATAATATTAAAAGTGGTATTAGCGTTAATCCGATTTATGAATCTGATTGTTAGAGAATATTTTTTCAAATCAAAGTGGTAGAAAAGTATTTGTCTCTAAAATAATTTAGAATATAAATAGTCATTTCATGGGAAGAAAAAGTGAGAAAATTATTTCTGAAGGTACCATTTCATTTCCCGAGCCGAAGGTAAGGGGTACAAAGCACCTGAGGAAAGAATGACACTTTCTTCACAAGGTATAAATATAATTTTTTCACCATCCTATCGGAAAATTAAATTAGAAATTTAGATATTATTTATAATTCTCTTGATAGCTGTCATCTAAATGTCACTAATGTAAAATTATAGTTGTTTGATTTTACATTATTTTACTAGAGGCGTATTCCATTTGCCATTTGGATCAGATCTAACTTACATTTACTGAACCAGATCACTTATTTGTTTTGCTGGACTACTTCGCTGACTTTATTTCCTGAACTAGAATTACAGATTCTAATTTATTTTGAAGTAATTCACTCCAATAAGTGCATCAGTTTGCTTAATTTAGTTAATATGTCAAGCTGTCTAATTTATCTGAACTGATTTAAGTGAACCAAGTGGCAAATGAAATAAAGCTTAAGAAAGAAAAATGTACTTCATCTACGATTAATCTATTATTTGTATATTAAATATGTGACTTTTGCTACATAATGCCATGTGTAAATCCCGCAGGAAATAATAACGAGGAAATAATAGTCATTATTCCCTGTTCTGCATCAATCCAAAAATTATGATAACTGAATCAATTTCTCTGTGCAAATAAAAAAAGCATAAAGACTGGTAGACAACTATGACAAACCATGTAACACTGCAACTTTATCTCTCTAGAGAGGGAAAACTAATTTTCCTTACTATTTCGCGAAAAGAAAATTGAGTGGTCTATACATATTGTTAACAAATTTTATTTCCTCACAGGGTAAAATTATTTTTTGTCATAATGTGTTTTTTGGACATATTTATAAGAAACTAAATTATTGAACGAAAAATAAGATAATTTCTTTTATATTATTACTAGGTCCTTCTGTTTGGAAATGCCAATATCCTGCAGCCCTAGGGTGTCGACAGTCCCCCATTAATATAACGTGCAAAAATGCTTTAGTTTGCCCTGTTTCCGCATTGAATTGGTCTAGTGAATTTAATGTCACTCCTGAACGCGTTAGAATTCAAAATGATGGGCACTGTGGTAAGTACAAAACATTTTAATTACTGAAGTATCACTTATTACATAAATTGGATATTCTTTACCTATCATAAACTCACACTTGTCTAATATTTATCTTTTTTTTACAAATTGATTCGAGAAATATATAAAAAATGAAATTAAGAATTCGCAAAAATAAATGCCCTTTATCTGAAGGATATATTTTTCGTACCACTAAGTTAAAATTACAAACACTACAATAGTCAATTTATTCATTATACAACATCAAATAAATGAATGTTTGTAGCGTCAACCTGTGGCAATAAAAATATACAAATAAAATAAAGGGTACTTATTTTTTCAAAGAAATCTTTTTGTTTGATCAATATACCAAATTATATAACCCATTAAAGTTTCGTGCGTAGGAAATACCATTAATTACATAATATTATTAATTCATAAATTATTACTTATTAAAAAAGTTAGTAATTTTTTATTACCAAAACATAATTTTCACGTCAAACAATTTGTATAATTGCTACGTTTTATTTGTAATTAATTAGAAATTTTAATTTCAGTTTGTAATATCGACAAAACTATTGACATTGAAAACAAAATTTAATAATTCATTTAACAGTCATTATATTGAAATTGATAAAATTCAAGTTTTTACTGAATCAGATTCTTAGTCATTTAGCGCTTTATGTAATTTATAATATTGGGTTCGATTTCAACTTTCAAATTACTTTTTACTATTATCTGTGCGGTAGATAGCTCAGTTGTATTGAGTCGGTCTATGGATTCGAAAACTCGGGTTCAATTCGTACAGCCGACAATTTTCACCAAATTAAAACTACCCCTGTGGGTTCCCCCTAAAATACATCATTTACCGAGAACGGTTACAGCAGAGTGCTACCCAGTAATGGGTAGAGGGCTTGATGATAAATTTATTTGATATTTTATTTATCTGTGGATACGGTGATTCTACAGTGATAATCGAACTGCATGATTACTTTAGCAACTAAACTGAGTAATTTCAAATGTTATTTTTACAGTGATACTACACGCTAAATTTCCATGTAATCGCCCTACATTATGCGGTGGGCCCCTGAAAGCAAATTACGACTTATACTCCATCCGGTTCCGGTGGGGCCCCACAGACGATGAGGGTTCGGAACATACTATCGACTATCGACGTTTCGCAATGGAACTGCAGGCCATACACGTCAAAAATGGATGCAATTGTGAGGGAGAAATTAAAGATGATTTATGTAATAACGACAACGTAATCGTTATTAGTTATGTCTTTCAGGTATTTAAAGAAAGAATTGTTAATTTAGAATGAATGAATCATTAGTGTTTGTTGGTAAAAAATGATTAATCATCATTATTATTTTACGATTTACATGGTTATTAACAAGTTTATTTCAAACAATTAGCATTTTTTCTAATAATTATTTATTTGTTTAAAAAAATCTAGATGATTTTAAAACACAACTGAATTAAACTAAGATGTTACAAAGGGCATGATTAAAAAGACATTAAACAAATAGTAACTGATTCGTAAAAATAATTAATATGAATTTTAGAACTAAACAGTTACATTTATTATTTTTGTAACATAATCAAATAAGCGCGAATAAAAGATAATTTTAGTAATAAACGAAATACATACAATTAATGAGAAAACCATAAAATATGTATAAAATTAAGACTATTAGTCAAAAAATGAGTTACAAATAATATTATACTCAAGAGTTACATGCGATTGAAAATATAGTGATATCACAAGTACTCAAGCATTCTCATTGGTCATAAGAGTTTTCGCGCGGTAAATACGAGACATGTGGAGTAGAAGATTTCAGCACAATTTTTTTAAACTGTTTATTATTTGCTTGTATGTATTTGTTCAACACGTTGTATATTTTTGAAATTAATTTAATTTTGTTTTCTTGGAGTTTCAACTACTATAAAATATGATTTTCAACATAGCAAGATTATTTTCTAATAAATAATTCGTATATTATTTGCACTCATTGAATCATACAAGTTTAGTACCACTAAAAGACATTGAAAGATACTTGTGATGTAACAAGCACCTACAGAAATTTAAAAAAATCATATCTTGCTTAATATATAGAAGTTTAACACCGTGCTTTCACAGCTTATCATAGTTTTTCATGTAGTTTCATAAAAAATTAAAAATATATCGGTTACTATATCCCAAATTATTTCAGATGTTTTTACGTTGCAAATAATAGATATAAAGTATCACGGAAAATTATTTTAAAGAGGATTATTAACTTTAAAATATAACTAAAAAACTAACCAGTATTTATTTTCAGACAACAACCATAGACAATCCGTACCTGGAATCAGTACTGACGAAATTGGACCGAATTAAATATCCCGGATATGCAATCCAAATTTCTCCCTTTCCTATAAATTGGTTGATGCCAGCATTTGTATCTGATTATTACATGTATCAAGGATCCTTGACTTACCCTCCATGCTCTGAAGGAGTCCAATGGATTGTGCAGCCCGAACCTCTGGCAGTTTCTCCTAGACAAGTAAAAAATATCGAACTTAATACTTTGTTAAAAATATGAAAATAATTTTGTATTGTAGGTTAGGAAATTTAGGAAGCTAGTGACAAGAAAATCTGGACGAATGTTATCAAATACAAGACCGATTCAATGCATAAATAACAGAGACATCTTTTATTATACTGTATGTGATTGCAAATGTAAATAATTTTTTTGAAATTTGTAAAGTATCTAAATTATTTTGTTGTATATATTTCATAATTTTCCATTGTTATTTAAATGTAATAAAATTTTATTGTTATATACACGTGTTTGTTATTTGCATGTTGCACTCTTTGTGTAATGATTCACCGATTTTTTGATAATCTCACAATGCATTTCCGGTTTTGAAGGATATTTATTGATGTAAACGAGAATTTCACTACATTTTCTAATATTGTTTGTTTGAGCTTCGCGCAAACTTTGCAATATGTGTTTGACAATAAATAAACCGCCTATTGTGGCTCTATTAATAATTCTGATATTTTTTACTGTTGCTTATGGAGTCATGTCTTGGGTAAGCATTAATAATTAAATTAGCTCCTATGGTTATTTATTCATATTTCTTTTATATTTTAGCAAGGAATCAAAATGCTGGAAGATAATCCATTGATAAAAGATTTCGAGAAACATAATGGATTGTAAACATATAATTATGTAAAGTTATAGAAAATGGTTGTGGTGTAAAATAATTCATGAATAAATAAATGAATTTATAACGATTATGAGAGGTATCTTTATTAATTTAATTTTATGAAATATTCATTGTACTTTATTGTAAATATTTAAAATTCTTGAAAAATGTTTTCAAATAACAAATTTATGATTACTCTACTTGCCGCCTAAGTTCAAATACAAATATCTATTCTTAGATGGCGCTGTTCGCGCTGCAGCTTTCAACTGTTTCGAGCGCGCCACGCAAACAGTTGAGAATCGGTATCGGTAAAGTAGATTTCGAATATATTTGCTGAGTCATGCTGTCATTTTGTTAATAACGTGTTATTTTTTCACTAAATACTAATTTAAAACGGGAAAATAAATAGTGTTTAAGTGTAATATATTTACTTCTGCAATGGCTGCACCCATGGGAACATTTAACGTAGATAAAAAGCACAGTGATCGAGAAAGGTAAACAACATAACCTTGAAATTATAGCAATAATCCATATGTTTATCCTTTTCTAGATGGATCTGCATATATCCTGCGTATATAAATAAGAAGAAAACCTTAGCCGAAGGACGTAGAATCGCTAAAGAGAAATGTGTTGAGAACCCAACACCTCAAGAAATGAGAGACGTATTAGCAGCTGGAGGATTTAAAATTGGAGTAGAAAACAAACTCTATTCCAGAGAACGTAGCAAGGAATTATCTGTTAGGGGTTGTATTAGGGTTCAGTTAAGAAATGATGATGGTTCTTTCTGTAATCCTAGTTATGATAGCCGCGAAAGTATCATGTTTCATTTAAGTGATATGATTCCGAGACTAAAAACAAGACAAACTAAACCTGAACAGCAGCAACAATCTACTGGTGGTGGAAAAGGGAAGGGAAAAGGGAAAGGACGACGATAAATATAACAAACATTTCTTTACTTTGTAAAAGTATTGCATGCAAGATGTAATAATTTCATTTATAATAAATATATTACATTTTTCATATTGTTTCATGTAATAGTTTTATGTACTTTGTTAATAAATAATTTTAAACACAATATTAACAATAATTATTTTAATTGGTATTAAACAATTAATAAATTTTGAGTTGAGCTTGACAAACTAAACAAAAATCGTGACTGGAATGCGATTTACTCCGCTTATTCAGGTATGTAACGAATGACATGGCTCTACTTTAGCGCAGAAGTGAAATGTACAGTCTCAGTGAAAGCACCATGTACGATATGCGCATTTATGCAAATTTATTAATGCTATATTTATTCATTATTAATCTATCATAATATTCTTTTGATATGCTAGCTCAGTGGTATGAAGTCGGCCTGTGGATCCTGAGAACCCTGGTTCGATTCCCACAGGCGACAAACAATTTTCATAATTTTAAAAAGCTACCCCTGTGGCTCCTCCACCACTAACATCTTTGAGGGCCGTGATTTGACGACTGGTAACCGCACTTCACGCGTAAAATATATCACTTACCGAGATCTGCTTCGGCAGAATGCCACACCCAGTAATGGGTAGAAGGCGTGATGATATATTTATTTATTTATATTTATATGCTATTTTAATAATTGCAAAGAATTAAATGCAGTCTTATTATTTCACAAATTCAAATAAATCGCTATTTTTTTAATGCAACTTTTGACAGGATGTATCAACGATAGTAGCGATCTCCCAAAACACATCTCAGTTTTGTAAATTGCTTTGTCCAACTCTACCTATTTAATTTATATATTCTATACAATCTTGATTCAAAATTAGTATGTAATTTATGCATGCATGTAATTAATTAAAATTTAATTCTGTCCTAGTAGTAAAAGTAAATTATATAAATTGGAAATAAATTTTCAAATTTAAATCCTCCAGGTATTATAACTAGTAAGATATAATAAATTCTAGTTTTCGCTTTATTTTAGCTATTGAAATGCAGATGAAGTAATCGACGAACTTTTCAATGACATTCTAGTATAGCCCCGGGAGCGTCTTGGCGTCTTACGGCAAACATTCAGCTTTTGACGATTCTTTTCGTGAACTATAATGGCTTCTTCATTGCTCCCGGTGTGTCAGGCGATGTTCGGAGTAGCTTCGTTCACCTGAATACCAATGATACCCCATTTACTATCTGTTCGCTTTTAATGCAGTATGCAGTCTGGACATAAATCAATTCTCACTTTGAGCTAGGGTCCTTTGAGTTCACTTTGGTTATTAAATTACAAATTCTAGATTGCATTGATATGAAATGAAGTGTTATATTACATATGCTTTATAAGGAACATTACCACGCGATGTTGTAGTAATTTGATTTAATCTGTTGACTAAAATTCCTTAAATGATAATATTTTCATTTTTATTCAAATGTCGGCGTTCAAACCAAAATTGTTTTAAAAAACTGACAATTATATGAAAATCTGAAATTAAAACCTTTTAAAATACCCACTTAATATTCAGGCTACGCAAATACTTCATGAATTCATAAAAATTTAATGTGTACCACTCGACAGAAATTTTATTTCTTTTGCACTAGTAACATCAATTTCAAAGATTTGTTACTGGGGAAAAAGAATTTTGATTCCTTTTCTGGAATTGTGTTTCTATGTTCGCGTCGGGATGTTTATAAATTTACTTTAGTAAATTTTAGAATCAGGAGCACAGAAGTGAGAATTAGAATATGTAGCAAATGTAATAAAATTCGTCTGGATGGTATAGCACTAGTTCTACACTTCCACACAGTAAGGTAATGCACCCGACACATGGTAGCACGACTGCTTCAATTTGCATAATATATACGTGTGTTACTCTTTCTCTTTCCCAGTGTCTCTTTCTCTATTCTACCGCCGATTTGTCGCTGTTCCCTGTTCAACATGCAGCTTTAGTGCACTTATGTGTATTCGTATTTCCGCTATTGTGTATATTCACAGCAGAATTACCGACTTTTTCAATAGCTCCATATTTCATTTATGAAAATTATAATTTTACAAATTTATTCACGTAATCATCCTCAATTAAAAATGAACATAGTGCGATGATTTTGTTATACTCGTTACCGATTTCGAATAACGACACGACTAATTTCTTTAGTTTAGTTTAGACGAGAGGTTTTCAAATTTTTCGGATCCATTACTCTCTTGCAGTCAAAAATCACAAATAAATTCTTTCGTGTAAATAGAACCACGATTTTGGAAATCAAAGAAAAAAACTTCTCATTAAGAACTTTAGTATAGTTTCATAAGAAAATAATGAATAGTATTTTGCTATAAAGATTGTAATGAATTCTTTAATGACCAGTTGCATCACTGTTACTTAAATTTTTTAAAGTTTTCTTTAAATGAACAAGATCTTATCGAGATGAACTTTTAAATGAGTAATTTAACATTGCTGTCAAATGTTTGATTCGATATTTGTCATTTAAGGAAATAAAAATAAAATAAATATATCATCACGCCTTTTACCCATTACTGGGTGTGACACTTTGCCGAAGCAAAATGCGCGTGAAGTGCGGTTACCAGCCATCAAATTAAGGCCCCCAAAGATGTTGGTGGTGGAGGAGCCACAGGGGTAATTTTAATGTGGTGATAATGTTTGTCGGCTGTGGGAATAGAACCAGGGTTCTCAGAATTCACAGGCTGATTTGATACCACTGAGCCACCTATCTCATTGTCTTCCTGTAATCCTTAAAATTTAAGTGAACTCGGTGAAACTGGATGAATCTTTGAATACATGGTTTTTGCAATTTCTAAAAACCATAAAATGTCTTCGCGACCCTCTGAGAGGTCGCGACCCACACTTTGTAAACCATTGGTTTAGAATGTTAAAAGACCAAAGTAAATATCATGATAATAATTTCATCTATTCAGAAAAAGATGACGATTTCTAAATTCTTACCATTTAAGTGGTTCCATAATTTATTCGTACTGGATATAATTGGCTTCCTAATTTATTTATTTATAGAATAAAATAATTAATATTAAAATTAGATTAAAAATATGAAAAAAAAAGGTTGACATACATTTCATTGATCGAAGAAGCACAAAAATAACCGCAATACTACGAAATTAATTCCATTAAAAGTTGCAAACCGAAACTGAGATAAATGAAAAACAAATTATAATTTGACAACCGCAAAGCCTTTTTTAATTATTTCTCTGATTCGCAGTCCTGCGACCGCGAAGTGCTGTGGTTGGCGACGAGACAACCCTATTATTTATGCTCCAAGGATAATGCCAAAATGACAAGAAACTTATTCGCTGGCTAATAATACTCCATAATGAGAAAAACACAAAGTTTGAATTATTTTCGCTAAGTTCTTTACTTCCACTAGAGATATACTATAATCAATCATGAAATGAAATTGTTTTGAATTTAAATAATTATAAGTAGAATGCAGATTTGCGTAGCAATGATTGTTGTTGATACATGTGGGATTAATATTCTTGGTCCTTAACGTAAAATATATAACATGTCAATATTTTTCTTATTGTCATTGATCTGTTTTACTTATTTTTTTAAATTGTAATGAAGTTCAAATTTTAATTCTAACAGAAAAGTAGGTACTGGTTTTTATGATTGGATAATAAATGAATGGAAGTAGAATTGGACAAAGCAATTTACAACCCTGAGGTGTGTCTTCGGAGGTTTCTACTATCGTCGGTACATTCGGTGTCAAAAGTTGGATAAAAAATTGCGGCATATTTGGATTATGAAATAATAAGAAGGTGTATAATTTTTTCCATTTATAAAAATAGCATGTCAAAAGAATAAAAATCATGATGGATTAATAATAAATAAATATATCAATTACAAATTTTGCACAGAGCTCGACAAACCAAAGAAAAACCATAAGAGGAGTGTCGCTACTATCGTCGGTACATTCAGTGTCAAAAGTTGAATTTAAATTTGTCAAATAAGATGGAGTATAATTATACAAGTAGTACGTGAAAAGGATAATAATTACGATATATTATTAATAAATAAATATATTATTAATAAATTTGCATAAATACCCATACCGGACATGGTGCGGTGGCTAAATGTTTTCACCGAGACTGTATATTTTACTTTCGCGCCAACGTAAAGTCACGTCATTCGTTATATACCTTAATAGGTAGAGTTAAAGTGCATTGCAGCCACGGTTAACTTTGATTTGTCAAGCTCTAATATTAATATTGTTCAACTAATAAGAGTTTTTGGGAAAAGCTTTTATCTGAAGAAAATACTGCGGAAAAAGTTTATTTTTGTTGTGAATAAAACTGATGTGAGAGCAATTTACTGGCGACTCGAATTTGTGTAGGAGATAAAGTTTTATTTTCTTAATAAATAAAAAAAGAAATAAGTAACCAGTTAATGAAATTTCTGTCATAAAAGTAACATTTATTAAAGTTTCCCTTTCGCGCAAATAAGAGATCGAAGGCTGTGTGTGTTCGCGTTTTATGTTCGCAGCAAAACACAAATATATTTGTTTAGGTTAGGATCACGATCACGAATCAAGAAGTGAGTAGCAACGCCCCATGTATCAAAATGGTTGCTAGAAGCCACAGCAGTCACAACACGCACAGAATCCATGCAGGGTTGCGTAAGGCGTATGCGTGTCTCCGGATTAAATTGAGTGGTTGCCAGTGAAAGTATTTTCCCTCATGTCGGCAAACATAAATCTGAATAGGCAAAGCCCCTTCCACGTTCTGTGTGGCAAAATACTGTTATGTTGAGAGCACATCGACTTTTTCCTTTTCTATCTCTTTTACTCTATTCCTTTATCACAACAGGGTTATCTGTCCGTGGAACATTCATGCTTGACATGTGAACCAAGCGTATATTTCTATGTACAAACTTATCAGAGATGTGTGCATAATGAAATTCTATGCATGGACATGAAGTGTCATATATTATGTTTATGAATTTAAAATTTTGTGCATCACGGTTTTATTTTTATTAATGTGGTTATTATTCACAATTTTATTAACTCTTATATTTTTATGACTAGTTGCTTGTTTGAGTTTTATGATAAAATCTGTTCATATGCTTATTAATTTTTCAAAAATAAAACAGTAACAATCTGGCTAGAGATGAGTGTCCAATCTGCGGCCCAGTTAACTTACTTCAACATTATAATATTTTTTGCGTTTTTTTTTTAGGACAATATAAATATGTTACTTGCCAATTTTGATATGAAATTTACATGATAGTTAATTTATTAAAAAAATTAATCCTGATTTTTATTGGACTCTTAAGACCTATCTTCTAAAAACAAATATCTTTACAATTGCCATTTTTTTTGTCATCGCTTTTTTAGCACCTACATTTGTTTTCAGTTTTTATGTAGAGTAGATATTTACTACAATTATGTGGAATTAATTTTCAAAAATAAGCGCAGGATGGCACTCCCTTCCTTTCTTATCTTTAGAGTGATTAAGTTTGATTATTCAAAGATTCGGCGTCAAGCTTTTTGGTGGCAGCGGTATGCAGAAATCTACAGCGATATTGAAATCATTTCGACCTCGACAAATACCTATATTATCAATAAATTCAGTATCAATATAATAGCGAATAAATCTAAATGTTAACAACACAATTTATGCATCATTTAAATTATAAATATATTCAGTTATGCTTCAACTATTTGTTCATATAAAGGTAAATAAATTTCCCAATATAACAGAACAGGCAAACATAATATTATACGTCTATTGCTCATTGTTGTCTCTTTTTGTTACACATCGACAAATTTACTGTAAATGCAAATCAATTATAAAATCAAAATACAACAAAATTGCCAATAAAAGCACAAAGCTCTGTTTGTTAGTGTTTGAAGTCAAAATATGCGCATCAAAAATTTTTATTACTACTAAAAAAATTAATTGAACTACGAAATAAGCATATATATAAAAACTAAATTAATTTATATCGTTGTTTCAATATACAGACTATTTTTTGTTTGTTTTTGTAATATACACTTAATTAATTTAATCATAACATTTAATTTTTTTTTAGTTTTATAAATTATTTTACACGAAACAAATACAAAAATAATATTCTGTAAATAAATTGGTCTACGTCTACAGATTTCATATTACTATTTAATTCCTACTAAAATTAAATTTAAAAGTTTAAAAATGTTGAAAATCTATATTTATGTAGTTAGTATATGGAATATCTTTATAAAAATGCGAACCTACTGTCGAAATTTGAAACTAAGGCAAAGGAGCACTTTCATACGATTTGTATATTGGTACATAGGACGCTATTGTTTCAATATTGTTCAATATTATCTAACAAAAATTGAACGTAAATTTCATGCTTATATTTTTTTTTGCTTCTGTAAGCACAAATTAATTGTAATTAAGTTCTATACTTCATATTAAATAGAATAGTAAATGTTTAATGACATTTGTAGATTATTGTGACAAATGTAATTGCATAAAAAAATAATTAAAAAGTTGATAATATTATTGTGTACATGAATGTAAATGTACTGCGAATACTTACAATACAGTTAATTACAATGATAATCTAACTGGTTACCAAAATGAAAAATAAAAAATAATGTAGTAGTAAAACTAACACAACAAGAAATACTGCACTATAATCTATCTAAATTATTAATAAAAACTTAGAAAATATTGAAAATATAAGAATAAAGGCCAGTTTTGCAATCACCGATTAATGTTAATCATGATTATGTAAATAATAATAGAAACTATGGTTTTCATTATTATTTAATCATGATTAACGCTAATCAAGAGTAAACCGGTGATTGAAAAAACTGGTCCTAAAACAAATAAATACTACAGCCTGCAATGTTACTTACAAAAGTAAAACAAAAGTGCTCCTTTGTTCAACTTTTGACATATGAGTTTTAGTGCCATTTCTTATTAGTGAGATATCCCAATACTCGTAAGTGTAAAAGTAAATATTGAAATATGATATAATTCTAAGTTAATTTAAAATAAGGAATCAAAAGATCCAGGGTTATTGGATGAAGGCTTGAGCATTTAGTAAGATAAATCAAATATTTATTTCAATAAAAAACGACGACGTTTCGAACACCTGTTCGTGTTCATCCTCAGGTCGAATACAATTTTAACCACGACGTGGTTATTAACAATTTAAAAAAAGATAAATATTATATTTAAATAATTACATGTTTTTTAACAAAAAAAAGATTAAATTTATTTAAGGAGTATGCAAGACTGCAAACCTCCGAGTCAAAACGGCGACTAAGTTGTTAATTTCTCCTTTTATACTACTTAATAAAATGTATTCCATTTACATAATTGATGGTATAACTATCACCGATTTGTATGTGTCAGTAAAGCAATTTAGATGTTAAATAGACATTGCGTGCAAATATATTTAGACAGTTTGGATAATCTAGCAAACCACGGTTGATGGATATTATTGTTCTTGTCGGCGGCTCGTGGCTCAGTTAGTAAATCCTCATTAATTAAGACTAAGCAGATGGCCGTTGATGTGCGGTTTTACACCATAATCGTCGTTAGATAAAGTTTGCACTTGCATAATAGCTTTTCATAATTTGGGAAAGTTAACAGTAATAAACGATGATATTAACCATGCTGCTGAACATCACCCAAATGTAAATGATTTTCACAAAATTGTTTTAAAAATTAGAGTACCTACCCTAAGATTATGTACATACAAGAAAAACCTTTTCCATCTTCTTATTAAATAATTGAAAACGATAAAAAAGAAGTGTGTAAGATTTTAAAATAATTAAAATAAATATAAATATATCATCATGCCTTCTACCCATTATTGGGTGTGGCACTCTGCCGAAGCAGATCTCGGTAAGTGATATATTTATGCGCGTAGAGTTACCAGCCGTCAAATTACGGTACTCAAAGATGTTAGTGCAGGAGGAGCCACAGGGATAATTTTAATGTGGTGAAAATTGTTTGTCGACTGTGGGAATCGAACCTGAGTTTGCAAATCCATAGTCCGACTCGATACCACTGAGCTACTTATTCCATGATGTAAGATTTTCTAATTGCACATTACATACCTATAGTATTAATTTATTAGTCCAAATTACTATTATTACTATTGGACTTAGTTTTGACAATTGATTATTAATAATATGAATAAAGAATTATGCGACCATAAAATACATAAAGTATAAATATGAATAAATTGTGATATATAGGTACAAATTAATTTTGTTTTATAGATACTTTGTGACAAAATACTGGATATTAGTTATTAGATTAAAGATATTAAAAATAAAATTTCAAAATTATGAAAAATGAGAATAAAATGTCGTTTATAAAAATTGATTGGTAGAGTTGCAACAGCAAAAAATGAAATATTTATATACATCATTGTGCAAAAAGTTTACCGTTTAGTTTTAATTAACTTTTTATATGTCTATTTGTAATTTAAAGCATAACTATGTAATATAGCATGCAACACAATTTTATTTGTTTGTAATATTCCTATGCTCGGAGGCTTGAGTAACGAAATAACAGCAAAATATGTGCTTGCTTTACCGACTTTTTGCAGTAAAAAACATGTTGCTGATACTAATTAAATAGTTAAGTTAATAATTATCAATATATAGATACAGCCATTTTACTTGGTAATACTTTAGATTGCTTAGAGAATAAAACTATCAATTAGCTAATTAATAAAAACAAATACTAGTTTAATTTAAAAAAAAGCTCTAGCAAGAGAATAAAAATAATAGAATAAACTTCAATCTGTAAAAACTGGTCGGCAAGAAGAGTAATTTGATAAAATCATAGTTTTTGCCGCACCAAATCTCAGTTTTTCGAAACAAATCATTGGATTTTCAGCTAGTAGAATCCATCTAATTTATCGATTGTTGGCGGTCCAAGGGCGTCGGATGAGGGTAGGGGAAATATCTCTGAGAGAGAGAGCAGCATCTCGCCACCTGGACCATCCATCACTAGCTAATTACCCCCGCACCCCCTTGGCACAGACGGCCCTGCGGCCGAGCAAGCGCACAGGCCGAAGATGATGCCCAGTACATTTACAAATTACCGAAGTTCCCGCGTGTTCTGCAATCCGTTTATCCGTCTCTCGAAAGACTAATGGCTCCACGGCATCCGCAAACCTAGTTTGTTGACATGTTACTGTGGAATTATATTAACCTTCTCCGCATTTTTGTTTCGTACAAATTATTTTTGAGCATAAGTTATTTTGAAGTAAAACTTGACAATTTTTTAACTCGTGGAAAGTTTACTCTGCTTTTAACCACGAATTATTGACTTTGATACTTTTACCGAACAAAACTTTTGTCATGCTTTTAAGTTTGAAAATAAAAACGATAAGAAGAAAATTCATAACCCACTGACATATATAAATTGAAGAATTCTGCACAAATTTTAAAATTTTAGTTGTTACTTGTTAAGCATAAAATCAATAAGTACATTCTTAGAAGCTACAAAAAAATGTCTTTAAAAATTATGAATGTAAATGTGCAAAGAAGTAAAATTATCAGTAATAACACATATAACAAGAAAGTGAGAATAAATTAAAAATAATTCGGCAGATTTTTAAAATTGCAAATGATGAACAGTTTGATAAAATAATGCTGAGATATCATAGTTAGTTACACGTTCTACTTCGCATATGTCTCTAATACCGCGCGAAAATACTTGTGGCCAATAGGATGCGGGCGAGATTTGAAAAGAACCGTTCTTTTCAAATCTCATCACGAAAAAATAGTTCATTTTGTAGGTGGCGCAGTGATCGCAGCCCAACAAGATTTGAAAAGAACCGTTCTTTCTAAATCTCGTCTTAAAAAAATAGTTCATTTTATAGGTGACGCAGTGATCGCAGCCCAAACTGCTGTTTTTACGTCACAAAACGTTACATTGTCACGTGAGTGCCCGCATCCTATGAAAACTTTCCGAACTTGTAATGTCACTATATTGTTAATCGCTTATATTTCTGATGTAAAACATTATTTTTGATAAATTTTTTCACTAATAGCCATTATTCAATATATATTTTATGTTTTTATCATCAATTCTTGTTATTTCGATTGTGGTATAGGAGCCCATTATTAATATCTCATATCAGTCCAAATCTACAACTCAATATCCATTTCAATAATCTGGAAGAATGTTTCAGTCCAATAAACTTACAAACAAAAGATGCCAAATCATTCCTATTAATAAAGTGATTCAGAAAATGGTTTCAAACTTCTGAATCGAACTGTACGTCTAAGTTTCCTTAATTAGCAAATGGTATAGGTACAAAAGCTAAACGGACCGTTACAAGTTGGTTCTGCTGAAGCATGTAGAGGAAATTGCGATATTTTATAAAAAGTTTCAAAACCTTTGTGTTTCTGGCAGAATTGTTTTACTTTTCATAGATTTATTCGATCGTTTATTCCCTTTCGGTCTGCGAATCGGCTGTGGCATTTCCATGGCTGATTTATTCGGACAGATTGTTTTGTACACTCCGGACGTTTATACCTATCGGCGGCGCTTCTGCCAGCCGTTTCATCAAAAGAACTTGTAAATTCATTGTCTTCTTTGTACGCGACGCAGGGCGCGCTCTAAAGCTAAAGAATATACCTATTTGACAACGATCAACCAGTGGCGTCGCGTCGTCGCACGCCTTTATCATTACGAAGTGATTCTGAAATTTATTTTTTATCGATTGATCAGATTATTTAATTAAATTGATGAATGAGTACACATATAGATATATTGATTATACGATCACAGTGGTATCGTTTTGGCCTGTGGATCCTGAGAACCCTAGTTCGATTCCCACTGCCGACAAACATTTTCACCACATTAATACTACTCATGTGACTCCCCTTCCACTAACATCTTTGAGGGCTGTGATTTGACGACTGGTAACTGCACTTCACGCGCACAAATATATCACTTGCCGAAATCTGCTACGGCAGAGTGCCACACCCAGTAATGGGTAGAAGGGGTGACGATATATTTATTTATTTATTTATATATAAACAAGACATTGAACACTGGTTAAAGGTAACTTTTAAATTGACTAAAACTTCAAAATGTTTAAATATAAATATTTTATTTAGATAGAATAACTGACAAGTATAAGCATAGATTTCTCAAATATGTTAGTAATTTTCGCTGGTGCAAGCTGTCGAAGATATGTTAAGTACAGGTGGATTATTGAATAATTTTTGAAAAATGTCTTAGTCGCGTGGCGCCAAAGTTGCTGTAAATCGCCACCAGCATCTTTAATTAATTTTCACCATATTTATCTACTAACACTTTTGGGTGGCATGATTTGAAGCCCGAACTTCACGCGCAAAAAGTACTCGTATATCACTTACTAAGAACTACCATACCCATTAATGGGTAGAAAGGAATGATAATACATTTATATATTTATTTACTAATGATTACATTTATAATGGCTCAGTGGTATCAAGTCGGCCTGTGGATCCTGAGGACCCTGCTAAGATCCCCACAGACGACAAAACATTTTCACCAAATTAAAATTACCCCCGTGGCTTCCCCAACCACTAACATCTTTGGGGGCCGTGATTTGACGGCTGGTAACCGCACTTCACGCGCATAAATATATCACTTACCGAGATCTGCTTCGGCAGAGTGCCACATCCAGTAATGGGTAAAAGGCGTGATGATATATTTATATTTTATTTATTTTTACATTTATACATAATATAAAATGTACTTTGACTTGACATTGACTTTGAAAAGGCGATATTTGTCACTGTGTAAACGCTAACATCCTAAAGTCAAGTATAAAATAAATTTCAAAACTTCCTGTAACCGAATATCGATATTACTTCGTCATTGGAGACATTTACTTTATAAATGATAATGCATAACAGAGCAACAACTCGTAGGAAATTTTGACATAACCAAGCAATTTACTAAAGTAAAATAGATTTATCTAAGTTAAAATAAATTTTTGCTGTATGTGTAAACGGAGTCAATTTTAATTCAAAGCAGAATTATATTGAAAAACAATTTAAAATTCGGCATTATTTTAAAAATAACATGAATGTTTTGTTCGAGTTAAATGTCAAATACATTATTTTTCAGTGATTTTTATTTATATGACAAAAAGAATTTTTATTTTATTTTGTAACGGTATTACAGTTTACACGAAATGAAAGCAATAAATGAAATTGATACATTACTATTGTAAACAAATAAAAAATAGTTATTTTTGTCACTCTGTGCAATGTAAAATTTAAATTTGTTTTGTAAGAATAAAGGGGAACTATTTTTAACGAAGTTTAAGATTTATATTCTAGTTCTAGATTTTGCAACTAAAGTAGGAAATTATGAATGCTTATCAACAAGTCTTTATCTGGTTCTTTTAAAAGTTTTAAACTCGCGCTGGGCTCATCTGTTTCAGTGCGCCGCTGTTCGCAGTAAATTTTCTAATTTCATATACGTTTCCCAATTTTCGCAGTGCCCGTCTGTGGTCGGTTTAGCCTGTCATGAAATATGTATGAGCGTGCAGGACGATGCTGATGCCCTCTCACAGCGCCGGCGAATTACAATTCGCGTCGGTTCGTCTTATGCACAAACTTTCCTCCTCGAGTTGAAATCCATTTTAAAAGTGTATGCATTGGCTTGAAGAACACGGAATGTAAATGTTTCGAATAATAGACGTTGATGGGTTCTGAAATTCGATAACGCCCCCTTCTCTTCCTGAAACCCATTTTCTCAGTTTCGCACGGATGAGGTAGAACCTGCGCGAACTAAGGCTACAAATTCAGTACAGTGTTTACTTTGTCAACTTTGTCTGGATTCGAACGGATATACTCGGTCAGATTTATGTGTTGGACTGGTTTTTTATTTTCCGTTTTTTTTCATTTTTTCCTTTTGTGGTGGGAATGTGTGTCCGTTTATCATCTACACGCATGAAAGGAAAATACACGGGGGATTTGGAAGAACATGCGAAAATTACCATAGCTAAGTCTTTTGATAGGTATTGTTCAAAGTTTTCAGCAAAATATATGTTGGTTTCAGTTTGAAAACTTTGTTATATATAAATGCGTTTTAATCTAAAATATACGAACGACCATGAATTATTTATACGTATTTCAGAAGCCATATTAAAAGTTATCAGTAAATAAGTTCAGTGGAACATTATGATCACAATAAATAACACGAAAAAAACTTTGTAACATAGTTCATAGTGTAATTGCATTCGGAAAAGTAAATAAATCACAAAAAAAAACTATTTAATTTACGTCATAAATGTAACAATTTTCATTTAAACTTTTAATGAATTTTTTAGATTAATGATAGATAAATATAATTTCTGTTTTATTTGAACAGAGTATCATGGAAATAAATCAGCCATTGTGCTAACTGTAAATAGATCTGTTGGACCACTTCTATTTTAGTTCCAACTAGAAAAAAAATTTGATTTATTACTCCATAAATTTTTAAATCGAACTCTGATATTCAGGATGCTAATAATCAAAAATTAAAAAGTGATTCACTACGACTTGCAATGAAATATTACCAAAAGGAAAATACATAATACATATTCAAGTTTCCAATAAAAACAAAAAAAAAATCTGTTTTTTCTAAAACTTAAGATATCCGCTCATTGAATGCTTGTCGTTACTGCAGAAATACTCGTATACTACACTAGTAATTGCAGTATTAGTATAAAAGAAAGTATATTTCATTTGAGATTGATCTGAATAAACATCAAGACGAAGACAAGTTTAAATGTTAAAATTAATACGAAATTTGTAATTTTGATCCGTATTTTGTTTGTAAAACGACCTTTGTGGCTTACCCACCACTAACATCTTTGGAGGCCGTGATTTTACAGCTGGTAACCGCACTTCAAGCGCAATATATACCACAAACCGAGATCTGTTACGACAAAGTGCTACACTCAGTAATAGATAGAAGGCGTGATAACTTATTTATTGAATTTGAGAACCTCGGTTCGATTCCCGCAGCCGACAAACAATTTTCACCGCATTAAAATTAAAATTATGGGGTGGTTAGATCAGTGGTATGAAGTCGGCCTGCGGATCCTGAGAACCCTGGTTCGATTCCCACAGGCGACAAACAATTTTCATAATTTCAAAAGATACCCCTCTGGCTCCTCCACCACTAACATCTTTGGAGGCCGTGATTTGACGACTGGTAACCGCACTTCACGCGCAAAATATATCACTTATCGAGATCTGCTTCGGCAGAGTCCCACACCCAGTAATGGGTAGAAGGCGTGATGATATATTTATTTTTAAAATTATTCCTGTGACTCCCCTTCCACTAACACCTTTAAGGGCCGTAATTTGACGATTTGTAATCGAATTTCACGTACATAAAAAAATACATACAATTCAAATATATTGCCAACATGGGTAAAAATGTAAATATTTTTAGCTCATTACGCAGTTAAAATTATTCATAGCACTTCTGCTGCTCATATAAAAATAACATTATATCTGTACCGTTCTTGAAAACAATGCTTGGTATGAAATATAGCAGCAAAATTTTAATATTTTCAAAATAGTTTTTTTATAAATATTTTTAATTGTTAGAGACTTTAAAAATCCGTCAAACGCAAGGATTTTTACAAAAATCCTTTTTTCGCGTTGGGCTTTAAATATCCCTCAATTCGCGAAAAATCCCACGTGGGCAACATTGCATCCGGTACTACCAACAAACGTACTTTTGATACGCAATTGAGTTTTATAAAGTCTTCCTTACGTAAAATAGAACATTTTTCATTCTACTGCGAAATGAGTGTCATTCCATACTTGTTGTAGAATATACTAATTAAATTCTTAATTCCTAATAAATGAATAAAATATTCAACTGAAAAAAATGAGTACCCAATTAAAATTAGGTGCATTCAACCTATTAGTTAAATTTTCAATTAAAATGCCATCAAATACACGCTTAAAATCCCTATTGTTGATCGCTGAAAGCCATCACGCATGCAATCACGTGGACCACAACATCGAATCCGAAACAATATAGGAATAGAATACAATTAGAATCCATAATATTTGCAAAGTTAAAATTAAATGTTGTGGTAGTAGGACAGTGTAATCGATGACCACGTCGGCAACGCTGCAATCATGGGAACAAAAAGCACCCACACGTTTGTAACAGGAAAGCAGGAATACGGGATTACAGGAACAACTGGGAATGAGAGGCAGCAAAATCTCTGTAGTAGTGAATAACAAGTATAAAACAAACAGTTGTTTCTCTACCAATTTGAGTACACGTGCTAGGGTTGCAGAGTCGGATTTATATTTTATTTTATCTTCATTACTTTTAAGCATTTTTAACCCGTAAAAAACTTTTTCTTATATCGCGTTTACAAGTGCTACAAAATTCAATTTAGTACTACTGTTTTTGGAGATATTTGTTGTGAAGTTGTTGAGTTGTCTCGCTGTACAAATGTCAAACATAAATCTATCACTTTGATGCTGGATTGCATGAAAGTTTTATCGATTCATAAGCAACTAACGGTTCAGTAAATTTCAGAAAATCGCTATTGATACTGTTGCTAGATAAACAATTCTTTAACTAAAGAGCTCTTTATTTTTTTCTTGCAACCCAGCATAAGTGTGTTATTGTAATTATTTTTTATAAAAATTAAATAATTACATTCATTCAAGCGCATGCATTAAATTACTGTCAGTTGAGAAGAGGGTATACTGTCGTTGCCAAGAGAGAATGCCGAAGAGGTAAGGAAGAGTAATTAACTCATCAGAATGAAACTCGGTGCACGTAAACATGGGATAGTTATACGCATCCTGTTAAAATATAAAACACATTCACCGTCTGTGAACAAATATATTCGCTTGTAAAGTTGAGTTCTTATACACGGGGCTTATAGCCAAACAAGTCGTTTTAATGATAGTTTCGTGTGGTGGATAGGTCAGGTTCGGTTAGATTTGGTCACGTTGTTTTAGAATTACTGGAAACACGTAGATCTCATATACAGTGCCATCTTTTGGCAAAATATCAAAATAAGGCAAGAGGGTATACTGCGGTCTTACCGAAATATTTTTCACACAATTAAGAATAATATTGTTGCATACTTTGAGCAGAAATCAGCTGCTGGACACGTTCCCCGTTTGGCCACTATCAACTCAGTACATCTGGGATTTTCTGAAGTCCGTACAATCTCATCCACAGCACTATCACTTATATATTAACGTTTCTTTTATACATTACTCACGAAAACTTAGAATAACACACAATTTAAGTCAAATTATGCATTCAGGTATCACTAAATATTTACTAAAACACTCACAAAATTTAAAAACATTTCAATCACAACAGAAATTCGCTGTTTACTAACTCAACTTGAACGAACATAAAATAATTGGTAAGATATGCCGTAACAGGTTTGTTAACGTTACGATGTATATATTTATTATAATCAGTAATCATACCTACTAAAATGTACAGATCTTAGAGCTCTCGGATTTTGTCGCTAATAAACGAACGTACCCGAATGACGATTTTCAAAAATCTTGAAATGGTAGGGCGGAGACCGCGACTTTTGAACAGGAACTTTAACTTGTAAAATCATAATTTTGTAATTTCCTGTTTCCCTAATTATTTTAAGCAAAGAATCTTCAAATAATAGTTTTAGGGCATAAAATTCTACATCTAAATCAATACACAAAATTAATTTTGCATGCTTTGTAACGGCACAAATTAAATCTGAAAATGACAAAAATTGTTTTAAAACTATCGATAGCCATAAAATTGAAACAACATTAAACAAATGGTTGATATTTTATCTGTCAAAATAAATGAAGATAATGATATAAAGAAATCATTTATTTTGACAGTTTTGACACATAAAACATCAAATATTTGTTTAATTATGTTTCAATTCCATGCCTATCGATAGTTTTGATACAATTCTCGTCATTTTTTGATCTAATTTGTGCCGTTATAAAGAATGCAAAATTGCGGTCATATGTATTTTTTACTGTCAAATAAGATAAATAAAAAATGCAATATTTTATGGGAGTAATGGCTGAGTAGTACCGAGTGGGCCTGTAGATCCTAAGAACCCTGGTTCATTCCCACTGCCGACAAACATTTTCACCAATTTAAAATTATCCCTGTGGCTCTCCCACCACTATCATCTTTGTGGGGCGTGATTTGACGGCTGATAACCGCACATAAATATATCACTTACCGAAATCTGCTTCGGCAGAGTGCCGCACCCAGTAATGGGTAAAATGCGTGATGATATATTTATTTATTTTTTATTTTTAATATTTTTATTTTCAGTATCGAACATTTTTGGATTCAGTGGCTTTAGCTAGTTACTTATTATTAACTTTTAATATTTATTCAATTTTTCAAATCTCAAAATACGTATCTTGGCGGAGTATATTGCAATTTTCACTTATATGTTACTGTTTTTTATTATTAGTATATTTAACAAGTTTTTTGTTATTGTATAATTGAAGAATTAAAGTTTAAAACAAGGAAATATTAAAAAATACATTTATTTGATGGGTTTTTATCTGACACTAGATATTGCAGATGTCAAAATTAATATGAATTAGAAAATCTGCTGTGCTTTAATTAAATAATTAAAAATGATTTAAACTAAAAAAGATAGAATTAAAATTGATAAATTTCTCACATATCATTTTCCAAGAACTCCAAAAACAATAATTTCGAAAACATCCACATTTATCACATTTAAGGCAATTAATAAATAATTATTACGTACAAAAAACTTCTCGAGGTCGGTAGTCTTGTTAATGAATAAATTGTATGATGTGTAAATGACTTATCTGCTGATGAGAGTTTAATTACGCGGTTTCGGGGCTAAGTCCGTCCCTGGAGACCCGTATTTAAATTTACGTACGTGAAACGGTTCCCACAGGAGCACGGAGCAGGCTCGGGATGAGAGAACGCAACACGAATTCATTGTGATCTTGTTGCCAATGTTTACCCTGAACATTTCCACAATAATTTGATGGATAAATAACTAACCCGTAACGCATCTCTTGTGTTTTTACTTTATATTAAAGTAAGTAGAATTTGTTTGAAGTAAATTTTTGTGTAAGAGGAAGTAATTAAGAAGGAATTTTATATTAATAACAAACAAGAAATAAATACTTGTATATTTGGTGTGTAACTATTGTCAGAAAGCGAGAATATGATTTTTAATATTTTCAAATAAATTTCGAGAATAATATAAATAAGAAGAAAAATTAAATATAAAATAAAAATAAATATCATCACGTCTTTTACCCATTACTTGGTGTGGCATTTTGTCCTAACACGGTCCTTAATGATATTAGCGGAGGGGTAGTCAAGGAGGTAATTTTAATGTCTCGTAAACTACAAATAATACATCGATTTAAAAAAAAAAACAGTATCAGTAATTTCATTTCTTGGTTAGAATAAAATCAAAATTCAGTTCCAATCCTATTGTGCAGCGCTCGGAGTTGGTATTCTCCTTACTTTAAGTATATTTTAAAATGAAATGAAAATGTTTGAACTGTTGTGGAAACTCATTAAACAATCGTGCACAATTCGAAAGGTGAACAAGATAAAGTAATCAACCAGAGGTGGCTAATTCTTCTTTCTGCGTTATTATTGACGTAGTGACGTCACAACCAGCGTCTTTCCTGAGTAGTTATACAAGTCAAGTGGGAATCACGGGTGAACGTATTGCCTCTCAACCCCTTAAGGGAACGAATCGCGGGGTAAAATCCGCAAATTTGACTGTAGTCACGTATAACAATGAAGCTTACTACAGGGACTTGTTTTGTACGCAACGAAGAGCGATCGAAATTTCGATTTGACTTCTTGGATCGCTGAATTACGGCAAGAAATAAGAAATATTCGGCTGCTGCTCGCAGGACAATACAAAACAACAATCATATCAAAAGATATGATTTGTGCTTTATGCTTTGTACGTGTTACTTTTTTTGGATTATTCTTTTCGAATGAAAAAGCTTTCAGCATTATTTGGTCGATGGTCGCACAAAAGAAGTAACATTTTACTTACTTTAACACAAAAATATATTATACTTCCTTTTTTAAAAATAATTTATATAGCAATGTCTATTAATTATAATTGGCATTGTTATCTATGAATAATATTCTCATACAATTTTTTAAATGCTAAATTTCGCATTGTAACATGAAATTAATAGAAATTAGTACATTTTTATATTTTAATTGCAATTATTTGTAATATTCAATTATAATTTTATTATTTATTTATCATCATTTTATTTTATATCCCTGTATTAAAAATCGGTGTAATCATTATTTTCTCACAATTTTTAATAATAGTTTATTATTTTATAAATGAGGTGGCTAGCTCAGTGGTATGAAGTCGGCCTGTGGATCCTGAGAACCCTGGTTCGATTTCCACAGGCGACAAACAATTTTCATAATTTCAAAAACTACCCCTGTGGCTTCTCCACCACTAACATCTTTGGAGGCCGTGATTTGACGACTGGTAGCCGCACTTCACGCGCAAAATATATCACTTACCGAGATCTGCTTCGGCAGAGTGCCACACCCAGTAATGGGTAGAAGGCGTGATGATATATTTATATATTTTATTTTATAAAGAGCTGAAGTGTTCCTTTTTGTGGCGAATCTGTAGGTTTGACGGATGAGCGCAGCAAGGCCGACAATTACAGATGAGCCACAAAAAGTCACTTCAGCTCCGCATAAAATATGCTATTTTTTCTACAAACGCAAAAATCTTATTTTCAAATAGATATTCCTACGAGTGTTTAAGAAAAAATATATTGAAAAAATTCGAATTGACATAATATATTATTTTGTTTATTAAAAATGGAAGTGTTGATATGAAATTTGTAAGCATTTTTCTACTATTTAGTGAGTTTTTTTAATAATCAATTGGAATATATATTTCAGTTTTTCGTCATGTCAGAGTTAGAAATGTCATGAAATTATAGAAACGGTCAAAGCGGCAATTTGCGATTTACTGTCAACCAAATCGACTATTATTTATAAAGCATAATATATAAAAAAAAATTTTGATTGATGTGACAATAAGGATATAAAAACGTATTCTGAAAGTGTTTACCTTTTAATTTCAGTAGGATGGTGAAAATAATTCAACAATGGCATTGCAAAACTGCCATTTTCAAACAAAATTAAAATTCTACAAAAAAAATCGTTGTTTATTGTTTTTGTTGCTATAGATATTTGTTTATTTAACTTTTGCTGTCGGTGGCAAAAAAGTAATTCTACATTGCGAATCAAGTCACATAATGTGTCACTTTTATGACTTTTAAAGAAAAAAATAATGTTTTTCCTCAACCGTTGATAATTATAATATTGTTTTTAGTAATACAAATTGACATTTTTGTTACTAATATAAAAATGTAAATGTTGCTAGGTTATACTTTTAAACCAAGGCTTAAAAATACTTTTAATACTAAACTTTAAAGTAATAAATCCACAATTACTTTCTTTGTTGTTCCTGCAACATCTGGCGGTGTGCATAATATATCATCTTTCATTCAAATAAAATAAATAAATAAATATAAATATATCATCACGCCTTTTACCCATTACTGGGTGTGGCATTCTGTCGAAGCAGATCTCGGTAAGTGATATATTTATGCGCGTAAATTGCGATTACCAGCCGTCATATCACGGCTCCCAAAGATGTTAGTGGTGGGGGAATTTTAAATTAGTGAAAATGTTTTGTCGGCTGAGGGATTCAGACAGGTTAAAATAAATTAAAGAGAGAAATAATCGAAATAAATTATTTTTTTATATGACAGAAAAATAGAAATGTAAACAAAAAAAAAGGCTAACTTCTGGATAATTATAATATTTTAAAAAATTGTTGTAATTCTGTATAGAGATACGAATATATTTATTAGGGATGAAGAAAAAAAATAGTATGTGCTGTTGGGATTAAAATTGCCTTTGTTCATTTGTATCACTTTTAATCCTAACAACACAATATACTATTTCAAGGATCCTTTTAGAATATCCTATTCCAGTTACGAAGGTTGAAAATAAATACCTACTGTGCTGGAGGTAGAACAAAAATTAAAGTCCTGTATTCTTATTTATACAAGCTTAAAATGTGTTTCAAAGATCAAATGTTATTATTACCTAGCCAGAACAAAGTGGATTAAACTTCATCATAACCTCACATTGAAAAAAAAAAAACTAAAAAAAGCTTGAGAAAATCCATCTATTTCAGTAACACACCACAGCGTTCGTTAGACATTATCCGCAACTTATATATTGATTTATTTTTCTTTTGTAATTAAAGAACAAGAATAGCGAACGTGAACAGGAATAAAGGACTCAAGGAAGCGTATTTTGCCCGCTTGGCGGCCGCATTGGACCGGCGTAATTGATTTAAACACGGGTCTTTCAGCCCAGCACCTATATAAATCTGCTTGTAATGTAGTTTTTTTCTACGGGGGGTTGGGTTCTCTTATTGCGGTCGGCGTGGTAAGTACCGCGAAATGCACTGCAGCACTTTGCTTTGTTATTTTTAACTGTGATTTAGATGCTGAAATAATCTTTTTTTACTAAAGTTTTTTTTATCTGTATCAATATTTATTGCAGCTGTTCACTTTTAAATTTACATGGAAATTCAATTTACAATTCGTAAATAATTTTGCGTTTTATCAAGGGTAATACCACAAGAAGTTTTGTTCATATTAGTCAAATATTTATTTTTGAAAATTTGGTAACGCTGGTGACAGTAATTTTCATGACAAATCGCGATATTGAAGTTGAAGAGGTTATGAATAAATGCCGTAGCAATCCTCGATGCAAGATCCCTGCAGATTTAGTTCTATTTGAGATTTTGTATTATTTGTTGATTTTATATTATTATTATTTTTTTTTATGGGGTGGCTAGCTCAGTGGTATTAAGTCGGCCTGTGGATCCTGAGAACCCCGGTTCGATTCCCACAGGCGACAAACAATTTTCATAATTTCAAAAACTACCCCTGTGGCTCCTCCACCACTAACATCTTTGGGGGCCGTGATTTGACGACTGGTAACCGCACTTCACGCGCAAAATATATCACTTACCGAGATCTGCTTCGGCAGAGTGCCACCCCAGTAATGGGTAGAAGGCGTGATGATATATTTATTTTTATTTATTTTTATTATTATTTGTATTTTATGGTTGCTGATGCAAACGTCCTCAAATATATATTTTTTGAGTAACATAGAATTTCTGAAACCTTTTAATTTATTTAATATTAATGATCGTTTTGAATCCATTTAAAATATTTATTAATAAAATAATTACATTAAACTTCAAAAAACTCGTTTATTAAAAATTAAAGGTATTTTGTTTCATAACATAATCTAGATAATAATGAATTTGAACTCTAGCCTAACTAATAAATGTCGAAAATAAATTAAATTTCAAATGTTTATTGAATCTGTCAGTATTACCAGTTTGAAAATTTATTATTACTTTTTTAAATAAAAAAATGCGATATAGGAATAGGTTCATTGTAGCACTTGTTTTTCAATATATTATTGTAATCAAAATGAGATAATTGCGATTCATGTTCTCCGTTTATTATTATCCAAGGAAAAATTCAGACAAAATATACGAGAACAAAACAAGATAAAAGTTTGCTTAATTTTTCAAATAAAATCGAAAAGTCATAATTAAAAGTAGAAATGTATCCATGTAGAATAATTAATTTAATTTGTTGTACATCCTGGCAAAAAGATAAGAAAATAATCAAGGTTTCGGAAAGACAAATGACCTAATTTGCACACAATTTTCGCTCCGCAATTCCATTTGCGAACCTGTTTTTAAGACCTAGAGATTAACCCCTGCAGCTCTGCTCGAATTCTGAAGTAGTGTTTTATTAAAATAAAATGAACAAAAATGGCAAACGAGAAGTTATTTGTTTTCTTTGTGAGTTTGAAAGACTGTATAGTGCAGCCATTTTAGAAACTTATAGTACAAAATGAGAGCACGCTCATTCGAGTAATTGAGACACGTAGCATAAAACGTATTGGTCTGATATATCCGTATGTAATTGGTTTGTTGTGTCTCACAAAGAGTCGCGATTTGTAAGTAGTCCGGAAAAATCTTATCCCTTGCTGAACAAAACAAAATTAATAACGTGCAATTTTTAAATCGTACAAAATACTCTCTAACTGTCTTACTGCTTCTTTGAAAAATTAGTTATTTTGTCCATCTTATTTTTCATAAAATAAACTCAACGTATCTATTTGACAGAAATGATAAAAACAAAAATAAATATATCATCACGCCTTTTATCCATCAGTGGGTGGGCAAGGAAGGTTCACTGAATACTAAGAAAATACAAATGTTTCTGGGTGGCACTGCCAATTGCCTTAAATATTTTATTTCCCTCGGAAAATAATGAAGCACATTAAGTAATGATTTTGATAAGAATAGAGTTAACATTATTTGCTGGTAGTATTTAAATGCTTTTATAAATAGTAATTTGTTTAACTGAAACTCTACCTGTGGCAGTAAATCTGCATTTTTAATTTTATTCCGATTGTTTAAAATTTATATTCAGTATATTTAATGTTATCGATATTATCATGAGCTGTATTCCATTTGCCACTTGGTTCAGTTCAGATAAATTTGACACATGACTAAATGAACTGAATTAAGCAAACTGATGCACTTATTGGGGTGAATTACTTCAAAGTAAATTAGAATCTGTAATTTTAGTACTGGAAATAAAGTGAGCGAAGTATTGCAGCGAAATAAATAAATGATTTGGTTCTGTAAACGTAAGATAGATCTGATCCAAATTGCAAATGGAATAAGTCTATTGTCATCATGTTGTTAAATGGTTGCTATGTAAAAACAAATTTGTCGTTTATAATTACATAAATATTATTCTGCTTTTTGTGTATGTTGTCAATTAGTATATATTAATTAAATTTACAATATGTAATAGACTGTCACAATGGAATGTTAATTCCACTTGAAATTAAAGAGGTGGGCATGCGGCTGTAATTATATTTTTTTACTTAAATCATAATAGTCAAAATTGATGTTTTTCTTAGCAACATTTTTACAGCCTTGGCTCTAAAAGTAGCACTTTACAACTCGCCAATTGTTAACAAAAACTCCTTTTTAATGTCAATCGGTAAAAAATATATTTTACTTGAACAGTTTAATTTTAATAATGTAGGTAACAAGATAATAAATTAATATATTAAAATATTACGTTCCAATCTTTAATAAGTTTACAAATGAAAAAACGGTGTTTCAATTTAATATACTTCAAGTCAAGTTATCCAATGAAAATTTAATTTCTACGCATCCTTGAACAGTTTAAATTTAACATGATTATCTTTAAATTAAAATTGTTTGTCGAAAATAGTTAAAGTTACCTGTAAATCGGATTTCGAAAAATATAAAATATCTGCCTAAATAATAACTCTGTCTGTTAACAATGCAAACCATTGAATTACTACTGTTCGTGATCTCTAACAATTATATAATTATGCTGGAATTATATGACAAAAAATATAACGATTAATGAAAATGAAATTAATAATATTTGAAATCAAATATTATCATTGTTCAGAAATAAAACTTTGGAAAAATAATGTTATCTATTCCCATATTTTATGTAAGATAATAGATCCAAATTGAATTTAAATATTAGCCTTGTTTATAATTTAAGTCCTGGTAGAGAATTTTCGTCGAGTCTCAAATTCATTTGTGTGCGGTTTGAAAACGTACCTAAATGAATTCCTGTAGAACAGAGAATGACATGCCAGTAATTAAATTTTATCCACGACCGTTTTCTTACGTTACTCCAAGACACGGTTTTATTTTCTTACGTAATAATAACAAGAGTTTCGTTCATATTTTCACATCTCGAGAAATAGTTTCAACATTTCAAGCGAATAGACTAGTACATATATTATGAGAAGAAATATTACAGCAATTAATAATATAAAAAAGATATTTTATGACTTACCAGAATAGCAGAATCGCAGATATGTTGCACAGAGCACGAGAAATTCACTACTAATGCTTTGTTTCACAGAAAAAAGAAACACGAATTTATTCCTGTACAAACATATTACAGCACTATGCAAGTCTGAACTAAATTAACGACTAAGTATCTGATTTCTGGCTGTACAAATTAAACAGGTCTTTAGATAATTTGAAACAATTTACATTGTGAATTTATCATTCTTTTAATACAGTGTTTGCCAAACTTTTTTTTGTTTTTACTCTTTTTCTTATAACTTACAAAAAAAGCTAGTGTCAATAAAATTGTAAATTGTTGAATTATAATTATTTATTGTTACACAAATATTTATTAATAAATATAATCACGCTCGTAAATCGAAATCTTCGGCATGCATATCATTTATTTAGGAAAATATATGGTAAGTGCATATGAAATGAATGATTTTATTATGTGCGCAAAATCTTAACAAATTTTTCAAAATAAATATCGATATCTCACACCCTCAATTTATAATTTTTTGTGTTCCATTTGTAAGTGAGTTTGGAAAACACTATTTTAATAAAAAAATAAAATATGGATACAGTTTGATTCAATTTCGATCAAGTGTTATATATCTTTTAATTTTAATTTATTGACAAGATAGATTATTTATATTTTTATTTTAATCTGTTAGTAAAAATGAGTATTATTTGTGGATAGGCAACTTTAAAATTGAAATAAAAGTTTATTCAAATAACTTTCAATACATTCGTGTTTCCATTTCATAAACATACAATACAGAAAATCACATTTACATGACAGTGAATATCTTACACTGAAATTCACTGTTCCCGGTAGAGTGGAAATGAATTTCACAGGAGTTTATTTAGTCTATGTGGCTGTCACACTAATGGCCATTAGTCATTCTTATGTACATGTCCATTTGGCCAATAATGATGTTCGATTATTTATTCATGAACTATTTTTAGGTTAGGTTTGTATTACGGCTAAGCTGGACTTAACTCTTAACCTTTGGCACATAAAATAGTCCTTAACGATGGCGCCAGGTTATTCAAATAATAATACACGATTGTAATTCGAAAATCTTACAAAAATTCATCGCTGTTACTACTTAAAATTTGGATAATTTGTCACTAGTTCATTCAGTAATTGTTAGAGTATTATAACTTGATTGTTTATCTATATTCTATAACTATGTGCATAAATATATGGAAAATTGATTTTGTAAGATTTTCGAAATTTCAAAACCGAAATTACAGTAATACCAGCGATTGTAACTTTTGTGGGTATTTTTTTAACATTTCTTATATCACCTATAAATTTGTTATAAAAATTTTCTAGAAACTTATATTTACATAGCATCGTTTGCTAATTAATGTAATTCGTCTATTCGATTATAGTTGCATGCACCTAATGTTTTGTCCACTGGTATTGCTAGTAGTTCGGCATGCACAGAGGCAGCACTTTCGATCTTTCATTCGTTTCTAAAAACTTTAATTAAAATTTGTGCACGAAATAAATAATCAGTTCCAAAATAACAAAACATAGTTAATAACAAGTGCGCACGTAAACAAAAATTTGTATAAAGTGTGTTTTTAAAATGGCAACAAACATTTGTTAACTTTAATAAAACACGTACGTAATATATGTACATTTTATATATTTAATACGTTAAAGAGGTAACACGGAATATTTCGTTAGTTTTACTTACTTGATGTTTGATTGTACTGATATGCTTCTACTAGAAACAAAATTTTTATAAGTATGAAATAGTCACGACCGACAAGACGAAATTCGAAAGTTTTGTGAAATATTCGGCGCGAAGAAAATAATTAAATATTACTAACCTGGATTAGAAGTTAATTATTAAGTGGAGCCCCGAGAGTGTATCAGATTTTTTATTTTCTTGCGTTTGTTGATTGGTGTTTTAATTATGTTTCAAATAAAAAGGTAAATTCCGTCAATGCTGAGTTAATTTCAAAGTGTAGGAGCGAAACTAAAATTTATTTTACTGGCAGTGTAGATCCTGTAAACACTTTCGTGGAATTTTACTGAAAATAAAGCAAATAAAATATGAAAATTTTGTAGCAAAAATAAATTATAATAAATTACCTTCGACTTGTCGTATCATTACATATAACAATTATAGGCCGTATTTATTACATGAAACTATTCACATTATACACTATGCAATTGTCCAAATCTTGCACAAAAAAATAATTTAAACCAAATAGAACAAATACGGCCAAACTGATCTAATATGGAGCAATTAAGAATTGAGAGAGGAAGTTCCCATATTGGTGATAAACTGCGGATGTCCCCCGTGAGCTCCCGCATCCCCACTTTGTATAGAAAAGTGTCTGTAACTCAAATACTCCGGAGGAATAGGTTGGTCACGTTTCACTGCGTTCCTTTGCTTCTTCACTTTCAAATATCCGAGCACTGACACCAGAATAATGAACACCACGAATCCCATGCAGCAGCCGACAATCAGGCCTAGTCGCCTGGTGAGAATCGACGGCACATCGACGCCGTTCTCGACGCCAAACCCTCTGGGGATGATGTCCGGAGCTTCCAAGGTTCGCACTTCAGTGCACTTGGTGGTGAGCGAGTCTGCAAGGAGTGGAAGCATTGCCTCGCCGAAGATCTCGATGCCATCTTCACGTTCGGTGTCGTTTTCCGGACGCCGGGACGAGAGACGCGACTCGGCGGTCTCGCCACGTCGCGACGCCCAGTTTCCGAGTGCCAGTACGCAGATCAGATACTGCGTCATCGGCAATAATTTGCTGAGCTTGGTTGACCGGACGGAACTTGCGAGAAGTTTTCCGCGGATCTGAAATATAAATTACCAAGCTTTGGATTTATGTTTTAATTGCTAAATAAGCGCGTTGTGCTGTGCTTGTAAAGTATATAATGTAAATTAGATGTTTTATACTTTTAAGTTGTTTGGGGATTTTTTGATGCGTCAGTAAATATACTGCTAGCGTGTTTATTTACCGAATAGAATTATATTAGGCAGTTATGAGTTTTATATTTGAGAGTAAGCAATTATTTAATTATCAACAAACAAAAAATATATTACGAGAGCAGAAAAATATTTTATTTGTTACTTACTTGTAAATGTTATTTATTCAAACTGTTTAATCACTATGGAAATGAATTTTTATAAGCTATTAGCTTTTAAATATTTTTTTTCGATTGGATGAAAACTGATACTTTTCCCGTGTGTTTTGTGTCCGCAAAGTGCATTATTTCAGTATTATAGTCTCGTATTTAGGCTACGAGAAATAACAGTCCGTTTATAAATGAAATATAAAATAACTAATTATTGAGTATAAACCGACAAAAAAAGTGTATGTAACATTTAGGAAAAGTGTCTTCCCGGACTCTTGGTGGTTGCTGGACACAATTACCCATCATCGTCCGGGACAGAGCTGGGCAGTAGCTAGCTACTTTTGTAGCTTAGCTACTAGCTTAGCTATATTTACCTTAGCTGTAGCTGTAGCTTAGCTAACTGTGAAAAAATATAGCTGTAGCTTGTAGCTAGCTACTTTTTTTTCTATTAGCTTAAAAATAACAATTGAAGCTACTTTTAAAGCTACTTTTAGTAGCTTAAAGCTACTTTTTTTAGCTTCAAGCTACTTTTTGTAGCTTAAAGCTACTTTTTAAGCAGAAGGTCAACAAAGTACGCATGCGTACAAGGTAAACCCACACAAAATAATTATTTGTTGCTGATTCTAACTGGCTCTAATACGCAAAAGTACACAGTAGGTGCCAGATGGTATTTGCTGTTTTTGATATTTCTGTATATAATAGTAAATTAACAGTCATTATAACAAAAGACTGATCATATGACAATGGCAAATTTAATTATTTCACAATAATTTAAAAAAATAGCTTTAAAATTTAACAACTACTTTAACGAAAGCTTTTAGCTGAGCTTAGCTATATTTTACAAAATATAGCTTATAGCTGTAGCTTAGCTACTTTTTTAAAGAATAGCTGTAGTTGTAGCTTAGCTACTTTTTTTAAGTAGCTTGCCCAGTTCTGGTCCGGGATTATATCACTTTTCCTATCAGATACACAATATACTATTACAGATTTATTACAATTTAGTACACAGGCGCGTTTCCGCTGTAATACTTATGGGATGTCATTTAAAATCATTTTTGATACAACAGTTGTAATTGCCTGGAGTTAATTATAAATTTTAATTTTGTTTACAAATGAGTAACAAATAAAATATTGTACAATACACGCAAGGTAATAGTTTTTACCATGCTAATAATGTAAACTACTATAAAAACATATCTTTTGTTTATTATTTTTCCATTAAAAAAATAACAAAAGTGCATTTTATTATTTATGCATATGTTTCATATAACATTTACATTTATTTTTGCACCTTATTTAATAATTAAAACTTGTATATATTTACTTATTCTACTTCAGAATATGAAACCACAGTATTGAGATGAAAATTATAATTATCTACACTACAAGGTTAAATATCTATACCGGGTGTATCACGAAAAGCGAGTTATAAGCGTTTAACATGGAAAAACAGATTTCCGTGCGCATTGCTCCTTAAATTATTTTAAACAACAATGCTTCAAATAAAGCTGAAAGAGCTTCAAATCAATAAATTAAATTTATTTTCTGTATTTTGTGTAATGGCAAAAATTGAATATGAAAATTTTCAAAATTACAATTTAATTAGTGTTAACCCCGGAATTAATCAAGGGTGAAAACAGGCGTTTCTGGCCCGCGGCATGATTATTAGTACGAGGCACAAAGCACTGAGGGCTAATAACATGCTCTGGATCAGAAAGCTAATTTCACCCATCATACATACAATATTTTATGCACAACAAAATAACATTTAATTATATGTTTAAAAGATTAAAATATGTACATAGATTATATGTCAAAATGACATTTTGTAAAATCAAGTATTCACAATGAACAAAACTTGTCATTTTATTTATGTATCCATAGGAATTATTTTGTTAAGGTCTTAGGGCCAAAAACAAATGTTTAAACCCGGTTTTTAGGACAAAAACCCATAAATTTCGGCCTGATTGTGCATAAACTTACTTTTAAACAATGCAAAACTTTAATGTGTCAAAATTTTGACAGAACTAAGTCGCGTATTTGTTTTTCTTTTGTTTTAACACTATTAAATTGTAATTTTTGTATGAGATAATGGCTCAGTGGTATCAAGTTGGCCTGTGGATTCAAACAACCCTGATTCGATCCCCACAGCCGACAAAACATTTTCACTAATTTACCCCTGTGGCTCTCCCACCACTAACATCTTTGATGCCGTGATTTGACGGCTGGTAACCGCACTTCACGCGCATAAATATATCACTTACCGAAATCTGTTTCGGCAGAGTGCCACATCCAGTAATGGGTAAAAGGTGTGATGATATATTTATATATTTATTTATAAATTGTAATTTTGCAAATTTTCATTTTTAATTTCTGCTGTTACAAAACATAGAAAATAATTTTAGTTTATTGATTTAGATACAGAATTTTAAACACAACAACTTTTATTTGAAGCATTTTTGTTTAAACTAATTTGGGAAGCAATGCGCACGGAAAAACTATTTTTCTATGTTAAACACCAAGCATGCATTAACTGTATTGTGATTATTTTCTTACTTACCTCATCATAGTGGTCAAGAGACTTGTACGCAACTTGGTAGCCATGCAATCCGGAATGATTGCGACTTTGCCACGAGACCAGAACAGAATATGGTTGGATATCCTGAATGGCGAGCTTCATCACCAGCGGGACACTGCAGAACTGCTCGGGTTCTAGGTCCAGGAAAACACGACCACGCAGTTCTGGAGGTTGCTCGCATCGCAGACCACGAGTCTCGGGCTGCACTAGCTTCTGGTGGTCGCGGAGCCACTCCCACAGCTCCTGGGATTCGCATCCGCAGTAGAGAGGATTCTCTGAAGAAAATTAAAACAATTTTTGGTTTAGAATATGATAATCTTAAGATTATAGAGAATAATAAAAATAATGAAACTTACCCTCTGTGCGGAGGCTGCGAATTTGAGTTTCTAGAGGCCTGAATGCACTTAGAGGAATGTTTTCTAAGTAATTTCGGCTTAAGTCGAGAAGCCTAAGCTTCTTGAGTGGCCTGAAAGCGTCAACAGACACCGCAGAGATCCAGTTCCCGTACAAATGCAGTTCAACTAAATTATCTAAATGCTGAAACGTGCCTTTCGCAATTCTGCCGATTTGATTGAAGGATATGTCGAGTACTTGTAATGCTTTTAGATCTGACGGAAATTCTTCGAGATCTTTGAGACGGTTGTGTGTCAGATTAAGGACTCGCAGATGTGTCAAACCTTGCAATCGTTCTTGTGGAAGCAGTTCTAGTTCATTGATTCCCAAGTCTAACGTGATCAGGTGCGGAAGGCTTCCAAATGCACCCGGAGAAATCCGTGAGATACGGTTCTGACCCAGAAATACGTGCAGCAACGCTGGAAAAGCTTCAAAGTCCTTACTAGTCACTATTGTTAAGTTGGTAGAGCTAATGTGAATCTCCTCTAATGACGGATAACGATGCGATGAAGAAATATCATGGATGCGAACTAAAGGATTCCCAGTAAGATTAAGCCATCCTAGACCTGGCAGAGTATGTTCGGAAAGCGCGGCAGTTGGAATCTGCCGGAAGCGATTGCGAGACAAGTCTATTCGCCGCAGCATCGCTGAATGGTGAAAGAAATTTGCAGGAAGAGCCGCTAAAGAGTTTCCGCTTAAGTCCACTGATAGCATCTGAGTCAGATTCGTTGATGCAAAACCAGTTACCGATGAGATTTGATTATCTTTTACATCTAATTCACGTAAATTTGGCAGCCCATTCAATCGCGAAAATTCGATTGTTGTAAGAATATTAGCACCTAAATACAGAGTTTCTAAAGTAGAAATATTTAATAGGGCAGTATACGGAGGATCTGCAAATAAGTTATGACTGAGTTTAAGTTCTTTCAGTATGTTTAAGTTTGCGAATATCCCATGTCGCAGTTCTGACAGTTTGTTGGAACTCAGATCGATACGCAACAAATTTTTATTTTTGGAGAAAATGTTATCGGGCAGGCGAGTGATGTGCGACGCTTCCATCGCAAGGGTTTGAAGCGACGGCAGCCCGTCGAGTGCAGTGTCAAATATATCGCTGAAATTGTTTGCGGAGAGTTTTAATACCCTGAGTCCGGGGATATCAAGTTGGCGCAGGTCGATGGCCTGAAGTCGGTTCCTCTCCAAGTTGAGCTCGTTGAGGTTGTTGAGGCCGCGGAACGCGCCGCTATCGATCTTAGCCACGGAGCAGTTCATCAGGTTGAGTACTCGGATGGGCAGCCCCTCCTGAAAGATGGCATCGTGCAACACGGCCAGCTGGTTATTAGACAAGTCGAGGATCCTTAGTTTTTTCAAGTTGGTGAGTGCATGCGGCTCTATTGTCTGCACCCTGTTATCCGACAAGTACAATTCCTCGAGTTCGTGTAACTCGGCGAACGTTCGGCCTGTGATGTGCATGAGACGGTTCATGCTGATGTCGAGAAATTTGAGTGCTTGCATTGGCTCGAATGCGCGGTCTTCGATGTGCGAAATGCTATTGTTTGTTAAATAAACTCGCTGAATGAGCAGTAGGTCACTGAATAGCGCTCTGTCGAGGCGGGTCAGCCTGTTATGGCCGAGCCACATAATTTGAACGCTGGACTGACCACGGAGAGAGTCGTTGTGCAGGGATACGAGGCTATTTGAGTCCAGCTGGATGGAAACCAGAGAGGGTGACTCGTGCAGAAATACGTCGCCTAAAGCAGTTAACATGTTACCTTGAAGGTTTATGTGCTGCAGGCTCTGCAGACTCTGGAACGCCCCCGAATCGATCGACGTGATCACGTTGTTTTGCAGATGCAGTTCTAACAGCGCAGGCAGCGGATCAAATACGCCTCGTCGAATGCCCACTAGTCTATTATTGTGCAAGCGAATCTCTCTCAGACTACTTACTTTTTCAAATGTGCCCGGCTCTAAATCCGAAATCCAGTTACTATCCAAACTAAGAGATGTTAACTTTTGGTTCTGTTCTAGAAATTCACGGGGCAGTCTTGGAATAAAATTCGAACTAAGATGCAACTGAGCCAAATTTACAAGAGTACTTAGCGCTTGCGGATCAACTCGTCGTATAGCATTTTGCTGCAGGTAAATGACAGAGATAAGCGCCGAGTCGGTGAATGCATCTGATGGAATCTCGAGAATGTTGTTTTCAGAGAGAAATAGTTCACGTAGGTCAGGTAGATTTGCGAATACACCACTGATGTAGTGTACGTGATTGTGACTCAAATCGATAGTCTTTAGTTTTTTATTAAGTTGGAACGTATTCGAATCAAGGAATACCACTTTGTTGTGGCTCAAATCGATGGATTCGAGCTCTTTTAAGGAAATGAACGCTTCGCTGTCGACGCTTTCAATCGCGTTGTAGTACAGCGACAGCGTGCGCACCGAGGGGCTGGGACGGAAGCAGTCGGCGGGTATCGCCTCGAAGTTATTGGAACTAATGTCTAGAAATATCAGCGATTCTAATCGGGAATATCCGTCGTTTGGCAGGGTGCTGATTTCGTTCCAAGCGAGTCGCAGCGAACGCAGCCGTTCCAGTCGACGCAACGCGGTCATCGGGAAACTCTGTAATTTGTTCTCTGATAAATCTAGTTCCGACAACGAATCTTCTAATCCTGCAAATGCGTACTCTGAAATTTTCTGCACTTGATTACCTTTCATATTTAACTTGATCAAATGTAGCCCATAAAAACTATAACTAGGTAGATCAGTGATAGCGTTTGATTCGAGATCAAGTGCGATTAGTTTAATCAAGCCTCCGAATGCTTTCTGTGGAATTTCTTTTAGTTTACCGGAGACTAGACTAATGGACTCTAGCTCCGGTTTTAGTGTTAAGAGAGCATCATCGTGCAGGTCCTCCAGGTTAGACTGGGAGATCTGCAAGTGCTTGATGACGGTTTTATCAGGGAAAAAGTCAGGTGAGAGGCGCGCGATGTTGCGGTCGAGGTCGTAGACGCTGAGAGACTGGATGGGACCCTCGACGATAGAGAGCACGGCATGCAGCGAACTGGCCGTGGCGGCCGGACACTCCAGGAAGATGCCATCCTCAAACTTGTAGCACGGACAGGAAGGATTGGCTGCGAAGCTGGGGCACTTGCTGTCCGCCTGCGCGGCGGCGGCGGCGGCGGCGGCCGCTCCCAGCAGCAGCAGCAGCGCGCTGCCGGCGCGCGCCACCATCATGTTACCGCCATTGCGACCGCCTCAGCCTCCGCGCACTGCCTCCTCTGCCGCCTGTAACAAAGCACCGCGTCACACCATCGCCACGCCAAGCACGTACCGCCGTCTAAACATGTCACTAATATGATAATATCTGTGACCGTGAGTTCTGAACAAATGTAATTTGCGTGGGGCCGGTGAGGTCACTCGTGTTAACTGCGTTATCCCCTGGTCTACGGTCCGGTCTCCGGTCGCATCCGCAAGCACGCGCGCTCGACCCATCCGTACAGCGAACAGAGCCGGCTTCACTTCATTCAACAACAAAGAAAAATCTCACCGCCACTCGCCCACTAAACCCCAAGTCACGTTCGAACTAAACGAGAAAACTGACACATAAAATCATAACAATATCTAGTTTCGAGAAAATTACATCTAGAAAGCCCACAAATTTAATTTGTGTACCTACGTCTTTCACGTGAAACTAATCAAAGCGAGCGCAATTAAAGATTTAATTAAAAACCATGAAAACATTCAATAATGTAATATCTCAGGATGAGAACAGGTTTGACTCGTATAAGGAGCTGATTCGTTTTGCTTTTACTGCACAACCTGTGCAGATTTTCAACTTCGGTACTTGCAATATTTGCCCTACATCACGACTTCAAAGTTATTTGTATGACGTCACATATCCGAAATTTATTAAATTTGGTTTCCTTCCGCTGGGTACACGCTGGAAGCTGAATGCTGCAACTAGCGCTAAAGCAATTGCTTGGCTCTTGTGTTCCATGAACTATAATACCGACTGTACTTCCGGATTCGAGCCACCTCTCTATCCATTAATATGGATTAAACATTTTATGGATGTAAATTAACTCTTTAGTCAAAGACACCAGATGTGCATATATTAATTAAACCCGTCGGATATTTTAGTGTGTAATATAAAATCTGTCCTGCTAATATTTACATATAAATTTAAGCACGTTTTACCCGAATACATCGCTTTATTTGTTCCAGTACTTCTAGTTAATCAAATCTGCTATTGCATACAAACTACATACTTTATCTGCAAATTTCATATTACCATGATATAACACAACACTATTTTGTAGTTCATAGTTCAATTACACTATGCTAACATAATAGTTCAAAATATGTATTTACATTTTACAAGAAAGATAGAAGCGTACATTTTTCAAATTATTTTTAGCATGTAGGAGATTTATTTGCAGTGAAAAAATAAATGTATTTCCATTTCATTTCGAACATAATTTTAAATTTGTTTGCTAACCAGAATGTCTGTCCCACGGCTAAAAGATGAACTAACATTTCTTGTAAAATTTGTTTTCCTGTATCTTTTTCGTTATAAAACAAATAAGTTGGTATTAAATTGATTGAATAAATAGATTTCTTTACATTTCTAACTGTTTAAAAACTGATTGTGGTCAATAAGAATATATGAAAATATTACAGATTGCAGTGCTCGAAGAGATTTCCTGCTTGGTTCCGGTTATATCTCTTGAAACAAAACAATGACTTACGTTACATCTCTGATAATAAATAAACTCTTATTGTTCTTTTGCTTATTCTTATAAATATCTTCTTATTTTCCTACTTCATTTGTTTAAAGCACTATACACCGGGTGTATCACAACAAGCGGGCCATAGGCGTTTAAATGGAAAAACTGTTTTTCTACGAGCATTGCTTTCCAAATTATATTAAACAAAAATGCTTCAAATAAAACATGTAGGGCTTGAAATTCTGTATCTAAATTTATTTTCTGTGTTTTGTAACGGCAGGAATTAAAAATGAAAATTTAATAGTGTTATAACAAAATAATAAACAAATGCGCGACTTAATTCTGTTAAATAATTTGACACATTCAAGTTTTGCATTGTTTAAAAGTAAATTTTTGAACTATCTGTAAATTGTACAATATTTTTACAAATAAATAAATAAATAAATATATCATCACGCCTTCTACCCATTACTGGGTGTGGCACTCTGCTAAAGCAGATCTCGGTAAGTGATATATTTTGCGCGTGAAGTGCGGTTACCAGTCGTCAAATCACGGCCCCCAAACATGTTAGTGGTGGAGGAGCCACAGGGATAGCTCTTTCAAATTATGAAAATTTGTCGCCTGTGGGAATCGAACCAGGGACCTCAAGATCCACAGGCCGACTTCATACCACTGTGCTAGCCATCCCATAATATTTTTACAAATTTATTAAAAATGGAAAATTATTCTTATGAAACGAAAATTACAAATAATTAAATAGCATTATTCAGGGGAAAGTTTGACAGGAAAAACTGAATGCATATATTTGTTATTTTATTTTAATTCCGTGGTTAACACTAATTAAATTAAATATTATAAATTTCCATATTTAATTTCTGCCGTTACAAAACACTGAAAATAAATTTAGTTCATTGGTTTAGATGCAGAATTTTAAGCTCTACAAGTTCTATTTGAAGCCAGCACGGCCTCCTAAGCTATTAGTAGGGATAATTTTAATGGAGTAGGTGGCACAGTGGAATCGGATCGGCCTGTGGATCTTGAGAACCCTAGTTCAATTCCCACTACCGATAAACATTTTCACCACATTAATACTACTTCTGTGGCTCCCCCTCCACTAACATCTTTGGGGGCCGTGATTTGACGGCTGGTAACCGCACTTCACGCGCAAAAATATATCAATTACGGAGATCTGCTTCGGCAGAGTTTCACACCCAGTAATGAGTAGAAGGCGAAATTATATATTTATTTATTTACAATTTTAATACGGTGAAAATTGTTGTCGGCTTTGGAAATCGAACCCGTGTCTCAAATCCACAGACCGACTGAATAACACAGAAATATCATATGTAAAAATGTAGTTATTGTATAAAACTGATTTTTATAAATTTATAAGTATTAACTAGCATTTTCCGTGATTGTATATATAACTTGAAATACTTAAGTTTGATATGATTCATACTATGCACTTGCTAAATAATTGCAGAAATGTATGTCTGGAGTGTTACTGTACTACTCTACCCTCTCATGGCACTTTAGGAGAACTAAAACTGACCGCCTTGTCAGAACAAGTTACGCAATGTGTCTGTCTAGTAACCATGGTTTCTCTTAACAAAAAAATAAAATAATATTTTTGTCTTCAGTCTTCAGTTAAGATTCCTTTCTTAGGCATCCGATCCGATTAGACTGACTTATCTTTTTGTATTGTGTTGTTATCATGTGAAACATATACTTATAGCTTTTATAATAAAAATGTAATCATATTTCTATGCGGAGTCCAAGTAAATTATTGAAGGAAAATGAATCTAGAAAGAATCAAATAAAATCCTCTATTGTACAATAATCTTGTGAGGCGTTCATATGATAAACCTATTCGCACTTTCGTATACAAAGCTAACGTCTTCTCCGAATTACAAGCGGGTTTTATCTGAGCTCTTGCTCCACACTTCAGCGCTGCCATTTACACCAAGACTGTGAGTGAGTTCCTCACAATGCCACCTGAGTTAACATCAAATATCTCATGCTGGCCAATGAGCAGCCACCACTGCATGAACATGAATAATATCGCTCTAGTTACACATGGAGTACGGTTACAATGTGGTCCGTGAACTAATAGCCAAATTATTCTGACTTGACAATGACGTGAAACTTTTATATTGCTCATTTGTTTTATAGTAGAAATGTTTAATGGCCAGTTGCACCAACAGAACTAAAATTTTCTACTTAGTTTAAATAAATAAAAGTATGACAGCGGGCATGTGACGGTCAAGTAAGATATATAATAGTTATTTATTATACAAGTGTTTTATTAGGTATATTAAACACGCAAGAAAAGTTTAAACACGAGACCGAAGGTCGAGTGTTTAATATTCTTTAGTGTTTTATATACCAATAAAACACGAGTGTAATACAAAATTTTATCCGCAACTCATAATTATAGGCACCGAAGAAGATTGGTCGTAACGTTTAACGTTGATTCAGTTATACATATTTTCTCAAAATACGGTAGATTGAAGTAGTTGCTAAGTAACAAGTTGTTTACAATGTTTTATGGAATTATAAAACCTTAGGGTTTTATGAACCATATAATTCAACTGAAATCAGTGTAATAATGTCTTTATTATATATGAGTTGTGGATAAAATAATGAATTGCATTTATAGTATATTACAAAAATAAACCACATTAACCATGGTTAGTTTTTTCAGTAACTGGTTTCATTACGGAAGATGGTTTCTGAAATTTGTTGTTAGTTTTTAATAATCAAAGTAACCGTGCTCGAACGGCGGTTAGTTTGATAATTTCACTACTGTTGTTAAAATAAAATAAAATAAATATATCATCACGCCTTCTACCCATTACTGGGTGTGGCACTCTGCCGAAGCAGATCTCGGTAAGAGATATATTTTGCGCGTGAAGTGCGGTTAACAGTTGTCAAATCACGGCCTCCAAAGATGTTAGTGGTGGAGGAGCCACTGGGGTAGCTTTTGAAATTATGAAAATTGTTTGTCGCCTGTGGGAATCAAACCAGGGTTCTCAGGATCCACAGGCCGACTTCATACCACTGTACTAGCCACCCCATAGACTGTTGTTGTTGATAAGATAAAAACGTGTTTGGCGGCTTTTGTAGTGTTTGTGGATTTTTGTCTTATAAAACTATATTTTTATGACGACTGATTTGTAAACATGTCATACAAAATGTATTTTATTTTTTAACAGGCAATTGTAAGTCTTTTTTTAATAATTTTTCTTTGTATGTAATTTATTTATAGTATATTACAAAAATAAACCACATTAACCATGGTTAGTTTTTTCAGTAACCGGTTTCATTACGGAACATGGTTTTTGTTTCAATATGTTGAGAATCAGTCATCGATTGTGAAATCGAACTCGGATTCTTTAGTCCACAACCCAATGGACAAAAAAAAATAAATATAAATATATCATCACGCCTTTCACCCATGACTGAGTGTGGCACTCTGCCGGAGCAGATCTCGGTAAGTGATATATTTATACGCCGTCAAATCAATTAGTAATAAATACAATAATTTAATTTAATGGGGTGGCTAGCTCAGTGGTATGAAGTTGGCCTGTGGATCCTGAGAACCCTAGTTCGATTCCCACAGGCGACAAACACAAAAACTACCCCTGTGGCTCCTCCACCACTAACATCTTTGAGGGCCGTGATTTGGCGACTGGTAACCGCACTTCACGCGCAAAATATATCACTTACCGAGATCTGCTTCGGCAGAGTGCCACACTCAGTAATGGGTAGAAGGCGTGATTATATATTTATTTTTTTATTTTACAATAATTTTTAAATAGTTCATATCTGTCAAGAGTGAGTAGTAAATATTTTCAGTGGGAACAGATTAATGTAGAGTTTATTTCCCGGCCTGCGTTCAAATCTACATTTCGTCGCATGACAGACTTGTACATATTTCATTTTTATCTCTTCTTCGCACGACGAAATGCGTTCCTGTTAATCTTTCATTTTCTTTTTTTCATTACGAACGCATATCCGACTTTTGACAGTTTCTGTCTCTTCATAAACACCCACTATCATTTTCCGTGTACGACACAAAATAACGAGAAAAGTAAATTGGATGTTTTGCTATCCAATTTATAAAATAATGCGAAAAGAACCTGTAATTATTTTCCCATTTAGATTGAAATTTCTTTACTCTGTTAACATACCTAACCTTTCCTAACCCAAAACACATTAAATGGCACTTTAGCAATTAAAATAAATTGAGCAAATATTTTTACAAGACTTAAAAATATCATCAAGAGTATTTACGACAAAAAGATTTGAAAAACACATTTCAAGCTCGTATTTTTGAGTCAACCAACTGAAAATTTAATGTTGTACATTATTCCAACAAAAGCTAATCCTCTTAAGAGCAGTTTCCGAAATAAATTAACATATCCGAGTGAACATAACCTAAAACTCGCATTGTGAGCAAACGACCAAGTTGGCCGTCGTTGCTTCGTACGATCGTAGGCCTATACACACGAGCAGGCTACTGTCGTGCTCTTGGGACCTCGCAAGCCTACAGCGAGAGATCAATAGTGGAAACTGTTTTCCTAGTTTATTATTCACCCATGTGCAGCTTGTTTGCAACGGTTTGTCCCCTACACATTTAGTTCATCGTTACTTGAAAATGAATGACAGCAAACATACCTGCGTGATAGAGTTTACCAATGTTCATAACTTATTTAAGACTTGATTTAATGGGATGAGGGTAAAAAGTAACAAAGTTTAACTGCCTTATTTACTATTTTATAATTGAAATCTTGATTATTTATGAGTGATTACTTTTAAATATTCGAGTAGTTAAATGGAAAATAAGAGTTAAAAGAGAAATAAAAGCAACAACAGCAAACATTCATACTTCACTAAAAATGTTATTTTTTTTACTTATCATTCTCAAAAAAAGCTGGCTAGGTTCCGTGGATACGGAAGTAGGATTCACTTCTGTAAGACAATTGACACAGCATAAGATATATGCGATTAATGAAAATTTTTTGGTTGAAACAGTTTAAAAATCGAAAATTTTTAAAATATGATTCTATATAATTTAAACTCCTAAAAATAGAATGTCGCGCATCTTCATATCATTTTTAGTTATAGAAATACAGCGTTTTTTACTTTTAAAAAATCACATTTTTGAAGGCCCATATCTCAAAAACTAAAAGAGATATTGAAATTCTGTTTGAACGAGTGTATTTCTCATGCTCCAATTAACTTATACTGTTATTTTGAAAATTTTGAAAGTTTTATTATTTTTTTATCAAAATTTCATTTTGCCATGTTTGAGAAACTTTAAGAGATAATGAAAATCTGTAAACACCAGTGGATTCCTCGCATAAAAATACATAAGTATGTAAAATTTTTAGAGCAAAAAAAACTAAAAATGGCCAAAATTCGTAAAAATCAAGGTAAATCCCTTAAAAAATATTTTTAAAATTTTTTTGCGATCATGACTCGGCGATTAATGAAATTTATATTGAGGATGAAAATATGCATAATTATGTAAAAATATACGAGGAATTAAATGCTGAAATCACCAATTTCGTATCTAGTTTCATATTATTTTAAATTAATCGTAAACGGAAACAAAAGTGAATATAAACACAACCTGATTGAAAAAATCTCTATTTTCTTCACGTGTGACATTTAAAAGAACTTTCATATTATACCAACTACGATAGTTTTTAAGGCATTTTCAATAAAACAATTTTCGATAGAAACTTGTGCCAAAATTTATTCCGATTCTAGTTATCTGGTTTCCTTTTTTAATGTACTCGTACATTGTCGTGAACAAAATTTGCTTAGATTTACTATATATTATTACCGAGGTTGGGTATACTTGTATAATTTTAAAAAGTTGTCAACTTGACTTTAGTTTTAAAATAGACTTCATAGTGGACTGTCAAAAATTTACTTTTTAAATATATATACTTGAAATATGTAATTATAATAAAAATGTCCCCTCATTCCACCAATATGCGTAAAATAATTTAAAACTACTAGTTACCAGGCGTAAAATAACGCTCACCCCTCCACCCCAATGATGTTAGTGGTGTGGGAGCTAGAGGGGTAATTATACATACATACATACAAATCTTCATGCTATATCCCAACAAATGGGGTTGCATGAACCCTAAAATCACTTATAAAACATTCACTCATCACACTCATCAAACAATCAGCCCTCGTCAAACATTATCATCCAAACACACCACTCTCACTTCAACCACATTCATAGATCACTCCATATAAACTCATTCATTTATTACACTCGAAATCATTTATCACACAACAAACCTTCAATCACATCATTATAATGTAGTGAAAATTGCTTGTCGGCTGTGGGAATCAAACCCGGGTTCTCAAATCCACCTACTCCATAAAATTAATAATACAAAATATTCTGTAGTATTAAATGTGAGTTAATATTGTTATGAAGGCTGTTTTTTTATAAAATTCGTTATAAAATGGTATTTTAGTAGTAATAATTTACAAGAATTCTTATTTTCACTTAGCATAATGTATCAAAGTAGACATGACAGATTGTAAAATCCCTGTAGTAACAAATTTCACAAATAGAAACCGTTGGACGATAATGACCAATTTATTCATGCACACGTCAGACAATAACCGAGATAAATTAATCCTTCGGATCCGCTGCTGCCGCCACGGCGTGTTTGGCAGGAAGCTCTGTATTAGAGTGATCTGATATCCGCAATATCCGGGGCGGCGCTCTAGTCGCGGTATGCGCCGTCGACTTGCTAGACCGGAATATTACTGTTTGCACAAATTAAACCAAATACAAAGGAAATGCACTGAATTTAGATAAACTTAACAATGGTACAATGAGAACATGATGACTCCGTGCGGTGGTAATAACCTTAATGGTACAGGGCCGCACTAGCACTATACTATTATTGTTGACCAACTCATTATTTCAGTAATAATCATTAAATTTATGTACGTACATACATTTTCGTTCTTTGTAATTATTTTATACAACTTACGAGTGTATCATTACAATGGAGTTATCCCACATTTTGTTATTTTTTACTTATTTATTCTACTCTGTATTTATTATTTATTCTACTATGTGCAACAGGAACTTAAGCCCAATTACAGTACAGGATCCGATCTCACCGAGCCGCAGTGGGTTAGTTCATATATATTTAGCTTGAGTAGGATTCGAACTCGGGATCTCCGGATTAGAATGCCGTAACCCTATCCGCACCATCGTACTGAGAGATTGAGTAAAGTTGTTAATATACGAGTATTTGAAATATATATATTTTTAATATTCACACCTAATATCAAATCTTTCTTGTGTGACGTCGGCGAAAACCATTACTTGTTCGGCCTTCCAGTGATCCCGAACTACATTATTCTATTCATTCTTTTTTGTTCAAAATAAGTTGCATACCATACATATTAGCATATTATTTATAAATATAGAATTTATCAGTTTACCTATTCAAAAGTTCCAGCAAAAGTACCTGAACAAAGGACTTGTATATTGAAAAACATGTGTTACAATTGGTCATTTTACCGGTCAATTTGTAAATTACCGTCATTTTTATAACCCTATATATTAAGTAATGTATATATATATATATATATATATATATATATATATATATATATATATATATATTTATATTTTATTATTTATAACAACAGTCTTTATTGTTGATTATTACAGTTTTAATTAATCGTTTACTGGTGAATTTTAGATGAAAATATTTAAGGATTTACTCCTCTGTAAATTTTTCGGCTGAAATATATTTTTATAAATATTAAGACATATATTGCACATAAATGAAAAAAAAAATACAATAAAAAATTTAATATTGTAGCTATGACAACATGTCGGAGCTGTCACCAAAATAAAATTTTCAACACCTGTTTGTGACAAATTTTTAAAAAGGTTCAACTTCCAAACTGCCCTTTTTACTATTTTATTTTTCTAAAAATTTCAAAGTGACATTTAGTATCGATATGTATGAGTTAATACAGTACTAAAACAGGGCGTTTAATACATAGAATGCTATCTATTTAAATTCTGGTTGAAGAACTGATGTAATTATTATATATAAGTCAGCAATTATTACTTTATTTGATTGACGCCTACATCGTACAAAGGAGCCGTGGCCTAGTGATTAAGGCTTCAGCCCGGCAAGCTGAAGGTCCCCGGTTCGCGTTCGGGCGTCTCCCGAATTTGTCTGTCATAAAATTTACTTTCAATTATTACTTTAGTTGTATATACCTCATTTCCATTACGTGATTGACTACTAAATATTGAAACTGTACATCAAACAGTATCAGTTTCGCAATAATTTACGCTTTGGTGACATACATTTCACTGCTCAAATTCTCATTAATATAATTAACAGATTTCATATCAGACAAGCATGAAATCAATTCATCGGAACAGCACGTCAATATGAACATTATAATTATCCCTTACTCCGCGATAAAATGATTAAATATCATACGAACGTTTAATCAATTTTCTGCTTGAATTTTTATAACTTTTGTACTGCAAATGTTCTTTATTTGAAAATAAATAATTGTGGAAAAAATATTGATAATAAAACTGAAATGCAAAACACGTAATACATTTGATATATGGTTACAATTTTTGCAAAAAACTAGATGCATGTCAAGTACTCAAGTATTTGTCTTTTATTTTTTATGTTAGTAAAAAGGAATTCACGCCATTTTTGGTACACAAGTTCATATTTTAAATACATTATACCACATCGTTTTTAAATATCTAAATACATAAAGGTATAGTTCAACAATGAATGGTACTTCAAAAATTGTTTATTTTAATAAGCTTTTAAATATATTCTCCTTTAAACATAATTAATTATTTTGTACACTAAAAGGTACATTCCCACAGGTTATCATAGTCATAGTTTTTGTAAGTTGTTGTTCAGGCGGCATCCCTTCCTCCTACTCCCACTCCAATTCACTGCCCTTGTGGGAGGGGGTAGCAGGATTCTGGAAGCCTTGAGCTCATACAAGGGCATTCATGTACTAGCCTTGAAAGTATTAGTAAGTTACAGTGTTACTAATAAACCGTTAACAAAGCAAAACGAAAACCGTTAATTTCCAATGCTTGTTTTAGTCTTTTATTTTAAACGAAATTATAAACATAATCACAAAAGTATGCAAACTCCAAACTTTTGTCATAATCATAATTTTTATTTTATGAAACCTTCACATCTTTTTTTTGTTCCAAATACATTTATTTTGTTCTACCAAAGAAAGAAAACATTCTTCCAAGGAACATACACCGCTCGTATTTACAGACATTTTGAATGAACTGTCATGTCATAAGCGTAACTTTGTAGTGCACTGGAAACGATCTGCACATATTTATGATTAAGACAAAAACATACGACAAAAGCTATGACTATGATAGTGGAAATGAGCCTATGGCCATGTTCGAAGTAGCCTTTTGAAATTTAGGATTTAAAAATTGGGGCAAGAAATTAGAAATTCACATAAATACAACTTCGAATATTATACTACTAATGACATCTGCAGGTTGAATTGTGTGACGTTTAGACGTTTAGGTATTAGTAATAATATTTTTAATACTTTTTATATTTACACACAAAATACGAAGCCATTTTTGTCTTCAAAAATGCTACAGAAAATTTGACAGCCTGTAAACGCCAAAAAATTATTTTTGTTTGGCCGCGCATGATTTTAAATTTAGTGCTTACCAACTTAAAGGCGTAGTGTGTTCTTACAAATCCTAAAATCGAATTGTTAAAACCCTAACAGGCAGATTCATAAAACGGATTAGCACTAACATCGTTTTTGATATTATTTATAACTCTGTTTCAAATTAAAGCAGTTTCATGAAATGAATTAAATTTAATGCTAATTAACACTCTTTTTAACCTAAGTTCAACGAAACTTGTTTTCATGCATTGAAAAGAGAGTTAAAAACGAAATAAAAAATGGTATTAGCACTAACCCACTTTGTGAATCTGCCTGTAAATTATGACTTCATTTAGGGCACACAAATTTAGGATTTGGTATGTTAGGGTGATAAAAGTGCAACTCCGAACACAGCCTTTATACGAGATTGTGTTTCGAAGTGAAGTTAGAAGTACGTTAATAATTAAAACTTTGAAATAGGTCAGGTGATCAATTACTTTCTTAAAATAAAACAAACTTACAAACTTTAACATTTATTCAATTTAATTAGTAAACTGCCTTCGTATAGAATTAATTAATCATGAGTTTCATAGTGAGTTTGAAGGGAAGTAAATATTTGAAACTTTGAAACAAATATTGCATAGTATAGTTCAATAAATTACTCTATAATAAAACCAATGTAATGAGTAAATACAGTTGAAATTCCGTTAAATATATTCAATTCAATCCAGACAACCTCATAAAATTCACAAGCCACTGAATACTTCAATATCATATACCATAAAAGTTAATTTTGTGGACGGTTACAACGGTACTAAAAATAATATAAACTACGACCGGTAACACAATTTAAAATTCTATATATATGCAATTCGGTACACTATACAATGAAGTGGGTTGCAGTGACATTACCGCAATTCCGCAATGCGGATGAAAAAAACTCTGCATTTGTTTTATATCTCTAACACCACCAGTTAAATGTAACAGAAAGTCAGATCAATAAAGGTAAAAGAATTGTGACAGTCGCGTTTATGTGGAGACCTTATCAGGAGAATATAACGGGTGTTACAGATTTTTTGCGACAGAATTTCTCTTCGAAATCTTTTTCAAGAAATTTTAAGCAGTAGCGGAAGAAATTTTCAAGCTTGGTGTATCTAAAAAAACTTTTTTCTAGTGTCAATACTTGAATCGACGTTGATAATTTTTTGCGTAGGTTTTTTTCTGACGCGAAAGAAGAGTGATTTTCACACTTTTTTGTGTTAGTGAAACATGTTTAATCCACGGGTAAAATACTGTAGTGATCGTTTTTGTTTTAATTAATTATTTCAAACAAGTAGTAAATATTTGGGGATTATATTTGGAAAAAATTAATATTGTAGTGCAAACAAAGCTTGAATACAGGATTATTTCATTTGCTGATCGCGTTTTCGACATGGTAAGGGTGCGAGCCGAGTTTGCCCTCCAGCTATACAGATTTGAAACAGAGGCGTAGTGAAAATATTTTTATAAAGGGAACTAAATCTGGGACAAGAAATGTTCCAATATCAAAATACATCGCATCACAATCATAGGTAAAATTGCACATATTAGCTATTTTAGTTGACAAAATCTGATAGATCGAGCATCGTTCCACGGAGGTGGAAAGTTTAAAATGAAAAATAAGACATCAAGAAATAGATAAAAAAACAACTCTTGTCTCCAAACCGTTAACTAGAGAGAAATACACAATCGTAAACTATAAAAGAATAATAACCACAAATGCATACAAAAATTGACTTACAAACATGAAAATAGAGAACTAAATATGCTGGTGATTCTAAAACAATGGTCCTCTTTGCAAAATATTAAATAAATTCCCATAACTGTATTAATGTTTCAAGTAATTGATAAATAAAAAATAAAATAAATATATCATCACGCCTTCACTCCCATTACTGGGTGTGGCACTCTGCCGAAGCAGATATCGGTAAGTGATATATTTTGCGCGTGAAATGCGGTTATCAGCCGTCAAATCTCGGCCCCCAAAGATATTAGTAGTGGAGGAGCCACAGGGGTAGTTTTGGAAATTATGAAAATTGTTTGTTGCCTGTGGGAATCGAACCAGGGTTCTCAGGATCCACAGGCCGACTTCATACTACTGAGCTAGCCACCCCATAAGTAATTGATAAATAAATAAATATATCATCACGCCTTTTACTCATTACTGGGTGTGGCACTCTGCCGAAGCAGATCTCAATAATTAATATATTTATGCGAGTGAAGTACAGTTGGCAGTCGTCAAATCACGGCCCCCAAAGATGATAGTGGTAGGGGAGTCACAGGGGTAATTTTAATGTGGTGAAAATATTTGTTGGTTGTGGGAATCGAACTAGAGTTCTCAGGATTCACAGGCCGACTCGAAACCACTGAGCCACCTACTCCATAAATTAAATTAAGTAATTGATAATGATAATAATATGATATATTTGTAATATTTAAATTTTTTAAAAACATTACTGTTAATTTGAAACTAATATTAAGGTAGAACTAGCGTGAAAAAAATATTTGCAGATCCGAATGAAATTTAGTGCACGTAAACAGTGAATAGTCATACACATCCTGTTAAAATATGAAACACATTCATCGTCTTTGAACAAATATATTCGCTTGTAAATTGGAGTTCTTATACACGGGGCTTATGGCGATCATCACTCAGAATCGCACATATTTGGTTTGTGTACCTCTAAAATTTTGCAGTTTCATTTGAAAAACTAGTATGATGTTCTAGGACTATCCATGTATATTGTATCAGAAGGAGAAAGTTTTTTATCGTTTAGTAATAAATATATAGCCATGCAAAGCCTTGTTTTTAACGAAAAATTAAGAATCCCAATTTATAATTGCACCACCACACGGTGGTATGGTATTTGAAAATTCACTAGACCAACAACCTGTTAACAATTCATTATATTCAAACCATAATAGATATAAAACACTTGTTTTATTCAATTTTTATATTTTTTTGAGCGTCAGTTTCGCCACTCGACAACCGATGGCGCCACCGTCACATTAGTACTACCTCAACTTATAGTTCTTGTTCATCAGGACAGTTTGACAACCTGTATGACCTCCATCTTGTAAAATTTATCTCAGATGAATATGTTTGATGACGTACCTGTCACCATAGCGCGAACAAACTGTAGAAACATTTCCTTGGGGAAAGTCTGGGCCATTGTTGGTACGCCCTTGTTTTGAAACACTTTTTTGTTGAACTAGCAGTAGCACCATGTGATTGACCGTTGTACTGAACGTACTGAATACGCTGCGTACATATGAAGCCGCTATGACAGGAAGACTGACGGACATATTCGTGTAATCCACCGAGAAAAAAATATTTATCCCGGAATACCATTTGTTCCTGTCGGCCTGAATCAGCATATTCTTTATTGAATGGGATTGATTTGACTGACGTTCATTACTAATCAACTTTCATTATAAAGTTAAATTCGTAATTGAATTTTAACTGTAGCAGTTGCAAATACTGCAAATATGTGGGGGTAAGTATATGACACAAGAAACTGTGTTGAGAAAGTTTATGTTGAGGTAAAATGGAGAAACCCTGTTCTTAACAGATAATCCTATTTCTCAAGTGTAAACAGGATTAAAGTTAGTTTTAAAACCAGAGTTAGCGTTAAATTAAATCCATATAATTACCTTTATCTTTGCTAGGTAACTTCGAGTATTATCATATTTCGATTAATATTTGGTAGGTCAAGATAAAAGTAAATCGAAATAATAATTAATTTACATTTGTAAATGACAATATTTTCAACATTGTCAAACATCTGTCAGAACTCATAGGCCGTATTTAATTGGCATTTTTAAAGTAACCCAGTAGGTTACTTTTGTTTTGTATTTAAGCAGATGTCACTTAGAACGTACAATTCAGATTTTAAATTTATCGCTAATTTTTACAACTGACACTAGATGCATCATTTATTTGGAAGTAACAGTAGTTAGTTCTAGATCAGTACAGGGTTGAACCTAAAGTTCCCAAATAAATACAGTCATTGTTATAGTTATAGAGTTTTTCAATATTTTTGTTTCCCGCACAAATAAACTAATTACTAAAATTCTACGGCATAACAAAAATATATTATATTTCTGTGATACATTTGTTGCAAGTTACTTAATAAAAATACATTGTACCGATGATTCAAATATGTTTAATATTATTTGCGGCGTAAACTTCTTTTCATCATAGACTTATGTACAATAAAATGGAGCCTTAATAAAGATGTATTGAAAAATCTTGCGGCACGGTTGGAAATTCTGGTTTATTTTATTAAAATATCGACATTGTACTTTTAAGCCTTTGTTTGCTTTATGTTAAACATGTAACGGATAAAATTTGATTCTTCTTAAAAAGAATATTATGGTCTTGATTATTCTGTACATGCAAATCAAAAACATGTTGACTTTGAAAGATTATATTCCTCTTCAGTCAACAGAAATTTACAAGATCCCTTGTAAATATGGAAAACTCTATATTAACTACCTTGAATGTGTATTTATAGCGGAGGCCAAGTTTATGGATACTAGATAAATTCGAGAAGCGATTGAATTTCAACATCATAATAATTACATTTGGAAGTTCAATAATTGAACAAAGTATGGCTGCCTTTAATTAAGAAATTGTAATTTGTTGTATCTTAGTTCTTTGTTTTAGTTACTTGTTTATGTTATCCATTCTGGCAAAGGTTCAATGCACCGAAAGGTCCATGTTTTAATCAAATAAATCAATGTAAAACTTTGTTTTCCATAAAATATTTTCAGTTGTTAAAGTATATTAATAAATCAATATTTCATCAGGCCGTTGTAACACTTTGGGTACGATTTCGAAAATGACAATTCGCGGTTTCAACTTAAGAAATAATAATAAAAAGATTTTGACACTTTTGGCATCATATTTTCGTATATTTTCAGCTGGTAAAGGTTTCTAAAATATTTTAGAGGAAAATGCTTACAATAAAACGGGCAGAAAATTTAGTTCTTTGTATATTATTTCCAAGCTGTCTTGAAAAATAATTTAGAAAATATTTGACACTTTTCACAGAAAGTTATCTTTATAGGGTGGCTAGCTCAGTGGTATGAAGTCGGCCTGTGGATCCTGAGAACCCTGGTTCTATTCCCACAGGCGACAAACAATTTTCATAATTTCAAAAACTACTCCTGTGGCTCCTCCACCACTAACATCTTTGGGGGCCGTGATTTGACGACTGGTAACCGCACTTCAAGCGCAAAATGTATCACTTACCGAGATCTGCTTCGGCAGAGTGCCACACCCAGTAATGGGTAGAAGGCGTGATGATATATTTATTTATTTTTAAAAATAAGTCAGAAATATTTGACAACGGATAAGAAAATAAATTTTTAACGCCAGGTATAAGATTATTTGAAAATAAGAGAAGTAATAAATTTTTAGTAGAATAAATGTAATAATATTTTTCGAAGAATTTAGAGAAATGTTTGTGAAAAGTTTTCTCAAATGTGCTGAGCGTTGAGGTATGCGAGTTCCGTACGCGAGCCGTCGGACATGTGGCGAAAATAAAGACGGTTTTAAATGGTCCGTCTGCTATCTTTATTAAGTAGCGATGGCCATATAACAGTTACTTCCTGGGCCGCAGAGGAAATAAGATCTTATCCAAACTGTCTGAACATATCCATGTTTCCCGCTGGTTCCCGGAAGGCTCCGCTCCCGAAGGACGCTTCAGATTTAAGAACTCCTCAAGAAATTCAATTTCTTTTACAGCTCCGCAGAGTAAATCTTCTTGATTTCCTACCATTTGGATGAAAATTGTATTAATCTTTAAGTAGGCTGCGATGACAGCAATATAATTCGGAATTACACCGTAAATAACGCATAAATACGATTAATTTTAATTTTGTGTTGTTTGGGAATACTGGTAATTTTGCGGATTGCAGCAGTTTAAAATTTATGATCAGAATTTCATAATCATTATGGATTTTGCTTTCGTCAGGACTTTATTTTAGCGTTTGATTTACATTTTACATTTACAATGGAAAGAGAGAACAGAAATATGAAGCAAATTGGTAAAGGTGTCATTTAAAAATTATTAATTACATAATAATAAGTATTTTCAAACTGTTTTCAATATTTGGTCATCTATAGTTTCCGTTGTTAAACTTTGAAAATTATTTTTAAAACAAATGCTTGAAATAAATGTTTGAAAATTTAATTTACCGTAACGTTTATTATTATCAATAATAATAGTATAAATTTATTCGAAAGACATGAAGAATATAAGAGACGTCAAGTACATAATAATAAAAGTCTGACAGTTTTATTAGCGACAGTACGGTGATATTGTTAATGTTACTGCATTCGAATCCGAAGATCCCGGGTTTGAATCTCACTCAAGCTAAAAATATTTGAACTAACACATTCCGGTCCCTATATTGGGATAATGTTTTTGTTGTATGATTAGTACAAATTTATTAAAAAATAATTTTTTCAAGCTTTTTACTCTAAAATAAATAATAAATGACCAGCCGTCAAATTAGAGCACCAAAAGATGATAGTGGAGAGAGAGCCACAGGGGTAGTTTTTTAATTAAGAAAAAATTGTTTGTCGCCCTTGGGAATCGAATCTGGTTCCTCAAATCCATAGGCCAACTTGATACCACTGACCTGTCCTACAGATATAGACCACAAGGAAAAATGGATTCATTAAATTGGTATATGGAAGAATAATATTTGGAAAATTGGTATGCTGTAAAATTGTCATTTGGGAAATTTTAATCAAGAAAATGTACAGTAATGCAATGGAGAATCTACGTCTGGAAAATTATTTTTCGGGAAATTATTCAGAAGAAAAATTATTATTCGGGAACATTGTCAATCGGCGAATAACCTACAAGAAACTAGCATACGGGCAAATGCATTCGGGATATTTATTGTCCAGGAAAACGGATATTTTGGAAATAATCATGCGGGAAAATTATAATTAAAGAAAACGGTCATTCTGGAAATTGTATTCAGAAAAAAGATCGATAACGGTGTAGAATTTAATGAAAGTTTAAAGTTGAAAATTATAATTTAATTGGTCTTGTGTCGAATTCCGTAACGCATTGTTTAATCATGCAAGTGAGTGTACGTACATTCATCTCCGTACGAAGTTCACTTTTATTGGACACTCAACGCCAGGCAACAGCCGATGCCTTTGCATCGCGAGTGAGACCTCGCCGACTCCGGGAGTGGACGACCCTTCAATACAACGATTATGGTTATCGCGCGTCAGGAATTTCCCATTAACGGGGATCGAAGCCGACACACAAAAAGGCGCCGTACTTGTTAGATGCCAGGATTCGTTCGGCATTTTTAAATTAGTTTTATATTCTCCTTTTTGGTGACGCGCAGGACAATGGACCTAATTGGACGCGATTCGTTTAGCGTTTTTTGCTCACTGGAAATTGATGGATGTATTCCGATAATTTATGACTCGATAAATATGAAACTTGTGCGCGAATAAAACATGTCATGCAAAACGATTTTGAATTATGGATTCATAAACGGATACGAAATATTTACATCCAATTTTTTACTGTCAATTAATTTTTCCTACACATATTTAGACATTTTTATTGCTTGTGATTTCCATCACTCAACTAAGACCTAGTATAATTATTATTATTATTTTTATTATTATTATGGGATAGGTGGCTCAGTGGTATCGAGTCGGCCTGTGGATTTGAGAACCTCGGTTCGATTCCCACTGTCGATAAACAATTTCCACCACATTAAAATTATCCCTGTAGCTCCTCCTCTATTAACATATTTGGGAACCGTGTTTGACGGCAGGTAACCTCACTTCACGCTCATAAATATATCACTTACCGTGGTGATATATTTATTTATTTTATTTTATTTAATATTACATTATATTTAAAAAAATAAAATATATCACCACGCCTTTTACCCATTTCTGGATGTGGCATTCTTCCGAAGCAGATCTCGGTAAGTGTTATATTTTGCGCTAGAAGTGCGGTTACCAGTCGTCAAATCACGGCCCCCAAAGATGTTAGTGGTGGAGGAACCACAGGGGTAGTTTTTGAAATTATGAAAATTGTTTGTCGCCTGTGGGAATAGAACCAGGGTTCTCAGGATCCACAGGCCGACTTCATACCACTGAGCTAGCCACCCCATAAAGATAACTTCAAATAAAAGATACAAAGAACTAAACTTTCTGTGAAAAGTGTCAAATATTTTCTAAATTATTTTTCAAGACAGCTTGGAATACAATATACAAAGAACTAAATTTTGGTAAGTGATATATTTATGCGCGTGAAGTGCGGTTACCAGCCGTCAAATCACGGCCTCCAAAGATGTTAGTGGTGAGGTAATTTTAATGTGGTGAAAATGTTTGTCGGCTGTGGGAATCGAACCAAGGTTCTCAGGAATCTCAGGCCGAATCGATACCACTGAGCCACCTACCCCATTACAATATATTTTATTTGACATATTTGAATTTGACAACCAGATATACCAATATAAAACTTAAAATATATAGGTACAACTACAATTTTTAATCATTTATAGTTATTCGGCATTTTAATATGTTTATCGTTACACAAAATAAATCATCATCAATTATTTATTTATTCTCTCATCACCGTACGACTTGATTTGAAAACGGTCGTATTTTATAATAAAAATTATTCATTCTCGTCTGAATTTTCAATGTCAGTAGCTGTAAAACTAAACATTTGTGGCCATAGAAAAACTTTTTGTTTCAAATTCATATTTTAAGTTTAGTCGTTGAATACGTGATCATTCTGTATAAATTACATTAAAAATTCTAAAATCTTTTAGGAACACAAAATTTTTATAACTTTCCGCTATCAAACTCTGCTCTCCATGTTATTGATACGATATTGAAAACTAAAACTATAAACCGGGTCATTTATCAACACTCCCTCATATCTGTAAAAACTGAAAAACCTTTTACTCCATGAAGACTGCCATCAATAGAGCAGCCATTTCACATCTCACATCTCACACTTCTTGGCGGAACGGCCAAACACAAATCGAGTGGCAGAATCGCCGTCCGCAAAATTCTCATCAAAATTTGACGGGCGGCGAGGGGCGAAAACGAGTGTTTATCACCGGCCGCCAACCCCAAGGTATGCGGATGAGAACGCGGAGCTTCTCAGAGAATTTCCCCGACTTTTCCGCTGTTTCCCGCTAGAAGAAAATGAGAGTGTATGGACGTTGTTGTTGTTTGTTTAAATTTTAGGTTACGTTTATAGTTTCATTTATAAATTGTTGTTTACAACCCTATTTTCAGAGGAGAATCTTTATTGTTGTTAGAAGATATATTATAGTATTATTTATTATCAGAATTTTTCCTGTTGTATATAAAATAGAACCAATCTGCCCTGTAGTTCTTGATATATTTATAGTATTAATTAATCTACTAACTTAAAAATGAGTACTCTTATTATTTTTTTTATTTTAATAGTTTTACGAGTACTTCAGCTACCTTGGATACAGTATTTAGTACAATGGATATTTACATTTGATTCAGTATATATGTATCAGTAATTTTACATTTAGATTTGATTTGATTATTTAATTAACTTTGTAGCACATGATGTTCTAGTACTTGTCTGATTTTTGCAGATATGTTACATTGTTATCGTTCTCGTCTGTATTTCTGGCATTCTAATAATATATGTTATACGGTTAGTATTTAGTAGTTAGTATTCTTATTTATTGTTGCTTATTGTTGTTATGTAAATAAATTGGAATTCATATAACCATTCTGAAGGACGGTAGAGTGCATAGAGTTACGGCATTCGAATCCGAAGATCTCAAGTGTGAATCCCAATCAAGCTAAATATAAACGAACTACCACACTACTAGAGAGCTAGGGTGCAAAATAATGTCTCATATATTCCAGTGACAGAAATGGATTTTTTAATAGATTATGTCATGATAAACATGTTGTACAAAGTAACATAAATAAATAAATATTTCAAAAATAGAGTGTTTAAACGATATTTTCGATCCCACAACATCTACTAAAATTTTCACATTACAAAATTACTCCCTCTCCACTAACAGCTTATTTAATAGATTAAATTGTTTTTCCGCTCCATTATCAGTAGCACAGATAAAATATACCGGTATCCCAAACTTAAATCACTGGCAAAATATATACTGACGTCTAACTAAATGCATTCAAATGACACAGCACTTTTTATCAACGATATTTTTTGTTCTAGACATGTCTGTACGGCAGCGCTAATATCGATTCAGTGTAACAAAGTGAAACAATTTAGGATTTCGTTTTGTTATTATTAGGATTCTTACTATCAACTCAGCTTCGAGAATTACAGACTAACTAAATGTTACCTTAAGTATCTTTCTAAAAGTTGACTTGATAGAGTTCATTTTGTTTATCAAATTTATTAGTTATTATTATATGTTATAATAACTTCAGTATTCCGTAGATCATTATATATAGGATGGCTAGCTCAGTGGTATGAAGTCGGCCTGTGGATCCTGAGAACCCTGGTTCGATTCTCACAGACGACAAACAATTTTCATAATTTCAAAAGCTACCCCTGTGGCTCCTCCACCACTAACATCTTTGGAGGCCGTGATTTGACGACTGGTAACCGCACTGCACACGCAAAATATATCACGCACCGAGATCTGCTTCGACAGAGTGCCACACCCAGTAATGGGTAGAAGGCGTGATGATATATTTTTTATTTTATGATATATGGAGTTTTTGTCTATTCTGAATTGTGGCGTTTGTTTAAATAATATGTTGTCATATCTGGGTAAATTATTAGATGAGCGTTAGTCTGGAATAGATTTAGCTTTGTAACTCACCCCGTCTTGTTTTTTTTTTATGGTAATGGTTATCTCGAATCAACACAACGATACCACCATCGTACCCCTTGTCAACACATCCCATTAGTAAGTAGTAGCTTTGGTCGAGACAACTAGTCTCTTTAGGGTATAAGATGAAGTCTTGCCATGATCAATCATGTAAAAGAAAAGCCCATTTTAAATATGTTCATTTAAAATATAAAATATTCGAATCAATATTTTGAAATATATCTAAATAATTATTGAAATATTTAGTTTGAATAATATGTTAATCCGTTTTATGAATTTAATTTGAAAATGTACTGTGATACAATTTTAGTATTACTGACAGTTTTAATGTTTTAAAACAGTTTGCATACCTACATGTGCAAATATATGTAACTACCTACCATTTTAATTAAATTAATTAATTAAATTTGAGTGATACTACAAATTACGTTTGTAATGAAATTATCAAAATAATTGTTATGTTACAATAAATCAACAAATGTTATTTGTTTTCATATCTAAGTTTCTTTTAAGTACCTCATTTTATAAAGATTTTAATTCTACAGGCTGTTTCTATACTTATGGATCAAACTTAGGTATATATTGTATAACGTACTGATCATAGAACAAAAACATTTTTTTTAATTTGCAAAATTAAGGGTAATTTACTTTAAGTAAAATAAATTTGTTGAATTGTAAAGCGAGTTAAAGACGTAGTAAAAATTGGTATTACTGACTAACTCGCTTTATGAATCTATCTATAAATAAAAATAAAATAAATATACCATCACGCCTTCTACCCATTACTGGGTGTGACACTCTGCCGAAGCAGATCTCGGTAAGTGATATATTTTGCGCGTGAAGTGCGGTTACCAGTCGTCAAATCACGGCCCCCAAAGATGTTAGTGGTGGAGGAGCCACAGGGGTAGCTTTTGAAATTATGAAAATTGTTTGTCGCCTGTGGGAATCGAACCAGGGTTCTCAGTATCCACAGGCCGACTTCATACCACTGAGCTAGCCACCCCATCTATCTATAAATATATAAATATATCATCACGCCTTCTGCCCATTACTGGGTGTGACACTCTGCCGAAGCAGATCTCGGTAAGTGATATATTTTGCGCGTGAAGTGCGGTTACCAGTCGTCAAATCACGGCCCCCAAAGATGTTAGTGGTGGAGGAGCCACAGGGATAGCTTTTGAAATTATGAAAATTGTTTGTCGCCTGTGGGAATCGAACCAGGGTTCTCAGTATCCACAGGCCGACTTCATACCACTGAGCTAGCTACCCCATCTATCTATAAATAATTTATCTAAATTAGTTACAAAAAATTAAATTTTTTGTATGTATAAACAAATGATATTTAAAACAAGTTAGTACTATTTGGAATACGTAAGCAAGTTTTTAGTTAACGATGCAATAAATTACAATCTATACGAATGTAAAAAGTAATCTTTATAATCTAAATTTATCGATGAAACGTGAGTGTTTTTAAATCGAAAAAGTATTGAAAGATATGAACCATTATAGTACTATTAGCCCCGAAAAAAATCGGTCTGCCTAATTCCTAAATCCTCCAATGATGTCATTTTGATGACGACATTTAAGGTAGAACATACTGCGTTAAGCGGATCATATGCTGGTTTACGATTTTAAATCGATAATATAATTGCATTCATTTTTTGGGGATTATCTTTAAATTCAATAAAATATTGCCGATTTTCATTTATTTTCTATGTTACATTAATAAACACGAATTATTTTTTAGGTCGTTTATACATGTTGGGGTAAACAAAGTAACAAAAATTACTCAATTATTTTTTGAGGTAACCAAGTGCGTCGCATTGAATGTTAATCATACAGTTGACGGAAACAAAGCTTTGATTTAGTTTTTAGAAATGTGTTTTAATTACTTCTCTGATGGTCTGATGTTTGATTGCAATTCAAGACCATTGCAGACTGTCAAAAAACAAGAACTAAAATATAAATTAAAGTGCATGGTTGTGTTTTACTATTTTTTCATAACACGTTCTATCCAATTATATTCTGAATGTAAATAGACTTGTTAAAGCTGGGATTATACGAACAAAAAACTGCACTTGGTGAATATATAACTCATAACTATAAATTATAACACAATGCACTGGTCATGATGATGAATAGAGCACAGAGACGTTGGTTTATAAACTATTATTAATCATTTTCATTAAAGTTTGTTGCCAAAAATGTATCCAAAATTTACAATTTATTCAGTAATTCAGCATATTTGTGGATATGTTTATGTTTGCCAATGTCATAATAAAAATATGTTCTAATAAACTATATTTAGTACAACTTTACAATGATGTCATGAAATGTACGTGTCTTTTATGTTGTCAAACGTTCCTAAAATATTTTCCAGAAAAATAATTGATATAAAAATGGAAAAAAACATTCTTTGTGTCTTTGTAAGTTTTTAAAATCGCACCTCCACCATTTTTTGGATACAAGTTATAAATTATTTTGTTTGTTTTTGAGGTTTTTTATTAAATAGTATATTATACAACGACGCTATAATGGATGCTATTATTTCCTAATGTATACAAGATTTTTTTAAATATTTGGTTCATAATAATCTCAAACTATATAAAATATAATAAAACATAAATAATAGAGTTGTCATTTTGGAATGTAAAATTTTTGCATATTTATTTTTGTGGATTTGGTGTGTCATAGTTACTTACCAGTTTTTATGTTTTTTTTTATTTGCACACAGAAATTGATTTAGGCATAATAATTTTCTGGTTGGTAATAATAACTATTATTAGTCGGCCTGTAGATCCTAAGAACCCTGGTTCGATCCCCACAGCCGACAAAACATTTTCACCAATTTAAAATTACCCCTGTGGCTCCCCCACCACTAACATCTTTGGGGGCCGTGATTTGACGGCTGGTAACCGCACTTCACGCTCATAAATATATCACATACCGAGATATGCTTCGGCAGAGTTCCACACCCGGTAATGGGTAAAAGGCGTGATGATATATTTATTTATTTTCTATATATTCCCTGTGAGATACATAATTACACATTTAAAATACATTCGAGTCTAATACATACATCGTAGATAAAAATTATTTGCCTGTAGAATTTAAACCATTTTAGCTTAACTAAACTTTTTTTTTATATGGTATAGTTAATGATACTTAATTATTAGTAACAAATTTGTAATTTAGTTCGTTTAATTTTTTTTTATCGTGGTAATTATACTTGTAGGGGTAGTGGTTCAGTGGTATCGAGTCGGTCTGTCGATTTGAGAACGCAGGTTCGATCATCTCGCCTTCTATCAATTACTGGGTATGGCATTCTGCTGTATCAGATATCGGTAAGTGATATATTTTGCACGTGAAGTGCGGTTACTAACTGTCAAATCATGGTCCCCCAAGGATGTTAGTGGAGAGGATGCCACAGGTGTGCCTCTCTGTCGTAGCAGATCTCTATAAATGATATATTTATGCGCTTGAAGTGCGGTTACCAGCCTTCAAATCACAGCCTCCAAAAATGTTAGTGGAAGGGAGCCACAGGGATAGTTTCAATGTTGTGAAAATTGTTTGCTGACTGTAGGAATCGAATTAACATTTTGTTTTACCTGTCTATCTAATCTAATAATTCGAAATTGAAATTCGTTACTACATTATGTATCAACGAGTTTATCAATTAAAATAACACATATTTTAATTAATATCAAGTTACCTATAACACTCAATATTTGTAGAACTAAATAATAAAACTTATAGAGTTGTTGTTGTTGGAATCAATTTTTATACTTTTGACTTGATAATGGATAGTTTATATATACAGATAAGAAAAATGTAACCGCAATATTTGCTCTGAAGTTGAGTTAAGTTGCATGAAACTAAAACGATTTATACGAATCAAAATAAAGAAGCAATGACGTCAGAAGAAAAAGTGGAAGCCAGTAGAATAGAAAAACCACAGCAGTGCATATTCCACTTATATGAATTTTTCATCATAATGGGAGCGCAAACAAGCAGAAGCAGAGATGCAAGGAAGTAATATGATCCAGTGCAAATGGACTAGACACGTTCGTTCGTTCGCACGCATTGCTTCGGGTTCGTAGCGTTCGTGAAATATCACCCGTAAAATGATTTCGATTTTTACGTGTTCGGATATAAAATGATATAGTAAAAGCATTTCCCATCGGGCTCTGGAACAAATAGGGAAGGAATACAGTGACAGAGAACGAATCGAATGAAGAAATAAAATTTGTTTCCGGGGACTGGAGGAATATCAGGCCGAGGAAACCCATAACTCCTTGCGTCATTTGCCAGATGGCGCGCTTGACACTTTCAGGTTCGCTGTTCTGGACGTACTCATTTTTTGAATAACTTTTTCATAATTTCTCTCTCATTTTTATAGCCTGAACGACAGGTTTCACCATTCATTTCTCCTGACCCTTCTTTCAAATTTCAACAAATTGTAAGCGCCGGGTATTGTGTTTATTGAATATAGTACAAATAAACAGGGCTCAAAATGTACTGGAGTAAACCGGAACAATGTTCGAGTTCGTCAAATCGTGGTAAGCATTGTACCGATTCGTAAAATTATTATTTTTTTATAAGAATCATATTAACAGCAGACTACGTACCCAAGGTTACAAAGAGAAAAAAGAAAACAGTCAAGTACAAAACAATCAGGTACAGTTTTGTACTTTACCTTGGATACGTACTTGACCCTCTTGATAAAAATATACAATCCATACTAGAATTGTCAGGAAAGTAGACACTTTCTTGATGGTTTCTGGAAAAAATTATGTGGATTTGAGAGATTCGGTTCAATTCCTACAGCCAAAAAAACAATTTTCACCACATTAAAACTATTCCTGTGGCTCCCTCCCACTAACATTTTTGGAGGCTGTGATTTGAAGGCTGGTAATCGCACTTCACGCACATAAATATATCATTTATAGAGATCTGCTACGACAGAGTACCACACCCAGTAATGGGTAAAAGCCGTGATGATGTATTTATTTGTTTATTTTATAAAAATATTTACAATGTTAGTTCACTTCTCTGCCGGGATCTCATTCCTGTTTTAACATTCTCTTTGTATTTTCAGTTGCTGAAATTAAACTTTTAAATTTGATATTTTGTGCAATACGAGATGTGGCAATTAAATAACGAGACTGACGTTGCTACAGATGAAGTACGCATGCGCCAAACACCAGCGACCGTCAGCTTTTTAGCGTGAAGTTTACTCTTTCGAATGAAGTACCTCTCGTTTCTGTAAACAAATCCGTAAAGCCGTAGCATTCGTTCTAATTAGAGTTGTTTTTTTGTTTCGCCGAAAAAATGTTAAGTGCAACATTAGAGCAACGAATTGCTGTGAAATTTCACATGAAACTTGGCAAAACTGCTACTGAAACTTATAAATTATTGAAAAAAGTACCCAAATTTTGGAAGAACAAGTCATGTTTTCTCCATTAAAACAATGCGCTGGCTCATTCCGCAATGTCTGTCAAGAGATTTCTAGTCAAGTACAGCATCCCAGTGTTGGACCATCTGCCTTATTCGCCAGATCTTGCACCGCGCGTTTTCTATCTGTTTCCTAAGGTGAAATTTGCCTTAATAGCAACAAGATTTGAGCTTTGAAAGAGAAATCGGCACGCGTTCTAAAGGAGCTGACAGAAGAAGACTTCCAGCACTGTTACGAACAATGGAATATTCGCTTGGAGCATTGTAGGGGATAGAGGAGGGGTATATATTGAAAGTGATAATAAGTAAATAGGTATGGAATCAAAATAAAATGTTAAAACAGCATCAGTCTCGTTATTAAATAGCCACTAATCGTATTATATATATTTTGAGTACGGTCTTAAAGATTTATTAGAAATGCCATATTGAATTAATAAGAAATTTCATGACATTTATCCTACAAACATGGCGTATAATTTATGAAACCTGGGCAAAAATCTGTTACAAGATATTCGCAATAAAAGATTGTCCGTTGTCACAGAATTCATTTTTCTTCTTTTTTAATAAATACTATAATTTATTCGCAACATAATCGGGAGACATTTACAATCTGCTACGATTATTACATCTTGAGATGAAGCACATTTTTGAATAATTTTACATGAGGGCAGTATTAGAAGAACCGTGCCTTCTTACAAGTAATTTATTTGAAAACTGACAAAGCAGATTAAGTTTTTTGTCATGAAAGAAATTTACAGGATTATAATGACACCGTGGTTTGAGGAAAGAACTTTTTCAAGCAAGAGGTGAGTGAGGAAATATGCCGGAAGTCAAGAAAACGCAGTCTTTTTCACAAAACTCTTTTCCGACATGAATTGACTAATTTCATTTTAATTACTATTACTCGCTCACTCACATTTTATACCTTTGTGCAGAATTTTTCATAGATGACTGTTATATTAAAAGCAGCGACCCGATTGGCTTTGCCGATCTTCACTCTTGGCTTTGCGGACAGTGTTATAAGATTCACATTTGGACGATAATTTTTAATCGATTTTTCATCAATTTTACACGCGAACTCTTCAAAAGTGATTAAAGTATCTATATCTTTTGCTCGTCATTGAACTAAGTATGTATGATTTTTTTCAAATAAAGTTGGCAATATTTAAAAAAATGGTTTGATCATATACAAGATGAACATAACCTGTAAATAAAATGTGGATCAAATCGGTTGACAACTGCGAGATTATAAACATTAATTTATTTTCTTATTTTAAAAAAATTGTTAAATATTGTATCCCGAGAGGCAGTCGAAGGCTATAAGGCGCTTGGTCTATAATGATTTTTTCAACTGTGGTTTATATACTACTTTTTTCATTACTAGATCTTAAATCCTATTTAACGAATTTATATTAATAACAAAATAAGAATTTTGACATGAATGCTTGTTAATTTCTACAAAAATTTAGCAGGCAGAAATTAAATTCTTTTGTTTTTAATATTCTTATTTGACATATAATTTTGATAACGATAAATAAAATTATACATCGAAAAGACAAAAAAAATAGGTTTTTTATTTTAATAAACTTTATCAATTATATTTCTTTGCGACATCAAATAGTGTGTTAAAAATAATAAAATTTTATTCCAAGCATTTTTTTTTTCGCAAAAGTTAAAGCTATTTCAAGAAAATAATAACTTTATAAATAAAAGAAAAATGTATTAATATTTTTGAAAGTTAAAATGGAAATTCGCTTTGTTCACTCTGCTTTCATATATGCAAATTAATTTGAAATTTTGGTTAAATAGGATGACTGTTAAAGGCACATAGTACCTGTATGTATGTATATTATCAAAGGGTAAATAGTCATATCGAATTAACAATTAGAATAGTAATAGTATTAATAATAATCATTAAGGTAATTGTCATCATCATTATGATCATATAATTCAAGTACACATGCATATAAATAATTGTAATTTTGCTATTCAAAACTAAATTTAATGCATAGAAACAAAATCAACATAGTTCAAAATTATGTAGATATTTATTATTTCTGTGTTCACTAATAACCTTCGCGGTCAATAAATATGTACCTAATTAATTTCAATAAACATGAATTTTAGTAAATTCTGTTTATTTGAAAATGATAAATAGTTAATAGCTATTGTGTTCAGCCACTTGTAAATTTAAAATATTTGGTTGGTTTATCTATTATTGAAAAATAATTAACACGTTCAATTGTAAATTACATCAAATATGAATAAATTTAAATCCGGAAAAAATTATATCTATATAAAATAATCACATGTTATTCAATCAGATAAAATACAAATAATATTGCGGCAATAAAATATAATGTAAACATGTTACTAAAATACAGTAAACCATTTATACAGGCTGTTTCTACACGTCGATAATATTTATTTATTTATTTATTTCTTAAAGTACATTACAGGCAAAGCCCAAATAGTACATTAAAGTATATATTGCTATTTCGCTAAACATAATTGAAAATTAAAAATTAAATGTAAATTAGAACTTATAACTAAAGATAACAAATTAGAATTTAATTATAACATAATGCAAAATAGAAAAAAAGATATATAAATCAAAAACCAATATTTTGCCCAATAAAGTACATAGCTAACATTTTATCGTAATGTTGTTAACAGCATATTCAGAGTAATATTAAATATATTGAAACTTGAGGACATATCATTTAAATTTCTTGACAACCTATTAATTAACGATTGCTGACCATATACAGTACGACTAAAATTGATATTAAATATACAGGGATGTTCATTTTAGGTGGCGCACTATTGCTGTCTCGAGAAATATAAGAGCAACGAAGTCGGTTAAAATAGCAACCAATTTCTATTCTATAAGAAATGGAAACCTATTTTTTTATTTGCTTATTCGATTCAGTCTATTCTTTCTGAATTCAACGTATACAAAGTTTAGTAACCTCGGATTAATTTTTTTTTTTTGAGAAAAATGCATATTAAATTGACAATACTTCAATTCAAATCGCATAGGAATCTGCATGCTATGAAAGAGATAATTGAATAACAAAATTAATTAATAAACTTTTTCACAAAATAGTCATATTAACATTTAATAAACATGCTATGAAAGAGATAAATGAATATCAAATTAATTAATTAATTTTTTTCACAGACAAAAATCGTATTAACATTTAATAACTAATCAAACAAACAAAAATGTTATGATTTTTTATTTGTTTCTCTCATTACACTGATTCTTATGCGATTTGAATTAAATGAATATTAATTTAATACGAATTATTCAAAAAAAAATTAATTATAATGTGGAAGTGTCGAACTTTGTTCCGTTGAATTCAGAAAACAATACTGAATCGAATAAACAACTTAAAAAAATAGGTTTCTATTTAAAATAAGATAGTTGCACCCGGTATCTTGAGGATCACTAGACCAAAAAATTCTTGTTTCACCCATTAAAGTAGTCTTATAAAATATAAATTGTTTACTAATTTAACCAATTTCATAGAATAAATTTTAAATTTAACAAAATTTATACTGACTTGAAAATGGAACAATCAAACTTTATCTTCTTCCTATATAAAATTTAATTTATCCAATAGCCAAGTAATCCAAACAACAGGAATTTTAGATTTTCCATTTCTACGTTCAATTATTGTTAAGTAATAATATTAGAAAGTAGAGAATAATTTTAGGATTATATCAGAGTATAACTATCACAATCTTTATCTATGATGATTTGTGACTGTTTAGTTGGCAATTGTGGATCTAATTTTCAATACAAACTGGTGATATATTATATGTGTATAGTTCATCCCATGTGCTAATGATGTGTATTTAGGAGAATAGCACTAATCACACGCGCTGTGAAGCTGACAAATGAGTTCTATTCGTCGACAGATCAATACGAGATAATTAAGTTTTTGTAACTGCTCAAATCTTACACAAAATGATAAAATAAATACCAGAAAGCAGACTGAAGCATTAGCAAATATTGACGATACATCAACTGTCTCTTAAATCAATATTTAACAGTTTAGAAAGATGTGTGTGTCGGCCTGTGGAACTGAGAACACGGGTTCGATTCCCACAGCCGACAAACAATTTTTACTTCTGTTTTTATTTAACTCATTAAATGTAAGAAATGTATTAATTATAAATTTAAAATGACACATTTTGTGCCGCTTCTATAATTTCCGGAGGAGTACAATTTCCTGTATTCCTTTCTCCAAATATTTTTATTTTTGTTACCAAAATGTCATGTCAAATAATAAAGGAATATTAAAAACAAAAAAAAATCAATTTCTGCCTGCTAAGTTTTTTTTTTTTGGTAAGTGGCTTAGTCAGCCTATGGACAACAATTTTCACCACATTAAAACTATCCCCGTGGTTTCCGCGCCACTAATATCCTTGAGAGCCGTAATTTGACGGCTGGTAACCGCACTTCCGCGTAAAATGTATCACTTACCGAGATCTGCTACGGTAGAGTGTCACACCCTGTAACGGGTAGAAGGCGTGATGATATATTTATTTATTTTATTTTTAAAAGGTGTAAATTAATAAACGCGATTATTAATATAATTTGCCAAATTGTGCTAGTTGCTGCTAAACAAAGTTAGTAACAGTTAATAATTATTATTATCACCTTTAAACCGTTACAGAAGAGTATCAAAATATAAACATTACACTTTATACATCATTACAGACTTGTTTTGTTCTTTTCGTTATAACGTAGACATTTAAAATTCCATTTCTATAACGTGAAGGGTGTAAAGTGTTATCCGGAGCATTTTTGTTCGGGCTTATCAAAACAGGTTCATTCCCAAAGGATTACAACCCATCCAATTCTCCAGGATCGGCCGGGACGTTAATGTTCATTACGGTTATATCATATCATAACACTTCAAAAATATCCCTCCATTAATGAGCAATGAAAAATCTCAGCAAAGATATCTCAAGCAATTTTACCTTTTTGTAATTTGTAGAGATATCGTTTGGTAATGTAGGTAATAATTATAAAAATCTTCTTTGTGTATTTTGTCTAATTAAAATACTGTATAAGCGTAGCAAAATGAGTTTGCATAAATAAGCTTTGTGGAAAGAAGACTTTTTTGTTGGTTTCATTATATCATGTTCTTCATTTATTATAAAAATCTACCTCGGGTTTTCATTTACACATTTCTGCTTTGTCGCGTTGGAAATCAATAAAAACGAAACGAACAAGAATAAATGTTAAGAGAATAGATGAAATTGATTCTTAAGTATTTGTGTATTAGAAGCAATTTATTGGAAATAATCATTAATAAATCAGTTCCAATTATTACCCAAATACAAGGCTCAGATAAAACTCAATCAGGCAACAAGTATTTTATTTATTTGCGAACAATCACCGTGCGCTAACGCGGTGAATTATTGAATGAAATGGTTCGAAATAAATCAGTGTTAGAATAGATTCCGCCTGTTTTCGAACAGTGCTGAACATTTGCGTTCTACAATTTCCTTAGGGCTGAATTTATTCTCGTAATTAACATTTTCATAGTTTCATAATAAATAAATAAAATATCAGCTTTACGATTTGATGCATTTTCTAAATAGTTGGAGTAAACTATTCCATTTACTGTGAAAAATAAGAACTCTAATTCGAATCTCATTTCTACATAAAATAACTCGCTAGTTAATTTGGCTTTGAAAATGTAGAGATAAATAAAAAGTATAAACAGTTAGGATATTTTCACAATACTTTTTACGGTAAATATTCTTTGATGAGCTAAGTGCTTCAGCAGTGTTTCATTATTTGCTATTTACTTAATAATCTACTACATTTTATGCAATTTAGTTTGAATTATAGGATACTTATTTATTTATACAATCACATAACCTCTAGTACGCGTATATGCCGCTATAGCGCTGCGCTCTTATCTTCATTCGCCTATATGATCAAGACATTTCAATAATAGTTATTTATTATACAAGTGTTTTATTACGTATATAAAACACGCAAGAAACGTTTAAACATGTGACCGAAGACACTTAAGAATATTAAACACTCGACCTTCGGTCTCGTGTTTATACTTTTCTTGCGTGTTTTATATACCAATAAAACACAAGTGTAATACAAAATTTTATCCACAACTCATAATTATAAGTATCGAAGAAGATTGGTCGTAACGTTTAACGTTGAATGAGTTATATATAGTTTATCAAAATACGGTAGATCATGTAGTGGTTGCTAAGTGACAAGTTGTTTATAGTGTTTTATAGAATATAAAACACTAGTGTTTTATGAGCCATATAATTAAACTGAAATCAGTGTAATAATGTCTTAATTATATATGAGTTGTGGATAAATAAATATAATATCAATTTTTGGAGAATAAATTAATTTCCGCAATATTCAATATTCCGTGCTTAAAATATGCATACTTACTTTTAAAGGACTCGCATGCAAAATTTGAAAAAAAATCGATTGTCAATTATTGCACTAATGTGAATCTTATATCATTGTCCAAAAAGTCCTAGGGTGAAGGTCCCTGATCCCCATTTACCCTTACACTCTGTATTTATTTTAAATACAGTATCATATCTAAGATATCTAAAATTTAAATGATAGCTCATATTTGTTTGTACTCATCTCGCGATGACCAAAATAACGATGAACAATTTCTTTAAATTCTGCAGTGATATTTCCCTCTTTTAAAAATGTATCTCCCTGCCACTGCATTGATTTACCATCGGTGGTACTGGCCGATAAACAAGTACTCTCATCATTAAATTATGATTTAATGACATAGGTCGATTGAAGAAACTGATTGGTAGCATCCGGTGTTACGGAACTCAATTAGTCAGTGCAGCGCCGCCACAATGCAGCCAGCGACAGCAACTGCGACAGTGCAAGATTGGGTGAACGATCACTGGGTAATCTACCGCTTTATCAGCAACCACGCGTTACCTCAGATTAATCAATTATCTGCTAATGGTCGCTGTTATCCATTTAACTGGATCTGTCCGATAATCGCTGGAAATGAAACAGTTTTGCTACATAGAACACTCTAACTTGATTGCAGAGTTGGAACTGGATATTTTTGCGTTCGAGGCAACAATTTTAAAAATTACATTGGGGCTAGTTCATCAATATTGGGATAAAGTTACAGGCAAAACATCTGTTAGATAAATGAAAAAATATCATATCGAAGTCACAGTATTTTACAAATTGTGATAACTAAAAATAAAAATAAAATAAATATATCATCACGCCCATTACTAACAAAAAACTACTGTTTTCACCACAGTACTTTCTTGACCATAGTTTAAATCAGGGGGCCCAAACTAAAGGCCCGCGAAGACTTTTTTTTGATTTTAATTAATATAATTTTTCGAATTAAATATAGCATAATAAATAAATATAAAATAAATATATAATCACGCCTTCTACCCATTACTGAGTGTGGCACTCTGCCGAAGCAGATCTCGGTAAGTGATATATTTTGTGCGTGAAGAGCGGGTACCAGTTGTCAAATCACGGCCCCCAAAGATGTTAGTGGTGGAGAAGCCACAGGGGTAGTTTTTTTTGAAATTATGAAAATTGTTTGTCGTCTGTGGGAATCGAACCAGGGTTCTCAGGATCCACAGACCGACTTCATACCACTGAGCTAGCCACCCCATAAATTGAGATAACTGTCATTATTAATTCTAATGACGTAGCTTTTTTGATTGGTAGTTAAATAGAACAGAAACAATTATTGAAGTTAAAGTTAAAAAGTTCAGTTTTTGTATGTATATTTTCTTTTCGGACTACAATTCAAAAGTAATTTTATATTTATTATATTCCTCATATATTTTTGCTTGTTTAACTGACTCACATAATTTTATTTGGTACCTAGTAAAATTAGTTTTTCTACGATCAGTAAAAAAGTAAGTTTTGCGAACATCATTTGGTGACAGAAAATGAATAATTTCGAATTAAAGCTCTTTGCAGGCCATTGCTATTGGCAACCGAAGTCTTTGCAGTTAGTTGCTATTAGTGCAGAGTATTTTTTTTCACCCACTTCAATAGGCGTATTTCATTTGTCATTTGGATCAAATCTAACTTACATTTACTGAAGCAGATCACTTATTTATTGCGCTGGATTACTGCTCTGACTTTATTTTCAGTACTAGAATTATTTATCCTAATTTACTTTGAAATAATTCACCCCAATAAGTGCATCATTTTGCTTAATTCAGGTTCATTTAGTCATGTCATCTGAACTGATTTAAGTGAACCAAATGGCAAATGGAATACAGGTAATATCACTATTATCTCAACTTTTTCAATAGTAAAAGAACGCTTTTTAGGAATGTTATTAATCGCTATGACAACTATAGTAAAAATGCAAAAATGCTGTCAATTATTTGATTCGATATTGTCAATTAATATTAAAACATCAAATTTAAATTTTGTTATTATAAATGAATATTATTTGTATTGTAGTTATTACGGCTCTGGTGGAATACTCTAACTTGATTGTCTGTGTGGAGAAAAATGTCGCGTTAATCGACTGAGAATGTGTTATGGTAGCACTGGTTCAAAATTCGGGTGAGTACTTTAATGGCCCTGGCCGGAAGTAATTATAATGTATTGCAGATTTTAACTGCGAACAGAGAACGTAGTTTTATTGTTCTAAAATTAAACAAGCATAAAATATTTACGAGTATATAAAACTTTTTAATCTTCTTTTTATTTATGCATGCGCCATCAGCATGATTAAAAAATTATTACATAAAATTTTACATCAATATACGAATGGAATAAAAAATATACATATTAGTTTTTCAATAAAATAATTACAATTTAATGAAGTATCGCAGAATCCAATCCGCCCAAATTATAATTAAACTAATTACATATTTAATTTTGTATTTCGCATGTAGCAAATTATTGTTTTAATATAACAAATATCACAGAGAAAGTGAGATATAGATTCCGGAAGAGTAGATTTTTCCAAAATTTTATACCGCTTAACATATTCTTATTTATGCAGAAAATTATAAGAAATTCTATTACTGGCAGATTCACAAAACGGATTAGCGCTAACAGCGTTTTTAATACTGTCTATAACTCTGTTTCAAATTAAAACAGATTCAGGAAATGAACTAAATTTGATGCTAATTAACTCTCTTTTTAACTCAAGTTAAAATAAACTTGTTTCATGCATTGAAAAGAGAGTTAAAAATGAAATAAAAAATGGTGTTAGCGCTAATCCGCTTTATGAATCTGCCTGTTAGATTCTTATCTAGTTTTTGAGATAATAATAGGAAGATCGAGCTTCGAGATGGAAAGTTTAAAAAGTAGAATAAGAAACTAAGAAACAGATAAAAGAAATAATTTGTAAAATCTCAAAATGGAGGGAGTAGTAATATACTACTCAATTGATTGTATATCTTGGCTCTGTATAATGAAAAGTTTACAAACTTATGATGATTGACGACGTTTCGAGACTTTGGTTTTATCTCATTATCAAGTCAAAGAAAACAAAATATTTTAATTTTAAATAAACCAGTTTAAAACCAAGTAGCTTTTTGAAAAGTTTTGCTATTATATAAATTCTAGGATTTTTAAGGATTTAAATCCAGATTTTTCAATTCCAGGCTTTTACCAGGATTCCCAGAAATTTCAGGCCAGTAGACACTACATCAGAGCAAAAATTTAAAACTAAATGACATTACTGAATATATGTTTTTGTATTTATTGCTTCATTACAAATTGTAAGCAAGGAATTTTTATGACCCTTAAAGTAGTCATAATCCAGTGGATATAACTTGCATCTTTCAAGCAAAGGAGTTAATCTAACTGCTCGATTCCCAAAAAAGATTTAGCTAATCCTGAATTTAAAATTAGCTAATTTTATTTTACTCCGATTTTAAAAAGTTAATCCAAATCACTTTCCGTAAACCAAATATTTTATTTAAACTTTTAAAAAGTCAGGATTAACTAAAATTCTTTTGATACTAGGGCTTTAAAATAGTTCTGAGTGGTTCAGAATCCACTATAAGTTGTATCACCTCTGTATTGCAATTATTATTAAGTTCCTGTTGTACAAAGTAGCAAATAAAAAAATAAATCAAAACCGATTTACAAAAATTGTTATCTATTTCCAGCTGCAAGTATAAAAAAATCTGTAGAAATCAGTGCGGTGTATTTTTGCAGCGCTTAGGTAAATCACATCTGGTACGAAGTCAGTGTCGAAACCAAATTACGGAACATGTGCGCCTAACCTAACCTCAGTGTAAGACCGCTCGGTCGGCGAGCTGTACGTGTGGCGTGGTATAACAAGCTTTTCCCAATGGACAATGTTTGTGGATGCAATTTGCTCGGATGTTTTTCTTTTCTGCGCATGTGAGCCATGCCTACTTGATGCTGTATATTTACCAGAGGGAATATTGTGTCTAGCTTATAAGATTTTTTTATAGAGTTTAATATTGGTTTGATAATCCTGCTACCTGCATTTTTCTTTGCTATTAGATATCCAATAACGTAGTAATATGCAGGTTTATTCTGAAGTTCAATATAGGTTCGTGAAATAGTAATCAAGTCAGATTTATATATAAAGCGCCCACGGAGAAAGACCACCAGCAAAAAGGTAAACTAGATGCATAGTTAATTAAAATTTGAGATTTGTATTTTGTATTTTTATACTTATTTTGTTATACAAGTGAGTAGGAACTAAATAGAAAACAAAGTTTAAATTGTGCATAAAAATATGACAAAAATGTGACAACAGTACTGAAAGATACATCCTGATTTGTTTTGATTATAATAATAATAATAATATATACTTATTGCCCAACAGATAAATCCAATTACAGGACAAAATACAAAACAATTTTAAATTTAAATGTTCAGAAAATACAAACAATAACGATTAAATACATAAGATTATAGAAAAAATTGATATAAATAAATTAAATAAAAATATCTTCATAACAATTATCAGCATTACGACACATCGTATGGATGGGTGAGCGCCGTATAATGTCGGAATGACCAGCTGGTGGATGGAAAGTCATGGTAATGCCAAACGTGGAACATGAAAATTTATGCATGAGAGTAAATAAGGTGCATCAATATGGTTATGTAAAAACATCCAAAGAAACCTAGCACTGAACGTCTTCCTTCTAGATGTTAATGAAGGCATTGCATGACGCAAAAGAAGTAAATTTTGGTCAGTTCCTCTTTCTGGATAATTTTGATCAATTTTGAAAGACAGATATTTTAAGAATCTACGATGTATCCTCTCTAAAGCAAGACATTGATAATTATAGTACGGATATCATACTAAATTGGTATATTCGAGTTTGCTGACGACGAAAGCAAAGTATAAAGATTTTAAAACAGTTATGTCACTAAACATTTTACATATTCTTATAACGAAACCAAGGGTTTTACTTGCCGACATGCAGACATTGTGAATGTGTTCAGAAGAGTTAAAATTAGATTATACAAGTAAGTAAGGAATATTGATATTAACTCCTGAAATAATCATCTAATCTAAATAATTTTTAAAAAGTCTCGACGGTTTATGATTTCGGATTTTTTGGTGAGATCAGATATTTTTTATTGACAGTTATTTTTTCACAGTGAAGGGAACGACATATTTTTATAAATGGCAAATTTTTCATATTTTTAAATTGACAATTCAAATCTACAATAAAAAATAGGGGTTGCCATTTGAAAATTTAAAGTTGCCCCCCTCACCGCCACTACAAGAGGGGCAGAGGGTTCGATTGATACGTCATTAGATAAAGCAAATTAACATTAGTAAGATCCCGTATAGTATTTTTGAAAAATATTCATCAGCGGAATTTTAAAAGGAGTGGACGGGTGCACTGGGACATCCTATATGCTCGTGGGACACTTATCACACTCGCGTATAATGACTTATTTTACTCACTTATAACATAATGTACTATTATTATTATTATAAGGATTTACAAATTTACCGGAACTACTACTAAGATCCGTATTCATCAAACTATTTAACGAATCGTTACCTAAATGATTTTGATAATTTCCTTTATAAAGCGATGTGTAATTGTTTGTTTCAGTAAAGAACCGTTGTTATGAAAATTGTCTTAAGTGTTTTCAGTTAAATAATTTTGCAGCAATTAATAATTTTCTTTGAGATTATTTCATTATTGGTGAACGGTGTTGCAAGTGCAAGTAATCTATCAGACAAGATCTGATAAGAATAAGAAGGTAAGCCTCATGAACTGTTATCAATCACTGACAAACATCAATGTCGATAATGTAGGGCACATGATTAACCAACAACATCCGCTCACAGAGAAAATATGGCAACACTGGCAACATGGCGCTTAAGAATACTTGATAAATGGTTTTTATTGAAATGTACTCAAGGTGGCTTGCTTTATACTTCAGTAAAATGAAAGATGATTGCGTCATCGCAGATGCATTTAAGAAATTAACTTTTAGATTGAAATTTATTTTAGTGACTGCTGAAGAACGGAACAGTCGTTCAGGAGAATGAATGCAGTCGTTTCGATCAAAGTTAAAGTTGATTTTCACTAAATGTGCCGTTTCCGTTCAGGATAATTTTGTTCTACTGTTTCGTATCCGTTAAAACGTAATGTATAGTGAGGATCAGCCTTTAACTGCGACGTGCTGATGCTACAAAACTCTTTCCAATGAAATACTCCAATTTAAATTTCGTTTGCGTACTATACTGTTCGTAAATAGTTAAATGTATTTGTTGCGAATGCAAAGCACAACAAATTTTTATTTGCATTGGTGGTATACTATGGAATTTTAAAATTTTAAAAATTTTATGTTTCGTTTGTAGTAGTAAAACATATTTTATGTTTTGATAGTTAATTTTGTTTTAAATTTATATAGTTATTATACAAACGTAGCTTATAAAACGTCATTTCATGATATCATGAAGTCATATAACTGAATATATTTAAATATTATAAAAACGAAACCAGATAAAACAGAAATGAAGAACATAATGAAAACAAAAAATAAACTATTATTGCTGTGAGCTTCTACCATATTTACTTTATTAAAATTTTATATATGCATATCGTACGGCTGAAATTAGAAATAATAATATTAATACTAATAATAATACAGTCACGGTGGCCGAGCGTGTTAAGGTACATCTCTTAATATACTGTGACGTCACCAGAACCAAGGTTCGTCAATTCGAATCCGCCTGTCGACAAAGTGTGATTTGACATAAAATAAAAAATACAGTTACTTGTATTAGTCACATTCGGTGGCTATAAGCTAGTCACTTATACACTATTAAATAATGTAACATCTGACTATGAGAACTGGTAGTACAGCAGTGTAAAAACTGCAGCACGGTGAGCCCGGTAGGCCCAGATCCCCAATGGATTGTAGCGCCACAGGATATAATACTAATAATAATAATATTTATACATCAAGGGAGACAAGTATATATTTCTTCACTTCTCTTACAAAGTGTCATTTGTCAATATTTCAAAGCTAACTAAAATAAGATTTGCAGCATTATGATTGTGGAGGACGAGGAGAAGAAATGCAAAACAAGTTATAATAAAAGAATATTGCATTATTTAAAGGTTTAAAGGCTTACATACTTTTTAACATCAGTCAGTTCAGCTTGAAAAAGTATCACAGTTCACTAGTCTCTAGTTGGTCTAGTTGGATAGTTGATCACACCATACTGATGAGTCCCTAAAGAATTTTGTGAATTTCAAAACTCCCTAAAAATTACTAAATAAACCAGTGCTTCGAAACTGTTATTTGAAAAATATTTTCTAGCTTCTAACCTCAAGCATTATGTAATCTACTATTATCAGGAAATAAAAAATAATTCTTTGTAACCAAACCAAACCTTATCTCAGTCTTTGTCATTTTGATACATTTATGACATTTATACTCCTTTGCGATGAGCTTCAAATCTCTGAAAAAGTTTTTGGATCACAGATAAGTAAATGTCATTATAGTAGTGGGGGAAATTTTTAAAATTGATCAGTGATACTGCATTTTAGTCAAAAATTGTTTTAAATGATATCTCATAAGTATTATTGTGGCAACTCACTTCGTTTACTAACTTGTGAAATTGACAAAATGTTATAAGTTAGTAGTTTGCAAAGATTAATTTTAAAAGCGAATGAACGGTTTGAATATATGATGTTTACAAATTAGGAACAAATAGAAATATGATTGTTACTGTAATTGTAATAAAAATGCGGAACACATAAAGCATGTAGCTATAATTATCTAATTTTTTTTCGCGAAAAAATGCCAGTATATTACAATCCGCAAAAAAACCAGAACAATTTTATTAATGGTAAAATTGATGTGAAAAATATCTACTCGCTTAACCAGTGGTAACGTTTCCCCAAAACATGAATACTGTTTTTCTCGAACATAATCATATTTCATCACGATTTTTGGTGGCAGCGTTGTTTGCCATTTGATTTATCGGCTAAGCGAGTATAGGATAGGCATCTGAATAATTTATGTTCGTCTCGGCTACGCACCTTTTGCTGTCGGCGGCGTGGTATGAATCGAAAGCGATTTGCTGTTTATTAACACGGCGGGGAGCGGGGATTGCCGGCGAAACAAACAACTGGCCATGGCAACGCCGCGCGTTTGTAAATCACGCCACCGTTTGCCGTAAACGGAAAACGATTTGACAGAGCTAATTATGCTCCCGCGCTCGCGATAAATTCGGATTAAATTTGCTGATGTGATAGCGCCAATAACTCACACATCAATATATTTGTCTGGGGCTAATTTACTAGCCATAGATTCACTGGATTTCCGTTAAAAGTTGTAATATGGCTTGAAACCAAGTCGAGACCGAGACGAGACTGACTCTAGCCTCGTATTGTCTTGTCTCGCGCCAACACCATAGATGAGATAGCGAGTGTATTCGCGATTTCTGATTCATGATTTACAGTTCTCATTCGAAATTCGTGTTCAAAATTAGGAAAAATTTAACATTTTATAAAGTTACTAGCTATTGCCCGCGACTTCGTTCTCTTGGTCTATAATTTAATGCGAGTACCCGGCATGCGTTGCATTGCAACTCAAAGAAAGAAAGTGTTTGTGTTTAATTCTGTTTATTGCAGTGCTTTTGGATACATAATTTTTCTTGTTTTTTTTTTGGGATGTACACGAATAAATCAGAAGGTTTTCCGACGCGTGAGCATGCCACATACAGCTGTTCATGTGAGAAGCATGGATTTTTCAAATTTAGTCCACACACTTGTAGTGATTGTCCCTGTGCTTTGTTGATGGTCATTGCAAATGCGAAACCGGAAACTGTAAACGTTTTAATTCGAATGGGATAGAACTGAAGCTTTATTATACCTGTATGTTAAGATTGGTTCTCGTCTATGCCTATACCAAATTTGAATTTAAACAGTGCAGTACTTTTCAGGATAGCTAGAGGCCATTTTGTTTCAAGGTGACGGAGTGAAGCTTTATTATACCTATATATTAAGATTGGTTCTCGTCTATGCTCATAACAAATTTTAATCGAATCAATGCAGTACTTTTCAGGATAGCTAGCGGCCATTTTGTTTCAAGATAACGGAGTGAAGCTTTATTATACCTATATGTTAAGATTGGTTCTCGTTTATACCTATACCAAATTTGAATCGAATCAGTGCAGTACTTTTCAGGATAGCTAGCGGCCATTTTGTTTCAAGATGTCGGACAGAAGATTTATTATACCTATATGTTAAGATTGGTTGTCGTCTATGCTTATACCAAATTTGAATCGGATCAGTGCAGTACTTTTCAGGATAGCTAGCGGTCATTTTGTTTCAAGATGGCGGACTGGACTTGTGCTAAGTCAGAAACCTTCGCGGGCGTGCGCACAATTTATTAAAGTTGCATCGCAATCGGATGAATGATATAGAAACAAACAAACAAACAAACATTCATTTATATATATATATATATATATATATATATATATATATATATATATATATATATATATATATATATATATAGATTATTTAAACAGTATTTTAAAAGTTTATGAACGGCTGTCTAGCTACCCACCTTTGAGGGAACAGACTAATTTAGCGGTAAGATGATTTGGTCTACTACAACTTTAATTTCTCTTTCAAATTTTATTAGTGTTTTATTTTTATGAATTAGGAGCTGGCTTAGTGGTATCGAGGTAGCCTGTGAATCCTGAGAATCCTGGTTCGATTCTCACAGCCGACAAACATTTTCACCACATTAAAATTACGCCTTTGGCTCCTCCCCCATTAACATCTTTACGAGTAGTCACTTGACGGCTGGTAAGCGCACTTACCGAGATCTGCTTCGGCAGAGTGTCACACCTAGCAATGCGTAAAAGGCGTGATGATATATTTATTTTACTATCTGATTGAAACAATTATTCCGAGACTGATTCTAGCAAAGCGTCTATTTTCGTTAAAGTAGCTAGAAGAGTAATGATAAGAGGAAACTTATTTTCCATCTTAACTGTCTATGTCTATGGCACAGTTTCCGTACGACAGGTTAAAATCGAAGCCTGGACCATTGCCATTTAGGTTAATTGAATGATATTTCTCGTTAAATGCCTGCTACATTATTCCAGATAAATTTGGATTAAACTTGACCCCCATTATTGATCACCAATTTGTCTGAAGTTCAAAGTAAGTTGGATGCTCATTTATTTTTCAATATGTTTGTTGTCCGCGATAAATTCTGTAATTCTATTAATTCTTCAAGTTTAATATCCAAATGCAGCATTAAATTATTGATGTGCGCTTTAAAATTTAATTAACAAATTGCACAATTTGTGTGCGAGCCAGCGCTAGAATGTTTACTATTTTTGAGGATCTATAAATTACGTTATGCAGTAAGGATAAAATTATCTCTGCGCCAAGTGCACAGCGATTATGTGGAAATTAGTGCGACAGTCTGTTCTCCTGACCGAAAGAGCTAATTTGTCGGCATAATAATGTAAATTTATAGAGGGGCTGCAGAGGGAGCATTTTACGGCGTCAATGAAATTTGATTAATCATGAACTCACATGCAAAGCAATTTCACTCCAAGCGTTAACTTCCCAAGTATAAATTTTAATTTTCTGCTGAGCGATAAATTTTACAACTGTTCTGAAGCACATAAAATTAATTCTAAACAAACTTGTGATACAGAGTCGTTCGATGACGTAAAGCAGCGCTAGACTTATCGGATTAAGACGCGAGAGCAAAGCTTCAGACCAAGAAGCATGTTTAAACCAGCTACAAGTATTGCAAACTTACTTTACTTTCTGAAGAGGTTCATTTTATTTTAGTTTTTTCCTTTACCTCTTCAAGATACAACAAGGTTTTAATCATATTTTGTTGATATGAAATTTTAATCAATCCTTCTGAAACGTTTTAGTTTTCATTTTTCATGCTTTTGAATTTAAAATTTCGTGTTTAGGCTGTATTTGAAGTTATATTTTTATCATTATATTCTATGAACACTCTTAATCAGAGCTGGACAAGCTACATAAAAAAGTAGCTAAGCTACAGCTACAGCTATTCTTTAAAAAAGTAGCTGAGCTACAGCTATAAGCTACATTTTGTTAAATATAGCTAAAAGCTTTCGTTAAAGTAGCTGTTAAATTTTAAAACTATTTTTTTCAATTATTGTGAATTAATTTTTACCATTGTTGTATGATCAGTTCATTAGTGTTTTGTTATAATGACTGTTAATTTACTATTATGTACATAAATATAAAAAATCGCAAATGGACCAAGTATCTACTGTTAATTTTTGATGCTATAATTTTTATTTATATCGGAATAAATTGACACTAACAGAAGACTCCTAAACAGTCAATGTTTAGTTCATCTAATACTTAATACAAAAGTAGGATAGGTTAAGAACAAGTGAAAAATAAAATATGTTAATAGATCCTGCAGTTATAGAAAACAATAAAGAAGGTACAATTCAAATATAAAACAAAAATGAATAGGTATTTCTTAATGAACAGTGGTAGCTTTAAGCTACAAAAAGTAGCTTTGGGCTACAAAAAGTAGCTTTAATCTACAAAAAGTAGCTTTAAGAGCAGCTTCAGTTGTTATATCAATATTTTTAAGCTAATAGAAAAAAACCTAGTTCGCTACAAGCTACAGCTATATTTTTTCACATTTAGCTAAGATACAGCTACAGCTAAGGTAAACCTAGCTAAGCTTAGCTACTGCCCAACTCTGTCCTCAATTGCAAAATTATTTAGTTATATTTACAAACGCATAAAAAATGTCTTTGGCCCTTCCTGAAATAGACGATTTTGACCAGATTGCACAACACACACAAACAAATGTACACACATACACAAAACATCAAAACTTACTGACTGCACGGCTTACAAATTAATTCCCAATTGTATTTGTCTCGGGATTTACGTAAGAGTCAAAGCATTAGATAACATTCAAATTAACCGCTAATTAATTAAATAAATTCGTTAAATGAACTGAACTTAACAACTAAACTGTTGATATATAAATAAAATTAGTTTTGACATTTTTATGATAATGATTAAAAAATGTCCGGCAGTAGATGATGTGATTAACGTTACATTAATCCTGAAGTTTGAATTAGCAAATTTTATTCTAGCTCGATTTGAAAACGGTAATCTAAATCACTTTACAAAAACCGAATGATAACAAGAACTTATTGAAACTTTTTATGGGGTGGCTAGCTCAGTGGTATGAAGTCGGCCTATGGATCCTGAGAACCCTGGTTCGATTCCCACAGGCGACAAACAATTTTCATAATTTCAAAAACTACCCCTGTGGCTCCTCCACTACTAACATCTTTGGAGGCCGTGATTTGACGACTGGTAACCGCACTTCACGCGCAAAATATATCACTTACCGAGATCTGCTTCGGCAGAGTGCCACACTCAGTAATGGGTAGAAGGCTTGATGATATATTTATTTTATTTTTATTGAAACTTTTTAGAAAATGTGGTTTAAATGAATTTGACTAACACAAAATTCAGGATTATCTAAAACTCTTTTGAGAATTGGGCTGAAAGAGTTGAAAAATTATGCGCTAATTCTCATAAGCTTCTATTATCCTATAACTTATTAATCAACGCCATTATGAAACCAGAGAAAGATAATGCACTTGAGAATACGCTCTACAACAAATTCTGGTAAATCTTGGTGAAACACCAAGTATAATAACTTAGCGTGAGAGGCAAGGCCGGCTGCTGTGTTGAAGACATAAAGATGAAAGCTTTATGTGGTAGCGTGATCTGCGAGTCTACGTGAGATGGGGTGTATATTGCGGCCAGAGCACTCTAGTGTCATTCCAACGCTAAATCTGTTTATAACGTTTGCACGTACTTACACGTGTTCCTATATAATTTCATTTTTATCAAACATTGAATGACCATCAAATAATACAACGGAGAATATAATTCATATGTCACGTGACATGTTTTCCGCCAATTAACAATAAGAATCATCCTTAGTTGCATGTCTATCGCAGCGATCATAAAAATAAATAAAATATCACCTTGTTTTGGTCCGTTACTAAGGATAAAGTTTCTTAACTGACAGCTAATTTTGTAATTTACAGCCAGATTCTCAAAAAAGTTTTAGCTAATCCTGAATTTTGGATTACTTAATCTTCTGCTAGTCCGACTTAAAAAAGTAAATTTAATTCACTTTCTGAAAACTAAATTGTAAGAAGATTATATTTAAGTTTATTTAAACTTGTTTGGGAATATGGTTTAAATAAATAAAATAAATAAATATATCATCACGCCTTCTACGCATTACTGGGTGTGGCACTCTGCCGAAGCAAATCTCGGTAAGTGATATATTTTGCGCGTGAAGTGCGGTTACCAGTTGTCAAATCACGGCCCCCAAAGATGTTAGTGATGGGGAAGCCACAGAGGTAGTTTTTGAAATTATGAACATTGTCGCCTGTGGGAATCGAACCAGGTTTAAATTAATTTGATTATTACAAAATTCAGGATTAGCTAAAACCCTATTGAGAATTGGGCTGTTAAAGTATAAAAATGTGTGATAATCATCAAAACTTAGGTTAGAATTTCCGATTAGTTTTTAAATGAATTTGATTAATACAAAATTCAAGATTAGCTAAAACTCTTTTGAGAATTGGACTGTTGAAGTATAAAAATGTGTGATAATCATCAAAACTTAGGTTATAATTTCCGATTAGTTGTGTTTAGTAAACTTATGCCCGGTTTCACCAACAAAAGTTAAATTTTAATCATTGTTTAAATAAATAAAAGCAAATCAAAATTAGATGTCAAATGGAATAATTGACATTGCTGTCATATATTCGATTTATTTTTATTTATTTAAACAACGATTAAAATTTAAATTTTGTTGGTGAAACCGAGCATGAGGGCCAGTTTTTCAATCACCGATTAATGTTAATCTTGATTAAATAATAATGGAAACTATGGTTACCATTATTATTTAATCATGATTAACATTAATCGAGAGTAAACGGGTGATAGAAAAACGAACCCTTAGGGTGTGTTCTCGTTCTTAGTATTAATTCATTATATTCTTTGATTAAATATAAGCTCGTGATCTGATTAATATTCGAAGACATTGCTCTTGAAACTAATGCAGCACATTGCAACTCGGTTCCACTCGAAAATGTTATCGATGATGATAATCATAACACTTGTTATATTACCCTTAAAAATATAGTTTATCCTATAATTCTGTCAAATGGAAGTTTCAACATTAAAACTACTATCATTTTTTATGTGACAACCTCACTCGTATCTGTTATACAGAAAGCGGATTAAATTGATTTTGGATTATTGAAAAAATCGTAGCTCTTGATCATTTTGGTGGCTGGAAATGCAGCCTTTGGCTGAACCTCGGCGATGACTCAGTTATTTATTTCTGAAATATTTTGATTTCAACTAGTTATAAATTTATGAATCCTTCAAAAGTTGCGTAAACTAAAACCACGCGGTATATTCCTTGAGTGCCAGATTTTTTGTTATACTTTTACTGTAACATTCATTACAGCATAATTAATGTATATAAATTCAAAAAGTTAAAGAAATATGATATATTCCATAAACTCAGTATCAACTTACTTATTTATAACGAAATAAATATGAAAATTTAAATTTAAGACAAATTTGAACTTTATTCACCTTTTGGTCGCGGGATATCTCCCTTGGTCCTACCTCAGAACATTTGACCTGAATCTTATCTTTTCATTTGGTGTTTGATTTTGCAGTTTTATTTGTCGTGTTATATGCAACAGAATTGAATGAAATTTTTGTTAATCATATACTAATATGTTCTTAATGCACAGCTAAAATTTGAAGTCAATCGATACATGAATCTTGGAATGACAAGGCGTATTCCATTTGCCATTTGAATCAGATCTAACTTACATTTACTGAACCAAATCATTTATTTATTTCGCTAGATTACTTCGTTGACTTTATTTCTAGTACTAGAATTACTGATTCTAATTTACTTTGAAGTAATTCACTTCAATAAGTGCATCAGTTTGTTTAATTCGGGTAATTTAGTCATGTTATCTAATTTATTTATTTATAAGTGAACCAAGTGGCAAATGGAATACAGCTACAGTCATTGAAAGACAGTGGCGGTTCGTGACTCGATGGAGCAGTGAGGCGACTTGGCCCAATTTAATAGTCGGGAAAGAAAAGAAAAGTTTTTCTTTACAAATGGCTCTTAAATTAGCAAATTTATTAATTATATAAATAAGGTCTAGCTGAGCGATGCATAAAATCTAAAACGCAACTTATGACACGATACGCCTCGTAATATGCATTGTAACTCAGAGCGATAATACGGAACTTACCGGAGATTATAAGGCGTATTCCATTTGCCATTTGGATCAGATATAACTTACATTTACTGAACCAGATAACTTATTTATTTCACTAGATTACTTCACTAACATAATTAGAATAGAATTACTGATTTTAATTTACTTTGAAGTAATTCACCCCAATAAGTGAATCAGTTTGTTTAATTTATCTGAACTGATTTAAGTGAACCAAATAGCAAATGGAATACAGCTATAGAGAGGCGACGAAGCAACGCCTTATATTATAATCAGAATACAGGTATGCGCATGCGCTAGACAGCTTGAGAAAACATTTTTAAAAAATGTTAAAAAAATATTCTGCATTCTTATTTAAAATGTAAATATACGAGTATCATCACGTTTTGTACCCATTACTGAGTGTGGCACTCTGCCGTAGCATATCTCGATAAGTGATATATTTTGCGCATGAAGTGCGGTTACCAGCCATCAAATCACGGCCCCCAAAGATGCTAGTGGAGGAGTAATGTGGTGAAAATTGTTTGGCAGCTGTGAGTTCTCAATATCACAGTCCGACTTGATACCATTATCTACCCTATAATATTTATTTGAAATAAATAAATTTGGGATCGTTGACAATAACATATATTATTAACAGTTGTGAAATCATGGAATCTCATGCAAATTTTAGAAAGGAATTTCAGTGTTTACAAAAGTGAGTATATTAAATAAATGATTAAGACCTAAGAAGAATGTGTGTAACCTCATTCATATTACAGTTGGTATGCTGGGTCGATTTCTGAAGGTAAGAGGTAGAAATATATGAAATTCCACAATCTGATTAGCGCTGTAGGGGTGGAAAAAACTGGTGTGAACGGTGTAGGGATAAAAAAATTAGGGTGGTGTATTGTTGTCATGTGAGGGTAGAGCAGAAGCTTGGCCACGAAGAAAGCGTGTAAAAGAGAAATGAAACGATGAAAACGGAAATCTTTATTATCGGTCGAAAGGGAATCTTTGTTATCATCGGAGAAAAGGAAATGGAGGTTATATCTCGTGCGATGGAGAAATTAAAGTCCAAATGTACGGAAAAGATACGACGCGCATTCGTGAAAATAATTTAATTTCGTTCTTGGTTTTACGAATGGATCGTCAAGTGAGACAAAATCAAAATTGAATAACAGAAAGAAAGCAATTCTTACCGAAATAGAGTTTATATTTAGATGGAACTGCACATTTCTATATTTGTAATTAAGTGGAATTGTTGATCTACCCTTTCTGAGACTAGTAAACAATTCTATTACTTGCAGAAATGTTTATAGTTTTCAATTTGGTTTTATATATAGAAAGGTTAAATATTCCAATTTGTTCATCTTTGGATAGAAGCCAAAGTATATCGAATGAAATATTGAGCTGAATATGTGCTGGGAATAGTAGAATTTTTTGTTGGGATAAAACAAGGTTACCAAATTAAATTTTAAGGAAATTCAATTATCACTAGAATTAATGAATTCACTGAATTAACTGTTGTTTTATTTTGATGCGCAAAATAAATATTTTTGAACTTGGGTACGCTGTTTGTCTTGGGAAAGTCAAATAAACCGCGCGTTCTCATTCTGTATATTAATTGGAAAAGTTTTGATTGCAGTTTTAGTTTTATCTCCGCCCGTATACTTGACTAAGAACCTAAAATATATCCACTTCATTTGTTGTTTTACTTTTTGTAATGCGTTTTGGACTTCAGACCATATACAACTGTTCTATCTCTGTGACTAATCTATGATAATTTCAAGATGTTTCAAAGCAACAAAATTGCGATAAACTCAAGGACCTATTTGTTTTGTTGACAAGTTTTCTTTTAAACTTTACAGTTTACCCTACTTTGTCCCGGACATTTTCATTAATTAACAACAATATTAATTTGAGAATACTTTGAAAACCTTTTTATTTACTCATATTTCCGTAATACATCAATCTAATCCATGCTATTGAATTATTTACTTGTAAATAAAATATATCATCACGTATGGGGTAATGGCTCAGTGGCATCAAGTCGGCCTGTGGATCCTAAGAACCCTGGTTCGATCCCCACAGCCGGCAAAACATTTTCACCAATTTAAAATTACTTCACTAACATCTTTGGGGGCCGTGATTTGACAGCTGGTAACCGCACTTTACGCGCATAATTATATCACGTACCGAGATCTGCTTCGGCAGAGTGCCACACCCAGTAATGGGTAAAAGGCGTGATGATATATTTATATTTATATTTTATATCATCACGCCTTCTACCGATTACTGGATATGGCGTGAAGTGCGGTTACTAGCCGTAAAGTCACGGCTCCAAAGATATTAGTGGAGGGGAGTTACAGGGGTAGTTTGTCGGCTTTGGAAATGACATTTAAATAACCTAACCAAGCAAACAATAGTAAAATTTTAACATATTTACTGCCATTCGAACAATGTAAATGTTACTTGATTAACTACTTGTATATCTAATAATTTCTTAGAGCTTCGAATAATACCAAGACTAGTCTTGATCTTCACAAAATTAAGACCAATACTCGAGACAAGATCTTGAAGGAAAATCAAGACACTTGATAATAGTCTTGCTAGACTGTTGGTTAATGTTTAATTATTGTCATCATTAATTTGATTTTTATGGTATTGAGTAAAACATGTACTTTACAATTGCTAATAAATACATATACATATCAAATTAAACAGAATTAATTCATACATGTTGTTTTAGTATCTCTTTTGATGATGTAAACCTACTAATCCGATTATCCCGGGTTCGAATTCCACTCAAGCTAAAAATATAACTACTACACTACGGCTCGGCTGGTCCAGACCCTGTACTATAATTGGGATTAAATTCCTCTTGTACTTAATAGCATAAATAAATAAATAGGTATTTACGATGATGCTTTCAAACTTTTGTAAACCCATAGGGTTAAAAGATTTTAACAATATAATATAATTTTGTTAAATATCAATAAAATTAAACTATAATTAAAAATTATGAATGATATGGACTTCTATATTCAACACCAAGGAAAGACTTACTAAACCAAGAAAAATCGAGACTAAGATCAAGACTAGTCTGGTCTTATTTTAGACTTTCCGACATATTATTTTAAATTTATTTGTAACACAGATTGTACTAAGATGCTGACTTCGCACTCATGACCCGAAAGTCGCTGAAAGCAACGTGTCATGTCATATTACATGTATTCAAATTTCATTGTATTTAGTAGCGACAAAAATATAAAAATAAATGTTTTGAAAATATGTACCTGTCATAATAAACTATGATATTATGAGATTATTTTCATTAAATTATAAAACGAAATATGATACTTTTGAAACTGAAATACAAAATATTATTAAAATAAAGAAAAATAAATGTAGGAATGAGAGTGGTAATAATCGTAATAACGAGAGAAAATAAAGATGTAAAAACAACATGATACAAATTCACACGAATCACGTGACCAAAGCATCAAACATTTCATGCAGCAAAACTCCACCAAACACGGAATCAACAAAGAGACGAGGAGGAACAAAAAATGTAAATTTCCGGCGCCAAGCGTCGCAAGATTCGTGTGTCATAGTGTAATGCCGGATTCCGAGTCTGTTAGAACAACGCCTTGGCGCGACGGCCCTTGTTTATTCGGGGCGCGGGCCTGACCCTGAGTTGCCTCCCGGTAGCTTTTATTCGCCTGCGGATATAATAGCCCCCGTTTGCTCCCCCGCGACACTCTTCGCTCCTCGAGACCGCCAGTTCCTGTTAGCTTGCTTTGATAAGCACGATTGTTCGGTCGCGTTGGAATATTGCTTTAAAGACGGCAACTACGCCACCCCTTGCCAGGGTTTCGCGTTCGCTCTCCTCCAGTGCTCTAGTCCCGGGTGCTGTGCTTACGTCTTGTCTTTGTAAATTTAACGTTTTGTGTTCAATTGACGTTGGCGCTTTGCTGCACCTAATGGCATTGTTTCTTATTGCTGCGAATTCCACTTTTTGAAGTGACGTAACCCAATGAGAATAATGAATGACATTAATCGCTGCTATTTTCGAATTAGTTCAATCTTAAATGCCACTAAATCACCAGATTAACTTAATTCAATAAGGCAGCTCACCCACTTTCAATTTTACCAGAAATTCCTAACGTATTTCGAAATCATTCTAAAATGGAACAGCATAGTCGTTTTGAATGGAACTAGAGTATGAAAGGTGACTTTAAATTATTATATAGTTGTGGTTTCTTTTCATAGGTTTGTGTACGAAAAAGTTTGAAAGAACTATGACCTTTATGTAATATATGTACCTGCAAAATATCCAAATAGCAATACAGGGGTGAATTTTAAAGTTTAATAGAATTTTTATGATATAAAAAAAATAAATATATCATCACACCTTCTACCCATTACTGGGTGTGGCACTCTGCCGAAGCAGAACTCGGTAAGTGATATATTTTGCGCGTGAAGTGCGGTTACCAGTCGTCAAATCACGGCCCCCAAAGATGTTAGTGGTGGAAGAGCCACAGGGGTAGTTTTTGAAATTATGAAATATAATTTTATAAAAATTTGTAGTTCTGGAAGAGTCTGAATTTCAGCACCAATGTCGATTATAATTTCATGAAAGATGATTTAAAAACGCTGCTATTTGAATACATTTACTTAGACGTATATATTTTGTCTTTGGTAGAGATCAGTGAGTTGGAATTGGATATATAATGGAGGGGTTGATATCACATTTAAATGAAGTGTGGCAGCCCGCAAGTCTGCGAGATCAGTTTCACTTTTTAATTATATTCTTTTACTCTTTTATACAACTCACAACCCCGCAAGTCTGCGATATTACTATCTCTTTCTAATTTATTTTCCATTCTGGACATTATTTTAAATTTTGTAACTAAGTAAAATTTAAATCTCTATAATGTTTCTGATTTATTTATGATTATAATATTTATGGATTAAGTTCGACCACCAACTGTCATCTCACGACCCGCAGAAATATTAGTAAAGAAGAAGCTACACAGGGATTATTTTCGTAAAGAAAATTACAGTTGCCAACTGTGGAATTCGAACTATTTGCCTCATTCTAAGAAACAGAATTTAGATTTTTATTCGGGCTCTTCTGGGAACAAATCTGGATTTGTTTATGGTTTTCGCGCAATATGTATAAATATGTAAATATAATTTTTATGTGAATCCCGAAACAGTTTGCTAGTATTTCCATATTTCCAGCATAGCTTCTTTTTGAAAAATAAAATTTCATTGTCCTCGTTGAAAAATTTCTTCACTTTATTCTGATTGTGCTCTGCGATATCTGTGAATTATGTAGCTATTTTTCTTTTTTATTTGCTCCTAATTCTCCTTTGTTTTCTTCGGTTTCTACTAACAGTCTTAGGTCTTTTATTATTTATACCTGATACAGGCCCCATTGATGAGTTCAGGGAATTGGATCAATACATATTTTTCCCAATACACATATTGAGTATAATTTTTGTAATTTACTTTTAGCAGGGCGGCGCTGGCTGTCACGTTATAAATAAACAAGCAACTGTTTTCGACACTGTGAAATACACTTTTTTGTCCAAAGGGAGTATTTTCTTTGTTGAGCCTTTCATCATTTTATGAGAATACTTCAGTGATCTTACTGTTTTTTCGAGTATGTACGGTACAAACGGTTTTGGCAGACTCAAAGCATACAAATCTTTTTTAATTCCTCTATGGGAGTGCTCGTAAAATAAAGCTGGTTCACGAATTTTTTGATGAAAGCAAAATTTGCTTATGCAGACTCATTAATTAATTTATTTTAAGTTCAACATTTTAAATCAGACATGAAACATGAATTTTAAAGAGTCTTTATGATCATTTATATTAAATTAATATTTTTATACGTTCAAAATTGTCAAAAAATGGGACTTGCTAGGAAGAAAACTTTTGACGGTATTTTGTTTCACATATTCCAGAAAAATTGGCTACTTTCATTTTAACTTTAAGTAACTTGACGATTTCAAATTCAAACAAGTGAATCACACAAAATTCTCTACATTTTGAAAACACAATTATTAAATTTATAACGAACATAAAAGGTGCAAAATACAAAACATAGTAGAAATAACTCCACTGCGCGTTGATCAAACTGTCTTCTCACAAAATAAAATGATAACTCGTTAATTATTATTCTAATATTAATTTTTGCACTTCCCGGAGTAAATGACCTGCTTTATTATTTCTTTTCGAGGACTGAAGTGTCACTTTTAATCCCGGAGAGATTAAATTATAATTTTAATCTTTCGGGGATTGAGAGGCAAACTAGCATTACCGTAGTAACAAATATATTATAAACCTCAAAATATTTCACTTTGTTTATGTTGCTTAAGTTACCTAAAATTTTGCATAATGCTCTTATTGCGAAGTATATGTCAAATCAGTATCAAATAAATAATTATATCATCACGCCTTCTACCCATTTCTGAGTATAGCAGTCTGCCATAATACATCTCGGCTAGTGATATATATTGCGATTACCAACCGACAAATCACGGTTCTCAGGGATGCTAGTGGGGAGGGAGCTACAGGGGTAGTTTTTAATGTGGTGAAAATTGTTTGTCGGCTGTGAGAATCGAATTCGGGCCGACTTGATACCGCTACCCCCTTTCAATTTCAAAATTAATCGATAATTCAAAATGTATGGCTGAAAGTGCAAAAAATAGTATATATATATATATATATATATAAAAATAAATTCTACCCATTACTGGGTGTGGCACTATGCCGAAGCAGAACTCGGTAAGTGATATATTTTGCGCGTGAAGTGCGGTTACCAGTAGTCAAATCACGGCCCCCAAAGATGTTAGTGGTGGAGGAGCCACAGGAGTAGTTTTTGAAATTATGAAAATTGTTTGTCGCCTGTGGGAATCGAACCAGGGTTCTCAGGATTCACAGGCCGACTTCATACCACTGAGCTAGCCACCCCATAAGTAATTGATAAATAAATATATATATATATATATATATATATATATATATATATATATATATATATATATATATACCGCAGCGGTAAATTATGCACTTTAGTCTTGGGGTAGTAATATACTATTATTTAATTTTAATTAACTGAAAAATAATCAGCTTTAGTTCGTATCATATTAAAGTATTTACTACAATGCACAACAGCTTATAGCTTATTTTATAATTTATTTTATACGATATTAATTAATTATATTAATACATACAAGATTTAATTGCATATTAATGGTTAATTAATAATAGTATCTAGTATGATATTTTTGCATTTATATAAATTTGAAATGTGAAGCTGTAAAACATTTTGACATTTATGTGTTTTGTTGTTCGTTTTACTGAACTCTGGGTTTATGATTTAATTGTTGAATGGATTAGGATAATTCCACCATTTTTGCTACCATTAATTTAATATCAATGTCAACAAAAAATTGAATTTGTGTCTAACTTTTTGCGCGCTTTCGTTTTTAATCAGACAGAAGCACAATATGTGTTTTTACTGGAAAACACAAGTAGCATATTCATTGAAAATTTCAACACGTCACACATGCACGCCGGTAGAACAATAGATGAAGTTAGGAAAGAGGGCCACGACCAAGATAAAAGGCAAAAAGAAAAATGAGCACGGCAAAAACACTTTGTAAAAACTCTAACTGCAATTTTCATTACGATAATGGCTTCGGAACCAAGGACGTTGCTTTTTCTCAATATCTACAAACGTTGCTCCAGTTTAGAATTCAACTTTTGCTTTAATCGTTTATAATTTAACTGGAATGAGATTACTTAATCTTGACATCTCTATAATTACATAATTAAATAATTGTTATTTATTTATTCGACCGAATAACCTAATTATTCTAAATTGTAGATATAAATTTATTTCATTTCAGAAAACAATTACATTATAATAATTATTAGTTCGTGATTTAAGAATCTTACATTACTAATTTTGTTTCAGTCATTTACATTGAATATATTTTGCAATAGCATATTACACAACAAGCACTGAAAATGTAAGATAATTTGCGAGTGTACAAATAGAAAAACGAGGCGCGTAGTGCCGAGTGATTTAAGTACACGAGCACAGTTATCATACTTTCGAGCGAGTTATGTACACTATTTTACAGATGACCACAAAATATTTCTAAAAAAAGTTTTTAAGAGCAATGTTGTTACACTTTGACAGCTGATGCGTTTTTGAAGGTAACCGTTAACGTTTGACCTATGAGGTTAGGTATGGTGGTACCAACTGTACTAACAGTAATATCAAAATATTAAATAATGATAAAATATTAGTAAATGAGTAATTATTAATTTTGAAAAATAAGATTTGTCTGTGCAAATATGTTGAAAAATCTGCCAAAACATCGATTTATATAATAATACAAATTCTTTACATTTATTTAATTACTTTCTTTCACCGTAACGCCATCTGTTGTCAATCAGTGGAACTTCACCTGATATGTTAAAAATGTGCGTTATAATAACATATCAGTGTATGTTATTTTCAACTCATAAGTGGTCGTCTGAAAAATATTATAATAAAAGAAAACAAAACTTTTTGACGGTTCTTAAATTTTCAGTTCTACACGTTTCCTCTAAACCTAAAACATTTTGCCTTTTCCGCTCTCAAACAATACTTTATAGTCCATTCCAGTTAAGAATGGATCATAGAGTAAGATAGGGCTAATCATTTATGTCCTCTGATGGGTAGAAAGCTAAACAATTTTCACAAAGCAAAAAAAAAAAAACGCCATGTACAGTAGTGACAGATGTCTAACATTAGCCTCCAATTAATCAAGTATTTCAATTCAAGTTTAATACATATAATATCTAATTTGTTAATTTGTTCTGTAAATTAATTATTATGTTTCATCGTTTAACAAATATGGGGTGGCTAGCTCAGTGGTATGAAGTCGGCCTGTGGATCCTGAGAACCCTGGTTCAATTCCCACAGGCGACAAACAATTTTCATAATTTCAAAAGCTACCCCTGTGGCTCCTCTACCACTAACATCTTTGGGGCCCTGATTTGACGATTGGTAACCGCACTTCACGCGCAAAATATATCACTTACCGAGCTTTGCTTCGGCAGAGTCCACACCCAGTGTTGGGTAGAAGGCGTGATGATATATTTATTATATTTTTATTTTTTATTTGTTTAACAAATTACTTTATTATAGATGATAAACCTGTGCATCAGAAACCGGTCGCGTACACAGTGCCATCTATTCCATTCCTTACTGGAATATAGTATAATATATTAGGAAAATTTCTTCAAAGAACCTTTTAATCATTTATTATCTATCATCTATATTATTTGAAGACAAATTCTTCAAATAATATAGAATAGTCAAGAGAAAATATAAGATGCCAAATGTTCAAGATAATTTGAAAATATTTATGAAATCATGCAAATATTTAATCTCAAAAATGTTTAATTCTTTTTGCCACAAAATTCTATTTGATATTTTCGTTGAATTTAAAAATTTAAATGATATTGAATATGGAATCAGGTCTGAACGGTTGCTACGAAGTAATAGTCACGTTTTCGTGAAAATGCATTCGGATCGTCTCTTTATAATTCAATTCGTGTGCAGTGCATTTGAAGCTCTTTTTTGTGAGTGACTGTATTTAGTTATCGTTTCTGTCACAGTATGATACATCAAAAGTGGAATAGCAAAAACAACTATATACAGAAATATGATTTCAATTAAATAGTATTTTTCATTCGCGTTTGATATACACAAAAATTAATATAAATGAAATTAATTTTGTTATAAACTGAAAAAAGATATATAAAGGTAAATTAGTGGGTTATTATTTTCAATAAACAATGTAACACAAATTATAGGTCTGATTTGAAGTCTGAACTGAATAAACATAAAAATAATTTATTACATTGAAAAGCTTTCACGACAAGAACAACAAAAATAAAATATCAATATGCGTTGGCTCTTTCCCATTGGTTTAAATCGAAACGACAATCATAATCACGCGATTTGTAAATTATGTCGTTTACTTGACCTGTGTTTCCATAGATTTTACTCGGTCCTTGCGCCTTGTTCTGAAATATAACTGCGTGAACAATACATGAAATTTTGCATTACTGCAGACAGGATAATTGTGTTATGAATTATTAAAACTCAACAGCAAGAGACTTTTTTATTGCCAAGATAAAATTTATGTCTCGAATGTTTGAATTTAAGCAAACGAAAATTCTTCTTGAATTTGAAATTATGTGCAAATATTAGTTTGATAACTTTTTTTAAAACTACAAACTTAAGTTTGGTAATGAAGTTGAATATCTTAATTTTTTTTCAGCGGTTAAGATAGGTAAAATGTAAAAAAAGTTTGATGAAAATATGTGGTTATTTCTGTGTTTACATAATTTCCGAGTTGAAATTAGTTTCCAACGTTTCCACAGAGATTTTTCAGCGAAAATCTAAACCGTTCTAATGTTCCGTTATCTCATTTATTACCAACTCAATCTAGAGCGAAAAGCAGGGAAAAATAACAGCTGCAAAGTTGTGTAATTTCGAAAACATTCGAGTTCAAATTAATACATTGTAAGTTTTGTTTTTCAGTAGTATCTTTGTAATCCAACTTCGACTGTTTCTAGTTAACAAACCCACGGGCGCGACTAACTAGCCCGTGTTCTCTCATTCTACCGCTAGCCGTTACCGCTACCGCCTCTAACCGGTAATCGATAACAAACGTTTCACTTGAAAACTCCGTTCAAGTGGAAGATTCAACTTTAGATTTTGTAATGAGCAGAGCGAAATGCGGTCTCTGGAGTGACAGTTAACTACGAATTTATACCGAAGAAGCAAATGGAATTTTAACCAAACCTAAGTTTTTTGTTCTTCAAGGGCTGATCGACGAATCGTAAATATTTTATTCTGATCCCTTCTGGTTCTGGTTCAGTTGGTCTACTCTGTAATTGAGTGTAACCCTTTGTTGTAATTTAATTGATTGCAAATTACTTCTTAAGACTTAAAACTGTTTCTATAGGTCTCACTTTTGATCAAGATTTATTGTTTAATTTTAGAGAAAGCATTAAAAAAGGAATTCTCATTTAGGGAAAATAATGGTAACGTGTTTTAAATGAAACCTTTCTGAAAAGTTTCATCATTGCATTGTAGATGGCAGTCTATCAAAATGAATGCTGTTCTCAAAATACAATTCGTGATTCTGAGAATTGGTTTACCACATAGTAGATATTCTGCGATGGTAGGAATTTCCGTGTGTTTTGACATATCTCAAGAACATCATCAATTTGAATAGCTAATACAAATTCTCTATTTAGAGAACAATTGTGTACTTATTGGATTTTGACAAAAACAGGTTTATATTATGATATGCAAAGAGAGGTAGTCTTATCCTAAATTTTGGATTAGTCAAATAAAGCTAAACACGATTTTTTTTTAAGTAATTCGGTATGCTACGCTACACAATGAATTAGTGGGATAAGAACGCTCATAGCTTTTTCAAAAATGATTTCTAACAATTACCAACTGGCATGTGACACTAAATTATTTCTTATACAGTTTTTTAAACTTACACTATTTATTTATAATATGAAAATATTTTAAATATATTACGATAAATATTACAAAGTATGGATTAAATTTTTATATTATTAAATATACAAAGCGTTAGAAATTTAAATTAAATAAATAAATAAATAAAACATTTAATCAAATTGACTAAGTATTCATAAAATAAATACAAAAATGTATCATCACGCTTTTTAAACGTTATTGTGTGCGGCCCTTTACCGTAATATGTAGATAAGAAGTGATATATTTTGCGCGTGTGCAGTACCCACGTCTAACATTTGTACCTAATATCAATTATTAAATAATAATCAAATTTAAAATTATGTGAAATCTTTTTAAGAGGTTAGATACTTCTCTTTGTATCTCACTTCTAGTAAAATCTTTGGTATGACATACACAAAGAAAATCTAAATAAAATTGTTGAAAAGTGATAAATAGGTTTAACACTAAATTTTGTTATTGTTTGTTAATCTTTTTCTTTCTTCTAATAAAATATAAACGGTACCCATATGGTGGCATAGTAATGTCAGACAGTGTTGCCAATTTGGAGATTTTGTCGCTAAATCTAGAGAAATTAACTATCGTAACGCGACTTTTTAAAAGAATTAGCGACCTGTCGCAAATCTAGAGTTTTAAATACATTACTAGCGACATTTCTGGAGATATTTTTTCCTCAAACTGTGATTCCGTAAGAATACAATATATTATTTAAATAATTCAAACAGGATTATTTTTGTTGTTGGTATTACGTGATTCCAACTAATAACCTAACTTTGTTCCAAGTTTACAAGTTGTTGACTTGTTGAGGTAAAACGTTAAAAACGTAATGCCCGTTTGAATTTATGGCAAAAGTGCAGTATCATTGACCAATTTTTAAAAATTTTATTTTAGGTGGGTAAAATTTTGTAAATTTCAAAACTCCCTAAAAATTACTAAATAAACCAGTGCTTCGAAACTGTTATTTGAAAAATATTTTCTAGCTTCAAACCTCAAACATAATGTAATCTACAATTATCAGGAAATAAAAAATAATTCTTTCTAACCTAACCAAACCTTATTGCAGTCTTTGCCATTTTCATACATTTATGACATTTATACTCCTTTGCGATGAGCTTCAAATCTCTGAAAAAGCTTTAGAGTCACTGATAAGTAAATGTCATTATAGTGGTGGGGGAAATTTTAAAAATTGGTCAGTGATACTGCATTTTAGCCAAAAAAAAAATATATATATTCTAGAGATATTCTGGCGAATTTTTATTTTTTAATAGAGATATCTGGAGGTTTTAAAAAATTATAATCTAGAGATATTCTGGAGACTTTTAAAATGCAATCTAGAGACTTTTTGTTAACGTTAGTTGGCAACACTGATGTCAGACACAGGTAGCAAAATCCAAAAAAGGGATCTTGGTTCAAATCCACAATCATGTGCAGATGGACGTAAACGCTCGACACGATTGAAGCAGACACCATTATATTTATATGGTAAAATGATATTTAATGAAATGGATTATACTCTAGTAAGTTATATCCGTTTTAGTATTATTGTAATGCATTTATAATTTATTCGTGTTTACTTTCATTTGTTTTACATCCAGAACATAATCAGAACAAAATATAAACAGTGACAGTTTGAAGTTGTCAAGAAGCTTAAAACACATGAATAAAATAATCCTCAGAGTGAATGCTCACAAACTAGGGCTATTTAAATTCAGGTAATCTGGGTTCGCTATTCAGGAGATGGAAGGAATCAAGTTCTGTTCAGAGCTGCTGCACAGCAATACTGATGCGTGCCACATGTGGCTCCCTGTGACCACGTCGTTGGCGGAGAATTTCCGATTGAAGTGTCGGGAACCGAAACGGAACACGCAAGCGGTAAAGCGTGGATGCGAGACCTCCGCCGGAGCCCCTAGAGGGTGCTTTATTTTGACATGAAGCAAACAGGTTCAGCGTATTAAGATCCTTCGTGCTAGAAGTTGATGAGGGGAATTTATTTGCTAAAATATTTGATTTGAATTTTCAGTTCCGTTGTTTAAGTTTCAAACAATGCTGTTAATTACATTTCAAGACTTTTGTAACCTTGTTATTTGAGTTCTATGTAAACGGAGAAATTACATAAAATATGGATTAACAAAGAAAATAACTACTTATCTCAGATATTAATTATTAATTAATTATACATTCGAAATTCTATAACTAGAACCTATACAACTAGAATATCCATACGTCCCGGTTATCCAGGATTTGTCCTGATGTTAATGAGCTTGTCTCGTTTATAGATTTACAGATCTACAAAACGTATTTCACTGTAAATCAATTTAGGGTTACCTACTTAAAAAAAAAAACTAAATTAAAACAATGGGGTGGCTAGCATAGTGGTATGAAGTCGGTCTGTGGATCCTGAGAACCCTGGTTCGACAAGCGACAAACAATTTTCATAATTTCAAAAACTACCCTTGTGGCTCCTCCACCACTAATATCTTTGGGGGCCGTGATTTGAAGACTGGTAACCGCACTTCACGCGCAAAATATATCACTTACCGAGATCTGCTTCGGCAGAGTGCCACACCCAGTAATGGGTAGAAGGCGTGATGATATATTTATTTTATATTTTAATTATTTTTTGTTAATCAATAATAGTATATTACATAATATGTTAGGAAAGTGATATTTTACTTGACGAAGCGGTTGTTTGAAATACGAGGCTGCAGGCCGAGTATTTTAATCCGCTGAGTCAAGTAAAAACACTTTCCTGACATATTATGTATACTATTTTTCTGAAACTGTTTAATTTAATAAATAATTAATCATAAATGATTCAAAATGTAAAAAAATTTTGATATAAATTGTATTGACAGCAGACCAAGGTTGCAATAAAAAAAACAGTCAGGTATAGTATATTACATAACAAGCATCGAAAGAGTAAGATAACGTGCGAGTGTACAAATTGAAAAACAAAGGCGCGGAGCGCCGAGTGATATAAGTACACGAGCACAGTTATCACACTTTCGAGCGAGTTATGTACACTATTTTTCAGACTACCACAAAATATTGCTAAAAAAAGTTTACAAGAGCAATGTTGTTACACTTTGACAGCTGATGCGTTTTTGTAGGTAAGCGTTGACGTTTGAGGTTAGATATTGTGATACCAACTGTACTAACCGTAATGTCAAAATATTAAATAATGCAAAAAAAATATTAAATAAGTAATTATTAATTTTTAAAAATAAGATTTATCTGTGCAAATGTCTTGAAAAATCTACTAGAACTTCGATTTAAATAATAATACAAATTCTTTTCATTTATTTTATTATATTTTTTCATCGTAACGCCATCTGTTGTCAAACAATGGAACTTCACCTGATATATTAGAATTGTGCGTTATACTAACTTATCAGTGTATGTTATTTCCAACTTTCCGTAGTAGTTTATGATGTTGTTATGGTTACTTTCATAAGTGGTCGTCTGGAAAAATCTTTACCAGACTGTTTTGTAATTTACCGGGCTGTTATTTTTGTTGTAGCCTTACAGTTGTGTTTTACTTGACTATTTTGGTAAAAATCTACTTTCCATACTAAAATTGGTCAGGAAAGTAAGCACTTTCTTGCTGGTTTCAGAAAAATGCAATTTACTTACAAATAATTGTGCAAGAAAAAAAGATTTATACAAAATCATCAAAAATAACGGATACTGGATATGATTTTTTTTCTCCTAACAGTAGGGGGAATTACATTGTTGTTTTATAAATGAAATGAATCTGTAAACTGTGAGGAACAAGAGAAAGGGTTGAATTTGTGGATTGTACGTTTTAATGAACATACGAGTATCGCTGTTTCAACCTTGAAACAGAGGGCGAGGGTTCGTTTCAGGTGAAAAAATATACGTGCAAATGTTTTTTAACATTTTTTTCGAGCTTAAAATTCAATCCTGTGCCCCTTGCAACAGTATAATATAATTAAAACTGACACATTTAGAACATCATTATTTTTTTGTTATCATTTTTATTTTCTTAAATATACTCTTATAAAGCACGTTGAAATTTTACTTTTCAAGTAATTTTAAAAGTGTTCTCTCTCGCACAATAATATAAGTATACGAGAGATAGTTAAATAAATAAATAAAAAAATATATCATCACGCCTTCTACCCATTACTGGGTGTGGCACTCTGCCGAAGCAGATCTCGGTAAGTGATATATTTTGCGCGAGAAGTGCGGTTACCAGTCGTCAAATCACGGCCTCCAAAGATGTTAGTGGTGGAGGAGCCACAGGGGTAGCTATGAAAATTGTTTGTCGCCTGTGGGAATCGAACCAGGGTTATCAGGATATACAGGCCGAACTTCATACCACTGAGCTAGCCATCCCATACGAGAGATAGTTAAATTGACTTATATTTATTTCCTCGAAGTCCTTAAAATACTTGACCGACCAAGAACATATGCATTACTGTCTATTATTGCCAACTTAACGCGTGTTTTGAAGTACATGTCAAATGCAATATATGTTTATAGTTTTGGTGATTTAAGATTTTATTTAGAACCTGAATAATACAAAATCATAATATTTTATTTACACTCATTTAAATATAGTATAATGTATATACCTTTGAAATATTACTACAAACACAGCATTTTCAGATTATGTTTATTCAATGAATTCAATTAATATTGGTATGGTACTCGCATATTTTAATTCACGTAAAACTTGATCGTGTACATAGACTTGAAAAGTCATTTATAAAGACATTTTTATATCGTGTAATGCACGCTCAGTTGCACCAACAATAATTACATTTTTAACTTGGTTTAAATAAATAAAATCTATTAAATTATTATTTCCTAAGTAAATACTTAGTAATTATTCAAATTAAATTATTTTATATTTGACAGCAATGTTAATTATTTTATATGACATGTAATTTCGATTTGCTTTTATTTATTTTAACACACATATATACATACATAACATCACGCCACATACCATCAAATGAGGTAGCACAAACCCCAGAATAATTCACAAAACATTCACTCATCAGATTACTTAAATAATCAATCATCGTCAAACATTCTCAGCCTAGCACACAATCCTCGTATCAACCCCATTACTAGTTCCCTTCACACTCGGAATCATGCATCACACAAAAAACCTTCAATCACATCCATCCAATCACTCCTATACATTTTTCATCAATCTTTCTTCGACGCACGTTTTATACGCTCAAAACAGCTCAAATTACTCAAGCTCACTCCTCTTATAACGAATCTTAAAAGATTAGAAAAGAAGAGAGCGACAGCCTGCGCTTGTATTTGAAAGAACAGTTCTCACAATTGCGTTTAGTTACTCAATTCTAATAATTGGAAATGAAACAAGAAGATAAGAAAAGAAGGGAGTGTCGCATAGTGCTTGTTTTTGCAAGTGAATGCCATACAATTACAGTTAGATATTCTGTAAAAACTGAAAACGAATCAAATAGATAAGAAAGCAAGGGAGTGTCGACCTACGCTTGTGTTTTTAAAGTAAATTTTACACAATGGGCCTTTCAAGATTTTTTTGAATTTTTTATATATTAATCTATGTAATAAAATAATTATACCCAAATTTTTTATTTTTTTTTAAATTTGTATTAAGCATGATAAAAATATTTAAACTTTCGAAACAAATGAATATGACGTAGTTGCATCTTAGCTTAAAGAGAGACAGATAAGACAGAGATAAATAACACGTAACTTGTCGTTGTCTGTAGAATCCTCAGACAAAACATAACTAGACGGATAACATCGGCGTTTATTGTGAGTCAGAAAGGGATAGAATAACTGGTTGGTGAGGCAGGTGCGCGGCAAGGAGCAACTTGCATAACATCAAAGTGTACTCGCTCCTTGCCGTGCACCCGGCGGACCCTCAAGTTATTCAATCTCTTTCTGCTTCACAACACTGCATTGACTTGAATACGGCATAATTCGTCTAGTATTATACGTCATTGGTAGAATTGTAGAATGCTGAATGCTTGTTTCTTCTTCGTCTTCTTGAGCACCGACAAACGTTTCAGACAAAGCTCTGTGATTGGCTTAATGCAACTACGTCATTGCAATATGGCAGTGCGAACGTTTTAAATTATTCAACTTTAACTTTCATATTTCAGCAATAAAGATATAATTTATGGTATGATTTTATATTGTATTAAATATGATGTACGGTCAAGAATTTATTTTAATAAATATATATTAAAAAGCTCTACCACTTGAATTGCAGTTAAACATTCTGTTATTTAAGGCAAGTTTAGAATAAAAATTTTGTTGGTCCAACTAACCATAAATAATAATAACTTTAATGAAGTTGATTTAATCGATACAACGAAAATAATAAAAAATATTAATTGTATTTTGGTGACGTATAGGTTTGAAATTACGCCATAGACACAATAATTAATTATTCCAAAATATCATTTTCTTTTGTTAAACTAAATTCAAAAGTTATTTAATAATTCATAACTAACTTTCTAGATTACCTTCCTAGCAAGTTTAATTAATTAATATTGCAAAAACTATATTAAAACTATACACTTTAATACCAGGCAGAGTTCTACATAACTGCAGGAGCTTCGTTAATAATATATAAAATCAATTTCTTACAGAGTTCATAAAGTTTAACATCAAATTAGTGTGCTAAGCAGATATGTAAGTACGCCGGAAGTAATGATATCACTTCCTTGTCTGTTTATACAAAAGTATCGAACTAAATGCAGGGACACGATCCGACTGCTTGGTAATGACCCATAGAATGAATCTTATAATTCTTCCTCCAGTGATGTTACCAATTTATCCCGGAGACATGAGTCCACTTAATTTCACGCATAAAAAGTTCAAGAGCAGTTCGGAGACCGCTATCGTTCGTCTTGAAAACTTGGTCACAGTGGTTCTCAAAGGGACAAGGCACAGATTTTTCTATGAATTTCTAAAGTCCACGTTGTTTTAAATCTAACCATTTTTGCCCTCTGAATAAAATTTTATTATATTTCTTTCCAAGGCCACAAATGCTTCACCTTTGGGCGATGGAGATGAACGCTCTCACCAATTTAAGAGATTAATTAATTCAATTTGACAGCTGGTAACCGCACTTCACGCGCAAAATATATCACTAATCCGAGATCTGCTTTGGAAGAGTGCCACACTCAGTAAAAAGTATAAGGCGTGATGATATATTTATTTTATTTATAATCGGCTTTGAATATCCGGATTGTTCGACTATCTGGGTAGTTCGAATATCCGAATAGCTCGTATATCTGAACTGATCGAATATTCGAATAATCGAACAGTCTGAATAGTTCAAATATTCAAATAGTTAATGGGATCGAATAGTCAGATAATTATAATGAACGAATAGTTTGGAATGGTCTAAAAGTTTGCTAAGAAGTCAATTCGGATACGAGGAATTCAATGCCGTTGCGCGCATCTTCATATCTTATTTAGTTTTTAAGATATAGCCTTCGGAAAAGTTCAATTTTCCAAAAAAATTACTTCATCATATTGTCGACTTGCTATAGCTCAAAAACTAAACAAGATATGAAGATGCGCTCAACGCCATTGAATTTCTCGTACTTCAATTGATTTGTAAACAAATTTTCAGCACTTTTTATTTTACAAAAAGATTTCACCAAAATTTTCTCATTGAGCAGTCTTTGAACAATATCTAAAAAACTAGAAGATATATGCATTTGAGGATTTTACCATTGTATTCAGCGGGGCAGAATACATATGTATGTAAATTTTCGTTACAATATTTGTACGAGGACGAATTTTAGAACAAACAATCTGAAAATAGCCTAAAATCTAAAAAAATGTAAGGAGTACGCCTTAAGAAATTTTCTAAAAATAAAAATCGCTAAAAATTTGCTTATAAGTCAATACTAACACGAGGAATTCAATGCCATTGAGCGCATCTTCATATCTTGTTTCGTTTTTAAGATATAACCGCTAGAAAATTTAAATCCGAATAATTTTTGATTAGCCGATAACGAATATGGAAACTAGCCTAACTATTCGGATACGAATATGGAAACTAACGAATATCCGAATTATGCGGTTACGAATATTCGATTGACCGAATATTCGTGCGACAATTTTTTTCAAAATCGACATCCTTAATAAAAACCGCTACTGTAAGATATGTACAAGTATAATTGTTACATTTAACCGCATATGCGTTTACATTTCGACAATGTGTAGATTATATTTTTTACTGGAACGGCGTTTCGATTCCATTTCTTTTTCCAGACCATTTCAGTTTCTTTCAAGATTGTAGCTACTAGACAATCTTTGAGAAGCACTGGTGTTGGAGCATGGTAACATCGCAGATCTGGAATCGGTTTCCCGTTTGTTTAAAGTTCTTCCGTGTTCTGTGATCATCGTGCCTGGCGGTATATTGTGCTTCGTGCCGTTTAGAACTGGGGTTAAGTAAAATCGGAACTGCTCGTAGAGATTTTACCCGGATAATAAGGGGAAGTACTTATTAAACTTGCAACTTGCTAAATTGAATTTTTTTGTGATGTATAAGAAAGAATTCTAGAAGCGAGGAAAATTTTTCGATACTGGATTATAATTAATTGTGGTGATTTCTTTCAATTTGTAATTATTAACGTACATAAAATAAAAATTAATCAACTGTCCCTTTATTGCTAATATAAAACTTATTGATTTACGGGCAAATCTGTATAAACCTTTTATAATTTATGTACTTTTTTGTAACATGACAGATTCATAATTTTTCTGTTTCATTTTAGGTAACAATTTTAAGATAATCTATCTATTATTAGTAACGTCAAGAAGAGAAAATTTACTAATAAGTCAACAAATATTAATTTAAACAATTTTCGTACGAAATTTGTTAAAGAGCATCTAATTAGTTGTGGAAGAAAACTCTTGTGTTATCACATAATTGATCATAATTGATTTATTTGCTACTCTATACAATAGCACTTAATAATAATACATACATACATATCTTCACGCTATATCCCATCAAATGGAGTAGCACGAACCCTAAAATCACTCATAAATATTCACACATTACATTCATCAAATACTCAGTCCTCATCAAACATTATCATCCAAACACACCACCCTCACTTTAACTACATTCATAGATCACTTCATATAAACTCATTAATTTATTAAACTCGAAATCATTTACCACACAATCAACCTTCAATCACATCTATTCAGTCATTCCTATTTATTTATCATTCACCTGCTTTCTTAGACGTACATAATATATGCATAAAACATCTCAAATTACTCACGCTTACTCCTAACAACGAATCTAATAACGAAACTAAAAACGAATTTACAAAGATTAGAAAAGATGAAAGCGATAGCCTGCACTTGTAAATGAAAAGAAAGTCCACACAATGCAGTAACTGAAAATGAAACTAAAATATAAGAAAGGAAGGGAATGTCACCCTGCGCTTCTTTTTGAAATAATAATATTACTATTTATAAATGGTTTAAGAACTAATATGAATAAATGGAATGAAAAAATAAACAAACTTTTATTTCGGTATTCAGTTACTAAAATAAATAAAAACGCTGCCAATATTCTTCCTTTTTATTTAATGAAATTAATAAAAATATTTTTTAAATTTCTCGCCTATTCTTTTATTAATACTGACGTAAAGTGCTTTCAATTTATTTTAAATATTTTAATCTGTCACTGTCATCATGAATATTTTAATTTGTCTAACAGCTGCTGGCGGTGGAAACCATTTGGCGTTCAATTTCTCTTGTACTGCGCCCCCCATAATACATTCTAATAATATTTCAAATATGACTGTGACAGATTAAAATATTTAAGACAAATTGGAAACACTTAATTTGCGGTTAACAACGGCGGGTAACTAAGAAAACGCGGGATGTAATAATAATATGCGGGACGTAATGAACATATTCTGTTCTTAGTAATACGAAAATTTATATTTACTTTGTTCACATTTGTTTATAAAATAAAAATAAAGACCTATCGTCATGATTTTGTTATTTTTTCACCTGTCATTTCTAAGTTTGTGACATTTTTGTTACATAAATACAGACTGAGAAATAAGAAATGACTAGAAAAATTTTGGCTAATCAAATGCAGAAATGCGTTTGTTATCTTCATGATTATTTTGCGCTGGAGTTAGAGAATCGAGGATCTTTAATTAATTTAACTGTAGTATAAGAGGTAATGTGCATTGTATTTTATATTGTCATATATTATTTATTTATATATAATAATAATACATATAAAAATGTATATTCTTTTGAGTTTTATTTTACAAAATTACACATTTCATTAAGGTAGGTAATATTTTTCGTGAGTTAAGATAAATTTATATTTGGTTACTTTTATAAACTAATTAAATTTTATAAAGTAATAAATATTTTAATCTGACATTTAATTTTTAGGTTATGTTTTTAAAATGTCAATCCGATACCAATGTAAACGTTTTAAGCACCAAATTTTGAATCACATTGATACCGAATGTGACGTAATCGTGTTAAATAAAATATAAAATAAATATATCATCACGCCTTCTACCCATAGCTGGGTGTGGCACTCTGCTAAAGCAGATCTCGGTAAGTGATATATTTTGCGCGTGAAGTGCGGTTACCAGTCGTCAAATCACGGCCCCCAAACATGTTAATAGTGGAGGAGCCACAGGGATAGCTTTTTTCAAATTATGAAAATTTGTCGCCTGTGGGAATCGAACCAGGGACCTCAGGATCCACAGGCCGACTTCATACCACTGTGCTAGCCATCCCATAATCGTGTTCATACAGGGAATAGAGTATATCTGCGGAAACTGTATTTTTATTGTATAAATTTTTAATTTATTTCCAAAAATTATATTTTCTGATAGGGTAATAAAAAGAAATTATTTCTATACCTTGTGAAGAAAGGGTCATTCATCCTTGATATCCTCGTACAAAATAACTATTCTTGGAATTTAAATTTGACGTAAAATTAAGTATGAATACCTCAATATCAGTTCAATGACGGTCCCTTACGTGCAACAATTCACAATGACTCAGAATCCTCATAGTCGCCATGGCGATGTAAGACTCAACTGGCGCATTTTAGAATGCACGACAGACCGGAAGTTTCCTAACACGGGCGCGGCCGAGATTCTTGCCAAACTTCAGTACCAACATTGCGGAATGAATTATAGAACATGTTACGATGCGGCGGCCCAGTACGACAGCCAATTCTCCCAGTCGGATGAAAGTACAACTCAATTTTAGAAGCACTTTCCTACTTGAGCTTTACTTGCGTGCTTCTATGCAGGAAGAGGAATATTTGAAGGGTGGCGGAGGTCTATGTTGAAATGTTTGTTTTGTTTGCACACAAGTTTAGGATGTATTTGCAAGAGCGAAGAAATGCCTCAACTTCTTTCCGTAGTTTGATGTCTTTGTTATACACGCCTTGTCAGATGGTTTTACAATTACATCATTTTGGCAAAACAGTAAATACGTTATATGAAAGGGATTTTTTCTGGACTATTTTAAGTATGATAAAATACGCTTTTACTGCAAATTAGTCAACTAAGTTTTTCCAGGTATATTATAAAAATTCAAGGATATTTAAGGATTTCAAGGTATGTTTTTAAATTCTAGGCTTTTTCCAGGTTTTACAGGAATGAGCTGAAACATTCTATGGGACGATAAAATATACTTTGTGTTGAGTATTGTCGAAGTAATAAATATCTATTTAATGTTTTAAAAGTAAATATTAATTATAGATATGTTATAATTTAAACATTCTTTCAAAAATTTGTTTAAAAACAAATAACATATATACGAGCCCGTTCTCACTTCAGCTGGCCCGAATTTAATGTTATCGTTTAAAATTTAAATAATACTAAAACTCCAGGTATCTTATATTTACTAAATTCTACAATTAATTTTCAATATCTTAAACTAAATTTAACATTAAATATACATTAAACATAAAATGTGTAGCAGTATAACTCTCATTATTTTTTCTTCACATAAATTAAATTAACACACAAATGAACTATCATGATTATTAACTTGTGGACAGTTTGGCGGATGAAATTGAAGTTAATTATGATTTAAAACAAACTTTATTATTCTACGGTTTTTTAATAAAACTATTTTTTTTAGTTAAAACAGAAATGTTTACTTCCTCTTGCAATGGCTGTCATTTCTAGATGTATGTATCGATTGACATAAAATTTTATCAGTGTATTAACAACATACTAGTATATGTCTCATTAAAATTTCATTTTATTTTCTTGCGTACTACACGAAAAATAAAACTATAAATAAACGAAAAAATAAAATTGGGCCAACTGAAGTGGGGCTCGTATTACAATTATTATGTGTATAACAGTTGCAATAATATTTTTTTTTATTTAGAATAATATTAAATGTTAAATTACAAATATTGTATTTCTAGCGTATATTTCTATTCTTATAACTTTTATAAATTTCAAGTTACACAATTTCTTCAACAGTTATTAACTGGTAATTAAACGAATAAATTTACAATGAAGTCGGATTTACACTGGGGGAATAAAATAAACTCGGATTTATTTTAAATAACAAAAAAATGCGTTGTTTTCGTGCTTAAATTGAATATAAATGATTATAATTTTGATAATAATTGATTAATGTGTAAGTATTTCATTGTTTCAAAATAAAATAATAAAGAAAAATATTGCAAAACAAGTTTGAAGAAACTATTGTGTTACAGTGTAAGCCGGACTTGGTGTTATACAATACAAACCTGTCAGTGACGTCATAGTCACTAACTATACGATAAACGACAAGCGGGCATAAGACCATTACTTGCCTCGCAACCTTTCAGGGGAACAGACGCGCTACGTACTTTTAACTTCTGGGTATTTCTGCCTTATTAAAAGGCCTTCATATCTGAAAATCGTTTCGTAGACTTGTACCATCGCGATATCGGGTTTTGTTTTCATTTCTGCCTTATTAGAAGGCCTTCATATCTTAAAATCGTTTCGTGTGGTAGTGTTATCGCGATATCGGCTTTGTGTTGTCCACCACAAACGCTAGCTTCACGTGGAGCTCAACATACTTCATCGATACACCAGGCAAGTTTTATTAGCGTATCGCGGCCCGGGTAAAGTCGGATCTTCGCGTATGTGCTGTTGTTTGGTAAAACCCAGCGAGAGAGTGTTAAACCGATGTCTAGCTGGTGGCGTAGCCGAATCTGCACAAACCAGCCTCCTCGGAGGTGTGTACCAATGAGTCATTGGGAGGTCTAGAAGCCGTGCTGCCAGCCTAGCACTGTTTAACATTTTCCCAACAGCCGGGTAGATTCAGTAGGCGCAAACCGAGAGGTCGGGGCACGGAATATGCTCATCGTTTTGATACATTGACAAGCACATTCGGTTGCTTTGTCGTAGATTCAGATTAGCTATATGTACACGCTTAGGTAGGGAAAAGGCAAGAAAGAACAAAGAAACCTACTCTGGAATCAACTTGAAGAACAAGAAATGTATGAATGGGATGTGTAGTATGAATGTGGTGTGTGGCATGAATGGTGAATGCTGTTTGTTGATTTACCATAACTTGTTCATTATTCTATTTTACTGCTTTGTGTTTTGAGTTTCTGTTTCAGGTTCATCATGGAGCACCTGGTGTTCATACCAGCGTCATCGGAGCTGCCACAATCCTGAACAACATCACCGGTGCCTAGTATCATCATTTTGAAACGGCTGGTGTTCTCACCAGCGTCATCGGAGATGTCACCATCGTGAACAACATTAACGAAGCTTGTATCATCATCTGGGAGCAGCTGAAATTCTTATCAGCGTCATCGAAACTGTTACCACCGTGGACATCGTCACCTGAGTCATCGTCTTCTATTACAACATAGCAGAAACTTGGCAGTAACATAAGCACATGCGAAATCGAACATCAAGTCCGCTGCTTGCAATATTAACGTAAGAAAATTATTATTTTTTAAAATTATTTGGGTAAAAAGTCGGTTAAAAATATTAATAATTATATTGTTTTAAATTGATAATTTACAATAACTCTCTTTAAAACATAGTTATTATTTGTTTAATATTCATTTGAAAATTTATAAGATAATGATTCACTTTAAAATAATACTAATGAATCCTTTATTTTGTAGCACAACGCTTTTAGTAACTGACTGACTAGTATTAAGGCTGACTAAGTATATTTTTCATTGATAAATATTCTGAAATTTTTTAAACTAAAATTCAATGTAATTTACTATTTTATGAATATTATTTGTGATAGTTTCTAATAATTTTGTTGTATGTTGTTTATAGGCGCATTTGCAACAGCAGTGAAGAAGTCAACCTTCTACCAAAAGTTTTTGACAGGGTGTTTTCCTTTTGGTGATTACAGCGAATGCTGGGGAGGTAGGATCAGCGGCTTGCCCCTGAACATCACATCCAGGTCACTGATTCAGGCTTTATATCTACTTCAAATAAACATTGTATTCATAAATAAATAAAACAATTGCAATAAGTATTGTACTAATATATAAATAAAATGATTGTATTCACAAATAAACAAAATAACTGTAATAAAAATTGTATTCACAAATAAATAATATGATTGTAGTTTAATATAGTAAAAACAATAATAAATATGTTTTGTATTGATATTTTTTTTAAATTATACGTATTTTTAGTTTAGCAGGCTGTCTTTTTATTGCGTGGCGCATGAAATTATATTTTAATAATCAGTTTCTTAATTATTTGGTTTTAGTGGAGCCCTCTCTAGGATGAACGTGTACAAAGAAAAATAGCTGCGATCTTTCAAACATCAATTTTATTCCAAAATATAAGAAAACTTAAATTAAAAATATTATTTGACAGCAAATAATTATTTTTTAGGTATTTTATAAAAGTTCAAGGATATTTAAGGATTTCAAGGTATGTTTTTAAATTCCAGGCTTTTTCCAAGTTTTCCAGAAAGTCCAGATCGGTAGACACCATGACAATGCTTTTTATAACGAATAAAAATTATATAATCGACAATGAAAAAATGTATTAAATTTGAAGCGTGAATTTATATTGACAATTAAGTATGCCATGAATTGATATTTATTATTTGAAAACAAAATTGTTTATTTTTTCTTGTAAAGTTTATTAAGATATTTGTATGTCTGATTGATGACGTTATAAACTAATGTCTCTATTTCTTTTATAAATTCCTTAAAATATTAGCAATTTAATAGACAAAATCTAGAACAATAAAAAAGGGTGTTTTTGCAATTATTTTCCATCGGTTTCCAAGGTAATGTAAACCTTATTTTGAATGATGCGAGTACAAAAAGTCTATTTTTCGCTTACACGTAATTTTAACAGCTCGTTGCTAGGTAACCCGTGACTAATGACATCTTATTATTAAATTCTTTTTACGAACTGGAAACGGCTACCTAAAGTCAATTTTACACATGGTCGTGGATAATGAAATATATTAATAGTTTGTAGTTGTAGAAACATCGATTTACATTACACGAAATATTAAACAAGATTTTGAACAATTTTTGGAACAGTTTAAATTGTCTAGTGTCATATAGTTAATTGTTTGAAATATAGCATTGTTTCGTAAATTGTCTGAAACAACAGAACGTGTTTTACTTGGTAGACAATTTTCGAAACAATTTGTGTGCAAGCATACGCACGTAGCTACCTTATAGATCACGTAGAATTGAAGCAATGTGATATTTCAAACAATTTGCTGTATGCTACTACGCAATTTAGATTGTTCAAAATCATATTCAATATTTAGCATAATGTAAAACGAGCTTTACTGTTAAACGTCTCTATTGAAAATGTAAATGACAGACACAAAATAAGTTACGTATGTCTTGTACAAATTCAATTAGTTAATTGTCATTTGACATGGCATATAGCTATAAACTAACCAAATTTAATTTAAGTAACTTGTTCTCGATTTAACGAACTGAAAATTACGATACAAAATCTGGATTTTAACATAAACCTTTTTAGCTTCATAAACATATCCTTCTATGTATTCAACAAAACTCGTTTATTTGTCTCTAAACGACGCGTGTCGAGGAATCGAACTCAGTCGTTAAGCGAGATTTATTTGTTTTTAAACTGTTCATTTATCTGACTAACATTCTAACTTTGCATTAAAATTTTCGTATTTTATTGGCTTGAACCTAGTGCCGGTTTTATATATTTTGAGACCTCAGGTAATACGCCAAAAAAACATTCCACGTATGTTTAATGTTTTTTCATTTGTTTCTAGTGACAAATGCTTGGATTATATAGACATTTATCATTAATATTTATATTTAGAATTACATTTAATGTTTATTACATATTGTTTATGCCAGAAAATAATTTTAAGGATTAATCTAAAATATATGAAGATTATGAAATGTTAATTCAGCATTTTAAAATACAAAAACTTATTTTAAAAAGTTTATCCACAACTCATATATTATATAGACATAATTACACTGATTTCAGTTGTATTATATGGCTCATAAACACTACTAGTGTTTTATATTCTATAAAACACTGTAAACAACTTGTTACTTAGCAACCACTTCATGATGAACCGTATTTTGAGAAACTATATAACTGAATCAACGTTAAACGTTACGACCAATCTTCTTCGATACCTATAATTTTGAGTTGTGGATAAAATTTTCTATTACACTTGTGTTTTGTTAGTATATAAAACACAAAAACACTTAAGAAAAATTAAACACTCGACCTTCGGCTTCGTGTTTAGACTTTTCTTGCATGTTTTATATACCTAATAAAACACTTGTATAATAAATAACTATTATAACATGTTTTTAATCGTGAAATAATACAACACAAGATTTAATTTGATAAACAGGATGTTCAATATTTGAGGAAAAAATTAAATGATAGATAACTACATGATATAATGATCTCGAATCAAAAAGATTTTGTTTTTTTAACTTGCAAAATTTAGTGAACATGAAGTACACATTTTAGTGTCACTGATTTAAGAGTTATTTCTAATATATTAACAATGTAATTATAGTTGTAAACACTACAAATAATCATTTATCTGATGCTGTATAATGAATAAATTGACTATTATAGTATTTACAATAAAGTTAAAATAATAACTAGTTTCATAAGGTAATCTGTTAATGCACGAGTCCAAATTTTACAAAGGACGAATGCAATAACAGGCCTTATGGAACGTGTTCTTTATACTATTTTTTCTATTGAGGTAATTTTATAATTTTGTTAGATTTTAAAAACTGCGACTTGTCAAAAATATAAGGTGGTGTTTTTTATCATTTGTGTTGGTAGCATTTCTCATAACAAAGACAATTGAAATATATTTTTTGACAATTAATGAATATTTTTTTCTGTATTGTGAATGTTTTGAATTTTATCTGATTCTAACATATTCTGTTAGTAATATTTCAACACCGACAGTTTACAATTTTGAGGTTTTGTGTCATTCATCTGTCAGATTTAAGAGCATTCATACCACTCCTATAAAATAAAAAGCGCCAAAAACAGTGCGCTTATAGATCTCCTTAGCAACGTGTTTACAGTGCGTTTATAGAGCTATAAGAACACCGAAATTGAAAAAAGATATTAACAAACGTTTCCATACACCAAGTTAATTTCAGACTTTTTACCGTATTAATTATGAGGCAATATAAATTTTATATTATTAACCGAAGTCTTATTTTGGGGCACTGAAATTTGGCGACTCTTCATGCGATTCATAATATAATCAGCACTGCTGGAACCAACATAAAATTCATTTCGGTCAAAATTGTCATCGCCTCCCATTCGATTTTTTTTGTTTATATTTTTTTTGTATCCATCACTGTTCTTAATATTTGTTTCTGTTTCCATTGGTCATATTTCAGATTAATTGTGTGGTCTATATAGCATTGTGACAACCTAGCCTGATAGCATTTTGTGTACCTACTGCCAAATGATAGCCAGTTACGCGATGAAACGATTGTTATTGTTTTGATTCTGTGATATTTTGTTTTTGTCCAATATTTACATTCTTGAATTTTTATTTTTACGATTTGTTCCCAGTTGGTATGGATCATTTTCCTGTATGCTTTTACCGAAACATTTGATCGTAATTTCAAATAACGAAACATCATTCAATGAGAGTTAATTATCGTGAATTCCCAGTCATAAAGCAGCTTGATTCGAGGTAATTAAAAATTGTTGATGAGTATAGAACGGGGAATTTTTTGTCATTAGAAGAAAATATAATCTAGTTATTCGATGGAAATTATGACTGGTGAAATCGTTAATTCTCATATTAATTATAGATTTTTCTGATTTGACAGCATTGAGTTCAAATCAACTTTCTTCTTTAACATAAAAACATAAATGCAATTACAAAGTAATTTGAAATGCGTAAGATTTGTCTATAGTTCGAAGCTAAGGATGATCTGGTCAATTATCTATTAATTTATTTGTAAATCAAATTCATTCTTCTTTTGGTATTATTTACAAACTCGTTTCAAAAATAACTAACGATAAACTACGTAATCTTTTTTGAATCATTATATTATGAGCATATTTAATTTTCTTTAATGTGGAACATGATCTCTGTTCATATTATAAACAGTAATATTATTGACAATAATTTCGGAGGTTTTAGAAGTATCAGCAGCAGGTTGATTGTCATTGTCGAAAATAGATCCAACATAGCATGATCTGAGGCTTCAATTATCTTTGGAGGTGTTTATGATAAAGAAGAATCACTGTAGTATTTCAGTCTAGACAATTTTGAAGAAATTATCTTGAAATTAGTGAAATATTTTTAAATAACGTAGAACAATGTGCAAGCAATCAACAAACAAACCATAGCAACGCCGTAAAACATCGTTCTCGTGTAATACCATTAAAATTCTATAAATTTTGATAATATTTTTGGGATTTTCTAAATCGCACAGTTGTAGGAAAAATGTTGTTTATAACACGTGCCGAAAAAGGATACGTGTTCGTGCAGATTTCTGCACTCGGCAAGCCTCGTACGTTGAATTCTGCACTTGCACGTAACAAGCCTTTTTCGGCACTTGTTATATAAATAACTATTTCAGAATTGAAATAATAGTCTTATAATTTATTGAACAATGAAATGAAAAGGTAAAACAAAAGTTTTTAACAATCTAATAAAATAATCGAAACTATTTAGAAAGTCAAAAATATGTAGGACGAATACACTATAGATACTTACACCGAATAAACTTACTACCTTCGTGTCATTGTAGATTTGTAATTAATCAATAATTAAATAATTACTCTGAGTAAACCCTCTTAAAACAGTTAATTCGGAGCACTGCCTTAGGACACAAAGAACACAACTTTAGTTAATTTCGTCTCTTATTATAAACACCTTGATCAAAGCTAATCAAACAAACATTTATCATTCCAATTACACATCCAATCCTAAAATTCCAAAATTCCACAGCCGAATTAAAGTAGCTTACCGAACATACCGCGTCACCAATATGCAGAGCGTTCGCGGAGAAACGAATATTTTCTCTTACGCCGAGCTAATCGCTCGCGGATCGCAAGTTTTCTCGGTATAATCCAGAGGCTTATAGTCACTTGTGATGTTTGTATTTTGCGGGAATGAGCGGTAAACCCGGTTTGATCTCGCGCCTTGTGTGATGTGGGTGGTTTGCGGTGCACCGCGGTGGGCCCCAAATCGAGGAAGTGGGCACAATGTGGTTGAGGGTGAACCATCACACTGTCATGTGCAGTTGGAGAAGTAATTTTTCAGGGAGAAATTAAATTATTTAATAGGTGGTTATTTATGTGTGAAATAAATCGTACATAATTCATTATAACTAATATTTTTAATGTATAATAATAACAATGGGGTAGCTAACTCAGTGGTATGAAGTCGGCCTGTGGATCCTGAGAACCCTGGTTCGATTCCCACAGGCCACCAACAATTTTCATAATTTCAAAAACTAACCCTGTGGCTTTTCCACCACTAACATCTTTCGGGGCCGTGATTTGTCGACTGGTAACCGCACTTCACGCGCAAAATATATCACTTACCGAGTTCTGCTTCGGCAGAATGCCACACCCAGTAATGGGTAGAAGGCGTGACGATATATTTATCTATTTATTTAATTTAATAATAACAATAAAAATTGAGTAAAATTTATTGATTCAAATAATAGTATATTACATAATAAGTTGGGAAAGTTATATTTTACTTGACGAAGCGGTTATTTGAATACGAGGTCACAGGCCGAATATTTTAATCCGTTGAGTCACTTTCCTGACGTATTATGTATACTATTTTTTCTGAAACCGTTTAATTTAATCAGTAATTAATCATAAATAATTCAAAACGTTTAAATTTTTTGATATGAATTATAATGACAGTAGACTACGTATCCAAGGTTACAACAAAAAAAAACAATCAGGTAAAATCATTACCAGAACTTTACTAGACGGTTATTTTTGTTGTAGCCTTGGATACGTACTTTACTTGACTGTTTTGGTAAAAATCTACTTTACATAATGAAATTAGTCAGGAAAGTAGGTACTTTCTTATCGGTTTCAGAAAATAGTTATTTACGTTATAAGTCCGGTAAAAACTCATTACGGACGTTCACGTACCATGTTTTATTTCATACTCTATCGCATTTAATTATTAAGCATTATTTTCATTTTGATTTGACGGCTGGTAACCGCACTTCACGCGCAAAAATATATCACTTACTGATATCTGCTTTGGTAGTGTGCCACACCCAGGAATGGGTAGAAGACGTGATGATATATTTATTTATTTATTTATTTTCATATAATACTGTCAAAAACTGACATTTTTTCTTTTCAATGTTGACAGATAATTCATTATTTATGGTGTCAAAAAATACTAGTAAGACATAAAATATTATATGCACCACGGGTATTACTTGATATTTATTTGCCTCAGGTGACTTACAATATCTTCATAATACCCTATCTACATAAATAACTATTAACTGCAGTTGTGGTCGTGGTTCATTTTTGGGTTACTGAGTTGTTTTATGGTTGCTAAAAAAAGTCGAAATAATTCGAAAAGATTAATTTCTGGTTAAATTCATTGATTAAAAGAAACCACTCAAATGAAAAGTAATCAAAATAATCATAATTTATGTTTGTTTTTTTTGTTGAACTAATCAATATTTTGAGGATTCTTTTGTAGCTAACATTGCTTTGTATTATATATCACTTTTTGTCATAATAAGCAAAAAATAAAAATAATAATAATTAAAGGGAAATGAAAAAGTGATGCATATAATATATAGTTTTGTTTTGTTTTAATAAAATAAAGATAATAGAAATCGTAAAATGCAGAAGCATTATTTAGTAATTCAATACTTTCAAAAGGAAAAAAGAACTTGAAATGTACAAGTTGATTTATTAATGGAAATTGCATAAATAATAAAACATTTAGTTATACGTTAATGCATCAGGTATATTTTATCCTAAGTAATAATATTTCCATAGACAATACATGACATATGAATGTGAATTTACATGTGAAAATACTGAATAATTCATTCTCATCTAGGACTAATAATTATTACGCTTGTGTATACCTAATGGAAGTTATATGTAAGTCAAACAAATAAAATAATGCATATTATTAAGCAAATCCAAACAAAACATTCATAATTACCTTCAAATTCAATTGTTCCTAATGTCATTTCCTTAAGAAAACAATTTAAAAAGACCTGGCATTCTAGATGCATGATAAAAATATGTTACCGAAAATGGATTCTAATTTTCATGTGGCGTGATAAATTGTGAATGTATTTTCTTCTCTCGTTTACAAATAATTATATGCACCCACATCATTAGTAGTTAATTATCATTTTATTACTCTTTTAATAAAAGTTAAATTTTTCCCGGAAATGAAATAATATTTTTAGCAAAAACATTATTGTACATATAAGATAAGAAATCTGAGACAAAATCTATTTAATCCAGAACAACAGACAAACGAATTTTTTGTTTTCATCATTTTATTCTTTTGATAACATCTTTTGCTCTGTTTACAACGGAAGATCAAAGACTTTTGACGGAAATGAAGAGTAGATTATATAACAAGCTTCTTGAAAAATACATATTCAACTAAGAGCGTAAGAACTTCCTTCCGGAGTTTTTTGCTTGTTAGATAAATAATTGATTGAATTAATTTGTTTGCAAAAATATTGTAATATTGTATATTGACTACTTATCTCATTTTAAGGGTAAAACTTTATAATAATGCAGCAGGAAATGGAAAAATGTTGCAACAAAAAGTAGTAAAACGGTTCGAAAAACAAAGTTGTAAAACAAACTTCGCACATATATTAAATTGATTAAATTTCCCTGAAATTCTAATTCAGTTACATTTTCTAATATATATTCACATCAACAGAAAACTAGTACATTGAAATCTCTCACTACAGTTGAATACTAGTCGTTCAAATACTGAAAAATATGCTTTAGTTTTCCTATTAAAATTAACTCCTAACTGATTTTCGAAACGAAATGTCTATATTCTAAAAAGAATATTTGCAATAATTTGTTAAAAAAAGGATTTCAATGTAATGAATATATTAAACATATGAATATAACAAGGCATTTATATTCTGCGTGCAATGAAAAGGCAATAGGTGTTCGTACAAAGCCGATTTCAGCTCAAACACAAATATATGCAAAATAAACGCGAATCGCCGAGATTCAAAGTGCGTCGGTGCGTTATGATCGAAGTAAGCTGCGACGGATGACAAACGCTCATCCACAGCGAACTTGACGTCTTTAGGGCTACAGTCAGTCGCAAAGTTAAGAAGTGTTTTTATCAGACAGTTCACTGTTGGTTTACCGGCATTCGACTACCGTCATTTATTACAAAACAAAACAAGGCGAAACAAAAAAGAAGTAAATACATCAAATGTTCTCTGTGTAAGAATTCAACGATGTTACTGGAAATATCGAACGACGAAGACGAAAATTGTCGTATGAGTGCTGTGAGTTTTCTTTCAAGAAAATAAAACTTTTTATTTCTTTCTTCGAACTGAAATTCTTCAAATGTTACAAAATACGAGTATGAGCACATTCTTTCATAAAGAATCTTGAACCTTTTTGAACGCTGCACTATTAAGAATTGCAATCTGCTATCCTCAATACTGTCCTACTTTCGCATCATTTTTACTTTTTTAGATAATTTTTTGCAATGCACAAAAAAGAAAATAATATACTCTCCCCAAAAAAATGATAAAATTATGGAGATACAAAAACTATAACTATTTATAAAAAGATGGATGTACAATGAACATGTTTAGTAACGTAATAATATCTGGACGACCGAGTTTCACTTGGGAATTAATGGAAGATGGACAGTTTAAAATGAAACATAAAAAACAAAAAAATAATAAAATAAACAACTTTTCTCCCAAATGTTATTTCTAATTTTTACTCTTTTATCGAAAACTGTTGTGTTGTCGAGTTGATTTTAAGCTCAACCGATGTCTTGCTGCAAATTATTAACAGTCCTATATTTAGGAAAACAAATTTTCATTAATTTTGTTAGAGCCACAAATAACTACCAAACCACTCTTTAATTTATTTTTAAAAGTAGAATATAATAAGACTATAACCATTTTCCTTGCTAGTGATTATAGTACATTACTTTCATCATTATTGAGGAAGTGGTTACTATCATAACTAAATTGAGTAAGGAAAATATCATTTGCCGACCTCTGTGGCACAGTGGGTTAGACTACTAGGCTACTGACTCAGATTCCCGGTCAGGGCTGGCATCAATCAGAGTCTGTTGCTGACTAAAGCGCAGACGCTTCTATCATCATACCGGCTAGTAACCAAAGCAGTTGAACCGTATCACAAAAAAAAAAATCATTTTGAAAAATTTGACACGTACATTATTATTTTTATTTATGGTGCCCATGGAAAAGTAATTTGCATTTGCTAATACAAGTCCTTTGATTTATATAAAATAATTATTTAATTTCTTGTATTAAAAACGCAAACGTAAAAATGCAATTTTCACATTTAATGTTGAAAAAGAATAATATGTAACACATGTGGGAAAGAGCCATAGCAAAACTCGTACTATTGAAACACTAGCTCCTTCCTCTTTATAGTTAATATTTGAGTACGTTCTTTTTGAATATTTAAACGTTGCATTATTAAAAATCACAAAATGCTATTCTTAATAATGCCATGTCCTCATGTGTTTCATTTTTACTTTGTTCAATAATATTTGTGATAGTAAACGAAAATCCACTAATATCTACAGGATAAAAAATATAAAGGTAAAAATAACCACAACTATTTGTAGAAAAATTGTTGAACGTTGACCAACGTAATAACGTAAAAATTTCCTCTTTACCATGAATAAAATGTTAGTGAAATTTTTGCGTTCGCGTTGCTGTAAAAATACTTGGGAGTATAAAGTGTTACAAAAAACTAATCTTGCATGGAAGCAGCTTTGTACGGTAACAAAAATACAAGTAAATCCCAGTGTAAGCGTTCTATCCGTGCACTCGACAAATTCACAATACACAGCAGCTATTCATAACCCGTAAAATAATTAATAGTGGCAAGCAAGCCTGTCATTACGCTGGCCCATTCAGCCTTCGTAATTTTAAACAATTAAATGTTCACGAAGGCTATTTATTTCCGCGCAAAAAATTAAATAAAAAGGCATAAAAGGCAACAGTGGAATTATGTGCAGACATAACAATGGAGGCCAATAGCATCCCGCGGCCATTGTTGAGGTGAAATATGAACCCTCGTTATCAGGCCGTGTTTTAAACGCACTGGCAATATCACTTAGTTCCTGATATTTACTTTTCACTACAACTGTTCACTATTTACCCAGCCATTCGTCATTCTTTTATTAATTGCTGAACACGAATTTTTGCTGTGTTTACAAACATTTGCTCCCAATTTGCGCATTCGGTGTTTTCTGCCTTGACGCTGTTTTCTGTTTTGCTGTTAATGGAACAAACACCCATCTATATTCCTGACCAAAAAATTCGAATCACAGTTGCACAAATATACGACCACTGCAAATCATTTGCTTAACACTATTTTCTCTTTTACAAAAGCTACCAAATGCAACGGGTTTTCTACAAAGGACTTTGAATGTTTAATTGTTTCGTCCTTTTTCACACGATCAGTTAGATTGGAATTGTAGAACAACATTTTTTACACTCAACCTGTAATAGATGTAACATTTAAATCTAACAGTTATATGTATAGTTGGAGGAAGTTTGTCTACACAGATTATAAAACCAACTAAAATTATAATAAAATTTCGTATTTTTGTTATAAATACTTTATCTGTGCGTGTTTTTGGATGAAAATTTGCATATGTATGTACTTTTACGAGAAGGATTCACTGGTGTTCATAGATTTTCATTATCTTTTTTTTTTTTTCAAATATTGAGAAATGAAAATATAAAAAACAATGGAAAATTTTCAAAATTTCATTATAAGTTAATTGGAGCACGAGAAATACACTCTTTCAAACCGCATTTCAATATATCTCTCAGTTTTCGAGATATGGGTCTTTAAAGTTGAGCTTTTCAAAAAGTCAAAAATCGCTGTAACTCGAAAACTAAAAAAGATATGAAGAAGCGCTCTACGGCATTCGATTTCTCGTAGTCTGATTTATATGGGACCATATTAAAAAAAATAATTCTAAACTGTCCGGCAGTACGGTGGGGTCGGTAGCGTTACGGAATTCGAATCCGGATATCGCGAGTTCGATTCCCACTCAAGCTAGAAATTATAATTACTACCACTCTGCGGCTCAGTGAGTTGGCACCCTGTACTGTAATTGGGATTCAATTCCTGTTGTACAGAGTAACATAAATAAATAAATAAATAAATAAAAAAAATAAATATATAAATTTTCATTAACAGACATTTTTGCGGTCACGAATTCGGCGATTAAAAAAAATATATTTTGAGGATCAAAATATGCATAATTATGTAAAAATATATGAGGAATTAAATATTGAAATCCCTAATTTCATATCTAGTTTCATATCACACACACACACACACAATTATGAAATAAATCTAAATGAAAATGCTGCTTTTCGGCTCGATTTTCCAAATTATGACGCAGGTATAATAAAAAATAGTATATGATACACGTATATAAGAACCTTTAAAGTACTAGTGCCTTTAAAGACTTACTTATATTTACTTACATCATGCCATTTAAAAAATCAATGACAATTTTTAAGAACTAAAGAACCAAATTTAAAAAAAATCGTTGTTATTTAAATGTTAATAGTGCAATAGTTGATTAATCATTCCATTGTAAAAAACAGCAAGATTAAAATGTGTCTATTATCTATTCAATTTTGTGAAGGTTGTAAAGCTGCGTATTAACTTCACTCATGTTTTCTTGTTATTTGGTATTAATGCAATTATCAAACTAGTTCACTTGTGTGTGTGTGTAGCACAACACACTGATTATGCACTGCTAATCTCCGATTACAAACTCCTGCCCTGCAATGCATGAACGGGCGAATCGCTCAAAATCACAGAATTGTATCAGATTACCCTGTGATTCAATTGCACTGAATATTTTATGGCTTACGCTACAAATGGTTTGTGTAAATAGATACCATTGGCTAGATCATTATTTTGTTTCCTATGTTTTGTTTTGTGTTGATTTACACAAATAATTTATTTTAATTTGACATTAGTAATTATTTCAGAAGATTACTAGTAATCTAATTAAAATAAATAATCAATAGAGAATGGTAAATTCACGCCCAAATAATAACCAGACAATAATTTAATTTAAATTGACTATATAAATATTATAATAATTTAACAATATCTATTGACATATTTACAATAAAACAAAAATTGTAAATGCAGAAAACCTTTTGTTAGTGTATTTTTAGTAAAAATACAATACAAAAATATAGGCCTCCTACTCTATTTTTCTTTTATGAAACTGCTAAATTAGATACAAGGACGTTGAAAGGAGGGGATACGGCATTAAAGTCAAGACTGTGAGGCTCGGCAGATTGACAGAGACAGAAGTATTATTTCCTGTACCGTGCTTAGCCCCTGCTATTGCGCATGTGTCATAAAGAGATTTGAAATTTAAACAGGACAGAACAGAATCATTCTCCCTAAAAGATTATACATTATTACAAGGAAACTGAAATTATCAACGTTTATTATTAGTGTGATCTATCGATTAAAATAAATATTTGAAATTGTAATTGTTGAACAATATTTACTATTAATAATAAATATAAAACCCGTTAATATGAAGAGGAAGTTTGAGAATAAATATCAAATTTATGTTTTTAAACAAATCAAAACTACAATTACTTCAACAAACATAAGTGTACAAACTAAACACTTAGTTACCATCTTATCTACAAAAAAATATGTCCAATTCCACACAACGCAACGATTCAAACACAAATGAACATACAACAACGCCCCCTGACAACGTCTAAACGCCACTTTTCTTACACAAAAATTCAAAATATTTGGAAGAAGACGAGATTTGGCTAAGCACGGTGCAGAAAAACTATTATTGTCTCTTTCCCTTGCCCAAGCCTCACTTCAAGCAATGCTACAGTATCGTAATGCCATATCCTCTCCTTTCAACGTCCTTGATTAGATATCATTGTACCCATATGAGTATAGTGGGCGTTAATAAACTCAAATTTGGCAAATATTTTCGGCACAATTTCGGTTGCCTTTCGCCCAACTTATATGAATCATTGGTTATGCAGGAAAAGTACACAAGGAGAAATCAGTTTTTCGGTGGCTAATGTTTCTCACATGTTTTGTGAAAAAAAGTTCAAACAAAAGTGAGATACAAAAAAAATTAATTTGCTACCGAAATATATTTTGTTTTGTTCAATTGAATTCTGTAGCTACTCGTATAAAGTTTGTTGGAATGAGCTTAAGGGCTTTTACAAAAATTACGATGTACGAGTGATAAATGTATTACGAATTTTATGTATTCTTCCACAGCAGTTTAATTCTACGAAAATATAATAATGCCATATCAGCAGCTTGGAAATGGAGGTTTACTTTTTTTTTAAAATATAACTTAATAAGTCGCAATTTATTCTGTTCTATCTATTTTAATTTTATGAATTATGATCTCCAGTGAAACTGCCATTATAAAAATATTATTTTTAACCACATTTTTAACGAAACTGTAATTGAGCTCTCATTACATTAATTTTTATAATAACAGCTACGTATACAAGTAAGAAAATTGTATGAAAATAACATAAAAATGCCAGAGTAAATTATTCTGGTCACAGAATACCAAAATTATAATAATCTGTACAGTAATCATCAAAAATAAAAGTTGTCATTATCTTATCAATTATTAATAGATAATGATTAAGTTGCAGAATATGGGGGAATATTTTGAGTTAGCTACCCTGTATAGTTGGTAAGCCTCGTTACTATCAACACGATATCTCTTGATAATATTTTTAGGTTAAAGTTGTCTGAATTTGGTGTTATTGTAAATAACCATTTTTATAAATAAAGGTGCAATAAAATTTGACAATCACAGGTAATTAAATTACTCAATCAGATATACCAACATAAAACTTAAAATATATAGGTATCACTAAAAAATACAATGATAATCATTTATAGGTATCCGGTATAATAGTATATTATATAATAAATCAGGAAAGTGATGTTTTACTTGACGAAGCGGTTGTTAGAAATATGAAGCTGCAGGCCAAGTATTTTAATCCGCTGACCCAAGTAAAAACACTTTTCTGACGTATTTTGTATACTATTTTTTCTAAAATTGTTTAATTTAATTATTAATTAATCATAAATAATTCAAAATGTTAAAATGTTTTGATATTAATTGTATTGACAGCGGACTATGTATCCAAGGTTACCACAAAAATAAAAGTCAGGTAAAATACAAAACAGTCAGGTAAAGTCTTTACCAGACTGTTTTGTACTTTACCAGACTGTTATTTTTGTGGTAACCTTGGATACGTACTTTACTTGAACATTTTTGTAAAAACCCACTTTCCATACTAAAATTGGTCAGACACGTAGGCACCTCCCTGCCGGTTTCGGTAAAATGGTTTTTGTAAACTTTCATATTTATAAATTTGCGTATGATGTACAACTGGCCGAAAAACTAACACTCTGCCCTCCCTAAATCCGCCATTGATGATGTCAGCAGCTAACTCTTTTACCATTCGATTTAATTAATAGTAACCAGGCTCACATGTAAAGCTAAACTAATGGTGGCTTTCATTACAACAAATTTCAAACTAGGTGATCCCTTCATCGGAACCTCTGCCTACCATATAGTATTTAACTTATCAGCTTATCATTGCCTGTGCGTCCTGTGCTAAAGCTTCATTTACACAAGCGTCGAATAGACTACTTTGTTCATGTCAATTACAGCGATTGATGTCCAGTGTAGAAACGCTCGAATGAAAATGTGAACGGCGAAAGGCATTTGAGTGGGCTTTAAATACCGATGAGGCTGTTCAAATACCGTGTAACATCGTTACCTAGATAAATCAGGAAACGCGTTTAACATAAAACAAAATTGTGTGACAAAGCGCGGTCAAAAAGTGAACTATGGTGAAATTTCTTGTAAGATGTGTACAGATAAACCAACAGAAAATGCAATATCAGGCGCCTTGGTTTAATATATAAATAAATAAAGAAATATATCATCACGCCTTCTACCCATTACTGGGTGTGGCACTCTGCCGAAGCAGATCTCAGTAATTGATATATTTTATGCGTAAAGTGCGGTTACCAGCCCCCAAAGATGTTAGTGGTGAGAGAGCCATAGGGGTAGTTTTTAAAATGGTGAAAATTGATTGTCGCCAGTGGGGATCAAACCAATGTTCTTAGGATCCACAGGCCGACTTGATACCACTGAGCTAGCTACCCTATTGGTTTAATGAGATTTCTTTTTTGTTTCGTATATTTTGTAAAAATTGAACAAATACAAGAATTACTGTAAATATAGTAATGTTAAACTGATAGTATTTTGTTTACAACTGAATGTATAATTCCATGTTAGTTTAAATATTGGTTTTAAACTAAACAATTAAATTAAATAAAACGAATAGTTGAAAGTTAGTTATTTTGAAAAACATATTTTTTTTGCAGATTGACTTTAAAAGTAGGTTTTTGTTGACAATTGTTAGGACGTAAAAGTGTTACTATGGAAAAAACAAACAATAAATCTGATATTTATGGTTTAATTTAATAGATAGAATTTTCAATATATGCATTTAAAATAAATAAATATATCATCACGCCTTCTACCCATTACTGGGTGTGGCACTCTGCCGAAGCAGATATCGGTAAATGATATATTTTGTGCGTGAAGTGCGGTTACCAGTCGTCAAATCACGGCCTCCAAAGATGTTAGTGGTGGAGTGGTGGAGCCACAGGGGTAGCTTTTGAAATTATGAAAATTGTTTGTCGCCTGTGGGAATCGAACCAGGGTTCTCAGGATCCACAGGTCGACTTCATACCACTGAGCTAGCCACCCCAATATATATGCATTTAAAGAAGTAAATTAGAAAATTACATAAAGGAAATTAAACTAAGAAGTTGATTATTTTCAACTTTTTTGTTTAATTCTTTATTTTTGTACAAAACCAAAATTTTCTGGTGCTTATAGCAAAAATTAAATTTGATAAAGAAGTCAACTAACATCTAATTACGCAAAATTTCTTTGAACAGTCACGTAAGTCTGCAAATTAATTTTCGTCATGTTTATTAATTTTAATAATAAAAAAAGTTCTCCAAATTTTATTACCAAGAGATATTTCATTAAAAAAATAAATTAGAACATATTTAATTTCTTTCAAAATGGAAAATTTTATTTAATTTAAAAAAAAAAACAACATTTTTATATCGTTATAGATACGCGAAGTTTAGTTGTGAGGAAAATAGTTACTATCACAAGGAAATGGAGTGAGGGAAATTAAATTATTACAAGTAATGTTGGAAAAAAAAAATTGCTGTTGATAAATGTTTTTTCATGGTTTTGAAAACGATTTTTATTATTCTTTTTTGACTGTTGTAGAAAAAATGTTTGCATTTCGTGGGCGAAATTCGTGTTTTTTGGCGCGTTCGAATGATCTAGCGGTCTCGACAAAAAAGAGACATTCTCAAGCTCAACAAAAAAAAAACACTCATTTCGCGCACTTAATACGAAAATAACTATTTCTGTTTATATAATACAGCTTTGAAATAATATTTTACTTTTTGCTCTGAATAATACAATTAGTAATGTAATAGAAATTTCGGCACGGTATAGGACTCTAAACTTATGTTAGGTAATTTTTAAAATGTTATAATCGTACCTGATATTACTTTCAAGTTTAGAAAACTTTTCACGAAATTGAGTTAAAGTACTGTAGTTTTAAATACACTTTGAATTGTTCATTAAATATTAATTGGCGATTGTAAAATGAAATCTTTGAATGTTCAATTTTGTATTAAAAAGTAATTAAGTATTTTAATTAAGCTTCAACTAGCGTGCATTTTCTGTACGTTACGGAAACGAGTTGCTTAAGTTTTGGCATCTTACGTTAAAATGTATAGAAACTTATAAATTTTTGACATTAATTAAGTAGTAAAACTCTTCAAAAATAACGTTACCTTGCCGAGAAGGTTTGACGGCTTGCTTAGACTTCAAAGAAACTGTAATATAATTATTTTATGTTGGTGTAAGTTCTTGGATGTTTTACGAGTCCTATAACCGAATAAGTGTTTACATACTTGGCAATTAATTAACGTTTTCTTAATTAACTGTTAGTTTTGCTAAGATTTTTGGATACAACTTCATAATCCTTATGAGATATTAATATATATGTTACCGTTAAATTGTATAATTAAAATGTTAAAATGTGAAATGCAGTGTCAAATATTGCAAAGTTTGCCAAAAACAAATATAAGAGCTAGCGACTGTGGAACTTGCGTTCTACGAGCTTAGAGATTGTTCGTTTAAACTGCAAACGAAGCGAGCCTTGCTAAAAACAGGATCAATATTTAAATTATTTTGAATTTTATACATATTCATTATTTTTTGAATTGTCAATCATTATTTAGCACATTCATAAAAAGAATTAAATTTAAAATTATAGTTAGTCTTCCATACCACGTAACATTTGATTGTATTTTGTCGCCGTAACACTTGATACCATAATTATCAGTTATTTTTATGAATTAAAAACGAAGTTTAAATTGGAAATGAAAATAGTTTTATTGACTAATGTTTTTTATAAATCTGTCTGTCTATTAATCATTTATGTCTTGATTCTGCGAGAAATTAGTGCAGTTTTTTTAGTCTAAACTTTTTATTGTGGCCTACTTAAGATAAAATTTTATAGAAAATGACCTCCAGTTCAATTGAGTTTAAAACTTCTGGTCTACTATATTCGCTACCTTTTGTTTTATATTGTAGATCCATCAAATCAAGACTTTCACAAACAATTGCAGGAGATAAACCAAATGCTATTAAATCTTTACGTGTATAAATTAATTTGATGTATAAAATAAGAAAAAAGGAAAAACTAATTTTCTTGTCTTGTCAAAGTTCCACAAAATTACAGCACATTTGAATCAACTTATTAGGTCATCATCAAAGGCTGGTCAGTTCAGCTTTAACCATAGACGCGTTTCGTCCTTTAGGGACTCATCAGTATTGGAATTTTTTTCCTTTTTTTCTTATTTTATTAAGACTTAGTTCCACATCGCAATTGACAATTTGTCTTTGTTTTATTTATCCATTGACAATTTGTCTTTGTATTATTAATTTGATGTATACTGTAGAATGTATGGAGTTTTCAATTTAAAGTAAATCTGCAAATCTTTCAACATTGCAAACTAGCGAAAGTAATCTTCCTTAAATTTGAAGTAGTATTCGTCAATTTGTACTATAACAAGCATGCCAAGAGAACTCATCGTATGTTTTTGAAAAAGGCCGTTGAAAGAAACAAAGCGGGCGTTGGTGACAGACTTACGTTAACAAAAAACTAAGATGAAACGCCCTTTGGGAATAATGTATTTCTGATCGCTCTGCTGCTCCAGAACTAACTTAAAGCGTTGACCTCGCAACTCTCTAGTTGCGAACTATTTGGGAGTCTCAGCAGCATTAAAGGGGGGATAACTGAATCACTATCGAATTGCTGAATCACCTTCGATATCATCATACATCACATCCATTAGATGTCAAACTTTACTTTTATATGAGGAACCAAGCACATTAAGGATCTATTCAGCTTGAGCCATCTAAAGCATTTGCAAGTAGGTATGCTTTCCAGTAATATCTTAAAACTGATTCTTTCTAGCTGTCAAATATTTGTTAATTAAACAACGACAAACGACATTTTTTGTCGTTGTTTATTAATTCTAGCTGTCAATCAGCTTGCCTATTTACCCGATAGATGGTACTGCATGGTTCTCCGTACCTCTCAGGCCATCATACCAAGTTTAAAAGTTTTTAACTTTGTCAGTTCAACTCTGTCGTTACCACTGTTCACTAGTCCCTAGTTGGTCTAGTTGAATAGTGGGTGGGACCATACTGATGAGCTCCAGTAGAGCGAAACGCGTCTATGGTTAAGGGTTGAACTGACCAGCAACTAATGATGACTTAGTAGGTTGACTCAGTTGCTGTATTTTTGTGGAACTTAGACAAATGTTAGGATAATTTTTTTCCTATTATTTTTTCTTACTATATGTTCATTACTTCAGAGAAAGTGGTGGATAATTAAATTCTTCGTATCTTTGTCGTAACCACTTATACAAGCTCTGCGTCATATCAGTTGGCCCGAATCTTACTTTTTCATTTGATGCTTTATTTTGCAGTTTATTTTCTCGTGTAGTATGCACAAGAATTAAATGAAATGTTAATGATACAGATGCTAGTATGTTGTTAATACACAGATAAAAGTTGAAGTCAATCGATACATACATCTTGGAATGACAGTCATTGGAAGAGAAAGTAAACATTTCTGAATGAACTAAAACTTTTCGTTTTATTCAAAAACTGTATGATAATAAAGTTTATTTTAAGTATTAGTTCACACGATTTGATCCGTCAAACTGTTTTTTGTTAATAATAAAATGATTATTTTCACGTTTTTTTCGTCATTTTGTTAAAAATTTCGTAGGCCATTAAAAGTTCGTACGTTTTTTGAAATAGTATCAATTTTAAAGTTTATGTATAAAATACAAACTTTCTGAATCTTATTTACCCAAAAAATCATATATGATCATAGAATTGAAGGATGATAATTGGTACTAAAATGAATATTGAGGAGGGATCATATCAACAAATTCCTAAAGTACCTAATATATAGAATGTTTTTGTACTTCGGGAAAAAAATTAAGGGTATTATTTTATGACGTTTGGATTATAGAACAATTTTTTTTCTAAAATTCTGATTATGGTTTTTTAAACGCTTTTAGTGCCACTGGCTGACACTACAAACAATCATTTATTTGATGTTGTGCAATGAATAAATAGTCTGTCGTAGTGTTTACAATTATAATTTAATTAATAATTTATCAGAAATATCTATGAAACCAGTGATACTAAAAATGTTTACTTACGGTAAACAACCCTTAATTTTGTGAATTTTCAAAAATCTTTATTTCCACCCTCTTCAACTTTTTCAATTGTATTAAAAATGCTATTATTAGTCCTAAGACCAAAACCCGATGAAGTATCCATAGTAACGTAAATAATTTTGTCAATTTGTTTCATTTTAATATGAATCTGCGAAATCTTCAATCGGATTAAAATTACTATTTCTAATCTCGTAATATTGCCAGATTCTGCTACGCGGCGTCCGGTAACATATTACTCCACCCAAAAACTTGTATTTTTGAACCTAATGAAACAAATAATTATTATTGTATGATCAGTACTTCATTATATTATATTTTTAGAGTGAGCAATGATAAATTTAAATTTTGCATATCTAAAGCTTTATTTAAAATCTGGCGCCAATGAGTGATGACAGTTTGTAATTTAAGTAAAGTGAAATGAAGCAAATTTATGTTTAAAGTTTAAATTATTATTGTAACATTTACCAATAAAGTTCCAATATTACTTTATGGATTAAAGATATTTATGACCAGACTTTTATAGGTTTATTTGATTTATAGATATTTTATCATGAATTTTACTTAGAAGAGTTCCCAGTTCAAACTATTCGAATTTATTTCTCGAGAAACAAATTTATTACCACCATAAAATTATTATTATATCCTTGTGTAAATAAAATGAATTTCACGGTGGCGAATAATGTAATTCCAGGAATTATTGTTTTATTATTAAATGCAAACAAAATCACAAAATGCCCTTTTCCGTATTTATCTCAAAGTAATGAACAATATATAGATGCAAAAATACTCTGACACCATAAAATTATTATTATACCATGGGGGAAATAAAATGAATTTCACGGTGCAGAATATTGTACTTCCAGGGATAATTGTTTTATTATTAAGTGCAAAGAAAATCACAAAATGTCCTTTTTCGTATTTGTCTCTAGGTAAATAACAATAGAAGCGAAAATACTCAGACAGTTGGTGATGAATACAAGGAGACGTCGTTGAGAAGTTGACGTCAAACCAGTTTAACGGAGACGCTATATTTAAATTAAAGTACGGATCAGGAAATTCCAACTAACAGCAATTTACAACTTGGAAACCTACTTGGATATTAATAAACACCTTGCAAAAGAAATAAATTTAAAAAATTGACGTTTAATTAAATAAATAAATAAATATAAATATAAATCATGCCTTATATCCATTACTGGGTGTGGCACTCTGCCGAAGCAGATTTCGGTAAGTGATATATTTATGTGCGTGACATGCGGTTACCAGCCGTCAAATCACGGCCTCTAAAGATGTTAGTGATGGGGTAATTTTAAATTGGTGAAAATGTTTTGTCGCCTGTGGGAATCTAACCACGGTTCTTAGGATCCACAGGCCGACTTGATACCACTGAGCCATTACCCCATACGTTTTATTGAAAATTGTAATTAAATAAAGATTTATATTTCACAATTCACGTAAAATGATTCTTTTTTATCAATATTGAAAAATTTGATTGCATTATAAAAATTGATCTCAATAAATATTTATATTGAGTATACAGGTTATACACAGAAATGCGTAACATAGGATTTTTAAAATATGCTGAAATTGGCTCTCTTGTACATTTTAGAGCAAAAGTATAAGAATAAAATATTGTTTAAAATAAAATTTCACGTTTAAAAAGTTAAATTTTCTTATACTAGCATATGTGTAGTACTAGATATTTTAAAAATAAAATGTTATTCTTGTCAAAATTCAGATAGCCATATAAATAAAAAACAAATAAAACAAAACCTTGAATATACTTTATTGTACACGAAATATCGTTTGTTTTTTATTTATTTGCTCTTATTTGACTATTTCGTTAACGTTGTTATATTGGCTTGTCGGCAAGATTTGCTTCATTTAGGGCCAGTTTTTCAATCACCGATTAATGTTAATCATGATTAAATAATATTGGAAACTATAGTTTATTATTTAATCATGATTAACATTAATCGAGAGTACACCGGCGATTGGAAAACTAGCCCTTAGTGTTTCATTTAGTGTTAGAAATATTAGCTTGTCGAAAGAAACAAAAGAAGGGTCAGTTGCAAAGTGATAACTCAAATTTGAAGCTTATACCTATACTATATCTCGTATTAGCTTTAACTACATTTCATGTACCATCTTAGCACAGTACTAATTCAGATATTAAATTTTGATTTCCTAATTCCCCAAGTTAGTACATCATATTATAGTGTCAAGGATTAACGAGTATTACCGCAAATAATTTCCACCCATTTCGAATTAATTTAATAATAAATTCAAGTAGTTATCATACCTCAAACTGCTGAATACGAATTAGCAAATATTGCATCTACATGACAGACAGATTACAACGACAGCGAATTACATCAGATCGACGCGTTAGGATGAAGATGACGGGAACATATTTAGAAGTATCAGTATCCTTGTCTATAACCGGAAGCTAATAGCTGGTCTTGAGCAGACACTTGAAAGGTAATCAATAATGGCCCGAAGCTAGAAATTATGAGAATATACCGCCGGTTGTTCGAAGTTCGAACACGCAGATCGGGTGTTATGAAATATCTTTCTTTTGTTATTTCGTGTAAAGTCAAATAACTTCAAGATAAGTTTAATATTTTTTCGGAGTTATATTTCTTTTTCCTGTCTGGTACAAGTTACACCCTGTTTGAAAAATTATATTTCGGAGATTAATGGTTGTATTTTGAGCTTAAATTTAAATTGGGGTGATAACGATACAAAATATGAGGGTATTACATGTGTTCAGAACCACCTTTGACGTTTTAAAGCGCGAAATTTTATGTAAAAAATTACGTACCAAAGTATACAATGGATGTTTTCTCCTTACCTGAAACAGAATAACATAATATTAATAAGGATATATTAATAATTTGTGAATCATACAACAGAACAAGAAATATTATTCACTGCATACATTAATGGAGAGTTATACAATTGACGTCACGCCAGAGAGAGAGATGGAAGGGAATCAAAAGAAAAAGACATTTCGCAATAGTGCGAGAGTTAGTTAACAGACAACGACTAACCAGAGCATACTTTTAACATACGACGCAGATTAAATAGCATGTTAAAAATTATACTCTAGTTGATCATGGTCTGTCAATTAGCTCTCTCACTAATACGAGATGTCTTTTTTTTTCGGAGGTTTTAGAAGTACCAGCAGCAGGTTGATTGTTATTGTCAAGAATAGATCCAACAATTACCTTTGGAGGTGTATATGATAACGAAGAATCACTAAGGGCCAGTTTTTCAATCACCGGTTAATTTTAATCATGATTAAATAATAATGGAAACTATGGTTACCATTATTATTTAATCATGATTAACATTAATCGAGAGTAAACCAGCTATCGAAAAACTGGCCCTAAGTGTAATATTTCAATCCAATTAGTGAAATATTTTTAAATAACGTAGAACAATGTGCAAGCAATCAACAAACAAACCATAGCAACACCGTAAAACATCGTTCTCGTGTAATATTATTAAAATTTTATAAATTCTGATAATATTTTATTGATTTTCTAAATCGCACAGTTGTAGGAAACATGTTGTTTACAACACGTGCCGAAAAAGGTTAAGTGCTCGTGCAGATTTCCGCACTCGGCAAGCCTTGTGCATTAAATTCTGCACTTGCACGTACCAAGCCTTTTTCGGCACTTGTTATAAAAATAACTATAATTCAGATACCTTACTGAATCAAAATAAAGATAAATATATCATCACACATTTTACCCATTACTGGGTGTGGCACTCTGCCGGGACAGATGTCGGTAAGTGATATATTTATATGCTTGAAGTGTGGTTTCCAGTTGTCAAATCACAACCCCCAAAGATGTTAGTGGAGGGGGAGCCACAGGGGTAATATGATGAAAATTGTTTGTCAGCTGTGGGATTCGAATCGAGGTTCTCAGGATCCACAGGCCGACTCTATACCACTGAGTTAGCTACTCCATTAAGGTATCTCATGAAATTAAATTGAGTTATAAAAGAAAAATTAGGATACTCCCAGGATTTACATATCTTAGTATCTACGAACTCTGATCATATACTTTTAACCAACTGTGTTATGATCACCACGTAATTCAAATTTGATATTAATCCTCAGAGTCTAACCTCGATTCCATGACCCCTTCATATATTGAAAGATTTGACACGAGAGTCCTTTGCAGTGACACTGTTATTTTTCTCGTTTTAATATTAAACAAGTTTATGAATACACCGATTGTGAAATTATTTTAGCTAATAGAACAGTAAGAAAACTGGCCTCTTGAAATTTAGAACTATAAAAAAATAAGAAAGAGTTACGAGTACATGAATTTTTAATCCTTAAATACACCACACGGAAACAGAATTTCCCTGAGTAGTAAATTAGTTAGGCACGTTAAAAATTTCAGCATTTCATAGTCAGAAATAGAAGCGCATAAAGCAGATTTTGAAAGTCGCAGCGGTGACACCAATGTATAAATGTTTAATATTGCTGGGAAGTAGAGAGAGGGTACGTGACATTATTTTCCATTTCCATTTTAAAATACGTCCGCAGGGCGACAGTAGCGCTAGTGCTACTCCAAGCGGCGAGTCAATGAACGTAACTTGATAAAATTGGTCCACAAGGTGGTATAAGCATGGACATCTTTATACGATCATAAAGCACGTTGCGGACGAGCAAGAAAGGACGCTTATTGGCCGTAGCAAAGAAATGGAACTAAGTTTGGGATCTGTGTAATTTCTGATATAGTGAAAGTGATGTCATCACGCTATTTCTTGTTAGTTTAAGCTCTTAACTCCACGGGGATGTAATTAACTATAAACACAACATTGGCCCTGATAAGAACTTCAAGTTTATCGAACACTTTTCCCCTTAACTGTTTTTGCGATGATCTTGAATGCTTGGAGATACGATGATTGATAATGTACAGCTGATGTTATTTTTAAAAATCTATTAGGTATAATTTAACTATATATAAAAAAATATATCATCACGCCTTCTACCCATTACTGGACGTGGCACTCTGCCGAAGCAGATCTCGGTAAGTGATATATTTTATGCGCGTGAAGTGCGGTTACCAGTCGTCAAATCACGGCCTCCAAAGATGTTAGTGGTGGGGGAGCCACAGGGGTAGTTTTTGAAATTATGAAAATTGTTTGTCGCCTATGGGAATCGAACCAGGGTTCTCAGGATCCACAGGTCGACTTCATACCACTGAGCTAGCCACCCCATTAAAATATAAGTTGATAATATCGTGTGTCTTGATATCATGGTGTGCAAAAAACGATTTTTTTTGTAGAAAATAAAAAAAAAATAGTTTTTTTTTATTTAAATAAGATTTTTTGTACTTTTTATTGATTAGTGAAATGATTCATATTTCCAGCAACATTACAATAACAAACTCAAATTGAAACATTCATTTCATATATTGATAAGATACAAAACGTCATTTTAACATAATAAATGTAACAAATAAAAATATAGCAAACATAGATTAATTATTTAGTATTTTGAAGAGAAAAATTAGTTTTGCAGCCTTTGCTGCGCCTAGTTGGTTAATACTAATTAGAAAGTCGAGAAAACGCGTTCTACCCCTGCTGAAGAAGCTGTAGCACTAGTCATAATACGAATTATTTGTATTTCTTCATTTGTTATATTTTATTAATAAACTACTACTGCAGGTAATTTAATTTAATTATTAAATTTGAGTCGATTGAAGTATTAGAATCAAAAGGTTTCGATTTAAATTGAAATTCCAAAATTTTGACTTCACATCTTGTTTATTTTTTAAGATATAGCCTCCATAATAGTTGAATTAAAAAAAATTACTTCATCAGATTTTCGACTTTCCCGAGGCTATATCTCAAAAACTAGAAATGACTTCAAAGTGCGCTCTTTGGCATTAAATTTCTCAACTTTAATTAATTAACAAAGAAATTTTCAGCGATTTTTAATTTTTAAAATTTTCCACCAATATTTTCTTCTAAAACAGTTTTTGAATAATACTCGTATCTCAAAAACTAAAAGACATTTGCACTTGGTGAATTGAGCGGGATAAAATAGATATGTATATAAATTTTCGTTACAATATTCGTACGAGAAAGAATTTTAAAGAAAACAGTCTGAAATTGGCCTAAAATTTAAAAATATGAAGAAGTACTCCTAAGGAAATTTTCAAAAACAATAAAATCGCTATAAATTTGTTTCTTAGTCAATTCGAACAGGAGGAATTCAATGCCGTTGAGTAAATTTTCATACCTTGTTTGGTTTTTAAGATAAAACTTCCGAAATCCTGAAATTTTTCCTCATCAGATTTTGTACTTTTCCGAAGCTTTATCTCAAAACCTAAATGAGATATGAAGATGCATTCTTTGGTATTTTATTTCTCGTATTTCAATTAACTTTTAAATAAATTAATGAGACATCAGCTTTAAAATGTTATTTAAAGTAACTGACAAACAAGAAATGATAATGTCATGTCAAAAGCGCAGATTTTTACGAATTTATTAATCAGTGGTGAAATGTAAAAGTAGTGACAGATCTACCCACGCACTAAATAGAAAAGAATCAAATTTCTACCCAGCAACTATTAAAACTACAGTATGAATCAAATTAATATGCGCAGGAAGAATGAAGAATTAGCCAATTGCTTTAAATATTTATGCCCACTCTCTGAGTGGAAAATTATAGTGCCTACTTTGATTCAATAAATTATTCACATCTGATCAATATTTATATTCTGAAACTAGTTTATGAATATTAAATTTTATTCTCCAAGTTTTTGTTCCTCCGTCGAGTACATAAACGATAAAGTTTTTGTGTAGCTAAACCATATCTACAACTTTATTATAAAAAGAATTAAGTTAAAATTATTATACTATTTAAAATCATATTATGTTTGTTGAAACTAAATAATATTTAGTAGCGGCCATACGCAAATATTTACAATTTCAATTTTGAATGTGAGATAATGAAGGGAGAACTGGAAAGCAAATTTGATAACGTTGAGCAAACAGGTAATTTCTGAAAATATTTGCATTACCATTTCACCTGTGGCTATCTTCACTTTCATCCCTAATTTTCCATCGGATGTTGATTTTAAATACACTTCAAAACAAACAGATATACAGGTTCCCTATTGAATAAATATACCATCACGCCTTTTACCAATTACTGAGTGTGGTACCCTGCCGCTGCAGATCTTTATGCGCGTGAAGAGCAGATACCAGCCCCAAAGATATTAGTAGAGGAGCAGCCCAAGAGGTTAATTTTATTGAGACAAAAAAAAAAATGTACAACCCATCTTTCCTATTAAATTAATCATATGTAAATACAGACTTGTAAATTACTTTTTCCTATATCGCGTTTACAAAGTGGATTTTGTGCACCTGTTTTTGTCAAAAACCGTGTTACAAATATCAACTTTGCGTAACTGTTTTTAAAAATAATTTTTCGCATTTCCGGGAGTAAATGATCTACTTTATTTTTTTCTTTTCGAAGACTGAAATTTGGAACTTTATCCTGCCGGGATTAAATTGACAGGTAAACAAGTATTACCGTAGCAACAACTACATTAATAGCTGTATTCCATTTGTCACTTGGTTCATTTAAATCAGTTCAGATAAATTAGACAACTTGACTAAATGAACTGAATGAAGTAAACTGATGCACTTATTGTAGTGAATTACTTCAAATTAATTAGAATCTGTAATTCTAGTACAGGAAATAAAGTCAGCGAAGTAAATAAGTGATCTGGTTCAATAAATGTAAGTTAGATCTGATCCAAATGGAAAATGGAATACGCTTATAGTCCTCAAAATATTTCACTTTGTTTATGTTGCCTACGTTAGCTAAAAATTTGCATAATGCTGTCATTGTGTATTATATGTCAAGTCAATATCAAAATTAATCATTAATTCAATATGTATGGCTGAAAGTGCGAAAAATAATGTATACGAGGTGTGGCTATTAAATAGCGAGACTGATGCTGTTTTAACATTTTATTTTGATTCCATACCTATTTACTTATTATCACTTTCAATATACACCCCTCCTCTAACCCTTCAAATCTTCCATTGTTCGAAACAGTGCTGGAAGTCTTCTCCTGTCAGCTCTTTCAGACCGCGTGCCGATTTCTCTTTCAAACCTCAAATCTTGTTGCTATTAAGGCAAATTTCACCTTAGGAAACAGATAGAAGTCGCACGGTGCAAGATCTGGCGAATAAGGCGGATGGTCCAAAACTGGGATGCTTTACTTGACTAGAAATCTCTTGACAGACATTGCGGAACGAGCCAGCGCATTGTTTTGATGGAGAAATCTTGTCCTTCCACAATTCGGGTACTTTTTTCAATAAATTATAAGTTTCAGTAGCAGTTTTACCAAGTTTCATGTGAAATTTCACAACAATTCGTTACTCTAATGTTGCACTTAACATTTTTTCGGTGAAACAAAAAACAACTCTAATTAGAACGAATGCTACGGCTATACGGATTTGTTTACAGAAGCGAGAGGTACTGCATTCGAAAGAGAAAGCTTTACGCTAGAAAGCTGACGGTTGCTGGTATTTGGCGCAGGCGTACTTCGTCTGTAGCAGCTTCAGTCTCGTTATTTAATAGCCATACCTAGTATACCACAAGACTAAAGCGCATTTAATCCCTCAGGTGATTATTTCCCTAGCCTGCAGCTCGTAAAATAAACTTCACCCTCAGCATTAAATTACGCATTTTAATCCCTTGGCATATAACATACTATTTTTGTAAAGTCGTCAAGTAGTGAAAATGTATTTTTTTGTCTGAATTCGATATTTCTATAATTCGAACTAATTTTGAAGTCCCTTGATATTCGAGTTATACTTACAACAGTGTTTTAATGTGTTTAGTTATTTCATGTCGTTCATTAATTTTTAATTAATTATGCAATCTTTAATCATGTCAATATTCCAACAATACATAATATGATTACAACAAATGTATAATTGAAATATGAATTCCATCGCATATGGAATCCCAATTAATTAATACAGTTTATTAAATTTCAAATATAATCAGTTCCTACACTGTGAAAATTCAAAGTAAATTTCGGCATAATGAGAAACCGTAGGCTGCATATCAAACGAAATCCAATATAGACGTAAAATCAGACCCACAGAAGCACAGGCTGGCAAGCAAGCATATTGTGTTATGATGAAACAACACCTGACTTACCCAAGGTGTCACATACGAACAGGGACAAATTTAATTAATTATCACGGTGTGCTAAAAGGATATTACCCATATACGAGACGTGTGCAAAGCAAAGGCGTTGTTTGTATGCTCCACGTTCGTAGGTTGGCAGCAGTGGGACTAGCACGTGTTTTGCTTCTTTGTATAGTCCAAGGCAAGTAGAAGGATGTTTACTTAATTGTTATGAGTGTATCATTTTAACACGGTACATGAAGAATTTGTATGGAGATGTCTAAATCAAATAAATGCGTCAAAGAAAATGATAAGAATATTTAACCCATGAATGGTAATATCCGTCTGTGGGACGGATAGTTTTCAATTTTTTACGTTATGTTGCGCAATTGTCGGTTTGATACCCTCTTCTTTCAGTTATGCTTCAGTTGATCCATAATCTTGATAATGTTTGTTTATCTTTTCGATAGTTTCTTATTTCATCATAAATTTAGCATTTGGCAATATGTCACCCTGCTTTACAAGTACATGCTTGCAGTGTACCAATAAAATATGTGAAGTGTGTGTGCAAAATTTGTAAATTAGTTTGATCTTTTAATTAATTTTGAATCATTATATATTACTAATTCTTTGATTTTTTATTTTACTCCATTTTTTTAATTGTTCAGAAATTTTAACTATACTATTTTTATTTGTGTAATTAGTATTGACATCTTTTACTAAATAACATTTTATACTAATTAATAATACCCTAAATACAGAACTACAATCTAATTAGAATATAAAATTGATATTTGTAAGTAATAAGAAAAAGAAAAAAGCTTATGCTGGGTTGCAAGAAAAAAATAAAGAGATCTTTAGTTAAAGAATTGTTTATCTAGCAACAGTATTAATAGCGATTTTCTGAAATTTATTGAACCGTTAGTTGCTAATGAACCGATAAAACTTTCATGCAACCTAGCATAAATCTCATAGAAGGATGTTACTTGGAGCGTGTGTCAGGGTTAAAAGTGTCTACAACTAGGCAAAAGGAATAGTATATATAGAAGGTAATAGATCGAGGTAGTAGCGTGCGGTTAATATTTTTTGTAGGGGAATTATCATGTAATACATTTTTACAATATTTTTTTTAACAAGTTCCAACTGTCACATATGTAAGCTAATCTTGGAGTATCGAGAAGAAACATGAAATGAAGAAAGATTGCTGGAGAAACAAAGTAGAACAGAGAAAGAAATTAAAATATAAGAAGAATGATAAATCAAGAAATAGATATTGTTAAAAAGATAGAGCAAAAGCAACTGACAAAGTACGGACACATAATGAGGAAGGACCGAAACAATCTAGTTAGAAAAATTATAGAATCCGGAAGCATCGATAAAAGAAGGAAAAAAGAGACACCGAGGATAGCATGTAAGAATAACACAAAAAGGAAAAAAAGAGAAAAAAAGAAGTAATGAAAATGGTAGCAAAGAATAGGAAAGAATGGATAAAAACTTAACCTCAAATAGAGAAACTAAGGTATCAGAATTATGGAGAAGAAGAATATGAATTTATTGGATTGGGTGCATGAATATATGGTCAACGATACATGAATTTGTTTTCGTTACTGATTTGGAAAATGATACTGCATTATTCGCATTGTAATTGGAATTAAAATAATACTGTTCAAATTATAATGGAAGTTTATGAGCACATTCAAATGCTGCATAATGTTGTAATATTATATAAATAGCTTTATGTTTGATGTTATTAACTACTTACAGGCAGTTTTTCAATCACCGATTAATGTTAATCCTGATTAAATAATAATGGAAACTATGGTTTCCATTATTATTTAATCATGATTAACATTAATCGGGAATAAACCGGTAATTGAAATACTAGCCCTAAGTTTTATAAAATGAACATGAATATATTCATGAAGTTTAAGTTATAATACCCCTGTGGGGTACCTCTCCCACCACTAACATATTTGGAGGCCGTGACTTGACGGCTGGTAACCGCACTTCACGCTCAAAATACATCACTTACCGAGATCTGGTACGGTAGAGTACCACTCCCTGTGATGGGTAGAAGGCGTGATGATATATTTATTTATGAAATGAACGGAATTTCATTTCGTTTCCGAGTAGACAGAAAAAAATACGTTTGTGATCCTGGTTTGAATTTCAAATAAATACGAATTGTTTTATAAGCAGGTTATTCCAACAATTTTCTCTATTTTGTTTTATTCTAAATATGCAACGAGGGAAAATACTGGAAGCAGTAATCGCTCATGCATTATGATGCGACAGTCTAAAGATGCATTATACAATGACGGTCCGGTCAACAAATACAACATAAAACAGAAAAAGTTTATGTCCAGTAATAACTCATGCTGCCTGTGTTCGAAGGTTTTGATATCAGTTCAAAGAGATACTATCCAAGCGAAGCGCAGTCTTTTTAAATTTAGACTATATTCAACCCCCTTTCATTTGCAAAATATAAAACAAAAAGACATAAAACATGCTTATCAACATTTCCATTTTCAATTTACTTCCCCTCAATTCAAATTCTTGATCCGCAAAACATTTGAATAAACATTTAGACAGGACAACAGCAAACCATGTTGTCGACACCACCATGTTTTTATGCAAAACGAAAACCTTTTAATATTCATTCCCTTTGACTGGTCGGGTGGTCCATTTCACAGAGGGCGCCTGCGTTGCTGCGTGCGCGTGTGTGCGTGTAAAACTCACACATCCAGCACCTTTGTTCGCACGGAACGTCAAATCGTGACGAGAATACGGCGCTTGAATAGACACGCGACTGGGCGCGAATTGTGACAATTTGGTTTGGTACAGCGAACTGTGTGACATTAGCATAGATAGATAATTCCAGCTGACTCGGGGTTACTCAGGAATAATATTTTAGTATCCTCTGTTTCTACAAGGATTTAACCCAATTACCATTGAAAATGTTCGATGAAAGGATTAAGGAAATTGTAAATTTGTAAATCCTGACGTAAATTAGTCTAGTGATTAGTTAGAGGTTTGGAATTTTAGGAATCTTGTTCGGTTGACCAGTAATGTACCTGCAGGGTTCTGGTTTCAGTTTAGATTAATCTGTTTAAGTGATTTTTATCCGTATTTGTCAATTAAGCTGTGAAGTGAGATCTTGACATACACGGCATCAAAAATATTCCAGTATTTCCCCAGTGGCGTACGCATGGAAAATGTCCTGAGGGTCCAGACATCACTCTTCAAACAGTTGAAAAGATAATATTTTTTTTATATACCGGGTGCAGAATTGAAAAATTTAATATAGGGTAATTTAATAGGGTAATGGCTCAGTGGTATCAAGTCGGCCTGAGGATCCAAAGAACCCGGGTTCGACACCCACAGCCGACAAACATTTTCACCAATTTCAAAAATTATCCCCGTTGTTCCCCCACCGCTAACATCTTTGGGGGCCGTGATTGTACGGCTGGTAACAGCACTTCACGCGCATAAATATATCACTTACCGAGAGCTTGATGATATATTTATTTATTTATTTAATATAGGAAATACAGTGGTATTTTTAAAATTTTGTTACTCAGTAGTACCATTTCACTTAATTAAACCCTTATATATAAATAATAAATAAATATATCATCATGCCTAATTGTTATTTATGTAACTAGTGTTAAAATTGTCTGTTTTTGCACGAATGGGCAGCATAAAGACACTTTTAACACGAGTTGCATACATAAGTTCTTGTACGATCGAGATTTAACTAGTTATGCTAATCTATCTAATGATATTTCAAAAGTCAAAAATATTTATTTTTCAATCCGTAATTTTCTTTATAAACGTCATTTTTCGTTTGCTTCTTACTATTGTATAAAGATCCATTTAGCAACAAAAAGGTACTCACTATTTAAAAAAAATTGTATTTTCTGTTACGTATTTTAATTCCACACCCGGTATTCTAAACCGCTGTAAAACACGGCCAAACAAAACTTGTTGTTAATAAGTAGAAGTGGTAGGTATGCATCCCTCAAAACAAACTCCTGTGTGTTTCACTGTATTCTCAGCTGTCTAGAAAATACATAATACCTAAAAAAATTGAAATGTTTGATATTGGAAAATTTACTCGTATATTCAGATAAATATATAATTTTTCAAACGTCATAAAAATGAAGTTAGGAATAAAGGAATCAATTAAGTATTTAATCAATGACTATTGTATAACATGTACATTAAATGTGTGATATTTGCTATGAATCCCACCCGGAATAATAATGAGGATATAATAGTAATTATTGCCTCTTCAGGAATTGGCTCTAATAGTGGTCCACTTCTAAATGTATTTAATTTTATTTTACAATTTTAATATTCAAACTTTATTGTTAAATTATTTTCTACAAATCTCCGATGTTCTGTAATTGTATCATTATCTGTTAATGATCGATAATTAAGATAATTAGAAAAAAACCAATATAATGACAGATCACTGACAGCTCCGCAAAATATGTTATTAAAAATAATATTTTGTTTATACTGGCAAAATGCATAAAAGTAAAACAGAAGAAACAGAATAAATTATTTTGATTACAGAATGCCGAAATGGTGGTAATTTACAGATTAATAATAAAAAATAAGGGTTATCATTACCTTAAAGACCATTAACAGATAATGATCGAATTACAGAATAGAGTTGATAGTGAATCGTATCCGATTGGAAACGTCGTCATCGGCAATAAAACCAAGAATTTAAATAAATAGGGAGAATATATTTAGTTTTTTCGATAATAATTATATTCTTGTTAAATAACGAGCTCTACATCAATTCTTCAACTTATAAGTAGTCGTTGTAAGACGCTTTAAATACAGAATAAAATTCAAATGACTCCGCAGTAAGAATTCATGAATTTTGTGGTTCAGCGGTACTGCGTTTGATTAGATATCAAAAGCTCTCTAACTCTTTTATCTAAAATAATCTGTTTAAGTGCTACAAAAAAGTATTAAAAGTACAATTAAAAGTTAGTCTTGGTTTGGTGTGAACAAATATTTTAAAACTAACTACAGCAATGTATCAGGGCTTCACGTCAACGCTATACTTATATTGCGCGAAAAGATAAACATCAAGAAACATTCATTTTTATAAAACACAATTTGAAAAGTTTCGTACGATTTGCAACAAGGATAAAGAGCAGTACTTTCCCGCTTTTCCATTATCCTGCACCTGTTATTGTCGTAAAAGTATGCAGAGCTAAACACATTTTTGTTGTTCTTATTACAATGCCTGCCATTTTTGTTTACTTAATTTATGATGGTTATATTTCAATCTACGTTACGTCACATGAAGGCGTTACCTTTCTGCGGTATTATAACGTATTTTTTACGTTACGTTTACGCTATTTCCATGATTTTGTCACGCGAATGTAAAAGCAAGCGGTTAATCGATAAACACGCAGACAAGAAGTGCCGTAGCGAAGAATGAAAGTTGTAGGTTCCCTATAATGTAATTGGGATTCAGTTCCTGTTATGCAGAGTAATAAATAAATAAATAAATAAAAATAAATCATGTTGATGCTTTATAAAAAATAAATTAATGAACAAGGCTTTCAACATGGAAACTGAGTGAAACAAATTGTATTGTATTGAAATTTCTAACGTAAATTAAATTGTCCCCTACAAACTTAATGCGTTTTTTTTATATATTTAATCCAGCTTAGATTGAAATTCTGTTTTGAGAATTCTAAAATAAAATATTGAGGAATTATTCATCGTTCGAGGCTTACACAGAAATACGTCCAAAGAAGAATAAATATTAATGAGAAGAATTATAGAAAAAATCTTGTGAATGTAATTTATTCATGAATAGACTGGAGCTGCAGATTCAACTTTGGAAAACAATTGAAAATCACTCAAATATCCTTTGGATCATTTCTGCTCAATTGAGTTCATTAATTTAATACCATATTCGACTGATACTCGTAATATACTAAAAATTGCGCTATAAAAATCTGTTAATTTAATTGAGAGAAAAATATGACACAGCGAAGTATTACGCGTCGTTTTGTTTCAAGATGAAGTACGATGATGATTATCTATACCACTGTGAACTTATCTTTGAGAAATCTCAAGTTCCAAGCTTTGTTTCGTTGTAGAACATTGTAACAGACAAACGAATTAACGGAAAAAATGTATATCTATTTTCAAATTATTATTAAAACCTCAAAAACAATTAAGAACCATTCTAGTATTTTTTGAGTCATGTCTGCACAATTGAGTAATTTAATTTAATATCATCTTCGATAGGTAACATATTATAGTTTATCCCATAAAAATCAGTTAATTTGATTGGAGAAAAAATGCTACATAACGAAGCTTTAAGCTGCCATTTTGTTTCAAGATGAAGTACGATGATAATTAGCTATACCATTGTAAACTTGTCGTTGAGAAATCTCCAGTTTTTAACTTACAAACGGATTAACGGAAAAACTGTAAGGGCCAGTTTTTCAATCGCCGGTTTACGCTCGATTAATGTTAACCATGATTAAATAATAATGGAAACCATAGTTTCCATTATTATTTAATCATGATTAACATTAATCGGTGATTGAAAAACTGGCCCTAAGCCTGTTTTGAAATTATTTAAAAAAAAAATCAAAATGATGACAAAATCATTCAATTAAATTGTAAACAGTAAAAATGTATAAAAGTATTTTTAATAAAAGCCGAGGTAAAATAGAATAAAAAGCGAATATTTAAAAACTTTATTTTATTTATGGGTTAGGTGGCTCAATGGTATCGAGTAAGCCCGTGGATCCTGAAAACCCATGTTCGATTCCCACAAACGACAAACATTTTCGCCACATTAAAATTATCCCTGTGACTCCTCCTCCACTAACATCTTTGGGGGCCGTGATTTGACGCTTAGTAACCGCACTTCACGCGCATAAATATATCACCGAAATTTGTACGGCAGAGTGCTACACTCAGTAATGGGTAGAAGGCGTGATGATATATTCATTTATTTATTAACTGAAAAGAATAAAACTCACTATAAAAACAAAATTTATATTTTTATTAAATGTTCCTCATTTACTACGTGACCCATGTTAGCAAAGAAAATTAGATACAAAAGTTAATCAAAATCAGGAAATTAATAAAAAATTACTAGCGCATTTTCAAACGAAAGGATGTATGAATATAACCTGAAATATGACTGAAAACATTTCAATAACTCACCATTTTAAAACAGAGAATTTTGCTCCAAAAAACTTGTGTGTCATGCATTAAACGTCAGCAAATGCGTAAGCTATATCAATGAAAATAAAGCAAACAAAATCGCGCAGCCCATCGCAGTAACGCAGTGTTAAATTACTAAAATATTCAAATATTCCTGCATCACGGAGGGCATTTTTATATTCGCTTATACGCTTATAGCGTGCGTACCGTTACCGCGTACCCGTTTTGGGTTAATACACATATTTGTATACATCGCACAATATTTTCACGTAGTTATAAATTGGGACAAGCTTTTCTGATTTATGGCGACACATATCGTTCGGGCTGTCTGCTCGCGTTTTCGCAATTCTGCGCCGTGTGATACTAAAGCAGATCCCGATATAGAATACCGAGGGAGCGAATGAAATTTTATGTAGACGTTGATATCCTAGGATTAAATGAATTTGAATACACTTTATGTGAGTTTCCATACAAGAACAATCTTTATATGTATTCCTTCTGACATAAATTCAATTACAATTATGAATAATACTGTAATGGATTTTTCAGACAGGGGTGTACAACATACAGCTGTGAAATCTGTCAATCCGATGTCTACGTTTGCTTTTATGCGGATAAATACAAAAATACATAAATGCATACATATAAAGGTGTTTTAAAACTTATGCAAAAGATAAAAAGAAAATAATGAGTAACATAAACAAAAATATTTTTTTAAAACTTCGCAAAAATAAGTGCAGTTTTTTTAACTGAACATTTCTTGTACCAATGATTTTAATAATGGGGTGGCTAGCTTAGTGGTACGAAGTCGGCCTGTAGATCCTGAGAACCCTGCTTCGATTCCCACAGGCGACAAACAATTTTCATAATTACAAAAACTACCCCTGTGGCTCCTCCACCACTAACATCTTTGGGGGCCGTGATTTGACGACTGGTAACCGCAGTTCACGCGCAAAATATATCACTTACCGAGATCTGCTTCGGTAGAGTGCCACACGCAGTAATGGGTAGAAAGCGTGATGATATATTTATTTATTTATTTTAATATTTATCAATTATTATGGGGTAGTGGCTCAGTGATATCGAGCCGGCCTGTGGATCCTTAGAACCCCGGTTCAATTTCCACAGCCGGCAAACAATTTTCACCAAATTAAAATCATCCCTGTGTCTCCCCCATCAGTAACATCTTTGGGGGCCGTGATATAACCGCTAGTAACCGCACTTCACGCGCATAAATTATCAAGACTCAAATATTACTTTTAGATCGCTAAAATAATATTTGAATTACAATTTTTTTTCAATAAAAAATATTTACAATCAAATAAAAAATAGTGTACGACACGCGGACAATAAAGCTTTTTATACTCTACGATCAATTATATTACAAACTGTATTTTTCACCCTTGTATCATAAATATCTAACTATTTCGATCTTATTTCCTAATTTTCATTACAAAAACAAAATCTCACTCCTCAAATTGAAATGTTATTAAATTTATTGCATATGAAATTTATTGTTTATTGGAATCGCACGTGTAGATACACATGCCAGATTCATAATGAGTGAAACACTCGGATTAATTTAACTTTGCAATAGCAATTTAGTAGAGTAATTAACCACTGCCTGAGTGGCATTTAATGCTACAGTTGATAGTAATCAAATCCAATGTTTTGAAGTTTGAAAGCCGAAATCATTGCTTCAGTTAGATATTTTACGAGTTTAATTTGATGCCAGAAATATATTAGTATATACAATGTATAATTAGCTACACAATACATTCAGTTTTATTTTTAGACAAGCGATAAAAAAGTACCATTAGTTTTTTTCAGAAAGTATATTCTTGACAAACAATTTTTTTGTGATAACAAGCTATTATTTTCAAACAAAAATAAAGCGTATTTTTTATGACTAGATAATTTATATAGTTTGACATTTTACGAATTGTTTACTAAACAAAAAAAATTTAGTATCGCAATAAAAACTTTTTTTTGATTACCTATCTCTTGATGAGAAGTTATTACGGAAAACAAGAACTTTTTTTACATGTTTTTTCAACATCATTTGATACAATTTGTAGCTGTGTTTGACAATTATAATATTTGTATAACAAAAGATTCAGTTCGAAGATCAAACAGAATAATATATCTCTATACAGAAACACAAAGTGTGTTTGTTTGCATTAGAAATTACAAACCAAAAATTAAATTAGTGCCCAGCAATAAAATAAAAAAAAGTCTCTGTATACATAATGAATGGCTTTATGCATGTACTCTCATTCCTTTGAATTGTACTACAGTAAATTTTCGCTTTGTTGTGTTGGTATGAATTGCTACTGTGTATTTGTTGAGTTTTCGATTTGTCTAAAAATATCTTCGTGAGTTCGTCCTATAAATATCTTGCGTTTATTTTATAAACATATATCTTAACACAAGTCACAAAGAGAATTATGTTTGTAAAAATGTTTTATTTTGACATTAATATTTATGAATCAGTTTCTCAAAAATATTGTTCGAATTCTGAGAGGATTTGTGTATGAAATTTATTCATTTGTAAATGCGGCAGATTCAGGCAAAATCCATTTTGATCAAAGAAATTTAGTTCATTTGATATCTGTTTGAATGAAATACGAGAATTCTGTAGCCATCATAATTCGTTTTAAATTGGATTGATCATTTACTTGGTAACAACATTAAAGGATTCTTAATTTAGTATTTAGAATCAAAACATGATCATCTTTCATAGACGATTAAAAGGGTTCAAACCCTGAGGTCGCTGATCGCTTATACCATTTGTGTTAAAATATACGGGTTGTTTTTATATTTCGAAAAAAAAAACACACTAATATCTTAAGTAAATAGTTTTAGTACCACTTGTTTGGTGTTATTTTTAATACATTAATAATTATAATTATAAACACTACAATAGTCCATTTACTCATTATATAACATCAAATAAATGACTGTTCCACTGAAATGTATACTACCTGGAACCAATATATGAGTAACAAAAATGAATATCAATTGAATGACAATTTTCATAATTTGAAAAAGCTATCTCTGTGACTCCTCCACCACTAACATGTTTGGGGGCCGTGATTTGACGACTGGTAACCGCACTTCACGCGCAAAATATATCACTTACCGAGATCTGCTTTAGCAGAGTGCCACACCCAGTAATGGGTAGAAGGCGTGATGATATATTTATTTATTTTATTTATTTTGTTAAACATTCATCGTTTATTCTTTAGATTCATCCTGAAATTCATCTTCACCAAACATTTTTATCCGGGCGCATACAAATTATTATTTTTTGTCCCACTAAATATCTTTCATTGGCGAAACAAACCTTTAACAATATCCAATTATTTATTCCTAGGTCGTTTCACCCTTAATTTCGCCAACATACACTTACTCATCAATCTTTCATTCGACTTTTCTAATAGCCTTACCCACAAATTCACCGCAAATACCTCATCTTCACAGCAATTATACACCATCCATGCTTTCTCATTTATTCACTAATATCCTCCGTTCACGATTTTGTTTTGTATTTTCATCAATGGCGCTACAGCCCAAATCGGGCCAGGGCCTATCGGGCACACCGAGCAGCAGTTTTTACGCTGCCGTACTGCCGGTTTTCGTAGTCGATGTTATTTTTTTAAGGCATATGTATAAGTGACTAGCTTATAGTGTCCGAGTATGATTAATACAAGTAACTGTATTTTTTATTTAACGACAAACCATACTTTGTCGGCAGGCGGATTCGAACTGACGAACCTTGATTCGGGTGATGTCACAGCATGTTAAGAGATGTGCATTACGACGCTCGACCACCGCGCCTGTCTTGTTTTGTATACCTATAATATAATTAATATAAATTTTGCAATTTCAGATTACTCATAATTAAAGGTCCTCAGAGGTCGTCAATTTTACCTAGAACCAGCCCTGAGTTTCAAATTCCTTTGCGGGATAAGTAAAAATTCCTATCTGAATTTCATAAAATAAATAATATTTCAAAGAAGAACATAAAATACAAAATAGCTTTACGAAACGTTTTAAAATCCGGAAGACAGTAGACAAAAGAAAACTCCGAGAAAAAAAGAAAATCAATTTTTAATACATAAATAACACAACCAGTGAAAGCGCGTAATCTTTTTTTTCGAATTATAAAGCCATTACGAGTTGGCAATCTGCAATCTGGTTTCTTTGAAACACAATATCCTTGTCTTCACCCCAAAGAGGATGTAATTTCGCGGAGCGTGAACTTATTTTAATTTTGAGACGACGCATGGTAAATCGGCAACGTCGCTTTTGCAATGTTGTCGTGCTTGCGTGAGAGTTGGAAATGCACGTGTGTCGCGTGATGTGTAGCGAATGGTTAGAAACGTGCGTACCACGAATAAATTAGTTGTTTTGTTGACAATTTTGTTAAATGAGTTTTTCTGCTCTGAAACTCTGCAAAGCTTAATTATACGCAGCTGGTGAATTTGTATAATATTACTGCGGAAATATGGACAGTATGTGAACTAAAAATATTGTGAACTGATTTATTCCTAAAACTATGTAACGCTAAAATTGTTTCCACAATAATACTAAATGTAAACAGGAAATTGGGTATTCACTCAGAAAGCTTTTGTTTTAGAAGCTACATATTCTGGTGAACGTTAGAAAATTGTTGTTTCCAAATTTAGAATTTGGATCGTAAATGCTGAAAAGCGATCTTACTAAGTTTATGTTAAACACAATATTAACTAAAAATAAATGTAACCTCTAAGTTTAATCAATAGAAAATAAATCTATATACGTATTTCGAGAACAATGCTGACTATGTTCCGAAATATCGGTAAATTTCATTTTGGTAAATGAAAACTGCGAATTTATTTCGCAGACACAATTTTTCACATATAATTTTGAAAAATAACTTTACGAAATAATTAACAATTGTTGGGTATGGATTAAAAAGGTTTCCAATTATATTCACAACGTCAGGTGATGATTTGAAATGAGTTAAGGTAGTACTACCATGAAATTTTTTTTTGCAGATCTGATTGAAATTTGGCGCACGTAAACATTGGATAGTCATACGCATCCTGTTAAAATATGAAACACATTCATTGTCTGTGAACAAATATATTCGCTTGTAAAGTTTAGTTCTTATACACGGGGCTTATGGCGATCATCACTCAGAATCGCACATATTTGGTTTGTGTACATCTAAAATTTTGCAGTTTCATTTGAAAAACTAGTATGATGTTCTAGAACTATCCATGTATATTGTATCAGAAGGAGACAGTTTTATATCGTTTAGTAATGAATATACAGCCATGCAAAGCCTTGTTTTGAACGAAAAATTAAGAATCCCAATTTATAATGGCAACACCATACGGTGGTACGGTATTTAAAAATTCACTAGACTAACAACCTGTTAACAATTCATGATATTCAAATCATAATACGTATAAACGCTTATTTTATTAAATTTTTATATTTTTTTGAGCGTCAGTTTCGCCACTCGACAACCGATGGCGCCACCGTCACACTAGTACTATCTTAATAGGACAAACAAAAGTTGAAACCATCATAAATAAGAAAATTTTGGATCAGCCTATACTAAAAATAACAAATTTACTTGAAACAGACAACAGATATATGGTTTATTTTTATATAATTTATATATAGATAGACGAGAAAATATTTATATATTTAGAAATATATTAAAGTGAACTAATCTTGATCAAGATAAATGCTAAGAAAATAAAAAGTAATGTGTATATTTAAAGCATAAAAATGTTGTCCTAGAGACGCATTGTGGTGTTGAAAATATATTTTGATAGCAATTTAATTCCAAAAGAATTTGGTCGGCTGCCAAAATAACAAAAACTAATTTTCAACTGAAAACCAGCGTATACAAACTTGGAAAAGTATTTAAAAAATAGCGTAATACAAATAATAAAATTCTAAATAAGTGCAATTTAAATATCTCTCTTTATTTTATACACGCGTAGAGTAGAAACAAAAAGTATTTCAATTTGAAAGAATTATGGAAACGGCGCGCACTTATTGTTGGGTAACGAGACGGAAAAAAGAAATTCGTCGAAAAGCTTCGAGACTAAACGCGGCGGCTTCAGCACTGTGCTTTTTAATGAAAGTAATTGAGCTTTTTACGTCCGAGCCTGTAATGTTTTATTTTTAAATACGTACTTCAACCAGGGATCTTCAAATTTCGTATCCTTTACTCAGTAAGATTAATTTCTCTCTTATTTAACTTTGGCAGACGCTATTTCAAGCTTTCGATGATATTGCCAGCAATATTGAAGGCAAATATTAGTTCTTTTGATGGTGAATCGAAATATATTTTTACAAAGTTTTGGTTTATTTTGCTACATAAAGCTTGTCAATTTTTTTCGGTTTGTAATATTTAGTAGTAGTGTAGGTATGTGAGTAGATAAAAACTTTTTCTATTTTCTGATTTCATTTCTTTTGTTGAAAGAATATTCTTTTGGCAGTAACAGATGTTTTAAGTTAACTTTTTTTTCGACACTTCTAAATAAAATAGATTGCTAAAACTTGATTTTGTGAGTTTAAAACAACATTTACTTTCTTTCCGTTTTGAAACGTTCCATCTGAAGTTTCGAAAGCAATACTAAGTAGTCATTTAATATTCAAACTTCCGGTAATATTTTAGGGACTTTTCATGTTTTCTCTTTGTTACTTGACACTCGTGTACTTGGAAATAAGAATACTACCCGGAAACTTGTTATAACTAAGTTAATGAAACTCTATTTTCTTAAGTTAATTACGTATTAATTTGCTGAAAGAATAGGATGATTTCATTTATCTAGTAGTGGATTTTTTTTTAATTACAGAGGGAGAAGTGCAATAAGTGTAGGAGTAAATCTTGTCTCAACGGGCAATTCCGGTGAGAAATAACTGGGTTAATTACATGTAAATTATTGAACACAAAGCTCTTTTGTATAAGTTACAAACTTAAATTATTTTCTTTAGAAGTTTCGTTAGCGCTTCACGTTACAAATTAAGCACCTTGTATATCTATTTTTGTTGGAGCTCCAAGTTCTTTCTGTCAGGTGTGAGTAGCATTCCGTTTGCAAACTCAAAGTTTCCCGAAACTAACTTGAAAACTACACGGCAGAAATTCAGTAGGAATAACGTCGCGTCGCAGAGTTTCACATCCTCTGAAATATTAAACTAAATGCAGCCGCGCGTCCTTGGGAGCCTAGTTTCGCCGTTTCGAAAAGGAATGAAAAGAAACAGAAAAGCTAAATCTGTTCTAGCGGAATGGGTTGGGTGAGCATTAAATGTTTTTTGGTGAAGAAAAAGCAAACGTCATTTGAGACCTGGGCGAGCTGTGGGCTGTTCTGTGGGCTTCTCTGGCGCCACGCCGTATCTTTACAGGAAGACCTGACCTTTTTCTAGAAATGGACTCGTCTAGTGCATCGTTAGCGCCTCTAGTGGCTGACGAGCGCACTGTGCAAGCTGCCGCCGGAACCACGCCATTGTCCATATATTTCCGCATGACTTTATGACCTTTCTCAAACAAGAACTTCCATTTCATACAAGCTCACAGATTGTATTATAATTTCATTGCAGAATTTTCTCTACACCACTATCGTCAATCTTGCAAATACGAATTTTAAACGAACTCACAGGAACAAGGATGAAACACACACATAAATGTTGGTTTTTTGCAAGCTTATATCTTCAAAATGATATAGGTACAGCGTATTCAATTTTTCAATGAACCAAGGTAATTGAAAAACAAATTTCAATATATTTTAAAAACTCTCAAACAAATATGGAATTATTAAATCAATTATTTTTGAGCAAATCTGTTTTCGACGACAGTTAAATCCGATCAAATACTTTTATATTAACAAAATATTCGATAATTGAATTTTTATTTAAAATGTTTAATTGAAGTTTCATTGACAAAAACTCAGTTTAATTTTCCTAAGGTAAAAAGCAGGCAGCGGGAAGTTATATAGGTAACCATGGGACTGTGTTTATAGTTAGACTTCCACCTAAGGCGCTAATAGTCTTTATGTGAAGGCATCCATTTTAGGTAACTACAATATCGGCAATCTTTGGTTACTAGATTGTTCCTGTAGTTGTCATTTGTATGTATTTCAAATTTTTAATCTGTCAAATATTCAATTAATTTTTATTTGTGAAATAAGTTAATATAAATAATATCATCAACTAATATAAATTGTTGTGTAAAAAACTGCACTGCTACTGGTAAGTAAGTGATCATATAATAAATATTATTTAGATGAGGAAGTCATAATATATTTTCAAGTTCACAAGAGTTGGATAAAACTGCGATTGAAACAGTACAAATTATAAATAAGTTGTATACAGGAGAATATTTTAATAAATATTTATATTGTAATAATGAATTTTTATTTTATGTAGTTTAAATAAGTATAAAATAATAAGAAAAATAACAAGCTGTCTAAATATGCATATCGGGTTGCCTATACACATAACGTTAGTTAGACTTCCACTACTCAGATGGCGCAAAATACAGTCCCAGTGCGTAACATGGCAGTTTCTTATCTATAGTAGTATATTATGATCTGTGGTAAAAAGAAAAGTGATCAGAATTTCTGTCACCAGGGTAAAGTGATATCCGTTTCTGGCTATGATGAACCCATTCAAGTTCGTAAGAAATGAAACATAGAAGAAACAAACTGAACTGGATGACTTCTAACATCGTTTAGTAATAATTAGAAATTTCAAGATCACGAAATACAGTGGTATCTTTATTTCTTCAAAGCAGCCCATCAAACGTTTATTAGTATATTCTGTACCAAAAATATGTTTAAAAAGTGAATTTTTGTCAAAATTAGTACTACCATGTTCAACTTTGTGGAACTGTTTCTGGAGATATTTTTGTGTGAAGTTGTCAAGTTGTAAAAATATCAAGCGTAATTTTATCAGTTTAATTGTCATTGTTCAGCTCATGCCAAATTATTGCAATTATTTTTTTATGGGATGGCTAGCTCAGTAGTATGAAGTCGGCCTGTGGATCCTGAGAACCCTGGTTCGATTCCCACAGGCGACAAACAATTTTCACAATTTCAAAAACTACCCCTGTGGCTCCTCCACCACTAACATCTTTCGGGACCGTGATTTGATGACTGGTAACCGCACTTCACGCGCAAAATATATCATTTACCGAGATCCGCTTCGGCAGAGTGCCACACCCAGTAATGGGTAGAAGTATTTTATATTTTTTTTTCTGCTCGCGTTATAAATAGTTTTTTATTATACAAGTGTTTATATACCAATAAAACACAAGGGTAATATAAAATTTTGTCCTCAACTTTTAATTATAGTTATAAGAAGATTGGTCGTAACGTTTAACGTTGATTCAGTTATATATTGTTTCTCAAAAGACGGTAGATCATGAAGTGGTTACTAAGTAACAAGTTGTTTATTGTGTTTTATAAGCCATATAATTCAATTTAAATCAGTGTAATTATATCTTTATAATATATGAGTTGTGGATAATAGTTATTTATTATACAAGTGTTTTATTATTATTACTGCGCCACCTAAAAGATCGTTCTTTTCAAATCTCATCACAAAAACAAAGTTAATTTTGTACGTGGCACAGTGATCGCAGCCCAAACAGCTGTTTTTACGTCACAAAACGTCACATTGTCACGTGAGTACTCGCATCCTATTGTAATATTCATACTCTAATCTCAACAAAGGTCATTGTAACACTTGTTTTTTAATAAACTATTGTACCATTTGCAAACCACTATTGGAAACTAGAATATAGAGAGCAACAATCATCAATTAATACCAACTGGTCCTCCTATCGTCGCGAAAGCATTATAATTTAGTTCTCCACCCTATCGTGATCTAGTGCATTGGGGTGATTTAGTGTAATAACACCAGATGTCACTTGCGGTCAACCAATGCTTACCTTGATATATGACGGAAAATGTACGTGCTTCACTAACACTACTCGCTTTTACGATACTTAGATAGAGTTTGCGGTGGAAATAAGCACTAAGCGTAATGTTGCCGCGAAATGTGCGGACTTGTGGAAGAACGAAGTAATGCGTTGTTGCGAATTACGGTTATATGGCGAATGACAGATGTAGTGAGTGTAATATAAAATGTAACATGCAGGAACGAAGCAAATGAATCTGATGGCATTTGCTTGCTTTTTGCTTTTCATTTAATTTTTATATTTCGTTCATGAGTACTTACATAAAAATAAAATGACATTTTTAATACTTCAAAGAAAATTAAGTATGATGAACAAATTTATATTTATTAATGAGTTTGTTTAATGTTCTTTTTTGACCGTTTACTGCGGTAAGGGATGTAAACGTCCTTTATGGACTGTAGTACGGCAAATTTTTGTACACAACTTCGATGTCAACTGTATAGTCAGGTAACGACCAAGATGGGTGCAGTTTACATATTTTCTGATTTTTATGTTATAGTTAATTAATATCAGCATTAAAATGTTTATTTTTAATTAAATAACAACAGTAAAACAATTCATGTAACAAATAATTATTATTAGTTTAATGCATACTTGAATTACGTTTTAAAATATTGAACAGTCAGAAATTTCGACATTTCTAAGTTGTGCTTTTTTATTCTAATTCAACATTTTAAGTCATGTGATTTATTTGAAAATTTATCTACGACCGTGCGATGAACAATACTTATCGCATTCATTTTGAGTGAGATAACTAATTTATTAACGCACTATTGTTTTAATAAAGTACCTACTTATCGCTCTTAAAATGATAGTTACCATGGTTTCATTTAAACTTTTTATATATCAAATAATTATGAGAATTGTTAAATCAAAATTATTTTTGTTTTAATATTAAGTTATTTCGTGGTCGTACATAAAATTATGTATGATATACGTGTGATAATACATCATTACTTGTGTGATTATAAAAAACTTTCAGATATACATAAATTATTTAAATATATTTTTTTTACATAACACAAATACAAATACACATAACAAATAGATAAAAAAGTATTTAAATTTGTCAAATAAACTACTAATCTTTGTCGTCTGGGTTTGAATTGAAGAGGAAGGGCAATTTTCTAATAACTCTTCCATAAATTGACACCATTTCTTCAATAAATTCCGATTTAGCAGTTTTACAGTTTTTATTTTCTAGTGTCTGTGTATACTTAATAAACTTAGATTACGATAGGGAACATATCGCTTGCTGGCCATAAGAATACTGCTGAAAATTCAGTTTCAGCTTGAATTTATTATCTTTAAACTTATAATTGAATTTTTATTATATTATATATACATATACAGGATGGTGACCGCGACTCTCGAACATAGGACTTTAACATGTAAAATCATATTGTTTTTATTTCCTGTTTCGTAATTATTTAAAAGAAAAAAGCTCCAAATAAAAGTTTTAGGGCATAAAATACGAAATTAATTTTGCATGCTTTGTAATGGCACAAATCAGATCTGAAAATGACTAAAATTGTCTCAAAACTATCGATAGCTATGAAATTGAAACAAAATTAAACAAATGTGTGACGTTAATCTGTCAAAACAAATTCTTTATTTATTATTTCATTTATTTTGACAGATAAAACATCAAGTATTTGTTTAATTTTGTTTCAATTTCATGCCTATCGATAAGTTTTGAGGCAATTTTCGTCATTTTCAAAGCTAATTTGTGTCGTTACAAAGTATGTAAAATTAGTTTTGGTTATTGGTTCAGATGCAGAATTTTATGCCCTAAAACTTTTATTACAAGCTTTTTTGCTTAATATACTTAGAGAAGCAGAAAATTACAAAATTATAATTTTACATGTTAAAGTCCTATGTTCGAGAGTCGTGGTCACCACCCTAGTTAAAACTCGGGGGGGGGGGGGCGATCGTCCCTGTTGCCCCCCACCCTGCGGACGCCCATGCATCTGTATATATTTCGTCTGTGATCCGAGTATTTCAGAATATCTGTACTGTATTAGAATAGATTTTCTGCTATATTGAGTACTTAGTAAATATAAATTGATCAATTATATAATGTTTAGACTACTGAAATAAATTCAACTGAAGAACGAACCATATTTTCTTTTCCCTAATACTCTAATTTTCCGGCAAAAAAATCATCCAATTATCCAAATCCATTTAATAACCTACAATCTCTATAAAGAAAACATGAAAGTAAACAAGCCTGGGGCTAATTTGAAACCAGAATTAGACAGAAAAGAACAGCACCATCTCCCAAAATATAAAATATTAATGTGAAATGAAAGTGGTTCTCGCTCTCTCCGCCAGACTGCGAAGAGGCGCAAACAGGCGACAACAGCAGCCGTAACTTGGCGGATACACAGCGAACATTACCTCGACATCCGACTAATCTTCACCCTGATCTCGCTGGTTGGGTTACTGCGCGACTGCTTTACTATTACTGCTGCGAGGTCGTACCACGCCCGAAAGTAAAACGCACGTATAAATTTATGTGTACACTATAGTGTTATTTGTGTTCTCCGTATATCACTTACGCTGAAATGTTCTAATTATCGGGGTAATGAGCTGCCGTGTTGAAACAAAGACTGTTTCGGCAGGTGTTTGCTGATTGTACTACCAGATGATTATCGCTGTATCTACGATGATTCATGCAGGAACGGATTTAGAAGGTTAGCAGAAGTTCCACCCTTATCACAAGAATAAACAAAACATACCAATTTTGCATTTGTTAACTTTTTGATATGGCGCGGTGGTCGAGCGTGTTAATGCACATCTCTTAACATGCTGTGACGTCACCCGAACCAAGGTTCGTCAGTTCGAATCCGTCTGTCGACAAAGTATGATATGTCGTTAAAATAAAAATACAGTTACTTGTATTAATCATACTCGCGCGCTATAAGCTAGTGACTTAAACATATGTCTTAAAGTAAGTAACATCGACTACGGAAACCGGCAGTACGGCAGCGTAAAAACTGCGGCTCGGTATGCCTGGTAGGCTCAGGCCCGATTTGGGCTGTAGCGCCATTGAAGAAGAAGAAGAAGAACTATATGATATAGTCATTCTGTCAACTAACACCAGAAATTTAATTAATATTTTAAGTAAATACTTAACAATTGATGAAATCTAATTGAATTATAAAGATAAAAATTGGGATATCGCCTGGATTTGAACTGTGGACCAGGGCCGGATTAATACTCTGAGGGACCCTAAACACAACAGATTTTGCCCTTCCCTCCCCTTTTTAAAGATAATTAGTCTGTATTCATAAAATAAAGTAATCTTGTTTGTAAATCATTTATAATTATATATACCATTGTTTTTAAACGGTTGAATTGAAAAGAGAAGGGATGGTTATTGCCAGAAAAATAATGAATATTGACACTATTAGTACCATTGTACCATTGTATATTAAGAATATAGCGTATATAATATATTTTATGACATATATAAAATGAATTGTATATACTTTGATTTGGTCGGAATCAATTCTGTGAGTACGGCACTGACGTATATAACCTCCTACGTCGAGTGCGCGAAACTTGCCTGAGTGGAGGGGGTACACTGTCGCCGATAGAGGGATCACTTATGGGATATTAGCCACTGCTCTACACTTAGAAGATGAAGTGTTATAAGCGCGAATTTTTCACCTTTAAATACAAAATCAACTAATTCTTGACCTTTAAAAATGACCAAAAATTACAACAATTTCCCTGGGCCCACAATGTGTCGGAGCCCTAAGTTATAGCTTAGTAAGCTTATGCTACAATCCAGCACTACTGGGGACCTATGAACTCCGGTCTTACGCTTTAACCAACTAAGCTACGGTCGCCATGTAATTCAAATCAGATTTTACTTTAATTTTTCTCTTTTAAAATTATTTTTATTAGCGAACACTTTTGTAGTAATTAGCAGAAATAGAGTATTTATCGAGGCATACCTCAAATCTACGAGTAGATCAAGACGGCATTGACATTACATACTAGATTTGGTGGTGGCTTTTTTATTATAAATTAATAAAACTCAATATAAACTTAATTTTACAACTATTTCAGCACTTGATACAATTCGTAAATTAATCTTTAAAAAAGTAACAAACATAATTATTTTTAAGTCTGATATTTATTTTGAACTTCGTGATAAGGCATTGCCTCATCTGCCTTCCCTTATAAGCCAAAACTGGACGTAATACTTTTTTAATTTTTAGTGGACAACTGTGTATTTTCTTATAAAACACATAAGCAACATATTATTTTAGATATAATTTGAGATCTGTAGTATATCACTTTGAAATTTCGGCTTGGGACAAATACGTGTTTAGAAACAAAAGCTTGCTTACAAATTTAGTAGCACCATTGAGGAAAATAAGAGCATAATTTCAGTAGATGGTAATCTCTAGTTTATGAATCCAAGTAAGCTATGAAATAACTGTCGGACGTTGGGCAGGCAGAGCGTTTCCTGTGTCCACCTGTATCCTGCGTCCTGCGTCCTGCATCCCGGCAGGATAAAGTAGAGGTCGCTGATGCTAACGACCTTCGGATTATGGTGCTTTGTGATTTATTAGTGGAAATTACGGAATTTAACATTCATTACCGTAAATCATTCGTAAATAACCCGAAGTGCGGGGTTCAACCCTGACTATGGTCACCGGATCCGCGCGCCGCCCGTCCAATACAACGGACGCATTTTTCTACTTAATACGTTTTAAACCGACTGCCATTTTTCAAACCAAGTGATTCATTACAATAGGTACCTATGACTCTAACGAGTAATGGCCAAATTTGCCAACCAAATCCTTCACGCGTTTTTACATAGATTTCAAATGAACAATTCAAAAATAAATTTAGAAAAAATATTCCCCTCAAAAGTCTTTTCACGTATATAAAGTGTCTGTGAAGTAGAAGAACTCCTGGATTCAAATTTCATTCGCTGTTATTGCACAACAGATAAATTGTGTTTCACAAAGCAATGTTGAAAATCTGAATTTGATTCCCACACAGGGGCGTAGCAACCGCTATATTTGCTGTATCAATAATGCAAGAAATATATTTTTTTATCAAGCATTTAACATTGATTATTTCACTCGTTATAAATTCAACCAATGAGATAGCCTCATTTTCCATTGTTTTGTATTTGAAAGAAGTGATTAAAAGGCATCCAACTCTTTAACTGTGATCAAATTTTTGTAGAAAATTTCGAGCTTCTTGATGGCAAATATGCTGGATGAGTAGTCGCAAAAATAAGATACTTACATGTTCTTTACGTTTATCAATATTAAATAAGAAGAAATAATAGGAGAAATATCTTAACATTTGTCTAAGTTCCACAATAATACAGGAACTGAGTCAACCTACTAAGTCATCATCAGTTGCTAGTCAGTTCATCTCTTAAGCACAGACGCGTTTCGCTCTGCTGGAGCTCATCAGTATGGTGCCACCCACAATTCAACTACTTTTTGTCGTTGTTTATTTATCAATATTGTATTTCATTAAATACCTGAAATCAGTAATATTTTGCAAACAAAATGTAGATTTTTTTGACGCGTAGTGCTAGCTACGCTACTGATCCCACTGTCACAGCTGACAAACAATTTTCACCCTATTAAAATTATGGGGTAGGTAGCTCAATGATATAGAGGCGACCCCTGGATTTAAAAACCAGGGTTCGATTCCCACAGTTGACAAACAATTATCACTACTGAGGGTCGTGATTTGACAACTGATAATCGCACTTCACGCGCATAAATATATCACTTACCGAAATTTGCTACGACAGAGTACCCATACTCAGTAATGGGTAAATGGCATGATTATATGTTTGTATTTATTTCATTTTAAATTATCCCTCTAGTTCCTTCTCCACGAATAACTTTGGGAATCGTGATTTGACGGCCGCTAACCGCACTTCATGTGTACAAATATATTAGTAAGGTGGCACAGTGGTATTATGTCGGCCTGTGAATCCTGAGAACCCTGCCCACAAATATTTTCACCAAATTAATACTACTCCTGTGGTTTCACTAACATCTATGGGGACGGTGATTTGGCGGCTGGTAACCGCACTTCACGCGCAAAAATATATCATTTACCGAGATCTGCTTCGACAGAGTGCTACACTCAGTAATGTTTTACGATTTCTCTTCCATGCTGAATTTTTGATCTTGAAATGTAACAGCTCTTGTTTTGATTTTTATCAAGATCAAGAAAAGATCAAGATTTCTATTTTGAATTTGTAGACTATTACCAGGACAGGGCACTTAGTACAATTACAATAAAGGAGATCATTAATAATTACTTTAAAGTAGAATCGGAATCACTCGGACGCCATTTTGTTTTTTTATAGCTCTATTCATTACTTAAAATGACAGAATATTTAAGATAATTAATGTAATGAATTTAATTTAAATAAATAAATAAATAAATATATCATCACGCCTTCTACCCATTGCTGGGTGTGGCACTCTGCTAAAGCAGATCTCGGTAAGTGATATATTTTGCGCGTGAAGTGCGGTTACCAGTCGTCAAATCACGGCCCCCAAACATGTTAGTGGTGGAGAAGCCACAGGGATAGCTTTTTCAAATTATGAAAATTTGTCGTCTGTGGGAATCGAACCAGGGACCTCAGGATCCACAGGCCGACTTCATACCACTGTGCTAGCCATCCCATGAATTTAATTTAACAAAAATTAATTGTTTTACTGTGAAATTAATTATATATTTTAATGAGATTCGGAAAAAACAGGTAACAATGTGAATAAATTAAGTTATACATATACGTGAATAATTAAAAAATTAAACAATAGATAAATGCAGTTTATATGCAGATTATCCAAGGTAAACGTTCACTCATTCTAATTGTTCTCCTTCAACAGAGCAATAATTGAAAGTGAAAAGTAAAAGTGTTATTATCTTTGGCAGAATGTATCATTTGTTCATGCATGAAATAACAGCAGATCTGAAGCTCTTTGCCCGTGTGTTTCATTATTAATTAAATGTAAACACATGGAACGATGAATATCTCGAATGTAATCAAAACAAGTGTAGCGTTTAGTAATAGGACGAGCATTTCGATATTTTAATATATTATGTGTTTTCAACAATGAGAGACCGTATTCAACGTAATTATGACAGGTGTAATTTCATATTATTTCAAGTATAAAACAAATATTGCTTTAATTATAAAGAATTAACGTTGTATTAACAATAGTCATTTGTTTAACTATGCAATAAAGCAACAGATTTACTTCTGTGGCTATGAATATAGTATGTGAATTGTCAATAAAATAATATATTGCGTAACTAGTAGGAAAAGTGATATATTCCAGGACAAGGGTAGGGCGAGATATCAGTCGAGTCTGCAATCTCAGTTCACTTTTCTTATTGGCTTCTTCTCTATACATAATAATTTAGCCAGCTTTTTAGTAGATTATTTTAGTGAGTCAAAAGTAATATTGTAAGGTAGTAATGGACAAAAGGCTTGAAGTTGTATATAAATTTATTGAAGAATTACAACGACGTTTCGGCCAAGGTTATGGCCATCTTCAGGTCAAAAACGTTAATTAAAACGAATAACAACAACAAAAAGTTGAGTTACAAGTACTTATTTAGGGCGAACATATAACTAAAATGAAAAAAATAAGTATGAAGCTACATTGGCAAAAAACATGAATTTAAATTTATGTGTTCGCCCTAAAGAATCCGATAGTCGACTGTAGGACTCTTTAGGGCGAACACATAAATTTAAATTCATGTTTTTTGCCAATGTAGCTTCGTACTTATTTTTTTCATTTTTTTCGTTTTAGTTCGCCCTAAATAAGTACTTGTAACAACTTTTTTTTGTTGTTATTCGTTTTAATTAACTTTTTTGACCTGAAGATGGCCATAACCTTGGCCGAAACGTCGTTGTAATTCTTCAATAAATTTATATACAACTTCAAGCCTTTTGTCCATTACTACCTTACAATATTAGCCAGCTTTTGTTATTTTGACAAATACAAATATCCATACCCTGGGCGGGATTCGAATCCGCAACCTACGGCGTCTAATGAGAAGCGGGTGCTATGCTAGCTGCTCGACTACCGTGATCAGTTAATTTTATCAACGATCAATTTTCTTTTTGTGCTAATACTTATAAATAATGTTCCAAATTATAGTAGTAAATCTATCCACACACCTATGTAATACTAGACTAATTCATTTTAATACCAAAATAAGAAAAATTTATTAATTATTTTAGAAAACCATCTAGGTACGATGATTTCTTGTTACAACTATGATAACAAAAACAGTTATTTTTGTCATAGCTCATAACTGTTATATATTAGCTGTTTATCGAAATATTTCTCTAAAAAAAAATTACTAAATACTAAATTTACCGACTCAAACACTATAAATAAATAATTAAATAAACTAAGTGTAGCATTGTGTCATAGCAAATTTTAGTAAGTGATGTATTTTATATGTTTTTCTAGTCGAGGCAGTAAGAAAGAAACATTCTGTGAACAATTATTATAAATTCGTCTCCACAAACTGTCATCTTGAAAATGACAAACACAAAACCCATCATCGCATCGTCTTGTAACATACCCAAACACTAAACCCTAAACACTCAATTCTCTACCTTCAGAAGACACCATCATCACAAGACGCCAACAGTGCCAACAGCTACGTCGAAGGATGAAAGACGGAACGACGGAAGGGTTATCCTCTGTGTCTACGTGACGTCACGCTTGCTCATCTTCGGTCCTGTGCGTGTCGTGGAGTTATATATACGTCAACCGGCCGCGTCGACGACCATTCATCATTGCAGACACCAAACACTGGGGTTGAAGAGAAGGAAGAGGAGGGTTAAGAAGTTCTTCGATGTGCTAGTGGGGTAAGTTTTCATGTTTTGGAAGCGTATTTTTTCAGCGTGTATTTAATTTATAGTATTTACAAATTATCTTGAATCTATAGCATTGTATATTTTCCGTTGTCAAACCCTTCTAGGTACATAGTTTTTTTATATAACTATCAAAATATGAATATTTTTCACTAATGTTAATATGAAAAATAGACAATTTTTTTACCATGAAGTAAAATTAAACTAAATAATAACGGTATTTATAATACCGTTAGTATTTGTATCACATGCATAAAGTAATCTTTTGCATGATCTTTTTTTAAGTGCTTATAAAATAAATAAAAATTAAACAACTGCCTCAGTCATTATTAACTATAGTATTTTCGTCCATAATTGGGCAATACCTGAGTTGTTAATGGGGCGGATGTGTCAGTCATATTGATTTATGGAGGTAAATGGTTGACAATAACAGGCTTTCAGATTTTGTAACGAATCATCATATAGTAATTTTGGAGGTTTAAATGGATGAAAGGCTTTATTGAAAAATGATTTCTAATAAATTTATTAATAAATGTATTCGAAAGGCGACGTTTCGGCCCTGGATTGGGCCATCTTCAGGTCTTTTTTATATAAAATTAACGTAGTCAAAGTTTACATGTGTGGACCAATATGTTCACAGTAATCATCTTTGTAAAACTCTAAACTTCGACAAGATGTAATTGTCGTTAATAAGAAGAAACATAATTGGAAGTGAACATTCATTTCCAAGAGTCAAGTGGCGATTTTGACTATGTTAATTTTATATAAAAAAAGATCTGAGGATGCTCCCATCTAGGGTCAAAACGTCGTCTTTAGAATAAATTTATTAATAAATTTATTAGAAATCATTTTCCAATAAATCCTTTCATAGATTTAAACCACCAAAATTATCATTTCGACTTATCCAGAGCAAAATTCATCATATAGTAACTTAGAACATGATGATAATACAGATTTTCAATCTGTTAATATTGTTATTCTATTTTTATATGCGTAAATAAATCATAAAACATTTTTATTATGTTAACAAAATAATATATTATGCAACTATAATGGCACCGTGGTATCGTGTCGGTTTGTGGATCCTAAGAACCGTGATTTGATGGAACAGATGGCAAACATTTTCACCAATTTAAAAAATTACCCCTGTGGCTCCCCCATCACTAACATCTTTGGGGGCCGTGATTTGACGACTGGTAACCGCATTTCACGCGCATAAATATACGAGTATCACTTACCGAGATATGCTTTGGCAGACTGCCACACCCAGTAATGGATAAAAGGCGTGATGATATATTTATTTATTTATTTATTTATATTCCCGGACGATGGTGGGAAATTGTAAGACGAGTCCAGCTATCACCAGGAATCCGGGAAAACATTTTTCCTATATGTAATACAAACTTAATTTTCGATAAGTTTATACTCAATAATTAGTTATTTTATATTTCATTTATACACATCAGACAATCAACAAGACAAAATTATTGCGTTGTTTTAATAAAAATATCTGATGATAACCATGGCTTGTTTATTTATTCTCACAAGCGTACTATATGGGAAAACTTTGTTTTACTTCATAAATAACTCTGGCAACAAAATCGCCATTTTTTATCACAAACTTTTTTGTCATAAACATCTCGTGGAAGAATTCTCAAATTTTCATTAAAGAAAAGTACTAGAAAAATTAGATCTTCATAACTTTCATCCTTGCGAATCTGCTACGATAGAAAACCACACCCAGTAATGGGTAAGAAGCGAAATGATATATTTATTTATTTTACGTTTTTTTTATGGAGTGGCTAGCTCAGTGGTATGAAGTCGGCCTGTGGATCCTGAGAACCCTGGTTCGATTCCCACAGGCGACAAAAACAATTTTCATAATTTCAAACAGCTACCCCTGTGGCTCCTCCACCACTAACATCTTTGGGGGCCGTGATTTGAAGACTGGTAACCGCACTTCACGCGCAAAATATATCACTTACCGAGATCTGCTTCGGCAGAGTGCCACACTCAGTAATGGGTAGAAGGCGTGATGATATATTTTATATTTTACGTTTAACAGTGGAAAATATATATCAAATATTCAAGATAATTAATACAACTAGAATATTAAAAATAAATAATACAAACGTATGTAAATTTATTGACATGTGATAATAAATTTTGATAGTTAATTAAATTAAAAAAACAATTCAATATTAATGTTCCAATATGGAATAAATTAGGTAATATAAAATTAATTATCGAAAAGATCAATTAAATGGAATTGAATTCACAATTTTACTATTTTATTACACTTGCAAAGTAATTATAAATGATTAAACATGACTCTAAAATGGGTCATGACTTTTTGATTGAAAACTGAGAAGCATTTATTAAAACATATGCACAAACAATATCAAATATTTGTATCGCTTATATTGGAACATTTTCAACAATAATTTTACCTCTGAAAATGTAATAGTTGCGGCAATTAAAATGTATGATCAATTACAAAATTTTCCAGATAATAATGAATTTTTTACTACGTACATTTTTAATATATTTTGCGGTAAAAGAGTTCATAATAAACATTTATGCATCCCTGAGGTCGTAGTTTAAAAAACTTTATTGAAATTATGTCAAAATTTTGTAAAATGGCTTCATTAAAAGCTGTTAGCACCAAACTGAAAGTTTGGAAGTCGAGTTAAAAATCAGGCAATCACCAACTGTAAAACATGCATTTTCCATACAAAAGATAACGATAAAACGACGAAGAAGAGCAAAATGTATAATGTGACGTATTTTATATCACCCAGGGCGTAGTATGTAAGGAACCAGGCCTGTACATTCTCATTAAACTTCAAACGAATAAATTATGTATATCATTTAGTCAAGTAGGCACTTATTTTTCGTTGCAGCCGGGCTCTGACGTCATTAGCGGAACAACCGCTCCCCGGTTTCATCTACGCCACCACTTAGCTCCACGGATTGTTATTACCACATACGAGTTGTTCGCTACGAAACATACGTTAAAAAACTTTGCTGTTTAGAATTTATTATCCGGCACGCTTTTCGCAAATTTTAACAAGACGGGTTGAAATTAAGACTGTGCTACAATGTAGCCGGAAGCTTAAATTAATGGCTTGCTCTTCGCTGCCGACTATTTCCCAAATAAACGATAACAGTTTGTATGGTAATCACGAATAATCACGCTTTTTTCACAATTATAGGGGTGGTGTTTTTTGATACATGATGTGGTTTTGTCGTGACATCTACGGGTAAAAACTCGACAAAGGGTGATTTTATTCCGCTAAATATTTCAGATGAGCGGAATTATATTTCGTTTGAAATATATGGAACAAATTAATCAGGTACGACTTATTATTCTCATAAACAATGGAAGACAATAATTTTGAAATTGATGACAAAATAATAGTATATTACATAATAAGTTAGGAAAGTGATATATTACTTGACGAAGCGATTGGTTGAAATACGAGGCCGCAGGTCGTTTATTTAATCTGCTGAGTCAAGTAAAGTTTTTTTTTTTTGTTTCGCCGAAAAAATGTTAAGTGCACCATTAGAGCAACGAATTGTTGTGAAATTTCACATGAAACTTGGCAAAACTGCTACTGAAACTTAGAATTTATTGAAAAAAGTACCCGAATTGTGGAAGGAAAAGTCATGGTTTCTCCATCAAAACAATGCGCTAGCTCATTCCGCAATATCTGTCAAGAGATTTCTAGCCAAGTACAGCATCCCAGTGTTGGATCATCCGTCTTACTCGCCAGAGCTTGCATCGTGCGACTTCTATCTGTTTCCTAAGGTGAAATTTGCCTTAATAGCAACAAGATTTTAGCTTTGAAAGAGATATCGGCACGCGTTCTGAAGGAGTTGACAGAAAAAGACTTCCAGCATTGTTTCGAATAATGGAAGATTGGCATGGAGCATTGTGTATATTGAAAGTAATAATAAGTAAATAGGTATGGAATCAAAATAAAATGTTAAAACAGCACCAGTCTCGTTATTTAATAGCCACACCACGTATATTCCTGGTACATTTTAAAATGATTTAAAATTATAACAGGCGCGGTGGTCGAGCGCGTTAATGCAGATCTCTTAACATGCTGTGACGTCACCCGAACTAAGGTTCATCAGGTCGAATCCGCCTGTCGACGAAGTATGATTTGTTGTTAAAATAAAAAATACAGTTACTTGTATTAATCATACTCGGGCGCTATAAGCTAGTCACTTATACATTTGCCTTAAAGTAAGTAACATCGACTACGGAAACCGGCAGTACGGCAGCGTAAAAACTGCGACTCGGTGCGCCCGGTAGGCCCAGGACCGATTTGGTCTGTAGTGCCATTGAAGAAGAAGAATAAGTAGATAGGTATGGAATCAAAATAAAATGTTAAAACAGCATCGTTATTTAATAGCCACACCTCGTAATGTCATATATACGGATGCAAAATAAATACGACAGTTATATTTTTTTATATCTTTGCATATGTTCACATTTCATATATACTTATTAAAAAGGCGCAATTGGCTTAAATGCGTCATGTGCCCTTGAGCCGGCCCTACGTAATCCTGATAATTGTAGAACTGCATCAGCCAAAATCTGATAATGTCATGATTGAAATACTCGTAATATTATTTGACTGAGTTCTGTTATTCAGATATCTATATTTTTTTGTTTTTGGAAAAATACATACTTGCGACACTTAATTGTTTTCATTAGGATATTTGGCGGTTGAGAAATTAATACACAAAATATGTTAGAAAATAAAATGATCACAATAGTTGGAAGATTCAGTATACTTACTAACTTCAACGCAATTTAATCATTCCGCTCCGTGATTTAAAATGGCGTCACAAAAGATCAAACGGTATTATCCTAGTGCAGGATGCCGTGTGTCGCCAGGACAACGTACGTAATCTCAACAGAAACTAGCACAGGATTATTACAAGGTGCTGTGCAGTCGGAGCCTTGCTGCGGAAGTCTGCAGCACTGAATGTGCTACGTCTATATGTGCAGGTAACACCTAAGATTAATCATTGCAGGACTGTAAACGTCGCAATGACGTCAGAGAGTAACGAGGGCAATGTGCGCTAGACAAAACGATGTTTATGTTTATAAACAGAATAACATCTCCTTAGAAATAGATCAAAGACGTATTAGAAGCGTTTCGGAAACAGGAAGATCTCTTTTCCGGTTATTATAATAAATGAAATAAACAAATGTGAATTTCTGCTTAAAAGTAGTCGTTCCGTAAAATAAACAAGTAAATATCGGATGTTGTAGAGTGCGAAATGTAGTTACTACTTGTCAAATTAATTGTGGAAAAATGTTACTGTAAGAACAGAGATGTACAAAGTTTTCACGATGCGTCACAATTTTTATTTCATTTAATTTATTTATGTGACGATCTTTTCGTTCTTTCGAACATCTTCAAACAACATATTTATACAAGACATTGTTTCACTTCGTTCGAAAAAACGAAACGATCGTCGCATAAATAAATTTAAACTGTGAAACAAGTGTTTAATTATTATTAATTATTATCCATGGATTATATGGGGTAGCTAGCTCAGTGGTATCAAGCCGGCCTGTGCATCCTGAGAACCCTGGTTCGATTCCCACAGCCGACAAACAATTTTCACCATTTTAAAAACTACCTCTGTGGCTCCTCCACCACTAACATCTTTGGGGGCCGTGATTTGACGACTTCACGCGCAAAATATATCACTTACCGAGATATGCTTGGGCAGAGTGCCACACCCAGTAATGGATAGAAGGCGTGATGATATATTTATTTATTATTTTTAACCATGGATTATCAAGTGCCGACTACGAACTCTCTTACTTATATTATTAATATTTTTACGATTGAAACAAGTATAATTTAATAATGAGAAGAATTTTAGATGTAATAAAATGCGAGCGAAGTGAATTTAGCAAAAGGCTGGAATTTGGCTACTTTAGAAATGAAAAGCCTTTCATGTGTGTATCATTACGCCTAGCAGAACATCTCGTTGAGAATGAAGCGCGCTCTGCATCACTGGTTTACAAATAAAAATAATAACAGATTCAAGTAAAACTCGCGACATAACATTTTATTATATTTATAAATATTTAACAATTCCTAGATAACTTACACATTTTCATTTATTTATTAGGTTGTATATCAGATTTATGTTACAGTATAAGAAGTAAAAAAGTATGTAAAAGTTGAAATGTAATTTTTATTATAGAGAGAAATAGTTATTTATTTCATTAAGACTAAAATACAAGTTTTCTAGTCAAGTGGAAACAATACGACAGCTATATTTTTTTAATCTTTGTATATATTCACATTCCACATATACTCGTACCTATTAAAAAGTAAGACATGAAGATACACTCAGAAATAGTATTTTCAGACGACCACATAGGAAAGTAACCATAACAACATCATAAAATACTACGGAAAGTTGAACCTAACATACACCTCGCATGTTAGTATAACGTACACTTCTAACATATCAGGTGAAGTTCCACTGATTGACAACAGATGGCGTTACGATGAAAGAAAATAATAAAATAAATGAAAAGAATTTGTATTATTATTTTAATTAAAGTTTTAACAGATTTTTCAACACATTTGCACAAATAAATCTTATTTTTAAAATAATTAATTACTTATTTACTAATATTTTATCATTATTCAATATTTTGACATTATGATTAGTACAGTTGGTATCACAATACCTAACCTCAAACGTCAAACGTCAACGCTTGCCTACAACAACGCATCAGCTGTCAAAGTGCAACAATATTGTTCTTGTAAACTTTTTTTAGAAATATTTTGTGGTTGTCTGAAAAATAGTGTACATAACTCGCTCGAAAGTGTGATAACTGTGCTCGTGTACTTATATCACTCGGCGCTGCGCGCCTCGTTTTTCAATTTGTGCACTCGCACGTTATCTTACACTTTCGATGCTTGTTGTGTAATATACTATATTAGTCCGATTGAAACATTATTTTTCTTTACTTATTTCGCAGATTTATTAAAATTAAAATAAAATGACAAAATTATTTACGTTACCATAATAACTGTAGTAAAAATGATATTTTTGGCTCTAAGACCGAAAGACGAGTACGTATCCATGGGAACATAAATATTCCTGAAATAGCGTATTTTTACTGTTGAAAAAGTAAATAAAGTGTCATATTGAAGTGGGTGAAAACAAATTAATTTAACGGTATAAGTTACCATTAAGTTAAAAATGTACTGCGGAATCAATTTTGTGTCCAAGAAGAATTAATTTCTTGTCAACTATTCTAGAAAAAAGATTTATCGGTAACATTTTAGATAAGGAAAATAATTGTAGAGAATAGTATGTTCGCTTGGAAATAGGAAATGTTATACCTTGTTAAAGTTTTTGTTTGAACAAAGTTGAAATAATATAACAGATTTTTTGTTTTTCGAAGTTATGCGGAAATGTATTATTTTTTATCACTTGAGTGGCCATAGAAAATTATACATTCAATTTTACTTTTCCGATTTGAGTTATGGAAACTTTTTCGTAAGAATTAAACATAAAAGAACACTGAAGTTATGACAAAGTTTTCTTATTTTCTTTTTGTATTTTTCCGATATGTATAATCTTCAAGTTTATATCAACCAATCGATTTGGAAGATGTCAATTCATCACATTTTTTGATGACAAGCAAACAGGATTTAGAAAGCGCTGGAGCTTTCGTCTCAATGATTGAATTCTAAAGTATTCACTTGGGAAGCTTTGATAAAAGAAAGAAGAGTTACGAGATTACCCGTAAAGTTTTAAAGTAGGTGACTCTTCATTTTTAAAATTTGATATCTACATTAGCTTGCTTCCGCCGCAGTAAATTCTCTGGCAAAAACTAACTACTGGAGCAATTTACCCGACATCTTGTCGCAAAATTACAGTAAAAGCAGGTCCTACCTTATAATATTACGATATTACTATTTAGTAAGCTATAACCTAAGAATTTAAATCATCAATATATCAACATATTTCTTTTCAGATTATACTAACTACATAATCTGTACGAAAATTATTAATTACTATCTATACATATGCGAGATAAATAGAAAAGTATGAAAATTTTTGTCTTAAAAATTTCAAATTCTGAATTTACAGTTGAAAAAACGGAATAGATTTGATATGGTCTCGAATGACTACTGTACTCGACAAACAAATATTATCGTCACAAATCAACCGCCTACGAAACAAGTACCAAATACATGGCTATCAAAGTTTTCAATAGCTAGTTGTCAACTTTAAAACATATGAGTAATACTAAATGTACAAGTTTGCTCAAAATTACATTAATTCAAAAAGAATATTACTATCTCGATGACTTTTTTAATGATTGTAACTCTGGGACATTCTTATAAATTATGATAATTAATTCGGAGATTATTTATTAAATAATGTTTATGCAACTACATTTCAAACTGGAAATAAGAATTATTAATATTGTTATCATTGTGTTGTTACTATTGTAAATCTTGTTTTTATTTATTTTTATTTTTTTCTGTGGCTTCTTTGGCGGACCAACTACTTAGGTCATATGCCGCCATTCCGCCCTGATCTGCGTTTTAGTTATTATGGTCAACAGCAACGCGGGTTTTCTCTGGACGGTCACCCATCCAAGAACTACCCGCGCGCAACTTTACTTAACTCGCGTTATCGCTTAGATCAGTTCCAACGAGTGCAGCCATGGCCGTTGACAAAATCTTGTTATTATTATTGTACTTATTTCAAATAAATATTTCGATTTGTTTATTGTGTATAATTTAATAACTTTAAATGAATGATTTGTATTTTGTTTAATTTTTCATATTTGTATTAGTTTAATTAATTGCATTTTTTTATGTCCAAGGTGGATTTGAAAACCAGTCTGTGCTGAAATCCAACCTATCAATCTTGTACACTATGTATACCTTGTTCTTGATAAATAAATATTATTATTATTATTAAAATTTATTCGGCAACGTTACCTATTTTTTGCAATTGCGATCGCACAAAATATACAGGGTGATCAAAAGGAATTGTTATAGTTGGCAATACAATTCCAGAGTTCTTTTTATTCCACAGTTGGAACAACGTCAGATAAAGGCGGAAATGCTATTTGACATTTCTAATAAATACAAATAGGTTATGTCAGGAGTTTGACAGCTAATAGAATTTTGACTTTTTAAGTAATAGAAATACTTTAGAAATAAATGTAATAATAAATGTATTCAAATTTAAATTTTAAATGTCACTGTCAACAAGAGGAAATGAATTTTTGTATCAGGCTTACCAATTTCAAGTAATTTTTTTTTTTGCCAACTGTAACAATTCCTTTTGATCACTCTGTATATAGGTATAGGTATATATATATATATATATATATATCGTCTTATAAAACGTGTGTAATAATAGACTATTACAATAAAAATTAAATAATAGTTTTGACGTGATCTCCCTGTTTATACTTACGCCTTTTCAGTTTTCAGTTAAATGATATAAGTATAGGAGTATAAATACAAATATAAAACAGAATACATTATTAGCAAAATTAAATGACTATAAAATTGCATCGATTTTACATAAGTAAATAAGAGCGAATTTATAGATTATAGAATTCATAGACTCGACCGTAACCACAGTAAATTCTCTCTGAGAATCTAACTCTGCAGCTATTTACGAGACATGGCGAAAACTAGGTTCCAAAGACCAAGTTGGCCACTATCATGTAAAACAATTTAAACAACCAGTTGTACATATTTTGTTCAGAGTTTGGAGAAGTGCATCGCACAATACAAACAATATAGTCTCGTAACTCGAAAAACTTCTGGAAAGAATCCTTTGTCTCCAGACAAAAAAATGTCCGCTTGCAAACTTCTGACGAAAAGTGGATACGGGTTACAATAAGACCAAATATTCAGATTTTAAAATGCATACGTATTATATGACGGGATTTATAGATTCGTTCCAATCTTTTGTCTACTCTTTATTACTGTGTATGGAACAGACCTGATGCAAGCATCCTAAAATTCATATAAATATGTAAAGTATCTCCAGAACTCAAGATTCTGTTTTATTTTATGATGGAATAAATAATATTTCGTATTTTCAATCATGAGGTTTAGATTTCATATCTAAACTTGGAATATAATACATTCAATAAGGTTTGTTTCTACTCTTCATGAAAATTAAATTATATTTACAGATTTTAAAATGGCGGTTGCTTTTTCAGTCAAAGCTTATGCAACAAAAATCAAAATACATTGCTGTGTCTCTTGAAAAATATTTAAAATTGATGTAAGTGTATTAGCCACTAGCTTAGCTACATTTACCTTAGCTGTAGCTGTAGCTTAGCTAACTGTGAAAAAATATAGCTGTAGCTTGTAGCTAGCTACTTTTTTTTCTATTAGCTTAAAAATAACAACTGAAGCTACTTTTAAAGCTACTTTTTGTAGCTTAAAGCTACTTTTTGTAGCTTAAAGCTACTTTTTGTAGATTAAAGCTACTTTTTAAGCAGAAGGTCAACAATGTACGTATGCGTACAAGCTAAACACACACAAAATAATTATTTGTTGCCGGTTCTAACTGGCTCTAATACGCAAAAATACACAGTAGGTGCCAAATGATATTTGCTATTTTTAATATTTATGTATATAATAGTAAATTAACAGTCATTATAACAAAAGACTGATCATATGACAAAGGCAAATTTAATTATTTCACAATAATTAAAAAAAAAAGCTTAAAAATTTAACAGCTACTTTAACGAAAGCGTTTAGCTGTAGCTTAGCTATATTTTACAAAATATAGCTTATAGCTGTAGCTTAGCTACTTTTTTAAAGAATAGCTGTAGCTGTAGCTTAGCTACTTTTTTTAAGTAGCTTGCCCAGCTCTATGTATGGGTAAGTACCTATTTTGAAAATAAATAAATTTGATTAATTTATGTGAATTATTATTAGAGCCTCGAACAATATCAAAACTAGTCTTGGTCTTTGTGCAATACTCGAAACAAGACCATGATAGAAAATCAGGACCAAGACTCAAGACTATGACGTTAAACCTAATTAATTATTTCCGTTACTAATTTACTTTATACGAGATTATATAACAATTTACTATCTAATAGATACTCGTAGATATATCGTACAAATCATTAAACTGACCCATTTCATACGTACTTATTTTAATTAGTTTTCTGATTCTATAGACTATAATACAAAATATTTTCATTGACGCTTCCATACTTATATATTATATATCAAAAGTTGATGTTATGTGTTGGCTAGCTCAGTGGTATGAAGTCGGCCTGTGGATCCTGAACACCCTGATTCGATTACCACAGACGACAAACAAATTTCATAATTTCAAAAACTACCCCTGTGACTCGTCCACCACTAACATTTTTGGGGGCCGTGATTTAACGACTGGTAACCGCACTTCACGTGTAAAATATATCACTTACCGAGATCTGCTTCGGTAGAGTGCCACACCCAATAATGGGTAGAAGGTGTGATGACATATTTATTTATTTTTTATTTAAGTTGATATGTATTTTATCAATTAATAATAACACTCATCCTGTATTATTATTATATAAGAATATAATTTAATACAATTTCTTAATTATAATTAAAAACTGTTAATAATACGACTAGACTAGAATAAAGAAAAATGTTTTCTATATTGCTAGTATATTTTTACATTTTAAAAGTGTACCTATTGATTCAAGACCAATACTGCAAGTAACAAGATCAAGACTTGAATATTCAAGACCCCAAGCAACATCAAGACAAGACTTATTAAACCAAAAAAAAATCGAGACAAAAATCAAGACCAACCAGGTCTTGACCTTAGTCTCGATTATCAGAAGCACTAATTTTAGAGAGAAAAATTAGACCGATGTCAGGATTTGAACACGGGATTCTTACTCTTCTTACCAATTAGGATATTTGAATTTTACTCTCTATTTTCTGTTACGCATATCTCAAAGACATTCGAGTATCTGTGACTAAGAGTTCCGAGGTTATATCATTGCGCAGTTAAATTTTTCTCTCGAAAAAATTATATTCTTTGTGTATTCAGACGAGCAAATTTGTAAGACAAGAAGAAAAATATATATTTATTTACTTTTCATTAATAAATTCTCCATATATATTAAGAATAAAAATAATAACGACATTATTAAAAGAAAAATATATCAGAAAGAAAAGTAAACCATGAGTTAACTGTAACACGTGTGTTGCTGCAAAACAAAATGGAAACAAGTAGCTACGGCTGTTGTTCCGGTTGAGTCTTTTATCTTATTTTTGTCTAGGCTTATTTTTCAGTCACACCCAGTCTGCAACAAAGACGTAAGTAAGCACACAGATATGTGTACACACATTGCAAACTATTTTGAGAGGTTATGGTCCCTATAACAAATATCGAAAACGTAAAATACGAGAATTCAATACTAGGTACATTTAAATTAACTTTTCACATTGTTACAATTTAAGTAACTAGTTATATTGCTGAAAACTAAAACTGAAGCTTTGTTAAGAACTTGTGCAATCAAATAAACTAATAGATAACGGTTCACGCAAACGTGAGACGTTCAATACACCATTATATAACTGGAAGCTACACTGGTTTATTTATAGAGTAATAAAAACATCTAAAACATCCACTACTAATATACTATGAACGTATATTTTCAGGAAACAATATCCCTAGTACAACTACTATGAAAATTAATTAACTGTTGTGTAACGCAAGACTTCTCCAATAGGACACAAATGAAAATATAATAGTTCGAAAAATGCTTGAAATACCTACGAATTTTGTGATAAACAAAAAAAATGTAATAATATCATTGCATATTTAAGATATCGCGTATATGAATAGAACGCAGACTAAATCTATTAAGATTTTTAAATAATAATGTGCTCATAGTGGCGAAAATTGGAACTACGACAAAAGTATAGTTTACTACTAACCTAACAACTATGTACTTAAACAATAAATATAAATGAATAATAATAGAACTAATATTTACAGTAAAGAAAGATCTAGAACTACAGAGTGATCAAAGGGAATTGTTTCAGTTGGCAATACAATTCCGGAGATCTTTTAATTCCACAGTTGGCATATCACCAGGTAAAGACGAAAATGCTGTTTGATATGTCTAATAAATAAATTAGGTTATGTCAGGAATCTGACAGCTAACAGGATTTTGACTTTTTGAGTGATAGAAATACTTTAGATTATTGATATGTTAAGTAATAAAAGAAAGGGTGAGAAAAACAACAATTTGATTTATGGATATTTAAGAAAAATATAACTGAAACCGAATAAGAAATTAATGTACTCAAATTTAATTTAGAATTTTCAGATGTCACTGTCAACAACAGAAAATGAATTTAAGTATCAGGCTCACCAATTTCAAGTAGACTTTTTTATTGCCAACTGAAACAATTCCTTTTGATCACTCTGTATAAAACTCTTAGCAAAAACAAAATAAAACAAAAAACAAAGAAATACAAGTGACAGCAATGGTACCTTTGTCTCAAGTTTGACATATCATGATCAACGCCATCTCTTAGTAGTTGAATACCTCAATATTTTTTAGGTTAGTCCAAAATTCTTGAGATGAAAATCATCACTACAATACTTTCTCCATTAGATAGGGGAGAAGTAAAAATGAAGAAAAATAATGAAGGATTTTTTTTAAATAAGCCGAATGATATATTTAGAAATTTAATTGGTTGGATTTCAGACTCTAGGTAAAAATAAATTGTAAAAGACAAAAACGAATTTTACAATATTTATTTTGGACGTTTTGGCCAACGGTTATGATCATTAACGAGCAATTAAAGTGAATAAATAATTACATTTTTCTAAATATAATTTTTAAAGTCAAGAGTTCGTTAAAATTACATATTGAGGTGTATACCTCGATAATCAAAAGGTAACTATGTTAATACCTAATACTTATACTTTAACGAAGTTCAAGAACCATCAACAGAAAAATCTTGTGGAACTAGTATATTAAATTATAGTAAGTGTCGGTTATAATTGTTAGTTTGAGCCATGAATTTTGGTTCTTGGAAATGGCGGTTCTAATAACCGAAAATGAAAAATCTTTTAGTGAAACCAGGAACTTGAACGGAAGCCGGATTGAACCGTCATAAACCGTTTAAAAAAATTAAACCAAAACATAAACATTTTCCTATAATATTCAACAGCGAGAAATTGCAGATTAATATTGGCCAGTTAAGTTAAGGATAACTAAAATGGATGATATATAACATGGGCAACCGTAATATGAACAAGCCAACAAATAGGCCAAGCTCGAAGCGCTTCTATCGTGGCAAGATTTGCTAGAGCGTGCTACGCAACAACTGATTGCAACAATACAATCATTTATGACAACAATGTAATAGTTAATGGATTCTGATAGGCCGCGTATATAACTTTGTGGCCAGTCACAACAATGGCATTATATGCAGTATAATTTTCTGGATTTAGTTATTTGTTGTCTAAGTAGTGAATTAGAAAGCATTGTTTTGTTCCATTGTCGTCTATTTTTTGCGTAATATTCTTTTAAAATTACATTCTCTATTATATTGAACATTAATAAAGTAGTAGTAGGTACTCTTAGAAATCATGATTAATTTAACTACTACTATACTCTGTTTTTTAACCAGGAGGAGTAAATGTACAAGTCAGATTTACACTATAGAAAGTTACCAAAGAAAGTTACTAGATTTTTGTTGGCGCGAAATACAAAAATTTCTTACACATCTGCACTTATTAAGTCTCATGGAATTTATTTTAAAATACAAATGACATTATAAACTCTAATTTGTCACTCCGTATATTATTAGTTCTTAAAAGAACTGATTTATTTTAATGTCACAGAAATGCAAAAAACCAACAAGAAAACAGATAACCTCAAAACTTATGACAGCTCTAATAAATCAAATGTAAAATCTATGTACAGTGTAAACTGGACGAAGCACTAGCCAATCAGAAGCGTCAGTTTTAGCGGATAAAATTTAAATTACTCCTCCTGGTTAAAAAACAGAGTATTGTACTACACTTTCATTTCATACTTTTCTTGCTTAATTATCTATTTATGACTATACTTGAGTCTTTTTTTTAGATTAAACTTTTTAAGAAAGAAGGTATTTATTTCGATCCCTATTTTTTTATCTTAGGCCTCATTACTTAATCCCTGTGTACGCTTTTTTTTTTAATCGCTAACTGGTCCTATATTTTAATTTTATATTTAAATGGTTTACGTTGACTATAATATTATTATTAATGTTAATATCTTTCAGGCAGATTCACAAAACGGATTAGCGCTAACACCGTTTTTAATATTATCTATAACTCTGTTTCAAATTAAAACAGATGAAAGAAATAAACTAAATTTGATGCTAATTAACTCCCTTTTCCACTCAAGTTAAAATGAACTTGTTTCATATATTGAAAAGAGAGTTAAAAACGAAATAAAAAATGGTGTTAGCGCTTATCCGCTTTATGAATCTACCTGTTTAATTTCATTATACGTAAATAGAATATTACTGTAAAATTTGAAAAAGTTGTGTTTAAAAATATATTTTAATATTGTTAGCTATTTTATTTCTAATTATTATTACCAAGACATAGTTCAAAAAACAAAAAGCAAAAAATACGAGATTATTTTAAGATGTGTGGATTGAAAAGAATGGATGTATCAGATTTATCTTATAATTCACTACAAGACTACAATGAAAATACCTCTCTGATCCGAAACATTGTTTTAATAGTCACATGTTGGTTATGTTTGACCCGCAACTGAAAAATCTGGCAACTTCTGCTCCAATACAATCTTATTACCATTTGGTTTCAAAAAGTGGTTCGGATTAACTTTTAAAAATCGTAGTAGAATAAAATTAACTAATCCAAAATTCAAGATTAGCAAAATCTTTTTGAGAATATGACTATTAAAGTTTAGAAACATTTCGCAAATTTTATACGTATCTATATCAAAAATCCGACAGTAATAAGCGATGAAAATATAGTACTATATTTTGTGACCCTATTATAATATAGGAGTATAGCAAGATGTCAACTGATAAATATTTGAAAATACAATGTTCGTATTATATTTACAATGGAAGGAAAGTACAGTAAATCCACAGATAGTTCGTGAATGAACAGAGAGCCAATAACTTCTAAACTTATCTCGAGGATTGTACATCCGTTTGACTCACCATGCGGAACTAGGCTCTCGGACGCAGTTTAAAAATAACACTGGTTTACTGCACTCGCCGACCGCAGAGGTCGCCGCACTACTAAACCCTCATTTTATTATCTGCAAACGTCACTGGGTCAGGATTCTCTATAATATGTGTTTGTTTTCCTTTCTAGATTTGCTTTAATGAGAGGAGAGATGTACTCAACATTTGGTTCTTTTAGAGAAAGAAAATATACTTTCTAAATTAAGAACGGGAGTGTTCAATGGGATTAGTTTACTGCGACCGCTCGTAAACGTGCTTGAGGTAGCTGTAAACATTGTAATCATTGTAAACATGTAATCATTTGCGTGTTTAAATTGCTGGGTGTAACGTGTGTTTTGTAGCTGCTCTTAAATGAAGCTGTAAAAGTGTCATTTTAAAGCCCTTTTCCCTAAACAAAATAATCTTTTTTTATTACTATAAATTTACGATTTAGTACGTAGATACAGTTTAACTATTGTATCGTTGTATCTATAGTATCTATCCTGGGAATTCTCGAAAAATTTAAATAAATAAAGTCTTGGTTCTTAACTACCAAGACATTTAGTACGATACATGAAACATTAGAAAAATGTCAGTTTTAAATACAAAAAGGATGTCTAAAATTTTGTATGTTACATACAACGCGAAATAAATTATATTCCCTTATATAGTTGAACCTCTATAAGTCGAATATCAAGGCCCGGGAAAATGTCGAGGTAAAAAAAGAAAACATATCTATTGCACACATGTTTTCTGGCGTCCAAAATACATCATTTTAAGACATTCTAAAATGAGGCTATGACATAAAAATCATACCTATTACATATGTTTTATTATGTAAAATAATACATAATTCTAAATCATTCTAAAATATACTAGGAAACATATACGAGGTGTGGCTATTAAATAACGGAACTGATGCTATTTTAACATTTTATTTTGATTCCATACATATTTACATATTATCACTTTCAATATACACTCCTCCTCTATCAATACAATGCTCCATGCGAAACTTCCATAGTTCGAAACAGTGCTGGAAGTCTTCTTCTGTCAGCTCCTTCAGAACGTGCCGATTTCTCTTTCAAAGCTCAAATCTTGCTGCTATTAAGGTAAATTTCACCTTAGGAAACAGATAGAAGTCGCACGGTGCAAGATCTGGTGAATAAGGCGGATGGTCCAACATTGGGATGCTGTACTTGGCTAGAAATCTCTTGACAGACATTGCGGAATGAGAAAGCGCGTTTTGATGGAGAAACCCTGACTTGTCCTTCCACAATTCGGGTACTTTTTTCAATAAAATATAAGTTTCAGTAGAAGTTTTGCTAAGTTTCATGTGAAATTTCACAACAATTCGTTGCTCTAATGTTGCACTTAACATTTTTTCGGCGAAATAAAAAAAACAACTCTAATTAGAACGAATGCTACGGCTATACGGATTTGTTTACAAAAGCGAGAGGTACTGCAATCGAAAGAGAAAGCTCCACGCTAAAAAGCGAACATCGACTTAAGGTGGTACTATCATGGAAGCATTTACGACAGATTTTAATGAAATTTAAATATTTGATTTTTTATGAGTTTCTATATTTAGTATGCAAATTTTTTAAAAGATTCACCAGCCATGAGCTGAGAAATGCAAATTTAAATTTGATTGAAAATACATTGACGTTATAGCTTACTGCGTAATAAGTCATATAATAAACGATAGATTTGAACAAAAAACCATCGAACGGCAGATCATGTAAAGGTATATCTATATATCTTATTTTATTTTTAAACATAAGAGCTAATATTCCAAAGAATGTTTCTGAAATGAAATTTGGTTGCAAACGTCGATAAAATTTAGATTGTTTCGTTAGGAAATTTAATTAAAATTGGGTATTAAATTACAATCCAAATAATATCCTGAAAATTTACGAGAAGGTATCATATAATTTGTTTATTATTCGTATACATAAAACAATTAAGCCTGCTGAATTATTCATGATGTTTGACAACGGCACTGGCCTATGAACAAAAGTTTCAAAAACTTTTTCAGCGGAAATTAATTCCATGTTTGTTTGGGAGACAGCATGATAGACGCCATATATTAAAACTTCTATTTGAGATATGAAAATTAGATGTCACCAAAATGTCCTACACTTTGAAAGCTTTTATTTTTATTAGACTTCCTACTTTCAAGTTCAGGAGCGCAGTTTGCAAAGTTATAAAACTATTAAACGTGATCTACAAACTCGACAAAAAATGTAAATGAAAGTCGACCATTAATTCTGTTATTTTACAAAAAGTGTCGTGTTATTTGTAATTCTTATCTGTTACATTTGAGTCAGACGAGGAAAAATTGGATGCAAAAGGGTTGAATAGAAAAAGTAAATCGCCCAAGCGATGATCAATTACTTCGAATTAATTTTGTCCCCTGAAAAAACCTTCCATTGTGTAGAACAAAACCAGACAAAGTTCCGCCAAGTATCGCGTTTTCCATGCAAACAAGAAAGAAAAGCAATCAATATAATCAAATTACTATAGCCAGCACTTTTATTTCAGTGCGCTATGCGGTATTAAAACTAAATTTTCAAAAATCTGGTTTACATGAAATAGTAGTTTTGTTCAAACAAAAAGGAATTAATTACAGAAATGCATGTAAACGCAGAGACAATTGAAAGGGAAATATACATAGTTACGTTTCAACTGCAAACTTTTGAATCTAGTTATATACAGTTTAAAGCCTTTAGGCTACTGTTAAACTAGATTAAATTTTAGTTAATAGCTTGTATTATTTTCATTATAAACTTGTTTTCTACTTAGACCATTCTATTTTACAGGATTCATTTTACATCAGTTTATATTTCAAAGAAGTACTTGTTTACCTTTTTCTTTCTTACAACATGCTCTTTACTTGTGTAATTAAATAATTTAGTAATATTTATAGTTCTTCATCTCCAAACTAATTAGTATAATGATTTCTAAATAAATATTTAACTAGGCTTAAGTGCATGAATATCAGTTTCAAAACATCAAAACAAACATGACAGATGACATTCAAGATAACATAAACCACACTGAATCTCCTGCGCATGCTTCTGCGCACACATGCTTCTGCGCACACATGCGTCGTACCAACATACTCTGCATAATTTTCCAATTCCCTGCCTGGTTTCTCGTGACATACAACTCAACCGCGTCGTGTGTTGTGTTTTGTTCGTTCTAGATCGTGAATCATGTCGAGCAATTCTGCTTCGTTCCCGCTTCACGCATGCCCAGATGAGACACTAATTTATTCATCAATTACCTTCTATTGACAACCGGACGAAAACAATTTTTATAATGTGATACAGTGTAATTAAAGTGGGCTTTGTTTTAGATACTTGACTGATTGTCGTCGGAGACGACGTCCCCTGTTTTATTATTATAAAGCGAGAGAGAAAAGAATTGAGATCATTTTTTTCTTACAACGGAATATCCTTTTCAGAAATGAATATGTTTTAATGTCGCGCATTACTATGAGTAGCATTAACCATAATTAATATATGACAAATTTGTACCAACAATGTGAACTACTAACTTATAAATTACTATTAATACAAGAAATAGTTAGTTATGTACCAATGGTGAAAACTGGCGTTTCTGGTTTGTAGCATGATTATTAGCACGAGGCGCAAAGCGCCGAGGGGTAATAACATGTTTAGGGTCAGAAACGCTAATTTTACCCGTTTTACATACTATATTTTATGCCCAACAAAATATTATTTAATTATATGTTCAATAGATTAAAATATGTACGTAGGTTATGTCAAAATGATATTTTGTAAAATCAAGTATTCACAATAAACAAAGATTGTTATTTTATTTATGTATCCATAGTAATTATTTTTTTATGACCCTAGGGCCAAAAAGAAGTGTTTAGGCCCATTTGTTAGGGCCAAAACACATGTATTTCGGCCCGGTTGTGCATAAAATTATGAAAAGTTCATTTTTAAGGTTTAGAAATTATGTAACATCATATGTGCATATATTGAAATAAAATTTATTATTGACTGTTCGTTTTAACGCTGTCTCAAGCGGTACCAAGGCTTTTATATAAAAATAATACTAAACAAGTGAGGCAAGTGGTGGAGGTGTGCCGCCATTTGCAGGAAAGACAAAACATACATTGCTCTTTTGTATTATAAAGCATTTTACTTGTGATTGTATTAAATAAATACTATAAAGTGTGAAATTGTATATACATTAAAAAAAATTGTCTTTTTGCTTATAGGTGCACTTTGGTGCTAAAATATTTGGAATTACATGAACAATTTTTTTAAAAGAACTCCGTAGAGTTGTTCAATATGGTTGCATTCAAAAAGCTTGCCTCACAGATGCCAATACATGCTACCAACAAGTTAGCAATCCACTGTTTATTTAAAATGCAATATTTTTATTTAGTATTTGTGATACCGGTTGAGTAATACTTAGCGTCAATCAACTGTCAAAATGTTTAGAAATGTACAAATAATTTTTTCTTAACATCACTGAATATAAATAATAAACAATTCTAAGATGTTATCTTTTAACAAATAAGAATTATTAATTAACAGATGACGCAATAAATCAATTTAATATATATATATATATATATATATATATATATATATATATATATATATATATATATATAATTTTTTTTTTGTTATAAGATTTAATATACAAAAAAATGGATCAGGGTTCCGTCATAATGAATTCGTATTATATGATATTTGAATTGAATTGAATTCTTACTTGTCTAGGGTAATAAATAATCTTTAAGCCATTTTAGTTTCACAAAAATACTTTTAATTAAGAATTTATCTAATTACATAATCTTCTAAATGGAAGCTAAAAGGATCGCGAAATAATAAACAACATCTATTTAATTATAAAATTCATGAAAGTATTCTTTTTCTGTGCAATGTAAACAAAAACAAAATACAGTGTGTTGCTCTTAAAGTTTAGACACTTGCATACATTTTTTTTTATGAACCGATTTTCAATATATATATATATATATTGTTAGTTCTGAAATAATTGTATTCTAAGTATGTTTTAACAATTTTCATAATTTCAAAAACTACCCCTGTGGCTCCTCCACCACTAACATCTTTGGGGGCCGTGATTTGACGACTGGTATCCGCACTTCACGCGCAAAATATATCACTTACCGAGATCTACTTCGGCTGAGTGCCACACCCAGTAATGGATAGAAGGCGTGATGATATATTTATTTTTTTGAAGTATGTTTAAGTTCTTAAATAAATAAATAACTATAAATATATAATCACGCCTATTACCAATTTTCGGTGTGGCACTCTACCGTAGCAGATCTCGGTAACTGATATATTTCGTGCGTGAATAAATCACTAATAATATTTTTTTATTTTTGTGGAGTAAGAAGCTATCGTAGTTGGTCATGACTCTCATCTACAAAATAACTTAAACACGCTTCGAACAGTATCATTTCAGAAGTATCCAAGAAAAAAAAAATTGTAAATCGATTCATAAATTAAAAAAATATGCGGGCGTCTAGACTTTATGTGGGACACACTGTAGAATAAATTCTGCAAAATAAAGGATTTAGTGACGTACAAATAGCGAGTGCAAAATTTAAATAATTTATTCCAGAAATGTACATACGAGTATACAAAATTAAAATAATTTGTTTTGCAAAAATATTATTTAAGTGGAGCTAGAAATAATGAAAGTAATAATAATTAGTAGAGATGAAAGAGAACAAATAAATATTGTGCAGACTTGTTTATATGCGGAACAATTTTTACTTATGTTGAATTATTAAAGTTTTTATGTTGGAACGTTCAAGCTCGTTTTGTACTTGCAACAAGAAAAAGTGACGGACGTTTTTTCAAAATAAAATATAACAAGCTGAAGCTGCATTTTTTGCATAAAAAAATACTGTTATGTGTTCTTCATATACGATATAACACGTTGTGAAAACACAAATATTTCATGAATTATAAAAACAGATTATGTTGGTTATAATAATCAATGATATTTATATGATGATGCTATTTCAAAATTGTATAGAGTGTACGAAATTCCATATTTATTTTCCACAGATACTAAATAATGCATAACAAGTACATTAATTTTTTTATGTTCAAATAATGTGATTTATTCATAAACTTGCGGACTATTTTACAACCAGAAAAAATAAAATAAAACTAATCATGGGCTTCACAAATTTAAAGATCTTTTTTTACTGGTTCATATTTCCGAAATAAAAATACTAAAATATGTCAGGTCACAAATTTTCGTCATATTTGAGACCATTAAAATTTAAAACAGCACTAAAGAGGCTAAGAATAGCAGGAATTACATTTTTTATTTTTTATCGATTCGTGTTTCGGCTCATGTTATTACAGTATTGCCTCTTTAAGTCTTATCTGACGTTCCGAACTTTTGGGGTGGAAATGTGACGTGCGGTAATATTAACCCCAAATACTTTAACTTGTCTTACAGCTTCCAACGATTACATTATTTATTCATTTTGTACTTAAGACCCTCAAAATGCAGATATATCCGGATCCAACGTATAATAAATATTGATATTCATAGGGCCAGTTTTTCAATCACTGATTAATGTTAATCATGATTAAATAATAATGGAAACTATGGTTACCATTATTATTTAATCATGATTAACGTTAATCGAGAGTAAATCGGTGATTGAAAAATTGGCCCTTAATCAGGATACAGATTTCTTGTGGAATTTATGAAAGTAGATTTCACAAATGGGGTAAGTTGCTTAGTGGTATCGAGTCAGCCAGTGGATCCTGAGAACCTCGGTTTGATTTCCACAACCGATAAACAATTTTCACCACATTAAAATTACCCTTGTGGCTTCCCCTTCACTAACATCTTTGGGGGTTGTGATTTGGCGCCTGGTAACTGCACTTCACGCGCATAAATATATCACTTATCGAGATTTGCTTCGGTGGAGTGTCATACCCGGTAATGGGTAAAAGGCGTGATGATATATTTATTTATTTTATTTTAGATTTCGCAATTTTTAAGATGAATTGCCTGAATGGTAATCTAATTCGTGGATATTTTCTAGATACCGAACTGTTTAAAATTGAAAGATGACTGTTATGTACATTTTAAAACAATATATGCTATTAATAATGGGATGGCTAACACAGTGGTATGAAGTCGGCCTGTGGATCCTGAGGTCCCTGGTTCGATTCCCACAGGCGACAAATTTTCATAATTTGAAAAAGCTATCCCTGTGGCTCCTCCACCACTAACATGTTTGGGGGCCGTGATTTGACGACTGGTAACCGCACTTCACGCGAAAAATATATCACTTACCGAGATCTGCTTTAGCAGAGTGCCACTCGCAGTAATGGGTAGAAAGCGTGATGATATATTTATTTATTTATTTATTTATATGCTATTAATTCATTATTTTATTACTTGCAGCATTCAGACCGACTTGATACCACTTGTTAATAAAATTTTGAGTTGATTAATTAATTTTTAATTCTCTTTAATATAGAAAATGATCTTTTGGCAAAAGCTGTAGAAAAGGGAATTGTAAAAATTAAATTTATTATTTATATATTGAATAAATGACGATATATTAATATTTTGGCAAGATTCTGAGCGATAAATAACACAGAGCTCGTTCGCAAATCTTACAATAATCAAAACAAAACAGTTCTTCTCGCTAAAACCAAAGAATTTTAGCTTGAGTGGGATTCGAACTCGGTATTTTCGGATTCGAATTCCGTAACGCTACTCAGACCACCATACTGCCGGCTGATATTATTATTATCGATACTGCCAGTAAAAAAAATATTACTTTCTAACCACATTTTTACACAGCTGTTAGTGAGCTATCATTATATATATATATATATATATATATATATATATATATATATATATATATATATATATATATATATATATATATATATATATAATAGATTGCGGAATAAATTAGTAAAATTGTAATAATCTGTAAATTAATAGTGAAAAATAAAAGTTATCATTAATTTATCGATCATAAAAAGATAATGATACAAAATAGAGGATATTTTATCGACCTCAATTCTCGTTACCTACCATAATTATTTGCCAAACATATGTGATTTGTAAAAGACTGATTTTCATGTTAAAATGAAGAAGTTTCTATTTATTGGAAAAATATTCTATAAAAAATTACCGAGATTTGCACTTTTAAAACCTTTACACTACACTGATAAAAAAAGTCATCATAATCTACATACCTAGTTATTAATGACATTCAAAGTAAAACTCTATCAGATTAACAGACCAGGGGCGTAGTGGGCGTAAGTTTCCTGGAGCATCCGCGCCCCCCATCCCGCAGTCCGTCAAGAGACGCTTAATTAAAGTAACCGATGCATGTAATTGTTTAGCTGACGATACCAAAGCACGGGGCAGCAAATGCGGCGGGTGAGTTAATGAAAAAGCCTAGCCACCCCTTGCTTCTTCACCCGCGCTTGCCATCACCTCGCTGTGAGAAAAGAGTTGGTAAGGTTGGATACCTCGCCTTGCTTGCTAAATTAATTCCTATCATTTTCACCTTGAATAATGTTTTGTAAATAGCCTGTTTTTGTTTGCAAATAAATTGGTTTAACATTTTCTCGTTGAAACTCGAATGATTTATTTTTAGGGGGAGATTTTTGTGGGTTTGGGGATTTATTTAATTTCGCTTTACTAAATGATAATTACGATTCTGTTTATATAATAAAACTGAAAGCCTTGGAGCCTTTTTGTTAGTTTTTATTCGTGGTACAAATCCTCATTCATAGCTTTTATTAAAATTAATTAATTAATTAGTAATACTTATTATTATTAATTAATAATTTATTTATTTTTGTTTTATTAAATTTATTACACTTATTAAAATAAATAAATAAATATATCATCACGCCTTCTACGCATTACTGGGTGTGGCACTCTGCCGAAGCAGATCTCGATAAGTGATATATTTTGCGCGTGAAGTGCGGTTACCAGTCGTCAAATCACGGCCTCCAAAGATGTTAGTGGTGGAGGAGCCACAGGGGTAGTTTTTGAAATTATGAAAATTGTTTGTCGCCTGTGGGAATCGAACCAGGGTTCTCAGGATCCATAGGCCGACTTTATACCACTGAGCTAGCCACTCCATTATTATTATTAAACCCCGTATTGAATGATAAGTGAATAGGAGTGATTGGATGGATGTGATTGAGGGTGTGTTATGTAAGAATGATTTCGAGTGTGATAAATAAATGAGTTTATATGGAGGGATCTATGAATGTGGTTGAAGTGAGGGTGGTGTGTTTGGATGATAATGTTTGACGGGGGCTGATTATTTGATGAATGTTATGAGTGAATGTTTTATGAGTGGTTTTAGGGTTCGTGCTACCCCATTTGATGGGATATAGTGTGAAGTATGCAAGTATGCAAGTATGTATTTTTCTGTAACTTTTTCCAGAGTAGCACCATTTTAAGATCTGAAGTTTTTCTTCATGAGAAAACTGTTCCATACTTTCAAAAATATTTGTTATTGAACGAAAATCACAAAACACAAACTTTTTTTGACAATTAAGATGTCATACAATTGTTTGTAATTTTGTTTGAGTTCCATGGCGATCGCTATAATTAAGAAATTTTCAAAAAACTTTAAAATTGATTTTCTGGGTTATGAAATGTGAAAAATAAAATTTGGTTACTAAGTTGGATGCAGAATTGTTTGAAGTATTTTTGCTTAAAAAATTTTGGGAACTTTTGCGCAAGGTGAAATTATCGTTTCTAATCCTGAGCATATTATTAGCCCTCTGGGCTTTGCGCCTCGTGCTAATAATCATGCCACGGGCCAAAAACGCCTGTTTTTGCCCTTTATATATAAATAACTATTCTATATTAAATATGGATAATCAGTTCCCAATAGCGAATCAAAATTTAGATGAGCAATTTTTAGTTTATCTTCTCTATTTTGTTTACACTGTCAACAAAAGACATACAACTTTATTCAATCAAAGTGGTGGCTAGCTCAGTGGTATGAAGTCGGCCTGTGGATCCTGAGAACCCTGGTTCGATTCCCATAGGCGACAAACAATTTTCATAATTTCAAAAACTACCCCTGTGGCTCTTCCATCACTAACATCTTTGGGGGCCGTGATTTGACGACTGGTAATCGCACTTCACGCGCAAAATATATCACTTACCGAGATCTGCTTTGGCAGAGTACCACACCCAGTAATGGGTAGAAGGCGTGATGATATATTTATTTTTTTTTATTTAAAGTTTATATTAATGCCGTTTTAAAATTTTTATTTTTGTCAATATCAATTGTAAAATGAACTGGCTTTTATATTTTGAGGTTATGTTTACAAAATTTGTCAAATCATGAAAAAAGGATTGTTTTATTTTCCTGCATGGTTGCCAAATGTGATTTTACCGAGGTAAGGGGTTGATTAACCACAAGTCAATGCAACAGTATCCCTTGATAATTAATTTCAATTCGACATTCTGACAATGAAATCGAATGAATCCGCCATTCTATCATTTATCAACTGGACAGTCAACATTGTCCTCAAATAAAATATATTTGCGCGAAAATTTATTTGCAATACGGGTTGACAAAGCACAAACAAAAATAATTAATAAATGATCGTATATTGTTTTCCATAATATCGCAACTCAATAAAATTTAGTTTGATTAACAAACTCTCCGTGTCAGTAACAGTGCGATGGAGTAATTATGATACTCGTCGAGTATGAAATCGTTCCAAACATATAAAATAACTACGGAATATTCGCGTTTTCATTACGTGTGCGTATTATTGGCACGATAATGCATTAATTTTTAAGTGTTTGCACCATATTGATGACTTTTACGAGTACTAATTTTTATATTAATGTGTTATGGCTGACACTGTGAAATTAATAAAACATCTACTGTATTAGTATTTTAATGTAGGTTATTTTATTATTGAATTTCAATGGATTATATTTCAAATATTTAATACAATTTTTAGTTTAATTTAATACAGGGTGATCAAAAGGAATTGTTACAGTTGGCAATACAATTCCAGAGATCTTTTTATTCCACAGTTGGCACAACGTCAGATAAAGGCGGAAATGTTATTTGACATTTCTAATAAATACAATTAGGTTATGTCTGACAGCTAATAGAATTTTAACTTTTTAGAAATAAATGTAATAATAAATGTACTCAAATTTAAATTTTAAATGTCACTGTCAACAACAGGAAATGAATTTATGTAGCAGGCATAGTTTAGTACCTATTTTCTCAAGTTTTTGATCCTGAATATTTTTTATAATTATAAATTATAACTTTAAAAAATAAAAAAAATAAATAAAAACAGTTAGTTGTTTCAAAGAAAATACGTATTAAATGTAAAAATAAATATTTTCTTTGAAACAACCAAGTGTTTTTATTTTTTATTTTTTAAATATTATCAAACATGTATTAACAAGTGCTAACACCTTACTTAATTAATTATATAAATTAAAACCTTTGGATTCAATAATAATATCTGTTATAGAGTCTTTTTGTGTTTATTTGTTTATATTATTATTATTATATTTTAAAATTTAACGCATAATGTATTTTTCTTTTTAAAATATGTATTTTATAATTGCATGGGATGGCTAGCTCAGTGGTATGAAAGTCGGCCTGTGGATCCTGAGGTCCCTGGTTCGATTTCCACAGGCGACAAATTTTCATAATTTGAAAAAGCTATCCCTGTGGCTCCTCCACCACTAACATGTTTGGGGGCCGTGATTTGACGACTGGTAACCGCACTTCACGCGCAAAATATATCACTTACCGAGATCTGCTTCAGCAGAGTGCCACACCCAGTAATGGGTAGAAGGCGTGATGATATATTTATTTATTTATATTTTATAGTTGCAGTAAATTTAAATATGTGTTAAAAACGTTAATGTTTATTCACAGATGTCAATGCAGGCTAACAATTCATTGTTCATATAAAATCCTTGAATACAACAAACGTTTGTTTACACAATCGCAAATTTGAAGTTTATTCAATATGTTATACATCTTCTTCTTCTTCTTTACATTTACATCCAATCCTAACTACAGTCAACAAAACCTAGAAACCTAGGTTGAAACGTTGGAACTAAGAATAGTAAAGAAAAAAGAAACGCAATCTCTTACCTTGTGGTTAAATATCTCCGCAGTGTCCCCGGGCAGAAAGGATATCTGTGACAGAAAGAAAAAACACATCCTTAGTGTGTGGTACGACAAGATTGAGCATTATGAGGCTGTCGTGATGGCACCGCGTGTTCAGATGGCGCTAGTCACGCGACTCGCAATTGGTCCGCGAAATTTGTTTTAATTTAATTATTTACTTGTCTGCCGAGCGAGGAAAAACTGAAACTTTTTTTTGTGAAACTTTTACCATTTGTCAGAGGGAAATGAAGTTAGTTGGGTTGGCACGCAATGTAGTGACACGAGGATTAAAATCGGTTCACTATTTTTCTTGAGAAACTATTGTTATAGAAAGTGGGTGGCGGGTGTAAAGTGAACTAATTTTAAATATTTATACGTCATTATTCATCTAGCAAAATAAGCAAATGAGAGTTATAAATAAAAAAATAAATATATCATCACGCCTTTTACCCATTACTGGGTGTGGCACTCTGCCGTGAACAATATGTAGTGTGATAAAGAAACACATATTACCAAGTATTTTATATTTTTTTACATTTCAGATGTAAAATTTTAATAATACAGAGTGATCAAAAGGGATTGTTACAGTTGGCAATAAAAAAAACTACTTGAAATTGGTAAGCCTGATACATAAATTCATTTCCTGTTGCTGTCAGTAACATTAAAAATTTAAATTTGAGTACATTTATTATTACATTTATTTCTAAAGTATTTCTATTACTTAAAAAGTCAAAATTCTATTAGCTGTCAGACTCCTGACATAACCTATTTGTATTTATTAGAAATGTCAAATAGCATTTTCGCCTTTATCTGACGTTGTGCCAACTGTGAAATAAAAAGATCTCTGGAATTTTATTGCCAACTGTAACAATTCCTTTTGATCACTCTGTAATAGAATTATAAGTTTCTTTTTGACATATGGTTATAATTTAATCAAATAATCGTAGTGATCTGTTCCTTTGAAAATACGCGTTGCTATGAAAAATCATGCGTTGCTATTTACACAATTGGCTTTGTTTTATATAGCAAAAATAAACTGACAGTTTTGTCAGACATGTTGTGCTTAAAAATGAATGAAGATTCTATACCATCTGACATAAAAGATACTGCGAAAGCAGTTATTTTAAATTTATTGCGAACAAAATCAAAGGGCCTATACGAAGTAGCGCTTAAAAACTTTCAAAATTGGTGTAAGGTGAAAAATGTAAAAAGTGTATCAAAGAAGTTCTTCTTGACTATTTTTCGGAAAAAACGAAAGTGCTTAACCTTTCAATTACATGGAGCCAATATTCCATGTTACGAACATATATAAAAATCAAAATGCGAATATGAGTAAAATTACAAATTTAATTGCTTATTTGAAGAGAAATTTGGAAGGACACTGTCCAAAAAGAGCTAAAATATTAACCAAAGGAGATTTCTGAAGATATCTGAAGATTTCAAAAGGAAACAAACGATGAGATTTATTTGACAATGAAGGTATTTAATAAAAAACTTGTGGTTGGTGTTTCGTATAACGTTTATTTTAATTTTCGTAGGCTATTTTGATATTTGGAATAGCTGGAGAATGTCAGAGGGTCCAATTATTACATATGTCTACTAGAGATATTCAAGATTTAGATTTGAAAGTCGAAGAAGTCAACATGTTATATTTAAAAATTGTACCATTAACTTTTACAATAAATACATTTTCCGGCAAAAGTGCAGTATCACTGACCAATTTTTAAAAATTTAATTTTAGGTTGGTAAAATTTTGTGAATTTCAAAACTCCTTAAAAATGACTAAATAAACCAATGCTTCGAAACTGTTATTTGTAAAACATTTTCTAGCTTCAAAGCTCAAATATAATGTAATCTACAATTATCAGGAAATACAAAATAATTCTTTCTAACCTAATCGCAGTCTTTGCCATTTTCATACATTTATGACATTTATACTCTTTTGCGATGAGCTTCAAATCTCTGAAAAAGTTTTAGGAAATTTTAAAAATTGGTCAGTGATACTGCATTTTAGCCCATTTTCCTGATTTTATAATTTGTATTCTGTTAATAAATAACAAATGATACTTTTTACAATTCGTTATAAAAGATCCACTTTTCTCAACTAGGCAAGTTAAAATATAGACATTTCTTAACTGAATTAGATAAAATAAAAATTATACACAAAGTATATTTTTTGGGTAGAATTCAAAATGTATTTCATAAAATAACAGGTTACGAAAAGACAGATTATTTTTGTTACACAACGCAGTGATCTACGGTGGCAAGTTACATAAATGACATTCAAGTGTTTCGATCATGATTCATTTGGCAAATTATATGTTGACGTTTGGCATTGTGAAAACAAAATTAACTAAATATTATCAAAAAAACTACATATACTATTGTAATAATGAAATTTTAAAGTATTTTCGAAGTATGTATAGCGTGTGAGTGCTTAAACAACAAACAGAAACAATTTAGTGCGTGTGCACAGTTTTAGTTCCTAGCAGTAACACGTCAAAAGAATTCTTGTAACCAAAGTGAGATACGAAACGAACAATTTCTGGTGATAATCGGACACTATAATGGCATTTTTCCGTATTAATTTAGCACGTAATTATAGAATTATTTTTAGTAATTCATTACAAAATGGTAGAACGAATGTAAATGTGCTTGCGTTAAAATACATATCAACTACGCCGCGCAAAAGAGGAGAAAGTACAAGTAAAGAAAGTGGAAGTAAAAGTGGCCCTAAGAAAGAACCTCTGGATACCAAATTCAATACTGCTAAATCGGCGTTCAAGAGCAAGACAACATGGGAACTCTGTCGAGCATATATCGTATATACAATATGTTCCTTTGACTACATTGTAGATAATAATTTGAAGCTAATGAAAGTGGCGAAAAGAATAATGGGCGAAAAACTTTTCGGTCTACTCATGAAGGCCACCTTCTACGGGCATTTTGTAGCTGGCGAGGACACGATTAAGATAGAGCCATGTCTGGAGCGATTGCGATCGTTTGGCGTGAAACCCATTCTCGATTATTCTGTGGAAGAAGATCTCACGCAGGAGGAGGCAGAGACTCGCGAGGTGGACTCTCTAACATCAAAAACCGAGAGTAAGTCTGGGCCTGGTGGTACCATGCCACAATTCCAAATTGAAAAGAGCTTCGCTGATAGGCGAAACTTGGTGCAATCGGCTCGCACATACTTCTACATCAATGAGGCGCAATGCGAGAAGAACCTGGAGATCTTTCTAAGATGTCTTAAATTCATGGCAGATTATGACAAAAGATCAGCAAAAGCAGCCAAAAAACATTTTACTCCCAGTGTGACATTCGGAACTGGTATTACAGCTGTTAAACTGACTGCTTTAGGCAGGCCACAATTATTGCTCCAGTTGTCAGAAGTTATTGTGCGAACACGTCAGTACGTAGCCGAGTTAGACGGTGGCACAGGTAATGTTTTGGGCCGTCACATAAAGACGGAGGACTTGGAGAAGAGATTATCAGAAAAGAAGGTAGATGCGGGCGCTGCCAAAAAGCTCATGGAAAATGTTACCTCTGACAAAGAAGGTATTTTACACTTGTTCCCATGGTCACAACTCTTGGATGAAAATCATCAACTGAACAATGCATTCCAAGTACCTGATTTGAAGACTGGTAAGATGATCAATTTGTTGAGTCACCTCCCGCCTAAAGAAGAAGAAATGTTCAGAAATATGATTAGGAGGCTCAACACTATTTGTGCACTAGCACAACAAAAGGACTTGCGCATAATAGTCGACGCCGAACAAACGTACTTCCAGCCCGCCATCTCACGCATCACATTGGAAATGATGCGCAAGTACAACCAAGAGAAAGGATTAATTTTCAACACTTACCAGAACTACCTGAAGAGCACTTTCGACGAAGTGCAGACCGATATGGAGCAAGCCAAGAGACAGAATTTCTACTTCGGAGCAAAGCTCGTTCGCGGAGCCTACATCGACCAGGAGCGCGCTAGAGCAGATGCTATGGGCTACCCAGACCCAACGAACCCTGACTATGAAGCCACGAGCGCTATGTACCACAAAACATTAGCGGAGGTCCTTCGTAGAATAAAGGAATTCAAAGACAAGGGCGATGGAAAGAAAGCTGGCATTATGGTCGCCTCGCACAATGAGGACACTGTGCGCTTTGCCCTGCAGAAAATGGATGAGATCGGTATACTTCCAGAGGATAAAGTCGTCTGCTTCGGACAACTGCTCGGCATGTGTGATTACATCACCTTCCCTCTTGGCCAATCCGGCTACTCTGCCTACAAATATATCCCGTATGGTCCTGTGAACGAAGTTCTTCCCTATCTAAGTCGACGAGCAATGGAGAACAGAGGAGTACTAAAAAAGATCAAGAAGGAGAAACGCCTGATATTAACGGAGATCCTGCGCCGTTTCGTCACCTTCTCATTCTGGTATACACCCAAAGGCACTTACAATCCTGCCTAAATCACAACATTTTAACGCGACATCGTTTTGTCCCACAAAGTCACGTATTTCTCTAATATTTTATGTGAAATAAATATATTTTGTACTCTGTAAGTATCGTTTTGGGTTTTGTTGTACCTGTACTGTTCAATCATGAAACAATCAATCATAAACAGTATAAACAAAAATAAATTTAGATAAATACATACATCATTTTGTAGTAAAATCATGTACGTTGTAAATAAACGATTTGTTTTCAAAGATATATTTTAAGTTATTATGCAGCAATAACTTGTGAAAATAAGATAGATATTTGTAGAACGGAATCGCACACAGAATCAGATGGAGATATAGCGAATGCGAGTGAGAGGATTGAGCAAAATATTGCAGAAAATAGGAATGAATGAGTGAGAATCGAATAGATTATGTATATATTTGTTATATTTTAACTGGAATATTGATTTTTTTTATCAAATACAAGAAGAAAAGTGTACATATAGACCACGGGCGTGTGACGTCACGATTTTAGATGTGGTCCGTAACTGTCAAACGAGTGACTCTCACATCAGTATTAAATGTACGATTTAGACTGTATAGATAGAATATATTTTTAACAAGTATATGTGCATATAATTCCAAAACAGACAAGTTTCTATTTTGTGCATCATTTTATGCATGACAAAGTGTGTGTTTTATTTTATCAAGTGAAACGTAATTTGAAGATTGTGTCGCGAGTGCATACTTTTACAATTTTATACTGTTTATATATTTAATATATAGAAAATAAATGTTTAAAAACAATTTTATATGTTTACTTCATAGTGTAAAGCCATGTAATTACTATAATATACAATAGTGTTACTTTGATTGAAGTTTGAACTTTTCATTTTAGGTTATATTTTCCAAATCAACTAATTTCGTTAAAATTTTTAATATTTTACTGTAATATTTAATTTTTTTCATTAATAATTGTTGTTGTGTTTTCGATTATCGTAGAAATTAGAAAGAATCGACAAAACGAATGTTTAAGTTATAATCAGAAATGAATCAAAAGGGAAAAGTACTCTTTGGCTCTGAAATAGCAATAACAATATAAAAAGGTAATATAAAATATTGTCATAATCACAATATTACAAGACCTAGAGCAAGAAGGGAAAGAATGTCGATTTGTTTGATTACAACAATGTGTTCATGCAACAAAACATTGTTTACAACAACGTGTTTTAATATAACATGATTCGCATTTATGACAGTAACCGTCAAAACCTAAAGAAAACTACATATAAATGTTTTGAATTCCTGTTTCTATTTTTTATATTGTAATATTCAACATATCTTGAGCCAAAAACTTCGACCTACCTTCCTTTTCTCTTTTAATTCAATTCAGATAGTATCATAGACATTCGTTTTATCGATTTTTTTAAATTTCCACTACGATCAAAAACACAATAACAATTATTAATGAAAAAAATTAAAAACTACAGTAAAATATTAAAAATTTTAACGAAATTAGTTGATTTGGAAAATGTAACCTAAAATGAAAAGTTCAAACTTCAATCAAAGTAACACTATTGTATATTATAGTAATTACATGGCTTTACACTATGAAGTAAACATATAAAATTGTTTTTAAACATTTATTTTCTATATATTAAATATATAAACAGTATAAAATTGTAAAAGTATGCACTCGCGACACAATCTTCAAATTACGTTTTACTTGATAAAATAAATCACACACTTTGTCATGCATAAAATGATGCACAAAATAGAAACTTGTCAGTTTTGGAATTATATGCACATATATTTGTTAAAAATATATTCTATCTATACAGTCTAAATCGTACATTTAATACTGATGTGAGAGTCACTCGTTTGACAGTTACGGACCACATCTCAAATCGTGACGTCACACGCCCGTGGTCTATTGGTGACTGAAATTAATCCCTAGCCTCCTAATACAGGGTGATCAAAAGGGATTGTTATAGTTGGCAATACTATTTCAGAGATCTTTTTATTCCACAGTTGGCACAACGTCAGGTAAAGGCGGAAATACTATTTGACATTTGTAATAAATACAAATAGGTTATGTCAGGAGACTGACAGCTAATAGAATTTTGACTTTTTAAGTAATAGTAATACTTTAGAAATAAATGTAATAATAAATGTACTTGAATTTAAATTATAAATGTCACTGTCAACAACAGGAAATGAATTTATGTATCAGGCTTACCAATTTCAAGTAGTTTTTTTTATCGCCAACTGTAACAATCCCTTTTGATCATCCTGTAGAACTTTAGTAAGTACAACAACGGGTATACATTTTTGACATGTATAAATTAACCGCATTTCACGCGCATAAAATATATCACTTACCGAGATCTGCTTCGGCAGAGTGCCACACCCAGTAATGGGTGGAAGGCGTGATGATATATTTATTTATTTTATTTATAAATTACAGGCTGATCAGAAGTAACTGTTTTAATTGGCAATGTATTTTTGGGGATTTCTTTATTTCATAATTTGCAGAATACCAGGTAAAGGCGGAAATACTATTTGATATGTCATTTTTAGAATAAATACAAATAGGAATGATAGAAATACTTGGGATTATTGCTCTGTGAGTAATATTGAAAAATACAAGGATGTGGGTAAGGGAAACAACGATTATATTTATTTAAATTATCAAATGCCACTATCAACAAAAGGAAATAAATTTATTTATCAGTCTTTTAAATTTTTTTAATTGCCAACTGAAACTGTCACTTCTGATGACATTAATACATCTCTCGGGCAAAGAATTCTAGTAAAAGTGTTAAGCTACATTCACAAATCGAAATTAGTTTTTGTTTTATGTTTTCCATTTTTGTTTTAATAACCTTGTAGACATGTTATCTTATACAGCCATTCACAAATCAGTATTAGGTTTGGTTTTAACACAAAAGTTTGCAAACTCCAAACTTATGTTTTAGTTTTATGTTTTATACTTAGGAATAGACCAATAGGACGAAGCATAGAATGATGTAGTGATATATACCTATCTCTTTCTATCATCTTTCGCATTGACGCTAACCTAAGATTGTTTTTATTCGAGTGTCAAAATGAATGAAAATAAAAACAAGACTTTATTACCTATTTTCTTATTATGATAATATTTACCTTGCTCTTCAAGAAATACGAAAGTAAACAAACAACATATGACAGCTAGTGCAACTTAGCACATCTGACAGTTGCATTGACAGTGTTACCGATCTTCTGAGTATAGCCGATCTTCTAAAATTTATGATAGATGTCACTACTAACTAAAATCGACAAAAGCAAAACTATTTGAGAATGGCACCTAAAAACACATTAAAACATAAAGCATAAAACAAAAACTAATTTCGATTTGTGAATGTAGCTTTAAAATGGTATTTAAGCGATTGTCAACTGTTTTTTTTCAATTTTGATGAAATTATACCAACTGGTATAAAATTAAAGCCTTTATGGAGCAAAATTATGTTAAATTATAGTCAAGAAAGTACTGCGATGGCAACAGCAGATTTATATCGTCACTCGTCAGATTTTAATTGATGAAGTAACAGATCTCGTTGATGAGGTTTATAGAATGTTTTTAATAATTTCCGAGCACCAACATTTTAAATAACTTTTACAAAATTATTATATTATTAGCTACATACAAGCAATAAAATGAATAAAACATTTGGATTGGATTTGTATAAAATAAGTGAAAAATTTTAATCGAAATTAATAATGTTTGCGCTGAAAATTTATTTAGTGTAGGTGTTTTTATTACGCCATAATGACATTAATGTATAATATTTATTTTCCATACATGAACGTGTGAAAATCTATATGAAATAAATTAACATAATTTTAATTAGACAATATGTAATTAATATTTTACAAAAATGTAATAACATAATGCTAATTTCTGTATTATAATAAATAATAATACACGTGTAACCTATTTAAATATTTGTGTATTTACAAGCAAAAAATTTTTGAAATGAACTAATTTACTTTAAATATTATTATTTTGATGTAATACAAAAGAGTATTAAATTATTATTTTTTGTAAATCTGTTTTGTAATTAATTAATAATTCGGATATACAATTGATATTTTAAAACAAAACAAATATCAAATTTCTCATCATGGCAGCTCCGCAATTACTGATCTCAATTAATAATATTCAAATCGGATAAGGGAGGAAGATACACTTAAAAGCAATATTTATTTTCTCACTAAAATATTGGTTTTAGATTAGAACTATTTATATCAATATATGCAAATTAGAATTTATACTGATGAACAATAATATTTGACGATGACGTGTTACGCATAACTATAGGTACTTTCAAAGTTATGCATAAACAATGTTCCTAACAGCTGGCGATGAAACTTATAGGGTAGATATACTACAATAATAATATTTAATATATACAGATATTAGCATTCAGGGATCTTATATGACAATATTAGATTGTTTAATCAACTTGTCTAATCAATTCCTCAAACTTCTTCGAAGATGATTTTCTTCATTATAGCAAACAAGAAACTTTCCCTTTGTTATAGTAGATATTTCAGTAAAAGCAAGTATTTTGTTTAAATAAATAATAAATAAATATATCATCACGCCTGTTACCCATCGCTGGGTGTGGCACTCTGCCGAAGCAGATCTCGGTAAGTGATATATTTATGCGCGTGAAATGCGGTTACCAGCTGTCAAATCACGGTCCCCAAAGATGTTAGTGGTGGGGGAGCCACAGGGGTAATTTTTAAAATGGTGAAAATTGTTTATCGCCTGTGGGAATCGAACCAGGGTTCTCAGGATCCACAGGCCGACTTGATACCACTGTGCTAGCTACCCTACTAAATAAATATACATAGAGCCAAATATTAGAAAATAAGAAAGGTAAAACTACCAAATCGGAATTTATTGAAGAAATAGTGTCAATTTAAGGAAGATATTCGAAGATTGTCCTTCCCCTTTAATTCAAAGCCCTGACGACAAAGAATAATAATTTATTTCGCAACTTTCAATATTTTTTTTGTCTATTTGTTACGTGTATTTGTATATATATATATATATATATATATATATATATATATATATATATATATATATATATATATATATATATATATATATATATATATATATATAAATAAATAATAAAATAAATATATCATCACGCCTTCTACCCATAGCTGGGTGTGGCACTCTGCTAAAGCAGATCTTGGTAAGTGATATATTTTGCGCGTGAAGTGCGGTTACCAGTCGTCAAATCACGGCCCCCAAACATGTTAGTGGTGGAGGAGCCACAGGGATAGCTTTTTCAAATTATGAAAATTTGTCGCCTGTGGGAATCGAACCAGGGACCTCAGGATCCACAGGCCGACTTCATACCACTGTGCTAGCCATCCCATAATATATATATATATATATATATATATATATATATATATATATATATATATAACTGAGATTTTTTTCCGCCCCCACCCCCTCTAAAAAAATATCTGTGGACGCCCATGAAAATTTAACATGTGCTGCGGGTACCACTCTTACAGAATAAAAAGTTAGCAAGGCCAGTTTAATAATAGGCTTCATTATTAAACCGATTGTGAATGCAAAGTAAGAAAAAAAGTTTTAATATTTTGCTCTCACATATAGGAGGAGGAGGGAGCAGCGCTTTTCTATAATTTGCAGAATTTGGTCAACTACTAATTATAGAGCCATTTAGTCAGTTGTTCATACTAGCGGTTAGAGATTTACAAATAATATGAGTTTCAAATATAATTACCGCTAAAACTATAAACATGCAACATTAGTGCACTTCAGAAAGTTTATATTTAACCTAACTGATGTCAAATTAAAATAATTTCTATTCGTTTGAGTCTGTCAGAAATGCGAGTCATACCATTAGAGCCAGTACAAATGCCAACCAACATGTTATTATTTCTGTTAATAATCTGTCAGAATTATTTAGTTTTACTGACCTGTTTTAATGTAGGTGCAGCGGAAGCAAACGAAGCATGAATATCGTAACTCCACTGCGCTCGCATTTAACGTACATTTGCGGTAAACATACCCCGAATATTGTAATGGAAAAGTTAGGTATTTAATTCGTGAATAAATTAATAATAATCATTTTGGAAGAGGGCTGCATTAAGCTTTGTGTAACAGCGAAATATTCCACGCGCAAATTTTAATCTCTTGGGTTTGTAAAAATTAGATTAGGCTGTTGTGAAGCCAATTAATCTGTAATGAAACAAATGAGTGGAAAAATTAAAAATCGTGCAATCGAATATTATTGTTCTGAACGAAATATTTTCAAATTTAATTTGGTTTATGTACATGTTCATATGCAAAAAAAGAACATACATCTCATTTTGAATTTATAAATGTTTCAAAATTTTATTTGTCAATTAAAGAAGACATGTTAAAATTCTGCACTAACTTCTTTCAATCTACCGATTTTAATGGAAACATTTCATATTATAGTCTCTATTAATGTTTTTTAAATCCCTGTATTTTCACTTTTTATGCCAATATCGATTTTCTACATTTTATCACTTTGTATGCTAGTTATGGGGTGGCTAGCTCAGTGGTATGAAGTCGGCCTGTGAATCCTGAGAACTCTGGTTCGATTCCCACAGGCGACAAACAATTTTCATAATTTCAAAAGCTACCCTTGTGGCTCCTCCACCACTAACATCTTTAGGGGCCGTGATTTTACGACTGGTAACCGCACTTCACGCGCAAAATATATCACTTACTGAGATCTGCTTCGGCAGAGTGCCACACCCAGTAATGGGTAGAAGGCGTGATGATATATATTTATTTATTTATTTTGTATGCTAGTTAGGAACATTTAAATATTTCATTTTTGTGCTGATGAAATGCCGCATCATATTTGTTTTCTTTCAGTGACAACCTGGATGAATAAAACATTTATAAAACCGTTTGATACACGAGTAGATTTTTTTATTTTATTTTTACTTTGAAAGTAATAGTGTTCTGCATTTTTATTTAAAATCCTAAATTACGGTACATTCAAATTTTTATTAAAACAATATAGTTAATATGTTTTTGCATCTCTAGAAATGACAGTGACTGGCATTGAAAAATATCTGCCTTGTTTTAGTTTAAAAAAAAACTACCATTTAGCTTGAATTGTGAATAGCTTGCTGAAAAAGTTCATTATGTAGTTACAAATAATAAAGTATTTTTGGAGACTATCAGTGATCTGTCACAGTCGAAAAAGCACGAACTACTAATTTACCACAAAGAACTTACAACTTTTCCAGCAACTAAAGAAGAAGTTACAAGAACAATCAAGATATAATCATTAAAAAAAGAGTTGAATGAACCCCCTCGTATCTCCAAAGTCAAATTCAACTTTAGCTCACGCAGTTTTACGAAAATAAAAGTAATATTTCAATATTATTGCCATCTAATCGAAACACGTATTGCCGCCGCGAACTTCTGAAACCCCGACGGCAAAAAATATTCGCCTTTCGCCTCGAAGTTGCTGCTCATCCGCGTGACGAAAAATTGCGTGTTATGGCCTTAAGCGATTGTCGCACGTATAGGATTGAACAGGACATAATAGATGCTATTATGACCCCTAATATCGAGTGAGGCTTTCGACCAAAACTAACGACGCAACAAAAACTCCTATAGGCATAGGAATTCGACGGAAAATTCCTTCCACTTTGTTCACTATATTGACAATGGATTTCTCGATTTCTGTATCTCGCGATTTTCTAAAAGGGCTTTTACTATAACGGCGGCAGTTTTTTGCTACTGTCGCCACATACGGATGGGTTATTTACGTAAATTACTTCATTTCTCTTTGCTTTTAAGTCCGTAAGTTGCATCCCACACTACTAAACTTATTTATTCATTTATTATACTGTACAAGAAATAAATTATTTCCAACTATACTGCAGAGGACCTACAGTTTATAGCAAATTTTTATCCACTCGGACATAGGTGCATTTTAATTTTCACAATCTAGATGATGATTTTTCTTGATCTTGAGTTTGAGATAAATTTTCACGTTTTATAAATAATTAAATATATCATCACGCCATTTACCCATTACTGGATGTGGCACTTTGCTATAGCAGATGTCGGTAAGTGATATATTTTTGCGCGTTACCAACCGTCAAATTACGGCCCCCAAAGATGTTAGTGGAGAAGGAGCCACAGGGATAATTTTAATGTGGTGAAAATTGTTTATCGGTTGTGGCAATCGAACCCATGTTCTAAAATCCACATTTCGATTCGCTACCGCTGAGCCATCTACTTAAATTAAAAAAAAAATTAATAATGCAGATCCTCTGGATATATTAAGAAAACAGAGAGTAAGGTCTCAGGACATAAATTATTTTACAATTATTTTGTTAAAATATAATTTTGTTGTTTTTGCTGATGATGTCCAGTTCGCTGGACGAATCGTCCAAATATACTCTATTGCTAGATTTATTTCTGTGCAATTTTTGATCCTGAGACCTACTCTCTGTTTTCTTAAATTAAAAAAAGAAGTCTCAAAAAGTCGGTCAGTCGGTCTGTCTGTGATATATTTTTGCGAGTGAAGTGCGGTTACCAACCGTCAAATTACGGCCCCTAAAGATGTTAGTGAATAGGGATAATTTAAAAAAATGTTAGTGGATGGGGAGCCACAAGAGTAGTATTAATAATAATGCGGTGAAAATTGTTTATCGGCTGTGGGAATCGAACCCACGTTCTAAAATCCACAGTCCGAGTCGATACCGCTGAGCCACATTCCTAATTTAAAAAAAAATGTCTCAAAAAAGTCGGTCAATCGTTCTGTTGGTCTGTGTGTCTGTCTGGAGCAAGGTAACTTGAAACTTTATACTTAAGCTTTTAAGCGAAAAACAGATTAAGTTCGTTAATGGACTATAAAAAACCAGTGGTACCACAATTTAATTGCTGGGTCTTTTATGTTTTTATTTCCTAAACAGTAGAATGTACCACAAAATACATGACAACTAAATAGACCTTAATATGATTTAAAATAATTTCAAACATTTTTTGAAATATTTATTTTAACATTTCGATAATTTTTTACCCATTACTGGGTGTAGCACTCTGCCGAAACAGATCTCGGTAAGTGATATATTTAAGCGCGTGAAGTGCGGATACCAGTCGACAAATCACGCACCTCAAAGATGTTAGTGGTGGGGAAGCCACAGGGGTAATTTTAAATGAAAAAGTTTGTCGATTGTGGGGATCGAACCAGAGTTCTTAGGATTCACAGGCCGACTCGATACGACTGAACCACTACCCCATAATTCATTTCATTTCTTAATGTACATTATTTGCTATTGATTTATTTGTCGTCAGTTGCACCAACAAAACGTACATTTTAAACTTTGTTATACAATTAAAAGCACATCGATTATTTGACAATATTAAATATTCCATATGATATGTAACTTAGATTTGCTATTATTAATTTAAACCAAGTTTAAAAATTAAGTTTTGTTGGTGCAACTGGCCAATAAATGTTAAATTTTATACAAGATTTATTTAAATGCAAGTCTGTCCTCGTGATATGAGAAGGTCTAGTTCCTTCAGGTTCTTATAAATTGGATTCACTGAAGTTTCAATTTGTAAACGCTCGCTTAGCGTATATAAAAATATTTAATAATAAAATGAAGAAATATTGGTTTCCGTTTACAGTTTGAAACAAATATAATCTTATGAACAAAGTAATAAATTTCTGAGCATGTATTCAGATAGCAAACAATAAAGTATAAATTATTCGTATTCCTATTCTGCACAAGACGATTCAATATAATGTATTATTGTACAGCTTGCCACAGTCAAATAATATGACAAATCAATACTAATCTTATTTTTATACAAATGACAAAATCAATGACAATTTATTAACGATGACATTGAATTTAGGGAAGCTTGAAATGCCATCGTGAAATCAAAATAAATTGCTGTTTCATGCGAATGTAAATGGTACAATTCATTCTGATCTTTTCTTTATGGAACATAAATTTGAAAATAAACGTCTGATAAAAGCGTAAATTACCTAAAATATGTCAGCATTTTGTTTTAAGAAACAAGAGAAGGTAGTCGCAGGGGAACTATTTTTCTGCGTGCTATTCTTAAACAAAGCTTTACGAAAATTTGCATAATATTTAGGTTAAAAGCATAAAATGTTGCAAACATACATCTCACCTACTCCAGCAAAAATTAAATTACAAATTTGTTTCATAACCTACTTAGAAACCGCGAGAGTTATTAAATTACTGCAAAAAATGTCGTCTCATTGCAGCTTCTAAAATAGGAATTACAAAATTATTAAATAATTACCTACTTATTAAGTTTTCTTTTAATTAAGAAACTGTGAGAAGCTGCCAACTATCTTTAACTAGATCTAATTTAATAATGGAGATTAATTATTTATTGCAAGTTGACATTAATTGAAGTTAAATATAAACCTAACCATAACCAATTCTAAAAATATTTTAATAAATTTAAATACAGGGTGATCAAAAGATAGTTGGCTATACAATTCCAGAGATCTTTTTATTCTACAGTTGGCACAACGCCAGGTAAAGGCGAAAATACTATTTGACATTTCTAATAAATACAAAGAGGTTATGTTAGGAGTCTGACAGCTAATAGAATTTTGACTTTTTAAGTAATAGAAATACTTTAGAAATAACTAATAATAAATTACTCAAATTTAAATTCTAAATGTCACTGTCAACAACAGGAAATGAATTTATGTATCAGGCTTACCAATTTCAAGTAGTTTTTTTTATTTCCAACTGTAACAATTCCTTTTGATCAATCTGTAAATGTATATTTTTAGAGGTGTCACATTTTATAGGCTCGTTGTATCGATCATATTTATAAAAAACTGTGTGCTTTTTATTCGATTAAAAAACTAATTGTTCAAACAATATATCAATTTCAAATCAGACATGAATATTTATAATTGTCATTTTAGATTTATTAAATTAATTGTCACCTGTCAAAGTTGCAAACTGATATTTCTATAAAATATTTTGATGAGTTAGTGATATATAAATAAAATAAGAATATTACTTTGTGTTGAAGGTGCCAGAAGTCTGCGAACCCCACTTCCACTGTTTAATCCATGCACAGTTATCCACACACTTCACAATCACATGCCACTGTCAAACAAAGCAGTCACCAGTGTCACCCACTCGTAGAGTAACAAACGCGCGATTTCCTGCGTCGTTGGAGCGAGCGTCGTCGAGTGTTCGAAACGACGCGCCAGCGAAGACTGCAGTAACAGCAACACGGCGGCCGGCGGCGCATTCGCTCCGCCCCCTCGCCCCGTAGACGCCGCCGCCGCGACGCAAGTAGTGAGAGGCGGCGAACAGACTTGACGCAGTTGGATGCGTGAAGTGGACAGGCAGGTTGAGGATATTTTGGAAAAGTGAATGAAGTTTTAGGCAGATTTATAAATAAAGAATTAGATTTAGCGTTACCTAACTCTATTTTTATTTCAGATTGATATGAATGAAAATGGATTCAAAATGAACCAACAAATATCTCGCTTATTTATTTAAGGTAAAACTGGATAGTCGCCAGATGCAGTACTAGCTGCGATTGATTGAATTTTTTTTGTTTCTATATAATATTTAAAGTGAACTATGCATAAAGTTTGTAAAATGTTTAAATTAGCATAATAATATAGGATTATTAAAATAAAATAAATAAATGTATCATCACGCCTTCTACCCATTACTGAGTGTGGCACTCTGCCGAAGCAGATCTCGGTAAGGGATATATTTTGCGCGTGAAGTGCGGTTACCAGTCGTCAAATCACGGCCCCCAAAGGTGTTAGTAGTGGAGGAGCCACAGGGGTAGTTTTTGAAATTATGAAAATTGTTTGTCGCCTGTGGGAATCGAACCAGGGTTCTCAGGATCCACAGGACGACTTCATACCACTGAACTAGCCACCCCATATATAAAATTATTAATTACTCTAATTGCATACACTTTATACAATATTTATACAATAATATACATTTTTTTTTCAGATTTTTTTAATTTACAGAAAAACAGGAAAATAAATATTTTGGTTCAAATATAATTTAATGATTTTAAATAATTATGTACAGACTAGAGGTCGGCAGAAATATGCGATATCCGAATCCGATCTGATCTTATCCTGAAGTCATATTTCGGATCAGATCAGAACTCTCTCGGATAGGATTCAGATTGGATTCAATCCGAAAGTCGGATAAAACATCTGATCCAAAATTTACATTCACAGCTGTTACTCTGAGTAAAAAACAAATAAATTTTAAATCCCTTCTAAGGAAATGATAATGATACGAAAAATTTATAAGTAGTTATATATGTAATATGATGCAAAATAATTAAATAACGTTACAACAAAATATGTCTCTCCAGTTTTTCACATCAAACTTGTTAATTAAGTTTCATTTATAAAGATTATTTTTCTTTCAAACATGCGACGTAACAATTAGTTAAATATAAATAGAAAAAACTGTACGGATCTAAAAGAACGCCTGATCGGATCATGAACCGACCGGATGTTGAATTAAATTTTACAGCGGATCGGATGTCAGATTAGATTTCGGGTAAGATTTTGAATCGGATCTCAAAGCGGATGTCGGATCGGATCGGATATCAAAATTTTCGAATATTCGAACCTTTAGTAGAGACTTTGAAATAACTGCTAATACGTATATTTTTTCAATACAATCAATAAGAGTAATTAATAATATTATAATGACGCTAATTTAAACATGTTAATTGAAAACCAATAATAAAAATTGTAAAGTAATTTAATGGCAGTAACAATTTTATAACAAATTTTAAGTATAGTTTACTTTGATCATGGGGTGGTTAGCTCAGTGATTTGAAGTCGGCCTGTGGATCCTGAGAAGCCTGGTTCGATTCCCACAGGCGACAAACAATTTTCATAATTTCAAAAGCTACCCCTGTAGCTCCTCCACCACTAACATCTTTGGGGGAGGGGGCGTGATTTGACGACTGGTAACCGCACTTCACGCGAAAAATATATCACTTACCGAGATCTGCTTCGGCAAAGTGTCACATCCAGTAATCGGTAGAAGGCGTGATGATATATTATTATTATATTATAGTTTACTTTGAATCTATTCCCATTGCTAGGGTTATTAGCACACCTATCATGATCAATAATCAGAAGAAAATATCTGATTTATTTAGGGGATGAGACAGCGTCTTCTATTTATCTTTTTCTGCCAGTAAATTTGGAATGAAGGATTCATTGATATAGAACAATTTATATATTTTGTATAAACCTTATCAGAATTTGCTATTGGAGCATTAGGGAATTTCTATAATCCCTTCAAAAGTATTTATTACTATGGCAACCAATTTAATTAATTCAATTACCCATAATACCTAAGGGCGTACAACAATGGATTACATATGTTATTATCTAGCCTTAAATAATATCCCAGCTCACGAATTAACGATGAAGAGCGAATTTAATTATTTCTAATTAGTCCCAAAATACAGAAAATCCTTTAATGTCAGAAAATATCCTGAAGCCATTTGGTGTTTCAGAAAAAATCCAGCAACTTACTTATTAATTAATATCGCGTAAAATGGCCAACAAGATCATGAATTACATCCGGAATTACTTTGCCGGCAACTTTGCTAATTTCCTTATTTCATTTAGTGTGAGTAAGAATATACAGTGCGCGTCCGAAGTGCCCTTTCAGAGGTGGCAACGTCTGAAACGGCTGAAACGTTGAAACAAAACTTGTCCGCCCGCCATTACTTGTAAAGAGCCCAGGGACATATTTCTAAATTAGTACATGCCCCGTCGGTATTGTGCTTTCGTTGTAGCCAACATGCTCGTTGTTTGACTTGCAACGATCTTTGTTTAAACTTAACCGCAGTCTATAAAGTTTCCAGTATTCATACTAGGAATCATCTTTACCGGCTATCAATGCTTCAAGCTACTTGCTCCAGGAACATATAAGTTTTCAACAAATACAACTGATTCCTATATTTACTTCAATCTCGTTCTTGTAGAGATGCAATGACTAGTAAATCTGCAATATACCGAATACCGAATATTGGTAGAAAGACTTCTTTGTCTTTCTTTTGAAACAGTTAGTTTTGATCACCCTGTGATATTTAATGGTAGATCTGTCAAAATTTTTCTTTCATTTAATTCTATCTCGCGACAGGAACGTTTTTGTTCTTCAATTAATAAGAAAGAAACTGTCGCCAAAGGTATTGCCTATTTTTTTTTATTTTTTAAATTTTATTTACGCTACTCTGTACAACAGGAATTTAATCCCAATTACAGTACAGGGCCCGGTCTCACCGAGCCGTAGTGTGGTAGTTCGTATATATTTAGCTTCAAGTGGGATACGAACTCGGGATCTCCGGATTCGAATGCCATAACGCTAATTAATTAATGGACTAGGTGGTACAGTGGTATCATGTCCTGCTGTGGATCCTAGGAACCCTGGTTCGATTCCCACTGGCGACAAACATTTTCATCACATTAATACTACCCCTGCTTTGGGGGCCGTGACGGCTGGAGGAAATAAGTAAACAACCGGTATATCTGTATATAAAATTGTAAACTTCAAAATTGGCCTATGAAAAAAAAGAGCAAAGCTCCTCTCATTTATTGAATTTCGAGTTCCGCTGCGGTTGCATGACGGGTCAGACCAAATGATTTTACGGGTCCTACACAGTCCGCGAGCCGGACGTTCGACACCCCTATTTTGAAAAGAAATACTGCAAATCAAAGATGTAAACTTTCATCGCAGACGACTTCGTTTAAAATTCTTAATTACATAAAAATGATGCTCGTATAAAACAGAAAGAACAATCAATTGACAACTGAGAAAGAAGTAAGAATTCAGAAGACAGAAGATTCTTTGCTCCAGAAGGTATTCGCACTATTTTCTCTCAAAATAATAATAAAAAATAAATATATCATCACGCCTGCTACCCATTACTGGATGTGGCACTCTGCCGAAGCAGATCTCGGTAAGTGATATATTTTGCGCGTTAAGTGCGGTTACCAGCCGTCAAATCACGGTCCCCCAAAGATGTTAGTGGTGGAGGAGCCACAGGGGTTGTTTTTTGAAATTATGAAAACTGTTTGTCGCCTGTGGGAATCGAACCAGGGTTCTCAGGATCCACAGGCCGACTTCATACCACTGAGCTAGCCACCCCAAAATAATAATAATTTAATTAAATAGTAAAATGTAAAAGATCAACTATGTACATGAGAAAACTAGATTAGAATGAAAGAATGTCTCTAGAAATGATTGGTACCTATGTATAATATAGATGTGAGAAAGTCTTTCTGCGCTTTTAAATAATTGCAACGTAAACATGTCTTTCACATACATTCAAACTGCAAATACCTGAGTAAGTTTCTTGAATAGAAAAGTTGAATAATGTATTCGTACTTTGTAAATTTATTTTCATATTTCTATAGATCCAGGGTCGTTTCATATACTATTCATATGCAAAATTGTTCGTAAAAGAATTAATTCAATAGCTCTCTTAAATTGTATTTGAATATTGTGAACAATACAATTATAACATTATACTCAAATATATCTATCTATACGATATTTTCCGCTTTACAAACCATGAATAAAAAATAAGCGAAATTGAAAATAAATTTGTAATTATGTTTTGAATTAACAGATTAATTTACGTGAAATAATACTGACATAATAACAATAACAAATAAAACACGATTATACAGCTTGGGGTGTTTGTTTTTCAATAATTGAATCTGACACTTTTTTGTTTGACAACATTAGGTCATCACTGTTGAAAAATATTCGAGTACTCATTACAAAATAATGAAAGTGGAAATATAGGACATGTATAGTTATGAATTTTTAATACAATATCATTATGTATTTAACATTAAGCGTATTCCATATGCCATTAGGATCACATCTAACTTACATTTACTGAATCAGATCATTTATTTATTACCAGCTTACTTTGCTCGTTTTATTCTCAGTACTAGATTTACTAATTCGGAACCACTGCAATAACTGCATCAGTTTGTTTAGTTTCTTCAACTTAACGTGAAGTCTAATTTATGTAAATTAATTGAAGTGAACGTAGTGACAATTGGAATACAGCTCATGTAAGAAAAAAGAAACATTTTCTTTAAACGACATTAATGTGAAATAACTAATTAAAAGTTCAACATCTTTCACAGCTGTCATTACATACGAGTCGCGTGTCGAATATTTAAAGTCTTATTTTTTTGAGAAGGAAGCACTGTATTGAAAATTTATTTTGCATACGAGGGCAGGGTGAAAAGTCCCTGAAAAATAAATCAGATGGCGCTATAATCGCAAATCTCATGTGACATTTGTGATGTACCATCTTTAACTAGAACGCATTAAAATTTTCAGACTGATATGTCATTCAGTTCTGTTTTGACACCCATCGAAAGCAAGCAACCCTGAAGATTTTTGAAAACATGGAAAAAATTGAATTTCGCGTCTTGATTAAACATTATTTCTTGCGTGGAAAAAACATTACGCAAACCAAAGCATCGCTTGTTAAACATTGTGGGGACTCCTCGATTCACAAGTGGTTTACAGATTTTAGTTGTGGTAGTATGACCACAAAGGACGCCGAACGTTCTGGTCGTCCAATTGAGGTTACAACGCCAGAAATCGTCGATAAAATCCATGGTATGATAATGGACGATCGGTGAGTTAAAATGCACGAGATTTCTGAGGCTATGAACATCTCAACCGAACGGGTACGGAATATTTTGCATAAATTTTTGGATATGAGAAAGCTATCTGCCAGATGGGTGCCGCATTTGCTCTCTGTTGACAACAAGCGCGACCGTGAAGTTCAAAGGAGTATTTGGCGATGTTCATGAGCAATAAGAAGGACTTTTTTGTCCAGATTTGGCCCCCTGCGATTTTTATATATTTCCAAACTTGAAGAAATGGCTCGGCGGAAAGAGATTTGGCTCCAACGATGAGGTCATCGCTGACACAAACGCCTATTTTGAAGGATTGCCAAAATCGTATTATTTGGAAGGGATCGAACAATTAGAAAAACGTTGGACGAAGTGTATCGAACTACAAGGAGATTATTATGTTGAGAAATAAAATATGTTTTGACCAAATAAATCATTTCTTGTTTCATTTTTCAGGGTCTTTTCACCCTACCTATGAGATTTGTGTAGATACTTATTTATATCTTGAAATATAGATTGAAATAAAATAAATAAATATATCATTATGCCTTCTACCCATTACTGGGTGTGGCACTCTGTCGTAGCAGATCTCGGTAAGTGATATATTTTGAGCGTGAAGTGCGATTACCAGCCGACAAATCACGGCCCTCAAAGATAATAGTGGCGAGGAAACCACTGAGGTAGTTTTATGTGGTGAAACTTATTTGTCGGCTGTGGGAATCTAACTCGGGTTCTTAAATCCATAGGCCGATTCGATACCACTGACCTACCCCATATAAATTATAAAATTATATTCATTGTATCTGACAACTCAACACATTTTGTATTTACTTTCACGGATAATCATTAAATAATAGTAATAATAATAGAAAGGATAGATAGCACATGTCCTCTATTTAGAATTAAAACAAGTATAATAAAACCAATGTAATCTAAACATTTTAACACCTAAGTAAGAGTAAGCCAGCACTCCTAGATGGTCATGTGAAACTACAGTTTCTTAATACATTATTTATCAGGTTGGAAGCAAACGGCATCCAACAGAAGTCCGATCTTCTCGTTTGGCCATGACGCAACCTTTTCCGTGTTCTCCACGAGCACGTATACCTCGGCGCATTTTCCCCGTTCCGTTGGTTGTTCGTTGGCTGGCACTTTCGATTCCGATGGCCGCACTCGATGACCAGCGACGCGAGGTGATAAACAGACCCTGGATACGGAGCTTCCATGTCAAATTTAACGACCGAATACGACAGTGTTGTCCGCTCTGTTTCCTTCTCGAGAGTTTGATGTTTGCGATTCCAACCAAATGAAATTTAAAGTAATTCGCATGAGAAGCGACGGAATCAATTTGACATTTCTCAAGACGCTTCTGACAATATTTGCAGATTCTTCGACAGAAATATTCTACAAATTTGGAACAAATCGACCTTATTTTAGATACATTTCAAAACTGATGATACAGAACAGCAAACACAAAATCTTGGATAATAAACCTTTTCAGACCCATCTTTAAAAAACATATTTCATGGCCATCATTTCATTTCAAAATGTAGAAAATACTTATTTAATCATTTTCAGGTATTCAGAGGCTCACTATAGAAAATTGAAATTTGTCAATCTTATGTTTTATATTTTTGTAGTTCCGGCATTAAAAGTTAGAACGTACAACAAACGTTTCATTGGGAACTTCAAAATAAAGCAGGGCTGCAAACCGCTGAAAAAAACTGATTCGGTTTCGGTTTGCAGTTCATTAAATTTTGTAGGTTCGATTTTTGTTGCGGTTTAAAGAAATAAAACTATGAATTTTCACAAGATCGGTTCGGTTAAATTATTTTTTATTTGTATATTTAATGGCTCAGCGGTATCAACTCTGCCTGTGGATCCAAAGAACCCTGGTTCGATTCTCACAGCCGACAAACATTTTCACCAATTTAAAATTATCCCTGTGGCTCCCCCACCACTAACATTTTTGAGGGCGGTGATTTGACGGCTAGTAACAGCACTTTACGGTTTGGTTCAGTTACCCTGTTCTACATAAACGGTTCAGTTCGGTTTCGCGGTTCAAGAAAAAGGTGCGATTTGGTTCGTTTTTAATTTAATTTCCGGTTTGGTTTGCAGTCCTGATACTTATAGCTAGTTGCACAAACAAAACTTAAATTTTAAACTTGGTTTAAATTGAGAAAAGCAAATCAAAGCTATATGTCATATGGAATAATTGATATTGCTATCAAACAGTTGACATATTTTATTAATTTCAACTAAGCTTGAAATTAATAATATTTCTTCGTTTTATTTCGAATATTAATAAGAATTGTAAAAATTTAAATACTACTGTAATAAAAAATTCATTGCATACTACATGAAGTTGTTGAAAACATGACGGACAATAGTATCTCTCATAAATTAAGAAACGTTCGAGTTAATATTGCAGAAAACATTCTGATCACGTTAGTAATAATTCATGCAGGGCGGAATAAATAACTCGCGTGCATCGACTGTAGCTGATGAAACTCTAGCGGCGCTGAGTAGAAATTCGAATTGAAGTTAAACTATAAATGAACTGGGAATATTTGATTCATTGCTGCAGCTCGCAATGGGACGAAATTATTTTAATCGCTGGTCAGTTTTCATGTATTTGTTGCACATGCAGTTGTTTTATTATTATTATATGGTTGTAAATTCCCATAAAATAACTGCATTAATTGTTAGATTAAAAATTAGTGAACGCATGATTGGATTTGCTCAATATGTTCAAGCGTGGTTTAATGCGTCAACGAGATAGTTGACAATAATGACCTACATTTGGTTTTATTTAGTGCAGTGGTTTTGGAAGTGTGGGTCGCGACCCTTCAAGAAATTTATACAAAACAGCATCTTTACATGAACGTTTCTTTTCTGCCGTGATTTCTTCTTAAAATAGTACAGACACATACTTCAAATAAAAGATACAGAGAAAAATATAAATACTTTTCTCTAGAATAATTTAGAAACATTTGGGAATGGAAAATATAGAAACATTTTTGATTACAAATATGTGTAGATCTTTTAATGCTGGGTTGCATGAAACTTTTATCGGTTCATTAGCAACTAACGGTTCAATAAATTTCAGAAAATCGCTATTGATACTGTTGTTAGATATACAATTCGTTAACTAAAGAGCTCTTTATTTTTTTCTTGCAACCCAGCATTAATCAGACATTTGAGAGAGGTCGTCGGATGCTATTGTAAAAACCATGTATTCAAAGATTCACCCAGTGTTGGACCGCGTTCATTTAAATTTTAAGGATTACTTAAATGAAAAGTATCGAATCACTGCAATTACTGTGTGTGATAATAAAGAATCACTTTACGCTCGTGATATATACATATTTTTTTCTACGACTACGAAATTATCAAAATAGGTATTTTTCAATTGATTATTTTGTTAAGTGTCTCAAAACCAATGAAATGTTTCATTGTATATCACATGTCTGCGTTTTAACCAATCCTGTCATTATCATACTGAGAATAAAGCTCTTGTGATTATTCCCGGGAATTATCTATGTAGGTGCTTTTTTGTTTGTGACAAATGATAGGTAGTTGTCAAATAATTATTTAAAACTATCAACGCGTCAAGTAAAATGTGTAAAAAAAATTTATTTAGTTGTATTTTAGATACAGAAATACACCAAGAAATTTTGGAAACAACTTCCAAGAATACATTAATAAGCAATCAATCGATATGAACCCAGTTCAAAATCTTTTAAGTTGGATGAATTGACCTCAACAGCAAAGTCAAAAAATAACCTAATTAAATATAACTCGGGAGTTGGATAAATTAGAAAATAATTCTCCAGTATCTTTCTCAAACTTGTTGCCATTTGGCAATAGCCACTTAAGCCCTACGGGCTTTCGTGACTATTGCCTGGCAACAAGTTTTCGAAAGATCTGTCAAATTATTTTCAATTTATTCTCACTCTCTTGTTATATTATTACTGAAAATAACTATATTCGGTCAGTTCCATCAATGTTCAACCAATTCATGTTTTATTTGTAATCATGACAATCGAAGTAAATATAGTCTGTCATTTCTTCAAAAATCATTATAACATATTATATTCAAAAATTAGTGAAAATATCTTAATTTTATCTTTTTAAGCGCGCGATAAAAATTTATTTGCTTGATTTTTAGCAACTATCAATAAAGTACGTTTATTTTCAATAAAAATAATTTGAGTTTGAGTATACTTTTTGCTAATAAATTTTTAATAATACTTAACAAAGTTTTGGAGAGCTATTTCACAATTTTGTGTTAATTTCTCCCTCAGGTTTTTAGGGTTTTCTTTAAAAGCTTAAAGAACCAAGAATACTTTCTTAACTAACTTAAAGTTCAGACATTCTTTAACAGTGTTTTATACACTTTTCGTTCAACTTTCTTATAACAGATAGTTGTTCTTTTATTGAGAAAATAACATTGATATAAACAAGATATTCTTAGAAATTTAATTAGTCTGTGAGAATAAAAATGCAAATTACATTTTTGAAAAAATTGTGTTCTCTTCCAACCTTATGAATGTAATGCTGTTTTCCATTGCGTAAATAATTTCATATTACACGAGCTATATCTCATAAGAAGAATTACGTGTTTCCACTTTGTATCGGAAATTAAAAATTGCTTTTAGTCTGTGTATGGACAGTTAGATTAAATTTTGTAGAATTTCTTTTGACGCACCATTATCATATAGAATTAAGGATAGTAATAAATATACAATTATTTAGTTTTACAATTACCTTAGGAATATTAATTAACCAAATTATTACTAAACGCACATAATTTAATTGACTACTTTGAATTTTATTTGGTACATAATTAACTGTGATTTGACGGCTGGTAACTGAATGTCACGCCTAGTAATGGGTAAATGTCGTGAAGTTATATTTATATTTATTTTATTATTAACTAGTAGATTATTTAGTAAGCCAATAATAATATTGTAAGGTAATAATGGACAAAAGGCTTGAAGTTGTATATAAATTTATTGAAGTATTACAACGACGTTTCGGCCAAGGTTATGGCCATCTTCAGGTCAAACAACGTTAAATAAAGTGAAAAACAACATACAAAGGTTGAGTTAAAATTCTTATTTAGGGCGAACATATAACAAAATGAAAAAATAATTACGAAGCTACAATTGTCAAAATAAACATGAATTTAAATTTATATGTATATATATATATATATATATATATATATATATATATATATATATATATATATATATATATATATATATCTGACTCTTTAGGGCGAACATATAAATTTAAATTCATGTTTATTTTGACAATTGTAGGTTCGTAATTATTTTTTCATTTTGTTATATGTTCGCCCTAAATAAGAATTTTAACTCAACCTTTGTATGTTGTTTTTCACTTTATTTAACGTTGTTTGACCTGAAGATGACCATAACCTTGGCCGAAACGTCGTTGTAATACTTCAATAAATTTATATACAACTTCAAGCCTTTTGTCCATTACTACCTTACAATTTTATTATTAACTGTTCAGTATTTAAATCTTTTGCTCATTAGTATAAATAATAAATATTTATTAACATATATATTTATGCTTAGTATTTTGTATAAATGTTCGATTAAACAATAAAAATGCACCTTTTAGTAAAAAAAACTGGAATTAGGCAGATAGCACATTGGTATCATGTAAGTCGGTCGATTTGAGAACCAAAGTTCAATTTTCACAATTGAGAAACTTTACTCCATATTAAAATTACCTTCCCCTTCACTAACATATTTAGGGACGTTATTTAACAGATGGTCATGGACCATGATCTGCTACTGAAAAGTACTACACCCAGTAATGGATGAAAGGCGTGATGATACATTTTATTTATTTTTTAATTTTATTTAAAATAGTGTGATGCATCTTTCGTAAAGCCTTTTCTCTCGCAAGAACGTATACTTAACAATCTGAACGCGTAACACAATGCTTCTCAAAAAAAAATTATTTATCAAACATTTTCACGACTCATTGGTTCAACACATCAAATTTATATTATTTTGGATTTTTCCTTTGAATATACTTAAATAAATCAATAATTATTATATTATACTTTTTTGACAGTTGTAGAAAAAATGTTGTTTGCATTTCATGAGCGAAATTCGTGTTTTTTGGTGCTTTCGAATGACTTTTTTGTCTCGATCTGACGGTCTCGACCGAAAGTGACAATCTCACGCGCAACAAAAATAAACACTCATTTCGCGCATTTATACAAAAATAACTATTCTTAAAAATACTGAATAAATAATTTACAATTCTGTAAAATAAATAAATTACTATAAATGACGGTATACTAATCACTTCATTTAGAATTCCAAATTAAATAATGAGTTCCATGGTAATTTACTGAAAAGACTAGCATTATATTTCTCGATTTATGCAGCAATGAGATTAAAATATAATCTGTGAAAAATTAGGTTAATTAATTACAATTTGATGCTCTTGTTTTGATAAACGCGCTGAAGCAACGTTTATTTCATTAGGTTCGCAGCGGACGAATCTGGCAAATGAGAAAAATGTAGAGTCGTTTCCTTGTTAACTAAAACTAATATACATTTCCGGAATACATTACGGTTTCAGCCCATTGCAAAATTAAAAGCGCGAGTTTGTTTTAATGAATATTACGTCATGAACTCCGACTCGTGAATACACTTCATTCATTCACGAAGATGATTACGACTATTTTGCAATGTGATATTCATTCGCTAATTTTCTCTCTTGCAGTTTTAGTCCGAGTTTGAATAATATATGGTTTGTGTCTACATTTTCTAATCATTTTAAACAAAATATTTCATCATGTCTTTTTAAGTTTCATATTTTAATAAATTCTGGATGAGAAAACTAGCTACAAGTAAATGCAAATCTAGATTTACGACATGCAACAAACATAATCTATTTTTAATCAATTTATGCGAGTGCGTATAATATAAAACTTCTATTGTCATTAATATCAATAAATATGTTTAATCCCATCATTACTATTTTAAGTATAATAAATTAATTAATTTATAATCATTTAAATATAAAATAAATGAACAAGCGAAACTATTTATTACGATTTTTTTAAGTTTCCAAATTTATGTTAAATTTTTCGTTTTGTGTACCTACGTATTATAAAATTTAATAAAGAAATAACAAATGTAAATACCTTTATCCTACTTCTATTTTATGGTAAATTTCGTTGAATTGGTAGTAGCACTATCACAAATACAACAACTTACAGAAAAACACTAAATCACATGTTAAACTGTCGTCGGGTTCAGCAGTACTGGCAGAAAAATTCTTATTTTTGTGGTACGCGCAAGTCTGAACATCAGATATTCGATGAATCCTGAATTTAAATACTAATAATTTAGTTTCTAGTTTGTTTGTCTTTATATATTTATATGATGATGAATACAAATTATATTTTAATTTCTCTTATGCAGTGTAATAAATAAATATATTAGATATCTAAAAAAAAGTACAACAAATTAGCTACATTTAAAATAGTATGTTACGTACCATAAACTGTAAGTGATAATTTTTAGGTCAAGAATGTAGTTTGGGAAATCGAGGCCCATAGGGTCGAGATTTTCTAAAAATTCGCGACCTAAAAAATCACTTACAGTTCGAGGTTAGTAAGCTATTTTTTATAATACCTGCAGAAATATAGGTTTAAAAATTAACAGCTGTCAAATTGTTGGCAAAATATACAGGACCTTTATATGTAATATTTAATGTCCATGGTGGATAATAAAAATAAATAAATATATCATCACGCCTTTTACCTATGACTGGGTGTGGCAGTCTGTCGAAGCAGATCTCAGTAAGTGATATATTTATGGGCGTGAACTGTGGTTACCAGCCGTCAAATCACGGATCCCAAAGATGTTAGTGGTGGGGTAGCCACAGGAGTAATTTTAATGTTGTGAAAAAGTTTGTCGTCTATGGGAATCGAATCAGGGTTCTCAGGATCCACAGGCCGACTCGATACCACTGAGCCACTTATCCCGTAAAATATAATACTAAAGATATTTTAATTATTTTTCCCTGGCACATTTTTTTTTGTTTATACCCACGAGCGTTCAATGAATCAGAAGGTTCGATTTTTATTATATTTTATTTGTTTTTATTTTCTTGCAATCATTGTTATGCTTGTGGCAAAATCATTCGAATAAACTGATGAAAACCAAAATTTGTTTTCGTGTTTGTTGTTGACTGCTGAGCATAAACATTTTATGCAAAACAAAAATGTACTGCTAAAATCAAAAAGTCTAGTGCGCTTACCTATGATAAAATCTAGTATTCAATCATATAATTCCCGCACTAATTCCTGGCTTACACAAATCTGAAATCAGACTGAGTTAAATCCCGATAATCCTTTCTGTGGTGCAGGACCAGTGCAGCAGCAGCAGAAGCAGCAGCCGACATATTTCATGCGAAATTCACGAGGCCACGAGCGTTCATTTACCAAGCATCATTTAACTTTAACTATATAGCGTCGCCGTTACCGCCGCCAAACGGGCAGATGTGCCCGACAGCGCCGCCACCACCGCCACCACCGCCGCCTCCGATGTTCGATTACAAACTTTTCCAGCCAGGCCGCGCTAATAAATTATTGTTTTAGTTGTAATAGTTGAGCAGAACGATTAGTGTAAATGGATGGTCGGCTGCAGGGCTTACTACGTTTTACGCTTCAGAATTATCGAATAATGCATTGTTAATTGATAGTGAACAGTAAAGTAACTCGGAAGGTTAAGTCCAACAGAGGAAGACTGTTTGCTAGATGAGTTTTAAATTGTTTCACTTCAAATTCTTATTAAATTGTTAAACGAGTATTCACACATTTTAACTTTAATGGAACTTTGTAAAATGTCTTAAAAGTTTTTCATTAAAATACGATATTAATTTAAATCACTGAAAATGTTCAAAATTGTTCTGATTATTTTTTGACGTTTCTCAAAACCAATTAAATGCTTCATTGTATGTCACGTGTCTGCGTTTGAACCAATCTTGTCATTATTGTACTGAGAATAAAGCTCTTGTGATTATTCCCAGGAATAGGTGCTTTTTTGTTTGTGACAAATGAAAGGTAGTTGTCAAATAATTATTTAAAACTGTCAACGCGTCAAGTAAAATGAGTGAAAAAAATCGATTTAGTTCCATTTCAGATACAGAAATACACCAACAAATTTTGGAAACAACTTCCAAGAATACATTAATAAGTAATCAATTGATATGGACCCAGTTCAAAATCTTTTAAGTTGGATGAATCGACCTCAACAGTTAAGTCAAAAAATAATCTAATTAAATACATCTAGAGAGTTTGATAAATTAGAAAATAATTTGACAGATCTTTCGAAAACTTGTTGCCAGGCATTAATCACGAAAGCACGTAGGGCTTGAGTGGTTATTGTCAAAAGCAACAAGTTTGTAAATTCATAATTTTGTAATTTCTTGCTTAAGCAAAAATCTTCAAATAAAAGTTTCAGGGCATAAAATAACCAATAAATAAAATCAATTTTGCATGCTTCCTAACGGTACAAATTAGATCTGAAAATAACGAAAATAGCCTTAAAAATTTTTGACATTTTATCTGTCAAAATAAATGACATAATAAATAAACAGGCAGATTCATAAAGCGGATTAGCACTAACACCATTTTCTATTTCGTTTTTAGCTCTCTTTTCAATGTATGAAACTTGAATCAAAAAGAGAGTTAATAAGCATCAAAAGTTCATTTCTTTAATCTGTTTTAATTTGAAACAGAGTTATAGATAATATTGAAAACGGTGTAAGCGCTAATCCGTTTTGTGAATCTGCTTGAAAGAAATTATTTTGACAGACTAAACGTCAAACATATGTTTAATTTTGTTTCAATTCCATGGCTATCGATAGTTTTTAGGTTATTACGTTATTTTCAGATTTAATTTGTGCCGTTATGAAGCATGCAAAATTAATTTTGTATATTGGGTTGGATGCAGAATTTTATACCCTAAAACTTTTATTCGAAGCTTTTTTGCTTAAAATAATTAGGGAAGCAGGAAATTAAAAAAATATGATTTTTACATATTAAATCCCTATTTCCGAGAGTCGCGGTCACATGTATCCCTTCCATCTTTTATTTAAAAAATATATGCAGTATATAATAAGTTTAATTTACAATAACAATATTATATTGTTTCAAGAAATCAGTGATCACAAGTCAACTTCAAATCCATTTAAGTGGATTTTTCAGCTTAATTTCAAGAGTTAAATTAATATTACTAAATAATAATTTAAAATGTAAGCTTATGTAGTTTGTTGCAAAAAGTAAAATAGATAAAAATATTTCTCATCAAGATAAGAATAACTACGAGTACTTATTCTGCAAACCAGTTCCAGTCTTGCATTTGTAATGTTTCAATTTTCATTTCATTCCAATTTGAAATTCATCTTATCTCATATTAAAACATCAAAATTCACCGCTGAACATTATCAAGAAAGTTTACTTTCTCTGATTCAGCTGCCTCGAATCTCTATTTCATTAAAACAACAGAACAGAACAGAACAGTATCCTCGCCGCAATCCTTCTATTTTTCCAACAAGACCAGAAACCAATTTATATTATCCACTCAAATATAAATTGCAGCTGGGCAGAATGAAGCGAACAAAACTCACAAAATCTTCACCGACAGTGTCGAGGAGGCGAATAGCTGTACGGTTCGAGTTGGATGGTATGTTAACGCCTGTGAGCCAGGATCGCAGGATCATATTTCCCGGGAAGGCACTTTGCGAGTTGCTGGCAAGGTGTGAGGCCACTACCACAGCTCTGGATCATGGTTTCACGGACAACATAAAGATGAAAGCTTTATAGAGGTATAGGACGAATTTTAGAGCTTATGGAAAGTTGTGGTACTTTGAAATGTTTGCTAACAGCATTATTTATTCAAATATTTGAAATATCTTTTCGTTTTCATTAGTAATGCGATTATGGAGTAAATGGCTGGGTATTCAGAGAATTACTCCCCAAAATATAATTTCCAGCACGTGTGTTTCAAAGAGAATAAACAATATAGTATTAATCTACAAATAACTAACGACAAAACTTTTTTTTCACTCACTTGAATGTGACACTATTATGTTACGATGCAGTTTTGTTTTAAGGAAATAAAAATTATTTCTTTTTATTTTTCATACATTTGTTTTGATTCGTTATTTGTAAAATTAAATATTTATTTATATTTATTTTCTTTTTCTTCAATGGCGCTACAGCCCGAATCGGGCCTGGGCCTACCGGGCACACCAAGCCGCAGTTTTTACGCTGCCGTACTGCCGGTTTCCGTAGTCAATGTTACTGTTTAAGACATGTATAAGTGACTAGCTTATAGCGCCCGAGTATGATTAATACAAGTAACTGTATTTTTTATTTAACGACAAATCATACTTTGTCGACAGGAGGATTCGAACTGACGAACCTTGGTTCGGGTGACGTCACAGTGTGTTAAAAGATATGCTTTAACACGCTCAGTCACCGCGCCTGTCATTATTTTAGTTACAATTATTATATTATGTCGACTTGATGACAGTAGTTATTGATAAAAATTATTATTGTTGATTTTCTGAAAATATTAAAACGTTTAAATTCATTTCGCAATTTTGAATTTATTATTAGTAAATATTTATTCAATAATTTTTTTTTTGTCTTAGGGCAAAAAATAGCGTTTGCACAACCGAGCCGAAATTTATGTGTATTAGCCGTGGAAAGCGGGCTTAAACACTTATTTTTGGCTTTAGGGCCATAATAAAATAATTTCCCATGGATACATAAACAAAATGACAATTTTTGTTAATTTCAAGTATAAATTTTAACATAGCGGCAAAGATAATAATAAATAAGAATTTATATTTAACGCTGCAATGGGGTAATGGCTCAGTGGCATCCGAGTCGGCCTGTGGATCCTAAGAACCCTGGTTCGATCCCCACAGCCGACAAAACATTTTCACTAATTTAAAATTACCCCTGTGGCTCCTCCACCACTAACATCTTTGGGGGCCGTGCCTTGACGACTGGTAATTGCACTTCACGCGCATAATTATATCACTTACCGAGATCTGCTTCGGCAGAGTGCCACACCCAGTAATGGGTAAAAAGGCGTGATGATATATTTATTTTATTTTACAATTGAATTTAAAGTGGTAATAATAACGCCTTTTCGAATGACTAGGAAATTTAGTTTGTTTTGCATTCGTAACGTTGTTTTCTCGGGATATATTGAAAATATAAATTACAGAAACAAAATGAGAAATGTATTTCTTGTATCTTTTTTCTTACATTTGTAAATTTTAACGTAAAAAACTCGAATAATACGTATTAATTTTAGCAATATAGTAATAATGAACTTTTTTGTTCTAGCTATCGGATTGTATCATTATAAATATAATGTTTCATTATAAAAATTGTTATTTTATAACTCGCTTATTTGATCTTCAATTGTTTCTTATTTTACACTATCACGCTACGCCAGTGATCTCCAGTAATGCGATCCCAATCGTTTTTTGGTCTTAGGACAACCGAGCCGAAATTTATGTATTTTAGCCATGAAAAGCGGGCATAAATATTTATTTTTGACCCTATGGTCATAATAAAATAATTTTCTATAGATATATGAACGCAATGACAATTTTTGTTCATTGTGAATACCTGATATTACAAAATGTCACTTTGACATATTAAGTACCTTTTTAATATAAAATTAAATGTTCTTTTGTTGTGCATGAAATATTGTATATACCACGGATGAAATTAGCGTTTCTGACCTTGAATCCTTCTTTTTCGTTTTCTTATTTTGTAGATACTTAATAGTTAGAAACTGTTACTGCGCAAACTGTCAAATTAAGGTGCCAATAGAACCCCGAAGGACAGAACTGGAATTTCCCCATTGGACTGTGACAATAAGAGCATAAGTTCGATTCGCCCAGCCTACAATAAAATTTCGAAGCGATGAAATTGAGAAGAAACTGAAATAAGTCTACATGTAAATTTTTGAAATTTCGATTCGAAATACAATGCTCTGCTTGTTATCTCTTTTAAGATGTTTTTTTTAAAACTTCATAGGAATAAATTTCTAGGAAAATATCTTGTATACCTGTTTTGTTGCATTCGCAGCTTTTATACGTAAGCAATTTGCTTGTTTGAGTAGTACAGCACAAGTCGTATTTATTTGAAAGACTTCAAAGAAAGTCATTTATTTTCTTGTACAATGACAATGCAACTCTAATTTAAACTACAAAGGTGATATAAGGTTTTAATGAATTTGAAATTTGTTCCAAATTAGATTATAAACATGATAAATTTTTGGGCTTTTCTATACCTTTCAGAGGAGGAGAAATCCAGTAACTAATCATTTCTAGGGGTACAACGGATATCCGGTGAATCGGTCTTATCTGATCTATTTGGCTATTTGCCCGAATATCTGAATAATTGTTTTTATACGATTATCAGAATAACAATTTTAATAGAAAAATATATCAAATTATTAGCAATGCAAAACGTTATATCTAACAATAATAAAGAAAATTTAATTTATTTCAAATTGAATTAAAAAAAGAAAAGTTGAGATACCGCCAGAATTTGAACCTTTAAATCAACTAAATAACGAGCGCTATGAGATTCAAAACATATTTAAATAAATAAATAAATATATCATCACGCCTTCTACCCATTACTGGGTGTGGCACTCTGCTGAAGCAGATCTCGGTAAGTGATATATTTAGCGCGCGAAGTGCGGTTACCAGTCGTCAAATCACGGCCCCCAAACATGTTAGTGGTGGAGGAGCCACAGGGATAGCTTTTTCAAATTATGAAAATTTGTCGCCTGTGGGAATCGAACCAGGGACCTCAGGATCCACAGGTTGATTTCATACCACTGTGCTAGCCATCCCATAAACATATTTTACTCCAATATTTTTCTCTATTTTGTTATATGTCTTGATCTCATGATTTCATCATTTCCTGATGACTTGACGCGAAAGCAATCTTCAGTGACACAGTTATTTAAGAAGAATTTTGTACCAATTGAAATTTAATTATTATTTTAAGTAAATACTTAACAATTTATTTTACGTATCCAGTAATAAGTAGAAGGTGTGATAATATATTTATATTTATCATTTTACTTAAGGATGTAATTTTTTTAGATTGTAAATTTATACATAATTTAATCATAATTATTGTATACTTTATTAAAACATTGGAAATAATTAGTTAAAAATATAAATTCAAATTTCATTTGTATATATTTTATAACCCCATATAATTTCGAGTAATGGCTTAGTGGTATCAAGTCGGCCTACGGATCCTAAGAACCCTGGTTCGATCCCCACATCCGACAAACATTTTCACCAATTTAAAATTACCTCTGTGGCTCCCCCACCACTAATATCTTTGGGGGCCGTGATTTAACGGCCGGTAACTGCACTTCACGCGCATATATCACTTACCGAGATCTGTCACAGCAGAGTGCCAGTCCTAGTAATGGGTAAAAGGCGTGATGATATATTTATTTATTTTATAACAAAATTGAATTAAAGAATTTTTTTCTATATACCTCAAATTCAGAGGCAATGCTACGGATGGTGGATTTGAGAACTCAAATTCGATTCCCGTAACCTAGAAACTATTTTTTATCACATTTCAAATTCCCCTTTGGTTCACAATCTATGTCATCCTACTTACTGAAATCTACTACGTCACACCCAGATGTGACATAGTTATTGATATATTTTATTTTTCTAAAATAAATCATATTTTTAATGTAACTCAAACATATACTCATAAAAATAGGATATTATCCGACCAGATAATTCGATGTCCTGTATTTATTGAGGCGAATATTCAGTATCCGGCTTTTTAAAAACCATTATCTGTTGCACCACTAGTAATTTCAAAACAAAATTCAGGATTGTATATAGTATTCTACACGCAGAGAATACTGTTTCAATATGTTAAATAATTGAATTATAAGGTAGTCAGATCATAAACAGAGTTAATCAAAGCTACCTTGATTGAACTATCACATATATGAACATGTTCATTGATTCATAGACTGATTGATTTGTGCCCGCCACGACAATGTATTTGACAATGTAGTAGTTTGATTCTCTATGAAGATTCAATGAGAATGGGATCATCAATAGCTTCGACTAATGACACTTTGTGCTATTATAGATTGGCATTTTGCTGGTCGGTAAATACGCACTACGTGGTTTACTCCTCCACACCAAACAAGACTCAATTAATAAGGTAATTTATTAAGATAATTAAGAAACTAAATATAAGGTCAATTCGATGGGCGTGTATTGTTACAGGATGTATTATAATAGTTAATTGTTTAATATTTGGTTATTTGTTGTATTTTAGTATCTAGTCATTGTTATTCTATTTTATGTTGACATGTTGTTGTATTGCTATTGTTTCATTATTGTTAAGTAACCTTAGCTGTATTCCATTTGCCACTTGGTTTTTTTAAATCAGTTCAGATAAATTAGACAACATGGCTAAATGAACTGAATTAAGCAAACTAATGCATTTATGAATTACTTCAAAGTAAATTAGTATATGTAATTCTAGTACTAGAAATAAAGTCAGCGAAGTAACCCAACGAAATAAATAAGTGATCTGGTTCAGTAAATATAAGTTAGATCTGATACAAATGGCAAATGGAATACGCCTTATGTATACTACTTTTGATAGTTGAAGATTAGAAACAAACTAAATTTTGGAACCGAAATTGTTATTATTTTGCAAATGAAATTAAAAATTATCACATAATAAATAAAATTTCGTAAGTTCTAGACATAATTTAATCTTAGTATGCTAATTGGACCTATTCTGTAACAAAAATTGCTAAGTATAACAATGGCTAACATGATCATTTGATACAATGGGGTAGGTAGCTCAGTGGTATCGAGTCGGCCTATGGATCCTGTGAACCCTGGTTCGATTCTCACAGCCGACAAATATTTCACCACATTAAAATTACCCCTGTAGCTCCCCCTTCACTAACATCTTTTAGAGCCGTGATTTGACAACTGGTAACCGCATTTCACAGGCATAAATATATAACTTACCGAGATCTGCTTCGTCAGAGTGCTACATCCTGTAATGGGTAACAGGCGTGATGATATATTTATTTATTTACTTTTATCTTTTGATAGAATGGGGTATTTGCTCATATTAACTTTTTCTCTTATTTTTTGGTGTTTAATTCATAATGTAAGTTTGGGGGGTTAAACTTGGAATATTTTATTACTAAGTGATGGGTGTGTTTCATTTGAACTCAAAACAGTAAATAAAATTATAAAATCAACAATAAGAATGAAGTGATATACGCTAAGTTTTCATTCTATTAAAAGACGACTATGATCTTTTTTTAAAATATCAGGAGTTTTATACTGTTCATATTTCAGGATATTAAATAGTTATTTGTATACCAACAGAAAAAGTGAGACACTTATTCCCGAAGGTGCCGTTTCATTTCCCGAGCCGAAAGCGAAGGATATAAAGTACCTAAGGGAAGAATGACACTTTCTTCGCAAGGTGTACAAATATTCTTTTTCACTAAGCTATTAAAAAATTAATAATTCAGAAATAAATTGAAAATTTAGATATGAGTTATTATTCTCTTAAAAATGAAAAGTATTAATTTTTCTCTAACTTGAGGGAGGAAAATTTTACTTTCTGATAGAGCCGTGAAAATAGCTATTTATATAACATGGGAAGGAAATGAATGATTGCTTTCAGCGGGTAATATTTAAGTTTTACAAGGGAGAAAATCACATTTTACTCCTGAGTTATGGGATGGCTAGCTCAGTGGTATGAAGTCGGCCTGTGGATCCTGAGGTCCCTGGTTCGATTCCCACAGGCGACAAATTTTCATAATTTGAAAAAGCTATCCCTGTGGCTCCTCCACCACTAACATGTTTGGGGGCCGTGATTTGACGACTGGTAACCGCACTTCACGCGCAAAATATATCACTTACCGAGATCTGCTTCAGCAGAGTGCCACACCCAGTAATGGGTAAGAAGGCGTGATGATATATTTATTTATTTTATTTATACATAAGATTTTTTCTACGACCATTTTTTACGTCAATTAAATCAAAATGTAATAATATATTACATAACAAGCATCAAAAGTGTAAGATAACGTGCGAGTGTACAAATTGAAAAACGAGGCGCGCGGCGCCGAGTGATTTAAGTACACGAGCACAGTTATCACACTTTCGAGCGAATTATGTACACTACTTTTCAGACTACCACAAAATATTTCTATAAAAAGTTTACAAGAGCAGTGTTGTTACACTTTGACAACTGATGCGTTTTTAAAGGTTAGCGTTGACGTTTGACGTTTGAGGTTAGGTGTGGTGGTACCTACTGTACTAACCGTAGTGTCAAAATATTAAATAATGCTAAAATATTAATAAATAAGTAATTATTAATTTTTAAATAAAGATTTATCTTAGCATATGTGTTGAAAAATCTGCCAAAACTTCGATTCAAATAATAATACAAATTCTTTTCATTTATTTTATTATTTTCTTTCATCGTAACGCCATCTGTTGTCGATCAGTGGAACTTCACCTGATATGTTAGAAGTGTGCGTTTTACTAATATATCAGTGTATGTTATTTTCAACTTTGCGTAGTAGTTTATGATGTTGTTATGGTTACTTTCATAAGTGGTCGTCTGAAAAAATATTTATTGTATATGAATATATAAATAAAACTGTTGATGGTATAAATAAAAGAGAAAAACAATTACTTTCCTCGCTAGATAGGAAAATAGTTTTATTTTTCTCGCTATGGAGAGAATTGACAACTTTCGACCTGCATATGAAGATAGAAAAGCCTACTTTTGGTTAAAGTCATAGAAAAAATAAATAACATTCAATAAATCGGATACTTTATCCAACGTTTGGGGTCTGATCCGAATCTGATCCGAGAGAGTTCTGTTCCGATCCTATTCGAAATTCAACTTTGGATCGAATAGGATTTGTATATCGAGTATTTTTGCCAAGGACGTTGAAAGAAGGGGATACAGCATTAAAGTCAAAACTGTGATGCTCGACAGATTGACAGAGACAGAAGTATTATTTCCTGGAGGTTGATTCTGTATCTTGCGTGACTACTTGCGGCACTCATACTAACACGATTTGTCACATGCATACTGTAAACCATCTGACGGATATTTTACGAACTTATTGATATGACGTCACGAGTTGCGAGACACGCAAATATAGTTGCGTGACCAACGTAGGTCCTGTTTCTAATTTGCGACACTATCTGTCTCATTCTAACAGTATATCTGTCGTTCATTTTACTGTTTATTTGTGTTTTTCTAACCAAATTTCTGTGCTGTGCTTGAACAATTTATGACAAATTATTTACAAAAATAATTATATTATATTTCTGTATTTATTAATTTAGCCCATAGAATAGTGTAACCTTGTAACTGTGTATTATTTTTAAACTTTAATCTTTAGTTTTATTTATTGTCATCAGAGTTACATTAGCGTATATATTTTATTGTAACGTATCGAAATCAGTAATCGTTAAAATTGTTTCAGATTATCGTTTTTTAATAATAATAGCTTTAGCGGGCATTTTTTTACCAACACTAAATTTGGCGTGAAAACTTAAGGCACGAAATTCCTCATGAAAGTTACTAGAAAGAATACAGTGACGTCAGACATTTTACTCACGCAAATGTAGTCACGCAAATGCTAACGCAAGATACAGAATCAACCTCCTGTACTGTGCTTAGCCCCTGCGACTGCGCATGTGTCATAAAGAGATTTGAAATTTAAACAGGACAGAACAGAATCATTCTCCCTAAAAGATTATAAATTTTTATAAGGAAACTGAAATTATCAACGTTTATTATTAGTGTGATCTATCGATTAAAATAAATATGTGTAATTGCAATTGTTGAACAATATTTACTATTAATAATAAATATAAAACTCGTTAATATGAAGAGGAAGTTTGAGAATAAATATCAAAATTTATGTTTTTAAACAAATCAAAACTACAATTACTTCAACAAACATAAGTGTACAAACTAAACACTTAGTTACCATCTTATCTACAAAAAAATATGTCCAATTCCACACAGCGCAACAATTCAAACACAAATGGACACCTCGTGGTTATATTCACATACAACAACGCCCCCTGACAACGTCTAAACGCCACTTTTCTTACACAAAAATTCAAAATATTTGGAAGAAGAAGAGATTTGACTAAGCACGGTGCAGAAAATCTATTGTTGTCTCTTTCCCTTGCCCAAGCCTCACTTCAAGCAATGCTACAGTATCGTAATGCCATATTCCCTCCTTTCAACGTCCTTGCCAACCTCTATTAATTACTACTCCAAGTAAATTTAATTATTTAGCTGTTTCAGGAAAGATGATCTACAATTTACCTATAGTGTGCTTTAATCTAAACCACTTATATTCAGTTGTATTTTTTATTATTAGTTGTTAGAAAGCAAACGTGCAAACCATTCATCAACAAATTCCCATACTTTATAATGAATAGAGTTCAAGTGCCTCACACAATATAAAGTGTAGGTTGAAAGTTCTGATTAGAAAGAGAGTAGATGCTTATAGAGAAGGTATTGAAAATCGAAACGAATGATGAATGAAAAACTATAATTAGAAAAGCAGGCTCTTACAAGCAATAACCGGCGTACCCGTCATCACAACATCACAACACATAAAAAGCCAAGGTGCAAGTGAGCAGTTGAGTGTTGAGCAGCAGGAAAGTGCTATCAATCACACCGACATCGGTTCGCGGTTGTGTCGATAATGTAGGGCGCATGATTAACCGACAGCGCCGCTCTGTGCCGTGCTCAGGACATCTCTCCTCCACCTCAATGATAGATTGATTTTATTGAATCGCGGCAGCGGCTTTGTGTGCGAGATTGAAAGTGAACCGGCCCGACCGCAAGTTCTTCGCGGTCAGTGTGATACCATCGCCGGCAAAGTAAATACTGAACTCGCAAATTCTACTACTCTGATGGTGTGATGCTGACTCGAAGATGCAATTTGGTGATTAGTTAGAGCATTTGCTGATCACGCAACATAATTTAGTATTAAAAATTTGCATTTATTGAAATAGTAAATACGTACAATGAATTGGAGAATGAAAGCAGCAGCAACGAAGATAGAAATTGAGAAAAAAATATATATTCAGTAAAATTAATTGATTCAATATTTATATTTGGCTTTAACTGACGATGAAAATTTTGATATAGAACAGTTAAATTTATGTAACGGATTATAATTATCAGGAATATTTTAAATCAAGGAATGTCAGTACTAAATGTTCTAAATTATATTAAAAAACATATTTTTTCCTACAACTGTGCGATTTCTTTGTGCAGATTTCCGTACTCGGCAAGCCTCGTGCGTTAAATTTTGCACTTGCACATAACAAACCTTTTTCGGCACTTGTTATAAAAATAACTATTACATAAAATTATTGTTCAATCAAATATATCCATTTCTAATCACGTGTGCGAAAACAACAAATCAAATAGTATATTACGTACCATGAACTGTAAGTGACAGTTTTTAGGTCAAGAATGTAGTTTGGGAAATCGAGGCCCGAAGGGTCGAGATTTCCTAAATATTCGCGACCTAAAAAATCACTTACATTTCGAGGTTAGTAAGCTCTTTTTTACAATACTTGCATAAATAGAAGGAAACGAAAAATAGGTTTCAAAATAAACAGAACCTTAATATGTAATATTTGCCTATTGTCCATGGTGGATAGTAAGTAAATATTAAGGTTAAATGATACCCATGCGCGCGAAGTTCAAAATGAATATAAAAGATTTAATTTTTTTATTGAATACTGTTTAATGTTACAAGCTATCTATGTATATATAAATAAGAAGATACTACTCTTCAATGCAAATAAATTTATTTTTTAAATATTTATACACCCAAAAATATATTTTAAACATTATTTTAACTGTAATTTAAGTACTAAACGTGTTTTTCTATTAAAATTTACAATAAATATTACCAATAATATTATCTATAATATATGTGAAAATAAAAAAAATTAAACTTCGAGAACTATTTTTAAAATGCAAAAAAACCTACTTTTTCCATACATTTTAATTTTTTTCTTCTATACTAGACGTGTTTTTTCAATTAAACTTTAATGTCTTGTGGGGAGTCATATTACATATAACATATTTTAAAAAATCCAAAAATGAATTTCGAGAACATAGTTAAAAAACAAATTAAAGCTGGGTATCATTTAACCTTAAAGCCTAATGTAACCATGGAAACCACTGTGCAGTAAAAGTTGTTCTTACTGTATTTAAATTTTGTTATTAATAGGTAACTTACAGTACAAGTATTGCAAAAACAACATTACACTGATTATTTTTTGACGTTTCTCAAAACAAATGAAATACTTCATTGTATGTCACGTGTCAGCGTTTTAACCAATCCTGTCATTATTATACTGAGCATAATGCTCTTGTGATTATTCCCGGGAATAATCTCTGTAGGTGCTTTTGTTTGTGACAAATGAAAGGCAGTTGTCAAAAAATTATTTAAAACTGTCAACGCGTCAAGTAAAATATGTGATAAAAAATCGATTTAGTTTTATTTCAGATACACCAACAAATTTTGGAAACAACTTCCAAGAATACATTAATAAGTAATCAATCGATATTGATCCAGTTCAAAATCTTTTAAGTTGGTTGAATCGACCTCAACAGCTAAGTCAAAAAATAATCTAATTAAATATAACTCGAGAGTTCGATAATTAGAAAATAATTCTCCAGTATCTTATTGCCATTTGGCAATAGCCACTCAAGCCCTACGGGCTTTCGTGACTATTGCCTGCTAACAAGTTTTCGAAAGATCTGTCATATTATTTTCAATTTATTCTCACTCTCTTGTTATATTATTACAGAAAAATTTTCCCAATATTGTAATATCATTGAGTAACTTTTTAATTCTTCCTGTGTCTGTTGCAAATGTAGAACGATCTTTCTCTAAACATAAATGACTAAAAAATAATTTGCGTTCTATAATAGTACAGGAATGGGGTGGCTAGCTCAGTGGTATGAAGTCGGCCTGTGGATCCTGAGAACTCTGGTTCGATTCCCACAGACGACAAACAATTTTCATAATTTCAAAAAAAGCTACCCCTGTGGCTCTTCCACCACTAGCATCTTTGGGGGCCGTGATTTGACGACTGGTAACCGCACTTCACGCGCAAAATATATCACTTACCGAGATCTGCTTCGGCAGGGTGCCACACCCAGTAATGGGTAGAAGGCGTGATGATATATTTATTTTATTTTATTTAATAGTACAGGACAGGTTATCAGATGTAGCAATATTATTGAAAATTAAATAACTTCGAATTTAAATTATGATGATATTATAGATGATTTAGCAAAGTAAAAACCACGAAAAGTATTACTGAATTAATAACATACAGGCAGATTCATAAAGCGGGTTAGCGCTAACACCATTTTTTATTTCATTTTTAACTCTCTTTTAAATGTACGAAACAAGTTTATTTTAACTTGAGTTAAAAAGAGAGTTAATTAGCATCAAATTTAGTTCATTTCTTCAATCTGTTTTAATTTGAAACAGAGTTATAGATAATATTAAAAATGATGTTAGCGCTAATCCGTTTTGTGAATCTGCCTGTTAATTGTTAAATTTAATTTTCCACTTTTCTATATTATGAAAATCTAATATAAATTTCAGTAAAGCAAATATATTTTGAATTTAATTTAAACTTATTTTATTAATGTATCTTTCTATTTATACTATTTCAAAAGACAAGGGCGGCATAAACATCCTTCACCTCAGGCGGCTATTTTTGTTACGCTAGCCCAGGTCAAAATAGATTGAATTACACCTCTTTTATAAAAAAATTGCATCAAAATTCGTGTGACGGACACAAACCCTAAGCCCGTAGAACTCACGCTTCACAAACGCAAGGTTTCATATTTATTTTTGGCCAAATTTGCATGATTTAACAATGCGTTTTACACTCTAACGGCAACATATATAATAAATTTGTAAGATTGTTGCTTACTTTGAGCAGGAATCGGCTACCGGCCATGTTCAATGTTCTCACTGTCAAAATCAACAAATCCCGGGATTTGGAACCGTAGAAGGTCCATGCAATCTATTCCACAACACAATCACTTGTACACCACACAACAATATGTACTATATCGTACAACTGAAGCCGATTTACACATAAAAAATCGCAAAATGTTCACTAAAATATACACAACACGGTAAAAATACTATGTTCACTGCACAAAGCCCCGCACTGTACTAAACGACAGATCTGTTCTAACTAACAATTCTGAACGATGCCGAGAAATTAGTAAATTGTGCTAGAACTTGTTCGATAGCGTTTGTCATGATTTAAAACCATATTTAAATATATAGATCGCACAGCGTTACTGCTCACGGTCAATTGTAAACAAACAAATTCGATTTGTGTAAAAGTTATTTTACAAAATTTGTTGAAGTGAATCATGAATAACTTTTTATATAAAATACGAGTAAATATCATCACGCCTTTTACTTATTAGTGGGTGTGACATTCTGTCGAAGCAGATCTCGGTAAGTGATATATTTATGTGCGTAAATGATTTAAGTACACGAGCACAGTTATCGCACGTTCTAGTGAGTTATTTACACTATTTTTCAGACGACCACAAAATATTTGTAAAAAAATGTACAAGAGCAATGTTGTTACACTTTGATAGCTGATGCGTTTTTGAATGTAAGCGTTGACGTTTGACGTTTAAGGTTATGTATGGTGATACCAACTGTACTAACCGTAATATCAAAATATTATATAATGCTAAAATATTAGTAAATAAATAATTCTTAATATTTAAAAAATTAGATTTAACTATGCAAATGTGTTGAAAAATCTACAAAAACTTCGACTTAAATAATAATACAAATTCTTCTCATTTATTTTATTATTTTCTTTCATCGTAACGCCATCTGTTGTCAATCAGTGGTGTGGTGAAAATGTTTGTCGGCTGCGGAAATCGAACCAGGGATCTCAAGATCCACTAGCACTGAGCCACCTACCCCATATTTGTAGATAATTTCCTATATTTTGTAACTATGTCATTATCTGTTAAAGATCGCTAAATTAATGTGAACTTTTATTTTCCATATTTACTTGACAAATTATCACAGTTTTTATATTCTGTGACAAATAACATTTTTTTTTTCATCCACTTCAAAATGACACTATTATTTTAACTTTTCAATAGTAAAATAGCGCAATTTCAGGAATACGTTACCATAGATATGTCATCGCTTTTTAAACTAAAAATAGCATTTATACTACAGTTGTCAAGGTGATAAAAATAATTTTATCCACAACCGGGCCGAAATTCTTATGTTCTATTCCCTAAAAACCGGACTTAAACACTTCTTTTTGGCCCTAGGGTCATAAAAAATAATTCCTATGGATACATATAAAAAATGACAATTTTTGTTTATTGTGAATACTTGATTTTGCAAAATGTCATTTTGACATATAACCTATGTACATATTTTAATCTTTTGAATATATAATTAAATGTTATTTTGTTGTGCATAAAATATTATATGTACTACGGGTGAAATTTGCATTTCTAACCCTGAGCATGTTATTAGACCTCGGCGCTTTGCGCGTCGTGCTTATAACCATGCCGCGGGCCAGAAACGCCTGTTTTCACCCTTGATACATAAATAACTATTTTCTAAATAAATAACTACAATATAATTGATTTACTTGCAATATGATGATGTGAATTTTTAAGTGATATTTTACATTTGAAATATTGGTATAACTGATTTGAAAATAAATACTCAATTTTGTGTATAGGTGAAGTAATCGATAGTTAAGTTTAATTAATTAACGTAATGTACATGCAACTGTGCATTAAGGCCAACTCATTTATAAACCGTTGACACTTGCAGCTCTAGCATTAATATTGCGACATATGTCTGTGATACTTGAACTAAATTAATTCCATATCCTGTCGCAGACGTATGTGCATGATTATTACACCTGTGCACGTGTATACTGGAAAAGATTTCGTTACGTTACAAGGAAATTCACTCACATCCTAGTTGGCTTTAATATAATTTAATGCGAATAATTTACGACATAATACGCTGTATATTTCAAAAAGATTGTAATTTTGTGAGAATGAAATCCATTTCAAATTAAACTGTCATCCCTTTCTTTCGTAATTTCGTTACCTGTTTTGTAAGATCTTTATTCTGTTGTTGCTAATTCCATTTAAAACAGGTAGATTTACTAATTAGCAAAAGGACGAAAGATAAAGCAAATCTCAACATAAAGAGAATAAAAGTACAGCCATGTTTTTATTGACAAAATAAAAACAAGGCACCGTTATCAAACAAAAGACTGTCATGCTTTGTTTCAATTCTTCATTACAAGTAAAAGTTAAAAGTGGGATGATGAAATGAATAGCTTAGGGCGACGTTAAAGTGATGTTCAAATTTCATAACATGTACGAGTATTTTGTTTGTGCTATGCAAACTTTATCTAGTCGCTAGTTGTAATTTAAAACAAAATTCTTGCAAAAAGTTTCCAGGCATATATGCAACAAACATTTATCTACTTCATTATTGCAGATTTTCATTGGAATGCTTATTTTCATGCAAAAAGGTGAACAATACATAATAAAACAATTTCTACATATCAACAAAGCTTTTTAAAGAAGCTTTTTCATTTTAAACATTTAAATAAATAAAAGAATACAAAATTGCAATGTCTACTATAAGCGGAGGTCCCTTAAACTGTAATGAGAATAAGTTATTTTATTTATTTTTAACCCCATATGGGGTGGCTAGCTCAGTGGTATGAAGCCGGCCTGGGGATCCTGAGAACCCTGGTTCGATTCCTACAGGCGACAAACAATTTTCATAATTTCAAAAACTATCCCTGAGGCTCCTCCACCACTAACATCTTTGGAGGCCGTGATTTGACGACTGGTAACCGCACTTCACGCGCAAAATATATCACGAGATCTGCTTCGGCAGAGTGCCACACCCAATAATGGGTAGAAGGCGCGATGATATATTTATTTATTTATTTATTCTTAACATCTTACATTTTATCAATTTGTTTCATTTTAATTTGAATAAATCTGCGAAATTTTCTAAATAAGTAGGTAAAAAACATAATATGTTTCAATAGGACAAAAAATACTATTTCAATTCTCACAATATTAGGTATATTCCATTTGCTATTTGGATCAGATCCAATTTACATTTACTGAACCAGATCACTTATTTATTTCGCTAGATTACTTCGTTGACTTTATTTCCAGTGCTAAAATTACTGACTTTAATTTTCCTTGAAATAATTTACTTCAAAAAGTGCATCAGTGTGCTTAATTCAATTCATTTAGGGCCAGTTTTTCAATCATCGATTAAAGTTAATCATGATAAAATAAGAATGGAAACTATGGATTCCATTATGAATTAATCATGATTAACATTAATCGAGAGTAAACCAGTGATTGAAAAACTGGCCCTAAGTCATGTTAATTTATCTAAACTGATTTAATTGAATGAAGTGGCAAATGGAATACAGCTATTGCCAGCAACGTTTATTACTACAGGATGATCAAAAGGAATTTTTATAGTTGGCAATACAATTCCAGTGATCTTTTTATACCACAGTTGGCACATCGCCAGATAAAGGCGGAAATGCTATTTGACATTTCTAATAAATACAAATAGGTTATGTCAGGAGTCTGACAGCTAATAGAAAATTGACTTTTTAAGTAATAGAAATACTTTAGAAATAAATATAATAATAAATGTACTCAAATTTAAATTTTAAATGTCACTGTCAACAACAGGAAATGAATTTATGTATCAGGCTTACCAATTTCAAGTAGTTTTTTTTATTGCCAACTGTAACAATTCCTTTTGATCACTCTGTATTTGTAGTCCTAATGATACAAATAACTATTTATTATTATTATAAAGAAAATATATATTTGGTTTCTTACATTTAAAAAAAATTAAAATCGTTTCTGGCGTTACATGCATATTGTGTCAAAATAAATAATGTTTTTTTCTAATCATAATGCCATTGAAGATAATTTGTGATTATTGATATTTTTATCAGGTTATGCAGAAAATAAAAATTTGCAATTTTTCCTAAATAAATAAGCAATTTTTCCAAATAATCATTTAAGATTTAGGATAACAATATTTTAAAAGTAAATATTTATTTATGCTACTATGTACAACAGTAACTTCATTCGGACTCACCGAGCTGCTAGTATGAGCGGGATTTGAACTCGGGATCTTCGGATTCAAATGCCATAACGCTAGCACCAACACCGTATTGCCGGAAAATATCTATTATCATTTGTATTATTAACTGACTAACCCATTTTCTTTCTAAAATAATAAATGCTACATTTAACTGCTAAAAAAGCCCAATGTGTAGTATTAAATTATTCCACCAGATATTGCAATGTGTCTAACACGATTTTCATTCAATTACAAAACAATAACATGCGTTCAAACGAGGGCGGTAACAGTAGATTCACCCCGATTAATTTGGATTAACCTCCATCTAAATGTACCAACATTATAAGCTTCAAAACTGGGAAAAGACACGTTTAAAGTCTTTGAAAAATTCGTCCCTTCCCTGTTTATTCGCTACGTGACTGGAGTGTCGTTCTTTTCATTTCACCCGTCTAGTATTGTCAGTTCTCTCTCCTGGAATATAATAGAGGTTATCCATCTCGCTCACGCTTTTCCACGTGTTTCCATTTTTAACTGATCGCTCTTGCACTCCCCTAGGCTTCGACACTTGTTTCAACTGTTTCCCACCCTTGTTTTGGTAAGGATGAATGTGAACTCTTTGTGTGTATTTAGCGAATTTTGTGCGAAAATGATAAATGCTACAATAAAATATTTCATTAATACCTTCAGATGAGACAGAGTGATACGTTTATTCGCTATAGCAATCAATCGAAACCACACAGTGAATCGTAGTATTGTTTTTATATTTTTGGTTTATTTTTCGATAGAATATCTGTTATGAAATTGGTATGTCTTTTTTTATTTGTATGTTTCCGTAAAAGAATTGTTAGAATGTGATTATGGGGTAGTGGCTCAGTGGTATCAAGTCGGCCTGTGGCTCCTAACAATCCTGGTTCGATCCCCAAAGCCGACAGACATTTTCACCAATTTAAAAATTACCTCTGTGCCCCCCCCCCCCCCCACGACTAACATCTTTGGTGGCCGTAATCTGCTTCGGCAGAGTGCCACATCCAGTAATGAATAATGGCGTGATGATATATTTATATTTATTTATTTATTTTATGTGATTATGACCCCTATTTTCCGAGTTCGATGGTTTCAGGAAGTCTGTCTAAATAAATAAAGTGTTAAATAAATAAATATGTCATCACGCCATTATTCATTACTGTGTGTGGCACTCTGCCGAAGCAGATTTCGGTAAGTGATATATTTTGCGCGTCAAGTGCGGTTATCAGTCGTCAAATCACGGTCCCCAAAGATGTTAGTGGTGGAAGAGCCACAGGGGTAGTTTTTGAAATTATGAAAATTGTTTGTCGTCTGTGGGAATCGAACCTGGGTTCTCAGGATCCACAGGCCGACTTCATACCACTGAGCTAGTCACCCCATATGAAGTTGATTTAATTCGCGGCATCTGCTGATTATTGTTTACACTAATTAAATCACTATAAAAAATCTGCTGTAGTACATTACTTTTATAAGATTAAATAAACTCGATATACTTTTAAATAAACAATTGACGATTAGTTAATTGTCACTTTTACTAGCATTCAGTTTTAATTTGATACCAAATTTAGTATATTTTGAAAAACATTTGGAAAAACAATTGGCAACCACTTATATGTCACTTTTGACACCTACTTATGAGTCATGAGGAGCCTGATATTATTTTATGTTATTAATAATATTTGTTCTACATAAATTTTAAAACAATGGTTTCCAAATTAATAAAATGTTAGAAATGTGTATAACAAATGAATCGACAATAAATTAGAAAACGTTTTTAAATCAAATTTAAGCTGCCTATGACAACAAAATAGAGAGAAAAATTGAAATAAAATAAGATTTGAAGCATTTGACGACCGTAGCTTAGTAGGTTTAAAGCATTAATCGTAGTTCCTAGGTCACACGTTCAAATCCCAGTATCTCAGTTTTGTTCTTTATAATTCAATTTGATTTCATCAATTGTGAAGTAATTACTTAAAATATTAATATTAAGTTTTACAATTATACAAAAATGATACAGAAGACAAGAACATTTGGAACGTGAACCTTATGCAATGTCAAAAATGTTACATTTCAAGATGGCGGAGATTTATTTGTACTCTGAAATATTGTAGCAAGAATTTATGTAAAGGTAAAGGTTGAATAATAGTTGTGTGACATTAACAGCAAATGATGTGTACACTACATTTAATTACGATTACTATCCAATAAATATTTTCGCATCATTTGCCTGTAACACAAATCTAACTGAATTATGGTATAGTATATTAATATATTAAAATCAAAATACTTTATCCAGACGATCGAACACAACGTGCTCTATAGATCGCGGTTCACTGAGTAAACAGTTCGCTCATATGCACCCGTATGCACCAAGCGCACTCAGTACACAAACAGGACAAACACCGCGTAGCGAGGGCGCATGCGCGAGGGTAAATAGCAGTGTTTGCGTATGCGATTTTATGCAGGAGTATAGCAATACAGTGTTGCCACTTGAGAAAATCAAACTGTTGGGAGACACGCATTATATTACAAACATTGTTATGTTATTGATAAAATTTTGAAGTACGGCCCAATTTATCAACTTGAAATTTGCTTCACCTCCTGCTGTGAGCGTCTTACGAAGCCTACTTCAAGTAATTTGGGATAGATTATACTTTTTATTAAAGATTCAATTTGCTAGTTAAGTAAAATCAGATTACGAAATTATATGATTTACTGAAATGAACTAGTATTAGGATTAGATAGGATATGGGGATTCTAGCTCACAGTCTTACTTTGGTACCACTGGTTTCCCTAGAAATCGCGTGAATAAAAAAATTCCCTATATTTATTTATTAAATGGACAATAAAATTTAAGCGGGCCAAATTTGAAAGATTTTAATTTTGATGATCCATCAACTAGGTTTTTGTTTGTTGGGCCCTATTTCATGACGCTCCAGGCCTCACCCCCTGTCGAATTATAACTAGAATAATCATGTAACAAAGTTTCAAATTGTTCATGTCCTTGTTACATATAGCCTCAAAACTATCGACAGCAGTCATTGGCGTCCGCAAGAGGAGGTAAGCAGGGACGCCCACCCTTCTCCCCACTCGGGTTTTAACTGGTGTTGTGACCACGACTCTTGAACATAGGACTTTAACATGTAAAATTAAAATTTTGTAATTTCTTGCTTCCCTAAATATTTTAAGCAAAAAAGCTTGTAATAAAAGTTTTAGAGCATAAAATTCTGCATCTGAACAAATAAACAAAACTAATTTTACATACTTTGTAACGACACAAATTAGCTATGAAAATGACGAAAATTGCCTCAAAACAATCGATAGGCATGAAATTGAAACAAAATTAAATAAATGTTTCACGTTTTATCTGTCAAAATTAAGGAAAAAGAAATAAAGAATTTATTTTGACAGTTTTGAAAGATTTAACGTCAAACATTTGTTTAATTTTGTTTCAATTTCATAGCTATCGATAGTTTTGAGACAATTTTAGTCGCGGTCAACATCCTGTATATGTATATATGTATATATGTATATATGTATATATGTATATATGCATATATGTATGTATGTATATATGTATATATATATATATATATATATATATATATATATATATATATATACATATATATATATAATATAATCAAAATTAAATATAAGTGTAAAGATAATAAATTCAAGCTGAAACTGAATTTTCAGCAGTTTTCTTATAGCCAGCTAGCGACATGTTCCCTATCTTATTCTAAGTTTATTATGTATACAGACACAAAATATTAGAAAATAAAAACTGTAAAACTGCTAAATCGGATTTTATTGAAGAAATGGTGTCAATTTATGGAAGAGTTATTAGAAAATTGTTCTTCCTCTTCAATTCAAACCCAGGCGACAAAAACTAGTAATTTATTTCACAAATTTAAATATTTTTAGCTGACAAACATTTTCACCACATTAAAATTACCCCTGTGGCTTCCCCACCATTAACATCTTTGGAGGTCGTGATTTTACAGCTAGTAACCGCACTTCACGCCCTTAAATATATCACTTATCAAGATCTGCTTCGGCAGAGTGTCACACCCAGTAATAGATAAATAACATGATGATATATTGATTTATTTTTAATTTATAATTTGAAATGTCAACAATGAAATTAAGTAGAATCAGTAAGTTTCATGAAATGTGGATGTGTATGGCAACATTGTATCGTCCGTGCTGTGATTTTCTGCGGTGCGTTATGCGTAAGCTTCGTAGCCCCTGCACAGTGCCGGGTCACATGTTAAACGAGACGTGGCTTCCGCCATATAAACTTGTTTATGCGGACACCATAATTTGCGCGCCCATAACTTTCAGAAACGAACAAATTGATGGCGGTCGGCGCTCACAGCGCCGCGCATTGTTGGCGGTGTTTGCGGTAACTCGAGAATTAAAACTAACCTCGCTTAGACGCGTGGTCGCTTGGTCGACGCTACGACGCTCATTCTCAACGCCAACTATTAATGTTTCCATTTTATAGCCCATTTGCGGCACGTTCCCACAACCGCACCGAATTTGCAAATGTTACTTATGTGGGGATGTGTGCGAGAAATTTATTTCCGAAATAAACTGTTTTGTTTTGTTTCAACACAACTTATGTCATTGAAACTCAAACTCAGAATTACTATCCATTCTTTTACACATTGAGCACTAATTATTCTCCGTAAGTTCACACACCATATTACCATTGTTTCATGCTTTAATAGATGTCATAAAAGTTGAACTTTAATGAAAGAGAGATTACTACACAATTCTAATGCAGTCAACTAATTTGTTATTCTACAGGATGTTCTTATATTAAACGATCAAACATGAATTTAGGACCTTAAAGTAACACAAAAATTTCATCCTATTTTAGGCGTATGCTCTGTTTAGTTTTCTTATTAAAATTAACTTCAATATTACGATTTTAGAAACAACAAAAATTGTATTCATTTTTGTCTACAATTTTTTCTTTTCTTCGATTAAAGTTTAACTAAGTAATAAATCAAATATAACACAAAAATTAAAAAAAAAACTGTCAATCGACAAAAAAGTAGTGATCAATGGTGAATTATACAATTGATTTCATACTGGAGAGAGATAGAAGGGAACCAAAAGAAAGAGACATCTCGAACTAGTAAGAGAGTTAGTTGACAGACCACGACTAACCAGAGCATAGTTTTAACATACAATGTAGATTAAATGGCATGTTAAAAATATGCTCTAGTTGATCATCAAATAGCTGTCTCACTAATAAAATATCTGCTAAAACAATTGTACAAAATTGAACTGATTTGGACAAAAACAGTTACACAAAAATTCACTTTGTAAACGCGATATAGGAAAAATGTTTTATGCAACAGGGCCTAAGTATATAAAAATAGTTAGACGCTTGTTTGACTACTGCTGCTGATAGAAAATAATAAAAGTTTATTCTACCGACTGGGAGTACAACAGTCGCTTTTAAAATTTATTTAAAGATATATTATACAGTGTTAAAAAGCTTGCGAATTAATCTGCTGTGCGTTGCACGCATTTGCGTAGCTTATCTATATTTATTTCCGCGTCATTAAGGCAATATTTGGTACTTGACTGAGTTTCTTGTTGCAACAGAAGCATGGGGGTGACTTCTCAGGCTATTTCTTTATAAGATGTCGTGTTCAGAATATTCTCTCTATGGCTTGCTTCGTGTTCTTGTTAGGATGCAAAATGAGCTCATCTTTAATGAGATTTTCCTTCATTATTATCTTTAGTAATGTATGCTTGCCTTGATAACGTGTTCTAAATTATTAATAGTGTCGTCAAATCTCAACATATTCATCTAAAGCAAAGAGAGAATTGTAACGTGCACTCGTATGGTATGCATAGAATGCAAATGATTAATATTTAATATGTTTTGCTATATTGCAATTTGTAGTTAGTGATAGTTGCTTCAAAACCGAATAAGATACTGGATACATTACAAGTGAATTAATTGTATAATGTGTTTATAGATTAAAACAGAATAAATTACATATTACAAAGTCTTCAGCGCGTCAAAATACATATGTATGTAAATTTTTGTTACAATAATCGCACGAGAAAAAGTTTTAGAGCAAATTGTTTGAAAATCGTAAAAATTCTTAAAAATATCTCAAAATTAAATCGCTTCAAATGAGTTCAAATTTTGCTAATAGGTCAATTGAGAGCAACTTCATATCTCGTTTAGTTTTTGAGATAGTCTCCGGAAGTATTGAACTTTCCAAAAATTTCAACACCCCAGTTTTTCGACTTTTCCGAGGCATATCACAAAAACTAAACGAGATATGAAGATGTGCTCAACGGCATTGAATTTCTAATGTTTCAATTAATTTGTATACCAAGTTTTAGGGATTTTTAAATTTTTCAAAAATTTTCGCCATTGTATTTTTCCTAAACAGTTTTTGGACAATATCTTAAAAACTAGAAGGCGTACGTACTTCGTACTTGACCATTGGATTCAGCGGGTCAAAATACATATGTATGTGAATTTTTGTTACAATAATCGAACGAGAAAGAGTTTTAGAGCAAATTGCTTGAAAATCGTAAAAACCTTTAAAAATAATTAAAAAATTCAAAAAAAAATAATTGCTTAAAATGACTTTAAATTTTGCTAATAAGTCAATTTAAACACGGGAAATTTAATACCGTTGAGCGCAACTTCGTATCTCGTTTCGTTTTTGAGATAGAACCTCCAGAAGTGTTGAACTTTCAAAAAATTTTAACACCTCAGTTTTTCGACTTTCCCGATGTCATATCTCAAAAACTAAACGAGATATGAAAATGCGCTCAACGGCATTGAATTTCTCAGCGGGAAATTTTATATATAGAAAATATTTTCAAAAGAACCATTTACTCTTATTTCATTCAAGTAATGAATTTTAAGAAGCCAAAAATAATACTTGGTAGTTCAGAATGGACTAAGGATTAAGTTGTTAAATATTCTTTATTGAAGATTGCACGTTTCGGTCATGGTTAAGACCATATTCAAGTCTACATAATATAAAATTATAACAATTAACAGAATTGCATATCTAATTAACAAATTAACACTTGTAACTTACCGATAATACAGAAGTTAGTACAAAACATACTCGTATACAGCCCAATTCTCAAAAAAGTTTTAGCTAAAATCTTGCTAATGCTGAGTTTTGGATTTATCAAATTAAGCTAACCCGAATTCCCAAAAAACTTTAAATAAACTTTAATATAATCTTCTTGCCATTTAGTTTTCGGAAAATGGATTGAATTAACTTTTTTAAATCGGACTAGTATAAGTTAGTTAATCAAAAATTCAGGGTTATCTAAAACTTGTTTGAGAATCTGGCTGATAAAGTTTAAGTTGAACAATAGTATTATTTGGGGCAGACATGTAAAAATGAAATAAGTAGTTTGAATTTATTAAAACAAAAGTTAAAGACTCTAAATTTCAGTTGTTCTAAACCAACATTGCTGGCAGGTCCATCTCTGCCAAGATATTTGAACATAGTGGCACCATTTCTATTTCGATCATTTCTTTTAGCTTGATGTGTGGTAGAATTCAAGGACAGAAAATGTAAAAGAAATCCTTGAAAAATTCTCTATCATCTTACTGTAAGTTGGCCATGAAGTTTCCAAATGAAACCAGAGTACACGTGGCAAAGTTTACAGCATCGGACATAAATACTGATGTTATCAAGGACAGCCAGTTGCAGTGGCCGCCCTTTCAAACACCGCGCAGCCCGGAGTTATACTTGGGTTCCGGTTAGCCGGAGGAAGCGGGCAGGATTTATGCCACAGCGCACGTGTGGCGCCGTAATCCACACCCCGGCATCTAAGCGATATTTTTCATATTTAGAAGCGGCGACACGATTTGTTGCCTTATTTTTTTCATTGTTTTCCTTTGCTCGATGTTTTTTGCGAGCTTAGTTCTATAGAAGAAAGCTCAGTTTTATGAGTAAACAGTAAATTGCAGATTTTTCTATTAACACTGTTGCTGTGTATTTTATTAGTTCGCATCTATTATTTACATTGCTTATAGCTGGAATAAATTCTGTAAACAGAAAACATCCTGTTTCGCTGAGTTTAAGGATTGGAATAACTGGTTTTCAGGAATTGGATATGTTTGAATTATTTTACGTGCAACCATTTTCTTTTTATCAACATTATTGTAGTGAAAATTAATTAATTTTTATTTGAAATAGCAAACGAATAGTTTTTAATAAAACTATATTAGTTTGTACATTACGAATAATTTTTAATTAATTCTGATATGCTATATACAGGATAAAATAAATAAATATATCATCATGATATTTACCCATTACTGGATGTGGCACTCTGCAGGAGCAGATCTCTGTAAGTAATATGTTTATGCGCGTGAAGTCGTCAAATCACGGTCCCCAAAGATGTTAGTGAAAGAGGAGTCTCAGGGGTAATTTTAATGTGGTGAAAATTATTTGTCTGCTGTGGGAATCAAACCGGGGTTCTCAGAATCCACAGCCCGACACGATACCACTGTGCCACCTACCCATTAATTAATTAATGTTAGTTATAAATTTTAGTAATGAATGATTAACTAAACATCGTAAATAAAACTTAAAATCGACAAATTGTGATTATAAAATTTTTAATTTGGTGAAAATCATTTGTCGGTTGTGGGAATCAAACCGAGGTTCTCGGAATCCACAGGCCGAATCGACACCACTATTTGTCGTAAAACTGCCATCACTAATATTTCATTAATTTAAGAGATATAAAAAGTATTATTAAGCAAAGTTAAACTAGGCAAAGAGGCGCTTAAGATCATATTAAAAATCTTATATCATATCCGATATTAGCGAGAATAGAGTTAACTTTAAATCTGGGCTATAACACTGACCTACCCCATTATCAAACTATAACTTTATTAATAAATTGTTTAAAAATAAATGGCCGCCATTTTGAAATGGTTGAAGTAAAACTATGATATTTTAGTATAGTTGGGAAGCTAATTTTATGTATTTTTTTTTAAATTTTGTTTATTTATTTGACAATCTCCTCAGTTGCTAGGACAATTTGAGCATGGAAATTAATATTTATATTACAATTATAATGTAATATTATTTTGTTTACATTTTGTTGTATAATTGTAAACATTTTACAGGCAGATTCATAAAGCGGATTAGCGCTAACACCATTTTTTATTTCGTTTTTAACTCTCTTTTCAATGTACGAAACAAATTTATTTTAACTCGAGTTAAAAAAAGTGTTAATTAGCATCAAATTTAGTTCATTTCTTTAATCTGTTTTAATTTGAAACAGAGTTATAGATAATATTAAAAACGGTGTTAGCGCTAATCCGTTTCATGAATCTGCCTGTTAGAAATTTTATTGTTTTTCCAAGTTCGCTGGTTAGAATTTCTTGAAGGGCGGACTGGTAGTTTGTGTTGTTGTCTTTGGGTGTTGTATTTGGGACAGTGAAGTAATAAGTGTTACACTGTGAGTCAGGTATTGCAAGTATCGCAGGATGTGGGTTCTGCCCTCTCCTTAGTATGTAACCGTGAGTAAAAAGAGTGTGTGATTTTATTATTACATTGGTCTACGAACGATTGTAGAGACATCTGCTGATAACTATATCCTTACTGCAATAGAAATATATTCACATTGTCTAAATTAGCTGATTGTAATAGTTAGATTTTATTCCTCGAAGGAAAATCTGCGATCTCTTGACGTGATGAGAAGCATGACTAGCATCAGCAGCATCAGCATCGTTGAAGAGGAGAAGAGCTAAGCATTCACATTCAGTTTGAAGGAGTGCGTCTGCCATCACAACGGTAAGCCATGAGATTATACATCGAGACTCGGGTCTAATGCGCGTCTAATGTAACCGGCGGATCAAATGCTGTCAATAAGATTACAGAGGCCCGTTTTACTTCGTCCGGGACGTTTCACTTGCGACTCGCACTTGCTATTCCGCGTATTCTCATCTTGAAGCGGAAACAAAAAGTGCAGACAGATAGAGCTCAGCGCCACTCTGAATGGAAATTGTGTACTAACGAGGTAAACAAAAAGTAGATTAATCGAAGCAAAGATATCAGAATTCATTCGGAATTTCAAACGTTGTTGTTCTATTTATAATTAGTTGATGGAGAATTTGTTTACTCAATTGAAAGATAAGTGCTAATTATTTTTAATGCAAAAAATTATTCTAATTAAGAAAGCTTTAAGATTTATTACCATTTTATGACGCTTGTATTATAAATACATTTCTACACAGTTACTGCTACTTTCTACACTTTCTTAATATTTAGTTACTTCTTTCTGTTGATCGTTCAATAATGAGTTTCATTAATACGAGGGCAGGGTGAAAAGTCCCTCAAAAATGAAACAAGAAAGAATTTATTTGGTCAAAACATATTTTATTTCTCAACGCAATCTCCTTGTAACTCGATATACTTCATCAAACGTTTTTCAAATTTTTCGATCACTTCCAAATAATACGATTTTGGCAATCCTTCAAAACAGGCGTTTGTCTCAGTGATGACCTCATCGTTGGAGCCAAATCTCTTTCCCCCGAGCCATTTCTTCAAGTTTGGAAATAGATAAACATCGGAGGGGGCCAAATCTGGAGAATATGGTGGATGACGAACCAATTCGTAGCGCAATTCATGTAATTTTGCCATTGCGTCTGCGGACCTGTGCGCCGGTGCGTTGTCAACAATGCGGCATCCATCTGGCAGATAGTTTTCTCATAACCAAAAATTTATGCAAAATGTTCCGTACCCGTTCGGTTGAGATGCTCATAGTCTCAGCAATCTCGTGCACTTTAACTCGCCGATCGTCCAATATCATACCATAGATGTTATCGACGATTTCTGCCGTTGTAACCTCTATTGGACGACCAGAATGTTCGGCTTCCTTTGTGGTCATACTACCACAACGAAAATCAGTAAACCACTTGTGAATCGTTCCAATCGATGGTGAGGAGTCCCCATAATGTTTAACAAGCGATGCTTTGGTTTGCGTAATGTTTTTTCCACGCAAGAAATAATGTTTAATCAAGACGCGAAATTAACTTTTTTCCATGTTTTCCAAAAATCTTCAAGGTTGCTTGCTTTCGATGGATGTCAAAACAGAACTGAATGACATATCAGTCTGAAAATTTTAATGCGTTCTAGTTAAAGATAGTACATCACAAATGTCACATGAGATTTGCGATTGTGGTGCCATCTGTTTTACTTTTTAGGGACTTTTCACCCTGCCCTCGTATATACAAAATCATACATTAATGATCCCTATATTAATACATGCTTTTTGTTAATAAACGATCTTTTAGATGCGTTCAACACGCGTAATATAGCATATATTGGCTAGAGTTAAGTTGTAGCAAAACAAAAATAAACGTCATTATTCTGACACTTTTAACTAAATAATATTCATTAAAATAAACATAAAAAATTATAAATAAGAAAATTAGGAAACACCTTTCCATCACTTGTCACAAGTTCCAAAAATTAACATTACGTTTGAATCAACTTATCAGGTCATCATTAAACGACTGGTCAGTTCAGTTTTAACCATAGACGCGTTTCGTCCTTCCGGACTCATCAGTATGGTGTGATCATTTATCCAACTAGACCAACTGGGGAATAGTGGATTGTGATACCGTCTTAGCTGAACTGACTGACTTTTGCGATTCTGTCGGTAGATGGCACCACGGGTTTCTTCTTAGCTCTCATGTCATGTCTACCGACGTAGTTACTTTTAACATCAGTCAATTCAGTGTTTCCTAATTTTCTTATTTATTAAGACTCAGTTCCACATCGTATTTGACTTTTTGTCTTTATTTTATAAAAAATTATGTTGCTATGCATTTATTAAGTAGCTGCAATGCGAAAACAAATATAACGTTTATAATTTCATAAATGTCATTCTCATTTTTGTAAATATTGTCAATCACTACATATTAATTAATTTTTCATTATATAATGGACAATGGAAAATTTATTAAATTGAATCATTACTGTCCAATTTATTGTTTTTCCACAGCAATAATTTTGTAGCCCACTTCACAGCCTTTCAATTATCAACAAAACCCCACTTTAATGTCAATCCGACAAAATAATTATTAGTAAAATTTCAATTAGTACTTCTTTTTAACGTAAATAAAGTATTAATAATTTTTTTAATTCCGAGACCACCATCACTGTCAAACACATTCTCACTGAATGCGCAAAGTACAGCATAGAAAGAAGAACCCATAAAATCCCAAACAGCATCCAGGAAGCCCTGAAATGTGACAAGAAAAAAGCCCAGAATACAAATCTCATAAAACAAATATAATTAATATACTGTATTACAACAATAATTTATAACAATGTATTATTAATATATCACTTAAGTGTACCAGGCGTTAATGACCTAAATGTTACAACGCCTTAATAAATAAATTATTCAATTCCGAGACCAATTTCGGTAGGGTGAACTTGCTCATTAGATGAATTATCAGGGATCAATTCGTCGGATGTCAGAACATAGCACTTTATTTGTTCATATAGAATATTCAATCTCTATTTGTTCGAAAATCCGAGAAATTTGTATTTTAAACGTAAAAAAAATAAAATTGAAAAGTTTGGAATTTATTTAACATGCCATCGGTAGGTTGCATGGAAATATTAAATATTTGCACGGAATGTGATTGGGTAATTTTGCTGAATGAATTTAATCCAGTGACAAACAGCGCTTCATTTGAACCGATGTGTGCGGAAAATATTCCGAATAATTCACACCTATCGACATATTTCCTTTTTTACTTTTCTACACGATTCGCTTATTGCAGTGATTGAAAAAATTCCACTGTTATTTTGACGAAAATAATTTTCAACGGAATTTATTTCAAATTATTTAAAAAGAAAATTTCGAAAGATATCTCTAGTCAAATGCAGTAATCAGCTTGGCCACGATATCCGCTTTGCTTTTATCTAAACATTATTTCATTTTTTCTTTTTGTTTAAACTGGATACGAATTTTTATCTACATAGATGTCGTCAGATAATATTGATATTTTAATGGTTGTTTCAAATTCAATTAAACGTTGTTTAAATATACTTTTAATTTATAGTAATTGTTGTTAGTATGACATGATTAAACATTTATATTGTATTTTGTGCCTTAATAAATTATTACTATATTTGAATACTAAAGTAATAGCGAGGTATCGAGTTTATTTTGCATTATATCAGGGCCACATTAATCATAAGCGGTCGCTTTTTGCCTTCGAGTTTATAGAGAATTCCAAAATTATTAATTTTAATGATACTACTTTCTTATCTCATAAAAAATTGTAACAAAATAGAAACAATGTTACAACTGTAGAAAGGATCCATCTTTTTTAATAATATTAGTAAACAGTAGTAATTGATTTATATAGTATGCTACTATTTTTAGTTTAATAAATAATGCCAGAAATAAAACTAAAATAAACTAACTACTTTAGGTTCAAACAACGACAAAATAAAGACAAAAGTTTGAAGTTTGTAAATGTTTTAAGTTTATGGTTAAGATAAAGACTAAAAATGTAGCTGTGCACGGTCTGACGTTATTACGTGTGTCAAACATTTAAGATTATAACAAACGACAAAAACAATGACTATGTTAAGATCTGAAGACGAAGATTTATTGTAACTAAATTGTTTCGTTTTGTATTACCTTAATAAATTTAAAATATCAATAATCATATTTTAGTTTTATTAAGCAATACCTAGTAGTAGAAGCTTCTAAATAATTCTGTTTTAGCCCCCAAAATTTACGAAATAAAAATTAGAAAATAATGCTTCAAATTAAAACTAGAATTATTTTAAAAGTATTGATGAAAACTTACAGTTTCGATGAACTCCAGATTCTTATCTGAAACCAAAAAGAAAAAAACAATATTAGATATATTTATGAACTCAATTTTGAATACTGTAGTTTTGAAATTCCAGATACCGGAATATGACAATAATATCAATTAAATAAATATATAGATACCTCTATACCTTAAGCCTATATAACTCAAAATTTTCCTCAAGTCAAAGTTTACTGTTGTTCCCTGCAAGGGCGGATTCAAGTAGGGGGCTATGGGGGCCATGCCTACCTCCTTGGGCTCATTATCTTTTTTCAGTTTTTTATAAGTGTCATTTTTATTCGAGTTTGATTACCCTTATAGAAATAAAATCGCTAAAAACTTTGTAATACTCTGAAACAAATCTGAAAAGCTTTCAAAATTTGAATTGTCAGATATTTTCCGAGTTCAGACTGTTTAAAATTTATAAACTAAGAACAGAATATAAAATACATACAAATATATATTCCACGCAAAAATTACAGAAATGTTTGTCAGAATTATATGTTTTCCTTTAAAGAAAGGCAAAATCCCCCCTTCTCCAGAAAATTATGTAGATCCACCCTTGGTTGTACAAGGGTATATCTTGTACAACTGTCATGTTTTTATTTTATCTCACTTACTCAAATTTCCATAATTAAAGAATCCCTATAATTAATTGCCAATACTGCGTCCCAATAAAACAGTATTCTCTACAAGTCGAATTTTCACGGTCAAAATAAACGCTTTTAGCACAATATTGGCAATCAGGAACCTACGGGGGAAAAGCTGTTGTAGAAGAATGGTGAAATTATGTAGATGGATTAGAAATACAGAAGTTAGAAAGTAAAAATAAAAGTATTTGTAGTCTGAAGAAAGTTAGATACAATCAGAAAGTACTATATTTTCTCTCGGTGAAGTGCGCTAACTGAAATAAATATGGTGGAAAGCTTTACAAAATTCTCGTATTTCAACGTGGAGCATATTTGTCCGCGCAGTCTGTTTTAAATTGAATTACAGCTCTCGAGACATTTGGGTCCTTAATGGGAATCGTATCGATGCAATTTCCGTGTGCTTAAGTGCGCTAGCCCAGTTTTTCATTGAATCACTAGCATTAAAGGATTGAAGAAATCGTTTTGTCTCGTTGCGATTGTGATTCTAACAAGTTTAATTCATTGTAACCTTTGTTTCTATGCTAATTAGTTTTCAATTAATTATTAATTCCGCTTTTAAATGTTCTCATTGATGTTATTGTTGAAGTATCAACGGATATTAAATTGAATGCTGTTCATTGCTCACAGAATTTTTGGTTTTACCATCTTGATTTCATGATGCATATATGGTATTTTATTTGTTATAGATTACCGTTTGTTTATTTGTACAATTATTGTATTTACAATACATTCATCATTCATCTTTGATTAGCTAGTTAAGCTGTCTTTTATTTGTAATTAAACATTTAATAACAATTATTTGATCATTAATATAAATAAATAAATAAATATATCATCACGCCTTTTACCCATTACAAAGCGCGGTACTCTGTAGAAGCAGATCTCGGTAAGTGATATATTTATGCACGTGAAGTACGGTTACCAGTCGTCAAATCGCGGCCCCCAAAGATGTTAGTGGTAGGGGAGCCACAAGGATAATTTTAAATTGGTGAAAATGCCATTAATATTTTCGTTTAATTAATAATGCACCACCTGATTTATTTAGAAACAGAGATATAATTAATTTATTTCTTAATGGTTGCGGGAAAAGTATTTTAAACACTCGTTGCTGAGAAACCCGTTGCTAATGATACCTTCTTATGAAACAGTCATTTTATGAACTGAAAACTTAACAGTTTATTTTACGCACAGTCTTAGAAAAATTACATTTTAACAACCGGAGTAGAAATAATATATTTTCTAAAGTGAAAATTATTATAAAACGTGTACGTGTATAAATTTAGAGAAAATTAGTTTGCATGCAGTAAGAAGTTCAGAACTGTGTGATTAATTTCTCGTTTCGTTGATAAGCTGATGTACAAGTTATTGAATATTAAACGACAATTACAATTCAGACGCTGCTGGTGCTTAAACGACACTGGTGATGTTCAAACTTGCGGTTATGCAAATTAACTTGATATCTAACATTTCGCTACCTAATGCGACCTGCTAACAGACTTGTACTTACACGTTTTAATACCGCTGAGACTTAGACTTAGTTTCCTTATTGTGTCTCAAAAACTTAACAGAAATACGATAATTAACTATAAGATGCATTTAATTACAGCTACAATTTGTAATAACAAAATACGAGTAATTGAATAAGTAATTAATTCGACTAGATAATTAGAAGATGTACTGCACTTATTGCAGTTTCTAGTCTACTTGTTTACTACAGATTCCTTAGCTACTAGTTACTTAATAAGAAAAAAAAATTAAATAATTCTACATCTAATTTTTGTATTCAGAGAATGATATTTATTTAAGGTTATTATGTATAAAAGATTGTTCCCATAATTACTTAAATAGTAATGTTTACATATTTACATATTCAGAATCAACAACTTCTTTGAGATGGAAGTCTGCGATAAATCTATATGTTTACAGATCCGCAAATCAGTAATTAATGAACAAAATTACATCGATATTTGTAGATAAGTAGAAATTATTTCATAAAGTCATAAGTTTCAGTGCGATTTTGTTCATCATTTATAAATTTACGGATCTACAAAACTTATGGATTTACTAAAATCAGTTAGATAAATCACTTGACTAACTGAACAGGAGACGGATTCTAGTTTGTAGCAACCAAATGTTTGTTTGAATGATGTATTTTTGATGACCAGTACCGTGGTAAATTTTTAAAAATAATTATCTAATCATCCTTTTTATTGACGAATATTTGAATATAAATCACACTATTGTATATCATTTTTTATTTATTTATTTATTTATTTATTTTCTTACTCTGCACAACAGGAAGTAAATCCCAATTACAGTACAGGGGGCCTACAGCTTATAGTGGAATCCGAACCACTCAGACACAATCGTATTTTTTGGATATAAGTAGAAGTCAGTGAGATTTGAACGCACGACCTCTTGCTTGCTAATTAAGAAACGCAAGTTTTACCTCGCTTTTATCCACTGAGCTACGATTGCCTGTATGTACTATTATATATTACATTTCTTTGAAGATTTCAAATATGCCTATGAAAGTAAATTATAATTCTGCCCGCAAAACCAATGTTTAATGTGCTTTATAGTTCTTCAAAATGCAAAGTGTAAAGGAATGTTGAAATATGAGTGATTCCCTAACAATATTAATTAGCGTGTGTGAATACATTCAAAGGTAATAAACAAGGTAAATTCCGTGGCTTTATGAATTCCATTTTGAAGCTCATAACGTGTTCATTCAGAGCACAGGTTTTAACTCAGCTTACGTTTGCGCGAGAATTGTGAATGCCGGCTGCATGATGTGGAAAATACAAACGGCATGTAACTGCATGGAAGACAATAGCAAGAATTTGGAGCACGATGGTGCCATAAGGACACAATAAAATGGCTTACTTCTTTAAAGGTACTTCTTCTACAAATATCAAACTTCTGCAATGATTGTGTTTGTTACTATCGCAATCAATTATTACATTTATGACAAAGATCACAAGAATGAGGGAGGCATGTTTTGAAATGTTAATAGTATATTGAAAAGTGCTACAATGACCAATTAGTCCTTGTAACATGTGTTTTTTATAGTCTTTTTCCTATATCGCATTAATTTACTTTTATTTACAAAATCAAAAAATAATAATAATAATAAAATTTCAAGATGATACTACTAACAGATTCAATAAACATTTGAAATTTAATTTATTTTGACATTTATTAGTTAGGTTAGAGTTCAAATTCATGATAGACCACGGGCGTTTGACGTTACAATTTTAGATGTGCTCCGTAACTGGCAAACGAGTGACTCTCGCATCAGTATTAAATGTACGATTTAGACTGTATAGAAAGAATATATTTTTAACAAGTATATGTGAATATAATTCCAAAAGTCACAAGTTTCTATTCTGTGCATCATTTTGTGGGTGACAAAGTGTAAGATTTATTTTATCAAGTGCAACGTGATTTGAAGATTGTGCCGCGAGTGCATACTTTTACAATTTTATAGTGTTTATATATTTAATAGATAGAAAATAAATGTTTAAAAACAATTTTATACGTTTACTTCATAGTGTAAAGCCAAGTAATTACTATAATATACAGTAGTTTTACTTTTATTGAAGTTTGAACAGTTCATTTTAGGTTAACATTTTCAAAATCAACTAATTTCGTTCATTTACTGTAATATTTATTTTTTTTCATTTATAATTGTTGTGTTTTCGATTGTAGCAAAAATTTCAAAGAATCGACAAAACGAATGTTTAAGTTACTATCTGAAATGAATCAAAAGGGAAAAGGAAGGTAGATCGAGGTTTTTGGCTCAAGATATGTTGACACACAAATTACGTTTCACTTGATAAAATAAATTACACACGTTGTCACACATAAAATGATGCACAGAATAGAAATTTGTCACTTTTGGAATTATACGCACATATACTTATTAAAAATATATTCTCTCTATACAATGTAAATCGCACATTTATTACTGATGTGAGAGTCACTCGTTTGACAGTTACGGAGCACATCTAAATTTGATGACGTCACACGCCCGTGGTCTATTATCTAGGTTAGGTTAGGTGGTAATAGACCCGTGGTCTATTATCTAGATTAGGTTATAAAACAAAATATCTTTAATTTTTAATAAAGAAGTGTTTTGCAATTTATTTATTTATTAGAATAAAAAATTAATTGGAATAATTTTACATGAGATGAGCAATGATAGCTAAAGTGATAGGTTTATGTTTGACATTTTTACAACTAGACAACTCAACAACTTCACAAAAAATACCCCCAAAAACAGTTGTAGAAAATTCAGTTTGTAAACACAATATAGGAAAAAGTTATTTCATGCTTAGTTAAAAGTTTTACAACAAAAAGTTAAATTAACAAAAGTATTGTGAAGTATAAGGTAAACTCCTCGGCAATGAGAAATTTTGTTCACGACAATACAAAGTGTTTTAAAACTTGTGTTATTTAAACCGCAAATTTTATTTGTTATATCTACTTATTATGGAGCAAAAATATGATTTTTATTTTTATTTATCATCACGCCTTTTTACCCATTACTGGCTGTGGCACTCTGCCGAAGCAGATCTCGGTAAATGATATATTTATGCGCATGAAGTGTGGTTACCAGCCGTCAAGTCCCGACCCCAAAGATGTTAGTGGTGGAGGAGCCACAGGAGTAGTTTTTGAAATTATGAAAATTGTTTGTCGCCTGTGGGAATCGAACCAGAATTCTCAGGATCCACAGGCCGACTTCATACCATTGAACTAGAATAAATTTGATATAGATGCGTACCATTTAATTAGATTATTATTCCATTTGATTTTTTTTTAGGAAAACAAACGCAATGTTTGGTTGTTGATGCGAAGCCATTTTGCCAACAGGTCTAAGATGGCCGAAACTAATCTAGATATGGAACATAAGACAGAATCAATGTCGTTCCAGAAAGTTTTAAATATGTTTTGTGCCATTTCGGAATTTATCAATTTCTTTTATGTCACAGACATGAGGTAGAAAGAGACATGAGAGTATCTGATAAGTAATAGATATTGAAAAAGCTTTCCTCACATTCTTAATATTTTTGTTTTGAAAGGTCCTTCGAAAAATATATAAAACACGCTTACTCCATATTTTCCAGCTATCCAATTTCTTAGAATTACACGTTTATGTAATTTTTAATTGTGAAATTCCATTTCGATGTCCGCTAATCTGATAAAACTGTTTGAAATTTTACAACGCCATTAGAATGGAATTGCAAATTGTAGTAGCTTCATATTTACAGCTTTATCATTTGAATTGCTTCGCGCATTATTTGTTCAAGTACTTAAGTAAATGGTTTAGAATTAAACCAAAAGCATAAATGAAACGACATAAACAGCTTTTATTGCAAAGCGACCGCTGTGGAACAGAAATATTTCATTGCTGCAATGCTTGTATTTTCACTTTGTTTGGTTTTCTCTATTTACTTAGCTATTTCCCAGTAGTTTAAATTTTAGATATAATTTTACTAAAACAATAGTAATATGAAGTGTTAAAAATCTTATGTACGTATGTAATTTAACCAGGTTTTAATACTTTTAAATGATATTTAACGTTGCAAATAAAGAGTTTAACTTCGTTTTATGTTTCAACGTATTGTATTTATAGTTTTAAACAGGTGCAAACAATAAACATTTAGATATAATGTATTTTTATTCCATTTGTACAATAAATAGACATACATTGCTCACTTATTTTTACTATTGCTAGTTCCTTTGATACTGAAAACTATAATGCAAACAAGTTGTTTACGTTAAAAGTCCGGTAAATAAGTTTTTACGGTAAGATGTTTCCGAACAAGACAACAAAGGGGGTCGAGTCTAGAATTCTGAAATAAGTACCATAAAAAATTAACGGACGTATGACGTACAACATTTTATTTCATACTGTATCGAATTTAATTATTAATAGTATATTAAAATACAAATTACATAAGGCAACCTATTCTAGCACGAATTCGAAACTTGGACATAAGCCGCGCCGCGGCGTAGGGACGAACGAACAAATGTTAGAATTGCCTTTTGTAACGAGTGTTTTATACTATTTTCTCTGTTTCGGCTTTCATTTACATAATTTCTTTACAACATAGTTGACATTTTTCAATAAAGGAAATTTTTGGTATAATAAGCTGTATTTCATTTGCCACTTGGATAAATTAGACAACATGACTAAATGAACTGAATTAAGCATTCTGATGCACTTATTGGGGTGAATTACTTTAAAGTAAATTAAAATCAGTAATTCTATTACAGGAAATAAAATCAGCGAAGTAATCCAGTGAAACAAATATGTGATCTGATTCAGTAAATGTAAGTTAAATCTGATCCAAATGACAAATGGAATACGCTTATTGTTAAGTTGGTGATAATAATTTAAGATTGATTTTGTTCGTTGCCTAGATATTTTATGTATTTAATGCAGTTATACCAATCCATAATAATAATATGTCACCAAAATCGTTTAAGAATGAAGCTTATTCTAGTACAGGGTGATCAAAAGGAATTGTTATAGTTGGCAATACAATTCCAGAGATCTTTTTATTCCACAGTTGGCACAACGTGAGATAAAGGCGGAAATGCTATTTGACATTTCTAATAAATACAAATAGGTTATGTCAGGAGTCTGACTGCTAATACGATTTTGACTTTTTAAGTAAAAGAAATACTTTAGAAATAAATGTACTCGAATTTAAATTTTAAATGTCACTGTCAACAACAGGAAATGAATTTATGTATCAGGCTTACCAATTTCAAGAAGTTTTTTTTATTGCCAACTGTATCAATTCCTTTTGATCACTCTGTATCAACATACGTGCGAGAACATTATTTTCATATCCTAACCTTAAAAGTGACATCTTAAAATAATTATGATTAAATGTCAAAAACTGTTAGTTACCTAGCAACATCACGATACAATGCTGTTGTTCCATTTTCCACTTAGTTCATTTAAATCAGTTCAGATAAACTAGACAATATGAGTAAATGAACTGAATTAAGCAAACTGATGCAGTTATGGGAGTGAATTACTGCAAAGTAAAATAAAATTAATAATTCTAGTACTGGAAATAAAGTTAAGGAAGCAATCCAGTGAAATAAATAAGTGATCTGTGATCAGTAAATGTAAGTTAGATCTGATCCAATTGGCAAATATACCGTAATATTTCATTACGGTATCTAATACTGTAAAGTCTCATTTCCCGGACTGAAATCACTACTGTAAACATGGAAACACGAGGCAATATGAAATAAACATATTTTTCATTTAGACCTACAGATATTTCAATTCAAATATTTACTTTTACATTCTCATTTCAAAAATAAATAAACATGTCACATTTTAGAACATTTTTTTTGCGAATTTAATCCCAAATATCCAAGCATAAGTCTATTGAGATCGTGTGCTAGGCACGCACACCCGCTATGGCAAAGTGAGAATTTTATTTTCAACACATGCGTTAGTATGTAGTACACTTGTCACGCAACCGTAAAAATATGACGAAATCAATAACTGCGTATGCCTTCCGAATTGGATAAATGCGAGCATGATCGGATGTACAAGTGCCGATACTTCAATTGAAGTTGGTAGAAATATTTGCTCATATTGCTGATTAATGAGAATATAGAATTTTATTTACGGTCGTTACTGTTCATTTCCAGATTTTATTTCGTTTTTGTAATTTTGGTTTGAAATGTTGTACCGTATGTAAAATATTGAGATTCGCTCATTTTGTTAACAATAGAACTATTGTTTCAATAATTACTAATTTATATTATTAGGTATAATTAAAATTATGGTTACAGAATCTGTTGTTACGGTTTTAATGTTTTCTGCGAATTATAAAGTTTGAATGGGGTAGATAGCTCAGTGGCAATGCATCAAATTGTGGATTTCAGAACCTAAGTTTGATTCTCACAGCCGGTAAATTTAAAATTATAATTTGACGGTTGGTAGTCGAACTTTACGCGTACTAGCACTAATCGGAATCTGCTACGGCGGAATGTCATGCCTAGAAATGGGTAAAAAGCATGGTGACATATTTATTTATTTCTAAAGTTATAATAATATATTTTCAGAAGACCAAGAATGAAAGTATCCATAACAACATCATAAATTACTACAGAAAGTTGAACATAACATACACTGATATGTTAGTATAATGCACATTTCTAACATATCAGGTGAAGTTCTACTGATTAACAACAGATGGAATTACGATAAAAGAAATTAATAAAATAAATGAAAAGAATTTGTATTATTACTTAAATCGAAACTGATACACTTATTGGGGTGAATTACGACGGAGTAAATTAGAATAAGTAAGTCTAGTATTGAAAATAAAGTCAGCGAAGTAATTCAGTGAAATGAATAAGTGATCTAGCTCAGTAAATATAAGTTGGATCAGATCCAAATGGCAAATGGAATACGCCATATATATACATACGTAAGTCTTTAAATTGTTAAATTATTAAAACAGCACTTGAAACAAATTTGACATTTATCTTATAGTTAGAGAGCTAGGGTGCAAAATGATGTCTCATTTATTCCAGTGACAGAAATGTATTTTTTAATAGATTGTCATAATAAACATGAAAAAAGAAATTTAGATTTGGGAACGGATGGTGACTATAGATGGCGCCGATGTGAATGCGCCGATTTTAAGGGTGGTTGTTGATCCATACACCAGTCCACTTTCAGAGCTGTCACCAATGAGCAACCAGCAATAATTTCTATCAATAATTTTTTTGTCTTGTATTCGTCGTGAACAAGTAGTAGTATGTCACACGACACCATAAAAATTGCTTACTTTGACCTGTTTTGTCGCGCATGCGTCATCAGCCAAAACTTCTGTCTACCATTTTGATTACTTAATTATACCAAAGTCAATAATTTAAACTGAAAATTAGCCGGTAAAAATATGTCAACAACTACCCTTAAAATTCACACCGTCGCCATTTATAGTCACCACCCGTTCCCAAATCTAATTTTCTTTTTTTCATGTTTATCATGACATAATCTATTAAAAAATCCACTTCTGTCACTGGAATAAATGAGACATCATTTTGCACCCTAGCTCTCTAACTATTAGGTCCAGTTCCTCCATCTCTCGTCGACTTTTAGGATAATAGAGGTAGATTAGCAGAATGTCGTAGAAAACGTGTTCCGCAACCGCAACTGTATCCTCTACTGTCTACCGCGTCAATGATCCCTCGTTTCCCCTATATCTTCACCCTACAGTGTCAGGCGAATTGCACCGCTTACTCTGATATCCACGCCACCGCACCACTGTCAAACTTTATGCAAACTTTACGTGATATTGATTAAATAATCGCTGTACGGTCCTGTTACATTGATGCCTGGATTATATTTAACTATCACTGACAATTATGTCTAAATATCACGTAGATGGCTTTGGGAAAAAGCCTACAAGATTTTAAATTCAATATTTGGTATAGTATATGCTTTAAAAATATAATACCAAGTATGAACACAGAAATTATTTGTATTATGAGCTCATTATCTTCTCATCTTGACAAAATTGGTTTAAAACTAATCTCTCTCTTATAAACAGTTAAAATGGAACAGATTTTTAGATTTATAAAATAGAGTAAAGTTAAGAAATTATGACAGACCAGTGTGTTAGAATTAATTGTATTTCCTTCCTCTTTTCATTATGTAACCCGGAATCCCGGAAGTATGCGGTTTTACTATCTCTTTCTAATTTATATTCTTTTCTTGTCATTGATTTAAATTTTGTTACTAAACACATACAGAAAATATATGAAGTCAACGCAGTGGCGTACCTAGGGGGAGAGGAGGGCGGTGGGTACGGTCCGCACCGGGCGGCAAATATTATGGGACGGTATTTTTTATATTTAGTTTTAGTTGTAAAAAACAACTTGTTCACTTCATAAGTTTACTATTCGATTTCTATGAATTATGAATTACTATATGATTTCGAATACTTTTCTTTATCGTCAAATCAATATAGAGTTGAAAATATTATCTCGAAAAACTCCTTTATAACTGCCTAATTTAAATATGCCATCCAATGGTAAAATAGTTCCTCGCCTGTAGTTTGTCAATTACAATTATTTATTTATGTTTATTAATTTAATGGGGTAATGGCTCAGTGGTTTCGAATTGGCCTGTGGATCCTGAGGACCCCGGTTCGATTCCCACAGCCGACAAACAATTTTCACCAAATTAAAATTATTCCTGAGGCTCCCCCACCACTAACATCTATGGGAGCCGTGATTTGACGGCTGTAACCGCACTTCACGTACATAAATATATCGCTTACCGAGATCTGCTTCGGAAGAGTGCCACACCCAGTAATGGGTAAAAGTCGTGATGATATATTTATTTTATATTTATTTTTTTAATTAAATAAAAACAACCATTTGATTGATTTAGAAAGGGCGGCATATTGGAGACCGCCCTGGGCGGCAAAAGTTATAGATACGCCACTGACTCAACGTAGTTACAGTTCAAAATTTATAAATTTAGCGCTAAAGTGCAGAATGATCCATTGAAATTTCAAATGTCAAAAGAAACTTTAGAAAAAATAATATGTATATTTTATATCTATTCTTAATTTTGTTTTATTTGTTATTCATCAAAATATGGAACATTTCAGAAAAAATCAGGCTTTGTTACTTTTAGATCTATTCTATTCTGTTTCTTTCACATTTTTAAAATTTTCTTGTCAATTATTTAAAATATATTTTTATATTCACTTAAAATTTTCTATATTTTGTTAAGTAGACTGTTCCTCATTTTTGTCAGATTTTGTTACAGAAAACCTGTGACTGAATATATCGTTTAATTCAAATCGCATTCATTTATAAATATTTGTATGCAGGTTGTAAAATATGTCTTATATAAAATAAATAAATATATCACACACTTTTTACCCATTAGTGGGTGTGCAACTCTGCCGAACCAGATATCGGTAAGTGATATATTTATGCGCGTGAAGTGCAGTTATCAGCCGTCAAATCACGGCCTTCAAAGATGTTAGTGGTGGAGGAGCCACAGGAGTACTTTGAATTTGGTGAAAATGTTTGTCGGCTGTGGGGATCGAACTAGGGTTCTTAGGATCCACAGGTCGACTCGATACCACTGAACCACTACCCCATATCCATGTCTTATAATATAATTCATATTTGGTTCCTTTCAGAGATATTATTAAGTACCTTATTAAATATTTTGGATAGAATATACAAACTGCGCTAACATATTTCTGCCATTAAATAACAAGTTTTTGATAATATCTATACAATAATTGATATTGTATGTAAAATTATTCATGACACACATATTTACTGAATGGAATTGGTTATAAAAGCGTTTAATTTAAAAATTAATTAATTTCTTGTCAAACTGACATAAAAAAGAGATCTCGCAATTAGAGTGAGACACTAATCCCGCAGGAAAAATGACGTTTGACAGTTCTCGTGCACGATTATTTTCTATTCTAACTCGTTGGAACAGATCAACAAATTTTATATCAGAATATTTTTGGTCGCGATTACAATGCATTCATTTAGCTCTAGTTCCACAAGAAGTAAAACAGAAATTAAATATTGTATGTGAAAAAAAAGTGATAAGTATTTAAATGAACTGACCCACTTTGCAAAGTATGTACTTTAAAGATAATAAAAATTTCAACTTTAAATATTACCACAATTCAAAAATAATTTTACGATCGAAGTGAACCAGTTCCATAAGATCATATTCTTTTATCCTTTGTTTGTTTGTCAACAATTTTATTTCGATGCCCGATGTCCGTAATTTGTAAGTGATGTGGTCGTCCTGCAAATCGCTGTTGAACATCAACAAATAGTATCGGTGTCGTAGTTCAATAAAAATCGAATTGAAATCTCTGTAGTTTCTCTCGTTCGTCTGGAGTAGCTGAGCAGAGCTGCAACTCCTCCGGGGACATCAGGCAATCATCCGAAGCGACGAAATACAATACGGACGTAATGCCCAGCTTTTAACTCATCGGAGATAACAGTTTTCTATTTTGTGATTATTTGCACTTACGTGGTAGGTTTCCTAGATATTTTTATGGCTATTTCTACTTTTTACTGCACAGAAAATTGTGTGCCTTTGTGTATTGGAAGCGAGAAAAATGTTAATCCAAAAGTGACACAGCTGAATTATTATATTATTATTCCGGAATGAAAAGTATTTCGTGAGAGTTTTTTTAACATGAAAATTTGGAGATATTTATTTTTCATATAAAATGGCGACCGTCCAAAATTGTGAATGCTTAGAGTAGGTATGTCAACACTACACTACACCTTAAGCCCGTTTTACATTCAGCAACATTTACAGCAACATGTTGCGCAACTAGTTCAGCAACTTGAAGTTGCGCAACATGTTGCTGGTGTTCAGTTTTCTTGTATTACATTTAGCAACATATTTCCGCAACTTTACTAGTTCTTTTAAGTATTATACCAACATAAATCTCATGAAAGTTGGTAGTCCGTGACAGTTGACAGTTATTAGATATGTTCATGTTGCTTTGTAACCTCAAATTTTTATAATCATATGTTCATCGTTTGATTTTGAGAACAAGAATGGATTGCAAAAAACAAAGAAAACAAAACGCTATTTTGACACATGTAAAACTAGGTTAACCAACTTACAAGATTTACATTGGCAAAACAAAAAGTAACCAAAAAATACTAAATCTGGGGGAGAGTTGCGAGTTGCCCGCAACAAAAATAGAACATGTTCTAATTTCTGCAACAAGTTGCGCAACTAGTTCAGGAACAAATGTTGCACGCGCTTCAGTTTTACATTTGGCAACTCGTGTTGCGCAACTAGTTGCGCAACATGTTGCTGTAAATGTTGCTGAATGTAAAACGGGCTTTAGATGATTAACATGTATCATGATATTTTATTAATATTTATATATCAAAGATATGATATAGATCCCCGGTGGTGACACTGCTTTTTAAAAAAATATATTTAACTCCAGTTATTGAATAATACCTGCAATAATGTATTTAAATACATAATAATACATCTAGGGAGAGAATCATTGTTAAACAGAAATAGGATTAAATTTAAAGTTATAGTTAGTTCTTCAAACGTCACATTTGATTGTATTTTGTTGCCGTAACAATCAGTGGCGTACCTAGAACTTTTGCCGCCCAGGACGGTCTCCAATTTGCCGGCCTTTCTAAGGTAATCAAATGGTGGTTTTTATAAATTAAAAAAATAAATATAAAATAAATATATCATCACGACTTTTATCCATTACTGGGTGTGGCAATTTGCCGAAGCAGATCTCGGTAAGTGATATATTTATGTACGTGAAGTGCAGTTACCAGCCGTCAAATCACGGCCCCCAAAGATGTTAGTGGTGGGGGAGCCACAGGGGTAATTCTAATTTGGTGAAAATTGTTTGTCGGCTGTGGGGATCGAACCGGGGTCCTCAGGATCCACAGGCCAACTCGAAACCACTGAGCCATTACCTCATTAAATTAATAAACATAGATAAATAATTGTAATTGAGACAAACTATAGGTGGAGCACATTTTTATCATTGGATGGCATATTTAAATTAGGCAGTAATAAAGGAATTTTTCGAGATAATATTTTCAACCCTACATTGATTTGACGATGAAGAAAAATATTCGAAATCATATAGTATTTCATAATTCGTAGAAATCGAATAGTAAACTTATGAAGTGAACAAGTTGCTTTTTACAACTAAAACTAAATACTAAAAATGCCGTCCGGTGCACTCGACCGCACCCACCGCTCCCCCCCCCCCCCAGGTACAACACTGGTAACAATTGATGCAATAATTAAAATGGTTTTAATGGCTACGAGTAATCTGTTTTATGAATCTGCCTATATATAAATAATTTATGTCTTGAAATAACAATAAAATAAATTTGTATTATTAATTTTGTACTTTATCTATATTCATTCCTTCAATTCCGATCGATTCTATGAGAAATTAGTGCAGTTTTTTTAGTCTAAAAATTTTTTGCGGCTCACATGAGATAAAATTTAATGGAAAATGGCCCTCAGTCCAATTGAGTTTAACACCAATACACTAGTATAATAGAAAATTTTATATTCCACGACCTATTTTCAACAAATAGTAATCAAGTATTTTCTTATGTTTCAAGCACGTGGTTTATCTTTTGTGGATCCATGACTAAACTAAGTAAGGTTGTTTTACTATTCTTGTTTCGTTTACTTAATAGTTGTATGTAAAGTATAGAATTTGACTCGCGTATAATGGTTATATTATATGCTCATTAAATATTACATTATTACTTATTGTTTTATTCTTATTTCCCGACACCGAGATTTATACTTTAATTCTAGCAAAAGTCTTCCGAAATTTCAATATTATTTGAATTTTACGCTTATTGCCTTGTGTCTTTACAAATTAATAATTTATTGTATCAAAAGTTTATCCATTGATAACTTTGTATGAAAAAGTTTCAAACAAAAGTTATAGAAAATTAAAGGCTGGCATAAATTTCATTTTACTGATTTGATATTATTTACGAAAGGAAACATTAACTTACAAATAAATAATTTAAACTCGAAATGAAACGTGTAGGCCGAGAGACCGAATTATTCATCGAATCATTGAAAAGTTTGAGATTTACTTTTATATAAAGTTAAATTATTTTATATTTGTTAATTTGTGTTTAAATTGGGGTAACTTTATGCGGTGTAGAAAGTTACGTAGCGTAAAATGTAATATGTCAAAATGAAAGTCCGATACCCCTGAGGGATGCAGCACAGGAAACTCGTTTCTTATGCTATGATTGATCTTTCCGCCACTGAGGGAATATTATCTTAAATTGACTTGGCCTTTTCAAAAATAAGAAATATATGTGAAATGTTCCATAACGTTTTATTGATTTTAATATTCTAATATTCTAAAGTTCTTTTTATTTAAATTCCAGAACAAAATACAAAATAAATGAGAGTTATTTGCTTTTTGTTACCACATACAGAAAAACAAAATAAAGAACACTCATTGCTTGCCAATTTAAAAACAAGTTTTACTTCGCTTTTATGTACTGGGCTTCGAGTATTTGCTATTTGATATAATTCCATAAAACAAAAATTAAATAATTATGTATCAAATTGACAAGAAATTTATTTGGTGATGGAATTTTGCCCTAGTAGCGGTATTTTCCCTTAGTAACGGGATTTATCAGTATAAACTGTGCTTATTGGTTGAATTTTCAAATGTTTTGCATAATGATTGAATGAAAAGTGGTCAAAAGAAATTATCAGATAATCAACATTTCGTTAGAGTAAATTAAACAGATTTTATATTTGACAGGTAAATTCGCAAAGAGGATTAAAACTTGAGATAACATTGTGGCCTATAGCTATTTACAAAACAAAATAAAGTTGTTTATAAATATGTAGTCCACCATAACACTTAATAATTATAACTTTTTCAATTAATTGAAAAGTAGTTAAAATTAGAAATGAAATGGATTTAGTGCTTAATCTGTTTTTAATGAATCGGCCTGCAAATATTATTATGCTTACTATAATGATCAAATAAATACCGGCTCCTTTGTAAATAATTAAAAAATAATTAATTATGTAGTTTAAATGGATGTTATTAAATAAAAATATAAAATATATTTGTAGATTCGTTGTTAGATTCGTTATTAGATTCGTTGTTATAGGAGTAAGCGTGAGTAATTTGAGATGTTTATGCAATATGTTATGTACGTCGAAGAAAGAAGATGAATGATAAGTGAATAGGAGTGATTGGATAGATGTTAATGAAGGTTTGTTATGTGATAAATGATTTGGAGTGTAATAAATAAATGAGTTTATATGGAGTGATCTATAAATGTGGTTAAAGTGAGGGTGGTGTGTTTGGATGATAATGTTTGATGAGGGCTGATTATTTGATGAATGTAATGAGTGAATATTTTATGAGTGATTTTAGAGTTCATGCTACCCCATTTGATGGGATATAGCGTGAAGATATGTATGTATTTTTGTTTGTTACCTTATTATAACTATTATTTTCTCCACATTAAAATTAGCTCTGTGGCTCCCCTCCACTAACACTTTAAATAAATCACTTACCGGGATCTGCTACGTGCCACACCCAATAATGGGTAAAATTTAGTTCCACATTTAAAACTGTGCTGGACGAACAATCGTAAAAATATTAGCCTCAGATTCAAAGTTCGATTCAGTAATTTAAATTTGTTATACCCATAAAAGAGTTTTATTTTTTCATCCATAAAAACTTGAAGTTTTACAGCAGTTTTAGGACTTAAGAAATTACATTTCTCATACATGGGGACAAAAAATAAATATTTTACTGCAACCCTTTCGCAAAAAATCAATATGCTTTCCAATAAAATGAAATCGTAACTTGGGAGTTGGAAATGTTGATCTTAGTTTGTGGGGAGTGGGAAGGCGTAGAGTACTATACAAGAAGGAGATATGCATCGGTTGCATCTAAAGTCTGGACCACGATCCATCATCACTACGACAAGTATGAAGACGATGGATTAACCGCTAATATGAAGCAAAGTTCGCGTCATGTACATGTACTCCCTAGACACCAAAATGAACTACATGCATCAGTACATCTATCTATCAAACCTTTTACATTATTTTCTAATTCACAAAAATATGATACCAAGTGCTACATGACGTTGCAGGACTATTTACTTTTATATAAAAAATTAGGGGTGAATAAAAAAAATTCGATCACAATTCTATAAAATTTTGAACAGAATATCCTCCAAAAAATTATGATTACATACGAATATAACTAAGAATAAATTAAGCCCCTAAGCCTTAATAAATATAAAGATAAATCTAAATACGTATTTCGAGAAGGTTGGATTCAACCTTGACCACTAGCTTGGTTCACAAGTCGTGTAATCTTGGTTTTTTTCCTTGCTTCGTCTACTGATGATGAGAACTTACTTCTCGAAATACGTATTTAGATTTATCTTTATATTTATTAAGGCTAAGGGGTTTAATTTATTCTTAGTTATATCTTAGCCTTGGATTTTTACTTTTTACTTTACATACGAATATGTGTAAGTATATCGTCAGAACCATAATTTTGGATCCAACTTGTTTATTTGTTTTTTTTTTTTTTGAGTCATATGAATTCAGGGATGAATTTCTTGAGTGGTTTAAAGCCTCATTTAAATTATTATCTTTTGTTGTAATTAAAAATCATCATGCCTTCTATCCATGATCTATTCTGCGTGTAAAGTGCGGTTACCAGTCGTCAAAGTACGCTCTCCAAGAATGTTAGTGAGAGGGAAGCCACTGTTTTATATATATATATATATATATATATATATATATATATATATATATGTATATAATGGGGTGGCTAGCTCAGTGGTACGAAGTTTGCCTGTGGATCCTGAGAACTCTGGTTCGATTCCCACAGGCGACAAACAATTTTCATAATTTCAAAAACTAACCCTGTGGCTCCTCCACCACTAACATCTTTGGGGGCCGTGATTTGACAACTGGTAACCGCACTTCACGCGTAAAATATATCACTTACCGAGATCTGCTTCGGCAGAGTGCCATACCCAATAATGGGTAGAAGGCGCGATGATATATTTATTTTTATTTTTAATAATTGATGTTGTATGTAAAATTATTCATGACACACATATTTACTATTTGGAATTGGTTATAAAAGCGTATAATTTAAAAATTAATTAATTATTTATTTTATTTTATTTATATATATATATATATATATATATATCATATATCATCATCACGCCTTCTACCCATTAATGGGCGTGGCACTCTGCCGAAGCAGATCTCGGTAAGTGATATTTTTTGCGCGTGAAGTGCGGTTACCAGCCGTCACATCACGACCCCCAAAGATGTTAGTAGTGGGAGAGCCACAAGGGTAGTATTAATTTGGTGAAAATGTTTGTCGGCAGTGGAAATCGAATCAGGTTTTCAGGATCCACAGGCCGACTTGATACCACTGAGCTAGCTCCCCCATAGGGGTCTTTTTAATGTAGTGAAAATTGTTTGTCGACTATACCACTGAGTCACCTTCTCCATATATTGTGATATTTTATATAGACCTTAAGGGTACTAAAATTTTAATGTCAAAAGTTTCGTATTTCCTTTAAAACCTAATGCGGCATGTATTTTTAATATAATTTGTAGCAGTCTATTTTAAACCGCTAATGTCAAATTTTATGGCTACAATAATTAATTACTACGATATTTCTTAATATTTGCATGCGTTAAGTAAATTATGTTAGAACAAATGATTTATAAATACCTGCATATTTATCGACAAAATCATGTACAAAACACTAGAAAATAAAAGCTTAAAAGCTCTCCCGATAGCAATTTGTTAATAAAGGATGTTATTAATTTTAATTTCATAATTCACATTTATTGGAGTCTAGAGTGTGAATAAATCATGAATGACCTGAATGAAATTTAATTAATCACGGTACACAAGCGTATGTGAACATAGCACACTAACCAAAACAGCCACTTATAGAGTATGCATTTTAATTTATCAGCAGCGCCAGCAGTAAATACCAAGGTTTTGTTGCTCGTGAAATTAATAATAAACAAACAAGAAATATATTACTGAGCGCACTTCAGCCGAGAGCAAGTCTGTAATGTAAGGTTGTTTGGTGAAGACAAGTCTTGTTTTATAAACAAGTGTCAATAAACAAGGAAAGAATGCTTTGAGAACTGGGAGAAATGAAAGAAATAAAAATCGACTCAATAAAGACAATTGAAAAAGAATTCCGGAAAAGGAATTTCGCTCATGTTGACAAACGCCAGAACAAATTACGTATGAACAACGTTTTCTCTCCTTTGTTATTTCATCAATTTCAAATCTTATTTCAATTATATCTCTTTAAATTTTCATATAATTAAAAAAAAATTACTGCAATAACTATTTCAATAACAGTTTGCTACACCAAACAATTTGTTGAGAACTTCGCTTTGTACAAAAATTGAAATCATAATATGTCATTTAAAATCTCATTAAATTTTGTAATGTATATCTCGTATTTCAAACAGCAAAATGATATCACCTGAAGGAGTTGGAAGCATTACGATTTCCATTGTTAATTTAAAACTAAAATATTTGAGTTAAATGAATAGTAATCATCGACATTAATTGGAGAGAAAAATATCTCATCGTTAAATTACGAAGACATATAAGAATAGAAGAATGGATTCTGTTTCGAATCGATCCAAATTTTTCAGAGGAAGCATTAGGTTATGTCACAAACTGAAATGTAAAAAATATGTATAATATAATTTGTGAAACCGCGGTGATAACAATTCGTTTATTAATTGATATATAATTTTCTTAAGTTCTGTAATAGCTGTCAAATAATTTGTTTCAATGAAAATACAGAGTATTTAAGAAAGTGAAAATATTTTTTGTGGTATTTACATTTTAATGTCCTGATTCCCAAACAAAAAGATGTTTTTTCAAAATTCGCAAAATCCAGGACAGAGTTTTTGTGTCACAGATCAACAAGAAAGTTTTAACAAAAAAAATATATATATCATCACGCCTTCAACCTATTACTGGGTGTGGCACTCTGCCGAAGCAGATCTCGGTAAGTGATATATTTTTGCGCGTGAAGTGCGGTTACCAGCCGTCAAATCACGACCCCCAAAGATGTTAGTGGAGGGGGAGCCACAGGAGTAGTATTAATGTGGTGAAAATGTTTGGCGGTAGTGGGAATCGAACCAAGGTTCTCAGGATCCGCAGGACGACACGATAACCACTGTACCACCTACTCCATAAAATAATAATGAATTATTTAATCACGTAATCAATGTTGAATAACAAAATAATAACGAATGAATTAATTTAATTCTGATATTTTGTGGTATAGATATGTTATCCAATAGACAAATTTGACATATTGTTGCAATTAATAAAATATGCCTTTATAGTGCAATATTGAAATTAGTATCAAATATATAAATAAAATATGAAAGAGTATTTTAAACATAAATAGTAATATCTAATTAGTTTGTAATATAGAAATGCGTAGTAAGAAATTCAAATAAATTTGTTATGTCTACGAACGTACAACGTTGAAGTTAATTAAGCAGCAATTTGGAAGATTACAAATGTAAGAAAAGTTAAAATACAGAAAATAAGAAAATAGGTAACTTCATTAAGTATTTATTACCGCCATAACTTTGTGCATACGTAGTCACTACATTATTATTTAATGTTCAAAATTGAAATAGTTTCAAACTAGAAATTCACCCTGACATTGATCGATGACAAAGTTTGTCATAATATTTACTAGGTACATATTTCAAAATATTGTTTTTATTATCCGTGTCAGCGTGAAGAAAAGTGGAAAGGTAGCCGAGAGACTTGACTTGTTGACTGCCAGAGTAAAAATTGCTGTTTGGTGTCAAAAGAATTTTTAACCATCAGTTCTGATCTACACTCTCTGAAGTGTGAGAAAAAGTTCGACAATTTATACTCCATTGTAGATTGCAATTATTTCTGTCTATGCTTTGACGTGAATTACTTTTTACTGCTTCTGCCAATTGTTCCATTTCAAATTTAGAATTTTTTTACTCTCCTTTTTATATCAACTACTGTAACTAAAAAAAATGTAATGAAATATTTCATAAAGTAGTCAAACTGAAACGTTATCTTTAATTCATAATGTCAGGAAAGAAAATTACCTTGATATTTAAAGTTTTTGAATATTCTAAAATTTTCTTCAAAATAAAATAAAGTAAAAATGCGCTCGTAGTATAATCCGTAGGTGTTAAATAACAGCCCCTAAATATGCAATTAATAACGATATCAAAACAGGGGTAATTCGTAAGTGTAAAAAATTATGTATGTACGTATCATGAACTTATACAGGCAGATTCATAAAGCGGGTTAGCTGTAATACCATTTTTATTTCGTTTTTAACTATGTTTTCAATGCATGAAACAAGTTTATTTTAACTTAGGTTAAAAAGAGAGTTAATTAGCATCAAATTTATCTTATTTCATTAATCTGTTTTAATTTAAAACAGAGTTACAGATAATATTAAAAACGGTGTTAGCGCTAATCCGTTTTATGAATCTGCCTGTTAGTATCTGTATTCCTCTTATATTTTTATCGTGCGCGAGTAATAAAGAATCACTTTACGCCCTTAATTCATAAATAACTATTTTACAACTATGATATTATTACTCTATTAATTTATATTTTATTAATAAATTTGTATCTGTTTCACTTATCTTTTGACTAAATTAGTGTCCTATCTATTTAAGAACTCATGAGATGCGTGTAAATTGTCTTATAATTCCGTAGCAACGACAATTATACAATATGAGCTGATAAACTAATTTCCTGGTCTTATTTTCATTGGTAACGTCATCTTGCTTCATATCAACTAACATTATATTTTTCACGAAGTTTTCTTGCCTTAGATTTTCACAGCTGTCAAAACGACAAGCATATTTTCATCCGTTCAAACAGCAGCACTCGTTACCATCGCTACGGTTAGAAAGCATAAACTTCATACATATGTCCGTTTCCACGAGGTGTCAACCCCGCTCTCGGCTCACCACCTCAAGAACGTACAGGCGTTAGCCGGCGTTATTCCTTCCGAACGACCGATGTTTTATTTGCATCTCTCGGCGTTGAGAGAAGACTGAACGGCAAATGGAGAACAAGAACGTCTGAACGTCTCAAGTGCAGACAAACAAATATCACCTTACGTGCCAGAGTTTCCGGTTACTGTGTTTATTGCTGTCATTTTGTGGAACACAACGGAATACGGAAATATCTTGTCTTCTGTACAACAGATTAAATTAATAGTTCATGCTGAACGTGAATACATTCGGAAAATTGCTTGCCTAGAATTTGGGAGAAAAATTCACCATTGTTTCACACCAAATAGAACACAATTTTACATTTTTCTAATTAAATACAAAGAAGAAACAAAAATTGTCTGTTACTTGACACTTGTAGATATTTTTTATATTATGTTATTTATTTATTCAAACATTATTTTATTCTATATCTTTCAGAACATTTTTTTTCGATAAATAAAGGCTGTTAATCGAAATTGATGCTCAGTTTTAAGAGCGTAATACAATGAAAATTACGAGGTGTGGCTATTAAATAACGAGACTGATGCTGTTTTAACATTTTATTTTGATTCTATACCTATTTACTTATTATCACTTTCAATATACACCCTTCCTCTATCCCTGCAATGCTCCATGCGAATCTTCCATTGTTTGAAACAGTGCTGGAAGTCTTCTTCTGTCAGCTCCTTCAGACCGCGTGCCGATTTCTCTTTCAAAGCTCAAATCTTGTTGCTATTAAGGCAAATTTCACCTTAGTAAATAGATAGAAGTCACACGGTACAAGATCTGGCGAATAAGGCGGATGGTCTAACACTGGAATGCTGTACTTGGCTAGAAATCTCTTGACAGACATTGCGGAATGAGCCAGCGCATTGTTTTGACGGAGAAACCATGAATTGTCCTTTCACAATTCGGGTACTTTTTTCAATAAATTATAAGTTTCAGTAGCAGTTTTGTCAAGTTTCATGTGAAATTTCTCATAACAATTCGTTGCTCTAATGTTACACGTAACATTTTTTCGGCGAAACAAAAAAACTCTAATTAGAACGAATGCTACGGCTATACGGATTTTTTTATAGAAGAGAGAGGTACTGCATTCGAAAGAGAAAGCTTCACGCAAAAAAACTGACGGTCGCTGGTGTTTGGCGCATGTGTACTTTGTCTGTAGCAGCGTCAGTCTCGTTATTTAATAACCACACCTCGTAAATCGAAAAATCGTAATAAACATAGATATCTATAAACTAACCATTTCAAGATGTGTAATCCTGAAGGCCCGCAATATCGATTTGAGCAATACTGTCAAACAATTCAAGGAAAAATATGTACAAGCCCATATGTCATTTCGAACATCTTTAATTTTTTTAATTTAAACAGTAACAGCTAAATTCTCAAAAGAGTTTTAGCTAATCCTGAATTTTCGATTAGTCAAGTTGAGCTGAACCATATTCTCATAAAAAATTAAATAAACTTGTTACCATTTGGATTTCGGGAAGAGATTTTGATTAATGTTTTAAAGTCAGACTAGAATAAGATTAGCTAATCCAAAATTCAGGATTAACTAAAACTTTTTTGAGTATCGAGCTATAAATGTATATTTTTATAGTTAAATATTAAATATTTGTACTGTATGTCAGTGTTTCTCCACCGTTTTTCATGTGTGTCCTTTTTTAATATCAGTATTGCGTCCCTCCCTTCTTTAAATTCTTGTGTATACGATATATTGTAAGAATCATATTGCTTGAAGTTTGGACCGATGCACATTTACAATATTTTATCTTTATAAAATCGGCTACCTTTAAAACAAAATATAGAAAGAGAAAAACTTTGTTCCACTAAAGACAGGAAACTATAAAATTTTAAGATTTAGGGTTTTTTAGGTTTAATTCGATTGAAATTATTTGTTCAAATTTTGTTATTTTATTTTTAGAATGTATTTTATGTTTTTGTGTTATCTTTTGTTCCAATAAATAATTGAAATTACTTTTAAGGTCATTTGAAGCTTTTCTTACGATTTTCATTTTCTTCTAGCTCCCTCAGGGAGGCTCGCCTCCACAGGTTAAGAAACACTGCAGTATCTTAAAATTTAAATGGGCGAGGGTCACGTTCCCTTTAAAAATATATAAATTCGTATGATATCTCGACGAGTCTCAGCAAAAGAAAAAGTTCTCTACACCATTTATTTATTTATTTATTTATTTTGTTACTCTGCACAACAGGAAGTAAATCCCAATTACAGTACAGGGGGCCTACAGCTTATAGTGGAATCCGAACCACTCAGACACAATCGTATTTTTTGGATATAAGTAGAAGTCAGTGAGATTTGAACGCACGACCTCTTGCTTGCTAATTAAGAAACGCAAGTTTTACCTCGCTTTTATCCACTGAGCTACAATTGCCTGATTAAATCTGAACGTAGAAATAGACTGAGACCATTTCTTTAGCCCTATTTAGTGATTTTTTGGAGTAAAACAAAATACAAATTTTTTTCACTTCTGTTTATTTTAATCGAAATAGTAGCTTTTATATTTTCGAGATCTTAATTCTTATTATATAATTGGGTCTTTTACAAAACATAAGTCAATGCAGCACTAGAGAGGCAATAAAATAAATATTGAACTTTAAACTATTTGGCATTTACCATATTTGGTCTTTATTTTAGGGAAAAATTATAAAAGTTGTCTGAATTTATAATAAAAAATGTTTGATAAAGGTACAACGAAATGTCATGTGCAGTGTCGTCGACTCAACAAAAAATTCTGTTGCTTGTTCATATATAATTCATGTTGCGACACTTTTTATCATTTCGTAAAAACTTACGGCCATCTTTTTAAATCTTTCTTAACTGCCTCAAATTTTATAGCGTGTTACTTATAATCCTGACGAAAGCAGACGATTTACGCTCAGTTAAATTATAATTTCTACAATATTTATTTTGAAGATTTAAAATTTAGTCTAGATGAATTATGAAACTATTTGCTAATCGATATTTTAATAAATTTAGCACAAGTTGAAAATGAAAATTAATGGCACTTGGAAAATGAAATATGGACACTAAAGTTAAAGTCCAATGAAAAATAATTTTGTAGAATAGATATATCTTTTCAAATTCACTTTTCGTTTATAGTCAAAGTTTTTTTCTGTACATGTTCTTTTATAACTTTAAATTATTTCAAGTACATTAAGTGCACATATGTCACGAGTTATAATAAAAAATATCATTTTAACAAGAAAATGTCAAGACTCCATAAAGGTTTCCGTCGATTTCATTTACCTATATTTGTAAGATGTGTAATCACTTAAATACCAAATGACAGAAAGTAAAGAATTATTCACATGACCCCCATGCACCAGTCTTCTGTCACCAAAGAGAAACCAGCAATAATTTCTGTCATTATTTTCTTGTCATGTCATGAACAAGTAGTAAAACTAATTTCAGCCTGTAAAAAATATACATCATAAAATTGCCCATTTTGAGCGGTTCTGTCGCACATGCGACATCGGCCAAAACTTCTGTCAATAATTTTTAATCACTTAATTATAACCATAGTCTATAATTTAAACTGATTATTTTTTGACGTTTCTTAGAATCAATGAAATACTTCATTGTATGTCACGTGTCTGCGTTTTAACCAATACTGTCATTATTATACTGAAAATAAAGCTCTAGTGATTATTCCTGGGAATAATCTCTGTAGCTTTTGTTTTTGTTGACAAATGATAAGTAGTTGTCAAATAATTATTTAAAACTGTCAACGCGTCAAGTAAAATGTGTGACATTTGAGATACAGAAATACATCAACAAATTTGGGAAACAACTTCCAAGAATACTTTAATAAATAATCAATCGATATGGCCCCAGTTCAAAATCTTTTAAATTGAATTAATCGACCTCAACAGCTAAGTCAAAAAATAATCTAATTAAATATAACTCGAGAGTTCGATAAATTAGAAAATAATTCTCCAGTATCTTTCTCACACTTGTTGCCATTTGACAATAGCCACTCAAGCTCTACGGGCTTTCATGACTATTGCCTGGCAACAAGTTTTCGAAAGATCTGTCAATTTATTCTCACTCTCTTGTTATATTATTACTGAAAATTATCCTTGAAATCAGCGCAATCACACCAGCGCCATCTATAGTTACCACCTGGTCTCGAGTCTAATTTTACGTTTACGTGTTTATTATGACATAATCTATTAAAAAAAATACTTCTGTTACTGGTAAAAATGAGACACCAACTATTATCCTTTTCTACATATTATCTGGGAATATAATGATAGAAGGTAGAATATTGTGATTCAAATTCACGAAAGCAATTTCCATATAATAATTCTCATTGCAAGTATCAGTCTGATCGTTTGAAGTCTGCGTCATTGTGACGCAAGTGTCTTCAAGGTTTCCAGAAACGAAACGAGATGCTCGAGAACCCAACGAACCCAGAGAACCTTCCCAACATTAGCTTCTTACATTGCATTGCGTCGAGCATGTTCGTATGCTCTGCCTCGCACTTTGTTTGCATAAGACGTTAGACTGCTAATGAGATTCCGTGCTATTAAACCCTTATCACCACGCGTGTATCAACCGACGTGTTGGTCTGCCGACAGAACCAACTTCCCAGCGACGACAATGGTGAATCAATGCTGATGGCTTTTGTTTTACTGCGCACCACTTGCCGACAAAAGACGTACGACGGTTCCTTCTTAGCAGACGGACTTAAGAGACACTTCCGCTGTTTATCACTGATTGTCTGTTGTCTGATTTGAATCAAGGTTAACGGTTAAGTTATAGCCAGACATATCTGTCATCAAAGACATTATATGCAGTATAATTGTTTCCGACAAGATATTAATTTCAATGTAGTATGCTTCCGTAATGCAATAAAGTATTATGTTAATGCAACTGACAAAAATAGTACTTATTAAGAAAGCACAGTATGTCCCAAAAATAACGAAACTTTTAATTTAAATCATAGAACAGGTAGCGCAATGTATTGAACATACACATTGTTAGAAAGATACATCTTTCCTCTTTCCTGTTAAAAGTTTACGCGCATTTTAATGACAGTAGTTTTTGTGTTAATGTTGTAAAAATACAATTGAATAACCAGCAAATATTAAAATGATGATGAATGATCTGGACGTCCAAAACCCGAAAATTGAGCTGAATTAGTCGAAAAAGTACGTGAAATTATTGCTGTCGCTGCGAATTTTACTGTTAGAATGTTGGGTGAAGAATTAAATACGAGTAAAAATACTATTTAGAGAATTCTAACTGAAGATCTGCGTAAAAGAAAGGTTTGTTCACGTTTTGTTCTACATGAATTAAATGAAGACCAAAAAGTCGCTAAAAAAGTCAACTAATTTTTTATGAAAAAACATATTTGTGTCATCGACCACCCTCCGTATTCGCCTGATCTATCACCATGTGACTATTATCATTTCCCAATACTGAAAATTGCCATGAAAGGAGCGTTTTATGATGATATTCCAGCCATTCAAGCAGCCGTGACACAGGTGTTAAAGAAAGTTCCTTTAGATGGCATAAAAAAATCTAAGCATGCTCTAGTTGATCGTTCTAAAAAGTGTATTGATTCAAATGGAACCTATTTTGAATAAATATTAAGTTTCAAACATAATACAATGCGTGTTTTATTCTATATCTAAAGAGTTTCGTTATTTTTGGGACAAACTGTGTATAATACAAATTTACAACTAGATTCTAAAAAAAGTTTTAGCTAATCTTAAATTATGGATTAGCTAATCTTATGCTAGGCCGATTTTAAAAAGTTAATTCTATTCACTTTTCGAAAACTAAATGGTAAGAATATTATAGTCTATTTAAACTTTTTTGGGAATATGGTTTAGCTTAATTTGACAACAATTGACAATCCCTAGTGAAAATAAGAATATTGCGTTATTTATAAACGTTTATCTTCACACAGCTCTAAACTATATATTAATTAATTTGACAAATCCAAAATTCAGGATTAGCTAGATTTTACCCAAAACTCTTTTGAGAAATAGGCTGTTAAAGCTTTAAAAAAGTATGTATTACGTACACAATACTATATAGCAGGCGTCGGTAACCTTTTTTGACTACGAGAGCCACAGGGGTAATTTTTAATGTGGTAAAAATATTGTCGGCTGTGGGAATCGAACCAAGGTTCTTAGTATCCACAGGATGACACGATACCACTGAGCCACATACCCCATCTTGAAATAAATAAATAAAAATAAAATGATCCGTACGTTTTAGAATCCAAAGCAATATTTTTCTTGAAGTAATTTCAGAAGATATTCTTAGAATATTGAAATTTCTAATAAATAGCGATCAATTTACAACTGAAAGTATCCTTGTGTGATAAATTCTATGCTGACTGAAATAAAAAAATGGTGTCAAAATTGAACGAATTCCTGGTCGAGTAGTGTCCACTGAGAGGAAAGTTTTCAGGGGCGAGTTTTCACCATCGGAGTGTATATTTCACAGGGGTGAAAGTTCTGCGATGCAGGGGTGAAATGGGGTGAGGAATGGGCGGCAGTCACACTACATTCTAACTGGGCTTCGCTGCCCGTGGCCCAAACATTCCTTCCATTGTTCTTTACGTCGGAAATTCCACCGTAACTCGAGATCAGATGCAGCAAAAGTACTGGAATGTGTTTTTGGTCTGGTTTTTGATGTTCCCAAACGACAGTCGCTGAATAACTTCACGTTTTATCTCCTATTACATTCACTGCACTGATTCTAATTCTACCCTTTGCTGCTTTGTATGCCGAAAAAATACAAATTATTTTTTTTTTAATCCTACATCCCGCGGGATAATTACTTTCGAGAAAAAGGTTGCTTGTTCAAGTAAGTTGCTAGTACTCATCAATTAGAGCAAAGTTGGATGTTTATGTAATGAAAAAACCATTATAATTAAAATAAAAATTATGATCAAAGAATATATAAATGTACGTATGCAGTGAAAAGAGTTGGTAACAAAATAATTATTATCAAAGTTTAAAATTTAATAAAATATTTGACATACAAACATCGAGAAATAATTCAACTGCTTGACTGGTTGTTCTTATGTTTAATTTCAGTTGGCATTTAACTAATATCATTTATTTATTTATTTATTTATTTAAATTAAATATCCTCCAAGTGTGAAGAAGAATATTAATAGATTTGAAAGAAAAAAATTCTTATATACACTGTCCTTATATTTATTTAGATTTTGACAGGCAGGTTCATAAAACAGATTATTCGCTAATATCATTTTAGTTCCAATTTTAATTCATTTTCTAATTCATAAAAGAGATTAGACGTTAATTAAAGTTAGGTATCACTTAGGTTTATCTATATTTTTAATACCATGTCTAACTAACTACAAAGTCATACAAGAGTATTAAAGTGGAGTTAGCAGTATTTTAAAACGAATACATTGTAAAGAAAATATATTGTATTTGTATAAATACAATAATTTATTTAATATAAATAATAATTATGGGGTAATGGCTGAGTGGTATCGAGTCGGCCTATGGATCCTGAGAACCCTGGTTCGATCCCCACAGTCGACAAACATATTCACCAAATTAAAATTCCTCCTGTGGCTCCCCTACCACTAACATATTTGAGAGCCGTGATTTAACGACTGATAACTGCACTTCACGCGCATAAATATATCACTTACCGAGATCTGCTTCAGCAGAGTGCCACACCCAGTAATGGGTAAAAGGCGTCATGATATATTTATTTTTATTTATTTATAAATTCTATATCGAAATTTGTTTTTCATATAATGCCAAGTTTTGAACAAAAAGAATTGCTGCGTCTAGAACAGGCTGCGTCCGCAGTGCCTTCTACTATTTTCTAAGTTGAAATGTAATGTTGAAAGATAAATTACTTCAAGCTGAATCTAAATCACTACCAACATTGGAGTTGATACAGTAAATAAAATAATATATAAACCAGTCAAAAAAAAAGACAAATAAGTAATCTGTTTCAGAAAATCCAAAGTAAGATAGATTTAATTCAAATGACTAATGGGATACGCCTGATACTTAAAGTCAATGATCGGTAGTAAGAACACTGTTACTACTACTAAATGTTAGTAGCTTTATTTGGTACTTAGTTGATGACTGTAGTTGATGGTCCATACTAGCTGCCAATGAGATTAGGTACGAATGCAGCTGCTAAATGTTTGACAGTTAGAAGCAAAACAAAATGCATTCCACTTTTGTTTGTAGTAAACTAAAGCCAACTCATGCAACAACTTAGTCTATTCACATCACATAGCAACTCGTATTTCATAACGCAGATCAACAATACGGCAAAGGAGAGCCATACAACTTCGCCAGACGGGCAGCCGCTGTACGCCATGGAATTCATCCAGCTATAAGTCCCTCCCCTCTGTCTGAGTTCGGAGTGCAGATTCACTGAGTTTAAATGAAACTCCTCCTGTGAGTGGATCGTGAATTTCGCTGCTCAGCGAGGTAAAATAGACGCGTGTTCTCGTGTGATGTCCCTCCACAACAAACTGGCTCGCATTACCGAAAAAAGTTGTTGAATAAAACATTGGAATAACGTGGTGTAGTAGGACGTTGTTTTGTTTCACATTCTCAACGAAACACTCTATTTTGTGATTACGTTCCACTACGTTTGTTTAGTTTCCATTTGTATTTACAATTTTTAGGTGAAATGCCACTAGAAATTGTCTTCTTCAAGAAACATTGGCTTTCTATGCGCATTCCTAAATATTTTCGTTTAGTGCTTTGCAAAACAATTTACCTAACTTCTGGTACCAAGCTGTACTATTCGAAAATTGATTTGTAGTTAACATCAATGAAACTAATCGTGATTAATTGGTTATTATTATCAATTTTATGAGTACTTCCAATATATAAATAATACAGAATGATCAAAAGGAATTGTTTCAGTTGGCAATACATTTCCGGAGATCTTTTTATTCCACAGTTGGCACAATGCCACATAAAGGCAGATATACTAATTGACATTCTAATAAATACAAATAGTTTATGTAAAAATATATCTATTTTATTTATGGATATTTAAGAAAAATATAACTAAAAACGAATAAGAACTAAATGTACTCAAATTTAATTTTAAATTTTCAAATGTCACTGTCAACAACAGGCAATTAATTTATGTATCTGGCTCACCAATTTTAAGTAAGTTATGTTAACGTTACAATAAAAAAATCTCTTTAATATAATGTTATGATAAATTTGAAGTTTATGACAGAAAAATTCGGGAGACGCTCGGACTCGAACCGAGGACCTTCAGCAATAATGTTATGGTATGGAGGGGCGAGGGGGTAAAGGTTACCGCACATAACAGAAAAATGTAGTGAAAAGTTTCTTCGTATTTATGTCACGCATGGGTGCACAGAAGCTTACAAAATTTTTTGATTATCTCTGATTTCTATCTGTTGTTAGACTTATTAATTATTTGTCAATATATCGAAGCTATTAAATAAGGTTAGATTAATTATAATAACTGTATTATTACGACGACAACATCCGAAAAAACGTTAGTACAAAAGAATATTGCAATAATTAAAAGCTTTAATAAATCAAATATGCGTTTTAAATCAAATGGGGTGGCTAGCTCAGTGGTATGAAGTCGGCCTGTGGATCCTGTGAACCCTGGTTCGATTCCCACAGGCGACAAACAATTTTCATAATTTCAAAAGCTATCCCTGTGGCTCCTCCACCACTAACATCTTTGGAGGCCGTGTTTTGACGACTGGTAACCGCTCTTCACGCGCAAAATATATCACTTACCGAAATCTGCTTCGGCAGTGTGCCACACCCAGTAATGGGTAGAAGACGTGATGCTATATTTATTTATTTATATTTATTTGTTTTAAATCAAGCAAAAATGTTTCTTCCCTTGCCGTTTTTTCTATAATCAACTTTCTTTGCAGTGTAAATTAGAGCCTATTCTTGTTGAAGAATTATATTTTGAAAATGGTCGTTTTAAAGTAGGTATACAATAAATTTGCAAATTTGCATATGTACCGCTACATCTACATACAATAAAATTAAACTTGGTCCTCCTTTTGTGCATATCTAATGAAATTTTCGGTCAAGGCCAGTGAAACGGAAGAATGTGTGAAGTGATGGTACATTGTTATTCATATGCGATAATATATTCCATTGTTTGAAACTTTAAGCAGCATTTGTAGTGGATTAAGTGATATTCGAGGTTTATCATTTATAATACATACTATAATTCACTCGCAACTTGTAAAGGTTACGAAGGGAAATTTTGATCCTTTGTCAGTTACATCCGCTGTCAAACCTTCATCATCAACTGATATTTCTGGATTTGCAGTTTGTAATATTTGAATTTCCAAACACTATTATATCGCATACCACATACTGTGTTACATATTTTGATAGAATCGGAATGCACCGTCAAAAGTCAACTTGGTGAAAGGGATGGTTTCATTGAAATTTATGTTATTGACATATTTTATATATGTACAACTTGCATCTGTCATCAAGGACACATTATGTTCAAACCCCTGTTGTAACTTATTTTAATTATTTAAAATATAAAAATAAATAAATATATCATCTCGCCCTTCGACACATTACTGGGAGTGGCACTCTACCATAGCAAATCTTGGTAAGTGATATATTTTTGTGCGTGAAGTGCGGTTACCAGCCGTCAAATCACGGTCCCCAAAGTTGTTAGTGGAGGTAGAGCCACAGGAGTAGTAATAGTGTGGTGAAAATGTTTGTCAGCAGTGGGAATCGAACCAGGGTTCTTAGAATGCACGATACAACTGTGCCACCTACTCCATAAAATTTAAAATAATTGAATATAAAAACGATTTCATTTAACAAATAGTCTTACAATAACACTACCTTCCAGTATTTCCAGTACTCAGTAAGTCATTTAAAATATCAAAACTCACCTCGAAATCCGTCCTAAGATCTACTCCTCAGCCGACACAAAACACACGAAACTGCATTGAACCACTGTCTCACAAAAACTAATGTAATAAATGTATAAAAGTACTAATAAATATAGAAATGCGAAGTGGTATAAACAGGTGTGCGAGGCATTCAACGATAAATACGAGAATTGGCAAGTTCGTCGCTCGGCGCTCGGTGCTCGGTTCGCTGTCTACGCAGAGCTGATAGTTACAGTGTACAATGTGAGCTGTGGAACAGTGTTCGCGATAATCTCTCTGTAAATATTGCAAACATATCAGTTATTTACCTATTTCTGTTATTTGTTAGTGGTAATTACAGTACAGTAATGATAGTTAATAAGTTTTGTGCAAGTAGAGTATATTTTGAAAAGCAGTAAGTGAGAAAACGTGTTACCAACATTATGACTGTCTTTCATGGTTCCGTATACCTACTATTAAATTACTCCGGTGTTCTTTATGTCCGTTTATAATTAGGAATTATAATACGCGTAATATATTCGAGTTCGTAAATTTGTGTGTGTTCGGGTTACAAGTGTAGTGTGCTGTGTTTATGGACAAATTGAAATGAATTTACTTGCGATATCAGCATATATCTTCAACCGAAAAGGTAAGATTTAGTTCATAGTTTTTAATTAAATATATTTATACATTTGTGCAGAGAAAATTAATAAATTTATTTGTATAAACAGTTCATTACATAGGCAGGAAAAATATTGGTAAAACTCTAGTCTCGTACGTTCTTGTCTTATTTTAATATTTTGCCACAAGATGGCACTGGATGTAGACGTTCATGTTTCCAGTGACTCTAAAACAACTTAAACAAAGTTAACCGAATCTGACCAATCCACAACACAAAAACTATCACTATAGCGAATTGTTTTACAGGTATATAATTCAATTTGTTCACTTCTCACATTCATATTTATTTCGAAACATTGTAACTTTCCGCTTAGAACTCTAAACTCTAAAACAATTATTTACCATTACCTTTCGGTCGGTCTATTGTTTCGATTTTCGGTTAGGTCGCTTCACTCGCGCTTTAAATCAACAATTCCCGCTTCCCACCGCTCCAGCCACCGCACAGTGGTTCAAATCGAGATTTTACTGTTAAAAAATCGGTGCAGACCTTAATATTAATCGGATCTAGATAATTTTTTTTTAAATTAAAGGTAATTAAATTCCCATCGCATCTGTCAAAGCAGATTTTTAAATCACTCTGTCAAATTTTATTAATTACATAATAAACTGTCAAAAAAATGTAAAAAATATTAAAAAATATGTTGAGAATAATTACAATACGGATTTAATGAATGAAATTTAGTTAGGGTATCTTAAGACAGGGAATCCGTATTGTAATTATTCTCAACATAATATATCCGTCAATAGCTTTGTAAAATCTGTCATGTTGCTTTAATATATAAAAATAATATAAGAATACATAATTTTCATTATTTAAATTTTTTATATTTTCTACAGTTTTTCGACAGTTTATTATGTAATTAATCAAATTATTATTTAAAAATCTTCCGCGACAGATGTGTAGGGAATTTAATTACCTTTAATTAGAAAATTATCCAGATCCGATGGATATTAAGGTCTCCACCGATTTTTGAACAGTAAAATCTCGTTTTGACCCACTGTGAGCCGTTGCCATCACGCAGTCCGACCATCCGACTAGGACTATCCACTATTTAAAAACCGATCGTATTATATATTTCTAATCTAGCACATGCGTCAAACTACTGTCAGTCGACAAGAGGCTATACTGGAGTTTAGCCAAAATTGTATACCATATTAGAAGCGACAAAATTCAAGCTTATATTTATTGTTATGAATTAAATTATTCAATATTTGGTAAAACGCCAATATACACGCTTGCCTTATTTTGACATTGAAGAAGGATTTGTACTCAAGGTCCAAGGTTCAAATTCTAATGGTAACTCAATCTTATTCTCTCTATAATCAATACGAATTTAATTATTAAAAAAAATTATAATTTTGTAATCTAACTCACTTTACGAGTACACCTATTAATATATATTGCCAGAAATATATTTAAAAAAATTACTACACACCAATTATATAAATTCTGGATATAAAATGAATAAAGCATGCCCTCGAGCATTTCGAAGATTTTAAATCGGAATCTGATACGTCAAAATTGTTCTTTTATAATTAATTAAATTAAATTCAACGTCGGATTCCAATAGTAGCTCCTTTGATTCAAATTATTTTTATGAGTTGTCTGAAGAATTTTAAAGTTTTAATTTGACAATTTTAATGAGTTTGTGAAAGAATATTTTTAGAACGACAAATTGAAAAATATTTATTTTCCATCACGAATAAAACAGATATCTCTGAATAAATCTACAATTCACTAATTTTAACATTAAAGACAGTAATACTTCGACGTAGGACTTTTCGAATTTGTTCAACATTGAAAAGTTAAAAAGAAGTGAAGTAAGGAACAATAGAAATTATCATGAACGTTGATGGTCAAACTTTATTTTTATCTGTTTTTCAAGATAAGATTTCTGTAAACAAAAGTTTCAAACTGAATGCAGAATTTAGTCATATAAGAAAATAGCATTTCCTATTGCATAAATTATACTTAACCTCAAACATTGCTGGAACGTTACTTTTTAAAACTTTTCAATTTCAGTAACATCAAATAAGGGTAGGTACACATTGGCTACTACAAAACTGATATCGTTCTATTACTGCTAAATCTGATAACGGAAACAATTACATATTTTATACAGAAATCACATGTTATAATAATCGTCTAATTATATTGTTATTATCGTCCTGACTAAATGATAACATTTTATAAACAATTTTGAAACCAATAATATTATACGTACATTAATGTGTATGTAAATAAATAAATAAATATATCATCACGCCTTCTACCCATTACTAAGTGTGACACTCTGCCGAAGCAGATCTCGGTAAGTGATATATATTGCGCGTGAAGTGCGGTTACCAATTGTCAAATCACGGCCCCCAAAGATGTTAGTGGTGGAGGAGCCACAGGGATAGCTTTTGAAATTATGAAATTTGTTTGTCGCCTGTGGGAATCGAAGCAGGGTTCTCAGGATCCACAGGCTGACTTCATACCACTGAGCTAGCCATCTCATGTATGAATGATGCAAATTACTTTTTAGAGAGAATTTTATTTATATTTAAATTTGTCAAACAAATATATTTTGAATTAAATGAAATATAAATATATCATTACATCTTTTATCTATTTCATACGTCAAATTTAATATAGCAGACAGAATTTGTTTGAATATTCGACAAAAAAATATTTTTTTTTTCTGATCGGACGAAAACTAATTCCATTCCGATGTGTTTTTGTTTGCAAAGTGCATTATTCCAATATTATAGTGTTGTTGCTAGGCTATTAGAAATAACAGTACGGGAATATTTTTACTGGCCTCTGACAACATTTTCCCGTATAGTACGCTTGTGAAAATAAAGAAACCATGGTTTAATGTTTTTTTTTTTAGTTTTTCTCGGAACTGAATAAAATATGTATTGTTTTCGTAGAATTAGAATATTACACTGGAAGCAATCATATAAAATTAAAATAAAAAAATATCATTTATTTGTTTTATAGATTAACTGATAAAAAATGTTACTAACAAAAAACAAGAATATGTAAATGCAGGGAGCGGGAAAATAACTAAAATAATGGTTAAAACCGGTAAACGAAATTATTGAAACCTATTTCAGTCTTGAACAAAAAAAAGATATTTCATTTCCGTTTTCTTTCTTACATAAATTTTGTTGACTTTCGTTATTTCGTTTTCGTTTTCGTTTTCGTTTCGTCTTTAGTCTCTGCTTCAAACAAACCAAAATGAATATCTTTAATTTGTTTTAATTTAAATAGCTGATTAAATATATTTGATGATATTTTGCGGTAAGTGCAGTTACCAGTCATTAAATTCCGAACTCCAAGGATGCTAGTAGAGAGAGAACTGTTAAGGTAACTTTGATGTGATAAATGCAGCGCAGAATATCTGTGTCGTTAATTTGACAATTATACTGTAACTACTATTTTTTTTTGGAAATTTGAAACATTGAGGCACTTGGGATAAAATGGTGCTCAGTCGTCGCGATATTATTGTGAGCTCGTTCACGAGGAGAAATTTAAAATAAATTTTATTTATGAATGCAGTCGTTTTGAATAATAGCATAAAAACACGCAGCAGCTTGGAGTGACGCTGGTTGCTGGCTGGCACTACGACTGCGTACCTTAGCGAACCGGGCTGCTTTTTATGCTTTTTGTATACAAATTACTTCAAGTTCTAATTAATTACGGTAAAAATGTTAAAAACTCGTTACGTTGGAATTGCAAAGCAAAGATTAAACAGAATGGAAATTGAAGTCGAATTAAATTATTTTGTTTTTATTTCTTTTTTATTTCACTAAAACAATAATTCTTTTTCTATTTGCATTTGGTGACCCATTTGCACTTATATGCAAACATTTTTAACACTCCCTAACCAATTGCATAGTTTTCATTTCATTTTGTAACCTTTAGGCCAGGGGTGTCAAATTCAGTGGTGAATTATACATTTAAAAATGGAAATAAAAAGAGATATCTCGTATTAATGAGAGAGCTAGTTGACAGACCATGATCAACTAGAGTATATTTTTAGCATGCCATTTAAGTATACTCTGGTTAATCGTGGTCTATCAACTAACTTTCTCACTAGTGGGAGATGTCTCTTTCTTTTACCTTCCATCTCTCCCTTGCATGACGTCAATTGTGTAACTCTCCATTAAACCGAGGGCCATTTCCTTTAATAGTTTATTTCAAGTGGGCCGCAAAAAAATTTTAGTCTAATAAAACTGCACTAATTTCTCGTATAATCGAAGAAAAGTGAAGGAATAAATATAGATAAAATACAAAATTAATAATAAAAATTTATTTTATTCTATCATTTCAAGAAATAAATTTTTAGTAGACAGGAAGATTCATAAAACAGATTAGCCATTAAAACCATTTTAACTTCCAATTTAAATTAACAAAAAGACCTGATAATTATGTCATCAAGTATTACGGCGACAAAATATAATCACATGTGAGGTATGAAGCACTAACTATAACTTAAAATTTAATCATTTTTATCAATCTGCCTATATTGACGACTAAAATAAATATATCATCACGCCTTTTACCCATTATTGGGTGTGGCACTCTGCCGAAGCAGATCTCGGTAAGTGATACATTTATACACGTGAAGTGCGGCTATCAGTCGTCAAATCACGGCCTCCAAAGATATTAGTGGTGGGGGCACCACAGGGATAATTTTTTTAATTGGTGAAAATGTTTGTCGGCTGTGGGAATCGAACCAGGGTTCTTTGAATCCACAGGCCGACACGATATCACTGTGCCATTACTCCAATACAATTAAAATAAATAGTGAATATTTTTTATTACAATTTATTGCTAACTTTCCTGTATTTTTCTTTGAATCGTAGCGGGCCGCACGAAATTATTTTGATTGCTTTAAGATTGCTTTAGAATTTATTAAAATACGCAAAAACAAATTAATTTATATTTATTTTTTTCTTTTCAATAGTTATAAATTCAAATGAATGTAAATGTGTTACAAACTTATAAATAATCATATTTGAAAATATACTGATTCTTTCAAATGATACAGGAATTAAAAAAGAATAAATAAATATATCATGCCTTCTACCCATTACTGGGTGTGGCACTCTGCCGAAGCAGATCTCGTTAAGTGATATATTTATGCGCGTGAAGTGCGGCTACCAGTCGTCAAATCACGGCCCCCAAAGATGTTAGTGATGGAGAAGCCACAGGGGTAGCTTTTTAAATTATGAAAATTGTTTGTCGCCTGTGGGAATCGAACCAGGGTTCTCAGGATCCACAGGCCGACTTCATACCACTGAGCTAGCTAATTAAAAATTAATTTCGATTTATTTTGAACATAACGCAGATTTTAGAGTTTTCGATTGGTATATGTTTTAGCTTGATACTATTGTGGTGCACGTTGGAAATAATTAATTTTTTTGTGTCTTGTAAATGGCAAATAATAATAATGTTCTCTAGTGTCGTTACTACACTTTGATTTATATAGAAATGGATGCGATAGGTGAGTAGACAGCTCACTTAGAGGTGCCCTACTCTTCGTGCGTGTGCGTGAGGGTCAGATGCGTGCACTCACGCGAGGACCAACAAGGGCCGTGCGTGAAGCACGCGTGACCAGGCCAAAGCTTTTGATGTCGGAAACTTTTCAAGCAGTTCCTCGAACGTGTTTGCAAAAATGTTGTTCATGAATGTAATTAGTTTCGATTGTATGTTTGCTTTCTTAATTAATTTTCTGCACGTTGAACTTTAGATTTGAAGAGTTACAACTTATACAATTTAACTTTTGATAGTTTCTAAGTTATATCGTAGTTATTTTTGCATACAAGTAACGTAGTACGTAGATATAAAGTTTTGATAAATGTGTTTTAAATTCAATAGTTGGGGATATATTTTCTTATAAAGTTTAGTTTTCATACAAGCATAACTCTTGCGAACAGAATTACGATATAAAATAAAATCTTATAACTTGAAACTACCTTCCATACATAACATGTCAGACCCCAAGGCCACATAAATATACTTTCCACAATTTATTTAACTTTCGGAGCATCTCTAACCTGCAATTTAACTTGCATGTTCATATTGGTATATTTACTTTTATTAATCTAGACATTATACTCTGTCCAAACTAAAATGCAATAGATGGCACTGCGATAGAAATCCTTTTTAATATGTCAAAACCTTTATGTCATATCAGAAAGAAATTGTTTATACTTTCATTTTTAAATATACTGGGTGTATCACGAAACGTGAACCATAGATGTTTAACAATATTTCAAAAACGTTTCAATTAAAAGTTGTAGAGCTTCAAATTCTACATATAAATAAGTAAACTAATTTTATTTTCTACGTTTTTTAATGTCAGAAATTATATACATAAAAATTTACAAAATTACAATTTAATAGTGTTAAAACGAAAGAAAAATAACAAATGCGTGACTTAATTCTGTTTTATATTTTGACACAATGAAGTTTTTGCTTTGTTTAAAATTAAGTTTCTGATCTGTCTGTATATTACATTATTTTTACAAATTTATTAAGATTGGAAAATTATTCAAATATTTAAATGACATTATTCTGAAAAAAGTTTGTCTGAAAAATGTAATGCTTTTATTTATTATTTTGTTTGAAATCCATGGTTAAATTTAATTAAATTATAATTTTATAAATTTTTATATTTAATTTTAGCCATTACAAAACGCGGAAAATAAATTTAGTTTTTAGTCTTTATATTCATGTCTATTTTGGTATTTCGACATATATTTTAATTTATTTTATGAAATAAAATAAAAGAAATAAATATATCATCACGCTTTCTACCCAGTACTGGGTGTGGCACTCTGCCGAAGCAGATCTCGGTAAGTGATATATTTTGTGCGTGAAGTGCGGTTACCAGCCGTCAAATCACGGCCCCCAAAGATGTTAGTGGTGGGGGAGCCACAGGGGTAGTTTTAAAATGATGAAAATTGTTTGCCGCCTGTGGGAATCGAACCAGGGTTCTCAAGATCCACAGGCAGACTTGATACCACGGAGCTAGCTACCCCATTATTATTATTATTTGATGATATTTTATATATGTTATAAGTTATGTTTATTGAGATTTGCTGATGGTGGGCTAATTTTTAGTTCGAAATGTCCAAAATAAATATGTAAAAAAATCAATATTAGATTTCTTAAGCCTTCCATTTATTTTATTTTATAAATTGTTTGGATCCACTTTAAATATTTATAAACTCTTATTTCAAGCATTTTTCTCCATTTTTCCAAAATTGTCTCTGTTAACTTATAAAGCGTAATCACATTGCAAATAGTCGTCCAAAAAATCGAGCCCCGTAGCTGTCAAACGAAAACAGAATTAACATCAACGGGATTCATATTAGAAAGCCTCGAAATATCTCCGAGTAGTGTAATTCAATTTAAAGTAGAAGGCAGAGCACGAAGTCTCACAGTCTTGCGGCGTGATGTGAAAACCTTCAATGGCGGCAGCGGTGGCGGTACGTTTTGCGTTCTTGTTCAAATAGTCAACGTGGAACTGGAATTTGTATGAAAAGTATATTGTTAGATGGATTACATTTTAATTTAGAATCAAGCAGTGGCGGCTCGTGACCTATATGATTATCGGGGCTAAAAGTGAAAAGCAAATATATATGGGATGGTCCCGTATGACGTATACTGGAGTCAAGGGATGACTCAATCATACAATGTACACATTTCTTAGAGTCATGTTTACTGTTATGGTGTGACCAATACATTTTATAAAGTCGTGCAGTCAGAAGAAAATATTGGGAGAAGAAAGTGAAACGTTTTATCCCTAAGCATAGACAAAATGTATACAGACGTCTAATAAAATAGAACATTTGAATAAACTATTTCTTTTATTAATGCAAGATGTTCTCAATGGCGAGTTATACATCTAAAAATGGGAACAAAAAGAGATATCTCGTATAAATGACAAAGCTAGTTGATAGACCATAATCAACTAGAGCATATTTTTAACATGCCATTTAATCTGCATCCTATGGTTAATCGTAGCCTGTCAACTAACTCTCTTATAGTGTGAGATGTCTCTCCCTGGTGTGACGTCAATTGTATAACTCTCCATTGCATTTAAATTTAAAGTTGAATCCATGTCTGTTACTTTTTTAAATTCCAATTAAAAACAGAAGACAGGACATAGTACAAATTCACGAAGCAAATTAAATTAAATGTACATAATCTGTACATACACGCTCTCGTTCTGGGACAAAACTCAACAAGCCCCTCTTCTGACGTAGTCACAAATGCTCTGATTAGCTACCTTCAGGTCACGCATGGCTCACAGTGTTACTCATAGCGCTTGTTTGAGATCGGAGAGTCTGTATTCCCAATGGAACGGATAATTTAATATATAGTACAATGAAAAAAGTTGATTGATGAAAACTTGGAGTCAAGGGATGACTCAATCTTATAATGTACACATTTCTTAAAAATCATATTTACTATCATGATTTGCGCAACACATTTCATAAAGATGTGTATCGAGGACGTCTAACTAAATGTGTTCAAACTATAACGCTTTTAATCAATGACATATTTAATTCTGGACGAGTGTAAATTGCAGCGCTAATGGTGGTTATTAGTTAATGAACGATACATTAAGGCTAATGTATTAACAGTTTATTTTAAATTGTGAATTAATTCCTTTTAAAATGAATTATGTATTTCAAAATTATAATTCTTATTAGTGTCCTAATTCAATGTTCATGAACTAAATCGACATTAGCGCTACAATATAAGGCGTATTCCATTTGCTATTTGAATCAGATCTAACTTACATTTACTAAACCAAATCACTTATTTATTTCACTGGATTAAATCGCTGACTTTATTTCCAGTACTAGAATTACTAATTCTAATTTACTTTGAAGTAATTTACCCTAATAAGTGCATCAGGTTGCTTAATTCAGTTCATTTAGTCATGTGTCGAATTTATCTGAACTGATTTAAGTGAACCATGTGGCAAATGGAATACGAGATGTGGCTATTAAATAACGAGACTGACGCTGTTTTAACATTTTATTTTGATTCCATACCTATTTACTTATTATCACCTTCAATATACACCCCTCCTCTATTTCTACAACGCTCCATGCAAATCTTTCATTGTTCAAAACGGTGCTGTAAGTCTTCTTTTGTCAGTTCCTTCAGGACGCGTGTCGCTTTCTCTTTCACAGCTCAATTCTTGTTCCTTATAAGGCAAATTTCACCTTAGGAAACAGATAGAAGTCGCATAGTGCAAAATCCGGTGAATAAGGCGGATGGTTCAACACTGGAATGCTGTACTTGGCTAAAAATCTCTTGACAGACATTGCGGAATGAGACGGCTCATTGTCTGGATGGAGAACCCATGACTTGTCCTTCCACAATTCGGCTACTTTTTTCAATAAATTATATGTTTCAGTAGTAGTTTTGCCAAGTTTAATGTGAAATTTCATAACAATTAGTTGCTCTAATATTGCACTTAACATTTTTCCGGTGAAACAAAAAAATAACTCAAATGAGAATGAATGCTACGGCTATACAGATTTGTTTACAGATACTGCATTCGAAAGAGAAAGCTTCACGCTAAAAAACTGACGGTCGCTGGCGTTTAGCGTATGCGTACTTCTTTTGTAGCAGCGGCAGTCTCGTTATTTAATAGCCACACATCGTACAGCTCTATAATAGGCTCATCCAGAACTACAAATATCATTGATAAAAATGTTGCCATTTGAATACATTTAGCTATACGTTTTGTCTGTGTCCATGGCAACTGAAAAAAAAGGATTGGTTTGACATTAGTTAAAATTCCTAGATTTCTAAAGTACCGCGATGCTTCAACCTGTATTGGACTCAAAATGGCGAATAGCTATTTGACAGCTGGATTAATTTTAAATTTGATGTTCAAATTTGGAATAAAAGTATATTTTTTCTTGTTCATTTTAAATGGTTGGGGCGATTGAACCTCATATCCCCCTCTTGCATACACGCCTTGGTGTTTCATAGTAAGACATTTTGTGGGTTATATTATAATTAATCCAATTAATTTTGTTAGCTCCCACCTATACAGTAGTTCAAAAAGTTTTTAAAGTCTCAACAGAATACCTTAATTATTTAGTTAATTGTTGTTGAGTACAGATAAGTCTACGACTTATTTAAGGTCCGTGTTAGTTCGAAGCTAAAATTTAACGATTTTCACCTCTGTTCAAAGTTTGCGCTTTAGTTTCCGAATCACCGTTAAATTCTCCCATTCAAGAAGAAATATATTTCTATAAAACAGAGTTAAAGTAACGTTGTTCGAGTGCTATAAAAATCTCATCCACTTTCCACAGTCCGGCATTTAAGAAAACAAATTCGCAGTATTTACAAATCCTGTCATTGGGTAACACATGTCGCATTTCCTAGGACACTTGAGCGCGATATTTTTGTAATGGAGCCGAGGTGAGCACAAGCACTGAGCACACAATGTTATTGTAGAGTCCGAACACGGTATAAAACAACGGCGGCCGGTTAAAATGCATTATTCAACGGAGGCTGCGAAGCAAGCGAGCCAGCTCTCGGTCAAGTGTTGGTTGGTCTGTTGGTTTATGCTGTAGTCGTCGGCCTTCCATTCTCTTACCTCGCAGAAGAACTGAGCGGCAAATCTGACAAAGGTGCAGTTTCATTGATTACATTTGCCGAACCGTCTGTCCCCCGAGAAATAACACCCACTTACGTCTGTTTGAGCAAGCACATGAATCCGACAATTGGATTTGACAGCTAGATTTAATTCTACCCTTTGTTTGGCCATATCTCTTCGCTGCTTTACAACACCTCCCATCTCTTCACAAACATGAAAGGAAAAGAAAACTCGTTCTAACATTTCAGAAATAGAAACTGGTAGGTAATTATTTATATATTTGTTACACTGCCCAACATGAACTTAATCCCTATTGGAGGATTATTGTTCATTTACACGATTACAATTTCCTGAATAACAAATTTAAAGAAAAATTATTTTCCGAGTGACAACCTACAGAGAATAACAATTTTACCGGAAGAAAATTTTAAAGAATAACAATTTCTCGAATATCAATTTCACGAACGCAAATTACAAGAATGCAGTGGTGGCTTGTTATAAGAGGCTACCGGGGCTAGACTCCGGCTATAATTTTTCATCAATCAATTTTTATTTATTGTACTATAAATTAAATTTAAAAATAATCATGTTTATAAAAGATTTTAGTTGTAATAATGCATTTATAAATTTGTATTATTTAATTCTGCTTGCAACGTTATTCTCCTTTCCGTTGGGCGATCAGAGCATGTGTGTTATATCTTCTATTTTAAAATTGGTAATGAATATTACTTCTTATCACATATGAATTTATATAAATAATTATATTTTCTTTCAAAATATGTATAATTTGTTTTTATTTATAAATTGTTTTATGTTTTAAAATCATTTTTTTATATTATCTTGCTTTTATAAAATAATAAATTTATTAATTTGCTCTATTTTATTAAGATACAATATATGTACTTTTTACTTTTGGCCCCGGTTATTATAAAGGTCAAGAGCCGCCACTGCAAGAATGGAAAATTTTCGGTATAATCATTTCTTCAAATGACTATTTTCCAACATACTAATTCCCTGACGGCTGGTAACCGCACTTCACGCGCTTAAATATATCACTTACCGAGATCTGCTTCGGCAGAATGCCACACCCAGTAATGGGTAAAAGGCGTGATGATTTTTTAAATTAATTTCATGAATATAATTTCCCGAATGCAAATTTTAAAAATAACTTTTTTCCCGAATAACCTGAATGCAAATTTCTTAAATGATCATTTAACAAAATTTATCGCATGCCAATTATATGTATGCAATATGCGTGAAATGGGTATTTTGTAAAATTGTCATTCGGGAAATTTTAAACAAGGAACTGCACTTTAATGCATTTTGAAAATCTGCGGCACAAAAATACTAGCGGATGCAATTTCGAATTATATCTATACTCTGCTTTAATCCAGATTAAAATTACTCCTGTGGCTCTTCCACCACACATATATTTGGAGACCGTGTTTTGATGGCTGGTAACCGTACTTCATGCGCATATATCACTTATCAAGATCTATTATGGTAAAGTGCTACACCTAGTAATGAGTAAAAGGCGTGATGATATATTTATTTATTTATCAATCTCGATTAAATATTTATTTGATGGTTGTCGTAACAAAGGATTTCACAGGTAAATTTTCCCGAATTCACAGAGGTAATATTTTTAAAAAACAGTTAAATTTCAATAGTAAAATATATATATATATATATATATATATATATATATATATATATATATATATATATATATATATCATCACGCCTTCTACCCATTACTGGGTGTAGCACTCTGTCGAAGCAGATCTCGGTAAGTGATATATTTTGCGCGTGAAGTGCGGTTACCAGCCGTTAAATCACGGCCCCCAAAGCTGTTAGTGGTGAGGGAGCCACAGGAGTAATTTTAAAATGGTGAAAATTGTTTGTCACCTGTGGAAATCGAACCAGGGTTCTCAGGATCCACAGGCCGACTTGATACCAATGATCTAGCTACCCCATATTTCAATAGTAAAGTGTTAGTTTATCAATACTGGTACAAAGTGACAGATAAAACATTATCTTTGTAAATGATACAGTTAAAAATAACAAAACAAATAGTAATTTCGTTTCTGATACACCAATAGAAAATGATCCACGGCTTGTACGGAGTTTTATCAAGAAACCCTAGAATTCATATAATGGAATGAAAACAATCGCGTATAGAATTAACAATCAATAGGAGTTTTATTTCATTCGTTTTGGGTTCATTCAATTTCCATTATTCTGAAAAGTATGGCGGGTTCTTGAACGAGTGCCAGATCAGGTAGCACTTGGGGAGACGATTACTTTCCTGACACGTCCCGACATATATTGAACAGCGGCGGTATTTGGCGTTGCTGTTGCTACGTTTCCGTTGTTTCGCGAGGTTTGAATCACCCGAATACCAACGCACGTAACACTCTAAACCAGACGTTATTTTTCTACTACTTCTGATCGAGCTCACTTCTTAATTCCATCAAGTGCAAAATAATTCTATTATTTGGAAAGCTTCAAAATTAATATCAAAGATAACATTTGGTAGGTTGTAACAAAGGATAATACAAATGGTTTCGAATAGATTTAAAAGCGGGTACTAAATCGTGTTTATCAACTCGATTTATTCACAAATGCGATTCGCCTTTACTAGATAAACAGAATAATTCAGAGGGATTTAGCTGTGCTGCCGCCAAGCGATAAATATTTCTATTAAAATATGTAACTACTGCTGTAAACTTTGAATTACTTGATGCATGTGAATTATATTTCTTGTAAATAAATAAATAACTTAAATATATTATCACGTAAAATAGGGATTTATAATTTTGATGTCACATGTAGCAGTCCCGAAGCAGACCCCGCTTCACACAATTTTGTATGAAACAACAAATTTGTAGAAAGAGCGAGGTGACACTATGCCGAGTCGAACAACTGCTTTCTCCTTTCAGCACTCCTCCCTTCAGGTGCCATCATTTGTTTGACGTTTAACGTTTGGATCACGTGATAGACGTCAAACTGTAAAGCTATACCATGTTCGCTACATAACAAATTATTAAATTCTGTTTTACTCACTAGATGGCAACCGAAAAATTTGAATTGTGTAAGTCCTTATTAAAATAAAAACTGCATCTATTCAAAACCATCGCAAAATATCTCGTCAATTTCACATATAACAGTCAATGCTTAACCTAGTGTTCTTTGTCTTTACTTACTGAGCAATATTAATATGATAATAATAATATTTATGAGTGCGCTGCGTTATTATAGTAGCCGCTTAAAAAGTGTTGAATAATGGTTCATTATTTAATACTTTTTTTTCATTATTCTGCACTTTTAAATAATGAATCAACTTATCTATTTAAAAACGTAAATATAACGAATGTATTACTGAATAGTCGTGGAAAAAATATCTTCTTCTTCTTCAATCGGACCTGGGCCTACCGGGCACACCGAGCCGCAGTTTTTACGCTGCCGTACTGCCGGTTTTTGTAATCGATATTACTTTTTTAAGGCATATGTATAAGTGATTAGCTTATAGCGCCCGAGTATGATAAATACAAGTAACTGTATTTTTTTTATTTAACGACAAATCATACTTTGTCGACAGGCGGATTCGAACTGACGAATCTTGGTTCGGATGACGTCACAGTATGCTAAGAGATGTGCATTAACACGCTCGGCCTTCGCGCCTTGAAAAAATATACCAATGAAAAATAATGTCATTTTTAAATACATTCTAGTGTCAAAAAGATGGTATTTCTGCACGCCTTAATTAAATAATTGCCACGAAACAAACTTAACTAAGTACCGTACAAAATAAATATTTTTCCCGTTTGAAATGTCATTAGTTAGTTTAGTATAATTAGGTAAAACTCGATCGTAGAAAAAATAATGTATACAACTCGTGTTAAAAGTGTCTTTATTGCACTGATGAATATATAAAACTCGCCTACGACTCGTGCTGCAAGCATCCAAACTGTACAATAAAGTGCTTCTTTTAACACTGGATGCATAAATAACTATTTACTCCAATACTAGACATTTTTCAGCAAAATAAAAAAATGCGAGTCTAATATTTTTATACGTAAATTAATATAATTCCATTTACACTAAAGGAGAACTACTGCTTATAATGGAATCCATAGCTGTATTTTTAAATTAAAATAAAAAAAATTCCGGAGAACCTCTGTATAAAACTTCACTCCATTAAAAATACACCTGTATTCGACTGCTTTGGATTCCATTATAAGCAATAATCCCCTTTTTTCATAATTGGAATTAAGTTGCTTTTGTACAAAACAACAAACCAATATGATTATGAAATTACATGATTGTAAGAATTAATGGGCGTGGTGGGTTACCGGAATGTAAAAGATTCGAGTACGAATTTTTCTCTTGAAAATAATTTAAAAATTATTATTCCCGGCTTGTGCCCTCTTCTAGATGTGGTATCTTTACATTGGCATATATGATTGCATCTTCATTCTTTCAACTCTCAACATCTACAGGGTGATCAAAAGGAATTGTTACAGTTGGCAATAAAAAAAACTACTTGAAATTGGTAAGCCTGATACATAAATTCATTTCCTGTTGTTGACAGTGACATTTAAAATTTAAATTTGAGTGCATTTATTATTACATTTATTTCTAAAGTATTTTTATTACTTAAAAAGTCAAAATCCTATAAGCTGTCAGACTCCTGACATAACCTATTTGTATTTATTAGAAATGCCAAATAGCATTTCTGCCTTTATCTGACGTTGTGCCAACTGTGTAATAAAATGATCTCTGGAATTGTATTGCCAACTATAACATTTCCTTTTGATCAGCCTGTATTTATAAAAGCTTATTGGAATACATTATTGACAAAAAATCTATTAGGGTTGTAATATCATTTCTATTCCCATAAAATACGTTAAACGAATTATTAGCATACGTAATAACAACTTATGGAACAGTGAAAGAGAATTGTACATCAAACACATGAAACCTAAAAATGCCACGTCCGTTTGATGAGACGTTATTTGCTGTATACAGAACACGTCTGAAAAAGATCAAAGAGCCTCTATGCAAATAACAGTATAACATTCAAAAGTTCTGTTACTAACAAATTCTTTCGGTTTCAGAATATTTAACACTTCACATAAATTTGTCACCGGTGTAATTCAATATTTAATTATTTGAATAAATTTCAGCTATTTAAATATCACCATTTGTATTTAAATTGTAAAATGTAGTAGATTGAAATTATTTAAAAGTTTGTACATAAAACAGGCAAATATTTTATCTATTTAAGAACTTATTTTTACAAATTTTACTTCCTCTAATTCCATTTTTACTGACAGGTATAAATAATAGGCTCGTGTTGTTTCTGTCATTTACATTTTTAATAACAGTTCTGTTTTATTTTTAATCAAAGTGTTTTATTTATTTGGCTTTAAATTCGGTGACCAACACTAAAAAAGCTATTCTCTTGTGTATCTTTATTTACTGGGGATAAAAGACATAAATCGTAGTGCACCCGAGTCAGAGTATTTGTACCAAATCGATAGGTACAACATAAATTTTACATTTGCTCCTTTGCTTCTCTTAAATTTCACACAATCCTAAAGATTGTGACAGTAACATTTATTGCAGACATTACAGTTTTCAAAATAATAACTGGAATACGCAAAACATAAAATTTATATCATACTTATTTTGATATATTTACTGAAAATACATCGACTATGAAAAATAACAAGAAAAGAATATCATTTTGGTAGTAACAAATTTTAGTTCATTTCTAAGTTATCAATATTTAAAAATTAATTTGACTTTTTAAGTTTACTAATTGTAAAACAGTATTAAAACAGTCTAAACCTTTTAATTAAAGCTTTCTTGCTTAAAATAATTAGGGAAGCAGGATATTACGAAATTATTATTTTACCTGTTAAAATCATATGTTCGAGAATCGCGGTCACCACCCTGTATGTTTTTATCGATTTTTTTTAACTATTTCATCAGTTTGTGGTGAGTAATTGGGATTATGCTTCTGTTGTATCAAGTACCAAATAAAATAAAAAAATTAAAATATAAAAAATATATAAAATGATGCTGTTTAATGAATGATAAAACATATTTATTATACAGAATATTTTTGTACTTCGGAAAATAAAATTTAAAGGTACATATTATATGACGTTTTACCTAAACATTTATAAATAATACAATGGCACACTGGTCGCAAGTCGGCCTGTGGATCCAAAGAACCCTGGTTCGATCCCCAAAGCCGAAAAAACATTTTCACCAATTTAAAATTACCCCTGTGGCTCCCCCACCACTAACATCCTTGGGGGGGCGTGATTTGACGGCTGGTAACCGCACTTCACGCGCATAAATATATCACTTACCGAGATCTGCTTCGGCAGAGTGCCACACCTGGTAATGTCGTGATGATATATTTATTTATTTATTTAATAGTGAATTTATTCATTATACAAGATCAGATAAATGATTTGCAGTGTCGGCCAGTGGCATCAAAAAATACATACCAAGGACCATGTTTTTACGAATTTTTAAATAGTTATTTGTTTAACTAGCTTTTTTTTTCCGTATTGATCACATTTTTTTCTCAAATGTTTGAAATTAATATTAATTTTATGATTATTTTCAATTTTTTGAATGCTACTGGCATCATAGTAGGCATCATTTTATGCATTTGTTAAGCGGTGACGATAGGCGTATTCCATTTGCCATTTGGATCAGATCTAACTTACATTTACTGAACCAAATCACTTATTTATTTCGCTAGATTACTTCACTGACTTTATTTCCAGTACTAGAATTACTCATTTTAATTTATTTTGAAAAAATTCACCCCAATAAATGCATCAGTATGCCTAATTCAGTTGATTTCGTCATGTTGTCTAATTTATCTGAACTGATGTAAATGAACTAAGTGGCAAATGGAATACTGCTTATGTAAAAACAAATTTAAGGATTATAATTTCACAAATGTCATTCTACTTTTTATAGATGTCAATGTATGAATTAAAATTATAATATATAATCAAAATTGACGAAGGGATGTTAACCCCACCCGAGATTAAAAAAGCGATATGAGGTTATAATTATATTTATTATAGTATTTATATATTTACATATTATGTATTTATATATTATATTATTATATTTATGATATCGCAAATACCATATTTTTTGTTTTCCCTAGCAACATTTTTATAGTCTATCAATTGTAACAATATGAGCTATCTCATTATTGTTTGTTGCTTTAGATAAAAGCTTGGCTTCGTGTAATTTGACACTCGTGGGCACATGGCCTTTCGTGTGAATGCGAAAACTTTAGGTTTTCAAAGATAGGACATCTAACTTATAAAAGTGACAGTTATTAGTTGATTTACTAAGAATTCTAGAATCTTTTCGTGTCCACCAAGAGCGGCATTGCCTTTGTGTCAGATTACACAGCCCCAAACACTTGAGACATCTGTGGAAATGGGTTCCAGATGTGGGTAGTTTTACCCAGAGGATGTCAAGTGTTTGGGATAGCCAAGTCAGTCAGAACCACCGACTCGAAGCGTGAGGATGGGCGGTCATCCTCATATGAGACGCGGCGTGCGCAAATTTACTTAGTGTTTTATAATTAATGTAACTTAAAATTAAATCTGTTTTCACCATTAGTTTATTCATAATGTTCTACCAATTGTACAGCCGTGTTACAATTCTTTCAATATTTTATATATCTAAATATCAAAGTGCATTTTATTAACCCTTCCAATTAACTAAGTTTTCATCATTTCATTATTATAACGTTTAACAATTGTAATATCGTGTTACAATTGGCACAGTCCATAGTTTTAGTTCACAACCAGAAAAGGAATTCACAGAATAAGTAAGTAACAATCACATCAAATTAATTATTATATCATATTTTAACTTATTCGCTCTGTACGCTCAACGAGCTCGTGTTACACAATTGACAACAAAAGTTCTTTGTTAATATCAATCGGCAAAAAATCTTTTTATTTTATGATTAGTGCGTCCTATAATATATATTTTTTCCAAAGTATAAAATCCTCTGCAGTGGCGGATTAACTCATTCGAAGGCCCGGGGCGGCCTCTAATACCGGGCCCCTTATATTGAATAGGAAAAGAAAACAATGGAAAAAAAATACAAAGTCCATTGGAATCTATATAAAATTACATCATGTATAATAGTGGGGTAGCTAGCTCAGTGGTATGAAGTCGGCCTGTGGATCCTGAGAACCCTGATTCGATTCCCACAGACGACAACAATTTTCATAATTTCAAAAGCTACCCATGTGGCTCCTCCACCACTAACATCTTTGGAGGCCGTGATTTGACGACTGGTAACCGCACTTCACGCGCAAAATTTATCACTTACCGAGATCTGCTTCGGCAGAGTGCCATACTCAGTAATGAGTAGAAGGCGTGATGATATATTTTATGTATAAGTAGTTTTATAAAACATATTATCTAGCCTTAATTTTACTGAACTTATCTATAATGTCATCAAAATTCTCTGGTACAAACAGTCGGCAACAAAAACAATACAATTTAATTTCTCATGGTGAATAAACCATCCACTTTCGAAGGTATTTAGTATCATCAGCAAATCAGTCGGGGAATCCCCTGGACATGAGCGGTATATTTATTGCGCTACCACTCAGTGTGGCCAACTATGTTGAAAGAAAGAATCCTAACTGTGAATAAAAAATCACCAAATAAATCATGATTGCATTTTTATTTAGTTACAATTTGTTTTAACCTGGAAACGGCGGCCCCTCTGTCTCGTAGGGCCCGGGGCGGACCGCCCCTGTCGCCCCCCCCCCCTTAGTCCGCCAATGATCCTCTGTATGAAATGTTGAATGTTCAAGAGTTTAGTGTAAACTTGTATAAAATAATTGAATGCGCAAAGTAAACGAGAAGACAATATGTAAAGGAGATTTTCGCGAATCTGGAAAAGAGAATTTCACAATAAACTAAACAAAATTTAATAAAAGTGTAATCGGAGGAATGGTTGCTTGCTCGTCTGTTTCGAAGCCACGCGCGTTCCACGGCTAACTTCTCTCCGCTTTGAAATAATGAAGTAAAGCAATTTTCTTCCCTTACACACTTTTAATTTGATATGTTTATTTTGGAAATACGAAATGTTGATTTAATCATTGTCAGTAAATCAGGTTACCTCCCGGCAAGAAGTTAATTATTCCAAGAGCAATCTATTGATATTTACAAAGTTTTGTGAACTGCCAAATTTAGCAAACAAAACTAATTTTCTTCGTCTTTAACTAATTTTTCATTTTGTACTTTAATACATGATGAACAAAATAATAGCTTTTTGGCGAATTTATTTCCAAATAACGAATCGGTAATAAATAATTTTAACATACACATTATCTTCCAAATACAAACAAATTATCACTATTTTGATATTGTTTTATATAGTATATTACGATATTTTAATGTGTTTAACAGATTTTAGCGAATTACTCAAATATTTGTCTTGTACTGCGACCCCTGTAATATATTTTAATAACATTTACGCGATCCTTGATATTTAAAATATTCATGATGAAGTCGGCCTGTGGATCCTGAGGTCCCTGGTTCGATTCCCACAGGCGACACATTTTCATAATTTGAAAAAGCTATCCCTGTGCCTCCTCCACCACTAACATGTTTGGGGGCCGTGATTTGACGACTGATAACCGCACTTCACGCGCAAAATATATCACTTACCGAGATCTGCTTCAGCAGAGTGCCACACCCAGTAATGGGTAGAAGGCGTGATGATATATTTATTTATTTTATTTATGATAACAGTGACAGATTAAAATGTTTCAAACAAATTGTAAGCACTTTATGTCAGTAGCAATAAAAGAGTAGGCGAAAAATTAGGTATTATTCTTATTAATTTCATATATACAGAGTGTTCAAAATTCATTTTACAAAATATTAGGGCAAGTAGAGGCAATCTAAATAAGAATTTTCATAATATAACATTGGGAATTATTGTACGAGGAAGATAGTAGAAAAATTAAAAACTCTTCTTACAATCCTTATTTCCAAAGTTATATAACCAATCAAAACTACCTCTCCTTAAATACACCTTTTAAACCCCTAAAGTTATTTGGAAAGCTTAGAACAGCAAATGCTAAAGGTTGTTATTTTTACCAAGACGGCTTTTGCCATAGATTCAAAGAGGACGAGATATGTAGTATATGCAATCTTTACGAAGAAGACACACTAACCCATTTCCTTTTCCATTGTCCAATATACAATCCAATTAGAAACAATTTTTTACAGAAACACATTACAACACCTAGCAATCTAGAAAAGGCATACAGGGACTTACTCGCGGACCCAACCCAAGGCAAGATAATGGACATCCTCAATTATTGTAACTCTGCACTAAAAACCAGAGCATTTATATTAAACGTTTGAATTGTATATTTAAAATGTATTTATTACCGAAGTTTCCAATCTATTTGTACGAAGTTGTATCTCTTAGCAAATAAATTATTATTATTATTATTATTATTATAAAAAAAAAAAAACATTGGGTCTGTTAAATTTTTAAAATATAAAAACCTTAGATGATTATTTTGGGTATGTTTATTAAATAAATAAATAAATAAATATAAATACACTGCTCAAAAAAAAAAACCGGTTACCCAAAAAATCCCAAAAAAACGTCACTTTTCAAACCCCTGTCAGTTTGTCAGTTTTGAAGCAAATTGGATGCAATTTTTTGTCCGAAGTCGCCCAAAGTCTAGTCTTTGAAAAGCTGTGAATTTATGTTGACTAACCTCCCTTTCCCTGCCCTCCGCCACCATCAAACGAGAACCACTTTTTTCCTGAAAAAAATGTGATTTTCCAAGCTTTCTATGGGAATCATCAGCCGTCAATTGACAAATCTGTCTACAGACAATGCAAATATGGACATTTTTGTTACTCGAATGCAAAACTGCATCAAAATCGGATGATTTAAAAAAAAGTTATGATTTAAAAAAAAAAGAGAGACATTTGCAGAGGTTGGCATTCAATTGTCCGTAGTACGTAGATACTCGAACACATACGGACACTCAAATGCACATACGCACACACACATACACACCGCCCCGGCAGAGTGCCACACCCAGTAATTGGTAAAAGGCGTGATGATATAAATATATTGAAAGTACTCATAAAATTGATAGATAAAAATAACCAATTAATTACGAAGTGTTAAAGTATGCCATTAAAACCAACATCGAATTTGTATCAAGTTCCACGAACAAACAAGTAAACTTCAATCGCAAATAATCATCTGAAACACAATAATTAACACTACAACATTTCGAAAATCACAACAATTCAGTGTTACCTACAAATAGAAACAGAATACACGAAACCCTTTGCTACACCTATTACATTCACAGACACAAATACCAACTGGTTACAAATTACGATATAATTCCTGGAGATTAGAAGGTTCTACCTTGTGCATCTGTTTTTAGCGGGAATTCGAATTACATAGCTAAAACGCATTCAGCGCTAGAGCTACATGGTGTTAACTGGAGTGCAGTTGGCTGTGGTGTGCCCAGAGGTGAAGTTAGCAGAACATGTGCTACTTCTCATACATTGAAAACTTATATCTTGGTGGGATTTACAGGATCACAGGATTCGTTGCTGCATGAGCAGGATTTCTGTAGCATGTGTAATTTAAATTTCATTAGAGATTCTACTTCTCATTAGGTTTTGACCTATTAGAGATTCTAATTCATTTTGACATTCTAGATTATGTCGTGTTTAACGTTTGTCGCCATAAATATTGACAGATCAAAACAACAAAATAAATATAATATAGACGTCTATTTAAATTCTACTTAACCAAGAAGAGTAATGATCCAAATAAAATTTGAGTACTTCTTAGCTTTTAGCTTGAATCGTCAATAAGTTTATTTTACCGGAAACTTGTACAATTAATATCGAATAACATTAATTTGAAAGTGTAAAATATTTTATCCACAACTCATATATTATAAAGACATAATTACACTGATTTCAGTTGAATTATATGGCTCATAAAACACTGTAAACAACTTGTTACTTAGCAACCACTTCATGATTTACCGTATTTTGAGAAACTATACACATCTGAATCAACGTTAAACGTTACGACCAATATTCTTCGATACCTATAATAATGAGTTGTGGATAAAATTTTGTATTACACAATTTATTGGTCTACAAAATACTTAAGAAAAATTAAACATTCGACCATCGGTCTCGTATTTAAACTTTTCTTGCGTGTTTTATATACCTAATAAAACACTTGTATAATAAATAACTATTATGCACAACCGAGTCGAAATTCATGTGCCATAAAAAATCATTTCTATTGATACATAAATAAAATGACAATTTTTCTTTATTGTGAATACTTGATTTTACGAAATGTCATTTTGACATATAATCTATGTACATATTTTAATCTTTTGAACATATAATTAAATGTTATTTTGTTGTACATAAAATATTGTATGTACCACTGGTGAAATTGGAGTTTCTGACCCTGAGCATGATGTTCCCTCGGCGCTTTGCGCCTCGTGCAATTAATCATGCTGCGAGCCAGAAACACTTTTTCATCCTTCATACACGGTGATATAATAATTTGACAATTATAGACGAATTTATTTGATATAAACGTCTTTTTATTGCCCTCGGACCTCATTATAACCTGCAGACTATAATGAAACCTTAAAAACTATAATAAACCAATGTTGTCAAGTTGATATTTTATCTTAAAACTTTTATAACAGTTTAAAACATATCCTCAATCCTATAATATCTAAATCAATTTACAAAATCTCTCTAACTTGTCCAGATATTTAAATAATTATATAAAATGTTCGTAACGTCAAAAGTGATAGCTTCGAAAGTTATTCACCTTAAAAGTGCTAATTTCAAATGCATAACAATGTGTGCATTCTACGATCATTAAATATTAAAGTTTATAATTAATTTCACGTGGACCACCCTCCAAAAAAATCTGAAATATCCAAATTGCACTGGTCCTAAATATTCTTTAAATTCTAAATAAAATAATAAAAAAAAACGCAACAATCGATCAAACCGTTTAAGCTGTAACGGTGACTAAAGTTGTTGTTGTTTTACCGCTGTCATAGTTAACCAAAACAACCACTGAACGTGGGTAGAAACATTTTTTCTAAATTAGAAACTCTTCGATCGTGTTTAAAGTTATGTATGTACCACGAGTGTAACTTGCTTTTATAGCCTTTCACAAGTTTGTAACCGTCGGGCTCAAAATCACGTCGTACGCCATAAAAGCCTCATTACGCCCTTAATACATAAATAACCATTATGCATTAAATTATTTAACATGGTAATAGGCAGAGCTGGGCAAGCTACTTAAAAAAGTAGCTAAGCTACAGTTACAGCTATTCTTTAAAAAAGTAGCTAAGCTACAACTATAACCTATATTTTGTAAAATATAGCTAAGCTACAGCTAAAAGCTGTTAAATTTTAAAGCTACTTTTTTAAATTATTGTGAAATAATTAAATTTGTCATTGTCATATGATCAGTCTTTTGTTATAATGACTGTTAATTTACTATTATGTACATAAATATCAAAAATAGCAAATACCATCTGGCACCTACTGTGTATTTTTGCGTATTAGAGCCAGTTAGAACCGGTAACAAATAATTATTTTGTGTGGGTTTAGCTTGTACGCATGCGTACTTTGTTGACCTTCTGCTTAAAAAATAGCTTGAAGCTACAAAAAGTAGCTTGAAGCTACAAAAAGTAGCTTGAAGATACAAAAAGTAGCTCGAAGCTACAAACAGTAGCTTTAAGCTACAAAAAGTAGCTTTCAAAGTAGCTTCAGTTGTTATTTTTAAGCTAATAGAAAAAAAAGTAGCTAGCTACAAGCTACAGCTATATTTTTTCACAGCTAGCTAATCTACAGCTACAGCTAAGGTAAATGTAGCTAAGCTAGTAGCTAAGCTACAAAAGTAGCTAGCTACTGCCCAGTAATAGGTATGAATGAAGATTTAATCTTTCAAATGATCTTCTAAAATATCTGCATTGAACTTAGTAAAAAAGTCTTTACAACCACAGAAACTCAAAGATGTAAAAAATACTCGTGCCCATGCAATCGTTCCTCCAAATCCACGCATGTTGATATTAATTCGTTCTTTTTCAAAACGTAAATCCCCTAAATATTTATGAATGCTGTTGACCTCACTTGGCATAAATTCTGTGTAACACGCGGCAGCGCGTGCCAAAGTGGCCGTGGCCTTATCGCGGTCGTCGCGACGCCGACCGACGCAACGAGCGCGAACGAACTCTGCCAAGGCGAGAAACGACGGCGACGCAACTATCGGTAATCGAAAGATCGCTAGAGGGTAAAAAGCAACGACGGGAGATGAAATTGCAGAAGACTGTGATGGAGAATCTCTTTATAATTAATTAGCTCGGTTAAAATGAGGAATATTGGGATTTTTCAGCTGGACAAATACAAGTATTACATAGTTTGCATCGGACTGTGGAAATTAAAAAAATATATTTACCAGTTTGGCTTCATCACACTTGCCAGAAGCACCGGTTTTATAAAATTTTGTGGGGTACACTTTTATTTTTAAATTTTATATATTTATGAAGAGAAAATTTTAATTTGTAAAAGGATTGTTGATATACTGCTTTTCAAATTTATGATTTTAAAAATACTCAACATGAACTACTTACTGAAATAATTTTAAAACATTTATTTTAATATGGTTTTATATAATCTAGGGCACAAGAAATGGAATGCTGTTGAGCGCATGTTCATATCTTTTTTAGTTCTTGAGTTACAGCGATTTTTGATGTTCTTCAAATCGTATCTTTGAGAGCCCATTTCATGAAAACGAAAAGAGTTATCGAAATTCGGTTTAAACTAGTGTATTTCTTGTGCTTTATTTAATATAATAACAAATTTAGAAAATTTAGAAATTCGATTTTTTCCAAAATTTTTCCATGGCTATATCTCAAAAATCATATGCGATAATGAAAATCTGGGAGTACCAGTGAATTCCTCACTTGAAAATACATAGGTATGTAAATTTTCACGAAGAAAATAGCACGGATAGATTGTTAATTACAGAAAAACGAAAAATGACCAAAAATCGTAAACGCCTTCAAAATTTTAGATTTTTATCCAATTTGAATTTTTCTGTAATAAAAAAATTATGCCTGTGAATTTTCTCCTGAAACATATACCTACGTATTTTTACGCGATGATTTCACTGGTGTTTATAGATTTTTATTATCTTGTCAATTTTTTGAAATACCGCAAAGAAAAATTTTGAAAAAAAACGATATATATTCTTAAATTTTATTATGTTATTATGTTAAATAATGCATGAGAAATACACTGGTTTAAACCGCATTTCGATATAAAACATATTTGGAAGCCGTGATTTGTCAGCTGGTAACCGCAATTTACGTGCATAAATATATCACAGTAATGAATAAAAGAGGCGTGATTTATATTTAGCATGAAATACTACATACTGTGAATTCAAATTTATTAATGTAGTACATTCATATCACAAGATAGATGTAAATGAAATTTTCTATCTTTAAGCTCTTACAGAATGCCATGCAAAATCAAAGAAATACCTTTGACAAATCTGTCAATATAAAAATTGAAATAATTTCTTTTATTTGGCATGTCTTAAAGATGGCAATTTTAGTTTATGTCTATTTCGTGACAGAAACGTACTATATTAATAAAATTAGATTCTTTGGATGCAGTTATTAATTTTAAACAGTTTTTTTGTATTTAAATTTTTCTTCTAAAATTAACAGGAGAGAACAAATTATCGTCACACACAAATTTTATCATTGTATTTCCTATGATTCGTAAAAAAGTACGCACCTAGTACATTAATTATAGTTAATGAGTGAATTGTATTAATAACGAAAAAGTTTCAAATATATAAATAACGTAAAATATATTGGTGCCATTACTTAAATATAATGCTCAAAGTTGTTAAAATTTGAAAATCTTACATCCAAAATTATCTGTCGATTTCCTTATATGAACATTTATTTTAAACATCTTCTAAAATGCTTTAAGATTTTTTTCTTATATAGCAGAATTTGGAATTTATCGAAATTCGTAATCTTACCCATTTTGCAGATTACTTTCATCATGCGGAAAAGTATATTGAGTTCGGAATGTTAAATTTATTTCCCTTTAATGACAAGGAATATAAAAAAGGGAAATGATGTATTCATACTAACGAAAAGTTGAAAGTTCACAAATTCAATTTATTCGCCAAATATCTAGATTGGTTTTTTACATTTCATTTAGCTTAAACAGATGAACAGTAAAATTTTCCGCGTTTTTCTTCATGTATACAATTTAGAAAATTTCATTAATCTGTTTATGACATTGTGTTCGATGAATTTAACAACGCTGTCATTCATAATTAAAATTATTTTTTAAAGATCTGGGAATTAGTACCAAATAAATTATCAAATTAACCAGGAAATGAAAGCTAATTTAAACAAAAACGTATAAATTAGCAAATAAAATCGTTATTTTCACGAAACTTTATCTGTGTCACCTAGTTTCACATGTATAATTCTGTGGTTTAAAACCATTAAATTATAATTAAAAATAACAGATCGAAATGAAATTACAAAGGATTTATTATTCTGTCAACACTGAAAAGTTAAAACAAAAATAACCAATTTTACCGAATAAATTCGTTTTAATATTATAATCTTTATTAGGAAATTTTGTACGAGGGCAGAGTGAAAAGTCCCTGAAAAATGAAACAAGAAATGATTTATTTGGCCCAAACATATTTTATTTCTCAACATAATCTCCTTGTAGCTCGATACACTTCGTCCAACGTTTTTCTAATTTTTCGATCGCTTCCAAATAATACGATTTTGGCAATCCTTCAAAATAGGCGTTTGTCTCAGCGATGACCTCATCGTTAGATCCAAATCCCATTCCGCCGAGCCATTTCTTCAAGTTTGGAAATAGATAAAAATCGCAGGGGGCCAAATCTGAAGAAAAAAGTCCTTCTTATTGCGTTTGAACATCGCCAAACACTCCTTTGAACTTGTCACATGGTCGCGCTTGTTACAGAGAGCAAATCCGGCACCCATCTGACAGATAGCTTTCTCATATCCAAAAATTTATGCAAAATGTTCCGTACCCGTTCGATTGAGATGCTCATAGCCTCAGCATCGCCGATCGTCCAATATCATACCATGGATTTTATCGATGATTTCTGGCGTTGTAACCTCAATTGGACGACCAGAACTTTCGTCGTCCTTTCTGGTCATACTACCACAACTAAAATCAGTAAACAACTTGTGAATCGTTACAACCGATGGTGAGGAGTCCCCATAATGTTTAACAAGCGATGCTTTGTTTTTTCCACGCAAGAAATAATGTTTAATCAAGAATAGACCTATTAATGTCGCCAATGTCGGCATCCGTTTAACAGAGTAAATATATCATCATCACGCCTTCTACCCATTACTGGGTGTGGCACTTTGCTGAAGCAGATCTCGGTAAGTGATATATTTTGCGTGTGAAGTGCGGTTACCAGTCGCCAAATCGTTTAACAGAGTGTCTACCTAAAAAAGAGACTTCTGTTTGAAAATACGTTGGCGTCAAATAGTGCCAACAAAATGTCGGCTCCTCTATACGGTACCAACCTAATCATTGGAGAATCAATTCTTGTATGATAAAAAATAATATTAATATAAGATTCTGTGCGAAAATTCAATTTGATTTTTAACGCCAAGGAATATAATCCGGGGTAATGCATAAAAAATATATTTCATAATAACATTTCGTAGTCAGACAACGTAGGTACAAAGCGCGCCATATATCAGAATAACTTCCACATAAAACCATTTCAGCACAAAATTTTCGCGAGCTCGCAACTTCCGTCGTCGTCACAGTATGCCATGACGTTACCAGCTCGATTATATCAAACTAAGTCGAACTGATGTCGTGTCACGGGCCTCAGCCGCCTTTCTATTAAATTGTCTTAAAACTTCTGTGTGGAACGGATTTCTACTAGTGCTTAATTTCCGATTACGCATATCCACCCCCAACGCATTATAAACACTCGCTCCGGAATTCTCGTTAGTGCGACTGCCTCCGGAACCATAGGCGTACACAGATATCGTTTGAAGAGGGCACCAAAAATATCCTTAGATATTAGAAATTAATTTGCCCTGGAAACTAGGCAAATAAAGTTGGAGATATATAGAACTTTTATAGGATACTGAAGGTGTGGATGGCTCTGGTATCAAGTCGTCCGTCTGCGGATCCTGAAAACCCTTGTTCAATTCTCACAACGGACAAACATTTTCACCACATTATGTACGGGGAAATAGCTCAGTGGTATCAAGTCGGCCTGTGGAACCAAAGAACCCTGGTTCGATCCCCACAGCCGACAAAACATTTTCACCAATTTAAAATTACCCCTGTGGCTCCCCCACCACTAACATCTTTGGGGGCCGTGATTAGACAGCTGGTAACCGCACTTCACGCGCATAAATATATCACTTACCGAGACCTGCTTCGGCAGAGTGCCACACCCAGTAATGGGTAAAAGGCGTGATGATATATTTATTTATTTTATAATATTACCCATGTGGCTACCCCACCACTAACATTTTTGGAGGCCGTGATTTGATAGCTGGTAACCGCAATTCACGTGCATAAATATATCACTTACCGAGAACTGCTATGCAGAGTGTCACACCCAATAATGGGTAAAAGGCGTGATGATATATTAATTTATTTTATTTATGGTATGCGTTACAAGTATGGTATAGCTATTTACATAACAAGTGCGAGAAGATGTATTTTTACATGAACGCAACTTTAAAAGCACGAACGAAGCGAATGCTTTAATTTGCGCGAATTGTGCAAATAAGGTCTTCGTGCACGAGGATTGTACAATATTTTTTGTAATGAGTAAAAATTATATAATCGATAATGAGAAAGTGTATTAAATTTGGAGCATGAATTTATGTTGACAGTTTAGTATGCTATGAATTAACATTTGTTATTTGACAACAAATTGTTTATTTTTTCTCGTAAATCATGCTAAAATATATCTGAATAATGGCGTTACAAGCTAATGTCTCAACTTCATTTATAAATTTCTTAAAATGTATGTTATATAAATACAATTAGCGTTTTAATAGTCAAAATTTAGAACCATAAAAATAGATGTTTCTTCAACTTCTTTGAAATACTAGGGCGGAAAATCAAACTTTATTTCAGTTTCCAGGGTAATGTAAACCTTATTTTGAATTATGCGAGTACAAAAAAAAACAGTTTTTACTGCTGAAAGAAAAAAATTGACTAGCGATTAAGGTGCGCCTGTAATCTCAGTGAAAACAGTTACCTTGCCTGTATTGTATTTTATTTGTTAATGCTCATTCCCACTCCTTTAAAATAATTTGGAAGGCAATGGCTGCTTAAAAACCTATAAACGCCTATGATCCGCTTTTTGTATAACATCCTGTATATATTAATTTAATGTTTTACTAAAATTTACAAATTTTTAGTTGGAAATGAGGGGGGCGCGGCGCGCCTGTGTGAAACTGATGTTTTGAATAAAATGGCGTCCAACGTGTTAATGTGATTTTCATGTTATTTCTGTGTATATAAATGAACAGTTTATTAATTTGATTGATTACTGCGTAAATTATTTACTGTAGATTTGCTGCTTATCCATATAATTTCGATTAGCTTAAATATGTTTCAAGATATTTAATAAATTGTTTTAGGGTGTTTATTAATGATTCAATGTCATGTAACTTAAATACAAACATGTATTTTGATTTAACTTATCAGTTTAGAAATATTATAACTGTATTTTTGGAAATACGTGATGTTTCATGTTTATTGTACTTTTTATTGATATTTTAAACCTCTGGAAAATTGGACATAAAAAATGGCGTAAAAATCTTTCTGTTTGGTGATAACATCTAAATATAGAATAAAAATAATATATAAAGGAACATAAATCTCAAGAAAAAATAATAAAAAATGCAAGCATTTATATTCACAGCAGCAAGAAAAAAAGCATATTTCATATTTCCACGCGATACACGAGGTAAACAGCAGATCTCGGAGACTGGAATCAGATCAATAAAGAACGCCATAGATTTTTTGCTGCATTTTCAAAGAGGAATTCTAATACTGTGTTAAAATAATATTCTATCTTGTTTCCTTTGACATAATATAAAAATATTTTACCTTTATCTAAGTTATAATAAGTCTAAAAGAGTTGAGATTCTTATATCTACTTTAGGAAATTGAATACATTTTTTTTATTTTATAGGAAATCATTATTTACTCTGCATGTTAGTTGCCTTGGAAATTTCGTTATTGTTTCTTGATAAATATTCGAAGTGAAAATGGGGAAAACAAAATAATCAATCCCAAATAAATTCGTTGTCGTAGGTAATTGTTATTAACATTTGTTATGGCGCTTATAAAAAATAAATAAAAATGGTAATGTAATAGTTATTTGTGTAACTAGAGCAGAAAGTAGTCTATTACCGGTCGTGCATAGAGATTGTTTGTCGAGGCATAGCTGAGCATTAAAGACACTTTCTGCTCGTGGAACACACAATATTTTTTCTACGGCCATTTAGAAACCGTTGAAAATGAGTTTAAAATAATTTTTGACAGTTCTCACGTAAAATAAAAATATTATTATAAAACAAATTCATATTATGGCAGTTCTGATTAGAAACTTATTTATAAACAAATTTATATGGGCTATTTCCCTTCCTTCTCTTCATGAAGTGTTGGTTTCTCAAGAAATGTCCCTATGGTTTGTCTATTTTGTGTGATCGATGATATAATAAAATAACATAACTTATTTGTATTTATTCTAAAAATAGTATTTTCGCCTTTATTTGGCGATATACAAACTATGGACTAAAAAAATCTCCAATATTGCCAACGGAAACAGTTATTTCTGATTTTTTGGGATAGATAATTTTTTCTTAATCTATTAAAAACTAGTAGAAAGAAATCTTGAGAAAAGTGAGTATTTTCTATAATCTTATAATAATTAAAACATCATTTACCTTAGTGGGAAAATTGTCAACCAGTCATGCAGCTATGTGTATATTAATAAGTAGAGTTTCCACGTAGCTGAGTCCCTCGAGAAACTAAACCATATCACAAATTTGCAACTAGTGACAGAATATATTAATAATAATTATATATGGATTAAGTTTCTGACTTCATTAATTAGTAATAAAATTAAAATCTTAAAACAACAGACAAGATCATTAATATAATATAATATTCCATCCTTTGAATGAAATAGTTCTGGAGGTAACAGTTGCTTATAGGTCGGAAATAGAATAAAAAAACACAATGACAATAGGTGTTTGTTATATTAATCGTCAAACGTTTCGGCCAGCAAAAAGTAGCCTTCATTAGTGACTGGAACGAAAATAGTATAAAACAAAACAATATAAAAGAACAGTAACCAGCAAACAAAATAGCTGTAGTCAAAAAATCAAAAAATAAATATACAATAAACACCTATTGTCATTGTGTTTTTTTTATTCTATTTCCGACCTATAAGCAACTGTTACCTCCAGCACTATTCATATTTAAGGTCAATCACACCAAGTTTACTTTGAATGAAATGATATATTTCTTAAATAAAGTTATATTTTTATGCTGTATCATGAAAACGGGCCATAATCATAACATGGAACTTCAATTTTTCAGACGGCATTTCTCCCTAAATTAAATTAATGAAACTTTAAAACTGTTGGTACTCCTCAATAACAAATTTCTGCAAATTATATGTTATAAACTATTTTTCCGACCATCATTTATGAAAGTAACCATAACAACATCATAAATTACTACGGAAAGTTGAACGTAACATACACTGATATGTTAGTATAACGCACATTTCTAACATATCAGGTGAAGTTCCACTGATTGACAACAGATGGAATTACGATAAAAGAAAAAAATAAAATAAATGAAAAGTATTTGTATTATTATTTAAAACGAAGTTTTGGCAGATTTTTCAACACATTTGCACAGATATTTAAAAAAATTAATAATTGCTTATTTACTAATGTTTTAGCATCATTTAATATTTTGACATTACGATTAGTACAGTTGGTATCACCACACCTAATCTCAAACGTCAAACGGTAATACTTACTTTCAAAAACGCATCAGCTTTCAAATTGTAACAACACTGGTGTTATAAACTTTCTTTAGAAATATTTTATGGTCGTCTGAAAAATAGTGTACATAACTCGCTCGAAACTGTGATAACTGTGCTCTTGTACTTAAATCAGTCAGCGCTACGCGCCTCGTTTTTCAGTTTGTACACTCGCACGTTATCTTACACTTTCGATTCTTGTTATGTAATATACTAATTATTAATTATTTAATATGACATAATTTAGTTATTGTCAAATACGTGTTTGATTTTCCTCGCGGGCATATTCCCGCAATCCGTCCCATTTTAATTTCTTTTCGGAATTGAGTTAAATATTCCGTGGTGACAGTGTCTATGCTATTCTCTACTCTTGATTATTAATTTAATAAAAATTCTTTCGTATGTCAGTTACCTCTGAGTACCAAATGCCTGTTACAATAACAGTCTCCAAAATGTTAATAATACATCACTAAGCCATTTAATTAACAATAGTTAATTAGCTAAGATCTCCGTAATCGCAACGTATATCAATAGAATATTTACTTCAAAGAATACGATATGAAGCAGTCTCAAAGTAGATTCAGAAAGAAAATGCAATATTCCAGGTATCATGCGCGCATCTTTGTGTTCAAAGAAAATGCTAATTTCAATGAAAAATATCCAACATACACTTAAAAATAAAACTACAAAAATGTATAATATTCCAGAATCCCGGACTACTTTTCCAAAGGAAATATTCCCGTATAATAAAGATAATCCACGTCTAATAACAACTCGAGAAGGTAGAAAAGAACCATAACCTTCTTTTTAATCTGAATGCCTTGGCAATTTCAATTCAATAAAATCAATCCATCAGTGAGGAGGGAGAGAAATGAAGAGAAACGTTCCAGCTAGCAATCTTCCGGAGACCTGCCGGTTAATCACGCGTCCTACATTATCGACTGCGATGGTGATGGCGGACGCCGCTGTGATTAATAACTGACGCCGGTGTCACCCGCTGGCGACGATGAATCCGCCGTTGCGAAGTGACGAGCAGGTACAATTGCCGAGTTATGGATTTCGAATCGACAGTCGCTAATTTAAACGTTACGCTACTAAATAATACAATTATTCCGATATTATTTTAGTAAATTAATTTATTGCCGTTTGCCTCATATATTCATGTAATATAGGTATTTAGGGTTTGAAATACATTTTGATATCAAATAATTATTACTATATAAGGATTTAATGTGATTTTGTATTGTTTTGCAAAATTATACGATTTTTTACATGTTTCTCTTAAAATTTCCGAATCCAAACGCTTTACAATACAGACTCGTCCAAATCTACAAATGTTATTGATAAAAAAGCGCTGCCCTTAGAATACATTTAGCTAGACCTCTATATATTTTGTATGTGCTTGCATAAAACTTAGTTTCAAAATAAATTGATATAAAGTAAACTAAGTGGCAACTGGGTTCAAAGAACACCCAATAAAGAAAAATCATGGGGTAGATAGCTCAGTGGAATTGCGTCGATCTGTGCACTTGAGAACATCTTTGGAGGCCGTGATTTGCCGCATGGTAATCGCACAGAGGTGAATCGTGAATTTGTGGGGCGCTGGGCTAATTTTACTTAGGGGCCTACCTAATTACTTAACTAATTGCCATTTTGCCAAAAAACTGTTTTCTGTAGTGATGTTGGTATGCGGTATATGAAAAAAATAGGACAATAAAATATTTTATTTATATAATATGTATATACAAACAGCAACTGTACGACATTATTGCAAAATATATTGACATGTTATGTGTGGTTATGTTATATAAATTATAAATCAACCTTTCTGCATTTTTGTTCTGCAAATTCCTTTATTTGTTCATCACATTGTAAGTCCTTTGTTAAATCGCAATTTATGGACTGAACAGATAAATGATTTAGTCGATAGTTCGACATTATTGTCCTATATTTGTTTTCTATATACGACATCCTGGAGAAAGACCGCTCCGCTTCACAGCTAATGATTGGCAACGTTAAAAAAAATCTTTAAGATGGTATAGCAATTTGGGAAAACATCGACAAGTTTCTTTTCATAAATTAGCATAAAAAGTTCATTGCAAAACTTTGGCTTAGACTGTAGTAAGATTTTAACTAAATGCACTCATTCGATAAATGTTCTTCTATGTCATCATAATATCTTCACAATATCGTCTATTGTTTTCAATGGAGACTGGGGGCCTTTTGTATCCACGGGGAAAAAGCCCTTAAGTAGATCCACCCCTGTAAATCGCACTACGCGTAAAATACTATCACTTACTAAGATCTGATGGGGCTGAGTGAGACACCCAGTAATGGATAAAAGCGTAATGATATATTTATTTTTATTTTGAAATAATTTTCCATTATTATTTGAAAATATATTTTATATTTTCATATTTATTACAATATTTTCTGTCATTAATATAAAATATATATATATATACAATACATAATTTGTGTTTTGTTTATAATAACAATTTCTTCCTCCAAAAAGATATCAAGTATCAAATCAACTTGTAATTAAATTAAGCATACGTTTCATTCTATATCAAGTTGCTAACCTGCCTTTATTAATAAATGATAAAGATATTAAATACGAGTAAAATTAATTATTAAATAGCTACGTGAAAATTTCCTTCAATTTAGAAACCAAGATATTTAGTGAAAATCACTTTCATCAGATATTATCTGCTTTCGTGAAATCTTCTTCCAATTAATTTATTGTGCAGAACCTAGAAATGATGATAATGGAAGAAGCAAACCAAATGTAAAATATACAGGACTTTATATTATTGATTGCATTTAGGGTTACAGTCCATATAATTATGAAGAGGACAATAAAATTGGACAATCATAAAAAACAACGGTTGTCTTAATGGTCAACTTTCTGCAGCTGACAAACTTTTTCCTCGTTTAGGAAATTTTTTCAGTGGTCATTAACGCAACGTTTTTTTGTAACGTTATGATTACTTTAGACTCATAAAGAAAATGGTCTTCTTATTACTACGACCACAGCATTTTTTGGAGATTTTAACAGTTTACAGAAATTCTCAAAATAAACAATGGCCCATATTCACCACGCATACTTAACGAAGTTTGCTTTTCCAATAATACGAAAATAAAGTATATATTATTGGTTCGATTCCCACAGCCTACAAACAATTTTCACCATATTAAAATTACCGCTGTAACTCTCTCACCACTAATATCTGTGGGGGCTGTGATTTAATGGCTGGTAATCGCACTTCACACGCATAAATATATCACTTACCGAGATCTGCTACGTCTGAGTACCACACCCAGTAATGGGTAAAAGGCGTGATGATATATTTGTATCACCAAATTTATAAAAGGCGACATTTTACAATTTTAAAATTGAATTATCTTTTATAACCACTTATAGCACATATGCATTAATATTAGCAACATTAGCTTCACACTGCCCAGCGTTAATTTCAGTTAAAGCAAGAGTTTACAAGCTCCAGTAGTTTAGTGAGTAACTAACGACCATCTTGTCTAACTACTAATAAAAAATGGGAATGAATTAGGACGTTTGAAATCTATGGTTTAGTATGACAAACAAAATAAATCGTACAGAGAAGTTATTATTAACAGCCTTGCTAGTGGCACAAGTATAAATTAAAAAAAAAGAAAACAAAAAGTGTCTGAAAATGGTAGTTAAATTCGATATATAGTAAGAGTTTTTTTATTGTCAGAGGGTTTTCTTTGTCAAACAGGCATTTACTATTTTGAATTATACTAATAAATATTTTCTCATCTATTTTTATGAAGAAACAATTAAGGCTTAGTATAGTACTGCATTTTAAGGTAAGCAACGCCCGCTTTAGAGATTCGGCATTTTAAAGTCTTCTACAAAATATGTTTTGTGTTAGTCCGATCCTGTAAGTAATTAGAAATATTAAATGGTTTATTGATTATTTGGCACAAATTTGTATTTAAATATATGTGCTGTATAAAAATATAGCACAGGACTTATAAAAATATAAGACGATTTTAGGTAGGGAACTATATTTAAAAAAGGAGTGTGCAATAAAAGGATCAAATAAAGGAAGTCATTCCAGGAATGAGGAAAATTGGAAAGTGCAATTTAAGTAATTTAATTACCTCTAAAAATTGAATTACCCCGCCAGAAGTATTAAAATTTAACATTATTTTCAAATTCAGAATCCGCTTTTGAAACCAAGCAAAGTTTTCCAGGTTCATATGAGATTAGGAGCGGATTTACCCATTAAAGGATAAGTAATTTATTAGAGCTAGAAAAGTTTTGAATCGAATGAGCATTTTACTTGGAACCGTCAGAGACATCTGCACGCTGCAGCTCCGTGCGAAATATGTATGGTGCGGACCATAGTTAAAGTTAAATGATGCTGAGTGAATGAACGTCGTTCGCTTTTGAATATCGTATGAAATATGCTGCAATTCCCTGCACCATCAGCGCCGAAATGCACTGCCATTTTCTATCGGAACGGCGAAAAGAGCCACTCCCCGCTTTTCTAATTACACTCATTTGTAATTTAGTTATTTCTTCTGGTGCTGCATCAACTCCGCACACTCAGACACCACGCATATTTACAAAATGGTACACAAATATTTGCATTCCGTACAACTTTGAAGAGATCATTAATTATTTATATAAAAGACATTACTTATCTTATAAATAAATAAATTTGCAATTAGGTCATTAGCTTGAAGAAAATAAATTAAGATTTATAAACTGTACAGTTATTTTAGGTGAATCATGAGATTAATTGCGACCAAAGCTGGCACTCGAACGCTGTTCTTTTGAAACAAGATATTACTGTTAAATGAAACATATCATGGTTCGGTTGCATAAAATGTTGCTAGCTAATCATGTTAACTACACGAAAAAGTTTAGTTGAATAAAAAATGCATTTTAGAAATGTTATAATTTTTGACGGTTCAATATTTCTATTTCTATTCTAACAATAAGCATTTCAATGTTGATATTAATTAATTACGATATAACATAAAAATCAGACAAAATGTAAAATGTGGTATCAGCCATCTTCGCTATTGTTACCTTCTAATATGTTGTTAGCTAACAACACAGTTACCATCGCTTTGTGCAATCGGGCAATATTGTATACATATTACTAAAATTGAAAGTATAAAACTATTGTAATAATGTGTTTTTTGCGGTATTTTTACATTTATTTTTTTTCAAAATTATTTAAAGCTCAAACTAAATAAAAACTCATTGAGATATATATTTTTATATTTATAAATGTAGATGGTTTCACAAATTAAATCAAAACTAAAAAAATCGCGCCTCTGTCCAGAAACACTAGATTAACAAAACTCAAAATCGTTCAAATAAAAGTCAGTTTCTGACCTTGGTTGATAAAAACTAGGGACTTCGGTAGGCTTAGCATTGGCATCAACTGTCTGTCAATGACAATGTTGTTGTCAAATAAAAATCCTTAGTATTTAATATTTGACAAATAAATCAATAATTTAATTTAAATCGGCTCGATATTATGACAGGCCGAGACGAAAGTGAGGCTTGCAAATTACGAGTATTGGCAAAACAGTTGTTCTAGTATTGTTCTATAATCTGTACTTATATAACCCAGTAAAGTAACGCAGGATAAAAACGCCCTGTATTTATTTATATAATTGTTATTTTCTGATCCAATATCTGTAAACTTAATGCTACTACAGCAAGAACTATTTTTAAAAAGTATCTAATAATTTCTTTCTTCTTGGTTTCAGGAGACTGAAGACGCATTCAATTAGAACTGTCGGTCATAAAAAACGTAAGTAATTACAAATTCTTTTGAAATAATTATACTTTAAAGCACCATTTTAAAGTTTTACTCTGACAAAAAAATCGCATGCAAAATAGACCCAATTTACTTTGCTATTATCCCAGTATTTAATGTCTACCTTCGCGTGAACAGGTCAATTTTTCTAAAAGTTTAAGGCTCCGAAATTAGAATAAAAAACGACCACAAGCGAGAAAAAATATTCCGTCGGTTTATAAACGTGATAGGTCGTGTTGTTATCCTGTCCACCACAACCAGTAATTAAATATCTGTGACTACATGGTACTTTGCATAGTAATTGCTCGACACGACTCAGATTTTTCTTCTTCTTTTGCCAGTAATTCCCCACTCACCTTTACAACAAAGTTTCGCTCAACCTGCACCATTATAACCTCGTAAATTTTAGCCGCAACAAAAAGTTTAATCCAGAATGTCAGCTTTGAATGAATTATTCATAAAAAGATACATCTTAATTTATTACGTGAAATAACATTTATAAAAATCGAATTTAAAATGTTCGTGCCGACGTTCCAGTTGATTTCCTGGCGATGAAAGATATTGAAGTCGAATTAGTAGATAATTAGGTACGAAATTTAAATTTGGGGAGTCAGAGTCATTTTGAATTTGTCTTAATGCTTACAATATTTTAAAATACAGAACTTTTCTTTAACATTTACAGTTAAAACTTAAAAGCGACTGAATTTTCCATCATTTAAACAACTAATTAAATTATACTCATACGCCACTTTGTTTCTTAATATTATTCTTTTAGAGGTATTTTCTTAAATTTGTTGCATATAATATAATAACAAAAATGAATTATCGCATTCGATTAAAGCGCCAAAGAGTGCACTCTGTCGCTGTATCTGTAATGTTTTCTTATTTATTTTGTTTTCGTGTCTAAAAGCTTTTTAGTTTTATCAAGTATTTTGTATACGTTCGATATATTTTGAAATTTGAAAGTCGAAGGAATATGTAAATGTTACGGTAGACGTAAATAATAAGGTTTAGATAATATATTAAACTAAGCAACATAATATCGTGTCTGTATACATTACGAAAAGGGTTAAATAGATCAGACTTGATAAATTAAATTGAAACCAGAGAGTTCCTCTGTGGATAACTACTAGTTCACTTATTAACTCACTGGCGTAGACACAGTTTACTTTAATACTTAAAAATATAAGATTTTATAAAAGAACATTAATTCTTAATAAAAGTATCATTAGTACAGACAACCCTTCGATCATTAAGGGCGCAAAACAAAATTTGGAAAACATCGGGCTCACCCAAATTTTGTAGGCATATATACAAATTTTGTAGGCATGTAATTTCTTTATTTATTATTTCATTTATTTTGACAGTTAAAACCACAGATCATAATATACTACTATAGATAAGAAACTGCCATGTTATGCACTGGGACTGTATTTTGCGCCATCTGAGTAGTGAAAGTCTAACTAAAGTCATGAATATAGGCAACCCGATATGCATATTTAGGCAGTTTGTAATTTTTATTATTATTTTATATTTATTGAAACTACATAAAGTAAAAATTCAATATTACAATATAAATATTTATTAAAATATTCTCCTGTATACAACTTATTTATAATTTGAACTGTTTCAATCGCAGTTTTATCCAACTCTTGTGAACTTGAAAATATCTTATGACTTCCTCATCTAAATATTATTTATTATATGATCACTTACTTACCAGTAGCAGTGCAGTTTTTTACACAACAATTGATATTAGTTGATGACATTATTTATATGAAATTATTTCACAAATAAAAATTAATTGGCTATTTGACAGATTAAAAAATTTGAAATATATACAAATGACAACTACAGGAACAATCTAGTAACCAATGATTGCCGATATTGTAGTTATCTAAAATGGATGTATTCACATAAAGACTATTAGCGCCATTCTTCAGGTGGAAGTCTAACTATAAACACAGTTCCATGGATACCTATATAACTTTCCGCTGCCTGGTTAAAACGACAAACATATGTTTAATTTTGTTTCAATTCCATGGCTATCGATAGTTTTGAGGCATTTTCGTCATTTTCAGACCTAATTTGTGTCGCTAAAAAGCATGCGAAACTAATTTTGTTTATTGGCCTGGATGCAGAATTTTATGCCCTCAAAATTTTATTTGAAGCTTTCTTGCTTAAGATTATTAGGTTTGCAGGAAATTACAAAACTATGATTTTACATGTTAAAGTCCTATGTTCTAGAATTGCGGTCACCAACCTGTAATTTAATACGCAATCAGCCCCTTTGTCCTGAATAATGCTTCTAAATATTTTTAAATTGCTAAAACCAATAGTTTACCAATAAAATTAAGAGTTACATTTCGACGAAACATCCTGTATACGTAACTAAATATATTTAAATGACCACGCTTTTTACAATGAAGTTTTTAGTACTGGATGAGTCTGTCTTGCAGCGCTAATATCGGTTACTAGTTCATAAATAATCAATTACGGCTTATGTATTTACAATTTATTTTAAATTATGAATTAATTCCTTTTAAAATGAATAGTGTATTGTGACATTATAATTCCTATTAGTGCTCTAATCCAATGTCCATTACCTAAATCGACAATAGCATTGCAATATATACTCATCCAGAATTATACATTTCATTGATACTAACGCTGCCATTTGAATGCATTTAAACGTGTATATGTTATCTGTGATCATAGCTGTAATATTTACAAAATTTGCTAGGAACCAGAGACACCTTAAAAATATATATTTGCTAAAGAATTTAACAGAAAACTTAATAAAAATGCAAATTCAACATGGAAGAAAACACCTTTCTCTAATAAAATTTGCAGTCTCTGCCTCTGGTATGACCCAGTGGACCTTCCTCTGCTTCGAGCGTTGGAAAGCAGCTGACCTGTCTCAGATTCACGCACCCTTCATGTTCGCACACATTCTCACAATCTCACTGCTTCTTTCTCTCTGAGTTGGCTTGTGACATATGCTCACAATGGTCGCAGCGATATCACTCGAATTTTATATCTTTATTCGTCCCAAACCCAATACTGTTTTGTTTCGCCATCGCAGACTGTTACGGAATTGAAATGTCTTTATGCGAATACGCGTAAAAATCTGAATCAGTTTACGATCTATATTTTATAGGTTTGGATTCTCTGGCTTTGGAGTCGTAAAAGTGCTGGCGAGGCTTATTGATAGTAAACGGAAGTTAATTCTAAAGATTCTGGATAAGTGAAATGGCTGCGAAATAGCTGAAGATTTTACAGCAGAGTATTTGTTTTGAAAACAATCTTGTTTTGCGATCACATTTCGTCCAAATTTTAAATCTTTATTTAAAGCTTTGTAACACGAGCGCGAAGTTTATATTGACCCCTGTTCGATCAATTTATTAATTAATACATAAATGGATTCATTAAATTCAATAAGTTAAAATTGTATTAACATAACAACAGTAATAAAACAGAATTAAAACTAATTATAACTTAACGATAATTTAAACATCAATTAAATATATATTTAGAAAATAAATTTAAAACTTTGCTGTTGTCTCAATAGGGAATAGTATATTGGAAAACAAATGTTAAAATTGGTCATTGTAACATATGTTTTTCATACTATTTTTCCTATATCGCATTCATTTATTTTTGTTTCAAATTAAAAAATAATAATAATAATCAAGCAGATTCATAAAACGGATTAGCGCTAACACCATTTTTGATATAATTTATAACTCTGTTTCAAATTAAAGCAGTTTCATGAAATGAATTTAATTTGATGCTGATTAACACTCTTTTTAACCTAAGTTAACAGAAACTTGTTTTCATGCATTGAAAATAGAGTTAAACAGGAAATAAAAAATGGGTATTAGCACTAACCCGCTTTGTGAATCTGCCTGAATAATAATAAAATTTCAAGGTGGTCATACTAAACAGATCCAATGAATATTTGAAATTTAATTTATTTTTACATTTATTAATTAGGTTAGAAATCAAGTTCACAATCATCTAAGTCTAAGTTATGTTATAAAACAAAATACTTTTAATTTTTAATAAAGAAATGATTTGCAGTTTAGTGTAACTATTGTTTTATAAAAAAAATATAAAAAAATAAATAAATATATCATCACGCCTTCTACCCATTACTGGGTGTGGCACTCTGCCGAAGCAGATCTCGGTAAGTGATATATTTTGCACGTGAAGTGCCGTTACCAGTCGTCAAATAAAAAAAAATATTATTTCAATAATTTTACATGAGCTGAGCAATGACATCTAAAATGATTTATGTTTGACATTTTTGCAACTTGACAACTCAACAACTTCACAAAAAGTATCTCGAAAAACCGCTGCACAAAATTGAATTTTATAGCACGGTTTATAACAAAAACAGTTACACAAAATTAACTTTGTAAACAAGATATAAGAAAACAAGTTTTTCGTACGGCTGCGATTTGGTATATTTGGATAAGATGCCCGGAACATCCTTGAAATGTATGCTTTTCTCGGTCTACCCCCTATCGAGAATGTTTTCTTATCGGTAGCGATAGCAAGCCAATGCCAAAGCCTATATTTGCCTTAAAATATCAGGTTTGTTAAACATTCAAAGAGATTTATAATGGCCATTTGCATCAACAAAATGAACAATGAAATTTTAATTTTAGTTTAAATAAAAGAAAGCATATCGAATCATTATCAATCAATATCAATGATTCCATGTGGCATTTAACTTCGATTTGCTTTCATTAATTTAAATCAAGTTTAAAATTTCAGTTTTGTTGGTGCAATTGGCAATAAATAAAATACATACATATTTGTATAAAAAATCTATCAAAACATTTTGGAATACTCGCCTGCCACGTTCCTATTAACAACTATGGAATGAGTAAATAACAAAACCAACAAATTAAATAACTTTTGAAATACTAAATGTCAAACTCAGCCACAAAATTTTACACAAACTCGTAGAAGTAAAATTAATTAACTACATGGAATTACTTTGTATGTATCTACCATTTTATCATTAACGAGGTTAATTTTCAAATTAAACGCTTTAAATTGATTTTAATTAACTTTTTATTATTATTTTGAAACACTGGTTTCCAATGCTTGGTTAGTGTGCTAATTTGTGATAATCATAATTATTTCAATGATTAATAATCAGCTGTACCTCCAAATATTTAATTTTGAACTTAATTAAATAAATAATAGGAAATTACAGCAGTGTGAATGATTCTATACGACATGTAACCAGGGTCGTCCTAGGCCATGCAAGGGCCCTTTCAGAAAGTAAAAAAAAAAATGTGAATGAAAACATCAGTATGTATTTTTATGAGTGATTTTATTGGTTATTATGGTTAGCTTTATACAAGTCAAATATAAGTGAAGTGATTACTATGGGGTAATAGCTCAGTGGTATGAAGACGGCCTGTGAATCCTAAGAACCCTGGTTCGATCCACACAGTCGATAAAACATTTTCACCAATTTAACATTACCCCTGTGGTTCTTCCACCACTAACATCTTTGGGAGCCGTGATTTGACGGCTGGTAACCGCACTTCAAGCGCATAAATATATCACCTACTGAGATTTGCTCCGGCAGAGTGCCACACCCAGTAATGGGTAAAAGGCGTGATGATATATCTTTTTTTATGGCTTCCTGGCGGACCAACTACTAAGGTCATAAGCCGCCATTCCGCCCTGATCCTGCGTTTTAGGTCTTAGAGTCAACAGCAACGCGGGTTTTTCTGGACGGTCACCCATCCAAGTACTACCCGCGCGTAATGTTGCTTAACTCGCGTTATCAAAATAATATATTTATTTATTTATTTATTTGATTACTACTCGTATTTTGAGAAATGATATATTTATTTATTTGTTTATTTGATTACTACTCGTATTTTGAGAATTGGACTTTAATTAATGATGATAATTTCGTTTTTGTTTTATAGGTTTAATTAAAATTTTACGTACCTAATGTATTTTTTTTGAATTTGTCTTAGATTTAGTACAAATTTTTTCACTGTTTAAAAAATATTTATAAATCTCATCTGGTTTTCGATTTACATTTAAATTTTAAAATTTTAACAGCAATTCTTTGCAAAATAGCTCCTCTATTTTCCGTGTAAAGGACAACCTCGGCATTTTGAGGCCCCCATCAAGCCAGGGGCCCTGGGCTCGTGTTCCATGTGCCCTTATGGAAAAGACGGAACTGCATATAACTTATAGTAAATTATGCATTTATGGATTAAAGTTATATCAATAGAATTACGACTTCCAGTATTAATTAATTAATTACAGCAACACTATTTGTTGAATTTTCTCATAGTTCAAAACACAGTAGCTCTCACATCCAGAAACGGGTAAAAGCCGTATTACTTTAATAAAATAAAATAATAAACATAATATAACAAATAATCAACTAACAGAAGTGTAGAGCATATCCTGTTTTCTTGTATGAAATCCACGTGCAAACACAAATGAAACGTTACACCGTCCATTTGAATATAATTTACATCAACACTGGGCATGAGCCGGCGGCAGTGGCAGCACTAGCGCACTGGAGAATTCCTGCTCTTACTCCTGCTGATTCTCTTGCCCGCGCCGTCCCTACTGCCTTCTTCCTCGGAAATTGAATTTTTTACCCTTCTCCGTTATTGCATGTTTGGTTATTCCACCTCAGAAGTCTTAGAATGAGTAATAAAAGATATTACACGGGGAAAATATTTAAGGAGCGCCGGAAGTGTGCGAGCTGCCCGCGGAATTCTTCTGGTGAATTTCAATTGTTTATTCATAATGTGCGCGCCGATGTTTTCACCCTCTTTGTTAAGAAGAAAGTTTGAATTAAATGCACTCATATATTATCATTTTTATTATGAAGCATATTTTTAACCTTTATCCTATTTTTGCAAAAGAGGTTATAAGCTATTTAATCCTGATAAAACTTATATAGCGTTTTTAGTGTTGCTTGATTACTATTTTAATAGTTTATCAACGTAACCTATGTTATATAGCCGTCTGTTAAAGTATGGGTTAATGGAGTTATATTTTTTGAAATACTACTTAACAATTTTTTTGTTATTTTGTAAATTATTCTTAAATAGGTAGTTACCAGATGTCAAATCCCGGCCTCCAAAGATGTTAGTGGTGGGGACCACAAGAGTAATTTTAATGTGATGAAAATTGTCGGCTGGCTATAGTATCAAGTCGGCCTGTGGATTTGAGTAAAATGAAATCAGCAGTAAGATTATGTAACAGGGACTTATAATTTTTACATCACATGCGGCAGATTCGCAGTAGACTCCCCCCTCTCCATAAAATTGTGTATGAAACAACAAATTTGTAGAAAGAGGAAGGTTACATCATGCCGAGTCAATCAACTGTTTTCTCCTTTCAGCACTATTCCCCGCAGATCCCCACATGTATTGTTTAACACAGGATGTTTGACGTTTAACGTTTGGATCACGTGATAAACGCGAAACTGTAAAGCTATACTATGTTCGCTACATAACAAATTATTAAATTCTATTTAACTCACTAGATAGCAACCGAATAATTTGAATTATGTAAGTCCTTTTTCGATACCGACAATTTTCACCAAATTAAAATTACCTCTGTGGTTCCCTCACCACTAACATCTTTGAGGGCCGTGATTTGACGGCTGGTAACCGCATTTCACGTACATAAATATATCACTTACCGAGATCTGCTTCGGCAGAGTGCCACTCCCAGTAATGGATAAAAGTCGTGATGATATATTTATTTTATTTTTTTAATTTATAAAAACCACCATTTGATTGACTTAGAAAGGGCGGCAAATTAGAAACCGCCCTGGGCGGCAAAAGTTCTAGGTACGCCACTGGTATCGACAGTTTTATTTACTTGGAGATATGTTCGTTTAATTTTTATTTTCGGTGTTCTCACTACACATTAATATCATATATAAACATTTTTTGATATCGTCATGAAACGTGATGAAAGTATCATTTTAAAGTTACGGAATCCAACTATTCTTAATTGATTTAGATTTAGATTTTATATAATTAATGTTTTTCTCAAATAATATAGTGAACAATAGTGTCAGAAAAACTGATTTCCCATGTTAAATGCCTATTGTTCGTTTTTCGTATTAAAGCATACATCCAATATTCAGAAAAATCTTTCAAATACAACAATTTAACATTTTTGCTTCTAACCTGTGTCAAATAATATTCTGAAATATTTTGACATATTCTAAAATTACATTTAGCTGTGTATTTGGCATCTGTCAAATAAATAAATACTATATATTATTACCTCCTTTTACTGAATACTTTTGTGTCTGTAACAGAGAAATTCGTCTTCGATAAATCTAGCAATTCTGCTCGATAAACTTTATTTTTTCTTAACCTGATCAACTTTCCTTCTAGTTTTTCACTTGTCTTTACCAGCTGGAGCAAGCAACCTGTAATAAAATTTTAACTTGCTTTCAAGGACATTTACCCAATCTTATTGATATATCGCAGTAGGATTGCTTTGGTGAATAATGCACAAATGTGCAGGGAACAACAGAGCAGCGAATTATCGTAAATAGTTTATTTCCTCGTCGGAATACGAGCAATTCTTCAGTGAACGATCCTTTACGAAGCGCTAATCTGTTACTGTCCGATGCAGTGCAATGGGACGATGTAGTTGTCCCTAGTGCAAGCACTTTTTGCAGAGCATCGATAAACTTTCAATTCTATTGCAGTGTCGCCCGGCTGGTTGCAATAACGCCGGTAGTAAATCATCGCGATATCGGGTATCGTGATATCCGAACGCAAGTATCGCCGTAGTTTGACACGTGATATCCGGAGAAGCACCAGGGATTTCTTACTTATGCGTGATAATGTCAGGTTTTTGAATAAATCTAGATAGGAAGGAATCGAGAATCGGCAATTTTTCGATATGTTCTTTTTATAGGATTATTACATTTTTCCTTTTTTTTGTTTTATTACATTCTTATAAGAATTAAGCTCGTATGTCACGAAGTCACGATTCATAGTTCTGGATAGAATTTTTATCAGTATTTTTATGAACAAGTTTCTGAACATAATTTTGTACAAATATTCTGTATGGCTCAGTGGTATCAAGTCGGCCTATGGATCCAAAGAACCCTAGTTCGATCCCCACAGCCGACAAAACATTTTCACCAATTTAAAATTACCCCTGTGGCTCCCCCACCTCTAACATCTTAGGGTGGGCGTTATTTGACGGCTGATAACCGCACTTCACGCGCATAAATATATCACTTACCGAGGTCTGCTTCGGCAGAGTGCTACACCCAATAATGGGTAAAAGGCGTGATGATATATATATATATATATATATATATATATTTTTTAATAATTTTCAAATTCACATATGCATCTAACCAATATTTGGTTTAGTAAATATTCAATTTATTACAGACGTTCAATATGAATGCAAAAAGATCGTCTATTTGAAGTTTTTTCCAAACGGAAAATACGAATATTATAAGTTTTTTTTATTATTAATTCTATAACATTTGATTCAAATATATATATATATATATATATATATATATATATATATTATTGTTATGATATGTAACAAAACTTTTCTAAAACAATAATTGTATTTAAAATAGTGCTTACGAAAAATAATTCTTTTTAATCTGGTATCTAAACACTTTGTCCTACTTAACGTGTATCCGGGTAATCAATTTCTAGTTTTATTCCCGAACAATCGTGTAGAAACATTCTTCAAGTATATTACTAAAATAAATTGAATCACCTCGTAATTTTTAATTTCTATAAAATTTAAACAATTGGAATTGGTACATTGATCAGAAATTCCTCCTGAATTCCAACTTCGACATCTACTCCACAGCCCAGTATTTTACACTCCCTGATAGAGCTATATACTTATTTTTTTTGTCCCTATTGCTTTAGAGAACAATATAATATTAAATATTTATTTTCATAACTTTAAAATATGTCTCTGTTAGCACTGTAAAAAAATTGTAGTTGAGAAATGTAACGCATGAAAGAATGATGTTAGTAGAGTCTTATTATTTTATTTTGTTTGCAACATAATGCACAAATATTTGTGCAAAGGATACGAGATTGCGAGAACTCATACAAATTTAAAAATTACCTCGATGTTAGGGTAACGTATGCAGTGCAAAGTATTCCCAGTGATTCAGGAATTTTAATATACTTTTTGGTATTCTTCAAGTTGAAATCCTTGCAGTTTCGTGTTCCGCACGGCAAATGCGGTCGCTTGTACATATTTCATCTTTATCTCCGCGCCGCTGTTCGTCCTCGTTAATCATTCATTTTCTCTTCTTTTTCTCTGCGTACACATTTTCAAGTCGCGCGACTTCGAGGTGAGTCTTCGCTCTTTTCGCATCTGAATTCAAAACTAGCTGTTAGTGTTAGTGTTCGGGAAGGTTATGTTTGCGTTCTACTGAAATAGTGTTGTTTGCAAAGATTAAAAGCGTGTTTTCTTTACCCCGTTCTGTTTATCTCTCGCGATGACTTGGAAATGTGGAATTCTTCAAGAATTTCAATTGTTAGGTGAAAGATATTGATCTGCGAACATTTGCTACGAAGATTTATTGTTACTTTCAACTAGTTCTCATGTAACTGTAAATGTTATACACTTCTATCTTTACGAACGAAGGTAGAGACTGTTTTTTTTTAATTGTTCAATAGTAGTTTCACATATTCTCTCCTATTCTATGGCTAGATAAGTAGGTAATCGATCGATATTCTAATTCAATTAGTTTTCAAAATTAATAAGCGATAAAACACTTGCAATTACGCGCTTTAATACACGATTAAATAAAATGAAATAAGACGAACTTCTTATAAAAATATATATTTAAAACATAAAAGAAAATATAAATTATAAAAATACAAAAGATATAAACTAATATTTAAATTAAGCAAATTATCCGGCAATGGAAACAACAACAACGTATGAATAAAACTATTATTTACTTAGTTACAAAATATATGGCAAAACTATATTTTGCACAGACGATGAGAGCAAAACTTGTCTCGGTGAAAGCCAATCTACCACTAACTAATCGTTGTTGTATTCCATGGGATGTTCTGACAAAGGATAAGAGGGTGATATCGTCGCGTTGGTCGAGATAGCGGTTCCCACATATGCGTTTACATAAAAAACCCAGACAGGGTAAGTTTCAAAAGTTAAATCTATCCGACCAACACTAAGCTAATAATTTACTCAGATATGTCATCACAATCCGTATAACCAGACGCGACAATTCAGAAAAGCTATAAACTTGATAAATAATGATCTACGAAATACTGAAGTTATATGCTCTAATAAATTTGATAAACAAAATATACTCTGTCAAGTCAACTTTAGAAAGATACTTAAGATAACGCTTAATTAGTCTGTATCTTTCGAAGCTGAGTTAATAGTGAAATATCATAATTTATAAACAAAACCAAATTCTGAATTATCTGTTTTAATACAATATGATGATTTTTTTATTTAAAGATTATTTTGTTTATTATTAGAAAGTTAGTATTCTGTAGAATAGTCTACTAGTCATATTAAATATCAATTATATAATTTTGCATCCCACTTGTTACACAAAATAAAACATTTCCTAACTGGTTATATAAATAGCCATTATTGCATTTTGCTTTTTTATATAAGTGTGTAACTGTTATAAAAACTAATGGAATGACAGCTCACTGATAGCTTCGTAAAAGTTGTTCAAATTTCTGTAAGAAACAAATTTTGTAAAACTAAAAATACAAATAACAGAATAAATTATTTTGCGATAACGCGAGTTAAGTAAAGTTGCGCGCGGGTAGTACTTGGATGGGTGACCGTCCAGAGAAAACCCGCGTTGCTGTTGACCATAATACCTAAAACGCAGATCAGGGCGTAATGGCGGCATATGACCTAAGTAGTAGGTCTGCCAAAGAAGCCACAGGAAAAAAAAATATTTTAGCCACAGAATGCCGAAATGGTGGTAATTTATAAAGTAATGCTGGATTGCAAGAAAGTTTTATCCGTTCATAAGCAACCAACGGTTTATTAAATTTGATAATATCGCTATTGACTATTGCTAGATAAACAAGTCTTTAACTAAAAAGGTTTTTATTTTTTCTTGCAACTTAGCATAAAGGTTATAATTATTACAATAGAGGGGATTATCTCGAATGTTTTGTACCATATATTTATCGCTGTCAAATGTATCCATTACTAAATTATTTTAAAGAATAATACTAAAAGTTACAATAAGTTGTCGGTTGTGGGAATCGAATTCTTATTCTTATTTTCACATACCTCAAAATAATAAATATTATAAAAATGCAAATTGTTAAATGAGCAGTGTATAGTGATAGTGGTTTTATGACAAGTGCATGTGGGTAAAGCAGCAACCTCCTTGCTTGAAGAGTTAACAAAGGAAACGCCTTAGTTTATACTTCAGATGCTTTTATATTGTATTTATGTGCTTCCGTACGACTTTTTGTTTAATGGCCATTTGAATTGGGAAAACCACTAAATGTGTTTCCCAGCTTTTTAAGACGCCCTTTCTGCTAAGATTTACAATGCCTTTTCTGTCTAGGATGCCGGGTGTAGATATTACTCAAGCTTCTGCCACGTATGCAGTTCATGGTTGCACAAAGACTTAAATGAAATAGCTACCCAGAGAGCTCTGAATTTATTTTTAAACATGTACTTTTTACCGTGAAATATTGTTCAAATTCTTTATACAAATAATCTAAATTTTATTTCTCTCTTATAATTTCTGCTTTGTAACAAACTATTTAAAATTTGAATGAAAGAGAAATATTAATTTTTCTGACAATTATTCTTTCAAAAGATTTTCAGTAGACGAGTATATACACGCCGAATAGAGAAAAGTTTAGAGATTGGTAGAGTCGAATTTTTCTAATTTTTGAGGCATGTTATCCGACACTTGACGATCGAATATTGTATACAATTTTTGCGCTACCGCGACATTATTTAAAAATTAAAATGTATTTATAGTTATTTAAGCTACAAAGAATGTACTTATTATTAATATTATTTTCTGCAATATCAACAGAATGTCATTATTTTCAAATTATAGTGATTATTTTTGACGTTTCTCAAAACCAATGAAATGCTTCATTGTATGTCACGTGTCTGCGTTTTAACCAATCCTGTCATTATTATACTGAGAATAATGATTTTGTGATTATTCCCGGGAATAATCTCTTTAGGTGCTTTTTTGTTTGTGACAGATGATAGGTAATAATTATTTAGAACTATCAACGTGTCAACTAAAATGTGTGAAAAAAAATCGATTTAGTTGTATTTCAGATACAGAAATATACCAATAAATTTTGGAAACAAATTCCAAGAATATATTAATAAATATTCAATCCATATGAACCCGGTTGAAAATCTTTTAAGTTGGATGAATCGACGTCAACAGCTAAGTCAACAAATAATCTAATTAAATATAACTCAAGAGTTCGATAAATTAGAAAGTAATTCTCAAGTATCTTTCTCAAACTTGTTGCCATTTGGCAATAGCCACTCAAGCCATACCGGCTTTCGTGACTATTGCCTGGCAACAAGTTTTCGAAACATCAGTCAAATTATTTTCAATTTATTCTCACTCTCTTGTTATTATTACTGAGAATGTAATCCCAACAACCTTTGATATTAGGGGAAATAAAAAGGTTCTAAGAATTCTATAATTTCTTGTTGTGTAAAATGCTAATTTGTCGTAGGAAAAAAATATATGTAATACACATGTTGAAAGATCATTGGAAAACTTTTATTACATACAATATACTATATTTGACAACTAAATATAAATAAATGAATTACTCATTTGCAAGATATATCAAGTTAGACAACTTTCGTTGTCGCGCTTCTTGCGCAATACATTTTTTGAATGATATCATTAGCACACTTTTGTTCCCGGTAGTGAGCTAGTCTCCTGTGACCGATTTGTCCTTCAAATGACAGTTGTAAAAACAGTTTTTATTATATATTGTACCACTAAATTCTAGAAAATTATGTGTACAGGTAAAAGAAAACAATCGTCTTACGATTAGAACTTGAATCCAACCTTCTTAGTCAAGGTTTTCGCTTTCGCTCTTATCCTAACAGTTTATTGCATTTCTATTTACTATTTCTGTGGCTATCAGTACATGCTGTGTTATCCTTAAATTTTAAATTAATGTGTGAAACCATAACAGCTAAAATACTTTGTAATTGAAATCTTCTTAATACAAACATATTCCTAACAATACGAACATACACAAAACAGCTCACAACACAAAAGTTTTCATAACTGCTTTATCTTTATTATAAAGTACATTGAGTAAAGCAGAGCGCAATACAAGTCGGTTTTAAACAGTACAGATGAAACCACCACACCACATGCTGCGCTAACAAAGACGAGTGCAAACATCTCTGAAGTTAGTTCCGTTTCATTGCAGTCACCGGAAAGACTTCTCTACGTTACTATGTTACGTCGCGATGTTGTCTAGCGTTACGTTACGTCATACGGGATTATATCGCACATGGTACACAAGGGCGATAGGAACTTAAACAATTTCTTAGTTGTTGTTATCACCTCAAATGTTTCAGTTATCAGAAAGTATAATTACATAAATTATGTTTTTCTACGATTGCTATGAAAACTTGAAACTTACGCTCTCATTTGTCGTTGTAAAGTTGACATTTTCTGTGGAGCAATCGAAAAATAACTCTGTCGTGCTTCATAAACAACACAATAATATTTTCTTCACTAGGGAAGTTTTATTATACCAAATTACATTTCGACTGTCACGCAGTCATCGTCAACAAATTAAAAACTGGTACGAGTATTTATACTACTGCAAGTAATAATTCTAGGAATCAAGTGATGGGAATTTTTATAACCATACAAGGGGAAATTTTACAGTGACCGTACAAGTGCTGCGGCTTAAACTCAAATATTTTTATTTACGTCTTATTTAACAAATTTGAATAACGTATTATCCAAAGGTGACTGGTCAAAATTTAATAATTTATGTTTGTTCTTTTTCATGGAAATTGATTCCAACATATTTAAATTTCGCTTATTATTAATTATTGTCATGCTTTGTCATAGAAGACAAGCCACAAAGTAATTTTTGCGCGCGTTTCCAATGGCAACGAGCAAAAACAATATTAAATGCGCGCTTGTTTCAATAGTTACCCAGGGTTCATATAAAACAGAAACTTGTCATGTTGACAGAATGAATTTATTTTCATTACGTACATCCGTACAGGTCCAAGCAAGACAACCAAATGTAACTTACATCATTTCTAATTTTCCTTTATTAATCATTTGCTCAGTTGACTGTAACCAAAATTTCAACGCTGTAGAGTTGGTACTGTACAAAGTAACAAAAAATGCCCCAAAAAAATCGACAAAAACTAGAATATGCTTTATTTTATCAATTTATTGATCAATCGTTAAGTTTAATAAAGTCATAAAGTGTTGTCGTGCATAAAACTTTAAATTTGTGAAAAAAGTATTGCTTTCACTACTAGTTGTATAAATAATTGTTATGGCCGCTTTTACTTAACAGCTGCTATAGCCATTCATTTGTTTTTAAATAATAAATTAATAATTTTCTTTCGGGTAATGTTGCAGCTTCATAAATTTCAGGCGAAGTATTGAAAAAGTTGTTGTCGCTTTCGCTATTGCTCATTTTCTTGTCCAGCAAATTGATTAATGTAATTATTTTATTTTTACTTTTACGTTTTAAAATATTTTGACAGTAAACAAATTGTTTTGTTAATTATTTTTTAGGTGACAGCAAAGCACTTCACAAATAAATAAATAAATATGAAATTTATTTTTGAATAAATATTTATAACTTTTTGTGATAGCCGCTTAATTCGACTAAAAGGAACACTTTCACTTGTTCAACTATAATACGTAAATAACTATTTCAATAACAAACTATTATTTTTTATTATTTATTTATTTCGGCCTGTAGATTTGAGAACCTTAATTCGATTCCCACAAACGACAAACAATTTGCATCATATTAAAACTATCCCTGTGGTTCTCACTCTCCCTGCACTAACATTTTTGGGAGCCATAATGGCTGGTTACCGCACGTCTTGTACAAAAAATATATCTTTTATCGAGATCTGCCACGAAAGAGTGCCACTCCCAGTAATGGGTAGAAGTTGTGATGATATGTTTATTTATATGTTTATATTTACTATTTCTCAATTTTGTATTTACTTTTACTTTACTATCCATGACAATTAAGGACGAGTTTCAGCCGAGAGCGCTCTTCCATCTATCCTCTAGTAAAAAGACGTTATAAACATTCATATTCTAGGCGGGATTCCAACCCATATCCTACAGGGTGTAATGATTATGCAGCCGTAGCACTAACCACTAGATTTTTGTATGTATTTACTAAAATACAATAAATAATTATATTGTTCCGAGAGATTAGAAGATAATTTAATACTGTTTAATTGAATTAATTGTCAATTATTCTGAAACGGTAGTTAGTTTATGTTTGTCTATCGTATATGTTTAATATAAGTACTAAGTAATTATTTATTTCATTTTAATGGAATTATTTAATTAAGTAAATTTGTTCGACGCTAAAAGTACTAATTAAATTATATTCTACATACGTTCATGTAAAGTTAGAAAAATAATATGTTTCCGCAAACACAACATGATTAATTTTATTATCTACCAGCAGAATGCAACTGTAATAAGTACGTACTTGCTACTATTGATTACTAGATTGGCAACCTTACGTCATTCTGCGTTTGGTATCATCACTGGCGCCATCTGTCTCTTACACTAACTAAAACGCAAAGTTTTTATTATTATTTATTGCTTAACAATCATATTTTGAACATTGTGAAATATTTTTTTAGCACATATGCAGAAAACTCAAATTTCTTCTCAAAAATTAGTAAGGCAAATTAGTATTCTCTCTCTAGAGAGGAAAAAAATTCTGTCACGAGACCTACACGAGACTGATCCTAAAGCCCGTCTGACACGATCAATTTTTAAGTACATTTTCAATAGAAATTTTTTACTTTGTAAAAAATTGACCGTATCATACATGCCCGACACTTTAATGTTTGCTTCAATTTTAATGACAATGAAAAAATAGAACCGGTCCTATTTTCTTCAATGTTTCCTTCAATTAAATGCGCAAATAAGCTGCGCAGAGCATGGCATGGTGTATTGTCAAAACGTTAAACTGGGTTGAATCTGTTGAAACCATGAACCTAATTTTTTTCTATTTGTATCATTATTTAATCAAAATGTCCTAGTCTCGGCAACGGGTGTCCGTTTTAATAGAGAAGTACAAAAATAAGTCTTGCTTGTATGCCACTAAAACTGCCACATAAAAATTATAATTTTGATTCTGACAGAAAGACCCTAATTCAATACCAACATATTTTCAAAACGGATCAAAATGCGCATGCACATCTAGCAGAAAATTGACGTTGCGTACAGGAATTTTTGTCTTCAATGAAAATGTACATGGAAAATGTACTAAAAAATTGAACACAAAAAATTGACATTAAAATGTACATAAAAATTTATCGTGTCAGACGGGCTTTGGTCTCGTTTCGTCTTGTCTCGTCTTGTCTCGTCTCGTCTCATCTCGCAGAACACTAGTTCGAATAAATCTGTTTTGAAGCTTGTCGTGAAAAAAATGTGTCTAACACGAGAAGAAAGCGTTTTTTTCCATTTTATATACAAACGTTTTTCCTGCAATTTTCATAAAATAATTCATTATGAGATAATGTAGATCCACCGATCCACGTTTTAATTATTTTTTCGCTGTGTACGAAGTGTATTTTAACCCTCGGATGAATCCACCTGAAATATTCTTGTATTTCCTTCCTCCAACATAACCTCACATTTCCGTACAAAGTGAGGTTAGATTTGCGCGCCTCCCAATTTTTTTACGGCTCTAATCGCATGAATAATCTCGCTACATTCACGCATGACTAATGAATTGTAACGCTTAGCAGTACAAATTACGTATCACATTAAATGCGGGCTCGACCTTTATGTGTGATGGATCGCAGCATCCTTGTCTGTCACTCATAAGTTTCGTGTCATTTTCCTGCTCTTGTTTTCCTTCTCGCTCTCTCTCTTTTCGCTGTTGGAGAATCCAAAGGATGCGGTAGATGTCACTGCCAGCAAACCTATATATTGCACCGTAATTTATCAGTGTGTTCCCCCTCTACGAACCAGTAACCTTTAGCAGAGGGGATGAAAAATCAGCTGATGTCTCCGAGAAGAATTCTTCTGGGAGTTTAATGTTACACTAATCTTTTAGCTGGCTAATTTAATTTCCACGTTACTTTTTACCAAAAACCAATAACAGAATGTTGGCAGTTATAGAAGTATGTACGAAATGTGCTGGGGTGTATTATAATTTTGATAATTTTTGATCTTCACCTGTTTTACAATAACAATGATTTTTAAAATTATTAAAATGTTATTTGTTGTAACAAATGAACTGATAATTATTTCGAAAATGTTTTAAACAAAAATTACTTTCAATCAAAGTAGGATTCAATTTTAGTTATTTGCATATTTTATGATAAACACTACGAGTACTGTTTACGAAATAAATATAAAAACTTAAAAAGACGCATCAATAAAGTTGTGATACCACTGGTTTTATATAGCGTATTAACGAAATTAACCTTAGTTTTTCGCCTAAAAACTTAAATATAAAATTTCAATCTAAAATTTTACCGCGTTTTTAAATTATTGTGCTTCTAAACAAACCGACAGACCGACTTTTTCGATTCATAGAAATTCTTCAAAATCTCGAGATCAAGAAAAATCACCATTAATATAGGGTAGTAGCTTAGTGGTATCGAGTCGGCCTGTAGATTATAAGAACCCTGGTTCGATCCCCACCAAAGACGTTGAAAGGAGGGGATACGGCATTAAAGTGTGAGGCTCGGCAGATTGACAGAGACAGAAATATTATTTCCTGTACCGTGCTTAGCCCCTGCTATTGCGCATGTGTCATAAAGAGATTTGAAATTTAAACAGGACAGAACAGAATCATTCTCCCTAAAAGATGATAAATTTTTACAAGGAAACTGAAATTATCAACGTTTATTATTAGTGTGATCTATCGATTAAAATAAATATTTGTAATTGTAATTGTTGAACAATATTTACTATTAATTATAAATACTAGTATAAAACCCGTTAATATGAAGAGGAAGTTTGAGAATAAATATCAAATTTATGTTTTTAAATAAATCAAAACTACATTCACTTCAACAAACATAAGTGTACAAACTAAACACTTAGTTACCATCTTATCCACAAAAAAATGTGTCCACACAGCGCAACGATTGAAACACAAATGAACACCTCGTGGTTATATTCACATACAACAACGTTCCCTGACAACGCCTAAACGCCACTTTTCTTACACAAAAATTCAAAATATTTGGAAGAAGAAGAGATTTGGCTAAGCACGGTGCAGAAAAACTATTGTTGTCTCTTTCCCTTGCCCAAGCCTCATTTCAAGCAATGCTACAGTATCGTAATGCCATATCCCCTCCTTTCAACGTCCTTGATCCCCACAGCCGACAAACATTTTCACCAATTTAAAAATCGCCCCTGTGGCTAAATATATCACTTACCGAGATCTGCTTCGGCAGAGTGCGACACCCAGTAATGGGTAAAAGGCGTGATGATATATTTATTTTATTTTACAATACTTTTTATATTATGTAAGTTGGTAAAGTAAAAAGGGGATCACAAATATGACGTTTATTTGACAAGGGTTAAAACTAAAAAGTGCATCTGCCGTGCACGGTGAATGAACATGTGCTCACTGTATTATTAAATAAGAAGGATTACATGAGTTTATTTATCTTGTACAGAAATGAAATTTCAGTTCTGAAACGGTATTTCAGGACTGAGGGCAAGAAAGCGACGAGCCGCATCAAGGATAATATATAAAATTAAATAAAAAAATATATATCATCAAGCCTTCTACCCATTACTGGGTGTGGCACTCTGCCGAAGCAGATCTCGGTAAGTGATTTATTTTACGTGTGAAGTGCGATTACCAGTCGTTAAATCACGACTCCCAAAGATGTTAGTGGTGGAGGAGCCACAGGGGTAGTTTTTGAAATTATGAAAATTGTTTGTCGCCTGTGGGAATGGAATCAGGGTTCTCAGGATCCACAGACCGACTTCATACCACTGAGCTAGCCACCCCATATATAAAATTAATATTATATTAAGTAGAAATATTATGTAAAGTAGCTGTCTATTTTTTAATTGTTGTGGTAGTTTGAATTTAAGTAATGGTCTGCTGAGGTATTAACGTTGAACATCGCTTAATTAAAATGTGAAACATCCATGGTGGTTTTACGGAATGGTGTGAAAATAATAGAAGCTAAAGCTAATTAAATTTTAGAGTTTTGCGGACATCATTGATTGAATAGTGTGCTAATGAAAGTACAAGCGAAGACTGATAACACCTCTTTCCCGAAACCATTAATCAGGATAGGTCATTAGATTAATTAAATGAAAGACACAGATTTATCTGGAACTTGTTTACAAAAAAAATTGTACTTTCAGTACTATTTTTCATATTGAATCATCTGTTTTGTTTTGTTTTCTTTAATCAATTACGCAGCATCTTTGTGTTTAAAAACAGAAAGAGTTTCCAAACTTCAAGCGAATCCTGTACTGAAATCTAAAAAGCTTTTTTTGTTTCTTTGTTTCAAATAAGATTTATCTTCATTGATTGCACGCCAAGAACATTAATTATTTTCATCATTCATTTTTGAGATTTCAAACAAATTTTGAACAAATTATAAAGCGCGGAATTTCTATCGTTAAATCAACAAATGAAATATTGAATTAATCTTTGTAGGTCATGATCATTTTTTCTTTTTAATAAAAGACGTATTATTTCCTATAAAACTTTGAATTAAAACGAAAGTTTCCAGTAAGATACACAAGTTGAAAACTGAAATTCAATTATACGAGTACACAAAAATTTCTCTGAATATTCAAAGTTTGCTGTCATTTGAATATTTGATCAGTAGCGGCGTTCTTTCACTGACATTAATTAAATTTAGAACATTTAACTAATTCCTATCAATGCGCATTCCCAACCTTAATATTGTTTTTATCTGAAACATTTTTATAGTTGTAATATTCTCCATCATTAGTTGACTGTCAACAATGGGTGCAGCAGGAGGAATCCAATGCCTCTTTGAAACCTGGAGGTTATTTATGTTTCTAAATGAGATATCGTTTTTTTAGTTTTTTCTTTATATATACCAGTGATTTTTAAAGTGTGGGTCGCGAAGACACTGAAAAGGGGTCGTCGAATTATATTAACAAATTTTAAAATACACGTTTCCAAAGATTCATCCCGTTGCAAACTTTTATTTAAAGTTTCAGGATTAATAAAATGAAAAATGTATGCTATTTATTAGATGCGTATGTTTATATTCATGATTATTTCATTTTACAATTAATTTATTTCTATATAATTATGCATATTTTGAGGATCAAAATATGTATTTTTTAATCGCCGGAGTAGTGGTCGCAAAAATGTATGATAATGAAAATGCCATTTTTTTGTTGAATCAGTTTAAAACCGAAAAATTTTAAAATATGGTTCTATATAAATTAGACTACGAGAAATCTAATGTTGTTAAGCGCATCTTCATATCTTTTTCAGTTACCGAGATATGGCGACTTTTGTCTTTAAAAAAAATTCAAATTTGAGGGTCAATATCTCGAAAACTAAAAGAGATATTTAAACGCGGTTTGAACGAGTATATTTCTCGTGCTCCAATTAATCTATACTGATATTTTAATATTTATGATTTTTGCCTCCAAGGGGGTCACAACTCCGAAAAGTTTGAAATCCACTGATATACAGTAAGTACCGGGTGGTGCTTAGTAAGGGTGAACATACTGATTTAACATATAAAAACATATTGTTGTAATTTCCTGCTTACCTAATTATTTCAAGTAAAAAAGCTTCAAATGAAAGTTTTAGGGCATAAAATTCTGCATCTAAATCAATGCGCAAAATTAATTTGCTTTGTAACGGTACAAATTAGATTTGAAAATTACGAAAATTGTCAGAAAACTTTCGATAACCATGAAAATGAAACAAATGTTTGACGTCTGTCAAAACCGTTAAAATAAATTAAGGTAATAATATCATGAAATTATTTTCATAAATGTACGCGCGTTAGAAATTGTATTTTTCATCTCGGTGCATATGCGCATTACCTCATAATGTGAAGTTTAATAGTACTACCTACGTAACAAGACCATCATTGGCAATCGTTTTTAATAATTCAATTTTTAATTAAATATTATAGACATTTATACATTACTTTTGATCATTTTTTAGCTTTATTGTAACATATTTACAACTAAAATTGATATGCGCTAAATATTTCTATAACTACTATACTGATCGAATAGCCTATTGTCAACAAAAATCCACATTTAGCGGCAGCGGCACAAGTCTAAATTATTGTATATAATTTTTAAAAAGCCGGACGCTCATGCTATCAACCGTCTCCATTTAATATAATATTGAAACTATGATAGAATGAGAATCCTCTGTTTAAACTCCCACAGAATTGAAATTACGTTAATATTATATTAAATTAATTGTGTATTATGATTAAATTATTAATTTATTTCTGCTGCGAACTTGTAGTTAGCTGCACAAATTTACTGCAAAATGATTTCAATGTATATTCATTACCGTTTTGAACACTTGTTATATCCATGGTGATATATGTGAATTATGAATATTTAGCTATTATTTTGTCACATAAATCATTAATCTCTAACAGGCAAATATTGTCAATAATGGTGCCGAAGTACATATTTAAATAATTATTTGGTTGTGATGCAAATTAAAATAATACATTTGTTTTAAAATATCTTGTAATTATTTTTTTTTTTGAGAAGTTAGCTTAGTAAACAAAGCAACCTTTTGGTTTTCAAATTTATTGAAGCCTATTTACAATTTTATTGTGATTTGTTTTTGTTTTTGTTATATTTGGTTTTATGCTTCGTTATTTGTTTTATTTTTGTTTGTATAAAAATATAAATTAGTTACAAACAATTGTATCAATGCCTGTTTGAAAGCATCAAACTCAATTTTGAATATTTAAAAAAGTAAAATAAGTCCTCTCCAAGCTCAATTGTAAATATTTACCGCTTTTAAACAAGAGAATACATTTATTTTGATTGAGCAGATATTTTTTTCAGTTACTGCATTGCAGATTTACCAGTCCACATCACAATAGACAATATAACAATAGTTAATCAAATATTCAGTATACCTACTCTATAAAGCCAGCGACACTCAATGGTAATGAAATGAATTTGTATGTCCATTGAATCAATCAGGTTGCATTGTACAGACTAGAACTAATAATACATTTGATATGTAAACTGATTTTCTGCAGCCACTTACTCGATAATATTGTGGCACTATTGACTTTTTCATTTTATTATTTAACTGATTTTAATTTTCAATATGTTTTGCATTTTGTGTACAATATTTGATTTTCATTTGATATTTTAATACTAGTGACAATAGAATTCATTTAAATTTAAAATAAGAATACTAATGCTGGGTTGCAAGAAAAAATAAAGAGCTCTTTAGTTAAAGAATTGTTTATTTAGCAACAGTATCAAATGGGATTTTCCGAAATTTATTGAACCGTTAGTTGCTAATGAACCGATAAAACTTTCATGCAACCTAGTATAAAAATGTTATATACTTCATTTGATTTATGATTGTTATAAAAGCGAGACAGGTATAAACTGATCCAATGATTAAGTTGCGATTTTGTATACTACTTAATTATAAAATAAATAAAATAAATAAATCATCACGCCTTCTACCCATTACTGGGTGTGGCACTCTGCCGAAGCAGATCTTAGTAAGTGATATATTTTTGCGTGTGAAGTGCGGTTACCAGCCGTCAAATCACGGCTCACAAAGATGTTAGTGGTGGGGGAGCCTCAGGGGTAGTTTTTTAAAATGGTGAAAATTGTTTATCGCCTGTGGGAATCGAATCAGGGTTCTCAGGATCCACAGGCTGACTTCATACCACTGAGCGAGCTACCCCATTGAATATAGATTACTTTATTTTATTGTAACATTATTGCCTCAATCAGAATATAACACAAAAATATTTTAATTTGCATATTAATCTTTCGTGTACTTCTAAAGGCCCAATCTCACGATGAAAAATATTAGTAAGTTTCAGTTGCCGATGCATACAATTATTGATATTTTCTAACCCACGGGTGAAATTTAAGAAATTACGGTATTTAAAGTTTCAAGTAAGTATAGGAAATGTTCAATAATTTATCATAAATAATTCAAAATGTTTAACTTTTTTTATAAGAATCATATTGACAGCAGACTATGTATTTAAGGTTACAACAACAAAAAGATAATGTCAGATAAAGTCCAAAACAGTCAGGTAAAGTCTTTACTAGACTGTTTTGTACTTTACCTGAATTTTTTATTTGGTAACCTTGGATACGTACTTTATCTGACTGATTTAAGGCGTATTCCATTTGCCATTTGGATCAGATCTAACTTACATTTACTGAACCAGATCATTTATTTATTTCGCTAGATTACTTCTCTGCCTTTTTTTTCAGGACTAAAATTACTGATTCGTATTTACTTTAAAGTAATTCACTCCAGTAAATGCATTAGTTTGTTTAATTCTGTTCATTTAGTCATGTTATCTAATTTATCTGAACCGATTTTAGTGAACCAAGTGGCAAATGGAATACAGCTTTAGTAATAATATATTTTCCATACTAAAATTGGTCAAGAAGTAGGCACTTTTTTGCTGGTTTTAGGAAAAGATATTTTAAAAAGGGCAGCAGAAATAATACGCAATTCTTCACATATTTTTATCACTGGAATACTGCACAGACTTTATTTTCTGTACTACTAATTCTAATTTGCTTTGAGTAATTCACCCCAATAAGTGCATCAGAATTCAGTTCATTTAGTCATGTTGTCTAATTTATCTGAACTGATTTAAATGAAACAAGTGACAAATAATTGTATCTCATCTTTCTCATTTCATTTTTTCCTAGTAACAAAACAAATATTCAAGCATTTTGATAGCAATGGCAAATAGGAAGTTACATAGAAGCATACGCGTGATTAAAACTTATTGATTGTTAGTATATTATGCCGTCATGTAAGCTATACTATAGAAAATAATTAAATCTAGAGTAGTAGGCTAAATCGATAATGATTTAATTTCCTTTCGGGCGAATATGGGTCTGTGCACTGCACTAGGATAACATAACAACGGAACCGCATGAAATCTATGTGACTGATTGTACGCTTGCTGTCGGTCAGAACTTATGTGACACGGCTATTCGGTTCACTATTTGACAGCAAGCGACTATAATTCTTGTCTGTGAGGGAATTACGATATTGTAGTTTAAAAACGCTAATGTAGGGCTTAGTTACTGCTGGTATTCTAACCGCGCTCATGCAAAAATAAAGATTTTTTCCCCTGAACAGAAACAGTTTTGTTTTGTTTCCTGCTTGAACTTTTTTCGTTTGCTTGTATGGCTGCATGTTGAATGCGTTCTGTTAAATCTAACTTATACTCGTACTTGCCATTTTGTTTTCTTGTTTTGTTTTTAGTTTTGAAAATGGAGCTTTGTAATTTTAAAAACTATAACTGTTACACTGAACCAGATTTCTGAAATACATTTCTTGAACTTACTTCCAGGAAAAAATAAAATAAATAAATTGTGGGAACTTCTGTATCTGTGTCTACTTTTTAATTAGAATTTTATCTACACTCATATATATTATAATAAAATTATTATTTTTAATATACCTTAATTATATGTACAGGATGATTGAAAAATAGGGACAAATTTTCTATACTATCAACTTAAAACATACAAGTTAGTTTTTATTACAAAATTGGGCGCAAAATTCTACTTTTTGAAGCTCTTTTCTATGAAATAATAATGTAAATTGTTTAAGACAAAAAATCTACTATATTTTGTCTATTTTGCCAAGATTTAAGGACAATGCTGCATAGAAGTAATTTTATCCTATATCGCGTTTACAATGTGAATTTTGTACAACAGTTTTTGTCAATAATAATGCTACAAAGTTCAACTTTGTACAACTGTTTTTCGGTATATTTTTGTTCTCAAGTTGTCCAAATTGTATGAATGGCAAACATATTTTTTTCAGTTTAATTGTCATTACTGAGCTCGTAAAATTACTACAACTATTTTTTTTATAAATAAAATAAATTCATTAAACTGAAAAACACTTCTTTATTAGAAATTAAAGGTACAAAGTTTATAACATAACCTAAATACTGTAGATAGAATTAAATTCCTATTGTACAGAGTAGAATAAATAAATCATTATGAATTTGAGCTCTAATAAATGTGTAACATCTAGTACACAAAGTGTGGCAAGGTTTTTATTTTGTAGGAAAGTCACCATATCAACATTCAAAATGAGCGTAGAAAGTATATCTTTGAAACATTCATGCTGGGTTGCATGAAACTTTTATTGGTTCATTAGCAACTAACGGTTCAGAAGGTTTCAGAAAATCGCTATTGATACTGTTGGTAGATAAACAATTCTTTAACTAAAGAGCTCTTTATTTTTTTCTTGCAACCCAGCATCAGGGCGTCAAGAAAATATTTATGATGTTGTTTCCAAGTGGAATCATCTTTTTATTTTAATTAACTTGAAATATGACAAGTAAATGATAAATAAATAAGAAAAAATAGAAAAAAAAAAACAAAATTTTTCCATCACTTGTCAAAATTCCACAAAAATTTACAGCACGTTTGAATCAACTTATCAGGTCATCATCAAACGGCTGGTCAGTTCAGCTTTAACCATAGACGCGTTTCGTTCTTTAGGGACTCATCTGTATGGTGCGATCAACTATCCAACTAGACCAATTAGGGACTAGTGAACTGTGATAAATGTCAAATGTCGATTTAAAAAAATTAAAGTTTACGACTGTAATAATAGTACGAGTATGTAACATAGGTGTGGAAATGACCATTGCAAAACTTGTATAATTGAGCACACTCACAGACGATCATGACCCAACTTAATACCCGGTTTGCAATGAAAGTCTTGCCACACTTGTGTTACAATATACTATTAAAATGTTTATGGATCTATTTGTGTTACCACCTTAAAATTAAATAATTATTTTTTAATACAATTTTTTAAATAAAAGTAAATTAATGCGATATAGGACAAATAATATGAAAAACACATGTTCCAATGACTAATAATAACTGAAAAGTTTTTAACATCAAATAATATTAATATTTCCGGAACTAAGAAAATATTTCTAAAATCATATTTCATGGAGTATCTTATTAATATTCTTGAAAGTACGTGAAGGAAAAGAAAAGTTACGACTACTCCAGGTACAGAATCAAAGCGCCGGATGATATTCTGATATGCAGTACACGATTTTGCGCTTTTTATTTGCGTGTCACTTTGATTTGCTGTTAAGAAGTTTTAGTTTTTTCTCCTTGAAATGTTTTCATCTGTTTCCCTTTTTACATTTAAGCCGTTGAAAATGCGTCTGTGTGATAAATTTGCATTTGAAGATCTAATCCAGGGATAAAATTTTGCGCCACAACATTTTAGCATTTGCATTTTTAACATGCTTCCATTTGTGATTTTCATCGGAATTAATTCAGCGGTTCGTGTCACTCGTATTTACATAAAGTTATTTGTACAACATATGCGACCATAACTCGCGATGCGTAATTATTTGAAATTCGGACGCCGCGCTGTCACGTGACTCATACGTTGTGTACACATCCAGATATGTATACATATCTGATCGTAGATTCGCCATTTTGCATGAAAACCTTTATCGCTTTCACAATTGCTAAATAAATATCTGTAAATATTCGAAAATAATATTATGCAGTCTTTTCAAACAAGTACTCTTTGTGAACATGCTACTAACTGCAAAGTGTAAAATGTATTATAAATATTTATATTCAAATAATCAATATTTGTTAATACAATTTAAATTATTTAGTAAGTTAATATTATACCACCATATACGGATTTAAATTAAATATACGTGAACCTATTTATAAACCAATAATATTAAATAAACATTTATGTTCAGAATATTAAATACGTTCATTTATTTTTAAATTCTTCTGCGTTCCAATTTTGTTGGAAAATAAATAGTCGACAATATTTTATGTAATAGATAAATTAATTTCATAAATTGTCTGTAGAAATTATATCGTACTTCCAAATATTTAATTATTTGAATTAACGTCGAAATATAACAAAATTGTTAAATAAATAAATGTAAAAATAAATATATCATCACGCCTTTTACCCATTACTGGGTGTGGCACTCTGCCGAAGCAGATCTCGGTAAGTGATATATTTAAGCGCGTGAAGTGCGGTTGCCAGCCGTCAAATCACGGCTCCCAAAGATGTTAGTGGTGTGGAAGCCACAGGGATAATTTTAAATTGGTGAAAATGTTTTGTCGGCTGTGGGGATCGAACCAGGGTTCTTATGATCCACAGACCGATTTGATACCACTGAGCCATTACCCCAAAATTATTTATTTTCTTTATTTGGAAAATTAATTAACTAGAACTATTTAATTTTTTAATATTTATAACAAAACTATAAAGAATCATGTTGAAATATTTGTATATTAATTGTTAAGAAATAATTTTTATAACCTGTAATTGTATTCTTATGGGGAGCTGTGGATTTGAAAATACGGGTTTGATTCCTAAAACCGACATACCTTTTTCACCACATTAATAATACCCCTATGGCTCCCCCACAATTAACATCTTTGGGGGCCGTTATTTATCGCCTGGTAATCGCACTTAACACGCAAAATATATCACTTACCGAGATCTGCTACGGCAGAGTACCACACCCAGTAATGGGTGAGAAACATATATTGCATATTTGATCTATATTCCTGCATATATTTCGCACTTTACGGGCAGATTCATAAAACGGATTAGCGCTAACAACGTTTTTAATATCATCTATAACTCTGTTTCAAATTAAAACAAATTGAAGGAATGAACTAAATTTGATGCTAATTAACTCTCTTTTTATCTCATGTTAAAATAAACTTGTTTCGTACATTGAAAAGAGAGTTAAAAATGAAATAAAAAATGGTGTTGGCGCTAATCCGCTTTATGAATCTGCGTGTTAGTGATCACTATAAAGGAAACTCTGTACTAAAATTTGTTTTAATAAAATTTAAGAAGTGGTTTTTGATATACGTGTAATGTAATGGATAAGTAGATAATTAGTAAGCAGTAAGATAAAATATCTTAAATTTGAGTTAGAAGACGCGATTTTTTGAACTTCCTCCGGAACAATAGTCTTGTATAGTATGCGAGTCACGTTTTGCAAACTCTTGCGCTAATGCCCTATTCTCGTCTCTTGTATTTTCCTTGCGTTCATTACAGCAATTTCAATTCTCTTTTTCGACCAAAAGAGGATTTTCCTTTCTCTTAAATCATCCTACTGTCTCCTGTGTTTCTGTTCTTTTAGTTCCAGATCTGACTTTCATTCTAATTCTTAAGTACGCTACGGACAATTTCGTCCAAATAGATTTTTGTTAAAATATTTCCAGTGCGTTAAAATTAATTGGAGATATCATTTGAAATTGATTTATTATTTGGTTGAATGTAATTTTTACATCTTTTTCACCAAAATTGGTAGATATTTTTGTTTTATGTAAAATACATTCATTGGATAAAAACTGTACAGCGACGTTTAATTAAATTTCCATAAAAACAAAATGTATATGGAAATTTTATTTCTGCTATATTTTACTTTCGATTTATACGTAATAATAAATTATGGGGACATGTAGGGATGTACAAAATATACAAATATTACTGTTCTGCAGTAAATAAATAAAACACATCTTACTAATTTTTAATGAATACCATTCCACAAACTATAACTCACTTAAATGTTAAATGAATCGTATGGCACAACTTTTAGTACAGAATAGTTATTTATTTATTAAGTATATAATGCAGGACTTTGTGTACGATTTGTAGTTTATAACCAAGCGAGTGCAGCGAGTGAGGCTCATATATGAGACAAGTCCTAGTTCAATGTATAGTCATTGCCAAGAAAGGATGCCGAAGGGTAAGGGACGGTAATCCACTCAATAGTGTTGTTACACAATAAACCATAGGCGTCGCATCTGTGTAATTTACTAATCTCGGTTGAAGTATTTTAATTCTTTTTCTGAGTTTTCGCTGATAAATTTAACTTTAGTGCTTTATTTTATGCTTCATTATCGCACATCTGCATATAACATTTTCAAAAATATTCCCGCGCTCCACTACGAATAGTGTTGCTCTGTGCAGATGTCATTTGGTATTACTACGTAGCGGTTTCTCGCCGTTTGCAAAAGAACTGGACATACAGTGGTGCAACTGTACTTTCAACAGAACGGTACTGTGAAATTGGGTTTATTTCACTGGTCTATTGTAGTTAGTATTGGTAGGCAGCGCGGTTCATGTATTACGTATAATACTAATAGTAAAATATTTCTAATCGCAGATCCTGCAAGCATTTCATATTCCACAACTTGGTATTCTTTAGTGTCCATGACAGTACAAGTTGCATACAAAACTTAATGGTCAACTGCCATGGAGACGATTTGTTTTACTTAAAATATATTAATGCAAAAAACTTAGTTTTATCTCAAAATGTGCGTTACTGATGCTTTCGTCTAATAATATTATTTTTAATTACTAATTATCAAATTTATGTGATGGCTAGCTCAGTGGTATGAAGTCGGCCTGTGGATCCTGAGGTCCCTGGTTCGATTCCCACAGGCGACAAATTTTCATAATTTGAAAAAGCTATCCCTTTGGCTCCTCCACCACTAACATGTTTGGGGGCCGTGATTTGACGACTGGTAACCGCACTTCACGCGCAAAATATATCACTTACCGAGATCTGCTTCAGCAGAGTGCCACACCCAGTAATGGGTAGAAGGCGTGATGATATATTTATTTATTTATTTTATTTAATTATCAAATTTATCAAAAAAGGTGAGAAAATTCTTCATAATACTCGAAAATTTAGAAGAATCCCAGAGGAAGTAAAAGAAATACCATTAAATAATAGTATACGTATACATAATAAGTCAGGAAAGTGATATTTTACTTGACGAAGTAGTTGTTTGAAATACAAGGCCGCAGGCCGAGTATTTTAATCTGCTGAGTCAAGTAAAAACACTTTCCTGACGTATTATGTATAGAAGTTTTTCTGAAACCGTTTAATTTAATCAATATTTACTCATAAATAATTCAAAATGTGTAAATTTTGTGATACGAATTGTATTGACAGCACACTACGTATTCAAGATTACAACAAAAATAACAGTCAGGTAAAATCTGTACCAGACTGTTTTGTACTTTAGCAGACTGTTATTTTTATTATAGCCTTGGATACGTATTTTACTTGACAGTTTTTGTAAAAACCTACTTTCCATACTAAAATTGATAGGCATTTTCTTGTCTTTCAGAAAAAAGGAATTAGTTAATTAGGTATAATATTTTGACTTTAATTTATTAACATTGACTATCCAATGAAGTGCTATGTTTGACAGTTGACAATGACATAAATGAAGTAGTTAAGGGCGACGAAAAAAGTTTGGAAACCACTGCGCTACACTATCCTATTACAAAAATTAATATTTTATAAAGCTAGTTTGAAAAATTGCATGCATAAATAACTTGGCTTAGTTCTAAATCAAACAAAGATCATTCTCCTTTTTTTACGGGATATTTGAATATTGATGAAGCACTTATACCCCAGTGATTAACTTTTTAAAATCATTCAAAGTCTCTGTTTGCACATCTTTGTACTTTATATAACGTTGACATTACAGCAAAAACGTGAACTGACTGTGGCAAAAGTCAACCCCAAGGAATTAAGGTATTTAAACAGTTAGAAATTTCTGTTGCTTCGCGTAGCTGTAGAGTCGGACAATTAATTATGGTAGGGCTTACTGTTCAGCGACATCTTCAATTAAGAAGGTGTTTCAGAATAAGCGCACCAAGACGCTGTGATAAACGAATTGAGCTACAATTTGAGCGTGCATGCGTGCGTAATATCACGCTGGAGCGTAGCGTGAACTCGGCAGCTGCCACCTTACAAATAACTGCACAATTAGTAATGTCAACTGCATTATGAATATTTGGTATACGTGTGGAAATTAATTTACGAGAATACTACTTCACATTATTGTTCTATTCCTTGCAAACTGGAATGACGTTGACTCATATATCAACTAGAAAATTAGTTTTTACTAGAGTTGCAACTAGAGATAGGAGAATACCACTCGCGAATACTAAAAGTATTCGATATGCGAGATTTTCGAATATTTACGCCAATGGCGAATATTTGAATACCTCGTACTGCGCGCGTCTTGTGATTGTAATAAGGCTGCCTAGGTTGAGTGATAGAAATGCTTTAGATTATACAGGGTGATCAAAAGGAATTGTTATAGTTGGCAATACAATTCCAGAGATCTTTTTATTCCACAGTTGGCATTACGTCAGATAAAGGCGGAAATGCTATTTGACATTTCTAATAAATACAAATAGGTTATGTCAGGAATCTGACAGCTAATAGAATTTTGAATTTTTAAGTAATAGAAATACTTTAGAATTAAATGTGATAATAAATGTACTCAAATTTAAATTTTAAATGTCACTGTCAACAACAGGAAATGAATTTATGTATCAGGCTTACCAATTTCAAGTAGTTTTTTTTATTGCCAACTGTAACAATTCCTTTTGATCACCCTGTAGTTCTGTGAGTAAAGCTGGATTTATAATGAATCAAGAAGCAACGCAAAAGTAGTAGGTAAGGCAAAAGTTTAAACTTGTGATTTAAGTAGAATCATTTATATTGAAGTAAAGCAATCAGTAATGTAAAATAAGCAATGCAAGAGATGGTCAACTTTCATCTTTCTACGTTACTTTACCTAACATTTCTTACCGCTGGCCAATCAAAAGTCAGCGTTTTAAACTTCGCATTGTAATCTCTATTACCGACCATAAAATATCAGCTGTCATTGTCAAACATTTTGAATGATCTAAATTTTTCAAAAATGGACAGAGAAGTAATACAGTTCTTAAAGGACAATAAAATTCTGTGTGACAAAGTCATCAAAAGATTTTAATTTTTTTTTAAGAAAAAACAGCATTTGTATGAAGAATTAGGAAATTTTCTGAAAACAAACGGCAAGTTTTTGAGGTTATATTATTATATTAATAAATTTTGGTTTGTATTTATTTTTTAGCGGAATATGTCCAACGTCCACATACTTCTGATTGGCTAACAGTATCAAGTTCTGCTTCTCAATATAAATCGGTAATTTCCTTACTTCATTATAAATCCAGCTTTATAGGCGTATTCTATTTGCTATTTAAATCAGATCTAACTTACATTTACTGAACCAAATCACTTATTTATTTCGCTGGATTACTTCATTGACTTCATTTCCAGTACTAGAATAACTCATTTTAATTAAATATAGTAAATATGAGTATAATAGTAAAATATTCTATTCCGTTTAAGTTTGAAAATATTAGTCCACATTGAAAACATTCCATGTTATTTTTTTAGATCAACCGATTGTAATTCGAGTTGTGCCGTTACCGATTTGTTTGGAGAAATAATATTCAGTGTGGGAAGCAAATCATCTGCGATGTATATTTGAACAGAAATATCAGAAATATAAAAAGTTCAAATCTTTATATATATGTAAATTGTTAAAAGCATAATATTAACAAATATTTATATCTGGTTTTTTATTTCGACAAGAAACCTAACTTTTTGAAATGTGTTCCTTTTATTATATTTTCCTTCTGTGATAATATCTGATCTTTAGTTTGTTATTTTTCAATGCTTCTTCCTTTCAAAGAATCAAAAAGCGACAAAAAAGCGTACATTGATATAATTGAAAAAATATCGACAGTTCCTGGACGCGTTATTCACAAGATCTTTCGTGTCGATTTAAATTTAATTATTAATTTAAAATTGCTAAAAATCTATAAGCACGATATTGACAGTCAGTTTCATAACATCGTAACAAACTTACTTTTACATGTTGGACTCACTCAGCTGAATTTTCTCTACGGCGTATTACACTATAAATGTTATTTATTAAAGATAGTTCAATTATTTGTATACATATTTTTTAATAGTTTGTACACAGCAACTGCAAATTGAATTATAATTACTTACATTTCAGTTTACAATGCATAAATTACAGGGTGATCAAAAGGAATTGTTATAGTTGGCAATACAATTCCAGAGATCTTTTTACTCTACAGTTGGCACAACGTCAGATAAAGGCGGAAATGCTATTTGACAGTTCTAATAAATACAAATAGGTTATGTCAGGAGTCTGACGGTTATTCGAATTTTAACTTTTAAGTAATTGAAATACTTTAGAAATAAACGTAATAATAAATGTACTCAAATTTAAATTATAAATGTCACTGTCAACAACAGGAAATGAATTTATGTATCAGGCTTACCAATTTCAAGTAGTTTTTTTATTGCAAACTGTAACAATTCTTTTTGATCACTCCGTAGCTCTAAAGTTGATAAAACTTTCTAACCTACAAGTACTTACTGACACTGACAACCAGTGATGCCACTGCTAATATTACAAAAGTTCCTAGTTTTTATAATTCACATGGTTTTCGAACGATTTTGGGATATGTAAAACTGTCAATCTCGGACGGAGGCGCAAGAAAAATTAGTTCCGTGCAATTTGACAGCTTTAACTGCATTTTATGTGTAAAAATATAGAACTTACCCGAATCCGCGAATGTCACATTCAGAACTGAGTAACATGGTGTGAAGATATTTTATTTTCTTGTACTATATTCGTACAGGAGAATATTTGGTTCCTGGTTCACATTTTATGAAAATTGTTGGTAATAGCTCGAGCGTTATATCCCAGCGCGGGTCTGGAGTACAGAGTCCGGGCTCCGGTCCCGGACAGCGATCCGGACGCATCTGGCAGGTGACATGTGCGAGTTATTGGCTGGCCTGATGCCTGATGCCGCTGTTCGCTGCTCCGACCCAGTTCAAGGATCAGTTTTTGATATTTATTCAACGCTGACAGCAGTGTATTCATTCCTGGTTTATTTTATAAAACGGAAAAAGGTGGTGCTTTTAAACGTTTTACGTTAAATTTGCTGCAGAACGGTTCGCATTTTTATTAAAAACCATGTTAAAGCAATTGCGATATTTTACATTAATTGAATTTGTGCTTTTTTTTAATTTATCGAACGGTCTCAATTACTACTATTTATTCATATTCGTATACCGTTTAGTTTTTCTTTGTCACTGGTATTATTTGCGTTACTGAGTAAACTGGAACAAACTGAATCTGCTACGGCCGGTATCAATATCCTAGATTTAAATTATTGTTAGGAAAATAAATAATTTAATTCAACTTTACCCTGTTCTAAAAGAAAGTATGTCCCGAAGGGACTAAAGTTAAAATTTAATCCTGTCGAGATTAAAATGACAGGTAAGCAAGCAACTATTTTATATACCTCAAAATACTTCGCTTTGCTTATGCTACCAAAAACCATTGTATAATTATATGTCAAATAACAAAATTAATTCAAAATGTATAGCTGGAAGTGCGAAAAAAGTGTATATACCAAAGGATTAAAATGCAATTACCGTATTTTTCAGACTATAAAACGCACCTTTTTACATAGAAAAATGGACTAAAATTTTGTGCGCGTCTTATGGTCCGAAGGTAACATTAAAATATTTTTTTCAATAAATCGTCTCTAAATTTGAGATACGTCTTATAGTCCGAAAAATATGGCACGCCACTGAAGGTAGGAATGACGCAAGTTATTTTAAAAATGCGGAATAAGTAATGCTGTAGATGGTAGTGAAGATGACGCAGTTTTTGAAAGGAGTGACAACAATAGTTCAGACGAAAGTAATACGAACGGTTACATTAACGAGACGAGTGATAGTACCGACAGTGAAGATGAACTGAATATTACTAGTACGTGTTATGTAAACAACAAATCAAAATTGTGATCCGAAAGTAATATTAAGATATATTTTTCTAAAAATCATCTTATAAATTTGAGGTGCGTCTTATCGTCCGAAAAATACGGTAATTCCTTATGTGATTATCTCAATCATCTGCGGCTCGTGAAATAAACTTCACCCTCAGGGTTAAATTGTGCACTTTAGTCATTTGGTATATAATATTTTTTATGGGGTGGTTAGCTCAGTGGTATGAAGTCGGCCTGTGGATCCTGAGAACCCTGGTTCGATTCCCACAGACGACAAACAATTTTCATAATTTCAAAAACTACCCCTTTGGCTCCTCCACCACTAAAATCTTTGGAGGCCGTGATTTGACGACTGGTAACCGCACGCGCAAAATATATCACTTACCGAGATCTGCTTCGGCAGAGTGCCACACCCAGTAATAGGTAGAAGGCGTGATGATATATTTATTTATTTTATTTTATTTTTTAACATTTAAGGGTGGCATTTATTTGAATAATTTTGGATGTTGGATTTGGTCGTAGATAAAATAGTGTATGCAACTCGTGTATAATAATTATTATAAACTTATTGCACAATAGATACATATTATGACTATCAAAGAAAATCCAAAATGTTCTATAACTGATATTTGGCCTTTATTCTCAAAAGGTCTATACTAACCTTTGACCTAAGTCATTCAGTTAATTAATTTCAGTTAATCACGTGATATGATGTTATATATGTAAGCCAAATAACAAATTAAGAACTACAAATGTTATGAAATATCTCTTAACTTTTACAAGGGGCTGTTAATTAAATTTGCGAATCCTACGACGCGGATGCCTCTTGTTGATTGCATTGTGTAAACGCGTCTTAAGTATCTAGCTAGTGCATGCGAAGAAAAGCAATGAAAATAGTAAAATATTTAATCACAGTATAGAGGCAATAAACCCGTTCATTCCTAAAGCTATGTGCGGAAAAACTAATTCCATTTTTACGGCAGAAATCAGGTATGCACAGTACTTGAGTGAGATTTTATGAAGCAATTTCAGTATAACTTATTGTTTTATTATTTATCTGCGCAAGCAAATTAGAGTGCGAAAGCGCATCGGAAATATTTACATTTTCTATTTGGTTTCCGGCATTTTCCATTTCCGGTCTGGGTGGAACCCGCCTCCAACAACATCTGCAATTCAATTTAGTGTCGATCCGTGCATCACTCGCAGGATTTGCATTTGCGTGTTGATGCTTCCGTTAAACAAAACGAACACTCTGCCATTTATTTCTTGATGTTTATCATTTTTCTTGATAAATCTTCCCGTGTCATTCTTTCACTTTCCACTATTCAATCTGCTCCCACAAATATTCTCAAAATCAAATATTTACCTGTTGGATTGCATTTATTGCTGCTTAGTATTTTGGTCACATAAAAAACACCAAAGATTAGAAAAATTATTTGATTTTCAATTCATTTAAATCGTCTTTCTAACTTTTTACGCTATTAAATCGAAGCCAATAATACAAAAAAATAAACAGGAAGCTAATCTATATACTAATAAACTAGTTATTAAGTATTTATTTATGATATTTTGTACAACAGGACTTTTACACCAATTAAAGTTCAGGTTCCGAATTTACCGAGCTGCTGTGTTGTAGTTCATATATTTTTAGCTTGAGTGGAATTCCAACTCAGGATCTCCGGATTCAAATGCCGTAACTCTATCCACCCCACCGTACTGCCAGAATATCACACTTATTCTTTTTATTAGTGGCTTTTTGGCGGACCAACTACCAAGGTCATATGCCGCCATTATGCCCCAGTGGTATCAAGTCGGCCTGTGGATCCTGAGAACCTCGGTTCGATTCCCACCACCGACAAAAAAATTTGCACGACCTTATAATTACTCCCGTGGCTCCTCTCCACTACATCTTTGGTGGCCGTGATTTAACGGCTGATAACCGCGCTTCACTCGCTTAAATATATCACTTGCCGAGATCTACTCCGGTAGAATGCCACACTCAGTAATGGGTAAAAGGCGTGATATATATTTGATTAATATTCCGTCAACAGTATCCAAATATGTATTTCCCACGCGCAATGTTGCTTAACTATCTTTATCATTTGGTTCTGTAGCAATGAGCTGTGCTATGGCCGTTGGCATTTAAATGTAAATATAGGTTTATACCTCGACTCTTTTTGTATAATAATAATAAAAAATGAAAAGGCTAAAATTATAAAATTTGCAGCTTCCAATATTTCTCGTAGATTCCAGTTGTACCTATGCATCCCACGTATCGGATTAATTTCCGCCTCTGTAGATAATTTTGAAAAGAAATATTTTTATTTGGTGCAAATTTCATTTGTCCGTTATGAGATTTCATTTCCATATTACGAAACACTACCACAAAGCTATTATAAGATTATAATCTCATAACTTTAAAGTTCTCATATCTGCATTCATTTAACCAAATATCTACTCCAAAACGAAGCAGTGTAATAAAATCAACGTATTGTACATGCTGATGAAATTCCATTATAAAACATTCAGTTGTTTAAAACAATGCAAAGACCACGTAGTGCAGTAAATGTTATTAAATCGTTTCGTGCTTTATTTGTTTTCTATTTGCTTCCGTGTATTTTGGTTTCAGTTTATACTAAACACTAAATAATTTAACAGATTTGTTTCTGTAGTGACGTAAAAATAAAATAAATGTAGAGTATAAACATTTTCATTGCTGGTTCTGGTTAAATGTTAAAGTTTTTTATTGTTCTCTACAATATGAGCTGTAAATTACTCTACAGAGGATGTTTATGCTGTAACAGATTTATAAACTTATTTTTCTATTTTACGTCTGTAATAAGGCTATTACAATACCGAAAAAAGGTCGTTAATAACTTATTAGAATGCTGTAATAGCACAGTACAATTTATATGTTTAAAAAGTATCACGGCTAAAAGATGGGACTTGAAAAACACAAACCCATGACTGTATTTTCAGCAATTTCACGTATTTCAGATGAGGCACAAAACAAATCATCTATATTCATTTCTACTCTAAATATGTTGGCAATTTCAACTAACACAAAATTCCCTAAATTTTGAAACTATGATTTTTCAATGAATCGTCGTCGACCTCGTAATCGTAATCATTTACATCTTCTTTTACCTTTTCGGGTATCGAGATGGCCGAACTCGTCGATCCGCAATGTGTTTTTTGTCTATTAGACTCGTTGGACGGTTACCCATCCAAGTTCTAACTGCTGTGAAGCATGCTTAACATTGGTAATCACAACACTGTAACGTTAACCACACTACCGTACTTTTCAATTAAAAAAGGTATAAAAGAAGCAAAATAGTATAAACAACTCAATTCATACTTATCGATTATTTTGTTCCCTTGCTCGTCCTGATTCAAACTCCCTTCTCACAAAATAAAATGATAAATATGAAACTCTTTAATTAATAATTAAGTGATTTATTGAATTATGTAATTTGTAATAATGATACATCATCATTCTAGATAGACTCTTGATTGTAAAAGCGTGACAATAACACAAATGTGTTATTAAACCAGATTTACACATTTGGTCGAGTTGATCTAATAAACTCAATAGTCAAGAGTTATTTGGTTCAATAGTAATCGAGTAGATGTGCCACATTCGAGTTTATAATTCCGCCATAAATGAATAATTTTTATTAATATTAATAGTTAAATAATATCAGCATAACACTTTTTGAAGTGTTTTACATTATGATTCGTTGAAAACAGGTAAAATGCATGTATATGTTTTTCTATATGAAAATTATCAAAAAAAGAAATATTTTTATTAGAAAAGATTATATTCTGTCAGTTTGGTAAGTTTCTATTTTGTTTGTATCGATGGCAAATAAATATTTTGTTCAATTTATAACAAATGTCATGAAGCGAGCGTAAAGTGCTTTGTCATTTGTCTCCCATGACAACGCACGACAAAGTTATTTAACGATTGTTCCAAAGAAAACATCAACTTTATTTAGACAAATGAGAGTATAATTGTTAACTTTTTATAACAGTTGTAGAAAAATATGTTTTTCTTTATTTCAGACTTCCCTACATGTTTCTGTGAATCTTCATCAGTTCCAGACCGCTAGTTTGAACATCACCTCCCTGACCTGAAGCACATCACCAAGAAGTACTAGGTTATTTCTGAAGCAAGAACAGGTTAGTGGTCATTTTAGGTTCTTAATATTTTTACTCATAGTACTAGTTTATAATTGGCACGTATGCGAATTTATTGAACAATTTATTTTATTTATGTTTGTGTGGAAAGGTTTATAAATGAGTCTTAGCTTGAAACAGTGTAATCGCATTTCTTCTCCAATTCAGATAATGTTACTTGAAGAAAGTATTATATATATATATATATATATATATATATATATATATATATATATATATATATATATATATATAAATTAGACAGGTTTCTAAGGAATGGCACTATATATATTTTTTATTTTAAGAAGTTGTGATTTTTGCATTAAGTGCGCGAAATGAATATATTTTTGTAGCGCGTGAGACAAAAAAGTCATTCGATCGCGCCAAAAAACACGAATTTCGTCCACAAAATACAAAATACGTATGTCGAATAAAAGATTGGTGAAACAGGTGTATGTTCGTATATTTGGTAATCTTTTAAAATATGATTAGTTTGTTGCGTGAACGAAAGATTCGAAGTAGAAGCAACAATCGACCTTTATAAAAGGAATGATGAATTTTAGGCGAATAGTAATTGCAAGATGATAAGAAAATGTTTAGTCTATAACTTAAACTGAAAATTAGCTTGTAAAAAATATGTTAACAACCACCCTTAAAATTGGCGCATTCGCACAAGCGCGTTCTATATTTGCCACCCGGTCCCGAGTCTAATTTTCATGTTTTCGTGTTTATTATTACATAATCTATTAAAAAAAACACACTTTTTTCACTAGAAAAAATGAGACACTATTTTGTACCCTATCTCCCTAACTATGAGTGAAATCTAAGCCTATGACGCGCATAATGTCCGCTGTTTGTAAGTAAGCAGAAATGCCGAGAGCATGTTCCTTTAATTATATATTTAGCTTGTGTTTGTAGATCAGGAATGACAATGGAAATGTTAAGTTAATTTCGTATTCATGTTCAAACAGACCCCGTGTTTGTTGGTTTCAGACATTCCTTGTTGACATGGCATGTGAAACTAGATAGGTACTATTTGAATTCTACGAGCTAGCATGAAATAGAACAAAATTACTGTCATTTTAACTTTTCTAACTCATTTAGTTCTACAAGCGAAACTCAAATTCTTCAAATACCACTTATCCTTGCTAATTTCCTGAAATTTATTTAACTAATTATGAAGAACGTTAACGATGCAGGTAGAGTCTTTAGAACTTGCTTATGTTTGTATTGTTAAAACTAATATATTGTTATATGCTGGAAATTTTCCAATTTTCGTTCTAGATTACTCGACAGTTTCTTCCAAATATTGTAGACTATACTGAAACCAATTTCTTTTTATTTGTTCGAGGAACAAAAGAACCTAATTCCTTTAAAAGTGTATTCTGTCCTGAAACCATCTAGTGGTGGTGAAAGGAAACAATAAGCCAGTTATAATATCTCGCATCTCATCGTTCGCGACGTTAATTCTCGCACAACAACGCCTTGAGATGACGTCATACATTAGCATACATATCTTGTTGTCGCGGGATAGGCAGTGCCGACTTTAGAGACATTTTTTTGGGAAAGTTTCTTAAACTGGTTAGCCTGTTCGATCGCGAAAATTTTAGTCTAAAACTTTGCGGAGCATGAAGGAGAACTTGTACGACTACACAAAATGATTTGAACCAGAATTAATAATATAATTCAAGCTTAGGACGACAACTAAAATGCATAATTGGTAAAAAGTATAGCCTTCTATTTTATTTACGCTCTCACGAAACAATTATAATAATGGATTTAGAATTGGAATAGCACAAAGCCTTAAAACATTCACTACATATTTATTAGTTTGGTTTAAATTCACTAATCAAAATTATTGTTAGTTTTAAGTTTTCCGTCTTTGTTTTAACAACCTTGTAGATATGTTATCTTATAAAACCATTCACAAATCAGTATTTAGTTTTGGATTTGACACAAAAGTTTTCAAACTTCAAACTCATGTTTTAGTTTTATGTTTTAACTTAGAAATCGACCAGTAGGAAGAAGCTTAAAAATGATATAGCGATATATAGTTATTCTTGTTTAGAATTGTCAAATGTGTTTTTTGTTTGGAATTGTTTGTATAGTTATGAATAACAAGAAATTGTTAACAGTAGTACTATTAATAAAATCGTCGCGAAATTATTAATATTATTTTTCGAGCTTGAAAAATATTTCTCCATTCCTATACAGTATTTAAAAAAATAACTGAAACTCATTCTCTTGGTCATTTTTTTTTAATCGTACCATAATTTTGAATTGATTTTCTCGGTTATGAAATGTGATTACTAAGTTGGATGCAGAATTTAATTCTCTACAACGTTTATATGAAGTATTTTTGCCTAAAAAAATTTGGAAACTTTTGCACAAGGAAAAACTGATTTCCAATGTTAAACGTCTATGGCCAGTTTTGTAATTAACAACCTGTATATATATTTGCTTTATATAAATGAATATACACTCCACAAAATTTTGTAAAGACGGCGCCTCTGCTAAGACTCTGGTAGTTCTTAAATTTTGTAAACAATTATGCACTATATAGAATAACGTAAGATCTTCCGGTATATATAATCAACGATTATAATTTATCTACAAAATTATCTACTATACAGAATGGAGTTAATGACTGTGCCTGCGAATAACTTTTGTCTTGGGTTGTAGTGTTGAAATAAAGCGATCTTATTAGAAGCCAGTTTTGTCTCAATTCTGTCCACTGCTCGAGTTTTGCCTCACTATATATGCGGAACGCGAGACTTAAAATTCAGGAGCGTGTAAAATGGCCGGCCTACTCCTACTCCGATCTGTAACAACGTGCGTGGAATAGCGATCTATGGTTCGCGGTTGCGAGTTGATGAGGCGTACAAAACGACGCTGCAGACGTCGACGTCGCGGCCGATGACAAACACGTCGTCGAGTGTCGCCCGCCACCCGCCACTTCACCGCAATGCCAACACAAACGCGTTTTTTTCACGCGGTGTTAAGTGTTAGCTCGCGGCACTACGACGAGACAGAACTTTGAGGTTAGCTACGTGTTGTCCCTGATTTTATTTTTGTTGCTCTGTCGAAATGTCAATTTTGAATATGTCTACGCTCTACATTCTATGCTGCTGGTAATTTTTTGCTGGTACATGACACATTTTGTCTGGTTTTAATACGTAAACCGCAAATTGGACGGAAAGATTTAAATTGCAAACATAAAATCTGCGATAAAACATTAATTTTTGGAAAGCGTAAAAGGGGTTAATTTCCTACATAAAAGTTTCATTTTTACAAGAAAATCTTTTTTAATTGCGTAGTAAAGAGCTTAATTTTATCTGTATATTTTGTTTGCGAGTTTATGATGTTCTAAAACAGAGATGTCAAGCATTACGCAGAAATGTAATATTATTTTAGTACTTAATACAAGTATGATGTCTTCCAGTTGCGAACAGAACAGTAAATGGGAAAAGGGCTTCTTAATTATATTAATGATAAAGCTTAAACTTAGTTCATTCAATTAAAAATAATTCATCAGTGTCAGCCGAAAATACAAATCTGGTATTATTTGATACTGAAGAAAATCTTCTCATGTAAAATGAAATTCACTAATGACCGTTTTTACGAGAGCGTATTTTTTTGTTATCTACCTAGCCATAAGACAAAAAAGCAATGACGTCAAATAAATTAAATAACAGATTTGAATTACATGTTGACCGTAGCTTAGTTGGTTTAAAACTGGAGTTCATAGGTCCAAGGTTCAAATACTGATAGTATCTTATTTTTTCTCGTTATAATTCAATTTAATTTCGTCAGTTATTATTTATAAAATATTAAGAAATAATTTAGTGACACATGGCTAGTTGGCAATTATTAGAAATAATTTTTGAAAAAGCTATGAGCGTTCGTCGAGATTTGAACCCAGAACCTTTCATTCGCATGATGACTGCTCTGTAGCTCAATTGGTTAGAGCAGTCATCATGCGAATGAAATATTCTGGGTTCAAATCCCGGCGAACGCTCGCAGCTTTTTCAAAAATTATTTATAAAATATTAAGAAAAATATAATTATAAAATGAATTAAATAAATATATCATCACTCATTACTTGATGTGGCACTCTGCCGTAGCAGATCTCGATAAGTGATATATTTTGCGCGTGAAGTGCGGCTACTAGCCGTCAAATAATGATCCCCAAAGATATTAGAGGAGGGAGAGCCACAGAGATTGTTTTTATTGTTGTGAAAATTGTATATCGGCTGTGGGAATCGAACCCGGGTTCTCAAATCCAACAGCCAACTCGATATCACTGAGCCACCTACCCCATATAAAATTATTTATTGTTATTTTTATCCAGAGAAAGTATTACCAATTTTTATTTTAGTGGTAAAGTTATGCTAAAACATTTCAAATTAAGAAATTCAGAGTTGAACAAAACCATAAAAAAGTCTGGGAGAACAAATTTAATATTTTTTTCTTGACCAAAGAACGAGGGAAAAAAATCTATTCTCTTTATGTTATTTCGGCAGCATCTTCCATGGCATCAGACCAATAAATTACAGTCCCCTCATGCATAAACAGTGCGCGGTCCACTTGCCAAAATGTGCGTTCACATTGGCAACAAATTAAAGAAGACCCTCGCCACCCTTCCTTCACAGATAGATGATAACTACCCGCGCCAAATTTTAACCCCTTTACTAAAGAAAATATAACTTATACTTTTAAGATAAAACTGCAGCCAAACCCAAGTGCATTATTTGTAATTTGTAACTGGAGTGCTAATCGTAATTGAAATTTAAATAAAATAATATATCTTGTATCTTCTTTAAAATACTTAACAGTTAATTTATAAATAAATATAAATATATCACCACGCCTTCTACCCATTACTGAGTGTGGCACTCTGCCGAAGCAGATCTCGGTAAGTGATATATTTTGCGCGTGAAGTGCGGTTATCAGCCGCCAAAGATGTTAGTGGAGGAGGAGCCACAGGGGTAGTTTTAAAATGGTGAAAATTGTTGGTCGCCTGTGAGAATCGAACCAGGGTTCTCAGAATTCACAGGCCGACTTGATACCACTGAGCTAGCTACCCCATAATTAATTTATAATTTCACTATTTCTCAAAATTATCAAATAAAATACTTATTTGACATATAAAACATCAAACATTTTTCCATTTCTATAGTTACTCAACTTAAAAGCTGAATTTGTATTATTTATATCTATGACCGTATATAAAATTGGTTTTTATTTGGCTGTTTTTAGTTCGTAAAATTATTGTTTAATAATAACAACGTTAATCTCTGTAAATAACAAAATATTGACATTATTGTAAGTTACAATTTGATGTGTGATAATTGCGATATATCTAATTGTTCGCTGAGAGAAATTTATATAGTCAGTGAATGTTTTTGAGCATACAATAGTATAGTACTGTAATATAATTATTTATTTATTGTTGTTGTTTACCAAAATTGTATATTTTTATGTTACACCATTACTGTACTTTTTCGCGAGTTTTGGGTTCAGTTTTCGAAAGATTTCAAAGGTTCTTTATTTTTGCGACTTGTTCTCAAGACTCTAAACTTCAGACAAGAGACTACAGGTTACATTACATCTACATATAACATTTTCTTATCATTATCTTATAGTTTATATTACATTAAAAGTATGCAGTTATAATGATATAATATTTTTCTTGGAAAATTTGTAATGATTTCAGCTATGATTTTGTGTCAATAGGGATTTATACAATTCAAATTTTTCGGTTGCCATCTAGTGTGTAAAATAGAATTTAATACTTTGTTATGTAGCGAACATGGTATAGCTTTACAGTTTGACGTTTATCACGTGATCTAAACCGGAAACGTCAAACAAATATGGGGATCTGGGGAGAGTAGTGTTGAAAGGAGAAGGCAGTTGTTCGACTCGGCATGGTGTCACCTCGCTCTTTCTACAAATTTGTTGTTTCACACAAAATTGTGTGGAGGGGGATCTACTGCATGTGACGTCCCTATTGGGGTTATATTATCTATTTGGGAAGGTTAAATTCCAAAGAAATATTTATTTTTCTCAGTATAATTTATTTGTTAATAATTGGCGAAGTCAAACCCATTTGTCCTTGCGGATACAATTCCGGCAATTCTTCAGCAAACCACGTGTTAGTACATACATTTCCCGCGCCCTATTTTAACGTCCAACCCTTGAATAGCGCATGGTTTGTTTGGCTACAGCTACAGTGTCTCCATCAAGCGGTGAGCGATTCTACTGTCCTGCTGCTCCTGCTGAGAGTGATGTTGAGCCTCTCATCAATTTGACGTTAAAGTAATCCTGTTTAAAATACCAGCGCTTGCTAGTTAAATTATTTGTTGGTTTCCAAAGAGCCATTTGTTTTGTTTTGGGTCTCTTTATTGTTGAACACTTGTTTGCGGCTTTTTTTTTACTTATTTACGTTTAAAACTGATTATAGTAGCTGTGACATAGTAATTTTTTTAAGTGTGTAACAGAACAAATATTTTATGTACATTTAAGCCCAACAGAAAGATATTATTCGCATTGACACATAAGCTCAGCAAATGTTTTTACAACAAAAGATTGCGTATTTTGGTAACTTTAAATCATGCACAAATATAAACTATAATAATAACAACAAAAACTGAATAAAATTCAAAATTAATAGTCAATTCTAAATAATTATGCACTTAAAATGAAACTTTTCTCTTTTATATTCCATGATAAAAAACAACGATTATTTTAAATAAATAAATAAATATATCATCACGCCTTCTACCCATTACTGGGTGTGGCAACTCTGCTGAAGCAGATCTCGGTAAGTGATATATTTTTGCGCGTGAAGTGCGGTTACCAGTCGTCAAATCACGGCCCCCAAACATGTTAGTGGTGGAGGAGCCACAGGGATAGCTTTTTCAAATTATGAAAATTTGTCGCCTGTGGGAATCGAACCAGGGACCTCAGGAACCACAGGCCGACTTCATAACCACTGAGCTAGCCATCCCATAACGATTATTTTAATCTAGATTATAGAAAATTATAATTTTACTTGTGACAGCGATTCTATCGTTACAAATAGAATTCTATTAGGCGTGATTCGAAGGCTGATACCCATAATACAATGTGTCAAATGCGAATACTGTTTGTTATACTGAGATCTGTAAAGGCAGAACAATTATGTCCGAAATGCTAGAATCACATGAAGTTGCGTAAGTCAAAAATATACTTAAACTGAAACAAAATTAATAACTTTAATATTATCAAACGTGGAATTTTTCATAACAACATATTTTTCGTGTATTATTCTCTGTGCAAAATGTGTAATATGAATTTTCCTTCATCAAAGTAAAAATTTAAAATTTAATTGGTTTCGTTATATTTACGCTAAGTTTACATACAAAGCAAGTTAAAAGCGTTGAAGTTTTATTAGTAAATGTAAGAAGTTACTGGGATATTCAACTACTAAAAGATGGTGTTGACCACGATATGTCAAACTTGAGACAAAGGTACACTTTCAGTTGGTCTCCATAAGGTTACCATTGCCGTCACTTGTATTTCTTTGTGGTTTCTTTTATTTTGTATTTGTTAGTGGTATTTTTATATTAATTTATATAAAATATAGATCTCTGTAGTTGTCGTTGCCGAACACAAAATATTTTTTTTTAATTTCATCAGAAAGTTCTTTCGGAACCTTTTCATATATACACGGTATGATTCGAAATAATTTATGTATGAAACAATTACCGACCGTAATTTTTTTTTAATTTCACCTAAATCTTCTTCTGAAACCCTTTCATGTGACTCCAAACACGGTACGATTCGGAATATAGTTTGAATCAATTGCCGATGGTAAAATATCATTTTTCCTACAACTGTGCGATTTCTTTGTTATTACGTAACTATTATTGCCTTGGTTACGTATGGAAAGTAGATGAACGCAGACCAAGTGCGCTTCCGAAAGCAAAGAAACACTAGTGCGGAAAGTGCTTCATTACGTAACTGTCAAAAGAATATTGTTTTGACAGCGATTTAAATTTCGCGCCGAGCGCGGAATTCATATTTTGACCACAGACGCTTATGGAAGAAGAAGATACGGTGAACCAGCGCTAGTAAATATGCAGTAGTATATTTTGACGTTACCTTAATTTGCAGTATATCTAATCTGTAGACAATTAATAAAAAGAACCGAACAAAGTAAAATATATATCGATAAATGGTTTTATTTAAAGAGTAAGTGAAATACTGCATATTTATTGTTTGTGTATATTATTAATACAGTTGTTACAGTTGCTTATATTGACATAATGTAAAGTGGAAACTTTTGTGTCTAAAGAAACATTGATTTCTTCCGTACCTGTTCATATTATTACCAGTAATATTATTGGTAACAATTTCGGAAGCTTCAGAAGTACCAGCAGCAGGTTGATTGTCATTGTCGAAAATAGATCCAACATAGTATGATCCGGAGCTTCAATTATCTTTGGAGGTGTTAATGATAAAGAAGAATCATTCACTGTACTATTCCAATCAAGATGATTTTGAAGAAATTATTTTGACGTTAGTGAATTTTTTTTAAATAACTTAGAACAATGTGCAAGCAATCAACAAACAAACCATAGCAACGCCGTAAAACATCGTTCTCATATAATATGATTAAAATTTTATAAATTTTAATAATATTTTAGTGATTTAGTAAATCGCACAGTTGTAGGAAAAATGTTGTTTATAACACGAGCCGAAAAAGGTTACATGCTCGTGCAGATTTCCGCACTTGCACGTAACGAGCCTTTTTCGGCACTTGTTATAAAAATAACTATTTTATAGTTATTTATTATACAAGTGTTTTATATACCAATTAAACACAAGTGTAATACAAAATTTTATCCACAACTCATAATTATAGGTAACGAAAAAGATTGGTCATAATGTCTAACGTTGATTCAGTTATATATAGTTTCTTAAAATACGGTAGATCATGAACTGGTTGCTTAGTAACAAGTTGTTTAGTGTTTTATGAGCCATATAATTGAACTGAAATCAGTGTAATTATGTATTTATAATATATGAGTTGTGGATAAAAAAAATGTATCTGAAAATTCTTCTAGAGCCCATTCATATGACACCAAACACCACTTGATTAGTTAAATATTGCTTTATTTATAGTCTTTAATATAAATATGTTTTATTATTGTTAATTTTAATTAATTGTTTAAGTACTTAGTTATTATGTTATTAGTAAACTGTTGCTTTGTCGTAGTTTCAATTTTCGCCGCCATAAGCGTATTCTTATTTTAAAATCCTAATAGCTTTGCTAATAGAGTTAGAGGTTACGACCTATATTAATAAACAATGAACATTCACTTAAAACTAAAACTTTTTATTACAAAGATTACTATTTAGCAACAACAGCAGCAACGTTTTATTATTTTCTCTTTGTCCATTTGATAAATATTTAAAGATCAGTTCTCGCGAAATAATCTTGCCTCACGTCCCTGGTTGAAAGGATCAACAAAAAACTAGACCAAAACAACAAAAAACATTTTCCCGACTTTCTAGCCCCACTTTAAAACCAAAACCCTCTTAAAAACCCTCAATTAAAATTCCAAACCATGTTTCTCACTTTAGTTGAAAATTCCAAACTGATTTGTTAAAAGTTTACCTCAGGGCACGGGGCAAGGATTATCCGCCGCGATCGAAGCTTCGCGGTGTATTACCACTGCGGCAGCACGGTCGCGCGTCAGAATCGCAAATGGCGCCCCCTGCGGCCTGCCCTGGCGACCGTGGTGCCCATCATATATAAAACATTCACCAGATCACTTATCACTCACTCTGTTCACGTTCACATGTATTGATTTTTCATTCGGTGTCAATTTCAACCTGCCCGACGTTCTGGTTGTGTGTTGGTGTTGTGTATTGTAAGTGATGTTCGAGGTTAAAAATTTAGTAGGCTGCGCAGATTGCTGCTGAGATTGAGAAAAAGATATGCGATAATGCGGCAGGAAAAAATGCCAGGGAATTTTTGTGTATGTGTAGGGATTTGATAAGAATTGATGCTTTACTAGATTGAAGTAGTAGTTGGTATGGAAGAAATTTTAGATGCAATAATATTGAAAAAAGGGAATATCATTGAACAACACATATTGAATTTTTAAATATTTTATTTGGTTTGAATTTGTTTCTCGGATACATTTGCTTTCTGAATTTAAATAATTCTACATATTTATTTATTTATTTATTTATTTATTTATGCTACTCTGTACAACAGGAACTAAATCCCAATTACAGTACATTAAAGCATGCGTTTCTGGCTAATAACATGGTCAGGGTCAGAAACGCTAATTTCACCCGTGGTACATACAATATTTTATGCACAACGAAATAACATTTAATTATATGTTCCAAAGATTAAAATATGTAAGTAGGTTATATGTCAAAATGACATTTTGCAGAATCAAGTATTTACAATAAACAAAAATTGACAGTTTATTTATGTATCCATAAGAATTATTTAAGCCCGCTTTTTAGGGTTAAAACACATGCTTTTTGGCCCAGTTGTACATGAAATAATTTTAGTCAGTCGTTTTGATAAGTTTCTATTTAGTTTTTATCCATGGTAGTTCATATTTTCCAATTAAATAAATTATTGATTCTGTTTATAACAAACGTCTTTAAGCGAGCATAAAGTTCTTTGTCGCTTGTCTCTCATGACTACGCACAACAAAGTTGTTTCACGATTATTCCACAGAAAACGTCAAATTTACGTTGACAAATGGGAACATAATTATCTTCTTTTCATAGCAGTCGTAGAAAAATAATTATTATTTCTTGTATCTAGATTAGAAAAGATCAATTATTTTTAGCTTTATTCTGGTTAATTTTTATTAAAGTGAGTTAGTTTGTATGAATTGTATTACGGTCACACCTCATGCATAATTTACATAAATCGTAGAAAATCCTTGAGCGTGTTAAACTCAAACAAGCACGTATGTAATATTCAATATCACTGCATAACAAGCTCTAGTAGTACAAGCGCTCCCCTCGGACATTCTCCACACCACTGGAGTCTCAGTCTCAGTGTCGAGTCTCGGTCTCATTCTCTCGTTCTCTTGGCGAGCAATGTAGCGGCGACGTAGATATTGGATTTTCGCAGAGTTCCTTAGCTTCTAATTACATACAAGTCGCCGGCGCGGCACAGGACTTTCGTCCCTTGTGTGTTTCCTTTGCCGAGCGGAGGAGCCGTGTTTATGTGACTCTGACCGCGTTATTTTCCCCACGAGAAATAGTTTTTAGTTAATAACGTACAGGTGTTTTTGGAAGTTGCTCAATAAAGAGTTTGTGCGGTTTTCTGGCGAATTAATGGTGGTGATTCAGTCGGAGTAGCAAGTTATTAACAACGAATAAAAATGAACTGTCTTTACAAATTTATTCGTTGCTTAGTTAATGATAAAATCTCGTAATCATCGAATTTATTCTCTTATCTTTTTAATTTGACAGATTAATGACATATAACCTTAAAATTGTAAATTGTAAATCTCGAAATATTATTAAATTAATATGCTATAATCAAACAAAATTCACAATACAGAAAATAATATTGATTAACTGTCAAAAAATTGAAGATTTCAATTGTTTGTGTAATGAGAAGTGCTACCAATTAAGGTCGCTGATTTCCACCGAAGTTTGAATTTCTGAATATTCGGACATTCGAATGTTTTGAACTTTGTCAGAAAAACTTCGACACTTAGAATTTTTAAATTCTTTTAAGCTTCGAATTTACGAATTTACGAATTTTTCGAAGCTTCGAATTCTCGAATTTTTTGCCACTGAATTAACGCCATCTGTCATCTCCAAACACTTTCACGCATAATTTGCAAAAAGTAGGCCTCGAATTAAATAATAAACGGCGTATTCTGCAAAAACAGTTTTTTTTAATAGATTATGTCATGAAAAACACGAAAAAAAGAAAATTAGATTTGGGAACGGGTGGCAACTATATATGGCGCCGATATGAATGCGCCGATTTTAAGGGTGGTTGTTTATCCCTACACCAGTCCACTTTCAGAGCTTCTGTCACCAATGAGCAATAATTTCTGTCAATAATTTTTTTAACAACAAACAGTAATAGGTCACACGACACCATAAAAATTGCGTACTTTGACCGGTTTTGTTGCACGTGCGTCACCGGCCAAAACTTCTGTCTATCATTTTTATTACTTAATTATACCATAGTCTATAATTTGAACTGAAAGTCAGCCTGTAAAAATATATCAACAACCACCCTTAAAAGCGGCGCATTTACATCGCCGCCATCTATAGTTCCACCCGTTCCCAAATCTAATTTCTTTTTTTAAATGTTTTTCATGACATAATCTATTAAAAAAACCATTTCTGTCACTAGAAAAAATGAGACATCATTTTGCATCCTAGGTGTCTAACTATTAAAATTGCGCTCATGTGCAATGTATGTCTTCGCACACTTGCTACTTAAATAGTTATTTTCGATTACATACGAGACAAAACTATGTAAAGATAAATTTGCATGTTCTTTATATAGAACACCAGACATTTGCTGTTGGTAAAATCGATTCGTATTCGTACACTATACTTCCACGATCACGTACACACACTTATACATGTTAATCAGTTTTTGTCTTCCGTGAATCAGGAATGCACCGCGTTATTTGCCTTCTCGTAACTGAACTAACAATGATAATGCGGCTAGTACATAAGCACGTAGTTTGCAGCGTGTAGCATGTAACTTTCTTCGGGGATGTAATAACCGTTAGCGGAAAGTTTCAGCGGAAAGCCGAAGACATTCACAGCAAAAAATAATTTGTCTTCCGTTAGAAAACTTCGTTCCTACTGTCGGTAAATACTGATACAGAAAGTGAATATTTTTCAAGTGAAGTTTGGAAGTTTGGACTAACATTACTGTTGGAAGTTTTGCTGCTACTTTTACTTACTGAGATGACGGAGACACAATATTACTTTTGCTGCCTAATGTACCATATTTTAACTCACTACAGGGTACAAACTATTACATACCTTGCATCTCGTGCAAATAAGGAGGCATTAAACTATGGTGATCAGAAATTAAAAATATCCGATGAAAGCAAACAAGTAATCTTTTATTCGGCAGCACATTTTATACATAAGTTTAAACAAACTCTAATATAATATTGTTACTATTTAATTTTTGGCGTGATTTAGATTACATTTTTAAAATCGAACTAAAATAATATTAGCTAATCCAAAATACAAAATTAGCTAAGACTTTTTTGAGAATCGGGCTGACGGTGATTACTTGAGAAATTTTAATGTTAAAACATTCCTAAACTACTATTGCCATACCGATAACATAATCTTTTGCTCTATTGATATCAACCATTTATTATGATCGTCTTACAAAATAATCGAATATTGTGTGTATTTATCTTAAGTTGTAAAGAATGTCATTATTGAAAAAATTGTTCTGAAATCAATATTTAAACAATAATTTCCTTAAAATGTTAATTTTGGCGTTTGTACCTTTTTGAACTTTATTAAGTTGTATCGATATATTTTTTGTTGATAATATTTTATCATTTATTAAATAAAATACATAACTTTAATTTACTTAAGTAGTTTATTATTCGTTATAAGGATAAGACTCAAACTATGTTTTCTATTTACAAGTCGTTACAAAATATAAAATCTAAGAACCAATAAATATTAAAACAATCTTCATTGCCTAGGTAACTTTAAACTCTTTCACTGGAAACGGTGGCGGTACAAAATTATCATCCTCATTCTTATTGTAATAGCTGTTGATTATTTTTTGACGTTTCTCAATACCAATGAAATGCTTCATTGTATGTTACGTGTCTGCGATTTAACCAATCCTGTCATTATTATACTGAGAATAAAGCTCTTGTGATTATTCCTAGAAATAATCTCTGTAGGTGCTTTTGCTTGTGACAAATGATAGGTAGTTGTCAAATAATTCTTTAAAACTGTTAACGCGTCAAGTAAAATGTGTGAAAAAAATCGATTTAGTTCCATTTCAGATACAGAAATATACCAACAAATTTTGGAAACAACATCCAAGAATACATTAATAAGTAATCAATCGATATTGATCCAGTTGAAAATCTATTAAGTTGGATGAATCGACCTCAACATCTAAGTCAAAAAATAATCTAATTAAATATAACTCGAGTGTTCGATAAATTAGAAAATAATTCTCCAGTATCTATCTCAAACTTGTTGCCATCTGGCAATGGTAGGGCTTTCGTGACTATTGCCTGGCAACAAGTTTTCGAGAGATCTGTCAAATTATTTTCAATTTATTTTCACTCTCTTGTTATATTATTACCTAGTGAAAATAAATATTTCGTCCTTTTATTCAATTCTGAGTGGAGCACTTTGCTACTTACTTAATATTAATGTGATAAAAATCAGTGGTGGAAATTGAACATTTAAAGTGAGGATATTGAAAAGCCAAAAGATTAGACTTTAAGTGCAGAATGACGTAAATCATGAGTTCAAACGGTAAATAAGATATGAGAATGCGAAGTTGGAGAAAAATAAATCAATTCATGCGTAACACAACTCTACCTATGCTTGTCTCTTGTACTGTCGATTTTTCTACCGTTAAGTTGGCAGAAATGGGTCTGGCGGGACCATATCCGCAGACATTTTTATGTCGCCATAAAGTAAATGGTAGACTAGGTTAGACCAATTTTTATTACCCATACGAAAGAGATCTAATACTGGATTATCTATAATCCAACATATAACAGAAGTAATGTTCATCGTAAATATATTTTGTTTCAGCTTCTTAACTATGTCTCATAAACGTCAATTACCATTGACCATCATAAATAATATTGTTTCGTCGAGATACAACTGATTGAAATGTAACATAAATAGGTTAATGTCAAATCGTAATAGCTTTGTTACGAACTTACTGTATTCATTTCAGATTGTCGCAACACAATATCTTCATTTACTACTTACATATTTTATTGCTAATAACTGATAAGGTTATTCAAAACCTGTTTATGGCGACAATTTGAACCTGAGAAAGAAAGAAAACACGAAATACGTTATTGGTTTCTTGAATATACTGAAAATGAAACAAATGTTGTATTAACTCTTCTTTACCAAATTATTCTAGGCAAATATGTTTTAAATATAAGTTAGAGTATAATTATTTTTATACCAAGGGTTGAAAATAGCTATTTGCGGACCGAGACTAGTGATCATAGTACGAGAAAACGAGGCCTACAACGAATCGAGGTCTCCAAAGATACTTTCAAGCAGAGATGTATACAACATTTTTTCTACGACTCGAAAATCAGATTAATCGATTTTTAATTGTAATTCATTTTAGAAAATCAATGTAGGTAACTACTGTCCGATATTATAAACGACAAATAAATTAACTTGCAAAGTAAAGAAAATTTATTCAACTTACAGTAGAACTTTCGATAGTAATGTTATATGAGTAAAATTAATAAAATTCATTCGAATCTGTTGAATAAATTAAATTTACTTTGAAAATAAATTTATTCTGTCCTTTATAATACTGGACATAAAAACCAATACAAGCAAAATAAAATATTTAAAAAAATAGTTTTGTGGTCTGCAGAGAGCTTCGTTGCAATCAGCAACGGTTTTTCGAAGAACCTTGGTCTGCAGTTGATCACTTTATATCACAATATGAGGTTCGAAGATCCTACTTTTATTATTGTTCGTATAAAAATAATACTTTTTGTATTCAATTTAATTATCATGATTTAATTTTTGATATTTTATAATTGAAAAAAATGGGATTGAAATAGTTTGTATCACTAGGCCAGTGCGAGCATATTTGGACAGGCCAAGTCGAAGTCTAGGCTTGTAAATTTCGAGTACAAAATATTACAAAAGTTCATAGTTTCTGATTGATCAACTGTAATTAATTATTATCTAATAAACCAATAACACAAAACACAAACTAAATCTGATAGCTCAAATATACACTTCCACCTCTATAAGTATTTATATTCCTTTTTTAGGTTATAAAATTACAAAATTAAAATTTGATTATTGATTTGATTTTTTACTACTTTTATTTGAATAATTTTTTTCTAAAATTAATTATTAAATTTGCACAAAGAGAAAGTTATTTCTCTATATCCTTCTGTAACTCGGTTTTAAATTAAAACCCTGGATACTTATTCAATATTTGAAGAATATAATATCAAAATTTCTAAAAGTTTTCTTATTTACTTAACTAACAAGTTTTAAATTTAGTAATAAAATATTCATTTTTTCATCTGTGTATAAATATGATAGGTATACTGGTATATAAGTACATATAAAATAATGTACTCAAGTTTCGAAATTTTTTATTAAAAAGTTTGTTGAAAAATCGCTGACAAAAAATGTTCAATAAGTTGTCAATTTATTTTCTTAATAGAACGATAACATAACTTTTCCTTTCGAAAGTTACAATATCAGATATATTAAAAAGTTTGAAATGATTGAAAACTCTTCTTCAGGATTATATCATCCACTCTACATCCTTAAGATAAAATCTCTAACAAAGAAGGGATCATTACATAAATTGCAATCCTACGCACTATCTGGGGGTTTATGAATTTACGTCTGCGGCAGATATATGCGCAAGGCAAGTATTATTACAACGACGTATCTGAACATGAAAACACAATTTCTCTTTTTATATTCATCTGGGGGAGTATTATATTAAAAGATCTATGACGTTGCAGTAATATTCCGTCTTTTAATATTCTTTTAAACTTGCTAGGCAAATATGGCTTTTATGGTTCCAAAACTTTACAAAATATGTATATTAAGCTTATTTTATATAGAAAACTACTACTTTATTGTAGATATTACACAAACGAGATTTAAGAAATGCTACTGACATTCACATTCCCTTTCATAGTACTGCTCTATTTGAGCGTTGTTTCAGTTACAATTGTTCTTCCATCTACAATCAACTACCTAAACAATTAAAGTTGCTAAATAATAAATCATTTTCTACACATCTAAAAAACTATTTTATCTCAAATTCTATGTTTTCTATTTAACCGATTTGCTTTGGTTTGATAATGAAATTTGTATGATTTTTCTGTTTTCTAAATGCTAGTTTTCAATTTTATTTTATATGCTTGCTATATACCTTTATACGCTCTGTTTGTACCACATCGAACAAATGTAAAAGTTACGTGTAAGATCAGCTTCGGCTGAACGGTTGCTAAATAAAATTGATATTATTATTATTATTATATTCTGAAAAATATATGGACAACTTGAAGACATGAAATATAATCCGAACTAAGTGCCACAATTCAATAAAAATATAAATTTCTAGAAATGTATTCTATGTACCATCATCAACAATCTACAAAGAGTGCTATTTGCCAGCTTTTTATTTATTGGTTCACAAGATGGTCTTGTGCTATTAAAATACTAAAGTATTGCATTTTGCCGCCATTTTGTCTCCAAATGTGAGTGCCAAATTTGAAACGTAGCTGTTAAATTGCTAGTCGCCATTTTGGCTTCAGGCATCACGATATTTTAGTAATCTTTAAAAATAACCATCTTGAAACTATATTTTTGAACTTAGCTCGGATTTTATTTAATTCTTAAATTATTCCCGCAATTGTTATTCCCTTACAAAATTGTATAATACTTGATCAATTTTAAACAGGTTACATAATCATTGTTTTTATTCAATTTTGTTCAATTATCCTTTTCAGTGAAGTATGAATGTTTGCTATGGTTACTAGGTGATGGTTATTTTGCCGCCCGTTAAATGCTTTTCGGTCGCTATAATAATATTTGACTTTAAAAAATTTTCAAAAGGAAATATTCCTTACAAACGAATACAAAATAGTGTAGGACACAGGAACGAAAAAGCTTTTCGTACTCATACAACTTCGTCTCGTCCGTCAATTTTGTTCATTCGTCCGAAAAACTGCATTTTTCGTCCATGTCCTATATACCTATACTATACCAAATATGCTCAAATTATATTTGTAAACTATTAAATAAACTGCAGGAAAAAAACAAAAATATACAAGTACGAGTAGAAACATATATAAAATAAAAAGCCGACCATAATGTTCTGCGATTAAAAGAACGGTAGAATGAACGAATGTAAGACAGCTACAAAAAGTTTTAGATTCGCTGTAAATAGGCAAAAAATGTAAAGGAAAAAAAAACATAAACCCGGTGTTTCGCATCTGAGCAGCTATTATCATACAATAATCCTCCCCTTTATTCGAAACATAATATCTTCATCCCTTTCCAAGAATGTCATTTCGCGGCACATGAAACCTATTTTAATTTCGTGCTCGTAGGAGCCCTAAAAATACCTCGGTGGGGTCAGAGTCCACGTGCATTTAGCACGTGCGTCACGCAACGTCTTCACTTGGACACGCGCTTTACTTACGCGCGCGTGTTATCTTTCTACCTCCCTATGTGAATAAATCACGACCTTGCCCCTTGCATCGTTATTATAAAGAGGCCGGTCCGGACGGGCTGACGTCACGTCCGGTGGAGAAGTGAGGGTGGGAGACAGCCAAGTGACGATTGATTTGATTGATGAGGTTTGGAGGAAACGTCAATTTGTGCGCTTGTTTGGAATTTTGTACTCGGAGCGATTTTAATTTTGATAGGGCGATATTGATGGGTCTGGTTTCAGTTTAATTATGTTGATGGTAAAAAGCGTTTTAAAAGCCAAATATTTGTAAATTAAAGTCAATTGTTCCAATGTAAACACTCATATTAATGGTTCTTGTCAAGTTAACCAATGTGATTTCTTACTCTTAATTTAATAAAATAAATTGCTAGTGTAAACAATCTATTAAGGGTACTCAACCAGTAAATGATAGGCCAACTTTATTTTTTTATTTCAAACGTTCTTAAATTATTTAAAAAATTAAATGTTTTAAATAATAGTAGTTTATGATAGTGTGTTTTAATAAGCCAAGGTAATGTAGGATTGAAATTAAAGGACTTAGGCTTAAGTTGTAGTCAAGACAAGAGTCGTCACTTCGACTCTTCGGAGTCAGCATTGAAATTTAGATTCTTGTTTTTTGCTACGTTTAACTTCTATTAATTTTTTTTTTGCACTTTGCTGACTCCGAACTTCGACTAAGATTTTATAAAAGAATTTATTTCTTTGTGTTGTTATTTTTACCAACTAGTTTTTTGACCTGAACATGGTTACATCCGTAACCGAAACGTTGTCAACTATGCTTCAATAAAATTGACTACAACTTAAGCCTAAGTCCTTTAATTTCAATCCAATAGTAGTTTATATAACAAGGGAATAAAATTCGTAATTATTTGTTAAGAGCGAAGAATGCAATCGCTGGAGGCACATAATGACACTTTACTCATGTGTATATACGATATTTTATATTCTACAAATAAAATAAAAAATAAATATATCATCACGCCTTTTACCCATTACTGGGTGTGGCAGTCTGCCGAAGCAGATCTCGGTAAGTGATATATTTATGCGCGTGAAGTACGATTACCAGCCGTCAAATCACGACCCCCAAAGATATTAGTGATGGGGGAGCCACAGAGGTAATTTTTAATTGGTGAAAATGTTTTATCAGCTGTGGGGATCGAACCAAGGTTCTTAGGATCTGCAGGCCGACTTGATACCACTGACTCATTACCCCATTATATACAAACGGAAAAATAAGTTATTTAACAAAATAGTCCCACCTTGAAAAAAAGAGCGGGTGTCCGTGGCTACTAAAAGAACTATTATTTATTATTGCTAGTGATAAGTGGACTAAGTGGACTATTATAAATATTATTTTCATTGCTTTTACATCAACTTTGAAATAATGTAATTATTCGCTTAACTTTCCATCTCGTATGGCCGCGGTACCTACAGAAAAAAAAATCTTTGAATGAACTTTTAAAATTATAACATAATATCAAATCTATTAACATACAATCGGATTTTAATGAGAGCAAGAATATCTATTCTAACCTCCACGAAATATTAAATTAGTTATGTCAAAATATTGCGCAATTTTGAGTTGGTATGTTTCTTCTTATTGTCAACCGTGTTTTGTTTTCTATTTTGGTTATTAGATGGCTCACATTGTACTTCGTTTTCGAACTAAAAATTGTAAAATAATGTATTCTTCAGTCGACGATCAGACTCTTTAGGGCAAACATATAAATTTAGATTAATTCTTTTTGCAACGTTTAGACTCATAATTTATTTTTTCATTTTTGATGTATGTTTGCCCTAAATATTTAATTTCGTAACTTATTTTCGGCTGTATCATGTAACATATCTTTAATAATAAGCGACGTCGATAAATTTTACAAGCTTTGGCATCACCGGTTTTGTCTTGACGTTTGTCAAATTTGTATTTATATGAATAAAAATTTGACAAACGTCAAAACGAAACCGATGTTGCCAAAGCTAAAAAAAGTTATCTATGTCGCTTATTATTAACGATGTGTTACATGATACAGCCGTATACTTGTTGTTCTTCGTTTATATTTAACGTTTGGTAAGTTAATTGTTTTTTGACTAACAATTTCTTGATTGTTAACATACTTGTTATTTTATTATATAGACCTGAAGATGGCCATAACCTTGGCTGAAACGTTGTCATTACATCTTCAATAAATTAACTACAACTTTAAGCTTTTGTCCATTATTACCTTATCATATCTCATTTGGCTTATTAAAACACTCTACTATAATATCAAATTGAATTATAAAGAGATACCGTCAGAATTTGAACCTGGGAAATATTTATATTCTTGTAGATAAATAAAATATATATTGCATGAACATAATCCATTATATGGGATTTGATGATATTTTGTAGAACTCTGAAACAATCCTATTTAAAAAGTTCGTATGTGAAGACCGCATGGCGCCTTCGTGGCCGTTGTGAATCCATTTAGCCGGGTGTCGGGTAACCACAAGTTCCATAAATCCAACAGTGTTTACATGTCCATGATTGTAATAGGCCTAGGCATGAGGCATGACATAAATAATGTGCGCAATTTAAGCATTTGGTAGTTTCGTACTCTACCCTGGCGGTGTATGCTAATACGAGATCACGGAGGTAGATTAGGCAAATGTCTGGGAAATGTGTACCGTATCCACACTATTACTGCGTCCTCGCAGTTCTCGACGCCCATGCACGACGTACCAGTATCTCTCAAACTTTAATTCCACCCGCTTAATATGTCACATTCCCATTTCCTATAAATATTGTAATTTTACTTATCGCGGTTTCACATCCAAAATTGTTGTAGCATATTTTTTTAAACAATAAGTATTTATATCAATTATTTTATATGACATGACTTTGAAACACAGCGTCAATGATAATATTAAATGTATGACAGAAATATTCGGGTAACGTCCGGTTTCGAACCAGGGATCTTCTGATTGCCGGGCAGATGTACTAACCCCTGCACCACGGCACCCATTTTCGGGATAAGGTGTTAACCGAATCCTTCTGTCATTTAATTTTAGAATGAGTATTTATATTTATTTATAAATAAAATAAATAAATATATCATCACGCCTTCTACCCATTACTGGGTGTGGCACTCTGCCGAAGCAGATCTCGGTAAGTGATATATTTTGCGCGTGAAGTGCGGTTACCAGTCGTCAAATCACGGCTCCCAAAGATGTTAGTGGTGGAGGAGCCACTGGGGTAGTTTTTGAAATTATGAATATTGTTTGTCGCCTGTGGGAATCTAACCAGGGTTCTCAGGATCAACAGGCCGACTTCACACCACTGAGCTAGCCACCCCAAGATGGTCTTGAGCTACTAAAATACTAAAGTATTGCAATTTATATATATATATATATATATATATATATATATATATATATATATATATATATATATATATATATATATTCTAAATGGGTTTGAAGTTCCCATCTGAATTCTGATCTCTTTGAAATAATATATTATTATTATTATAAAAGAAGTACAAACTTAAATTAATTTTCTCAATGACTATTAAAGTATTTAAAAAAAGATTTTGGGTTTCGTCACATAAAAAATTTGAGAACTTCTGTTTAGAGAGGAAGCACTCGAAAGGGGTAAGTAGATCTGACTAGGAACGACACGAGATGCGACTAGTCGCCGCTAGTGTCGCCACCGACATCGTCCTTCATTACACCGACAAGATGAAAATTAAGAGCCATCGTTGTAGTTAATTTAAAGCCGTTACGAGCATCTGATGGATTTTATACATACATACCAGATTAGCCAAAGCGATTCTGTTCCCAAATTTTAATATCTTGAAATGCCACATGAACCAAGAAACAACTACAAAATGCTTTCGAAAAGTTTACTAAAGATTTCAACGACAGTCAAATCAAATAACTAAATCAATTTTTGGTTTACGAGTGTGTTCAGAAAAAAATTATTTAATAAAATCAGGAAAAAATATTAAATCAACAAAACGTAATTATAAATAATAAAATAAATAACAACAAATAAACAATAACTAAGTAACAAGAAATAAAGTTAAAAAGCAATAATTTCTTGATCAACGATAGCCAAATTTTATTCATTTCGCAGTTCAATAGACCATTTTATAAATGTCCGCGACCCCTAGGTGTTTATTTTTTTAACTAATAGCTTAGTGCCGTCAAATGGCGGCAAACGAGATATTTCAAAATGAATTTAAGTACAAAGTAAGTGAAATGTTTATAGTGAAAATGAAAACTTATTGTAGCATCAAAATAAATGAAGTATATTCATCAGTTATTTATAAATTATGTTAATATGATTCTTTTCTTCTGTTCACATTTTGAGGAAAAGAGTGAAATGAAATGTTTCTTGGTTTTTTTAAAATTATTATTATAACCCTGTACACAGCATATAGTATCCGTCACAATTACTATTATTAATTACTTTTCAATGAAGAAACAAATACTAACCAACAAAAATAATCGAACTGTCACTTGTCAAATCATAAACAAAGATGAGTATACGGAACTAACTTTTTTTATCTCCGTCTAACGTTTGCACATGCGTAATGAATTTTTAAAATGGTCTATAGCTTCAATCAATCGATCATTCATATATTTAGATCTGGCAAGAATATTTTTCTACGACCGAGCAGAAAATAGACTTTTCCAACTGTCAGTTGAAAGTAGAACGTTTACGTTTTTCGTTTGTTGAGCAATAGGATTTTGCCGCTCGCCGAGTTCAGAAAGCTTTTTTCATATGTTGAAAGTAAACTTGTTAATAAAATAAATTAAAAGATTTGTTGTACTAAATTGTACTCAAAGGTTAACTAAAACAATATTTAAATTATTGTTCTATGTCTTTAAAAGTATTATGAATATTTTTCGAAATCGTATTTGCAGTTCCAATTTCTTACAAATTCGATATGAAACAGAAGATTTCTGATTAGTTGTTAATTTACAGAAATGTTTCCTTTAGAAGATTATATAAACATCTTTAATAAATTCCGGAAGAGTAATTTCAGAATAATTTAAACTACTTGATATATAACCTGAAATAATTGTACGTATCACGGACCTGTAATAAAAACAGATTATTTATGTTATTCCCACACTGCGAAAGCATTTATTTACTCCAAAATGGAGTAAATAATTCCAGTATTCTATATGACACGCAACTGTAATGAATTTATTTAAGATAATTACTTGTTATTTATTATTGTAGTTCATATGTTTCCATAATGATCCTTATTCGCATGTAGAGGACAATATAATATAGTAATTAAATACGTCGAAGTTTAAAATTTATTCATAAAGCTACATATAGGTAACGTTCTTTGTTCTTTGTGTGTACATTAAAAAAGCAACGTGCTCGGAAACGGAATATTAAATATTCACTTCTGCTCTACGTGGTTCCGCAGGAATTTGAAGTTGGACAAAACATAAAAATTAAAGCAGCATTATTATTCTGGTTTGTGCTACGAACATTATCATAAATATTAAATTTAATTTAGTTCTGCAATCTAGTCTAGACTTTTTTGATTACTGTTATAACAGATGGCGCGCGCATACATTTACAACACAATCTTCCATGATTTTTCCATCCGAGCTTTAAAGCTCAAGGTTAGTTTTTTACTGAAATTATACCACTGAAATGAGGAGATATCATAACATAAATTGCAGATATGAATTGTAATCATTTGTATACTTGTGCTGCACTTAATTCTATAGCATTTTTAATACTTACAGATCGACCTTTCCTGTCTGTCAAATATAGGCAAATTATTTTAGAGAAAACAAAATTCTTCAAATAAAATAATAATAAATAATTTTGCTTGTAACTTCACAAATTAGATCTGAAAATGACGAAAATTGCCTCAAAACTATCGATAGTACCGTAATTGAAACAAAATTAAATAAATATTTGACGTATTATCTGTCAAAACTGTCCGCGAGGATGTCTGAACTGTCCGAGGCCTAATAAAACATGTGTATAGAAGCGAATGGATGGATGTCATAGAAGGTTTATTGCGTGATGAAAGATTCCGAATGAGGGAAAAAAGGGGTAGCATGAAGAGGACCATGAATGTGATTGCAGCGAGAATGTTTGGCGCAAAATGCTTAATTGATGAATGTGATAAGTGGATGTAATGTGAATGTTTGAAGAATTCGTGCTACTCCATTTTATAGGATTTAGTATGATGTTATGTATATACTTATACGTATGGATGAATTTGCTCTAATTGATCTATTTTAATGCTTATAATATTTGAGCTGCTACATTTTCTAATGAAATGAAATTGGTGGTACAAAGTAAAAATTGTTCCATAGATCGGTAAAATCAAACTGCTAAACAACATCTTTTTGTATTAGTCTGATATATTTATTAAAAACATAAATATATCATCACGTTTTTTGCTCATTACTAGGTGCAGCACTGCTGTAAGAGATCTGGGTAAATAAATTTATACGCATGAAGTGCAGTTACCAGTCATCAAATCACGAACCCCAAAAATGTTAGTGGAGAGGAAACCAAAGGGGTAATTTTAATGTGGTGAAAATTGTTTGTCGGTTGCATGAATCGAACCCAAGTTCTTAAATCCTCAGTTCGACTTAATACTTTTAAGCCACTTATCCCGCATAAGTAATAATAATAATTAATGCAAAAAATCAGTAAACAATTAATATGAAATGCAATAGTAAATGTGCTGTAATTTTATATCAATCTATAAAAGTTATTAGAAATGTGAGGCATGCTCTTTTTTCATGAATTGCGTAATACTCACGTAATAGCTATTTATATAACAAGTGCGCGAAGACATACTTTGCGCGAATGGTGCAAATAACATCTTCGTGCACGAGTTTTGTACAATGCTTTTTGTAACGAGCAAAATTATATAAACGACAATGAGATAATTTATTAAATTTAAAGTGCGAATTTATATTGACAGTTCAGTACGTCATGAATTGGCATTTGTTATTTGAAAACAAATTGTTTATGTTTTCTCGTAAAGTTTGTTAAAATATGTCTGACTGACGGCATTATAAGCTCATGTCTCTATTTCTTTTATAAATTACTTAAAATGTGTGTATATAAGTACAATTAGCGTTTCAATAGTCAAAATATAGAATCATAAAAATGGATGTTTTTTCATCGGTTTCCAAGGTAATGTAAACCTTATTTTGAATGATGCGAGTACATATTCATTATCAGTATTAATTAAATTCGTAGATGTTTACGAACATAGAATTAAAATAATAATGCTCTTGTAGTCTGTAGTAGTGTTAATATGTTTGTATTTGTGCGTTGTAAGAGAGCAGGAAAACAGTTTTGTTTGCGGCATCCATTAACACAAACGTATCAGATGAAACACACCGCGGCGCATTGAGATTCAGCAAGGAAATAGACACCCACTTGACGCGAACAAATAGCACCCTTGAAATTTAGAGGCTCATGAGAACTTAAACTCGTCGTTCTCGATTGCGGTATTCACCTGAGGCCGATGAGATTGAGAACTACCATTAAAAGCCTTGTTTACAAACCGAAATTTGAATGACTGCTGGGTATTACAGTTAACTTACCTGATTTGTAAAGCCCATTCCAATTTACATGATTAAATCATTTCAATTAATTTGGAACTGAAATTACTACCTTCTAATATCGCTTTCATTTCTATTCCTAACACAACCAATATGGTAACATGCGTTTTTTAATACTTCCTAATTTACTCAATAAAAACCAGAGTCAAACCAATAATCTGTTTATTGGTTTGACTCTGGTGTCGTCACCACCTTTTTTTAAAAATGTTATATTTATTACGTTTAATTAAGTCTTTATTTTTTGACTGTATTTTCCTTGTGAAATTGTTTTTAAATTGTTGTAAATTGTTATAATAATTCTTATTATTGTTGACTTGAAAATGGGACCAACTCTTAGTCCCGAAACGTCGTCTGTCTTAATAAATTTGTAAATTTAAAATTACAAAAAAAGCCAAGTAATCCAAACACAGAGGAGTAATTTTAATTGTTTATCCTTCCTACTCCTAATTGTTCAATTAAAACTCGACGGCTTAATAAAATTGAATCTCCATTGTGTGATTCTACAAATTACTTTCCTAAATGAACAATATCAAATTCAATGTTTGAAGGCACTATTTCATGTGATACTTATTTAATCTAAATTTAAATTTAAAGTTGTTCAAATTGAAAAGTGTCAAGAGAGTATTGTGAAAATATTGGAGAACTTCTGTGTTCATCAAACTGGAAATAAAGTTCCTGAATACCCGTTTCTGAATAGCCAGAGCTCAAATGAAACCACGCAGTGTGCAGTAAGAAAGCACTTCTAGATCTAGTTGCAATGAAGCCAGTAACCTCATTATGAAACCAGTGCTAGAGTTGTATCCGTTTCCGCAGTGCTAGAGAGAGGTAAATGAATAGATGATACGTGTCACATGTTTGTAGCATATGTGCCTGGTTCTGTCTGCAACCAATTGGTTTCAAGCTGTCATGTAATCTTGTGGCGAGATTGCACTACGGATTATGTCAAGTGGCGAGATCGTGCTGGGCTCTGACGTCACCCAGCTACTCCTGCTACGGTACCTTGTTACACCAAATATGTAACTATCTAATCATCAACGTTATCCTCAATTTATTATCACCAAACTGTCCTAATATCAACGTTTAAGATTAAATTAGATTGGTTAATCGGTATAGTAACATGTCAAATATTCTGTACTAAATTCGAATGTAATATTGTTAAGTAGATCATTGACAGCGAAAAATAAACTAAGATCGTTAGGAAAATAAGTAAAATTATTATCCTTGTTCCTTAGCTGTATTCCATTTGCCATTTCAACACTTAAATCAGTTCAGATAAATAACATGACTAAGGGCCAGTTTTTCAAACACCTATTAATGTTAATCAAGATTAAATAATAATAGTAACTACGGGTTCCATTATTATTTAATCATGATTAACGTTAATCGAGAGTAAACCGGCGATTGAAAAACTGGCCCTAAATGAACTAAATTAAGCAAACTGATGCATTTATTGAGGTATATTACTTCAAAGTACATTGGAATCAGTAATTATAGTATTGAAAATAAAGTCAGTGAAGTAGTCCACCAAAATAAATAAATAATTTGATTCAGTATATGTAAGTTAGATCTGATCCAAATGTCAAATGAAATGTGCTTCTTACCTTTTCAAAATCGTAGGCCAGGACTCGGATTTTCTAATCAAATCTAATAAATACAAACATTTCTACAATGACATGTCCGGATAAAATAACCATCTGTAGGAATCACTGTAACTTCATAGCATTGCACAGCATAGGGAATAAATTTCCGCGTCCATGATTGGATGATCGTCGTAGTATATTTAAAATGTTAGAGAAGGTGTAGTAGTAATTACAACAAATGGTATTTATCTATTTGTGCCAGTTCACTGCCAATCAATACATCATTTCTCACGGTGACACTAATGCTGGGTTGCATGAAAGTTTTATCGGTTCATTAGCAATTAACGGTTCAATAAGTTTCAGAAAATCGCCATTGATACTGTTGCCAAATAAACAATTCTTTAACTAAAGAGCTCTTTATTTTTTTCTTGCAACCCAGCATACATTTTGTGATTGTGGTGATATATCAAAGATTTTTAAATTTGTCTTTGTATTATTTCAATTGCTGTCTAGCAGTTTTCGATTTCTGTCGGTAGATGGCACCACGGGTTGCTCCGTAGCTCTCATGTCATGCGGCTTACATACTTTTTAACATCAGTCAGTTCAGCTTGAAAAAGTATCACAGTTCACTAGTCCCTAGTTGGTCTACTTGGATAGTTGATCACACCATACTGATGAGTCCCTAAAGGACGAAACGCATCTATGGTTAGAGCTAAACTGACCAGCCGTTTGATGATGACCTAATAAGTTGATTCAAACGTGCTGTAAATTTTGTGGGATTTGTGACAAGTGATGGAAAGTTTTTTTTCTATTTTTCTTATTTATTTTTAAATTTCTTTAAATAATTTTTCGTTGTGTAAATCGGTCTACTTTCAAGGTACAGTAAAACAGACTGTAGGTACTTGTAACAAAGGCAACGCGCATTTCTATCACAATCAATAGGAGTATGACAAATCATTAAAAGTTCATTTAGTACTGAATTATTAAAGTTTATAAATGATTATAGTGTAAGTGGCTCAGTGGTATCGAGTCGGAGCGTGGATTTTAGAACCCGAATTCAATTCCCATAGACGACAAACTGATTTTCAACACATTAAAAAATTATCCTATGGTTCTTCCTCTACTAGCATCTTTATAGTGCGGGACTGGAAATCCAGTAATGGGTAAAAGGCATGACGATATATGTATTTTTATCTTTTAATTATTATGTGTAATTAGTACCTTCAGTGTATAAAATGCTATTACTCTTATCAACAGATATTCAGGAGTATCTATCAAGTGATGCATTAAAATAATGAAGTAAACTTTTTAAAATAAACTAATCAATGTAATGCGTAACATATTGATTAATGATGTTAGGTGGAGTTACTCATTACTCTTCCTTGCAGTTTCATTAGCAAACTATTTAATCAATGTTATTTGCTAACCTCTAAAAATTAATTAGAAACTTGGGGCACGGAGAGTTCGCGAGGTATATTGCGATACAATTACTTGCCACCGAGAACTTAAGATTTACGGCGTGTATAAAATTTCACTTAGGTTATAGTTCGCACTAATTACAATTGCAAAAAATACAATGTTATTTAAGATATACTATCTAATATTTCACTCGAAAAATAACCAAAATATATTTTACGATAATCACAAAGGTCATTTATTTAGTATAGGATAGGAAGTATAGGATTTATGATATAGTGACTGAGACATTAATTGTCAATTAGATCTGTTATAGGTACAGCTAGTAATTTATTATCAGTTTTTAATTAACTTAAATTTTACTTCCCTTATCTACAGGATGTTTTACGACTTCGTGAATTAATTTTAAGGGCATATAGTATTCAATGTTTTGATCACGAAACTGATTTTTTTTATTCTAAATTACAACTTTTAGGTTTACAAAACGAACAATTTTGGGCCAATGTTTTCAAATGAAACATCACAAAGTTTTGTAATCGTTACCAACTTGACTACGAGGGCAGGCTGAAGAGTCCCTGAAAAATGAAACAAGAAATAATTTATTTGGTCAAAACATATTTTATTTCTCAACATAATCTCCTTGTAGCTCGATACACTTCGTCCAACGTTTTTCTAATTTTTCGATCCCTTTCAAATAATACGATTTTGGCAATCCTTCAAAATAGTCGTTTGTCTCAGCCAAATCTCTTTCCGCCGAGCCATTTCTTCAAGTTTGGAAATAGATAAAAATCGCAGGGGGCCAAATCTGAAGAAAAGAGTCCTTCTCATTGCGCTTGAACATCGTCAAACACTCCTTTGAACTTCTCACACGGTCGCGCTTGTTGTCAACAGAGAGCAAATGCGGCACCCATCTGGCAGATACCTTTCTCATATCCAAATATTAATGCAAAATGTTCCGTACCCGTTCGGTTGAGATGCTCATAGCCTCAGCAACCTCGTGCATTTTAACTCGCCGATCGTCCAATATCATATCATGGATTTTATCGACGATTTTTGGCGTTATAACCTCAATCAGTAAACCACTTGTGAATCGTTCCAATCGATGGTGAGGAGTCCTCATAATGTTTAACAAGCAATGCTTTGGTTTGTGTAATGTTTTTTCCACGCAAGAAATAATGTTTAAACAAGACGCTAAATTAACTTTTTTCCATGTTTTCAAAAATCTTCAAGGTTGCTTGCTTTCGATGGGTGTCAAAACAGAACTGAATGACATATCAGTCTGAAAATTTTAATTCGTTCTAGTTAAAGATGGTACGTCACAAATGTCACATGGGATTTGCGATTGTGGCGCCATCTGTTTTATTTTTCAGGGACTTTTCACCTTGCCCTCGTAAGTTGTTCGTTTCACTGCTATTATGTTATGCAATGTAATACCCAAAATATACTATTAATAGTAATATTTTTGTTTGTCCGCTATAAATTTTTCCAAGAACTTTTTGGAACAAGAAAAAATATATAATGGGAGAATATTTTGTTTGAGGGATGAAGTGACCTTTTTATCAATAAACAGAATATTTAATATGTGTCAGTTCCGCTGTGTTATTGTCACTGCCCGATCACTTTCTTGGTCCTACGAAGCCCGACTTCAAAACATCTGTTCCGTTCGAGAGATTAAAATCAATAAAATGTTTTATGTAGCGCTATCTCTTCGGTAGACTCGTATAAATGCGATTCGTTATCTGCTAAAAGATCGCGAAACGAACTTAGGATATTCTTCGACGATTCCGCTTCTTTTCCGTTTACTTTCACAAACTTCTCAATTCAATTTATTCATCATAATGAAACTAAGCACAGGACCTATGTAGCATTATTTTTAAAATTACAACACTACGTTGGTTTGATAAACTTACTCTATTCTAACAAACTTTGTTCATGCAGCTATCAACTAAATGGTTGCCATGTTATTGCCACTTGATTATTCTCATTTCCTTAGAAGATTTACTCAAGTTATTATACTTATCCGACAGTAAATCAAACTAATTTAAAACTATCTGCAAACTACTTAAAACTGTTTACAAATTTGCTTTGCTGAATGAACAATTATTTCACCAGTGGAATCGTTTTAAACTAGTCTTATTTAGAATGCAAGTTGTACACTATGCTTCTTCTACGTCTACGATATTGTTGCCCTAGTAATTTATATTTTAATAATAAGTTTGTGTCCTGATTTCACTATTCCAATATAAATAAATAAATAAATACTTTATTTATTTTAAAGCATACACTTTCATACAAAGCGGATTGGGAAATAATATAATATATTAACACTATCCAACAAAAATTAAAGTAGTATTCTAGGAAGATAACAATCCGTGAGATATGAAAATGTGTGTGCAATGTACTGTATTTCCTAACAACGACCAGAATACAATATCTTTATAATCATAGAAAATAGTATATTATGTATCAAGTTTAATAAACGTCTCTTTAGTTACGAGTGTAAAAAAAAGAAAACTAGTATCTAGACTCAAAAGATTTTATAAAACGAGTCACACAGTATAATTTTTCTACGACCGCAAATTAAAAAAGTAAAAAAATTTAAACTTTTATTAATTTTTGAAAAGTAAGGTTATGTAACAATGACAGATGCTGAGAGCTAATTTTATTTCGTGTTTTGTTACTTGTTAACTTCACGCTATGCATAAAATGTTCGAAGCCACAGCTTGTCAACATGTGATTAAAATAATAATTAAATCACAAAAATTTATTGCCATATTTACGGGTTACGTTAAACTTCACGATATATACAGGTATGCTAAGAGTAGGTGGCACAGTTGTATCGTGTTGGCCTGTACATCCTGAGAACCCTGGTTCGATTCCCACTGTCCGCAAACGTTTTCACCACATTAATACTACTCCTGTGGCTCCCCCTCCACTAACATCTTTGGGGGCCGTGATTTGACGGTTGGTAACCGCACTTCACAAGCAAAAAATATATCACTTACCAAGATCTGCTTTGGCAGAGTGCCATACCCAGTAATGGGTAGATGGCATGATGATATATATATATATATATATATATATATATATATATATATATATATATATATATATATATATATATATATATATATTATAAATAATAATTTGCGTGTCTTTAATTCACGGTGTTGCATTATGTGTGGCAGAGAATGATAACAATTTTAAGCAATTTTTGTAATATAAATAAATAAATAAATATATCATCACGCCTTCTACCCATTACTGGGTGTGGCACTCATAAATCCTAGTTGTATGTGATACACTTATTTTTATATATCAGTATCTTTAAAACATAATTAACTGTAATTATTGTAAATTGGTCTCATTAAAATGATTAAAATTTGTTTGTTTATTCTACTAGTATTATGTAATTTAATATACTGATTATCTACTTGTATTGTTTGTTTTTAATAGGAAATCAAATCCAGTGCAGTACTAAAAAAACGCTGTTGGTAAAGTACCCTTAATATTTCGAATTAAAAAAAAATGAATTCGTAATCAGCATATCAAACAACATATACCCTTAACGTATGTACCCGAAGTTATGAAATACCCTGTTTATCATTTACCGCGATCTGACAGAGTGCCACATCTAGTAGTGGGTAAAAAGCGTGATGATATATTTTTTTAATTTTAAAAATAACGTTATTTCTGAGTAGAGTTTGTCTTTCAGTGTGATTTTAGTAAGATTGATTTTCCCGGGAAATTTTCTGAAAGATAATATAATTCAATTACGGAAAGTAAGGTCTCTCAGTGTTTGCCATTTTTCTTTTTTGTTTCTGTCTAATTTTCGATCAACTTGCGATCACCCAATTTCGTTAGTTTATCAATTACATGCTTCAATTGATTTAATTAAATGATTTCATGGCCGCTGGAATGAACTAACCTATATCTATTCCCTACTGGCTTTTATAATGTGATTGTTGATAAAAACTAAAACGAAAATAATTGTTTGTTTCTTTCACCTGTTTCTCTATTTTTATTCCTAAGAGTCGGGCAAAAAATCTTATTAATGTGAACAAATACGAATTTCTATATTGCTATATTTGTATTCTGAAATAATTTGTTAATTGCCTAGTGTGTGTCAAGAGAATAGAGGCAAATCAAAATTGTTTGACAACGACAGAGAAATGAATTAAAATATTTCGATAAACACTAGCTAGGTAATAATTTCTAATATTTATAATCCAAAGAAACGAGTATGACAATAAGTAGTATAACATGAATATAATATAAGTTTTTTTAAATTTGCATCATTTATTTTATTGAAATTTAACAATTTCAATTGCAAAAAATATTGAACTACAATTTAGAGATTTATGTGATGTGTGGTAACTTTACCATATATATTTTGACGTTTTTAAACCCGAAATTAAGAAGAATAAACTTGAAATAAAACAATCTTTATTCGTGAAATTTGTTGAGCACGAGTAATTTCCGCATTTTTCGTTTTACCTCACTTGTGTATTGATAGTATTTTTTGTGTCAATTACGTAGTTATAAAATAAAATTTCAAAAGAAACATGTTGATATTTTGATAATTTCAATTCTTAAATTATCACTTACCAAATTGTAATATCGTTTTAAATTGATATTCTGATTAAGTTTTTTAATAATAACATTATAATATAATTATCTGATGTTCGAAATACTTTCAAATTATTATAAAGATACACTTTAAAATTATGAAGTTATCATTTTGAAATGACATTTAACATGTACATAGTTGCGTATTACCAACTACAACTTTTACAAAATAAAAGTTACCAAAAACAATTTAACAATAGCCTCTATTAATTTTTGAAAAAGCAATGAGCGTTCGCCGTGATTTGAACTCAAAACCTTTCACTCGCATGGTGACTGCTCTAACCAATTGAGCTACAAACACTCGGCGAGTACCTACTCATGCTTTTACGTGCAATCTTTAGTTGAAGAAATGTAAAGTGATATGGGTTGCATCAATTCGTTACAAGTCAACAACCGTACTATGCTAATGGGTATATACTCGTACCAACAGACAATTGTGTCAATAAACTAATTCTTATAATAGCCTCTATTATTAAACTGCTTTTAGTATGATAATGAACCGATTGCGAATGTAAAATATAAAACATTATTTATTTAAAATGAAATAACTGAAAAGTAGCAAAATATATCACTTACCGAGATCTGCTTCAGCAGAGTGCCACACCCAGTAATGGGTAGAAGGCGTGATGATATATTTATTTATTTATTTATTATAAAGACAATTGTTTGTGTGTTCATAACTACGTCAACATACGATCTTTATTAAAAACATAAATAATATTGCTGGATATTCTGTAGCAATGTAGAGCCCGTGCATAATTATATCAAATTCTCCATTCCTTATGCGAAATTTAATTGAAATTTTAATCAGATTTTCGTCCAGAATTGGAAACACATCTAGAGTACCGTACAAAACATTTTTCCAAGCTGTTACTTGTCTTCTCTGAACGTTGGCACTAAATGAATTCATAAATAAAATTTATTTGATTTTTCTTTTAATGAAGGCCCGAAGAACTGTTTCGGAATATTAGAGTAGTTCATGTTTTCCCCACCAGAAGTGGCGGCGCGCAGCACCAATTTCTAAATTAATATTTGTAATATGAAAACATTTCAACATAAACCATACAAAACTCAATTAAAACTGAAACAACTTACTTCATTTCTGCTTAATGGACTTTATAATTTTATCTTGGTTTACTCTCGCGCACCACACTCAAATAATCTGCAGCCGTTTCTCCCTTTTACTGTGATTAGGGACTATATACAAGTATAAATTACGGGTTTTATTTCTGCCCTGTTACAAAAATCAATATTGTCGAATATTTCTTAAGTTTTACCTATCGCCTAAAATAATTTATCATCATTCTTTCGTTTAACCCAGCTGTTTTGTTGCGTTCTATTTGACAAAAAAGTTTTCTGTTATTAATATACATTTATTTTTGAAGCACGGTTAATAAAGATAAGATGTAGTAGATATGGGGTAGGTGGTTAGGGGTATCGAGTCGTCCTGTGCATTGGAGAACCCGGGTTTGATTCCAACAACCGACAAATAATTTCCAGTCCAATTAAACTACCGCTGTGACTTCTCCTTTACTAACATCCTTGGAAACCGTGATTTGACGGGTGGTAACCGCATTTCACGGACAAATATATTACTTACCTAGATCTGCTACGGCAGAATGCCACAGTTGCCACACCCAGTAATGGATAGAAGGCGTGATATATTTATTTATTTTGTTGAGTTCTAACTTTGCTGACTGCATTTTCTTCAAAGGATTTGGCTTTGCTCGTACTGTCCGGCAGTACAGTGGTGTGGGTAATGGATCCGGAGATCCCGAGTTCCAATCCCACTCAAGCTAAATATATATATATGAGCTACCACATTGTGGTAAGTCCAAACCCAGTACTGTATTTGGGATTAAGTTCATGTTATAAAGAGTATTATAAATAAATAATTAAATATAAACTTTTCGTGCGCTGTGCTGCTGTATTTGGTATTTTCTTGTTGTGCAGCATTTGCTAACAAATATATAACAGTAGTGTAAACAACGTACTTAAATATAAGTAAATGATAATTGTACCACAAAAAATACTAATCTCATTTTTATTATTGTCGAAGATCTGCTATTATAATTATAGCAATTGTAATTAAGAATACACAATTTCTGACCTGCAAAATACAAGATAAATCAGATAACCGAACTGAATAAACTGATTCTAACACTTCGAGCTTAATCTAAATTAGTAAATATAGTGCAGGAAAAAATGACACGTCAATCAAATAAAATAAAATAAATAAATATATCATCACGCCTTCTACCCATTACTGGGTGTGGCACTCTGCCTAAGCAGATCTCGGTAAGTGATATATGTGCGGTTACCAGTCGTCAAATCACGGCCCCCAAAGATGTTAGTGGTGGAGGAGCCACAGGGGTAGCTTTTGAAATTATGAAAATTGTTTGTCGTCTGTGGGAATCGAACCAGGGTTCTCAGGTTCCACAGGCCGACTTCGTACCACTGAGCTAGCCACCCCATAAATAATCAAATAATATAATAAATAAATTGTTCAACTTTAATTGTCGTACAATTTTTATAACTTTTCATCATGTAAATTTAACTATAATTTAACTTAAATTCAGACTTTATAATGACCCTAAACAGGGTTGAAACGTCGTAATAAAATAAAATCAAATTTCAAAGCCAAGTTATCCATTTTTTCACTACATAATTTCTTACTTACGTTAGAGTTTAAATTCATAATTATTTAGGTTATGTTATATAACAGCAAATCTTTATTTTTTTCTAAAGAAGTATTTTGCAGTTTATTGTAATGTTTTTATTAAAAACTAATTTTACATAAGCAGAGCACCGGCAGCTAAACTAATAAATTTATGTCACAATACAACATTTTTACAAAAACACTAAATTCACTTTGTAAACATGATATAGGAAAAAAATATTATCGAGATGAAATTCTTAAAACAGAAAGATAATTAGTATTTGTTATTTTTATTTAGATAACAAAGAAACAGTATTCTAATTAAGATAATCATAGATAATACTATATTATCTAAATGATTTATCTAGATCAAATTATCTAGATAAGTAACAACAATGGTGCATGACAAGGAATACAAAGAAATCGTTGTGAATGCAAACTTCGCTGAATCTTATTTATAAATTAATTAATTAATGTTAAATTTGGCTAAACATGCTATATGTCAATGACTTCAACCTGAACATGCAATACAACTGGAAAACTTCAAATTACCTGTATAACTTTACTCGTAATAATTTCTTGTTGTCGATTACTCGAACAGTTGTACAGTCACAGAAAAGTCAAAACACCCTTTCACGTCATGCCAATGTTAAAGTTACAAATAAACAACACACACTCGCAATAACTGTCATTAATTTTCAGGTTTAATTCTAGTCACAACAAAACTGTCAAATGTATTGTGCAGTTTTACCCACATCAAAAATACATTAATATTGCGCGAAAAGTCACTTTAAAATCACCACAAACTGGCAGTAATTGTCAATAATTTTCAGGTTAAATTCTAGTCACATTTGCGAAAAATACAACACAATACAACGTAGTCAGCACTTATCAGAAATACATTAATAATAACAAAAGTTTGTATTCTACACGTGGCTGTTGAATAATACGTGTAAGGACGTAATTCGTCGACACTTGTCGACGCTTGTTCGGCGACTCGGCGACTGGTCCGTGGCGTCTAGACGCTAGTGGAGTCCCCATTTCTTGCCCTCCACCACCCTTAGTCGTATATCGTACCGCTGTTATACTTATTTCACTTATCTGACACACATATCTCGTATAATGTAATCGCAAATGTGTTTATGACGTAAAGTGTTTTATGGAAATTTGCGGTATTTTTGTTTAATGGAAAGTGTTGTGTTTTGTATGTAAATGATGAAATTGGATTTGTGGAATATGGAACAATAATTTCAAGTGATAATAGACCGTCTGTTTATTCTGGATGAAACATATTTACTTTATTTAAAATTCACAAGTAATATGTCAATAGTTTTTTCAAATATTTTCTAACAGAAACATAAAATTATATATAATTCTTCTGTATTCTTCTAATAGCATTTTATAACGTTCTAATATAATTAAAAAGTATATTTTTAAACTAATAATGATAATTTCCCTTGACATATTTATAATATATATTTATATGTAATGCAAAATGTTTCAAAATTTCATTTTCAGTTACTGCATTGTGTGGACTTTTCTTTCATATACAAGTGCAGGCTATCGCTTTCATCTTTTCTAGTCTTGTAGATTCGTTGTTAGTGTTGTTACTAGATTCGTTGTTAGGAGTAAACGTAAGTAATTTGAGATGTTTTATGCATATGTTATGTATGTTGAAGAAAGAAAATTAATGATAAGTGAATAGGAATTATGTGATTAAAGGTTTGTTGTGTGATAATGATTTCGGGTGTAATAAATTCATGAGTTTATATGGAGTGATCTATGAATGCGGTTGAAGTGAGGGTGGTTTGTTTGGATGAAAATGTTTGACGAGGGCTGATTGTTTGATGAGTGTGATGAGTGAATGTTTTATGAATGATTTTAGAGTTCGTGCTACCCCATTTGTTGGGATATAGCGTGAAGTTATGTAGGTATGTATGTTTCAAAATTGAATCAATAAGCACACTTTCATACTGAATAAATCTCTTTACTAGGGTCAAATCTCATCACCAAGTAAGTGTAAATTAGATACAATACTTATTTGTGTACCTAAAGCAGAAAGTAATGTATTACCATGGATACATGAAACTGTCGTCCAAATGTCCAAACAGAAAAATTATCAAAAATTATTTTAAATTCTTTTTCAAGCGTTTCTAAATGGTCGTAGAAAAAGTATTGTGCGCACCTCGAGCAGAAAGTGTCCTTGCCGCTCTTGCATGGTTGTTCCTCTCGGCTACGATCAACAATTTAAATGCGCGAGTGGCAATAGACTTCTTTCTGCTATACGTACACAAATAACTATTACAGGCCTGCTGTCAATTTTACAAGTTAGTACAGAAGCGCGTTGCAACATAAATGCTTATGAGTTATTATTGTAAACAATTTTTGACAGTTGTAACTGACAGGACTTAATTATAATTTTTAATTTTGTTTACAAATGGGTAACAAATAAAATGATGTACAATACTCACAAGGTAACTGTTTTTATTGTCTTAAAGAGATGACAGGCTCGCCCAGTAAAAACTGTTTTGGCCATGCTAGTATTTTAAATTACTATTACAAGTTAATAACAAAGAATAGTAGATTACATAATAAGTGATATTTTACCCAAGTAAAAACACTTTCCTGGCGTATTATGAATCATATTTCTTCTGAAACCGTTTAATTTAATCAATAATTAATCATAAATAATTCAAAATATTTAAATTTTTTGATATAAATTGTATTGACAGCAGATTGCGTATCCAAGGTTACAAAAAAAAACAGTCAGGTAAAATTCAAAACAGATTGTTTTGTACTTTACCAGACTGTTAATTTTTTGTTGTAAGCCTTGGATACGTACTTTACTTGACTGTTTTGGTAAAAATCAACTTGTCATACTAAAATTGGTCAGGAACGTTTGCACTTTCCTGCCGGTTTTAGAAAAACTTATTTACCGGACTTATAACGTAAATAACTATTATGTAACGCGGTTAAAAAAACATTGTCCTTGTGTGTGTTCTTTCAAGCAATAGGACAAGGTCCGAAAGCCGAAACGTAAGGGCAACAGTCGTAAATCGGGATTATCCCGACCAAACCGAAGCGGATAGTCACTCTATAGCCATTGTAGATCTGGATTTAAACTTCTTTTATTTGAAATAAGTTGAATAAGCACTAAAATCGATGACGAGTGAAGGAAATGCCAACTATTAATAAAAAAAAATACTAGTTTTTACGAAACTTAATTTTCCGGATCAAAAAATGCATAAAGGAGAAATGAAAAGATATTATGTGTTTATTTCAGAATATTTCTATAGCTTTTCAGACAGAAACATTTTCTTTAAAAACATCTTCTTGAGACCATTTTTGTGAGCGTTTCCTTTATAATATATCTTTCACTTTATTACATCATCTAGGCTGTAGAAGTGATAAAAATCGTTTGTTGGTGTGTGTACCATTCATCAATCTCTTAGCGTGTGTCACAATGCCGAGACTCTTACATTTTCGCCAAGACCCTGAAGTTCGTCTTTCCATTTTCTTAGAAAGTTATGGGCGCGACATTAATATAGCTGTAATGTATTTCGAAAATTAATTTGCCGCGTTAGCGCTTACAATTTCCTGCTTTATCTTTTGTGTCAATGGTTTAACAAGTTTTTGGGCAAATTGGATAGGTTCGTTTCACCAATCTAATTATTTCTGTCTTTAGAATTCTACTTCAGTGAATGATAACTTTGTTCTTTTATGGCGAAAGAAAGATTAAATATTTTTGTTTATAATTATGTCAAACACATGATTTGTAAATGATTAATACAAGAAATATTGATTTTATTCAATTCCTACAGTGAATAGATTTTCACCTTGTTAAAATTAGGTAGGTGGCTCACCACAGTTAAACTACTCCTGTAGCTTCCCCACCATAGACGTCCTTTGGGGCCGTGAATTACCGGTTGATCACCGCACTTCGCGTACGAAATATATCACCGAGATCTGTTACGGCAGAGTGTCACACCCAATAATGAATAAAAGGCGTAATTATATACATTTTCTTAAATTAGCAATGTGACTTCCCCTCTCTTAATATCTTTGGGATCGTAATTTGACGGCTGGTAACCGCATATCACGCGCTTAAATATATCACCTATCATATCTGCTACTGGAGAATACATACATGCATACATAACATCTCACTATATCCATGGGCATCCGCAGGAGGGCAAGGAGGGGCGCTGGCCTCCCCTGATTATTATTTAACCAATTACAATATAAATAGGTATACACTGGATCTTTTTTCCTATATTACACATAGGGGGAACTATGTTAAATTTTTACATGTTAATTAGCCATAAGAAGACTTATGATCGAAGTGGTGAAGGAAAAGAAATTAATCAATTTTTATGTCAAATTGACGTATTGACGTAAAATTATGTTATTTTGATTCACTTCGATCATAAGTTTTCTCATGGCAAAATAACATGTAAAATGTAACATTGTTTTTTCCATGTGTAATATATATAGATAAAGACCCTGTATACATAAAATTAAAAATTTAATTATAAGTTGAGAGATAATAAATCCAAGCTGATACTAAATTTTCTACAGTATTCTTATGGCCAGCTAACGACATGTTCCTTATCGTAACGATTGAGTAATCTAACTTTATTAAGTTTTGACAACGACAAAATATTAGAAAATAAGAACCGTAAAACTGCTAAATCGAAATTTATTGAAGAAGTGGTGTCAATTTATGGTAGAGATATTCGAAGATTCAATTCAAACCCCTGACGACAAAGAATAATAATTTATTATTCAATATTGTTTTGCCTATTTGATAGATGTACTTGTATTTATGTTATGTAAATAAAAAAGTTATTTTTGAAATTTATGTATATCTGAGATTTTTTGTGACCAGCCCCCCTCCCCCTGAAAAAATGTTTGTGGACGCCCATGGCTATATCCCAATCATATGGGGTAGTACGAAACTTAAAATCATTCATAAAATATTTACTCATTAAATTCATCAAATAATCTGTCCCCGTCAAATATCACACTCATTAATGGGTAAAAGGCGTGATAAAACATTGACTTATTTTATATTGAAGTATTTATTGTTATTAATGTTATGACTATACATTCCATGCGAATATTTTGGTTGTAAATGTATTCTAAGTATCTTATCTCCATAGTGCATCAGTTTCAGATATGCAGGTGACCTACTGCGCTAAAATTTAGCTTTTAGATTTGAAGTATTGGTACAAATCGACCCAGATTTAATGTATACAATAAGAGAAAAATTTACAAGAGGTACTTAGAATCCTATGCATTCTAAAATGACGTTTGTATGTTCTCTATTTTCGCCGTTCCGCCAATGTAAATGAAAAACTGGCGCGAAGGTTGACATGAAAATGAAGATAAAAGCTTTGAAGTGCTGACGCAAACAAGGCAAGAAACGTATGCGCACTGCAACGGAAAACAGTTTCCAGGAAATTACCTTCATTGTGTTGGTTAAGTGACTATTAACGCTAGTGGTGGAATTACGAAAAAAGCCCCCTAGTTCCAGTCGCAGACGGCGTTGCATCTCATCGCCAACCAAATGCAAGGGGAGGGACGTCATAACACCCCTTATGAAAACTTTCATTTCACTGCCGAGGAACAATAAAAATATTGTGATTGTTCCGCGAGGTCTTTCATTGCAATTGCGTTCTCAGAAGGCAAAGTCAAAATGAAGTAATAAGATAAATAAGCGCGGTTCAATTACAGGAGCTAAAAAAAAATTACTGCAGGTGCAATAGTAAATATCTATTTAAATATAATTAAATTTACATTAAATCAGTTTAATTAACTATTACTTTAATGGATAGTTAAAAATGTTCAATTTACAATTCATTTATTATTCTTTTTATCAAAATGATTGTTTTAAATTGGGCATTATATTAATATTAGTTACACGTACCTACTATTTTATTTTTGTTTTACTATTTATAATAGTTTTTAAATTGCAAATATATGGCATGTCAAATGGCTTCGCAATAACGTTATTGAATTTGTTTCCGATAGAAAACATACATACTTTGATCATTTTGTCTCTGATATTTACAATTTCAATATTTGTCAAAAAACAACAACCTATAGTGGTTGTTATTACATAATTATCAATAGGTATGGACTATATTCTTGTAGAGTTCAAAACGAGATCTACGTGTAGTATCTATCATCAGGGCCAGGGCTATTTCATTTCAATTTTAATAATTCTGTGTAATTTTGTAAATACGCTATGCTCGCATGTGTTATAAGTTTCGTCGTTGGGAATAGTAGCCCTTTTAGCGAGTTCTATACTATACTTTATCTATGACTAATGTGTTACATACAACACTTTTTTTATAATTTTGTGCCATAATAATCTCAAACAAAATAAAAAAAGTTAACATTGTGTAATTAGATAGAGTCGCGATCTATGTAATACAAAATTAAATAAACCGAAATTGATGCAAACTTCTTGTAAAAATATATATTTATTAAAACATAAAATGAAATGCTTAAAAATGGTAAAATTTACAGAAGTTATAATTAATATTTAAATTAAGCCAATTAGCCGACAATGGAAACAACAACAGCATATGAATAAACTAATCTTAGTTATGTTACAAAATTACATGGCAAGACCTACATCTTGCACAGACGAGAGACAACTTGTCTCGACAAAAGCCAATCTACTGAATCTACCACTAACTAATTATTGTTGTTTCCATGGGATGTTCTACCAAAAGGGGTAAAGGGTTGGTATCGTAGCGTTAGACTAGATAAGCGTTCCCATGCATGAGTTTACATAAAAAACCCAGACGGGGTGAGTTACAAAGGTTAAATCTATCCGACCAACACGAAGCTAATAATTTACCGTAATATATCATTACATCCTGTATAACCACACGCGACAATTCAGGAAAGCTATAAACTTGATCAATAATGATCTACGGAATACTGAAGTTACTATACATATGCACTAATACATTTGATAAACACAATAAACTCTGTCAAGTCAACTTTAGAAAGATACTTAAGATAACGCTTCATTGGTCTGTATCTCTCGAAGCTGAGTTGATAGTGAAATATCATAATTTGCAAACAAAACCAAATTCTGAATTGTCCGTTTTGTTACAATTGCAATATTTTGTGATGTAACTATGGTGATAGAGAAATGTTAAAATGCATATTTATTTTTCTTTATTTGGTTTTTCATAGTTACCTATCAGTCTTTATGCTTTTTTTATTTTCTAATTGGTGCGGAAGAGGGAATAATGATTATTATTTCCGCGTTATTATTTCCTCCGGGAATTATACTTAGCATTATGTAGCAAAAATTATATATTTAATATACATTTTCCGTTGATCGTTCATTAATGATTTTTCAAGTGTTCGTTATTACAAATTGGAGAATATATTATCAAAATTAATACTTTGGCAACATTCCACATTTCTTTCAATCGATAACAAACTTAGTCCAGTTAATCGTTCTTGGCCCACAAAAGATCTGAGGCAATTTTGTATTAACTTTAGTTTAAGCAGAGTAGTACGCTGGGCGTATTTGTAAAACATTAACAGTTCATAGAAAAATGTACAAGTACACGTGATAATATAACTTTTCATTCTCATTTGTGACAGTTTTCTAAGAATTTATGAGTTCATCCATGTAACCGTTTTGCAATTTTGGCATCCTGGGCACGTTCCCCTCTGCCCCTACCGTACCAAGATCCTGATGGTATCTATCATTGGGTATATTTTCGTCAGACGTCTGATGCAACATCATCACGCACGAATCATGCTCGTCTCGCATTGCGATGCATATTCCAACCTGGAAATTGAGTTGCAGACGCTTTTGGAATATGTTTTCCCATTGGAATCCAAAACCGACGATAAAATATAAACTAGATCGATGATGCAAATGTACCTGACGTGTTTTCTCTTTCCTGTTCTTATTCTTCTTTACCAAAAATAAATTCAAACAGAGATAAATCATTTATGATGCAACGAATAACACTGCTCAGAGTTGAAACCTAAGATGAACAGAAGTAACTTTGCAATAAGGAAATTACAGTATTGTAGGAAATATTAAAATTTTTATTACTTTTTAGAAGGATGTCAATCGACCTTTAAATTCTGTTCATATGACTTTAAGTTCTGAAAACTAATTTAGAATCCAATCAATGCAGGTTATAATAAAAAGATTTTAAATTAGATTTCTTTGAATTGTGTTCAATCGGGTGGCAAGTCTTCTTAAAGATTTTATGTCGTTTTTAGTGCTAAACTAGCAATATCACTTGAGCGATTCAGAAGCGTTTCAAGCATTCTATAGAATTTCGTAATTTGTTAATAGAAGTATTAAAAAAAAATTGACTTGCCATGTCTTCAAAAATATTTTAGATATTTCAATTTATTTAGTGTCAAAATAATATATTGCTTGTGAAATATTATCTGACAAGGTTATATTAATAGTGAGTAGTGCAAATTACAAAATTTAAATAACAAGTTTAAGCAAAGTTTCATGTAATAACATTTTAAAATAAAATTTTTCTTTCATTTCTTTTACAAAACAAATCCACAATTATGCTCAATTATGACAAATTTGCACTAATAAAATTTAAATAATTTTCATTTAGTTTTTTTTACTCTTATTATTGGGATATTCAACTATTAAGAGATGGCGTTGATCACGATATTTCAAACTTATATTATTACGCCTTCTACCCATTACTAGGTGTGGCACTCTGTCGTAGTAGATCTCGGTAAGTGATATATTTTGCGCGTGAAGTGCGATTACCAGGCGTCAAAACTTGGTCTCCAAAGATGTTAGTGAAAATTTAAAAGGGGCGATTCGGTGCCACTGAGCAACCTATTATAAAAATAAATAAATATAAATATATCATCACGCCTTTTATCCATTACTGGGTGTGAAACTCTGCCGAAGCAGATCTCAGTAAGTGATATATTTGCGCGTGAAGAAGTGCGGTTACCAGTCGTCATAACTTGGTTTCCAAAGATGTTAGTGAAAATTTAAAAGGGGCGATTCGATGCCACTAAGCCACCTATTAGAAAAATAAATAAATCGAAATGTATCATCACGCCTTTCATCCATTACTGGGTGTGGCACTCTGCCGAAGCAGATCTCGGTAAGTCATATATTTATGCGCGTGAAGTGCGGTTACCAGACGTCAAGTAACAACCCCCTACGATATTAGTGGTGGAGGAGCGACAGGAGTAATTTTAATGTGGTAAAAATGTTAGTTGACTGTGGAAATCTAACCAAGGTTATGGTATATGTATAGTATTTATTAGCATTATTAATTATTAATTTAATTATCTTACAATTTGTTTCTTTAAATTCGACTATAGCCACAAACCTCGTTGAAAATGATATCTTGTCGTGTAGCAAAAATAAAACAAATAAAATTGAATCTTTTCAAATTGTGTGCCAGTTGACGAGCACATTTAAAGCTGTGTTCTGTTTGATAGCAAGTCACTTAAAGATCCTTCATCAATTTAACCTAAAACATAAGCACTCTTAATTCTCCACATAAAAAGTTGAAGGAGTCGAAACGCAACGTTCAAATGTAAGTTGCGTCGTTCATCTTACGTTATCGCGGATCGCGGTTCTCGAATCGCGAATCGGATTTCTGTTTGTTCGAAGTTGGACCGCGTAGTGCGCTCTTAGAGATCCCGAGGGACCCTGCGGGCACGAATGCTTTTTGCGGTGACATTGGCTGAGGTTCCCTGTCGCCGTCGGCCCTCACAGCTCCAACATAAAATTGTTTTGATTCTGGTTTCATCGCAGATTGAATGACATACGTAGAAAACCGTATCGCTGTAAATAATCTAAAAGGAACTATTTATTCCTAAAGCCAGATTCACATTACACTCTTTTTTCATGTCCCAAACCAATGTCTCATATCACTTTTACTCATAATATTGAAAATGTGTGCACAAAAGTGATTAAAAAATAAATATATCATCACGTCTTTTTATCCATTACTGGGTGTGGCACTCTGCCGAAGCAGATCTCGGTAAGTGATATATTTATGCGCGTGAAGTGCGGTTACCAGCCTTAAAATCACGGTCCCCAAAGATGTTAGTGGAGGGAGAGCCACAGGGGTAATTTTAATGTGGTGAAAATGTTTGTCGGCTGTGGGAATTGAATCAGGGTTCTCAGGATTCACAGGCCGTCTCGATATTTAAAACAATTTGACACAACACATGTAATTTTATTTACAAATGAATAACAAATAAAATATTAAATTATAAAGATAAAAATTTATTGATTTTAACGCAAAAATAATTGCACTTCACCTGGAGCAAACATTTTTCGTGCCACTGGACTGGTAGGTTAAAGTAATGAATACAAATTAGTTAAACATTAAAATTAATTTAATTTAATTACCGTTGTGTAACTGTTCATTCAATTTTATTTCATTCTAACCTACCTTATCTTCTTAGGTTTGTTGAACGGAATATTATCTACACTTTAAATGAAATCGCTAATTTCAAAAACTGTTCAAAATGAAATCGCTACTTTCAAAACTTCAAAAATATCACCATTTACGGCCATACATAACGGGACTCGCTGTATTAATGAAACATTACATGCTTGCTGAAGTGAATTTTGCTGCCTTATTATTTCTGCTGCTTCTTCAATTCGCTGCTGAAGTTCTTTTAGTGTTTCAGGAGCTTCTAAGATTCTGACTTATGTGTGTTGTTTATAACATGTTATTAGCACAGGATTATCCGGAATTTAAACAGGTAAAAATATTCAAAATTTCAAATACGTATGACTTCAAATATTTGTAAATACGAGTACATTGCCCCACGACTTTAAACAACCAATAGCATTTCATTATTTGACAACGTTGTTACGAAAATAAGTGAATTCATAAGTTATAATTGCACTACTGCAATAACCGCGATAATTTTCTGTATAAAAAATTGACAGTTTAATTCTAATTTTTTTTAGTTATTTAGAAACTAGGTTATCTGACATATAATTATTATTATTACAAATTAATATATTATTATAAGCATGTCAAAATATCAATTTTGTTAATTTTTTTATTATTTTTATTATTTTTAACACGTCCATTCAATATTCAGTAGTAATATAACAAGAGAGTGAGAATAAATTGAAAATAATTTGACAGATCTTTCGAAAACTTCTCCTTCACTAACATCTTTGGGAGCCGTGATGTTATGACTGGTAACCGCACTTCACGCATATAAATATATCACTTACCGAGATCTGCTATGGCAGAGTAGTACATCCAGTAACGGTAAAAGGCGTGATGATATATTTATTTATTTATTATTTTAATCAAATTTTAAATCTTGTTGATATGGTTTCTTTAGCTACTTACTATTGTATAAATTTTAGCCAGATCACTAAAAATAAAAAACTTAACTGTCTCTCTTAAATCTGAGAAGAAAAAAAGGTCTTGATGATATATTTATTTGTTTATCAGAATCCCGTTTGCAAAAACAGCTTTTCAAGAGAGTACGTTTACGCAATAAAATAAGCTTAGGCAGACGTTTCAATATTATCAGAGTATCCGATGACTTCTCATTTAGATTTAGTGCGGATATCTCGATGTTTGAATCTGGAAAATTTATAGTGTCATCAGATGGCAGAGTGGGAGGCTCTGAGGCTCTGTGGCTGGCACCCGCTGCATAAATCTCGCGCAATTGTTGGATACAGGTAATCAGTTCAGTTCCGAACTGCTTTGAACTATCTTGAGTTATGTTGGTACTCCTACTCTACTTCCGTTCTGTGCTAGTGAACTGATCAAGATTGTAATATTGTTGGTGCCACTACATTCACTGTAAATTAATGTTTTATTTGACATTTAGTTTACTAAGTTTAGTTTATGATTTACAATCCCATCTGATACAGGTCAGTGAACATATTTTGTAACTATAGTAAATATGAATTCAATATGGTGGAATACTGAATCGAACAAATATAGATTATGTTGAATAGGTACGTAATCAGGCGTTATGAATCAAAACTCAAACAATAAATACTTTGTTAAAGTCATAGTTTCGAGTTTCTTGTTTTTATAAATCAATTCTAATAACAATTTGGCCTTTTTTTTCGTACACTACCTGCGATACTTTTTAAAGAACAGGCTCTTAATAGTTATTTATAATACAAGTGTTTAAGTATATAAAACACACAAGAAAAGTTTAAACATGAGACCGAAGGTCGAGTGTTTAATTTTTCTTAAGCGTTTTATATACCAATAAAACACAAGTGTAATACAAAATTTTATCCACAACTCATAATGATAGGTACCGAAGAAGATGGGTCGTAACGTTTAACGTTGATTCAGTTATATATAGTTTCTCAAAATACGGTAGATCATGAAGTGATTGCTAAGTAATAAGTTGTTTATAGTGTTTTATGAAATATAAAACACTAATGTTTTATGAGCCATATAATTCAACTGAAATTAGTGTAATTATGTCCTTTTAATATATGACTTGCGAATAAAGGTATTTATTTGTTACTCATTTGTAAACAGCATTTATTCATACTGTTTTTTTACTATGGAAATGAATCTTTCCACTACTTACAAACTTGTACAACTTTTACTTGTCAGCTTCCAATTTTACAAGTTAGTAAAAAATCGCGTTGTTGCAGTAGTACTTATGAGATATTTAAAACAATTTATGACGCAACAGTTGTAACTAACAAGATTGAATTCAAATTATAAATATTGTTTATAAATGAGTAACATATAAAATATTAAATTATAAAAATGAAACTTGGGATACAGCCAGAATTTGAACTTGGAATCTTTGAAATATAGTACTTTAGAAATATTTGCATTTAAAAAAAGTTAGTGATTTTCAATGACGTTCATATTAGCGGTTTTTATTTGCATTACTTAAAGAAGAGAATATTATTTTTTATGATTGCCTTCATATTGGAAATAAATGTTTGAAAGATAATTAAATGCTTAACGCTTTAGTTCTTTGTGGTGGACGATTACAGTATATTTATCCGATGATATCGTTTTCCCGATTTATCGTAATAAATTTCCTCAGTCAGAGGTCAACAATATCATTTTTCTTTCTCGTGAGATTGAAAGCGAAAAGCTGAAAATTTACTATCATCTTTCTTTGCGGATATCCTTCGAAATTGATTAGCCAGCCGGTACTGAACGCTGAACGCGCCGAGGAATAAGAGAATAAAAATAAATGAAGTGTTTGAGGTGCCTGCCGATGACAATGAAGGAATAATAAATTTACTTCTTTAAATATTAATGAGTAAGCTCAAGTCGCTATCCTCATGGTTTTGTACGTACTGTTTCTTTGGTTACACTGAGAAACAATAGCTTCTGCTCAGGCTTCTTTTATTTTTCTAGATATAAATTATTATTTTTTACAAAAAGGTTCGAAAAATTGTTTTGTTTGACATGTTTTAATGACGCGCTTATTATTTCACGCAAATGAAAGATTTTTTTTGTTTTATTGTTGTCTACAGATATATACTGTAATACTATTGAAAGTTAAAGCAATTATTTATTTTGAAAAAAAGAATAGAAAGATGAAAACATCTTTAATGAATTGCAAATAAGAATTCTACAATAATAATGAAATAAAATCTGAGAGAGTATAGGTAATTTTGTGTTAATAATATATTTATGTAACAAAAGAGTATCCGAATATAACAGCTATTTATGTAACAAGTACATAATGCAGGACTTTATTGGAAGAGTCGTAGTTTATGCTCGAGCGAGCGCAGCGAAGCTGATAAAAAAGACCCTGTAAGTTCGATTATGTAGGAGTTATGATGGGGTAATGGTCCAATGGTATCAAGTCAGCCTATGGATACTAAGAACCGTGGTTCAATCCCCACAGTCGACAAAACATTTTCACCAATTTAAAATTATCCCTGTGGCTCCCTCACCATTAACATCTTTGTGGGCTGTGATTTTACGGCTGGTAACCGCACTTCACGCGCATAAATATATCACTTACCGAGATCTGCTTCGGCAGAGTGCCACTTCCAGTAATGGGTAAAATTGGACGCGTGCGTTAACAGTTTGTCTTATGAAACTAGTTCTTTAATATACTATTTCACTTTTATTATTGTCCTAGGCTTCTGGTGTATATTTAATTTTACCAGTTTTTATTACAATTTTACTATTTCATCTTATACGTAACATCTTCTACAACACTAAAATTTATTCATGTGACCTGTTTCTGTAAAGAATTTTTCATTTATCGTCCTAGTTCATATGAAAGCAGAAGCTTCAGTTAAAATGTTATCTTAGTTTGAAATTTATATGATTTAATTTCATATTATTTATTTATAATTATGGTAGAAAATAAAAATAAAATTCAAAGCAAGCATTGTAAAATAAGAACGCTGACGACTGACGACTACTCCGCGCATCTGAAAACCAAAATACTCTAGGGAACAATATTTTACATAGATTTAAATTTCAGATACTTATTTAACATTATGTAAACAGACCAAAGTACGGCATAACAAAACAACTTGAGATTTAAACAGTTTACGCAATAAAGAAAACGAAGATAAATACAATTGATGTCTCTACAATATTCAAACCAACCTTTTTGCATTTACAAATAAAAGTTCGTTAAAAGTAAAATATTCCATAAATGCGGCTTCAGCGGAGTATTGATCGATTTATATTCAACAAGATAGCAATAGAAATAAAACATGTACTCTATTATTCCTTCTTCCATGTCAATAAATTTTTGGGGTATCTACAAGATATACCGGTCTTTAAGTTCGTATACCTCAAGTAAATAAGACGAATTTGATGACATTTCAAAAATAGAAATCATTGAAAAAAAACACCTACGGTAATACTTATATCGTATACCGGGTATCCACAGAAATCGGGGCACTCCTATTAACTTTTTTATTTAAAAGATATCTAATTATCTATGTGTAAACATATGTGACGCCATTTTTATGTATAAATGATAAGTATACATGTACAAATTTTCATAATTTGAAAAAAGCTATCCCTGTGGCTCCTCCACCACTAACATGTTTGGGGGCCGTGATTTGACGACTGGTAACCGCATTTCACGCGCAAAATATATCACTTACCGAGATCTGCTGTAGCAGAGTGCCACACCCAGTAATGGGTAGAAGGCGTGATGATATATTTTTATATACATATACTTCTAGTTTAACCGAAAGAGACTTGAACTTTCTTATTTTAAATGGAACATTCTGTATATTTTTATACTTTTGAATTTTATGTTAAATTCTGAATACTACAATGACGTGACAAGTTAAATTTTGCTGTAAGAAATAATAATAAAAAAAATCAAATTAAAACAAAAGTTGTTCGTCGTTTCTTTTAAAACATTTGAAACTGAGAGCTTCAGTATTTGTTAAAATTATTTATGCAACAATTTCTTGTTAATTTTAATAATTGAATAAAAATATTTTGTATAATTCAATATTTATTAATTAGGTTAGTATTTTCATGGCACTTTACATAAAAATTGAGAAATATTGTTCTTAAGTTTTTTCACTGAAAAATTTGAATTGAAATACACGCCTAGTTACTGTTCCTGTTTTTGATAATTAATACCTAACTATTATTTGTTCAAAGTATGTTATGCAGTTGTCGAAAATGAATGATTAATTTTCATTATTTAATTTATCAATATGCCTTTTGTTTTATAATTAATTAAATTAAATTTTGAGTTGACTATTCTGTTTAGTTGGCAAGCCTTATCACTGTCAACATGACATATCCTGATTATTTTTTTTGGTTAGTTTTCCCAATTTTGCCAAATAATAATTTTTATAAATAAAGATGAAATAAAGTTTGACACTAACAGGTAATCAAATTACTATTATATTTTATTTGATATATTTGAATTTGAGATAAATAAAGGTGAAATAAAGTTTCGCAATGACAGGACAGCAAATTACAATTATATATTATTTGACATATTTGAATTTAACAACATAAAACTTAAAATATATCATTTAAAAAACAATGTCAATCATTTATTGTCACCCGATATATATTGTTAAATTGATTTTAATTGTTACTAAATAAATAAATTGAAATATAACCAAACTAATTTACATGCAGAATTTAATTCTCCACGACTATTATTTTAAATTTTCCCTGTAAAGTAATCCGGAAAGTAATGATAACGTAAAACATATTTCTCTTGTTAATGTTTATTGGAAAGCAAATCCCTTGTGCTGCCATCTCGTTTCAGCTTTGCACAATCGCTCTTATTTTAATGCAATCAAATGTATAATATTTTCTGGCATCATTTAACCCAACATGAGTAAATATTTATATGTAAATGAACCACACGAAGGGCAGTAATTAACAAATTAGAGTCATAATAAAACTAATTAATTAAGGGTAACATGGAACCCGAATGTTGACGATATTGAGCGTATTATAACAAAGGTTGAACAATAATGTTGTGCAAATTTGATTTTCCAGCGCACAACGTTGAGTAGACATTGAAGCCAATGCACGTACATTATTAATTCTATTCTAAACAGTTGATTTTAACTGAATGCCGATATCTAATTATAATCACCGACATAAAACAGATTGTTGTTGGTTAGTTCACAATGTAAATGCCACGGTTCGTGCATGTAGTCAATATTTAGCCAGGTTTTTATTCATTTCATTATGTTTAGCTATTCGCCATCTGTTTGTTTGTCAGCAAAATACAAATTTATGGAAACAGACAACCTGCTTCAGGCAATAAAGATAGACGTTCTTATTTATTAAAGCAACTAATTTTGAATTTAGCTCGTTCTAATTTACTATTGCTTTAAATTAAAGTTTATATTTCACTGCGCCACTTAAACTTTACACTTAATTGGTTAATTTTATTTATTAATGCAGCAAGTGTAAAACATAACATAACAAATTACATGGATTAGCAGTTCAACATTTGCAGATTTTATGTTTATCATGAAGAGCAATTCTCTATAGAGGGAATATGGGTATTTTGTAGAGTTCTAACCCAAATTTTTCAAGCCACAACTTACCAGCTAATTTAGTAGTACAAAATAGGCTACCTCTTTAAAATTGAGATAATATTTAAACAGAAGTGCAGATATTGAATTTTATCACTATTATTTTTAACTTATGGGGTGGCTAGCTCAGTGGTATGTAGTCGGCCTGTGGATCATGAGAACCCTGGTTCGATTCCCACAGGCGACAAACAATTTTCATAATTTCAAAAGCTAGCCCTGTGGCTCCCCCACCACTAACATCTTTGGAGGCCGTGATTTGACGACTTAACGCGCAAAATATATCACTTACCGAGATCTGCTTCGGCAGAGTGCCACACCCAGTAATGGGTAGAAAGGCGTGATGATATATTTATTTATTTTATTTTTATTTTTAAATTAAAATGTTAACATCTTCCCCTGATTAAATATGGAAGTAATAATGAAACGGATAAGGAATATTGAAGACTTAAATATTTAAAATCTGAATAAAGATGTATTACTAATTATTATTATTCATTTTAATTGTGCTAACAATTTCAGGTAATTTAAATATGTTAGGACAGTATTATAGTAGAATTTATATATACAGGGTATTTTTCAGCCTAGGGAAAAAAAGTGTAAGGGTTTATTTTCAATTATTGTTACTATATTCTATGCTATTTTATAATATCTAACAGGCAGATTAAAAATGAGATTAAATTTGAAGTTAACTAAGTCCAATTTTATTATTGATGAAAATTATTACAAAACAGAAGAAGGTTTTTTATAAAATGGAGTTACATGTAGTCAGTGTTTCATTTAGTTGTATTTTTGCTGCCCTAATACTACTTAATACCATACTTATTTATTATTTTCATGAATTAGTAACGAAGTAATGTTGAACAAAAAATGGTATTAATGGCTAATCTGTTTTGTAAGTCAGTTTGTAAAATATGATCTTCGTACTATGGCCTAACGTTACATCACACTTAATAAATCTGAAATTGTTTATTACTAAAAGGAATTAATTTTGCTAGACTGAACTCTGATAAGATCTAAGAGAAAACAAGATGATAAATGATGGAAAAATTGTGGTCTAAACGTATCGACACATAAATTTTTTCGGGGATAAAAAATCCTTTGTCTTTGCACTATATCTCATGCTTACGTGGCATTTTTTTACTATCATCTGCAGATAATTCCAGAAATATGTCAGTGCGAGCTATTAGTTTTCCTTGCATTGTCTCCTGTTTTTGGCAAAGGCTCGACCACTGCTGCTGCAATGCCATAGATAGCGCTGCACTTTTTTTTGTAATAGCAGGACCGTAATTTATTATTACAAATAATTGCTTATTGTCATTTAGATATCAAATTCTTTGAAATACATTAAAGCAAGTGAAAAATACATTTGCTGGAATGTATTTAAATGAATTTCATATCTAAATGGCGATAAGTAATTATTTGTTATAATAAATATATCATCACGCCTTCTACCCATTACTGGGCGTGGCACTCTGCCGAAGCAGATCTCGGTAAGTGATATATTTTGCGCGTGAAGTGCGGTTACCCGTCGTCAAATCATGGCCCCCAAAGATGTTAGCGGTGGAGGAGCCACAGGGGTACTTTTTTGACATTATGAAAATAGTTTGTCGCCTATGGGAATCGAACCCGGGTTCTCAGGATCCACAGGCCGACTTCATACCACTGAGCTAGCCACCCCATATATACAAATTAAATAATCTGTATAAAATAAGATGTAGGGATATTGGCAATATTGTGTTATAAAATTTGGTCCCATCATTTTTCGCCGGACACTTTTTATTTACAGAAAACTGATTTTACATGTTAACTGCCCATGCTAATATTTACGTGGGACGCACGATATGTATATATATATATATATATATATATATATAAATCATAGCCATGCTAATGAAGGAGAAGCGGCAAGGTTAATTATTTCTGGAAACAACAATTTATTATTATTGATAAAATTATTTCGGTGCTCATTTAAATTATTCCCTTTTTATAATTTCTTACATTACTGGCAGAGTAAGACAGTTTTTACTGTTGAAAGGAGGAATTTACTCTTTGAGGCAGTGAAAACAGTTACTGTGCTTGTATTATACAATATTTTAACATATTTGTTCCTCATTAGTAAACAAATTAAAAAATAATAATAAAATTCTGTCAATTGTGTTAAAAATTGTATTAAATTATTTGAAACTATAACTTGTAAAGTAAATAAATATAAATATATCATTACGCCTTTTACCTATTATTGGGTGTGGCATTCTGCTCTAGCAAATCTTGGAAAATGATATATTTATGCGCGTACCAGCCGTTGCATCACGGCCCCCAAATATGTTAGTGAAGGAAAAGGCCCAGGGGTAATTATAAATAAATAAAATAAATATATCATCATGTCTTTTATTCATTACTGGTTGTGGCATTCTGTTGTATACGATAGCTATACTGAAAACGTTATAAGGATCTTAGAGTGCAGTTGCTCCTGTCAAAGCAATTTCGCCGCGAGCGCAGACTTTATCGGAAGAGCCGCGCTGCTAAGATAGAGAGCTGAAGGTGTAAGACGAATGTACATCCAGCTACTGTTGAATGAAATGGAAACCTGAGCGTGCGGCGGCGAACCTATTTTAGGAATGGGCTACTACCACTAGATATGGGTTTACCTTAAAAAACAAATAGAAATATATAGTAGCATCCCAAACTAATTCATTTCTGAAACTAGAATTCACTTTAGTGATGCTAATAAAAAATTATACAAACCTAAAGAAAAATAAAAAATATTACAAGTATTTCTAAGAGAGTAGTTCCCGGAATTTCATATATTTTGATAGATGGCAGCAGTAATCAAGTTCAGAATAGAATTTTAGAAAATAAATACTTGTTACATTCCTGCACTAATTGGCTGGAATGTGATAGTTAGTTCCTTGTATTGGCGTCGGAATTGGTGGCGCTGTACCTGATCGGCGGCGAAATGACTCGTTTGCATCAGCGAAACTTAAAATTTATTCATTCATTGAAATTAATTTCCTGTTATATATCGGAGAAAATAAATAATGAAATAAACATAATAAGCTATTGTAGTTGTTTTAAAAAAAAATAATATTGGTTCAAACAATAATTCGGAAGTTGAAATCTCGCTGACATAAACTTTTATTAAATAATTACAACTGCAACTGATTGGTTTGGATCCCACTATGAAGAAGTTACTGTAATTGTTATTGAGGTCCTGTTTTACAAAGTAATAAATAAATAAATACTGTCTGTCATGTAGAGTAAATTAAAATTAATAAATATTCTCAATTCCAGGCATGAAATCAAAGAACGTGGACAAAACCTTCGCGGACGACGGTTGCATCCGTGAAGAACAACAACGTGCTGATTGTCATCGAGACCTGGTGCGCCACCGACTACTACTACCACTGAATATAGGTTTACCTTCAAAGAACAGGTAAGAAATTTTATCTTAAGTGTCCAAAGACATTTAGAGTCATTTCGAGAGAGATTTTAAGGAAGATAACTCTCGAAGACATTTTAGGATATTTTCAGTAATAATATAACAAGAGGGTGAAAATAAATTGAAAATAATTTGACAGATCTTTCGAAAACTTGTTGCCAGGCAAGTCACGAAAGCCCGTAGGGCTTGAGTGGTTATTGCCAAATGGCAACAAGTTTGAGAAAGATACTGGAGAATTATTTTCTAATTTATCGAACTCTCGAGTTATATTTAATCAGATTATTTTTTTACTTAGCTGTTGAGGTCGTTTCATCCAACTTAAAAGATTTTGAACTGGGTCCATATCGATTGATTACTTATTACTTATTCTTGGAAGTTGTTTCCAAAATTTCTTCGTGTATTTCTGTATCTGAAATACTACAAAATCTATTTTTTTCACACAGTTTTAAATAAATATTTGACAAGTACCTATTATTTCTCGCAAACAAAAGCACCTACAGAGATTATTCCCGGGAATAATCACAAGAGCATTATTCTCAGTATAATAATGTGACATACCATGAAGCAATTCATTGGTATTAAAAAACGTCAAAAAATAATTAGATAATAATTATTTTGACAAATGTTTAATAACAATAATAAAATTATTATTTATAATAATATCAAAAGTAAAATAATGAATATTGTATCTGAAATCTATATATATATTTCTATTATTGTATCGTTCAAGGTAACTTTTGTTAACTTTAGTTAGCACTAAATGATCCGACGTAACATACAACAACGTAACATCATTATTGTAAATTGGACGCTGTCTATCTCTTTCTAATACATTGTAATTATCGGAGTAGTTATGAATGTAAGTTTTGTCGAAACCAGCATTAATTAAAAACAGACAAGTTGTTTACTTGCCTCGCAACCTTTCAAGTGAACAGACGCGCAACGTACTTTTAACTTGTGGGTATTTCTGCCTTGCTAGAAGGCTTCTGAAAATCGTTCCGTGGGTTGGGTTATCGTGATAGCGGGTTTTATATTTTTAACTTTTGTGCATTTCTGCCTTATTAGAAAGTCTTCATATCTGAAAATCGTTTCGTTGAGTTATGTTATCGCGATATCGGATTTTATATTGTCCACCACAAACGCTAGCTTCACGTGAAGCCCAACATACATCAGGCAAGTCTTATTAGCGTCCGCGACGGGGTAGGGACGGCCCTCGTGCTAGCTGTTGTCTTGGTGTAACCTAGCGAGAGAGTGTTAAACCGATGTCTAGCTGGTGGCGTAGCCGAATCTGCACAAACCAGCCTCTTCGGAGGTGTGTACCAATGAGTCATTGGGAGGTCTAGAAGCCGTGCTGCCAGCCTAGCACTGTTTACCATTTTCCCAACAGCCGGGTAGGTTCACTAGGCGCAAACCGAGAGGTCGGGGCACGGAATATGCTCACGTTTTGATACATTGACAGGCACATTCGGTTGCTTTGTCGTAGATTCAGTTAAAATTAGCTACTTGTACACACTTAGGTAGGGAAAAGGCAAGAAAGAAACGAAGAAAGAACAAGAAACCAATTCTGAAAACAACTTGAAGAACAAGGAATGTCTGAAACAAGGGCGGATAGTAATTTTTTAAAAAATTTTTATAAATGTTTTTTATTCGAGTTTGATAATCCTTATAGAAATTGTAATACTCTGAAACAACTCTGAAAAGCTTTCAAAATTTGGATTGTCAGATATTTTTTGAGTTCTTTAAACTGTTTAAAATTTAAAAACTAAGAACAGAATACAAAATACATACAAATATATATTCCACACAAATATTACAGAATTATTTATCAGAATTGCATGTTTTCTTTTTAAAAAAAGGCAAAATGAAAATTTTCTTGATCCGCCCTTGGTCTGAATGGGATGTGTGGTATGAATGTTGTATGCTGTTTGCTGATTTATCATAACTTGTCTGTTATTCTTTTTTACTGCTTTGTGTTCTGAGTTTATGTTTCAGATTCATCAATCATCAACATGTGTGGACCTGCAAGCATCTCCCGCGGCCTCAGCATCATCGTGAAGCAGCTGGAGTTCATACCAGCGTCACCCGAGCTGCCGCCATCCTGGACAACGTCATCGGAGCTTGTATTATCATCGTGAAGCACCTGGACTTCATACTAGCGTCACGCGAGCTGTCGCCATCTTGGACAACGTCATCGGAGCTTGTATCATCATCGTGAAGCACCTGGACTTCATACTAGCGTCACGCGAGCTGTCGCCATCTTGGACAACGTCATCGGAGCTTGTATCATCATCGTGAAGCAGCTAGTGTGCTTACCAGTTTCACCGAAACTGTTATCATTATGGACATCATCATCTGAGTCATCGTCTTCTCTTGCAACATTTCAGAAGCTTGGCAGCAACATCAGCAAAGCCGAGATCGAACATCGAGTCCGCTGCTCGCAATATCAATGTAAGAAAATTGTTATTTTAAAATTATTTGGATGAGTCTGGGCAAAAATGCAGTATCACTGACCAATTTTTAGAAATGTAATTTTAGGTTGGTAAAATTTTGTGAATTTCTAAATTCCCTAAAAATTATTAATTAAACCAGTGCTTCGAAACTGTTATTTGAAAAAGATTTTCTAGCTTCAAACCTCAAACATGATGTAATCTACAATTATTAGGAAATAAAAAAGATTTTTTTCTAACCTAAAATAAATAAATAAATATAACATCACGCCTTCTACCCATTACTGTGTGTGGCACTCTGCCGAAGCAGATCTCGGTAAGTGATATATTTTGCTCGTGAAGTGCGGTTACCAGTCGTCAAATCACGGCCTCCAAAGATGTTAGTGGTGGAGGAGCCACAGCGGTAGTTTTTTAAATTATGAAAATTGTTTGTCGCCTGTGGGAATCGAATCAGGGTTCTCAGGATCCACAGGCCGACTTCATACCACTGAGCTAGCCACCCCATTTTTTTTTTAACCTAACCAAACCTTATCTCAGTCTTTGCCATTTTCATACATTTATGACATTTATACTTCTTTGCGATGAGCTTCAAATCTCTGAAAAAGTTTCAGGCTCACTGATAAGTAAATGTCATTATAGTGGTGGGGGAAATTTTAAAAATTAGCCAATGATACTGCATTTTAGCCAAAGTCTGTTAAAAACATTAATAATTATATTGTTTTAAATTAAAATCTCTTTCAAACATATTTGTTATTTGTTTAATATTTGTTTAAAATTTATAAAATAATGCTTTACTATAAAATAATGAATTTTTATTTTATAGCACAATGCTTTAGTAACTGACAATCTATTAGATCTTTGTTAAAGATAACGTCTAGTAGACCGTTAGTTACCGTTGTGCTATATTGCCACTAAGGCTGACTAACTATATTTTCATTGTTAAATGTTCTGCATTTATTTTTGGCAAAAATATTTGAAGGAAAAGATGAATATAATTCAATTTGTATTCTGAAAACGCTATAAATATCGACTGACTTCATCAAAAAATATAACTAGATGAATGACATAGGGTGTTGCTACTTTTGCATGTAATCAATTTTAAATTTTATTCTGCGTTACTTCTTTTGAGATAACAAGACTTCATTTTTCTTTAATTTCACAGATATTTTAGAGACTTTTAATGCGTTCAGTACTCTAATAAATTGTAAATTAATAATAAAAATTAATGACATATTCACTATTTTACCTCTCGTATAGCAAGAGTAAAAGTGGTCCATTATGTGTATATTCTTATACAAAATAAATTATTAAATGAAGAATCAGCAATTGATATTTCTTTGACAAATTTCTTTCCTTCGGCATTGTTATAATATAGCATTTAAAAACTAATGTAGGTACAAGTCAAAATTCTAAAATAGATTTTTTTATGTTTGAAACAATTGTTAATGATTCTGACAGATCAATGACAAAACGATGAAGACAGAAATTAGGTGTCATGTTAACGTGCAAAACATAAAATAATTTAAAAAAATTAAAAATAATTATTTTCACATGAATCGATATAGTAAATGTAGCTATTATTCAATATTCTTATATAAGATTTATGTTTCAATGCCGTTATTTTTTTAAATTGTTATTTAAAATATTGCACTAGTTTCTTACGATTTTATGAAGTTTTATCAGGATGTGGATGACGTCAGTCAATCTTTATAACGTTTTTCAGTATAACAGCAAGTTCATATTATTGATTCGGTGCTCATTTAAATTATTCCCTTTTTATAGTTTCTTACATTACTAGCAAAGTAAAACAGTTTTTACTGTAGAAAGAAGGAATTTACTCTTTGAGACAGTAAAAACAGTTACTTTGCGTGTATTGTACAATATTTTATTTGTTCCTCATTAGAAAACAAATTTAAAAATAATAATTAAATCCTGTCAGTTGTGTTAAAAATTGTATTAAATTATTTGAAAGTATAACTTGTAAAGTAAATAAATATAAATATATCTTCACGCCTTTTACCCATTACTGGGCGTGGCACTCTGCCCTAGCAGATCTTAGTAAGTGATATATTTATGCACGTACCAGCCGTCAAATCACAGTCCTAAAGTTGTTAGTGGAGAAGAAGGTACAAAGGGTAATTTTAAATAAATAAAATAAATATATAATTCGCCTTCTACCTATTATTGGGTGTGGCAGCACAATGCCTTCGTAGATCTTGATATGTAATATATTTATGCACGTACCAGCCGTCAAATCAAGACCCCAAAGATGTTAGTGGAGAAGGCACAAAGGGTAATTTTAAATAAATAAAATAAATATATAATTCGCCTTCTACCTTTTATTTGGTTTGTCAGCACACTGCCTTCGTATATCTTGATATATGATATATGTATGTGCATACCAGCCGCTGAATCAAAGCCCCCTGAATATGTTAGTAAACGAGAAGTCACAGAGATAATTTTAAATAAATATATCATTATGGTTTTTACCCATTACTGGGTGTGGCACTCTGCCCTAGCAGATCTTAGTAAGTGATATATTTATGCATGTGCCAGCCGTCAAATCACGGCCCCAAAGATGTTAGTGGAAAATAAGGCACAAAGGGTAATTTTAAATAAATAAAATAAATATATATTTCGCCTTCTACCTATTATTGGGTGTGGCAGCACACTGCCTTCGTAGATCTTGATATATGATATATTTATGTGCATACCAGCCGCTGAATCAGAGCCCCCTAAATATGTTAGTAAACGAGAAGTCACAGGGATAATTTTAAATAAATATATCATCATGCTTTTTACCTATTACTGGATGTGGCACTCTGTCGTATTTATTTATTTATATTTTAAATTACCCTTGTGGCTTTGCTCTTCACTATCATCTTTGAGAGCTTTGATTCGCACATAAATATATATCACTTATCAAGATCTGCGATGGCAGAGTACTGGCACACCCAATAATAGGTAAAAGGCGTTATTTTTATATTTATTTAAAATTGAAAGTTGAGCTGTAAAATAATCAGTTTGAATAAATAATATTTACAAATGAGTAATAAATGAAATTATTTAGTATTATAATTATAATGATGATATTATTTGTAGTGATTACTAATAAGAGTAAAATAATTTTTACTGTTGAAAGGAGGAATTTACTCTTTGAGGCAGTAAAAACAGTTACTTTGCGTGTATTATACAATATTTTATTTGTTTCTCATTAGGAAACAAAAGAATCCTGTCAGTTGTGTCAAAAATTGTTTTAAATTATTTGGAAGCATAACTAACTTTTAAAGTAAATAAATATAAATACATCATCACGCATTTTACCCATTACTGGGTGTAGCACTCTGCCTTATTTACGATATTAATTTATATTTTCAATTACCCTTGTGACTTCTCCGTAACTAACATCTTCGGAGGCTCATACGAGCATAAATATACTACTTATAAAAATATTTGCGACGGCAGAGTATTGCCACAACCAATAATGGATGAAAGGTGTTATAATATATTTATAATTATTTAAAATTGACAGCTGAGCTGGTTTAATAAATAATATTTACAAATGTGTAATAAATAAAATAATTTAGTTTTGTGTTTGTAATAATGATGATATTATTTGTGCATATTAGTAATGATTTGTTTCTTTATTTGCAGACGCAGTTGTTTGTAGCCGCGAAGAAGCCAGTCTCCTGCCAAGAGTTTTCGTCCAGAGGTTTTTCTCTTTGTGCTGACAGCGAATGCTGGGGAGATGGGATCAGCGACTTGCCTCTGAATATCATCCAGGTCACTCTTCCAGGCTTTATACCAACTTCAAATAAACATTGTATTCACCAAATAAATAAAACAATTGCAATAAATATTATATTCAGAAATAAATAAAACAATTGCAATAAACATTGTATTCACATATAAATAAAACAATTGCAATTATCATTATATTCACAAATAAATAAAATAATTACAATAAATATTGTTTTTATAAATAAATAAAAAAATTGCAATAAACATTGTATTAATATATAAATAAATTAATTGCAATAAATATTGTACTCAGAAATATACAATATAATTGCAATAAACATTGTATATTCACATATAAATAAAACAATTGCAATAAACATTATATTCACAATAAATAAAACAATTGCAATAAATATTATATTAATATATATAAATACAATAATTGCAATAAATATTGTATTGATAAATAAATAAAACAATTGCAATAAATATTGTACTCAGAAATATACAATATAATTGCAATAAACATTGTATTCACATATAAATAAAATGATTGTAATTTAATATGTTAAAAACAATAATAAATATGTTTTAAATTGATAATTTACAATAACTCTCTTTAAAACATATTTATTCTTTAAGAATGAAAAATATTGTAATAAGTTGTTTGCGAAAACATACATCTTATTACAATATATCTTATTCTTAAAGAATAAATATGTGTGAAAGAGAGTTGTTGTAAATTATCAATTTGAAACATTTCTTTTTATTGTTTAAAAAAAATAAATTGTACTTGTAATAATAATTTAAATATAAAATATTAGTATAAATAAATTGTACTTGTAATAATAATTTAAATATAAAATTTTAGTATATGTTGTATACAACTTTGAAATAATAATAAATAATTTTAAAACTACATGTCTTTATTTTGTTTAGAAATATATCCTATAGTATAAATTCGTCTCAAGTTAAAAAAATTTCGAACGAAGTTTAAATTCAGTGTTGAATTTTTAGTTCAAATATTGAACCAGAGATGGCGCCACTAGTATCGTTGCATTCCTGAAATTCCATTCGCATTCCTAAAATTCCATTCGCATTCCGGAAGCCTCACATTCTCCATCTAGGATTTGCCGCCTACCGCTTCACAGTCTAATACCCAGAAATTCCGGGGTGTTAGACTGTGAAGCGGTAGGCGGCAAATCCAAAACGGATAGAATGTGAGGCTTCCGGAATGCGAATGGAATTTCAGGAATGTCAGGAATGCATTCCAGAAATTCCATTCGCATTCCTGACATTCCTGAAATTCCATTCGCATTCCTGACATTCCTGAAATTCCATTCGCATTCCGGAAGCCTCACATTCTATCCATCTTGGATTTGCCGCCCACCGCTTCACAGTCTAACACCCCGGAATTTCTGGGTGTTAGACTGTGAAGCGGTCGGCGGCAAATCCAAGATGGATAGAATGTGAGGCTTCCGGAATGCGAATGGAATTTTAGGAATGCGAATGGAATTTCAGGAATGCAACTATACTAGTGGCGCCATCTCTGGTTCAATATTTGAACTAAAAATTCAACCGAATTTAAACTTCGTTCGAAATTTTTTTAACTTGAAACGAATTTATACTATAGGATATTATAGTTCTAAACAAAATAAAGACATGTAATTTTAAAATTATTTATTATTATTTCAAAGTTGTATACAACATATACTAATATTTTATATTTAAAATTATTACAAGTACAATTTATTTATACGAATATTTTATATTTAAATTATTATTACAAGTACAATTTATTTATTTTAAACAATAAAAAGATATGTTTCAAATTGATAATTTACAACAACTCTCTTTCACACATATTTATTCTTTAAGAATAAGATATATTGTTATTACAATATTGTTCATTCTTAAAGAATAAATATGTTTTAAAGGGAGTTATTGTAAATTATCAATTTAAAACATATTAAATTACAATAATTTTATTTATATGTGAATACAATGTTTATTGCAATTATATTGTATATATCTGAGTACAATATTTATTACAATTGTTTTATTTATATGTGAATACAATGTTCATTGCAATTACATTGTATATATCTGAGTACAATATTTATTGCAATTGTTTTATTTATTTATTAATACAATATTTATTACAATTATTGTATTTATATATTAATACAATGTTTATTGCAATTGTTTTATTTATTTATGAATACAATTTTCATTGCAATTGTTTTATTTATTTGTGAATAGAATGTTTATTGCAATTGCTTTATTTATTTATAAATACAATATTTATTGCAATTGTTTTATTTATTTGTGAATATAATGGTTATTGAAATTGTTTTATTTATATGTGAATATACAATGTTTATTGCAATTATATTGTATATTTCTGAGTACAATATTTATTGCAATTATATTGTATATTTCTGAGTACAAGAATTATTGCAATTGTTTTATTTATTTGTGAATATAATGGTTATTGCAATTGTTTTATTTATATATGAATATACAATGTTTATTGCAATTATATTGTATATTTCTGAGTACAATATTTATTGCAATTGTTTTATTTATATGCAAATATAAATAATGTTTATTGCAATTATTTTATTTATATGTGAATACAATGTTTATTGCAATTTTTTTATTTATTTGTGAATATAATATGTATTGTAATTGTTTTATTTATTTGGTGAATACAATGTTTATTTAAAGTTGGTATAAAGCCTGGAAGAGTGACCGGGATGATATTCAGAGGCAAGTCGCTGATCCCATCTCCCCAGCATTCGCTGTCAGCACCAAGAGAAAAACCTCTGGACGAAAACTCTTGGCAGGAGACTGGCTTCTTCGCGGCTACAAACAACTGCGTCTGCAAATAAAGAAACAAATCATTACTAATATGTACAAATAATATCATCATTACAAATATAAAACTAAATTATTTTATTTATTACACATTTGTAAAAATTATTTAGTAAAACAGCTTAACTGTCAATTTTAAATAAATATAAATATATTATAACACCTTTCATCCATTATTGGATGTGGTAACACTCTGCCGTCGCAAATATTTTTATAAGTAGTACATTTATGCTCGTATGAGCCTCCGAAGATGTTAGTTACGGAGAAGTCACAAGGGTAATTGAAAATATAAATTAATATCGTAAATAAGGCAGAGTGCTACACCCAGTAATGGGTAAAATGCGTGATGATATATTTATATTTATTTATTTTATAATATAATACTAAATAATTTTATTTATTACTCATTTGTAAACATTATTTATTCTAACTGATTATTTTACAGCTCAACTTTCAATTTTAAATAGATATAAAAATAACGCCTTTTACCTATTATTGGGTGTGGCAGTACTCTGCCATCACAGATCTTGATAAGTGATATATTTATGTGCGTACCAGCCGTCGAATCAAAGCTCTCAAAGATGATAGTGAAGAGCAACGCCACAAGGGTAATTTAAAATATAAATAAATAAATACGACAGAGTGCCACACCCAGTAATAGGTAAAAGGCATGATGATATATTTATTTAAAATTATCCCTGACTTCTCGTTACTAACATATTTAGGGGGCTTTGATTCGACGGCTGGTACGCACATAAATATAGCACATATCAAGATCTAGGAAGGCAGTAGTGCTACCACACCCAATAATAGGTAGAAGGCGAATTATATATTTATTTTATTTATTTAAAATTAAAAAGCTATCCCTGTGGCTCCTCCACCACTAACATGTTTGGAGGCCGTGATTTGACGACTGGTAACCGCAAAATATATCACTTACCGAGATCTGCTTCAGCAGAGTGCCACACCCAGTAATGGGTAGAAGGCGTGATGATATATTTATTTATTTATTTAAAATTATCCTTTGTGTCTTCTCCGCTAACATCTTTGGGGCCTTGATTTGACGGCTGGTACGTGCATAAATATATCACTTATTAAGATCTGCTAGAGCAGAGTGCCACACCCAGTAATGGGTAAAAGGCGTGATGATATATTTATATTTATTTACTTTATATGTTAGTTATACTTTCAAATAATTTAATACAATTTTTAACACAACTGACAGGATTTAATTATTATTTGTAAATTTGTTTACTAATGTGGAACAAAAAAATATTGTAAAAAACAATCAAAGTAACTGTTTCTAGTGCCTCAAAGAGTAAATTCCGCCTTTCATCAGTAAAAACTGTTAGTAATATAAGAAACTATAAAAAGGGATTAATTTAAATGAGCACCGAAATAATTTTATCAATAATAATAAATTACTGTTACCAGAAATAATTAAACGAATACCAAAAATAATAACGGAACACAAAAAAATATGAAACAATTTTTAAAAGTATTTTTGTTGAAAGCCAAGAATAGTAAATAAGCTTTTCAGAAAAATAAAATGGCAAGCAATACATGATTTAAAATAAGTAAAGAATATTAAAATTATCTCCTGAAATAATCATTTAATCTAAATAATTTAAAAAACGTTTCGAAACGTCTTTGTTTTAATTATTTAGATTAAAAGATTATATCAGGAAATTAATTTAAATATTCCTTATTTATTTTACACTCTGTATATTGTGCCGAATACTTATTTTTGCTTTGCTACACAAAATATTAACTATATAAATTTATAAACAAGCTGACAAACTTTAATATTTTGATGCTCAGTTAAATACAACCCAATTAAAAATAATAATGTTCTTACATTGTTGCTGCGAGCTGCGGATAACATTCTGCGATGACTGCTGATACTGCAGTCAACTTCTGACATAGTTGAAGATATGTTGACTCAGGTGATGTTGTCCACGATGATATAGACTCTGCTGACGCTGGTTAGAACACCAGCTGCTCCAGGATGATGACGGCAGCTTCGATGACGCTGGTTAGAACACCAGTTGGTCCAGGATGATGGCGGCAGCTCCGGTGACGCTGGTTAGAACACCAGCTGCTCCAGGATGATGCTGAGGCCGCAGGAGATGCTTGTAGGTCTCGTCATGTCCCTAGAAACATAAAAACAATGTATTAGTAACATAGAATAGCTGGAAACATTAGAAAAAACATACATAAAGATATTTGATGATTGTTGAACCTGAAACAGAAACTCAGAACAAAATGCAGTAAAATAGAACAATAGACAAAGTTATGATAAATCAGCATGCAGCTTGCAGCATACACCATTCATACCACACGTTCCACTCATCCCATAACATCCCATTTATACATTTCTTGGTCTTCACGTTGTCTTCAATGTTGATTTCTTTGTTCTTTCTTCACTTCTTTTCTTGCCTTTTCCCTACCTAAGTTTTTGTGTACGAATAACTAATTAGGCGCAATGAATCTACGACAAAGCAACCGGAAGTGTTGCTTGCCTTTTTCACAACAACGCTGCCCATATTCCGTGAGCACGACCTTTCGGTTTCCGCCTACTGAACCTACCCGGGTCGTAGGGAAAGTATTCGCAGTGCTCGGGGGAAGCGAAGCCTCTAGGACTCTCCAGGATACCATGGACACACCCTAACGGGGGGATTTGGCGACGCCGCCCCCGCAGTCAACGGCAGAATACTCTCTAGCTGGGCGACCGGAACCAAACTACGACCTTGCTCGCGAGGGTCTCGCCCCACCCGCCTGCGTACGCTAATTCAAACTTGCCTAATGTATGTAGAAAGTTAGAAAGTATGTTGGGCCCCCACGTGAAAGCACTAGCGTGTTCGGAGGATAAGTTTTAGGAATGCAAAAGTACGAAGCGCGATTCTACGTCTGTACACAACAAAGATTTCGTGGCAAGTGACGATTCTTGTACAATCATTCCAATGATTACAATGTGCTAGAGAAAGATAGACAATGCTAGCCCGAGCGATGTTACGTGTTTGCAGGTTTCGACTGGTTTAATTACTCACTAATTGTGAAAGAATTCTAACTAAAGTTTATAAATGTTACCTTGATCGATACAAGAATAGAAATATACACTGCAAATACAATATTTATCATTTTACTTTTGATATTATTATAAATAATAATTTTATCACTGCTAATATTTATTACAAAAATATGTAAATAAAAATTGTAATATATGTATTATTTGTTTTTAAACATATTCTAGCGTATCTATAATTAACATTTACTTTTTAAAAAGTTGAATAAATATTTATCATATCAAAAACAAACAAAAAAGAATATTTCATCGCTCAAGAGAATTATTGAGGCCAATTATAGATAACTAATTTAAATAGCTTTTACGTAAGACTTAGATATGGCAAGACTGCGTGTTATCAAAATAAACCTGTATATTGAAACCAACTGCAAAAAAAATTCATAATGTCTTTTCTCATTTTTATATAGGATAAGTACGATATAAGATAATTGCAATACTCAATTTAATAATTTTTTTATAAAACTAAAAGGCAGAAATTATTGTTTTTATATCTAGAGTATTTACATTAAATATTTAACATGCCTAAAAACACTTAAATCCGGGTGGCTACTTTTTTTACAGATATCTATATTTTCTATTTAAACATATTTAAAATAATCAAAAAATAAATACTTTAAAAAATGAGACCTGCAAATAATAGAGTTAAAACATAAATATCCAGGTACATTTTGTACAGTAAGAAACGTCATTGACTCCGGTGATGCTATACAAGAACAAACATACATACCATCACAATATGTCCCATGAAACAACCACAGTCCACATTCATAATTCTTGTCATACAAGCTCGTCTCATCTTTTGTTCACGCAACAAACCATCAATCATAAACATCCATTTCTAGCTCAATTTCACCAATCTTTCAGTCGGCATACGACCACGACTAATATTCGCTCCTATAGTTCCTGCAATTGCAGATATTAGTCGATAACTTTTTTTTATTAGAATCAGATCTACTTGGACACATTTGTATTTTTTTTTAAGTTTAAATAAATAAAAAATAAATATATCATCACGCCTTCTACCCATTACTGGGCGTGGCACTCTGCAGAAGCAGATCTCGGTAAGTGATATATTTTTGCGCGTGAAGTGCGGTTACCAGTCGTCAAATCACGGCCCCCAAACATGTTAGTGGTGGAAGATCCACAGGGATAGCTTTTTCAAATTATGAAAATTTGTCGCCTGTGGGAATCGAACCAGGGACCTCAGGATCCACAGGCCGACTTCATACCACTGAGCTAGCCATCCCATAAGTTTAAATCAGCGAAATTTAAATTCTCAAACCAGATAAGTAATAATGTAACTACAGAGTTACAACTCTCGCCTATTTATTTATGTATTATGCTGCACAACAAAAAAATAATCTCAAGAACTAACTCTAAATTAGTCGGAAGCATTTATATTTTTAGGCAGGGTGAGTATGATTTAAAACGCTTGATTTAAATCACATGATTTTTTTTTAAATCTTTGATTTAAATCAAAATATTATTGAGTTACATATAATTTCATAAAACTTAGTACCGACTTATTAAAAATTATGTGAAAATATTATTATATACTTCAAGTTCAATTTATTTTGTACTGCACTGACTACAATCCTTGCACAAGATAATATTTACATCTGACCGCGTCTTGGTAGACAAAAATCCAAATAAGTAGTTTATGGTTTGTTCAATTTCTCTGACAGTTAAAGAAAAGGAACTAGGATAAATTACAAATATTAATTCGTTAAACCTGGTATAAATTTAAGGCACAATATTGAAATATCAAATTATATCGGTATTTTTTTATTCTGATACTTTACTCGGCGCAAATTTAATAACAAAATTAAATTGCATCAAGTGGTGGTGAGCTATTAATAAAATACAAGAGCCAGTTTACTTAATTTTCAATTTAGTATATTCTAAATTAAGAAACAGGGCACAGAAAAGGCTGCAAAACTAAATTTTCTATTTAAAATACTAAATTATTGATCTATATTTCAGTAAAAGATATAATTTTTCACATTTCCACTCTGTTTAAATTAAAAATAAATTGAATAATAATATTGCTTGTTCTAACAAACATTTTTTTAGGATTTAGGATATTATTGTTTTATTGGCATCACTAGAGTGAATTCTTTTTTCAGAACTGATTTCTTTTTAATGCTAGTATATATTTTTACTTATCTCTTGAAGGTAGAAATAGGTTCTCCGTCCCATGACTAGGCTATTCTTTCAAAAGCAGCTGGATGTACATTCGGCGGTAAAATGCCTTAAGACGGTACTGCAACACCAGCTGCTTCAGGATGATGTTGAGGCCGCAGGAGATGCTTGCAGGTTCCGCCATGTTCCTAGAAACATAAAAACAATGTATTAGTAACATAGAATAACTGGAAACATTAGTAACATAGAATAACTGGAAACATTAGAAAAAAACATACATAAAGACATCTGATGACTGACGAACCTGAAGCAGAAACTCAGAACAAAATGCGGTAAAATAGAACCAATACCTAATATTATTTATTAAAACAGTATAACTATTGATTCAGTAGATATTGTATACTATGTAAAGAAAAGGAGCTCTATACACATATTGATAATTTACTCAGTAACTATATAATTTATAAAGCATAATGTAACTAGATAAAATTTTAATTGCGTATTCAAGTGTAAATGGAAAAGCAGAAATAAAATTCTACACTACAATTATTATTAAATCTGATATTTCAAGCAATCCATCCGGTTTAAAATAAAATACATGAGTTTAAAATAACATCCTGCAATTAAAAAGATAATAGCAAGAATTTTAATCTAATGTGTGATAATATTTCCGTATAAATACATAAATATATCCGATTTGATACGTGCTTTTAAATGTATATAATAATGGACGGAAAATGTTTTGTTAAGTTGATATATTTTATTTATTTGACGTTCAAATACAGTAAAGGTTTCACAATATTCGTAGGTATTTTGAACTACCAACCAATGAAAATATATTACATAACTTTTAATTTTAGACAGAGAAAGTAGCAAAAATAGACCGTTTTGAAGGACAATGTTCGGGACAAGAAAATTTACCAATGACGTTTCATAATTTATCCTTTGTTCATAAAGGACGCATGATGATTATTAGTGGAAAATTAGTTGTCAGACACGATTTAAATCATCAAATTGAGGTACATTTCACAATTATAACAATAACAACTAATATTTTAATTAATATTTTAGCAAGTTTTAGCTTTAACAAGATGCAGAAACCGAGATTCTTTAGACTCATGTGAAAACTACAATAATTTGAGATTTGCAAAATGCTGTGATCTCCTAAATTCAGAAGGACAACTTTGGTCACCTTTTGTGGATAGTATTACTCCAAAAATTCGTTGTCCTGTTAAAGCAGTAAGTTACTGTAACATATTATATATAAACTAATTCATTTAGTTATTTTTTTTTAGGGAATTTATAGTTTGAACAACGCAACATTTGATGCTAATTTATCTTTATTTCCAGTAGAGGGATGGTACTGGAGGGTAAATGTTAAATCTTATGATATTAAAACAAAAGAACAGTTGTTATGCATGAATGTCGAAGCAGAAGTTCAGGTTGTTAGAAAGAAACAAACATAACAATTTAAAAAATACATATACTAGATTTTATCTTAGAAGTTAACTTATAAATGGTATTCGACAATTTATAAACTAAAATTTATTATATTCAGTTCAAACATTAAGGATTATGGTACTCTATTTTAGAATTCACGAAAATCTATATCGATTCCCACAGACGTCAGTTGACAAATGAAAAATAAGAAAATATAATTAACTATACAATTGACAGAACTCTCGCCGGGAATGTAACGAAGAAACGTTCATAATTTTGAATAATATCTCACTGAAAATTATTTTAAGACTGTTCCTAAAATAGCGAATTGATTAAAGTTTAAAATGAAGTGTACAATTTGAAGACAGTCTTTATATATTGATTAAAAATTAATATTAAAATAAGTAAGGAATCAATAAATTTCAAAGGTTTGATCCACATATGGAATAAATTTAAAGAAGTAAAATATTTAAGATTTCGTTTCGCTCTGTTTATATATTTGACAATGGAATGTTTTTATTTTTCAATAAGTAATAATTTTAAATAGCTTTAGGCTCAAAAATTTCTTATGTTGTTCATTTTCGACTTTATATCGTCATCGACAAGGCATAAGAAAAGTATGAGAAGAAAACGAAAAAAATAATAAAGTCAAAAATATGAAAAATGTTTTTATTCATTGAAAATATGATTTCATCCACAAATTTATATAAAAGCATTATATACGTCGTAAGCAACATATGACTAAAAATTCACTGGAATATATTAAATATATACAAATACTTCTATTTGTTTTATGTACAAATTAACTGGAACATTGTATTGGAATACATAAAACCATATAATTAAAACTAGAACAGCGTCTTAGTTTAGTTTTTACATGGAATAAAATGTTGATTTATTGATCGTAGGAATATAAAAGTATATTAATAATTGCCACAATGTTTTACTGTATAAAACACTGTTCTATTGTTTATAGTTAGAATCTTGAAACACAAATAATTAAAACAATTCTATCTTATGGAAGACATCAACATTTTTAACTTTAATACCGATTTCTAAAAATGAGAGTACTTAGCAATATTCTAATAATGATAATTTAAATGTTAAATATATTTGTGTTTCAAACTATGTAGTTTCTTAAAATAAAGTAAATTTACTACAAAGATCAACAGCCTTGTAAAATAATCTTGCGTTAAAATATAATTTTAAAATAACAAATATCTTATAAACTAATGCATATTCGTTTGCGAGTTCACTCTAAATATTTCTGGGAAAGTATATAGAACTACTTTGTACACTGATATCAAAATGTATCGTAATCTACAAGGTATTTCATAGTTAGGAACGTTTTGTTTAAAGACTCAAGTTAGTAGTCTACTCTTTAAATCGGTAATCTATTTTTAATTTTGTTCAAAAATAAATTAGCAATTTAAAATAATTTAAAACCAGTATTTGGGGTGTAAGATCTATATTTTCATTTCCTATTTAAAAATAAAATAAATACATGTTTCTTAGTTCTTTTGCTGAGGCAGCTCTGCAATTTCAGAACTTACTTTAGTGTTAGCCAACACTTATATTTAATTCCAATTTCAAAAAAATAAATCTTACGTCCAAATAGTTGTTTTAAATTTGTTATTAATGAAAGGCTTTTTTTATTTAAAGTATTTTCTATCGAAAAAGGCACTTTTGTTCTAAATAATACTTTCCTAATGATAAATTGCACTTACATTATTATGAATAATAACTTTGTATGAAATTTTAGTTATATCACAACCAACAATTTTTGTATGTATTTACAAAAATATTCTTCATTCATTTATTGTCAAACACATTGTCATACATAATGATCACATGTTAATATTGCTATCAAAATTACAACAATATTATTATTATTTCTCCTTCTAGACTAGCTAATCAAAATTTAACTTGCTCCCAAGGGCAGCACAAAATAAAATATACTATTGTATATTTATACATTAATATGCATTTATTTTGAGATCTATATTTTAATTGGAGAACTTCTTACTTGAATCTTTCACTTAAAATTTTACAGAAATACCATTTACTTAGTCATAATTAATATACACACAGATATTTTAGTTACCTGCTTTCTCCATTTTTTTATTTAATATTTCATATTAAATCTTTACATTTATTGCATTGTCACACATTATTTTAAACACCTCAAAATACAAAAATAATTTAGTACACTACAGGCTGCTCGCAAAGTCTCTTTGTAAATTAAATATTACTGTAAAGAGAATTTTCGAGCATCATGTGTATGTTACTGTCTAACACCCAATTCGATTAATGACCGATTAAAAAAAAGCATAAAAATGTCAACTGTTTCTTACTTATTTTAGAGAAAAATACTTCAGTGGTAGAACCTCTCCAAATATTTAATTTGAAACTCTCTCCTTTAAAATAATTTGAAAATGATTAACAGCGAAAAATTGGTCGAATATGTCAAGATCTTTTGAAAATACATTACTTGAATTAAATTAAAGCATTAGTTTGATTTAGACTAAATCATCTTCAATTATATTAGCAACAACATATTTGGGAATGGAAAATGAAATATATATTTAAATAACACTTTTATTATGGGGATAGTTTTCTGAGAAAGTTTTTAGAAAGAAAAAGTCAACAAATTTTCTTGAAAATCTGTCAGTTACTCTTTGATATAAGATGAGTAAACTACTGTGCCGTAAGCATGAAGTTAGTTACTTTCCACAAAATCGTGATAGAGGCGCCACTTTAATTTTGATGAAATTTTCTTGATTTCTTTTTTCTAAACTGTTTCTCAGAAAACTTTCCTGCACTGGGCATTATATTAACTGCACATTTTAATCTTTATGCATATATCAAAAAAATCCAAACAAAAAATTAATGAATAATTAGTCGAATTCGGTGTTAAAGACAGAAATATCATAATCATGGCAGTTCATTATTGTCTCTTGTTGAAAACTATTCTATCTATAGGTGGTAAGCTCAACTGGTACATCTCCTAAAAATCAAACAAATCAGTCTGCTTCTTATCCTATCCCTCAGCTTCCTCTTCTTCTTTCAAATACTCAATGAGGGCCGTTTCTTCCGGTCTGTCTTGCTGTTCTTGCCGAAGATGTTTCCGAGGACCTTAGACACGCTGTTGACACCGAGTTTCCGCCGGATGGGCAACGCTTTGAGCAGCTGGACCGAACGAGCCTCTCGGAGAAGAGATTGGAAAGCTAAGGACACGCCGGCGAAGTTTTCAGCGGCACTGACTTCGTAGAACTGGCAGCCGTACTGGAGGGACAGTTCTTGGCCGTCATCCACGCAGATTTGTCTGGAAATTGTAAATATTTAAGTTTATATCGAAATTGTAATTATAAATAATATTACTAGACAACAAGTTAAAACTTTAGACATGTATCAATGCTGGCTTAAATAATGACTCATATGGCAAATTGGAAATACGAAATAAATAGTACAATATTTGTTTACTTATATGACAATTGTCACTTTATTTCATTGATAAATGTCTTAAGGGTGATAAACTAGTGATTCGTAAATATAATTTTTTATTGTGGAAAGTTTTCTAATTATTAGGAGAAAATTATTCAAATAAAAGTGATATTAATTTTAGTTCTCTGTATTATTGACTTATTGCACGAATATACTATTTGGCTCGCACTGAGAGTAAAAGTCAAACAATTACTCGAGGGCGCTAAACATATTTCGCGGACGACGTGCATAAAATAATTTTTGCTTCCATTGTTAAAAAATGATGGAATTTCAGTACTCCATAGAAACAATTAAAGTTTGATTTTTCTGACAAATACTTTTTCTAACGCTCATTAAATCAAGGAGTTTCATTAGTTAACCAGCGTCAGAAAAATTATGACATCAAAATGTTTGGTTGTTTAAAAATAGCATATTTTATGTGGAGCGAAATTTACTTTTTTATCTCATTTGTGTTCGCCACAAAATTATCACTTTAGCTCCTTATAAAATAATTTATCCACAACTCATATATAATAAAGACATTATTACACTGATTTCAGTTGAATTATATGATTCATAAAACACTATGGTTTTATATTCCATAAAACATTGTAAACAACTTGTTACTTAGCAACTACTTCAATCTACCGTATTTTGAGAAACTATATATAACTGAATCAACGTTAAACGTTACGACCAATCTTCTTCGATACCTATAATTATGAGTTGTGGATAAAATTTTGTATAACACTCGTGTTTTATTGGTATATAAAACACTTAAGAATATTAAACACTCGACCTTCTGTCTCGTGTTTAAACTTTTCTTGTATGTTTAATATACCTAATAAAACACTTGTATAATAAATAACTATTACTATTTACAATTGAATTACAATATTTATTAAAAAATATTCGCTGTTACTTCGCGCTTTGGACAACCTATGTTATTTATTCATTTTTTGCATAGTGTTCATGAAAGTCGTCTTTCTTTTTTAACGAAAAATGTTTAGAAAGTGACACATTTTTCAACTATTTTAAAAATCGTGAAAATGTAAAAATGGTAAAAAAATATTTAAACTAAATTCTCATTGATTTAGTTGTACTTTTTTCACAATTTTTGTTTATCTATATCTTTGGACGTCATTTAAAATTTATCAACATACTATCAAAATTTTGACGTCTGTCGAAAGAATTTATATCTCCGTAAAAAAAACGTATAAAGCAACTTTTTTCTTTCATTTGATTGATACACTAACTATTCTCTATAATAATTCAGGAATATTTGACAATGAAAAATAAGTTCATCAATTTATATGAATTTGTAATTTGAAAGAGGAAATTAAAAATTATAAACCTGAAACTTTTGAAAAGTATGGTGATATGTTATTAATTATGTTGTTTATATTTAACAAGTTATTCTATTGTTAATTATTTAATTATAGAAGAGACTCAAACAAAGGTAATAAATTGTAATTAATTATTTAGTTTAGTAATAATTTAGTAGTGTAGTATGTAGTGATGTGTTGTAATGTTTAATTAATGCATGTAACGTGCAATGAAAAAGTACAAAAGAGCCGATTGCTAATTTGTAAAACATGTTGTATCTCCATGAATCACTATGTCATGATTGCTACGTACATGTTTTGTGTTCATACAATGTTACATACGTACACAACAGTTGAACAAATTAATAAACAATTCGCGATTAACAAAAATTAAAAAAATCAGCACCGTTAAGTCGGAGAAATACTCTTGTTGTTAGTATTATAACTGTGAATAGAAAAAATGATGTAAATATTACAGTAACCTAAATTTGCAAAGGATTACGTAATTATTTAAACTGTAAATAATTAATGAAATCGTTAAGTAATTCATAGCACAAATTAATTAATTCAAATAACTGTTGTAAGTGTAAAGCAAAACACTGCAATATGGAGAATCCATATAAATTTAAATACTATATATTGCCATATAAAGATAAGAGCATTATATATTCAATTAATTTTTTTTGTCTCGTTACTCAAACTTCATTATTAATACATAATTTATGTAATTATTTAATTTGACATCAGTATTTTACTACAAACTTGAAGATTACAGATTAATCTCCTGGCGATATGCAGGATCATTTTATAATAGTTCGGGAAAAATTGAAGTATACGGGTGTTATTATACTTCGAGAAACAAAAATTATGGGTATATATTATAAGAATTACTGACTATGGAACAAAAAGATTTTTTTCAAAATTCGCAAATTTAAGAACATTATTTTTTTAAGTACGAATATACATTTTCAGTATCACTGACCGACACTATAAAGAGTCATTTGTATAATTAATAAATTGGTTTATAGTATTTATAATGTAATTATTAATATATGTATTAAAAATAATTATCAAACCAGTGGTCCTAAAAATGTTTATTTAAGGTAAGCCATCCTTAATTTTGCGAATTTTGTATATTTTTTGCACTTTCTTCTTCTTGTGATTTGACGACTGGTAACCGCACTTCACGCGCATAAATATATCACTTACCGAGATCTGCTTCGGCAGAGTGCCACACCCAGTAATGGGTAAAAGGCGTGATGATATATTTATATTTATTTATTTATTTCTTCTTGTTGTTTGAGGACAGAAGTATCACTTTAACTCCGGGAGGATTAAATTTTTAATTTAATCCCACTGGAATTAAATTGACAGGTAAACAAGCATTACCGTAGCAACATGTATATTATAAATCTCAAAATGTTGTCTAAGTTACCTAAACATTTCTATAATAGGCGTATTCCATTTGCCATTTGTACCAGATCTAACTTACATTTACTGAACCAGATCACTTATTTATTTCGTTGAATTACTTCGCTGACTTTATTTCCAGTACTAGAATTACTGATTCTAATTTACTTTGAAGTAATTCACCCCAATAAGTGCATCAGTTTGTTTAATGTAGTTCATTTAATCATGTTGTCTAATTTATCTGAACTGATTTAAGTGAACCAAGTGGCAAATGGAATACAGTTATAGCTTTTCATTGTGAATGATTTGTCAAGTCAATATCCAAATTAATCATTAATTAAAAATGTATGGCTGAAAGTACAAAAATTGCTCAGGCAACTATTTTCCTCGCCTGCGGCTCGTGAAACTTCACCCTCAGGATTAAATTATCCATTTTAGTCCCTTAGTATACTATTTGTTCTATGTACATTATATAATAAGCCTTCATTTTTTTTTTCTCGAGGGCCTCGATTTCCTAAACTACATTGTTGACCTAAAAACTGTCACTTACATGGTACGTGATATACTATTAAAGATAAATGCATCAAATAAAAAATACAGAGAACTAAATTTTTCTCTCAAATAAATTTAATACATTTGACGGGGAAAGTATCAAGATCTTCTGCAAATATCAACAGTTACATCACTAGATAGGTAGTCTTTGAAAACTTTTTATTTGAGTGTTTTTGCAGCGTTTTTTTTGTGACAATTCAATTCAGCGACACAACTCCTAGTGACATAAAGAGTTCTCAGTTTACGGGTCGCGATAGCAGGGCAAATAAACATATCTATGTAACAACTCTACAACCGCACGGATGTACAACAACCGAGAAGGCTGCTTGACTAGGTCGGAATTTACTTGTCAATCAAATAAATTAATCTACCGTTTATGTGTTTTTTAGCGCAAGGTTCCGTTTTCGGAACGAAGCATGCTCTTGTTGCACTCAAAAGCTGATACATATTTTGCAAATTTTATTTTAGTTAACAGTACTTTTTATGTGCTTGTATCAGTTTAATAGGCAACGGAGCAAATATGTTATCATTTATTGCAAATAAAATTTTATGGTTTCGTGTTACAGATATCTGTAACATTGTACACTCAAAATAAAATCCTACTGTACAGGATCTCACATTCTACATTCTGTATGTACTCTTATGAATATTATTCCTACATAGTAATTAGAAATACGTGTTTTAGGGCCAGTTTTTCAATCACTAGTTACTCTCGATTCATGTGAATCATGATTAAATAAATAAATAAATATATCATCACGCCTTCTACCCATTACTGGGTGTGGCACTCTGCTAAAGCAGATCTCGGTAAGTGATATATTTTGCGCGTGAAGTGCGGTTACCAGTCGTCAAATCACGGCCCCCAAACATGTTAGTGGTGGAGGAGCCACAGGGATAGCTTTTTTTCAAATTATGAAAATTTGTCGCCTGTGGGAATCGAACCAGGGACCTCAGGATCCACAGGCCGACTTCATACCACTGTGCTAGCCATCCCATCATGATTAACTTTAATTGGTAATTAAAAAATTGGCCCTTAGTTGGCAATAAAAAGTACTTGAAATTGTTACGCTCAAAAATTTATTTTACTAGCATGTCTGAAGTACTATATATTTGAAAAATAAAATGTGACATTTGTATGAAAAATAAGATAGCAATGACTATCAAAATAAAACAAACATCATTCTGACAGTTTAGTCAAAATTTTATCTTCCGTACTGTATAAATCCATTTTATAAAGTTTTAAAGGCAAATTATAAAATAAATATAATGATGTAAAACAATGAATACAACAATTAAGGTCATTAATTCTTGAATGAACTGTCAGAATAAAATTTATTTCATTTGTTTTATATTTTCATGGCTATCTGATTTTTGACAAAAATATCTCATTTATATAGTATCGAGTATTACAGACATGCTAATATAACGAATTTAAACTTTTTAAACGTGGAAATTAATTTTAAACAATTTATTATTCCTGTAGGTACTTTTGTTCTGAAAGCCAATTTTCACACATTTTAAAATCCTATGTACACCCTCTATAAACTATTACCAATAGGTCAATAGAATAATATTAGGCGCATTCCATTTGCCATTTGGATCAGAATTAACTTACACTAAATCAGATCACTTATATATTTGATTGGTTTACTTCGCTCACATTATTGTTAGGACTAAAATTACTGATTCGATATCAACTTGAAATAATTTACTCCAATAAGAGTAACAGTTTGCTTAGTTCAGTTTAGTTTGTGATCTGAAATAAATATAAGTGAACCAAATGGTAAATGGAACACAACTCATGCCCAGCTTATCAATTTAATATTTAAACTAAGGACAGCACAAACACAAATAAAAATTTAGAAAATTTGCTTACCATAAAATATATTTGTCTCAACAAAATCTTCTTAATTTGGAAATCACAATTTAACACTAATATAAAATAATCCGAAAATCACGGCACCACGATGATCTGTACCTAATTCAGGTTACAAATCTTGGCAGATTTTCAAAAACTCAAATAATTATTTTTTATTATTATATATTTATTAAGTAAAATAAATGAATATATTGAAAATAACCGATCATAAGTTTCTCCAAACGTATCAAGTAGGTATATTTGGTTTTTAATCAGAAAGTACATTTTACCGCACTGATAATTGTTGTCATAGAAACAATGCATAACAAACCTCTTCTACTTCATAACAGAACCCTTTCGGTTAATAATAGTACTCTTCAAACAATAATCGTATGCGCTTTATAAAAATTCTGACAGATTAAAATAATGAAATAAATTTTAATTATTAATTCACGTCGGCAGTGTAAAAAAATTATACAACACTCGATCGTTGTTAAGTTAACAGGACTCGAAAAACTCGACTCTACTAGTCTCGTTTTACTATATTTTTCTCATACTGTTTAAAGCACTTGTATTTTAATATACTATTATATTATAAATCCGGTAAATAAGTTTTTACGGTACGAGAAAGATGTTTCTGGGCGAGACGACGAAGGAGCCGAAACTGGAATTTCGAAATGCCGTAAAAAACTATTAACGAACGTATGATATACAACGTTTTATTTCAGTCGCATGTATTTATTAAACATTATTTTCTTATCTTAACCTTGAAAGTGATAAATAATTATAATTTAATGGGGTAATGGCTCAGTGGTATGAAGCTGTGGATCCTAAGAATCCGTATTCGATCACCACAGCCGACAAAACATTTTCAGCAATTTAAAATTACCTCTGTGGCTCCTCCACCACTAACATCTTTGGGGGGCGTGATTTGACGGCTGGTAACCGCACTTCATGAGCATAAATATATCACTACCGACATCTGCTTCGGCAGAGTGCCACATCCAGTACTGGGTAAAAAAGGCGTGATGATATAATTATTTATTTTAATTCAGTTGAGTGCAGAAAGTTGACCTTTTTTCCTCGCCGAGCGGAAATAAGATTTTGCGCTCGCCAATTAAATGGCAAAAACTGTTTGTTACCTAGCAACCTAATGATACAATACTGTAATATTTTATTACATGTTTGAAATAGATTTAATTCAAGAGGGCCTAGGGAAATCTGAAGATTAGTATTTCTAGGAAAAAACTTAAAATATGACGTAGTTTTTGGGGCCCTTATAGTTATGAGAGAATCAAATTTATGATTCAATTCGATAGTATTTTGTGTTAAATGATCTACATTTTTTGTACAATGTTAGTAAAATAAATGAATGTAAAATAACTTCCTGTTTAATGTTCTGTTGGTAACAAAACATGTAATTAATAAATATTAATTACAATTTAGCATGCAAGAATGTGGTCATATCACAGCAGTAAACAATATTCACACTTCATAACATCAAAACCAATCATACTCACAATTAACAACAAGAAAACACACATTGGCAGTCTCCCGCATTGTTAATAATTAACAATATCTTATATGGTAATTCATTGTCTTTTCTCGTTTATGTTAGAAGTGTGCCGTCTTGCTGTAACCACGTGTCTGTCTGCTCGACTTCGGACACTTTTTCTACAGCTTTTTTTTCTGTTTACCACAGGCATGTTAACAAACGAATCCGATGTTCATCCACGTGCGTAAATAAGCTGTGTACACGTGCTTTAGAGATTTACATACTGAAACAGGGATGGAAAAAATCGGGAAATTTATCACGCAATACGCGGAAAATAATAGGTGCACAAAATATTTAACAAGAAAGAAATATGTCTGAAAAAGATGAAATTTATTAGTTTGTTAAAAAAATATAACGCAAGTAACGGGACACGAATTTCGGACATTTTGTCGCAATCTACAATTGTTTGAAATAAAAATAAAACAAATTTGGCAAATTTTAAACGTTTGTCAAATTGATTTGCGTAGTTACCTGATAACAGTTATAACAGTTGTTTGTTTCGGTGTTGCCAAATGGCTTTACGAAAGGTTGCACAAATTATTTCCATTTGGATTGTTGACACAAAATTAATTAAAGAATCATTCTACCTGAAGCTTGTCTCTCATTTTCTGAACACCCTGTATTGCACTTAAATCAGTTATAAATAAAAAAAGTAAGTACCTAGTAAATTGTATGTTAAGTAAACTATTTCTTAACATAAGATATCTTTTAGACTTTTTTGCAAATAAAATAGAAACAAAAAGTAATTTCCATTTGATCAAATCGCCTGGGGAGTTACATAATAGATATTGAGTATAATTACAGACAGTCGTAGCTCAGTGGATATAACCTACGTATATCAAGCAAAAGTTCGCGTTAAAATTTCGCAATTAGTTAGAGAGCTAGGGTGCAAAATAATGTCTCTTTTTTTCCAGTGACAAAAATGTTTTTTTTAAGATTATGTCATGATAAACATGAAAAAAAGAAAATTTGATTTGGGAACGGGTGGCAACTATAGATGGCGCCGATGTGAATGGTTGTTGACATATTATTTACAGGTTAATTTTCAGTTTAAATTATAGACTTCGATATAAAATAAATAAAATAAATATATCATCACGGCTTCTACACATTACTGGGTGCGGCACTCTGCCGAAGCAGATCTCGGTAAGTGATATATTTTGTGCGTGAAGTGCGGTTACCAGTCGTCAAATCACGGCCCCCCAAAGATGTTAGTGATGGAGGAGCCATAGGGGTAGCTTTTTAAATTATGAAAATTGTTTGTCGCCTGTGGGAATCGAACCAGGGTTCTCAGGATATAATTAAGTAATATATATGGTAGATAGAAGTTTTGACTGGTGACGCATGCGCGACAAAACCGGTCAAAGTAGGCAATTTTTATGATGTCGTGTAACATATTACTACTTGTTCACGATGAATACATGACAAAAAAATTATTAACAGAAATGATTGCTGGTTGCTCATTGATGACAAGCTCTGAAAGTGGACTGGTGTAGGGATCAACAACCACCCTTAAAATCGGCGCATTCACATCGGCGCCATCTATAGTTGCCATCTGTTCCCAAATCTAATTTTCTTTTTTTCATGTTTATCATGACATAATCTATTAAAAAAACCATTTCTGTCACTGGAAAAAATGAGACATCATTTTACACTCCAGTTCTTTAACTATATCTTCAACTTACATCCAATAAATACAACTGTGTTTGAGTAGTTAAATTTTACTATAAGCTGTTAAATAAATAATATGACAAAGTAGAATAGAACCCTGGATGCTTGAGGTCACAAGCCAAGTGTTTCGTGTTCACCATAGATCAACACAAATGAGAAAATATCGCAAAGTGGTCTTGCGGTTGAAGAGAAAAGAAAATCATAAAAGTGAGAATAAACTAAACAAATATTGAATGAAAGATTCACAACCTTTGTTGTACAGTAGTACAGTCACTACAATCAGTAAAAAATATTGACCACACACAGAGAACGATACGTTCTATATACACTTCGTGATCTTGTTAACGCTTGTAATAAATTATATTAAATTGATTGATCGATTATTTAATAAACTATTACATAGCGAAAGTCTACATAACTAACCTATCTGTGCAGAAAACTTGAACGATATTGATAAATAAAATTGATTTGATATTTACTTATAGTTTTATTGCGTATTGGAATATCTCAATAAGAATGCGAACCTTCTGGCGAAAATTGAAACTATAGCAAAGGAGCAGTTTCTTGAGATTTGTATTTGTATGTAGCATACATAGGATGCTTTTGTTTGTATATTTATTTTAAATATTTTCGAAGAAAATTAAACTTAAATTTCATCTTTCTACAAATTAATTGTAATTACGAGTATGCTGTATACTTATTACGAAATAAAATAGTAAATGTGTAATGACATTTATAGGTTAAAAAAATATTAAGAAGTGGAAAATATTGTTGTTTATCTCAATGTACATCTATTGCGAAGAATAATAGAACAGTTTTACAATAGTATATTACATAATAAGTAGGAAAGTGAGATTTTACTTGACGAAGTGGTTGTTTGAAATCGTTTAATTTAATCAATAATTAATCATAAATAATTCAAAATGTCAAAATTATTGATATGAATTATATTGACAGTAGACTAGATATCCAAGGTTACAACAAAAAAAGAGTCAGGTAAAATACAGAACAATCAGGTAAAATTTTTACCAGACTGTTTTGTATTTTACCAGAATGTTATTTTTGTTGTAACCTTGGATACGTACTTTACTTGACTGTTTTGGTAAAAAACTACTTTCCATACTAAAATTGGTCAGGAAAGTTGGTACTTTCTTGACAGATTCAGAAAAATTATACACACAATAAAGTTAACTACAAAGACAACGTAACGAGTTATTAAATGACGTATATAAACTGAAAAATTTAAATTAATGTGGTATTAAAATTAGCACAACAAAAAACACTCAATTATAGTCAACCGAAATTATTTATAAAAACTTAGAAAATACTAAAAATATAAGAACAAAACAAAGAAATACTACACTCTGCACTTACAAACAAAAGAGCTCCTTTGTTAAATTTTTCAGATATTGATATCAGCGCCATCTATTAATAGTGAAATACCCCAATATCAAAAATATAGTTAGGATACAATTAGAATTTAATTCCGAGTAATATTATCAACAGGATTTCATCTGTGTTAATGGGATTCATTAATATTTCTAATAGCATAGAATTATCAACAATTATAAATTAATTTAATCGAATTATCAGACAAATTACAAAAATAGGATACGCATATTGCTTCATAATTTATAATTACATATCCCCTGGCAACGAAATAAAAGAAGAAAAAAAGAGTAATTCTTTTGCGGTGAATTAATTGATATAAATAATTAATTCCACACCTAGACACAAGGAGTTTTTGTGCGCTGGCGCCACCGAGGGAAAGGATTAACTTGTTCTGCTTATTATTACCGAGAAGTTGTGAATAAATAACCTGTTTCAATTACTGTTTCATATTTAATTCTGATACTTCGTTTATAACCGATAACATATTATTTACTGCTCGTAAATTTCAACCCACGTTACTGTCGTATCTTACTTTTTACTTTTTTCACCCGATGATATTATATAAGGATATTTAGGCGGAAAAATTGGGTGACAAATTTCAGCTTGACAGCCATGAGATCATTTGGAGAAAAAATATAAATTATTACATATTTAATTTTAAAATATAGCGCGTAGGTACTGAAAATTATTTATTATCTTTAAATCATACGAGTATAGGAAGGTAATTGGATGATTTTTATTTATTTGATACAAGATATTCAATTGCCCGCCCTGGCTTACAGCCTGGTTTAATGAATATACTCGTAATGACAATTCAATTATTTTTGTTTTTGTTTTATCCCATGGTTAATAAGAACGCTTCTTTTTAAAATAAATACGTGTGACGTCACTGTATTTAAAATCATTTACATTTCACAACTTTGTCAAAAACTAAAATGTTCTTCTTTATAAATAAAAAAAAATAAATATATCATCACGTCTTCTACCCATTACTGGGTGTAGCACTCTGCCGCAGCAGATCTCGTTAAGTGATATATTTTTGCGCGTGAAGTGCGTCAAATCACGGCCCCCAAAGATGTTAGTGGTGGAGGAGCCACAGGGGTAGTTTATTGAAATTATGAAAATTGTTTGTCGCCTGTGGGAATCGAACCAGAGTTCTCAGGATCCACAGGCCGACTTCATACCACTGAACTAGCCACCCCATAAGGGTGGTATTTTTATTGTTATGTATAACTAGGTAAAAATAGTCATATAATATGTAATAGTCTAATTTTATATGAAATCAAAATATGTTTTTTGTAATATTTTTTAGATTTAAGACTTGAAATTATTTTCATTAATATATCCGTGAGCAGATAATAGTATCGCTTTGCAAATTCTTGAATACAATCCTGTTTCACATTTTAAATTTTTGTAATCCTATACTAAAATTTGCAGTCATCGTCTATACCTTACAAATTATACCTATCTCTGTACATTTATTGAAATGGAAATGATAAAAGTAATAGCCTAACATTTAGTTCCAGTATTTAGGACGTTTACGATGAAATGTCATAAAACAATATTTTTAAATTGCTTTCAACAAGTTGTAGGATAATTCCAGGTTAGTTATGAGTCATTATTTAAAGCTGTTCCATTTCCCAGTTCCTTGAAACTGTCAGAACAAAATCACAAATTTCTCATTTAATCTTTAACACTATATTAACGATAAAATACAACAATACAAGACTACAACATGTTATTAAATAATATAAAAAGCTCACAGTAATACAATCTCGCTGTACAATAGCAAGTTAACGGCTTATTTTACGCGCAGTGCAATATTTTTCTCGTCCGGGGACGGCTACACTACGGGCGGGCGCTAGAACTGTTACAACAAGCTAACAACATGTGTCGTTACATAGATATATGTTTTACATGTCAACGAATGATTTAATATGTTATAATTATACATATAGATAGGATAATGATACATTTGGACACGATACCTATTGAGATACGTAACATAAATTAGTAGAATGCGAGCTTAGCATGCAGTTGGCGCCAGGTTTTTGCACCTTTGGCCATACATAACCAAGAAAAAATTCGCGAACGAAAAATCAGTTTACTGTTAAATGTTAGCAGTTTTTGCATGTCTGGATGAAGTTACATAAGAAGATGTCTATTAACTGTAAAATATTTCGAAAATATCTTCACTAGAAAAATGATAATATGTCCGATTGGATTAATGATTAAACAGATTATGTCAAAAAGTGAAAGAGGTTGTCTGGGAACTCTATTGGCACGTTGCTAACGCCGCGTATTAATTCATATGAATTATTAGTGGATTTTGAATATTTAATAGGGTATTTTTGAGAGTGATGAATAAAAGAATTAAAATTATTTATCGCTTTCTATTAGAAAGAACATGCTCTTCCACAAAGAATTAATTACCACGAAATTCGCTTCTTCTGAAAGATACTTTTGCAAACATAGAATTATTTTGTCATTCTAAATAAGAAAGTTGACTTTCTTAACATATAAATAATTATTACTAAAATTTAAAGCAAACATTTTTATAACTAAACCAGAAATACTTATGTAGCATGTTGACAAGCGATAAATAAATTTTTCAAAACTCTTTCTCGCAAATTATAAATCATATCTTCGTGTTGTCAATCCGCAGAAAAGTAACGGAATTTGTCAGTGTCACTGCATTTTAATATTAATATAAAATAATTAGCGAAATGCCTCTGCTGACAGAATGGAAAGTAAATGCGCGATTTTTTGGCGAAAAACAACGCGGAGAGCAAGTGCGTCGCCACATCCGCACTCAATCATTGTCAAGACGGGCCCACGCACTACGGACTGCATCGAGGAATCGTCCGCTGCCGCTGCACCAGTGGCGGAGACTAGATTTTTCCCTTTAGGGAGCAGTTAAATAAATGAGATCAATACAAATACTAATTTATTCTGCACAACAGGGGACCTACAGCTTATAGTGGAATCCGAACCACTCAGACACAATCGTATTTTTTGATATAAGTAGAAGTCAGTGAGATTTGAACACACGACCTCTTACTTGCTCATTAAGAAGCGCAAGTTTTACCTCGCTTTTATCCTCTGAGCTACGATTACCTGTAATAGAAATTTGCTTTCGAAACGTTTCTCTGATAATAGATACTTTTCAGCAAAATAAAAAAAATATGAGTTGAATATTTTTATACGTAGATTAAAACAAAAGGTGGTGTAATCATTTATGCAATATAGGAAATACAATGGGGTAGATGGCTCAGTTCGATTGCCACAGTCGACAAACAATTTTCGCCATGTTAAAACTACCCCTGTGGCTCTCCATCCACTAACATATTTGGGTACCACGATTTGAAGGTTGATAACCGCATTTCACGCGTAAAATATATCACTTACCGAGATCTGCTTCGGCACACTGCATTACCCAGTAATGAGTAAAAAGCGTGATGATATATATTTATTTTTTTTTATTTATAGGAAAAACAGTTTAAATTTTTCAGATAGCGATAAGTTGTTTCCTATTTATTTTAAAACAGAATACATCAAATAAATAGATAATTTAATTAATTATATTTTGCGCGTCAAGTGCTTGAAGTACGGTTACCAGCCGTCAAATTAGGGCCTCCCCAAGTAGAGGGAAAGCCACAGGGGGTAGTTTTAATGAGATGAAAATTCTTTGTCGGCTGTGAGAACCAAACCCGGATTCTCAAATCCATAAACCGACTCGATATCACTGAACCACCTATCTCCTACTAAAATTAGGATGCAATATAATTTGTTTCTTACGTACAAAGGTGAAAAACCCCCATAGTAATAATAAAATATGCAAGAAGGTTAGTAAGTATTAGTTATAAAATAATAAAATATGCAAGAAAATTAGTAAGTATTAGTTATAAAAAATATAAATGCTATTAAAAACAAATCAAAGTGTTAAACTCTTCTCGAGAATTTTTATTTAAAATTGCAGATTTTATTTTAGTTGAAAAGTAAAGTTTAGAATCGAACGAAGAGGCGAGGAAATGTGCAGCTGATACAGCAGATTTGGAGTAAAACGTTTTAATAGGAATGAATTACAAAGATAAGAAATATATACGATAAAACAAGAGTTAGCATAGGTGCACTAGAAAAAAAAAACTATTATTTTTGTTACCCAAATTAGTTTTGAGACTAAGAAAAAAATAAATAATTGTTGTTTTTATTTTCTTGAATATTTGAGAAGAAACGAGATTTTCTATTTCTTACTAACAGAAATGAAACTGTATCTTAGCTGAAGTTCCTCCTGTCTCCACAGTACACAATCTAATTTAAAAATCTCAATCCACCCCATTGTTACTCCCTGTTACGCCACTGACGATGTGCTGTCCCTGTATGGAGTCACCAGAGACTCGTTCTGCAGGTTCATTCGTTTTATGGTACAAATTTCTGTTCCGTCTTGTACTTCGCGCCTCTTAACAAACGCATTTGTACACTTCCTACTTGCACTTTATGTTTCACTTTACGAAAGAATCAACTTCACCTAATTGCACCTCATGTAGAAAATTTACAATGTCGGAAATTTTAACTTAGGTCATTTTTCACGTCCTACGCTGGGTCAAAGAAAGATGTTATCGTGATTTCCCCATTTTGACGTAAGACGTAACAGCTCTTTTGTTAACAACAAGGTCGTGTATTGTTTTTGTAGGTATGTGATATTATTTCATTTTATGTTTTATGTTACTCTGTACAATAGAAATTTAATCCCAATTACAATACAGGGTTTGGACTCATCGAGCCACATATTTTTAGTTTGAGTAGGATTTGAGCTGGGGATCTACGAATTATAATGCGGTAATGCTACCCTCATCACCCTACTGACTGACAATCAGAGCTGGGCAAGCTACTTAAAAAAGTAGCTAAGCTACAGCTACACTCTAAAAAAGTAGCTGAGCTACAGCTATAAGCTACATTTTGTAAAATATAGCTAAGCTACAGCTACCAGCTTTCATTAAAGTAGCTGTTAAATTTTAAAGCTACTTTTTTCAATTATTGTGAATTATTAAATTTACCATTGTCATATTATCAGTTGAGCAATCTTTTGTTACAATGACTGTTAATAAATATAAAAAATCGCAAATGGACAAATGTACTGTTAATTTGTTATACTATAATTCTTATTTATATCGGAATAAATTAACGGTCACAATAACAGAAGACTCCTAAACAGTCAATGTTTAGTTCATCTAATATTTAATACAAAAGCAGGATAGGTTAAGAACAAGTGAAAAATAAAATATGTTAATAGATTTTACACTATATAATAACTTGTTATAGAAAACAATAAAGAAGGTACAATTCAAATACAAAACAAAAATTAATAGGTATTTCTTAATTAACAGTGGTAGCTTTAAGCTACAAAAAGTAGCTTTAAAAGTAGCTTCAGTTGTTATAACAATGTTTTTAAGCTAATAGAAAAGAAAACATAGCTAGCTACAAGCTACAGCTATATTTTTTCACATTTAGCTAAACTATAGCTACAGCTAAGGTAAATGTAGCTAGCTACTGCCCAGCTCTGCTGACAATATATTTAAACTAATATTGTAATAAAATTTGTACTTTATTAACATAATAATGCAGTGACACCAATAATATTGTGTACACCCATTAGTGAAGTGTGTTTGACATTAATAGAATGTTGTCTTCCTCGGTGATTGCCTTAGTGTCTTAGCTGATAAGTACATTTATCCATACACCAAGGTAAAGCAAAAATTCAAAAGAAAATAGGTGCCGAAAAGATGCTTCTTTTATTTATATCATGGTTTGTTATTTTTCATTTTAAACTTTCCATCTTCCGTTATTTTCCGAGCAAAGCTCATCCTTCTAGATATGAAATATTAAGCCAAAAAGATTCAAATAAATAAATAAAGATTATTATTATTTCTCAATTTAATATCTTTTCATCTAGAACTTCTGTAATAATAATTCTATAAACAGTCGTAATAAAAAAAAGTTGATGTGAATAAGGTTGTATTTGAAAGAGACATAAAACCATTTCATATTTATTTAAGTAGTGAACGGTAGGAAAAAAGTAAGAAGGACCTTCCTGTCTACAGGCAGGTGTCCACTGTTGTAATGTTGACTGAGTGTCTGTCTGGTTTCACGGCCTAAATTTGAAGAGCTCAGACCGATAATTACAGACCCTATTGACATTGTAAAGTACAGGCCAAGGAGAAATACACTTGTACGTACTTAAATAAAAACAACATTGGGCCCAACAAAAAACAAAAACAATCTAGAGTAATTTAACCACACTTTACTTCAATCAAAAGCTAAATTAATTCCAGGCAGGTAGGTAATACAAAATGTCAAAACGTTTTACTTACTAAACTGTTAAAAAGATAATTTTATAATTGACGTAAAACTCAAATAAAAAATGAGAACACGCCTCCACGTATTATGTAATAGATAAAAACCAATTAACTAAAAGAAATCTGTCAAATAACTGATTTTATATTTAACATGAAAATGAAAGGCAGGTAGCTGTCGAAAAGTGTTTAATTTTCAATTTTCTTACTGTGAAATCTAAGGTAAAAAGTCTTTTGGAATACAAAATTAGAGCGTGTCAAAAGTACGAGAGTAAGCGTGTAAGTGAAAAATAATGGGGAGTAACTCAAAAACACGCAAGAGGTGTTACTACATGAATGTGTGTTACAGTAGCTATCAAAATAAAATTAGTAACCTGTACTTAGCGGGATAGGTGATTTTAACGCTCGGCTGGACAGGTATGTTTAGGAGAATCTTTCAAGAAAGCTATAATAAATTTTCATAATTACTGCCCGATCAAAAATACCTCGGTATGGACATACTAACTGGTTTTTGTGTGTTATGTTATAATATATAGCTTTTTAATACATACTATAAAAAGTTATAATTGATTATAAGTGTGAACACAGAAAAAAATGTGTTTTGAATACTAACAATTTTTTATATTATTTTTTTCTCGGTGACATGTATTACTATAAACATATCATTTTACCTGACACACAATCGTTAAAATGCACGATAGAATTTATTTCATGACATAAATAATTTCATTTAGCTCCAATATTTTCTCGAAAAAGATTATCTGTTGAAAGTAATAAAACTTCAATTTTTTAACTCATGTGCTACTTCAATTGAGATAGTAATAGTAACATGCGAAGTTGCCTGTCAACATCCAGTAAGTTATATTATTTTACTGCATATTTTTTCATTTTGATCAGTTGCTTATTTACATACATACTTACATACATAACATTACGTATTCCATGAAATGGAATAGCACTGAATATTTATTCATCACATTCATTCAGATATAGGGTAATGGTTTAGTGGTATCGAGTCGGCCTGTAGATCTAAAGAACCCTGGTTCGATCCCCACAACTGACAAACATTTTCACCAATTTAAAATTACCCATGTGGCTCCCCTACCACTAACTTTTTTGGGGGCCGTGATTTGACGGCTGGTAACTGCACTTCAAGTGCAGAAATATATCACTTATCTAAATCTGCTTCGGCAGAGTGCCACACCCAGTAATGGGTAAAAGGAGTGATGATATATTTATTTATTTATTTTAAATTCATCATGCAAACTATCCTGACACACTTTAGTTTCACTCACATTAATAATTCAATTCATACAAGCTCGTTTATTCCTCACACTTGGCATCTTTCGTCGACATAACAAACCTTCATTTATTTTCATCCATTTATCCCTAGGGAGTAGGTGACACAGTGGTTATTGAGTCGGCCTGTGGATCCTGAGAACCCTGATTCGATTCCCACTGGCGACTAACATTTTCACCAATTTAAAATTACTCCTGTGGCTCCTTCTCCACTAACATCTTTGGAGGCCATGATTTGACGACTGGTAACCGCACTTCACGCGCAAAAATATATCACTTACCGAGATCTGCTTCGGCAGAGTGCCACACCCAGTAATGGGTAGAAGGCGTGATATATTTATATTTATTTATTTATATTTATTCCTGGGTCGTCCACGCAATCTCTTATAATTATTATTATTATTTAGAAACGTTTGAAGAGAGCGTAAAGTGTAAGATGTCAACTGTTCAAGATAATTTGAAAATGCTATAAAAGGCCAGAATCATAACGCTATTCATTTGACAATAGTGGGCGGTAAAGATGATCTATAAAATTAGAATTCAGTGAAGTAAGAACAGTGCAACAATTCGCATAAGCAGATTTAAATGTCTGCATATCGAATGATGATCCTCCACATCCTGTCAGTAGCGTCAGCGCTGCCAATAAGTAATGAACCATTCAAGACAGCAATCACACGAGTGCAAGAAGCTCTAGTACAGCTTCTGTAGCAAGTGGAGCTTATAAATATTAATGCAAGTCTCGACTAAATGCGAGATTTACCGCCGCCATTCCGTACAAGAAAACATCAGTAGTAAAAAGGTGTACACACACGACATTCTCACATTCTAATGGCGACCCACGCGAGATGTACACAGACACAGAGCGGTGGCGGCTGCGATTGTAATACGCGACGCCCGCGATGTATTCAACGATATTTACTTTCAGGAGCGATCATTCAGTTCCTTGTTAAATTAACATCCCGCCGATTGATTTGTGAAAGTGTTTGTTGATGACTTGTCTTTGTGTTGTTTGTTGTTGACTGTCGATGAGAGACGGTATGTACACACTGATCTTAAGAAAACTTTAAATTTATTACCTGTTGGGATTTCCAGCTTTAAAAGAAACAAAACGATGTTTTTAATTTATCAAATTTATTGAAATATGAGAAATAAATGTAAAAAATTTCAATTCTGTCTTGCGGGATGGATAGTAAAGTCTCCCACAGTACGGTGGTGTGGGCAGCGTTCGGAGATCCCGAGTTCGAATCCCACTACGGCTCGGTGAGTCCGAACCCTGTACTGTAATTGAGATTAAATTCCTGTTGTAGAGAATAGTATAAATAAATAAATAAATAAATAAAACACGATGACTTGTAAAATAAATAAATAAATATATCGTCAAGCCTTCTACCTAAGTGATATTTATGCGCGTAAAGTCAAATCACGGCCCCCAAAGATGTTCTTGGTGGGGAAGCCACAGGGGTAATTTTAAATTCGTGAAAATATTTTGTCGCCTGTAGGGATAGAACCAGGGTTCTTAGGATCCACAGGCCGACTTGATACCACTGAGCCATTACCTCATACGTAATACGATGACTTGTAAACCTAAGAAAAACGCATCAATTTAATTTAATTTCTTATGGAAAATTACAGAGTGGTCAAAAGTAAGTGTTTCAGTTGGCAATACAATTCTGGGGATCTTTTTATTCCACAGTTGGCACAACGACAGGTAAAGGCGGAAATACTATTTAAAATGTCATTTTTAGAAGAAATACAAATAGGTTGAGTGATAGAAATACTTTAGTTTTTTGCTCTTTGAGTAATGTTGAGAAATAAAAGAATGTGAAAAAGAGAAGCAACGATTTTTATTTATTTAAAATTTCAAATATCACTGTCAACGACAGAAAATAATTTTATATATCAGTCTTACCAATTACAAATATATATTTTTTATTGCCAACTAAAACACTTAGTTTTGATCACCTGTATCTTGTTAAACGTCCTTCAAAAAAATAGCTAGTTGCTATAATTTGACAGTGCGAATCAAGTGAGTAAAAATGTGCTTTCATTACGTGTTGTACACCTAATTTTTCTTTTGCATATTGATATTAGATTTTTAATTTTTCTTAAGTGTTTTTATACCAATAAAACACAAGTGTAATACAAAATTTTATCCACAACTCATAATTATAGGTACCGAAGAAGATTGGTCGTAACGTTCAACGTTGAATCAGTTTTATATAGGTTCTGAAAATACGGTAGATCATGAATTGGTTGCTAAATAACAAGTTGTTTACAGTGTTTTATGGGATATAAAACACTAGTGTTTTATGAGCCATATAATTCAACTAAGATCAGTGTAATAATGTCTTTATTATATATGAGTTGTGGATAAAAAAATTTAAATGATCTCCAGGAAGATAAATAAAAATAGTGAAAAAATAAAAAGTGAAATGAAACCAATGAAATTATTACTTGTGTTTTTTTTTACTTTATTGCATGATTTTATATGAAAAATCAATCGGTAAGCAATGGTAGTGATCAACTTATGTACAATGTTAATCGGCCATGGGACAGTTTCCATGGGATACCCTGTATATAAAAAATACGACAGTGTCTGAGTAGAGAATTTCACTATAGCTTCAGGCCCTCTGTATTAAAAATGAGATTAAATTACTGTTGTGCAGAGTAGCTAAAAATATAAATATATCCATGTTAATGTATTTTTAATATTTTCATACATTCTTTACTCTCTTATAATAAAGTTTCGTTTTTTTGAAGCAACAAAGATTAAAATTTGAGTCGCTGCTAAATCATCTTAATCGTTTTACGAATTCGACTTTCATTTTCTTTGTTATTTATTGTTGTTCAAGAAAAACCAAATTGGTTTTGAAAGTTCAAAATATGACAAATTGTCAACAAAAGAACCTATTAAAATCTGTACCATGTTTTGAAAAATTAATGTTGTTCAAAATTGGACACGACCCATTTTTATCATCACTTTCTTCAACATTTTAAATTTCCCTACTTTAAATTTTCCCTAAAATCACAACAAAAACAGAACAATATCCCCAAAAATAAAACTATGATTTATAGGTTAATATATCGTCAAGTATTTTACCCATTACTGGGTACGGCACTCTGCAGTAGCAAATCTCGATAAGTGACTTATTTATGCAGTTATCAGTCTTTAAATCACCTCCAATGATATTAGGAGAGGCGGAGCCACAGAGATAATTTAAAAAAATAAAAAATAAATAAATATATCATCACGCCTTCTACCCATTACTCGGTGTGGCACTCTGCCGAAGCAGGTATGGGTAAGTGATATATTTATACGCGTGAAGAGTGATTACCAGCTGTCAAATCACGGCCCCCAAAGGTGTTAGCGATGGAGGAGCCACAGGGGTAATTTTTAAATTGGTGAAAATGTTTGTCGGTAGTGGGAATCAAACCAGGGTTCTTAGGATACACAGGCCGACTTGATACCACTGAGCCATTACCCCATATAGAGATAATTTTAATGTGGTAAAAATTGTTTGTCGGCTGTATGAATCGAACCAGGGGTTTCAAATCAACCATTGAGCCACCTACCCTATGTAGATTAGGTTAAGGTAGTACTAGTGTGACGGTGGCGCCATCGGTTGTCGAGTGGCGAAACTGACGCTCAAAAAAATATAAAAATTGAATAAGTGTTTTATACCTATTATGATTTGAATATCATGAATTGTTAACAGGTTGTTGGTCTAGTGAAATTTCAAATACCATACCACCGTGTGGCGTTGCCATTATAAATTGGGATTCTTAATTTTTCGTTAAAAACAAGGCTTTGCATGGCTATATATCCATTACTAAACGATAAAAAACTTTCTCCTTCTGATAGAATATACATGGATAGTTCTAGAACATCATATTAGTTTTTCAAATGAAACTGCAAAATTTTAGAGGTACACTAATCAAATACGTGCGATTCGGAGTGATGATAGCCATAAGCTCCGTGTATAAGAACTCAACTTCACAAGCGAATATATTTGTTCACAGACGATGAATGTGTTTCATATTTTAACAGGATGCGTATGACTATCCAATGTTTACGTGCGCCAAATTTCATTCAGATCTGCAAATTTTTTTTTCACGCTAGTACTACCTTCAGTTAGTTATCAGACTCAACTTGAACATTTCCGCACTTTCAATATTGTTAAACTTTTCCTTCTTCCTGCAACAATACCACCAAAATATCGATTCATCGATGACTTATCAGAGATGCGATGAAAGAGATTGCAAGTGCAACAAACCATCTGATTACCGCATTGTGACAACAATGGTTGGGAAAGCTAAAGTTGCATTCGGTGTATTTTCGTGTTTGGATGCGTGGGCGACTATAAAGGCATACGCGCGCCGTATTTTATATTTACAATATTATTTTCATGACAGGGGGTCACAATTAAATGGCCGGGTTCAAAGAGCACGTGCGAATTTCTTATCCGCTAACATTAATCATTCATTGGGAACAATACGACAGATCGTGAACACTTTTAACTTGCAGACGGAACCACTGAGTTTGATCGTAAGTACTTCGTACGCAGTTGCTGCTGATGCTGGTTATGTAGGTGAACTATTAACGAATGAAAAATCTAGAGTGATCAAAGCGGCTACTATGTATACTTTCTTTAATATAATTCTTCTATTGTTTTATAGCTAACTACTATGACATTTATTATCGTAAAATATTAATCTATTACAAGACTATAACATTGCTTTATTACATAGATTTTTACATAAGCTGATTCTAAATTAAACAATGTGATTTTATCACGCGTAATACCACAAGAGGTTTAGTTTTTATTAGCCAAAGTTGCATTTATAAAAACGCGGTTGTTTGGTAACAAGTGACGAGAGAACCTACCTTGTTTTTATACCGAATACAGGTTAGGGATGAACATAAAATCTCCTGTTCATTTTACGGCAAAAACTGTAGAATGTAAATGTGTCAGTCATAACAAGAATTAAAACAAGTCATGGCTATATAACCAAAATTTGGAGATTTCTTTTTGAAATTATGGCTAGATAAAAAACTTAATAAAAATATGAAACTGTTTTTTCCTATTTCGCGGTTACAAAGTGAATTTTGAGCAATTGTTTTTGTCAAAAACAGTGTTACAGAGCTCAACTTTTAATTATTCTTGGGGATATTTTTGTGTGAAGTTGTCAAGTTGTCCAGTTGTAAAAATGTCAAAAATAATTCTATCAGTTTAGCTGTCATTGCTCAACTCATGTAATTGCTGCAATTTTTTTTAATAAAATAGAAATAACTAAATAAATATATCATCACGCCTTGTACCTATTACTGGGTGGGGCACTCTGCCGAAGCAGATCGCGGTAAGTGAAATATTTATGCGCGTGAAGTGCGGTTAGCAGTCGTCACGGCCCCCAAAAATTTTAGTTGTGGAGGAGTCACAGTGGTAATTTTTAAATTGGTAAAAATGTTTGTCGGCAGTGGGGATCGAACCCGGGTTCTTAGAATCCACTGGCCGACTTGATACCACTGAGATATGAACCCATTTTTTTTTTAATAATATATTAAATTCATTAAACTGCAAAATACTTCTTTATTAAACACGAAAGGCATATAGTTTTTTAACATAACCTACAAAATTATGAATTTGAACTTTAATCTATCTAATAAATGCCAAAATAAATTAATTTCAAATGTTGATCTGTCATTGTTAAAACTTTGTAGATAATTATTATTATTTTTAAATAAAAATTTTAAAATAATAATGAAATTAAAACAATGCCAAATTGTAACACATATTTTTCTATATACTATTGTATGCAATTAATAATTCTGATTAACATTACATTGTATAGGTTGTGTCGTAAAATAAACAAGAGAAAAGGAAATTGCATAAAACTAAATTCACATATTAATCTCTATATTCACCCCTAACCGGCGCCACCCAGTGTACGAGTTAAATAAAATGTTTAAAATCGTATTTCATTCTTTGTTTTTCTCATATATTCATTAGATCATATACTCCATCTTCCCTAATTCGTTGTGTACTTATGTGTACGATATTCGCTCAAATGATAAAAACAAACATATATACTATAGTACGCCTATTGCAAATAATTTTTATTCGCGTTAATATGATTTCAATGACCAACAAGAACAAATTCTATGGCTAAAAAGCTTGAGGTATGATAATTTGTGGGAAATACTAGAAATTTATTGATTCCCGCAAAGTAATACGCACAGATTTAAATTATTTTCTTTGCGTACAAAAATTAAGATATCTGTGTTTATTATCTGAATGTGGATAATGCTTGTTTATCGAAAATTAGTAGCAAATCCATACCTATAGCATTATTTTCAAAATGATTGCAAAGTTGTAAAAGTTATCTACTTTGGTGTAACACAAGTTGTGTTGTAGTATTTATTGTGGTTGTATCCTTGTATACCTATAGGCCATGTTATATGAGAAGCCAATTACGTCATTGACTTTATTTAATATACTCTTACAAAAATAAACAACAGCGTATATTATTTGTTTTTCCCATAATAGTTTTCTCATTTGAAATGGCATTTATTGAAGAGAAATGTTAAGTAAATAAACTGTAAAGCCTACCTTGAGTGGTCCAAATCTCTTTTGTTGCCCAGAAGTAGCGTTGTGTAATACGAAGGCAATTTGAGTTTCGCCAGTTGGGCAAGAAGTTCATGTGCTTCATGAAAACTATGTCGGTCGCTGACGGAATACACCACCACAAATGCTTCGCCCCATCGAATGTGCTCATAAAGACAGCCATTCTTCTGCAACAAAACAAATACCAGACACATAAAAACCATGTTTACATGCATAGAAAATGAGCAGTAAAAGTGCAAGTTCCCCGCGGGGAAATTGTATAAATTATGTTAAATAAAATCGCTGTTTATGGCATAAATGTGGTTATTATAGCAAGGTCTAAATTTTCCACGAGTACAATACTTTCACGCTCATAGTTATCAATCAATGAATTGTGGAGAACACAGGGTAATATAATGAAATTGCATCATATTTAATAGTCGCAACGAAAGAGCACCATATATCATGTCAGTCAATAATTCAACGATTAAAGTCTTTATTACATGTTGAATAAAACACTTTCATATACAGCTTACTGAAATTTATTAAGTAACGAGATACTGATACATACTCCCACTCATAATCATTTGTCATATTTTGTATTTAATAAAAAAATGTTTGCAATGAAAGATGTTCACAGTTCCCAGAGCTAGGATTACAATCGTGTTGAAGCAATAAATCAAATTAATTTCGCATCAAGTGATCCATGAAAGCCTGGACTTTTACTTACATCAAGTTGGCTCGCAATGTGGGTCGATGAGGAACAGAACTGCAATTAAATCCGTCAAGAAACGCAAAAAGCCCACGTAAAATTCGCGAATTATCTTGAAATGAGTAATACAAAGATCACAGGAGCTGATGCACTGCCAGCCAATTGCATCTGCCCGACAAATTCGCAACGAAACAAAACAACATCGGATGGCTGAGTTCGTTGGGCCACGTGCGGTGTGGCCTCGATATTGAAACGTCGACGTTTCATTGTTTTGAACAAAGCAACCACGAAATGTGAGCTTCGGACTAATTACCTTTCGCGAGCAATCTTCCGTAAACGACACCAATTCGTATACCCCAAATACATTTACCAACAATTTTACACTTGGGCTTTAGATTAATTTGATGGTTCAACTTTGATTTAAAAGCACTTTTTTACAATTAAGGGCACGTTTATCAATGTTGGGATAAAGTAACAAACAACTATCTGACAGATAAATGCAGAAATTATATTTACTATCATTTATGGGGTGGCTAGCTCAGTGGTATGAAGTCGACCTGTGGATCCTGAGAACCCTGGTTCAATTCCCACAGGCGACAAACAATTTTCATACTTTCAAAAAGCTACCCCTGTGGTTCCTCCACCACTAACATCTTTCGGGGCCGTGATTTGACGACTGGTAACCGCACTTCACGCGCAAAATATATCACTTACGGAGATCTGCTTCGGCAGAGTGCCACACCCAGTAATGGGTAGAAGGCGTGACGATATATTTATTTATTTATTTATAAATATGGTTTTTGTTTCTGACTTATTTGACAGATAAACGATCTGCCCCCGAATCGCGCCATATAGAATTCTATTTCGAACAATAGAATCGCTGTCATCTGTCAAAAAAAAAGTATTATTTTCCCTAATACAGCATAAAATAATCGGTGCTTTTTGTATCAGATAGTGCACAAATGATGTTAGCTACATTTCTACTACAAAAATATTTAGAATGGAATGCTAATTTGACGATTTGAAAATTATCGCCTGAATTCTATTATAGAATTCTATACGGCGCGATCCCACTACTGAACTGAAAATGAAATAAAAAAGACATCTTACCCTTTATTAACATTAATACATTTTGTTTACTATTTAAAAGCGATAAAATAAATTCAAATGCAAACATTTTAATTAAAAAATGTCAAACAGAAAATTAAATGCTAATACTCGTATAATAATTCGATTTGCAGCTAGTGTAATGCTATAAAAATTAATTATTTTTTTACAATAAAAATCAAATAAAATGAATTAAAAATAATTATTCTGTCTTTTTTGCCAATTGACATTAAAAGTGAACTTTGGTTGACAATTAACAGGCTGTATTGTAATTGCTATGGAAAAGGAATAAATTGACATTTATGATTTAATTTAAGAAATATAATTATAACCCCATGTCGCTTTTTTAATTTCATTTGTCATTTTCTATATATATAAATAAATAAATAAATATATCATTTTGTCAACGGCCATGGCTGCGCTCGTTGGTACTGATCTAAGCGATAACGCGAGTTAAGTAACATTGCGCGCGGGTAGTATTTGGATGGGTGACCGTCCAGAGAAAACTCGCGTTGCTGTTCACCATAACACCTAAAACGCAGATCAGGGCGTAATGGCGGCATATGACCTTGGTAGTTGATCCGCCAACAAAAAAAAAATATATCATCACGCCTTCTACCCATTACTGGGTGTGGCACTCTGCTGAAGCAGATCTCGGTAAGTGATATATTTTGCGCGTGAAGTGCGGTTACCAGTCGTCAAATCACGGCCCCCAAACATGTTAGTGGTGGAGGAGCCACAGGGATAGCTTTTTCAAATTATGAAAATTTGTCGCCTGTGGGAATCGAACCAGGGACCACGGGATCCACTGGCCGACTTCATACCACTGAGTTAGCCATCCCATAAATATATTATAAATTTAATTAATATATTGCAATTGATAACATTTATAAAAAGCAGAACGACATTGATTAAATTATAAACGTCAAATTTATATTCATAACCACCGATTAACAAATATATAACAACATGATAAAAACGATGATGTCGATAAAATAAAAAAATTAGAAAAAATAACAAAATTAATATTAATTAATAACAATCGGCAATAAATATGTGGTTAACAAGACAGCTATTTTTAAAATTTTGTCCAATTAAACAAATAATTATCAATTAAGCCAGAATCAGCATGATTTTGATAAAAGTTTTTGCCATACCAATGGCATCACTGTACAAAATAAACCAGTAGCAAATGTTTTCTTACGATTTTATTTTCTTCAAAGAGCGGCAATTCCATTGCTCGTTTGAAGATCAAACAGAATCATATAGATATGACATTAAGTACACATACCTACAATGGCAATGAGTCATTGTGATAGGCTCCCGTTCATGTGGCATTTGAAGTTCAATGATACAATAGTTACCTATCATACAAACGTAATGGTGATAATAAAATATTCATCAATTTATCAGAAGAATATGCGGTAACATTTATGAGGTGTCACTAATCCGCCCATAAAATAAAGGTGTCAGTTTGCAATCACTCCAGTCAGCTGACCAACTGTCCGACTATAATGAATTTTATAAATACAATCAGTTCCGCTGAACGTTACATTACCGAAAGGCGGGTTTTAATTTAATGCCGAATAAAATCCAGTTGAAATTTACACGTAAATTTTTATGACCCCTTAAGAGTCCATTACTGCAAAGTTCGTTAAAGCATTACGCTTTTATTTACTGCGAGCAACGTCGTGAGAAAATGGCGACAAAGGTTCGAGGAAGGGTTTAAATCCTGTTCAAGACAAAGAATTAGAAAGTACCGAAATTATTTTCGACGTTACGCTTTCCTGGTTGATTCTTAACCTTTCTTTATATTTATTACTGGCAAATTGCTCTTTAATTTTTCTTGCTGTTGTAGATCACTTACGAGACAACAGGCCTGTTTACTAAATAATTTATAACCATAACCTTTCGAATCTGACTTGTACAAGTTTTTGCAATAACTCAGAATATACTAACTACAAACAAAAAATGTTTCAAAGTTGGAAGCTTTTATTTATTGAGATAATTGTTTGATTTCTCAGGCGAGAACGTCTTAACATCTCTATAAGGTAAGATTGTTAAAGGAGGAAAATGACGGTGATGTATTTATTTATTGAAAGTTTATTGTAGATCGAAAGTGTTGAGAAAATAATAGGTATTAAATTTTATTGGATGATAACGTACAGTCAGCTATAATTTTGTATTTAAAATTGACGGTAGTTCAAACTTAAAATATAACGTTTTTATGGGTGAGTGGAAATGGTGTCTTCCACATTCGTACCATGCGTTTTTGCCACAGGCGTCAAATGGTTCAGCTACATATGTATGTATGAATGTTGATTTGACCCAAAGATCCCTGCATGGAGTTCAATTTATCTGTTTTTAATCTTACAACACTATAGGATGCTTGTTTATAAATTGGAAAGATTAAATTAAACATTTCAAAATAAATTAGCGCCAACCAATACGTTAAATCTCATTCTCAGACGACCACTTATGAAAGTAACCATAACAACATCATAAACTACTACGAAAGTTGAACCTAACATATACCTCGTATGTCAAAGTGTAACAAAAACATTTTTTTAGAAATATTTTGTGGTCGTCTGAAAAATAGTGTACATAACTCGCTCGAAAGTGTGATAACTGTGCTCGTGTACTTAAATCACTAGGTGCTGTGCGCCTCGTTTTTCAATTTGTACACTCGCACGTTATCTTACAATCTCGATGCTTGTTATGTAATATTCGATTTAATAATGCGAGTAGAAAAAGTTATTTGACGATTGTACATCAACTTTACGTTGATAAATTCGAATGTAATTGTTAACTTTTTATACCAGTCGTAGAAAATTGTACATTATATACCAACTAGAGTGCATAATTTAATCCTGAGGGCGATGTTTATTTCACGAGCCGCAGTCAAGAAAAATAATAATCACCTGAAGGATAAATGCAATTTAGTCCTGTGACATATACACTATTTTTCGCATTCTTGAATTAATAATTAATTTTGGTACTGACTTGACGTATAATTGACAATGACAGATTATACAAATTTTTACATAACTTAGGGCCGGTTTTTTCATCTCCGGATAAAGTTCCCGGTAACTATCGGCAGAATAATTGGAAAAATATCGCATCAAAAAATGGCATTCAGTATAATTATTACCATTTGTGCTATGATTTCGATGCGATATTTTTTTATTTATCCTGCAGATAGTTATTGGGAACTTTATTCGGAGATGGAAAAACCGACCCTTAGCAACATAAACAAAGTAAAATTTTTGAGGATTATAACATACTTGTTGCTACGGTAATGGTTGTTTACCTGTCAATTTAATCCCGGCGGAATTTAATTTAAAAGTTAATTCCTCTGGGATTTAAAGTGGCACTTCAGTTCTTAAAAAGGAATGCTAAAGTAGGTCATTTACTCCCGGAAGTGCGAAAACAATCTTATTCTGTTTTGTAAATTTCAATTCGAAATAAAATTAAAGTGAGTTAGCTCTTTACAAAAGAGTTGAGTACGGATTTCCGATAAGAGAAACAGATTTACTTTGATTTAAAATGACTGTAAACAACCGTAATACAACACGTTATCCTAAAAACAGTGGCGTACCTAGGGGGTGCGGTGGGTGCGTTCCGGACCGAGCGGCACATATTTTGGGGCGGCATTTTTTATATTTAGTTTTAATTGTAAAAAACAACTTGTTTACTTCATAAGTTTACTATTCGATTTCTACGAATTATGAATTACTATATGATATCGAATATTTTTTTTCATCATCAAGTGAATATAGGGTTGAAAATATTATCTCGAAAAATTCCTTTATTACTGCTTAATTTAAATATGCCATTCAATGGTAAATAAGTATACCTATAGTTTGTCTCTATTACAATTATTTATTTATGTTTATTAATTTAATGGGGTAATGGCTCAGTGGTTTCGAGTTGGCCTGAGGATCCCGAGGATCCCGGTTCGATTCCCACAACCGATAAACAATTTTTACCAAATTAAAATTACCCCTGTGGCTCCCCCACCATTAACATCTTTGGGAGCCGTGATTTGGCGATTGGTAACCGCACTTTACGTACGTAAATATATCACATACCGAAATCTGCTTTGGCAGGGTGCCACACCCAGTAATGGATAAAAGTCGTGATGATATATTTATTTTATATTTATTTTTTTAATTTATAAAAACTACCCCTGTGACTCCTCCACCACTAACATCTTTGGAGGCCGTGATTTAACGACTGGTAACCGCACTTCCCGCGCAAAATATATCACTTACCGAGATCTGCTTCGGCAGAGTGCCACACCCAGTAATGGGTAAAAGTCGTGATGATATATTTATTTTACATTTATAAAAACCACCAATTGATTGACTTAGAAAGGGCGGCAAATTGGAGACCGCTCTGGGCGGCAGAAGTTCTAGGTACGCCACTGTCTAAAAAGGTAGTTGTAAAAGATGCATGTAACTACTTGTTTATAGAGGATAAAAACCAAGTCAGGAACTCTCAAAAAAGGATCTTGTGTTGAATCAGCACTCAAGCACAAATAGTCGCAAAGCTTGCTTGTGTTGAAAACGCACGTGCCGTAACCGCACGTCGCCAATGAAAATATGATGTAGTTACGAGAGTGTTAAAACGCAGCAAGTATCTCTACCTATCAGTGGGAGCACTTAATTTATGAAAAATAATTGTCAAATTACTGGATCATTAATGCCCTTATAAAAGCAGCATAAAAATCCTAGCGATGTACTTAAACAGCCTCGGGGTGACAGGTTTTACAGTCTCATGAACATTACGCGTATTTTATGCTCTAATCGCGTTTATCCAGACTGTATAAGTTTCAGCAGATCCGGTTTGAAAAGATAAAAACGTCAATAGGTGTTGAAGACATAATGATATGCACATTTAAAATGCCCGTAATAATATTTAATAAAATCGGTTTTGCATTCCTCCTCTTACACGGAGCAAATCACAATTTTATTTGAACGGATCGTGGGTTCGGGTACCGTTAATATCAGGTAGGCCTAGTACGAAGGGCGGGACTTGGATTTTTCGCATTGTCAACGGGATAGTCAACAACATTTATTCGAGGACTCCCACGCAAGCAAAGACAAAGATACCGCAACCCGGCGCAATTCGGCATGGTTTGATTTTTTTATTTGTGTTTGTGCTAATGTAATACAGGCGCTATAATTTTTTTATCCCACACTCCAGCATTAGATGAAACTGATATTTATATTTGATTTATTGCTCTCATACATAATATTTATTGCGCAATGTACTATTAGAACAAAAGGAAAACAGTTATTAGTTAGTCATTTCCTGAAAGGTTCTTTCAAATTATTATTTTCGGTTAATTGCATTGAAAAGTGGCAAATTTAATTAGATTACCTAAGTAAAAATAATAAATATTACATATTAATTTGATGATAAAACACTATGTAAAAATTAAATGGGGTAATGGCTCAGTGGTATCCGAGTCGGCCTGTGGATCCTAAGAACCCTAGTTCGATCCCCAAAGCCGACAAAACATTTTTACCAATTTAAAATTACCCCTGTGGCTTTCTTGACCACTAACATCTTTGGTGGCCCGTGATTTGACTGCTGGTAACCGCACTTCACGCGCAAAATATATCACTTACCGAGATCTGCTTCGGCAGAGTGCCACACCCAGTAATGGGTAGAAGGCGTGATGACATATTTATTTTTTTGTTTTAGAAAAAACAAATAGAAATAATTCCGAGGCCTTTGAAATGAAATTAAAAAAATCTGGTGTGGTCACCACACGACTTTCTTATACACAGCATATTTCATATTAAAAACGCTGAATTGAACACTTATGACTTGCTCCTTGCATTTGACAATTATTATTTGACATATAAATGTTAAACATGTTTTTGTTTTTTGTTTTTATTGCTACTATGATTATTGAAATATATTATTAAATATACAAATTAGTTTTTCTAAAAATTAGACGCATATACAGGAAAATTGCAAATAATATTTTATGTTCCAAATATTTTTGCTAACATCTTTTATTTGAAACTTTTTTTCGTAATTGATTCCATTTTTGAAATAAATGGAATTTATTGTTTTGTGTGGCCAGTAAACTTCCTCTTCCGGTTTTTCAATTTCATTCAAAATCAACTCAGCTCTTCGTATTTTCATGAAACTTATAATTACCAAGTTTCGTTAACAAATCTTATCTCGTTCATGAGATATTGCACGACCGGGCACACATCCATCCATCCATCCATCCATCCATCCATCCATCCATCCATCCATCCATCCATCCACACACACAGACATCATTGAGAAAATGATCAAAACAGATTCAGTGGACCTCAAAACATGTATTTCCGCGAAAATCTCGTCAACGAGTTTTTTCACGATTCCAATACTTCCTTATACTACGTATAAGAAAGTAAAAAGTAGATTGACAATGAAATTCAATTTTAACAAACATAATAAGTGTATAGCGAATAAACCTGTGTTCAATTTATATGTATGATATATTTATATAATTTATTATGTTGCGTAATCAAGTGAACACTGCAATTTCAGTAAGCGCAATATAAAACACAAATTTATAAACATGTGAAGAATTTAGCTTGCTTCACGTCTGTTGATGTGGTGATCGAAGAAATAAATTTTGAATATCGAACAAACATAATTCACGTTTGAGCACTGACCTGTTTGAAGCAAATTACCGTAATTACATTTTTAAAATATTGCCGTGTCATAAATTTTCGTGGCCTGCTAAACTTATTAAGATATATGCACTTTAAAGTATCTCAAGAGTCACTGACGTGTTGTTTTAAAGAAATAAATCGTACATCGATGGCTATATTGATTAATAGCATCAGAGAAGTAAAATTGCAATTTTCGCCTCCTACACAAGTCTTGTAATAAATTGATAATAGTTTGTGAGATCTTCAAGTGAAACTTATAGAAAATCTCGAAGTATTTTTCTGTTATTAGTGTGACTGCTTGACAGGTGAACTCAGCACTCAACTCAACACGAGGCGTTTGTTTCATCGCCGTGAAACTTTATAACAAAAAGGAACATGGATTAGGTGTTTCCTTTGTTAATACCGTGCAATGTTTAATATTCTAAAACTAAAAGCGAAACTCGATGAATCTATGCCAGCGGAGTCATTAACAATAGTTAGTTAGTATTCTGAATATTATAAATAGCAATGCTATTAAATAGTAAATTAATATTTATTGATCTTGCTAAAAACACTTTCGATACTTTTCTCTTTTCAAATTTTCTCCATCGTTAATATTATTTCTCCAAAAATTTATATTAAAAAATTACACCCATTTCTGGGTGTGACAGCGCTCCTATATCATATCAATCGACAAGTCACGGCTTCCAAATATGTACATGTGCAATAAAAATGGAAATTGAATTTAATTTAATTTCTCAAAAACTACTAAAAGGAAAGTAATACCAATATGCAATAGAATTATTAAAAAAAAACTGTTTTGCAAATATATATTCAGCAGTGGTACCATAACTTTATTGATGGGACTTTTAAAGTTTTTATGTTTAGCGGTATCGAGTCAGTTTGTGGATTTGGGAACCTTGGGTCGATCTCCATAATTGAAAACAATTTTTACCACATTAAAATTATCCCTGTAGACATCTTTGGGGCCGGTATTTGACGGCTGGTAATCACACTTCATGCGCATAAATATATCACTTACCGAGATCTGCTACGGAAGAGTGTCACACCCAGTAATGGTTAAAAGACGTGATAATATATTTATTTTTTTATTTATTTATGTTTATTTCGTAAACGGTAGTGCTTCTCACAAAATACGTAATAACTAAGATGCACTCTAAATTCATTTAAAACAGTTTTTGTTTGAAACATTTTTTAATTCACTTGTTATATATATATATATATATATATATATATCATCACGCCTTCTACCCATTACTGTTCGTGGCACTCTGCCGAAGCAGATCTCGGTAAGTGATATATTTTGCGCGTGAAGTGCGGTTACCAGTCGTCAAATCACGGCCCCCAAAGATGTTAGTGGTGGAGGAGCCACAGGGGTAGCTTTTGAAATTATGAAAATTGTTTGTCGCCTGTGGGAATCGAACCAGGGTTCTCAGGATCCACAGGCCGACTTCATACCACTGAGCTAGCCACCCCATAATAATAATAATTTTAAGAATTTTGAAATTCAATATGCTGCTAAACATGTGAAGAACTAAAATTATCAAAATCAGTATATATAAAATTATAGTTCTCCTGTTTCATAATTAAGTGTTAAAGATGACATTTTAGCGTTCGTCAAGTGTTTCTTAAAAAATTATACAAAATATGTCTAGAATTAAAGCCCTGTGGTAGTGAATTCTGATAAAAATTGCATTTAACCGATCATCAATTGTTTTAGTTTTGATTATTTAAACTTATGGTCAGGAAAGTATTGTGGTAGTCAGATTTTTTAATGGATTTAATACTTTCTATCATAAATTACAATTTTTTTTTTAAATTAGTAGACTTCTTAACTTTAGACCCAATTATGCATATGATGCACTTTAGAATTCTCACACACAAGATGAGCATGATTTGGTCACAACATGTCATCTATATATCCATTTTTTTATAACATATTTTCTATTTTCTGGGTAAATTTATTCCAGTAGCAACATAGGCACCATTTTAACAGTTACGGAAGAAGCAACGACAGTCTTTTTATATAACAGTAAACAAAAGAAATACGCCTTGCACTCTAGAATAATGCCCAGGTATCAAATTACTGCAACGCATTTACAAATAATGAAATAAGTACAGTGTCTCTGGCTACAGCTTGTTACAAGGAAGACGGATTTCAAAGATAAGCGTAGGATGCAAGATACCCAGCTGACATTATTATTTTTAAACAGAAAATAACAATACTCATGTAATGTTTGTTTTCACTATCAATGATATATGGACATGAGTAGGTTACTTATAATATTTTATTTCCCGCTTATTCGAATAATGTACATATATGTGAATAGATTTCTATAGATTTGAAATATCACTAAAAAACTTTATACTGACTTGATAGTTTTTTTGAATATTTTAATTTCTTATGATAATTAATTATTACCGTAATAAATTTAGTTTTTAAGTTTCTTTAGATTTTATGACTTGAAAAGTGTTTGAATGTGTTTAATTTCGACACTGAATATTATAATAAATAAAAATTATTGATTGCCAATATGTAAATAAAAAATGAATTTTGTTTATAAACAATAAATTATATAAAGTATGTTGTGTCATAAATTTTGGTCAGCAAATTCCTTATAGTACTATAAAATCTGGCAGACATTTCGCCACAATTTATTTGTGTCAAAAATGTTGAACGTAATATACTTCTTCATTACTTGTGCTACTTTTGGTAAGTAACTACATTATTTTAACAAAACAGTTCAACTAACTGGTATATTTTTATTTTTCAGTACAATACAGTTATACAGCACCATGGGAGACGAATGATAATGTACGAGAATTTGATTTAGAATGGCAATGTGAACAATATTGTAACCGACTTAAAGGAAAATTGAATTACAATTCCAATGATTCCGCATGTACTTGTAGCGTGGATACAAAAGATAAACTAGGTAATATTTATTTGTCTTCATTATTTTATTATAAATTTATTTTGAAGCAGGAAATCTAATAATTGATCCAGATTTATTGAAATTTTAATTTATGGGGTGGCTAGCTCAGTGGTATGAAGTCGGCATGTGGATCCTGAGAACCCTGGTTCGATTCCCACAGGCGACAAACAATTTTCATAATTTCAAAAAGCTACCCCTGTGGCTCCTCCACCATTAACATGTTTGAGGGCAGTGATTTGACGACTGGTAATCGCACTTCACGCGCAAAATATATCACTTACCAAGATCTGCTTCGACAGAGTGCCACACCCAGTAATGGGTAGAAGGCGTGATGATATATTTATTTATTTTTATTTTATTTAAATTATAAAATTGATTAGTATGCAACAAGGCATCAGTTTTATAATTTAATTTCAATATGTAACTTTTTTTGACAATTTCTTTTTGTAATTAACCCCTAGTGGTAATTAAATTTGACTTGAAAATGGACACCAACCATGTGTCCGAAACGTCGTCATTGTAATACTATTTAAATTCTTGTAATAAAGCTTAGTCATCCAATATATTCTGGATCAATTATTTGATTTCTTGCTTCAAATACAACAATTGGGCGTAATAACTTCAAATTTGACATAAATTTATATCGAATTTTTGTATTTTCAATAGATTTTGACTCCAAACATTTGGAACATAAGTTAAAAGACCTGGGATTCAATTTTAAAATTATCGACACACCAAAACTAAACAGACTACTGAAAAGAGACACTACTGCAGAAAAAATAAAGAGAATGCTTGCTGAAAGAAATCAACAACAAGAAGCCCCAGAAACAGTTGCTGCTGGTCTCAATCCAGAAAATGAAAACCATAAAGATGAAAAAATAAGTGACAAACTACACAGATTACGATTAAAACTGGTTGTTCCAAAAAGTGAGAAAAGTATAATAACTGCTCCTGATAATTTATTACAAGGAAAAATTAGGTCTAATTTAGAAACTGATCATAAAGAAGAAAAGTCTGAAGATATACTCTCGAAATTAAAAGTTTCAGATATTCATGATAATGTAATAGTAAGCGCACCAAAAGAAGAACCTCCTTTAAAAGAATCACAACATGTTGAAAACAAAGTACCAGAGAAACCAACAAATGAAAAATTAAGTCAATTACGTGAAAAATTAATTGCACTGAAAAGTGCAAAACATGAACCAATAGTAGGAGCAGAAAAAACAGTACCAGAAGTAGAAGCAAAAATAATAGAACCAAAAGAGGATGTCGAAAATAAGGATGAAGGCGAAACAGAAGTAGGAATTAGAAGAAGACTTCCTTATCGTTCAAATCTTCATATTAGAAGAACTATTATTCCGAGACCACGTCTTCTAGGTAATAAACTTCCTATGACTAATAATAATAAACTAGGTGAGAAAAATGCTAATGATAGAGTTCACGAACTGCGAGAAAGATTTCGAAGTCGTCTACAAAGTTTAAAAGCGGCTAAAGAAGCAGAAGTAGACGCCGCTCCAGATATTTGATACATTTGATATTTCATATTACTTATTTCACAACTGTTAACGTTAAATTTAAAAGGTACCTATCCAATTTGTCATGGAACTGAAATAAATACAAACTAATGTTTAAAAAGATAAATAATTTAAACCTGTGTTTAATAGTAACTAAATAAGAAAAATTAAATATGTATACAGGCTCTTCAAAAATTCGTTTTACAAATCTTCAGGGCAAGTAGAGGAAACCAAAATAACCCCAGGTGATTATTTCGGATATATTTATTAAACTTAGGGCCAGTTTTACAATCACCGGTTTACTCTTGATTAATGTTAATCGTGATTAAATAATAACGGAAACTATGGTTTCTATTATTATTTAATCATGATTAACATTAATCAGCGATTGAAAAACTGGCCCTTAATCAATCAAATATATGAAAATCTAAGACTTCATTTGATTATTCCACTGTTTGAAAAATGTTGACATTTGTAAGTTGAAAATTACTTGACAAATATATATTTTTTTTTTAAAACAATGGTAAAATCAAGTGAATGGTTATATTTTCATATACTAGATTTGTTGAGTTTAATAAACATACCTGAAATAATTACTTGGAATTTTCAGTCTTATGTCATAAAACAATAGTTCTTATTTTGGTCTCCGCTACTTGCCCTAACAATTTGTAAAACGAATTTTTGAACATTCTGTAGACTAATTTAGATTGAGTACCAATTACTTGTAATAATTTCAAATAGTTATAACTCGTATTTATTTTGTATATGTAGTATTATAAATATAAATAAATAAATAAACATGGAACCTGCATTATCTCTTCCACTAAATACTTCCTATAATTAATGTGAACATAATAAATAATCGATATTCAATTCTAGCTGCATGCATAATGAGGTAACGAAGTTGAATATATGCTGCACCCACGACTACACATTATATTGTCAGTTACGTACATTCCATTTGACATTCACATAATGAAAATTATTCCATTATATTTTATCATCAATTACATCTCGATAACAATATTACAAAACCTTCGAGAAATCCAAAACAAGATAAAAAGAATATAGACAACAAAAATAATAATAATACATTAAACAAATAAAATTAATTATGAAATGTTTATAGCTGACAGTGTTAACCTTGAAGACTGGCGCCTAGCGTAATGTTATTGCCTAGATGTTTTAAGCTCGATTACGATTTTTTTTACTTTCTCAAATAAAGTAATATAGTAGTACCATAATCAAAATTTTATTGAAATAGGATGAATCTTCACATTCTTCTGAAATTCAGTACAGAAGTTTGATAAAAGTCTATCTATCGATCTGTTTCTTTAGGATATTTTCAACTAATGTATTTTTATTTTAGCTCACTATTGTGATCTCGAAAATCATACGTGGTACAAAGTAAGTTAAATTATTAGGGATGTAGATTTAGAAAAAAATTATTGAACGAATATTCGTATCCGAATAGTTCGGATATTCGTTAGTTTCCATATTTATTAGTCGGATATTCAAAAATTATTCGGATTCGAAATTTAATTCCCCAGAAAATGTAACTTAAAAACTAAAAATAGATATGAAAATGTGCTCAACGGCATTGAATCTCTCGTGTTCGAATTGACTTATAAGCAAATTTTTGCGATTTTTATTTTTTGAAAATTCCTGAAGACTGTTTGCTCTAAAATTCTTCCTCGTACGAATATTGTAATGAAAATTTACATACATGTGTATTTTGACTCGCTGAATCCAAAGGTAAAACCCAAAGTGCATATGTCTTCTAGTTTTTGAAATATTATTCAAAATTGCTCGATGAGAAAATTTTGGTGAAAACTTTTTGAAAAATTAAAACGGCTGAAAATTTGTTTACAAGTCAACTGAAGCACGAGAAATTCAATGCCGTTGAGCGCATCTTCATATCTTGTTTAATTTTTTAAATATAGCCTCAAGATAGTTGAAAATATGATAATAACGTTTTTTGAAAAACTGAACTTTTCCGGAGGTTATATCTTAAAAACTGAACAAGATATGAAACTGCGCTCAATTGTATTGAATTCCTCGTATCCGAATTGACTTATAAGCAAATTTTTAGCGAGTTTCATTTTTTGAAAATTTCTATTTTAATCATTTTCAGACTAGTCTACTTAATATGTTAAAAGTATAGGGCTACTAAAAATTGGAATTTTAAAGACATGTCTCTGAGAAGATATTTTAAGTATTTCAGATATAATTTAAATATTTTGGTAATAAGATAATTAAAAAGGTTAGCAGCTGTAATTTAAATATATTTTGTTTTATTGCAAAATATAAATAAAGATAACGGTACACAGTTTGAGTACCTGCGTCTCTGAAAGGAATAGCAATACCGTGATATATGATCTGTTTACAGTTTCATTACTCATAAACACATAACGTTTGCAAAAACAGATATTAGTACCGGGAACATTTAAATAAGACTAACATACGTTTTGCGTGGGACATTCATAATGTTTGTATTATTTCTAGTGTTATCTTTACTACAACTCAACTTTTTCACTCGCTTCTAAAGTGACTTGTTAAACGGTTATTGAAAATTTACTTATAATATTTGATTTACTGCATAGCTAATTACAATAATATTAGTTTGCCGTTCGAGTATTTAGAAATGGTCTGGAACTGAGTGTATTGTGAAAATATTTACTCTTTAACTCGACGAAATGATTCATCTATTCTCCGCAGGAAAAATTGCACGTTCTTTAGAAATTATTCAGAAGTTAAACATCTCTTGTTCAGTGCAAATATTTAGGTTTAGTAAAGAATTATTTTAGTTTAGTAGACTTCATAAATGTTTAATAGGTTTTATTCGATCGATTGATCAATACAATACACCTCGTTTTAATTGCACAACCCTTAAAAGAATAAACGCTAATTAGCTCGGTTTCAGTTAATAGTATATTCTATACCAAGGGACCAAATTGTATAATTTAATTTTAAGGGTTAAGTTTATTTCACAAGCCCCAGGCCTGCAGGCGAGGGAAGTAACTACCTCACGGATTAAATACACTTTAGTCTGTAAAATAATACGAGTGTACTATTTTTCACACTTCCAGCCATATATTTTGATGATGATGAAATTTGATATTGACTTGACATATAACTTAACGTCATGAATTAACAAATTACGTACAATCTTAGAAATAAGTTTAACTTAAAAGTAAACAATATTCCTTGTACATAAATTCTGTACTCTATATACGAGTAATTATTATCTATCTGTGTAAATCAATGGTCTCTGAATCGACTTTAACAGTTTTCATAGATCTTGATATTCTAACGATTTCTTACCACAAAAAATGATCTAGCAAGATCTCATCCTTCTCAAAATTAATTTAGTTCATCATTTTGAAGGAAATGGGGTAATTGCTCAGTGGTATCGAGTCGGCATGTGGATCCCAAGAACTCTGGTTCGATCTCCACAGTCGACAAACATTTTCATCAATTTAAAATTACCCCTATGGCTCCCCCACCACTAACATCTTTGTGGGCCGTGACTTCACGGCTGGTAACCGCACTTCATGCGCATAAATATATCACTTACCGAGATCTGCTTCGGCAGAGTGCTACACTCAGTAATGGTTAAAAGGCGTGATGATATTTTTATTTTGAAAGAAAATTGGAGAATTCATGAAAATTTAGTTCTTCAATATATAAACAAGTGAGTCCTTTAAAGCAATGTAATTTAACATAATTAACCAATTAAGATAAAAATTTACTCGATATCACCAACTATTTTTGAGATATGAGCGAAAATTCGAAAGAAAATTGCAGAGAAAAATCGTTCCTTTTATGTATAAATTAGTATATTATTTTCCATTTTATATTTCCTATCTTTAATTTTTATTCTGAGCACAACTCTATCATCCAGATATTGTATTTAAGTTGTATAATATTTAGACGTCACTAAAAAGCAAGAAAGTAAAATAACTGTATTTAAAAAAAATGCAGCTTTGTCAAAAATAAAGCTCAATTTGTTTTTTAGTGATTTGTAACATCCATTTAATATTAATAAGCTCTGAGGTGAATACATTTGTAATATTTTTATTATTCTTCGCTGTGAAATATTTCAAAACTATTTTCGAGATAAAAAAGCATGTAATAAAAGTACCGAAGTGTTTCTTTATTGTGTCGTTGACATGGTTTTAAAATGGCGCAATTGTCATCTCATTTGACATGGTCTATAAATAATTTTATGCCCTGTTCTATTTACCTTACGTAAGATTATGTATGAAACAAGCCACAAATTGTATTTAAGCGAAGATTTGTGGACAATGTTCATGTAATTTTTATAAAACCTAATTTATGCGGCAAAGCGAAAGTTAGTTAACCACACACAGTAGCATTTATGGTAAAGGTACATATAATAGATCGTGTCGTGTTCTACCATCAACATATTTTTTGTTTCCATTCCCATAGACGTATGGAAATTCGTTTTGTGTTAGTAAAAAGATTTTGAGATATATTTGTTATAAATTATGAATGATTACAAGATTATAAATATACCGACGACTGTTATGAATGGAAGATTTTTTCCTCTATTGGTTTAGACACAACCTGCAATGGTAAGAAACAAATTACGGGAATAATAAACGATTTTATTGTAATGTTTGTGTGGGCAAGCGAAAGTTACAAGATGAATGTTTGGATGAATTTCTCGCGTTAAAGATTCTGATAAGTCTACTTCGTCAGATAAATGTCTCAATAATTTGTTTACCAACAGATTTAGCTACCCACGATCTACGAATGCATATTAATACAATCAAATTTTATTCAAATATTTTATCTGATATTTTATAAAATTTCTACTACATAAATAAATATTTATTTATTTTTATTCATTGTTCAGTTCTACCCACGCACAGTTTTATCGATGAAATCTTATATCGATGAAATATTACCCATTTTAAATAGAAAACTATTTCACTTTTACAGAGGGTTTTTTTTTATAAATTGAGTTTTTATGAATGTTCACATCTTTGACATTCACGCTGGGTTGCATGAAAGTTTTATCGGTTCATTAGCAACTAACGGTTCAATAAATTTCAGAAAATTACTATTGATACTGTTGCTCGATAAACAATTCTTTAACTAAAGAGCTCTTTATTTTTTTCTTGCAACCCAGCATTAGCCACATAATTTTTCTTTCTTTTGCAAGTAACTAACTATTTTATACTCCTATGCTTTAATTTACATATTAAATATTTATTATCTGTACTTTCATGACACACATTAGGACACAGTTTTTAATTATGATACAGATTATTGATCATTAACAGCACTGCATTTATTGTTTTCATGATTACCATAGTTTGCGTAATAGAATAGTTTATAGTTTTGTTTCTTTTTTCACGCATAAATATATCACTTACCGAGATCTGCGTCAACATAGTGCCTCACTCAGTAATGGGTAAAACGCGTGATGATATATTTATTTTAGAAAAAAAATTATAACAATATATAAGAAATATATTAGTTATGTCAACATGTAATTATTGTAATAGTTTATTATTTTTTAATGAATAGCGAAATAATAATAAACTCAATGTTTAAGTTTTTAATAACTACAGCAAATATAGGTAAATAAAACCCGTAAAAAAGAATATGTCCTTGTGGTTCTCAATAATTTTTAGTAATATAAAGGAATCCTCTGACAAAAAAAATTGCGAAAGGGAAGGGATTTATTTATTTTTTAGTACCACTGCAAAATGTTTCATTAAATACAACCAACACACAGACAAATTACCATTATTCATTAAAATTCCCAAACTTTTCTTTATGTCACCAAATAAAAATATTTAAACTTTTCCCTAAACAATTTGAAAAAGAATTTAACCGATAGTTAGAGCCATCACTTTATAAAATACTAGTTTCATAATTTATACTCTATATCGTTGTATCGTTATGGAAGAATTTCTCGCACGATGGCGGCACTATAAATAAGGAACGGAATGATAACCAAGAATGACGATGTTCCTTTTATAGAAACAGTTGTAGCGCACGAGCATGGCTTGTAGAGTGTAGTTGGTAGATGTAACATGTCTTGCTGTCCGAAGAGAGCCGCGCAGCAAGAATTCATTCATTGGACAAAGACTCCACAGGACTTCCTATGTCGAGTTCCGGATGAATACGGGACTGACTGTGTGAAGTCGTGAGATGGAATAAATGGTTTTGGGGCTGCAGTTAATGGGTCAAAAACGATGGAATGATATCTAGGTTAATTTTCAAAGAAGTCATTGAGTTTTAATGAATTCATAAATTCTGAATAAATTTTTAGCGTAACGAATTGAATTATAGAGTGAAAAATATCGCAAAAATTTGAACCTGAGATCTTCAAACTCATGTTAAATTTTCTTAATCAATTGAACTATGGCACCTACTTTTGATACATAACAAAATACCGAAACAAAACGCAAATTGGAATAACATCAGATTTGAATTATATGGGTTTCATAGTTTGAACTCCAATTAAATGCTCATAATCAGCTCTCTATTTAGCTATTTTATTATATACCAAAATCAGGTTCCATACATGGTATCTACCAAGTAAATTTTTGTCATATGAATGGCATTGAAGTACAGTGACAATGATAATTTTTAAATTTAATTTTATGACAGGAAAATTTAGGTGACGCCCGATACAGACGAAACCCGTTGTCAATACCTATGATACATAGGAGTCTTGGGATCGGTGCTGTGTTAGACACTATGACAGAGGAATTTGGTTGACTCCTGCATCGAACAGGTGGGATGTGGTCTAGTGATATCTACCAATTTCAAAATTCTAGGAGATTTAAAGACTACAAAAATTTTCAGGCAGGTTCACTGCAAAGTTGGGCTTTGTATCCCATAATTCGCGAAAATAATTTTAGTGACAAAATGCTTGAAATAACAGTTATGAAGTATAAAATTGTGAATCTAAATATTTTTTAGTTTATTTGGTTATCTACTGAAACAATTAGATAATAAATTACCAGAAATAGATTTTTTTGTTTTGCAATTAATCGGCAGGTTATTGCAGAGTAAAAACTGATTTCACTGAAATTAGACAATTATTTTTTGACTTAATAAATCAAGAATTTTTAAGGATTGAAAGTAACATTTTAAAATTTTAGGCTTTTTCAGAATTGCCAAGAATTTGCTTAAGAGCATTTGACTGAAGTTCAAAGGTCTGAAGTTCAAATCCTAATTTCTCTCTATATAATTCAATTTGGTTTCATTAATTGTTAAGTATTCACTTAAAAACATACTAATTAAACAGCATAACGAAGTTCTAGAAAATCTTGCAAGAGGAAGAAATAATATTATATACAAACAAAAATATTATCACGTTTTGTACTGGGTGTGGCACTCTACCATAGCAGATCTCGGTAACTAAATAATATATTTTGTGTGTGAAGTGCGATTACAAGACCTCAAATCACGGCCTTGTGAGAATCGAACTCGAATTCACAAATCCACAAGCCAATGCACTGACCTATCTATCCCATATTATATTTTAAAAGTCCAAGTTTTTCTAGTTAACTAAATAAAAATAAATGCTAAAGCATTTTTTTTTATAATAATACTACCTTACAACAAAACAATCATCTACTAAATTTTGTGTTAATTTTATTTTTTTTTAAACGCAGAAGATGAACTGCTCTAATTATTCTAAGCAGAATATTATCGTTCAGATACTTTTGTTATAACTGAATTATTGCCTATTACACATATACAAAATTAAAGCAATATTCAACTACAATAAAATTATCAGAAATATTAAATTTAAACATACCACAAACTGGAAGCATTGCAATCTGACCTGACGTAACACTGGCATCCCACACTGCAGAACAAATCAATAAATACACAATAAACACTCGCGCCTCAGAACTTGAAACAGAAAACACTAAATTTTTATGCAAAGAATGCATGAGTTCTACAAAACTCGCACTAAAATACTAACAAATATATTGTTATTTTCAAGCAGCTAAAACAGTCCGAACATATACGAATGAGATAGGTATAGACTCGATCAGAGTAACCATCTTTTATTAATCGTGTTTATTCCTGCTTACACAACAAATTATAGAAATTATTTTAACGTCGTTGTATACTACAGAAAAATAAAATGTGGTCAATGTATACTTAAAGAAACATAGTTCTTTATTTGTTTCTTCATTTCAGCACAATGATAATTTTTCTTTACTTAAAAAGATATTGATTTAATAAAAATAAATAAATAAATATATCATCACGCCTTCTACCCATTACTGAGTGTGGCACTCTGCCGAAGCAGATCTCGGAGAGTTATATTATATTATATTATATATATTAAGGGAAAGCACCCTTTTATAAAATAAAATAAAAATTTTCAACTATATACTATAAAATATATCATCACGCCTTCTACCCATTACTGGGTGTGGCACTCTGCCGAAGCAGATCTCGGTAAGTGATATATTTTGCGCGTGAAATGCGGTTACCAGTCGTCAAATCACGGTCCCCAAAGATGTTAATGGTGGAGGAGCCACAGGGGTAGCTTTTGAAATTATGAAAATTGTTTGTCGCCTGTGGAAATCGAACCAGGGTTCTCAGGATCCGCAGGCCGACTCATAGGTTTATAATACGGGCAGTTGTAGTTCTATGGTCGCGCTTTCGCTTCACAAGCGAGAGTTCGTCATTAAATCCTTTCTGTCTTCAAATTAAAAAATAAAACTGCATTCGAATGGTTCGAAGCTAGATTTAATAGCATGTTATGCAAGTTAGTAAATAAATGAATAATTTGTAAATAAATATACGATAATGTAATGAAAGAGTTATGATCGCTTGCAACTGAAGTGTTGTAATAATTGCAGTAATGATAATAAATATATGTAAATATCTTACAGAAGCTACATACAGTTTTTGCATCTTAACATGCATAATTTATGCAGCCAGTCGGAATTTAAAACTATCTCTAAGTAATAAATATACTATAAATTCCTGACATATTTGCTCAAATGCGTTCTTAATTAACAGTGTCTAATTAGGAAGCACATATTTAATCTCTTCATATTTACAGTATATTTTATATGCGATAAATAACTTCTATGATCTTACTTTACTTGAATGTCAAACCACATAAAGCCTAATGAATAATGTAATTATTACATCACTAATTAACAAATACAACAATGATATTCAGTTTCAATAATTTCCTTTCTTTAGTGAACTGAGAAACAATTGTTGTGTGCATTGTAAAGGATAAAAGCAGGGCGGGATTAAGAACAATTTAAAAGGTTGCGCAAATATTGTATCGTGAGTCGATTACAATGAATTCGTATTTTATCGAGAACAATAAGTGCAGGTTTATAACAACGCCCATCGATTATAAAGATGGTAACCTACATATAGGGTGGTAAATTAAATTTCAAGTTGTAAAATTAAGTTTATTGCCCACTTTAAGTTATTGTATCAAAAGCATTTTTATAACGACTTTTTATTAAAATGTGCCGTTAATAACCTACATTCTAAGGGCCATGTCCGGATAAAATAAACTTGTCTTCAAACATTTTTTTTATTTGACGCATTAAAATAAATAGTGACTTACTGATTATGTTATGCCTATCGAAATTTGTAGTTGGAATAAATGACTGACCCATTTTCATGCAGACGGTCGTTAAATTTTAGAGACTTGATCATTATTAACACATAATAAAATGACTATAATTTTCCTTACATGTACATTCCATTGTATAATTATAGTTTTAAGCTTCACTATTCAATAGATACATATAATTATAATACTTTTATTGACCTTTACTCTACCTCTAACATTGAATATCAGTACTTAGTAGTTAATAGATAATATTCATTCAAGACATTAATAAATGTATATTGTCAGATAGGAACTTCATACAGTTTTACAACTAAATATTTTTCTTTTCTTTTTTTTCTTTCATTTAGAAAAAATATGTGAACCGTTCGATGGATATCTGCCAAGTTTCATCACTCAACAGTAGATTGCAGAAATAGAGTAGTCTATTTAAATTCCCTATTTTATTTAAATAATCATGAAATCCATATATCAGCAATTTGGAACAAAAGTGAACAACTGTATATGGTTGAAAGGTACTTTTAAATCTGGTTGGAAAGTATCTACAGTGACTTTATAGGGAAAATGGCAATTTTGATTTGTTGGACAGATTACGTGATACAAATCCGCCATGTGGTGCAAATATATAATTAGTCATTTAGGTAGAATTTGTTTCTATAAACTGTCTCATAAATTGTAAAAACGTCTCTTTTTTGCTATTAAATTAGTTTTAAACAGAAAAGAACTAAATTACACGTATATATTAGGAATGTTGATTTTATTCGAATATTCGAATATTCGGATATGTACATATCGGATATTTACATAACGGTTATTTTTCTTTGGCTTTCCGGATAGTTCGAATATCCGAATAGCTCGGATATCTGAACTGATTGAATATTCGAATAACCCAACAGTTCGAATTGTTTGAATATTCAAGTAGTTAATGAGACCGAACAGTCAAATAATAATAATTAACGTATAGTTCGGACTGCGCTAAAAGTTTGCTAATAAGTCAATTCGCATTCAATGCCGTTGAGCGCATCTTCATAACTTGACAAGTTTTTAAGATATAGCTTCTGAGAAAGTTCAATTTTCCAAACTTCATCATATTTTTGACTTTCCCAAAGGTATCTCTCAAAAACTAAACAAGATATGAAAATGTGCTCAACTGCATTGAAATTCTCGTGCTTTAATTGACTTGTAAACAAATTTTCAACATTTTTTTATTTTTTAAATTTTTTCACCAAAATTTATTCATCGAGCAGTTTTTGAACAATATCTCAAAAACTAGAAAACATATGCACTTCGAGATTTTACCATTGGATTTAGCGGGTCAAAATACATATGTATGTAAATTTTCGTTACAATATCTGTACGAGGAAGAATTTTAGAACAAACAGTCTGAAAATAGCCTAAAATTGAAAAAAATCTAAGGCGTACCCTTAAGAAATAAAAAAAAAATAAAAATCGCTAAAAATTTGCTTATAAGCCAATTCAGACAGGAGGAATTCAATGCCGTTGAGCGCATTTTCATAGCTTGTTCAGTTTTTAAGATATAACCTCCGAAAAAGTCCAATTTTACAAAAAAAAGTTATCTCATCATATTTTAGACTTTCTATATCTCAGAAATTAAACAAGATATATAAATGCGTTCAACGGAAATGAATTTCTCCTGCTTAAATTGACTTGGAATCAAATTTTCGACATTTTTACAATTTCCAATTTATTTACAATTGTTAGATATGAGATGCGACGCACTTCGAGGGCAGTATTATTTGATAGACTATACAATTCTGTTTTGCTGAATGATAAAACTTGCTAAATGACGGAAGTAGAGTACATTAATTAACACCTTGCATAAGAAAACAAATCATATCAAAATTTAGGTTCGATATTTAAAAATCCTAACAAAATTTCTATTAAACAAACAAAAAATATTGCATCGAAATTATAGTTCGAATTATGCAAAATATATTGTAATTTTTCGATGTGCTATTTTTTGTTTGTATATTTATTAAGTACTCCATTAGAAGATTTAAAATACGAATAACTGAGTTCCAGCAGTACAGTAGTGTAAGTAGCGTTCCAGAATTTAAATTCGACGATCGCGAATTCCCATCCCACTCAAGCTACAAATTATAGGAACCACACTGCGGCTCAGACAATCCGGACCCTGATCTGTAATTAATGTTCAGCTCATGTTGTACAGAGTAGCATAAATAAATAAATAACAAGACGACTGGTACTGATGTCCACTATACTAGAGATACCAAATCCCGAATAGGGTAAAGAAGACATGATGATTTATTTTCTTTCTTTACAGAATCTTTTAGGTTAAAAAATATGGCGCCTAGATTGACTGATATTCTTCCAGTGTTTATGTAAGAGGTACGATTTTATTTGCAAAAACATAGTTCTGCTTTGAAGTGGTGTGCTTTTTGCAGTAGATAAGTAATGGCTGTAACTTGCTCACTGGTAAACGCCACCCATTTACAGTTTCAACAAACGCTTAATTGGCACTTTACGATTGACACTAATTGCATTACTAATGTAGTCTTACATTTATTCACACGTATCCCAATATTTCACTGTCTGTCACTATTACCTTGGCATACTTTGATCTTCTCATTCAGAAATTAAGATCAAATATACATTAATTTAATGGCGAGTAGATTCCTCGTCAAACAGTTTTAGTTAATCTTCAATTTTTGATTAGTCAAACCATACGAGAATAAAGTTTAAATAAACTCTAATATAATCTTGTTACTATTTAGTTTTCGGAAACTGATTTGGCCTTTCGAAATTAAAACACGAATTTGATTTTCAGAATAGAAAACTTTAAATGTTATTTCTATTGTTTCGTTGTCATGGTTTAGAAATAACATAATTGTCAAGCTAGTTCTCGTAGAGTATATCCGAATATTAGTTTAAAAGGTATGATAAAATTATTGAAAAAAGTCAAAGAGAAATACACATTCAAATAGGTATAAAACATTAAATACTAAATTAATTACAGACGAAAATATAATTGCTTCATTAAATATATGGAATTAAAACTAATTATTAGTATTATTTGAGAATATTAGCTAGACGCGTAAAGGAAGAAATTTTTAATTAAAATTCATACAGCAAAAGGCAATTTTAATTACTAATTTCAAACTAAAACTAATAGGTTTCCAACAATTTTAACATCAGGTGTGCTGTTTAGATATTAACTCATTTTCAGCTAGATTAAACTCTAACGCGTATCAAAATGTTACCAAGGTTACCAGTTATGTAACTGGAAAAGAAATTTATAACTTACACGAACAAATTTAAATAATGCATAAGAAATTATATACATGCTTCCTTTGAAAACGAAATTAATAGTTTGTTTTCATTATTTTATCTAGTTTTTCATTGTGTAATATTTGTTATTTTATTATTGTTAATACAGCAATTTCTTTTTTTTGTAAATATGTGATTTTGGACTCATACTCAGTATAAAAGAAATTCAATGGGTAACTACTGCTAACTTCTAAACTATAAGAATTACTAGTTCGATTATATTAAACAAGTTAATGGCAAAAACTATTTTTAAACATTTTTATCTCTTTCTAAATTAATTCTTAAACAGTCGAATATCGATAAAAAGTTTTAAATAATGATAGTAGATACTTTTCTAAGATCTATTCAGTATTTTTTTTTGGAGCTCATTTTCGAGATATCTGAAGTTGACGTTTACAAAGGAAGCAATTTAAAATATTATAAATAAATATATTTTGTATTTTTTATGGGGTGGCTAGCTCAGTGGATCCTGAGAACCCTGGTTCGATTCCCACAGGCGACAAACAATTTTCATAATTTCAAAAACTACTGTGGCTCCTCCACCATGAACATCTTTGAGGGCCGTGATTTGACGACTGGTAACCGCACTTCACGCGCAAAATATATCACTTACCGAGATCTGCTTCTGCTGAGTGCCACACCCAGTAATGGGGAGAAGGCGTGATGATATATTTATTTATTTATTTTTTACTAGATAAATACCTATATCAATTATCGAGATCTGCTTCGGCAGAGTGCCACATCTAATAATGGGTAAAAGGCGTGATGATATATATATACATTTATTTTTTTATTATTAATATAGGGAAAGTCACAGAAGTAATATTAATGTGATGAAAATTAGTTTTTCTTCAAACGCCAGAAAATTATTACATTTCTTTTTCTGACAAATACTTTTTCTAACGCGGCAGAAAAAATTTATGACGAAAATGTTTAATTGGGAAAATATTCAGGCGTTTGAAAATAAAATAGCATATTTTCTGTAGAGCGAAAGTAACTTTTTGTGTCGCATCTGTGGTTGTCGGTCTTGTTGCACTTGTCCATCAATACTAATAGATTCGCCACAAAAAGTATTACTTTAGCTCTATATAAATTAATATACAATTTTCTATGATCGATAGAAAGTAGGCTTTTGCAAACGTCATTTGGTGACAAAAAGTGAACAATTACAACAGAGGTCTTTACAAACCGTTGCTGCTAGCAATGGGGCTCTTTGCAAATCGTTGGTAAAGTATTTTGCAGACTACAAATGTCAATATATTTTTTGCAGTTTGTACATTACCCGAATGTTATACTCTGCTGGTAATATGTATACAAACAGTATGACCGATTATGACTTTATGTTCGTAATAAAAAAGAGCATTAGCATTAGAAATCCAAGACGATCAATTCATCAAGAAAGGTTAAACTGAAAAATCAATCAAACTAAAACTGCTAATATTACCCAAGAGTAACCTTAACCTCTACATGGGATCTCGTCTCGATTATGACGCAACTTTCGTCCACATTAGTTCCACTTCCGCGCGAAGCATCACCATCACCTCGGACGTGAATTTATGAGCGCGGCGTCACTTAATTCGTGAACCCCGGACCCCTGGGTGCACGTGATCGTGAACGTGAGCCGAGAGTGTTCGTGGCGCGTGACACGGCTAGCAGCTACGCTTGAGGAGCCAGCGCTCGATCAATGTCAATAAGATTCCAGCGCAGTTTGTCAAACGACTTATGTAACTGGTAATAAATTAATGAGACATCGAGATGGAAAACTGTGCATGCTGTGTGTGAGGTTTTTGTTGTTCTTTTATATTTTATAGTGCAGGAGAAAATAAAAAGATGTGGAGTCCTTTTCTTTTGCCATTTTTATAAAACTCAACAAGGTTTTGAAGGGTTTTGTTGTCGATGACGGGTCTGGAGAAAAGTTCTAAAAGAACTAATTCGTAAATTTAAAATTACAGCCCCCGATGATGTTAGTGAAGGGAGTAATTTTCATGTGGAGAAAATTGTTTCTCAGCTATGGAAATTGTACCCAGGTTCTCAAATCTTTGCCAACTCGGTATCACTGAGCTACCTGAAGCAAACATTTCTAGTACCATTGGTTTGATAGTATTCCTAATATATTAATAAATATTATAATTATGAACAGTACAATTAGTCATTTGTTTAATGTTTTATAATATAGAAATTTAATATTGTAGCGTTTACAATTGTACTAAATTTTTGTACATTATGTAGTATAAACATTTACAGTCCGATTCTCAAAAAAGTTTTAGCTAATCCTGAATTTTGGATTAGCTAATCTTACTCTAGTTCGATTTTATAAAGTTAATCCAAATCACTTTCCGAAAATTAAAGGGTAACATGATTAGAGCTTCGTAAAAAGGAATTGGTAAAATATAATATTTTTATACTAGCAGGCTTCGTCGTGCGAGAGCATATTACACGAAAGTAAAAGATAAACAACAGAAGAAATTATTTTCCTCAAAAATTTCAATGGTTGTAGTTGATAATCATGCAAAATAAAGATTGTCATTAACTTATCGGTCGATAGCAGATAATGATTGCATTACAGACTATTTCGAAAATAAAGCATTTAGGAAATACGGCTATTCTTTTCAAAAACCGTTTAGATAATACAATAATATTTTTGAAAATTGTAGTTACTTTTCGGTAACCACATTAACCGTTCACGACGGGCGATGGTTACGTAAAGCATCAGACAAGTATTCCCTTTTGCATGATTTTTGTTATAAATTAATAGAAACAATAGTTAAATAGTAATTATTTTCAGAATATATTTTCTCAAAACTATTCTCTATCTCCCTGCAAAAATTACAAGTCAAAGCAGATATCTACGTAGTGGTGTACCCAGGGGAGGGCAGTGGGTGCGCATCAGGCGGCACATATTTTGGGGCGGTATTTTTTATATTTAGTTTTAGTCGTAAAAAACAACTTGTTCATTTCATAAGTTTACTATTCGATTTCTACGAATTAGGAATTACTATATGATTTCGAATATTTTTCTTCATCGTCAAGTCAATGTAGGGTTGAAAATATTATCTCGAAAAAGTCCTTTATTCCTGCCTAATTTAAATATGCCATCCAATGGTAAAAAAGTCCGTCACCTATAGTTTGTCTCAATTACAATTATTTATTTATGTTTATTAATTTATTAAAACCACCATTTGATTGACTTAGAAAGGGCGGCAAATTGGAGACCGCCCTGTGCGGCAAAAGTTCTAGGTACGCCACTGTATCTACTCATCCCTTAACCCCGGCTTAAATAGTATTAACTTGCTTACAATTACATAACAGATAACAAGCTACGCATCTTACTATGTTATGAAATATATTCAGAGCTGGGCAAGTTACTTAAAAAAAATAGCTAAGCTACAGCTACAGCTATTCTTTAAAAAAGTAGCTAAGCTACAGCTATAAGCTATATTTTGTAAAATATAGCTAAGCTACAGCTAAAAGCTTTCGTTAAAGTAGCTGTTAAATTTTAAAGCTACTTTTTTAAATTATTGTGAAATAATTAAATTCGCCATTGTCATATGATCAGTGTTTTGTTATAATGACTGTTAATTTACTATTATGTACATAAATATCTAAAATAGCAAATACCATCTGGCACCTACTGTGTATTTTTGGGTATTAGAGCCAGTTAGAACCGGCAACAAATAATTATTTTGTGTGGGTTTAGCTTGTACGCATGCGTACTTTGTTGACCTTCTGCGTAAAAAGTAGCTTTAAGCTTCAAAAACTAGCTTTAAAAGTAGCTTCTGTTGTTATTTTTAAGCTAATAGAAAACAAAGTAGCTAGCCACAAGCTAAAGCTATATTTTTGCACAGTTAGCTAAGCTACAGCTACAGCTAAGGTAAATGTAGCTAAGCTAGTAGCTAGCTACTGCCCAGCTCTGTATATATTCAACCTTTAGTAGTTACATAAATCAAACAGTTCCTAATTAAAAACGATCCCACAATATTTTCCTAATTTACAAACTATTGAGGCAGTTTGTCGTTTTCTTTTCTTGTTTGCTGAGGATTATCAACAACAAACATTCATTAACTACCCTTCAGATCCAATTTAAAGAAACATTGGTCCACTTACCTTATCAGATGCACCCTAAGAATTTCAGTAAAAAGGCAGAACCACTTTCGAATCAACGATTAAATGTTTTTGTAACGCAATCTATCTGAGGTAGACAATTAGGAAAACTCGTAGAAACCTTCGCACGCAAGGCAGCCGAGGGGTGCGGAATAGGATTCAGATTGTGTTTTATGTCTTCGTCCGGTGACAGGTGAAACTGTCAACTATTATCTGCAGAGATATCTCACCGGCTTTACGTTGTTTATACAAATTCATTTTCAGTGTACATTTCTGTTTTACGTCTGCTGATTGCACTATCGTGTATAGTATCATACATCGTTAATTACTAAACAAGTTTTATTCTATAATATTGAGTTTGTGCATATCGAGAGGCGTCGTTGAATTTGAGAATTTTAATTGGTCAATTAAGGAATATTTCTATCAAGGAATTTTTCTAAAATGATTCTAATTTGATATTCGATAGCTTTAGGGATTTAAGCACTGCACTACAGGTACCATTTGTTTTATTTATGGTCAAATTTAAGTATTAGATTGAAAAACCAGTCCTAATGTATAATCTTTTTTGACAGGCATCATCAAAATGCAATTACATATGATTTATTTTCATTTAACCTCTTTTAATCTATCAAAAATGTTACACAATAAACTATGGTCGTGAATAAGTGAATGCTTCTCAATTTCAATTTACATCCTGGAGAATGTTTTTTTTTTGTTTAGAGGAAGCTATAAACGGAGCAAAAACAAAACAACGAAGAGAGTAAAATGATCAAGTAAGAGTAGTCATATTTTAGTGTTTCTTTTGTTTATCTAAACGAGTTCAAGTTCTTGTTAAGATGGTAAAAACAACTAGTAGTAAATAAATGATTTCTCGCCGCCAGTTACGCACCCACTATGTAGAGTTACACCGCCCATTAGTAAAGGTTCTAAACAAACCTATCTATGACATGCTGCAGGACCGTATTCATCGACAATATATTTACAAATGATAAATGGCTCCGAGAATTTCTCCGCACATGACTCATTCACTAGCACCTGTATGGTTTTTTTAAACAATGACAACGCAACAACAGTAATCGAAATATGTTGTTTTCTTCAGAAATATTGATAATAAATGACAGAAATGAATTAGTCTTGTACAACCAACAAATTTATAGACACAACTATTATGTCATTTGAGATGACACACGTACGTATACGAGTAGTTTATCACTCCTGTTTTTAATATACTTCATTAAAACAACAATGTATTTAATTTATTCTTTACATGTTAGATTAATAGTTAATTATATCACTAGGCTGGAAACTGTACTAAAACGAGTGCAAGCATATTTTAACTGGCCGAGTCGAAGGCGAGACTTTGCAAATTTATATATTTATTTATTTGTTACTCTGCACAACAGGACCTTAATCCCAATTACAGTACAGAGGACCTACAGCTTATAGTGAAATCCGAACCACTCAGATATAATCGTATTGTTTGGACATAAGTAGAAGTCAGTGAGATTTGAACGAACAACCTCTTGCTTGCTAATTAGGAAACACAAGTTTTACTTCGCTTTTATCCACTGGGCTATGATTGCCTGTAATTGAGAGTATTTCTAAAACAGTTTCCAGCCTTGTGATATAAATAACTATTAATCTAAAATTTAAAGACGAAATGAAAGATGAAAATATATTATTCTCTTCTATAAGATTTTGATGTTTAACCTTGTCTTCGTTTTGACGTTTATTTAAACCAATCACATTTATAGAAATATACTACCTACGATACCAATAATGTATTCTTAGCCAAATTTGACTATAAGTAAGTAAAAAGTATATAAATATAATTGAACTGAACAGTCGAACCAAACTATTCATGAACCGTTTAATTTAATTACTTTGTACCGAAACAACACGCCTTCTACCCATTACTGAGTGTGGCACTCTACCGAAGCAGATTTAGGTAAGTGATATATTTTGCGCGTGAAGTGCGGTTACCAGTCGTTAAATCACGGCCCCCGAAGTTGTTAGTGGTGGAGGAGCCACAGGGGTAGCTTTTGAAATTATGAATATTGTTTGTCGCCTGTGGGAATCGAACCAGGGTTCTCAGGATCTACAGGCCGACTTCATACCACTGAGCTAGCCACCCTAATAATGATAGCTGTATTCCATTTGCCACTTGGTTCACTTAAATCAGTTCAGATAAATTAGACAATATGACTAAATGAACTGAATAAACAAACTGATACACTTACTGGGATGAGTTACTTCAAAGTAAATTAGCATCAATAATTCCAGTACTAAAAATAAAGTCAGCAAAGTAATCCAACGAAATACATCTGGTTCAGTAAATGTAAGTTAGATTTGATCCAATTGGCAAATGGAATACGCCTAATATTGACATAATTTTAAAGAAAAAGAAGAATAAAATCTGATACGTACTAGACTTAATACCGCCGAGTATCAACTTACGTCCACTTGTAATGATTTATTTTAGATAGTGAAAACAAACAAATTCCTTGAGCTCACCATAAATTAATTGTCAATGTTCGATAACCGATAAGCTACAGTAATAGATACATCTTCGTTTCTTGGAACAAGTAACTAATTATCCCTTATAGAGTTAAATATAGAAACTTGTTTCGGAGGCAAGTGCGCGCGATCTTGCCATTACGGTTCTGCATTGTTTGCTGCGGGAGCGACCCGATGTTACTGATTTTGCAGCAGACTCGCGCACCAGACTCTTACATACCTAACCATGTAATGCATAAATGCAAATGCCCTTATCACATTACTGTAAGGCGTTCCAGGCGCCGCGACTAACACTTAAATTGAATTGCTTCCTAATTAGAGTGCAGAAGCATGCAACGATATCACACACATCGTCTCCATCACAATGCCATCGCAGATCAGTGCACGTCAAACAATTGGAAACTATTACTCTCGATATTTTTACTCATTTAATTTGTATTTGAAGATTAGCAATTTTTAAAGAAAAAATCGAACAATTCTAATTTTTCCTCAAATTTAACCTAAAGGAATGGGATATTTTTTAATTTATTTTTTATGAAACTACATGATAAACTTAGGAAGAAACGCACGTATAATAAATATATTATCTAATAGTCAAAGAAAGAAAAAAATATTATTTATTATAAAGGTTGCATTTTTGTCAATGGGGTGGCTAGCTCAGTGGTATGAAGTCAGCCTGTGGATCCTGAGAACCCTAGTTAGATTCCCACAGGCGACAAACAATTTTCATAATTTCAAAAGCTACCCTTGTGGCTCCTCTACCACTAACATCTTTGGGGGCCGTGATTTGACGACTAGTAAACGCACTTCACGCGCAAAATATACTACTTACCGAGATCTGCTTCGGCAGAGTGCCACACCCAGGAATGGGTAGAAGGCGTGATGATGATGATGATGATATAGGTTGCATTTGCATAAATTGATGATTATTCTTTGACGTTTCTCAAAACCAATAAAATGCTTCATTGTATGTCACGTGTCTACGTTTTAACCAATCCTGTCATTATTATACTGAGAATAAAGCTCTTGTGATTATTCCCGGGAATAATCTCTGTAGATGCTTTTTTGTTTGTGACAAATGATAGGTAGTTGTCAAATAATTATTTAAAACTGACACCGCGTCAAGTAAAATATGTGCAAAAAATCGATTTAGTTGTATTTTAGATACAGAAATACACCAACAAATTTTGGAAACAACTTCCAATAATACATTAATAAGTAATCAATCGATATGGACCCAGTTCAAAATTCAAAGTTGGATGAATCAACCTCAACAGCTAAGTCAAAAAATAATCTAATTAAATATAACTCGAGAGTTGGATAAAATAGAAAATAATTCTCCAATATCTTTCTCAAACTTGTTGCCATTTGGCAATAGCCACTCAAGCCCTACGGGCTTTCGTGACTATTGCCTGGCAACAAATTTTCGAAAGATCTGTCAAATTATTTTCAATTTATTCTCACTCTCCTGTTATATTATTACTGATGACATTTAAGATTTTGTAAGTAGCTATCACACTGATAAACATTACAATTCAAATTCTACATTATCAATTTTGAGCAAGAGCAAAATTCCCCACAATCCTGTTCAACTCCTATATTACTCACTGAAAAGGAACCGGATGTTTCGAATGAACAGATTCAATTAAACTCTCCTGGCACCTCATACATCAATTAATAATTTCACGATTGTCGTCTCAGTAGCTTTCAAAACGCCCGCGCTGACGCATGTTTCCCTCATTGGCCGGAGTTAGTGAGACGCAACAAACAAATGAATGCGAGCGGTATAAATAATTGCAAGGAAATCAGACACTGGCAAGCAAGGAGTTGGCTGTAGGCGTAAGAACGTAAGAAGAGTACGATCCCGCGTCCGGCAAGACGCGATGTCGGGCTCTGATAGCGTCCGAGACGCATCACTAGTTAGTTTGCCAGAGCGAGGATTTTATAAACGCTAGATGCTTAAAGGAAGAAGTTTCCTTCTTGCACACTTACTTGCATATTATCTAACATCGCTCCAAGACAGTTTTTTTTTGCTAGATGCAAGATTTGTTCCCTATTATATTTTATTTCTTGGGCAGATTAAACGAAGTCATGTACTGTCTTCTTAACTACTTTTATCAGGCAGTACTGTTACGACATTCGAATCTGAAGAGCCCAAGTTCAAATATCACTCAATCTAAAAATATTGCGGCCCGGTGAGTTCAGATTGGGATTAAGTTATTTTTTTTTATTAAAAATTGCAGTTAAATATGAAAATAAATAAGGCATTTCAAAATTCAGTTTCTTAAAAATGCAGGTTGCAGAAAAGGATGTTTCTTGTCTACATTATTTTTTATGTTCATTTAAATACCTACTTAAAAAAATATATATATCAATTTTAACATTTTTTGCCGTTTTGAAATTTCCCTAAAATGTTGATACGATGAACTCAACTTTCGCATGTATACAAAAAGTAGTACTTTCTACACGAGTAGGCGATATATACATGAAATAAATGCAGGGGTAAATAACTCTGTGATATAGAGAGATTGAGAATCCGACTATTTTCGTCAAATTAAAATTATTTATGTAGCTGCCGTTCTATATCTACATTTTTGGGGCTGCGATTTAACGACTGGTATTCGCAATTCACGCACATAAATATATCACTCACAAAATTTTGATAGCATGCTGGAAAATTTTAAAGGATATCCAAGGAGATAAGTAAATAAAAATAGTGAAAAAAAGTAAAATTAAAGCAACAGGAGTGTAATATATACTTTTTCTATTTCGATGTTCTTATAGCTCTATAAACGCACTGTAAACACGTTGCTAAGGAGATCTATAAGCGCACTGTTTTTGGCGCTTTTTATTTTGTAGGAGTGGTATGAATGCTCTTAAATCTGACAGATGAATGACATATAACCTCAAAATTGTAAATTGTCGGTGTTGAAATATTACTAACAGAATATGCTGTAAAATTTAAAACATTCACAATACAGAAAAAAAATATTGATTAATTGTCAATAAATATTATATTTAAATTTTCTGTGTTATGAGAAGCGCTACCAACACAAAATATAAATAAATATATCATCACGCCTTCTACCCATTACTGGGTGTGGCACTTTGCCGAAGCAGACCAGTCGTCAAATCACGGTCTCCAAAGATGTTAGCGGTGGAGGAGCCACTGGGGTAGTTTGTGAAATTATGAATATTGTTTGTCGCCTGTGGGAATCGAACCAGGGTTCTCAGGATCCACAGGCCGAATTCATACCACTGAGCTAGTTACCCCAACGAATGATAAAAAACAACAACTTATATTTTTGACAAGTCGCAGTTTTTAGAAATCTAACAGAGCGGCACATTTTTCAAATTTGGACTCGTGCGTTAATAGATTGCCTTATGAAACTAGTTCTTTAATATACTATTTTGTCACTATCTTTACTTCTTTTACGATTTATATAATAGTTGAAAAATGTGTTATTTTTAATTAAAAAAGACGATTTTCATGATCAATATACAAAAATATATATTTTTCATTTTTAATCAGAGCTCTGTTCATTTCACAACGACTAATTCAAGCTATAATTGTTCAAAAACAGTACTAGTTTTTTTATATATGATTATGAAATAAAGAAAGTTTTATGTAACATTGGAATGAGCGCTACCGAAGTTAAGAAACAATGAATTAACTTATTTCATCAAAATTTTAGAGAAAACAAGTTTAGTAAAACTGGATCTTAATTGAAAAATGTCTGGAGTAAAAGGTTATGAGATATTTTTCTCTCATTTCGAATAATGACAACTTGAATAACCAAAAGTTTAAATAATTGTTCGGTGGATTTAATGAAAATTATGACTTTTCCAAGAAAAATTTATGGTAACTTTCAGCGAAAACGATTTAGCAACGACTAAAATATATGTTTGGGTGTTTCGACGCCACAGAGAACCAGCCAGTAATCGGGTGAAGTTTATGAATATGCGTAACTCACAAGTGAAAAGGTGCAAGGAAACGACAATTAAAGTCGTTATATAACGGGTTTTAGCTTTAGCGAAAAGTATTTGCATGCGAAATTGTTTTAAACTCGTTTCGAGGCCAATATCTCAAAGTGTTTGCAAAAACGATTTTTGTGAATTATTAAAGGTGCAAACCTACCCGAGCACTTATCAAGTCTGGGGACAACTTTCGCGAAAGAATACTTCATTTTTGCGTTTTGTTTTCTGTGCTTTTACACTTCTCATGAGTCATGACTCAACAAACTTTTTATATATTCTCCAACTAAAAGAAAGACAATATCGTTAAGCTTGAAAAACGACTCACACTGAAAATAAATCTGTAACTTTGTTGCAAAATGAAAAAGAAAAAAATGTAAAAAGTGTTCACGGAAGTAGATCACTACGTGCTAAATAATAAGAGTTTCTGATTCCGTTGTTTGGCACACCACCCAATAAGCAATAACATTCTCCTCGGTAGCAGGCAAATATATCATTGTCATTATAAATCAGTATCATTTGCACTGAACTAACACCCGCGAAACAAATCAGGCTGAACAGATAAACACTAAAAGTTGTGCTGTTTCGAGTTTCTATTTAAAACAGATCGTGACCAGTCTGCCAGTTAGCATTTAGTTTGTAAGGAATTTACGCGCCTGATAAGGATCTCCGGACTGTTGTTTCCAGAACGCTTCGCCTTGGAGAAGATACTACACCCCCAACTAAGCTTTGTATCTTTGATCAAAGGACACGGGTACCAATTAGCCTTATTTGGAGATTTAAACAGCCTTTTTGGCGACCAACTCACACTTTTATCGCCGGAGAAGTTTGACAGTTTTGCTAAACTAAATCGAAAGATACATGCTATTTTACCGTATGTCTGCAGATTGAGTTTACAAGGGAACAAATTAGTATTTTTAATTTTACGAAAAAATGCCTTTGTTTGATTTAAAGCGCATATTTCAGTTATTAAAACTTTTATCCACAACCCATATATAATAAAGACATTATTACACTGATTTCAGTTGAATTATATGGCTCATAAAACACTAGTGTTTTATATTCCATAAAACACTGTAAACAACTTGTTCCTTAGCAACCACTTCATGATCTACTGTATATTGAGAAACTACTCGTATATATAACTGAATCAACGTTAAACGTTACGACCAATATTCTTCGACACCTATAATTATGAGTTGTGGATAAAATTTTGTATTACACTTGTGTTTTATTGGTATATAAAACACTTAAGAATATTAAACACTCGACCTTTGGTCTGGTGTTTAAACTTTTTTTGCATGTTTTATATACCTAATAAAACACTTGTATAATAAATAACTATTAATTAATGTAAGGTCCTTTTATTATAACGTTTTTTTTTTGTAATTTGTCCTCCTCATAATATAATTATTATAATGAATTAAATCTTATTTTAGTTAGCTTTAAAATATTGACAAATGTTTAAATATCAAAAATAGATCTTAATAACATAAAATAAGAAAGTATTGTTAAAAATAGAGACAGTTTGTTAAAGAAAAGTTAACGTTAGAACAAAAAATCTTTTTAATACAATGTTATCGTACAGGGATAAAATTTACCGTTACATAATTGAAAAATTTAGTGAAAAGTTCCCTGGTATATAAAAAAATTTTGATTTTCGCTGTATTTTTATCTGCAGTTGGAATTAATTAATAATCATTTGTCAATATTTCACAGATAACTAAAATAAGATTTGATTCGTTGTAATAACTGTATTATTAGGAGGAGAAAATACGAAATAATAAAATCTTGCATTAATTAAGAATTTTAATAATTGAAATGATTGTTTCAAATCACGCAAAAAATTTTATTCCCTTGGCATTTTTTCGTAAATTAAAAATAAGAAGTTTATTCCTCATGTAAACTTAAAATATGGTTCGTCTATACATCTATCTATTTGACTAGTATGTAACATTTGATACAACGTAGATAGTCTCGTTTTGAATGAACTACCGATGCTACAATTTTTACTGTTCTTTAAAACATTTCAAAATGTTTATAAAAATAAAAATCCTTATTTGGTAAGCGGTACAGACTTAATTACAATAAAATGTTAATTAGCAAAAGGGTGAAGCTATAAAAATAATTAAAATTATTTACAAAAACTAGCTATCATAATTTTTTATGATTGCAAATTTTAATAGTTTAGCAATAAATTACAATTAGCAGGATGGCAGCAGCATCTAGATTTCCTAGGTGGAATGCCATCGCTTTTCCGTGACGCTAATTGTTTATAATTCGTTTCATTAATTAATTTCCTTCAAGACATAATGAACGGTACATGTTTCACGCATACAAGTCTATACTCATGAAGAACTAACCTTTTGGAAAGTAAAAATAAACCCTGCACAGCGTTAAGTGTGACCTTCGGCCCACCTTTAAGAAATAAATGACCCAACTTTCTTCGATAGGAAAAGTTTGTCGTAAACATAAATAAACCGATCCTCATAAACAATCACTTGAGAGGCACTTGAGCGCGAAATGAAAAATGAAACACGCGAATTTTTGCTCATCATGCACAAACCATTACATTGGCGTTCACATCATGCAGGAGAAAATATGCATCGAGTTCTTTGTATTAATTACTCCTGGTTTACAATGCAATTAACGATGATACTTTGACATACGCATTTATTTATTTGTTACTCCAAATAACAGGAAGTTAACCCCAATAGGGACTTACAATATTGACGTCACATGCAGCAGTCCCCCCTCCACACAATTTTGTGTAAAACAACAAATTTATAGAAAGAGCGAGGTGACAACTGCTTTCTCCTTTCAGCACTTCTGCCCTCAGATCATCATATTTGAATAACGTTTAACGTTTGGATCACGTGATAAACGTCACACTAAAGTTATACCATGTTCGCTACATAACAAATTATTAAATTCTGTTTTGCTCACTAGATGGCAACCGAAAAATTTGAATTGTATAAGTCCCTATTACAGTGCAGGGATACAGCTTACACTGGAATCCGAATAATTCAGATACAGTCGAATTTTTTGATAACTACATATAATTGTACCTTTCTGTATTCATATCCAAAAGACCAGGAGTTATGATAGTTATAGTTAGAATTGTCAACTTTGTACTCAACCTCACTCGATGGTTTGTCAATTAAAAAATCGCTAACCCATAAATTTCATATTAATTCATATGAGTTTCAAATAATTTCGCTAAATTTTCTCCAATTGTCTTCAATTCCCTTAAAATTGTAGATCAATAATTTCGTAGCAATTATTCGTGATAAAAGTTAATTGTTTTCAATTTTGAAAATATACCTAAATTAAAAAAGATATAGGGTAGTTTTTCGTTTCCATTGCTTTCCTGATCACTGTAGAAGTTTTTTCAAATGAATGTTCAGCGCACTGGTTTGCAAATTGTGGGTCGCGATCCTTTAAAGGGTCGCAAAAAACATTAGAGTACACTACTTAGAAATAAAAAAAATGTGTGATCAAAGTTTCATAGAATTTATTACTAGGAAATAAAATAAATAAATAAATATATCATCACGCATTTTATCCATGACTGGGCGAGGCAATCTACCGTAGCAGATCTTGGTAAGTGATGTATTTATGAACGTGGAATACGGTAACTAGCCTACAAATTACGACCCCCAAAGATGTTAGTGGAGAGGGAATCTCATAGGTAATTTAAATGTGGTGAAAATTGTTTCTCGGCTGTCTAAATCGAATCCAGGTTCTCAAAATCAAAAGTCCGATTCGATACCACTGAACCACGTACACCATAAATTAATTAATTCTACAAACCCTTATACCAACATACCAAAGTTTTTAATAAGATGTTTTTCTTTACTAATTTCTGAAATCGTGGTTCTATTTTTGTAATCGCAACCGTTTACAAACTTCAATTTTAATCACCCAAAAGTAAGAGAGTCGTGAAATAATTTATTTGTGATTTTTGCCTGCAAGACAATCATGGCTCCGAAAAGCTTTAAAATACATGTTTTAGGGTATTAAATTTTGCTTCGAAATTTAATTACTGTTAAAACCAAGTATAAAACATGTAACACTAAAACGATATTCATTTGTTTGTTTTTGCTCCAGATCATATCAATTTTTATAATTTAAAAAATTAATTTTAGCAGTAATGAAATCATTTAAACGAATGATGTTAATTACAATTTAATTCTCTACTATTTTTATTTAAAATATTTTCCTGTAAAGTAATTCGAGATACAATGGTAGTGGAAAATATATTCCACATGTTATATAGTGGAGTTTTCATGAGATACCCTGTATATTTAAAAACTAACTTATACAGTGGTATCAAGTCGGCCTGTGGATCCTAAGAACCCTGGTTCAATCTTCACAGCCGACAAAACATTTTCACCAATTTAAAATTACCCCTGTGGCTCCCCCACCACTAACATCTTTGGGGGTCGTGATTTGACGGCTGGTAAACGCAATTCACGCACATAAATATATGGCTTACCGAGATCTGCTTCGGCAGAGTGCCACGTCCAGTAATGGGTAAAAGACGTGATGATATATTTATTTAGTTTTATTTTAGATATCACACGAAAACTCGTCTTAGTTAAAATGATAAATTTTGTATGTTTATTTAATCTAGTCTCCATGTAAAATACGGTGTCGGCGTTCATGGCGAAATGGCGGAAATATTGCATCAAGTAGACTGTGAAACGTATGTTGCCAGGCATTTATCATGCGGAGACAATGCTCGACGTGGTCGTGATATGTGGCTTCAAACTGGTATCACCGCAGTCCACCCAGATATGGGGCAAGGTCAACCTGTTCGCCAAACACGACTTGGTAATGTATTCTTCTTGCCCATTTACGGTGGCATCTATATATAGTTTGTTTATAAACATCGTGCAAGAAGATGCCAATAACATTCATTCTTTGACATAAGCAACTGGAATGTTTTTATCCAAGTTTATGTAGAATACGCGCATTTAGAGCACGTGGGTTTAATGTATTCTTAGAAATTATTATTGCATATGTAGTGAGAGAAATACGTATCATTTTGCTCCATTATTTCCGTAATAATTACGGAAATTACTATAAATTGCTTTTAAAATGATAAGATATATTAGGATTTTGTTATTTTCATTATAACCAGTTCAAGAACGTTTTGCAAATATCAATTATTGTTACACTAATAGTTATTTGTCTATTTTACATGTGCAATAGTTTTTACTTTTACATACCTATCTAGGTATATTATTTTCTTTTATTAATTCATTTATAAATATGGAAATATCTGTTAAATTACTAAATTAACTATTTATTAGATAATAAAAATATCATTTGCATCTAAGTCATTATAATTATTATTGTTATTTACACATTTTAATACCTATATTACAAATAAAATGAAAACATATATGTAATGTTAAACGATTTATCAACTATGACATTAAATTTGTTTGTGGTACGGAATTCATTTCATTTCTATTATTCACATTACAAGAATTTATATTGTATAATAAATGACGTAGTTGTTAAGTCATCTGATATAGTATATAATTTGCTACTTTATAAACAAATCATCCTTGGTAGAAATATATACCAAATCTAAGTTTGTATAATATTATTATGCCTTTTACCCATTACTGGATGTAGTGCTCTGTCATGGCAGATCTCGGTAGGTGATATAATTTATACACGTGAAGAATACTTACCAATAGTCAAACTACGACCCTTAAAGATATATTAATGAAAAGCAAATCACAAAGATAATTTTTTTAAATGTGGTGAAAATAAGTTTGTGGGAATCGAACTCGGGTTCTTAAATCCACATCTCGATGCGTTGCCACTGGAATGTCTACCTCATATAATAAATATTTAATATATAAAAAATAAAATAAATAAATACATCATCACGCCTTTTACACTCTGCTCTAGTAGATCTCGGTAAGTGGCAGATTTATGCGCGTAAAATTCGATTACCAGCCGTCATATCACGGCCTCCACAGATGTTAGTAGAAGGGAACCACAGGGGTAATTTTTAATGTGGTAAAATTGTTTAACAGCTATAGGAATCAAACCCGGGTTCCTAAAGCCACAGTCCTACTCGATACCACTAAGTCACTTACCCCATTATATTGATAAACCCTATTTCATTCTATTTTTTGCAACTGTCCACAAAATATCTCAATATAAGAACCAGATACAATTTCGATTCAATAGCGTCTTTATTTGAGACCAATTTATTTCGCAACAAACCACAAATCAAAAACTACATTTCAAATTACTTTTTCATTGACAAAACATCTGAATGACTTTGGTAACAAAGTGTGCATGTCCACGAAGGAATCCCAAACTGTCTGATCGTCTGCTCATCAACTCTTCAACAAATCAATCTGGGATGGACAGGTAACGGTGCGCGGCCTGACGGCGGGCGGTTCGCCAGCTCACGTGGACGTCGCTACCGCCGCCACCGCCGCCGAGAGTGTCGCTGCACTGGCGCCATCCCAGATACCAGCTTGCTGCGATCAATCACACCAGCGATGCACTCCCGTGCTCGACTTTCTACCGCTGTTACGCTGAGATGCATCGAAGAGTGGAATATATGTACGTGAAGATTATGTGGTTTAAATGAATGAGAAAATGTGGTATATAGCTGGAGTTTTCAGGATTTTTATCTTAATTTGTTTCAAGTCTAAATGAGAACATAATTTATGATTACGAATTTAGAAATGAATTCAACAGCCTCTCAATTTTATTTTAAAATACTGGAGGGTAAATATAATACTCGTTTTAATTAAATATTGAATTAGTTAAAAAGTTTAAAATAGTTCTTTCCGCAACCTTGTCAGAAAGTAAAATTTGCTTTCCTCAATTGGGAGAAGAAAGTAATACTTTTCATCCCTAGGGAAGAAAATAAATGTTTTTTCCCAAAGGTAGTGATATAAATCTGTCAAGAGAATAATAAATCTTATCTATTCTTTTTTTCAGAAAATTTAACTTTCTAAGAGTGTAATAAAAATAGTAGTTTATAAAACAAAACAGTTAAGTTCGTCATTATATGTCGAGAGCGAAGATTAAATCTTGAGGCCGTAGCCAGAGGGATGCAATCGCTTGAGGCAAATAATAACACTTTTCTCAAGTGTTATATACGATGCTTTATATAAAAATGGAAAGATTCCTTATTTAATAAAAGAGACTATTAACAGCATGTAAAACTATTAATAATGAAGCATATTCCTATAAACGAAAAACTATTAATTTTTTATGTTATTAACAAATATTACAAATTTTTTCATATACATAATTTCTCAAAGAAGTTCGGAGATCTCTCTGTGATATGCGCAAAAGAGCAATGAAGAAAGTCTATGAATATTAAGAAAATATGTTTTTTTCTAAGTGGTATTTTATTTCCCTGGGGAGTATTACTTTTCTTTTTCTTCATCATTCTAAGCATCTTCCTCCTATTGTACGATTTCTAAGTTATAACATAAAACTAACACATAAATTTGGAGTTTGCAAACTTTTGTGTTAAAACGAAAACTAAATACAGATTTGTGAATGGCTACATAAGATAACATGGCTACAAGGTTATTAAAACAAAAACGTAAAACCTAAAACTAAAACTAATTTTGATTAGTGAATGAACCATAAATCAAACACTTTACTATATTTGAACATTCGATCCTCCAAATTGAATTCTTCTTGAAAGTATCTAATTCTTATTTTCAAACATCTATAAGATCTCAAAAATTTTATATATTATTTTACTAAATTAATTACTTTACCTAAAATAGTACATTTGCTTGAAGATGAGAGTAATCTTTGTCAAGAATAAAACTACCGTAAGATAAATTTCCTCTTTAACATTAACTTAAGATTGTTGTCTTGATCTTTATAAGAGTATAAATTATAATATGAAGAGATAAACCCTCTGCCTACTGGTTTTGTTGCTGTCACAGTCTTATTTAACAGATGCCCAAAAAGTAATAAACCGATAACGCCTGCCTACTTGTCCAATTACTCAGTGAGGCGGTCATGTGAGACGTATTGATAATAAATTTATCCGCTGACAGACAAAATTTAATAAGACAATTGAAGATAAGTTACCGAACGTCGGGTGAAAGAGAACCGCTTGTAACCGCAGTTACAGCCAGCAAGATTGATGTTACCCGGTTGATCTGATTAAATAAGTATCATTAATTAACAGAGATTCAGAGCAGAGTTCTAATTGTGAGATTGAAAAAAATATGGTTAATGATGTCTATTTAGATTTTAAATGAAATCTGCAGTTGATCAGCTGCATTTTGTGCTTATTTTACTTTTTAAAATTGGACGTGACTTGCAACAGCAGAATAAAATAAATAAATAAATATATCATCACGCCTTTTACCCATTACTGGGTGTGGAACTCTTCCGAAGCAGATCTCGATAAGTGATATATTTATGCACGTGAACTGCGGTAACCAGCCCTCAAATCACGGCCCCCAAGATGTTAGTAGTGGGGGAGCCACAGGGGTAATTTTAAATTGGAACCAGGCTTCTTAGGGTACACAGGCCGACTTAATACCATTAAGCCATTACCCCATTTAATTTTATATGATGATTTTAATATTTTCTTCGCACGTCCGGAACTAAATTACCTATTTTATTCTACGTTTTCAAGAACTGAAGAGTCACTTTTAATCTCGAAGGGATAAATATTAAATTATATATACGTCATTATCATAATTAATCATTAATTCGAAATGTATGCTTGGAAGAGCGAAAAATAGTGTATATACCACAGGACTGAAGTATATTTAATTTCTGGTGTGATTATATTCATCACCTGGGGATCGTGAATTGAACTTCACCCTCAGGATCAAATTATGCATTTTAATCCTGTGATACATAATTAAATTTAATTGATCTTCACATGTTTTAAAACAACCATCAATTTTCTAAATTATCAAAGTACAACAAATAAACCGATAATAATTTCAGAAAATGTTTTAAGCAAAAGTTTTTTAAAATTAAATTTGGATCTATTATACTTATTACGTATTTATTAAATAATCATAAAAACTTAAACGGACCCATCAATAAAGTTGTGGTACCACTGATTCTATACAGCCAATTAAAGAACTTAACCTCAGTTTTCGCTTAAAGTCTTGAATTTAAAGTTTCCAAAATTTCACAGTGTTTTTACATTATCGTGCTTCCAGATACACTGGCAGACCGCCTTTTTCGAAATTATGTTTTTTTTTTATTCCTTAGGGTCTAAAACGTGAAGATTTATCAAAATCTGAAGATTGAAACAATCACCATCATAACACTTTCCTTATTATACTTAAGTCGGGAAAGTAAAAAGTATTTGCAAATATTTCTAAACATTTTGCTAATCACATTTTTGGATTAAAGTTGGCATACTTTTAGAAAAAAGCGAAAAGGGAAACGCATACCTAACTAGATTTTTATTAATATTCACATCTTTCCAAACCCAAGTTTTTTATAATTAATTCTATTCAATAATTTTTTGCATCAAGCATAATTAAATTTGACGTTAATATTAATATCTGAAATAAATATGTGCAAAAAAATTCCGTGACTGAAAGTATACGATGAATGACATTTTATCTGAAATATTTTACTTTCAACTTTTTAAATTCTTCTATTTAACCCTTAGGATATAATTTACTATACATCTGTGCAAAAAAATACATTAGTAACGGCCTGTCAATCTTCATTAAGAATTAATTTATTAGTTAACTCTTTTCAAAATATAAAAATTAATTGGTTAAAACTCATATGAGAGTTTTGCTATCATTCACTAAATATATTTGTAAAAAAAAAACGCTTTTTTTAGATACAATAAATGCGAATTTAATGCAATGAAAATTTCTGTTATCGACTGTGAGATTCAAAGTCTCATCTCATCTCGTATCCGAAAGGTAATATCTTGTTTCTAAATCAAATGAAAATAAGTTGAAATCATCGTTTTCAAACAGTAATAGCTCCTGTTCGTGATGTTATAAACATCACGTTTAGAATAATCCAATTCCATAAATCATTATAGGTAGTTTCATCTTCAGAAGCACATCTCTAGAACTTAGTGGCAAAGAAGAAAGTTCTTTGCTGTGTGACATGTGGCAACCTGGAGCCATACGTCGTACTTCATCGACCGTGTGGCCGACGGAATCACGCTGAGAGCATTACGTCTAATTGATTGTAATTTTACATGTGATCTGCGTGGGAGGAAATAGCTATTAATTATCTTTATTATATTGATTATCATTCTTGATGGCTATTTTTCTCTTTCGATTTAGAAATATGATTGAAAGAAAAATGATGGTAATGGTTTCAATTATCGCTGGTGTTGAAAATCTAACCTCGAACGCGATGCGTTTAATAGTAAATTAAAATTAAATGTTTGTAATAGATGGAACATGCATTTATTGTTAACTAAATTTGGAAATTACTGTAATAATGTTTAATAACTAAAGGGAAAACTATTTGTATTTTCTTTCACTAAAGAGATAGTCAATTTTATTGATGAGCATACACAATCAAAAATATGTTCATCGCATTGAATTTCAATATTATCTAGATAGATTCTTATCTTCTTATTTATATAGACAACTTATCAAAAATATGTTGCTGGAAACTTTCTTAATACATTTTCATTTCAATTTTCAAAAAGATTAAATGGCATAGTCGAGTCTTTTAAATGATGGCTTTCATTTCATTGAAGGAAAAATTATGTAAAAATACAAAATACAGCAAAACCAATAACAATTACAGAAACCTTATCATCCGATTTTCAAAAACTTTAGCTAATCGTGAATTACGGTTTTATTAAATAATTAAGCTAAACCATATTCTCAAAAAAGTTTTATAAAACTGAATATAATCCTACCACTATTTTATTTTCAGAATGTGATTTGGATTAACCTTTAAATATTGAGTTAAAATAAGGTTAGATAATGCAAAATCAGAATTCAGGATTAGTTAAATTATTTCTCGAGTGCTAAAATAAATATAAATTTATTATCACGCCTTTTACTCATTACTGGGTGTGGCACTCTGCCGAAGTAGATCTCAGTTAATGATATATTTATGCGCGTGAAGTGCGATTACCAGCCATCAAATCACGACTCCCAAAGATGTTAGTGGTGGGGGAGCTACAGGGGTAATTTTAAATTGGTAAAATGTTTGTCGGCTGTGGTGATCGAACCAGGGTTCTCAGCATCCACATGCCGATTTTCACAACTTAAATGACGATTAATAAAAAAATAATCCATTATAATTATACATATGTAACGTCATGTTAAATCCCATCAAATGGGGTAGCACAAATTCAAGAAACATTAACAGAACATCTATTCATCAGATTCATAAAATAATCAGTCTTCGTCCAAACATTCTCATCCTACCTCACCATTTTCGCTTCAACCTTATTCATAGTTGCCTCCATGCAGGTATAAGTTCATTTATTACTCAATGGCTCAGTGGTATCAAGTCGACCTGTGGATCCAAAGAACCCTGGTTCGGTCCCCACAGCCGACAAAACATTTTCACCAATTTAAAAGTACCCCTGTGGCTTCCCCACCACTAACATCTTTGGGGGCCGTGATTTGACGAGATCTGCTTCGGCAGAGTGCCACACCCAGTAATGGATAATAGGCGTGATGATATATTTTATTTTTTTTTATTTCTCACACTCGGAATCATTCACTACAAAACATACTCCTACGCATATACACCTTTCATTCGACGTACGCTTCACAAAATATTTGAACTTGATTATACGCACTTCACTATTTTTAATTCAAAAAGGTAAATTGTAAATTTTAAAATTAAACTTCTAAATAATATCTATAAAAAACCAGACTATAATGAAGTTTGCTTTAAGTTTACTTTTTGCCTGAGGATCGTTTCCGGTTGATTGTAAGTATGTATTAAACCGAATGTTGCAACATTCTGCATACACTCGTATTTTCTTTCTCTTGCATATATTTAACGTTGGAGACTTCAACATCTGGTAAAGCGAGGAGCACAGACCATGAACTCTGAACAACGTGGAGGACACTTTACTACACACTAACGCACACGCAGTCCGGCGACTAGGAAGCAGACGATCTTGCATACACGCACTCGCGTCTGTCCATCTTTGTTTATTTGTGTGTACTGACTACTTGTGTGTGTGTGTGTGTTGGTGTCGGACAGTCACATCTCACATCCGCGATCCGTTCCGATTTCTGCTCGACTGCTCGATAACATTCAACAGTATATCGCGCGGTGAGGATGCTCGAACGATTGTGAAATATGTGTCTGTAAATGTCAGAATGGATAGCTTCTTCATAAGAATGTTCAAGATATTGGATCATAAAGTGAAACAAGCACACTTGAAAAACTTGTGCTTGTAGCAGGACCGTCTTTAGATCCTTTTAGGCCCTGGGTAAACTATTATTGACACACAATTGCAGTTAAACACTCAATGTAAGATCAGAAAACGAATAAAAATATAAGAAACGAAGAGAGTGTCATTCCTGTCCTTGTTTTTAAAGTGAATTTCACACAATTCAATGTAAACACTCTAATGAAATTACTAAACAACAAAGCTAAAATAAAAAATCATGCACTTTTCTTAAATCATCAGATTCATTCCGCAATTAATCTGCGCCAAACGTTCCTATACTGACACACCACTTAAGCTTCAACCACATCCTTTCATACAAGCACGTTTGTTCCTCATACTCGGAAACTTTCATTCACGCAACAATCCTTCAATCATATTCATCCATTTATTTATAACATAACCTAGATAATTATGAATTTGAACTTTAACCTAACTAATAACTGTCAAAATAAATTAATTTCAAATTGATCTGGCAGTGTAACTATTTTATTATTATTTATTTAATCAAACATTTAATACAAAAGTATATTAATGCGATATAGTAAAAATAGTATGGACAGCCAATGTGTCACATTTCTGTGCACACACCGTATAAATTATGTAATCTCTTACCGAACGAACTATAGATTACAGTATTACAGATGTTAAATTAGACTAATATTAAAATGGATTTTAATATCATAAATGAACCACGCATATTTTGCATAAACTTCGCGAGTCCAATTTATTTGTGTAATCAAAAATACAACAGCACCAGAGTGATTCAGATTTCACTACAAGCTGTTAGCTACAATTACAGTAATTGGGATTAATTCCTGTTACGCAGCGTACCAATTAAATAAATAATAAATTAAATTAACCAACATTAATCTGTCAATTACCAAATTTTGAAGTTAAATTGAGAGTATAAATTTGGTTCAGTTAGAGTAATATGTTTCCAATGGATGTAGCATGTAATTGTGCGGATAAATCAAGCTACCGTTGAAAAAATAATCGATGAATTAATCTGAAATGAATCTCAGCGAGCTGGCGAGAGCCGGTGAAATATGAGCGGCTGGCCGAGAAAGAAGCGCGGAAGATAAGATAGAGGTATTAATTACTGGCCGTCTGTCCTCGTACTTGCACGTTAGCGTGGAGATCACCGTATCGTCCTGCGGAGATTTATTTCTAAAACGAGCTGTCAATTACTGATTACATCGATAAATACGTACAATTGCTTTTACAGCTATTTGTAAAGATTATGCAGCGTTTGGCGCGTGTTACTAAACTGTGCTACGTGATTTTTTTATCTGTAATAGTTTTTTTACAATAAACTTTAGCTGATAATTAGTAAATTCTGGGTTATGGATATAAATTTGCGTAATATATTATAATGCTGTCAACTGGCAAATAGTTCTTGGGTATACAATGAATATATCACATAAATTTAGCTGTAAATGAGTAAGTATACTAGTTATTACACTGTCACTATTAATACTTTTCTTCTAAAGTATTTCATTCACAATTATGTATGAAGCATAAAGTTTATTTCTAAGATGTCAATTCCGATTTTTGAACAAAGGTACATTACAACTTATTAATTTTAAAAGCATGTTCGTTCGATTACATATCCTTTCGTTAAAAGCAACTAACAGCTAAAAATGATAGAAAATTTTACATTTGGTACAAAATATCTTCTTTACTAAGAAACTGTAATAGTTATTTGTATCACAAGACCGGAAAATGGACTTTGACAGGTCGAACCGAAAGCGAGGCTTGCAAATTACGAGTACTCACAAAACAGTTTTTGGACGTGTGATGCACAAGATTTTTACGACGATTTAAACAGAACTATTGATTTAAATTTGGTAAAAATTTCTAACCTCCAAGCACGAAATTGACAGTCAGTTTCATAACATCGTAACATCCCTACTTTCACATGTTGGACTCGCCCAGCACAATTTTCTGTACGGCGCATTATACTATAAATATTATTTATTAAAGATTGTTCAATTAATTGGATACATAGTTTTCATTACTTGTATACAGAAGCTGTAAATTGATTTATATTTATATTTGAGTTTACAATACACAAAATAAGTTCTAAAATTTAAGCACTCACTGACTTTGACAGCTAGTGATGCTAATGATAATAGCTGTATTCCATTTGCCACTTGGTTCACTTAAATCAGTTCAGATAAATTTGACACATGACTAAATGAACTGAATTAAGGAAACTGATGCACTTATTGGGGTGAATTACTTCAAAGTAAATTAGAATCTGTAATTCTAGTACTGGAAATAAAGTCAGCGAAGTAATGTAGCGAAATAAATAAGTGATTTGGTTCAGTAAATGTAAGTTAGATCTGATCCAAATGGCAAATGGAATACGCCTAATATTACAAAGTCCGTAGTTTTTATCGAACGGCGGTCGGTAAGCACTTGGTTTCCGAATGATTTTGAGATATGTAAAACTGTCAATTTCTACTGCACACCGTTCGGTAAAACCCAGAAACTTTTCTTTGAGTGTTTGGAGGATAGAGAGTTTTTTAACAATTTTAAATTAATAATTTCATGCATCCGTGCAAAAAATCTTTTATATCACGAGTCTGGAAACTATTCTGTGAGTACTTGTAATTTGCTTGGCTTGTCAAAATATGCTCGCATTTTGTTTGTTCATAGGTTTATTTCCTATCTGTACATAATGTACGAAAATATTATAATTTTTTAACTGAAAATCGGCTGTATCATGTAAGACATCTTTAATAATAAGCGACGTCGATAAATTTTACTAGTTTTGGTAACACCGGTTATTAGAATAGAATGATTGGAACGCATCCGTATTCCATCATCCAGATATGACACAAGCAACAAATCTAGCAGGGCAAACAAACATAGGTATAATTTAATTTCATACATTAATATTTATGTGTGTTATTAAATCCAGTGTCATATCCACGGATACATTATGCAACGCTCGCGACCTAGCGAGACCGCGAACCCAGCGCCGAGCCGCGGTTGCGGCTAACCGCGTGCATAAGTAGATCTGTCTGCTTGAACTGCCTTCGCCTTCGCTGCTGCGTCTGACTGTGTTTGTGTGTCGGTGTCAGAGCCAGTGTAAAACACGAGATAGCCAACATTATAAATAGCACACTCATTCCATATTGATTCTGCAAATTATAGCGTGCTTCCAGATTCCAGTGCTTCGCAAACGGTACCAACAAATGAGAAATATTTTCATGTGCAGTACGGTAATATCTTACAAGTATTACAAATATTTGTAGTGAAAATTTGTTGAAAAGATTTTGATTACTAAATAAAGAATTGTTTCATTATATTACTGCATATGTTTTCCCTTTAAGATTTATGGGATTAATCATCTAAGGCAGAGATTCTGAGCTAGAGGTCCATGAGCCCCTAAGGGATACGTGAAGCTTCTACATATGTTACCTTGAAGCATCTACAGGGGTTACCTTGAAGTCTCTTCAGAGGTTATGTAAATTTTTACTTTCCTGACCTATATAATAGGGAAAGTATTGTAAAATGTTGGTCAGTCTGGAAGTAAGATAACTTAAAAAAGCGGAGAAATTTTTAACTGAAACTATTGAGATATCTCACTAATAAGAGATGGCACTGAAACCCATTTGTAAAAGTTGAACAAAGGAGCACTTTTATTTGACTTCCGTAAGTGTAACATTGCAGACTGTAGTATTTTTTGTTTGTTTGTTTAATCTTATATTTACAATATGTTTTATGTTTCTTGTTGTGTTAGTTTTATAGGACATTTTTTAATTTAGATAAGAAATTTAGTAAGTAGTTAAGTTATCTATGAAGTTAACTTTATTGTAACATATAAAGAATAAAAATGATCAAAATTATAACATAAAATCAGAATTCTCGTGACTCATAATTGATTCTTGAAAATAACATTTAAGCGTTCTTCAAATGTTTTTTAAGTTATTCAAAATATACTGAGTTTGCTATACAAATTTTAAAGCTGTTAGGCAGAGAATCCAAGTAAAAATGTCAAAAATAATATTTAAGCGATTGACAATTGTTTCTCTTCCAAAATTGTTCAAATTTTGCTGCATTAGTGCATTGACTATATGCATTAGATATTGTAATCGAACAAATCTTGGTTCAAATTCCGTACATAAAAATCACTCTATCATTATTTGCAGTATTGTCTAAATATATATCAAATAAATAAATATAAATATATCATCACGCCTTTTTACGCATTACTGGGTGTGGAACTCTGTCGGAGCAGATCTCTATAAGTGATATATTTATGCGCGTTAAGTGCAGTTACCAGCCGTGAAATCACGGCCCCCAAAGATGCTAATGGCAGGGGAGCCACAGAGATAAATTTAATGTGGTGAAAATTGTATGTCGGCTGTGGGAATCGAACCCAGGTTCTCATGATCCTCAGGCTGACTCGATACCACTGAGCTCTCTACTTCATTCTTGTGTAAATATTACTTATTTATTTTCTAAGCGGCCAATGTTGTTGTTGTATAAGGTCATTTAAATACTTTACCATTAATTGGAGAAATTTTGAATTTTATAATATAAAAGAAGGAAAAAAAAAATGTAAATTTGAATACTGGTAGTGGACGTAAATGAATGATGAATGTAGTGGAAAGGTATGAGATGGAGAAATTAATATGTTTTGATTTTCAAACTGATAAGTTGAAATTTATGTGTGGCTAGTAAAGTTTTTCGTTAATTACTCTATAATATTAGTTTGTAACAAGTAAATATATGTATTAAATTACCAATATTACAACCTGTGGTTACCTTTTCATCGACCTGATTAATTATAAGTGAAATATTATCTCCACGGTTGCACAAACTAGTCATTAATTTACACCAGCGTTTTTATTAAATTCGAGAAAATTGCTTCATTACATACACACTATTTAACATTATGTAATTCATTAATAACTTTTAGATGATTCAGGATATTTATTACTTCCTCAAACTATAATTTTGAAAAGACACGCACTTGTAAATCACTTTGTTCGTTGCATGTCATCTGTCAATTTGTCATTTAACTGCCACTATCTTCTGCTCTTGAAAATAATTCTTCTTTCACTTTCAGCATCAAATTTAATTAAAACTAGGCTTCGACGATCATTATTTGCAACAACTTACTTCCAGAACAATAATTACTCATCATTTATTTTAAATATACGCGCTTAGAATAACAATTCGACCCATAATACTTTTTTAGTTATTTTGAATAATACTAAATTAAACAATTTAAATGTGGTGAAAATTGATTGTCATCTGTGAAAATCGAACCGGTGTTCTCAAATCCACAGTTCGACTCGGTACCACTGTGCCACGTACCTAATCTAATCAATCTATTTTAATTTAATTTAATTTTTAATCCCAATTACAGTACCTAAAGGCCTACAGCTGGAAACTGAACCACTCAGACACAATTTTTTTTTTGTAATATAAGTCGAAGTGAGTGCGATTTTAACGCACGACCTCTTGTTTGATAGACGCTAGTTCTATTAATCACCTACAATCACCTATAAATTTCAACTTAAAATTAATTAAATAGATATCGTAAAATCATTTTCAAAGTACAACTAAATGTAGTGAATAAGGAATATTTTGTACTTCTGATCAAGAGAAGGTTTTTTTTGTGTTTCTAGTTTATTTAAGTAAGAAATGAGTGAAAGACAATGGTATACGCAGAGTAAAATTTAACCGTTAATAGTCGGTCAATATACACGAAAAATAAACAATTAAAACCAGGATGATAATTACTGCACAACTGCACTGCTATAAATAATTTGTAATAAGAAGAAACCGATAGACTCTAGCTTATAATTACAACTCATCATAATATAACTGTATAATTACTAATGTGCTATGGCTATTCACCCGCATGGCGAGTGCACATATCTAGTGCAGCACGCGGACTTGGTTCGTACCCCCTACCACTGATTTACGGGGTTAGTGGAGACTCCTGACACGGTTCAACATCTGTTGCACTGCTAGAGCACCATACTATGCTCAGCAATCAAAACGAACGATTGTAAATCATTTTAACAAGATATTACATAATGCAACAACTTGTGATCTTGTTAAAAACCGCACAGTTTTTGTCTTGTTATAAGATAAACAACAAATGGAAACACCTTGTTACGTTACGCTAGGATAGCTTTCAACTAACTACTGTTGTATATTTTACCAAGCTGTTACACGTAATATATTGATTTCGGGCTACTATTACTTAAATAGGATTCGTTTGAATACCTGCACTTACGTCGGAGAAGAAATAATGAATTAAAAATTTATTAATAATTAATTTATAATTAACAAAAAAAGGATAGCTAAGCGAGTTAAAGTAATAATTTTAGTTCTAGATTCCGGTGGACTAAATTCGTTCCCTGTTCGTAGTACTATAGCTGCAGTTTCGCTACATGTGAAAATATGTAGCTATAGTTTGTACCAATTATTTGTTTCTTGTTATATGTATGGGACAATCCGCGTCAACCGGATCAGAGTTACGATCAAAATTAGAAGCAACCAAAAAAATCGACCAAGGGCTCATTTTAAAACTTAAAGAGTCTACTTTTAAACGCCGAAAGCGCCGTTAAAAAAATCAATATGGCGGCTCCAATATGGCGACCGGAAGCTGGTGAATAAAAAGCTGGTGTGGTAGGTCGATAAAATCCAACATGGCGGATCAAAAATCAATATGGTGGCCGAATTTTTGAAAATCAACCAATTTGCACCAAATTTGATATACGGGGGTTTTTGGGGTCGCTTATAACGAATTCGAGGTTAGATTTCCCAAATTCTAGATGGCGGATCCAAGATAGCGACCGCAAAAACCCCCTTACATAAAATTTGGTGTCAATCGCTAGATTTTGGTCGTAGCTCTGCTCCGGTTGACGCGGAATGTCCCATATATATATATATATATATATATATATATATATATATATATATATATATATATATATATATATATATATATATATATATATATGCGCTTATTATTCACGAATTCGAGTTGCCAAATTTTAGATGACGCACGAAATTTTCGAAAATCTACCGATTGACACCAAATTTTATGTAAGAGAGTTTTTGCGGTCGCTATCTTGGATCCGCTACAATAGTATTCGGCGACCCCCCTCTAATGTCTGATTTAAAAGATCTTCACATATTTGTAATCAAAAATATATATTTTCCATTCTCAAATGTTTCGAAATTATTCCAGAGAAAAGTATTTATATTGTTTTCTGTATCTTTTATTACAAGTATGTTTCTGTAATATTTTAGGAAGAATTGACAGTAGAAAAGAAACGAACATGTAAAAATGCTGTCTTGTATAAAGTTCTGGTACATGCATAACTTAGTTCAGGCAGTGAATAAAGTTAATTCAAAATGAAGACATTGTCACGTCGAGTACATTTCTGTAACTCTCCGTCCATCTCAATAAATTGTCCATCTCGACAGCAACTAACTCCTCCAGAACAAAGAGACACGACAAGACGACAAGGAATCACAGAATCACAGAACGAGAACAGCAGCATCCATCTGAAGAGACGTCGCCCTACCCACCGCCGTAACTCGAGAATTACAAATCTATTAAATCTCGCATTGACTGCTCCCTATCGTGTTACATCGGGCGATTGAAAAACCTGCGCTATGATCTTGCTTTCTTGCTGCGTATGCCTCGTGCTTGAGGCTCTAGCATCTCAGATGCGGCCGATGAGATAACAGAGATGTTACTGCTAGATACTGTCAGGTGTCGGCGGACGACGCATACTTACATTAACCGTGCATCGCATAAATTACCAATAATTACTGATCCAATTATTGTCCTGGTCACGGCTACGAAACTTTTTCTTAGATTCTATCACTTTTATGGATATGAGTGGGATTACAATATGAGCATGCTCCACAATATACATAAAATTAAAATTACTATCTATCGGATTTTTTAGACACAGCTACAAAGTGTGATATATATTTATATACATATTTTTGTAGTATAAAGTTTCAAATGGAAAACAATAAGTACTATGTTTTAAAATAATTGCAGTCCAAACCAAAGCACCATTTTATTGATATACTAAGAGCCGATATTTCAATGTTCTAACAAAGTGCCTAAAAATGTATTTGTCAAACAAACAAAAATATCGCGTCGAAAACATACTTTAAATTTTAAAAATTATATTAACTGGGTGTGGCACTCTGCCGCAGCAGATCTCGGTAAGTGATATATTTTGAGCGTGAAATGCGGTTACAAGCCGTCAAATCACGGCAACCAAATATGTTACTGGTGGGGGAGCCACAGGGGTAGTTTTAAAATAGTGAAAATTGTTTGTCAATGGAATCGAACCAGGGTTCTCATCATCCACAGGCCGACTTCATACCACTGAGCTATGCTACCCCATTTTCTGATATGCTATTTTCTATTTGTTAGACGGATAAATTTATTAGGAATTTTGTTAAAAGATTGAAATATCGGCTATAAAAGTGTAATTTGAGCAGTCATAACAAAAAATTTTTTCATCGAAAGCAAGTATATAAAATAGTCATCCTACTTATTATCTCTAAACAGGCTTGATAACTGAGTTTAACGGCTTGAATTTGTTAAATATGTGTTTTTTAGATTAAAGTTTGCTTATTAGTAAAAATGCGAGCCAATCAAACATACAAAAAAAACAAAAAAACTTTCCATTATTTAGGGACAAATTTGTAAAATGCTACAGATATTTTTTTGCAAAAATGAATAGAATAAAATTTTGGAAGCCTTATTAAAATGCATTAATAATTAATATAATAAAAATCAACATTATATTTTTGGTACTTCACTCGTCTCGCTCTTATTACGGTTCTGATAAAAATAGTTAAAAAGCTAATATCATTCTTTTATCATATTAAAATTATCTCTGGCACTCTTCTTCAATTAATAACTATGAGCGAGGGACGCAAACTAAAAAAGATTGAGGAAATTTATGTATTTATTTTATTTTAGTACCTATGCAATTATCTCCAAATATCTCAATTATTTCTGTAATTGTTGGTATTAAAATGGGAGTATGCGATAGGGCAGATACCATAATTTTTACCGAAAAGTTTTTATTTGTGAAGGATCTGTCTTGCTATGTAAATATATTATTTGGAAGACATGGTATATTTAATTATCTTTAATTTGACGTTATAAAATTTGTTTTATCGACAACGAGATCTCCTTTTTATACGTTTTAATGTAAAAAGTATTTGAAAATCGTTTGAAGATAGAGTACTAAGGAAACAGTTGTGGTTGGTTGCACTAATGATGTAACGAATATTCATTAAATAAAAGAGTAGAAAAATCTAGAAAATTGCAAAGAATGTCTTCCGCGTATGGATGGTGTATAATGGCTGGAAATTGGATATTAGCAAATTGCAAGCATTATCGAAATTGCCCATGATTCCCGCATCGTTTGACACACTTGCGCTGGTCTTACCTCTCGCGATTAATCTAAAATTATTAAATTATAAACGACCCGGCATTTAATCTTCCTGTCACGACTTACCTCAATTTGCCCTCCCAACCAAAGTGACTTTGATGTACTTGGTGCAACTACCAATCACGCAGACTTATCGTATTAATAATCTAATTTTAATTTTAGGTTTCGCTAAAATGTCATTAATCCTCCATCCTGAATGAGGCCATTTGTTATTTTATAAACACGATGGTATATTTTACTAGGCATTCACAAAATAGCACATTATCTATCAGTGATGTCGTTCATGGTTAATTAAAAAATGTGTAGGTGTTCTCAAATTAATTAAAAATATGTCCAAAGATAAGACAAGTTGTCTACAAAGTCAGTACTTGCTATCGTGCTCTCGAAAACTGAAAAGTTTGAACGAAAGTGCTCATCGCTGTCAAAATTTAATTACACAAACTTGAACCCTGAGAAACATTGTATTTAATCATTTCAAAGTTCAGAAATGTTCACTTAACTACTATCCAAACACTAGACGGAAAACTATTTCAAATAAAATAAAACAAATACGAGTAGTTTTGGGATGTTGTCTCCCTCCGTATTTTATTACAAACTTCAGGGTGATGGACAAACCAAATCACCAAGAGTAACAGCCGCCATTTTGGATAATTACGCTGTCGAGGTGCTAACACAAAGCTTCGAAATACTAATCGTGGTGCCAAGATAACAAAGCACTGGGAACCCGAAGTCGTATTTTTGTTCCTTCGGGCGTCTTGAATTTCTGGCATTTTTACACGATACTTCTTCACGGTTTTTGAATTCTTAATGCTTTGGGAAAAATAGAATGGCTTTATCTTACTTTGAATAATACTTTGTAGCGTCTATTTTTAAAAGGTAGTCATTTATATTATTCCTCAGGGGCCGTTATTAGTTCTACAACGGTATAAATGCATTCCAATATTCTCTGTATTTTAATTTCTGTTTGTAACATCAAGGAGCATACTAGTATATTATTATAAGTACGAGTTTTATAAGACGATGAATTATCGCACGAATTGCTTCGTCTACAAGTGGAATGATGAGTTCTACAAAAAAGAAACGGGTATAACAAACGCCGTACTAGTATAATATATTATTTTTTTTTTATTTTGCGTCATTTATTTCATAAAAATTTTGCAATTTCAATTGCAACTACAGGATTTATGTAACAAGTAGTAACGCTGCCGGATAAATTTTGAAGGTTTTCAATTGTAAATTCAGAAGAATATACTTGAAATGTTTAAGGCGCAAAAATTTTCATGCTATGATTTTTCCCGCACATGTTGTATATTAGGTAGTAATTTAGTAATTTTCGTGCAAATTATGTAGTTATAATATAAAATCTGAAAAGAAAGATGATATTTTGATGAAAAATTGTAAAATTATAACTAACTAAATTGTAATATCGTTTTAAATTGAGCCTTAATAATTATATTATTAAATATTTATCTGATATAGAAAATTACCCCTGCAGCTTCCCCTCTATTAACACTTTTGGGGGCCGTGATTTGAAGGCTTGTAATAACACTTCACGTGAAAAACTATGTCACTATACCACACCCAGTAATGGAAAAAGGCGTGATGATACATTTATTTATTTATTTTTACGTTGAATATCGATAACAGTAAATGTACAATGACAATGATAATTTAAAATTAATTATTACATCAAAATTCGAACGACTCCCGGTAAGCAAAAGGTTCTTGATTTGAATCCAGGCGTCACCCGAAGTTTCTGTCACAAATTTAACTTTAAACTACCAAAAAAAAGTTTAACAACAGCCTCTCTATATTAAACTGTTTTCAGTATAATAATGAACTGATTGTGAAAGTAAAGTATAAAAATATAATTAGTTCTAATAGAGGCATCTAATTGTTCATTTAGCAAGAAACATTACAACACAATCATAACTACCTAAGCATCTTTCTAAACGATTATAACTCTTAAATACACAGAAGCTTCAATTTTCTTCAAGAGAAAGAATGGAAGATAACTCTCGTATTTTTCTTAGAAATTATCATCATCAAACTCAGCAATTAACGTACAGTTAGAACAAATAATTAGCGCCGTCAACGTTTGTTTCCGATAATGAAATTTCCTGTTACGATTTCGTAAGTCTTTTGTTTACCTAGCGCCGATGCCGACGAACTGACAGATTCTGGCATTGTGCATGTTTAATTTTACGCACACACGCTAACGTTAGAACGTGTTCGACATCAGAATCAGCCATTTACTAGGAAGAACGAAATGGAAAGCGCAAATATTTGACAATGACAAATACACGCACAACTTCGAGTGTACATACACGCACGCGCTGGCGCATATGCATATTTTAACCTGTGTGTACTTGCACAGCACCGTACTAGATAGCTTTTCTTTAAAATATTACAGACATCAAATAAATATGTTTACTATGAAATCAGAAACAGTCTGAGCAGTAAGATATTTTCCTGAAATTGGCAAGATCGTGTCTACTTTCTTGACCAATTTTAGTATGGAACGTAGATATTTACCAGAACAGTCAAGTAAAGTACGTATTCAGAATTACAACAAAAATAACGGTCTGATAAAGTACAAAACAGTCTGGTAAAGACTTTACCTGACTGTTTTACATTTTACTTGACTGTTTTTTGTTATTATAACCTTGGATATGTAGGTAGTCTGCTGTCATTAACATTTTGAATTATTTATGATTAATTATTGATCAAATTAGACAGTTACAGAAAAATAGTATACATAATATATCAGAAAAGTGTTTTTACATTCTTGACTTATTATGCAATACACTAGTATTATTTAAATGTGAAATGGCGTAAAATTTAGAAAAATCTACTTTTCCAGAGGTTGTATCTCAAAAATTAAGCAAGATATAAAGATGCGCTCAACGGCATTAAAGTCCTCGTGTCCGAATTGACTTTTACACATATTTTCAGCAATTTTTATTTTTTATATTTTGATCAAAATTTTTGATATACCCAAATTTCTAAGGCCAATATCTTCAAAATTAAAAGAGATACGAACTCAAGGTTTTTACCATTGGATTCTGCGCGTCAAAATACGTATGTATGTAAATTTTTAGTATAATATTCGGATGAGGAAGATTTTTAGAGCAATAAGTCTGAAAATGGCCTAAAATCCAAAATTCTTAAGGGGTACCCCTTAAGATATTTAAAAAAAATCAAAATCGCTGAAAATATGTTTATAAGTTAATTCAAATACGAGAAATTCAATGCCGTTGAGCGCATTTTTATATCTTGTTTAGTTTTTGAGCTATACAAAATTCATCTCGATTTGACCATTTTTCGCTAACTGCTCTATACGAGTATGTCAATAACTAGTCTAGATATAGGTTTGAAAAATACAGCATTGTATTCCGCATAATTTTTTGCATAAATATAAATATTTTTATTGATATAAATTGAGAGATCACATCATAAAATTTAAACATTTTGAATTATTAATGATTAATAATTAATTAAATTAAACGGTTTCAGAAAAAATAGTATACATAATACGTCAGGAAAGTGTTTTTACTTGACTCAGCGGATTAAAATACTCGGCTTGCGGCCTTGTAATTCAAACAGCCGCTTCGTCAAGTAAAACATCACTTTCCTGACTTATTATGTAATATACTATGAATTAGAATAGTGGTAGACGGTGAAAGCTATCTGAAATTATTTTGAAATTTTCTTAATGCGGTTCTGTCCGAAATAAAAGATTGTGCAAATATGTGTTGGTGTGTAGTGCCATGAGGCGCCACTTGTGTTAATTCCTTGGTACTTCAGTAAAGAATTTGAGTTTAGCAGATGTCAATATACTAAGATTTCCTGTAACATCTTCACTTCAAACTCCTTTAAATCTTTAAAACTATTAAACAAAACACGATATTAATTCCAATGAGGCCTTTGACCAAATTTAGATTTTTATATATGATTCTAAACAAGAAATTAAAATATGAATCCTTTTTAAAACGATTAGTTGTTTACAGCTCAGTTCTCAAAAGAGTGTTAGCCTAATCCTGAATTTTGGATCTAATATAACCTAATATTTAATTTTAGGAATGCTATTTGGTTTAAATTTTAAATCAGACTATAATTACAGGCAATCGTAGCCCAGTGGATAAAAGCGAGGTAAAACTTGCGTTTCTTAATTAGCAAGCAAGAGGTCGTGCGTTCAAATCTCACTGGCTTCTACTTATATTCAAAAATACGATTGTGTCTGAGTGGTTCGGATTCCACTATAAGCTGTAGACCCCCTGTACTGTAATTGGGATTTACTTCTTGTTGTGCAGAGTAACAAAATAAATTTTAAAAAAATAAATAATCAGATTAGCAAATCCAAAATACAGGATTAGCTAAAACTTTTTTGGGAATTGGTTTATGAGAAATAAAGTTATTATTAAGCTTTACAATTTGTTCTTTTGAATTCGACTATGGTTAGAGATCTTATTACTGTACAGAAATTTTACAGCTTTTAGTGCAAGGCAAAGGACCTGAACCTTAGATTTATTTAAGTAATTGAGGTTTGAACCCGCAAACATTTGCTTGTGAAGCCTTTGGAAATTAGTAGGTAAAGATAGGTAGTTTTAGCAAATTGAAACTGATGGTCTCTAGTTTTTTAATGATGCAAGTTTTTTCTAATATTTAACTCTAATCTAATTTGAATTTAACGATAATGAATGCCATAAATTTAGATTTATAAAAACGGTTATGAAATATGAGTCAAACTCATTCATAAACAGCTCACTTCAGAGTCATTCATTAGAGTGAAATGAATGACCCAAAGATGGAAGACTTTATTTTAAAATGATAATGTATGCAAAAAATAACAGGGTCATTTGACTCATTCTCCCGTGGAAGACGGATATGTTCACCCATTACAGGAATAATTTTAAAGTAATTTGATTTACATAAATTTGACTGAGAGAATATTTCATATTTTGATTTAAGATGGCTGAAATCCTGCAGCCAAATAAATATCTCGCATTGCATATTTATGGCATGTAATTTGCAATTTAGTGTAGCAAATACTCGTAGTACGCGTTTCTGAGAACAGGGCCGTACAGCAACTATTTATAGCCCTGCAAGCGCACGCACCCGAAGCGACGAGCCAAAATGCGCACTTATTTGTTGTTCGTCTTTTTTCGGGTGTGATTTGTGGCCCGCGCAGGGTGCCTGATTTAAAGAGGCGTAGAGATTTTGAAATTATAATTGGCAGATTCTTTCGTATTGATATGTCTTGCTTTATTTTATTTACGCGATAAATTACGGCTAACCGCGCTTTCACGACACCAACCAGTGAAAATAAAAGACAAACTAACAATTTTGGAGCACACCCAGTTCAAACAATTTGAACCCTTCGAAAGTATTATTCCTATGATATATTGCGCTTGCAACCAAACATTATATTTTGGTACTTATCAAGATCTAGCTTTGTACCATCCTCAGTTAGCTCTACAATTTCGCAAGAGCAACTGTTATTTTATTTTTGTCTTGGAGAAGGTGCGGCTACACTTTGTGTCATCAGGGTACAGACCATTATTTATGTTGTAATTTTTTCCAGAACGACTTAAGTTCATGACGTTTAATTCGTTATAGAAAACAGTTGAAACATCATCGAAATAAATTTGTTTGTTTCACATTTACGTTCTACTTTTATTCTAAAATACTTATGATCAGTTGCACCATCGAAACATTAATTTTAAACTTAGTTTAAATAAATAAAAGCATATTGAATGTTTAACAGCAATGTCAATTATTATTATGAGATGGCTAGCTCAGTGGTATGAAGTCGGCCTATGGATCCTGAGAACCCTGGTTCGATTCCCACGGGCGACAAACAAATTTCATAATTTCAAAAGCTACCCCTGTGGCTCCTCCACCACTAACATCTTTGGGGGCCGTGATTTGACGACTGGTAACCGCACTTCACGCGCAAAATATATCACTTACCGAGATCTGCTTCGGCAGAGTGCCACACCCAGTAATGGGTAGAAGGCGTGATGATATATTTATTTATTTATTTATTTTACATGTAACGTCGATTTGCTTTTATTCATTTAAACCAAAATTTAGTGAGTTTTTTTTGCCAGCTTGGGAGATACAAAGTTTTGCCATTTTAAATGATGATTTTAATGATGTGTTTGTTTTCCTGATATAATACATAGATGACTAAATAAAAGAGAAAATGCGAATGAAATGAGATAAGTTGTATACAAAATTTTAGAAATTATATTGACATATAAGGTCTCCGGAAAGCAACAGAAACAAAATGAATAACGTATGCCAAGATGAACAAACAAATTCGTTGATTGTTTTCCGAAATAAAATGTACTTTAAAGCATTTAAAGAGCAACACAGATACATTTATAAAGAATCTACATCAGCATTTTGTTGGTCAGTAGCTAGTTGAATAAATAAAACAAAGTACAAAGTATAAACAATGGATAACTGTTCGGAGAAATCCAACAGTACGCGAGCTGATTTTACGTTCGTCGTAAAACTGCTTTTTGTGTCTCTGGAATCACTAATGACTATCCGCTAAACATTAAACAATTCAATTTTAATCGGTACCATCATAAGTTTATAAATAAAATTAATATAAAGAGCATTCTCCAGTAGCAGATCTCGGCGATATATTTATGCGCAAGTGCGGTTACCAGCAGTCAAATCATGCTCCTCAAAGATATTAGTGAAGGAGGAGAAACAGGGAGAATTTTAATGGGTTGAAAATTGTTTGTCTGAGCTACCTACCCCATCATATTTTATACCATAAATTAAGAAGAAGAGATATTAATTTCTAAATCTAAATACGAAAGGAATGATATTTCTTTATATTCATACAAATACAACAAGATTTTATTTATTTATTTATGCTACTATGTAAGTACAACAGGAACTGCATCCCAATTACAGTACAGGGTCCGGACTCACCGAGCTGCAGTATTATAGTTCATATATATTTGAAATTCGAATGTCGTAATGCTACTACCGGACAATTTTATTAAATACATACCTAATGACAGCCGAGGAAGACTCTCCAAATGTCGTTTTATAAATAAATACTATTTACAAAAAATAAATTTCGAAAGTTTCTTTCAATCTTTAATATTTATTATATTTGGGGAAAGAAGTAAACATTTAATAACCTAAAGAGAAAATGTAAGTGTGAAAGAATGATCGAAAAGAGAGTGTTTGAAAAGCCGCGGTATGAAATGACGAGATATTAAAAAGCTGGTAGGTATTAATTTAACAAAACGTCTATCGCAATCGAGACAAATAGTCTTCAACGTCAGCATACGCGACAGATTTGAGCAACAAGATGATTAGCGGTTTTCAATCACAGATATTAAGCTTTAATAATGACAGACTTTGTTTGTTGCTTGTCATCACTAATCAGCAAACATGATAGCCGATCTAATGATCAAACAGAATGTAGCTAATCAGTACAAGAATGTCCGCTGGCGAACGCTTCCTGGACGAACTTTTTCCCGAGATCCAGTTCAAGAGCTGTTGACTGTCGAATTCAGATGTTTCTAGAGAAAACCTGGGACTCTGCCGTGGTTTCTATATTTAATTAAGCGATTAGGTTTATCTAAATGGAGATGTTTTAATTGATTTCGTTATCAGAACACACCCAAAGATGCTCTTAATCGTTTAATTTGTGAAACGTATACAATTGAAATTAGCATGATTGCTTGTTAAAATAATTTCTAACTATCAAGGAGTGCTTCGGTAAAAATACTTTCCCCCTTTTTATAACTCGAAATCTATTAATTAAATATTGTTGGTTTTGATGATTGAAAAGAATCCGGTTCAATATACATCAAATTGGCATTGCTGATTCTAAAGCAAATGCTGCATAGCATGTTATTAAATTTGCATTTTCTTGCAATTAAAATAAAATCTATAATTGAGTTGCTTTCAATTTCATAAGCAAATATATAATTATGTATTTCACCACATTACCATCGTAACACGTTTGCAAAATATCACAGTCTGATTGTTCTAAAATTGAAAAAGATGAAATGACTTCGTGTTCTGATCCATCATTCAAATCTCCGCGGAGGAACTACGTAATAAATCATTTTAAATGGGATAGATCCACATTCAAGGTCATGCAGTAGCATATCCCATTCAACATGACTGATGGTTGTTAGAAATACCCATTAGAGCATATGGTTCAGTCTTATCTACCAGCCAATCTCCTGCTCTAGTTCATCCTCGACTTTGAACGTTATTCAACTTACAAAACGTTTCTTTAATCTTCGTTTAATGGTTTGAACACCAAGATATCTTACGGGATACATTTAAGATGCTTCACTATATTTTTTTATTAAAACTCACAAAATAATTCTATAATCTACAATAAAAATTAATAATGGAATCACTCTACATTTATTGTTTCACTTTTTTCTTTTAAAAATTGAGTAAAATTGTTAATATTTATCTTCAAAGGTGTTTAGTATTTAAAATATATAAATTTTTTAAGTTGATATCTCATTTCAAGTCTTCCTAGTGTAATGTTAACCAAAAATGTTGTTAATACGACAAACACGTGTTCAGTATTCCAGCGGCAGAACTACACTTGTAAATATTAATAATAATAATAATAATGTATTTATTTAATAGCTTGGCTAATACATAATATTGAACAAAATTTAAACTCAAATATATAACAAAAAGTCTTATAAAATATACAAAAGAAAAAAACATAATTATATACTCGTATTATTACTTAATCTATTTGTTTAAATAATAACATTTTAATCGATTTTTAAAAAGTTTTAGAGTTTGGGATGTTTTAATATCAACAGGCAATCCATTGTAACACTGTAAACCTTTATGAAATATCATGTTAAAAGTCTTTTTTTTACTTTTCTGATCTATATAAAAACATTCACCATTTCTTGTATTGTACATTAAGTATATAATCCTTCGTTTTTCTTCAAATTAAGTAGCATAACATATATATTATATTAGAATATTTTTTACAAACATACTTTTATTAGTTTAACTAATTGTTTAAACAAAAATACAAACCTATGTATATAATAGACTAAAATTCAATGCATGAATTTTAAATAAAATAAAAGGTAGTTTACTTTGCTTCGTCGTGCTGTGTATTTAATAACAAGTGACGTCACGAAATCGATGCCGCGTAACTTAACGAAAATTACGAATGGAAAGTATGGGGTAATGGCTCAGTGGTATAAAGTCGGCCTGTGTATCCTAAGAACCCTGGTTCGATCCCCACAGCCGACAAAATATTTTCACAAATTTAAAATTACCCCTGTGGCTCCCACACCACTAATATTTTTTTACGGCTGATAATCGCACTTCACGCGCATTTATATATCACTTACCGAGATCTGCTTCGACAGAGTGCCACACCCAGTAATGGGTAAAAGGCGTGATCATATATTTATTTATTTTATTATGAATGGAAAGTTTTATATTTTTAAGGAATATTATTTTATAATTACAAAGATTGTTTGTGGGATTCTGTGTAAATCCATAAATCTATAAATGATGAACAAAATCGCAACGAAACATAAATTTATTAAATATTTTCTATTTATCAAGAAATATTGATACGATTTTGTTTATTATTTATAGATTTGCGAAAGTATAAACTTTAAGATTTATTACAAAATTTCAACATATATTTCTTTTTAAATGGAACGATCCCATTCTATAAGTAGTTCTATGGTTACTCTATTGCTACATACTGGAGTTCATGGGTTCAAATCACACTGATTTCGACTTATAATCAACTTATAACTGTGTCCGAATGGTTCTAATTCCAATATAAGCTATATTGGTATTAATTTCCTAAGTATTCTGCACTTGGCAAAAAATAACTAAACCAACTAAAGGTACAATTATAGCGATTTGGTCGTGGTTTATTTGTGGTATAACTGCACTAAGTCAAACTTATCCGCCTTTCTGTCACCGAGAAGACTCTGCTCGGCACAGATATTCGGTCAGTCATCGATCATTGTGACGGTAGTAGAATTATCCCAGACACGAAGAACGCTTTGTCGGTCTTTCCGATACTGATTTTATCGGCAAACCTCGTGGCTAAGCTGAAAACTATCAAAGAACTACGCGTTCCAATACGTCGTGTTGAGATTACACTAACCGCTTTAAATCTTGTTTTCGGTTTTAAATAATGATGTATCAAACATTGGTACAGGTGTTAATTATGATTGAAGGCTCCGTTTGCAGGTAATTGACAATCTAAATGTTTGAATCGGTAGATAAAGTTGTCCAATTTACGGATTTAACTAAATATAGGAGACCTGATGTCTGAGATCAAAATCATGTAAACATTTCAACTGATTTAGATAGTAATTGTGAATTTTCTCACAGATTTAATTTCAATGGAGTGGTTAGCTCAGTGGTATGAAGTCGGCCTGTAGATCCTGAGAACCCTGGTTCGATTCCCACAGGCGACAAACAATTTTCATAATTTCAAAAGCTACCCCTGTGGCTCCTCCACCACTAACATCTTTGGAGGCCGTGATTTGACGACTGGTGACCGCACATCACGCGCAAAATATGTATATCACTTACCGAAATCTGCTTCAGCAGAGTGCCACGCCCAGTAATGGGTAGAAGGCGTGATGATATATTTATTTATTTTATTTATTTAATTTCAAGTTTTATGCATAATTGATAATATTTTATGAAATATCAGCCAGGGTTGCATCACTATGAACTGCGTGGGGTGCACCACATCAGGGCGACAAACATTAAAATGTCAACAGGAACCAAAATAATACTAAAAGCTATATTTTTCTGATAATTGCCTTTGACCTATTTTCATTCAATCATAGTACAAACAAATTTAATGATCAACCAATAAATAAAGGATTTTATGGCCACGAACAGTACTAAATGAGAAACAGAGCTGGGCAGTAGCTAGCTACTTCTGTAGCATAGCTACTAGCTTAGCTACGTTTACCTTAGCTGTAGCTGTAGCTTAGCTGAATGTGAAAAAATATAGCTGTAGCTTGTAGCGAGCTATGTTTTTTTTCTATTAGCTTAAAAATATTGTTATAACAACTAAAGCTACTTTTAAAGCTACTTTTTGTAGCTTAAAGCTACCACTGTTCATTAAGAAATACCTATTAATTTTTGTTTTGTATTTGAATCGTACCTTCTTTATTGTTTTTCTTTAACTGCAGGATAACAAGTTATTATATAATGTAAAATCTATTAACATATTTTATTTTTCACTTGTTCTTAACCTATCCTACTTTTATATTAAATATTAGTTGAACTAAACATTGACTATTTAGGAGTCTTCTGTTAATGACAATGGCAAATTTAATAATTCACAATAATTGAAAAAAGTAGCTTTCAAATTTAACAGCTACTTTAATGAAAACTTTTAGTTGTAGCTTAGCTATATTTTACAAAATGTAGCTTATAACTTTTTTAAAGAATATCTGTAGCTGTAGCTTAGCTACTTTTTTAAGTAGCTTGCCCAGCTCTGATGAGAAATAACTTGAAAAAGGGGATGAAGAAAAAATATAAAATATAAAAATGAAGATAGATCGGGTGATTAACAAAAAGGCCAGAAAATATAACGAAAGAAGCTTTAGATTTCAAAGTAGCTGGTAATAGAAATACAGGTAGACCAACTGAAACATGGAGAACTGTACTGAAAAGAATTACAAATAGTAAACACGACATGGAATCAAGCTAAAAGTACAGCCAAAAATAGAGAAAAGAAGAACGAATTGACAAGTAAAATAATCGAAAAACTCAGCTGTATTTTTATTTATAAATTGATGTCAGCGTAGTTTGAAACCTAGCGATCTGTCTTTTGCAAAGAGAAGAAAGAGAACCACAAGTACCCGTAGAATATATAGCCTGAAGGATTTAAGAAAAATATGACGGAATTCTATTAAAAGAACATATTTTCCATAGAAGGGAATTACAGCGATGATACGACACACAATGGAAAATGTATGTAGGTACGTTTGTATTAATATTTATGTTTGTGTGTGTGTGTAAGAGAGAAAGGGTTGACAAATTGAATGTCGTAGTGGCAGTGCTTGTTTGTCCGGCACAATAAAATAAGCGTGCTGCAAAAATCTTAAAACGACGTGTGAACAAAGGAAGAAGAAAGTGGCACTGCGATGAACGATAACAAGAAATACACGGACAAAGACAACCAGTCGCGAATCTATTGTAATTTGTAGTCGCCGATGTAATGAATGGTAACTTGCTCACCTGATATTGTTCGTTTTATTTTACAAATATAGGCGTGAAGGTTGAATTTGTTTTCGTTGTTATCTACCCACAATAAAGAAGGTAATTTCTAAAGTTCAACTTTGTTTTTGCACCAATGAACTCGATACTGAAAGGTCAATGAACAAAATAAAATGCTTTATTTCTAAACAACCAAAAGTATTAAATGTCGCACAACAAAATCAGATCACAAATATTAAATGTCAGAAAAATTACAACAAAAGATGAAAAGCTCTTTACCAACATCTCAAATCTTAAAATGATAGAAGTACTTTTACTTAATCCTTAGTAAAGATCCAAAAAGGCAGCTTATTGGGATTTTAAAATAAGATTGTACTCATAGTGGCGCAAATTGAAACTACGACAAAGATGCACTTTACTACTAACCTAATAACTAAGTACTTAAAAAGAAATAAAGATGAATGAACTAATATTGTACCAAAAGAACTAGTTTTTACTAAGAAACATCTAGACTATTTAAAGAACCTACGACCTAAGTACGTAAATTTGTATTTAAAAGTTAAAAGACAAATGAAACTAAAACAACAACTAACAACACAGAACTATATTCGTAGGGCTTGAGTGACTATTGCCAAATGGCAACAATTTTAAAAAAGATACTGGAGAATTATTTTGTGATTTATCGAACTCTCGAGTTATATTTGATTAGATTATTTCTTTGATCCACAAATATATTATTAGCAAACGTAATGGGGTAATGGCTCAGTGGTATAAAGTTGGCCTGTGGATCATAAAAACCCTGGTTCGATCCCCTCAGCCGACAAAACATTTTCACCAATTTAAAATTACCCCTGTGGCTCCTCCACTACTAACATCTTTAGGGGTCGTGATTTGGCGGCTGGTAACCGCACTTCACGTGCATAAATATATCACTTACCGAGATCTGCTTCGGCAGAGTGCCACGCCCAGTAATGGGTAAAAGGCGTGATGATATATTTATTTTTATTTATTTTGTAAAATAAAAGAAAAACAAAGAAATACAAGTGACAGCAACGGTAAGCTTATGGAGCCCAACTGAAAGTGTATCTTTGTCTCAAGTTTGACATATTGTGATCAACGCCATCTTTTAGTAGTTGAATATCGCAATTGAATGTGATATTATAGAAGGAAATTGGAAATGTTTGGAAGCACTGTTAGTGCGAATTGCAAATCATTCTAATCAACGATTAATTCTCTGTCGCAACGATAAATTCGTGTTAAAATTTCTTTGAAATCAACAAAGTTCATTTACTATAAACCACATTAATAACTACTAGCGCACCGTCTAACATAAATTCTAAACTTTGTCTTGTTAATAATTTATATCAGCAAGACATTTGTTACATTAATGTACCTAAATACAAGATCATATTTCATCGCAATGCAATAAATGTTAATTAAAGAAAACATGGCTGCATCATCATAACACCAACTGACGTCACACTGCTATAGCAGGAATCTTACGTAACGAACCTTTCAACAAAGAACCCTTACAATTCCTTCTTTACAACTTCGCAAAGCAAAATAAGAAAGCAAATTTTAATTCAACTTCAAGCATAAATCAATAACTTAATAGTTATTTAATTAACTAATGTGTTAATGAGAGCGATTAATTATCAAGACACTTTAACGCGACAGCATAGCCGAGTAACGTATGAGTTAGTTATAATATTTTTCTGCTGATCGTACTTTGTTAATTTGACGAAAATCTAATATTATTCCATGACAAATTTGTTAGATCAGTAATGTTTGTAATATATTAGATTAAGAACGTACCACCAGCTACAAATGTTTTGACAACAGTGGATACGTTCAGTTCATTTAACGTTAGCTGGCACAATTGGTTTTATTGTTTTTAGACTAATGTTTTGATTTTTATATTCATTTTAAATATTATTTTGTAGAGGTTTAGTTAAGCCGTGCAGAATATTGCGAATTGGAAAAATATAACAAAATTTTTCCAAGTTGTTTGAATTTCCTGGCTTTTATTTTTTAGTGGTATGAAGTCGGCCTGTGGATCCTGAGGTTCCTGGTTCGATTCCCACAGGCGACAAATTTTCATAATTTGAAAAAGCTATCCCTGTGGCTCCTCCACCACTAACATGTTTGGGGGCCGTGATTTGACGACTGGTAACCACACTTCACGCGCAAAATATATCACTTACTGAGATCTGCTTCAGCAGAGTGCCACACCCAGCAATGGGTAAAAGGCGTGATGATATATTTATATATTTATTTATTTTTATTTATTTATTCAAAATAATAAATGACGACGTTTCGAACCGTGGTTTGGTTCATTATCAACTCGAAAGGTAATAAAGTTTTCTTTAAATTAACATTAGGAAAGATGATACATTAAAAAAAAAAATTGAGGAGTGTCATCTTTTGTAATGTTAATTTCAAGAAAACTGTATTACCTTTCGACTTGATAATGAACCAAACCTAGGTTCGAAATGTCGTCATTTATTATTTTAAATAAATAAAAGCCACGAGGAAAAATTTTGTCATCTTTTTCCCAATTCGCATTAAATATTATTTAACTAGAAGTGTCAAAATCATTTCGTTTAATTCTGTTTAGCTTTGCTACAACATAGCGCTAGCCAACAGAAACTATATTATGTGTGTTGTACGCATCCAAAAAAATCGTTCATAAAAATAAAAGTCATGCTTTAACAGGAATAATTAACGTATGGTTTTGTATATATATTAATGAAATTCATTAATGAACAATCAACGAAAAACTTCTTTTCAGTATAGTTAGTGTGCATCATAAATGATCACAGATCTAATAAGTGTTCTGTTCGTTGGTTCATGGTTATAAAATTAGACTATACTAAATGTAAGTATTTCTGAGAAATGACTGGGATCCCACGGCCGTAAGACAGTCCAAAGTCTGCGCATACGCAGAAACAGGCGCCAGCAACTTGATATCCTGTACGCATTTCCTGTTAATCTTGCAAGTTCAGCTCGCGGACAGATAGGTATTTGTCTGAAATATTTGCAAACGCATGAACTACAAGTATTCTGGGAAAAACATTTATTGCATAATTAGGTATTTAAATAATGTTAAGAATTTTATATTTTTGTCTAGTTTACAAATACGGTTACATGAAATTGCAATAAATACAAATTGTTGAACTCTCACTTTAAGTTACTTTTATCTTGAAAATAAAGTAGTTCGTTTGGAAGAGCATTAAAATGGTTGAGAAACTGACAGATATATTTTTTATTGTACAAACATCTTACAAAACAAATCTGCATGAAACCTTTTCATTTATAATATCAAAAGTACGTCTGGAGAATTTTTCCGCTCGTGGTAAAACCTTTCACAAAATAAACTAGCAAGCATCAACAGATCAACACCCATCCTAACCTTATTCTTGGTGCAACGTCACGACAGCATTGTTCTGCGCAGGAACAAATGCGCAACGCATTTCGATGCGCAGTAACTTACGAGCAGACATCACTTGTTCACACGCAGGCGCACGACAACGCACGATTCCCGCACACGAAGCTAAAGAACGGACAATAATTTAACACAATTCGCAAGGAACGAACAACGAAGACAGCGCGTTTTACTATCGTTGTAACAGTTCTTGATTGTAGGCAACTAATGAAATACGATGGATTAAATGTTAGATTATGCTGTTGCTGTGATTTTGTGTGGGTTTCTCTAGTCGGAAGCTAGATAGTTCATCGGGAACTGGAAATGTAGATTGAGATTACTTGCTTGGATTATTTAAATGTTATGTATGGCTGATCTCTGATCATTTAGATTTGTAAATCACTCTGAATTAGACTGTATTTCAATTAAATGCGGTAGGTAGCTGACATAATTAAAACCCCCATTAAGACTACCTAAAGAAGGCATAATATTCTAATTTCAGAAGTGCTTTCTTCTGATTTGCATACTTCTGGTATTGTAGAGGGATTAAAATTTGGAAATTTAGAGTTGCGTTAACATACTAATAACTTAAAATTTTGGAAAAAAATGTAGCAAAGAAAAATTCTCTAACCCAATTTTATAAGAGAATTTTTTTTGTCTTCTTGAATTCATTCAGTAGTTGTTGTCTAACCCGCTCTTTGTATCTCGTAATAAAATATAAATAAATAACTCAAGCAGAAAGTTTCAAACTATTTGCACAATTATTAGCTTTCGTAATGAGTTGGCAAACCCATTATAGTGCGATGTTTTGCTCTAGTACATCAGGGTGGAATTTTAAAGAAAAATATGGAAGAATTTAGTTATTAACAGTACATTTATTCCATGCAATGTCTCACACTCGTAAAGCGCGAGCATGATGAGGATGCGCCTGCGAGCAACTCCTAAAACATCGTAGGATAAAGCATATTATACCATAATTTTAATTTTTTGTTTTCCAAGTAACAAACGTAATTTATGTCATCAAATCAAATATATATGGAGTGGCTAGCTCAGTGGCATGAAGTCGGCCTGTGGATTCTGAGAACCCTGGTTCGATTCCCACAGGCGACAAACAATTTTCATAATTTCAAAAAGTACCCCTGTGGCTCCTCCACTTTGAGGGCCTTGATTTGACGACTGGTAACCGCACTTCACGCGCAAAAATATATCACTTAGCGAGATCTGCTCCGGCAGAGTACCACACCCAGTAATGGGTAGAAGGCGTGATGATATATTTATTTTATAAATCAACTATATATTTTTTTACATTTTAGTTTGCGACATAACCTAACGCCACCTCTGAAAATTTGGCTGAATCCGCCATTGACCTCATCCTCTGGTAAATTCATTTAGTACGTCATTTTAGAAGAAAATTAATGAAAATTTAATTTTTCGTAATATAGGCATTTGAGTACCTTAGAGCAATGTAATTTAACACAAGAATCGATGGAGATTAAAATAAACTCGATATCACCAACTGTTTTCAAGATATGAAGAAAAAATTCGAAAAAAATTGGAGAGTAGGTAGTTGCTTTTATCTATTTATTGATTTTTTTTTCCTTATCTTCCAATTTAAACTTGCTATCCTCTATAATTTAACGAGCGAATCTTGGTTTTCCAGATATTATTGTAATTAATGCAGTTAATAAAATACGTATGTAGTTAGTACCATATAGATGGCATACATGTCACAGTTAGTATGTTAACAAAGTGTTTCAGATAACGTCTTTTTAAACTAATGAAGTTAAATCTAAGTAACATTACATTCTAATTCACGATAAAATATGTCAGAGTCAAAAAGATTTGAACGGAACGAGTCAAAACAATTTAGCTGATAAAAGCGTTTGCGTCCACGTCATTTGCTAAATAGATTACGAGCGGGTTTGACAAATATGTCCTAGTTAAGATAATTTCATGTAAATATCTGAAATTCATGTCGAGATAAAAATGGCCTCAGTTTAGCTTGAGTGGAACGGCGGCTCGGCTTGGTTTCTTCGCCTACGCTGAATATGAAATGGCGTCGAGCCAATTTGCTCGTAGCTACCACACAAACTTAATTTGTAAAATTATGCTGTAAATTTTAAACAGATCACCAGCAGATATTACATTTTTAAGGGGGGTTGTATAGTAACAGTTTGAGTTATGATATGAATCTGTATAGCTGTTAGAACTTTATTAACAAGATACTAACTTCAGTCGTAACATAAACAAAATGGTTTCTCTCTCACTTATTGCTAGTAATAACTTGTAATAAATATGCAAATCTCTTCTGCTTACGGTTTTAAAATAAAATAATCACATTCAATTTTCTTTACACATTTCCCAAAACAGTTTCCTTTTCATAGATAGAATCTTCTAGTGCGTATATTTATGCAGAAATACTGTTTCCTTTTTAGGGTGATTGTAAAAATGTGGATTTTTACTCAAGCGCGACAAATGGTTAAGTGCGTTAGTTCCTTACAAGATATACTACACATCCTATAAACATGCGCTTAGCTTAATCAGCGTATTTTATGCATGAAAATACTCGTTTACTGATCAATAAATACCTGTTCGATAGTATATAACAAGTGCAATGTCTCAGGCTAAGTATCGACCTCTGCAATTAGGGATGGCAAAATGAATGTACTTGTTTGAAAATAAACTAGACAGACATTAGAGTGAAATTGTAGTTCAGGTAATTGCCGCGGCGTTTAGTATAGGTACAACCTTTGGAAACTTGTAAGGAAAGCATTTCCTTTCGGTTTTTGCCCAGCACTTGCGAATGCCACTTTACATTATTTCAACACTACATTACACAGCACACTATCTATTTATAGCATACTTCTTCCTGTACCTCCTTTTCTTTTAAACAAAACAATAAAACAACTAGATTTTGCCATCAAGAGTAAACAGATAAAATAGAGAAAAGCGGAACGAATAAAATACACTATTTTCTAACGTATGCCTTAGGTCAGACTTTATCAATATTCCACTTTAAGATGAAAATTACTTGATATATTAAATTATAAAGAGAAAAATTAGGACACCACCAGGATTTCAACCAAGGGCCTATGCTATGCTTTAACTATTTAACTTTAAATATGATTTTCTTCCAATTTTTCTCTCTATTTTTGTTAAGTTTCAAAAGCAACTTCGGTCTATTGTTAAGAAATTTACTTAGAAAATTATAATTAAATTGCAATTGGTAAATATTCTCCTTAAATAGTAATGTCACTGCAGTCGACTCTCGTGTCAAGTTTTTTAGTATACGAAAGTCATGGGATCGAGGATGCCTATGAAACATAATATAGAGTGAAAATTTGGATTAAATGAGATTTGAATCTCAACACCACCGTAGCTTAGTTAGTTTAATGCATATAACCGAAGTTCATAGGTCCCAGGTTGAATCCTAGTGGTATCCCAATTTTTCTCTTTATAATTTAATTTGATCAATTGCTAATTATTTACTTATGCCCGATTTATTAATCGATTGTTAAGTAAATGATAACTAACAGCAATATGAATTATATGTATTCTCCTATATTTAACAGACAGATAATTATAACAGAAACACAACATTTGAATGAAAAACTGAGCATTAGAAAATTATAATTAACTTACTTTATAAAATTATGAAGATTACTAAATCCTGCTATCCAGAATAACCAAGAAGAAATTTAACGAATTAATGACCAATTCTAGTGCTATGCTTTTTGTTTCAGAAGAGATAGTTCACAGATACAAATTTCGCTGATTAAAACTTGAAATAAAAACTACAACAGTCTCGGAATAATTCGGCTTTCATTAAAAATAATTTAAATATTTCCTGTACAAAAATTGGGATTAATTTTCTTTTATGTACCTATCATAAAAGATGTTCAATAAGTCTTGTCTTAATGGATGGGTATGGGCTGGGAAACACGTCTGTACTTTTTTCATATAATTAAACCTTAAATAAAACGTCCAACATCATTCAAAATGAGGCAAGTGGAAATCGGTTTTTATCTCGTTGACCATCGTGAAAATAAGACTTCACTATAAATATTTTTTGTTCCTGAGTAAACATTTTACTGTAAAACATTTCCAAATAAATGATTGTTTTAATTTAATTTATGTCCAATAAATTATGACGTTTAAGGTTAAATTGTGTGAATAAAGTACAGACTAGCGTTTCACAGTCTATAGCCACCCAGGACGACAAGACTTATTGAACACCCGTTAGTTATAAATAAATACTTAATGGCGATATGGATATTTGCCAGAATAAAATAATTTGTCAATACAGCATTTAAGAATTATAAAATTAGTAGAAAATATTTATCTGAGGATTATAGTAAGTATAAAATATGGTTGAAAGTAAAAGTAGAATGAATAATATAAAAAAGTCTTTAAAGTTTACCGAAGGTCAGAATGGTTGAAGAAAGCGCGATATTTGATCAAAATTCAGATTAAATCCAAGTGTTATTGTCGTTAACACCAGAATCGTTCAGATATTTTTGGGATTGATGTCCGAAAGCTGCTTTCGATTCAAAGTGACATTTGAGTCGACGCAGAAATCAAACTGATACCAAGCCACCTTCAAAGGAAGCGATTAATAATAACCATTAAAAACTGGAGAAACTTAACGTAAAGTGATAATATCCGCAATCATCAAGGGTTCGTCGGCTTCGAAAAATATTTTAGGAATTCAAAAGCGGCGTTTGCAAACTACAGTGACAGTCAGTGTAATAAAATCTGTTGAATTATTGCCTAGTTAATTGTGCTTAATGTTTTGCATGGATAGTTTCTCTAATCGATCGATTTTAAAATACGCAAATCGTTAAGTATTAACAAAACACGATTCGCCTTTCTGCTCAATTTGGGTCAAAATATTCATTATTTTTCACTGATTCTTTACTTAATCCGTGAAATTGATTCTGTACAATTTAAAAGAATATTTACTACTTTAAGAAATATTTAATTTGTGAGAAAATAAAACTATATATATGTTTTGCAAAATCTTCTTAAGAATATAGAAATTTGAAAAGTCATAACTCAAAAACTAAAACAGATTAATTACATTAGAAGGTAGATGGCTCAATGGTATCGAGTCGGCTTGTGGATTTAAGAACCCGGGTTCGATTCCCACAGCCGACAAACAATTTTCCCCACATTAAAACTACCCCTGTGGCTCCTCCTCCACTAACATCTTTGGAGGCCGTGATTTGACGGCTGGTAACCACATTTCGTGCGCAAAATATATCAATTACTGCTGCTATGGTAGAGTGCTATTCCCAGTAATGGATAAAAGGCGTGATGATATATTTCTATTTATATATGTTTCTTAAAGCTAAATTGACAAGTTAATAACTATTCAGTATTATAAAAGAAAACCTGGATATATATATATATATATATATATATATATATATATATATATATATATATATATATATATATATATATATATATATATTAGGGTGTCCGTTATTTTGGCAAAGTCGAAAATTTGTTGCTCTCCCCCCCCTAAAACTAATCAGAAAAAATAAAAAAAAATTTGAGTCATCATTGCAGGTCCGAAAAATGACGTTAACACGTGCCTGCAGAGGGGTCAAAATTTACATGTAGTTTAAATGGGGAAAATGCCATTTTTGATACTTTTATGTATAACTTTTTATATGTTTAAGCTAAAAATATTTCAAGATAACTACCGGAAAGCTAATAAAATAAGCTTTCAAACAGACTAAAATGCAAGCCATTTGAATAAAAATTGACGGCGCAGCGTCAATTTGAGTAATACTAACTTTGAAGTAAATAAACGACAAAAACGTTTATATAGGGCGTCAATTTATATATATATATATATATATATATATATATCGTGTTAAAATGAAAAGCAATTTTGACAAAATCGAATTTTTCCTATTTTGATAATTCTTGATCTTTACGAGGCTAAGAGTCCAATAAACAATCAGAAAATTAAAAATTAGAGAGTGAATCTAATATTAAGTAAATTATAAGGTAAATTATTATTCATAAGAACCACGCTTCAGAATAATTCAAGAATGATAGTCAATCTCAATTATTTTTCCTACAAAACAACTAAAACCACATACGACTGTACGTTTATTTTAAACTCGTTGTTAACCTGTATTTAACCCGAACGTTATCAGACGTCGAGTGAGCCAAGTTTAAAACAAGACTCTGACTGGATCGTATTTTGCTTAGTGGCTTCCCACTTCATCCGTTCTTAATTCTGGCAATAGCTAACTTCTTTTCGTTCTTGGTTTTACCACTTTCTTCTTTACCGCTACTGCAACCACCCTCAAAATAAACTCAAACAAGTAACTTCAAAAAGTGGATTAAATTTAAATTTAATTATCTCTTTGCATTTATATTCCGAATTTAGAGTTCTCATTAATGTTTTAAGTGTCATTTAAAAAACTTGGTGCCATATTTATCATTTTTTTTTTTTAATTAGAAATGAAGTTATGGGGTAGGTGGCTCAGTGCTATTGAGGCGGAATGTGGATTTGAGAACGATGATTTGATTCTCACAGCAGGAAAACAATTTTTACCACATTAATATTACCCCTGTTCCCCTCCTGCCACTAATATCTTTGAAGGCCGTGATTCGACGGCTGGTATACCGCACTTCAAGTGCATAAACATATCACTTACCGAGATCTATTCCGGCAGAACGGCAAACCCATTAATGGGTAAAAAACAAAGTTAAAATTATAACAAAAATATGGTATTAACACCTAACGTACTAACCTATTTTCAAACCAATCATAATATTTTTGTTTGTTTGATTAAATATTAAATGTCAACACGACTATTTTGTGAAAAAAATAAATTAATTAATTTTGATATTTATTTGTTTCTTTCATAGCACATAGTTCTCGAGATAAGAATAGTGGGTACACTGAAATTGAATACCGTGTGTTTATTTATTTATTTTTAGATCGCTGGACGAAATAAGAATGAATAAAATTGTTGGGCAAGCTGGGAAGTGGTGAAATGTGAACTCGCGATTGTATTATAAAGTGGCAGACAAGGCGAGGAGAATGCAGCCGCTGTCGGCGCTTAGCGCTCCGGACTCACGTCTGGCGTGATGAAAATTAGCGGCTTGGCGTCCGACACAAAAAAAACAACCAAGGGTTTAATTCAGGGATCGTGATAACAATGAGCCGACGAATTATTGCGCAGGAGTTGAATATCTGCGTGCAATCAAATATTTATTAGCTAGCTTTTAAAATTATTGTTTATTTGTGGTTTTATTGAGAAAATTATGCGCTAAGAATGAAATTGAAAAAACCCAACTCATCCATAACGTGCCACTAAACTATTTACCCCATTAATCTAGAAGTACTAAATGAAATCAAATATTTATTACATTTCTGTTTTATTAGTTGTTTAATTTAACAAATATTTATTTGTAAACCGTAAAATAATAAAACTTTATATATAATAATTATTTTTGTTATCGATAAAACATTTCTTGGCATTTCTGTGGAACGTCAGACATTATAAAATTTATTTTATTATAAAGACTTCTAAACAACCAGGAAACTAGAACACTGATAAAATGCAGAAGCAAAATAAATAAATTATAATCGTTTAATTTCACTTGGAAGTTTGTATTTGTATAAAATGAGAACATAAATTATTGAAACCGCAAATAAAATTGCTTGACAGTATTTACAGACAACTTATAATATTAAATTATTCAAATCATATTCACAGAAAGACATATAACTTTAAATTTTTGAGAAATTTTTTGTGTTTTACTTTTAAATCTGTATGCAAATGAAGTGAAATTAATGTTTTACTTTATTAGTTTTTAATTAATGTAAACTACTTTTGCTACGTATTTATACACGGACATAACTAAGTAATAGTAATATCAAATTATAAAATAAATGTAACATTTGTTAGAATTTAAATAATTAATTAAATAAAATAAATAAATAAATATATATATCATCACGCCTTGTACCCATTACTGGGTGTGGCACTCTGCCGAAGCAGATCTCGGTAAGTGTTATATTTTGCGCGTAAAGTGCGGTTACCAGTCGTCAAATCACAGCCCTCAAAGATGTTAGTGGTGAAGGAGCCACAGGGGTAGCTTTTAAAATTATGAAAATTGAACCAGGGTTCTC